>CM060941.1:102463793-107463793 GCA_030765085.1 Allium cepa | reverse complement strand
AATGATAATCAAAAATCTCAAATCAACAAAAATCTAATTACCAAAAACGATAACCAGAAATCTCAAATCAACAAATATCTAATTATCAAAAACGATAATCAGAAATCTCAAATCAACAAATATCTAATTATCAATTAGATAACTAAAACTCAAATCAGCAAATATCTAATTACCAAAAACGATAATCAGAAATCTCGAATCAACAAATATCTAATTATCAAAAACGATAATCAGAGATCTCAAATTAACAAATATCCAATTATTAATTAGATAATTAGAACTCAAATCAGCAAATATCTAATTACCTGCAGATAATTAGAAACAACAAATATCTAGAAATCAATTAAGATACTTTAGAAAATCAACATAAAAAGTTGGATCGATCCCATCAGATGGCGAGTTTTTAGCTACGCCGCACGTGCATCAACAAATGGCCGAAGCCTACCAAGTACTATAAATTTTGGTGTCCATCAGATGACCCGAAGGTCCACAGAGTGACCCGAAGGTCTAGTACTGGTATTTGACCCGAAGGTCCGTAGAGTGGCCCGAAAGCCAACAAATGACCCGAAGGTCCAGCAGATTGGCCCGAAAGCCCAACAAATGACCCGAAGGTCCAGTAGAGTGGCCCAAAAGCCCAACAAATGACCCGAAGGTCCATCATATGACCCGAAGGTCCAACATAGTGGCTCGAAAGCACACAAAATCAACAAAATCATTAAACATCAAATATTTCAATTAATGAGTCCGGAATTAATCGAAATAGCAAACGCACATGTCTCATACCACGAGTTTTACTAAATCGTTTAATTCTCTTCATCGTTTCCTTGAAAGTGTAAAATTGTGTATTTTAAATAAATAACATTTTACGTTCTCAAATGGACAAGTCCGGAATTAAGCGATTCAGTAAAAGTGAGGGTTCATAGTCCTCAATTTTGTTGAAGCATTTAAATCGCTTCCTCATTCTTTTGAAAGCACAAACTGCAGATATTTTGGAAAATAATTTTTATTTTAAAACAATTTTTAAAATACATGATTAAAACAGCAACATCTGTAACAATTTCGATAAGGAAATTGCACTTCTTAAAACACCGTAAAAACGGATCTCAAAATCAGCATTGCGGGATAACCGCTTGAAAATTCACTTCAAATTTGACGGTTACTGAAGTCAAAACGACAGTAATTTTTATACGTCAAAATCTCATCAAAATAATTCGCATCAAAATATAATACCAATAAATTTTCATTCATCAAAAAAGTCAACAAAACAGTGTGCTTCAAAATTTAGCACCGGTGTAAAAATCCCGTTATATAAAAATAACGGCAACAAAATACGTTAAAAACCCAACACCGGTTCAACGTAAAATTAATGCAGTAACGTGCAACTCAAATTTGCATGTATACTACAAAATGAACAAAGAAATCACTCGATTATATCTTCAAGGAAGATAATTCAAAACAGCAAAGATCTCAACAAAATCACATACTGCAATCGCTTCAGATCCTCAAATCAGATTTAAAATTTTCAAAGAAAACAAATATAAACACATAAATGTAACAACATAATGAATTTTATTCTCATTTTCATATTTTGATTTTTAAATCAAAAAGGATTATCAGCTGTACTCAGCGAAAACAGTCTCACAGTTTCCGCCGCGCACTCTGATCAACAGAACACAAATTACTCAATCATCAAAACATTAATTCACTTTTATTTTTAAATAAAGATATTTAAAAATTTCATCATAATTTCAAAACTTTAGTTTTGACTCAAGGCACAAATAAACATCAACAAATAGTTGTAACACATGTTCCATTTAAGTTATGTTTTATATTATGTCCATAAACCTCTCGCTCTGATACCAACTGTGAAGCCCCACCTCTATGCTCACAATAACAAAGAGTATTAAAAGAAACACTGTCTATCATTATGAAGAATAAGGCTGGATAGGAGCGGCCATCCGTAGTTAGGCCTTACACTAGTATTGGTTATCTAGATAGGAGTGGTATATTTTCTTTTAGTTTTCGTCTTATTTGTTTACTCCCATCGACATACCCAATTCCAGTATAAAACGAACTACGATGGTTCATAATTGTTTAGAATAATATATACAATAATAACACAGATAAACTAAATGCGGAACACAGATAATATCAAATCTCATATATATATATAACTGAAGTCTGTTACAATACACGTGATACAATACATATGATACAACTACAACTGTCGACGCAGGATGTTACATACACAAGTACATTAATATAATTAACATACATGAATACACATCATCCTATACTATGACACCAACTACTCCAAAAGATATAAAGAGACTTCATAGCTCAAGCAGCAACCCAAAGCAAGATATCTACAACCTGAAATAACTCGCTCTGACCCGAATGTTAAATTCAAAAGAAAATAATACGTGGATCAGTCTAATTCAAACTCAGTTATTAATGCACAGAGGCAATAATAATTAAATAAAAAATAGACGACAGTCACAATAAATCTCGTCTATCCAATCCTATAGTAAGGAAATTGGATAACGGTAAATATAACACGTAACAGTGTTAAACAACAAATCAGCAAATTCAAATTATCACAAAGATAAATAAAAGTATTATCAATGGAGATAATTTAGAAAACAACATAATTGCCTAAACCACAATTAACAACAAAATCTAATTATTAAATAAATAAATAGAAACTCATAATCTAATTATCAAATAGATAATTAGACAACAAAAAAATGATCAAATCAAACCAAATCAAAATACAATTTCAAAATATTGAATTGGACAAAACAATTCAAGTAATTGAAATATCAATTCAAAATGTCAATTCTATGTGGCTGCAGTACACGCACGCATGTACCACCTCGCCACTACAACATGAATTACACAAAAGCTTAGCGAATCAAAAGCAACTGGCACCAACTCGAGATCAAGTTTGAGTTATACGACTCAAACTCGACTGGTCTGTGTCATCGCAAAACATAATTGCACACGCAAGGCTACTGCATAATGCTGCAGTAATATCAATGCAACAGTTCTAACAAAGATGGGTATATCAAGCAGATAGCAATATGACATGCACAAGGTGGACATGTGAAACAGACCAAATGCCATCAAGTGATACAAGGGCAAAACTGCAACAAAACTGCAGCCACCACAAGATCACAAGATGAACCAGAGCAGTCAAGCCATAGTTTGGCAAAATGCAACTGATCAGACGTGGCACTTGGAGCATCAGACCAAACAGTGCACAAAAAATACAAACTGCAACTACAACACAAAATGCAACCACCAAAACAATAGTATATCACCGGCCATACCAAAACAAGCTCACTGGATAGTACAGATGCAATTATGCACCAATTAAAATCTGCAAATGCAAAAGGGGGAGAAATAATATATAATTAATCAGAGGCAATGGTGGCACTACACAGCACCAAAACTGTTGCGACATGGCAACATCAAAAATGCAAACTGTATTACAAATGCTCAAGCTCAAGAAACAAGTTCACCGCCAAAAACTAAGAAATAGGCAGCAACAAATATCATATCAACTTTGATATCACCAAACAACAGAGGATGTGCACAAATACAAATGGGTCCAAACATCAATTGCATAAGGGATTTTAAAAGGCATAGGTTACATAGCCATGGCCATATGCAATAGCAAGTACACCCAAATACATCAGACAAATGACCAAATCCAACAACATAAGTGCGTACGAGCAGTGGACAACACAACTTCATGTTCAAATTCAATGAAACTGGTCTTCAACAAGATCAAATACAAACAGAACTAAGGTTAGTGCACCGCAAGTAACATAATACAAGGGCAGTGACCTCATACAATGATGACCAGACAGCAAGCCTAAATGCAACAAAAATGCCACTAACTCGAGTAAACAGCAAACAAAAGTCGAACAAAACCAATACTTATTCTTTCTATCTCAAAAATCAAGTCGAAGCCGAAGGCCATGAAAACAAACTTGATGCCTTAGCAATCGAATTAAAAATGTCAGAGAAACAAAATAATCAAGGTACAAGTTTTAAAAAAGTCAAGTGGCCGAAGGATGGCCAAAGTCAAACAACCCAAAATCATCACAGTAAAATCATCGAGCCATGTAAAACAAGAAGACGAACCAAGACAGATAAAATCATCAATGTCGAACAGAGTCGAACGACCTAAGAATGAACTAGATGTGAGTGATAATTCACTCACCTTGACACCGAAGAGCACAACGATCCAATCGCAGCCGAATTCATCTCGAGAGACGCTGATTCGAAAAATCACGAATCCCTAATTGCACGCAAAGGAAAACGAGTGCAAGCTACCATTTTTGTTATTTAGGTTTAGGGCTTTGTAAGTGAAAAGTGAATGGAGATAGTGGAACGGTTATCGGCCTTGATAAGTATCACAACACAAAAAGAAACGTAGCCCAATATTCAATATAAAGCCCACAAACCCTTAGCAAACTTTTAAGAGAACTTCCATCCGATAAAATCCAAATAGCAATTAACAACCAATTTAGTCGTCATTTGACGATAATCAATCAATGTTATAAAACCCCAGGTTGTTACAATGGGGGTCACGCCCCTTAGGGTATGTTCATTTCCTTATGGATAAAGTGGTATCATGGTATGGAGCCCAGATATTTAAATTATATGGTTGTTGGAATCTGTTTGTGAATCTCGAGATAAAGGTCGATGACGATAGGGGGATGGCATAATCGTGTCAGTAGTTACTTAGTTACAGAGGTAACCCGGCCTTGTGTTGGCAAAGATCCGGTTAGGTTCTCGGGGCATACCTCCAAAGGCATACCCATTCGGAAAGGAAGTTCCTTAGCCTTGGTCATTTGTTGAAAATCCAATCACCTAATACGAGCCTTTTACGATTTCAGTTATATAACTTGCCACCTCTGGTGGTGGCTATAGAAGGCAAAATATAATGGCACCTATGCTAGCTAAGGTTATATTATACTTTTGAAATGTTCTCCACACTATGCACTAAGAATAATATCAAAAGGATTTTCATGTACCAAGCATGTTTTGACTATCATAAGAAGAAATCTCCGCCAAGTGTGCGATCGCATTGTGCTTCATTACAACATGATAGGGGATTCTCGCTTTGGGTTTGGTGGCGAGGTGGAGACTCTTACCCCTACATGTCCCTATGAGGGTTGGTTGAGATTCGAGAGGCTGGCCGTAAAAGAAAATGTAAGGCACCAATGTGTGCCACGTCGGTATTGAGGCCACCGTCGGATGGCCGCGATCGCATTTGTTTCACTACAGCATGATAGTGGTTCGAGCTTTTTGGTTTGGGAGTTCTCTGAGCCTTTTTGCTTTGGAGCTTTGGCATTGGTGTCTTTCTCTCTCTCTCTCTCTCTTGAAGATTATGAAGATGTTATCTTTCCGCTGTTGTTGTTGTTGTTTTCCAATGTTTTGTTTTTTCCACTGTTGTATATATCTCTGATATTGTTGATCACTTCATGTGTATCAATTGTTGTGTATCAATAAAATTATTCTTTGTTTCCGCTGTGCTGTTTTACCTAATGAGTTATAAGCTCCGACGAATCAGACTTCGCCGTTTTAATCTGTGGCATTCGAATACGGGTGATGTGTGGATGTCGATTTTCAAGAGTCGAAATCTAGGTCGTCACATTTGGTATCAGAACTAATGGTTGAGTAAGAACTTTAGCTTTGGAGTATAACCCATTAGGTGACTCATTAGAGATAGGGTTATAAATGCCCTAGAATGAGTATATCCCTAAGATATCTTGTCCATATGCCTCAGTTAATTCTCTTGCTATTCACTGATAGTGAGAATGAGTGCTAAAATAGGACGAGATATGGGACAGGGGAGTACCACTACAAATGGTCAATACCCTGTAACAACAAGGAACAACTTTTTCTCATCAACCTTCTTTGATCATCATCCAATTTCAATTCTTTGATGGCTTCCTGGCAACAGCAAGAAAAGCTTTGGTGTGGTGGTGACCCTATGATTCTTTATTTACGTTGTAGGAAAATTTCTATTTCGTATTCTCTTCCTCTGTTTCCTATAAGTCTTTTCGTTTTGACTTTAATGAATTTGAAATTTTACTTGAATAAATTGGTTAACAAAATATAAACTAAATTATATTTTATTAATAAAACAATTTCGGTCAAAACTAAATTTGGAAATTTTGTTTTGATTTCTTATGAGGATTCAAGTCCGAAGAGGGACAAGCTAGTGTATACTTTAGGGTATTCCGATTTGAGTTTGGAATCCATATTGTTCAAAATTTCTTTTGTCCCGAATCGAGCACCATGCAATCGATTCTTTTCAAAGATGGATCTGGCCCAAGGATTCCATCAGTTGAGAATTTCAAAAGATTATATTCGTTTGTCTGTTCTTTTAGGGTCTCGATACATTCTACGAATGGTTAGTTATGCCTTTTGGACTAACCAATGCCCCTTCATATTTCGTAGATCTGATGACCCGAGTATTTCGTGAAGTGTTGAATAAGTTCATTCTTATATTTATTGATGATATTTTGATTTGGTAAGCCAAATGTAGAATTGATATTCAGTTCGATCTGGTAAAACATTTCTCTATCTGTTAATCTGTTCTTTGTTTGCCTCCCTGTCTAGCAAATTTCGAGGATGAAATTACTTAAGGATGGAATCTGTTATGATCCCTTTTTTAAGCCAAATTTAATTCAGTAATTTATTTAATTTTTGGAATTAAATTGTGAATTAATTTGAATTTTTCCAAAATAAATGAGATAAGTGTTGTTTATATGAATATCAATAGATTGTAAATAGAATTTTGATTTGAAATTCAAAATAAAAATATCTTGGAAATAAATTGGATTTAAAACTCTATATCTTAAAGTTAATGAAAATTTTGTTTTCTACTTATAATATATATATGTAATATATATTTTAGAAGTTATGATTTGAATTTAATATAGTAATTTTCAAAATCTATTTAAGGATTAAATTCTAATATTTATTTATATATTTATTTATTAATGTATAATTAAATTTTAAAATCATTTTCTTTAAGGTTATATAAATATCTATAAAAGGAAATGTGCATAGAATATTTATTTATTTAAAGGTATAATAGCTTTAATTAAGATTTAATATAAAGGTTTAAAATACTTTCTTTAAATTTATACATGATATAAAAAATAATTTGTATATGTATATATATATAACATATGTTAATATAATAAAGAGAAATGTATTAAAAACTAAACTGAAAAAAATGATATAAAATTAATAAAAAAAAATTGATAAATTTATAAAAACATATAAATACATGTGTAAGTATTTTAACATACAAATTATCATGTGCAAGCTTTGTAACACATGAGATTAACAAGTGTAAAACATGTAGTATAAAATTTAACAAGTGTCATGTTTAATTAATTTTCTTTCATTTTTTTTAAAAAGTAATTAAACATTCTTATATATACATATCTCCCTACCTCATCACTTCATTTTCTTGATGCATTCCAAAACCTAAGAAACTAAACCAAAACCAGATAAAAGAAACAAGCAAACAATCTTTACAAACAAACTTTTCAAATTCAAAAACCTAAAGCTCAAAGCAGATTCAAAGATCAGATTCAAAATCAAACAACAAAGCAAGATTCAGTTTTCTACTTCAAGTTAATCAAAGCAAAGTTTAAAGCAAATCAAAAATTCTACTCAGAAAAATCAAAGCAAGATCAAATTATCTCAAATCAGATTCAAGTTCAAACTTTCAAACCTAAAGTAACAGAAACAAAGCACTTCATCTTCTAAAATTTCCAGATTTTCAAAATCATTCCAGGCTCAAGCTTTCCTCTGTTCTTCACAAATCTGTGAGTGAACTTCATGAATCTATTATTAGATCTTGATATTTGTTTTGGTACTTTAAATTATGATTGAGAAAATGGTTTGTATGGATGTAAAATTTGACTACATGCCTGAATATATGAAGATTTTGTATATGCATGTCTGTGTACAGGCATATACACCTCTGCTAAAAAATGAACAGGTTTTAAAAGGTTCAAAATTCAAATCCTCTTTCTCCAATCTATTTTTGGATGTGATCTAAATAAAAGTGATTGAATGAATGTAAATTCATTTTTAAAAATAAATTCAAAGTGTTTAAATTAAGTAAATATTTCAAAATTAATAAATTACAGTAAAAATCATTTTTAAGTTAGAAATCAATTATCATATTTTTGTGTTTTGATTCTACAATCTGTTTTGTATTGCAAAACGATGAATTTTAATAATCACAAAATTTTTAAGTTTGGGAATCGTGAGAATTCTCGAGTTGAACTGAATTGGGTATTTCGTCAATTTTCGATGGTCGATGCAGAGATGATCATCGTGATCATGGATGGAGGAGGCTGGTATAATGAGGATCAGGGGAAAAATAGTCATAGAGGTTAAAGTTCATCGAGGCGGCTCGTCGACAACCATTTTGGGTTTAAACCCAGGTTTTAGTTGATGTCAGAAATTGGGTTGCTGCAGTGCCGTGGGTGAACCGAAGGTGACCGGAGTGGGGGGGGAGGGGTCGGAGTATGGAACTTTGGCGAGGGTCTGGACGCAGTGGCGAAGCTTCAGATCATCAGAGGTGGAGAAGCACGGAGGTTTCAAGTGATCGGGTTATTCCAGGAGATGGTCGAGATTGCTCGATTTCGATTTACAGTTCATCTTGATACTCTAGGTGGTTAGGAAGGAAAAGGGTGGCGATGTCGAATTGATGATATCCTCGATGATGATCGGAGAAGCCTCGATCATCTATGCACGTGTACGCGTGCATCTAGGTGTCAGAGTTGTTTTGTTGAAGAAGAAGAAGAAGAAGTTGGACACAGGTTTACTCTCGGGAAGTTTGGGTTGTTGCTTGGGTCTGCTATCGGGTTGGTTCGTGAGTATGTTAACAGGTTTTAAAGGTTTAAATTAAACAGAAAAAAAAGGTTGCTCGGGAAATTTATAAGTTGGCTCGGGCTTGGTCTCGAGATAGATGCGGGTCTGACTCGATTTAGTCTCGGGTGCAATAGTTTTGAATTTTAAATAAACAATTTTTTTTTAAATTTAAAATTGAATCAAGTTTAAAACACTTTCTTTTTTAAAAATTTTTTAAATAATAAATATTTTATTCTAGTTTTGGAATTAGCTAAAGGTTTAAAATAAATTATTTTAAATTTATTAAGTTTAAAGTATTTTATTATATATCTTTTATTTTGAATTAATTCATAAGTTGTTTAAATAAATATAAAAGATGTAATAAATAATTAATTAAAGAAGGTGAAATGACTTTAATTATTAAGTGACTTAAAAAGGTTTTAAGTTAATTTGTAGGTTATGAAAATTAATTCCAAAAGTCTAGTTAATAAGATTTAAATACTATAATTAAGAAATAAATTAAGATAAATGGGTTATCTTTGGATTAATTAAGGTTTTTAGTAACTTCTTAATGTAATTAATTTAAAAGATGATGACAATTACTTAATGTAATTAATTAATGATTGATTAATTAATGTGATTAGTTAAAGGATAGTTAAGTAATGATTAAAGGTTCATTAATTTTTGATTAAAGGATAATTACTTAATGTAATTAATTAGTGATTAATTAATGTAATTAATTAAGGAATAATTACTTAATGAAATTAATTAAAGGATAATTAATTAAATAAAGGTTAATTAATGTAAGTAATTAAGGATAATTAATTATTTAAAGATTAATTACTTATTGTAAGAAATTAAGGATAATTAATTACTTAAAGGTTGATTATTTAATGGAAGTAATTGAGGATAATTAATTAATAATTAAAGGTTAATTAATCAAGATAATTACTTAATGTAAGTAATTAAAGGGTTAATTTTGTTAATTAATTAAGGGTTAATTAATTAATGAGATTAATCAATAATTAAGGGTTAATTAATTAATATAATTGATTAAGGATTAATTTGTTAATGTAATTAACTTAAGGTTAATTAATTTATGTGATTAATTATGGGATAATTAATTAATCAAAGGCTAGTTAATTAATGTTAATTAAGTAGGGTTAGGAAATTAATTTATAAGTAGTTAATTTATTTGGTTTAAATGCAACTAATTATGTGATTAATTAATCTTGCTTATGGATGATTGAATTATATTGAATGCATTGAATTGTTTGATATCTCTGATGTGTGATGTTCAGTGATATGATTGCTTTGAATTGAGCTGTGATAAATGTAATTTATTTATCTATGATGAATTTATGCTGATCTGTGAATGAAAGATAAGCGTTATAGGATTATACCGCTTATTGATATTCTTGTGCTTGGATTTATGATGGTTGTGATATTTTATTGTTGCATGCAAAACCCCTACACAACACACACATAAATATGGATTCCATGGAAAATTGGTTAAGTCACGGGCATTTTGAATTTAATATTATTTAAAAGTTGAATTTTGAATCCAAAATGGTTTTGAGGTGATTTGGGTTAAACTTTTGAAAAGGGAATTTTGGAACTAAAAATTATTTTGAATTATTTTTGGGAATTTTAATTTAATTCAAGTAAAGCTTGCCAAAAGTACGGCAGTTCACTAATTTTTCGATTTACGCTTTAAAAGTTTATAATTTGAGCAAATTTAATCGGATTTTTCCAAAACAAAAGATCTTTGTTTTCAAATAATAATA
Source organism: Allium cepa (assembly GCA_030765085.1). Taxonomy (NCBI): domain Eukaryota; kingdom Viridiplantae; phylum Streptophyta; class Magnoliopsida; order Asparagales; family Amaryllidaceae; genus Allium; species Allium cepa. The sequence continues at coordinate 107,453,105 of CM060941.1, read as the reverse complement.
GCATTCATATAAAGAAAGAATTTCCAGTTTTGTTGAAAGGATTTCAAGTGGTGGGTAAATCAAATTTGATATGGAAATAGTTTTGAAAGCTATGAATGAAACTTTGTTAAATATACGGTAAACTTTGTTTCAAATTGAAAAGGATCTTAAAGGGTGTATCTTTTGTTTAAAAGATTAAAAATGGAAATTTTTTGAAACCATTCTGTAATGATCCCGGTTTTGAGCCAAATTTAAATTGGAAAATTAATATAAAATTTTGAATTAAATTGTGAATAAATTTGAATTTTTCCAAATTAAATAAGATATTGTTTGTTTATTTAAATATATGTGTATATAAATTGATCTTAAATAGAAATTTGATTTGAAATTCAAAAATAAATATTTTGAAAGATAAATTGGATTTTAAAAAAACTCCATATTTTAAAATTAATAAAAGTTTGCTTTCTAATATTATAATGTATATATAGGTATATATATTTATATATATTGATTGGGAAAGTTATATTTGAATTTAATATAATGATTTCCAAAATCTATTTAAAGGGTTTAATACTTATATAATGTATATATAAAACATAACTAAGTATAATTATATATATATAAAATATGTGTGTTCATTTATTTATGTGTAATTAGATTTTTAAAAATCAATTTCTTTAAAATTATAAAATATTTATAAAAAAAGAAATGCATTAATTTAATAATATAAATTGTATTTATAAAAATATAAGACATATATATAAATATTTAAACTAAATTAAAAATATGATAAAACATATTTAAGCATTAAAGGACAAGTTTAACCATTTTAAAATATATTATGACATTTGTAAGAAAATGATTAAAGGTTTAAATATTTGTAATTTAAGAAATCATGCAAATGAATAAGTGGCAAATATGTTTTGTTTTAAAATTAAAAAAATATAAACGTAATGCTTAAGAGAAAGAATCAGGCTGATATATTTTTCACTCTCCTTCCTCAATTCTTCTTTCATCACACGATAGTTTTTCTGTTTAAACCTGAATCAAAACCTAAAGGAAAAAAGTCAAAAACAGAGAGAAATACAAACTAAATCAGAAGATCCAAAATCAGAGAATTAAAACCAACGCAAACAAACAACTGAATCAAAGCATGCAAAAATCAACTTCAACTATTTCAAATCTTCATCCTGAGAAAAGATTAAAGCCTTAAACGTAGAAGATTAAAGATCAACTCATATTCATCAAGCAAAGATCAGTTTCAAACATCAAGTACAAATCAACAAATCAAGATTCCAGATTAAAACAAAAGTTTTAGATTCAAGTTTTCAAATTTCCAGGCTCTGAATAATCAATATCCAGTTGAGTAAACTAACATCAAATCTATTTAAATCTTGATGTTTTGTGATTAATGCTTGAAGTATAGTTGTGATAAGTGCTTGCATGAATGTAAGTAATATTTTATATGTATATATATGTGTGTAAATAGTGTGCATGTCTAGGATGAGGCAAATATGCCTCTGTTCTTAGTTATAGGTTTCAAACTTGTTTAAAAAAAAAATTCAAAATCTCCTTCCCTAAACCTTTTTCGGTTAGAATTCCTAAATGAATAATGTTTGTAAAAAGGAAAAATCATTTTTAAAAATGGTTTCAGATAGAAATATTTGGTAAATAATTAGAAAAGGTGAAACTTCGGTGAAATTTCTTTTAAAAAAGAAAACTCAACGAACTTAATTTTGTATTTTGATCGCATAATTAGATTCGTGCTAACAACTAATGATTTTTAAAAGCAATTTCATTATTTTTAGTGTAGTAATTGAGGAGATTCGTCGAGTTGATCAGAATTGGCTTCTTTGTCAATTCCTAATGATCAGCGAAGTTATTGTTGATGGAAGTAAGGTCGGAGGTGGCTCGTTTGTCATGGATTATATGAAAATGGTGAGGGATTTTTTAGATCATCATGGTGATTGGGCGACGATGTTTTAGGGTTTAAGGTCAGGTTTGGGTCATCGTTGTTCTTCGAGGTTGCGCAATGTCATCGAGGCACCAGACACAACCAGAGGTGGGGGAAATGAAGCTCGAGGTTCTGGTGAGGGTCTGGGTGGAGCGGCGTGAATTACAGTTGTAACGATCCTGACTTGACCTTCGAAAATCGGCACCGAATACTTCACCAGTATTCAAATGCCGCAGATTCAAACGTCGAATCTGGTTCACCGGAGCTTATAACACATTAAGTATAACAACATAGTGGAAGAAAAGGATAATATCATACATCATTGATACACAATTGATACAAACATTAGATACAATTGAATATCAATATACATCAAAGATACAAGAAATAGCAATAGCAGAAGATAAAGCAAACTAGGCAACTGCAGCGGATAGATAATGTCTTCAATACCAAACTCCAAAAACTCCACCTCCAATCCAAAGCTAGCTCGAACCACCGTCATCGATTACGTAAGCAAGGTCAGTCATCCAAAGACTGAAGAAGATTCCTAAAGACTGAAAGCTACCGAATCTACACCTACTATTTGATTATCTGAAAAACCCAACTCTAGACTGCCTGTGTGGAAAATTGTGGGCACCCAGAGATTGGGAAAGGAACAATAAACTCCGGGTCAGTCATGGGACTAGTATGAGCAAACAAAAACAGTTTATCTTTAAAAAAACAACAAAATATTTTAAAACATTGAAATCTATAATGCATTTTGGAAAATGAAACTACATAAGGCCTCCCGCCACACACACCATGCAAACGCATAACTGGAGGAAATTTCTCCTTATGATAGTCAAAAATGCTTGATACGGGAAAACCATTTTGATATTATTATTAGTGCATAGTGCAGAAAACATTTCGAAAGTATAATATTAATCTTACCCAGCATACAACCATTATTGTATGCCTACTATAGCTACTATCTAAACAGTGGTGACCACCATAAGTAAATGGCAGGTTATACAACTAAAACCGTACAAGGCGCGTATTGGAGATTGGATTTTCAACAAATGGTCAGGCCAAGGAACTTCCCATTGCCACATGGGTACGCCTCTGGAGGGACGCCCCGAGAACTTACCCAGCTCTCTACCAACACAAGGCCAGTTTCCTCCCTGCCCAGGAGTAATACCAAAAAATATGCCACCTCTGGTCGTTTGCAACCTTTATCCGAGGATCCTCAACCACAAAGCAACATCACGCAGTAATAAATATATAGTGTCCACATGAGTTAAGTATCTGGGCTCCATACCATGATACCACCCTTTTCCATAAGGAATGGACATACCCTAGGGGCACGAGCCCTGCAACCTTGCCGCATCTTTCCTGTTTCGATCATTTCCGGGGTATGAGGTCCTGATGCAGTCTCGTCCATAAAGCTATGATTTTTCACAAAGCCATGTTTTGATCAACAAATGATCTGCAACACTTTGTATGCCACATTACCAAAATTGGGAATGTATCACTAGTAACCATCAACTACATAACCTCTGAGCTCGTACGTATCAGAGAAGGGTGTTAAGCTAGGAGAATAAATTCTCCACCACCAAACATAAATGAATTTGATAGAAACCAGTTTTACATATCAAAGTGTAATGTCAGACACACATCCATGCAAGTCTGTTCCGGTTTCGAATAGAACCGAAGGGACTTCCAAAGAAGCCCTTGCAAATCCGGGTATTCACAATACCGATCGGACTCCCCATCACATATGGAGATCTCTATACCGGCATGACTCAGTGCAGAGACAATCGATGGGTTATCCTTTCGTTCTTGAAAATACCCGGTCTTCACCACCGGTCTTCAAATGTTATCCATATCATCGTATCATTATTCAGAATGGGTTATATGACACAAGGTCCTCTCCCGGCTAAACCGAATAATGAGCGCAATATTTAAAACATATAGATATTGGGATTTTAGTTAAGTCACAACTTACTATCCAAAACAAACAGTTTAAACAAATTACCATTTCAAATCTTTAAATAAAAAGATCCACTTCACCAAGTTCACTAATATTTCACAAAGATTCATTCACAGCTTTTCAAAACAACTTCCTTTTCAAATCGGATTATCTCATCCAATTATTAACCCAAAGACTCAATTTATAGCCTTCAAAACTATTTCCCAAGATCCATTCATAACTTTCAAAACAATTCCCATTTCAAATCTTTTATATATAAAAGATACACCATTTAAAATCCTCTTCGATTTTAAAACAAAGTTTAACAATCTTTCACAAAGGTTCGTTCATAGCTTTCAAAAACAATTCACAATTTTATTTCAAACTTGAAATCTTTCGACATAAATTGGAAATCCTTTCTTCATATGAAAGCTATTATTATTTGAAAACAAATAGTTTCGCTTCGGAAAAATCCAATTATATTTGCACGCTTGAGTTAAATTCAAATTCCCAAATCAATACCTTTAAAATGGTTTGACCCATATATAACTTGTATAACATCTTTAAACCATAAGTTTCAAACATAGAATTCAATTTGAAATTTTGAATTCAAATTTAAATTAAATTATTTAAATTTCAAAGCTTAATCAAGTTATTTAAAATAACTTTTATTTTTGAAACCCCTTTTAAAAAACTTTCAATTCCATTTCCAAAACTATTTTGGATTCAAAAAACATTCAATCTTTAAAATCATTTCAAAAATTTGTGACTTAACTAATTTCCTCATGTGATCCATATTTGTGTGTGTATGGTGTAGTCTAGGGGTTTTACCCAATAATGCAACATCATCAATCATCACAGATTCAAGCACAGTTATTATAGATAAGCGATATATCTCTATAATGCTTATTCACAGATTCACAGATAAATGTATCACGGATAAAATGAATAAATAAATAAATTACACACTGCTCAATTCACGGAATAGAGTATTACAATCCAGAGATAACAATCAATTCAAGGCATTTCATACAATACAAACATTCATAAGCAATCCAAGCATTCAATGATCATTTATAAACAGAATCGATTAATTATTTAATCCTAAATTAATTACTCATGGATTAATTTCTCAATCCTGATAGTTAACTACAAATCATTTATTATTAATTAATAAATTAATAAATTAATCCTTAATTATCCATCTTAATTAATTACCCTTAATTAATTAATTAGTCCCTAATTAATCATATCAATTTAAAATTTACCTTTAGGTTAATTACACAAATAAATTAACCCTTAATTAATTAATTTAATTGATTAAATTAATTAACCCTTTATTATTTCATTATTTAATTAATTATCCTTAATTAATAAATTAATTGATCCTTAATTATTAATTAATTATCCCTTAATCATTTATTTTATTAATTAATTAACTTTTTAATCAATTAATTATCCTCAAATTAATTACTTTAATTAATCATATAAATTAATTATTCTTAAATTAATTATAATAAGTATCCCTAATTACTTAATTAAATTTAACCATTAATTAATTACTTTTAAGTAATTACCTTAATAAATTAATCACATTAATTATCCTTTAATTAATCGCATTAATTAATTAATCACATTAATTAATTAATCACATTAAATAATTATCCATCAAATCATTTGATTAATCAAACTTTAATCATAAATTAATTAGCCTTAATTACTTTCTTAATTAATTAATTATCCCTTATTGTAATTACACAAAGTAATTGCCCCTTAATTACTTTAAGCAAGTAATTTTAATAAGCTATTATACGTTAATTAACTTAAATCACCCTTAAATTAATTACATTCAATAATTGTCCCAATATAATTACTCAAAACCCAAAATAATACTAAACATTTCAAAATTCAATCTCTAAAACCATTTGAAAACTTTATTTAGGATTTTAAATACTATTTTTTTCTTATTTCGAAAACTTATTATTTCAACTACATAATTAATCTAATCTATAATTACCTTTAGACAACAATTTAAAGTAATTTAAATCCTTGAAAACTTGTTTCAAAATCTTGTTAAATGCATTTACTTTGAACTTGGTTGATTCCTTTTTATTTTAAGCTTTGAAAAACTTATTTCATATAATCTTTTAAACATTTAAATCCTGCTACAATCTACTTCAGATTTTAAAATCTGAAACCTTTTTTTCTTTTAAAATCCAAAACCTGGAATTAAAACAAAAACGACTCGAGCCATTCCTAAAACAACTCCGAGTCAACTACCCAACTTCCTCGAAAAAATCATGAAACAACTTCGAGTCTAACCCCGTGCTGATGCCTTCCTTCCTCAAACCCATTTATCAATGCCTGACACAAATGTGGTCGTGCATGTGTACAGTTGCACGGCGACGATCCAACCTTCACCGTGACTGTGCTCATTTGCCTACAACCTCGCCGATGTTCCTTATAACTCAGATCGAAGAAAATTTCCAAGAAACCAAATTTGAGCAATCGACATGAACTGGAACCCAAACCGTTAATCAATTAAACGTCTCGCACCTCCACCCACGATCACCAGAAATCACGCCGCTCCACCCAGAACCATGCTACGACACACCCCATCAAATCCCCTTGGTGCTACCGAATTTAGTCCACCATTGATGACGCAGCGATTCGATTTTCGATCATGACCAAATTTGGGTATAAAACCCTAAATCCACATCGTTGCAATGCCTTGATCATTTATAAATTTAGTTAGTATTTTTCCATTAAGCCATGATACTCGAACTACCATATGACCCAAGCACGACAAGCTCTATTTCGTCGATCATCGGAAATTTACAAAAATACATTTTCTGCTCAAGTTGCAATTTCCCACAATCTACCACACTAAAAATCATGAATTTATTATCAAAATTCATCAATTTCTACTATGAATCAGGTTGTAGAGTCGAAACACAATTTCCAGACAATTAATTTTTCTGCCCTGAGTTGATTTTAACTGTAAATTCCCATTTTTGAATTAGTCACCAAATTTAAATACTGGAAGTTATTTTTAAAATTGATATTACACTCTTATGATCACTTTTCCTTTAGAAATCTTGGCCAGAAAATGTTTTGGATGAAGAGATATTGATTTATTTGGGTTAAGTTAAACCTGTAACTAAAGAACAGGCTCAACATGTTCATATACACAGTCAGGCATATCGATATGTATGTGTGTGTGTGTGTGTGTGTATTCGACCATGCAGGCAGAATAACAACCACATTCAAAATACACCTCAAGTGCTATTCCAAAAATCACAATATATAAAAAGGTTCAAACGTGTTTGCTCACCTGACATGTTGATAGAGAGGAAGCAAAAGCCTGGGGATACTCTGGAATTTGAAAATTCTAAATTTGATCTGTCCATTTGATTACTGAAGTTGATCCTTGTATTGTTGAATTTATTGCTTCCTTTGATTTTCCAGATATGAAAATTTACTTTTGTTTTGATCTGCATTTCCAACCTGAAACTTTTACTTTGTTTCCAGGTTGAGAACATGAGGTTGGAAGCTACTCAGGTTTTGAAAAATTTGCAAAACTGTTGCTTTTATTGCTAATTAAACTTTTGAGAGGATCTTGCATTTGTATTTTCACTGATCTCAGGATTAAATTGTTGTTGAATTTTGTTTCAGATTTTAGATTTGAAAGAGGTGGTTTTGTTTGTATCATATTTGAGAGGATTTGAAACTTCCTTTGGTTTTTATTTCTTTTATCTGGTTTTTCAATTTGCAGGCTCTAATTTCTTTTTCAGTTTTGTAGTTTGAAGATAAGAGGAGAATAACCTGGTTACTATCTCAAATTCAAAAATTATTATGTAACTAAAATTAAAAGATAAATGCCACTTGTATTTGTTGAGCTAATACATGTAATCACATATGTTAATTTTCATTCAAATTTTCAAATCCATACAATTTATGTTTTAGACCTTTATTTAAATAAATTTAAAATTTATGGTTTAAACCTTGTTTATAAATTACTTAAAATTTTACATATATGTTATGTATTTTTAAACCTTATATCTACATAAGTTTTCATTTTTAAATCTTTATGTATATACTATTATTTGTTAGGCCTTTTGTACTTATACTTTTCAAAATATATATTCATATTAAAGCTTTATATTTATTTACATATATACTAACTATATCTTCAAGTATATATAAAAGAAAGTAATCTCAAACTTTTATTAATTCTTATTTAAGTTAATCTTAATTTAAAATATTCTTATGCATAAATACAAATTTTATTTTCAATTTTAAATTCAAGTTGATATTTCTTTAAATAAATAAATATCTATTTCCAATGAATTTGAAAACATTGACTTTGAATAACTTTTTGAAAAAGTAGCGAGTTTAAACTATAGCTTCTTTTGAATATAAAGATTTTTAACTTCAATTTATTTATAAAATATCTAGATTTGAATTTTCAAATTTAATTCTTTATTTACAATCTATCCATACACATCTTTTATATTTGTTTTGGAAATAATTTCAAATAATTTCACAACTTTTTCCAAAAATTATATTAAATTACAAAATAAATTTTGGCTTAAAAACCAGGAATGTTACAGATTCCCCTCCCCCTTAGGAAATTACGTCCTCGAAAATTGGCAGGAAGACAACAGAGATAGATGAACACACAGAGAAATGGTTCACCAGATCAAATGAAATAGTTATTCTGCGTTTGGCTTACCAAATCAGAATATCACCAATAATTATGAGTACTAACTCATTCAATACTTCACAAGATACTCGGTTCACTGGATCTACGAATGTGCAGGGGCATCGGTTAGTTTGAAGGAATAACTAACCACTCGTAGAATATATCTGGTCCCAATAGAACAAACGATAAATGCACAATTCCAATTGGAATGATCCAAAATATACACTAACTTGTCCATCTTCAGACTTTGATCTTTCACAAAAAATTACAATAGAATTTCAAATTTAGTTGAAATCGTTTTATCGATATAAATCTTCATATTTAACTTCATATTTAATTTATCAATTTATTTCAATTAAAGTTTCTAATACATTAAGGTTTAAGAAGAGATTTATTCTAGTTACGCAGGACCACCACCGCATCAAAACTTCTTCTTCGAGCTGCCATGAAGCCATCAAAGAATTGAATGATCAAAGAGATTGATAGAGAAAAGATTGTTTCCTGATTGTTGCAGGGTATTGACCATTCGTAGTGGTGCTCCCCAATCCCCTATCGTGTCCTCTTCTTGCACTCATACTTACTATCAATAGATAGTAAGAGAATTTACTGAGGCACATGAACGGATATCTTAGGGAATACTCATTCTAGGGTACACTTCACCCTATCTCTAATGAGTTACCTAATGTGTTATACTCCTGAGTTAAAGTTTCAACCTCAGCTCTGATACCACTTCTGACGATCCTGACTCGACCATCGAAAATCGACACCGAATACTTCACCAGTATTCAAATGTCGTAGATTCAAACGTCGAATCTGCTTCGCCGGAGCTTATAACACTTTAAGTATAACAACACAGTGGAAGAAAAAGATAATATCATACATCATTGATACACAATTGATACAAACATCAAATACAATTGAATATCAATATAAATCAGAGATACAAGAAATAGCAGCGAAAAGAAACAACAGCCGAAGATAAGAAAACTAGGCAACTGCAGCGGAAAGATAATGTCTGCAATGCCAAACTCCAAAAACTCCATCTCCAATCCAAAGCTAGCTCGAACCACCATCATCGATTACTTAAGTAAGGTCAGTCATCCAAAGATTGAAGAAGATTCCCAAAGACTGAAAGCTACCGAATCTACACCTACTATTTGATTATCTGAAAAACTCAACTCTAGACTGCCCGTGTGGAAAATTATGGGCACCCAGAGTTTGGGAAAGGAACAATAAACTCCGGATCAGTCATGGGACAGGTATGAGCACACAAAAACAGTTTATCTTTAAAAAAACAAAAGATTTTAAAACATTGAAATCCGCAATGCTTTTTGGAAAATGAAACTACCATAAGGTCTCCCGCCACACACCATGCAAACGTAGAATTGGAGGAGATTTCTCCTTATGATAGTCAAAAATGCTTGATACGTGAAAACCATTTTGATATTATTATTAGTGCATAGTCCAAAAAACATTTCGAAAGTATAATATTAATCTTAGCCAGCATACAACCATTATTGTATGCCTACTATAGCTACTATCTAAACAGTGGTGACCACCATAAGTAAATGGCAGGTTATACAACTAAAACCGTAAAAGGCACGTATTGGAGATTGGATTTCCAGCAAATGGTCAGGCCAAGAAACTTCCTATTGCCACATGGATATGCCTCTGGAGGGACGCCTCAAGAACTTACGCAGCTCTCTGCCAACACAATGCCGGTTTCCTCCCTGCTCGGGAGTAATACCTAAAGTTATGCCACCCTTGATCGTTTGCGACCTTTATCGGAGGATCCTCAACCGCAAAGAAACATCGCACAGTAATAAAAATACAGTGTCCACATGAGTTAAGTATCTGGGCTCCATACCATGATACCACCCTTTTCCAGAAGGAATGGATATATCCTAGGGGTGCGACCCCTGCAACCTTGCCGTATCTTTCCTATTTCGACCATTTCCGAGGTGTGAGGTCCTGATGCAGTCTCGTCCACAAAGCTATGCTTTTTTACAAAGCCATACTTTGATCAACAAATGATCAGCAGCACTTTGTATGCCACATTACCAAATTGGAAATGCATCACAAGTAACCATCAACTACATAACCTCTGAGCTCGTATGTCTCAGAGAAGGGTGTTAAGCTAAGAGAATAAATTCTCCGCCTCCGAACAAAAATGCATTTGATAGAAACCAGTTTTACATCTCAAAGTGTAATGTCAAACACACATCCATACAAGTCTGTTCCGGTTTCGAACAGAACCGAAGGCACTTCCAAAGAAGCCTTTGCAAATCCGGGTATTCACAATCCCGATCGGACTCCCCATCACATATGGAGATCTCTATACCGGTGCGACTCGGTGCAGAGACAATTGATGGGTTATCCTTTCGTTCATGAAATTACCCGGTCTTCACCATCGATCTTCAAATGCTATCCATATGTCGTATCATTATTCGAAATGGGTTATATGACACAAGTCCTCTCCCAGCTAAACTGAATAATGAGCGCAATATTTAAAAACATATGGATACTGGGATTTTAATTAAGTCACAACTTATTATCCAAACAAATGGTTTAAACAAATTACCATTTCAAATCTTTAAACAAAAAGATTCACTTCATAAAGTTCACTAATATTTCACAAAGATTCATTAATAGCTTTTCAAAACAACTTCCTTTTCGAATCGGATTATCTCGTCCAATTATTAACCCAAATACTCAATTTATAGCTTTCAAAACTATTTCTAAAGATCCATTCATAACTTTCAAAACAATTCCCATTTCAAATCTTTTATATATAAAAGATACACCATTTAAAATCCTCTTCGATTTTAAAACAAAGTTTAACATTCTTTCACAAAGGTTTATTCATAGCTTTCAAAAACAATTCACAATTTTATTTCAAACTTGAAATCTTTCGATATAAATTGGAAATCCTTTCTTCATATGAAAGCTATTATTATTTGGAAACAAATAATTTTCGCTTTGAAAAAATCCAATTATATTTGCACGAGTTAAAACTCTTGAGTTAAATTCAAATTCCCTAATCAATACCTTTAAAATGGTTTAACCCATATATAACTTGTATAACATCTTTAAACCATAGTTTTCAAACATAGAATTCAATTTCAAATTTTGAATTCAAATTTAAATTAAATTATTTAAATTTCAAAACTTAATTAAGTTATTCAAAACAACTTTTATCTTTGAAACTCCTTTTAAAAAACTTTCAATTCCATTTCCAAAACTATTTTGGATTCAAAAAAATTCAATCTTAAAAATCATTTCAAAAATTTGTGACTTAACTAATTTCCTCGTACGATCCGTATTTGTATGTGTATGGTGTAGTCCAGGGGTTTTACCCAATAGTGCAACATCATCAATCATCACAGATTCAAGCACAGTTATTATAGATAAGCGGTATATCTCTATAACGCTTATCTTCATTCACAGATTCACAGATAAATGTATCACAGATAAAATTAATAAATAAATAAATTACACACAGCTCAATTCACAGAACAGAATATTACAATCCAGAGATAACAATCAATTCAAGGCATTTCATACAATACAAACATTCATATGCAATCCAGGCATTCAATGATCATTTATAAACAGAATCAATTAATTGTTTAATCCTGAATTAATTGCTCATGAATAATTCCTCAATCCTGATAAGTTAATTACAAAACATTTAGTATTAATTAATTAATTAATAAATTAATCCTTAATTATCCATCTTAATCAATTACCCTTAATTAATTAATTAGTCCCTAATTAATCATATTAATTTAAAATTTACCTTTAAGTTAATTACACAAATAAATTAATCCTTAATTAATTAATTTAATTGATTAAATTAATTAACCATTAATTAATTCATTAATTAATTAATTATCCTTAATTAATAAATTAATTGATCCTTAATTATCAATTAATTATTCCTTAATCATTTTTTATTAATTAATTAATTTTAATCAATTAATTATCCTCAAATTAATTACTTTAATTAATCACACAAGTTAATTATTCTTAAATAAATAATAATAGGTAATTATCCCTAATTACTTAATTAAATTTAACCATTAATTAATTACTTTTAAGTAATTACCTTAATAAATTAATCACATTAATTATCCTTTAATTAATTGCATTAATTAAATAATCACATTAAATAATTATGCTTCAAATCATTTAATAATCAAACTTTAATCATAAATTAATTAGCCTTAGTTACTTTCTTAACTAATTAATTATCCCTTATCATAATTACACAAAGTAATTACCCCTTAATTACTTTAAGCAATTAATTTTATTAAGCAATTATACATTAATTAATTTAAATCACCCTTAAATTAATTACATCACTACAACAAAGTTTGATATTCATTACGCCATTAGATAGCGTAGTGTGGTGAAGTGTTATTGATTTACGTTAATTCTTTATTATTTTATTCATTTCTCTTTATTATGCAATGTAACGCTCTGCTTGTGCAAAACAAATTAAACCCCGCTCTAAATATTTCACTTCCCTCCTTAACTCAGAAATAACACTTTACCATTTTTGTTCCAAACCCAAAATTAAATCCCATGAGACCCACAGCTATACGCATCCAGTTGTTTCGATCGAAATCTATAACTTATCAAAAATGAAACCGTAGTTGATTCGAAGGAGTGTCGCGTAATTGGATTTGAGGTAAGCGTTCGATTTTATGTCTGATTTTGTTCGATTTTGCTCAATTTCTGATCGATGTTGTTCGATTTGTAATTATGTTGTTCGATTTTTTTGGATTTGCTTGAAGCCCATTTTGTTCAATTATCTTTGTTTCTAATTAAATGGCTAATAAGAATAATATTTCTGATACTCGACAGACGTTAAAGTGCGAAATAATCAAATGGATTTAATAATCAGATGGATTCAATCACCAACGTGTGCGAAATAATCAAATTGATTCAAACAAGGTTCTTACTTAAACCTTAAGCCATTTCAAAGCGGATGCACAATGGTTAATATAGTCATAGTTGGTTATACAAATTTTGTAGGTTACTGACAAGTACAACTATTATAGAATAGAAAGCTTCACTCGACTTAACTTTGAACTTAGTAAAGAAATAAGGTAATCAGAGCTTGATTTGAAAGTTGTAGGAACAATGTTAATAGCGAAGCAAATGCCAATATGTTTCCATGACTGAATATAAGGATTTTGTAAAAGTGTTGCTCTTTAGATAAACGTCTATGTTATAGATTAAACAAAGGTAGAATCCCTTTATCTAATGTAGTATTGATTTTAAAGTTAAAAGCAAAACCGTTATTTTTTGTCTTCCTATATCATAGTTCGACGTATTGATAATTAGGTGGGAACATGATTCTCAACTTTGATCTATGAAATCCAATTATGGGATAAATTTACGAAAGGATGCATAAAACGCATTTTTATTTTATTTTCTGAATGAATGAGTGGTTGTTATTTTAATTGATTGGTTTTCATATCTTTTTACGGTTATATGTAAAAAAAATTAAACAATGTATGTACAAACCATCGCATTATCAATTTCAGTTACATTGTGCTAGTAATATCACAGGACTCAAATTTATCGGTTTAGACTTATCTTCTTTCGTCAGTAGAAATTCTTCTTCAACAAGCTTTGATGTCATATTTTGCAACGTGATAGTTATGCTACAGACATCAAGTTATAATCATGTGCACTTCAGTTTGATATACATGCTACGTTTTTTAGACTTGGAACGAAGGAGGTAAATAATTTTTATGCACTAGCATTTCTCCCTTTTATGTTGTGATGGTTTGCTATCAGGGTAAATGATGTAATGTTACATAATGCTTTCTTTACTGGCGTCATCGACAGAAAAGAGATTTGTTGTTAGAAAGAAATTGGTACATTGTGTAATACAAAGTTATTGCTGCATTATTCATATTTATATTCATAAATATTAACAAATAAAAAATTGACATAGTTAACGATTATTTCACTCTAATTTCCGGCTTGTGCCGACTGTACAACCAATCACACAAAATTTATGATTGCGAAATATATTTTGATTAAAATGAACAATGATTAAAATATAATCAGCACTATTTTTTAGTACATATTTCTAAAAGTTGATACATATTAAATTAGTCCTACACTCGCTTAAATGACTAAAATAGTCAACTTACTAATTTGCAACAAACAAGATTTATAAACCTTCACTATTAATTTGGCACTCAAAAACTCAAATGACATTCATTTGGTTCTTACGATCAAACATTTTCCTAAAATTATATAGAGAAGATTTCAAATGATGCTAAGTTTACAGTGAAAACACCAAATAACAATTGCAAATGGTGAATGATGGTGAAGATATCATGAAGTATCAAAATGAAAAATTCCACTTCAGTTTGGTAGACATCAAGTGAGTAGAATTTTGGTACTTTATTCATGGTATATGTAAAGTGGTTAGTCGTTTATTGATAAAAAAAATTTGTTTGCCAATTTTTGGGCCATCTACTAGGCATGTTTCGTATGTACTACATAACGATGTTCTCATTTTCTTTCATTCTTTCAAAAACTATACAAGATTATCTTCTGAACATAAATTAGAATATAAAATTTATAAATTTATAAATTATTTCCTGTCCTTAAGGGCTTCATGTTGTTTCTTATTTTGCTTTCATGTATGCCAGAAATGAGCTCAGTAAAGAGATATAGAGAGCTTGAGATATGAGCGGCAAATGTTGGAATATGATCTTACAAAGTGTGAAATTGCTCCATCAGTTTGTTGGGAAAGAAAAAGTCAAAAAATTATAAGAGATAATTTTAATATGGCAGAAGAAAATTTAATCTCTCTTATTGAAGAGAAATCTCAAGTTGAACATGATGAGAAGGTAATTTTTAAGTTGATCTAATATATTACTCTTCCGATAATTCATAAGTAAAATAAGTAATTAGCAGATTATCCAATCCAATATATTAATAATATTTAATCTCTCTTGCCGAAGAAAAACCTCAAGAAGATTTAGCATTCTCAGTATATACGTTCACAAGAAATTAATCGAACTGAAAGCACTTTAAAAGCTCTCACATACTTTTTTATTTCTTATTTACAGGTAAATACTATCTTTCTTGGACATCGAATCTACACTTGCGGACTTTTCTATGCAACATGGTACAAACTTTATTTTATAATTCTTTTATAATTTTTAATCTGTCGTTGTAAGTCATTACTGAGATTATTTGTAGTGGAATGAGTAGCACGCTGAAAGCTGCCCAAATAGATACATCCATTGTCAATGCACGCACTGTTATTAATGCATGAGTAGATAGAATTTGTATTGTAACACATAAACATATCCCTGTCAATACATATGTAGGTAATTATTCATCATCTATAATGACATCCTACTCTAAGTTGGTGACCAATACTCTGGTCCTAATTTTCTTTGTATATATAGCTGAGGGGTGCATGAAAAAGGAACAAGGCATAATCCATTACTCCTTAGTTCACTATTTTTTGTTTCTCCTTTATCTTTCCTCTCTATGTTATGAGCTAAGGTCCTACATTTATTTGTGTATTGAAAAGTTGACAAGATATCCCACATAAATAGCATTATTAGTCGCATGTAAATTGTAGAATAAGTAGTCTTCTTATATGAGTTTGCGGATTCGAGATAAGGTGCTCAGTAGTACATGATACCTCATATTTGTTCTAGTTTAGTCTTAATTTTTTTCCTTTTCTTTTTCCGATGTATTTTTATTTTGAAGATTTCCTGAATAATGCTTTGTTATTATACTTCAGGCCAGAAAATTCATCATACTTATAGATGAGCTATACAATCACCATTGATGTCTTGTTTATTTAGCATCTTCCTCAATTGATGATCTTTTTCAAGGAACCTAAGAGGTAACACTTTTTGATTTAGAGTGGTAATGTAAGTAAATTCTTTATGATGTCAAGTGAATTATTTTAAAGTCGAATTACTCTTTTTGATTGATGGAGCTAAATGAATATAATTTTGCCTTCTTTCAGTTTTCATTTTGAAACCGGGACAGAGGATAACAGACTTAGAGTGAATGATACGTGTTGGGGGTTAGTTGCTAGTAGTTGTTTGATAAATAATATTATAAAATATAATATAAAAATAGGAAGTTAGTGTAACAACATTGGGAATGCTCTTATAATACCAAGATTGATCTAGACTAAACCTGAAATTGTACCTACTTACTACTGATTTGACAAATTGCTATCTAAAAAGTCGATTAAGTAACTATGTTACTTGGACTAAGAAAAATAGAACCGATTCTCAGTTATTGCTGCAAGTCATAAGCTTGCAGTTGCAACTAAGCTTGCAACTACAAGTTGCTTGCAAGTTGCAAGTTGCAAGTTGCATGTTGCAAGCAAGCTAGCAACTTCAAGTTTCTTTTTTGTAGTCGCAAGTAAGCTTGCAACTGCCAGTCATGTTTTCACTTCTAGACTATGTTTATGTAGTATGTAGGAACTTGAATTTGCAAGACTTAAAAAGTATTTATGAACTTGATGTAGGCTACCGCTCTTTGGCTGGCAAGGTCTGTAATAGAATTAACCATATAGTACCGTAAAACCCGAAAGATATTTGGGTATCAAAATAATTCCATAAACTAAGATTGATCATAATAAATTATAAAATATTAACCAAGTTAACTAAATGTAAAAAAATTAATTAAATATATATATATATATATATATATATAATAATAGCCAAAACCAAAATCGATTAACTGTGATTATAAAAATTAACGTCATTAATTAAGTTTTACAAAAGTGAAGTTAGTTTACAAAAATTAAGTAAGTTTATAATGATAATAGTAATAATATAACTAATGTAGGTGAAACTCAATTATTTATAATAATAATAACAATACTAACAACAACAATAAACATAATAGCAATAATAATATATAGTAAATAAACTAAGTTTATAAAAATTAACTAAGTTCATAACAATTAACTAAGTCTAGGTTACTAATAATAATAAATTATAAAATACTAACCAAGGCAACTATGTTTTAATTAAATTTATATAAAATTATTATTATTATTAGCAACTAAGTTTTATAATAATAATAATTCAACTAATTTTTATAAAAATTAATGTTTATAATAATAATACTAATAACAATCATAATAGCAACAATAAAAATATATTAAGTTAGTTTTATAAAAATTACCAATGTTTAAAATAATAACAGTAATAATATTAATACTTATAATAAATCATAAAATATCAACTAAATTAACTAAGTTTTATAAAAAATAACTAAATTCACTCTTTTAGGTTCAAGTTTCACTGTAATAGGAGAAGATATGAACAAAAACAAGTAAAAGGAACTGAATATCCATAAAGTCTGTTACAAATGTAACTATCCTGATTGCCAGGTAAATTTTAACAACTAGTTGAAGTCCATCACTTGAGTAATATATGCCATATTTGAGTGTTTACCTAATTACTTGGTTGTTTTATATATTTATATGTGGGAAAAGCTTTTCTTTGTTTAGAAGCATTCCAAATGCTTTAAAATACAATAAAGGAGGAATTCACAGCCTAGCCAGCACCTTCCTATTTACTTATGATCGTGGTACATACAGTACATTGTGCATGAATATTCCTGGAAAAAAATATATTGAATCAATTGTTTACTCTAGCTTTTCTTAACACATACATGTATAATGTTTACACTGTAAAATGAATGAATAAATTTCAAACATTTATTCAGTATGCCTAAGGAATGAAACTTAGATATAACATCCTTAGTACCTATGTACTTAATATTGCTCAAAATCTACTTTGTTAATCTATTTAGTTATTATTACCAACTTCCATTTTATTATATGATTATATATCTTAATATAAACGGTTTTGCCGAGTAATCAACATTTAAATAAATGTGCAATTTTTATAAATTTACATTTACTATCAATGAATCCATAAAAAATATAAATGAATATGTCCTTGTACTATCAGTTAACTAGAGTGTTACTTCTACTTTATTAGCATTTCATCATCTGTTCTACTTGGTAATTGTGTCACAATTTGAGACCATCAAAAAAGTTAACTAGTTTTGGAGCAAAAAGCATCACCGAGCAAAAATATAATGTAGGAGTCAATTTAAATTTCTATGTTGTTATTTATTTTTTGCTAAGGATTTGGGTAAGGGTGAATTAGGGAGGAAATCGGGTAGTTTTTTTTTTGAACAAACATTCATTAATTATACAAAGCGCTATAAGCAAGGAAATGCTAATATAAGTTGGGTTCTATTGATTTAATAAGTTGTGTTATACTAATTTATTAAGCATAATGTCTCTTGATAACAGGCTTTCAAATACCTTATGTCTGTTTACTAATTTAATTCATTCGGTTAATATTTTATATACATTAATTGTCAATACTGTCGTGTAAACAACATCGCACTATAGTAACTATGGCTGTTTTGATTAGGTTTGCCTTGTTCTTTCTGCTTAGCTCGATTTTTGATAACTTGTACTATTCCATGACTTCATATAACATGTTGACAATATTTTTTTATCTTTAAAAGCATTATATAGTTAATATCACATTTTTGGGTTGAAGTGCTTCTGCATAGGCTACATTTTTCTTTATTTTATCATCATTGGCTGTGCTAAATTTGTATAGCAGTGAACTATTGTTTCCAGTATTGGTTTATTATATGCTTGGACCATTGGTGTATATATTACAATAAATCGACTATCCTTTTTCTATTACTTTTATACTGTCGTTGGCATTCTTCAAGGAATACGAAGTGTCGTATTCAAGCTGTTGGTTGCGATTAACTTTAATGTTGGAATTGGATTCATTTACGTTGTCATTAGTTCACTATTAGCTAGTTATTAGTTCAGGTAGTTAGTATTAGGGAATTTTCATATCTCGAAGCACATGAAATATGGACACGACCATTTTAAAAACTAATCAATAACCACTGCTCTTATATATATATATATGTCATTCCATCTACTAAATCACGAGGATGAAAACCAGTAGTTAATGTTGATTTTCTATTTCACAGCTAACGCTGATGAACTTAGGACCAAGGTATTGATAAAATACTTTTTGATCTAATTGTCTTTTTATGTGTGCTCTAGTGTTGAAGGTAAGCTTACATGGATCAATTATTTCTATAAAATACTTAACGATTTAAAGTGTTTAAGCATGTTTTTGACAGAAATTTGATTTGTTTTATGCTCTGCCCTTTCTCTTGATTACATGAAGCATATTCATATGATGGAGCTCTGGAGTGTAATCGGATCAACAACTTGACAATGTGCTATTTTTTGCAGGTGCTTTCCCCTTACTTTTATTTCAATCACTCAAATAATGCACAGTTGAAACTAAAAGTTCAGGACATGTTACAGCCTAGCTTAAAACAGATTTTATAGTATATCTTTGATTCCTTTTTAAACAACAACTTCAATCATTCAGTTTTCTAAACATGGTACCGTCTGATCACCTAAATGTATGCAAATTATACAAAGAATCGAAAACACCAAACATGGGCATATCTCTTTCTATTTTCAAACATTTCAACATTTGAACAATTTAGGTTTAACTTCTGAGATTTAAGTGTATCAACTATCAAGTGATGTTGTTTCCATTACCATCAACCTTTTACATTTGTCACTCCTTAAAATTTTTAATCATTTAAAAATGTATATACCCTTCTGACTTAATAAAAGTCAGTTGGCTACCAACTTATGCCAGAAATTTTGATGTAGATTCAAATGGATAGTAACATGTACGAATATAAAATGAGAATGCAATAATATGCAATAATTTAGTTTTTTGTTACATGTAAAAACATCTATCATTAATTATGTATCGTTCTTAATGTAATTATTTATCTTATTTGCAGGTGTGTGAAAGAAGAAGATGCTAAAGTTGTGATCTTCATTTTAATGCAAACAATCAAATATGTATTTGTTTTTTTGTTAAACTATGCTACTATTTTTTGGGGTGTGCTTAAAATATTTTGCTACTACGTTTTGATGTGTATAAATATTTGGTATGTTTAAAGTAATGTGTTACATCTCTATATTTATTATCTTTTATGATTATTATTGTGTTTTTTGATATTGATATTTAATACTGCAGTTTATTAGTAGGATGTAGAATTTTTTTGAATTGTGAAATTAAATTATAGCACTTCAAAACCGCTATACTATTTAATAGCGCCTAATGGCCGCTATCAAATCTGTTAGTATTAAAGATACAGACCATAAAAAGCGCTATGGTATTACAAAAAGCGCTATAAATAATGATGAATGATAGGTCAGATAAGCGCTATAAAATAAGATATTATAGCAGAGTACAAGCGCTATTGTAGCTGGCTTTTTATAGCGGCATATTGGAGTTGTGACAAGTCACCGTCTACAATAACCTGTTCAAATACAGTGCTAATAATTCGCTATCACCACTTTCTATAGCGCAATAATAGTGCTATCCTAAAAAAAAAAGTATTTTGTGGCTAATAACGAATTTCATAGCGGGCTAACAGCGCTGTGATATTAATCAATAATGCCTATTTTTCCGCTATAAAAATAAATAACACAGCGCAATATTTGCGCTATGAAATTAACAATTTTTATAGCGCTTTTTTTGCGCTATCTAAAGTTGGTTGTTTTTAATCACATGTCGTTATACAGCGTTTATCGAACCGCTATAATATCCTTTAATAGCGTTTTTCGGGCGCTATCGTAGGGTCTTTTTGTTGTAGTGCATTCAGTAATTATCCCAATATAATTACTCAAAACCCAAAATAATACTAAACATTTTAAAATTCAATCTTTAAAACCATTTGAAAAATTTATTTAGGATTTTGAATACTATTTTTTTCTTATTTTGAAAACTTATTAATTCAACTACATAATTAATCTAATCTATAATTACCTTTAGACAACAATTTAAAGTAATTTAAATCCTTGAAAACTTGTTTCAAAATATTGTTAAATATATTTACTTTAAACTTGGTTGATTCCTTTTTATTTTAAGCTTTGAAAAACTTATTTCATATAATCTTTTAAACATTTAAATCCTGGTACAATCTACTTCAGATTTTAAAATTTGGAACCTGTTTTTCTTTTAAAATCCAAAACCTGGAATTAAAAATAAAACGAATCGAGCCATCCCTGAAACAACTCCGAGTCAACTACCCAACTCCCACAAAAAAATCACGAAACAACTTCGAGTCCAACGCCGTGCCAATGCCTTTCTTCCTCAAACTCATTTACCAACGCCTGATACAAACATGGTCATGCACGTATCCAGTTGCACGATGATGATCCAACCTTCACCACGACTGTCCTCAGGTCGCCTACAACCTCGCCGATGTTCCCTACAACTCAGATCGAAGAAAATTTCCAAGAAATCAAATTTGAGCAATCGACATGAACTAGAACCTAAGCCGTTAATCAATTAAACGGCTCGCACCTCCACCATGATCACCAGAAATCGCGCCGCTCCATCCAGAACCATGCTACCACACACCCAATCAAATCCCCTTCATGCGATCGAATTTAGTCCACCATCGATGATGCACCGATTCGATTTTCGATCATGACCAAATTTGGGTATAAAACCCTAAATCCATATCGTTGCAATGCCTTGATCATTTATAAATTCAGTTAGTATTTTTCCATTAGTCCTTGATACTCGAACTATCATCTAACCCAAGTACGACGAACTCTATTTCGTCGATCATCGGAAATTTACAAAAATACGTTTTCTGTTCAAGTTGCAATTTCCCACAATCTACCACACTAAAAATCATGAATTTATTATCAAACTTCATCCATTTCCACTACGAATCAGGTTGTAGAATCGAAACACAATTTCCAGACAATTAATTTTTCTGCCCTGGATTGATTTTAACTGTAAATTCCCATTTTTGAATTAGTTACTAAATTTAAGTACTGGAAATTATTTTTAAAATTGATATTACACTTCTATGATCACTTTTCCTTTAGAAATCTTGGCTAGAAAATGTTTAGATGAAGAGATATTGATTTATTTGGGTTAAGATAAACCTGTAACTAAAGAATAGGCTCGGCATGTTCATATACACAGTCATGCATATCAATGTGTGTGTGTGTGTGTGTATAACCATGGAGGCAGAATAAACAAACATATTCAAAATACACCTCAAGTGCCATTCCAAAAATCACAATATATAAACAGGTTCAAGTGTGTTTGCTCACCTGACGTGTTGACAGAGAGGAAGCAAAAGCTTGGAGATACTCTGAAATTTGAAAATTCTAAATTTGATCTGCCCATTTGATTACTGAAGTTGATCCTTGTATTGTTGAATTTATTGCTTCCTTTAATTTTCCAGATTTGAAATTTTACTTTTGTTTTGATATGCATTTCCAACCTGAAACTTTTACTTTGTTTCCAGGTTGAGAACATGAGGTTGAAAGCTACTCAGGTTTTGAAAAATTTGCAAAACTGTTGCTTTGATTGTTAGTTAAACTTTTCAGAGGATCTTGCATTCATATTTTCACTGATCTCAGGATTAAATTGCCGTTGAATTTTGTTTCAGATTCTAGATTTGAAAGAGGTGGTTTTGTTTGTATCATATTTGAGAGGATCTGAAACTTCCTTTGGTTTTTATTTCTTTTATCTTGTTTTTCAATTTGCAGGCTTTAATTTCTTTTTCAGTTTTGTAGCTTGAAGATAAGAGGAGAATAACTTGGTTACTATCTCAAATTCAAAATGTTTTATCCAACTCAAATTAAAAGATAAATGCCACATGTAATTGTTGAGCTTACACATGTAATCACATATGTTAATTTTCTAACAAATGTTCAAATCCACACAATTTATGTTTTAGACCTTTAAATAAATTTAAAATTTATGATTTAAACCTTCTTTATAAATTATTTAAAATTTTACATATATGTTATGTATTTTTAAACCTTATATTTACATAAGTTTGCATTTTTAAATCTTTATGTATATACTATAATTTGTTAGGCCTTTTAATACTTATACCTTTCCAAATATATATTCATATAAAAGCTTTATATTTATTTACATATGTACTAACTATATCTTCAAGTATATGTAAAAGAAAGTATTCTTAAACTTTTATTAATTCTTATTTAAATTAATCTTAAGTTAAAATATTCTTATGCGTAAATGCAAATTTTATTTTCAATTTTAAACTCAAGTTACTATTCTTTTAAATAAATAAATATCTATTTCCAATGAATTTGAAAATATTGACTTTGAATAACTTTTTGAAAAAGTAACGAGTTTAAACGATAGCTTCTTTTGAATATAAAGATCTTTAACTTCAACTTATTTATAAAACATCTACATTTAAATTTCCAAATTTAATTCTTTATTTACAATCTATCCAAACACATCTTTTATATTTGTTTTGGAAATAATTTCAAATAATTTCACAACTTTTTCCAAAAATTGTATGAAATTACAAAATAAATTTTGGCTTAAAAACCAGGATTGTTACAACAGTGAACGGAATCAACGAGATGAGGTGATTTGGTTGATCGTACTTTGAGTTCTAGTAATGTCGTAATGCGCGATTTGGATTGCCGATGAAATTGAGGATGCTGGGTGGTCAGTTGGTTTGGGATGGTCGTTGGGGACTCGCGAGTGATTGTGGCAAAGGTTGGAGTCGACCAGATGGTCGGTGCATGTGCACATGTGCATCTGAGTGTCAGGTTTGAGAAGATGGAGTTTGTCTCGAAGTTGATCTCGAGGGAATGCGGCATTGGCTCGAGAATGTGTTCGGGTTTTACTGCGTGTGTTTTCCAGATTTTTAAAGTTTAAAATTTAAATCAAAAAAATGGCATGGTGATTTTACTCGCGGGTTCACTCGGGTAAACCTATATCTGGCTCGGGTTTCACTCGAGTTTTCTCTTGTACTTGTTTTATCAGTTTTGAAAATATAAATCAAGTTTTCTTTTAAGTTTTAAACTATTTTCTCTATATAATAAATGTTTTTAAATGTCTGGTTAAAGAAAAGTTGTGTAATTTATTTAACTTAAATTAATCAAGTTAATTTTTAAGTTTACTTAAAAGCCAAATTTAGATGATGATAAAATGTTTTAAATCATTTGTTAATAACAAATTATTAAACAAGTTTCCAAAATATATGCATGGAACTAGTTTTCAAGCAATTTCAAAGGTTGAAATTTCAAAGTATAATGTTTTAAAATTTGTTTGATTTAAAATAATTTTTATATTAGTTATTTAGATCCCTGGGTGTTTTTCAAAATATAATGATGCAATTGAAAATAATAATTAAGATAAATGGTTTATCTTAAGTTAATTGAGATCTTAATTTAATTAAAAGATTATGATTAATTTATTAAGGATAAATTACTTAATGTAATTAATTAAAAGATAATTTGTAATTAAAGTTTAATTAATTAAAGGTTAATTAATTAATAATTGAGGATTAATTATTAAGTAACTAAAGAATAATTAATTAATTAAGGTTAATTAATTACTTAAAGATAATTACTTAATGAAAGTAATTAAGGATAATTAATTAATGGTTAAAGGTTGATAAATCAATTGATTAAAGAAAAATTAATTAAAAGATAATTTGTAATTAAAGGTTAATTAATTAAAGGTTAATTAATAATTAAGGGTTAATTAAATAATAACAAAAGGTTAATTAATTGATTAAAGGATGGTTAATTTATGTAATTAATCGACGGCTAATTAATTTATGTAATTAACTTAAGGTTAATTTATTTATGTGATTAATTTTGGATAATTAATTATGATGCATAATTAAGGTTGATTAATTAATTTCATTAATTAAAATAATAGCCAATGGTTTGTAATTAATTAGTGTTAATTAACCAGGATTAGTAATTTATTCAAAAGTAATTAATCTAGTCTAAATTAATTACAAATCAGGTGATTAATTAATCTTGATTATAGATGATTGGATTCTATTGAATGCCTTGAATTGTTTGATATTCTGATATGTGATGTGTTGTAATATGAATTGTTTTGAATTGAGCTGTGAACTGTGATTTATTTATCTGTGATGAATTTACATATTTATTTGTGAATCTGTGAATGAGAATAAGCGTAACAGGATTATAACGCTTATCGATATTATTGTGCTTAAATTGAGGATGGTTGTGATATGTTATTATTGTGTATAAAACCCCTGGACTACACCACACACACACACACGAATATGGATTTTACGAGGAATTGGTTAAGTCACAGATATTTGAATTTAATATTACTTTATTCAAAATAATGTAATGGCTTTAAAAGTTGAATCTTGAATCCAATTGGTTTGGAAGTGAAATTGAGTTGAATATGAAAAGCTTTTGTGAAGGAAGCTATGAAATTAAAGTTGAGTTTGAATATAATATATCTTATTTAAGTTTTGAAATTATTTTGGAAATTATGGTTTAAAAGGGGTAAACAAGTTATACAATATATATATATATATATATATATATAGATTTAAAACCATTTTAATAAATTGCATTGGGAGTTTGAATTTAATTCAAAAGGAACTTGCCTGGGAATACAACGGTTCGCTGATTTTCCAATCTTTACTTTGAAAGGCTATAACTTGAGTAAGTATAATCAGATTTTCCCGAAAAGAAAAGCATTTGTTTTCAAATGATAATGGCTTTCATACTAAGAAAGCATTTCTATTTTTGTTGAAAGGATTTCAAGTTGGGTGTAAATCAAATTTGAATTGGAAATAGTTTTGAAAGCTATAAATGAATTTTTGTTAAAGTTGGTGAACCTTGTTTTCAAATTAAAGAGGATCTTCAAGGGTGAATCTTTTATTTAAAATATTAAAAGTGGAAAATCCTTAAACCGCTCAAAGGAAAGGTTTTGGGGAACAAGTGTTGAAAGTTGTGACTTGACTAAGATCTCAATATATCCATATTTTTTTAAATAAGCGCTCATTATTCGGTTTAGCTGGGAGAGGACTTTATGTCATAAAACTCATTCCGAATAATGATATGACGAAATGGATAGCATTTGAAGATGGTGGTGAAGAAGGGTATTTTTTAGAACGATAGAATTACCTGTCGAACGTCTCTGCACTGAGTTGCTCCGGTATAGAGATCTCCATATGTGATTGGGAGTCCGATCGGGATTGTGAATATCTGGATGTGCAAGGGCTTCTTTTGAAGTGCCTTCGCTTCCATTCAGACCCAGGATGGACTTGTATGGATGTATGTCTGACGTTACACTTTGAGATGTAAAGCTGGTTTCTATCAAATGCATTTCTGTTCGGTGGCAGAGAACTTATTCTCTTAGTTTAACACCCTTCTTTGAGACGTACGAGCTCAGAGGTTATGTAGTTGATGGTTACTAGTGATATATTCCCAATTTGGTAATGTGGCATGCTAAATGTTGCTGATCATTTATTGATCGAAGCATGGCTTTTGTGTAAAGCGTAGCTTTGTGGACGAGACTTCGTCGAATCTCACAACCCGAAAATGGTCGAAACGGAAGGATGCGGCAAGGTTATGATGGTCGTGCCCTTTAGGGTATGTGCATTTCCTTCTGGATAAAAAGTGATATCATGGTATGGAGCCCATATATTTAACTTATGTCGTTGTTGGAATTTGTTGGTGTTGAGCGCACGAAAATGGTTGGTTATGACCGGAGGATGACATACTCGTGTCAGTAGTTACCTAGTTACTGAGATAACCCAGCTTTGTGTTGGTAGAGAGCCGATTAGATTCTCGGGGCGTCCCTCTAGAGCCGTACCCATTCGTTGAGGAAGTTCCTTAGCCTAACCATTTGTTGGAAATCCAAACAAAAAAAGGAGCCCTTTACGTTTTGCAGTTTTATAACCTGCCACCTCAGGTGGTAGCTATAGCAGGCATAATTTAATGGTGCCTATGCTAGCTAAGATTAATATTATACTTTTGAAATGTTTTCTGCACTATGCACTAACAATAATATCAAAAGGATTTTGCGTATCAAGCATGTTTGAATATCATAAGGAGAAATCTCCCCCAAGTATGCAATTGCATTGTGTGTGTGGCAGGAGGCCTTATGGTAGTTTCATTTTCCAAAAATCATAGCGCATTTCTTTTAAATTCTTTTTGTTTGTTTTTGTGTTCAAATAAAACTGTTTTTGTTTGCTCACACCAGTCCCATGACTGACCTGGAGTTTATTGTTCCCTTTCTAAACTAAGGATGCCCATAATTTTCCACACAGGTAGTCTAGAGTCAGGTTATCAGATAGTCAGCTAATACGTGTAGCTTTTGGAAATCTTCGAAGTCTTTGGATTTTGGCAATTGCATTATGCACCGAGCTTGCTACAAGTTCAACATGATGGTGGTTCGAGTTTCTTGGTTTGGCATCTTTGGAGCTTGACAATTGAAGATGTTATCTTTCCGCTACTATTGTTGGTGTTTTCTACTTTGTTTTTCCGCTGTTGTACCTATCTCTGATAGTGTTGATCACATCATTTGTATCAAATTGTTGTATCATTGTTGCGTATCAATAAAATTATTCTTCTATTTCTGCTGTGTTGTTATCACCTAATGTTGTTATAAGCTGTAGCAAACCAGGCTCAATGTTTGAATCTGCGACATTCGAATATGGGTGATGTATTTTGGTGTCGATTTTTGAAGGTCGAGTCAGGGTCGTTAAACATTCAAATGGAAATGTTTTGGGAAACAAGAGCTAGAAAGTTGTGACTTAACTAAGATCCTAATGTATCCATATGTTTTAAAAACAAGCGCTCATTATCGGTTAAGCCGGGAGAGTACTTTATGTCATAAAACTCATTCTGAATTAATGATATGACGAATTGGATAGCATTTGAAAACGATGGTTGAAGACCGGTTATTTTCAAAAATGAAAGGATTGCCTGTCCAATGTCTCTGTACCGAGTCACCCCGATATAGAGATTTATATTACCCTATGTGATGGGGAGTCCGAAAATGATTGGGGATATCCGAATTTGCAAGGACTTTTTTTGAAGTGCCTTCGGTTCCATTCAGACCCAGGATGGACTTGTATAGATGTGTGTCTGACGTTACACTTTGAGATGTAAATCTGGTTTCTATCAAATACATTTCTTTTTGGTGGCGTAGAATTTATTCTCTTATCTTAACACCCTTCTCTAAGATGTACGAGCTCAGAGATTATGTAGTTGATATTTACTAGTGATATATTCCCAATTTGGTAATGTGGCATGCTAAGTGCTGATCACTGGTTGATCGAAGCATGGATTTTGTGAAAAGCGTAGCTTTGTGGGACGAGACTTCACCGAACCTCACACCCAGGAAATGGTCGAAACATGAAGGATGCAGCAAGGTTACGGGGGTCGCGGCCCTTAGGGTATATGCATTTCCTTCTGGATAAAAAGTGGTATCATGGTATGGAGCCCAGATATTTAACTTATGTGGCGTTGGAATTTGTTGGTGAATCCCGGGATAAACCGGGAGGTGGCATACTCATGTCAGTAGTTACCTAATTACAGAGATAATTTGGCCTTGCGTTGGCAGAGATCTGGTTAGGTTCTCGGGACGTCCCTCCAGAGGCGTACCCATTCAGAAAGGAAGTTCCTTAGCATTGGCCATTTGTTGGAAATCCAATCACCCAATACGAGCCCTTTACGATTTCAGTTGTGTAACCTACCACCTCAGGTGGTAGCTATGGTAGACATAATATAATAGTACTTATGCTAGATAAGATTAATATTATACTTTCAAAATGTTTTCCAAACTATGCACTAATAATAATATCAAAAGGATTTTCGTGTATCAAACAAGTTTGACTATCATAAGGAGAAATCTCCTCCAAGTGTGCGATTGCATTGTGTGTGTGGCAGGAGGCCTTATGGTAGTTTCATTTTCCAAAAAGCATAACAGATTTCTTATTTCTTTCTTGTTCAAATAAATTGTTTTTCTTTGCTCACACCAGACCCATGACTGACCTGGAGTTTATTATTCCCTTTCTAAACTCTGAGTGCCCATAATTTTCCACACGGACAGCCTAGAGTCAGGTTATCAGATGGTCAGCTAGTAGATGTAGAATTTGGAAATCTTTGAAGTCTATGGATTGGCGATCGCATTTGTTTCACTACAGCATGATAGTGGTTTGAACTTTTTGGTTTTGGAGTTCTTTGTGCTTTTTTGCTTTGGAGCTTTGGCAATGGTGTCTTTCTCTCTCTCTCTCTCTCTCTCTCTCTTGAAGATCATGAAGATGTTATCTTTCCGCTATTGTTGCTGTTGTTTTCCGCTGTCGTATATATCTCTGATAAAGTTGATCGCTTCATATTGTATCATGTTGTATCAATTGTTTTGTATCAATAAAATTCTTCTTTGTTTCCGCTGCGTTGTTTTTACCTAATGTGTTGTAAGCTCCGGCGAATCGGACTTCGACGTTTGAAGCTGCGACATTTGAATATGGGTGATGCATGGATCTCGATTTTCGAGCGTCGGAATCTGGGTCGTCACAACATTCCACCACCTATCCAAGATTTATCCTTTTCCAAATGCGTGGCCATTGCCTCGCTTTGCTTTCTCTCCTCTTTGTTATAATAGTAATTTGTATTTATTAAACATTGATTTCAAAATTATATAAATAAATATTTTATTTTATATATGTGTTTTAAAGCGTGAATGTTGTTTTTTAAATATAATACGGTGGTAGATTGGTTTTAATATGTTTTTGCCTATAATGTGTTTATGATATATCATATATATATATATATTGATATCGTGATTTCAAAATATAACATATACATATACATTCTGATTTTAAATACATATGGATTTTTAAATTATAATATATAGGTATTTTGATTTTATAACTATTGATTTTAAATAAAAATATGGAGATTATTTTAATATGTGTTTATTGGAATATTGATTTTAAGAAGAAATATATGTATATAGCTTATAAATATAATATATATAACAATACGATGTTTGCTTTGATAAGTGTTACATTGAATTTTGATTTTTACATTCTTATATACGTATATATAAATACATTTTGATTTTCAAAGTATATGTGTTTTAAACTAAGTAATGATTTTTGTAATATAATATATATGCGTTTTATCTTATATATATTGTTTTATATATATATAAAACAATATATATAAGATAAAACCCATATATATTATATTACAAATATATATATATATATATATATATATATTTATCTCATACAAATATGTATATATTTTGTTTCATCGATCTCTTGTCCATCTTGACTTACTCTCTCAATATCAAATTTGTCGTAGAAATTCGTAGCTCATCGTGTCGTTAAATTTCTCTAGCCTCGAAAGGTGAACAATCACTCACGATTAACATTCTTACATATAGTAAATTTAATTCACATTAGAATGATAATTGAAATATTCTATTAAATTTGATTTATTAGTTATTTAATTGTTAAATCTGATATGCTATTATCACAATTGTTCACCTTTGACACCATAACCCTGCTATATATATTATATTTAAATTTGTTATTGATGAATATGCATGTTGTTGATATGTTATATCTTTATCATATATGTTCTCACTCTGCAAGTTCCTATTAGTTTAGAAATCCCTATGGGTTGAAATGATACATACTCGAACGATATTATAGACTAGGATAAAATCGTTATGGGTTGAAATGATAAACCTAAGCGATTTTCATTGACTTTGAATTTGGGATTACGGGTTGAAATGAAATATATCTATAGATATTTAAATTGCGGATTGAAATGATAAATATCTGTATCACTTGACCATATGATAGAAAATTACATACGGACACTGTTGGTCCATATTTTGAAATGATTCGAAAGTTTTGGAAGGATCTTATTAAATATTGATTTTTAAATATAATATAAAGATATTTTATTTTGGAAAAAAATTAGATTTTTAAATTATATGTTTGGAAATTTTAAATTTATAAGTTAGTACTGAAAATATAAATTTTACGATTTTACTTATAATTTTTTTAAATATATAAAATAAGATTTATAATATATTATTAATAAGATTTAATTTGGTATAATTTATTTAAATAAAATTTAATTTAATTAGTGTATATATAATATGTTTAAATATTTGTTTAAATATTTGTTTAAATATCTACATTAACAAATTTTAAATAGATTTCTGTAATAACTTGAAATAAATAGAGGTTGGAAAATAATAATAAAGTAAATTTGACTTGAAATTTAATTGGTTAATAATTGAATTTAATGAAGAGTTTATTTGAACTTATTGATTTTGAGATTTGAAAGGTATGATTTATAACTTGATTTGATGAAAAGTGATTAAATGGATATTCTCAACTTTAAATGAAAATTGAGACTGAAAATTTAACATTGATTTAAATTTATAAATTGAGATTTTATTTAATTATTATTAAAATTATTAAGTGAATATTTTCCAATTTGAAATAAAACTAAAGCTGAAGGTTGAAATATAAATGAAACTTGTATTGTAAATGCTTGAATATTTAAATTTTGAATTTTATTGGAATTGAAGTGATAGTTCAAACTTGGATTTGAAATCAATATAAATTGAAATGGTTTATAGAGAATTCGGATTGTTAACCCTTTTTAATTTAAAATGCTGAACTGGGATTGATTAAATTGAATTTCGGAACTTAAGTTGATTTGAGCAATTGGAAGAAACGATTCTAATTATAAACTATTTTTGATATATAAATTATTTTAATATGTATACACTATTTTTAATATATAACTATTTTAATTTATAACTATTTTAATATATATGAACTATTTTCAATATGTAAAGTGCTATGATTTCGGGAGTGCTATGATTTTGAAAGTGTTATGATTTTGAAAGTGCTATGATTTTGAAAGTGTTATGATCTCGAAAGTGCTATAATTTTTAAAGTGCTATGATTTTTCAAAATGAAGATGATTTAAGCTATTAATGATATCGAATTTATATGGTTTTGAAATGAATATGATATTTTGATATAAAGTATAAACTATTTGAAGTGAAATGTCCACGGTGTGAAATAAGCGGTTGGTTGTTAAAGAGATTGGGACCTGATATTGTCACACTCTATGCTAATGCCAAAAACAATTCAACAACTGTGTATGTAATGGAGAATCCAGAACGAAGTAGGATGGTTTGGTGACGATTCTATACGGTATTTACATAGCCTTGACTCCCGTGAGTCAGCTTGATATGGCTATAATAGGAGCTATACCGAGCCAAGTGGGGTCATTCCCCTTATCGCGAACATTTCTTTGATACCATTCTATTGCTTTTGTGATTCGATTCGGTGCACCTTTGATTTGGGAGTGTGTTCGAGGTGGGCGGTAGTAGCTGCTATGTGTTACCACCAGTCTGGGAGTGCAAGTGATATATCTACCCTGACATTGCCTCGCATGCCTTGTCACATGCCATATCGCACCATTTACAAGTTTGGTTTGTACCATAGCTATAGAGTTCTCTCTGAGTATCCCATCAGTTTGGTGGGGCTTATAGTATCTGTATAGACTACGGGAATATACAAAATGTGTTAATCCTTTACGCTATTTTAATAGTTTACTTTACTATAGACATTATTATAATAGCATAGAGATAGTTCCACGGATCCTTAGAGGGTGGAAATCTCGAACATCCTTTAAGTTACTTGTATTTCGGTTGATATTTCACTCAAGTTGAATTTATTAATATAAGAATGTTAATCCTGACTCAAGTATTTTGTGTTTTTCTTTATGCTCGAGTCAGACTGAGTAATATAGCATTTGAGACTCACCATTTGAGTTTGGAGCTTTTCCTGGAGAACCATCTATCAATCCAGCTTTCAGTTATTTCAGTTTATTCCAGGGTACATATACCATTTGCACTCCTGGACTGGTGGTAACGCATAGCAGCTACTACCAACCACCTCGTTACACACTCTCAAATCAAAGATGCACCCAATCAAATCACAAAAGCAATAGAATGGTATCGATGAAATGTGTCTGATAGGAGGAATGACCTCACTTGGCCCGGTATAGCTTCTGTTTTAGCCGCATCAAGCTGACTCATGGGAGTCAGGTCCACGTATATACCTCATATAGGATCGTCACCACCATTCTACTTCATTATGGAATCTCCACCGCATACACAGTTGTTAAAGTGGTTTTCGTTATTGGCAGAGAGTATGACAATAACCGATCCCGGTCTATTTAACAATCCAACGTTATTATAACACTGCGGTCATTTCAAAATAGTTTATACTTCAAAATAAAAATATCATATACATTTCAAAACCATATAATTTTGATATCATTATCACTTCTAATATATCTATTTTCAAAATCATAGCTCTTTCCAAAATTATAGCTCTTTCGAAATTATAACACTTTTAAAACCTTAATACTTTAGAAATCATAACACTTGGAAATCGTAATACTTTGAAATCATAACACTTGATAACATAATACTTTGAAATTCATAACTTTGAAATCATAACTTCCACCACTTAAACAGTTTATATATTAATAATAGTGTGAAAATATATAATAAATTAGTTTATAAAATAAAATAGTTTATATAAAATAGTTATAAGTTAAAATAGTTTATACTAAAATAATTAGTATTGTTACCTGGAGATTTGACCAGGCAACTAAGTACTCGGCATTAACATACTGTTCGGCATTTATGAGTCGTTCGGCATTAGAAGAACGCTCAGCATTCAGGAACGCTCGGCATTTAGGAGCGTTTGGCATTAGAAAGTGCTCAGCTTCCAGAGTCGTCCAACACATATGATTCGTTCGGCACTCAAGCTCGGTCGGCATCTATGGGACGTTCGGCATGCGAGAGTGTTCGGCATGTGAGAGCGTTCAGCATTGAGAAACGTTCGGTATTGTATATTGTTCGGCATCTGTGGGACGTTCGGCATGCGAGAGTGTTCGGCATGTGAGAGCGTTCGGCATTGAGAGACGTGCGGAATTGAATATTGTTTGGCATCTATGGACGTTCGGTATGGGAGGGTCATTCGGCACTCCATACTGCTCGGCATCCAAACCTTGTTCGGCACAAATACCTCGTTCGACATTTAGGTTGTTCGGCATCACTTCGTTCGGCATTTATGCCTTGCTCGGCATTTTGCCGTTCGGCCTCTCTGGGTCGGCACACAGATATCACTCTTTTTGGGCCGAGATACCAAGCTGCTAGGCCCACCAGAGAAGTCCAACCTACCTTCGTCTATAAATAGAGAGGCAGGGGCACAGTGAAATTGACCTTTTTTCGAGAACACAGAAGAGACTCTACCGCATTCAAGACTCATTCAAGACTTAATCTTTTTTGCTTAGCAATTATAGTTAAGTGATTGACATACGGATTATATCTGTAATTGATTATCGAGAAAAGAATAAAGATCTACCTCAAAGACGTAGGCAATTACGCCGAACCACTATAAATCTGGTGTTCGTTGTTTCTGCATTTAAATTTACATACTCTCTTCTGTTTAACTTACTTTCTTCATTAATCTCTCTACACAATCTCTCTTAAGGGTGTTAGTGACCAATTTTGGTGCTAACATTTTGGTGCTTTCACTGAGAACCGAATTCTCAGGACGATGGGATCTACTTTGCAGCCACTGGATTGAAAAATCCCCTAAAGGAGATCCAAATCATTCACAAGACATCTGTAGATTCTACTCAGAGTTACAACCAACAACTCTACCATGGAGAGACCACAAAATAGATCGGCCTCTCATAACGCATATGTCCACGAAACTACTAGTGTACAACAGATGGGACCTAGCAAACAACCAGCAATTCAAGGCGTAGGAACCTCCACCCAGAACCAAGCGGAGGTCGTTTTCCGAACAGAGTTCAACGATTTGACAAGAGAACTCAGGGAAAGTAGAAGGCAACTTGCTGAGCAAATTCAAGCCAACACTAATCTCGTGACTCAGCTTGCCCAGCAGCAGCATCAGAATGCTGGAAGTATTCCTGCTCCTTATTTTGAATCTGATAGCTCAATCAGCTGATGAAACTCCTAGGCATAGACGCCGTAAGGATGAGGCTGCGTAAGCAGGTGCCACTGATCGATCCGCCAGGGATCAGGCACGTGATGAGACCGGACGCCTGGATCACCAAGACCCAAATCAAGCGGGACATCAACCCGCACGGTCCCATGGAACGGAACCCAACCTCCCACCTTCCACACAAACTCCAGATTTATCAGCCATGGTCAGGAAGTTGATGAAAGAGAACCAAGGCCTGACCAACGAAGATTGGGGAGTGTCCAGGAGTTATACTCCCTCCATAGATGTTATCCTACAGGCTGAGTACTCCAAGAAATTCAATATGTCGACTATCCCAGCCTACGAAGGGAAGACTGACCCTGGCAACACATGATGTGGTATGAATGGATGATGGATTCGGCAAGGGAAAACAACGCAACTAAGTGTAGGTGTTTCCCAATCACTCTGTCCGGAATCGCCACTATGTGGTTTACTCAGCTTCCTCGATGATCTATATCTAGCATCGACGAGTTAGAAACGAAATTTGTTGAATAATTCAGGATACATGCTACCCATCCAAAGGACGTATTGTCTTTATCAAGCGTAATCCAGGCTTCGGGAGAGTCTTTGAAAGCATACTTACAGAGGTTTCATGTTGCCGCCACTGAAGTTAGCAACCCTAACGACCATGCAATTTTGATGGCGGTAATGCGAGGTGTAGATCCAGATTCGGAGTTTGGAGATTGGTTGGCGGGAAAGCCCCCAGCTACATTGGAACGATTCTATTCCAAAGCTTATCGGTTCATACGGAGGGAGGAGGCTCGATGGACGAGACAAGATAAAGCACCAGTGCCTGTTTAGAAGACTGTGAAAAGTAACATCGCCGTGAAGCAGAGTGACGATAGTTCGGGAAAAGTTCAAGTCAACATCCAGAATAAGCCTGGGCAGTTCAAAGGATCCGGAGGTGGAAATCCCGGAAAGAAAAGAGAAGCAGGGAAATGGAAGTCAAGGATCCCGACCTACAATGAATACACCCCGCTGAATACTTCTCTTGAAAACATTTATCTATCTACCTGTAACACCTTTGAATACAGAAAGCCACGCCTAAAGGAGTCCACTGAAGAACATAAACAAACAGGGAAGTACTGCCGCTTCCATGAGACACATGGGCACAATACCGAGGAGTGTAGACACCTCCATGACGCCATAGAAAAGTTAATCAGACAAAAAAAATTGCAGGAATTTGTCAACAACCCGCAAGATGGAAGGCAAGGAACGTCAGACCCCGGACGCGGGCCGGCTCCATGCCAACCAGAACAACCTGCTCGGACTGTGGGTAGATTGATTATAAACACTATTGTCGAAGGACCTCATCCTGCACATAAGAATTGGCAGGAGATGGAACGAAATGCTACCTCTTTGAGGCATGCGGATTATGAATGTTGTTCGAATGTGGAAGATGGAACCCCCGCAAAGCAACAACGCATGATGACTGACGATATAGTGTTTAGGAGTCGAGACGCGGACAAGGTGGAGGCTCCTACTACCGACCCGATGGTTATTTCTGCAAAAATCGGGCCAGCTTACGTGAAAAGAATCCTGATTGATTGTGGAAGCTCTATTAACATCATCTTCAAGGAGGCTTATGACCAAATGAAGATGGAAACGAAAGATTTGAAACCATGCAAAGCCCGTATCCACGGCTTTAACAGTGTTGCAACCGACGCGATGGGGTATATAGAGATACCAAGTGAACTGGGGGAAGGTGAGTGTAGGAGAGTGCGAGTCCTACCGTTCATAGTAATGGATGTTGACTCTCCATACAATGTCTTTTTGGATCGTCCAGCCTTGGCAGAGTTTAGGGCTGCTTTGGCCCCATGGCGTTTGACATTAAAATTTACGACAGACAAAGGAGTTGGTGTTGTACATGGCGATCAGGCGACCGGTCGTGCATGTTAAGTGCCAGAATTGAGAGAAGCTCAACGGAGAGAGAAGGGAAAGGTTTTGGACAGCTCCATCTGCATCCTAAAGACTGATGATTAACAAGTAGTGCTCGAGCCCTGGCTCGGGCAGCATTCTCGGATCCTTAGAGACATAGATCCGAGAGATGATGATGGAGAACCCAGGGAAATGAATGCAGCACCGGCTGAGCTAATGATCGACATCCTAGTCAGCCGGGATGACCCATCACGAGTTCTTAAGATTGGATCGCAACTCGACCCTTCAGTGGCCGAGGATCTTACTGATTTTCTCCGGGCGAATCTGGACGTTTTCGCTTGGACACACTCTGATATGTGCGGGATTTCTCTAACAATTGCGAGTCATATGTTTAACATAGACCCAAAATACGTTCCCGTAAAACAGAAAGGAGAGGCATGGACCCGGAAAGGTCCACGACTCTCAAAGAGGAGGTGGACAAACTCAAAGCCAATGGGTTCATCCGCGACTCCCTCTACCCTGAATGGGTATCTAACCCAGTGCTAGTGAAGAAAGCAAATGGGAAGTGGAGAACTTGTGTTGATTACTCCAATTTGAATAAAGCATTCCCGAAGGATAGTTTCCCTTTACCTAGAATCGACCAGCTCGTTGACTCTACTGCCGGACACGAATTACTATCATTTATGGATGCGTACTTAGGATACAATCATATCCCGATGCATATTCCAGACCAAGAGCACACCAGTTTTGTCACAAATATGGGGCTATATTGCTATGTAGTAATGCCCTTTGGATTGAGAAACGCGGAAGCAACTTATCAGCGTCTGGTGAATCGAATGTTTAAGGACCAGATCGGTAAGACGATGGAAGTCTATGTGGATGACATGATCGTGAAGTCACGACAGTCAAACGACCACATCCAAGACTTAGTGGAGATATTTGACATACTCAGGCATTACAGGATGAAGATCAACCCCTTAAAGTGCTGTTTTGGCATGGCATCAGGAAAGTTCTTGGGTTTCATTGTGAATGCACGTGGAATTGAAGCTAACCCGGAAAAGATTCAAGCTATTCGGGACATACAAGTGCCCAGAACTATAAAGCAAGTACAAAGCTTGAACGGAAAGGTGGTAGCACTGAGCCGATTCATATCCAGAGCCACGGATAAATGCATTCCCTTCTTCGATGTGATAAAGAAGTGAAAAAGGAATTTCGATTGGACATCCGACTATGAGGAAGCATTTCGAGCTCTGGTAAGGCATTTGGAGAGCCCCCCGGTGCTATCGAAACCAATCGACCATGAAATGCTGTATGTATACTTGGCAGATCCCAGCACGCTATCAGTAAGGCTCTGGTTCGCGAGGAGGACCGAGTTCAAAAACCAGTATATTATGTCAGTAAACGCTTGACGTGGGAAAAAAGAAATTATCCCAAGATCGAGAAATTAGCTTATTGCTTAGTGATTGCATCAGCAAGCTTCGCCCATACTTCCAGGCACACTCAATCAGTGTTTACACTAATCAACCCTGCGACAGGTACTCCAACAAATGGAAACTTCCGAAAGGATGTTAAAGTGGAATATCGAATTAAGTCAATTCGATATTACCTACCTACCGCGAAAGGCCATACAGGGACAAGCGCTAGCAGATTTCATCGTTGAATTCACCATGACAGACGAATCAAACAGCCGCAATGTCATACCTCCCATCCGATGGAAGATGTACACCAATGGGGCATCTAACTACCGTTGTTAGGGGGTTAGCATAGTTCTAGTAACTCCTAAAAACCGATCAGTTTGCTATGCTTTGAAGCTCGAATTCACAGCAACGAATAACGAAGCCGAGTATGAAGCATTGATCGCCGGTTTGAGACTCATCAAAGAACTAAGAATAAGATCGGTTGAAATTTTTTGCAACTCGCAACTAGTGGTATATCAAGTGCGTGGAGACTACCAAGCAAAGGGGCAGAGACTTGCCCCGTATTTGGCCCAAGTTCAGAAGCTGCTAGCGACTCTTGAGTATTATGATATTTCACATGTCCCACGTGAGCAAAACAGAGCAACCGATTCATTGGCAAAATTCGCAAGCACTGGTGATGCGCAACATATGGGATTGTTTCCTATCGAAACCTTACATGTTTCGAGTGTAAATATGACGGAGGTAGATTTCTTGTGAGAAACAGAAATCGAAAGAGAGTCATGGATGACCCCATTCAAGCAGTACTTGTTACACAGGGCCGTGGCCGAAAGAAGGAGTGAAAGACGACAAGTCATTCGTAAGGCTTCTCGTTATATAACGCAGGATGGAATAATGTATCGGAGGGGATTCTCGACCCCATTACTCCGATGCATTGCCCATGATGAGATAAAACGAGTCCTGAAGGAAGTCCATGAAGGTGAATGTGGCGACTATACCGGAGGGCAGACGTTAGCAAAGAAAATCCTCCGCTATGGATACTATTGGCCAACTATAAATCGGGATGCCGCAGACTACGTGAGAAGATGTGACAAATGTCAGAAGTATGCGAAAATCCCAAGAGCTCCGTCGATGGAACTCACACATATGGTTAGTCCTTGGCCATTTGCAATATGGGGAATCGACATAGTTCGTTCCTTGCCTCTATTCAAAGGTGGTGCAAAATACACGATTGTTGCGGTCGATTACTTTACCAAGTGGGCAGAAGCAGAACCTTTGGCCACTATCACCACCAAAAAGGTCATTAATTTGTACAAAATATTATATGCCGTTTTGGCCTTCCACGAACCATCGTCACAGACAACGGAACTCAGTTTGAAAACAAAGAGTTCAAAGAGTTTTGCCAAAAATATGGTATTGAGAAAAAATTTGCAGCAGTTGCTCATCCGAAAGCTAATGGACAAGTGGAGGCCGTAAACAAGAAAATCAAATCCATATTGAAAAAACGTTTGGAAAAGGCTAGAGGCAAGTGGGTGGATACAGCACTTTGGGCATACAGAACCACCCACAAGTCCGCGACTGGCCACACTCCGTTCGCATTAGCATATGGCATAGAAGCTATCATACCCGTGGAACTTGAAGTCCCATCACATCGGGTAACTTATTATGACCCCGAGTCAAACCAAGATCTCTTGTTGGAATCATTGGACTTCATTGATGTAAAACGCGAAGAAGCTAATTTAAGAGTGGCCACGTACAGGCACCGAGTTGCTCGATATTACAATGAAAAAGTCTGACCGAGAATCTTTGTAGTGGATGATCTCGTTTTGAAACGAGTTTTCCCAGTTTCATCACACATGATCCCCGCATGGGAAGGTCCATACGTCGTTGAATGGAAGCTTGGGGAAGGAACTTTCAAGCTAGCGACCGTTGATGGTGTGACACTTCCCCGAGCATGGAATTGTGAGCATTTGCGGCACTATTACACTTAGTTCATTTCTATCATATTTTAGTTGCATTTAT
The DNA here is from genome assembly GCA_030765085.1 of Allium cepa. Lineage (NCBI taxonomy): Eukaryota > Viridiplantae > Streptophyta > Magnoliopsida > Asparagales > Amaryllidaceae > Allium > Allium cepa. The sequence continues at coordinate 107,412,165 of CM060941.1, read as the reverse complement.
ATCCAACAAGCTTTTATTCCTAGTTTATGGTGTGTAAAAAGACAATTTAGCTTATTTGCATTAATAAAGGCTTGAAGCCATTTCTTTTTCCCATGAATTATCGATGTTTCTGTGTATGATAACGCTGTAACAAATGACTAAAAGATACATTACTCTATCTGACGAACGAATGCACACGAACACACGAAATCTCCAAGTCTCCGGAGTGCGGACTGGAGTACTCTAAGTCCCCAGAGTGCGAACTCGAGTATAAACGACTCGAAATCTCCAAGTCCTCGGAGTGCAGACTGGAGTACTCTAAGTCCCCTGAGTGTGGACTCGAGTATAAATGACTCGAAATCTCCAAGTCCTCGGAGTGCGGACTCGAGTATAAACGACTCGAAATCTCCAAGTCCCCGGAGTGCGCACTGGAGTACTCTAAGTCCCCAGAGTGCAGACTCGAGTATAAACGACTCGAAATCTCCAAGTCCCCGGAGTGCGGACTGGAGTACTCTAAGTCCCCAGAGTGCAGACTCGAGTATAAACGACTCGAAATTTCCATGTCACCGGAGTGCGGACTGGAGTACTCTAAGTCCCCAGAGTGCGGACTCGAGTATAAACGACTCGAAATCTCCAAGTCCTTGAAGTGCGGACTTGAGTACTCTAAGTCCCTAGAGTGCGGACTCGAGTATAAACGACTCGAAACCTCCGAGTCCCCAGAGTGCGGACTGGAGTACTCTAAGTCCCTAGAGTGCGGGCTCGAGTATAAACGATTCGAAACCTCCGAGTCCCCAGAGTGCGGACTGGAGTACTCTAAGTCCCTAGAGTGCGGGCTCGAGTATAAACGATTCGAAACCTCCAAGTCCCCGGAGTGCGGACTGGAGTACTCTAAGTCCCCAAAGTGCGGACTCGAGTATAAACGATTTAAATGTCCAAGTCCCCTGAAGGCGGACTGGATATAAATGACTTGAAGTCATCGAGCCCTTGGCGTACGGACTAGAAAATATTCTATGTACCCGAAGCATGGAATAAAGAATGTGCAATGCCAAAAGATTATCAACTTATTTGAAAATGAATCGAGAAGCTTATGTAACTCGCAATAGCTTGGGTTCCGACCATGATTATACCGAAAACCGGACAACAGAAATTTTTTGAAAGGCAAAAAGATCTAAGTTTATTCATCAAAAATAAGTTTCTACTACAACTCCTCCGAAGCTCGTAGTCAAAAGTTACATAAACTATGAAAACAAAAATAATTACATAATCTAAGCTAGTCTTGTTGAACGAGAGCGAAGACTATTTCTTTGACTTCTTGACTTTTTGCCCGATGACTCCTCCTCGGTACGTTTACCCTTGACGGCTTTCTTTGACGGGGGAGCGACATCCGAAGATGTATGAGCAACATCCATGGGTTTGGACCCGCTTGGGAGAATGACCTTCAACGGCTTGTTCAAAGGATCGTCCGGGTCCACAGCTTGAGGTTCGACCTTGATCTTGATTGTCTTTTCCTTCTCTTTATCAAGCTGCTCCTTCATGCTCAGTTCGGATGTGTGCTCAAAGATGCCTGTAATTCAACTTCATAACTCCCATCGACGGGGGAAAAAGTCTCAGATTTGTCCTCGGCAAGCGCTCCGATCACCTGAGCATCGGGACCGGGAGCTCTCCTGCGTGAGTGGCTTCACTTGTTTTTTCCTTAACCTCCTTGGCGACATCACTCCTCGGAGTGGGCTTAAGATCAGAAAGGCCTATATAAAATCATGAAAATCAAGTATTTGAATGCGATAGCTTCTGGTGGAAAGCGAAAATTCTTGGAATGTTAAACCGAAAGAGTTGCCTACCAGGTTTCGGTTGGCTCTCAAGCATCAAGGGGGTCTCGCCCTCTGGAATAGGTGACAAAACATGAACACCAAGGCCAGGGTCCTCCGGGTCATAGCCGATGTGCTGTTCAAAAGGATCGAGTATTGGCCAACTGGTTGGCTGGGTAGGCACACGAGCCGTAGACTCAATCCCGGATGGACCGGCGATAACTTCTTTCCCTTTTATTGAAGGGTAGCCTTTGCAATAAATAGATTTAGCCGCTGACAGGTCCGAAGGCTTATTTCCCCTGAGGAATTTCTTTATCAAGGCCCCTCATCAACCTCCTCAATACCGTATTCGGCCTTCTTGATTTCAATTAAAGTCTCCCACGCCTCGGCCAAAGATTCGAGATAGCCCTCGCCAGGAAAGTTAAGTCCCGGTGCATGAGAAAGCGGGCATTGAATTCAGCATTAAGCGGGTCGAACATGGTTTTGATTTCTTCTCTACCTTCTTCCTTAGCCCTCTCAAGACGGGAGTCGATTTCCATAGAGGCCACCTTTTTGCCCTCTTCACGGGGTTCATTCTTCAGCGCTTCGGCCTTAGAAAGCTCACCCTCAAGTTTTGCCTTTAGGAGTCGCATTGCAACAATCTCGTCGCAATACCGTTGCGACTCTTCTTGGGCAGCAACCTTCTCCTCTTGTTCTTTGCGGAGTCGCTCCTCAAGTTCTTTAACCTGGAGACAGAATGCATCCCTCTCTTTTTGCACTGAATCTTTTTCCAAAGCCAAAGCCCCACAGCGTTGTACCGCCTCATCGAGTTCTTTTTTGTGAGTCGATTCCAAATGAGTTACAGCTTCGGCGGTATCCTTGGCGCTCTGCTGGGCGGCCTCAAGTTCAGATTTGTAAGTCGCAATCTCTTCGTCCTAAGCTTTAATGATATCTTTGACATGGATAGCCTCAAGCTTCAGGCGATCGATCTCATGTTGGCGCTCCATGGAGACTTCTGAAAGTTTTTCAGCCAAATGAACAAACGCATCATGTTGAACATAGACGTCGTTGGTACAGGTGCTCTGTTTAACATCTCTGGGTATATGGTGGATCGCCGGGAGGAACTTCAGACCATCAAAGCAGATCTTTGGAAATTTAGCTTTAAGCTCGGCCAGTCTCTCCGATACTATAGGATCTGTTGCGGGAACAGGAGGAGACGACTTTGAAAGTTCAGCTCTCCTGTGAGGATCCCGACATTGTCTTGTGGAAGAGGAATCAGAGTTTTGGTCTCGGGGGACATCGGACTGCGACCCCTTATAGCCGTGCTTATCTTTGCTTTATTCCAAGTGAGAAGAAGGATGTTGATGGTACTTGGGCTGATAATATGTTTTCTTCCGAGATGATGAGTCTCGGGTATGATAATCCCTATCTCCATCACCGTCTCTAACCCGACGTCTCCCGAAACCTGAGTCACGTCTAGAGTGATGGAAGACAGATGATCCGCGGAGGCGATCAATTCCATGTGTACGCCCCATGTCACATGCATAGAATTTAAATAACAACGAATTAGCAAAGAGTAGTGCGACGACGGAAATTTAAGTGCAAGGTAAAGTGCATGTGTTTGTGTGTGTGTCCTAGTGTTTCCCCTCGACGGACCAGTTTCTTTACTAATGGGAGTTTTTCCTCCCTGATTTTGGGCTTGAACGTCTGCATCACCTCTGATGGGCGAGTGAAGCTTAAGTGCCTCCGGATCATCGAAATCATAATTAAGTAGATCGTCGGGTATCGAGAGGTTTGAGACGCACTTTGAAGAACTTTCTAAACGTTGTGAGGAAGCCTCTTTCACTGTTGGAATAAGAGTTACTTTAGAGGTTGCACCAACTTTTTCCCTCCTTATCTTGTACGTCAGTTTCTTTTCCTCTTCGAAGGGGAGGATGATGTTTCAATGTCATGAACTTCAACTTGTGCGTCCTAAGTAGGCCTAGCGTTCTCATCTTGTGCTTCGGGCGTTTAATTTTTTTATTTCTCCTTCTTCTAGTGTGCCAGGAGCATTGCATGCTAAGACTCAGCTTATTTTTTCCCTTTACCGGAGGCGGGCCTGGGTATGGAAACGCCTTGAGGAAGGCTTATTCGACGGCCTTCTGCTAACAGTCCAAACCTTGAAAGTGACTCATTTGAAATGAGAGTTCGAATGTCCCGTTCGTCGATAGGATGGGCTCTAATGGCTTCGACGGCTTTAGAATACCCGCGGCCGTCAGACATGGATTGATACCTGAAAAGATGGAAAAAAGAGTTAGAAGAGGCACGTCTTTGACCAAGCATGAATATTGATCCAGAGAAAAGACTTACTTCCTTCCACCCATCTCCTTGTGAAACCAGAAGGGCAATGCACATAAGACCATTCCTGTTTGTACAGGGCGAACTTGCTGCAAGCCCCAGTTAATAATTGGCATTTGTGGTGCGGCTCGAGAAACATGAAAGAAGGGCTATCTCTCTGCTTCTTAATCACACACACACACACACACACACACACACACACACACACACACACATATATATATATATATATATATATATATATATATCTGATGTCACCCGGGGTTGGAGGCCTAGAGACGACAGTCATGAAGAGGATGTAGGTACCGTAGAGGAAGGCGTGATCGTTCGGGTGCAATTGTGACAGGGCAATGTCGATGTATTGTAGCATATCCCGAAGAAATAAGTTGAACGGTGGCACACTGCCGACCCAGCACATAAACTTATTACAAGCTATATATCCAACTGGGGGCAGGTGTGGATGATCGTGCCCCAGTGGAACTAATACGTCGTCAAAGGGATTCCATGGATGGAGCATATCCGACGGAGTGCACTTTCATTGATCTTCGAAGCCTGTGAATCGACCGGGTTGTCCAAGAAAATAGATGCCTCCAGGGCGTCGGGAGCCCAGTTATGAGTAGGGGAAGTCAACGGGTTCGAAATATCTGCGACTCCTTGTTTAGAAGATGGCCCAGGTCTATCCAAGATCGTGGCGGAGCTAGATTTCTTAGACATCTTTGGTAGAAATTGAATCTAGTAGAGTACCTGTTTGAACTATACTTGAAAAACAATCGATGTTAGACTTAACAACACAAGTATTCCCCCTGTGTGGTGTGTGGACTAGTGTGATAATTCAAGAAAAAGCGCTGAGAAATTGAAATTCACGGAGTTAATGGTATAAAGTTGAGCTTCGAATCCTCGCCTTCGAAGACCGTCATCGCTGACCGTCTCCAAAAGTCTGCCCTATGGTGTTTTCAATTTCGGACTCAAACATTGGTGCTATATGTTAGAGGAAATTATCCATTTCTGTCGATTTAGGTTTAGGCTTGTGATTACTGAAACTAGGAAGTTATCAGTCCAGATTAGTTCGATATGCTAGTTGGCTTAGGTCCTCGTCCTTGTTTTTGTCATAGGATTAGGCAAAGTAAATGTTGGTCGGCCTAAGTGTCGTTTGGCCAAATTTTCGTTCGGCCTAAATGTCGGTCGGCCTAAATGTCGGTCGGCCTAAGTGTCGTTCGGCCAAATTATCATTCTGCCTAAATGTCGATCGGCCCAAATGTCATTCGACCGAAATACCTTTCGGCCTAGATACGGCATCCTGTCCATTCCCCTCTTCCCTTCAATTTTTCCACTCCAGTTTCGTTGGCATGGGGAGGTCAGGTCGAACCATGGCCGTATCGACCTACACCAACAGGCCTAACCTCAAACTTCATTTTCATGCTACCATAGGACCGCTTGGCATTGAAAGATCATGTCGATCCGCTACAATGCACCTTCCACCTTTCTCTTCTCCGATCCATCCACCTCGAAACCACCTAAGAGCGTACTAAGTTCCATCCATAGAACGCGACCGAGCCTCAATTCATCACCCTTATTCACACGCCCCCTACTTTCTACGACATATGAAAAATTCGCAAATTCAAGTAATATCTAGTGTCTCCTAATTTGAGAGGGTGATTGAAAGCTTCTTACCGAAGAGTACGGAGAGAGCTCAGGGATCTGTGAGTTTAGGATTGAAGGTTGTTAGAACCTGACTTAGGAAAGGCTTGATGGATTCCAGGGAGGTAAGTTACGAGTTCTTGGAAGTAATGGAGGTAAAAAGTGAAAAGAGAAGAAGAAGGAAAATGCCGACTTTTATAGGAGAAGAGGGGAAGACGAAGAGACATAACCGGTAGAATCGGTCAAGACGGCCTCATTCGGCATCGGCTATAAAATTCGTTCAGCATACATGGAGCATTCGGCTTCGGCTGTACCGTTCGGCATTTACAAACGTTCGGCACGCATCACCTCAACTAGTGATCAAGGGAAGTCACCATCGAGGAAACTAAACCACATCTCGAAGTAAAGAATAGTGGACACATGATTCAAAGCGCACCACGTTCAACCACGTGATGCACTTTGGGGGGCAAGTGTTACTTGAAGATTTGACCAGGCAACTAAGTACTCGGCATTAACAAATTGTTCAGCATTTATGAGTCATTCGGCATCCAGATTGTTCGGCATTAAAAGAACGCTCGGCATTCAGGAACGCTCGGCATTTAGGAGCATTCGGCATTAGAAAGTGCTCGGCTTCCAAAATCGTCCGGCACATATGATTCGTTCGGCACTCAAGTTCGGTCGGTATCTATGGGATGTTCGGCATGCGAGAGTGTTCGGCATGCGAGTGTGTTCGGCATTGAGAAACGTTCGGTATTGTATATCGTTCGGCATCTATGGAACATTCAGCATGCGAGAGTGTTCGGCATGTGAGAGCGTTCAACATTGGGAGACATTCGGAATTGAATATCATTCGGCATCTATGGATGGTCGACATGGCAGGGTCATTCGGCACTCCATACTGCTCGACATCCAAACCTTGTTCGGCACAAATACCTCGTTCAGCATTCAGGTTGTTCGGCATCACTTCGTTCGGCATTTATGCCTTGCTCGGGATTTTGCCGTTCGGCCTGGCACACAGAGATCATACTTTTTGGCCGAGATACTAAGCTGCTAGGCCCACCAGAGAAGTCCAACCTACCTTCATCTATAAAAAGAGAGGCAGGGGCACAGTGAAATGGACCTATTTTCAAGAACACCGGGGAGCCTCTGCCCCATTCATAACTCATTCAAGACTTATCTTTTTTGCTTAGCAATTGTATTTGAGTGACTGACATACGGATTATATCTGTAATCGATTATCGAGAAAAGCAATAAAGATCTACCTCAAAGTGGACATAGGCAATTACGCCGAACCACTATAAATCTGGTTATCATTGTTTCTGCATTTAATTTTACGTACTATCTTCTGTTTAACTTTACTTTCTTCATTAATCTCTCTACACAATCTCTCTTAAGGGTGTTAGTGACCAATTCTGGTGCTAACAAATATATTAATAGTTTATATTAAAAATATTTTATATCAAAATAGTTTATATTAAAAATGATTTATCTTAAAATAGAAATAATTTATAAAGTAAAATATATAAATAGTTTAAATATAATTTAAATACACTTTACATATTTTAATAGCTTCCTAAAATTTTACAAACCGATTCAAATCCACTCGAATTCAAAAATTCAAATTTAATTCAATCTTCTCAATAAACCATTTCAAATTATATTGATTTCAAATACATCTTTGAACTACAAAATAAACCATTTCAATTTCAATATATTTCAAAGCTTTAAATATTCCACAATTTCAAAATTAAATTTGAAAAATTCATATATATCATAATTTAACTTCATTATTATTTATTTTTGAAATATTTACTTAATCATTCCAATAACATTTAAATAAAACTTCAAATTTCAAATATAAATAAAACTAAATTTATCATTTCAATTTGTGTAAATTTGAAATATCCACTTTGTAACGACCCGGAATTTTAGGAATAACAATTTAATAATCTGTATTAATAATTTAATTAGGTTGATAATTTTTCTTTATAATTTTAACTTAAATTGGTGAATTTAATCTTTTAAAGGTTATTAAATATTAATCTGGCAAAATTAATAAAGATTTGTTTTTCAAAGCTAATAAATTTTATTCTATTTATAATATATATATTTGATATATATTGTGAATAGAAGATCTTTTGTTTTAAATAAAGATGAATTTTCAAATTTGTAATATATATGTATGCATATGTTATAATTTGAGTTGTTTTGAAATTTAATTTAATCTATTGATAATTTATATATGTATAAATTGTAATTTAAAGCTTTGTTTTAATTTATATTTTCAAAAGTTAATTTAAAGATTTATTCATTTGTTTTCAAAATATAAGATAATTGTTTATTTATAAATATGATAGTTTAAATAAAGTTTGCTTTTTGTTTTCTTTAAAAAGTGTTTCAATTTAGATGGTTATAAACATATTGTATAAAGTTATTAATAAACTTTCTTTTAAAAACTATTTATTAAACACTAGATAAAGGTTTTAGATTTATAAAGATACATGTATACAGATATATTTACATTATAATTTGTTTTAGCATATTTTCTTTTAAAGGTGAACTAATATTTATTAATTAAGTAATTTAAATAAGTAAGTTATATTTACATTTAAACTAAATGAAAATTTAATTAAAAACACTTATGTACATGTGTAAACATGTTAAATCCCTTAATAACACTTGTAAGGCAAATAAACAAGATTACGACAAATGTAAGTTTTATAACATGTGGCACTATTTTATTTTCAATTTTTGATAAATATTGTAAGAAGAGAATTAGTTTTCTTTCACAAACACTTTCCCTTTTTTTTCACTTCTAAGCTCAAAACAGAAATTTTCTTTAAACCTAAAATTAAACCCAAAAACAAATCTGAAACTTTTCTCAAATCTGAATTTAAAACAAAAGCAAATGCAGATCTACATCTTCAAAACTGAAAAATTGAAAATCTGCAACCTTCAAAAAGACAAACATGGAAGCAAAGATGAAATCTGTATTCAATTTAAAGCTGCAACTTCAAAAATTTACAAACCTGCAACAACAATTCAATCTGCAACCTACAACTGCTATTTAAATGATGTCCTACAGCAAGATCAAGATCTGTTCAACATTTTTAATCAACAAATTAAAGGCATGCAGTAGGATTTTTGCAAGGGATCAAATTTCTTCAGCAAAGCATATCATAGCTTTTCAAATAAATGTTCAAAAGCATGTAATCAAAACTGCTCTGTAAATCTTTAAAAGGTGAGTTAACATTTTTAAAAACAAATCCTTTGGTGTTGATTGATCTGTGTGATGATGTTATAACATGATTGTTGCTTAGATTTTTCATCTAGAATCTGTTTGTGCTGTATAAATGTGAATGCATGCCTGTTGTATGTTCTCTGTAATTATCTGCTTCAAGATTAACTATAAATTAATCCCTATATCTCTGCAAAATCAAAATTGGACTTTGATTATAGAAAGAAAAAGGTAAATAACAATGTATTCTTGCTTTTAAAAATAATTATAAGTGATTATATTTGATAATATACTGTAAAATTTAAAGTTACAGTGAAACTTAAATATTTGTTAAAAAATTAACTATCTTAAATTCTGAATTGAATTACATGCATGTAATCTTGGTAGAAAATCATGAATTTTGATATGTAATTTGTGATTTTTAGTTGAGTATTCGTTGAGAAATTTGGGATTGTGTGTTTTTGGGAGTTTTGGTAATTGCCGATTATTCACGCTATAATTTGGTTTGAAATCTTGGTTGAAGCTTGTGTATGGGTGGTAGATTATAGGAAAAATGCTGTGAAATTTTCCAATTGAGTGAATTGTTTATATTGGATCAAACTAGGGTTTAAGGTTGTTTTTCGGCTGGGCTTGGTTGCCGTGATCATTACGACTTGAATATTTGATCGAAGGCGTTCGCATTTTGGGAAGACGGAGTTCGTGACGTGGCGGTTCTATGGTGGCGGCGGCGAGGATCATCAACGTCGATGGTCGGCGTTGGGAGGGGTATTTGTGATCGAGCTGTTCTGCAGTTTCATGCAGTGGGGTCGAATTTCGATTCGAATCGAATTGATGGGTCTGGGTTGAGAAAGGGGTTGTCGTAGACAAGTGGGGTTGGTCGGCAATCGGAGAATGGCTCGACGACGATGGGTTCGCCATGCAACGTGCACGTGGGTTGTTGCGTGCACGGTTTTGGATTTGCTGGAACTTTGCTTTGGAGAAGACGAGGTTCTCTCGGGGATATTTCGTGCAAGCGTCGGGGGCGACTCGAAGTTGAGGGGAGCTGGGGATCTTCGAGGCAGTCTCGATTATTTCCAGTGTTCGACTCGAGATATATGTTGCGTGTTCTTCTGGTTAGTGATGTGTAGTGATACAAGTTGCTGAGTAACTTTTGTTGAGTTAATGAAGGTAAGCATTGTATTATAAACAAGTTTATAAAAGAAACCAAAATACATAGTTAAACTTGTTGTTTTAAAATATAATGTAAACCAAAACTTTTAAAAGTGAATGTCAATCAAACTTTAAAAGTATAAATTGAATTTATTTTAAAATTTAAATTTATTTAAAATAATTTCTTTTTGAAAGTAATTTAATTACATTTTGGAGTTCAATTTAAAAGAATATTTTGAATTTAAGTATTAAATCAAAGTTTAAGTTTAAATTTTAAGTAATGATTTAAATCTAAAATTTCAAATTATATTTGAAATAAATAAGATTAATTTAGATGTTTTAAAGTATTCTTAATTTTGAAATTTGTTTCTAAATTTCCTATTTTCAAATAAGATTATTATTATGATTTTGAAAACCAAATAGGATAATTTGTTTTAAGTTGTTAAAATTTGATTTACTCAAATAATTTATTATAAGATAAAAAAAAGTTAATTTATCTTTGATTTGAATATAAGAATATTTAATTTGATTTGTTAATAAGTAAAGAACTAATTAAGATTAATGTTTTCTTAATTAATTAAGGATTTTGAAATATTAGAAGTTAAATAATTAAGTATTTAATTAATTTTAAACAATTAGTTAATTATTTGTTTAATTTTAAGTAATCACTTAATTATGGATTAATTAAGTGTGATTACTTAATGAAGTAATCAATGGTTAATTATTGAATATAATTAAGTAAGGGATAATTACTTAAAGAAGTAATTAGAGGAAATTACTCATGGGAGTAATTAACGTTGAAGTGATTAATGGATAATCACTTGATGGTATTAATTAAGGAATTGATTAATATAATTGTTTGAATTTAATTAATTATAGAGTAATTAATTGAATAAATGAATTAGGATTATTTAATGATGGAATAAATTACTTGCTAAGTAATTAATTGAGAGAGTAATCAAGATCTATTAATGAAAGTAATTTGAAGATAATTACTTATGTAAGTAATTAAAGGTTAATTACTTAATTATTTTAGTTAATTAATTGGTGTGATTAATTAATTAATTAATGCGATTAAGTTATGATTAATTACTAAAGGTAATTAATTAAAAATGTAATTAATTAATAAAGTAATTAATTAAGGATTATTTATTAATTTAAGTTGAATAATAAGTACCTAATAAAGTAATTAAAGATTAATTAATTAGATTAATTAATCAAAGGTTGATATAATTAATTAAGAAGTTAATTAATTAAGATAAGTAATTACAAATTGTTAATTACTGCTTATGATTAATGAAATGGTCAATTAAGTTAATTAATTATTTAAAGTAATTATTAATTAATAAGGATCATTAGTTAATGTAATTAATGAATTAATCATGGTTGATTAATGAAAGTGATTAATCTAAGTGTGATTAATTAATTGTAATTAATTGAGGTTTAATGTAATTAATTATAATTGATTAATTAATGTAATCAAATGAAGAATCATTAATTATTGTAATTAATGATAGTAATTAAAGGTTAATTACTGAATATGGTTAAGAATAATTACTTGAGTGTAATTAAAAGATAATTAATCAAGGAAGATTAATGAAAGAAGATCATTAAGAGATGATTAATTATTTATTTGGAATAAATAAATGAAGGAGGATTTTAGGTTAACCCAATTGATTAAGAGTTAATCAATTCTGCTTTGGATAATTGATTAATATTGGTTGATTGATTGATATTGGATGATCAATATTGGATGAGGGATATTGGGTGATCGATATTGGTTGATACTGGATGATTTGGATATTTATGATATGTGATATACTGCTTTGTGAGATGAATAGTTGATATGAATTATCTATTGTAATAATGTGATTCGTCTATCTGTTTATATCATCCTGGAGATAAGTTTAATTGTTTAAACCCTTAAACAACGTGGACATTAAAATGGCGTTTGGTTTCGGTGAAACCGGGATCGGGTTTCCATATTTGGATATCCGAAAACCACATCGATTCCAATTAAACGTTAGGTCGCGTATCTAAGTGGAGCTTAGTGAAGACTCGAGGTGTAAGAACTATACGTCAGTATAACTCTGTGGGTGATTCCGTAATGAGTTTGACGGAATAGTACTTATAGATTCGAGATGGTGATTTAGAGTGCAAGGACTATGGTCGTTGACTCTGAGGGTGATTCTAAAATGAGTGCAACGAGGTAGTGCCTTCGGTTTCGTTCGAACCCGGAAAGAACTTTTATGGATTGAATGCTTTAAGAACATTGTCAGGTGGACGATGAGCATTCTAAGATAAATATGTTCTATAAAGGTAATCGCAGCCTCAAGCCTCATCAACCGAGAATGGCTAAAACCAGGGAGGTGCAGCATGGCTTCGTGGGTAGCCCCTACTGGAGAGTGAGATTTACCCTGTCTAGAGGTCCCTTTGTATTTCAGCTTAGTGTGTGGTTGGTCGCGCCAACCATGGGGTGGTCTTGTTAGGGGCTGTCCACTAAGGGATGGTTCCGGCCTTGTGTTGCAGGGGAGTTAGGGTGGCTCCTCGGTATGGTGATTTAGGCCACGTACTGTGACAGGAGGTACCCCAGTAGCCCTGCCATTGATGGAAACCCATTTTCCCTGCGAGACCCTACGGTTTTGTTTGTATTACCCACTTTTGTGGCTAGTAGCTGGAATTTAATGAATGTAACAATTTCGGCTATTTCTTATTTACTTGAAAACTATAGGCACTATTATAATATCACTGGATTTCCTATCAAATGCTTTGGTTAGCGTAAGGTAAAAACTTTTCCATGTTTATGTGTGGGAAGTTTTAAGTGATACCTTTTCTTTTCAAAGGTTTTTCTAAAGTTAAGCAATTTTAACCCGTTTACTCACACCAGACCCCTGTCTGACCAGAGTGTTTATTTTCTGTTTTATTAAACTCTTTGGTACTCATATTATGTATGAGTAGTCAAGTGATTCAGGTTTGCTTAACGAATTCTGGAGGAGAAATGGAGCAGGAGACTTTCACGTGTAGATATATTATGGTTCCGCTGTGTTGTTTGGTATCTGTATCTTGTGTTCATGAGTTGTATAGTTAGACAGATGTTTATAACTGTTTAATATGTGTTGTATAAGTTATGTACTCTGATGTAATATGATACTAAGTAATATTCAGGTTAGCTTGACGAATTCTATACTTAGATGTTTATATTATATTTCATTCATTCCGCTGTGAGTTCTCTGATGTTGTTCTGTTTCTTCTTTCTCTTTCTTTTCTTCTTCTATCCCTTTCTTTCTTCATTAGCGATGCGATTTCCTGAAGATAGGAAGTCGGGTCGCCATACACTTAAATCACTTTTAAACAAAATCAAGTTATAAATCTTATCTTTAAAATCTCACATTTGACAAATTTCAAATCTAACTTATTTAAGTATATTTCTTGAATAATTACAATTTCAAATCAACTTCTATTTCTCTTTCGAACCTTAATTTATTAAAAATGATAATAAATTCTATATTTGAAAATATAGATTTAAATAAATACTTAAACATATTATATTTTAATTAAATCAAACTTTATTAAATTAAAGCTTATTATTAAACTTATTTTATATTAAAACTTATATATATATATTAAAATAGTAAAATTATAAGTAAATTCTTAAGATTTATAATTTCAAAAGTAATTTTAATTTTTAAAATTTTCAAACATATAATTTTAAAATCTAAAATTAAAACCTTTATAAAAATACATTTATGTATATCTAAAAATCCATATTTATTAAACCATATATTTCTTTCCAAAAGCATAGAAATCATTTTCAAAATATTTATATATATATACCAACAATGTCTGTATAAAATTTTCTATGCTATGTAAAGTGATAAAGGTATTTATTATTTCAATCTGCCATTTAAATATTTATGGGTATATATCATTTCAACCCGTAATCCGAAATTCAATTCAATGAAAATCGCTTGGGTTTATCATTTCAACCCATAACGATTTTCTCCTATTCTACAAGATCGTTTGGGTATGTATCATTTTAACTCATAGGGAATTCTATACTAATAGGGAACTTGCAGAGTGATAACGAATATGATAATAATATAACAGGCATATATCATCAATATAAATAGCAGATAATGGTGTCAGATGTCACAGGTGAACAGTTACAGATGATAGCATATATATAACAATGGAAATAACTAACAACAGCATACTTCAATTATCATTTCAATTGAAATCAAATTTAATAAATATAAGAACGTTAATCGTGAGTGATTTCTCACCTTTCGAGGCTAGAGAGATAGACAATGAAGTTGAGTTATGAAATCTAGGCACGAATCCAAAACAAATAAGGTGTCACGGATTCGACGAATAGAGCTGATAATAGAAATCGATGAAATAATTAGAATCGATCTGATAGAAACAGAAATTATATATATATATATATATATATAATTCCTTGAAATCAATATTTAATTTAAGACTAATATTAAAATAATATATAATTAAAATCAATGTTTTAATTTAAACACATATATTAAAAATATAATCCTTATATATTAATTAATAAATAAATATATATATATAACTTATACATCAAAAATCCAAATCTATATATATTCCAAGATCATTGTAAAGTTTAACCCATACCTTTAATATATATATATATAATATGATATTAATAGTACATGGGATTATTTAAAACTAATATATTATATTATATTAATATATATTATTGTTCCATAAACTGACTCTACATCAACCCAGATGCATAAACCCAACATATATGTAAACACAAAGTCTTTGTACATATGTATAGGCAACATATTTCTTTTATAGTACATGAACTATATCATTTAAATACAAACAGCAAATAGTATATTATCTATATGTAACTAATATATACAATTGTGCATACATATCATATATTTTTAAATTAATATAAACTTCTGTACACAAAACCAGGTTTTAAAAAAACCATAAATTATCGGCCTTGTACACATACTAACATATATAATACTAATACATTATAAATACAAAGTCTGGTATGCAACAGATCGTGTGTGTGTGTATGTATGTATGTATGTGTGTGTATAGACATATACATATTAGATGTCATAAAGTATAATTTAAAATAACAATATTTAAATCATACTATATAAAGGAGTAAAACAAAACCAAATCAAGTACACTTAACTTATATACGTAATAGTAGATTATCTTCAAACATGCCTGACTTTATATATATAACATTATTACTGTCACCGTACGTAATATATAACCGATACATAAGTTTATATAGGTTTATATAATAAAATATGACTTATACTTTATAAAACACAGAATAACATATAATTCAAGTCAATATATATATATATATATATATATATATATATATAAACTGTCACAATTTATAACTCGTATAAACTATACTTCTTAAAATCCAAGTATATATACATGAATTACTTTATATATATGTGTGTTAACACCTTTTGAAATTTTAACATAGATTCAAACATACTTGTTATAACAAATAACTTGCATGGACTCAGACATCTACAACTTGTATACGTATATATATATATATATATATATATATGTATGTATGTATATATGTATATATGTATGTATGTATGTATGTATGTATGTATGTATGTATGTATATGTACCCTGTCATGCATATTTTTAGCGAGAATAGAGATCAAACAAAGCACAGTAGAGATATATTGCAATTTAAAACCAATAATAAAGCCAGTGTCTTTCATGCATCATATACATACTAATATATATAAAACATTGTATATATATTATCAAACTATTTCAAATATACTACATAGCTTCAGTATATATGAGTTGCCGACAAAACTATATATATAATTTACTTAATATATATATCTCTATAACTCTGTATATGAACATAGATCAAAAGATTATTTCACAAAGCAAGTAACAATAAGTATACTACATATATTCACCTGCATACAATGCACAATGGAGAGAGAGGAAAGATGCTCGGTAAAGTTTGGGTGATGGGTGGATTTGAGTTGGAGGCATACAAGCTGGGCTCGGCTGAGAAGGGAGAGGCAAGTCGAGGCGGTTCGGTGGTGCTTAAGGTGAGAGGGAAGTGGCTGTTCGCACATGGAGGCTTGGGCATGGAGGAGAGAGGGAAAAGCCATGTCACGGCCATTGGAGAAAGGAGGAAAAAATGACTCACAGGCAAATCTTCGTATAATATATATAAATCTTTGATATGTATTCTATATAAGAAGAAGTGAACCGACCCAAAACATAAGAACCGAAACAAACTTACATTGAAGTGGTGGAACATTAATGGTCAGAGAAAATCAAAAGTTCAATGACCGATGGCTATTTATGTTTAGCCGTTTGAAAATTGAATGGTCAAAAGAAGTTTAAAAGCTAAAATTTTGGAACCGATATGATTGACTCTTCCACGGTTTCCGCTGTGTACCGGACTCCAAGACATGGAATTGAATTTACCGCAAAGATCAGCATGACGAGATGACCAAATTGGTATACAGAGATTAGTGGTATGATCATCCAATCAAACGTCGATAATCGGTACCGAAAATGCTGCCAATACGCCGAAATAAGATAGACGGAGCAATAGCACTTCAAATTTGACAAAACGAAATATGACCTCTCACTCAGAAGATGATTTACAAATTTATTATATAAAAATATTTAGGTTTGGAAAATGTTATGTTATCATATAACATTAACTGATTTAAATTTAAATAAAACTACACAATAAAATAAACTTCAATATTATCAGATAAAAAACTTACCAGTTGCTATGTTAAAATAGACGTATTTCAAATATCAAAATTTTATTTCCAAATTTAATTATTTAAAGTTCCATAAAATTTCAGTTAATTGCTTATAAAAACTATTAAAATTTACGTATATATGCATGCCCAGTTGGGTCTGCAGCTAGTCGTGAATGCATTAGTTCTATAGTGTGCTTGTGTAGCTTTAACACATGCTATGTAAATATGGCATAATAGAACATCAATTAATAAAAAAAACAATTAGCATAGACAAATTATTATAAATTTAGGAACATAGTTAATAATGCAATATATTACAATAGTCATCCAAACTCCAAAACTAAAAAAAGGAAAATAAAACAAAGAATTTTCTATTAAAACTAAGATGTCAATTGCATGAAGTTCAAATGATAAAGACTGATGATAAAATAACTCAAACGTTATATATAACTAATGACAATTGGTTAAAAATGTCAGGATGATGCGTCTTTAAGAAAAAATTAACAGTGTTCTAGTGCGATAAAGTATAGTCATTTGTCATGACATAATCTTACACACACATACTCAAAGCTAGCTAGCCTACCCATTTCGAGAACTAAAAATTTACCAATAATAGTCGCATCTAGATAATTATGACATCTCATCATTCTTTGTGATAGCTAGCATTCAGTTGTGTAACCTTTAATAAATGATTAATAGTCCTCATTGTCTTTTACACCTTGAAATCTATTTATATGGTAAAACATCCAACAAAAAATTATTTGGAATATCAAATTTTCAGACCTTCATGTGACTATTAGAAACATGCATTAAAAAAAACATTGTAACCATGGTTTATAAGAATTTTGTATGTGGGAGTGTTCAATATTCATGACATATCAAACCTTATTCTTAGGCGTTTTCCTCTAATGGTATGAAGAATAGTGAGAAGATTTATTTTATTTAATACCATATATGTGATAGTGGTATTCAATTTTCTTCGATAAAAGCACTAAGAAGTGAGAAATTGTGTTATTATGAAAGATAAGTAGTGTTCTTCACAAAAGTAAAGGATGTTGATTAGACTTTGAATACGGATAATGTCATATTTGCATCCGCGTCCACATCCAAAACCATTTTTGGATATCGAATATCCATATCTATGGATACGTATTGATATCGGATAATTATCCTATCCATCAACGATCGATAAATCAAGAAATATAAATTGAAAACTTTGGTTTGAATCAATTATTATTCAATCCCTTTGATTATAAAATTATTCAAAATCAACAAATATAATGATAACCAATAATTCTAATCACTTAATATGCGTTAAATGTACATAATATAAACTATTAACTTAATAAGATAATAAATATATCTAACATCGTACAAAAATATGCATGAAAAATTATAATCTTGACAAAAAACAAACAGATAATTTTTGAATGTTGATGTCGTCGTATCAGCATCCTTGTTTGCTTTTCTGAATATTGGATAATCATTCTCTTTCCGAATATGAATGCAGATAAATTTCGAATTTTTCGAGTTTCCATTGAACGTATTAATTTTGATTGTAGTTTATGAGCTGATGTACTTCAATAATAACATAAATATAGCTGTCATTACATAAAGTATGTAAGAAAATTTAACTGTCCATTCAGTAGAAAATTATAAAAATGGAATATCAATCAATCCATAAAGTCATTGTTTCATATGACTTACATTATTATAGCACTAAGATTGCTGATCATACATTTAAGTGAAAGTTATATTGACTGAAAATGCGAAATTCGAGTAAATTGATATTAAAATGTTCCCCTTCCCATCAGAGCAACCGTGTAGATTGAAATGAGAATGAGAATATATACCAAAAATGATGACCATATACATACAAAAAATGTAGATAATCAAGGATGTAACATCATGGATGACTAATCCTCAATTTTTTTTATAAATTTACAGGCAATACAATAGACTAACACACACAGTGAACTGCTTGAAGATTAATTATTTGTACAAACGAAAAATGTAGCGGTAGCAATCTTATAACATAAATCACAAAAAAGTTTGAAAAGAAACATAACATCTGTCATGAATTGCTTGGGCCATCCACATCTATATTGGAGCCTCAATGAATTATTTACCTTACACCTGTAATAAAAAAAGAAAACTCATCTCTGTTAAAATTTACTTGTGTTGAAGAAGTGAAGTTGAACATGTGTGTTTAATAAACACTAAACAATTAGGATAAACTTCAGTTACATATAATTAAGTTTTCTCTTCACTTGTATATATAACAAATATAGAATCACGCATCTAGTTCCTTTTTTGTTAAACAAAATTACACGAAGCCCTGTTATTTACATTACTCAATAGAATTACACTGATACATCAGATGCACACCATTCAATTATTTATTAACATTTGGAATTTTTATTTCTAGCGAGGTATCATTTTCGACATAAACCTCCATTTTTCTCCAATTTACATCAGTAGGTAGTTCTAGACGTCTCACGAATCCATGCTTCCACCAACATTTTGTTTTCCAGTCCTAATAATCTACTTTAGGAACTTTCCATTGCCCGTTTATGTCCACTACCTTTTCTTTTTCTACGCATATTTTTCAATATCAATCTTCCTTCGTCCCGCTATAACAATATTTTAGTTACCAATATATGCAAAGTTTAGATCATTAACAACACAGTTACAGAGTTTACATATTTGATTAGTTTGTAGAAAATCATGCGAGTTTATGTTATGCATTCCTGGTGTCAATTTTTGTTTCAAAGAAAAGTATCCTAGTGCTTTTATTTTAGTTAACCGTAGAAAAAAAAAGTTTGAACCCTACAAACAATGAAATACCAAGTTCACATTTGGGAATTCACATGCTCATGACGCTGTCCTATTATTTTTCATAATATGATGACATTATTCCCTATCTATGACCATCTTGTGCTTTATACCTAGCTAGTACAATAGTTAGTACTTTTGTCTCAGTCACCAACATACTTCAGAATTCAAACAATTTTCATTTGAATGCAAAGAAATACCAACTATTAGGTATGCAACACACTGCAAATTGAGACACCAAAAGAGGATGAAATCTACTAAAACTGCACAAAACTATTTATATCTAAAATAAAAACATGGAAAAAGGAACTTCCAAGCAAGCAATCATTTCACCATCCTCATTAGCGAGTACCCTTAATAGAATTTTCATGCAGCTCCAAGTGATTTGAGAACAAATCATTTCACTAAGTGATAGTTAACATATATACCTAAGTTTTAATTACGAAAATAAAGCTAAATCACATTTTTCTTCGCAAAACATGAGTTTATACTCGCTAATTTCCCATAAATTTTGTCTCAGAACTTTTGATTCATTATTATATGTACAATGATTCAGTTACAACTAAAAATTCTAAAATTAAACTATCTCGTTTTGAAAAATGAGTATACCTGTAGTTATTTTTGAAAAGCTTCATTTGCTTCTTGTCTAATATACGAAAATACACCATGAAATTAGTTAAATAAATGAGTCCGGTATATAACATATAATACACCATGAGCGGTGAGAGTTGTCTAACTATATGAAAATACAGCATGAAATTAGTTAAATAAACGCAGCCAGTATATAACATAAAATCTTCAGAAGACTTTGTTATCTTAAATGTATATATTGGACGCCATTACAGATGTAATCATGACAATTAATAATCTATACTCAATAATGAAGGAAATATGAAGATTAGAAAACCATGATAATATAATAATACTGCAAGACAAATTGGAACATATGGCCTACGGGATGTGTATGCATATGGTTCGCTTTAATATTGTATTGCCATAAGTTACAAATTAAATTATTGCAAAACAACATCAGATGGTAGTGTAATTATAGCTAAGACAACAGTTAGATTATCTAAATGTGCATCATAAAATCCATTCATGAAGGTAACCAATAATAATGGATGGGTTTTAAGGCATGCCTTTTTCATAACTCTATCCATATTTTTTGATAAGATTTATATGAGTTAAAAGACTTTAATAAGACAGAGTCTGAATTTGAATAGAAATATATGATAAATGGGCTTAAAGACATGCCCACTTCATATTCTGATTTTTGAACTTTGTTGTTATAACAATATTTATATGGTTTATAATACTAAATAAAATCAAAACAAAAAATCAACTAACTATGATTGTTATCGACTTATTTAAACACCTGAAGAAAAATAGTTGTAAATGCATGTAATTATATAAATTAATAATGAGATTATACAAAAGCATAATGTAGCCAATATATAGTATATGCATCTACTTGTAGTGAAGTGAAAATAACAATGATCAAAATCATAGTAATAGTGAATAATTTGTTTTACCTTTTCGGTAATTAGAACATCAATTATAGTTGGATTGAATTTAAATTATCTAGTGAGATCTCCATAGTTTGAAACAACCAATGTACTATACTAATTGGATTAAAGTATGGGTAGGTAATATCTGTATTCAATTCGTTTATGAAGCAATTCCCCAATTAGCTGATGAGAACATGGGAAAATATTAAATAAACTTGACTCTAGTTATGCTAGTTGAGATAAATAAGTAGGGGATATAATCTTCGTCTAACATATCAAATATTATAAACCCAAATTATGTAAAGTTTTAAGATTTTTTTAATCAATAAATGAATTTAGCATACAAAATAAACTAATAGCTAAAATTTAAGTTACGCAAAATAGATTGAATTCACAACATCTTTGTCAAGGCTGATTAGACTTTATTAAGACAAACTTTTGGCTTTCATCTATCCTAAGAGTACATCATAATATAACATCTATTCTATTTTTTTAACCAAAAGCTCATCATAATATTACACATGTTCTTTTTTTTAACCAAAAGCTCATCGTAATATTACATATATTCTATTTTTTTAACCAAAAGCTTACATCATAATAACATGTATGTATAATAAAAGTATCAAATCATATACTTGCATCATTTAGATGTAATTGGACTAATTTTGGATATGTTTTCATCATTATAGATATAATCTATAAAATTGCATGCAAAAAAATTAATCAGTCCAATTTAGGATCAGAATTCTGGTCCACTTATATTTACATATCTGTGATGTCCTGGAAATTTGGGCAATATCTATTTAATAATTTCATTTATAATTTATTTTAAAATGTGAAATACTGATTTAATAATCTAATTCAAATATAATTTTCTTTTGAAAATTTATAATTATTTTGTTAATAAATGATATTCTTTTGAAAATTTATAATAATGATTTAATTTGAGAAGCTTATTGTTTTAAAATGTTTAAATGATAAAATTTTCTTTATAAGCTGATTTAAAAATATTTTATTTATAATGTATATATGTGTATACATTGTAAATAGGTGTCTTGATTTTATTTTAAATTTAATAAAGGATATTTTCAAATTTATAATATATATATAGGTGTATAATTTATGAATTGATTAAATTAAATTGAAATAGTATTGAAACTTTTCATAAGTCAATTTATAAATCTATCTTGTATTTTCAAAAAAAAAAATTATAGTAAATATTTTGTTATAAATATATATAGTTAAGAATTGTATTTTTATAATAAAGTTTATTTTGTTTTAAAATTGTTTTGAAATAAATTTAGTTTATTTATATTAGAGTATAGTATTTGATTTGAAACTTTTGAATGAATTCAACATTTGTTCTTTTCTTTTTAAAAGTTTCTCTTTTGAAAATTTGTTTTAAATAATTCTTAAAATATTCAAACAAATATTTGTATATGTTTGGATAATTCATTTGTAAAGACTAAATATATATAAACATATAAAAACATCTTAAGTTAAATTAGAAATAGTTTTATCTTTAATTAAGACATTTGTAAACATTAGAATTTATTTATATTTAAAATCTTACATGTGTTAAGTTTCATGTTTTAAATTTGACACTTGTAGATAAATCTTTACATTAAATTAACAAGTGGCAATACAAATCAATTTTGGAATAAAACTTAAAACATATCTCTTTATTTCAAACATTTTTATCTCCTATTATGGATCAAATTCAGATCTGAGAAACTGAAAACCCAGACTAAAATCCAACTTCACTCAAATATTCCACAACCCAAACCAAATCTATACTCTGCAAATCATATTCAATTAGATCTGCAATCAAAGCTTTAAAAACCTGCAAACACATGTCCTCAACTTAAGAAAACCCAAATTTGTAATTCTGTAACCTGCAAACTAAGTTCAGAAGCCTTCAACCTGTGGGAAATAATCTGCAATCTGTAAAATCATTGCAAGCAAGTTGAAATGGGAAGCATGCAGTTCCAAAGCCTGAAGCATCATGGCATCATCTAGTGCAAATTCAAATAGGACTGCAAGCATCAAGCTAACACCATCTCCAACTAGCATGCAAGCAAATTCAATCATGCATTGGAAATTTAGGCTGCAGGGATGACTTGCATATGAATTGCTCTCTGCCTTTTCTTTCTGAGGTGAGTAAATCAATGGTTTAAAAACAGTTTCTACTTTTAAAACCAAGCCATATGGATTTTTGCAGAAATTAAAGTTTAATTTGAAATGTGTTCAAACAAGAAGACCAAAACAGTGACTAGCAAAATAAAAATAAATAATAACAACTACCCTGTTCTTTCTTTTTGGTAAGTAAACATCACTATTTATAGAATGTTTGAATTAATCTGTGCATGAGTTGAATAGGCTTGATAACTGTTGTGTGATGATATTCTGCATACTTTATAGAATATACAGTAGAGTGTGATGCAATTTGTATTAACAGTCATGCTTATGTTCTTAATTGGATTTAAATACAAATCCTTTTCCATATGATTGAATCATAGCTAGAGATTATTGTGTGAACAAATTATGTTGTTTAACATAGATTTGGGCCTGTAAAATTTTAGTTTAAAAAAGTGGAAACTGTTACTTGTGTAAATCAATAATAGTAGACAACAGTTTCATAAAATAAAACTTACCAAACATCTTTAATTTATTCAAATGAGTTAAAGCTTTAATTCATGTATTAAAACATGATTATAAAAACAAGCATCAGTCTTAAAGCTTCTGTGGGGTTAGTTATTTAGGACTGTGCAGTAAGGTTTGGTGTATTGGGGATATCAAATCATAAATTAAATTTTGGAAACTTGGAATCCATTTCTGGAGGTTGATTGATGACTGGAGAGAGTGGGAAGAATGAAGGGAAGATGGTCAGAGATTAAAGGTGATGACTGTGGGGTTTTCTTCAGGTTTGAATTCCTGTTTTTTTTAGTAGCAGAGGTCTTGAACTGTCGAACTTTGTGGAAGTTCGAGTGGTCTGTGGATTTGGGGTT
The DNA here is from genome assembly GCA_030765085.1 of Allium cepa. Classification (NCBI taxonomy): domain Eukaryota; kingdom Viridiplantae; phylum Streptophyta; class Magnoliopsida; order Asparagales; family Amaryllidaceae; genus Allium; species Allium cepa. Next base: position 107,387,901 of record CM060941.1, on the reverse strand, counting down.
TGGCAGTGGGTGTATAGGTGGAGCAAAGGGTGGAGTTGGAGGTCATGGAATGGCCGGAGTAGGTAGTTGTAATGATTGACAGGTTTGGTTGGTCTCTGGTGGAAATTTTGGTGCAGGGTTGGGTGACTCGGAGTCAACCTCGGGAAGTTAGTGTGGTGACTCGAAGATGGAAGAGTTTTGCCCCGAAGTAATTTTAGTGTGGTCTCGGGTTTAGTTGTACAGGTTGAAAACCTGTGCAGTGTTGTTTTTTTTTAAAATCTGAGGTAATTCATTTTTAAAAAGCAATAATTTAAATTAAGGTATAGTTTTGATTTAAATTCAAGTAAGTTATGAATTCAATTTTAAAATGAAGAATTTAAATATTAAGTAAGAGATAAACTTAAATTGGAAACAGAGTAAATATAGTGCAGGTTATAACCTGAGTTTGTTTTTTTTTAAAATCTGGAAACTCAAGCATGTTTAAAAGCTATGATTAAATTCAAGTTCAGGTTTGAATTAAACTCAGGTAGGCTTTTAAATTCAAAATGATGAATTTAAATTTAAATTGAAGTTTAAATTCAAATCTGGAAAAAACAGTGCAAGTGTAGTTTTCAGGATTTAAATCCAGATTTTTATTAAAAACAGTTTTGGTTCTTTTTAAATTTTTTTAAAGGAATTCAATGTTTTAAAATTAAGATTTAAATTCAGGTTTGAATTTGAATTAGATTCAGGAATACTTTGAATTCAAAATGAAACATTTGAATGATATGCAAGATTTAAAATTGGGTTTGAAATCAAATTAAATATGATATCAGTTTTTACTTTAAAACCTGTTTAAATTCAAATCAAGTTTGAAAAGTTTTAAATATTTGACAGAAATGTTATTAAGTAGAATTCAAATATGAATTTGATTTCAAACAAAGGTTTAAATTTAAAAGATTTCTTCTTTTAAGTATTAAATAAAATTATGATATGTTAACTTTAAATAGAAAGTTGAATTAAATTTTAGGAATGTATTATTTTAATACATTTTGAATATTAATTAAGTTATAAATAAGTAAATAAATTATTTTGGGAAATAATTAAGAATTTACTTATTTGTTTGATTTTAAATAATAACTTGAATTAATTTATAATTAAAGATGATTTATGAATAATTAATCTAAGGTAATTTTCTTAAGTAAGGAATAAATGGAATGTTGTTAATTATCTAAGGATAATTAATAATTAATTAATGTAATTAATTTTGATGGATTAATTAGATTAATTATTTTAGGAAAATATATTGTAATTTGATAAGTATAATTACTTTACCAAAAGTAATTAAGGAATTAATTATTTATTGTAATTAATTCTGATAATGTGCTTTGTTAAATTAATTAATTTAGTTTAATTAATTTAAGAAATAATTTAATAATTTAATGATAATAATTACTTAATGTAATTTATGGAGTAAGATTACTTAGAGAAGTAATAATTACTGGAATGTAATTAAGGAAAGGTGATTTACTTAAAAGTAATTTGGATAATTACTTTTGTAATTAATCAAGGATTAATTAATATAGATAATTAATTATTGATAATTAATTTATTAAGGAGTAATTAAGATAGTTAATTACTGGATTTAAGTATTAATCAAGGTGATTAATAATGGTATTTAATTTAATTAGTAAATGTAATTAATTTTTAATTGAGTAATCAATTTAAATATTAATTAGAGATCATTAATTATTATAATTAATGATGTAATTAAGAATTGTTTAATTAAGAATTAATTAATTAATTAAGTGATTAATTAATTGTAATTAACTAAGGATAAATGTAATTAATTATAGTCAATTAATTAAGTAATTAAATGTTAATTACTTATGATTAAGGTTAATTAATTTTATGGAATTAATTTAAGACTAATTACTTATTGTAATTAGTGAATGATTAATCATAAATGTTTAATCAAATTGAATACTTAATGAATGATTATTTAACTAGGTTGATTAATCAATAAATTTATAAGCAAAATTTATAGATGGTAATTTATTTAATTTATTTTAAATTAATTAAAGATAGAAGTAATTAATTTAATTCATTTTAAATTAATTATAAATGATGGATAATATATCATTGCTTATGAATGATATTGATATGCTTTTGGATGGTTGTGATCTCAGAAATGAGATGAGTAGTATCTATAGGATATGGATGCTTAGTTATAGTATGATGGATTATTTGGTTGTGATGATTGTTGTTGTGATGTTTGACTGTTGTGATGATTATCTGTTATGATAATGTTATGGGTTATCTGCTATGATGATATATGTAGTTTATCTATCTGTGTGAAATAGATGAAAATAAAATGAGTTAATTGTTTAAAACCCTTAAGTATAACTTGGACATTAAAATGGCGTTTGGTTTCGGTGAGACCGGGATCGGGTTTCCATATTTGGATATCCGAAAACCACATCGATTCCAATTAAACGATAGGTCGTTAATCCAAGTGGAGCAAGTGAAGACTCGAGGTGTAAGGGCTATACGTCAGTATAACTCTGTGGGTGATTCCGTAATGAGTTTGACGGAATAGTACTTATAGATTCGAGATGGTGATTTAGAGTGCAAGGGTTATCGTCGTTAACTCTGAGGGTGATTCCAAAATGAGTGTAACGAGATAATGCCTTCGGTTTCGTTCGAACCCGGAACGAACTTGTATGGATTGAATGCTTTCAGAACATCGTCAGGTGGACGATGAGCATTCTAAGATAGATGTGTTCTCTAAAGGTAATCGTAACCTCAAGCCTCATCAACCGGGAATGGCTAAAACAGGGGAGGTGCAGCAAGGCTTCGTGGGTAGCCCCCACTTGAGAGTGAGATTTACCCCTGTCTAGAGGTCCCTTTATATTTCGGCTGTGTGGACGGTTGAGAGCTCCAACCGTCGGGGTGGTCTTGTTCGGGACTGTTCAGTAAGGAACGGTTCCGGCCTTGTGTTGCAGGGGAGTTAGGGTGGCTCCTCGGTACGGTGATCTAGGCCACGTACTGTGACGGGCGGTACCCCAGTAGCCCTGCCATTGATGGAAACCCATTTTCCCTACGAGACCCTACGGTTTTGTTTGTATTACCCACTTTTGTGGCTAGTAGCTGGAATTTAATAGATGTAACAATTTCGGCTATTTCTTATTTATTTGAAAACCCTAGACACTATTATAATATCATCGGATTTCCTATCAAATGTTTTGGTTAGCGTAAGGTAAAAACTTTTCCATGTTTATGTGTGGGAAGTCTTACGTGATACCTTTTGTTTTCAAAAGGATTTTCTAAAGTTAAGCAACTTTTAAACTATTTACTCACACCAGACCCCTGTCTGACCCGAGTGTTTATTTTCTGTTTTATTAAACTCTTGGGTACTCATATTATGTATGAGTAGTCAAGTGATTCAGGATTGCTTTGACGAGTTATGGAGGAGCAAATGGAGCAGGAGGCTTCTGCGTTGTAGTTATCTATTTTCCGCTGTGTTGGTATCTCTGAGTCATCTCTCTGAGTTGTATCTTGTACTGTTTAGAGATGTATAACTAGACAGGTGTTTATAACTGTCTAGTATGTGTTGTATTGGCTGTAAAACTCTGATGTATATGATACTATGTAAAGTATTATGTGATATATTATATTTTATTCGTTCCGCTGTGAGATTCTGATGTTGTTTGTGTTCTTCTTTCTCTTTCTTTTCTTCTTCTATCCCTTTCTTTCTTCTTAACGATGCAACTTCCTGGAGTATGGAAGTTGGGTTGTTACAAAGTGGTATCAGAGCATTAGGTTGAGTGAATACCTAGGCTCTGTAGTGGTGTCTTTCTTGAGAGAGCGTACTTGTAATTTTATATATAAATATATTTAATTCTACCTATCTGTTGGGTTACTTGTTCAGGTTTTCCAATATAAGTAATAAAGGTAGATAGGGTAGTGGTGTGTGTAACACAACTACCAATGGTTGGAAGTCCGAGTGTTTGAGCTTGGAAGAGATCTGCTAGGGCAGTATTGGGCATCTTGAGTAGTTTGGCAGTTTGGTGTGAAGGATTTTTCTGATCTCTGAAGGAGAATCTTTTCAAGATTGGAGTGTATCTTTGGATTTTAAGCTTGATTTCACTCGTGTGAGAGGATTTTTCTTGAGTCTGGATCAGTTTGGAGTACTAAAGCCAGCATTGGAATTTTGGCAACCTTAGGAAGGAGTTCTGTCTGTATTTGAGTTTGAGACTCAGTCTGACAGAATGTTTTGTGCTTGGTTTGGAGTCGAGTTTCCTGAGGGATATCTGTCTTCTGAAGGCTCTTCTGTGGAAGTGGCTGGTGTAGCTTTGAGGTTTGATGAGTTTTTGGGTAAGGAAGTTTTTGGCAGCAGTAGCAGCAATGAGTGGCCTGTCTCTTCGATGGTTCTGAAGTTTTTGTGATTCTTTTGTCAGTAGGCCGGGCAGATGGTGAAGCTTGTCCGTTTCTTCTGGAAGATCGGCTGGGTGTGATGTTTGTGGTCGAAGGTGGACCACTGGTTTCCTTTTGATTTGAAGGCTTTGGCTGTTCTGATTGTTGAAGAGAGAACAATCTGAACTGAGTAGAATCGCAAAAGTGATTTGTGATGATCCGGAAGTTTTCTGAGTAACCTTTGTTTGGATTGAAGCATCTCTAGAAGATGTTTGAGTTATCGAGGTGGTTTGATATTCTCTGGATGTCTTCGAAGGAGTTAAGTTTTGCATCCGCATCAGGAGATGGAGTTCTGTTTCGACTTGGTTTTTGGAGATTTTATGGTATTTGATGAACAATATTTTCGGGGTAAGTTGATCAAGTGTACCTGTGTTCATTAACAACATTCTCGAATCAGAGTTGCGCAGTGGAAGCATGGTGGCAGCTATTCCAGAATAGGAGCACCCGATTCATTTGAGGATTTGTGTTTTGTCTTGGATCAGAGGATTTCTACGGGAAATTCACTTTAATATGGAGACTTGGATGTCCTCTGCATCTGTTCTGTTTTCCGAATAAGTGTAGTTTGTCTGAAGTCTTCTGATATTTGTAGCAGAGTTTGTGTGATGGATTGGATTGATCTAGAAGTTAAAGGCAGCCCAGGATCGACAGGAAAGATTTGTGGATAGGAGATTGGACCTTTCTGTTTTCTCTCAAGGGTTAAGTGATTGATCTACAGGATTGGATTGCCAGTTTGGATAACTGGGATTCGATGAGTTTCACGTATCTCTGAGGGAATACGTGTATGATCTATCTCTGGTTGTGGAACCAGCAGTTCTGGAGTTTTGGTTGTTGAGTCAGACTCGTTTGCAGTCTGATATATTGTCTAGTGTTGTAGATATAGTTGTATAGGAGTTTTGGAGTTTCTTAGTATTGATTGTTTGGATTCTCTTGAGCGAGTATCCCGGTATATATTTATACCTAGGGGAAACTCGATAGAATTTTATCCAGAATTTGTCTGGATAATTAGATTTGTTTGATTGGTTGAATTGGTTGTTTTGATTGTTAGCATATGTTTGATATATGCTTGTGTTTTAAATAAAATCTTTAAAGAGATTATTAAATTACCTTTGCTTTTAAATTTCGGGGACGAAATTCTTTTAAGGGGGGAGGATTGTGATGTCCCGGAAATTTGGGCAATATCTATTTAATAATTTCATTTATAATTTATTTTAAAATGTGAAATACTGATTTAATAATCTAATTCAAATATAATTTTCTTTTGAAAATTTATAATTATTTTGTTAATAAATGATATTCTTTTGAAAATTTATAATAATGATTTAATTTGAGAAGCTTATTGTTTTAAAATGTTTAAATGATAAAATTTTCTTTATAAGCTGATTTAAAAATATTTTATTTATAATGTATATATGTGTATACATTGTAAATAGGTGTCTTGATTTTATTTTAAATTTAATAAAGGATATTTTCAAATTTATAATATATATATAGGTGTATAATTTATGAATTGATTAAATTAAATTGAAATAGTATTGAAACTTTTCATAAGTCAATTTATAAATCTATCTTGTATTTTCAAAAAAAAAAATTATAGTAAATATTTTGTTATAAATATATATAGTTAAGAATTGTATTTTTATAATAAAGTTTATTTTGTTTTAAAATTGTTTTGAAATAAATTTAGTTTATTTATATTAGAGTATAGTATTTGATTTGAAACTTTTGAATGAATTCAACATTTGTTCTTTTCTTTTTAAAAGTTTCTCTTTTGAAAATTTGTTTTAAATAATTCTTAAAATATTCAAACAAATATTTGTATATGTTTGGATAATTCATTTGTAAAGACTAAATATATATAAACATATAAAAACATCTTAAGTTAAATTAGAAATAGTTTTATCTTTAATTAAGACATTTGTAAACATTAGAATTTATTTATATTTAAAATCTTACATGTGTTAAGTTTCATGTTTTAAATTTGACACTTGTAGATAAATCTTTACATTAAATTAACAAGTGGCAATACAAATCAATTTTGGAATAAAACTTAAAACATATCTCTTTATTTCAAACATTTTTATCTCCTATTATGGATCAAATTCAGATCTGAGAAACTGAAAACCCAGACTAAAATCCAACTTCACTCAAATATTCCACAACCCAAACCAAATCTATACTCTGCAAATCATATTCAATTAGATCTGCAATCAAAGCTTTAAAAACCTGCAAACACATGTCCTCAACTTAAGAAAACCCAAATTTGTAATTCTGTAACCTGCAAACTAAGTTCAGAAGCCTTCAACCTGTGGGAAATAATCTGCAATCTGTAAAATCATTGCAAGCAAGTTGAAATGGGAAGCATGCAGTTCCAAAGCCTGAAGCATCATGGCATCATCTAGTGCAAATTCAAATAGGACTGCAAGCATCAAGCTAACACCATCTCCAACTAGCATGCAAGCAAATTCAATCATGCATTGGAAATTTAGGCTGCAGGGATGACTTGCATATGAATTGCTCTCTGCCTTTTCTTTCTGAGGTGAGTAAATCAATGGTTTAAAAACAGTTTCTACTTTTAAAACCAAGCCATATGGATTTTTGCAGAAATTAAAGTTTAATTTGAAATGTGTTCAAACAAGAAGACCAAAACAGTGACTAGCAAAATAAAAATAAATAATAACAACTACCCTGTTCTTTCTTTTTGGTAAGTAAACATCACTATTTATAGAATGTTTGAATTAATCTGTGCATGAGTTGAATAGGCTTGATAACTGTTGTGTGATGATATTCTGCATACTTTATAGAATATACAGTAGAGTGTGATGCAATTTGTATTAACAGTCATGCTTATGTTCTTAATTGGATTTAAATACAAATCCTTTTCCATATGATTGAATCATAGCTAGAGATTATTGTGTGAACAAATTATGTTGTTTAACATAGATTTGGGCCTGTAAAATTTTAGTTTAAAAAAGTGGAAACTGTTACTTGTGTAAATCAATAATAGTAGACAACAGTTTCATAAAATAAAACTTACCAAACATCTTTAATTTATTCAAATGAGTTAAAGCTTTAATTCATGTATTAAAACATGATTATAAAAACAAGCATCAGTCTTAAAGCTTCTGTGGGGTTAGTTATTTAGGACTGTGCAGTAAGGTTTGGTGTATTGGGGATATCAAATCATAAATTAAATTTTGGAAACTTGGAATCCATTTCTGGAGGTTGATTGATGACTGGAGAGAGTGGGAAGAATGAAGGGAAGATGGTCAGAGATTAAAGGTGATGACTGTGGGGTTTTCTTCAGGTTTGAATTCCTGTTTTTTTTAGTAGCAGAGGTCTTGAACTGTCGAACTTTGTGGAAGTTCGAGTGGTCTGTGGATTTGGGGTTTGGCAGTGGGTGTATAGGTGGAGCAAAGGGTGGAGTTGGAGGTCATGGAATGGCCGGAGTAGGTAGTTGTAATGATTGACAGGTTTGGTTGGTCTCTGGTGGAAATTTTGGTGCAGGGTTGGGTGACTCGGAGTCAACCTCGGGAAGTTAGTGTGGTGACTCGAAGATGGAAGAGTTTTGCCCCGAAGTAATTTTAGTGTGGTCTCGGGTTTAGTTGTACAGGTTGAAAACCTGTGCAGTGTTGTTTTTTTTTAAAATCTGAGGTAATTCATTTTTAAAAAGCAATAATTTAAATTAAGGTATAGTTTTGATTTAAATTCAAGTAAGTTATGAATTCAATTTTAAAATGAAGAATTTAAATATTAAGTAAGAGATAAACTTAAATTGGAAACAGAGTAAATATAGTGCAGGTTATAACCTGAGTTTGTTTTTTTTTAAAATCTGGAAACTCAAGCATGTTTAAAAGCTATGATTAAATTCAAGTTCAGGTTTGAATTAAACTCAGGTAGGCTTTTAAATTCAAAATGATGAATTTAAATTTAAATTGAAGTTTAAATTCAAATCTGGAAAAAACAGTGCAAGTGTAGTTTTCAGGATTTAAATCCAGATTTTTATTAAAAACAGTTTTGGTTCTTTTTAAATTTTTTTAAAGGAATTCAATGTTTTAAAATTAAGATTTAAATTCAGGTTTGAATTTGAATTAGATTCAGGAATACTTTGAATTCAAAATGAAACATTTGAATGATATGCAAGATTTAAAATTGGGTTTGAAATCAAATTAAATATGATATCAGTTTTTACTTTAAAACCTGTTTAAATTCAAATCAAGTTTGAAAAGTTTTAAATATTTGACAGAAATGTTATTAAGTAGAATTCAAATATGAATTTGATTTCAAACAAAGGTTTAAATTTAAAAGATTTCTTCTTTTAAGTATTAAATAAAATTATGATATGTTAACTTTAAATAGAAAGTTGAATTAAATTTTAGGAATGTATTATTTTAATACATTTTGAATATTAATTAAGTTATAAATAAGTAAATAAATTATTTTGGGAAATAATTAAGAATTTACTTATTTGTTTGATTTTAAATAATAACTTGAATTAATTTATAATTAAAGATGATTTATGAATAATTAATCTAAGGTAATTTTCTTAAGTAAGGAATAAATGGAATGTTGTTAATTATCTAAGGATAATTAATAATTAATTAATGTAATTAATTTTGATGGATTAATTAGATTAATTATTTTAGGAAAATATATTGTAATTTGATAAGTATAATTACTTTACCAAAAGTAATTAAGGAATTAATTATTTATTGTAATTAATTCTGATAATGTGCTTTGTTAAATTAATTAATTTAGTTTAATTAATTTAAGAAATAATTTAATAATTTAATGATAATAATTACTTAATGTAATTTATGGAGTAAGATTACTTAGAGAAGTAATAATTACTGGAATGTAATTAAGGAAAGGTGATTTACTTAAAAGTAATTTGGATAATTACTTTTGTAATTAATCAAGGATTAATTAATATAGATAATTAATTATTGATAATTAATTTATTAAGGAGTAATTAAGATAGTTAATTACTGGATTTAAGTATTAATCAAGGTGATTAATAATGGTATTTAATTTAATTAGTAAATGTAATTAATTTTTAATTGAGTAATCAATTTAAATATTAATTAGAGATCATTAATTATTATAATTAATGATGTAATTAAGAATTGTTTAATTAAGAATTAATTAATTAATTAAGTGATTAATTAATTGTAATTAACTAAGGATAAATGTAATTAATTATAGTCAATTAATTAAGTAATTAAATGTTAATTACTTATGATTAAGGTTAATTAATTTTATGGAATTAATTTAAGACTAATTACTTATTGTAATTAGTGAATGATTAATCATAAATGTTTAATCAAATTGAATACTTAATGAATGATTATTTAACTAGGTTGATTAATCAATAAATTTATAAGCAAAATTTATAGATGGTAATTTATTTAATTTATTTTAAATTAATTAAAGATAGAAGTAATTAATTTAATTCATTTTAAATTAATTATAAATGATGGATAATATATCATTGCTTATGAATGATATTGATATGCTTTTGGATGGTTGTGATCTCAGAAATGAGATGAGTAGTATCTATAGGATATGGATGCTTAGTTATAGTATGATGGATTATTTGGTTGTGATGATTGTTGTTGTGATGTTTGACTGTTGTGATGATTATCTGTTATGATAATGTTATGGGTTATCTGCTATGATGATATATGTAGTTTATCTATCTGTGTGAAATAGATGAAAATAAAATGAGTTAATTGTTTAAAACCCTTAAGTATAACTTGGACATTAAAATGGCGTTTGGTTTCGGTGAGACCGGGATCGGGTTTCCATATTTGGATATCCGAAAACCACATCGATTCCAATTAAACGATAGGTCGTTAATCCAAGTGGAGCAAGTGAAGACTCGAGGTGTAAGGGCTATACGTCAGTATAACTCTGTGGGTGATTCCGTAATGAGTTTGACGGAATAGTACTTATAGATTCGAGATGGTGATTTAGAGTGCAAGGGTTATCGTCGTTAACTCTGAGGGTGATTCCAAAATGAGTGTAACGAGATAATGCCTTCGGTTTCGTTCGAACCCGGAACGAACTTGTATGGATTGAATGCTTTCAGAACATCGTCAGGTGGACGATGAGCATTCTAAGATAGATGTGTTCTCTAAAGGTAATCGTAACCTCAAGCCTCATCAACCGGGAATGGCTAAAACAGGGGAGGTGCAGCAAGGCTTCGTGGGTAGCCCCCACTTGAGAGTGAGATTTACCCCTGTCTAGAGGTCCCTTTATATTTCGGCTGTGTGGACGGTTGAGAGCTCCAACCGTCGGGGTGGTCTTGTTCGGGACTGTTCAGTAAGGAACGGTTCCGGCCTTGTGTTGCAGGGGAGTTAGGGTGGCTCCTCGGTACGGTGATCTAGGCCACGTACTGTGACGGGCGGTACCCCAGTAGCCCTGCCATTGATGGAAACCCATTTTCCCTACGAGACCCTACGGTTTTGTTTGTATTACCCACTTTTGTGGCTAGTAGCTGGAATTTAATAGATGTAACAATTTCGGCTATTTCTTATTTATTTGAAAACCCTAGACACTATTATAATATCATCGGATTTCCTATCAAATGTTTTGGTTAGCGTAAGGTAAAAACTTTTCCATGTTTATGTGTGGGAAGTCTTACGTGATACCTTTTGTTTTCAAAAGGATTTTCTAAAGTTAAGCAACTTTTAAACTATTTACTCACACCAGACCCCTGTCTGACCCGAGTGTTTATTTTCTGTTTTATTAAACTCTTGGGTACTCATATTATGTATGAGTAGTCAAGTGATTCAGGATTGCTTTGACGAGTTATGGAGGAGCAAATGGAGCAGGAGGCTTCTGCGTTGTAGTTATCTATTTTCCGCTGTGTTGGTATCTCTGAGTCATCTCTCTGAGTTGTATCTTGTACTGTTTAGAGATGTATAACTAGACAGGTGTTTATAACTGTCTAGTATGTGTTGTATTGGCTGTAAAACTCTGATGTATATGATACTATGTAAAGTATTATGTGATATATTATATTTTATTCGTTCCGCTGTGAGATTCTGATGTTGTTTGTGTTCTTCTTTCTCTTTCTTTTCTTCTTCTATCCCTTTCTTTCTTCTTAACGATGCAACTTCCTGGAGTATGGAAGTTGGGTCGTTACAATATCATTAACTTACATCATATTGCCTAATTTAGAGTATATTATAATATCTATGACATAGAATATATATGCAGTTTTTTTCTTATCATATATAGTATATATATCACAGATTAAGTATACAATGCAGCTCAAAAAGACAAATCAAGAATATAGTCAAGTTTAAACAACTTATGCTCTTCGAACGTACTCTCCTCGTTAAGATTAAGGCACCATGAAAACATATACAATAGCCCACAAATTCAAATCTCAGAGTTTACAAAATTTAAACATCAGACTCAGTGGTGCACAGGCTTATTCATAATTCATAACAGATATTAACTTGAACAAAATCAGCAAAATGAAATTTTTTATTGTAATATTAGTGGATTAGAATCAATGGATAGGGTCGAAAGTATAATACTTAAAATTACTGAGATGTAAAATTGCGATTAACTCACCGCGACATAAGGTAGAGTTCAAGCAGCTGATTAAGCCTTGGAGGAAAAACTCTTCGATCTTAGAACCCGTTGACCATAGATCTGGACTCTGTGGTGTAAGTAGAGCTTTGACAGATGATAGGGCGAAGGCAATATTGTCGATGGTAGAGGCAGAGAATGTGATTATTAAGTGATGGCGATGAATTCAGGTAGCGTCAACTTGGGTGAAAGTAATGGGCTAAGGTTAGTTGTGAATTAGGGTTGATAATGGATTCACGGTAATAATGGATTTACTTGCTTAACGGTGACGATGATGAATCACCATGGTTATTAGGGTTAGGGAAGAAAGTGGAATAAATGAGACGAAGAAGAAGCGAACGGAATGAAATTGTAAAAATTGAACAATGAGAAGGATATTTTTGGCATTTCGAAAAGACACGGTTGAATTTCTATTGAAGGAATTCTCATTATTAGTAGTAGAGATGGGTGTTTACACTCTCCCCCACTCAAAACTTTTCGACTCCCAAAAGGAAGGATGTAGGAGAATATGAACAACCAGAAAGAAAAAATAGGTTGAAATACCAAATACAACAATTAATTTAAAACAAAATAAACTCCATTTATTTTAAATTTGGTTTATTTTCAATTAGTTGATTCCAACTCATTTTATTTGGTCAATCAAATTTATTGTGTTCACATTTGATTGATTTCATTTCCATGTACTTTTATTCAATTGATTTGTTTCCCAATTATTACAAAATTTTCACAACAATTTTTTTTACTTGTCAATTAAACCTATTTGGTCAACCATAGTTAATTCCACCTTAACATTCACTTCAACTATTCAAAACCACATAGATTTCAATTTTGAATAAATTAATTTTCAACAATTTGGTCTAATCCATTTTATTCAACTAATAAATAGTTCTTCAATTTAAAACTGATTTTCTTTCATTTTATCAACATTTTTTTCAAACAAATTCATTTTTAAATTAACTCATTTATTTTATCCATTTATCTTCAGCTAGGTTGATTCCACTAGAATTCAGGTTCATCCTTCTTAAGTTCATATTTATCTGCTTAAATAGTTATCTCTTTTATTGATTTAATTTATTTCACTTAACATATTTTGCAACATATATTACATGTATATAGTTTATAGCCATATGTTATTTAACAAATAAAATTTCCTTTTAGTTATCGAATTTATTATCCAATTTATTATCAGTAAATTCCTTTAACAAAATATTATTTTTGATATCCTATTACTCATATCATAATGTATACTGTCCAATTTCATCCTAATTACATTTAAACTTTCTAGGTAAGTTAAATTAGAGTTTTCGAGTGTAATTAAACACTATACAAATTTTCTTTTATTTACAACATTTATATTAAGCCAGATTTTGGTTTGAAAAATTAATTACTTAAGTTCTCTTCTTGTACAACCCTTTATATACCCTAATATTTTGAACTTTTTGAATATTTTAGGCAAGTTATATATATTAGAATGTAATTTAGTGTTATACAAATAATTTTGTTCAAATTCATTATCTCAGGTTGGTTTAATTCCATTACCATTTTAGATATTCCAATTATTCAAATATTTCACTTTATTTCAATAACTGAAACCATTTCTTAATATAAAACTTAGGATTCAAATTCTCGGTTTCACTTCAAACTATTCTGAAATAATATATTTTATAAATCAATTTATACACAAGAAATTCAAACAAAATTCATTGTCCAAAACAAAAGTATAGCAAAGCTAGTACGTGGTCTCTCCATTTCGAGACTCAAAAATGAATGTCGATAATGCTGCATTCATCACCGAAAATTATTTTCCAGTGACAAATGAGGAGAATACTGATTTACTTCATTAAAAATTCTTTGGAAGTAACTCCCATTTAGAAATACTTTCAACTAATTTTTTTCTTCAAAATATGGAAAACCAATTTTAGAAATGCACCAGAAATTAAATTCTCAACTTTTTAATTTAATTCCATTTCATTTTCAAATCAAATTTTATAACCATATTTTATAATTCCATTTATTTATATTGTGGCAATAGTCAACGGTTTACAAAACAATAAATGAAACCCAAATATTATCATTTCTAACAACTAATTCATTTAACTATTTAATTTTAGAAAATTTATACTTATATATTTAAATCATACAAAATTTATTTCATTTACCAAATTTGAAAACAATATTATGTCAGCTTGCTCTGTTCAAGTGTATTGGAATTCCTATCGTTAGTATTAGCTCGACGAATCGACCGAAACCCAGAATTCAAATTTACCAACTCAAACAACACAATATAAAACATTTTTGATTACATATTACAAATACCCGCTCACAAGATGATTCAAAATTGATTTTAAAACAAAGTTAGAGATTCAAATTTAGAGAAACTCTAATCAAGGAGAATTCTAATTAAAAGATAACCTCAAAACGAAGATAAGACGATTAAATAACAAAAGAGAAGAGGTGGATAGACTATATAAATCGCAGGTGACCTTAACCGGGTCAGCCGTGACTTTAAGAATAAGATCGATGTAGAACTCTGAAGAAAATCAACATCTGATCATAAGAGATAGAATTCTGGCATAGCAAAAGATAGCAACATCTAAACCGACGATACAGAAATCTCCGGTGAATCAATGCTCGTTGTAAAGGATTTCACCCCTTTACAAATCATACTATGGAGCTATGGGATGCTCCAGAATCAAGAGGAACATAAATAGGAGAGATAAGAATGGATTTTGGAAAAAATGGGGAGTTCCAAAGTTTAAAGGAAATCCAAATCAAGGAGAAAGATATTTAAGCTCAAACGAAGGTGATATTGTAATTAAATTCACTATATATGCTAAGTTTTGCCTAAAATCAGAGCTCTGATGCTAACTGTAACGACTCGATATTTTCAACCATTCGCATCCACACATGTCGGACTCGAATTGCTCAAAATATCAGTTTGTTAATTTATATTTGGCAAAACTCAGCATACACAGTAAATAAATAAATCACAGAATCACAGACACAGAGTATTACAGTAATAAGCAGCGGAAACAAATGAATAGTAGTTCATGAAGCTAATATATATATATATATATGTATATAACAGAGTTAAAACAAGATACAACAGAAGTCTTGAATAAAATATTCAAATAAAAAAATCCGAATACATCAATGGAATCAACTGAATGCCTAAAAGCTAAATCGATAGTTGGGTCTCCAAGCGATGCTCCAAACTCGAAAGATGAGTCTCAAATGTTGTATCACTCGGTTTGACCCGAGCGTAAAGTGAAAGACAAAACACTCGAGTTAGGATTAACATTCTTATATTAACAAATTCAACTCAAGTGAAATGTCAACTGAAATATAAGTAACTTAAAGGATGTTTGGGATTTGAATTTCTCAAAATTCCAGATTGTTAATTTATATTTGGCAAAACTTAGTATATACAGTAAATAAAGATCACAGAATCACAGACATAGAGTAATCTAACAATAATGCAACAGAACAAAAGAATAGTAGTTCATGAAGCTACTATATATATAACAGAGTTAAACTTGATACAGCAGAATTCTCAAATACAATAGTCAAGTACAAGATCAGAATGCACCACTGGAGTCAATTGAATAACTGCAAGCTGAATATAATGATGGATCTCCAAGCGAAGCTCCAACTCCAAAGGTGAGTCTCAAAGGCTGTATCACTCAGTCTGACCCGAGCATAAAGCAAAACAAAAAACACTTAAAATTCTTATATCAATAAATCCAACTCAAGTGAAATATCAACTGAAATACAAGTAACTCAAAGGATGTTGGGATAACCATCCTCTAAGGATCCGTTAAACAATCTACTATGTAGTAATATACGCTATTATAATAATGTCTATAGTAAAGTATACTATTTAAAAATAGCATTAAGGCTTTATAGTTTCTACCTTAACACATTTTATAGTGCCAATAGTCTATACCGTACCGTAATACCTCCAGATCGAGAGGCTACCAGAGGATACTCCATAGGTAAGACACAAAACAAACTCGTAGTGGTCTCGCTAGGGGAGGTGACAAGGCACAACAAGGCAATGTCAGGGTAGATATACCAATTACTTATCCGAGCTGGTGCGCATAACAGCCACTACCACCCACCTCGAAACACACTCCCAAATCAAAAATCAAAATGTGTCCACCAAATCAATCACAAAGTCATAATATAGTATCAAAGGAATGTGTCTGATCGTAGGATCTACCTCACTTGGCTCGAGAATCGCTCCTGTTTTAGCCACCTTATGGGTGTCGGGTCCACGTATATACCTCAATAGGACGTCGCTGCCACCCTACTTCATTCTGGAATCTCCACCGCATACACAGATTGTTAAAGTGGTTTTCGGAGTTGGCAGAGAGTATGACAACTTTCGATCCAAGTCTTTTTAACAACCAAACGTTATTATAACACCGTCGTCATTTCAAAATAGTCTATACTTCAAAACCAAAATATCATTGCCATTTCAAAAACATATCAACGATATCATTTCCATTTCAAATATAACCATTTTCAGAATCACAACACTTTTAAATTTATAACACTTTCGAAACCAAACACTTGAAATTATAACACATTAAAACATAATAATTTTAAAATTCATAACCTTGAAAACATAACTTCCACCACTTAAACAATTTAGATATTAAAAGAGTATATATAATAAAATATTTTATGTAAAAGAGTTATAAGTTATATATTAAAATAGTTAGAATATTAAAATAGTTTATATTAAAATAATTTATATTAAAATAGTTTATATTAAAATAATTTATATGAAAATAATTTATAAAGTAAAATATAAAATAGTTTTAAATACAATTTAAATTACTTTATATAATAAAATAATTTCCTCGAACTTCACAAATTGATTCAAATCAACTTGAATCCCAATATTCAATTTAAATCTAATCTCAATTCATAAATTTCAACTCAATTCAGTTCTCAATAATCCATTTCAAATTTTATTGATTTCAAATTACATCGATTTCAAATACATATTTGAACCTCAAATAAACAACTTCAGTTTCAATATAATTCAAAGCTTTAAATATTCCATAATTTCAAAACTATATTTCATAATTTCATATATATCTTAATTCAATTTACTATTATTTACTTTTGAAATATTTACTAAATAAATTCAATATCTTTTAAATAAAACTCAAACTTGAAATATTCATTAATCACCTTAAACCAAAATCAAGTTATAAAATCGTATCCTTTAAAATATCAAATTCAGTAAGTTCCAAATCGATTAAATAAAATTCTTATTTAAATACAATTTTAAATAAATTCAAATCTATCTTCCCAGCCTTAATTTATTAAAATCATTATAAACTCTATATTAATATGTAGTTTAATACTTAACCATATTATATTTAATAAAATCAAACTTTATTATTAATTTATTTTATATTAAAACAAATTTATACATAGCTTAAAATCAAGAATTTAACTATATATAATATCCAAAATAAATATTTATATAAAACCATATATTTCTTTCCAAACCATAGAAATCATTTCAAAATATTTATATATAGACCAACGGTTTCTGTATATAATTTTATATCCTATTGTCAAGTGACACAGATATTTATCATTTCAATCCGCAATTTAAATATATATGGGTATATATCATTTTAACCCGCAATCCAAAATTCAATTCAATGAAAATCGCTTGGGTTTATCATTTCAACCCATAACGATTTTCTCCTATTCTACAGATCGTTCGGATATGTATCATTTCAACCCATAGGGAATTCTATACTAACAGGGAACTTGAAGAGTGATAACAGATATGATAACAATATAACAGGCATATATCATTAATATAAATAACAGATACTGGCGTCAAATGTCATAGGTGAACAGATACAGGTAATAGCACATATATAGCAATGTAAATAACTGCCAGTAGCGTATTTCAATTGCCGTTTCAATTGAAATCAAATTTAATAAATATAAGAACGTTAATCATGAGTGATTGCTCACATTTCGAGACTAGAGAGATTCGACAAAGAAATGAACTATGAATTCCAAAACAGACTGTGATGGGCAAGAATTTTTACGGACAAAGATGAAAAAGGAAATCGATTAAAACTAATCAGAATCAGTTGATATAATCAAAATGATATGTATATTATATTAATATTTCCCTTAAAAAAGATACTCAACTGAAAAATACATTTTTTTGACATATCTACATATTACTTTTATAAAAATCAACATATATCTTAACACCATAATATATGCTTATATACACCACTATATATATTGTAACTTTTGTAACTCATGTATACAATATTTCTAAAAATGCAATACATATTATAAACAAAGATATATCCACATATATGCACAAGCACTAGTCTAATCATGTATACATGTATACGTCTACAATTTCAAAATATTATATAATACTCAAATGTATTATAAGTTAAATTCAATAATACAAAACCCATATAAACTCATATATATATGTATAATATATATATATATATATATATATATATATATATAAAACCCGAACTCATCAATACTTATATAACACCATACAAGCTTACAATAATATGGCTTATACTTATAAACTCACTGTTATTTTATACTTAATATATATATATATATATATATATATATATATATATATATATATATGCAGCAACAGACAAAACAAGTAAAATGAAATTATGTATAACTTATAAACTTATATATATACACACATATATATTTATACATATATAACTTTAGGTTTTTTCATATATTATAAACACTAATATATATACCAAGAAAATAAAATGTATACATAATACATATAAGATTTCACCGTAACAAAACAAAAAAAACTTTACACGTAAAAATTACATATATAAACCTATAAACATATATATAATATCAAAATATATCTATACATATATTTTTCAAATGTCAACAGTTAATAATGCACATGTATAAGTCAAATTACTGTAACCATTTACTGTAAACATATGTTTCATATAATTTATATACGAATAGCAATTTCAACCATGCAAAATAACTTATACCTTATATTCATCTATATACATGCAGACTTCAAAATTCTACCAAGTGTATATTAACTAATATATATAAACATATATATATATATATATAATTATATTATATAACAGCATACACGAGTGTGTGTGTGCGTGTATATACCTAGAAACAGTGACATGAGTTGATCGGGAAAAAAAAGGAAGATGTCACGGCCAGTGACATGCTGACGTGATGTGTTGGAAGGTGAGGTGATGCAAGGAAGAGGCTGTGCGGTGAGGAGGGAAGGCCGATACTTCGTGAGCTGGCAGCATTCGTCTTGTGCTCGGCAGGGGATGGTTGGAGATGTGAGCTCGAGCGAAGAGGGTGATACGGGCGAAGAGATGGAGGCGTGGGCTGTGTAATGTCCAGCCTTCTTGCACGCTTTAAATCGACGATAAACCACACACGTCAGACTTAAACCATACAGAAGGGCGGATTGTTATGGGGTAAATAAGAAAAAGCATAGAAAGAAATAAAACAAAATAGAATCTTGCAGCGGAACGATAAAATATAATAATCAAATATACAGTTCATGATGCTGTTTTACAAAATATTCGATTATTCTTATACAATACATACCAGAGTTACACTTACCAGAGAATATTAATAATGCAGCGAAATACAATGGTGTAGTTGAGTAATATAATAGATAATAGTAATACACTCTTCGTCTTCGTCCTCCAGAAATAAAGTCTCTGAATCCTGAAATGCTTAGACTGACCCGAGCGAATTGAAAAGACTCGAGTCAGAACTAAAAGATCTTATGTAAGTTAAATCAACAGTCAATAATATGAGTCAAACGGCGTCAGAGATGTTTACAGGATTTGACATCTCCTATCCAGTGTCTAACGTGAGTGCAGTAACTTAAGAGATGTTCGGGATCACATGTCCTAAGGATCCATTAAACTATTTAATATGTAGTAATATTTCGCTATTATAATAATGTCTAATAGTAAAATAAACTTACTTTTAAATAGCGTTAAGGGTTCATATTTTCCACCTTAACACGTAATAGTGTCAATGGTCTATACAGTACCGTAATACCTCTTGATCGGGAGGATAACAGAGGATACTCCATAGGTAAGACAAAAATCAAACTCGTACAAGGCGCGTTAGGGTAGGTGACACGGCACAACTAGGCAATGCCATGGTAGATATACCAATTACGCTTCTAGGCCAGTGGTAACGCGTAGCAGCAACTACCGCCCACCTCGAGCCGCAACCCCAAATCAAAAATCAAAAGTGGCCACCGAATCAATCCAAAAGTCAGAGTATAATATAGAAGGGACATGTCCGATAAAAGGTGCTACCTTCTTAGCCCGTCGATCGCTCCTGTTTTAGCCACCTTATGCCAACTCATGGGAGTTGGGTCCACGTATTTACCTCAAAGGAAACGCTGCCACCATCCTACTTCATTCTGGAATCTCCACCGTGTACACGATTGTTAAAGTGTTTTTCGGAGTTGGCAGAGAGTATGACAACTTTCGATCTCGGTCTCTTTAACAACCAAACGTTATTATAACACCGCGGTCATTTCAAAATAATTATACTTCAAAACACGGATATAATATTCATTTCAAAACCATATAAATACCATATCATTTACGTTTTAAAAACCAAATCAATATGATATCATTTATAGAACCCAAATCTATATAATATCATTTTTATTTCAAATATATTCTTTTCCCAAAATCATAGTATTTTCAAATCATAATACCTTGAAACCCATAACTATGAAACATAACTTCCAATACTTAATTGGTTTAATATTAAATTACTTTATATAATAAATTAGCTTCTTTAATTTCGCAAATCAATTCCAAATACAGATTTGAATCCCCAAATAAACCATTTCAATTTCGATATATTTCAAAGCTTTAACTATTCACTGTTTCAAAACTAATTCTTTGATAATCCCATGTACATCAAATTCAATTACTATTATTCAGATTTGAAATGAGCGTAATAAATCCAATATCATTTAAGAAAACTTTTAACTTCACATAACTGTATATTCTTTCAATTTATTTAACTTGATTTATTCATTTAAATCAACTTTATATTCATTTAAATGACCCTAAACCAAATCAAGTTATAAGAATCATACCCTTTAAAATCTCAATTTTATTTAAATTTCAAATCAAATTTATTCAAGTATAATTCTTAAATAATTCAACTCAAACCAATTTCATATTTATCTTCCAACTTAATTTTTATTTAAGTCATTAAAACTCTATATATACAATATCTTAAACAGGTATCTAACCATATAATATAAAACAACCAAACTCCATTATTAAGCTTATTTTTATTAAACAAATTTGTACACAGCTTAAATTCAAGAATTTAACTATATATATATATAAAATAATATTTATATAATATCAAAAATTAATATTTATTAAACCGTATATTTCTTTCCAAAACCATAGAAATCATTTCCAAATGTTTTTATATATAGACCACGGTGTCTGTATATAATTTTCTATCCTGTGGTCAAGTGATACAGATATTTATCATTTCAATCCGTAATTTAAAGTAAAAATACGGTTATATATCATTTCAAACCGTATTCCCAAATGAAATAAAATGCATAACAACTTGCAGTCTATAATAACATAAAATACAACATCCATTCATCCAATATCAATCATCAACCATTTATCACAATCATCATCCAATTCAAACAGTAACATCAATATAGAATAGAAATAAATAATAAGTAATTACCGGCAGTTTATATTCAATAATAAATTAATTTAACTGGTAGTTTATATGCAATAATAAATTGAATACCAATTTAATTCAATTAATTCAAATTTAACTGGAATGATGATAAAAAAATATACCAAATAGCAATAAATAAATTTCTAATCACATCAGAAATTAATTTAACACACAAAAGAAATTTTAGAAGTTGTGAGTGGGTTAAAACACTTGCCTTTTGAATTTAAATTGAATTTAAATCCAATTTAAACCCAAAATTTGAATAGTCTCCAAATTCGTCCAAACAAGGGCCAAAATGTCTGGAATTCAGATACGATCCTAATAAAAGAAACCGCATGTAAAACGGATATAGTATATAAACGTTACTCGTGTTAGAACAATTTGAAAATAAAAAAACAGAAAACAAAATAAACAGAATAGGCAGCCACGTACCTTCTTCCCTATCGGTGCACATTTTCGAACTGCTGTATCCATCGTGTGGCTTCCAGAGCCCGAAACCCTAATACGCAACGAGGCCGCCACTGTTTCGAGTGGTGCCAACTACGTCGGCGTGAACCCAAACGGCGAACGCCTCCATGCCGACCAACCTCTGATGCCTTCGCAACTCCTCCCACAAGACGCAGCCGCCATCGGTATTCGAACCCTGGTTTGATTTTAATTACTCAATCAAGCCGTTGATTCACCAAGCGACCTACGCTGATGGACTCCATTCGCAGCTCTCCACGGTATGGTAACTTCGATTCGTTGATCAGGCGAAGAACATCAACCACCAACGAACGAGAATGGTTCTTCGATTTCTGGACAAGCAATGCGTCAAATCGAAAAATAAGTTGTAGAACCAAGTTACGCTCTTCGAGAGCTTCGAATTGATATAAAATTTGGCATATATTATGGAGTTTGAAATTTTAGCTTTGGTTTTGATTTGGAATTGCAATTGGAATTAGGATTTGTCTGCCATTGAAATGAGGAGATGAAAAGAAATTGTACGTGCAGACAAATGACAATGAGGAATAATTAGGGTTTATAACGACATATTTATAGACAAAGCTGGAAAAAGAATAGATGTGCAAGATTTGCTTACATGTTGAACGATAAAATGGCCCAAAAAGCCCGTTGTGACTCCGAAACGAAATTGGTCAACCCATATATCAGAATAGATGTTTAAAATATTTTAAACGCAATGGAACAGGTTTCAGGTCCAAATTCCATCGTATGAAGAAGTTATGATAAAATCAAATTTTTTCAAATTGATTTCAATTGATTTCAAATTTATCGATTTCAGGGCATTTTGAGTCCGTACGATCAAGTGACACGTCCGATCGTTACAAAACTTGAAATCGTGCAATAATTACCGTTACGGATCCGATGAAAATGATTTCGTCGAAATCCAAGTCAGTGGCCAAAATGGCCATTTTTACATTAATTAATTAAATTAATAAATTAACTAATTAAATCAAAATTTCAATTTCAATTCTTTAATTGACCAATTTCAACATTTTTAATTTCTTAATCATTTACAATGATTTAAACAAATTTAGATGTCAATTTAACGTTGATAAATTCATCAATTTCAGCATTAAATTTCATTTTCATTACATTTAGAAATTATAAATTTAATTTACAATAATTCCAATTAATTTACTTTTCGTTCTATTAACATTGGACTCAAGATCTATAACATTAATATTCTCCAATTTCAGCTTAATTTTCAATTAACGAAATAATTAAATATTTAATTTCATTCATTTGCAACTAATCCAATTATTGAATTTTTATTCCAATAAATTATTTTTATTTGATTTCAATCTTTGTATCTCATCCACAAATTTCAAATAACATAGTTAATGCTGGTTTTTACATTACATTACACAAATATACTCAACTTACTTTCTTTATTGTGTATTAACTCAAATTTCCACTAGTATTGAAATCTTTGCCAAATATAACATTTGCATTACTTCCTTTATTGGGATTTCATTCAACTTGTTTATAGTCAACTTATACTAACATCATCACCTTTAATTTTAATTATCAAATTACTCATAAACCACTAACAATACATTATTACCAAATATTACTATTTAAAATGAATTATAACCCTGCATTTTTTTCAATTAATTAGGATTGCATTGGATTAATTATTTATTAGCTTACATCAACATTCTTAGATTTCATTCTTGTTATAAATTCATTAATAAATTACAAATTTCTTTTATTTATACGACACTTACATTCATACCTAATTATATTAGTTTTATCCCATTACACTAATGTACGCCTATTTACATCTTAATTTGAATGAATATTACATTTCAAAATGTGTACTTCTATTAATTGTACACATTAATTAAGGTTTAAAACCAATTAATGAATTTACCTTAATTCCATTCTTATACAAGTTTATTACTTTATACATACATTACGTTTCTATGTAATTTATACATTTACACTTTCCGTTATTATATTAATTGTCACTAAAGAAATGTTCATTTTTTAGTCACCAGTTATTATACCAACTCATATCACACTAATCCTATTCAATTCTCATTTATTACACAAATTTATATTAATAAATCAACATTTACATTTGTTACATACATTCAACTTATAACCAAGTTATACCATTTTACATTATTTCATTTATTGCAATTTCATTCAATTTATACAAATTCAGCTTTAATTAACTTCGTTGTTACATTTCATCCTAGTTATTATTTCTTTATTCATTTTCAAATTTTATTTGTTTCAATATTATTCCATTTATAAATTTTAATGTTTGCATTAGTTTTTATTATATTCCATTTATCACCAAGTCATAACATTTAAATTATCTTATTAAATTGGCATGTTCATTTAAGTTCATTAATTATTAACTTGCATTAACCTATTTTCTTAATTTACATTCAATTACTGTTAACAATGTGTTATTTCATTAATTAATGCAATACTTACTTTTATTTTCTCATATTCAAATTATATCTAGGTATAACACTTTCACTACTTCATTTATTAGAATGTTATTCAAATTACTAATAATTAGTTTTAATTAACATTGCTATATTTCATTTTTAGCGTTCATTCCTATATTAAATTATAAAGTTTTAATTTCTTACTAGATTTAATTACAAAAATCTTATTAAATTACAATTCTAATTATTAAAAACCTACGGGTCGTTATAGGCTGTGAGGTCGAGGTAGTTTGCATGGGGTTTGCGTGGGTGGATACCAAGTGTAGTTCTAAAATATGGATGCAACTTAATATAAAATTTCTCTGAGAAAAGTAGGAACGTAGAAAAGAAAGGAAGA
Organism: Allium cepa; assembly: GCA_030765085.1. Lineage (NCBI taxonomy): Eukaryota > Viridiplantae > Streptophyta > Magnoliopsida > Asparagales > Amaryllidaceae > Allium > Allium cepa. Next base: position 107,362,758 of record CM060941.1, on the reverse strand, counting down.
AAGTGAACAGGTTACCATATTATACTATACTTCGCAAGTGAAAAGGTAGGAATAAAAAATATGAAAACGATCCAACAAATAAATTGAATGTTAGGAATAAAAAACTAACTGCTGGGTTCAAAAATTATAATGATAGAGGCAATTGGTTTATACGTTGGAAAATGAAAATATAGGAACCCAAAAGACACGGTTACGAAACCGATACGCTCGCATTTCGTAGATTGCACCGCACATTGAACTTTGAAATACACAAATAAGTATACTATAGAGATCAACACGACGAGATGATTAAAGCTGTATACAAATATCAATTGTGCGATCATTCTATCAAAAGTCGATAGTCGGTACCGAAAATGTTGTTAATTTGCCAGAAAATAAGATAGACGAAGCCATAGCAATCCAAATTTGGAGAAACGAAATATGACATCTCACTCGAAAGATGATTTACAAATTTATTATATAGAAATATTCAAGTTTGGAAAATATTTTATTATCATCAATTTTTAACTAATTTGAGTTTAAATAAAACCACACAATAAAATAAACTTTCATATTTTTGGATGGAAACTTTCCATTTGCTATGTTTAATTAGATGCATTCCAAATACAAAATTTTTATTTCAAAATTAATTTATTTAAAATTTCACAGAAATTCAGTTAAATATGTTATTAAAACCATTAAAATTTACGTATCGTTGCACTCTCCCCTACTCAAAATTTTTTGTCCCCAAAAAGGAACAAGGTCGGAGAATAGAAACAACTAGAAGGAAAATAGATTGAAAAAATGTAAAATAATTAATTCAAACCACATAATTTCAATTTAAATTAACAATTGAGTTCAAATTCAAGATATTTCATTAAGTTGATCTAATTTCAATTTATAAATTCCTCAAACAAAATTTATTTTATCTATCTCATTTATTCGTTATTTTATTATTAAATTTTTCTTAATTAACATTTCTATAATCATAAAATTGAGTATAAAACATTTATTATAACCACTCAAATTTTATTTGTAAAATCATTTTATATTGTATATTATCCAATTACATATTTGACTTCTGAACTATTTAGGTAAGTTGTATTGGAATGCAATTGAGTATTATACAAGTAAAGATTTCTAATTCAATTATTCAAGTTTTTAAATATTTATTCAAAAATTTGGCTTTATTTATAATTGTAATCACCTTCAACATAAATTTTAAGAATTATGTTTCCGATTGACTTCAAACTATTTAGAGATAAATAGATATACATACCATATATATATATATATATATATATATATATCAAATCAAATCAAATCTAAAATCATATATCTTAATTATATATCAATCATACTTCAGAACTTCAAATCAAATTCACTTTCCAAAAAAAAGTGTAGCAAAGCTACAAAGTAGTCTCTTCACTTTGAAACTCGAAAATGAATGTCGATGATGCAGCTGCCATCACCAAAATTATTTTCCAACGACAAAAGAGAAGAGTACTAATTTAAACATTTACGAATCCTTTGAAACGATTTCTATTTGAAAATACTTTAAATAATATACCCTTTAAACTTTTAAAACCAAAGTCTGAAATCACTGGAAATTAAATTCTCAAATTTTTAATTTAAATTCTTTTTAGTTCTAAATCAATTTGTAAACCATGTTTATAATTCATTTATTTATTATGCAATAGTCAATGCTCACAAAAGAATAAATGAAAATCAAATATTATCATTTTTGACAACCAATTCAATTAACAAATAAATTTCAGAAAATTATATTTATATATATATATAACATAATCATACAAAAATTTATTTCATTTACCAAATTTGAAAACAATATTGTGTTAGTTTGTTTTGCTCAATTGTTTTGAAAATCCTATCAACAGCGTTGATCAGACGAATCGATCGAAAATCCAAATCAACATAACAACTCAAACAATACGGCATATAAAACATTTTAATATTAATACAAATACACTCCCATACTCGATTGTTCTAGAATAAATTTCAAACAAGGATAGAGATTCAAATTCAAGGGGACCATAATAAATGCGAATTCTAACTGGAAGTTAGGCTTGAATGGGAGATAAGATAATTGAATTTCAAACTAGGAAGATGGATAGATTAATATAAATCACGGGCGACCATAATCGGGTCAACCGTGACTACAAGATATGATCGAGGCAGAATTCTGGAGCAAATCGACATTCAATCGCCAGAGATAGGATTCCGGTATAGCAAAAATAGCAGCATCATAAACCGACGATACAGAAATCTTCGATGAATCAATGCCTATTGTAAAGGAGTTTCATCCCTTTACAAATCATTCTAAGATTGGCGGAGCCGCCGATTCATTATAGATATCAACGGAAGTGGAGTTATGGGAAACTCTAGAATCAAGAAGAATACAAATATGGAGAGACTAGAATGGATTTCAGAACAAAGGTAGGGTTCCAAAGTTCGAAAGAAATCTGAATCAAAGAAGGAGAAATTCAAGCTCGAACGAAGGTGATTCCGTAATTAAATTTACTACATATGCTCAGTTTTGTCTAAAACCAAAGCACTGATACCAACTGTAACAGCCTGATATTTTCAACCATTCGCATCCACACATGAAAGATTTGAATTGCTCAAAATACCAGATTGTTAATTTATATTTGGCAAAACTTAGTATATACAGTAAACAAAGATCACAGAATCACAAACACAGAGTAATATAATAATAATACAGTGGAAACAAAAGAATAGTAGTTCATGAAGCTACTATATATATAACAGAGTTAAACAAGATACAACAGAAGTCTCAAATACAATAGTCAAATACAAGATCAGAATGCACCACTGGAGTCGACTAAATAACCGTAAGATGAATAGAAAGATGGATCTCCAAGCGAAGCTCCAACTCCAAAGGTGAGTCTCAAAGGCTGTATCACTCAATCTGACCTGAGCGTAAAGCAAAACACAAAACACTTGAGTCAGGATTAACATTCTTATATCAATAAATCCAGCTCAAGTGAAATATCAACTAAAATACAAGTAACTTAAAGGATGTTGGGATAACCATCCTCTAAGGATCCGTTAAACTATCTACTATGTAGTAATATACGCTATTATAATAATGTCTATAGTAAAATATACTATTTAAAAATAGCGTTGAGGCTTTACATTTTCCACCTTAACACATTTTATAGTGCCAATAGTCTATACAGTACCATAATACCTCCAAATCGGGAGGATACTCCATAGGTACGACACAAAACAAACTCGTAGTTGTCTTGCTAGGGTAGGTGACACGGCACAACAAGGCAATGCTAGGGTAGATATACCAATTATGCATCCGGGCTGGTGCTAGCGCATAGCAGCCACTACCACCCACCTCGGAACACACTCCCAAATCAAAAATCAAAATGTGGCCACCAAATCAATCACAAAGTCAGAATATAGTATCGAAGGAATGTGTTCGATTGGAGGACCTACCTCACTTGGATTGAGAATCGCTCCTATTTTAGCCATCTTATGCCAACTCACTGGAGTCGGGTCCACGTATATACCTCAATAGGACATCGCCATCATCCTACTTCATTTTGGAATCTCCACCACGTACACATTTGTTAAAGTGGTTTTCGGAGTTGGCAGAGAGTATGCCAACTTCCGATCCCGGTCTCTTTAACGATCAAATGTTACTATAACATCGCGGTCATTTCAAAATAGTTTATACTTCAAAACCAAAATATCATCGCCATTTCAAAACCATATCAATACAATATCATTTCCATTTCAAAACCAAATACGATATCATTTCCATTTCAAATATATCCATTTCCAAAATCATAGCACTTTCAAAGTTATAACACTTTCGAAAGCAAACACTTGAAATTATAACACTTTCAAACATAATATTTTGAAATTCTTAACTTTGAAAACATAACTTCCACCACATAGAAAGTTTAGATATTAAAAGAGTATATATAATAAAATAGCTTATAAAGTAAAACAGTTTATATAAAAGAGTTATAAGTTAAAATGGTTTATATTAAAATAGTTAATATATTAAAATAGTTTATATTAAAGTAGTTTATATTGAAATAGTTTATATTAAAATAATTTATAAAGTAAAATATAAAATAATTTTAAATATAATTTAAAATTACTTTATATAATAAAATAATTTCCTCAAACTTCATAAATTGATTCAAATAAACTTGAATCCCAAAATTCAATTTAAATCAAATCTCAATTCATAAATTTCAACTCAATTCAGTTCTCAATAAACCATATCAAATTATATCGATTTCAAATACATATTTGAACCTCAAATAAGCCGCTTCAATTTCATAATAATTCAAAGCTTTAAATATTCCATAATTTCAAAACTAAATTTGATAATTTCATATATCTCTTAATTCAATTTACTATTATTTAGTTTGGAAATATTTACTAAATAAATTTAGTATCTTAAAAATTCAAACTTGAAATATTCATTAATCACCTTAAACCAAAATCAAGTTGTAAAATCATATCCTTTACAATATCAAATTCAATAAGTTCCTAATAGATTAAATAAAATTCTTAATTAGATACAATTTCAAATAAATTCAAATCTATCTTCCCAGCCTTAATTTATTAAAATCATTATAAACTCTATATTAACATATAGTTTAAAAACTTCACCATATTATACTTAATAAAATCAAACTTTATTATAAACTTATTTTTAATAAAGCAAATTTATATATAACTTAAAATTAATAATTTAACTATGTATAAAATAACATTTATATAATATCTAAAATCAATATTTATATAAAACCATATATTTCTTTTCAAAACCATAGAAATCATTTTAAAATATTTACATATAAACCAACGGTGTCTATATATAATTTTCTATCCTATGGTCAAGTGATATAGATATTTATTATTTCAATCCGCAATTTAAATATATACGGGTATATATCATTTCAACTCGCAATTTCAAATTTAATTCAATGAAAATTGCTTGGGTTTATCATTTCAACCCATAACGATTTTCTCCTATTCTACAGATCGTTCAGGTATGTATCATTTCAACCCATAGGGAATTCTATACTAACAGAGAACTTGATGAGTGATAACAGATATGATAATAATATAACAGGAATATATCATCAATATAAATAACAGAAACTGGTGTCAGATGTCACAGGTGAACTGATACAAGTAATAGCATACATATAGCAATGTAAATAACTAACAATAGCATATTTCAATTGCCGTTTCAATTGAAATCAAATTTAATAAATATCAGAATGTTAATTATGATTGATTACTCAGCTTTCGAGGCTAGAGAGATTTGACAAAGAAATGAACTATGAATTCCAAAGCAGAGTGAGATGGGCACGAATTTTTACGGACAAAGCTGAAAAAGGAAATTGATGAAAACTAATTACAATCAGTTGATATAATCAAAATGGTATGTATATTATATTAATATTTCCTTTAAAACAGATACTCAATTTAAAAATACATTTTTTTTATCGACATATCTACAGATTACTTTTATAAAAATCAACATATACCTTAACAACATAATATGTGACGACCCGTCTTTCTCTCCACAGAATGACGCATCATCTTTAAAAAAGAAAGGGATAGAAAAGAGAAAGATAGAGAAGAAAGAAAGAAAACAACATCAGAATCTCAATAGTGGAACGGATAAATTATATTAATCACATAAATATTGCATAGTATACAACATCAATCAGAGTTACACAACTTATAGCTTATACATCACATACTAGACAGTTATAAACACCTGTCTAGTTATTACAACTCAATACAACACAAATATTTGACTCAGAGAACACACAGCGGAAACTATATATCTAATGCCGAAGCCTCCTGCTACATTGCTACTTCATAATTCGTCAAAGCTAACATGAATCCCTTGGCTACTCGTAAAAATTTGAGTACCCAAGAGTTTAAGAAAACTGAAGACAAACTCCGGGTCAGACATGGGTCTGGTGTGAGTAACAGGTTAAAGTTGCTTAACTTTTGAAAACCTTTGAAAACAAAAGGTATCACGTAAGACTCCCCACAAATAAACATGGGTAAGTTTTTACCTTACGCTAACCAAAGCATTTGATAGGAAATCCAGTGATATTATAATAGTGTCTAGGGTTTTCAAATAAAATACAGAAATAGCTGTAATGCTTACATCTCATGTTCCAACATAGTTGGGCACAACTAAAACGTACGACACTTATTGGACATTGGATTCCATGCAATGGCAGGGCTACTAGGGTACCGCCCATCACAGTACGTGGCCTAGATCACCGTATCAAGGATCCACCCTAAATCCCCTATAAAATAAGACCGGAACCATCCCTTACTGGACAGTCCCGAACAAGACAACCCTGGCAGTTGTTGCAATCAACTGCCCTACACAGCCGAATATAAAGGGACTTTTAGACAGAGGTAAATCTCGTCCTACTTGTGCATGCCCCACTTAGCCTTACTGCATCTCCCATGTTTTAGCCATTCTCGGTTGATGAGGCTTGAGGCTACGACTACCTTTAGAGAACACATCTCTTAGAATGCTCATCGTCCACCTGAAAATGTTCTGAAAGCATTCAATCCATACAAGTTCGTTCCGGGTTGGAACGAAACCGAAGGCATTATCTCATTACACTCATTTTGGAATCACCCTCAGAGGTAACGACGATAACCCTTACACTCTGAATCTTCATCTTCACTTGAGATTCATGACCTATCGTTAATTTGGATCGATGGCGTTTACAGATATCCAAATCTGGAAACCCGATCCCGGTCTCATCGAAATCCAAAATGCCATCTTTTAGGTCCAAGTTTTTTTAAAGATCTCATCGAAATCCAAAATGCCATCTTTTAGGTTCAAGTTGTTTTAAAGTTAAAAACAATTCAATTCAATTATCAATATACACACAGATAGATAATTCACAATATCACAATAAATAATCTACATTATCATCACAAATAGATAATTCACATTATTATCACACTTAACCAAAGCATCCATATCACACGGCACATATCTCATATCAGAGATCTCAAACCATGCAAAGCATCCAATATCATTCAGCATCCATAAGCAATGATTTATTGATCACCATTCTATAATTAATTTAAAACGAATTAAATTAATACTTGCATCTCTAATTAATTTAAAGTAAATTAAATTAATTACTTCATTCTATAAATCCTGCTTATATAACCATTAATTAATTACAAATTAATTAATTAATTAATCATTCTCTAATTTCCATCTTAATTAAACACCATTGATTAATTATCTTATAATTACATTAAGTAATTAACCTTTAATTAATTTCACAAATTAATTATCCTTAATAAAATACAGTAATTAACCTTAATTACTTCATTTATTAATTAATTATAATTAATTACATTAGTCCTTAATTAATTACAATTAATTAATTACTCTATAATTACTTATCATTGATTAATTAATATTAATTAATCAACCCTTAATTACATTATTAATTATATTAATTAATGATCCCTTAATTACTTTTTAATTATAATTACCCTATTTAAATTAATTACATTAAATAATTAATCATCAATTAGACCATATTGATTAATCACTCTTGATTAATCTCATCCAGTAATTAACTACTCTTAATTACTTCATTAAATAAATTAATTACTCCTTAATTAATTATCTTTAATTAATCCCATGATTAATTTCACAAAGTAATTATACTCAAATCACTTCCATTAATAAATCACCATTTAATTAATTACATCCAGTAATTATCATTAATTACTTCACTAAGTAATTTCACTTCATTAATTACGTTAAGTAATTATACGCATCAAATCACTAAGTGATTTTCTTAAATTAATTAAATTTAATTAATTTAAACTTATCACATTAACTCAATTAATTGCAATGGAATTCCTTAATTACTTTGATTAAGTTATTTTACTTAAACAATTTCCACAAAAATTATCTTAAATTAATTAATATAATTAATTATTAAAATTAATCACATAAATTAATTATTTAATAATCCCTAGTTAATGATCTTCATTAACTATTAATCAGTTCTTTAGTTACATTTTTTAAGCAATTAAACTTAGATTAACCAGTATTAATTACAAATTAATAAATCTTTAATAACCAATTACTTAATCTTTAATTATTTAATTAATTAAGCGCTTGACTGTAAGTTAATTAATCCTTAATTACTTGATTAATTAATTTCTAATCATTAATTAAAAATCTTAACTTATCTAATTAATGATCTTATTTTCAAATTAAACAACCTTAATTAATTAACTTAAACTTTAGTTAATTAATTTAACCCTTCATTGCTTAATTTATTAATCCAAATCATTAATTAACTAAATTAATTAATTATTTCTTTAATTACCTTAATAATTTAATGAATACAAATCATTAAATCTCAATTAATCCTTTAAGTTAAAGTATAAGCCTTTATAATTACTTTAATTACCATTAACAAAAGTCCTTGAAACATTTTACTTTTAAATCTTCCTTTTAATTCATTTCAAATTAAAGATTTAAAATAATTACAATTTAAACTTTAACAAAATTTAAATTAAATTTTACAAACCTTTTAAATCAAATGTTAAAGAAAATTTATTATTTATAAAAGAGATTTATAAAATTTTAAAACCAAATTATTTAAATTCAAACTTTGTTTTAAATTTAAAACCTTTTTAAAATCTGGTTTCAAATGCTGCTTCAGGTTTGACCCGAAGCCTACTCGAGTATAAACTCGAGAAAACCCTTCTTTTTTTTTCAAAAAATTGTTCAAGTCTAAAGTAAAAACTGGAAACAAAAAAAACTCATTCTCGAACAACCCGAGACAACACGCGAAACTATCGAGTTCGACCTGAATAGAAACGTTCTTCCCCAAAGCTCATACTTCATCAGACTTCACATGTGCACCGTGCAAATGCATGGTGGCTCTGACCACCAACTGCCAACGACGAAACCTTCCACAAGTCGACCACCACCTCACTGACACACACGGTCACCCATAATGACGATTTCACCCTTGAATCAAAAACGAACCCATCATCCCATATACAGGAAACGGTCACCATCGGAAAATCATCCATCCACAACGATCTCGACCACGATGAACATTGCCGTCTTCACCATAGATGCCTTGACCTCCATTCTTTATTCCTCCCCCCCCAATGCGAACCATCCCGGAGCACCCCCGTCGCCACAAATGCCATGACAACAACGACATACGAAACAACTTTCCAAGCCCTAGTTCACCGCACTCTGGCCACCACAGTCACTGATAAATCATTTGACCATTTTACCCCAAGTTGTCATCCCCTAAACCCTCTTCGACACCAAACCCGAGATCCAAATGGTCATCGATCCCCAATGATTGACCAAATACCAAAAATTGATTATCACGGCTTACCTCATTGATTACTTATTTAAAAATCAGGATTTACCTCCTAAATTCATGATTAAATAATACAAATCAGATTATAGGCCTGAATTAATGAATCAAAAAGTTTTAAATTTTGACTTATTTTAAATTTGCTCTGCTGTTTTATTTCTAGAGCTATTTCACATTTATCTTTACTTAAATGAAAAAAATTAAACTAAAATTTATGATGTAATAAACAAGTTTTGTTTAAGTCTTAAATCCAAACCAAGCCTAGATCAAGAGGTATTGATTTTAAATCAAACTGAAGCTTGAAAACAAAGAACAGGATGTCACAGGAAACAAGTATGCACAAATACATTCATCATTCAAATATACACAGTCAATTCATACACACACAAACATACATATTTCTAGATATGAATATGCAGCAGGTTTATTATACGTAAGCTTTTAAAAGAGTGATGCTACTCACCTGATTTACAGAAAAACAGAGCACTCCCTTTCTATTTTGTTTTGAAAAAGCTTTAAACTTTAAAGCTTGAGTTTCTTGAATTTGTCTTTGATTTTAGAATTGCAGTTGCATGCTACTGAAACTAGAAAATACCTTGTTCCTGTGATGTTTTAACTTGCTTATGAAAACTGCATGCTGGCTGAAGATTGCTTCATTGAGTTCTAGGTTGTTGAAAATGATTCAGATTCAAAATAGGGATGAAAATGCTTATAGGCTTTTGTTTTCCATCTCTGTTTTGAAGAAGATGTTCAGGTTTTGGTTAAAGAAATAATACAGGTTTTTAATTATAGGTTGTTGAATTGAAACAAGCTTCTGGTTTGTGGAGGGACTAACTACAGATTTGATTTGAAGAAAATTCAGGCTTTAATTTTTGATAATGAACATGTTTATGAAAATGGTTTAAGTTTAGGTTGCAGATTTGTTTTTGAGAAATTGGTTTGAGTTTTTCTTCTTAGCTTTAGAAAAAGAATGTAAAAAAGAAATGAAAGAAAGAAAGAATGTTTTATAGATGGGCTGAATTGATTTTAAAAAAAAAACAAAAGAAAAAATAAATTAAATGTGACACTTGTCACTAGTATTATTAATTACTTAACACTTGTTGGTTAGGTTATTTAAGGAATTCACACATGTCTTTTAAGTATTTTATTTTAATTTAAATTATTAATAAAAGCTTTTAACTTACATTATTAATTCTTATGTAAATGTATATTTGAATTTTTTATGTAAAGAAAATGTAGTAAAAACAAATTATATATAAATAAAAGCTTTATGACGACCTTGACTCGACCTTCGAAAATCGACACCAAATACAACACCCGTATTCAAATGCCGTAGATCCAGACGTCGAATCTAGTTCGAAAAAGCTTATAACACATCAAGTATAACAACACAGCAGAAGAAAAAGAAAAGAATATCATATACAATTCCAATGAATACAATAACCAAAGATATACAACAATGATACAAGAATAACGGAGACAATAGACAACAGTAGAAAACAGATAGCAAAAGAGATAACTCCAAAATCAAACTGCAATAGCAACTCTAACACCAAAGCACCAATCTAGAAGTAGCTCGGACCAACATCATGTTGCACCAAGTTAAGCAAGGTTGGTCGTGCTAACCAAAGACTTAAATATCCAAAGTCTTAAAAGAACACTAAAGAGAAAGCTGAAAGCTATCGAATCGATATCTATATCTCCGATCTAGAAAACCCAACTCTAGACTACCCGTGTGGAAAATTATGGGCACCCAGAGTTTAGGAAAGGAACAATAAACTCCGGGTCAGTCGTGGGATTGGTATGAGCAAACAGAAATAGTTTTATCTTTAAAAAAACAAACAAAAGAATTTGAAATTTGAAATCCGCAATGCTTTTAAGAGAATGAAACTACCATAAGACCTCCCACCACATACATAATGCAAACGCAGACTTGAGGGAGATTTCTTCTTATGATAGTAAAAAATGCTTGATACGCGAAATCCTTTGATATTATTACTATAAGTGCATAGTGGAAAAAATTTCGAAAGTATAATATTAATCTTAGCCAGCATACCACATTTCGTCGTATGCCTACCATAGCTACCATGTTTTATAGCAGGTTACCTCCACACTGCATGGCAGGTTATACAACTAAAACCGTACAGGGCGCGTATTGTTTTATTTGGATTTTCCAACAGATGGTCGGGCAAAGGAACTTCCCGAATAAAATGAAATGGAACGCCTCTGGAGGGACGTCCCCAGACCCTAACCGGATCTCTGCTACACAAGGCCGGGTTACCTTTGTAACTAGGTAACTACTTACACGAGCATGCCATCCCCTGGTCGTTTGCGACCTTTATCCGAGGTACCTCTTAACCAACAACCATAAAACAATAAATTTGCAGCAACCACGAAGTAAGTATCTGGGCTCCATACCATGATACCACCTATAATCCAGAAGGAAATGAACATACCCTCAGAGGGCGTTAACCTCAAATAACCTTGCTGCCACGATTCTTGTTTTGACCATAACCGGGTTGTGAGGTTCGACGAAGTCTCTTCCACAAAGCTACGCTTTTTCACAAAGCCATGCTTTGATCAACAAATGATCAGCAGCACTCAGCATGCCACACTACCAAATTGGGAGTATATCACTAATAACCTTCAACTACATAACCTCTGAGCTCATACGTCTCAGAGATGTGTGTTAAGCTAAGAGAATAAATTCTCCGCCACCAACAGATATGTATTTGAAAGAAATTAGCTTTATATCTCAGTTTGTAATGTCATACATAGAATCCATATAAGTCTGTTTTGGGTTCGAACAGAACCGAAGGCACTTCCGAAGAAGCCCTTGCAAATTCGGGAATCCACAATCCCGATCGGACTTCCCATCACTTAGGGAATCTCTATACCGTAGCTGTGAATATTGTTTATAGAAAAATTATTAAATACAAACAGCAGAAATCATTCTTAAACATAGTACTACATCCTTATTTACCTTTTATTTCAAAGATCCTAACCTATTGCTGAGGGTACGATGAGAATTTAGATTATCAAGAGAGATTGAACCTGTAAAAAAATTTCAAAACAGAGAGATGTGTCCCTGTAACAAGCATGCATACATCACATATGTATGTTCAAACATATGCACTCATAAATATGTATATATCCAACATGCAGGTATTTTAAAACGATCATTCTTCAAGTGTCAATCATTATATCAAAGCATATAAGCAGTTTCAGGTGAGTTTGCTCATAGATTCTCAAGCACTGTATTCAAAGAAATGGCTTTAAAAATCAAAGTTGCTCACCTGTATATTTGCAACAGAGAACTCAACTTTTAAAACTGAAACTTGGATTTGATCCTGCCCTTTAGATCTGTAACTTGCTTGATGATGTTCAATTCTTATTCCCAGATTTTGATTTTTGCTACTTGATTTCCAGATTATCATTTCCAGGCTTGTACTGATTTGATTTCTAAGTAATCTGCACTTCCTTTGGATTTGGAACTGTTTTGAATTTCTTTTTGTTTTCAGATCTGGTTTTACTTTCTTTGAGATTGGGTTTTGATTTCTTCTGAATTTTCTTTTCAGGTTTGTATTGTTTCATTTGTTTTTGTAGTTTCAGGTTTAGGAAAATTTTTACTGAGAAAAATTTTGTTTTCTTTTTAATTCATACTCATATAATTTAATCCCAAAGAAAAGATGATGTTACCACTTGTTAAATTTATTACACTTGTTAATTGCATAGAGCAAAATCTTTACACTTGTTTATATTATAAACATTTTATGCTTAAATCCTTTGCTAAAAATTAATTTACAAATTTTGTTTTAAACCTTGCATAATTTTAATTTATAAAACATAATTATCCATTTTATTTTGTTATGTATTATTTATACTTATACAAATTAAAGTAAAATGGTTTGAAATTAAATTATATATTACTTATAAATATTTATAAGTTAGTAAGTACAAATTTTATTTTCAACTTAAATAAATCTATTTTCTTTTACATATATATACATAACAACTTTTAAAATGCAATGTTTTCAAATCCAATACAAGTTTAAATATGTACAAAATTAATTTATTTCAAGTATAAAGGAAAAGTATTTTAAACATTTTATTAATTCTTATAATTAGAAAAATAATCTCTATTAATTCCAAAATATATAGTTTTAAAACTAATTTATTTTAAAAAAAACTTATCTTTAAATTTCTAATCCAAATTCCATTTATAATTTATTTCTCTTAAATTCCAAATCAAATTCTATTTATAATCCATTTTGATTTAAATCAATTAATTTTATTTACAATCTTTTGATATATTTATTCATTCAAATTTTCAAATTAATTGAATTCCAATATATTAACATTTGAATTTCAAATTCACATTTTCAAATTATATTTAAAATTAACATCTATAAACAACTAATATTTATTTTGAAAAACTCTACTAAATTCACAAATTAATTTCAAAAAATTAATTCAATTATCAAATTAGACCGGGCTAAAATCCGAGGATGTTACAGATTCCCCCCTTAGAAAATTTCGTCCTCGAAATTTGTAAGGGAGACAACAAAGAATGGATTCACAAAGATAGAGAGACAGTTTCCAAATCAAACTGGGTATCTATTCTGCATTTGGCTTACCAAATCAGAATATCGATAATGGATACAAGAACGAATCAAGGTACTCAGGTCACCAAAACTACAAGTATACAGGAGTATTGATTAGTTCAAAAGATAACTAACCATTCGTAAAATATTTCTGGACACAACAGAATAAACAGACATATGGATACAAATCCAAAACTTTCAGTTTATACAACTAAAATATATCTATCAACCACAATAACCAAAACAACAATTCATCCAAACAAACAATCCTGACCCATATGGAGTTTATGTCCCATGCAAATATATCAAAGCTTCTTCCTGGAGCTTCCAGGAATCATCAAAGAATGGAAAAGACGAATCAAAGGAGATTGATAGAGAAAATTGTTTCCACTGTTGTTACAGGTATTGACCATTTGTAGTCGTATTCCCCTGTCCCCTATCTCGTTCTCTTCTTGCACTCACACTTACTATCAGTGGATAGTAAGAGAATTTATTGAGGCATTCGAACGGATATACTAGGGATATACTCATTCTAGGGTATACTTCACCCTATCTCTAATGAGTTACTTAATGTGTTATATTACTGAGCTAAAGTTTTAACCCTCAGCTCTGATACCAATTGTGACGACCCTGACTCGACCTTCGAAAATCAGCACCGAATACAACACTCGTATTCAAATGTCGTAGATCCAAACGTCGAATCTGGTTCGCTGGAGCTTATAACACATCAAGTATAACAACATAGTGGAAGAAAAAGAAAAGAATATCATATACAATTCCAATGAATACGATATCCAATGATATACAACAATGATATCAAAATGATACAAGAATAACAAAGACAATAAACAACAGCAGAAAACAGATAGCAAAAGAGATAACTCCAAAATCAAACTAAAATAGCAACTCTAACACCAAAGCTCAAATCCAGAAGTAGCTTGGACTACCATCACGTTGCACCAAGCTAAGCAAGGTCGGTCATGCTAACCAAAGACTTCAATATCCAAAGTCTTCAAAGAACACCAAAGAGAAAGCTGAAAGCTATCGAATCGATATCTATATCTCCGATCTGGAAAACCTAACTCTAGACTTCCCGTGTGGAAACTTATGGGTACCTAGAGTTTAGGAAAGGAACAATAAACTCCGGGTCAGTCGTGGGACTGGTATGAGCAAATAGTAATAGTTTTATTTTAAAAAAAACAAACAAAAGAATTTAAAATTTGAAATCCGCAATTCTTTTAAGAGAATGAAATACCATAAGACCTCCCACCACACACACAATGCAAACGCAGACTTGGAGGAGATTTCTTCTTATGACAGTCAAAAATGCTTGATACGCGAAATCCTTTGATATTATTACTATAAGTGCATAGTGGAAAACATTTCGAAAGTATAATATTAATCTTAGCCAGCATACCACATTTCGTCGTATGCCTACTATAGCTACCATGTTTTGTAGCAGGTTACCGCCACGCTGCATGGCATGTTATACAACTAAATCTGTACAGGGCGTGTATTGTTTTGTTTGGACTTTCCAACAAATGGTCGGGCAAAGGAACTTCCCGAATAAAATGAAATGGAACGCCTCTGGAGGGACGTCCCCCGACCCAAACCAGATCTCTACTACACAAGGCCGAGTTACCTTTGTAACTAGGTAACTACTGACACGAGCATGCCATCCCCCGGTCGTTTGCGACCTTTATCCGAGGTACCTCTTAACCAACAACCATAAAACAATAAGTTTGCAGCAACCACGAAGTAAGTATCTGGGCTCCATACCATGATACTACCTATAATTCAGAAGGAAATGAACATACCCTCAAAGGGCGCTATCCTAAAATAACCTTGCTGCCACGATTCCTATTTTGACCATAACCGGGTTTTGAGGTTAGATGAAGTCTCGTCTACAAAGCTACACTTTTTCACAAAGCCATGCTTTGATCAACAAATGATCAACAACACTCAGCATGCCACACTACCAAATTGGGAGTATATCACTAATAACCTTCAACTACATAACCTCTGAGCTCATACGTCTAAGAGAAGGGTGTTAAGCTAAGAGAATAAATTCTCCACCACCAACAGATATGTATTTGAAAGAAATTAGCTTTATATCTCAGTTTGTAATGTTAAACATACAATCCATACAAGTTTGTTCCGTGTTCGAACAGAACCGAAGGCACTTACAAAGAATCCCTTGCAAATCCAGGAATCCACAATCCCAATTGGACTTCCCATCACTTAGGGAATCTCTATACCGTAGCTACTCGGTGCAGAGACAATCGATAGGTCATCCTATCGTTCTTGCAAATACCCGGTCTTCACTACTGGTCTTCAAGTGCTATCCATAACGTCGTATCATTATTCAGAATGGGTTATATGACACAAAGGTCCTCTCCTGGCTAAACCGAATAAGGAGCGCAATATTTAAAACATATGGATATGGGGTCTCAGTTAAATCACAGCTTAAAGCCCAAAACCTTTCATTCAAATGGTTAAAATAAATTACCATTTCCAATCTTTTAAACAAAAAGATTCATTTTAAAAACCTTCAATGGTTTAAACAATTTCCCATTTAAATCTTTTAAACAAAAGATTCACTTGTAAGACCCCTTTCAATTTTTAAACAAGGTTTACTAATGTAACAACCCGCATATTTAACGATTATATATTTAAATGTTTTATTTAAATATAGCATCGTTAGTCGGATTTTTAGGTCCAAAAAGTTACTTTTTGCAAACGGCCGAATTGGGGCTCGATACCACTTCCATTGAGTCCAAAATGGCATTTGCGATCTTTTTGAGTACAAACTTTGATATGTTTGGAGTAAGTTGAGTTTTGCTACCTTTTCTAATTGGGTTTTGGGTTTGGGTTCAGCCCATCAGCTAACTAAATAACCTAACTCAGTCCCTCTCCTTCCATTCACTTATTTCACTTCATAAAACTTAAGCTAAAAACTGAAATGGGGGAAGAGAATGGGAATTAGAAATTCCAAGCCCCAGTTCTTCTTTGCAAACTTGAATTCTTGCTCCAAAATCAAAGAGAAGCTATTGGTAAGCCTCCTCTTCATCTTCTCCAACTCTTTTCCTCTTCAATTTCAGAAAGTTTCCTAAACCTAACTTAGGCAATACTTGTTTTGATCTTAGATTGAAGCTTGTAGAGTTGAAGTGGAGAGTGGTTGGTCTTTTCTTTGCGTTTGGGATTCTCATCTTTGTTTGTGAGTTAAAAGGTGAGATTTTTATCTCACATCTATGTTTACAACTATATCGGATTGTTAGGTATGAGTTCCTAACACTTATTCATGTGCATTTGCCTTTGGTTTGGACTGAATTGGTGAACATTCCAATTTTTGGTGTTTTGGAGTCAAATCTTTGAAAATCATAACTTTGATGTTTGATCATGTTTTTGGTGGTGAATCAAAGAGCCAATGGTGCTGGGTTATCGATTGGCAAAAGCCCCTTAAGTCCATTTCTCGACCGGTTGCAAATGGTAAGAGTTTGCTCCTCCATTTGCTAGGATGGAAAACATTTCCAGCTACAGCCAGTCAACTGCCCCCTGTAGTCAGTCGACTGACTGCAGAGTTTAAAAACTCTCGGGTTATGGTTCAGTCGACTGACTGCAGAAGGCCAGTCGACTGACCTGCTTCATTTTGCCTAGTGTGCCTATTTATTTGTGATTCCCACTTTTATTGATTTAAATTGATTCCAATTAGTTGTTTATGCATACTTGACCTTGATGATTCCTTTTTGACTTCATCCACGGGTTTTTATAAAATAATTTTCTAAATTGAATTAAAAGCTCGTGGCTCCAATTTATAAATTCTATTTAAAACACACACGATTTTGCACACCGAGCGAAGAAGGAGGAGAATTAAACGATTAGATAAAACACATGTAATGAACACATGCGTTCATCTTCTCAGTTAATTCCCAATCTATTCGTTTGAATGTTTCGACCTTTGTGTCTGGTTTACTGATGAGATGAGGTAAACTTTGTACTGCTTTGAGTGTGAAATTAACTAATGGATAGTAAACCGTTTAGTGCGAACGAGTGGTTATGGGACTCACGTTACCACTTTTCGGATTCCTTTTTGAGAGTTATGACACATTCTGCCAGTTAGTGGTGTCCAGTACTGGGCCTCCGGACCTTCACCACTACGGTTTGTTGCCTTTGGGATAGTGTCTTCGGACTGTCTCCTTCAGGCTTGTTGCCTTCGGTATGTTGCCTTCGGGTTTGTACCTTCGGATTTGTGCCTTCGGGTTTGTTGCCCTATTGTATCGCTTTCGGAGTTGGTCTTTATGAGTCGTTCGAGTGATATTTGGGTTTGGAGCCTTCGGGCTTATGGATCCTTGTTTATACAATACTGAGCACGTGCAAATTTTCTGATGTTTCATTGATATGTATATTCCCTAGGTATCGCCCTTCGGTGTTGGTCTATTGAGCCGCACGATATGTAGCGATTACCTTGTGGAACTTGTGTTACCTTCATTGGTATTGTTATTGCCTTTTGGCTTGTTTTGGGATATTCATATCCTTTGTTTATTTGTGTTGCCGATGATATGAGGCTTGTCTTGTTATGATATGATTCATCTTTTGTTAGATGATTATGTTATCTCTTTTAGAGATATTTGTTATACTTTATGAACTTGCAGGTTATTGTTGTTCAGTTTATCTAACTAATTTATTTAGCTAGAATGACCCGTGTATTTGTACTCGGGTCAGACCGAGATGTTTCAGGTTAGATGCTTTTGGACTTAGCCTATTTTGCTTCCGCATGGACTATTCAGCTTGCTCCTTTTTGTTAAAGCTTTTTGTGTAGTCCTTTTTGTTGTAATTCTGATATGTATTCTTTTGGATTCGTCTGTATATTGTGGTTTTCTATACCACTTGGCATGTATTAGTTTGTATACTCTGTTGTGTATCTGTATATATGATGATCTACTGTTCTGTGATGTATATTACATTTGAGTTGTTATATTCTGTTCTGATAGATCCTCCAACCACCTATGGTTTTGTTTTAAGTATTCACTGGATATGTCGACATTCTTGGTATGGCTATTGTCGACGTATTCAATAGATAGTTAGAGCAAGGCTATAGATGGTCGCTCCTATCCAGCCTTATTCTCCGTGTTAGTTGACGACATTATCCTGTAGTGTCCTTGGGTAGCGTGGGTATAGAGGTGAGCGTCACAGCTTGGTATCAAAGCTGAGTTTAGAACAAAATATGATAAACACGGAATAGATGCACATATTCTGGTATATCAAAGTGTATAAGTGATACAAATCTTTGAACCATTGTGCCTCTATATTCCTTCTGTGCCTTTGGTGGTAGATAGAATGTGGGAATACGTCTAAGAATGCATTATGTTCCGTAGTATTCCACATTTGAATTAATGACATCTACCTTGTGAATAATCTTGTTCTTATCTTACTTTCAGCGTATGGATGGAAGAGGCAGGGGACGACGTCCGGATGCTGGGCAATCCAGTGGCTCACATCTGGATGGCGTTTATATGTCTGCCGATCAGTTTTTGGAGTTGTTTAGGAGTGCTCAGCCTCCAGTTCCTCCACGAGTATCTCCACCTCGCAAGTTTGCCTTTGCACGTCTGTACAGTGATTTTTCGCATCTTGGGGGAAAGCCGTTTAAGGGCTCCGAGACTGTTCTTGAAGTCCAAGCTTGGCTTCGCACGTGCGAGCTTATCTTCTCTCGCATGGATCTTTCTGATCATGATAGAGTTCTTGTAACTTCTAACTTATTACAAGAGAATGCTCTTGATTGGTATGAGCTTCTTACAGCCGAAATTGATGAGTCTACTCTTTCTTGGACTCAGTTTCGGGGACGATTCGAACTCAAGTTCGTTCCTGAATCTGAAAAAAAAATTATTGACCCGTCGCTTCCTTGAGTTGAAGCAAGGGAAGTCTTCTGTTTCTGAGTATGTTGCATCATTCGAGGCTTTATCTAAGTATGGTCTTGAATTCATTAGCACTTCTTATAAGAAGAATCTGAAGTTTGTCTCTGGTCTTAAGAAATATCTTAAGAAGTCTTTGTTGCTCCAGCTTAAGCTTTCTTTTGAGGAGTTGGTTGATTTGGCACTTCATCTTGAAACCGTCGAGAAGGAGTGTGATAGTGGTGATGATGTTGAGGTTTCCAAGAACCCCAACAAGAAGCAGTTTCCATTTCAGAAGTCCAGGTCTTTTCCTTCCAAGAAGAAGAAGAGTGGTGGTTCTAATTCTCAACCTCAGTCTGCTAGAACACCTTTCATTCGGAAGTGTTTCAATTGTGGTTCTCCTGATCATATGATTCGAGCTTGTTCTAAGCCTCTCTTCTGTCGATATTGCAAGAAGGAAGGTCATCATGTTTCCACTTGCCCTACTGTTCCTGCTGGTGCCAAGTCTAGCAAGCTTTATGCTGCTAAGGCTTCTGAAGGTCCTTCTCAACCCAAAGGTATATCTCCATTTATTTCTATTTTATTTCATGACCACAGTATTCGAGTTCTTTTCGATACGGGTGTTTCACATTCTTTCGTATCGGAAAAGCTCGTCGATGATTTATCTTTGGATGTTTCTTGTTTGGTTACTTCTTTAAGGATTGCAAATCCTATTGGGGGATTCGTGACCCTTAGCATGCTTTGTGATGATATTGAGATTGTTTTATGTGGCATTTCTTTTCGTGCGAATCTGCACGTTATTTCTTGTTTGGGATTTGATATGATTTTGGGAATGGACTGGCTAGTGAGATATGATGTCAGGATTATTTGTTCGGAGAGAATTTTGTATCTTCGACATCCGGATTCGCCTACTCAGCTATCACTTGTTCTTCGCGATGTGGATAATTCTGAAATGGCTTTATATTCTCTTGATTCTCGAAATGATGATGATATATCTAGTATTCCTATTGCTTGTGACTTTTCTGATGTTTTTGAGCCTGTTTTGGGTTTGCCACCCAAGCGGGCAATAGAGTTCCGCATCGATTTCATTCCAGGCGCGCAACCAGTTAGTCATCCTCCCACGAGGATGTCTACAAAGGAAAATGAGGAACTCAAGAAGTAGCTTTTAGAGCTTGAGTCCAAACAGTTGATTCAGTCCAGTGTTTCTCCATGGGGATCCGCGGTCATCTTCGTGAAGAAGTCTGATGGAACTCTTAGGCTTTGCATTGACAATCACAAGCTTAACGAGCTAACCATCAGGAATAGGTATCCATTGCCTAAGATTGATGATATGTTCGATTTATTGAGTGGTTCTAAGGTCTTTTCTCAGCTCGACCTTGCCACAGGTTTTCATCAATTACGAGTCGCGGAGGATAGCATACCTCTTACCACTTTCCGCACTCGTTATGGTTCTTTTGAGTGGCTCGTTATGCCGTTCGGTTTGACGAACGCTCCTGCTTTCTTTCGATCTCATGAATCGAGTATTCCGGGAAAATCTCGATAAGTTCGTCCTTGTCTTCATTGATGACATCCTTATTTATTCTAAGTCTGAAGCTGAGCATGCTGATCACTTGAGAATTGTCTTGAGTACTCTTTGTCATCATCAGCTAAGAGCCAAATTCTCCAAATGCTACTTTTGGGAGAATAAGGTTAAGTTATTAGGCCATGTTGTATCTTCCGACGACATTTCTGCCGATCCCTCAAAGATCGAAGCCATCCAGAATTGAAAGAAGCTTGAGAATGTGCATGAGATTCGTAGTTTCCTTGGATTGGCAGGTTATTACAGTCGGTTCATTAAGGATTTTTCCCGTGTTGTGCTTCCCCTCACCAGCCTTACTCGGAAAGGCATTCGTTATATTTGGTCCGACAAGTGTGAAGCTTCCTTTCAGTCATTAAAGGAACTTCTCACTAATTCTCCTATTTTGGTGGTTCCCGAAGAGAATCATGATCTTGTTGTCTACACCGATGCTTGTGGTAGTGGTCTCGGTGCCATTCTTATGTAGAAGGATCGGGTAGTTGCTTATGCTTCTAGACAACTGCGTCCGAATGAAGTTCGCTGTGCCACACATGATCTTGAGTTAGCCACCATTGTCTTTGCCTTGAAGATTTGGCGACACTATTTATTGGGCGAGCGCTTCATTCTCTATACCGATCATAAATCCTTGAAGTATTTGTTCACTCAGAAGGAACTCAATATGAGAATATAACGTTGGCTCGAGTTTCTTGCCTCCTATGACTTTGATATCCAGTATACCCCTGGAAAGGGTAATCGTGTTGCTGATGCGCTTAGTCGCAAACATTCGGTTGTAGTTTCTATGATGCTTGTCGAATGGAATATTCTTGAGACTCTATCTTTTTGTGAAATTCGTGATCGAGGTTCATCTTCTGATTCTCCTATTCTATTATTTAATTTGGGAGCTCGGCCCATTTTATTTGATCGTATTGTCGATGCTCAATGGCGTGATCCTGATTTGTTGCATCTTATTCAGCTTTGTGAGTATGGATCCTGTGATGAGGCGTTGCAGGATTTTAGTATTGATTCTCATTGGTGTCTTCGCAAGAAGAACCGTCTTTTTGTGCCTTCTGATTTTGCACTTAGGCATGACATTCTTGATGACTGTCACCGTTCTAAGTATACCATTCATCCCGGTAGTAGTAAGATGTATGCCGATATGCATCGTCTTTATTATTGGGAAGGCATGAAGCGCGATGTGGCGAGTTATGTGAGTAATTGCATAACTTGTCAGCGTATTAAAGCCGAACATCAGCGTCCTTCAGGTCTTCTTCAGCCTCTAGAGATTCCATTGTGGAAATGGGATCAGATTTCTATGGATTTCATTGACGGCCTACCTCGTTCGAGATCGGGCCATTCTAGCATCTGGGTTATTATTGATCCCCTCACCAAGTCTGCTCATTTTATTCCTATTAAGTCTAATAGGACTGCTTCACATTTGGCTAAGTTGTATGTCAAGGAAATCGTGAGACTTCACGGTGTTCCTAGTTCTATTATGAGTGATCGTGACCCTTTATTCACGAGTCATTTTTGGCAGAGTCTTCAGCAAGCTTTGGGAACAAAGCTTAGTTTTAGCACAGCTTATCATCCGCAGTCCGACGAACAGACTGAACGGGTAAATCGTATCTTGGAAGATCTTCTCCGTATCTGTATTTTTGATTTTGGTGGTAGTTGGGAGGATCACCTACCTCTTGTAGAATTCTCCTATAACAATAGTTTTCAGTCTAGTATCGGTATGGCTCCTTTCGAAGCCTTATATGAAAGGCCATGTCGATCACCCTCTTGTTGGTTGGAATCTGGGAAGAAGCTTATTCTTGGTCCAGATTTTGTTCGTGATTCTTCCAAGAAGATTGATCTTATTCGGTTGAGAATGAAAGAGGCACAAAGCGGCCAAAAAACCTATGCGGACAACCGTAGGAAGCCTCTCGAATTCTCAGTTGGCGATCTTGTCTTTATTCGTGTTTCTCCTTTGAAAGGGGTGATGCGTTTCAGTATGACTGGGAAATTGGCTCCTCGCTTTATAGGGTCATTTTCTATTACTGAAAGTATTGGCCCTGTGGCTTATAGAGTTTCACTTCCTGCTCATTTATCTAGCATTCATGACGTGTTTCACGTCTCTCAACTTCGAAAGTGTCTTCGAGAGTCGGATTCTGTTATCGATTCTCCTGATTTGCAAGAGCTTGAGATCTCACCGGACTTATCTATTGTACAGCAGCCTATTCGCGTACTTGACACGGAGGTGTGACACCTTCGGAACAAGGACGTGCCGCTCGTTAAAGTTCAATGGTCCGCTAACCCCAATGACTGTACTTGGGGAACGAAAGAGTTTATTGAGCGATCTTATCCTGGTTTTCTATCTTGGCTTGGCAATGGTGAGAATATCTTTGCATCTCAAGCTAATCTCCTTTTCTTTTGAGTTTTGTATGTATGTAGTTGTTACAAATATCGTCTCTAGGAATTGCGGGGACGCAATTTTGTAAGGAGGGGAGATCTGTAACAATCCGCATATTTAACGATTATATATTTAAATGTTTTATTTAAATATAGCGTCGTTAGTCGGAGTTTTGGGTCCGAAATGTTACCTTTTACAAATGGATGAATTGGGGTTTGATACCACTTCCATTGAGTCCAAAATGGCGTTTGCGATCTTTTTGAGTATAAACTTTGATATGTTTGGAGTAAGTCGAGTTTTGCTACCTTTTCTAATTGGGTTTTGGGTTTGGGTTCAGCCCATTAGCTAACTAAATAACCTAACTCAGTCCCTCTCCTTCCATTCACTAAT
Organism: Allium cepa; assembly: GCA_030765085.1. Lineage (NCBI taxonomy): Eukaryota > Viridiplantae > Streptophyta > Magnoliopsida > Asparagales > Amaryllidaceae > Allium > Allium cepa. The sequence continues at coordinate 107,338,507 of CM060941.1, read as the reverse complement.
TTCATTTCATAAAACTCAAGCTAAAAACTGAAATGGGGGAAGAGAATGGGAATTAGAAATTCCAAGCCCTAGTTCTTCTTTGCAAACTTGAATTCTTGCTCCAAAATCAAAGAGAAGCTATTGGTAAGCTTCCTCTTCATCTTCTCCAACTCTTTTCCTCTTCAATTTCAGAAAGTTTCCTAAACCTAACTTAGGAAATACTTGTTTTGATCTTAGATTGAAGCTTGTAGAGTTGAAGTGGAGACTGGTTGGTCTTTTCTTTGCGTTTGGGATTCTCATCTTTGTTTGTGAGTTAAAAGGTGAGATTTTTATCTCACATCTATGTTTACAACTATGTTGGATTGTTAGGTATGAGTTCCTAACACTTATTCATGTGCATTTTCCTTTGGTTTGGATTGAAATTGTGAACATTCCAATTTTTGGTGTTTTGGAGTCAAATCTTTGAAAATCATAACTTTGATGTTTGATCATGTTTTTGGTAGTGAATCAGATAGCCAATGGTGCTGGGTTATGGATTGGCAAAAGCCCCTTAAGTCCATTGCTCGACCGGTTGCAAATGGTGAGAGTCTGCTCCTCCATTTGCTAGGTTGGAAAACATTTCCAGCTACAGCCAGTCGAATGATCCCTTGCAGTCAGTCGACTGACTGCAGAGTTTAAAAACTCTCGGGTTATGGTTCAGTCGACTGACCGCAGAAGGCCAGTCGACTGACCTGCTTCATTTTGCCTAGTGTGCCTATTTGTTTGTGATTCCCACTTTTATTGATTTAAATTGATTCTAGCCAGTTGTTTATGCATACTTGACCTTGATGATTCCTTTTTGACTTCATCCACGGGTTTTTATAAAATAATTTTCTAAATTGCATTAAAAGCTCGTTTCTCCAATTTATAAATTCTATTTAAAACACACACGATTTCGCACTCCGAGCGAAGAGGGAGGAGAATTAAATGATTAGATAAAACACGTGCAATGAACACGTGCGTTCATCTTCTCAGTTAATTCCCAATCTATTCGTTTGAACGTTTTGACCTTTGTGTCTGGTTTATCGATGAGATGAGGTAAACTTTGTACTGCTTTGAGTGTGAAATTAACTAATGGATAGTAAACCGTTTAGTGCGAACGAGTGGTTATGGGACTCACGTTACTAATTTTCGGATTCCTTTTTGAGAGTTATGACACATTCTGCCAGTTAGTGGTGTCCAGTACTGGGCCTCCGGACCTTCACCACTACGGTTTGTTGCCTTTGGGATAGTGTCTTCGGACTGTCTCCTTCAGGCTTGTTGCCTTCGGGTATGTTGCCTTCGGGTTTGTACCTTCGGATTTGTGCCTTGGGGTTTGTTGCCCTATTGTATCGCTTTCGGAGTTGGTCTTTATGAGCCGTTCGAGTGATATTTGGGTTTGGAGCCTTCGGGCTTATGGATCCTTGTTTATACAATACTGAGCACGTGCAAATTTTCTGATGTTTCATTGATATGTATATTCCCTAGGTATCGCCCTTCGGTGTTGGTCTATTGAGCCGCACGATATGTAGCGATTACCTTGTGGAACTTGTGTTACCTTCATTGGTATTGTTATTGCCTTTTGGCTTGTTTTGGGATATTCATATCCTTTGTTTATTTGTGTTGCCGATGATATGAGGCTTGTCTTGTTATGATATGATTCATCTTTTGTTAGATGATTATGTTATCTCTTTTAGAGATATTTGTTATACTTTATGAACTTGCAGGTTATTGTTGTTCAGTTTATCTAACTGATTTGTTTAGCTAGACTGACCCGTGTATTTGTACTCGGGTTAGACCGAGATGTTTCTGGTTAGGTGCTTTTGGACTTAACCTATTTTGCTTTCGCATGGACTATTCAGCTTGCTCCTTTTTGTTAAATCTTTTTGTGTAGTCCTTTTTGTTGTAAATCTGATATGTATTCTTTTGGATTCGTCTATATATTGTGGTTTGCTATACCACTTGGCATGTATTAGTTTGTATACTCTGTTATGTATCTGTATACGTATATATGATGATCTACTGTTCTGTGATGTATATTACATTTGAGTTGTTATATTCTGTTCTGATAGATCCTCCAACCACCTATGGTTTTGTTTAAAGTATTCATTGGATACGTCGACCTGCTTGGTATGGCTATTGTCGACGTATTCAATAGATAGTTAGAGCAAGGCTATAGATGGTCGCTCCTAACCAGCTTTAGTCTCCGTGTTAGTTGACGACATTACCCTGTAGTGTCCTTGGCTAGCGTGGGTATAGAGGTGGGGCGTCACAACTAATCTTTGACAAAGATTCATTTATAACCTTTCAAAACAATTCCATTTCAGTTTGGATTGACTCAGTTTATATCTTTAAATTAAAGATTTAATCTATAGCTTTCAAAACACAATCCCAAAGATTTATTCATAACTTGGAAAATTATCTTTCATTTCAAATTTGAAATCTTTTTAACACAAATTGGAAGTTCATTACTTACGTGAAAGCTTTTGTTATCTAAAAACACATAGGTTTCGTTTCGAAAAAATCCAATTATATAAGTTAAAAACCTTTGGGTAAAATTTAAATTCCCAAAACAACACTTTTAAAATGGTTTAAAAACCCATATAAACAACATTTATAAGTTGAATAACCTTTTTAAACCATAGTTTCCAGATCATAGAATTCGATTTTAAATATTGAATTCAAATTAATTTCAAATTATTTAAATTTTAAAACTTAATTAAGTTATTCAAAATAACTTTTATTTTTGAAATTCATTTCGAAAACCATTTAGATTCAAAATTCAAATTTAAAACTATTTCAAAAATATGTGACTTAACCCATTTCCACGTGCAATCCATATTTGTGTGTGTATAAGTGTGGTCCAGGGGTTTAACACAATAGTGCATAACATCATCATCACAGATTCAATCATATCGATAAGCGGTATAACCCATAATGCTTATCTTTATTCACAGATTAATAGATAAAATAAATGATCAATCACAAAGATTCATCATTATGATTCGATGTGGGTTTCAGATAACCAACTAGAACCCGACTCCCTGTCGCATCGAAATTCAAATGTCGTTCTACAGGTCAAGGGGTTTGCACATTCATATAACAATATATTCATCACAGATATAATAGCTTAGCACAAAGCATTACATAGCATCACATCACATATCAAATATATCAATCCATCACATAACATTCAATAGCAATCAAACATCTACAACTAAGATGAAAATTTTGGGTGGTTTTTAAATTTATCAACCACATAATTACTTTCATTAGTAATCTTTAATCAATGATTAAATTCATTAACTACAATTGATTAAGTCTTAATCGCTTTCATTAATTAATCATTTCTTTAATTAATTATCTTAATTAATTAACCCTTAATTGTAATTAATTAAACCTTAATTAATTACTTTAATTAATAAACCTTTAATTTATTAATAAGATCTTAATTAAAATTAATTATCCTTAATTGATTAATTAATAGATTTATTACTCCATTATTAATTACAATAATTAATTACTCCTTAATTAATAATGGTTTCTTAATCACTTGAAGTTAATTAACCTTAATTGATTATTCTTGATTTAATTACCTTAATTAATTAACAACATTTCTTAATTATTCTTTAAAATAATTAACTCTTAATATTTATAAATAAATCTTTAATCTTTTTGTTTACTCATTCATTAATTACTTGATTTATTAACTCGAATTATTAGTTAATTTACTTTATTTACTTAAGTAATTCACTTCAAATAATAATTATTTCCCCTTAACCATTATGTTAACGCAACTTTGAAAATTAATTCAACCATTTTAAAATGTCCTTTTTAATAATTATTTATTTATACATTATTAAGAAGATACCCTTCAAAATTAAAATCAATTTATTTAAACCATTTAGATTTAGGTTGATTTAAACAATTATTTAAAAACCCTCCTTAACTATTTTAAAACTTAGGAAACGTTTAAATATTGAAAAGAATTTTAGTTTAACAAAGTTTATTTTCAAAACTTGAATTTCCTTAAATTTCAAACTGTTTGGCATGCTGACTCGAGACTTACTTCGAGTCGAACCCGAGCAAAATGCTTCATCTCTTCGGATTTCCCCAAAAATTAACCCGAGCGCAATTTTTTTATTTATTTATAATTTTCCAAGTATTTTTCCTATGCAACCAACATACTGACCCGGGCCTTTCTTCGAGTCGAACTCAAATCAGCACGAATGAAATCCCGAGCTACCCACATTCCTTCTTCCTCCCCAATTTTCCAGAAAACAACGTGCACGATGAAGAACGTGCACATGCACCAGGGCTCTGGTGATCTCCAGTCATCCTCGCCGTCACCGCCAAGCCTCCGACCATCCCCACTCTCAATCTCAACATCCCAAAACCCAAAATGAAATCGAACATAAAATCGAGCATCAGCGTTGAATCTGAAAACCAAACTAGCTGCCCATATCAACCTCGTGTCGGCGACCTCGTCCACTGACAACCCCGCCGCTTCGACCAAAGTTGCTCTAGCGACCCGCAAACCTTCCCTCTTGAGTGCGGTCAAACTCGAAGCACCCTAGACGACACAATTGTCGCGTCTTCTTCGCCTAACAAAATAACAAATAGAACCCTAGATCATCAGAAATCGGCCACCAGAGCTCGCTATAAAATCAATTACTATTTTTACATTGATCAACACGTACCGGCTACCATCCACATCAAGCTCGACCTGTAGTTTGACGCTGGCCATCAGATTTTTCAAAAATTTAATTTCGGATCAACAAACAATTTCTCACGATTTACGAAGCTACAATTCTTGAAACAATTCGCTAAAATCATCATTTTGTAAATCGATACTAGTTATATAATCGAATTGTATAACTAAAACATTAATTTTTTCTATTTTGATTCAAAGCCTTACTATGAATATTGTTTATAGAAAAATTACTAAGTACAAACAGCAGAAATCATTCTTAAACATAGTACTACATCCTTATTTACCTTTCATTTCAAAGATCCTAACCTATTGCTGAGGGTATGATGAGAATTTATATTATCAAGAGAGATTGAACCTGTAAAAAAATTTCAAAACAGAGAGATGTGTCTCTGTAACAAGCATGCATACATCACATATATATGTTCAAACATATGCACTTATAAATATGTATATATCCAACACGCAGGTATTTTAAAACGATCATTCTTCAAGTGTCAATCATTATATCAAAGCATATAAGCAGGTTCAGGTGAGTTTGCTCACTGTATTCAAAGAAATGGCCTTAAAAATCAAAGTTTCTCACCTGTATATTTGTAACAGAGAACTCAACTTTTAAAACTGAAACTTGGATTTGATCCTGCCCTTTAGATCTGTAACTTGCTTGATGATGTTCAATTCTTATTCCCAGATTTTGATTTTTGCTACTTGATTTCCAGATTATCATTTCCAGGCTTGTACTGATTTGATTTCTAAGTAATCTACACTTGCTTTGGATTTGAAACTGTTTTGAATTTCTTTTTGTTTTCAGATCTGGTTTTACTTTCTTTGAGATTGGGTTTGATTTCTTTTGAATTTTCTTTTCAGGTTTGTATTGTTTCATTTGTTTTTGTAGTTTCAGGTTTAGCAAAATTTTTACTGAGAAAAAATTTGTTTTCTTTTTAATTCATACTCATATAATTTAGTCCCAAAGAAAAGAGGATGTTGCCACTTGTTAAATTTATTACACTTGTTAGTTGTACAGAGAAAAATCTTTACACTTGTTTGTATTATAAACATTTTATGCTTAAATCCTTTGCTAAAAATTGATTTACAAATTTTGTTTTAAACCTTGCATAATTTTAATTTATAAAACACATTTATCTATTTTATTTTCTTATGTATTATTTATACTTATACAAATTAAAGTAAAATGGTTTGAAATTAAATTATATATTACTTATAAATATTTATAAGTTAGTAAGTAAAAATTTTATTTTCAATTTAAATAAATCCATTTTCTTTTACATATATATACATAACAAATTTTAAAATGTAATGTTTTCAAATCCAATATAAATTTAAACATGTACAAAATTAATTTATTTCAAGTATAAAGGAAAAGTATTTTAAACTTTTTATTAATTTTCATAATTAGAATAATAATCTCTATTAATTCCAAATATATAGTTTTAAATCTAATTTATTTTTAAGAAAAAACTTATCTTTAAATTTCTAATCAAATTCCAGTTATAATTTATTTCTCTTAAATTCCAAATCAAATTCTATTTAAATCTATTTTGATTTCAATTAAATTAATTTTATTTACAATCTTTTGATATATTTTTTCATTCAAATTTTCAAATTAATTAAATTCCAATATATTAACATTTGAATTTCAAATTCACATTTTCAAATTATATTTAAAATTGACATCTATAAAACAACTAATATTTATTTTGAAAAACTCTATTAAATTCAAAAATTAATTTCAAAAAATTAATTCAATTATCAAACTAGACTAAGCTAAAATCCGGGGATGTTGCAAGCTTATCCAAATATTTTTAAGTATCTATTCTTTTGAATATCTAACTTTAAATTCAAATTCAAATTAAATTCTAAAAAATCCAATTTAAAATATCAAGTTATATATATACAAATATAACTACTTATTCAATTTAAAAATAACAATTCTATTTCTATAAAATCTATTTATGTTTATAAAAACTAAGTATCATAATTATTATTTGAAAATAACAATTTTGACAATTTTAAATAATTTATAAAAGAGATTATAAATTACTTCTGCTATTAAATGAATTAATATATCATATGTTATATTGTATTTTAAACTTCCATTTTCAAATCTTTATTTATCAAGTAATATTTAAAACAAAATAAAACAAACCTTTTTGTTAATTAATTTAAATTTTAAACTTAATCTAAAATAAATTTAAACAATTAAACATTTATCTTAAGTATTTACAAACCATATAGTTATTTATTTAAATAGCTTTGAAAAGCTTTATATTATATTAAATTAAATCAAAATTTCCAAATTATCAAATTAAAGCTTATCTATAATATATACAAATATATGTACATTATAAATAGAAAACAATTTATAAACTTTTAAAAGATAAAAATTCACCAGTTTAAATATTTATTTATTTAGATTATTTAATCAATTCAAATTTTATAAATCAGGATTATCAAATCCATTACATTTTTAATACAGATTATTAAATTTATATTGCCCAAAAATTCTGGTTCATCACATAATATATGCTTATATACACCACTATATATATATTGTAACATTTGTAACTCATATATACTATATTTCTAAAAATGCAATACATATTATAAACAAAGATATATCAACATATATGTACAAGCACCAGTCTAATCATGTATACATGTATACACCTACAATTTCAAAATATTATAGATCTATGGTTTTATGAGGATCATCAGTTGGAACGTTAGAGGTTTGAATGACTTAAATAAATGCGATAAAGTTAGAATATTTTTTAAAGACTATTCTATTAACATTGCCCTCCTACAAGAGACTAAAATAGAGTGTCCCGATTTTCGTTTTTTAGAAGATTAGGAGGCTTTCATTTTAGAAAATGGGTGTTTTTACCTTCTGTGGGCTCTTCTGGGGGTTTAATGATTGGTTAGAGGGATAATTCCTTTAAATTACTTCAGTGTATTCACAAATAGCATTCTTTAAACATTATTTTAATTAATCTAACTGACAATTCTTTTTTAAATATTTCTAATGTTTATGGGCCTAACTCTAAAATTCATAGGCAGGTTCTTTGGAATGAATGCCTTGAGTTTAGATCTTTTTCCCCTGGTTCTTGGATATTGGAGGGTGATTTTAATGTTACTCGTTTTATTGGGGAGCGTTCTCCTCGAGAAGGAGATTATTCTGCCATGGAGGAATTCGATCAATTTATTATTCATTCTAATTTGATTGAAATTCCTCCATCCAATAGAGATTTTACCTGGAGTAATAATAGGGAGTCTCCCTCCTTGGCTCTCTTAGATAGATTTTTCGTTAGTGGTGAAATTGAGGATAAATTTCCTATCTGAAGAGTGTCAGGTTTACCTTACACCCTTTTAGATCATTGTCCCATTATCCTTACTTGCGATCGTCATAGAATTTTTAGTAGATCTTTTAAATTTGAAAAAATGTGGCTTCTAGAACCAAGTTTTTCAAATTTAATCATCAATAAATGGTTGTCTATGAGTTATTATAGCTCTAAGTTTAGTGATAATTCTGCTAAAGCTTTTATGCTCAAACTTAGAAAACTTAGGATTTTTCTTAAAAATTAGAATAAAAATATTTTTGGTAATATTAAAATTAAAAAAGAAATATTCTTAATGAGATGCTTAAGCTAAATAAGATTGAAGAAACTAGACATTTAAGTTTAGGTGAGAGAAATGTTCTTAATAACTTAAAAGAAGAACTTAATTCTATTCTTGAAAAATAGGAAGTTATGTGGAAACAAAGATCAAATATTCAATGGATCAATGAAGGTGATAATAATACCAAATTTTTTCATAATATAGGCAACAGTAGAAAAAGTAGTAATACAATTAATTCTATTTTAGTTAATAATGTGGAACTAGTTGATCAAGGTGATCTCAATAAAGCTTTCACTGAATATTATAAAGACATTTTTGGCAATATAAATAAGCATAGAATTAGTGTTAGATGGGATGATCTTTATCCGTCTGTCTCTAATATTAATCTTTCTGAATTAGATGTTCCGTTTACTAAAGAGGAAATCCAAAAAGCCATTTTTGATTTACCGGGTGATAAATCTTCGGGTCCGGACGGATTTTCAATTTTCTTTTATAAATCTTTTTAGGACATTTTAAAATTAGATTTAATTAGTATGTTTAGTGAATTTTATAATGGAAATCTTTAATTGGTAGATTTAATTTTGCTAATGTTATATTTATACATAAAAAAGTTGGTGCTAATAGTTTAAAAGATTTTAGACGCATTTCATTGAGTAATTGCTCTGTTAAAATTATTTCTAAAGTTTTACCTAATAGACTTAGTTTAAAAATGAATGATCTAATTGACTGTTCTCAATCAGCTTTTATAAAAAGTAGAAATATCACAGATGGTGTTGCAGTTGTTCAAGAATACATTAATCTTTGTTGTAAGAATAATATTACTTCTGTTATTTTAAAACTAGACTTTGCTAAGGCTTTTGATTCAGTTGATTGGGATTTTCTTATAGATATTTTTCATGCTAGAGACTTTATTAATAGATGGATTAATTGAATCATGAACTTGCTTAAAACTGGTAACTCTAGTATTATGGATAATGGTATTTTAGGTAATAAAATTCAATCTAAGAGAGGTTTAAGGCAAGGGGACCCTTTATCACCCCTTCTATTTAATTTAGCGGCTGACGCTTTTTCTAAGATTATTAAAAATGCTGTTAATAATAATCTTCTGGGTAATATTGGTAATGATAATTCGAGCTTTGGTTTGTCAGTCCTTCAATTTGCAGATGATACTTTGCTATTTTCCTCTCATCTTCCTAGACAAATAATTGCTCTTAAGTTTATTCTCTATAGTTCTGAACTTTTATTGGGTTTAAAAATAAATTTTGATAAAAGTTCTGTTTTTATTTTAAATGATTTGGAAAAGGTTGAAAATTTAGTTGCAAATACATTAAATTGTAAAACTATGAATTTTCCGTTTGACTATCTTGGCTTTGTTATAAGACCTACAAAACATAAACACGATGATTGGTTAATAATTATTGATAAAATCAAAAATAGGATTACAAACTGGAATGGGAGATTATTAGTTAGAGCAAGTAGACTCGTTTTAATTAATTCTGTTTTATCAGCTCTCCCTATCTTTCGATGTCTATGCATCTTTTTCCTGATTGGGTGATTGATAAAATAGATAAAATTAGAAGAGATTACTTATGGAGTGGTAAAAATTCTAATAGTAGCATCAAATGTTTAGTTAATTGGGAAACTGTCTGTAAGTCTAAAAAAGATGATGGTTTAGGAGTCATTTGTTGGATCATAGGTTTTGATTGCTGATAAGACACAACAGTTCACGAATCTACGACTACGGTAACATCTAGACTCATCGGCTCAATATATAGTTTGTATGGGTATATATATTGTTTGCGCCAAAAATGGTCACAAACCCCAAATACCATGAAAGCACCAGTGTATGAAAACAAATCAGCGATATTCAAGCACAAATATCAGATCTCAGCAAATAACAAACAGCAATTCAGAAATAATGAACAAAGACACAAAATTTATAGTGGTTCGGCTATCTCCGGCCTACGTTCACTTCAAAGTTTTATCCTTTTATCAACTATCCTTGCTGGTTACAGATGATTACAGCTGTAGCAATGAAGAATTTTGAGTACAATAGTTATATTGAAGTGTAGAAATGAATCCGGCAGAGTCTCGACGTCCAATAGCCAAAAGGTCCTCTTTCTGTAGGCTTCAGGAGGCTATTTATAGGACTATGAGGTTGAGATCATGCTCAAACTTTGGGAGACTTCTTCTGGCACGTGAGTGGGCCCATGCGACCGACCCCAACAAGTTTCGACTCGATCTGTGATCGATACGAAATGATTTCGTATCCATCAAGAATTGATCCAATCGGGATGAAACTTAGCAGGAACATTGTTTACCTTGCACGCAAGTTGCTGTGAAAATTTCGTTGCATTTGGATCAGCGGTTTGGGAGATATGATCAATACGAATTGCATTTGCGTGAGTGCTGTTGCGTTCGTATCCACTAGTTCAAATCCATCCTATTCGACTCGATCAGAAGCACGCGCACGCGATGACGTGGCGCTAACCTCTTGGATTGATCCGAACTCTGTGGCGTGTTGACTGGGTTGATCCACTTTGTGCGTCGAGTCGAACGCTTCTTCCCTGGATTCGTGCACGTATCCATGCTTCACGCTTGTACGTGTCCATCACTTCTTCAGAACGTTTGTACTCAACGTTTTGCATCGCATGTTCTCTTGTATCGATTGCAGGAGTGTATTTCGTATCGATCTATGAACCGATCGATACTAAATAGTGAATTTGATCGATACGAATGAAAGGACAACAAATGGGTATGAAACTAAACTCAATGATGGATACGAAGGAAGCCTTACCTGATGGATATGAGCGAGATTTTACCTGATGGAGTCGAACTGAGCTCCAGTGATCGATAGGAGATCATGGACTTGAGATGTACCACCTGTCCCCATCCTGATCGATACGAAATGTATCGATTCAAACAAACCTCCGCATGCTTGCCTACCAATCTGGGTGTGTTGCCATCGAGTCGAAATCCATCTAGCCTTCCTATCCGATCGATACGAAGTCATTGAGTCAAACCTGTGCCGACCAATACGAACGGTATCAATTCGAAGTCCTAACTTTCTGATTGATAAGAAACGTATCGATTCGAACCACCACCATGCCCTGCCTTTGATCGATACGAACACTATCGATTCGAAACACTATCCTCCTGATCGATGCGAAACACATCGATACGAACCAATCCTTTGCACCGATGGATATGAACAACATGTTCTTCCTACCTTGCATCGATCATATCTCCTTCATACGAACTCCGATTAGCCTGAAATTTGAAACATAACCTCTCCTAGTCCTCATCATCATCTCCAATCGATTCCGTCCTGATCGAAGCTCGGCCAAATTTTAACGACATCGATTGCAACCTTGTTTCCAATCGATCTCCAATCCCGATATCCATCATTCCTTGCCAATTTGTTGATATTCCAACTTTGACCAAAAAGTGGGATAATATTTTGCCCCCCCCAAAACATGCCTTGTGATAAGAAGGCGTGTTTTGAATAGTTCCAAATCTGATATCCGAAGTCCATAGCCAATTCCATGTCCATTCGAACTCGACAACCGAGTCCTAATCCATCCTTATCCAATAGCCAATAACCGAATCCAGGACCTCTCCGGGTCGATATCCAAATCCATAACCTCTCCGGGCTCTTGCCAAGCGCAATCCACACCTGACGACCGTGGTCCAGTGTCCCTGGACGTTGAGCTAACCTCTCTGGGTTCTTGCCAAGCGCAATCCACACTTAATGACCGTGGTCTAGTGTCCCTGGACATTGAGCTAACCTCTCCGGGTCCTTGCCAAGCGCATTCCACACTTGACGACCGTGGTCCAGTGTCCCTGGACGTTGTACAATGCCATGGCTTAAGTCCTAAGCCGAATCTTGGTCTCTCCGGACCCTTGTTGAGCAGAGTCCATACTCAACGACCTGAAACAATAATCGACAATATGGGGCCTAAGTCCTAGGCCGAATCATGGTCACTTCGGACCCTTGTCGAGCATTGTCCCTACTCGATGACCTGAAAATAACAATTGATAATACAAGGCCTAATCCTAGGCCGAATCCTGGTCACTCCGGACCATTGTCGAGCATTGTCCATACTCGACGACCTGAAAATAACAATTGATAATACAAGGCCTAGGTCATAGGCCGAATCCTGGTCTCTCCGGACCCTTGTCGAGCATAGTCCATAATCGACGACCAGAATGAGTCAATTTACCATGTTCGGGCAAAGCGACTCACCCCTTGCCAGGCATAATCCATGCCCGACGACCGTTTATCGAAAACCAGACAAAAACCCAGTCAAAATCCAATCCAAAATCCAAACCAAACCAAAAAATCAGAAATCCAAACCAGCATCCCAAACCGAAAACAATGATCCAAAGGAAAATCCAAATCAGAAAGAAAACAAAACCAGGAGTTCAATCCAAACTCCAAAATAGCGAAAATCCAAATCGGAAAGCAAAAAAAACCAGGAGTTCAATCCAAACTCAAAAACCAAACCAGAAAAATCAGTGTCCAATCCGAAAGCAAAAGACAAATTTCACAAACCATAGCACCGCGGTTTATCATCATTCAGAGCATGCCTAGGGGCTATCTCAGTCCCCATACATATGTAAATGACTTTGTCGTTTGCCAGTAGCTTGTTACTTATTTCATATTATCCTGGTCAATGGATAATCAATCGACCATCATCCCTGGGCCTCACACCATCGTTGCTCGAGGTAGGCGGTGGTTGCTCCTGCTCCACCGCTGCATTCCGTGTCCCAACATACTGCCTCATTGTCCATTCCTTACATGCTCCTCAATTATGTCCTTTAAGTGACTGCAGCTATTGGTATCATGTCCATCTAAATCATGGAAGAGACAGTGCCTTCCTGATGCCCTCTCCCGTTCTGATGGTTCTTTCCTAACCGGCTTTAAGTAAGGAAGGCGGTTCCGGGTGTCCATGTATATCCGCTCCTATGTCTCGTTTAATCCTGTGTATGCAGAAAACTTTGGATTCTTCCATCGCTTTCCATCTTTCCCTAAATTTTCATCCAGCTTCCTTTTTCCTTTATCCTTATCCGAACCTCTACTGGATGGTCCTCCACCCTCGGTTGCGTTCACCTCCTTTAGCTTTAAATCCATACTCGCATCTTCTTGCCGAAGGAACCTTTCGGCTTCGTCAAAGAATTCGTCGAGATCCAGTGGTGGGTCTCGTATTAAAGATACCTTAAAGTCTGAATCCCCCCTCACACCTGACACTGCCGCCATTAAAACCATTGATGGATCCGGCCGATCCACCGAAGCAACTGCCGCATTGAATCGAGTTAGAAAAGCTCTAAGCGATTCATCCGTCCTTTTCTTTACCGACATTAATGTCATTAAGTTCTTTGGCCTTTTAATATGAACCCAAAACTGTCCCAAAAACCTTTCCACCAATTCCCTCCAAGTCCTGATAGACCCTTCCTCCAACTGCCTAAACCACATTGCAGCTAAGTACGTCAAGTACAAAGGGAAGCATCAGGCCATCACTTCCTCCGATGCCCCCAGCACTTCCATGTGTCTGGTGTATCTCATCAAGTGATCAATTGGGTCTGCCTTGCCATCATATACTTCCACGCTAGGTAACTTAAACTTAGGTGGATTCTGAGCTATCCTTATTTCTCGAACGAACGGACTCCTGTTCACTCCTTCCAAGTCTCCATTGGTCAAGCCTCCACGCATGGTTTTTCTAATGATTTCCACTAATCCAGTATTGTCTGTCTGGGATTGCCCCAATGCCTCCGAGGGAACTCCGGCACATATTCTTCATGTGGCTCAGCAACGTTGGCTCTAGCCTGTTGAACTCCTTCTAAAGGTGCTCCTGCATTGGATCCCGCGGGCCTGCCCCCAAGCCCTCGTTGATTGGCTTCCGCTTCTATATCCTGTCCTCCATTGGGTTCCGCGACCCTAGTTCCATGTCCTGCACTTGTAGCCGCCGTAGTTGGTCCAAGGTTTTGCGTTCCCTATAGCTCTCATTTGTTCAAAGAAGGTTTGCGTCATCTTCTGCTGACTTTTCAACAATCTCTCTTGCAATGAATTTGTCATAGCTTCCATTTCATCCCTGGTTATGTAAATGGAAGCCTGTCCTTCTCCAGCTTCAGAGGATGCTTCTTGACTTCCTTCCTGTTGGCTTCTCTCAGCTCTTTGTCTCCTGCTTGTCTGACGAGTCATTGTCTTTCAAATCTAAACTCTTCACTCTTTTCAAATCTAAACTTCAATCTGATGTAGCGGGTGCTAGTCCTTCTTAGTGAAAGCACCAAAGTGTTTGTACCAAAAATGGTCACAAACCCCAAATACCGTGAAAGCACCAGTGTATGAACACAAATCAGCGATATTCAAGCACAAATATCAGATCTCAGCAAATAACAAACAGCAATTCAGAAATAATGAATAGAGACACAAGATTTATAGTGGTTTGGCTATCTCCGGCCTACGTCCACTTCAAAGTTTTATCCTTTTATTGATTATCCTTGCTGGTTATAGCTGATTACAGTAGTAGCAATGAAGAATTTCAAGTACAATAGTTATATTGAAGTGTAGAAATGAATCCGGCAGAATCTGGACGTCCAATAGCTAAAAGGTCCTCTTTCTATAGGCTTCAGGAGGCTATTTATAGGCGTAGGAGGCTGAGATCGCGCTTAAACTTTGTAAGACTTCTTCTGTCACGTGAGTGGGCCCACGCGACCGACCCAACAAGTTTCGACTTGATCTGTGATCGATACGAAATGATTTCGTATCCATCAAGAATTGATCCAATCGGGATGAAACTTGGCAGGAACATTCTTACCTTGTATGCAAGTTGCCGTGAAAATTTTGTTGCATTTGGATCAGCGAGTTGGGAGATATGATCGATATGAATTGCATTTGCGTGAGTGCTGTTGCGTTTGTATCCACTGGTTCGAATCCATCCTATTCGACTCAATCAGAAGCACGCGCGCGCAATGACGTGGCGCTAATCTCCTGGATCGATCCGAACTCTGTGGCGTGTTGACTGGGTTGATCCATTTTGTGCGCCGAGTCGAACGCTTCTTCCCTGGATTCGTGCACGTATCCACGCTTCACGCTTGTACGTGTCCATCACTTCTCCAAAACATTTGCACTCAACTGTTTGCATTGCGTGTTCTCTCGTATCGATTGCAGGAGTGTATTTCGTATCGATCTATGAACCGATTGATACGAAATGGTGAATTTGATCGATAGAATGAAAGGCCAACAGATGGGTATGAAACTAAACTCAATGATGGATACGAACGAAGCCTTACCTGATGGATACGAGCGAGATTTTACTTGATGGAGTCGAACTGAGCTCCAGTGATCGTTACAAGATCATGGACTCGAAATGTACCACCTGTCCCCATCCTGATCGATACGAAATGTATCGATTCGAACAAACCTCCGCATGCTTGCCTACCAATCTGGGTGTTTTTCCATCGAGTCGAAATCCATCTAGCCTTCCTATCCGATCAATACGAAGTCATTGAGTCGAACCTGTGTCGATCGATACGAACGGTATCGATTCGAAGTACTTACTTTCTGATCGATACGAAACGTATCGATTCGAACCACCACCATGCCCTGCCTTTGATCGATACGAACACTATTGATTCAAAACACTATCCTCCTGATCGATGCAAAACACATCGATACGAACCAATCCTTTGCACCGATGGATACGAACAGCAAGTTCTTCTTACCTTGCATCGATCATATCTCCTTCATACAAACTCCGATTAGCCTAAAATTTGAAACATAGCCTCTCCTAGTCCTCATCATCATCTCCAATCGATTCTGTCCTGATCGAAGCTCGGCCAAATTTTAACGACATCGATTGCAACCTTGTTTCCAATCAATCTCCAATCCTGATATCCATCATTCCTTGCCAATTTGGTGATATTCCAGCTTTGACCAAAAAGTGGGATAATATATATTTTAACATGGGCCATCAAATATGTATATAGAGTCTAGTTAAGCGCTTTGTTAAAATCATTCCTCAAGAATCATCATTCACATTCAAATTAACTTGCATGCATATTTTAATCAAAATCAAGTTTTCAAAAAATGCATGGAGCGAGTGTAATGACCCGCCATCCATCTCCACAGAATGACGCATCATTAATAAGAAAGAAAGGGATAGAAAAGAGAAAAGAAAGAAGAGAAAGAAGAAACAACATCAGAATCTAAACAGCGGAACGAATAAATTATATTAATAACATAAACATTACATAGTTTACAACCACTGTTAGAGTTACATAGATAAACAACACATACTAGACAGTTATAAACACCTGTCTAGTTATACAACTCAATACAACACAGCGGAAATATATATATATATATCTACACGCAGAAGCCTCCTGCTCCATTGCTCCTCCACAATTCGTCAAAGCCAAACTGAAACCCTTGGCTACTAGTAAAAATTTGAGTACCCAAGAGTTTAAGAAAAACAGAATAAACTCCGAGTCAGACATGGGTCTGGTGTGAGTAACAGGTTAAGGTTGCTTAATTTTCAAAACCTTTTGAAAAGGAAGGTATCACGTAAGACTTCCCACACATAGACGTGGAAAAGTTTTTACCTTACGCTAACCAAAACATTTGATAGGAAATTCAGTGATATTATAATAGGTCTAGGGTTTTCAGGTAAATATGAAATAGCCGAAAATGTTGGTAATGCAATCAAAACCGTTGGCACTTATTGGATTTTGGATTCCATACAATGGCGGGGCTACTGGGGTACCGCCCGTCACAGTATGTGGCCTAGATCACCGTACCGAGGAGCCACCCCAACTCCCCTACAACACAAGGCCAGAACCATCGCTTACTGGACAGTCCCGAACAAGACAACCCCGACAGTTGGAGCTCACAACTGTCCACACAGCCGAAATAAAAGGGACCTCTAGACAGGGGAAAATCTCGTCCTACTTGGGCATGACCCACTTACCCTTGTTGCACCTCCCCTGTTTTAGCCATTCTCGGTTGATGAGGCTTGAGGCTACGTTTACCTTTAGTGAACACATCACTTAGAATGCTCATCATCCACCTGACGATGTTCTGAAAGCATTCAATCCATACAAGTTCGTTCCGGGTTCGAACGAAACCGCAGGCGTTATCTCGTTGCACTCATTTTGGAATCACCCTCACTGCTAACGACGATAACCCTTGCACTCTGAATCTTCATCTTCACTTGAGATTCACGACCTACCGTTAATTTGGATCGATGTGGTTTTCGGATATCCAAATATGGAAACACGATCCCGGTCTCATCGAAATCCAAAACGTGTCTTTTAGGTCCAAGTTGTTTAAGGTTAAACAATTCAATTATCTATATATGCACAGAAAGATAGCCCACAAATCATAATTGATAATCAACATTATCATAATAAATAGATGATCCCTATCATCATAAAATAGGTAATCCCTATCATCATCAAAGTAGATAATCTATATTATCATCGCAATGCAACCAAAGCATTCATACCATACAATATTACCTATCTCATTTCTGAGATCACATCCATTCATATATAAGAAAAGATTTACTTAATCACAATATAATTAATTTAAAATGAATTAAATTAATTACGTCCATCTCTAATTAATTTAAAGTGAATTAAATTAATTACTTCATCTTTAATTAATTTAAAATAAATTAAATTAATTACTTCATCATTAAATCTTGGTTACTCAACCATTTAATTGTTACAATCAATTAGTTAATCACTCAAATTTAATCACCTTAATTAATCACCCTTGATTAATTATCCTTTAATTACATTCATGTAATTATCCTTAATTAATTTCACAAATTAATTATTCTCAACCAAAAACAGTAATTAATCTATAATTACTTCAATTAATTAATTAACTATAATTAATTACATTAATCCTTAATTAATTACATAAATTAATTACCTTTATTTATTTATCATTGATTAATTTATCATAATTAATCAACTTTAATTACATCATTAATTGTAATAATTAATGATCCTTAATTTTATTTAATTAATTACTTTATTAAAATTAATTACCTTAAGTAATTAACCCATAATTATTAATCATTCCTCTTGATTAACCATAAATACTAATTAAATAACTTAATTACTTTATTAAAACAAATTAATTATTTATTAATTCATTTGTTAATTAATCCTTTGATTAATTACCAAGTAATTTAATCCAAATTACTTACATTATTAAACATCTTCCATAAATTACAACCTGTAATTATCAATTAATTACTTCACTAAGTAATTTCCAATCCATAAATAATTATCATCAAAACATCAAGTGTTTAAAATTAATTAAATTAAACAATCACATTTAACTAAATTAATTACATTAAGTAATTAATTTCCTAATTACTTCATTAAGTAATTACACTTAAACCATTCACAAATGATTATTATTAAATTAATTAATCTAATTAATTATAAAAAGTAACCACATTAATTAATTATTAAATAATCCTGGTTAATGACCTTCATTAACCATTCTCTAATTATTTTCATTAAATAATTAACTTAGATTAATCAATAATTAAATTATCTTTAATTATCCATTAATCAAACTCTAATTATTTAATTAATTAACCTTGATTAAAACTTAATTACTTAATTTATAATTCATTAATTTAAAAACAAAACTAATTAATGATCTTAATTACAAATTGATTAACTCTAAATCAATATTTATTAATTCCAAATCATTAATTAATTAAATTAATTAACCATTCCTTAATTACTCCATTAATTAAATTAATTTCAAAACATTAATCTTAATTAATTTTAAGATAAAACATTTCTAAATTTTAAAAAAAAATTTATTTGAAACAAATTACCTTTGAAAATTACTTTTAAACTTCTTTTTAAATACAAGATTTAAAATGAATATAATTTAAACTTAATCAAAGTTCAAACAATTTAAATCTTTTTTCTTAAAATTTCAAGACAACAAGTGCTTGTCTTAGAAATGAGATTCATACGAATTTTGAATCTAATTTCATTTCAAAGTTTCAATAACTTTAATTTACATTTAGTTTAAATCTTTCTAATTTAAACCTCCGTTTAATTTCAAAAACCGAGGTTCATATTTAACTTTTTATTTCCAGATTTAAATTAAATTTTCAAATCTTACCTATATTTTAAAAACTTCAAATTTAAAAGGTTTAACTTCTTTCCAAAATAAAGTAGTTAAACAAGATTAAAGTTTAAAACTTTATTTTTATTTAAAATCTAAGATTATAAATTTAAACTTGAAGTTCAAAATTCAAACCTGAATTTAAACTAGGTTTAAAACCATTTTTTTTACATTTAAAAAACTCCTGTTTTAAAATTTCCAAACAACAGTACAGGTTTTCTGATAAAACCTGTAAACTAAAAATAACCCGAGACAACCCAAATCTTCTTCGAGTAATTCCCTCATTTGCTTCGAGTTAAAAACTCGAATAACTCGAGTCATTCCCGAGTTTAAAAACTGCACACCACTAAAAAGTTCACCTGAACTTCAACTGCACGGTGCACGTGCACCGTGGCTCTGGCCATCACTGGCCATCCACCAACACTTCTACCCATCAGTGATCATCCCCTGACGACGTCACGACTCTCCAAAACCACCTCGCTTGCTCGAATTAAAACCGAGCATCAAATTTAAAACCTAGAACCATCAGAGCCCTCCACGACCCAAACCTGTCAACGTTTCTTGCTCGCCACTCCGACCATCAGAAGGTCATCCCCTTCGGCCTCAACTTCAACCACAACCAATCTATCGATTTCCAAAATATCCAATCACTCGATCAACTATATTAGCTGTAGTGATCAATTCTTAGCTCACAGTAAAACTAGGGTTTTTAAAAAAAACACACAACTGCAACATCCACAATGAATTTCATCACCGTAAATGATTTTTCTTAGCATCACCTAACACTACTCTATCACCCAAAGGAAACCCAAGCCTTCACAATTCATAAATCACCAGAATTTTCAAAAATTTCAATTTTAGTTAAATACAAAACTGCACCCTTAACTGAAATCTAAAAATCCTAATTCCTGATTTGAAAATCATGCTTTAGTTATTGTTTTTTATTTATGATATTGAATTTCAAAATTAACATGTTTGAAATTTACAGTGGTTTGAGTTTTCCTTTTTAAAGTCTTATTTCCAGAGCCATTATATTAAATTTAAGTTAAATAAATTCTTAAAATTTAGCTTATAATCAAACAAACAATGTTTAATTAGATCCTAAGTCTTAAGAATCTATGAATCAAAAAGAAAATGACTTAAATAGGAAAACTGGGATTGACATCTAGAACAGAGATGTTCTATAGATTTTTTTTCAAAATCATACAAGTATCACATATCACAAGTACACAGGAAATTCCAACATATATATATATATATATACCAATTATAACTTATTTAAAGCATAGATCAAACAACCAGATTAAATCTTTAAGTTTAAAAGGAGTTACTCACCTGAAAATAATTGAAGAACAGAGCATTCCTTTATGAAACAATTTTTGAAAGCTTTTGAATCTCTTTAAACTGAAATGCCCTTTTGCTTTAAAACTTGAGTGCTTGAATAAAATGCTTTGATTAAAGACTGCATGCTTGCTTTAGTTTGAAAAGAAAATGTACAGGCTTGATTTAAACTGCAATTGCTCTGGGGTTTTTTTTGAAGGTGTGCAGACTTGCATTTGAACATGCACTACAAGTTTGAAAAGAAAAATGCCTTGCTTCTAGTTTGAAAATAGCAGGGCATTGATTTTGAAGAGGTGTAGGCTTTTAAAAAAATGGATTTGATATTGCAGGGATTTGTATTTTTTTGAAAATGCAGGTTTGATTTGAAGAACTTGTAACAGGTTTGGTTTTTTGAAGATTGTTTACAGATTTTGCCTTTGATTTTGGGAAGCAAATTACAGAGTTTTTTTTTTTGATTCTGGAAGCTGAATACAGGGAAAATAATTCTTCTAGTTTGAGAAGTGAATTACAGGGAGTTGAGAATGGTTACAGGGTAGTGACTTTCTGGTTTGAGAATATAAAAATGGCTACAGGATTTTGTTTTGAGCTAGAAGAATGTTTTACTCATTTTCTTTGATTAGAAAAAAAATGCCAAAAAGAAACAATAGTAAGACTGCATGTTTATATAGGTGTATTCTCAGATTTTATTAAATAAAAGAAAATTAATATTTTTTTAAAATAGGCCACTTGTACAAATTTTTAACACTTGTCAAGTGAAATGTTCTATCTTATAACTTTTGTTTATATGTTGCTTAGGAAATCAACACTTGCCCTTTTATTTAAAAGTAATTTGTATTTAATTCATTAATTAATATATATATATATATATATATATTAAGTCTAATTAATTTGTTAGTTAATATTTAAATATGTATATAAATTTATAAAAGAAATAAAAACAAACTATACTTAAAATAAAGCTTATACATATAAAAATTAAAACAATCAAAAATCTATACTTTGAATTTTAATTCAAATCAAATTCAAAATCAATTATTCAAAAATCAAGTTATATATGTAAATTTAATTTGAAATAACAATTGCAAATTTTATTCAAAATCTATTTTTAAAGACAATACACTATTAATATTGTTTTTATAAATATCTTATTATTAAATTAAAATAATTATAAAAGAAATTATTCTTTTATTAATAAATTACTTATTTAATTAAGCCATAAAACTCTTTGTTAATTCATTTAAATTTAAAACTCAAGCCAAAATTATTTTAATCATTTAAACATTTTTCTTAATAATTTAAAAATCATATACTTATTAAATAGTTTTGAAAAACTTTAATATTAATTTAATTCAAAATTTCTAAATTATTAATGTATATATTAGAATTTTAAATCATAATTTATTAATTAAATTTAAACCAAGATCATTTATTTAATAACTTTAAAAAGCTTATATATTAAAAAACAAATTCTCAAATTACTAAAAATATTAGAATTAGAAAATGCTTTATTTATTAAATTTAAAACAAAGCTAATCTACTTATAATATAAACTATATATTTATATTATAAATAGAAACTAATTTATTATTTTTAAAAGATAAAATAACCAATTAAATAATTATTGAAGAAGATTATTAAATCAATTTGAATTATTATTAACAAAAATATCAATATCAATTTAATTTTTAATACAGATTATTAAATTGATATTGTTAAATATTCCGGGATGTCACAGCGGGGCTCGAACCCGGGTCACTAGTTTAGAAAGCAAGTGCTCTAACCAAATGAGCTGTGGTGATTTTAGATTATCAACAGAATTCAGTCGACTGAACAAAATCGACCAGTCGACTGAATATCTATAAAATAGCCTACTGTACACATATATGCTCTGTTTTTTACTATCTTTGAATATTCAGTCGACAGACCATTTTTCCCCGGTCGACTGAATTCTGCAATAGTCATTTTTTGTGAAAGACACTACCTTTTGCCAAGAGTCACGTTCTATTATGAAGAGTAATGGATGCTTCTATTGATCAGAACTCTTCATGAACGGTTGCATCTCTTTATCTATTATATAAACACACAAATCCACTCCACAAATAACCAATTTTCTGATTACTTTCTGATCTTACTTTCTACTATCTTTGTATTCTAAAAAGCAATTACAACTTTCATATATTGCTTGAATCTCTGAAAAAATTAACTTATTCTTTGATTCTAAGCAATATTTTCCTTTCTAAATCTTTATACACACATTTATACTTGAGGAAAGATTATAGGAAGGTTGTACTATCAAAGACATATCGGTGTTATTATGAACACATAGTGTCAAAGCAATTCTACTGAAACTATTGAAGTCCAGTTCGGTTGTTCAGGCGGGTAAAGTCCTCTTTCGGTTGTTAGAGGCGGAAAAATCATGTTCGGTTGTTCAGGTGTTGTATACCTATTCCTTCGGGTTAAGAGAGGGTTATTGTGAGAAATTCCAGAGGGAAGTCTGGGAATGAACGTAGAACGGGAAGTTCGAACCAGTATAAAAACTCCTGGGGTGCTTATTCGTTTTTACTTTATTATTATTATCTGTTTCCGCATTTAGATTATAATACATTCCATATTAAACGATCCTAAGTGATAACTAGCAACAAAGTAGTCACTTTCATTTTGTAACAGAGCCAGGTTTCTTATAACCGTTACAAAGTTATCTGATATCTTGCTTATATGGAAAACAACACCACTAATACTAGTTTTATTGAAGGTCAATCCACTGCATGACCTCCATTCTTTAATGGTTTAAACTATAATTATCGATCTACTCGTATGTGAATCTATATGCGATCTAATTGTTTTGAATCATGGAATATCACAGAGAATGAATACACTCTTCCTATTGGAGAATATTCCACTTGGTCAAACACACAAAAATTAGATGCTACTGCCAACGCTAAAGCTATGAACATGTTATTTTGTGCGCTAGATAGAAATGAATTTAATCGTGTTAGCATGTGCCAAACTGCTTATGAAATATAGAGAACGCTTAAAATCACTCATGAAGGAACTAACAAAGTCAAACAAAGCAAAATCTCCGTGCTCAAAAATTAGTTTCAAAACTTTAGAATGAAACAAGATGAATCCATCAATGATATGTATTCCAGATTTCAAGATATCTATCTTTCACTATTAAGATTAGGAGAAAATTTTTCTGATTTTGATATAGTATCAAAAATCCTAAACTCTTTAACGGATGAATGGGAAAGAAAGGTCCTAGCTATTGAAGAAGCAAACGATCTTTCAACTATGAGACCAGAAGAGTTAATAGGAAATCTAATGTCATATGAAGTGAATTTGCAGGCAAAGAAAGTTCAAGCACAAGAGAAGAAGAATCTAGCGTTTCAAGCAGAACATGATGACTCTGACTCATATGAAGAGGATATGGCATTTATTGCTAAGAATTTCAAAAAGTTTTTGAAATTCAAAAATAATAACAAGGGCAAGAGCTACAAAAATAATTCTAGCAATAATAATAGCAATAAACCATCATCATCTGTCATGGAATGTTATGAATGTCATAAGAAGGGTCATATGAAGAAAGATTGTCCAGAAAAATAGAAAAACAAATTCAAGAAGAACAAATTCAAGAAGAAAGCATTTTCTATAACATGGGATGATTCAGATTCTTCATCATCAGAAAGCGACAGTGACAGTGACACAGAGCAAGCAAATGTATGCTTCATGGCTTCAAATGATGATGTAAGTGAACTAAATTTGGAAGATTTAGTTGAACTTAATTCTGAACTAGTAGATTTTGTAAAACAGACTAAGAAATATAATAAGGAGTTACAAGGAAAACTAAATAGATCTGAATTGGAAATTAGTATGCTTAGAGATGAAAAGAAAATTCTCGAAGAAGAACTAGGAAAATCTCAAGAATCTAATTATAATTTAGCTTCGCAACTTTCTATGATAACTCAGGAATTAGAAATTCAGAAGAATAAAAATGATGATTTATCAGTTGAAATTAATGATTTAAAATCTAACACTAAAGTATTTGAGTTAGAAAAATCTAGTCGTAAAACTAAGCTAGAAGATATTAATAAAAATATTTCTAACTTTAATAAAGGACGAGAAAATCTTTCTAACATTATAGAAAATTCTCAGTCTACTTCAAATAAAATGGGTTTAGGATATAATAAAATTGATCGTAGAAATAGCACTAGATATGCTTTCATGTATAGTAAAAATGATAGTGCTAGTGATAAATTTCGAGTAAAACCTAAATCCAATAGAAATTCAAATACTACTATGACCTATAATGTTGATAATTTCGCTAGAAGTACAAAATCATTAACAGGAAATATGAATAAAAATTATCTTCGTATTTGGGTTCCTGTTAATTGGAAAAAAAGAGAAAAATACATTGATGATTATTTAAATATGGTAGTTAATAATGAAAATTATATTTATAAAGGTTCGCCCACACCCAAATGGGTATGGTTTCCTAAAAATTAGGAAATTATAAAAACCTTGGGTATCGCATGCTTTAAATGTTAATTTTTTCTAATACCTTACATTATAAGTAGTGATCATTTTGTTTTATATTTCTCTATGTTAACACTTATGTAAAATATAATTTATATCATCATATATACTCTCCTTTTTGTCGATGACAAAGGGGGAGAAAGATATTGCTCTCTAACACTATTTGCAGAAATAAACCATGCAAGCACATATTCAGGGGGAGAAAAGATTAATTATTTACAGGAATATATAGCATAGATTCAGGGGGAGAAATCTATAGCACAATTACAGGAAGATATTCAGTGAAAGAGATAAGATCAGCAAAGCTTGTCAAATATTCATTCGTAGCAAATGAAGTTGTCATCGTCAAAAAGGGGGAGAATGTTGGATCATAGGTTTTGATTGCTGACAAGACACAACAGTTCACGAATCTACGACTACGATAACATCCAGACTCATCGGCTCAATATATAGTTTGTATAGTTATATATATTTTAACAAGGGCCATCAAATATGTATATAGAGTCTAGTTAAGTTATTTGTTAAAATCTTTCCTCAAGAATCATCATCTTTAATCTTCGTAATATGAACTTGACTCTTCTTGGTAAATGGTTATGGAAATTCAGAGATACCAATGATAATGCCTTTTGGAAGGAGATTATTTCTAAATATTACTACAATGGTAGTAACAATTTCTATTATATAGTCCTTTGGTTACTCGTAATCAATCTTATTTTTGGAATTCCATTTTAAAATGTAGTGAGATTTTTAACTTAGGAGTTAATATTATTGTTCACTCTGGTAATAATACATCTTTTTGGCACGATAGTTGGATTTCAGCTACTCCTCTTAAGAATGAGTTCAAAGATTTATATGATATTTGCAACTTTAAATATGCATTTATATCTGAACTCGGAAAATGATCCTCCTTGGATTTTCAGTTTTAAAAGTATTTTAGTAGGTTCAACCCTTGGACAGCTTTATTTGCTTTATGCTAGATTAAATCTTCATAATATTGACAACGAGAATGATTATATTAGTTGGGAGTGGGATAAGAGCAAGAAATATTCTACAAATTCCTTTACAAATTTATTAACTTTTCAGGTGTAACTGATAATTGTTTTAAATTTATCTGGAAGACTAACGGTCTTCCAAAATCTAAAATTCACATGTGGCTTATTATTCATGGTAAATTAAATACAATCGAATTTTTAAAAAGAAAAAATATTCACATTGATAGTATTTGTTGTTTTTGTAATACACATTTTGAAGATATTAATCATATTTACTACGATTGTATGGGTACCCATTTTATTCTTATGAATACCCTCAATATTTTTGAGTACAAAATTAGTTCTAGAGTTACTGATTGTTTTTTTCTATTGGAAAACTTTTAGATTTAAGTTTAATAAGGATAGTAGATACTTGCTTGATACTCTTTTCGCTATATCTAGTTGGTATATTTGGTTTGAGAGAAATCAAAGAATTTTTAAATAACTATATTCACTGTAATAATTTGATTTTTTTAATTTCATCTTTTTGCTTAAATTGGGTCTCTAATCCTAATTATAAATTTGCCAAAAACATTTGTTTTAAGGAATATGTTAACAAGGTTAGTAATAATATTAATATATTCAAACATAACATTAATAATTTTGATTTCAATAATACTAATATTAATGCCTCTTCCAATTTAAATGATATTAACATGTTGCATACTAATTTTCTTCCTATCATAGGTCCTTAAAATTGTTTCTAGTAATGATTAGTTTTTTTTAATCATCCACTTTTTTCTGCTTGGTTCATATTTCCTTAACTTTTTAGTATTGTTAGTTTTTTATACTAGTTTATATTTGCTTTATTTTTCTCGCATATATGTATATAAATTCTATTTATATACATATATGTGTTGCATGCTGATTATTTTTCCTAGTTTTGTTTTAGGTTTGGATTAGGTAGGTTGCTGGTTGATCTTTTTAGGTTTGTAGGATTGCTAGCATCTTTATATTGGCATGTAGGATAGCTATTCGCACGAGTTCAGATGGCATCGGGCATCTCTTTCAGTTATTCTATGTCTTCAAATTTTATAGAGTTTCTATTCTGATGGTGTTGGCTTTCAGAATCTTCGAATTTTGTTCTTTGTTTAGTTTTCTAGGTACCTCCAACACCTTATTATCGGTCGGTGGCCTTGCCGGAGCTCGGTATTAGGGTGTAATGGGCGGTGGCTTTACCGGAGCTCATTATAGGTGTACCTTTTACTTTATTTGTTTCTGGTACATTTGACTTGTCACCCACCAGGCATGTTGGCAGCACCATTTTATGTGTTTTATATATAGCTTCATGTGTGCTCTCCTCTTTTATTGGAGGATCACACATTTCTCCCAAAAAAGTATATTATATAATACTCAAATGTATTATAATTTAAATTCAATAATACAAAACCCATATAAGCTCACATATAATATATATATATATATACAGATATATATATATATATATACAGATATATATATATATATATATATATAACCGAACCCATCAATACTTATATAACACCATACAGACTTAGAATAATATGACTTATACTTTTTAAACATACTGTTTTTTATACTTAGAAAAAAATATGCAGCAACAGACAAATCAAGTAAAATGAAATCATGTATAACTTATAAACTTATATATATACACATATATTTTTATACGTATATAACTTTAGGTTTTTCATATATTATAAACACTAATATATATACTGAGAAAATAAAATGTATACGTAATACATATAAGATTTCACTGTAACAAAATGAAAAAAACTTTACACGTAAACATTACATATATCAACCTATAAACATATATATATATATATATATATATATAATATCAAAACATATATATACATATATTTTTCAAATGTCAACAGCTAATAATGCACATATATAAGTCAAATTACTATAACCATTTACTGTAAACATATGTTTCACTTATAATTTATATACGAATAGCAATTTCAACCATGCAAAATAATGTATACCTTATATTCATCTATATACATGCAGACTTCAAAATTTTACCAAGTATATATTAATTAATATATACAAACATATATATATATATATATATACGTATGTATATACTTATATTGTATAACAACAAACATGAGTATATATGTATATATACACCTAGAAACAGGGACATGAGTTGATCGGAAAAAAAGAGAAAGGAAGATGGCAAGGCCAGGGACATGCTGACATGATGTGCTCTTCGGTTTGGTAAGTGGAAGGTGAGGTGATGCATGGAAGAGGCTGTGCAGTGAGGAGGGTAGGTCGATGCTTGGTGAGCTGGCGGCGTTCGTCTTGTGCTCGGTAGAGGATGGCTGGAGATATGAGCTTGAGCAAAGAGGGTGATACAGGCAAAGAGCTGGAGGCATGGGCTATGAGGTCGAGGTAGTTTGCGTGGGTTTTGCGTGGGTGGATACCAGGTGCAGTTCTAAAATATGGATGCAACTTCATATAAATTTTCTCTGAGAAAAGTAGGAACGTAGAAAAAAAAGGAAGAAAGTGAACAGGTTACCATATTATACTTTACCTCACAAGTGAAAAGGCAGGAAGAAAAAATGGTAAAACGATCCAACAAAAAAATTGAATATTGGGAATAGAAAAACTAACTGCTGGGTTCAGAAATTATACTGATAGAGGTAATTGGTTTATACATTGGAAAAAAGATAGGAACCCAAGAGACTAGGTTGCAAAACCGATACGCTGGCGTTTCGCAGATTGCACCGCACACCGAACTCTGAGATACACAATTGAGTATACTACAGAGATCAACAGAACGAGACGATTAAAACGGTATACAAATATAAATGGTACGATCATTCTATCAAAAGTTGATAGTCGGTACCGAAAATGCTGCTAATTTGCCAGAAAATAAGACAGACGGAGCCATAGCAGTCCAACTTTGGAGAAACGAAATATGTCGTCTTACTCAAAAGATGATTTACAAATTTATTGTATAAAAATATTCAAGTTTGAAAATATTTTATCATCATCAATTTTTGACTGATTTGAATTTATATAAAACTACACAATAAAATAAACTTTCATATTTTTGGATGTAAATTTCCCATTTGCTATGTTTAATTAGACGCATTCCAAATATAAAAAATTTATTTAAAAATTAAATTATTTAAAATTTCACAAAAATTAAATTATTTAAAATTTCACAAAAATTCAGTTAAATACGTTATTAAATCGTTAAAATTTACGGGTCGTTACAACCAATATTAAAATAATATATATAATTAAAATCTTTGTTTTAATTTAAATACATTTATTAAAAATATAATCCTTATATATTAACAAATATACATATAAAACTTATACATCAAAAATCCAAATCTATATATATTCCAAGATCATTGTTAAATTTAACATACCTTTAATATATATATATATATATATATATATATAATATATGATATTAATAGTACATGGAATTATTTAAAACTAATATATACTATTGTTCCATAAACTGACTGTACATCAACCTAGATACATACACCTAACATATATATAATACAAAGTCTTTGTACATATGTATAGGCAACATATTTCTTTTATAGTATATGAACTATATCATTTACCTACAAACAACAAATAGTATATAAACTATATTATTTACATACAAATAGCAAATAGTATATTATCTATATGTAACTAATATATACAACTGGTCATACATATCATATATTTTTAAATCAATATAAACTTTTGTACACAAAACCAGGTTTTAAAAAAAAAAAAAAATTATCGGCCTTGTACACATACTAATATATATAATACTAATACATTATAATACAAAGCCTGATATACAAAAGATCATACACACACACATATATATATACATATTGGATGTCATAGAGTATAATTTAAAATATCAGTATCTAAATCATGCTATATAAAAAGAGTAAAATAGAACCATATCAAGTACACTTAACTTATATACATAATAATAGATTATCTTCAAACATGCCCGACTTTATATAAATAACATTATTACTGTCACCATAATATATATAGCTGATACATAAGTTTATATAGGCTTATGTTATAAAATATGACTTATACTTTATAAAACACAAAATACAACATATAATTCAAGTTAATATATATATAAACCGTCAAAATGTATAACTCGTATAAACTATACTTATTAAAATACATATATATGTGTGTGTGAATTACTTTATATATGTATTAACACCTTTTCGGAATTTTAACATAGATTCAAGCATACTTATTATAAAAAATAACTTGTATGGACTCAGACATCTACAACTTATAGACGTATGTATGTGTGTGTGTATAGGTAAACTGTCATGCATATTTTTAGTGAGAATAGAGATCAAACATAGCACAATAGAGATATATTGCAATTTAAAACTAATAATGAAACCAGTGTCTTTCATGCATCATATATGTACTAATATATATAAAACATTGTATATATATTATCAAACTATTTCAGATATACTACATAGCTTCAGTATATATGAGTTACCGACAAAACTATATATATAACTTACTTAATATATATCTCTATAACTCTATATATGAACATAGATTCACCCGCATACATTGCATAGAGGAGAAAGGAGATAAAAAATGACTCACAGGCAAATCTTCGTAAAATATATATAAATCTTGGATATGTATTCTATACCAGAAGAAATGAACCAACCCAAAACATAAGAATCGAAACAAACTTATATTGAAGTGGTGGAACATCTATGGTCAGAGAAAATCAAAAGTTCAATGACCGATGGCTATTTATTTTTAGTCGTTTGAAAATTGAATGGTCATAAGAAGTTTAAAAGCTAAAATTTTGGAACCGATACGATTGACCATTGCACGGTTTCCGCTATGTACCAAACTCCAAAACATAGAATTGAATATACTGTAGATATCAGCACGACGAGATGACCAAAACGGTATACAGATATCAGTGGTACGATCATCCAATCAAACGTCGATAATCGGTACCGAAAATGCTGCTAATACATTGAAAATAAGATAGACAGAGCAATAGCAGTTCAAATTTGATAAAACAAAATATGATGTCTCACTCAAAAGATGATTTACAAATTTATTATATAAAAGTATTCTGGTTTGGGAAATATTATATTATCATATAACACAAACTGATTTAAATTTAAATAAAACTACACAATAAAATAAACTTCAATATTATCAGATGAAGGTTTACCGGTTGTTATGTTAAAACAGACATTTATCAAATATCAAATTTTTATTTCCATATTTAATTATTTAAAATTCCAAAAAATTTCAGTTAATTACGTTATAAAAACTATTAAAATTTATGGGTCGTTACAGTTTACCTATTTCAAACTAATTAAATTTAATTAATACAACATTTTAAATCTATTTAATATAACTTAAATCTATTTAATCTATTTTGAATTTATTTAATCTATCTTAAATTTAATTAATCTATTTAAATCTATTTAAATTTATTTAAGTCCTTTTAAAATCTTTTCAAATCAAAATAAATCTATTTAAACTATTTTAAAACTATTTTAGTATACTTTAAATTATTTTAAAACTATTTATCACTATTTAAACTATTTTTTAAAATTTAAGACTCTGTAAAGTTGAAGTATTTACATTTAAATCCTTGATGATGATACAACCTAATTTGGAATTTGGAATTTGGAATGGATATCTTTTTGTGAACTGACATAATTGAGTAAATATAATGATTTTGGAACGGGGATTTAATTAACTACCTTATCGATAAAGGAAAGTGAATATATTTCAAAGGTGAATATAGTTTTGAAAATGAATATGATTTTCAAAGTGAATATAGTTTTTGTAACGACCCAGAATTTCTGTCATTTGAAATTCAGATTTTTAATTGATTTTAAATATTAACAAGTAAAATTTATAAGTCGAATAATTTATTTTTCGAATATTTAGATTTAACTGGATAATTAAATCGACAATTTAATATTTGAAATTGCATAAATAATTGGGAATTGGGTTTAATGTGATTAAAAATGATTTATAAAGTTATATTAAATCATATTGGAGTTAGTTTGGGAACTTTAGAATCGAATTAAAAGTTCATTTATGAAAATTGAATATTTCAATATTTAATTGACGACTAAAAATAGCCATTTTTCAAACAGTCTCGGATTTCGACGAAACTAGTTTCATCGGATCTGTAATATTATATTATTGTATGGTTTCAAATTTCGTGTCAATCGGATTTACCGTTTGCCCGGGCCAGGCTAAAACGCATAGAAATTTGATTAACCGGTTTAATTTAAATTTGATCGTTTATTGCCGTAACTCGCACAGATGATTGAATTGGCTCCCGAAACCTATTCCATTATGTCCGGAACGCAGGATAAACACTAGAAACGCCGGTCACCGCACGAGATTTAGAGTTCGAAAAATCGGATGAATAGTGTTTTTCGTGAAATGTTCTATAAAAAGACGTTTTATTCTCCGTTTGCAAGAAAATAAAACCCTAACTACTTTCAGCCCTAGCCGCCACTCTTTACTATCAATGGCCGGCATCTCACCCTCTTCTTCCTCCATTTTTGGCCAATCCACTAATAATTAACAAAAACATTCAACTGTAACATTGAAGATCGTATTGAGTTCTAGAAGATCAATAGTGGAGATCGTTTAACTCGAAGTGGATCGACGGCAAATTGCTCGTGAAGTCCTCATGTTCGAGCACGTTTTTCATGGTCAATGGGTGACCGAGTTCGCCGCTATGCGAGCCGAAGGTGGAGATCACGTTGGCGTTTGGAGTGGTGGTGCTCGATCGACGTGGAGTTGCTCGTATGGATCGCGACAATTAGGTTGAAGGGCGGCTCGTGGGTTCGATTTACCTGGAAATGAAATGCGATGGAGAAGAATGCGTTTGCGGCCTTGATCTCGTGTAGGAGTTTTGACGGCTGTGATGAATCTAAGGTTTAAAATTATAAAAGGAAATTGTAAATTATTATATTATAATTCGCTCAAACTTTAAATTGTTGTATCTTTTTCATACGAGATCGAAAAATGACTAAACAACTTGCATTGGCTTCGTTTTGACGAGCACTAGGCAATGGAACTAGATTGGAGTCGTTTGGAGCTAGTTTGAATTTCGGGTTAAATTAAACGCGTGTTTAATTTTATTCGAAACAAAAAGCTACAACTATTATCGAAAACTCAAGGTGGGAACTTCTCACTCAATCGAATTGTTTCGATTTAAATTTTAAATAGTTAGATTTAAAATTGCTTGATTGTGTGATTGGATGATAATTATTATCTGTTGAATTGAAATAGACCCTACACGCCGCATATTAAGCGGATGTTATTTATTAAAAACATATACCGCGATAATTCCAACTTGAATGGAATTGGTATTATATATGTACTTGGAGTTGATTTCCCGCATTATATAGCGGATGAGACCCTATTGCGCCGTATAATAGCGGATAGTATTTTATAAATCCCATATACCGCGATATTCCATCTTGAAGCGGAATTGGTATTGTGCTAACATCTATGGATGCAGGGAAACAGGTTGGAGGGATCCAACAGGATTCCTCAAATGATTGAATTGGTTGAAATATTGTGTGTTGATCTATTTATAATCTGCGTGATTATCTTTGTGATTGAAATCGTTAAAGCTAAATTTTAGCCGAATATATTTTGGTATCGTTAGATGCCGAAAATAAATAAAATTTGATTTTTGGAAATTTAAGTTGAGAATTCATAATAAAATTTAATTTTGGAGTTGATTCATTTTAAATGAATAAACGATGTGATTTTTATGTTATAAAAATTTTGATTTTTGTGAAATATAACCAAAATGCGACTTTTGAAATAAATAGTTGATTAATTTATAAAATGGTTTAAATTGGGATTTTTGAATTATTATAAATGATTTATATAAAAGATTTGGAAAAATTGATATTTATAAATTAAAATATTGGAATAATAAAAACGAGTTTTTATAAGTATTAAAATGAAGTATAAATGGATTTCATAAGTGAATGAAATCTATATATTTATAAATTATGAAGTTATAAAATGTATAGATTTTTGTAAAATAAAAGATTTATAAGTAATTAACTTACAAATTGGATTTTGGCGTGTAAATAGGATATGGATAGAATTTGTTAATAAAGTGATTTTATAAGTTGAAGTTGTTATAAAGTATAAATGGAATTTATAAACGTTGTTTTATAAATCCGAAATCGACTTATTTTAATACGTTTAATTATTATAGCCTATTAAAGGAAATATATTCAAGATTTTGGATAGTGAATAATATATTAAAGAAATATTTTGGGAAAGTGATACTTTAAATAGAATTTAAAACAATTTAAAGATGTTTTAAAATGTGTTAAGTATCGAAATCATAGATTTCAACATTCATTGTTGAAATAGACGTTTTCGAGAAATAAAAGGGAATGGTGGACTATAACACTGTTGTTATAGTAAATGATTTCTAAAAGGCAAAGTTTTATATAGTATTGGGATTTATATATCTATCTTAATTTCGAATCCCTATACTAGTGATTTTGGGTTGTCGGAACGATGTTTTACGCAACATTCGTTTTGACCCAAATAAATGTGTTTAAAAGAAGTTTACCTTAAAGAATAAAATATATACTTAATTTGGATTTAAGTATATTGAATATTTTCAAAAGGCTGGAAATAAATGGATTTGTGAATTACTTATTATTGAATAAGTATGGAAATGTTTTCCAATATGGAGTGAATGTTTTAGATTATATCTTTTAAAGATAAATTGAAAGTGAATAATTGAAATCGATTTGAAAAATCGTATAAAAAGTGAATATATGGAAATGTAAATTAACAATGGAAATTTATAAGGGAAATTTGTTTTAAAAATAAACATTGATTTATTTTTAAAAGGCGTGGAAATAAATTTACGGATTTGGGACGTAAATTTAATAAATTGGTAAGGATTTATTTGATTGTTTTAAATGAACCATTTTGAAATGAAAGTTTTAAGGGTATAAATTGATTTGAAATTGGTTTTCAAATGGTTGAAGTGTGGAAATTATATCTTGTAAGGATTTTTTTTTTAATAAATAATTTGGAAAATTATTTGAAATCGGGTGATGTTGTGAATATTGATTGATAGTAAAATAACCGACTATCAATATTGACCCTTAAGTGGCTATATGTTGTGAATTAGTTGAAATTGAATGCTACACTAATTTTTAAATTATTGCGCTCGTTATTCGGACTACCCATTCCGAATAGTGATACGACGTAATGAATAGCATTGAAGACCGGTGGTGAAGACTGGGTATTTGTGAAAACGATAGGATGATCTATCGATTGTCTCTGCACTGTTAGCTACGGTATGGAGATTTCCTTTTTGATGGGAAATTCGATCGGGATTGTGAATATCCGGATTGCAAGGGCTTCTGTTGAAGTGCATTCGGTTCTGTTCGAACCCAGAACAGACTTGTATGGTTACGTGTCTGACATTACATTTTGAGATATAAAGCAGATTTCTTTCAGATACGTCTCTGTTGGTCGCGGAGAATTTATTCTCTTAGCTTAACACCCTTCTCTGAGACGTACGAGCTCAGAGGTTTTGTAGTTGAAAGTTATCAGCGATATATTCCCAATTTGGTAATGTGGCATGCTGAGTGTTGTTGTGTGATGATTATTTATTGATCATTTGTTGATCAAAGCGTGGCTTTGTGAATAAGCGTAGCTTTGTGGACGAGACTTCGTCAAACCTCACACCCCGAAAATGGTTGAAACAGGAATATGCGGCAAGGTTATGAGGGTCGCTCCCTTTAGGGTATGTCATTTCCTTTTGGAAAGGGTGGTGTCAGGTATGGATCCCTGATGCTTAACCTCTGTGGTTTCTCCAATCTCATTTTTCTGTGTGGTTGTTGCTTGGTGATCGAGGGCCCTCGGATAAAGGTCCCAAAGGACCCGGGGGGTGGCATATTCGTGTAGTAGTTACCTAGTGACAAAGATAACCCGACCTTGTGTTGGCAGAGAGCTGGTTAAGTTCTCGGGACGTCCCGCCAGAGACGATCCCATGTGGCAGTAGGAAGTTCCTTAGCCTGACCATTTGTTGGAAATCCAATTCCCAATACGAACCCATTACGGTTTTACTTGTATAACCTGCCATTTACTTATGGTGGTCACCACTATTTAGATGGTAGCTATAGTAGGCGTAGTTCGAAATGTCTATGCTGGCTAAGATTAATATTCTATTTTCGAAATGCTTTCTACACTATGCATTAATAATAACATCAAAAAAATGATTTGTTTTTGCATAGTAAGCATCTTTGACTATCATAAGGAGAAATCTCCTCCAATTCTGCGTTTGCATTGTGTGTGTGCGGGAGGCCTTTTGGTAGTTTCATTTTCCAAAAGCATTGCGGATATTCTTCACTTCTCTTGTTGTTGTTGTTGTTGTTTTAAAGATAAATAACTGTTTTGGGTTCTCACACCAGTCTTGCTTATCTTAGTGAAATCTGATGGGGGGTTCTCGCTTCGCGGTTAGGTGGCGAATGGGAGACTCTTACCCCTACATGTCCTCTCTTCGTGAATAGGGGTTGGTTAGGCGTAAGCTATGACAGTCGAAAGGCTAGCCGTAAAAGCAAGTTTGGGATACCAGTGTAAGCCACGGCGGTTATTAGCCGATGACGATGGTTAAAAAGCCAGGTATGTTACATGTGGTATCAGAGCATTTGGTTAAGTGACAACCTTGGCACTGTTGGGGATTACTCATTAGAGATAGAGTCAGTAATGCTCTAGAATGAGTTTGAGTGTAATAATACATATGAGAGCGTATTTGTTAGTGAATATGAAATTGTTTTGTATTGTGTTGACTTATCGGTTGATTGTTTATAGATTCTGGTCGGTGCAGTCTAGTTAACTATCATCGATAGGGGTTTCTAAACTTTTAAACGAGATAAACCGACATAGTATTGTTTTCAATTGGGTAAATGAAATAATTTTACCTCGATTATATTATATATATATAGGAATAATTTTTCAGAAATTATCAAAGTGTATGTAAAATTGAATTGTCTGATTGTTGAAAAATGTAAGAAAATACATAAGTGAATCAACATTGTTCGAATAATCTGAATAAAAACAACAATTGTAAAAGAATAAATTATATAAAAACAACAATTGTATAAGTATAGAATTATAATTGAAATAATTTACAATTGTGGAATAATATTGTATAAGTAAAGGGAAATAGTAAAATTATATAAGCAAGATTTATAAATGAGATTTATAAATAA
Organism: Allium cepa; assembly: GCA_030765085.1. Lineage (NCBI taxonomy): Eukaryota > Viridiplantae > Streptophyta > Magnoliopsida > Asparagales > Amaryllidaceae > Allium > Allium cepa. Next base: position 107,300,809 of record CM060941.1, on the reverse strand, counting down.
AGGAAAATTTTGAAAGAATTTAAAGCATTGGATTCACTACGGTTGCTGAGGAATAATAAGGATGATGACTGCAGCATCATCAGTATCATTTTTGAGTTTCTGTGTGATGGATTAGCTACCATAGTAAATTGAAATTGAAGTTTTGCTGTGATAAACAAATTTGAAATTGAAAATCCAAGTTGAAATTGATAAATATAAGTAAAACGAGTTTTGAACTTATATTATGAGATAAAAATTTTAGCTTTGGTAAAGTTAAAGAATTTGAGTTGGCATAACAAAACATATGATTTGGAATTTAACTAAAGGGAGTTAAACAAATTAAATCAGATTCGGAAGTTTAAATAAGTAAGTTGTATAACTTATAAAGTGAGAAGATGTAAGTGAAACCAAATGATAAATGGTTAAATAATTTGATAAGCAAAACGAGATAGAATTTGAATAAGTGATGAATTTGACTTAAGTAAAAGTTAAATAGAATTTACTTTAGAATTGGAATCTGAATTGGATTTGTAAGTGGAAATTTAAGTTAAGTTAAACAAATGATGAATTGAAATGGAATATAGCTTAAGTAATATTGAATAAAGTTGATTTTGGTATCGAAGTAAAATAATAAAGTGAATTAAATGGATGTGAACTTAAGTTATATAAAAGGAGATTCAACTTTATTTGTGAAATGAATTAGCAATAAAATTAATGAAGGGATTGAATGTTAATCAATCGAATGTAAGTGAATTGATATGAAACAATGGATATAGGTGTTAATTCATTAAAGTTAATAAATTGAATGTAAGCCAATTTAATATTAAACCAAATCGGAATTAAGTGTTGAACCAAATTGAATATAAATTTAATAATTTGGTTATGTTGAATATACATTGGTTGTTATTTGATTGTTAGTTGATTGTATATAAATTCATTAAGTGTTAATGAAATTAAACTAGTGAAATTGAAAGCTATGTAATTGAATGCAAATTGGAAGAAAATGAATTTGAATAGAATTGAATTTGATTTGGAAGTGAACTAAAATGGAGGTAAATTAGTGAATGTATACTAGTTGGAAATGAACAAATGAATATTTGTAAAGTCCAATGTTAACAAATCAAATGTGATTAAAATGAAAAACCAATTCATTGAATATTAATGAGAAATGAAAGAATATTGATTTGGTTATTGATTTGTTGGATGTTAATTGGATGATAGTTGTTTGATGGTTGAATTTGTTGTTTTGTTGCATTTGCCATGTTGGCATATGTAGTTGTTATGTTGCCATATGCTGTATATTGATACTATTTTCATATATACATGTTCTCACTTGTTTGATTGAGTGTATAGTAGGTCCGGATGGCGCTTGCTTCGCATTTGGAGCTCGCTTTCGTGCTATATTAGCCGTATATGCTCGCTAGTACTATATAAGGTTCATATCTCGGATTACATATCGTACTTTTACACTTTTTTTCCTACGGGATGCCTCATCACTTGATGAGATGTATATTTGTGATATATATATATATATACTGTCATTTTTTTTCCGGATCGAGCCGCGCAAAGGAGGTTATGGCGAAATTTTCCGAAAATTTAAGGTGTCAGAATATTTTTGAGAAAATTGAATTTTTTTGAAAAAGATACCTAAGTATAGATTTGAAAACTTAGTAAAGTTATTGTAAGAAGTTTAACTATGAATTTTGTAAAGGTTAAACACTTAAAAGATTTGTAAACCTAATTTGAACGGTTTGTTTTGGGAAGTTAATGGATTTTGTGAATTTTTCTTACTTGGTAATTTCGAGGATGAAATTCTTTTAAGGGGGGAAGTTTGTAACTACCCAGAATTTCTGTCATTTGAAATTCAGATATTTAATTGATTTTAAATATCAACAAGTAAAATTTATAAGTCGAATAATTTATTTTTCGAATATTTAGATTTAATTAGATAATTAAATCGATTATTTAATATTTGAAATTGCGTAAATAATTGGGAATTGGGTTTAATATGATTAAACATGATTTATAAAGTTATATTAAATCATATTGGAGTTAGTTTGGGAACTTTTAAAATCGAATTAAAAGTTAATTTGTGAAAATTGAATATTTTAATATTTAATTGACGACTAAAAATAGCCATTTTTCAAACTGTCTCGGATTTCGATGAAACTAGTTTCATCGGATCCGTAATGTTATATTATTGTATGGTTTCAAATTTCGTGTCAATCAGATTTACCGTTTGTCCGGGGCAAGCCAAAACGCATAGAAATTTGATTAACCGATTTAATTTAAATTTGATCGTTTATTGCCGTAACTCGCACAGATGATCGAATTGGCTCCCGAAACCTATTCCATTGTGTCTGGAACGCGGGATAAACCCTAGAAACGCCGGTTATCGCGCGAGATTTGGAGTTCAGAAAATCGGATGAATAGAGTTTTTCGTGAAATTTCCTATAAAAAGACGTTTTATTCTCCATTTGCAAGAAAATAAAACCCTAGCTACTTTCAGCCCTAGCCGCCACTCTTCACTATCAATGACCAGCATCTCACCCTCTTCTTCCTCGATTTTTGACCAATCCACTAATAATTAACAAAAACATTCAACTGTAACATTGAAGATCGTACTGAGTTCTAGAAGATCAACGGTGGAGATCGTTTAACTCAAAGTGGGTCGACGGCAAATTGCTCGTGAAGTCCTCATGTTCGAGCACGTTTTTCATGGTCAATGGGTGACCGAGTTCGCCTCTATGTGAGCCGAAGGTGGAGATCACGTTGGCGTTTGGAGTGGTGGTGCTCAATCGACGTGGAGTTGCTCGTATGGATCGCGACAATTAGGGTTGAAGGGCGGCTAGTGGGTTCGATTTACCTGGAAATGAAACGCGATGGAGAAGAATGCGTTTGCGGCCTTGATCTCATGTAGGAGTTTGGACGGCAGTGATGAATCTAAGGTTTAAAATTATAAAAGGAAATTGTAAATTATTATATTATAATTCGCTCAAACCTTAAATTGTTGTATCTTTTTCATACGAGATCGAAAAATGACGAAACAACTTGCGTTGGCTTCGTTTTGATGAGCACTACGCAGTGGAAATGGATTGGAGTCGTTTGGAGCTAGTTTGAATTTCGGGTAAAATTAAAGGCGTGTTTAATTTTATTCGAAACAAAACGCTACAACTATTATCGGAAACTCAAGGTGAGAACTTCTCACTCAATCGAATTGTTTCGATTTAAATTTTAAATAGTTAGATTTAAAATTGCTTAATTATGTGATTGGATGATAATTATTATCTATTGTATTGAAATAGACCCTATACGCCGTATATTAAGCGGATGTTATTTATTAAAAACATATACCGCGATAATTCCAACTTGAATGGAATTGGTATATATATGTACTTGGAGTTGATTTCCAGCATTATATAGCGGATGAGACCCTATTGCGCCGCATAATAGCGGATAGTATTTTATAAATCCCATATACCACGATATTCCATCTTGAAGCGGAATTGGTATTGTGCTAACATCTGTGGATGCAGGGAAACAGGTTGGAGGGATCCAACTGGATTCCTTAAATGATTGAATTGGTTTCAATGTTGTGTGTTGATCTATTTATAATTTGCGTGATTATCTTTGTGATTGAAATCGTTAAAGGCTAAATTTTAGCCGAATATATTTTGGTATCGTTAGATGCCGAAAATAAACAAAATTTGATTTTTGGAAATTTAAGTTGAGAATTCATAATAAAATTTAATTTTGGAATTGATTCATTTTAAATGAGTAAACGTTGTAATTTTTATGTGATAAAAATTGTGATTTTTGTGAAATATAACCAAAATGGGACTTTTGAAATAAATAGTTGATTAATTTATAAAATGGTTTAAATTGGGATTTTTGAATTATTATAAATGATTTATATAAAAGATTCGGAAAAATTGATATTTTTAAATTAAAATATTGGAATTATAAAACGAGTTTTTATAAGTATTACAATGAAGTATAAATGGATTTCATAAGTGAACGAAATCTATAGATTTATAAATTGTGAAGTTATAAAATGTATAGATTTTTGTAAAATAAAAGATTTATAAGAAATTAACTTATAAATTTGATTTTGGCGTGTAAATGGGATATGGATAGAATTTGTTAATAAAGTGATTTTATAAGTTGAAGTTGTTATAAAGTATAAATGGAATTTATAAACGTTGTTTTATAAATCCGAAATCGACTTATTTCAATAAGTTTAATTATTATAGCTTATTAAAGAAAATGTATTCACGATTTTAGACAATGAATAATATATTAAAGAAATATTTTGGGAAAGTGATATTTTAAATAGAATTTAAAACAATTTAAAGATGTTTTAAAATGTGTTAAGTATCGAAATCATAGATTTCAACATTTATTGTTGAAATAGACGTTTTCGAGAAATAAAAGGGAATGGTGGACTATAACACTTTTATTATAGTAAATGATTTCCGAAAGGAAAAGTTTTATATAGTATTGGGATTTATATACCTATCTTAATTTCGAATCCCTATATTAGTGATTTTGGGTTGTCGTAACGATGTTTTATGCAACATTCGTTTTGACCCAAATAAATGTGTTTAAGAGAAGTTTACCTTAAAGAATAAAATATATACTTAATTTGGATTTAAGTATATTGAATATTTTCAAAAGGTTGGAAATAAATGGATTTGTGAATTACTTATTATTGAATAAGTATGGAAATGTTTTCCAATATGAAGTGAATGTTTTGAGATTATATCTTTTAAAGATAAATTGAAAGTGAATAATTGAAATCGATTTGAAAAATCGTATAAAAAGTGAAATTTGGAAATGTAAATTCACAATGGAAATTTATAAGGGAAATTTGTTTTAAAAATAAACATTGATTTATTTTTAAAAGGTGTGGAAATAAATTTACGGATTTGGGACGTAAATTTAATAAATCGGTAAGGATTTATTTGATTGGTTTAAATGAACCATTTTGAAATGAAAGTTATAAGGGTATAAATTTATTTGAAATTGGTTTTCAAATGGTTGAAGTGTGGAAATTATATCTTGTAAAGATATTTTTTTTGAAAGTAAATAATTTGGAAAATTATTTGAAATCGGGCGATGTTGTGAATATTTATTGATAGTTAAATAACTGACTATCAATATTGACCCTTAAGTAGCTATTTGTTGTGAATTGGTTGAAATTGAATGCTACACTTATTTTTAAATTATTGCGCTCGTTATTCGGACTACCCATTTCGAATAGTGATACGACGTAATGGATAGCATTGAAGACCAGTGGTGAAGACCGGGTATTTGTGAAAACGATAGGATGATCTATCGATTGTCTCTGCACCGTTAGCTACGGTATGGAGATTTCCTTTGTGATGGGAAATTCGATCGGGATTGTGAATACCCGGATTGCAAGGGCTTCTTTTGAAGTGCCTTCATTCCGTTCGAACCGGAACAGACTTGTATGGTTACGTGTCTGACATTACATTTTGAGAAATAAAGCAGATTTCTTTCAAATACATCTCTGTTGGTCGCGGAGAATTTATTCTCTTAGCTTAACACCCTTCTCTGAGACGTACGAGCTCAGAGGTTTTGTAGTTGAAGGTTATCAGCGATATATTCCCAATTTGGTAATGTGGCATATTGAGTGTTGCTGTGTGATGATTATTTATTGATCATTTGTTGATCAAAGCATGGCTTTGTGAAAAAGCGTAGCTTTGTGGACGAGACTTCGTCAAACCTCACACCCCGAAAATGGTTGAAACAGGAATATGAGGCAAGATTATGAGGGTCGCTCCCTTTAGGGTATGTCATTTCCTTTTGGAAAAGGGTGGTGTCAGGTATGGAGCCCTGATGCTTAACCTATGTGGTTGCTCCAATCTCATTTTTCTGTGTGGTTGTTGTTTGGTGATCGAGAGCCCTCGGATAAAGGTCCTAAAGGACCGGGGGGGGTGGCATATTCGTGTAGTAGTTACCTAGTGACAAAAGTAACCCGACCTTGTGTTGGAAGAGACCTGGTTAAGTTCTCGGGACGTCCCGCCAGAGGCGATCCCATGTGGCAGTAGGAAGTTCCTTAGCCTGACCATTTGTTGGAAATCCAATTCCCAATACGAACCCAGTACGGTTTTAGTTGTATAACCTGTCATTTACTTATGGTGGTCACCACTGTTTAGATGGTAGCTATAGTAAGCATAGTTCGAAATGTCTATGCTGGCTAAGATTAATATTCTATTTTCGAAATGCTTTCTACACTATGCACTAATAATAACATCAAAAAAATGATTTGTTTTTGCATAGTAAGCATCTTTGACTATCATAAGGAGAAATCTTCTCCAATTCTGCGTTTGCATTTTGTGTGTGCGGGGAGGCCTTATGGTAGTTTCATTTTCCAAAAGCATTGTGGATATTTTTACTTCTCTTGTTGTTGGTCTTGTTTTAAAGATAAATAACTGTTTTGAGTTCTCACACCAGTCTTGCTTATCTTAGTGAAATCTGATGGGGGGTTCTCGCTTCGCGGTTAGGTGGCGAACGGGAGACTCTTACCCCTACATGTCCTCTCTTCGTGAATAGGGGTTGGTTAGGCGTAAGCTATGACAGTCGAAAGGCTGGCCGTAAAAGCAAGTTTGAGATACCAGTTTAAGCCACGGCGGTTATTAGCCGCTGACGATGGTTGAAAAGCCTGATATGTTACATGTGGTATCAGAGCATTTGGTTAAGTGACAACCCTGGCTCTGTTGGGGATTACTCATTAGAGATAGAGTCAGTAGTGCTCTAGAATGAGTTTGAGTGTAATAATTGATATGAGAGCGTATTTGTAAGTGAATATGAAATTGTTTTGTATTGTGTTGACTTATCGGTTTATTGTTTATAGATTCTGGTCGGTGCAGTCTAGCTAACTGCCATCGATAGGGGTTTCTAAACTTTTTAACAAGATAAACCGACATAGTATTGTTTTCAATTGGGTAAATGAAATAATTTTACCTCGATTATATTTTATATATATAAAGGAATAATTTTTTAGAAATTATCAAAGTGTATGTAAAATTGAACTGTCTGATTGTTGAAAAATGTAAGAAAATATATAAGTGAGTCAATGTTGTTCGAATAATCTGAATAAAAGCAACAATTGTAAAAGAATAAATTATATAAAAACAACAATTGTGTAAGTATAGAATTATAATTGAAATAATTTACAATTGTGGAATAATCTTGTATAAGTAAAGGGAAATAGTAAAATTATATAAGCAATATTTATAAATGAGATTTATAAATAAAGAAATTTTTTGAAAGAATTTAAAGCATTGGATTCCCTACGGTTGCTGAGGAATAAAAAGGATGATAACAGCAGCATCATCAGTATCATTTTCGAGTTTCTGTGTGATGGATTAGCTACCGTTTTAAATTGAAATTGAAGTTTTGCTGTGATAAACAAATTTGAAATTGAAAATCCAAGTTGAAATTGATAAATATAAGTAAAACGAGTTTTGAACTTATATTATGAGATAAAAAATTTAGCTTTGGTAAAGTTAAAAAATTTGAGTTGGCATAACAAAACATATGATTTGGAATTTAACTAAAGGGAGTTAAATAAATTAAATCAGATTTGGAAGTTTAAATAAGTAAGTTGTATAACTTATAAAGTGAGAAGATGTAAGTGAAACCAAATGATAAATGGTTAAACAATTTTGATAAGCAAAACGATATATGAATTTGAATAAGTGATGAATTTGACTTAAGTAAAAGTTAATAGAATTTACTTTAGAATTGGAATCTGAATTGGATTTGTAAGTGGAAATTTAAGTTAAGTTAAACAAATGATGAATTGAAATGGAATATAACTTAAGTAATATTGAATAAAGTTGATTTTGGGATTGAAGTAAAATAATGAAGTGAATTAAATGGATGTGAACTTGAGTTCTATAAAAGGAGATTCAACTTTATTTGTGAAATGAATTAGCAATTGAATTAATGAAGGGATTGAATGTTAATCAATCGAATGTAAATGAATTGATATGAAACAATGGATATGGGTGTTAATTCATTAAAGTTAATAAATTGAATGTAAGCCAGTTTAATATTAAACCAAATCGGAATTAAAAGTGTTGAACCAAATTGAATATAAATTTAATAATTTGGTTATGTTGAATATACATTGGTTGTTATTTGATTGTTAGTTGATTGTATATAAATTCATTAAGTGTTAATGAAATTAAATTAGTGAAATTGAAAGCTATGTAATTGAATTCAAATTGGAAGAAAGTGAATTTGAATAGAATTGAATTTGATTTGGAAGTGAGCTAAAATGAATGTAAATTAGTGAATGTATACTAGTTGGAAATGAATAAATGAATATTTGTAAAGTCCAATGTTAACAAATCAAATGTGATTAAAATGAAAAACCAATTCACTGAATATTAATGAGAAATGAAAGAATATTGATTTGGTTATTGATTTGTTGGATGTTAATTGGATGATAGTTGTTTGATGGTTGAATTTATTGTTTTGTTGCATTTTCTATGTTGGCATATGTAGTTGTTATGTTGCTATATGTTGTATATTAATACTATTTTCATATATACATGTTCTCGTTTGTTTGATTGAGTGTATAGTAGGTGCAGATGGCGCTTGCTTCGCATTTGGAGCTCGCTTTCGTGCTATATTAGCCGTATATGCTCGCTAGTACTATACAAGGTACATATCTCGGATTACATATCGTACTTTTACACTTTTTTTCCTACGGGATGCCTCATCACTTGATGAGATGTATATTTGTGATATATATATACTGTCATTTTTTTTTCAGATCGAGCCGCGCAAAGGAGGTTATGGCGAAATTTTCCGAAAATTTAAGGCGTTAGAATATTTTTGAGAAAATTGAATTTTTTTGAAAAAGATACCTAAGTATAGATTTGAAAACTTAGTAAAGTTATTGTAAGAAGTTTAACTATGAATTTTGTAAAGGTTAAACACTTAAAAGATTTGTAAACCTAATTTGAACGGTTTGTTTTGGAAAGTTAATGGATTTTGTGAATTTTTCTTACTTGGTAATTTCGAGGATGAAATTCTTTTAAGGGGGAAGTTTGTAACTACCCAGAATTTCTGTCATTTGAAATTCAGATATTTAATTGATTTTAAATATCAACAAGTAAAATTTATAAGTCGAATAATTTATTTTTTGAATATTTAGATTTAATTGTATAATTAAATCGACAATTTAATATTTGAAATTGCGTAAATAATTGGGAATTGGGTTTAATATGATTAAACATGATTTATAAAGTTATATTAAATCATATTGGAATTAGTTTGGGAACTTTTAAAGTCGAATTAAAAGTTAATTTGTGAAAATTGAATATTTTAATATTTAATTGACGACTAAAAATAGCCATTTTTCAAACAGTCTCGGATTTTGACGAAACTAGTTTCATCGGATCCGTAATGTTATATTGTTGTATGGTTTCAATTTTCGTGTCAATCGGATTTACCGTTTGTCCAGGGCAAGCTAAAACGCATATAAATTTGATTAACCGATTTAATTTAAATTTAATCGTTTATTGCCGTAACACGCATAGATGATCGAATTGTCTCCCAAAACCTATTCCATTGTGTCTGGAATGCGGGATAAACCCTAGCTACTTTCAGCCCTAGCCGCCACTCTTCACTATCAATGACCAGCATCTCACCCTCTTCTTCCTCGATTTTTGACCAATCCACTAATAATTAACAAAAACATTCAACTGTAACATTGAAGATCGTATTGAGTTCTAGAAGATCAACGGTGGAGATCGTTAACTCGAAGTGGATCGACGGCAAATTGCTCATGAAGTCCTCATGTTCGAGCACTTTTTTCATGGTCAATGGGTGACCGAGTTCGCCGCTATGCGAGCCGAAGGTGGAGATCACGTTGGCGTTTGGAGTGGTGGTGCTCGATCGACGTGGAGTTGCTCGTATGGATCGCGACAATTAGGGTTAAAGGGCGGCTCGTGGGTTCGATTTACCTGGAAATGGAACGCGATGGAGAAGAATGCGTTTGCGGCCTTGATCTCATGTAGGAGTTTGGACGGCTGTGATGAATCTAAGGTTTAAAATTATAAAAGGAAATTGTAAATTATTATATTATAATTCACTCAAACTTTAAATTGTTGTTTCTTTTTCATACGAGATCGAAAAATGAGGAAACAACTTGCGTTGGCTTCGTTTTGACGAGCACTACGCAATGGAACTGGATTGGAGTCGTTTGGAGCTAGTTTGAATTTCGGGTAAAATTAAAGGCGTGTTTAATTATATTCGAAACAAAACGCTACAACTATTATCGGAAAATCAAGGTGAGAACTTCTCACTCAATTGAATTGTTTCGATTTAAATTTTAAATAGTTAGATTTAAAATTGCTTGATTGGATGATAATTATTATCTGTTGTATTGAAATCGACCCTATAGGCCGTATATTAAGCGGATTTTATTTATTAAAAACATATACCGCGATAATTCCAACTTGAATGGAATTGGTATTATATATGTACTTTGAGTTGATTTCCCGCATTATATAGCGGATGAGACCCTATTGTGCCGCATAATAGCGGATAGTATTTTATAAATCCCATATACCACGATATTCCATCTTGAAGCGGAATTGGTATTATGCAAACATCTGTGGATGCAGGGAAACGGGTTGGAGGGATCCAACTGGATTCCTCAAATGATTGAATTGGTTTCAATTTTGTGTGTTGATCTATTTATAATCTGCGTGATTATCTTTGTGATTGAAATCGTTAAAGGCTAAATTTTAGCCGAATATATTTTGGTATCGTTAGATGCCAAAAATAAATAAAATTTGATTTTTGGAAATTTAAGTTGAGAATTCATAATAAAATTTAATTTTGGAATTGATTCATTTTAAATGAATAAATGTTGTAATTTTTATGTTATAAAAATTGTGATTTTTGCGAAATATAACCAAAATGTGACTTTTGAAATAAATAGTTGATTAATTTATAAAATGGTTTAAATTGGGATTTTTGAATTATTATAAATGATTTATATAAAAGATTTGGAATTGATATTTTTAAATTAAAATATTAGAATTATAAAACAAGTTTTTATAAGTATTACAATGAAGTATAAATGGATTTCATAAGTGAATGAAATCTATAGATTTATAAATTGTGAAGTTATAAAATGTATAGATTTTTGTAAAATAAAGGATTAATAAGCAATTAACTTATGAATTTGATTTTGGCGTGTAAATGGGATATGGATAGAATTTGTTGATAAAGTGATTTTATAAGTTGAAGTTGTTATAAAGTATAAATGGAATTTATAAACGTTGTTTTATAAATCCGAAATCGACTTATTTCAATAAGTTTAATTATTATAGCTTATTAAAGGAAATATATTCACGATTTTAGACAGTGAATAATATATTAAAGAAATATTTTGGGAAAGTGATATTTTAAATAGAATTTAAAAAAATTTAAAGATGTTTTAAAATGTGTTAAGTATCGAAATCATAGATTTCAACATTCATTGTTGAAATAGACGTTTCCGAGAAATAAAAGGGAATGGTGGACTATAACACTGTTATTACAGTAAATGATTTCCGAAAGGAAATTTTTTATATAGTATTGGGATTTATATGTCTATCTTAGTTTCGAATCCCTATACTAGTGATTTTGGGTTGTCGTAACGATGTTTTATGCAACATTCGTTTTGACCCAAATAAATGTGTTTAAGAGAAGTTTACCTTAAAGAATAAAATATATATTTAATTTGGATTTAAGTATATTGAATATTTTCAAAAGGTTGGAAATAAATGGATTTGTGAATTGCTTATTATTGAATAAGTATGGAAATGTTTTCCAATATGAAGTGAATGTTTTGAGATTATATCTTTTAAAGATAAATTGGAAGTAAAATAATTGAAATCGATTTGAAAAATTGTATAACAAGTGAATATTTGGAAATGTAAATTCACAATGGAAATTTATATGGGAATTTTGTTTTAAAAATAAACATTGATTTATTTTTAAAAGGTGTGGAAATAAATTTACGGATTTGGGACGTAAATTTAATAAATCGGTAAGGATTTATTTGATTGGTTTAAATGAACCATTTTGAAATGAAAGTTATAAGGGTATAAATTTATTTGAAATTGGTTTTCAATGGTTGAAGTGTGGAAATTATATCTTGTAAAGATATTTTTTTTTGAAAATAAATAATTTGGGAAATTATTTGAAATCGGGTGATGTTGTGAATATTTATTGATAGTTAAATAACTGACTATCAATATTGACCCTTAAGCGGCTATTTGCTGTGAATTGGTTGAAATTGAATGCTACACTTATTTTTAAATTATTGCGCTCGTTATTCGGACTACCCATTCCGAATAGTGATACAACGTAATGATTAGCACTGAAGACCGGTGGTGAAGACCGGGTATTTGTGAAAACGATAGGATGATCTATCGATTGTCTCTGCACCGTTAGCTACGGTATGGAGACTTCCTTTGTGATGGGAAATTCTATCGGGAATGTGAATACCCGGATTGCAAGGGCTTCTTTTGAAGTGCCTTCGGTTCTGTTCGAACCGGAACAGACTTGTATGGTTACGTGTCTGACATTACATTTTGAGATATAAAGCAGATTTCTTTCAAATACATCTCTGTTGGTCGTGGAGAATTTATTCTCTTAGCTTAACACCCTTCTCTGAGACGTACGAGTTCAGAGGTTTTGTAGTTGAAGGTTATCAGTGATATATTCCCAATTTGGTAATGTGGCATGCTGAGTGTTGCTGTGTGATGATTATTTATTGATCATTTGTTGATCAAAGCGTGGCTTTGTGAAAAAGCGTAGCTTTATGGACGAGACTTCGTCAGACCTCACACCCCGGAAATGGTCGAAACAGGAATATGCGGCAAGGTTATGAGGGTCGCTCCCTTTACGGTATGTCATTTCCTTCTGGAAAAGGGTGGTGCCAGGTATGGAGCCCTGATGCTTAACATATGTGGTTGCTCCAATCTCATTTTTCTGTGTGGTTGTTGCTTGGTGATCGAGGGCCCTCAGATAAAGGTCCCAAAGGACCACGGGTGGCATATTCGTGTAGTAGTTACCTAGTGACAAAGGTAACCCGGCATTGTGTTGGCAGAGAGCTGGTTAAGTTCTCGGGACGTCCCGCCAGAGGCGATCCCATGTGGCAGTAGGAAGTTCCTTAGCCTGACCATTTGTTGGAAATCCAATTCCTAATATGAACCTAGTACGGTTTTAGTTGTATAACCTGCCATTTACTTATGGTGGTCACCACTGTTTAGATGGTAGCTATAGTAGGCATGGTTCGAAATGTCTATGCTGGCTAAGATTAATATTCTATTTTTGAAATGCTTTCTACACTATGCACTAATAATAACATCAAAAAAATGATTTGTTTTTGCGTAGTAAGTATCTTTGACTATCATAAGGAGAAATCTCCTCCAATTCTGCGTTTGCATTGTGTGTGTGCGGGGAGGCCTTATGGTAGTTTCATTTTCCAAAAGCATTGCGGATATTTTTTACTTCCATTTTTGTTGTTTTAAAGATAAATAACTGTTTTGAGTTCTCACACCAGTCCCATGACTGACCTGGAGTTTATTTTTCTCTTCCTAAACTCTGGGTGCCCATAATTTTCCTGACGGGCAGTCTAGAGTCGGGTTATCAGGTCATTCTGGATTCAGAAGTGCTATGGAGCTCAAGTGGCGAGCTGTATGGCGAGACATATTACTTGTATATGATATTATCCTTTCTGCTGTAAATTCGCTTGTAAGGACAAGTTTCTATAGCTGTCCATTCTTGTATCATGTTGCATATTCACTCTGATGATGATGTAATGAAATGTAATAACTGAGATAGTTCTTTGTTTTAAAGATTATTCATTTATCTATTATATGTTGTTCCGCTGCGACCGTGAGATTCTGATATTGTTTCTGTTCTATTTCCTTACTTCTTCAAATCTTTTTCTTCTACCTCTTCTTTTTTTAACCATAACAGTTCAGTTTTTCGGCATTCGATTATGCAGCATTTGATATAGTGGACGTAAGAATGCCGACCTTCGGATCCCGACAAAATCGATATGTTACAGTTTTGAAAGTGAATATGATTTTGGAAGAGATATGGTTTGAAATCGAATATGATATTTTGATATTAATCGGGAAATGGTTTTGGAAATGTAAAAGAACCATCTGGTGTGAAATAAGCGTTTGGTTGTTAAAGAGACAAGATTGGATATTGTCATACTCTGTGCCAATATCGAAAACCACTTTAACAACTTTGTATCTGGTGGAGATTCCAGAAATGAAGTAGAATGATTTGGCGAATGATTCTGTATGAGGTATTTATGTGACCCTGACTCCCGTGAGTCAGCTTAAATGTGACTAAAACAAGAGCTATACCGGGCCAAGTAAGGTCGCACCTCCGATCGGGAACATTTCTTCAGTACCATACTATTACTTTGTGATTGTTGGTGGCCACCCTCGAATGTGTCCGAGGTGGCCGGTAGTAGCAGCTATGCGTTACCACCAGTCCAAGAGTGCAATTGGTATATTTACCTTAGCATTGCCCCAAGTGCCATGTTCACATGTTGTATCGTGCTTTCTACGGGTTTGTTTGGTACCATACCTATGGGGTGCCTTCTGGGTAAACCTCACGGAGGAGCTTACGATACTGTATAAACTATGGAAATATATAAAATGTGTTAAAAAGGATATGGGTAACGCCTTAACGCTATTTTAATACTTTACCTTACTATAGACGCTATTATAATAGCATATTGTAATACATGGTAGATAGTTTAACGGATCCTTAGGAGATGGAAATCCTGAACATCTCTTAAGTTACCACACTCTCGTTAGACACTAGATATGAGATGTCAACCCCCATAAACATCTCTGATACCATTACACTTATATTTAGTTACTGTTGATTTAACTTACATAAGATCTTTTGGTTCTGACTCGAGTGATTTGTCTTCTCAATTCGCTCGGGTCAGTCTGAGCTTTTCAGTTTATCGAAGACTTCTTTATGGAGGCTAAAATGAAGATTTTGTACTATTATTATGTATTATATTTATTCTACGGCATAATGTTGTTCCGCTGCATTTATTTATTACTTATTCTTGTTGTATTTAACCCTGATCTGTGTTATAAAAGTTTAATCAATGTTATCTGTGAACAGCTTCATGAACTATTTATTTGATTATTATATTTTTCCATTGCACTACGAGATTCTGTATTTATTTTTCTTTCTCTATTTTCTTATTACCCCATAACAATATGCCCTTTTGAATGGTTTGAATCTGACGTGTGTGGTTTATCGTCGATTTAAACCGTCCAAAAAGGTAGGTCATTATAGTTGGTATCAGAGCTAGGTTTAGTGATAACCATAGCTTTGTGGGTTCTGACTCTTTACAAATAGGGTAGTGATACCCTAGAATTAATCGCTGAGTGTATGTATATGAGAGAGCGTATTTGTTAGTGTTATAAAAGGTTTTGTATTGTGTTAATTTGTTTTGTTTAGTATTTATAAATTACAGTCGCTACATAGGACGCTATAACATCGATAGGGATTTATAAACGCTTGATAGGACAGACCGACACAATATTATTTTAAAATATAGGTAAATGATAAATTTTATAATTTTATAAATTTTATAAATGATATAGTTGAATGTTATATGTTGTTTTATAGGAAGTCAAAATTTGATAAACATTTGTTGTAAAATGATATTGTAAATAAAATGAATATTAATCAAAAGTTGAGAACTTAAGTTCCGACAGTTTGGAAATTTCTTTTGCATAATTTTGGAATATAATAATATTATATAGAAGTATTTTCTGATATAAATATTTCAAGATGATTTGAAAGAAATGTTTTGAATGAAATTGAAGGAAATAAGTTTTGTACTCCCCTCTCCGTCGCTGGAAAATAATTTCGATGATGAGTTCACGCATTTTCGACATTCATTTTCGAGTTTCAAAGTACGGTAGACAGCTGCAATAGTTTTACTACACCTTGTTTTGTTAAATAAATCCTAAATTTTGATTTCTAAATATGATTTGATCTAAGAAGGATATGAATTTATATATTATTTTAAAATGATTTGGAAATATAAACCGGAGTTAGTTCTTAAACCTTCTGATAATTTGTAGTTTTCAATTATTGTAGTGAATGAATTAGTAATTGGAAACTTCTAAAATGAAAATATGAAATTTGATGTAAAATGATAAATGAAATTGATAATAAACTAAAAATTTGTAAACTGTAAATAAAAAGGAAATGAAAGTAAGAAAATGTAACTATTAAACATTTTGTTAATTAGAATAAATATGATAACTTATGTAACCTTCTATTGCATTCTGAAAACATATATATAACTTACCAAAATGTTAAAAGTTGAAATGTTAATAAGAATAGGTGATGGAATATTATACAAGTTAAACTTAAGTAATGAAGTGTTTAATGAAATTAGGTTTATAACTAAGAATTCTGATGTTATAAAATTGTTATAAACTTAGGCTAATAATTAAAGATTTCTAGTAATCAATTTAATAAAAAGGTGAATATTGTATGTAAATAATTATGCACTTAAGTGAATGTTGTAGCTATGTACAATTAAAACGAATAGTAAAAGTGAATACTATATTAATGGAATGATTATAACTCTAGAAAACATTGAAATGATTTAGAAATGGATTTAATATTCAATAATACTATACAGGGAAGAATGAATGTGAAAAAGAAATAATCTATAAATACTGAATTGAATTGTAAAGAAACTTACCTAAAAATGTATAATCCAATAATTGAAATAAAAATAACTTATTCAAGCAATGAATGTAATGTAATAAAATGAAAGAAAATGGCATTGTACAAATAAAGGAGAAATTAACTTTTATAAGTAATAACGAATGTAAATTAATGAAAATAAACATTATATGAATGAGAAAAGAAAATTAAATGATGTGACAAAAAAGAAATCAAACTAAATAGTAAATGCGAAGTAAACTAAAATAAAATGTATATAATACTTCAATGATGAATTCATTTATGATCCAAATAATTGAAATGGATATAACTTATGTAAATAAAGAATGTAAATTAGTGAAATAAGCTTTATATGAATGAATGTGAATTAAAATTTTGTAAGTAATGAATGTGAATTAAAGAAAATCATTATACGAATGAATAACTGAACAATAAATGACGTGGAAAAGATAAATAAAGTAAACTTAAAAATGTGTTGAATTCTTTGTTTGTTTGGCTTACAGATTGGTTGGAAAAGAATACTTCTATTTTATATAGAGATGTATAAATAATCTATAAAGTTTTATCTAAGACTGTTGAGTGTATGGTTTACTTCATAGTTTATTTATCATTTTGTATGATTAGAGGTTTCTAAACCCGAACAAATAATTATTGGTTGCTATGGATGTATAATTGATATTTTTGACTATATGTGATGATTGTATTATTTGTTCGTAAGTAGTTGTTGTTATGTTGTGTTGTTTTGTTGTTATTAGTTGAAATAACTTATTTATCTCTCTTTTACTTGATTATTAACTCTTTTGGATTATATAAGTGAAATACAGGTTATGGAAGAAATAGCTACTGCTTTTGGTTTCAAAAATAAGAGTTTGTTTACCCGACAAATAGGTACGTTTTCATATTACGGTTTTATAGCGATATTATATTGTTTTCCTGTGGTTTGGAATATATTACTTTAAAATATATGATATATTATTATTATTATTATTATTATTATCGATATTATTATTTTTCCCAGACCTCTCTATACACAGGAGACTCTGCTGAAATTTTCTGTGAATTCTGGACTTAGAAAATTTTGTGACATGTTTTCCAAACTTTTGTCAACTTGAATATAAAAAGGATTTGACTATTTATAAATTGATATATTTTATTTAAATTATTTAATTACGTAAATAATTGTTTATAAATTTAATATTTTGAAGAAGACATGTTGATTAATTAATTCCTTCTTTTCCCTTCTTTTCTCTTTTCGAGGACGAAAAGTTTTGAGTGGGGGAGAGCGTAACAATCTGTAATTTTCGATAATTAAGAATAGTTAATTTAATAAAGGTTGTGACGTTTTGGAAGAAATAAAAAATTATGATTTAATAATAAGAATATAATGGGAATGCAATGTAATAATATTAATTTAACTAATTTATAATTGCTTTAAATGTAATTCCAATTAATTAAAATGATTAAAGATTTATAATTGGTATAGATTGTAAATAAATTACTGTAATGTATGTATAAATGGATGTTGGATTAAAAGAGTAGTTGATAATTTAAATATTGTATTAACTAAATAGTATGGAATAAAATTTAATTGAATAAAATTAGTATCGTGGTAGTAATTATAACACTTGTTGCAGATAATAGACTTACAAGATGTAATTAAAAGTCATAGGTGACAATTATTATGTTACCTATGTAGTTAGTATGTTAAATTTAAATTGGAAATCAACTGCAATTAATTCACTAAATTAGTGCAATTAATGTGGATTAATTTGATAATTGTAGAATATAAATTCGATAAGATGTAGCCCAATGTAAATTTTATTCATATTGTGACAATTGATTGAATAAAAAGAATTGAAATCAAGTTTGATCAATTTATTGGAATTTAAATTTAAATAAATGGATATATTGCAATTAAGTGTAATTAAATACTACGTTAATGATGACAATGGTAAAACATTAATGTAATAAGATATAAAAAATGTTAATTATAGTCATGAGATGCCAATTTATTGAATAATAAGATGAGAGGCAAACAAATGGATTTATCGGAATTTAAACTAATAATTGATGTGTTTATTTCAATTGAGATTAAACATTGTAATTAGTAAAATAATTGACATTGAATTGATATGAAAATTTATTTTAAATTATTGTGAATGTCTAAGTAATCAAAAATGATGAAAATTGTTAGTTTATAAATACTAAATTAAAAAGTTATTTAATTAATCTAATATTAATTTATTTAAATAATGTGAAAATAGCCATTTTGTCCACTATCTCGAATCTCAAAGATACAAGTTTCATCGGATCTGTAATAGTGAATTATTGTAAAATTTCAAGTTTCGTAGCGATAAGACTTGTCATTTGATCATACGAACTCGAAACGCCTAGAAATCAAGTTAATCAATTTAATTGAAATCAATTTGAAATAAGCTGATTTTAAAGCTAACTTCTTCATATGATGGAATTAGGACTTGAAACCTATTCTATTGAAGGTAAAAATATCTGAAACATCTATTTCGTTATATGGGATGACCTACTTTCGTTTCGGAGGCAAAACTAGCTTTTCGGGCCGTTATTGTCGTTTGTACCAATTCGATATGTGTTTATTTTTCTTATTGGGCTTGGTTGATATAAATAATTCTATTCTAACCCTAGCAGCCTTTCATACCTCGTTACTATACGTACATTTCCATCTACTTCTTCCTTCCTTCCATTGGTAGAAACCCTAAATTCCAAATTCAATTGCAAATCAAAATCAAATCGAAAATTTAAACTCAAACTATATCATATTTAATATCGTCGGAAAGCTATCGAAGAGCGCACTCTACTGCAATGATTTGCTTTTCAATTCAGATTGTGGTTTGGCCAGAAATAGATGATCAATTCTCAGCCGTCCATTGCACTTTGATCAACTCCAACCGATCGTCGAATCAAGGGCACTGAGCTATGTATAGTGGCGAGTGGAGTGCATCTGCATGATTGGCTTTGCGAATTGATGGTCGGATTTGTCGTGAAAATTACACTAGGCTTTTGGGAATGGGTGGCGGTTGTGCCTTTTCAGGCTCGATTTGGGTGAAGGGACGGCCGCGCAAGGGTGTGTGGAGGTGCGGCAGAGTTGCAGTTCGCGATGGTGACGGCGGCGTGGTTGATGGGGTCCCACAGTGGCGAGTGGCGACGGTCAAAGTGGAGTAAGCGACATGCGTTCGATCGGGGATATGTGCGTGTTTTGTTCATAGAAAAGATCTAAGGGTTTCCTCGAAGGCTGACATATAAACGACTTTAATTATTTTATTTATTTTAAATTCGTTTATCTTCTAATGTTAATAACTTTTGCATACGAGGTCGGATATATGCACGCTTTATTCCATTGCGAACGTATCAGAATTTCGAATATTATGGAACTAGTATGGATGAATTCTGAGATTGTTGAAATTTGGGCCTTTATTTGGATTTCAAATCGATTTGAAATCCAACATGAGTGTTTTAACCCACTCACAATTACTAAATTATCTTATGTTAGTTAAATTAAATTTATGATGTAATTCGAAATTGATTGGTTGATGTTTGGTATATTTAATTGTCATTCTAGTTAAATTTGACTTTTATTGCATTTAATCATCATTTAATTTAATATTGAATTTAGTTGTCAATTTAATACCTGTTAATGATAATCAGTTATCTCTTGATGTATATTGGTTGATTTGGATGATGATTGATGTTTGATTTTTGATATTGTATGACCGGATGTTGTATTTTTATATATTGTTATAACACTGCAAGTTCCCTATGGGTCTAAATGATACGTATCTGAATGATCTATAGATTAGGGAAAAATCGTTATGGGTTGAAATGATAGACTCGAGCGATTTTATAAATTTTATTTAATTCAGAATTGCGGTTTGAAATGATATATAACCGTAAAATTTTAAATCGCGGGTTAAAATAATAAATATCCGTATCACTGGACCATAGGGTAGAAAATTATATACGGACACCGGATGCGTTAAATTAAATGATTTTTTAATTCTTTAAAATTTTGAGTTCAGTTAACTGGCATTTTGAAATAGAAATTGCTTTATATAAACTGAATTACTTTCGATAATCCAAGCGTTCATGCTGAAATTGGAATTGACTAAATGAATGGTTCAAAGGATTTAAATTGGAATTTAAAAGTTGAAGTGTCAAATATAAATGAATTTATCGGAATTGAGTTATTGAAATATTTGGATATAACTTTGAAATCTGTTTTAAACTAATTTAAACTATTTTAATTAAATTAACTATTTTAATAAATTTAAACTATTTTAATTTATTTAAATCTACTATAACCTATTTAATCCAATTTAATCTATTTTACCTATTTTAAACTAATTAAATTTATTTAATATAATTTAAATCTATTTAATCTATTTTAAATTTATTTAATCTACCTTAAATTTATTTAATCTATTTAAATATATTTAAATCCTTTTAAAATCTAATTAAATCAAATTAAATCTATTTAAACTATTTTAAAACTATTTTAATCTTTTTAAATTATTTTCAAACTATTAAAACTATTTATGACTATTTACACTATTTTCTAAAATTTCAGACTGTGTAAAGTTGAAGTATTTATTTTTAAATCCTTGATGATGATAGAACCTAAGTAGGAACTAGGAATCGATACCTTTTTATGAACTGGCATATTTGAGTACATATGATGATTTTGGAACGAGGATTTAATTAACCTATCTTATCGATAAATAAAAGTGAATATAGTTCTAAAAGTGAATATGATTTTGAAAGTGAATATAGTTTTGACAGTGAATATGATTTTGAAAGTGAATATAGTTTTGAAAGTGAATATGATTTCAAAAGAGATATGTTTGAAATCGAATATAATATTTTGATATTAATCATGAAATGGTTTTGGAAATGTAAAAGAACCATTCGGTGTGAAATAAGCGTTTGGTTATTAAAGAGACCGAGATCGGATATTGTCATACTCTTTGCCAATACTAAAAACCACTTTAATAACTATGTACGTGGTGGAGATTCCAGAAATGAAGTAGGATGGTTTGGCAAACGATTCTGTATGAGCTATTTACTTGACCCTGACTCCCGTGAGTTATCTTAGATGTGACCAAAAAAGGAACTGTACCGGGCCAAGTGAGGTCGCACCTCCGATCAGGCACATTTCTTTGATACCAAACTATTACTTTGTGATTGATTTGGTGGCCACCCTTGATTTTGATTATGGGAGTGTGTCCGAGGTGTGCAGTAGTAGGTGCTATGCGTTACCACCGTTTCGGGAGTGCAATTGGTATATCTACCTTGGCATTGCCTTGGGTGCCATGTTCACATGCCATATCGCCCCCTCTACGAGTTTGTTTTGTACCATACCTATGGGGTGTCCTCTGGGTAAACCACATGGAGGAGTTTGCGGAACTGTATAAATTATGAGAATATAAAAAATGTGTTAAGGGGGATATGGGTAACGCCTTAACGCTATTTTAATACTTTACCTTACCGTAGACGCTATTATAATAACATATTGTACTACATAGTAGATGGTTTAACGGATCCTTAGGAGATGGAATTCCGAACATCTCTTAAGTTACTGCACTCATGTTAAACACTGGATAGGAGATGTCAAACCCCGTAAACATCTCTGACGCCGTTACACTCATATTTAATTACTGTTGATTTACCTTACATAAGATCTTTAGTTCTGACTCGAGTGTTTTGTCTTTTCAATTCACTCGGGTCAGCCCGAGCTTTTCAGTTTATCGAAGACAGCTTTATGGAGGATGAAGACGAATATGTTTTACTGTTATCATGTATTATATTTATTCCACTGCATCATGTTGTTCTGCAGCATTTATTTATTATTTATTCTTGTTGTATGTAACTCTGTTTTGTATTATAAAAGTTCAATCAATGTTATTTGTAAACAGCTTCATGAACTGTTTATTTGATTATTATATTTTTTCATTCTGCTGTGAGACTCTGTATTTGTTTTTATTTCTCTGTTTTCTTATTTACCCCATAACCATATGTCATTTTGAATGGTTTGAGTCTGACGTGTGTGGTTTACAGTGGATTTAAACCGTCCAAAAGGACAGGTCGTTACAGTTAAAATTTATGAAGCATAAAAGAAATAATTTGAGATTTTCTAGAGAGAATTTTCTCACATACTGTCTCGAAGCATTGATTGTTGCAAGCAGTATCATTGTAGAGATACCGAAAATAATTAATAGCTTAATTAGCTAAATACTCCTCTGAATGCGCTATTTCTCTTATTTCATTCATTAGCTAATTGCAATATGATTGAAAATAATTAATTGCTATTTGTAATTTAATTGTGCATATCTTAAGTGCTCCTAAGATCAAAATATCCTAATATTAGTGCTGCGGCATAGGGTAAAGAAATTCAAAAGAAGGGAGCACACCTGAAGTGGCAAAAAATAATTATATTACTGAAGAAACATATAACATCCCAGAAAAATATAAATAACTTGTATTAATATATAGAGATGATTTAAATATTTGAATTGTGAATCAAATTGTAATTAAATTGATTTAATAGCCTTATTGAACTCCTATTAATTAATAAATAATAATGGGGAACTTATTTTTTAAATTTATTTATAATAATAAATAGTTTGAATAAATAATAAGAAAATCAAATGTTAATAAAACGACTTCGTTTTTAACGACATGTTTTTAAATGAATTTATAGATTTTTCCATAATTTTTAATTTGGAAAAATTTTAAATTATAATTTGACGAATTTTTTAGCAAACGTTGGTATTTTTGAAATTTCACATAATAAGATAATAAGTATATTTTATTATTTTGAGATCGAGTCGCATTTTTGTGCGCGATCTATTTTTATTTCGGTCGCTTTTGGTTCATATGCAAATGAAATTCTATGTAGCGAAGTGTTGAAAATTTTAGAATAAACTAAACTCCATACATACTTTTCCCTTTTTACTTTTAATTTTTCTCTCTTCTTCTTTATCTCATTTATCATAAAGGAATATTTAGCCTAGCCTCCTCAACCAAAATTCAAAATCCTAAGCTATAATCAACGAAAATTAAAATTTTCAGATCCCTCAATTTCGTATGAGTGGGATCTTCAAATCTAAGTGAGTATTGAGGGGGTCCGCATTGTTTGGTTGGGCTCAACTTTGTGGACATGAATGAGGTTTCGACATAGGCGAAGGTGGAGGAGGTAATAAGCAAAACAAAGGATATGGTTGTGTTGCTCTTGTCGAGGAGCACCATTCCTCGAATTTTCAGCTTGTGCGATCAATTACAAGGAAAGGCGGCATTTTTTTGGTCATGGCTAATCCTCTAGGTCCTGTTTCATTTGTATATGTCGAGATTCATTGGGTTGTGCCTATCGGGAAGAGATTGCAAAGAGGAGATCGTTGGCAAAGTTCATTATTGATTTCATCGAGCGTGGAGGAAGATAGGAGGAGAAAAGTGATCGACTGTAGGTGTGTTTGCTTGTATAGGTGAATGACATGTACAAGGATAAGTGAAATTTGGGGAAGAAATACAATTAAGGGTGATTAATAGTTTAGTTAAGTAAGTAACTAATTTAATTAATCTCAAAAATTATAAAATCAATAGTTTCTTCATACGAAGTCCAATCAAGGTGCGGTCTATTGCATAACACTTATAGAAGCATTGTCTACGCACTAGAGTCGATTTCATCAAGTTTGAAGGAAGCGGATTTTGTATCTAAAATTGAAAGACGTTCGATTTTAGACTATTCTGACAAGCTTAAGCATTAGCTAGAATTTTTTGATTTAACTTACCTTTGAATGAACTCTATATGTTATACGGTTGATTAGTTTAGTTTGGTTGAATTCCTGCTTGAAAGCAGATGAGATAAATAACCATTGTTTTGTAGAGGACTTTTGTAGAGAGACCCTATGTGGTTTCTTGCAATTATTGATTTAATTTTATATGCATCTTGCTTATATAAATGTTTGGTTGTTGTTTCAAATGTTATAGTTGCAAAAATTTGAACAGTGGAATAGTCACAATTTCAATTTCGTACTTTGCAATCGCGCTATTGCACTTTAAAATCCATCTCTTTAAATCTTGTGCTTGTGTGTGCGTCACTAAATATTTGGTCAATCTTTTGCGATTTTGAAATGACATTTAAACCAAGTTTTGATGGCTCAAAAAATGTTATAACACCTAACTTCAAAGTGTTTTAGAGTTAAAAAAGTTTTGGTCATGGTTTTGCAGTTCAAAAGTCATGTTTTTTAAACACACTTTCAAATGGATTTTTTTGACTTCAAAACTCTCTACATTTTTGTGGATACATACTAGACTCATACTATGTTCTAAAAATAAATTATAATATTTATACTTCGTAAAATTGTGGAGAAATTTCCAATTTTAATGAATTGATTTTAAGGGATTTTCCATACTCATTTAGTGGCTGTTTTGCAGCATTATGTCCAACTTTCATAAGATGGTTTTTAGCTTGATTTTTTTTCTTCAATTATTTTAATTAAACTTTTCTAACATATATTTTATCATTTTAAAGTGGTTTTAAATTTATATATGTTTTGGACGATTTAATATAAATTATTGAACAAGAAGTTTTATTTTGAAATAAGGAAAAGAAATGGTTTTGAGATTTTAATATATTTTAAACTTAAGATATTCCAAGTAATATTTAAAATGGATGTTTTAAAAAATATATTTCAAGTATTTTTGAGTTTATTGAAAGTGAAAACGAAGTTTGGATTACAACATTGTCGTTGCAATAAATATTTTTCGAGAATTTTGAAAGAAGTCATGGATTATACCATTTGGTTATAATAAATGATTTCATAAAGTTATTGATAAAATTCGATACTTAATTTAATAATTGTTGATATTCTTAAATCTTTGGAGGAGTTTTATTTTAAAGATAATGATAAGTTATTTTATGGATGATGTTTTATAAATGGAAAAGTCTTCAAAAGAGTGTTTTAAAATAAAGATAAGTGAAATTTGTTTTCGGTTTATAGTAAACAATGTTTTAATGGCATTGGTTTTTATTCCTTCTTTTTAATACACTTAGTAATATAATTAAATCCTTAAAGGAATATTTTGAAGAGTGTTTTTAAGCGTTTTACAAATATCGATGATGTGCAAATCAGATGTGCAAATCAAGCACAAGTGTGAGTCAAATGTTTTAAAAGTTTGATTCTTTTATAGAAAATATTTAGTCTTACACTTAGCACTAAATGTGAAAGGAACTCTTGCTATTCTTAAAGTTAAGAATGTTGTCGTGATAAGGTAGGAAGCAACACTGCTCTTACTTGTCCAACTTCATTGTTTTTTCGGGGGTAGTACTATTTGTAATCGGCGAGTTATGATAAGTGTAAGAGATTAAATCTTCATATACAAACATTTGGTTATTTGCAATAGTTGATTTGTTGACTATCGATCCTACTATATAAACCCTAAACATCATCGGCAAAAGGGAATTCGAGTTCGAGCAAAACAAACGAACAATAAATCATTACAACTCGAATCAGATCGAGTTAAAGCAAGAAAATCAGAAGAAGCAAAGGCATAAATCACATACCACTCAGTCAACTCGATCATAAAATGAGGCAACCGTGTGCTAAGTAGAGAGATCATCGATTGACGAAGCAAGGGACACTAAACCATTCAATCGAGAGATTGAAGTCGACAGCTCCAATTTTCACAAGCCCTAATTCAGTTGAAGAAGAATGAACGCCATTTTACAGAAGTAAAGAGGAAAAAACGGGCCGACACAATAAAAAAAGAAAAATAAGACTTTTATTTTTGGCCGGCCTTTTTGCTTTCATTTCATAAGTCTTATATTAATTAGGATTTCGTTATTTTAAATTTGCTTTTAAATTTAAATTCTTCTAAACCATTGTAATTTTCTACTCGTGTGACTAGGGACAAACTACATAGCGTAGTTTGAGAATTTGCAACTCAGTGGCTAAGTTGTGGCCGGGTTTTGAGCGTAGAGTTAAGGCTAGTCGATAGCGGGTGTCGCGAGTTACGTGTGTAAGCGTTTGACTGCTTAATTTCTAGTAGAAACCTTGGGGGTAACACGTAGGCAGGGTTTTGCCGAAGTTGGGTAAATTCTGTGTCGTTCTATTTCTGCATTTATTATTCTACTATTATCTGTACTGCTATTATTTTGATATATCTGTGTTGAAACAATTTTATAAGCTTCCGCGATAATTCTTATAATTAATAGCATCACTGTATTCACCTCCCCTCTCGGGTGAAATCGATCCTACATTAACGTGTCTAGCTTGGAAGTTCCCGGGAGTGTTGCATGTTTGGCATGAGCTCTCAAATATATCTTATCTAGAGTACACTTTTTGTATAGGGGCACATCCTCCTAGTCATGTTGGATAAATTCATTCTCCTTTTTCAATTCGAATCTTGGGATTAATCTCTTCTTAATTGCATCAAGAAGTGCCTTGTGCCCTTCTCTATGTTTAATTATTTGTATCCATTCCTTAAGCTTGGATTTTGATCTTGTCCGTGTTGATCAGTGACGACCCACCTCTGTACTCACACTAGCCAAGAATACTATGGGTTAATGCCGTCAACTAGCACGAAGAATAAGACTGTTGAGGAGCGACCATCAGTATAATTGCTATGTGAAAATACCAATATGTCAAATGGTATGACATACATTTCATCATAAGAGGAAATCCGATATATCAAATACAAACTCAAAGCTACTACACAATGGCTATGTGGTCTCTAAAAACATATATAAATAAGCATAATACAAATCAGTCACAGATATCACTAAGGTGGAAACAGATATGAATAAAACACATAGAAGTGTACATCAAAGTAGTGGTCATGCAAGACCAACTACATCACAAAAGAATAGGTACAAGTGCTAGACAAAAGAATATGTATACATCATGGAGTCTCTATCTTGAATGTATAAAAAAACTACTAAGCTAAGTAGTTAGCTAAAAGTCAGAAGCTAGTCCCTGCTGAGAAGTCAAGTGCAAGCACTTGTAACACCTCGGTCAGATACGAGTAGTATTTAAGAAGAGAAATAATAAATGGATCAGTCTAGCTATAAATTATCGTATAAGATGTGATATCATAAGAGATATAACAAAAATATGATAACAACAAAACATTGTACAATATCTCAAACTTTCTCAAATCACCAAAAAGAATATCATATTCTTAGCTTATTCACCAAACGCCAAACATCGACAAAACATATCAATGCAAATCGCAATAATTGATGAAACAAAAATTCCAGAAATCCATAATATAAAATCCAGAATACATAAAAAGGTTGGAGGCCTATCATAAATGGGAGCATGAAAACTCATCAACACATGTATCACAAATGGGACGCTATCCCATGAAAATAGGGGGTATGTCCCCCTTTGGGGACTGATAAGCTAAACATCGACGCACCAAAAAAATATGCCCCATGCACAGTCGAACTTCGACGCACATAAAAAGATACTCTCCATGCACATATTTATCGAGCCGAACATCGACACACCTAAAAAGATACGCCCCATGCACCGAACTCATTGACCCGATTGCTCTACGAAATTCAAAATACCAAGGGTAGCTAGCCCTTAAAAGTGAGACGAAGCTCCATAAAACGGGGTATAGTCCCCCACATGGACAAAGAGACATCACATAACGCTAGTCTAAACCATAAAATGATCACCATAGATCAATAAGAAGTGTAAATTACGCCAAGCTAGTAAATAAATGAGTTTAGCTTCATGTCCCATAACCAGTGGCATGACTTTAATATTTACGAACAAATTGTAGATTTCCACTCGAAAATTGACATGAGATTTCAATCGAACAAGTCTAAGAATTAACCAACAAAGTAAATGCAAGCACTTCATATCACTTGTTTTGCTAAGTTGTTTAATTAGATTTCTCATATGAATGAGGTAAAGGTTTGTATATACCAATAGATTGGAAAACATTTTTAAAAGCGAGCTTTGTATTAAAAGTAAGGTTGAAATCATTTTTGTGAAAGATTTTGAGTATTTACTACTAGTATAGAAACCTTTGTATTTTAAAGTGACAAATCATAGAATTGATTGTAAGTACAATCTATCACCAAAAATTCACATTTGGCGATGTGAATTAAAACCATAAAAATCGATATCAAATCCATTAAATGGATTTTCCAAAAATCCAGAAAAGAAGTCATCAGAGTCGATAATAAGTGACAACAACCAACCGGATCAACAAAAATCTATATAAATTGAAACCCACATATAAATAGGAAGTTTCCCTGAATTTAACAGAGCCAGACATTTGGTGGTTTCCCTAGACATTTGAGATGAAGATCTGGAATTTCCTTCCAGATCGCCCAAACGTCTGGGATTAACCTCAAACGTCTGAGCTGTATGTCTATAATTTTTTATTTCGACTACCCAGACGTCTGAGTGTTATACCAGGCATCTGAGCTGAAACGCAGGTAAAAATTTGCCTAGGCTAATGATGGCTAAATCATCTCGGAAGCAATCGAATGAGCGAAATTGGCTAAGGATTTATGCTAAGCGACAACCCAACCCTATAGACTCATTAATACACTCCAAACAACATGTCCAAACATCCATAATAGGATTTTCATAGATTTTGACTTCAAAATACCAAAATTGGAAAATTCACCAAACCAATTCAATTCAAAAGAAATTGGAAAAGAAATAGATGTTAAGAATTCATACCTAACAGCAGTGAAAGCTATAGACATAGATGTGAGTATAAAAACTCACCTTTAAACCCAAATATAGAAATGAGAATCTTTAAAACAAGCTAAGATCGATTTCTCTTCAACAACGCCTCAAAAATCTTCAATCTATTATCAAATGAAATGAATATCCTAAGTTAAGTTATAGAAATTTCTTAAAATTGAAGAGAGACTGAGATGAAGAAGATGAAGAGGATGCTGACCTAAGCTTCTCTTTGATTTTTAGAACTTGAATTTGGATTTCTTAAGGATCTATGGCTTAGGAATTTTGATTTCCCCTCTTTTCCCCCATTTTTTTAGGGCTTGAGAGTGTTAGGAAACTGAGAAATGAAATGAATGAAGAAGAGAGGAGTGGAGTGAAATGTATATGGTAAGGGGTTTGGTTCTCTTAATCGGTTAGTAGGTTAGAACACAATCCAGAGCCCAAATGAAGATACCAAAATCCTAATCAACTCCAAATATATCGATGTTTATACTCAAAAAGGTTGTAAACGCCATTTCAAACTCAATGGAAGTAGTCTCGAGTCCCGATTCGACTGTTTACAAAAAGTCACATTTCGGGCTTTAAATTCAACGAACGACGCTATATTTAAAAAAAACATTTAAATATATAATCGTAAAATATGTGGGTTGTTACAGACTCTCCTCCTTAAAGATATTGCATCCTCGCAATACTTAAGAAGAAAATAAAGAGTAACAACCACACAAAGGCATAACAATACAAAAGAAAATTTTGAAGTGAGAAGTTCACCTTAAGAAGCATGAGAGAGTAAGTCCGGATGTGTTCGCTTGATGAATTTTCTAGATTCCCAAGAACAATCCTTAGGATTTGAGGACCATTGAACTTTCACAAGCGGATTTTTTTTATTTTGAAGGCATTTAACCTCCGTAGCAATGATACAGATATGATGTTGCTCATAAGTCAAATTAGATGAAGCCTCAATTTCTTCAATAACACCAGGCTCAAGAATAAAGTCGGAATCTCTAAGGCATTTCCGTAGTTGAGAACGTGAAATATGTCATGAATAGCGGAAAATTGAGCCGGTTATAAAAGGCTTTAAGCCACAGAACAAATGCGTTCAGTGATGGGAAATGGACCATTTATATCGATGCTAATTTTCCCGAACAACTAAAATGCACAACATCCTTCATAGGTGAACACGAATCAACACCAAATCTTACACAGAAAATTCTAGTGTCCTTCTTCGGTTATCAACATAGGATTTTTATCTACCTTGAGCTTCTTTCATCCTATGACGAATAAGGTCAATCTTTTCTGTGGAATCAAGAATAAAATCAGGACCTCAAACCAGCTTTTCACTGGCTTCAAGCTAACACGAAAGAGATTGGCATGGTCTTCTATAGAATGCCTCGAAAGGTGCCATACCAATACTAGATTGGAAGCTATTATTGTAAGAAAAGTCAACAAGGGAAATATAATCTTCTTAACTTTCACCAAAATCAAGAATACATGCACGAAGAAGATCTTCAAGAGTTTGATTCACACGCTCGGTTTATCCATCGGACTAAGGATGATAACCGGTGCTAAAATCAAGCTTCGTTCCCAAATCATTTTGAAGACCTTTCCAAAATTCACTAGTAAATAATGGATCACGATTGCGAGCAATAGAAGTAGGAACTCCATGCAATTTGACAATTTCTTTAACATTGAGTTCTGCCAAAAGATATATGATCCGATTAGACCGAACGGAAATAAAATTGGCGAATTTTGTAAGTCTATCTATAATCACCCATAGACTATCATGACCCGAACGAGAACGGGGAAGACCGTCTATAAATTCCATGGAGATTTGATCCCACTTCCAAATTGGAATGTCCAAAGGTTGCAATAACTCACTAGGCCTTTGATGCTCGACCTTTACGAGTTGGAAAGTCATGCAACGCTTAACGAAGTTAGCAATATCAGATTTCATTCCATTCCAATAATATAGTCGTTTCATGTCCACATACATTTTACTAGTACCGAGATGAATGGTAAATTTAGAAAGATGAGAATCTTCTATAATATCTTTACGAAGATCACTAATATTTGGCACAATAAGTCTACCAAATCCTCGAATACCTCCACGAGCATCGATTTCAAAGTCTTTCAAACCATTATTATTTCTATCCCTACAATTGCGGCTAAGATGAGCCAATTCAGGATCATGGTTTTGAGCTTCAAGCATGCGGTCTAAAAGAGAAGGAAAAGCCTCAAGGCTACGTAAAACAAGAGATGAACATTCATCAGATTCACGATCTCGAATCTCACAAGCAGACAAAGTCTCGAGATCATTCCATTGGGATATCATCATGGAAACAATGGCTTGTTGCTTATGGCTAAAGGCATCGGCAACTTGATTTCCCTTTCCAAGAGTATAAAGAATATCAAGATCATAAGATGCAAGGAATTCGAGTCAACGTTGTTGACGCAAATTAAGTTCCTTTTGAGAGAACAAATACTTCAAAGATTTATGATTGGTGTAGAGAACAAATTTCTCTTCCAAAATATAATGACGCCAAATTCTAAGGGCGAAAACAATAGCCACGAGCTCTAAATCATGAGTGGCATATCTAGTCCCGGCAGGCTTTAATTGCCTAGAAGCATAAGCAATAACACGTTTCCTTTGCATGAGAACGGCACCCAAACCAACACAACTAGCATCGGTATAAACAATCAAGTCTTGGCTCCCTTTAGGAATCACAAGAATAGAAGCATCAAAAAGGAGTTCTCTTAATTTCTAAAAGGCAGCTTCACATTTGTCTGACCAAAAGTACTTAACTCCCTTCTTTGTCAAACCAGCAAGAGGTTTTATGAACCGACGGTAATAGCCCACCAATCCAAGAAAGCTATGAATTTCCATCACACTCTCCGATCTCTTCCAATTTTGAATCGCCTTGATCTTTGAATGATCCATGGAAATTCCAAATTCAAAAATAATATGTCCTAAAAATTCCATATGGGATTGCCAAAAGTGGCACTTAGAAAATTTTGCTTTCAACTGATTGCTTCTAATAGTTTCCAACACAATCCGAAGATGTTTTTCACGCTCATCCTCGGGGTTTAGAATACATAAGAATATCCTCAATAAAGATGAGAACAAATCGATCGAGGAAATTTTTAAAAACTCGATTCATAAGGTCAACGAAATAAGCTGGAGCATTCATTAAACAAAATGGCATAACAAGTCATTCACAAGATCCATAACGAGTATAGAATGATGTCAAAGGAATGTTATCCTTTGCAATACGAAGATGATGAAAACCGGTTGCTAAATCTAACTGTGAAAAGACTCTAGCAACACTAAGTTTATCAAATAGATCATTAATCCGAGGTAAGCGTAGTTATTCTTGATGGTGAGATCATTAAGCTTGTGGTCGTCAACGCAAAGCCTAAGTGTACCATTGGATTTCTTCACAAAGATAGCTGAATCTCCCCATAAAGAGGAACTAGAACAAATAAACTATTTCGTTTCCAATTTGGATATTTGTTTACTCATCTCCTCATTTTCCTTATTGGACATACGATAAGGAGGACGAGTGATAGGTAGAGCCCCAGGGATTAGATTAATTCCGAACTCAATTGCGCTTAGGTGGTAGTCCTAAAACGGGCTCAAATATATTGGGAAATTTACAAATAACGTGAATGAGGGAAATGACATCTTCCTCATCATCATTGTCGTCATCATGTGGACTTAGAGAGTATAAGGACGCAACCGAATTGGAATCTAAATCCTTAAGAATAATAGAAATCTGCTTAACAGATTGAGGATATCGAAGATGGATAGTCCTCTAAGGACATAGGATGTGGGATTTGTAATGGTTAACCCAATCCATTCCCAAAATCATTCTGAAATCTAGGTAACGCATAACATGAAAATCGGTTCGGAAAGCATAATCACATAAAATAATCTCGACATCTTTACAAAATAAACTAAGTGTTGCGGATCCACCAACCAGATTCGTAATTCTTAGTGAATTCGTCAAGCCCATAACATTTGAAGACAAAGTATCAACAAGTTCTTTTGATATAAAAGAGTGAGATGCACCCGTATAAATAAGAAATCTAATAGGGTAATTACGAAAAATAATAATGTCGTCAAGGACAGATAAGAAATACCTTGACCAAGAGAAGTGTTACTAGGGACTTGCACAACATTTATCTTTCCCTCTTTCTTGCTTAGAAGTTAGGGACATGAAGATATACGATGACCCGAACTTTTGCAATAGCGGAAATAAAGGGGTTTCGGAAACCTATTAGCATAATGGTCCTTGGAACCATAATTGTAGCATTCTCCATGATTAGGGTATGAGTCTTTGCTACCGAAGTTGTTTGCTTCCCTTTCTTATTGGGATTAGGCTTGAACTTAATATGCCTCTTCTTGTTGTTGTTGAAGTTCTGTTTGGCACCCATAACTTCAACATCACTTTTTTTATCGGCCTCTTCAAGTCGAAGAGCGATGTCAACAAGCTGATCGAAAGAAACTTCCTAAAGGCTTTTTGAGGTTCTTATTCAGCCCATAGATAAACCTCTAATTTTTCTTCAATGGGGTATTAATATACTCGACCTCATATTTAGAGAGAGATTCAAAAGATGCGACAATCTATCATAGAAGATTCACCTTGAACAAGGTCAATAAAGCGCTGGGCCAAAGTTACTTTTTTAGCCTCCAGCACAAACTTTAACTCGAAGTTTTCCCAGAATTGCTCTCAAGTAAAATCCACTTCAATAGTTTTAGAAACCAAAAGATCATACCAATCTACTGCTCTCTCCTAGAGCATGCTAGAAGCCACTTGGACTCGATGTAGATCAACAAGATTCATGCGAGAAAAGTTGTGATCGCATGATCTAAGCCAAGCTTGGACTTCTATGATGCTTTCGAAACCCTTGAATAGCCTTCCACCCAAATTGGTATAATCATTGCACAAGCATGCAAACCCAGATTTAGGATGAGTAGGCTCAGGAATGGGTCTGGAAGCTTGTGCATTCTTTACAAGATTCAAAAGCTATTGGGCAGACATGAATACACCATCCCGAGGAGTAGCACTGGATTGACCGATGCTGGGACAACTAGGTCAAAACATTTCTCTTCTTTAAGAAAGAAAGAAAGAAGAGAAAAAATGTTGTTCTTAGAATGAATATCAAATAATCTTGATTTATAAAACAAGCCATCATAAAAGAAAATATGATAGAACGGGTCCTAAGACTCAAATTAAATCCTAAGGCACGATTCCTAAGAGAGACTTAGGATAATGATCCTAGCTAGATTTTTCTATATTGTTTCGAAGTTTGGCTCTGATACCAAGCTCTGATGCTCCACCTCTATATTCACACTAGCCAAGGCACTACGGGGTAATGCCGTCGATTAGCATGAAGAACAAGGCTATTGAGGAGCGACCATCCGTGTAATTTCTGTGTGCGAGTACCGATATGTCAGATAGTATGACATACATTTCAATTCAAGAGGAAATATGATATATCAAATACAAACTCATAGCTACTACACAGTGGCTACGCGGTCTCCGAAAATAAATTTGAAATAAGCATAACACAAATCAGCCACAGATATTCACATCACTAAGGCGGAAACAAATATGAATAAAACAGATAGAAGTGTACATCAAAGTAGTGATCATGCAAGGCCCACTACATCACAAAAGAATAGGTACAAGTACTAGACAAAAGAATATGTATACATCAAGGAGTCTCTATCTCGAATGTATAAAAACAAAAACTACTAAGCTAAGTAGTTAGCCAAAAGTCAGAAGCTAGTCCTTGCTAAGAAGTCAAGTGCAAGCACTTGTAACACCTCAGTTTGACCCGAGTATTATTTAAGAAGAGAAATAATAAACGGATCAGTCTAGCTATAATCATATAAGATGAGATAGGATAAGAGATACAACAAAAATATGATAATAACAAAATATCAAGCAATATCTCAAACTTTCTCAAATCATCAAAAATAATATCATATTTTTAGCTTATTCACTAAACCCAAAATATTGACAAAACATATCAATGAAAATGGCAATAATTGATGAAACATAAATTCCAGAAATCCATAATAGAAAATCCTGAAAACATAAGAAGGGGGAGGCCTATCACAAACGGGAGCATGAAAACTCACCAACACGTGTATCGCAAACATGATGTTATCCCATGAAAATACGGGGTACTGTCCTTACCTTGGGGACTGTTAAGCTAAACTTCGATGCACCTAAAAAGATAGGCCCCATGCACAGTCGAACATCGACGCACCTAAAAAGATACGCCCCATGCGCATATTTATTGAGCCGAACGTAAACGCACATAAAAAGATACGCCCCATGTACCGAACTCATTGAGCCGATTGCTTCATGAACGGTCAAAATACCAGGGGTCGCTATCCCCTAAAAATGAGACGAAGCTCCATAAAATATGGTATATTTCCCCACATGGACAAAGAGACATCGCATAACGCTAGTCTAAACCATAAAATGATCACCATAAATCAATAAGAAGTGTAAATTACACCAAGCTAGAAAATAAATGAGTTTAGCTTCAAGTCCTA
Organism: Allium cepa; assembly: GCA_030765085.1. Taxonomy (NCBI): domain Eukaryota; kingdom Viridiplantae; phylum Streptophyta; class Magnoliopsida; order Asparagales; family Amaryllidaceae; genus Allium; species Allium cepa. Next base: position 107,264,725 of record CM060941.1, on the reverse strand, counting down.
TAACCACTGGCTTAACTTAAATATTTATGAATAAAATGTAGATTTCCACTCGAAAACTGTCATGAGATTTCAATCGAACAAGTCCAAGAATTAACCGACAAAGTAAACGCCAGCGTTTCATACCACTTGTTTTGTTAAGTCATTTAATTAGATTTCTCATGCGAATGAGGTAAAGGTTTGTATATGCTAATAGATTGGAAAACATTTTTAAAAGCAAGCTTTGTATTAAAAGTAAGGTTGAAATCATTATTGTGAAAGAGTTTGAGTATTTACTACTAGTATAAAAACCTTTATATTTTAAATTGACAAATCATAGAATCGATTGTAAAAATAATCTATCGTCAAAAATTCACATTTGAACATGTTAATTAAAACTGTAAAAATCGATATCAAATCCATCAAATGGATATTCCGATAATCCAGAAAAGAAGTCATCAGAGTCGATAATAAGTGACAACAACCAACCGGATCAACAAAAATCGATATAAATGGAAAGCCACATAAAAATAGGCAATTTTCTTGAATTTAACAGAGCCAGGTGCCTTGTGGTTTGCCCAAACGTCTGAGCTGAAGGTCTGGAATTTTCTATCAGATCGCCCAGACGTTTGGGAATAACCTTAGACGTTTGAGCTGTATGTTTGGAATTTTTTATTCCGACTACCTAGACGTCTAAGTGTTACACCAGACGTTTGAGCAGAAACACAGGGAAAAATTTTCCTAGGTCACTGATGGCCGAATCATCTCGAAAGCAATCGAATGAGCGACGATGGCTAGGGATTTATGCCAAGCGACAACCCAACCCTATAGACTCATCAATACACTCCAAACAATATGTCCAAACATCCATAGTAGGATTTTCATAGATTTTGACTTCAAAATACCAAAATTGAAAAATTGACCATACCAATTCAATTCAAAAGCAATTGGATAAGAAATAAATGTTAGGAATTCATACTAACAAAAATGAAAGCTACAGACATAGATGTGAGTTCAAAAACTCACCTTTAAATCCAAATATATAAATGAGAAGCTCTAAAACAAGCCAAAATCAATTTCTCTTCAATAACACCTCAAAGATCTTTAATCTATTATCAATGAAATGAATTTCCTAAGTTAGGTTATAGGAATTTCTAAAAATTGAAGAGAGATTGAGATGGAGAAGATGAAGCGGATGCTTACCTAAGCTTCTCTTTGATTTCTAGAACTTGAATTTGAATTTCCTAAGAATCTAGGGCTTAGGAATTTTGATTTCCCCTCTTTTGCCCCATTTTTCTTTTAGGGCTTGAGAGTGTTTGGAAATTTAGAAATGAAATGAATGAAGAGGAGAGGAGTGAAGTGGGATGTATATGGTAAGGGGTTTGGGTTCTCTTATTAGGTTAGTAGGCTAGAACACAACCCAAAGCCCAAATGAAAATACCAATATCCTAATCAACTCCAAACATATCGATGTTTATACTCAAATAGGTTGTAAATGCCATTTTAAACTCAATGAAAGTGGTCTCGAGTCCTGATTCGACTACTTATAAAAAGTCACATTTCGGACTTTGAATTCAACGACGATGCTATATTTAAATAAAACATTTAAATGTACAATCGTAAAATATGTTGGTTTTTGCATGATCCATCTTGTTTGGATATTTGTTCTAATTTATTTCCACTCTTTCATGTATGGTTGTTGTTCCTGTGAGGTAAAACTCGTTTCGTGATTAGCGGCGTTGTCTCACAGATTATTTTATATTCATCATATTTCTTAATTTTTCTCACACTTTTTTCCATATTAATTCGGGTGTTATTTTATTACAATGATCGGGCCAGACAAGTTTTTCTAGGTTATTGTTGGCGGGACATGGAGCTCATGGAGTAGAGCTGGATGTTCACCTACAATAGTATTTTATTTTCCGCTATATTATTATTATACATACCCATCGGCAATTATGAGGTCAGAAAGTTCTAACTATCCAGGCTGAAGTGGTTTGTTTTTAACTTTGATATACCATGTATCTTTAGCTTTTACTACCTTTGTTATATTATATGTTACCGTTCCGCTGTGAGGTTCTATTTTCCCATGTATTTTCTTTTTATTTTTACCATAACAATCTAGCTTTCTAGCACTTGGATGCTCGGCATTCTAATACTGTGGATGTATTAAGTGTTGACATTAGAAGGTTGAAAAGGCAGATCGTTACATGTGGTATCAGAGCTGAAGTTTAAGCAAGAACCTTGGCTTTGGTAGGGCAAACTCATTTGAGATAGGATAAGTCACCCTAGAATGGATTAAGAGTATTATATATATAAGAGAATATTTTTTTATTGCTATAAAAACATATTTTTACTTGGTGTGTTGAGTTGTATATGAATTTTGATCGAGACGTAGGACATCATGGTGTCGATAGAGATTTTTAAACACTTATACAAGGCAAACAGACATGGTATTGATTTTTGAAAATTTGGTAAATTAAATGTTTTACCTAGGATAGTATATTTTGTATATATAAGAAATAATTTTCAAATCTGCATAGTAATTTATGATGTGTTTATTTGTTAGAAAATGATAATATATCTTTATTATAATTGTTGTTTGATTTTTCGTGCTTGAGTAGTTTAGGAGCATTGAATATTGTTTTTGATTTATGCTTGACCAGTTTATGTTCATTTATTATTTTGATAATTGTAAGTGCATTAAAACGAATCCCTTGTGAATTGAGTTTCACTGTGTAACTATGAGGTGTTCAGTGAAACCAATAAACTAAAAATCATCTTTTAATGAAGTTGTCTAATATAATCTAATTGGGAAGATAAGACATTTAGAGGATAAATTTTTTTTTTGAAGTTTATTGTAATAAAGGGAAGTTATTATAATATAAGGTGATTTTAAAAGGTGCATTTTATATGAATACGGTACATAAAATGATTTACATTTATAAAGGATGCTTTGTAAATAAAAAGGGGTTTTAAGAATTTAAATCCCAATATTGCTTCAATTGATGTCAAAATGGTTTATAGAAAAGTAATAGTGGTATTTCTTGGAGTATTTATAACTATAGTATTTCAAGGAGAAATTTTATTCGAAAGATACATTTTCTTTGGATAGTTAGAAAAAAACATCTCACTTAGTTTTGTGGTAAATCGAATAATCTATAAGTAATGATTGAATATTTACTTAGGTGAACGTTGTATTCGCTTAGTAAATTATTCTTTTATCATTATGGGATCGAAATAAGTTCAAAACCAAAGAATCCAAAGGAAGTGTTAGTGAATAAGTTGTTAAAGTTATTTTAAATATAGAAATATATGTAGTATGATTTCAAAAAGGGTTTTGAAATAAAAATCGGGTATTCGGTGTTTAAATTTCGTTAAAGGAAACTGATTTAAAATAAAAGGTATTTTGATAAAAGAATGTTTTGACAAATGAAATTTTAACTCTTGGATAGGAAAAAGATAATTTAATATAAGTTTTAAATGGGTTAAATTGGATAGAAAGTTTTTAGTCAGCGTTGTTTTATTAAAACCATATTTTTGTTTAAACTTCTATCTCATAAACTATTTCATGTTATTAGGCTGACTAATAAACATATTTACCTTAGGGATATCTAAGGAAAGTCAACGTAGGGATGTCTAAGGGAAGTAGACCCTGGGATTGAGTTTGGATACTAGCATCCTACTCTTCTTAACTAAATATCGGACCAGATAGGCGAAGTGGTTAGAGTAGTCAACTCAATTTTAAGACCCATATTTTGTTTGGGCCTTCATTTGAATTTTGAAAAGTAAAATGAAAAATTGACATTTTATGTATCTGCTCTTAGGATGTAAAAGAGTATTATTATACAAGTGAATAAGAGTGGGTAAGTTTAATTTATTGTTTTAAAGACGTGTCTTTATAAAATGTTTATAATCTTAAGTAGAACTTTGTGAAATGATTCATAAATAATTTCAGTATTAAAAGAAATACTATAGATGAAAATGGAAGTGATTTAGAAAGAAAATGTTGTGGTTAAGAAATGAATATTATTATGTATATGAGTTGTACGTAGACCATTGTATTCGCACGGTTTTGAGCTAGGATTCGAGTACATACTTTCGAGATGATTCACACCAGTCAGAAAAAAGATTTCTCACTTCATTTTTGATAGCGAACACTTGATTTGCATTCTTGATATGTTATTGGGGTTTTCTATCATAGTATATGGCTATGTAAGGAGAATGGAGGTTTATAATCAATGAACTAATTGAAGTCCATATTAGAGAGGTCAAGTGAGCGATACTAGTTTGTAAGTGAAGTTTATGTATCCGGGCAAGTGGTCGGATCAGATATTGCATACGGATGATTTATGTACATCATATGGGCTTAAGCATATTTGTAGACTTTGTTGTGTGACTTAGGAAAATTTGGGAAGTGACTTTGTAACGACCTGGGGGATTTTCAACACTCAAAAATCGACATCAATTCATTCACAGTATAACATGACAAGCAATCGAGTGCCGAAAATACCAGATCATTGGGGTAAAGAAGAAAAGGGATAGAAGAAAATAGAAACAATAGTACACAGAATCTCACGGTCGTAGTAGAACAATATATAATAGATAAATACAAATCTTTATACAAAAGAAACGGTAACTGTTAATATACATACCATCATCAGAGTACAACAATCTATAAGTCAATCTGGACAGTTATAATAACTTTCCCTCATAAATACTGAATAAATAGCATACACACAGAGCGGAATATAATCAATCATGTGGGACACATCTAAGATCTTCCAGTTCATCTCTTGAGCTCCATAGCATCCTAACCAGAATCTGTAATACTCGGTCTGACCCGAGCATTACAATAAAACAACACCCTAGTCAGTCTAGAAAACCAGCATGAGAAAACACATTCAATTTGAATTTTATTACAGTTATCAAAATCCTTTGAAAAACAAAGGTATCTCGTAAGACTATGCCATACACAAATACTACGGGTTTGTATCTTACGATAACCAAAACATTTATAACAAAATCATCTGATATTATAATAGTGTCTATATAAAATAAACTATAAAATAGCTGAAATGCTTGCATCCACGTTTCAGCATAGTTGGGTACAATCAAAACCATACAGGCTCGTAGTGGATATTGGATTCCATACAACGACTTGGCCACTAGGGGACCGCCTGTCGTAGTACACCTCTAGTAAAATGTACCTAGATTGTACCTAGCGATCCCTGCTAACACAGGACCGGCCTACCCCTGACCTGGATGGTACCGAATATGTTATCACTCCTGGTGTTCTCACCCTATTGAGCGCACTTTACATGCACAACCATATCCATAATTTTAATACATCTGAGGGTATCTAGAAAAGTGGTAACATACCCTAGTTGGGTGCGACCCACTTAGCCCTGTTGCATCTTCCCCGTTTTAGTCATTCCCGGTTGATGAGGCTTGAGGCTACGTTTTACAATAAGAATAGCATTCATACTTGGAATGCTAACACTGCCTTCCAGACCATGATGCAAACGATAACACTCATCCATACAAGTTGTTTGGGTCTGAACAAGCCGAATTTCCAAAATCATAGTCTTCATTAGCTTCACTATATCACGATTCGTAATGCTCAAATCAGATCGAAGTGGTTTTCGGATAATTAAATTTGAGCTCGGTCTCAAACGATTAATAAATTTGGCTAGATTTGATACTTGGTTATTTAACTATAAAATAACACACATAAGCAGTCACTAAGCCCATATTATAAATTTTCCAAAATATTTTTTACAGAGATATATATCCAAAATCTCTTCCAATATTTCAATATTCGAAAACAAATTCGAAAACTTATGTCCATAACAGGATATTTTGGAACATTTCGATAATTAGAAATATTTTTCTTCTAAATCCATTTTTAATTCAACACTTTGAAAATATATTCCTATAATAAAAACCTCGTAGTTAAAATATTTCAAACCCTTCCAGTCCAATACTTAGGAAATATTTATAAGTATATTTCCCAAAAATCATTTTATTTCCAATACTTAGGAAATATTCCATGTATTCCTATTTCTCAAAATCCTTTACAATTTATTCGTAAATCCCTTAACTCACTTATAACGAATTCTATAAGTTCTCAGAATCTATTTATTAATTTCTTTTAACAATTTCCAAAAATTATCGATTATACTTATTTATAATCCAACTACAATTTGTAACTCCTTTAATGAATTCAAATTCATTTTAAGTTCCCAAGTCCAACTATTTTGGAAATTCCACTAAATTTACAGAAATCCCATTATGACATTTCACTTATACAATCACATCCATTTAATGAAAGCTGGTTTACAATCTCGAGAGCATTTATAAATAAATTCCAATTGCTTACTTTTAAATTCTATAAATAAATAATAATAATAAATTACAAGATCATGGTTAAATACTTATTTAAAAATATCAATAACTTTTAAAATAACGTCAATAACTAATTCTAATTCATTTACAAAATTTATAATTGATTTATAAAACTTGTTTTAAAATCTTAGAATTCATTTCAACCTATTTAAATATTTAATAGCTAACTTTATGGAATATTTCAATGCTAAAAAGTTCTAAATTTCATAGTATAATAATTTAAAAAAAATCCTCTTTTTAAAACAAACTTAACTTCTCGATAAAAAAATATTTTTATTAGTCCAATATAACCAATTCCAATTTACAAATCTCTCTCTCTCCATTCATAGCACATCGACCACTTTTCCAATTTCATAACTTTTCCACATTCCAAAAATAGACTCTACCATTTCTTTTAAACTTATTTCCCCATCTCGTTATAAATTCTCACCGTGAATTTATATCTCCAATTTATCAAATGATAACCATCTCACTTCATTTATAAACCTTGATTATAAATTTCATAATCTCATTCCCCAGCTTATACAGGATTACATTACTAAAATCTATTTATAAATCAATTTCTAATTAAAATCCCATTTTTAAATCAATTTCTTAAATATATATTTCAAAACCAATTAAATCTTGATTTCTACTTCTGTTTCGTATTTTAGAAATCTTATTTAAAATCCAATGTTTTTAAATCCTCAATTTAAAATTCCCTAGTTGAAACCATTTTACGAAATAGCTAATTAAATATCCAAAATCCAATCATTTATTTTATCCAATTCAATTCCCTTTTAAATAATCCCAAAATTCAATATTAATACTTTATTTCAAAAATCGCCTTTGAATTTTCTATTTAAATTCAAAATATTAATTTTAAAATACTAAAATTTAAGCCAATGCTACTATAGCATCTAAACAATCAAATCACGCAACAATCCATAATAGATTAATCAATTTCATCATATATCACTATATATAAAAAATAATCAATATATTTGAGGAATCTAGCTGGATCTCTCCAACCTGTTTCCTTGCGTTCACAGATGTTATATAACATGAAATGCCAATCCCGCTTTGAGATGGGATATCATGGTAATACAAGGTCATCCACTATTATGTGGGGCGTATAGTGTCTCATCAGCTCCAACGGTGGGAAATATAGCTAACTAATAATATATATATATATATGTATGTATGTATGTATGTATGTATGTATGTATGTATGTATGTATATGTATGTATATATGTATGTATGTATGTATCTATAATAGCATTCAACTTATAAATATATATCCATTCAACCCATCTTCCAATAAATAATTGTAATTATTATAAATTTAAACCAGTTAACCAAATTGAGTGAGATTTACTCACCTTGATTTTAAATTTTTCGAACATCCAAATTTTAAATTTTCTAAAATGCCAGCTGACTCTGAAAAATCCCAAACAAATTCCAGAATATAGCCTACATCCCTACAAATTCAATACTGCTGGCTTCATACGATTTCGACCTAGAATAACAAGGTTATTGAATTTTCAGTTATCAATTTACAACTAAAATAAATTTAATCAATTACTAAATTCACAAAATAAATTATCATATTAAATTTTAACTACAACTCTTAATTACCTCACACGCACTACTGCCTACAGCTCGCACCCTCCTCCAGCGAATCTCAAGTATTCCAGGTTGCGATAACTCCCTTTTCCCTTTCAGATTGTGAATCACCATACTGCTTTGGTAACCCCTAACTCCACGCATTGAAGCCTTCGTTATGATAACTCCAAGAACTTGCTGCCCTTCTTAAAATCTCTCCTCCATTCGCAACTAACATCGGCCGCAGCCACCACGCGTATGCGCGCGCTGAATGAACAGTTGCACCTCCAAACCCTACCCTCGCGCCACCATGCCATCAAGCTCAAGCCCTAAATCGCCTATCGTCGAGTTCCACCTCCAGTTGTTCATGCGCCTCACATCTCCTCGCTTGCTTCCTCTCATCTTCGCCCATGCTCAAAACGTACAAGCCCAAGTCGCGATTGAATAACGTGCTTTTTTTTTCTTTTCGTGGAATCAAAATAAAAAAGGAAGGGGAAGCAATTTCTATTTTGAGAAGGAAAAGAAGAAAGCATACGCGTTTAAAGATGTTGAGAAGGCGGCTCGTATCAGAGGTAGGGTGGGCTGGAATGAGAATAGGTCGACTAATCGATTTAAAATTTATTATTTTATGTTCAAAATATCTCGCTTAGCATGTCTCAAAATCCCAATTCCCTATTGAGGTGTGTCTTGGCATTCTTAATGTTATACCACTACCACGAACCCAAAGGAAATAGTCTCAAGGTCTAACTCGATCATATAGAGAAAATAGCTTTTTGAACCCAATAATTATATTAAATTTTCGATATTAATTTCAATGCGTTTCTATTCCATATGATCAAACAGTGGATCCAAATGCTATGGAAATTCGAATCCCATAATAATAATATACTATTACGGATCCAATGGAACTGATTTCATCGAATTCCAAGACTATGCCCTGGAAGGCTATTTTTATATATTAATTAAAATGGGTTAATTCCAAAATCAGCTAAATCACATTTGAACAAACTTTAAAAGTTTTATTATCTTCATTCTTGCTAAATAGTGATTAAATAAGCTTTCAAATTATTTTTAGCCAAATAAAAATCCAAGATTCAATTATTTAAATGATTTTTAATTATAAATTCAACAATTTAATTTATTCAATAAATCGTTATATTTGGAACTTAAGTTTTATTCCACTTATTTGATCGATAAACTTCATACTAAAATTCCATCTACATTTCAAATTCAACATTTATAATAAATTAAAAGTTCAGAATCAAACGACTGAATATCTGGGTCGTTACAGACTTTCAATTTTTTTGAGGAAGTATAGGTAATCTTCTAAGCAATAACCAAAGGTTGATGAGTGTAACAGTATGCTTAGAAAATTATCTATATCCTTGCACGATCGAGAAAGCTGTGAACCTTAGCAAAATTCTAAATCTTATTTGTTAGTCATTTTACATTTTAAATAATCTTAAGTGTTAGTTTATTCCTTTATGGAATTTGATTTGATTGATAGTGTGATTTTATGTACCATGGTTTATAAAGCTTGGATTTATAAACAAAGGACTTTTAAGTTGTTTTTTAGGACTTAAATCTTAGCGCTTTTGAAAAAGTGATTTTGAAAGAAGTTGTGAAAGAAATAATAATATTATTATTTTAAAAGTATCCATGAAGTATTATTATTTCAAGAAATTAAAAATATATTTGTGAAGTTATTTTTCAAATATTTTGTTACGATTAAAGTTAGGCGATTGGGAATTTTTCGATTTAGAAGATTCACTAGGTATATTTGTTTACTCTAATTATTTTTTTAAAAGGAACCAAAATACCACTGGATACTCCGTGTTGTTTTGATTCTAGAGTTATACCATGTTCGGTAGAAGGATCCCCTTCTTTGTCATAATTTATTTTGGTTTTGATATATTTATATTTTGAGGAATTTGAATTATATTTTGAATATAAAAACCCATGCACTTTGTTCTAAATTTATCTTTTCAAAAGATTGAATGCTTAGTATTTTATTACAGAATATTCTCCTCATTTTTGTTGCGTATGGTTGTTATATTATTTATGTTGCTTGTGCTTATGATAGAAATAGCTAGTATATTGCTCTTTTATTAGCATGATTCTCTTTTAGATTATGTAAGTACAAGTTAGGTACAAGAAAGCAAGAAATTACTATTTGATTGCTTGCGCACTTGCATTCACATCGAGATAGTAAGCTGCTTGCCAAAAATCAAATGCAAAAGAGGTATGCAGTAGATTTAGAGATTGGTGATTGATTGATGATTTCATGCCTTAGATATGGGAGGCCACTTTAGGCTTTTATTTTCTTTGTTGATTTGGGCCAGTTGTGGCGAGTCATAGTTTTTTCGGATCTAGCCGTGCAAAAGAGGTGCTGCTGATTTTTTTTGTAACATAAGGAACTTTAAAAGCCTAAGTTGAGAGGACATTTTCTTCTATTAGGAATTTTGAGGATGAAATTCTTTTAGGGGGAAAAATGTAACATCCTAGAAAAATATAAATAACTTATATTCAAATATGGGATTGTTTGAATATTGGAATTGTGAATTAAATATTAATTAAATGGATTTAATAGAATTATATAACTCCTTTTAATTAATAAAAAATAATGGTAACTCTTTTTTTAAATTTATTTACAATAATAAATAGTTCGAATATGTAACAAGAAAATCAACTGTTAACAAAACGATTTGGTTTTTAATGACGTATTTTAATAGGACTTTTCCATAACTTTTAATTACAAAAATATTTAAATTATCGTTTGATGATTTTTATGAAAAACGTTAATATATTTGAAATTTCACAAAACAAGATAACCAGTGTGTTTTATTGTTGTTTTAGGTTCATGTCGCATATTTGTGCATGATCATATTTTTATTTCAATCATTCGCGGTTCGTATGCAAATGAAATTCTATGTAGCGAAGTGTTGGAAACTTTAAAATAAACTAAACTCCACACATACTTTCCCCCATTACTTTTCATTTTCCCCTTTTATTCTTTATCTCTTTTATTGCAAAAGAAAATTTAACCTAGCCTCCTCAATCAAAATTCAAAATCTTAAGCTATAATTAATGAAAATCAAGAATATCGAATCCGTTGAATTCGTATGAGTGGATCTTCAAATCTAAGTAAGTACCGATGAGTGCGACACTGTTTGGTTGGGCTCGAATTTATGAATGTGAACTAAATTTCGGTAAAGGCGAGGGTGGAGGAGGCGATAGGAAATACAAAGGATATGGTGGCACTGCTCTTGTTGAGGAGCACCATTCTCCGAAGTATATAGCATGTGCAATTGACTACAAGGAAAGGCAACATTTTTTGGTCACTGCTAACCCGCCAGGCCATGTTTCTTTTGGGTGTATCGAGCTTCATAGGGTGGTGTCCATCAGGAAGAGATTGCGAAGAGGAGATCAGTGGCGAAGTCCGTAGTTGATTTCATCGAGCGTGGAGGGAGAGAGAAGGAGAGTGGTGATTGGCTATGGGTGTGCTTGCTTGTATAGGTGCATGGCATGTACAGGGATAAGCGGAATTTGGGGAAGAAATATAATTGAGGGTGATTAATAGTTAATTAAGTAATAAATTAAACTAATTAATTTCAAAACTTATACAATCAATAACTTCAATGTACGAGGTCCAATTGAGACATGGTCTTTTGCGTTGTGCTTGTAGGAGCATTATCTGTGCCCTGGATTTGATTTCATCAAGTTTAGAGTAAGTGAAAGTTTTAGACTATTCTGGAACGCTTAAGCATCTATTGGAATTTTAGCGAGTTAACTCACTTTTGAATGAACTCTTTACGATATATGGTTGATATAAATTATTGTTGCATGCTTGAATGATTTCTTTGTTTGGTTTGGTTGAATTCCCATTACTAAATATTGGTCGTGCTTTTGCTTTTTTAAAAGGATATTTCAACCAAGTTTTGATTGCTTGTAAAAGGTTATAACACCTAACTCCAAAGTGTTTAAAAGCTAACAAAGTTTTGGTCGCGGTTTTGTAGGTCGACAGTCATCTTTTCTAAACACACTTTCAAATGAATTTCGTTGACTTCGAAATTCTATAAATTTTTGTGAATACATACTAAACTCATAATACGCTGTTCTAAAAATAAATTATAATATTTATACTTGTAAAAGTATGGAGAAAATTCCAATTTGAAAAAAACCGATTTAAAGGGATTATCCATACTCTTATAGTGGTAGTTTTGCGGTATTATTTTCAACTTTCATAAAATGGTCTTTAAAATGATTTTTCTTCTTCAATTCTTTTAAGTGAACTTTTCTAACATATATTTAAGCATTTTAAAAGTAGTTTGAAATCTATATATATTTTAAATGATTTAATATAAATTTCTAAAGAATGAGTTTTATTTTGAAATATGGAAAGTAAATGGTTTGAGTTTTAATATATTTTAAACTTGATATTTTCCAAGTAATATTTAAAATGCATGTTTTCAAAACTATTTTTCATTTTTTTTATTCTATTGAAGGTGAAAAGGAAGTATGGATTACAGCACCGTTGTTGTAATAAATGTTTTTCAAGAATTGAGAAAGAAGTCATAGACTATAACGTTTGGTTATAATAAATTATTTCGCAAAGTTATTAAGAAAACTTGTCGCTTAACTTAATAAATGTTGATATTCTTAAATTTTTGGACGTGTTTTGTTTTAAAGATAACGATAAGTTGTTTTATAAATGATATTTTGTAAATGGAAAAGTCTTTACAAAGAATGTGTTAAAATAAAGCTAAGTGAAATTGGTTTTGGTTTTATAGTAAACAATCTTTTCCTGACATTTGTTTTTAACACTTTTTTTGAATACACTTAGTAATATAATTAACTACCTAAAGGAACAATTAAAAGAGTGATTCAATGTTTTCTACAAATATCGGTGATGCGCAAATGAAGCACCAGTGTGAGTCAAATGTTTTAAAAGTTTTATTCGTTTTATTGAATATATCTAGTCTTACACTTAGCACTAAACGTTAAAGGAACTCTTGCTATTCTTAAAGTTAAGAATGTTATCGTGACAAAGTGGGAGCAAAACTTCTCTTACTTGTCTGGCTTTATTGTTTTCCCTGGGTAGTACTAGTTTGGGATCGATGAGTTATGATAAGTGCAAGAACTTAATTTTCATACACGAACATTTGGTTATTCTCGATAGTTGATTTATTGACTATTGATCCTGCTATCTTCTTCCTGTTCTTCGATTCAAGATGATTTTGTTGCTCATTTGGGGCATTTTAACTCTTGTTATTCTTAAAGTTAAGAATGTTATAAGTGATGATTGGAAGCAACAATTCCCTAACTTGTCTAGCTTTATTGTTTTCCCCAAGGTTTGGTTTAGGCTCTCAAGTATGTCTTATCAAGAGGTATATTTTCAATGTAAGGAGTGCATGCTTCTAGTTATATTGGATAAATTCATTCTCCATGTTTTGATTTGAACCTTGGAATTAATTTCTTCTTAATTTCATCTAGAAGTGCCTTTGCCCTTTTTTAATTATTTATGCCCATTCTTTGAGTTTGGATTTTGATTTTGTTTGTGTTCATCCTTTCTTGTTCGGATTTTTATTCTGACTTGTTTCCATTCTTTCATTTATTAGATGTTGTTCCTATAAGGTAAAACCTATTATGTATTTAGTGACATGGTCTCACAGATTATTATATGTTCACTATATTTCATGAGTTTTCTCACGCTGGTTTTCCAGACTTGTCCAGGTGTGATTTTATTATAATGCTCGGGTCAGATCGAGTTAGGTTGTTGTTGGTGGTACATGGAGCTCATGGATTAGAGGTGGATGTTTACCTGTTGTAGTGTTTTTATTTTCTACTGTATTATTATGTATACGCATCAACAATTGTAGAGTCAAGAAGTTATAACTACCCAGGCTGATGAGGTTTTTTTATCTCTGATATACTATGTATCTGAGAGTGACAGCTTTTACCTTTTTATTATATTTTATGTTATCGTCTTGCTGTGAAATTCTATTTCCCTCTGTTTTTTCCTTTTTATTTTTACCCTAATAATATGCCTTTTTGGCACTTGGATGCTCAGCATTCTAATACTACAGATTTAATAAATGTCGACTTTCGAGGGTCGAAAATGTAGGTCATTACAAATCAACATTTGGATTTTTTGTTTTTGATCCAGTAATTAATATAATTTTCGGTTGAATAATTTTAGAGCAATGACAAGGTATGTGGGCTATTGAATTGGGGTGGAACCTCTAAAGTTGTTGCGGAAAGGAGAGTGGTGTCCACTGACCAAATGAGGTTGTAAGTGTCGTTTGTACTGGACCAAACAATGTGAGCGTTGTTAAAGACTGCGTGGATAAACAAAATGCTTATTTAGGGACGCCTACACCTAATATGTCAGTATTTGGAATCGCTAAGAATAAGATAGTAGCATTGTCAGCTACTTGCATTAAGATGGCGCTTTGGTGACACTTGAATGAAGTCGGTACGGTAAATTTTACAATTCACAATAAGCTCGTTGGCCTTCCACAAATTTAATTTAGAATATCCTATATAATATTTTCCCTTAGTTACTGAACCGTAGAATTACACATCTCCTTCAGTTCAATATCATCTGGTTCAATTTTGTGTTATATCCAATATAGCTTGAAAATTTGCATATCAATCTCAATGAAATATTTTTTACTTTAATGTTTAATTTTGTGGTTTAATGTTTATGGTGAAGTATTCTATGTTTGTGGTCACAAATCTGGAATGGATCTAGTATTCTACATGGAATGGTTATGTTTTATTACAAAATATTCTTAATAGGTCATGATCACCATACCTTTCTTTATATCATCATATCTGTTTCAGTTACAATTTCAGTTTTAATAGGATATGATAACATATATATATATATCTATATATATATATATATGATGTCTTTAGTTACCTTCCATAGTTTTCATCTTATCATCTAATGAACATTGGTATTATTTTCATTTCTTATTTTGTATCTAGCTAGAATCTCCTTAAATATCATGAATTTGGGACTATAAGCATAAATCTGGAACAAATTGTCATGTTTCAGCTATGAAGCAAGTCATACATTACAATTGAGACACCTTATCTATGTATTTACGTTTTTCCTTTCTAGAGTATCAACAGCATCCAAGATAAAAAATGCAAGATTTATGATTGGAATGAGGGGCAGGAGGTAGTTGCCGAAGAAAGAATTACTCCGATGATTCAGAACATATTGTGAATGGTATTCCGCTTAGTCCATCTGCCATTGTGATTTGGATGGATAACGTAAAAAAAGAGATGCTTACGTATGGTGACCCACAGCTGATATGTTGTGCCCTAGAGATGCAGTTGTAGGAAAGTAGTATGATCAGAATCAAAAGTTGAAGTTGAAAACGAAAATGGAAATGGTGTGACTTCTTCTTTTGGACTAAACCCATAATCTCGGAAAAACCACAACAGCTGTAAGTATATATTATACAGTTTATGTCTTGAAGTATTTATATACACTTATAGTATTGTATATATTTAGTATTTATATATATGCATATACTCTGCATAATAATATCTTTTTTACCAACTGATTGCAAAGTTGGTAATAGATAATAAATGCAAGTTAATTGATGTTGGTGAAACGGACTAAGTAGTGGCTAAAGTAACTATTCCTTTTAATGACCCCCAAATTCATACGCCTAAGGGAAGGGTGTTAAGTATAAGAGGTGTTACCTCCTACACCACCAAACAGATGTACGTTTGCAAAAACTGTAACGATCCTGTTTTTAAATCAAATTTAATTTAATAATTAATATAAAATTTTTGAGTAAATTTGAATTAATTTTTAAAATTTTCGAAACAAATGAATATTGTTTTTGTTTATATATCTATATATGTATAGAATGGATTGTAATTCAAATTTGAATTTGAATTTAAAATTTAAATAAATATCTTAGTAAAATAGTTTGGATTTAAAATAATATATATGTGATTTATTTAATGTATAATTAGTTCTAAAACATTTTCTTATAAATTGTATACATTTAAATAAAGGATAAATGTATTTATGAAATGAGAAAAATGTAATATAAAATTTATTTAAAACCTTTAATTCATGCAAAGTACAAGTGTTAGATTTTGAATGCATAACATTAACAAGTGTAATTCATGAAACAAGTAGTTTAACAAGTGTAATGATCTTGTAATTAAAATGAACAAGTGTCATCTTTTTGTTTGTATTTTTGAGAAAATTTATAAAAATAAAATAAAACTATATAACATCTATAATCTCCTCCTTCTCATTCCATTATCTTCATTTTCAAACTAAGCTGTATAAACTCAAACCAGAAAATCATCAAAGAAAACTCAAAATAAATCAGATCAAATAATTAAAACCAAAAAAGTTAAACATCTTTTACAAATTCAAAAAAAACTAAAGCCCGAATCAAATTCAAAACTGAATCAACGAAAAACAACAAGCAGTTCAATATCAAAGCAAGGATTTCAAATTCAAACCTTAGGCGAATTCAAAGATTCAATTCAACTAAATCAAAGATTTTTCAGATCAAACAACAAAGATCAAAACCATAAAGCAATTTCCAGATCTTTTTTTCAAATTTTGAATCCCACGCTTCTCCTCTGCTCAATGCAAACAGGCGAGTAAACCTTTGGAAAATTTGGGTTTTTATCTGTTGTTTTTAATCATGCCTAAAGTGAAGTTGAAAACCATTTGCATGTGAACAACTTGTGTATAAATGTGCCTATGCATGTCTGAGAACAGAAAATGTCTCTGTTCTAAGTATAACAGGTTTCAAAATCTGTTTGACCGAAACCTCGCTCTCTGATCATCTTGAGACTTTTATGTCTAAATGAAATATGTTAGGATTAGAAAGATCTCCATTCTAAAAATATTTTTGAGTATTAAAAGTAAAAAGTGTCTACTGGAAATATAAAAACACAGAAAAATCGAATTTTGTTCAAAAATCTAATTGATTAAAACCTAAGTTTTGATTGCATGATTCGATTCATATTCGTAAACTATGATTTTAATAATAAAATCATGAATTTTAAGTTGGGAAATCACGAGCATTCGTAAGTTGAATAGAAAGTCTATTTTGAGGCTTTTCTGGCGATCGAAGCACTCAGGGTAGTCGAGGTTTTGCCTGAAGGTGGAAGATGACTTGGGGATCTCGGCAAAAATATCAGATGAATTTATAATTCATCGTGGCGTCGACAGCGGTAATGTAGGATTTAAGCCCTGTTATCCCGCCTTTTGGCAAGGCCGAGATACCAAGGAACTAACTAGAAAGAGACAGGATCATACATCTTTAGCTTTGAATGATTGTTGGGCAACTACAAATATCGACGAGTTTTACCCGATTCCAGATCGGGCTACAATTGATAAGACATGTCAAGCAGGGCTGTAGAAACAAACATTCCAAGTTTCTAGGCAATCCGAGTTCGTATGCTCAAGTTATCGCCAATGGGAGATGGATCAGGTAGTATAAGGCTCAAATCCATCAAGAGGAGGCCTTGGTTCGAATCCACCAGACACGTGCTGCCTCGAATCCATGAGGAGTGCATTTTCTTCGACTCCATCAGGCAAGCCTTCACCTCGAATCCACCAGAGGTAACTACGCTCCTAATCCATCCAAGGCCTTCCCTAGTTCGAATCCATCAAGTCACCTCTTCCTTCGAATCCATCAGATGGCCTCGCCTCGAATCCAACGAGCAAGTCTCGGTTCAAATGCACGAGACATAATCCCTGCTTCGAATCCATCAGAGACATGCCTTCGTTTGAATCCATCAGAGGTAGCCACGCTTCGAATCCATCCAAGGCCTGCCTTGATTCAAATCCCTCGAAGTATTCCTATCTTCGACTCCATCCCATGAAGGTCCTTCAAATCCATCAAACAGAGAAGACTTCGCATCGACCAACTACGAAATACTCTGAACGATACGAAGGACGCGTATGAGGGTACCTTCGAATCCATAACATCGAACCCATCAAGTTGTAGCAGCTGAAACCAATGGTCCGAGCCTATCGATTCGAAGACCATGGATTCGAAGCACGCATATCAACTAAAAATGTAATCTTGAATCGATCATAACTTGAGATCTACAAGTCCAAATGCTATGAAATTTTCACAGGAGCTTGCATCTACATAGAAGAATGTCCACGCCAAGTTTCATCACGATTGGACACTTTTTTGATCGATTCGAACCAAGGGTCGAATCGATCCAAAAGTGGGCCCGGATCTCCAGAATTCGGCCATATGGGCCCCCCACACGTGCCAGAAGTGGTCTCCCTGAATTTTAGGCGAAATATCAGCCTCCAGCACTTATAAATAGAGCCCCTGGTCATTCAGAAAGGGGATCGGAGAATTTTGAGAGTAAGAGAACGCCAAAGCGCTGCCAGAAATGCTTTAGAGCACCACTACTGCCATTGATTTCGAATTTTAGCTTACTACTTGCTGTTTTTTGATATTAAAAAGTTGTATTCTACGAATATCAAGCAATAAAGTAACAAAACTTCATAGTGGACGTAGGAAAAACGCCGAACCACTCTAAATCGTTGTCTCTTGTGCAATTTACTTTCTTCATTTGGAGTTTTTGTTAGATAACCCACGTTTTAATTTATTTTCTTCATTTATTATCTCTTCAAAAACTTCCGACGAGTGTTGTGCCCAATTTTGACACAAACACTTTGGTGCTTTCACTGAGGAATGAACTCAGGACCTCCCGCTTACCAAATGGGTGCTCTCGGAGATGGCACGTTTATCCGGTTCCTTCACACATGAAGCCAAATTGGGAAGGGCCGTATGTGATTTCACAAAAGCTCGGAGATGGCACGTTCAAATTATCGACCGTTGACGGTCTTACCTTGCCGAGAGCTTGGAATAGCGAAAGTCTTCGTCGCTACTACATATGAAAGACTTTACTTATTTATTTTCTATCAATTTATTCCTTTTGCATTTTATTCTAGCATTTCAAGATTTAAATTTGTAATAAGGCAACTGACTTTGCCATATTTTCTCATTTCAGCAATAAAATGTCATCTCTTCGAGCTAGAGCTGTGATTTACTGAATATGACGTACAATATCACAATGCACGGAGAGCTAAGTCCCATCACGCGGTGGGATTTATTCAAATAGGGAGTGACTATGATGCGACCAGTCACTCGCTAAGTGAAACCCGAGCTCGGGGGCAGAACACTACATCAACATTCACAGGGATTGATGTACGACAATCCCTCCTCCAACTCCAAATTCCCAGAGTGCGAATTGGACATAAACTTCAACTCTCGGTTCCCGGAGCGCGAACCGAAGTATAAATCCATCACTCCCAGAGTGTGAGCCAACTCCAAATTCCCAGTGTGTGAATTGGAGCATAAACTTCAACTCTCGGTTCCCAGAGCGCGAACCGGAGTATAAATCCATCGCTCCCAGAGTGTGAGCCAACTCCAAATTCCCAGAGCGTGAATTGGAGTATAAACTTCAACTCTCGGTTCCCGGAGCGCGAACCAGAGTATAAGTCTAAATTCCCGGAGCGCGAATTGGAATATAAAACTCTATCTTCAAATTCCCAGAGTGTGAACTGGAGTATAAACGTTAAGTACAAGTTCCCGGAGAGCGAACTAAGTCATAAACACTGATAATTAATAAGTTCCCGGAATATGGGCCGAACTGTTAATTACAAATTATGTTAAGTCCCCGAAGTATGGACATGTATTCAAGGCTTATGGCATATGTGAGCACGAGCTAATCAATGCAATACTTGAGCAAAAAAGAAAAGAGTTGTTTTCCATGTTACCAACAAACAAAAAAGGAGTTTGATTACATGATAAAACTAAAAACAATTCATAAAGTGGGTGCCGAATCCACACTTATACACGGCCTAGAAAAGGAGAAGCAAAAAGAATTGCCCTTTCACAACTACATGGTAAAACGAGAAGTTCACTCCTTCTTCTTTCGAGGTTTCTTCTTCGGAGTTGAGCCACTAGACCCACTACCCGGCTTCTTGCGAGATTTCTTGTCCTTCTTTGGAGCATCCTCAGGATCTGGCGTGATATCCACGTCTTCCTCAGAGCTCGAAGGGATAGAGATCCTTTTGTGAGGACGAACCGGAGGCGGAGAAGCCATAACAGGTGGCGAAGCTTCGACGCTAGAAGTTATAGCTGTGCCGGTGAGAGAAGTAACCATTGAAGGAGTTAAGCTTGGTGGAGCAACATCACCTCCGGAACCACCAGCCGTTGTCACCGCAGCCATTTCAGCGCTTATCTCGGCAAGGATTTCTTCTTCTCGGGAAGATCGAGCAGCGCTGGAAACACTGACGGTCGGCATAAACGTGCTAAAAGTTGGGGCAACTCCACCCATTGCAAAGGAAGGATCGGTAAAAGGTTCACAGGGTTGCTTGAGAAGTTCCTCAATCATCTGAACATCAAACGACATTGAACTCCCCTCTCCCATCTCGCCGGTTACGGCAGTAGTTGTGATAGCCTCAGTAACGACGGCTCCTTGCATTGGCTGCGAAGTTTGTGGAATTGGAAGTGTTGGCGCATCACTTTCAATCACTGGTCGAAAAGAAATGAGGATAATTAGTCAAATGATCGGTTCCAAGTTCAACATTCTAGAAACACTTAAGCAACATTTAGAATACCTTCTTTGCCTCGGCTCGGTGATGGGACGAGTTCAGAAATGGTAGTTGTACCGAGAGACAGTTCTGATCGATCCGGGTTATAAGCAGGGACAACATGTGGACCAATGGTAGTGGTGACTCCAGACGAGGTCGGGGCATCAACTGAAACATCCTCACTATAATGTGCAGCTCCAGAATCCTCACCAGTCTCCACATGGTGAAAACCAAGTCTCTCTCTCAGCGGAAATCATCGCTTCAAGGAGAAGTTTCCTTTCCTCCTCGCTCAACAAGCGAGATTCAAGTTCAAATTCGTCTACGGCGCCTTCAGGGAGAGATGCTTTCTTGTTCGCCACCAATTTTTTCCAAGCACTGAGTAGAAGCGTAGAATAATCTCCGAGCCACGAGAGATTCCTGTGCTCAAGCACATTAGCATTATAAGTGTTAAGAAGATCATCAAACTCGGCTTCTACTCTGAATATCTCTGCTTGAACTCTCCCTTCCACTTCTGCCTCCACCGCTTCAACTTTGGCAACCGCCGCATCTCGCTCAGCTCGGAGAGACATAGCTTGCTCGCACGCTTCCTGTGCGGCCGTGTTAGCGTCATCTTTTTCCTTTTTTAAGTTGGCGAATTTAGCCTTTAACTCCTCAAGTTCTTTGACCGCCGCATCTCGCTCGGCCTCAACATTTTTATACCGATGGCCCAAATCTTCAATTAAAGTGCAATGCGCTTGTTGCATCTTCGCCATCTCAGCTAGTGTCTCATCGACCTTTTTTAGCGACTCCATTTCGGCTTTACGAGAAGATTCCGTTTCAGATTGAAGTATGTCAACAATACGGTTCTTCTGAGCCAAGTCTGCTTCCAATTTCTCAATAACTTTGGCTCGTTCGAAGGCTACTTTCGAAGCTTTAATAGCCGCCCTGTACCATTCTTTATACTGAGCATAAAAATCACGGGTATAGCTGAGGGCGGTGCTCACATCCTCATCGGGAATTCTTTTGAGACTGGGTGGAAAGATATAAGCGTCGAAGCATATTTCTGGAAAATTCCTCTTCAGTTGAGCAATCCTTATAGCCCCTTCACCGGACGGTTCAAGAGGGGATTCCTCCACAGTCACGGCCGTAGCTGTATCAGTCCTTGAATGATCTGGACCAGGTTTTGAGATATGTTGAGATGGCTATTGTCGCGAAGGTTCGACTGCAGGTGCCTGGCCTCTGGGTGGCGGAGGAGAACGAGAGGGTGAACGGTATCTTCGGTCCCTATCAGGACGCTCCTGGCTAGAATAATATCGGGAATGGTACCTTTCACGATGCTCTTGCTCATAATACCTTCGTTTACGGTCACGGTCAGAATCCCTACGGCGAGACTCGTAATAGGATGAAGAATGATGCACTCGCCGAAGTCTATCAAGTGTAGAAGGACGATCCGACATGGCACCTGTAAAGAAGAAACAATTCGGTTAAGTACCAAGAAAAAGCACTGCAATGCATGTGGAAGTCATGAGGTGTTGTGAAAAGTGTATAAATGCGCAAACCCCCCGACCAACCAGAAGCGTCGATTACACTAACGGGTAAAGATTTGCTTATATCAAGCGCTCCCCGGAGCTCTTCCAACCCGGACCCGTGGTGGAGAGATACGTAGTCCGGAATGGGAATATCGTCCAACCCTGTGAAAAGGTCTCCGGACTGGCAAGGAGAGGCGCTGGAAACAGTAACCCCAGGTTGGGAACGGGTTAAACTTCCATCTCTTAAACTTAGGTACAGCAGCCTTGCCTTTCTGACCCTCTTCTATTCGGGAAAGGTCGGCTGCTATCTCAGTGTCTGTGGGCGTTCTTTCATCATCGCTCATTTCTCTTATCACAACGCCAGGTTTTCTTTTTGCCACTTTCTTCTTCTTCCTCGAGGCCGATTTCGCCAAACCTTCAATTACAATACTCTGGCCCATCTCAATCAAACCCAATGTCCTTAAGTTATCATCGGTCAACAGCAAATCGATGTGCCTTGAGTCGTGGGGAACCCTTTGCAAGCTTTGAACGACGCCTCTATAATGCCCACCAGTAGGTCTCGAAATGATGGCTACAAGAATAGTAGAGTATTAGTGTAAAGTATTAAAAGTGACCATTCAAGAACGAATTATGATACTTACGTCTGGATAACCATCTCCCGGCAAACCCTGGGGGGCATCGAGCAAAAAACCACTCGTTCTTGAAATAACTAAGCCTGGTCCAGGCCCCAGTCACAACCTGACAGTTCCTGACCGCCTCCAGAAAAGTGAAAGACGGGCTATCACCCCTACTCTTAAAGTTGAATATGTGCCTGATCTCGTTAGGTCTTGGCGGGCGAAAAAGGCAATCCATAAATATGACAAAGACGTTTTTCAGTAGTGCATGACCGTTGGGATGGAGTTGTGAAGGAGCGATTCCTAAATACGACAGCATCTCTCTGATATATTGGTTAAAAGGAGGAAGAGATCCAGCCGCGCAGGCATGACGGTAGAAGGCAGTATATCCTTCAGGTGGGTTGTGTGGTCTGTCACTGGCACTAGGTAATAAAACATCGTCCAGGGATATGTTATGTTTCGAACATATCCGGCCCAACAGAGACTCCGAGATATTGGACTGAACAGAATCGACAGGATCTTCGATAAATATGGCCTCCGGCAATTCATCCGGAGCCGGATCTACGACTTCAGGAGGGATTTCCGGAATCTCAAGCACTGGAAGAGGCGAGCTTTGTGCTTCTTGTTGTTGAGAACTCGAAGATTCCATAATTAACTAACTCACCAGAAAGAGGCGTTAAATACATAAAAAGCCCATGCATTCCCCCGGTGCAAAGTGTATGAGTATGTCGTGCGGTGCAAGTGCTATGCAAAAATTTAAGCAGATTTTACAAGATTAAACGAGATGTCCGAATGATGAAACTTTGGAATTTGAGAATGAAAACGACCGTCATCGCTGACCGTCGCTTTCACGCCACCCAGATGCTACTGACCAATCCAAGTATAAATTCGTTATATTTTGTTTAAGTCATGGTGCCATCGACGAGCTCCAAAGGGAAGGTCAAATAAAATTCGATTATGTAAGGCCGAAGCTCGCCGGAGTCAAGTATACTAAAAATTCAGTGAGTTCGTCAAAGTTCAACTTGAAATTGGTCGTAGTTCAGATATTGAAGCAAATCATAAGAGTGGAAGTCCCAGAAGCAAGAACGTTTGAATCGATCGACTCGAATCGACACGAGTCGAATCGATGAACTTCGAATCGGTATGCCCCAACTCCATGTAGTTCGACTCGATAAGACCTTGGAACAAAGGAGCAGTTCGAATCCATGAAGCCCTACATGACTTCGAATCGATCAAAGTTGAACTCTTTCGAATCGATCACCATATCATTACTTCGAATCGATCGATATTAAGCTCCTTCGAATCGATCAGAATATCGCTATTTCGAATCGATCGCCGCGAGCCTTTTTTCCTTTGCAACCATCGATTCGAAGCTATGCATTTAAAATCGACTCGAATTGCTCATTCTCGGATCGATGCGAAGCAATGAGAGACGACACTTTGATCGATGCGACTCGAATGACCTCACTCCTCAGTTCCATTGAGTCAAACCACCTCGTCCAGATCCCACCACTCCTCGAAATTTTCAAAAAGAAAAGGTTGAATCGATGTCAAAATCTTCCAGTTCCATCATTCCTTACTCGGCTTGATCCACCAATTACCTGACTTGGTGAAATCACAAGGGAAAGCTTAAAGAAATTCGATCGATTCGTGGAAAACGCGCTTGTTCTAAGCTCTGGAAGATCGATTCGAAGAAGAAGCTATAGCAACAGTGAAAAGTGAAAAGTGAAAAAAGAGCCCAGCCTCACGTATTTATATGGAACCCAGGAAAGAAACGGGACGATTCATCTCCCGGTCAAAATGACCGACCCCAATCGGTCACATGCTATCGATTCGAACAAGCCACGTTCGAATCCACCACGTTCGAATCCATCACGTTCGAACCCATCAAGTACGAACCCACTGCGTTCGAATCCATCACAGCGTAGAGCCATTACTTCGAATCCATCGCACGGCTAAATTCATTCTTCACTTCGAATCCATTGCCTTCCTGTCTTTACATAATCGAATCCATCCCAACTTAGTCGATGCGAGGCATCATCGATTCGAGGAAGCACTAAGCAAATGCAAGACAATCGATTCGAACATACGTGACTTCGAATCCATCAAGACAACATCGATGCGAAGCGTCATCGATACGTAGCACATGAACAAGGGCTAAATTGAAAAATCCTATTGATTCGAAGTACCTATTCCATAACCATCAATTCCACCGATTCGAAACCCTATCGGTTCGAACAAACATTCTTCGAATCCACTAGACACCATCAATGAGAACGAACGTAGTGCTTCGATATGGAAAATTACTGGTCTACCTTTTACACCGATTCAGGAGAGGATCGATAAAGAGGATGGTCATAGACGATTATAACAACAATGTTTTAACCCGAATCTCAAATTGGTTCAGGAGAGGATCGATGCAGAATTCGGTAACAAACCAAACCGGCAACAACTTGCAATCACGCAACGTTAACCAAAGTCAAGGTGATACACGTAT
Organism: Allium cepa; assembly: GCA_030765085.1. Lineage (NCBI taxonomy): Eukaryota > Viridiplantae > Streptophyta > Magnoliopsida > Asparagales > Amaryllidaceae > Allium > Allium cepa. Next base: position 107,239,515 of record CM060941.1, on the reverse strand, counting down.
GCGCATATGTTTGACTAATGTTTGATCTTTATCATTCACAGGGATCAGATATCCATCTTGTCATGATTTCAACGACGAACAACCGATCACAATCATACGACAGATGATAACAGCAATAAAGAATACGACTTTCAGCAGAGCATGTCCTAATTGTCCAGCGTTAGATTCTAGCTTTCAAAGAACGTCATGTTTACACAAGACGTACTTTGGGGGGCAAATGTTATCCCGCCTTTTGGCAAGGCCGAGATACCAAGGAACTAACTAGAAAGAGACAGGATCATACATCTTTAGCTTTGAATGATTGTTGGGCAACTACAAATATCGACGAGTTTTACCCGAGTCCAGATCGGGCTACAATTGATAAGACACGTCAAGCAGGGCTGTAGAAACCAACATTCCAAGTTTCGGGGCAATCCGAGTTCGTATGCTCAAGTTATCGCCAATGGGAGATGGATTAGGTAGTATAAGGCTCGAATCCATCAAGAGGAGGCCTTGGTTCGAATCCACCAGACACGTGCTGCCTCGAATCCATGAGGAGTGCATTTGCTTCGACTCCATCAGGAAAGCCTTCACCTCGAATCCACCAGAGGGAACCACGCTCTGAATCCATCCAAGGCCTTCCCTAGTTCGAATCCATCAAGTCACCTCTTCCTTCGAATCCATCAGATGGCCTCGCCTCGAATCCATCGAGCAAGTCTCGGTTCAAATGCACGAGACATAATCCCTGCTTCGAATCCATCAGGGACATGCCTTCGTTCGAATCCATTAGAGGTAGCCACGCTTCGAATCCATCCAAGGCCTGCCTTGATTCGAATCCCTCGAAGTATTCCTATCTTCGACTCCATCCCATGAAGGTCCTTCGAATCCATCAAACAGAGAAGACTTCGCATCGACCAACTACGAAATACTCTGAACGATACGAAGGACGCGTATGAGGGTACCTTCGAATCCATAACATCGAACCCATCAAGTTTTAGCAGCTGAAACCAAGGGTTCGACCCTATCGATTCGAAGACCATGGATTCGAAGCACGCATATCAACTAAAAATGCAATCTTGAATCGATCATAACTTGAGATCTACAAGTCCAAATGCTATGAAATTTTCACAGGAGGTTGCACGTACATAGAAGAATGTCCACGCCAAGTTTCATCATGATTGGACACTTTTTTGATAGATTCGAACCAAGGGTCGAATCGATCCAAAAGTGGGCCCGGATCTCCAGAATTCGGCCATGTGGTCCCCCCACACGTGCCAGAAGTGGTCTCCCCGAATTTTAGGCGAAATATCAGCCTCCAGCACTTATAAATAGAGCCCCTGGTCATTTAGAAAGGGGATCGGAGAATTTTGAGAGTAAGAGAACACCCGAGCGCTGCCAGAATTGCTTCAGAGCACCACTACTGCCCTTGATTTCGAATTTTGGCTTACTACTTGCTGTATTTTGATATTAAAAAGTTGTATTCTCCGAATATCAAGCAATAAAGTAACAAAACTTCATAGTGGACGTAGGCAAAACGCCGAACCACTCTAAATCGTTGTCTCTTGTGCAATTTACTTTCTTCATTTGGAGTTTTTATTAGATAACCCACGTTTTAATTTATTTTCTTCATTTATTATCTCTTCAAAAACTTCCGACCAGTGTTGTGCCCAATTTTGACACAAACAAGCCCTAATTTGGGTCGAGGTCAGAAATCAAAGTGCTACGGCGTCTCTTGTGGATCGAGTGTCATCGGACATAAGGGGATCGAAGCATCAGACATCAGTGAAGTTTTAGGCACATTCGTATGACCTCTGATGGTCAGAGGAGGGAGTACAAGATGATCTGGGTGGCTCAGTTTTGTTCCAGGATTGGGTTGTGTAGCCAAATCGTGGCTTCGTCATTGATTCGTGTTGCCGGGTGGTTTGAAGTGTCGAGTAGATGATCGTCGACTAGTCGATGGTCGTAGCATTGACCCGAGGTGATCGAAGCAGCTGTGCACGTGCACAATTTTCAGGTATGTGTTAATGATTAAGTTTGGAAAAGAAGGGTTTTAACTCGAAGTGGTCTTTGGGGAATCAGGGTATTGGCTCGAGGGAGGTCTTGGGTATTTTTGAATACATACCAGGTGAAAAAACTTAAACAAATTCTAAGTTTTAAAATGAAAATTTAGGGTTAGCTCGAGGATGACTCAAAGCAAACACGCATTCATTTCAGGGAGCACTCGGGTAGTTCTCGGGTTTGTGGAAAAACAGTTTTCAAGATTTCAAAATAAATTCAAAATTTAAACATTTTTGACCCATGTTTTAAGATAATTATTTTGGTTTAAATTTGGATTAATAAAGGTTTTAAGTAAGTTATTTTTAGAAGTAATTAAGTTTAATTTAATAATTATGTGATCGTTAATTATAAATTAATTTTTGATTTACTTTAAACAAATAATGTAATTGAAAGGTTAATTAATTTATAATTAAGGATAAATTTATTTATGTAATTAATTAAAGAATTATTACTTAATAAAAGTAATTAAGATTAATTAATTAATAATTAAGCATTAATTAAGAATAATTAATTAATTAATTAATTAATAATTAAAGGTTAATTAAATGATAATTAAGGTTAATTAATTATTAATTAAGATTAATTAATTAACATTTAAGGATTAATTAATTTATAATTAAGGATAATTAATCATTAATTAAGGTTAATTAGTGAAAATAATTATGTGATTAGTTAGTTATAATCACACAATTAATTCATGTTAATTGTAGATGATTGATTATTATTACTGAATGCTTTGTATTGATTGATATCTTTGATATGTGATTGTGATACTATGTGATATGAATTGCTTTGTGCTGAGTGACATCTGTGAATATATTACTGTGTGAATGTGAAAACCCCTTGGCCCGTAAAACGGCATTTGAATTTAGATGCTATAGGGAGTCGGATTCCAATTGGTTATCCGAAACCCACATCGAATCTTTATGGTGATTCTTTGTGATTGACATATCCACATGTTTATAAATTAAGCGCTCACTATTCGGTTTAGCCGAGAGAGGACTTTGTGTCATATAACCCATTCCGAATAGCGATACGATGAAATGGATAGCAATTGAAGATAGTGGTAAAGATCAGGTGTCTTCGAGAACGATAGGATAACCTATCGAATGACTCTGCACTGAGTTGATCCCATATAGAGATCTCCATATGTGATGGGGAGTTTGATCGGGATTGTGGATACCCGGATTGCAAGGGTTCTTTGCAAGTGCCTTCGGTTTCGTTCGAACCCGGAACGGACTTGTATGGTTGTATGTCTGACATTACACTTTGAGATATAAAGCTGATCTCTATCAAATACATTTCTGTTTGGTGGCAGAGAATTTATTCTCTTATCTTAATACCATTCTCTGAGACATACGAGCTTAGAGGTTATGTAGTTGATGATTATCAGTGATATACTCCCAATTTGGTAGTTTGGCATGTTGAGTGCTGCTGATTATTTGTTGATCGAAGCATGGCTTTTGTGTTAAAGCATAGCTTTGTGGACGAGACCTCATCGGACCTCACAACTCCGAAATGGTCGAAACAGGAAAAATGCGGCAAGGCTATGAGGGTCGCGCCCTTTAGGGTATGTCCATTTCCTTCTGGAAAAGGTGGTATCATTGTATGGAGACCAGATATTTATATTTTATACTTTTCTTAGGACTGATCCGCTATAATATGAATATAATTAATCTTATTTGTTTAGGACTGATCCGCTATAATATGAATATAATTAATCTTATTTGTTATAACTATTCTCAAATCTAAAAAAGGAATTCCAATTTTTTGGTATTTTCAATATCTTAACCTACGTGGTTGCTGCAAATTTATTACTTTGTGGTTGTTGCTTTGTGGTTGAGGGCCCTCGGATGAAGGTCGGTAACGACCGGGGGATGGCATACTCGTGTAGTAGTTACCTAGTTATGGAGGTAACCTGACCTTGTGTTGGCAGAGAGCTGGTTAAGTTCTCGGGGCGTTCCTCTAGAGGTGTACCCATGTGGCATAGGAAGTTCCTTAGCCTGACCATTTGTTGGAAATCCAATCACCAATACGCGTCCAGTACGGTTTTAGTTATATAACCTGCCATTCTTAAATGGTAGTTATAGCAAGCATAATATAATGGTACCTATGCTGGCAAAGATTAATATTATACTTTCGAAATTTTTTCTACACTATGCACTAATAATAATATCAAAAGAATTTTCTCGTATCAAGCATGTTTGACTACCATAAGGAGAAATCTCCTCCAATCATGCGATTGCATTGTGTTTGTGCGGGGAGGCCTTATGGTAGTTTCATTTTCAAAAGCATGAACGTATTTCTTTTATAAATAGTTTATGTACAAAAAAAATTTTGTTTACTCATATCAGTCCCACTACTGACCCGGAGTTTATTGTTCCCTTCCTAAACTCTGGGTGTCCATAATTTCCACACAGGCAGCCCAGTAGCAGGTTATCCGTGTTTAGGAGCTAGCTTGGATTTAGACGTCTTTTGGTAGCTGTCGTATTTTGAAAGCTTTTGGTTTGAAGTCTTGGAAGCTTTGAAGTTTGGAAGAAGGTTTCTCGCTCTTTCTTTTTGAAGACACTGTTATTGTTCCGCTGTGGTGTTATCATCCTGTTATTGTATCTTGTGTATATCACTCTGATGTTGGTGTTCATCTGTTGTAATCAAATATCATACCAAATGTTGTATCTATGTTGTGATAAATGAAATTCATTTTGTTTCCGCTGTTTATATTCATCTAATGTTGTTACACGCTCCATCCGAACTGAAGTCCAACGTTTGAATCTACGGCAGTCAAATACAAGTGGGGTATTTGATGTCGATTTTTAAATGCTGGATGTTGAGTCGTGACAAGTGTTATTAGAGCTAAAGGTTGAGTAAGAACTTTAGCTACGGAGTATAACACATTAGGTGACTCATTAGAGATAGGGTTAGAAACACCCTAGAATGAGTATATCCCTAAGATATCTCGTCTGTATGGTCTAAATCAAGTCTTCTTACTATTTACAGATAGTGACAATGAGCATTAGGAGAGGACGAGGTAGGGGATGGGGAAATACCACTGAAACTGGTCAAGTCCCTACAACAACGGAAGCAACTATTCTCACTCAACCTCAGCCGAATCTTACTGATTTATATCGAAGTTTCTCGAGGCTTGGTGGAAAGCCGTTCACAGGCAAGGAGTCTATTGTCGAAGCGCAAGCCCGGATTCAATCGTGTGAAAGAATTTGTAAAGGGCTGAAGTTAGAAGACGATAAGATGAGATTGATAGCTTCTTAGCAACTCCAAGAGGAAGCTCTAGCCTGGTGGGAACAGTTACAGTGGATGAGCCGGAAGATGAGTTCACTTGGAGTCGATTCAAAGAGGTGTTTGAAAAAACGCTATATGCCGTCTGCTGGTATCTCCAGAATGTAAGTTTATGGACTTGAAGCAGGGAAGTTTATCATTTGAAGAGTAATTAAGTAAGTTATACGAATTATCTCAATTTGGTCCGGAGTTGGTGAACACCCCTTTGAAGAAGAATGAAAGATTTATACACGGAATGAATAAGAAGTACCATGAGAGGATGACTGCCCATGTTAAGGAATGTTTTTCTGATCTAATCGATATGGGTTACAGATATTCTACACTAGATAAGCAGGAAGTTCCGAAGGAGAAAGGAAGTGAAAGCAATCTGAATTGGAAGAAAAGGAAGTTCGGAGGGAAGAAACTATGGCAAGGCAAGGATAAGAAGAATAATCAGGAGGATAAGGCAAAAGAAGTTACTTGTTTTAATTGTTTGGAAAATGGCCATTACTTGAGTAGATGTATGAAGCCTAAGGAACAAGCAAAGATGGATCAATCTATACAGACAAGACCCAGGCAATGCTATTACCGTCGTGGGCCAGGACACGAAGTTAAAGATTTCCCAACGAAGAAAAAAGCTTAAGTAGCGAAGGTTTAAGCGATCGAAGATAAACCTTCAACCTCTAAAGCAGATAAAGGAAAAGGAGTTTTAGAAGGTAACCTTCTTATTTATGATAGAGTTGTCAGAGTTTTGTTCGATACGGAAGCCACACATAGCTTTATCTCCCAACAAACCGTAAATGAATTAAAACTTGAACGTGAATTTGTCGACGAGCCCATTTGCGTAAAGAATCCAATTGGTGGCCCTGCGAACATTTTTCTATGATGTAGAGAAATTCCTATCTCGTATTCTCGTCATCAATTTCCTATCAGTCTCTTTGTCCTCGATTTTAATGAATTTGAAATCTTACTCGAAATGGATTGGCTAACGAAATACGAAGCCAAATTAGATTGTAACAACTGAACAATTTCAGTTAAAACAAAACTTGGGAATCTCATTTTGATTTCTTGTTAAGCCCCTAGTTCGAGATTGGATAAGTTGATGTATACTTTGGGATATCCCGAACCTGATCTGGAGTCCATACCTATTATCCGAGAATTTCCAAACGTATTCGAGGAAGTAAAATCCTTACCTCCACATAGAGAAATTCAATTCAGAATTGACTTGGTTCCAAATGCTCGTCCTGTTGTTCATGCAAGCCGCAGGATGGCACCCAGGGAATGAAAAGAGTTAGTCAAGCAAACCCGAGATTCGCTAGAGAAAGGGTTAATACGCCCCAGTGTTTCCAATTGGGGTTCAGGCGTGGTGTTTGTGGCCAAGTCCAACAGATCCTTGAGATTGTGCATGGACTACCGCGATCTCAATAAAATAACTGTCAAAACAAATTTCCGTTACCCAGGATCGACGATCTGTTCGATCAACTTCATGGCACTCGATTTTTTTAAAGATGGATCTAGCCCAGGGATTCCATCAATTGCAAATTGCAGAAGACTGTATTCACTTAACAAATTTCAAAGGTCTTGACACATTCTATGAATGGTTAGTCATGCCTTTTGGACTAACCAGTGCTCCCGCATACTTCGTAGACTTAATGACCCATGTATTCCTAGAGGTATTGAATAAATTTGATCTTGTGTTTATTGACGATATTCCGATCTTTTCCAAAACCGAAGAGGCGCATGCTGAGCATCTAAGGATTGTTTTGGAAATATTAAGGAAGAACATTCTATTCACCAAATTTTCTATGTGGTATTTTTGGGTCAAGGAAGTTAGATTTCTCGATCACATTGTTAATGAAGAGGGAATTTCCATTGATCCTAGCAAGGTTTCCGCTATTCTAGACTGGAAGCGACCCACAACTCCGTAAGAAGTTCGAAGTTTTTTGGGTTTAGCGGAACATACCGGAAGTTTGCTCAGGATTTTTCTAGGATAGCTAGTCCATTAACTAAGTTGACCAAGAAGAATGATAAGTTTGATTGGACTCCGAAATGTGATGAAGCGTTCCAGGAGCTAAAGAGGAGATTGACTACTGCTCCGGTTCTCGCTATTATTGACGGGAATCATGGCTTATCGGTTTATACCGATGCTTATGGGGATGGTGTGGGTGTTGTGCTAATGCAAAATGGTAGAGTGATTGCCTATGACAGTAGGCAATTACGTCCATACGAGGAAAACTACCCAACCCATGATCTCGAGCTTCTAGCTGTTATTTTCGCTTTGAAAATTTGGCGTCACTATCTTCTGGGTAAGAATCTCTTTCAGCTTTCCTAAGAATTTAAAATTTTAACTTAACTTTATAAATATACTTAATAAACCTCTTTCTTCTTCGTGAAAAATTTGAATTATTCACCGACCATAAATCTCTAAAGTATCTATTTACCTAGAAAGATTTAAATTTGAAGCAACAACGCTGGTTAGAATTTCTAGCATCTTATGACCCAGATATTCTGTATACACCTGGAAAATCCAACGTGGTGGCCGATGCTTTAAGTAGAAAACACTCGATTCCTGCTCATCTTGTTGTCGCTCCTACTCTTCTTAAGAAGATCGCCAGTAAACAGAAAGAAGACAAGTTTCTTCTAGAAATTTATAGGAAAATTCATCGTGGTGAAAATTCCAGTTTGGAGGTCGATAAGAATAGAATTGTAAGATAGAAAGGTAGAATGTGTGTTCCAGACATCCCTGACCTCAAACGGGAAGTATTGGACGAGTGTCACAAGTCCAAACTTTGTATCCATCCAGGAGTTAATAAGATATATCGAGATATCAAAAGGACTTTCTGGTGGAAAACAATGAAAAGGGATATATCTATTTATGTGAGTCGTTGTGCTGCTTGTCAACGAATCAAAAGTGATCAAAAGAAAATGACGGATTTACTCCAACCATTGGAGGTGCCTAAGTGGAAATGGGATTAAGTGTCTATGGATTTCATAGACGGTTTTCTAAGAACTCAAAAAGCTAATGAGGCAATTTGGGTTATCATAGGTCGTCTAACCAAGACTGCCCACTTCATTCCAGTAAAATCTACCCGAACAGCGGCAAGTTTGGCAAAGTTGTACATAAAAGAGATTGTCCGTCTCCACGGTATACCCAACAGTATAGTGAGTGATCGTGACCAGATCTTGACTAGTAGATTTTGGGAGGCATTTCAAGCCGCATTAGGAACTAAACTGAACTTCAGTACTTCTTACCATACGTAGTCTGATGGGCAGACTAAAAGAATAAATCGAGTCTTAGAAGACCTTTTGCATGCTTGTATTCTTGACTTTGGCGGTTCATGGAAGGACCACTTGCATCTGGTTGAATTTTCATATAATAATACCTATCAGGTCAGTATCGAAATGGCTCCTTTCGAAGATTTATACGATCGTCCGTGTCGATCACCTGCATGTTGAATTGATTCAGGTGATAGACACGTTCTTGGACTAGATATGATAAAGGAAGCTACTGAGAAAGTTGATTTTATTCGAAAGAAATTTAAAACGGCTCAAAGTCGTCAGAAAAGTTATTATGACTGCAGGAGAAGAGATTTAGAATTCCAGGTTGGAGATTCGATTTTCCTGAAAATATCTCCAATGCGTGGAGTGTTGAGATTCGGAAAAACTGGTAAGCTGGCACTATGATATATTGGTCCTTTTCCTAAATTGGAGTGGATTGGTCCTTTGGCATATCGAGTGCAGCTACCTAATTGGTTATTTGGCATACACAATGTGTTTCAAGTTTCTCACCTTCGAAAATATGTGCACGGTCCAGATAGTATCATTAAAGAAGCCGCTCAGCAGGATTTGGAGATCACACCAAATCTGGCAGTTAAAAGAGATCCGTTGAAAATAATTGATCGTGATGAAAGGCAATTGAGGAATAAAGTTGTGAAACTGGTTAAAGTGCAATGGAGTGGTGAGTCATTTCTCTATTTTCTCTGTATTCGTATATTCTTTATTTGTTTCTCTCTCTTTCAAATTTTGAGGATGAAATTTTCTTAAGGGGGAATCTATAACGATCCTATTTTTAAATCAAATTTAATTTAATAATTAATATAATTTTTTTAAGTAAATTTGAATTAGTTTTTAAAATTTTGAAAACAAACGAATATTGTGTTTGTTTATATATCTATATATGTATAGAACGGATTATAATCCAAATTTGAATTTGAATTTAAAATTTAAATAAATATCTTAATAAAATAGTTTGGATTTAAAATAATATATATGTGATTTATTTAATGTATAATTAGTTTTAAAACATTTTCTTATAAATTGTATACATTTAAATAAAGGAGAAATGTATTTATGAAATGAGAAAAATGTAATATAAAATTTATTTGAAACCTTTAATTCATGCAAAATACAAGTGTTGGATTTTTAACACATAACATTAACAAGTGTAATTCATGAAACAAGTAGTTTAACATGTGTAATGATTTTGTAATTAACATGATCTAGTGTCATCTTTTTGTTTTTATTTTTGAGAATTATAACATCTCTAATCTCCTCCTTCTCATTCCTTTATCTTCATTTTCAAACTAAGCTGTATAAACTCAAACCAGAAAATCATCAAAGAAAACTCAAAAGAAATTAGAGAAAATAATTAAAACCAGAAAAGTTAAACACCTTTTACAAATCCAAAAGAAAAACTAAAGCCTGAATCAAATTCAAAACTGAATCAAGGAAAAACAACAAGCAGTTCAACATCAAAGCAAGTATTTCAACTTCAAACCTTAGGAAAATTCAAAGCTTCAATTCAACTAAATCAAAGATTTTTCAGATCAAACAACAAAGATCAAAACCAGAAAGCAATTTCCAGATTTCTTTTTTCAAATTTTGAATCCCAAGTTTCTCCTTTGCTCAACGCAAATAGGTGAGTAAACCTTTGTAAAATCTGGGTTTTTATCTGTTGTTGGTAATCATGCCTGAAGTGAAGTTGAAAACCATTTGCATGTGAACAAGTTGTGCTTAAATGTGCCTATACAAGTCTGAAAATAGAAAAAGTCTCTGTTCAAAGTATAACCAGTTTCAAAACCTGTTTGAAAAACCAAAACCTCACTCTCTGTTCATCTCGAGACTTTGATATCTAAATGAAATATGTTAGGATTGGCAATATCTCCATTCCAAAAATATTTTTGAGTATTAAAATTAAAAAGGGTTGACTGGAAATATGAAAACATAGAGAAATCAAATTTTGTTCAAAAATTTAATTGATTAAAACCTAAGTTTTGATTGCATGATCCGATTCGTCTTCGTAAACTATGATTTTTAATAATAAAATCATGAATTTTAAGTTGGAAAATCATGAGCATTCGTAAGTTGAACGGAAAGTCTATTTTGAGGCTTTTCTGGCGATCGAAGCACTCGGGGTAATCGGGGTTTTACTTGGAGGTGGAGGAAGAATTGGGGATCTCGGCAAAAATGTTAGATGAATTTATAATCCATCGTGGCGTCGAGACAGTGGTGATGTAGAGTTTAAGCCCTAGTTTGGGTCAAGGTCGGAAATCAAAGTGCTACGGCGTCTCTGGTGGATCGAGTGTCACCGGACATAGGGGATCCAAGCATCAGACATCGGTGAAGTTTTACGCACATTCGCGTGACCTTTGATGGTCGAAGGAGGGAGTACAAGATGATCTTGGTGGCTTGGTTTTGTTCCAGGATTGGGTTGTGTAGCCAAATCGTGGATTCGTCGTCGATTCGTGTTGCTGGGTTGTTTGAAGGGTCGAGTAGATGATCGTCGACTGGTCGATGGTCATAGCATCAACCAGAGGTGATCGAAGCAGTTGTGCACGTGCATAATTTTATGGTATGTGTCAGTGGTTAAGTTTGCAAAAGAAGGGTTTTAACTCAAAGTGGTCTTCCGGGAATCAAGGTGTTGGCTCGAGGGAGATCTCGGGTAATTTTGAATACATATCAGGTGATAAAAACTTAAACAGATTCTAAGTTTAAAATGAAAATTTAGGGTTAGCTCGGGGATGACTCGAAGCAAACATGCATTCATCTCGAGGAGCACTCGGGTAGTTCTCGGGTTTGTGGCAAAACAGTTTTCAAGATTTCAAAATAAATTCAAAATTTAAACATTTCTAACCCATTTTTAAGATAATTGTTTTGGTTTAAATTTGTATTAATAAAGGTTTTAAGTAAGTTGTTTTTAAAATTAATTAAGTTTAATCTAATAATTATGTGATCAGTAATTATACATTAATTCTTAATTTATTTTAAATAAATAATGTAATTGAAAGGTTAATTAAGTTATAATTAAGGATAAATTTATTTGTGTAATTAATTAAAGAATAATTAATTAATAAAAGTAATTAACCATTAATTAAGAATAATTAGTTTGTTAATTAATAATTAAAGGTTAACTAAATGACAATTAAGGTTAATTAATTATTAATTAAGATTAATTATTTAACATTTAAGGATTAATTAATTTACAATTAATCATTAATTAAGGTTAATTAGTGAAAATAATTATATGATTAATCAGTTATAATCACGCAATTAATTCATCTTAATTGTAGATGATTGATTATTGTTGCTCAATCCTTTGTATTGATTGATTTCTCTAATATGTGATTGTGATACTATGTGATATGAATTGCTTTGTGCTGAGCTGTGACATCTATGAATATATTATTGTGTGAATATGAAAACCCCTTGGCCCATAAAATGACATTTGAGTTTCAATGCGACAGGGAGTTGGATTCCAGTTGGTTATCTGAAACCCACATCGAATCTTAATGGTGAATCCTTGTGATTGACATATCCACGTGTATTTAAATTAAGCTTACTATTCGATTTTCCCGGGAGAGGACTTTGTATCATATAACCCATTCTAAATAGTGATACGACGAAATGGATAGCAACTGAAGACGGTGGTAAAGACCGGGTGTCTTCGAGAACGATAGGATAACCTATCGAATGACTATGCACTGAGTTGCTCCGGTATAGAGATCTCCCTATGTGATGGGGAGTCCGATCGGGATTGTGGATACCCGGATTGCAAGGGCTTCTTTGGAAGTGCCTTCGGTTCCATTCGAACCCGGAACGGACTTGTATGGTTGTATGTTTGACATTCCACTTTGAGATATAAAGCTAATCTCTATCAAATAAATTTCTGTTTGGTGGCGGATAATTTATTCTCTTAGCTTAACACCCTTCTCTGAGACGTACGTGCTCAGAGATTATGTAGTTGATGGTTATCAGTGATATACTCCCAATTTGGTAGTGTGGCATGCTGAGTGCTACTGATCATTTGTTGATTGAAGCATGGCTTTTGTGTAAAGCATAGCTTTGTGGATGAGATCTCGTCGGACCTCACAACCTGGAACTGGTTGAAACAGGAAGAATGCAGCAAGGTTATGAGGGTCGCGCCCTTTTGGGGTATGTCCATTTCCTTCTGAAAAAAGGTGGTATCATGGTATGAATCCCAGATATTTAACCTATGTGGTTGCTGCAAATTTATTACTTTCTGGTTGTTACTTTATGGTTGAGGGCCCTTGGATAAAGGTCGGTAACAACCGTGGGATGGCATACTCGTGTAGTAGTTACCTAGTTACAAAGGTAACCCGGTTTTGTGTTGGCAGAGAGCTGGTTAAGTTCTCGGGGTGTCCCTCCAGAGGCGTACCCATGTGGCATAGGAAGTTCCTTAGCCTGACCATTTGTTGGAAATCCAATCACCAATACGCGTCCAATACGGGTTTAGTGGTATAACCTGTCATTCTTAAATGGTAGCTATAACAGGCATAATATAATGGTACCTACGCTGGCTAAGATGAATATTATACTTTTGGAATGTTTTCTACAATATGCACTAATAAAAGTATCAAAAGAATTTTCTTGTATCAAGCATGTTTGACTATTATAAGGAGAAATCTCCTCCAATTGTGCGATTTCATTGTGTGTGCGGGGAGGCCCTATGGTAGTTTCATTTTCCAAAAGCATGAACGGATTTCTTTTATAATTTTTTTTATAAAAACAAGTGTTTTTGTTTACTCATACCAGTCTTGTGACTGACCTAGAGTTTATTGTTCCCTTCCTAAACTCTGGGTGCCCATAATTTCCACACGGGCAGCCTAAAAGCAGGTTATCCATGTTCAAGAGCTAGCTTGGATTTAGAAGTCTTTTGGTAGCTGTCGTATTTTGGAAGCTTTTGTTTGGTCTTGGAAGCTTTGAAGTTTGGAAGAAGTGGTGCTTAGTTTGGATTCTCGCTCCTTCTTTTTGAAGACATTATTATTGTTCCGCTGTGGTGTTATCATCCTGTTATTGTATCTTGTGTATATCACTCTGATGTTGGTGTTCATCTGTTGTAATCAAATATCATACCAAATGTTGTATCTGTGTTGTGATAAATGAAATTCATTTTGTTTCCGTTGTTTATATTCATCTAATGTTGTTATAACTCCATCCGAACTGGAGTCAAACGTTTGAATCTACGGTAGTCAAATACAAGTGGGGTATTTGATGTTGATTTTTTGAAACTGGATTTCGAGTCGTGACAAAAACTAATGTACATGGTCTTAGAAATGCAATGTTAGACATTCGTCCATACAAGTTGTTCAGGAACAGGACAAATCTAAAGAACCCTCCTACTATATCATGTTTAGGAATCACCTGTAGGATCAGTAGCGAGCAGTCCTTGCATCACAGATTTCAGAATGAAGATACCACTGCTACCATTATATGAGAATCACCCCAGAGATTAGTGGCAAGCAGCCCTAGATTACAAAGATCTCCATTCTCCATCTTCAAAAATTATTATCTCCAATATGTCTTCACTTTCGAATGCGTATATGGGTTTGAAGTGGTTTTCGGATAGGAATCACCCAATCTGATCCTGTAACGCCCCACTCCGAGACCCACTCTAGTAAAGAGTATTACAGAGTAATACCGTCTACTAGAACGGAGAATAGAGTATAATGGAAGCGACCATATGTAATCAAGCTATAACTATCTATTAAATACGTCGAATAGGTGGTTTTCTTTTCTCAAGTGGTTCGACATATCCAATAGATATTTATAACGAAATTACAATGGCTAAGGAAAATAGGTTCAGAACAAACATAATACTAAATGATAACATCATCATCACAGAACAGTCACATAACAGTCATAGAACATAGGTACAATACATCGTCAATACAGATCCAAATATCAAAAGGTGGGTACAAAGCCACCGCTCACACATGTGAGTCAAAAATATATACATAAGAGTCTGAAATAACAGAGTAGCTGAATAGTGGACAAATAAAAGAGCTATCTATCAGCATAGCAGATAATGTCCAAGCGGAAGCACAGAAAGCTAAGTCCAGAGACCTAACCTGAAACAACTCGGTCTGACCCGAGTGAAAACACTCGGGTTAGACTAGCTAAATAATCAGTAATAACTGAGATATATATAATAATGCAGTACATAAATAAAACAATACTTCTCCAAAGAGAAGAGTAATATGGACTACATGAATATAATGACGATCCCTAATCATCAATAACCAGTAAAAATCTCCAAAGAGAAAACAAACACCAAAGTGTGGAATAAATAAAATCGCCTCATATCATCGGCATAGCCAAAGCTATATAAAAGTTGCCTATAGGCAATAATCCCAAAAGTGACCAGAGTCTGTGATCAATGCCCAAGCAAGGATCGATGCTCCAAAGAGCAATAGGGATATGATGAAAAATCAATGAAATCGAATACAGAAATGCAGTGTCCAGAGACACTGTGAATCCATAGGGTAATCGCACTTACATCGTATGGTTCCATAGAACCAACACCGAATGGCGATACTCGAATGGATATAAAAATCATCAGATAATACAAATTTTGCATGTGCACCGACCAGAGTCGTTGTTGCCAAGTACTGTAGGATTGTGATCGATCGCTCGCACAGATACGGAACGCACGAGACGGCGAGATCCTTCCCAGAAGTATAAAGGCCCAGAGGCGCATGCCAAAAAATAAACTGCTCCATAGAGCAGGTGTCCAGACACGGTTGCCCAGAGGCGTGGTGACCCAGAGGTCCAGTACTGGCCGCCCAGAGGCTAATGTGCTACTAACTTCTTGGAGAGGAACCCGTAAAGTGTTAACAATGAGTCCCATACCCCACGTTCGCACTAAACGGTTTCCTAACCAATAGCAAGCTCACACTCCAAACAATAAAAAGTCCACCTCATATCATCGGTAGACTAGACCCAAAGGTCAAAACGATCAATCGAATAGGTCGGGGATTAACCGGAAAGAAAATACACACGGTTTCCATAGGCCGGAGATTTCCTAACCGTTTAAGCAACCTTTCCACTTCGCTCGACATGCTAAAAGTGAGTGTGAGATTTTTATTATAGAAATAATGGTGTAAAACGGATTTGTAATTGATTTCGAAATCACTTTAAAACGGTCTTTTGAAAAGTCTCCTATTATGGAGTAATTAATTTAATAAATAAAAATAATATTATATAATAATTTTAAAAAGCCATTTTGGAGTGAAAAATCCTTTTAAATTCTTTTTATAAAGCCCGTGTATGAAATCCAGGGACAAATCTCAAAGAAATCGACGAAAACCAGAAAATCATCAAAAATATTCCAAGTGTTTGAAACCATTCAAAAACTACTGCGAACCCAAGTTCGGCAATTTATTTGGACCAGTAATCTGTGTCCAAATGGCATGAAAACTGGTAGGCATGTAGTCCAACATCCCTACTTTAAGATGCAAAAAGAATTTCTGGATTCCGAGTTGAGACGAAGTGGCAGCGACGTCTCAAAGTTGAACCCAGAAAAAGATTCAAACTGTTTTCCAACAGCGACCAGAGTCTAACTTTGGCACGAAAATCGAAGTACCAAACGAACTCCAATGTTGCCCAAATTTTCCATAGATGGATTTCGGAACTCCACCTTTCCAACGAGCCCAAAAACGTCGAATTCCGACTTCCGATGCGAGCGTGGCGGCATCGCGAATTGGAGATCAAAATCTGAAAACTGAGTGTTTTTTTTTGGACGCGGGCCCGGCCCGCGTCGGCCTGCCCCAGCCCAGACGGGCTGGGGATATACTGTGTGCCCCAGCCCGCCCGGGCTGGGGTTTAAGGGACGCGGGCTTCGGCCCGCGCCCTTAGTCCCCAGCCCAGGCGGGCTGGGGATAAAGTGGCGCCCTAGCCCGCCTGGGCTGGGGTTTAAGGGACGCGGGCTTCGGCCCGCGCCCTTAGTCCCCAGCCCAGGCGGGCTGGGGATAAAAATGGCGCCCCAGCCCGCCTGGGCTGGGGTTTATGGGACGCGGGCTTCGGCCCGCGCCCTTAGTCCCCAGCCCAGGCGGGTTGGGGATAAAAATGGCGCCCTGGCCCGCCTGGGCTGGGGTTTATGGGACGCGGGCTTCGTCCCGCGCCCTTAGTCCCCAGCCCAGGCGGGCTGGGGATAAAAATAATGCCCCCAGCCCAAAGCGGGCTGGGGTGCTGGACCATGCGCCAGCCCATGCGGGATGGCCTGCTCCCACTGCACCTGGGCAGTAGCCTGGGTGCAACCCAGGGCCCTGTTTCAGGCTGTTTTCAGCCTGAATCATTCCAGCAAGCTGTTTTTTGTGTTTTTGATGGTTTGGTTTAGGGGTGTTTTTTTCAATTTTTTGGCATCAAAAAATCACTAATAACAATCACTAATCACCATATAATGATTATTACACTAAATTAAAGGAAACCAAGGCCAAATCTTAGCATTACAACTAGCAATAATTACTAATCCATAGTAATTACCTTATTGAAGCAAAGTATCAAATTGTTTGAGTGCACAATATCAACCAAGCCAAACTCCTCAACCCCAAAGCAAAGATCAAGAGGCTTCAAGGACCCAAAATCAACAAAAAAAACAAAATAATGATTACAACAAGATGGTAGAGATAAATAGGGATTAAGATGGATTAGAGAATAGGGGAGATTGCATTACCTTTCAAAGATTAAACTAGTTTAATTGAGAAGAGAAGGAGATGGAGCTTCTAAAGGAAGGCCATTAATTATGTTTAGATCTAGGTTTAGGAATTTATGAAGAGGAGGGTTAGGGTTTATGGGAGGGGTTTGAGATATTAAATAGGAGTGGGTTGGTTAATGGGTCATGGTAAGAGGTTTTAAAACCCATTTGGACTTAGTTTGTTTTCCTAAGGTTATCATGTGAACAAAATCTAAGAAGCATCCTAGTTTTAATTAAAACCATATAATTGCTCATTTGGCCCATTAACCTATAATCACATAAAAAAATCCCCATTTCAACCCAAAAATATTTTAATTTGCGAACCAATTGCAAATTTAAATTCTGAAAAATTTGTTTAGCTCCCTTTTTAACTTAAAATCATAATTTTAATTCATTATTCGGTAATTGCAATCTCAGGGTTGTTACAGACTCCCCCCTTAAGAAAATTGCGTCCCCGCAATTCCTTAAATATAGAAGTCGTCTATAACATCTAATCCACAAAAGGAATACAGAAGATAAAATATAGATGCTCACCCGTGCCGGAAGATGAAAGAAAACCAGGATAAGTACGCTCGTTAAATTCTCTGGTCTCCCAAGTGCAGTCCTTAGGATTAGACGACCATTGAATCTTCACAAGCGGTACCTCTTTGTTTCGAAGACGTCTGACCTCCGAATCAAGCACACGAAGAGGTTGCTGTTCTATAGATAGATCGGGTGAGATCTCCAAATCAGGTACGATATGAGGCTCGATAATAGAATCAGGATCGCGGACACACTTGCGAAGCTGGGAAACATGGAACACGTCGTGTATTCCAGAGAAGTGAGTAGGTAGAGCCACACGATAAGCAACGGGGCTGATGCGTTCCGTAATAGGAAATGGTCCAATATAGCGAGGAGCCAATTTCCCTGTGGAGCTGAAACGCACAACCCTCTTCATGGGAGAAACCCGAATAAAGACAAAATCGCCAATGGAGAACTCAAGAGGCTTCCTACGGTTGTCCGTGTAGGATTTCTGGCGGTCCTGTGCCTCTTTCATTCTCCGACGGATAAGCACGATCTTCTCAGAAGATTCCCGAACTGAATCTGAACCAAGAATGAGCTTCTCGCCAGATTCTAACCAACATGCAGGAGAGCGACATGGCCTTCCGTAGAGAGCCTCGAAAGGTGCCATGCCGATACTAGACTGAAAGCTGTTGTTGTAGGAGAACTCTACAAGCGGTAAGTGATCCTCCCAACTACCTCCGAAATCCAGAATACAACAGCGCAAAAGATCCTCCAAAACACGATTCACCCTCTCGGTCTGACCGTTGGTCTGAGGGTGATAAGCAGTCAAGAGATTCAGCTTTGTGCCCAAAGCTGACTGTAGGCACTTCCAGAAGTGACTAGTAAAGATAGTGTCTCGATCGCAGATGATAGAGCTAGGAATGCCATGAAGTCGAACGACTTCCTTCACATAGAGCTTGGCCAACTGAGGTGCAGTCCGAGTGGACCTAATCGGAATGAAATGAGCCGATTTGGTCAAGCGATCAACAATAACCCAGATAGAAGTATGGCCTGACCTCGATCGAGGCAGACCGTCAATAAAATCCATGGATATCTGATCCCATATCCATAATGGAATCTCTAGCGGCTGAAGAAGACCAGATGGACGCTGATGCTCGGCTTTGATCTGTTGACAAGTTATGCAACTACGCACATAACTTGCCACATCTCTCTTCAAACCCTCCCAATAATATAGCCGGCACATATCGGCATACATCTTACTCGAACCAGGATGAATAGTGTACTTAGTGCGATGGAACTCGTCTAGAATGTCACGCCTAAGTGATAAATCAGATGGTACAACAATACGGTTCTTCCTACGAAGACACCAATGAAAATCCAGAGAATAATCCAGCAATGTCTCATCACTGGATCCCGACTCGAGAAGATGAATAAGATGCAATAAGTCTGGATCCTGCCGCTGAGCATGGGCAATGCGATCCAATAAGATAGGACGAGCTTACAAGCTAAATAATAAGACAGGAGCATCAGAAGATGAAGCTCGATCTCTAATATCACATAAAGATAGAGTCTCAAGAACATTCCACTCGGCAATCATCATAGAAACTACCGCTGAGTGCTTGCGACTGAGCGCATCTGCAACACGATTACCCTTGCCAGGGGTATACTGAATATCTAAATCATATGAGGCGAGAAACTCAAGCCATCGCTGCTACCTCATATTGAGATCCCTCTGACTGAAAAGATACTTCAGCGACTTGTGATCGGTGTAAAGAGTGAAGCGTTCGCCTAATAGAAAGTGACGCCACGTCTTCAAGGCAAAGACGATAGCTGCCAAGTCAAGATCATGAGTCGGATAGCAAACCTCATTCGGACGCAATTGCCTGGAAGCATAAGCAACTACCCGATCCTTCCGCATAAGCACAGCACCGAGCCCGCTACCATAAGCATCGGTGTAAACAACAAGATCCTGGTTACTCTCAGAAACCACAAGAATAGGAGCATAAGTGAGAAGTTCCTTCAGTCGCTGAAAGGAAGCTTCACACTTATCAGACCAAAAAAAGCGAACACCCTTACGAGTCAGCGTCGTAAGGGGAAGTGCAACTCGAGAGAAATCCTTGATAAACCGACGGTAATAACCCGCCAGACCAAGGAAGCTGCGAATATCATGAACGTTCTCGGGCTGCTTCCAATTCTGAATAGCTTCAATCTTGGCAGGATCGACAGAAATACCCTCAGATGATACAATATGGCCCAAGAACTTGACCTTGCTCTCCCAAAAGTGGCACTTGGAGAGCTTGGCCTTAAGTTGATGCTGACGAAGAGTATCCAAGACGATCCGCAGATGACGAGCATGCTCTGCCTCGGATCTAGAATAAACAAGAATATCGTCGATGAAAACCAGAACGAATCTATCGATGTATTCCCGGAATACTCGATTCATGAGATCGACGAAGAAAGCCGGAGCGTTCGTCAAGCCGAACGGCATGACCAACCACTCAAAAGAACCATAACGAGTGCGAAATGCTGTAAGAGGAATGATGTCTTCCGCGACTCGTAGCTGATGGAATCCGGTGGCAAGGTCAAGCTGAGAGAATACCTTCGCACCGCTCAGTTGGTCAAACATGTCGTCTATCCGTGGCAATAGATAACGATTTCTGATGGTCAACTCATTAAGCTTGCGATAGTCAACGCAAAGCCTAAGAGAGCCATCGGGCTTCTTAACGAAGACCACAGCAGCACCCCATGGCGAAGAACTGGATCGAATGAACTGCTTCACCTTAAGCTCTACTAGCTGCTTCCTGAGTTCCTCATTCTCCTTAATAGACATCCTCGTGGGAGGGCGTCCAACTGGGTGGGTGCCTGGAATGAGATCGATGTGGAACTCAATGGCCCGCTTTGGCGGAAGGCCAGATACTGGCTCGAATATATCGGGGAAATCCTGAACGACAGGAATACGAGATATGTCCGAATCCTCATCTCGTGTATCAAGAGAAAATAAAGTAACATTAGAAAGACCAACATCCTGAATAACAATAGCTAACGGAGAGGACGAATCAGGGCGATGAATGAATAATATCCGCTCCGAACAAATAATTTTGGCGTCGTGCTGAACGAGCCAATCCATGCCAAGAATCATATCAAATCCCAAATACTCCATAACGTGCAGATTCGCACGGAAAGAAAATCCACAAAGATCAATATCTATATTCTCACAAAGCAAGCTAAGTGTCGTGGATCCGCCGATGGGATTCACAATCCTTAGCGAAGAAACCAGACAAGTAACATCCAAGGATAAAGCATCTACTAGCTCCTTTGATACGAATGAGTGAGAGGCACCCGTATCAAAGGGAACTCTACAAGATCTACCATGAAATAAAATAGAACCTTCGAGAAAGGAAGGATGCGTACCTCGAGGCTGAGCTGAAGATGCAGGAGCCTTGGTAGCATTAAGCTTGCCAGGCTTGGCACTAGCTGGAGCAATAGGACAAGTGGAGATCCTGTGTCTCTCCTTCTTGCAAAAGGTACAATAGAGAGGTTTGGGACACTCTCGAATAAAGTGATCTGGAGAACCGCAGTTGAAGCATTTCTTCGGAGGACGGGTTCCACTAGGCTGTGACTGAATCTGAGGCTGAGTCTGAGGCTGAGCCTGGACAGCAGAACTTCCAGTCTTCTTCTTCTTGTTCCAAGGCTTGTTCTTCAGAAATGGACCCCGCTTCTGGTTGGGGTTTTTGGAACCCCCACCATCATCATCACTATGCTCCATCTCGACTGACTCAAGATGTAGGGCTGCATCGACTAGCTTCTCGAATGAGAGCTCAAGCTGTAGCATAAGATGCCTCTTCAGATATTTCTTCAAGCCCTCAACAAATTTGAGGTTCCTCTTATAAGGAGTAGCAATAAACTCAAGGCCGTACTTGGACAGGGCCTCAAAGGAAGAGACATAGTCGGATACGGAGGACTTCCCCTGCTTGAGATCAAGAAAGCGGCGAGCAAGGGAGTTCTTCTCTGACTCAGGGATGAATTTGAGCTCAAATCTCTGACGAAACTGAGCCCAAGTAAGTGTGGTCTCATCGACCTCGGCAATAAGGAGTTCGTACCAATCCAGGGCACGACTCCGAAGCTGACTAGAAGCAATAAGAACACGATCATGATCCGAGATATCCATACGAGTAAAAATGCGCTCGCATATCCGAATCCAAGCCTGGACCTTTAAGACATTCTCAGAGCCACTGAACGGCTTCCCTCCGAGATGGGTAAAATCACTGCAGAGACGCGCAAAAACAGACATGCGCGGAGCATCAGCAACTGGGGCTGGAGACTGAGAATGAGACTGAGAATTCCGAATCAGCTCCATGATCTGGTCGGTAGTCATGAACACGCCCTCTGGATGAGTGTTGCTGGACTGCCCAGCAGCACTAGTCTGACTTGTGGTTCTCCCTCTTCCCCTTCCAGACATACTGAAAGTCAAACGGGAATTAGAGTTAGACATGATTCTATGATAGATACTTAATTAAGGAATACTACGGAATATAATAAATTCCTATACATATTCCTAACTTATCTATCAATAAGCATAAGGAAGGGATTTGATTTAATTCGGATCCAATTAAAATGTATTGTACTAAGTGTATCCGTTCTGTGTTTGTTATGCATAATTCTGAACCTTAGCTCTGATACCAAGATGTAACGCCCCACTCCGAGACCCACTCTAGTAAAGAGTATTACGGAGTAATACCGTCTACTAGAACGGAGAATAGAGTATAATTGAAGCGACCATATGTAATCAAGCTATAACTATCTATTAAATACGTCGAATAGGTGGTTTTCTTTTCTCAAGTGGTTCGACATATCCAATAGATATTTATAACGAAATTACAATGGCTAAGGAAAATAGGTTCAGAACAAACATAATACTAAATGATAACATCATCATCACAGAACAGTCACATAACAGTCATAGAACATAGGTACAATACATCGTCAATACAGATCCAAATATCAAAAGGTGGGTACAAAGCCACCGCTCACACATGTGAGTCAAAAATATATACATAAGAGTCTGAAATAACAGAGTAGCTGAATAGTGGACAAATAAAAGAGCTATCTATCAGCATATCAGATAATGTCCAAGCGGAAGCACAGAAAGCTAAGTCCAGAGACCTAACCTGAAACAACTCGGTCTGACCCGAGCGAAAACACTCGGGTTAGGCTAGCTAAATAATCAGTAATAACTGTGATATATATAATAATGCAGTACATAAATAAAACAATACTTCTCCAAAGAGAAGAGTAATATGGACTACATGAATATAATGACGATCCCTAATCATCAATAACCAGTAAAAATCTCCAAAGAGAAAACAAACACCAAAGTGTGGAATAAATAAAATCGCCTCATATCATCGGCATAGCCAAAGCTATATAAAAGTTGCCTATAGGCAATAATCCCAAAAGTGACCAGAGTCTGTGATCAATGCCCAAGCAAGGATCGATGCTCCAAAGAGCAATAGGGATATGATGAAAAATCAATGAAATCGAATACAGAAATGCAGTGTCCAGAGACACTGTGAATCCATAGGGTAATCGCACTTACATCGTATGGTTCCATAGAACCAACACCGAATGGCGATACTCGAATGGATATAAAAATCATCAGATAATACAAATTTTGCACGTGCACCGACCAGAGTCGTTGTTGCCAAGTACTGTAGGATTGTGATCGATCGCTCGCACAGATACGGAACGCACGAGACGGCGAGATCCTTCCCAGAAGGATAAAGGCCCAGAGGCGCATGCCGAAAAATAAACTGCTCCATAGAGCAGGTGTCCAGAGACGGTTGCCCAGAGGCGTGGTGACCCAGAGGTCCAGTACTGGCCGCCCAGAGGCTGAAGTGCTACTAACTTCTTGGAGAGGAACCCGTAAAGTGTTAACAATGAGTCCCATACCCCTCGTTCGCACTAAAAGGTTTCCTAACCAATAGCAAGCTCACACTCCAAACAATAAAAAGTCCACCTCATATCATCGGTAGACTAGACCCAAAGGTCAAAACGATCAATCGAATAGGTCGGGGATTACCCGAAAAGAAAATACACACGGTTTCCATAGGCCGGAGATTTCCTAACCGTTTAAGCAACCTTTCCACTTCGCTCGACGTGCTAAAAGTGAGTGTGAGATTTTTATTATAGAAAATAATGGTGTAAAACGGATTTGTAATTGATTTCGAAATCACTTTAAAACGGTCTTTTGAAAAGTCTCCTATTATGGAGTAATTAATTTAATAATTAAAAATAATATTATATAATAATTTTCAAAAGCCATTTTGGAGTGAAAAATCCTTTTAAATTCTTTATATAAAGCCCGTGTACGAAATCTAGGGACAAATCTCAAAGAAATCGACGAAAACCAGAAAATCATCAAAAATATTCTTTAGTGTTTGAAACCTTTCAAAAACTGCTGCGAACCCAAGTTCGGCAATTTATTTGGACGAGCAATCTGTGTCCAAATGGTATGAAATCTGGTAGGCATGTAGTCTGACATCCCTACTTTAAGATGCAAAAAGAATTTCTGGATTCCGAGTTGAGACGAAGTGGCAGCGACGTCTCAAAGTTGAACCCAGAAAAAGATTCACACTGTTTTCCAACAGCGACGAGAGTCTAACTTTGGCACGAAAATCGAAGTATCAAACGAACTCCAATGTTGCCCAAATTTTCCAAAGATGGAGTTCGGAACTCCACCTTTCCAACGAGCCCAAAAACGTCGAATTCCGACTTCCGATACGAGCGTGGAGGCATCGCGAAGTGGAGATCAAAATCTGAAAACTGAGTTTTTTTTTTTTTTTGGACGCGGGCCCGGCCCGCGTCGGCCTGTCCCAGCCCAGACGGGTTGGGGATATACTGTGTGCCCCAGCCCGCCTGGGGTGGGGTTTAAGGGACGCGGGCTTCGGCCCGCGCCCTTAGTCCCCAGCCCAGGCGGGCTGGGGATAAAGTGGCGCCCCAGCCCGCCTGGGCTGGGGTTTAAGGGACGCGGGCTTTGGCCCGCTCCCTTAGTCCCCAGCCCAGGCGGGCTGGGGATAAAAATAGCGCCCCAGCCCGCCTGGGCTGGGGTTTATGGGACGCGGGCTTCGGCCCGTGCCCTTAGTCCCCAGCCCAGGCAGGCTGGGGATAAAAATGGCGCCCTAGCCCGCATGGGCTGGGGTTTATGGGACGCGGGCTTCGGCCCGCGCCCTTAGTCCCCAGCCCAGGCGGGCCGGGGATAAAAAAAATGCCCCCAGCCCAAAGCGGGCTGGGGTGCTGGACCATGCGCCAGCCCATGTGGGCTGGCCTGCTTCTGGCTAGCCCCTCTGGGCTAGCCCACTGCACCTGGGCAGCAGCCTGGGTGCAACCCAGGGCCCTGTTTCAGGCTGTTTTCAGCCTGAATCATTCCAGCAA
Organism: Allium cepa; assembly: GCA_030765085.1. Lineage (NCBI taxonomy): Eukaryota > Viridiplantae > Streptophyta > Magnoliopsida > Asparagales > Amaryllidaceae > Allium > Allium cepa. Next base: position 107,214,278 of record CM060941.1, on the reverse strand, counting down.
GCTGTTTTTTGTGTTTTTGATGGTTTAGGGGTGTTTTTTTCAATTTTTTGGCATAAAAAAATCACTGATAACAATCACTAATCACCATATAATGATTAGTACACTAAATTAAAGGAAACCAAGGCCAAATCTTAGCATTACAACTAACAATAATTACTAATCCATAGTAATTACCTTAATGAAGCAAAGTATCAAATGGTTTGAGTGCACAATATCAAGCAAGCCAAACTCCTCAACCCCAAAGCAAAGATCAAGAGGCTTCAAGGACCCAAAATCAACAAAAAAACAAAATAATGATTACAACAAGATGGTAGAGATAAATAGGGATTAAGATGGATTAGAGAATAGGGGAGATTGCATTACCTTTCAAAGATTAAACTAGTTTAATTAAGAAGAGAAGGAGATGGAGCTTCTAAAGGGAGGCCATTAATTATGTTTAGATCTAGGTTTAGGAATTTATGAAGAGGAGGGTTAGGGTTTATGGGAGGGGTTTGAGATATTAAATAGGAGTGGGTTGGTTAATGGGTCATGGTAAGAGGCTTTAAAACCCATTTGGACTTAGTTTATTTTCCTAAGGTTATCATGTGAACAAAATCTAAGAAGCATCCTAGTTTTAATTAAAACCATATAATTGCTCATTTAGCCCATTAACCTATAATCACATAAAAAAATTCCCCATTTCAACCCAAAAATATTTTAATTTGCGAACCAATTGCAAATTTAAATTCTCAAAAATTTGTTTAGCTCCCTTTTTAACTTAAAATCATAATTTTAATTCATTATTCGGTAATTGCAATCTCAGGGTTGTTACAGATCCCATCTCTCCGAACCAATTATCAATAAAAATATATTAAGTATGTAACTGATTATTAAATACCATCCAATTTATAAACATTTCCATCTAAATAAATACCTCTTCGGAGATATAAGCTTTAAACCATTTCTATTTCTTTCAGTATATATGGGATTATTAAGCCTCTTTTTAACCCTAGAAATGCCAGATCATTTCTTTTTAAATTACTTAGGAAAATATTTCCATCTTCTAATATTAGTATAATTCTAATATTAACAAAGATTTCATATTTCCAAAACATATCTTTAATGGGTTAAAAACAATGTTATTTAAGACATCATTTATCGTGCACATTCAACATGTACTATTCGCCGAATAACGGTAAAATCATCTTTTAAATTCATAGGGATGTACAAGTTCCCTCCTCGAAATTTAATACAGAGTTTAACTAGAATGTTTTCTTTAACAATTAAAATTCTATTTCAATTCTTGTTAAACTTTTGTTAAACTCCAAATATCTTTTCTCTTATCTTTACAAAATGCGGTCCAAGTAAATCAAATTAAATATCCCCTCCGTCGGGTCAGTTTGGATAGCTAGAGTGAGTAGGCAACTAGTTTGCCAAATTCCAGCCTAGAAACTATCTCTTTGTCATCCATAAGGAGGTTAAGTTATTTGATCTACTCTAAACCTTTAAAAATACCTGTGCAATCATTTGAAAAACATTTCCAAAAGATTTAGGAAGAAAAAATAAAGTTTAAAAAATTTATTCAAAACTTGTCAAATTCCATTGCTAAATTGTCGTTGAATTATGATTTTAAAGCTTTATAGATCAAAAATATCAATTTCATTATATGTATGTGTGTGTGTGTGTGTGTGTATCTGTTTCAATTTTTATAACTCAAATCCATTTTAAAACATTTTGACATATTTATGGAATTTAGTTCATATTTATAAACAGTAAAAATATCCATTTTTATATAGTCGAAAACAATATATTATGAACTGCTAAAACGTGGCGATTCTGAAAACTTGATTTGGACATATCTCAAACTTTGCTAAATAAAATATTGATTTTTCTTTTGCATTTAAAAACTATAGTTATTAGGTTCCAAAAAATTCTTATTTCAGACATATATTTCATTCTGCACATTGATTTGACTTTTTACGGTTTGAAATCATGAACTACCGCTACACGATGCACTCATTTCTTCTCAAATTTTCAAACTCATCATCCTTTGTTGAAACGCTTTTAAAAATTTTATACAAATTTTTAAACCATTTTAAACCCATATTTTACTGTTTTACTTGATTTCAAAATCCATTTCACTTTGTTTCTAAATATTATAATATTATATCATTATAATGTTCAATTTTCTATTTTTTCCGTTTATAATTCTTTTATATAATCCATATGATATTTTCATATCATTCTCATCTTTTAAAACCATTTTTTTCAAAATCAAATCATAAAACTTGTTTTACAAATAATTTCAAAACTCCTCCTTTCTGGATTCTTTTATTTCAAAACCAAATTTCAACCGTTATAAAAAGATGCTTTCTTGATTTATAAATCAAAGAGGCTTAATACTCCACATACACATATTATTTTAGAATATAATATAGATTATTTTATATGAATTAACCATGGCTATTTAAAGTAATTATTTCTATTTCGTTGGAAATGTTTTTTACATCATTAGCAATAATAAATTTTTTAATCACAACCAAACTATCATCCAATCGCAACCAATTTATCAACTTATCAAATCTGCCAATATTTATCTAAATATTTATCCAAATATTTTTATTAACAAATTAATCATGCATACCATTATTTAAAATCAATTTAAGATTTAAAGAAACTAAAGTTAGGATATTTTCTCACTATTATATCTTTCCCTTTCGAACTCCTTGAATTATTTTGATGCTACTACGGCAGCACTTCCCTTCAATTTCTCCTCTCTGGAACTTTTTGAATTTGCTCCTTGCCCTCAGTAGTGTTCGGCCTTGGTGTTTGGGTAGTGGTTGGTTGGCCTTGAGTGGTGGATGGGGTGAACCATGCACTATAGAGGAGAAAGGGAGTGGTTCGGCACTATTTTGGAAGTGGAATAATAATGGAAGTGCATGCATTATTGTTCTTTTAATAGGACTTCGCTATGGTGGAAGAGTATTTTGGAGAGATAAGAGAAGCCATTAGAGTAGGCAAGAAGAAGAAGAAAAGCTTAAAGAAGTATGAGATGGATGTGTGATAAAATGAGAGGCATGCTTGGGTATTTATAGCATTCAAATACCTTACCCCTTAAGCATTGTAAATGGACCAAACCACCCCTTCCCCACCAGGTCATAAACATTACCCCTCACTCCCTACCCTCCCTCGTGTTCCCCCATGTGCCCTTGTCCTCCTCATGTCACGATGTGTAGGTGATGGAAAGTTGATTTGAGGGTTGATTTTTTAAACTTAAGGGTGAAGTTTGCATTTATATACATATAAGGAGTTTATATATAGATATGTATACTTTATTTTAGATATCTTTTAACTTTGATTTGACTAATTGTGTGACGACCTGCCTTTTTGCACGTTTTAAGCAGACATACATGTCAGACTCAAACCATTCAAAAAGGCAGATTGTTATGGGGTAAATAAGAAAAGACAAAGAAATAAAACAAGTACAAAATCTCATAGCGGAATGAAAAAATATAATAATCAAATAACAGTTCATGAAGCTGTTTTATAAATACATTTGACTATTCTTTTACAAAACAAAAATCAGAGTTACATAAAACAGAATAAATAAATAAATAAATAAATAAATAAATGCAGTAGGAAAAAAATGATGCAGTGGAATAAATAATAATAAATAGTGTAACATCCCTCCTTTTGTACGCTTTAAATCGACGATGAACCACACACGTCAGACTCAAACCATACAAAAGGGCGGATTTTTATAAGGGTGAATAAGAAAAAGCAGAGAAAGAGAAAAAACAAAACAGAATTTTGTAGTGGAACGACAAAATATAATAATCAAATAACGGTTCATGAAGCTGTTTACGAAACATTTGATTATACTAATACAATATAGAATCAGAGTTACACATATCAGAGAATAATAAATAATAATACAGCGGAACAATATGAATGCAGTGGAATGATATAATAAATAATAATACTATCTTAGTCTTCGTCCTCTAGCAATAAGGTCTTTAAATCCTGAAATGCTCAGGCTGACCCGAGCAAATTGAAAGGACAAAACACTCGAGTCAGAACTAAATGATCTTATGTAAGTTAAATCAACAGAAATAAATATGAGTTAAAGGGCATCAGAGATGTTTACGGGTTTTAACATCTCCTATCCAGTGTCTAACATGTGTGCAGTAACTTAAGAGATGCTCGGGATTCACATCTCCTAAGGATCCGTTAAACTATTTACTATGTAGCAATATTTCGCAATTATAATAATGTTAATATAAACTTACTTTTAAATAGCGTTAAGGAGTTACCCAATATCCCCCTTAACACATAATAATGCTAATAGTCTATATAGTACCTTAATACCTCCTGATCGGGAGGCTACCAGAGGATACTCCATAGGTACGACACAAATCAAACTCGTACAAGGCGCGCTAGGGTAGGTGACATGGCATAACTAGGCAATGCAAGCGTAGATATGCCAATTACGCTTCTGGGCCGCTAGTAACGCGTAGCGCGTAGCTATCGCCCACCTCAAGCCACACCCTCAAATCAAAAAATCAAAAGTGGCCACCAAATCAATCCAAAAGTCATAGTATAATATCGAAGGGATGTGTCCGATCAAAGGTGCTACCTCATTAGCCCGTCGATCGCTCTTGTTTTAGCTACCTCATGCCAACTCCCGGGAGTCGGGTCCCCGTATATACCTCAAAAGAACGCCGCCACCATCCTACTTCATTCTGCAATCTCCACCGCGTACACAGTTGTTAAAGTGGTTTTCGGAGTAGGCAGAGAGTATGAAAACTTTCGATCCCGATTTCTTTAACAACCAAACGTTATTATAACACCGCGGTCATTTTAAAATAGTTTATACTTCAAAATCAAAATATCATTTCCATTTCACATATATATTCAGTTCCAAAATCATAGTACTTTCAAAGTTATAGTACTTCCGAAACCAAAACACTTTGAAACCATAATACTTGGAAATCCATTATACTTTGAGATCATAATACATTGGAAGTCATAACATTTTAAATGCTTTATAAAATAAAACGATTTCCTCAAATCTCACGGGTCGATTCTGTAGGATCGATTTCACCCTAGAGGGGGGGTGAATAGGGTGATAGTGTAAATTATAAAAATTAATTGCAGAAGCTTATTAATATTTAACACGGATCACAGAATAGCAGCACAGATATCGCAGAATATAAATAACAGAATAAAACAGAACAACACAGAATTTACCCAGCTTCGGCAAAACCCTGCCTACGTGCTGCCCCCAAGGTTTCTACTAGAAATTAGATAGTCCCTCGCTTACACACGTAAACTCGCTATACCCGCTATTGACTAATCTAACTCTACGCTCAAAACCTTGACCACAACTCAACTACCGAGTTGCAAATTCCCAAACTACACACCGTAGTTTGAACCCTAGTCACACGACTAGAAAATTAAAAACGGTTTAAAAAGAAAATACAAAACAAAACAGAATAAAATAAAATAGCCCTATTTCAAAATAAAAACCCTTATTATAATTTTAAAAACCCCAAACTAAATTAAGGCCGGCCCAATTATTCTTTCTCTATATTTTTATCGCCCCCGTTCCTTTGTTTGTGATGGCGGCTCTTATTTCTCGTTCGTTCTTCTACACAAACGAATTAGGGCTTGCGTCTTCGTTCTTTGATCTGAAAATTATGAGAGGCGGCTTTGTTTCGATGCTCTTTAATTTTGGCTATTGCTTGATCTTCGTTGCCCTGGAATTTCACGGCTTCACTTTCTCGTGGTACTGTGATTTAGGGTTTATGGATTTGGGGCTTTGATCCCTTGAATGCTCTGATTTGCGAATTAGGGTTGAGATGATTATCGGCTTGGCTTGGCTTCGCTTTGGTGAGTTCGGTTTCGCTTCAGGTAAATTTTTTAGCTCTGTTCCTCTTCGATTTTCGTATTCGAACTCCCCTTTATGCCGATGATGATCTGGGGCTTTTATAGGATTCGTTACCCTTTAATTTCGTTCGTCTGATTGTTTCAAAATTATTGCTTTGGCCGTTTGATATTTGTTGAACGATGATGATTAATTTGACTTTGTCAATTTCGTATTATCGTTGCTTGGTTGACACGGTTTCGAATTGATATCGTGGTCATCACGATTTTGACTTTGATTAGAAACACGGCATTGATTTCCTTGATTTCCCGTGACTCTCTCTTTGACTTTGGCATGTTCGAACTTGATTACCACTTGACGTTGAACTCAGTCGATCATGTTTACTTCAGCCATTTGATTTGAACTTGTAAATTCTTGACTTTGTTTTTAAAAAAAAACTGTTATATGACTTTGCTGTGTAGTCTGCACATATTGATTCCATTCATGTTGATTGTTTGCTTCATGTACCCTTGGTGCTTGTATTTGTATTTGGTCGACACTTGCATCATTATCTGTTGTGACATCCATGTGCATCTGTTGTTTCTTTGGTGATGCTTCACCTGTTATGTCTGTAACTTGTAGCAGGACTTGTGCACCTTGTTTCATATTTGAGACTTGAGTCTTTGTGGTCTGGTTGCATGTTCATTTGTACTGATTCATCAGTTCATATTGAACTGTTTCCTGTCATGTTCACTTGCACACTCGATTTTTAATCTCTGATTCATGTTGGCTGTAGTGTTGTATTTGTTCTCCTGCATGTAGTCAGTTGTAACTGTGTTGGACTTTACTCTGGTTAGCATTTGCACATTTGAATTTGTAATCTCTGATTCATGTTGTGTTGGAACTGGATTAGTGCAGTTTTCACTCTAGTTTGTAACTGCAGCCATGTTTCATTTTGAGTTGCAGTGTTGGTCTGACTTGCTTGAGTTTCACTGCCATAAGTCGTGCATGTGTGTTTATTTGTGTCCACTGATGCTTCGAGTCTGCAACTTGATTGATGCTGTACATATTGCTGTTATGCAGTAATCGAGTTTCACTTGCATTGCCGAGTTATTCTGATGCATCCTTCATGTATTCCCTTGATAATCATGTGCCACTGCATCACACTGTTGCAAGTGTTTCTGTTGAGCATGATTTGTCATCTCTGGTATTTCATGTTGGCCATGTTCTTCACTGTTTATATTGTTTGCATTGTTGTTTGTCTCTATGCTTGATGTCTACATGCATGTGGTCTTGCTGCAGTTTGGTCTCATATTCATTCTTTGATCATGTTGGCTATTTGGTCGAGTTCATTTGAGTCAGTGGAGTTGTTTCATTGTATATATCACTGGTTCATTCCATTGTTTCATGCATGTGACATTGGTGCATTGTCGTGAGTACTTTGTAGTTGCTTCTGTGCCTTTGGTCATGTTGCCTTGTGTTGAATCCAGTTTCAAAACTCGGATTTGACCTTGTGCTTGTGTCGTGATTTTCAATGTTATTGCACATGAGTTGAACCCGGTTTTTCATTTGGGTTTGACCTGTGCTCGCCTGTCCCTGTAAATCAATCAAGTGTATATATCGGCGTGCACGGCCTTGTGGCATATACAGTAATACACTGTGTATGTCACAAGTTGTTCGTGTATGATGAATTCAAATTTAAATGATGACGAACAACCCAAATAACTGAGGCAAATCATATTTTCAAAATCCATCTTTTATTTTATATTGCAAAAATATCTTTTTTTCAATTTTACTGCGTTAGTGAATATTTTTGCAGATTTCTCAGATGCTGGATTCAAACCGGAATGCAGTTGAAGATAAATACGAGTGTGAGTGATATGTAGTGAGGTGAATTGTAAATGTGAAATGTGATGTAATTGTAATCAAAGTTGTATAGTTATAGTGAGAGCTTGAAATTGTACTATTCAAAGATGTAATAAATATTTATTTGAATAAAATATTCGTTTGAATTCAAATTCCGTGTTATTTATTTTATTCAGCAAATATTTATTTAATCTGTGAAAATAAATAGTATATTATCAAATACATTTAAACGAATGTATATATGTTTATTATCATCAAACAAAAATCATATAAGCGCATATTCAACAATCTCTCCCTTTTGATGATAACAAACATATATTTAAGATTTTGAATATGTTAAATGTATTTGATCATTGATATATTCTAATTGCTCCCCCTATTTAAATGCTTCCTCTCTACATGATGCTCCCCCTACATATATGCATACAAATAAAAATATGTAAATCAGCCTAGATGCAAATGGAAAATTATTTGACCTTTGCTTGATTCTATTTGACAAAATCTTAACTTTTCTCTCCCCCTTTTGTTATCAGCAAAAGAATAATAGTGTTAGAGAAAATAGAGATAAAGTAATCGATATCAATCCAACATTAAAACTCAATTGAATATAAATATTAAATTTCAATAAAAAGTCAAACAAAAATCATAAATATTTTGTTAGGCGCATATTCCACTTTTAGAATGATGGAAATGATGTCATCATATAAAACCATACAGTTGTGTCTATTTGTGGTATATTTATATTAGGAATTTGAATATCTACTAACCATGCATAACCGTTAGGACTTTTAAATGAGATTAGTAGTATTCCAATTTTATTCTTAAAAAAAAATGAATTCAAGTATCTTCTAACCACGCATAACCGTGAGGACTTTTAAATGGGATTAGAATCAACTTGTTTATTTTACAAATCAACTTTTGATATGCGTTCCATACATGCATAACCGCGAGGACTTTTAAATGAGCATGGAAGCACATAACAAATTCCAAGTAATTCACCCATGCATAACCGTGAGGACTTTTAAATGAGAGTGAATACTTTGGTATTTATTTTTTTATTTTTTTTTATTTTTCATTTTTTTTATTTTTTTATTTTTTATTTTTTTTAAAAAAATGTGAAAATGAAAAACGAACGATTCCTGTTTAAAGTACCACATATCGACAAACTATATAGAATTTTGATGAGTGATGGTTGATAGAAATATGATAGGTATAGAGATGGTCATGGAATTTTTACCAACAAAAAGTTTTATAACTCTTGTTTACATTTCTAAAGAAATTTTCTAATTATACTTTCTCGAGTTATAATATGTAATCAATATCAACACTCATCACTTTTTCAATCACTATTTTTCTTTTCGATAATCATTTGGGAGTCAGATTAGTCATCAAATTCAAAAATAATTATGAAATTAATTTTTTCAAAAATGAATAATCTGAAAATATGGTCAAAAATGATTTTCTCCAGGGGTTTTTTTAAAAGAAAATTTTCTGCTATTTGAAAATTATTTGAAATGAAAAATATGCAGATATTTTCTTTGAAAAACGATGCAGCAAATGAATGTGTCAAAAATTAATCACGTTCCACTAGTAATTTTTCTATCAACCATATTACCAGTGTAATCTGCATCTGAATTTAAATTTCACTCAAAATTCACTCGTTGAATGTCAAAGACCAGATTAAGAAATTTCTCATGATTATTATCAACAAATTTTAAATGAAATTCTCTTGGATTTGAAATGAAAACCGTGTCAACAATCAAACATATATTAAAGTGTCAATTTTAGAAGCCATCAAACATTATTTTTATTTCAAAGCAATTTCTTAAAAGTTTCAACAATTTCAAAAAAAAAAAAAAATCCTTTTTACAATTTTTAAAATAGAATTCATTAGGATTTTAAATCGAGGCCGTGTCAAAACATGAATATAGATTTAGCCAAAAATATTATAACAACAATATTATTATCCAATCAAAACACTATTTTTCTCTCAAACTTATATATCAAGTAATTCTAGAGAATTTTATAGTGTTTTTGGCATAAGAATATAAATGGCTAACAATTTTGAATAAAGTCAGAATCAAAATCATCATTAAATCATCATCATATCATCATCGCATAATTGACTGGTTTTATTCAGAAAATGGTACAGATTATCACATTTAATATATCGTACAAATAAATATACTTTTACCTGTCTTTACCTTTACGATATTTCTCGTTGTTGTCCATTGTGATTCTGCCACCTTTTTACTAGACTAAGGAACTTTGCTTTGTCGCCCGTTGTGTTTCTGGAACAGCCAAAATCCAGAGAACACTATTGTTGTTCCTTAGCCTGCCACCACACCTACACGGAAAAGGATTTATGTGACCTATTTGTTTTTATAGGTCCATGGTTGTTAGTGGCAGAAAATTTTGAAAAATAATTTTGTGTAGACCCAAAACTATTTATAATTGTTCCCTTTGGCACCCAAATTTGTTTAACTTTGAGAGATTTTATATTTGTGCCTTTTGGAACCCAAATCGGTATAGTTTTCACATGTTTGGGTCTATACCAACAATTATTGTGATCGTGTCCAAATTTTCTACAAATTGTGCACATAGAATTAACTTGATTAATCTTGTTTTCAACAATTTTCGAATTATTAAATCCAAGTCCTTGTCTAACCGTATTAACAGTTTGCTTTCCTAATAGCATATTCAACGATTTTTCACTTTTTGAAAATTTATCTAAAGTCGTAGACAATTGTTGGACTTGTGATTTGAGAGATTCATTTTCGTTTAACAACTGTGTGCACTTTTTAATAGAATTCTCTCTCCTAGTATTTTCATTCTCCTTTAAAATCAGAATTTCATTTTCAAGCGATTTTATTTTAATTTCTGATTTTTTAATTTCCTCATCAAATGTTGGACACTTATCACACTTAGGGATCCTACTTTGATAGGTTTTAACTAATTGATCAAGTTGTTTATTACATTCTATCAAAGTATCTTTTTGAGATTCAAGTTTGGCGTATTTTTCCCTAAGTCGTTCAAAACAACCGTTTACTTCATGAAAATATATAAGCAACTCAGAATGGGTAAGTTTTGATACCTCACTTGGCTCGTCATCGTCACTGTCAGTTGTATCACCTCGAAGACACAATTCTGCCTTTTCGCTTTCACTGCCAGTGCTTTGATCATTCTCGTCTATTTCATCCCAAGTGGCTGCAAAACTTTTCTTTTTCTGTTTCTTTCCGTGGCTGGATTTAATTTGTGGACAATCGGGCTTGATATGGCCGGGTTTGTTGCAATTATAACAAATAAACTTTTGTTCTTCTGAGTAGTCTAGTGCTTTGGCTATTCTGCTTTTTGCTTTTTGAATTCGAGCTGAATTTCCATGTTTTTGATTCCATTTTTTGAATTTCCTTATTAACAGCTCCAATTCTGCTGCTCCATCATCTTCATCGTTATCATCATCACTTTCGGTTGTTCCTTTGAGAGCTATTGATTTCTTTTGAGTGTTACCTCCTTCACGCTCTTCTTTGAATTTCATTTCAAGCTCATAAGTGGTGAGATTTCCGATGAGTTCCTCAACTTTAAGTTGTTTTAAATCTTTCGATTCTTGTATGGCAGTTACTTTTGCTTCAAAGCTTCGTGGAAGGACTCTGAGGATTTTCCGGACTATTTCTAATTCGGTGTATGTTTTTCCGAGAACTTTTGATTTGTATACGATATTGGAGAGTCGTCCGTACATCTCTTTGACATTTTCTTCCTTCGCCATTTTGAAGTTCTCGTATTCGCTGCTTAGCATTGCAAGGCGAGATTCTTTGACTTGAGATGTTCCTTCGTGAGTCACTTCTAGTATGTGCCATATTTCCTGCGCAGTTAGACAATGTGAGACACGATTAAATTCAAATTGATCCAATGAACAGATAATAGAATTCATAGCTTTGGCATTAGTATTCTGTAATTTATTTTCTAGTTCTGTCCATTGTTCCTTTGGTTTCTCTATTTCCTGATTATCTACAGTTATAGTTGGTATACTATAACCTGTCTCAACAATATTCCAAGCGTCAATGGTTTTCAGACAAATTTGCATTCTATTTTTCCAGTAAGCATATTCACCATTGAACATTGGTGGTCTAACTATGGATTGTCCTTCTGCAAAACATTATTAAAAGAAGCCATTTTAAAAAATTCAAATTTTTAAAACAAAAACCGATTTTTGAAACACGAATTTTTAAAACAAAAATTGATTTTTTGAAACACGAATTTTTAAATTAAAAATTGGTTTTTGTAAAATCAAAATTTTAAAACGAAAATGGCTTTTGTTCCTAGCTCTGATACCACTTGTAGGATCGATTTCACCCTAGAGGGGGGGGGGTGAATAGGGTGATAGTGTAAATTATAAAAATTAATTGCAGAAGCTTATTAATATTTAACACGGATCACAGAATAGCAGCACAGATATCGCAGAATATAAATAACAGAATAAAACAGAACAACACAGAATTTACCCAGCTTCGGCAAAACCCTGCCTACGTGCTGCCCCCAAGGTTTCTATTAGAAATTAGATAGTCCCTCGCTTACACACGTAAACTCCCTATACCCGCTATTGACTAATCTAACTCTACGCTCAAAACCTTGACCACAACTCAACTACCGAGTTGCAAATTCCCAAACTACACACCGTAGTTTGAACCCTAGTCACACGACTAGAAAATTAAAAACGGTTTAAAAAGAAAATACAAAACAAAACAGAATAAAATAAAATAGCCCTATTTCAAAATAAAAACCCTTATTATAATTTTAAAAACCCCAAACTAAATTAAGGCCGGCCCAATTATTCTTTCTCTATATTTTTATCGCCCCCGTTCCTTTGTTTGTGATGGCGGCTCTTATTTCTCGTTCGTTCTTCTACACAAACGAATTAGGGCTTGCGTCTTCGTTCTTTGATCTGAAAATTATGAGAGGCGGCTTTGTTTCGATGCTCTTTAATTTTGGCTATTGCTTGATCTTCGTTGCCCTGGAATTTCACGGCTTCGCTTTCTCGTGGTACTGTGATTTAGGGTTTATGGATTTGGGGCTTTGATCCCTTGAATGCTCTGATTTGCGAATTAGGGTTGAGATGATTATCGGCTTGGCTTGGCTTCGCTTTGGTGAGTTCGGTTTCGCTTCAGGTAAATTTTTTAGCTCTGTTCCTCTTCGATTTTCATATTCGAACTCCCCTTTATGCCGATGATGATCTGGGGCTTTTATAGGATTCGTTACCCTTTAATTTCGTTCGTCTGATTGTTTCAAAATTATTGCTTTGGCCGTTTGATATTTGTTGAACGATGATGATTAATTTGACTTTGTCAATTTCGTATTATCGTTGCTTGGTTGACACGGTTTCGAATTGATATCGTGGTCATCACGATTTTGACTTTGATTAGAAACACGGCATTGATTTCCTTGATTTCCCGTGATTCTCTCTTTGACTTTGGCATGTTCGAACTTGATTACCACTTGACGTTGAACTCAGTCGATCATGTTTACTTCAGCCATTTGATTTGAACTTGTAAATTCTTGACTTTGTTTTTAAAAAAAAACTGTTATATGACTTTGCTGTGTAGTCTGCACATATTGATTCCATTCATGTTGATTGTTTGCTTCATGTACCCTTGGTGCTTGTATTTGTATTTGGTCGACACTTGCATCATTATCTGTTGTGACATCCATGTGCATCTGTTGTTTCTTTGGTGATGCTTCACCTGTTATGTCTGTAACTTGTAGCTGGACTTGTGCACCTTGTTTCATATTTAAGACTTGAGTCTTTGTGGTCTGGTTGCATGTTCATTTGTACTGATTCATCAGTTCATATTGAACTGTTTCCTGTCATGTTCACTTGCACACTCGATTTTTAATCTCTGATTCATGTTGGCTGTAGTGTTGTATTTGTTCTCCTGCATGTAGTCAGTTGTAACTGTGTTGGACTTTACTCTGGTTAGCATTTGCACATTTGAATTTGTAATCTCTGATTCATGTTGTGTTGGAACTGGATTAGTGCAGTTTTCACTCTAGTTTGTAACTGCAGCCATGTTTCATTTTGAGTTGCAGTGTTGGTCTGACTTGCTTGAGTTTCACTGCCATAAGTCGTGCATGTGTGTTTATTTGTGTCCACTGATGCTTCGAGTCTGCAACTTGATTGATGCTGTACATATTGCTGTTATGCAGTAATCGAGTTTCACTTGCATTGCCGAGTTATTCTGATGCATCCTTCATGTATTCCCTTGATAATCATGTGCCACTGCATCACACTGTTGCAAGTGTTTCTGTTGAGCATGATTTGTCATCTCTGGTATTTCATGTTGGCCATGTTCTTCACTGTTTATATTGTTTGCATTGTTGTTTGTCTCTATGCTTGATGTCTACATGCATGTGGTCTTGCTGCAGTTTGGTCTCATATTCATTCTTTGATCATGTTGGCTATTTGGTCGAGTTCATTTGAGTCAGTGGAGTTGTTTCATTGTATATATCACTGGTTCATTCCATTGTTTCATGCATGTGACATTGGTGCATTGTCGTGAGTACTTTGTAGTTGCTTCTGTGCCTTCGGTCATGTTGCCTTGTGTTGAATCCAGTTTCAAAACTCGGATTTGACCTTGTGCTTGTGTCGTGATTTTCAATGTTATTGCACATGAGTTGAACCCGGTTTTTCATTTGGGTTTGACCTGTGCTCGCCTGTCCCTGTAAATCAATCAAGTGTATATATCGGCGTGCACGGCCTTGTGGCATATACAGTAATACACTGTGTATGTCACAAGTTGTTCGTGTATGATGAATTCAAATTTAAATGATGACGAACAACCCAAATAACTGAGGCAAATCATATTTTCAAAATCCATCTTTTATTTTATATTGCAAAAATATCTTTTTTTCAATTTTACTGCGTTAGTGAATATTTTTGCAGATTTCTCAGATGCTGGATTCAAACCGGAATGCAGTTGAAGATAAATACGAGTGTGAGTGATATGTAGTGAGGTGAATTATAAATGTGAAATGTGATGTAATTGTAATCAAAGTTGTATAGTTATAGTGAGAGCTTGAAATTGTACTATTCAAAGATGTAATAAATATTTATTTGAATAAAATATTCGTTTGAATTCAAATTCCGTGTTATTTATTTTATTCAGCAAATATTTATTTAATCTGTGAAAATAAATAGTATATTATCAAATACATTTAAACGAATGTATATATGTTTATTATCATCAAACAAAAATCATATAAGCGCATATTCAACAATCTCTCCCTTTTGATGATAACAAACATATATTTAAGATTTTGAATATGTTAAATGTATTTGATCATTGATATATTCTAATTGCTCCCCCTATTTAAATGCTTCCTCTCTACATGATGCTCCCCCTACATATATGCATACAAATAAAAATATGTAAATGAGCCTATATGCAAATGGAAAATTATTTGACCTTTGCTTGATTCTATTTGACAAAATCTTAACTTTTCTCTCCCCCTTTTGTTATCAGCAAAAGAATAATAGTGTTAGAGAAAATAGAGATAAAGTAATCGATATCAATCCAACATTAAAACTCAATTGAATATAAATATTAAATTTCAATAAAAAGTCAAACAAAAATCATAAATATTTTGTTAGGCGCATATTCCACTTTTAGAATGATGGAAATGATGTCATCATATAAAACCATACAGTTGTGTCTATTTGTGGTATATTTATATTAGGAATTTGAATATCTACTAACCATGCATAACCGTTAGGACTTTTAAATGAGATTAGTAGTATTCCAATTTTATTCTTAAAAAAAAATGAATTCAAGTATCTTCTAACCACGCATAACCGTGAGGACTTTTAAATGGGATTAGAATCAACTTGTTTATTTTACAAATCAACTTTTGATATGCGTTCCATACATGCATAACCGCGAGGACTTTTAAATGAGCATGGAAGCACATAACAAATTCCAAGTAATTCACCCATGCATAACCGTGAGGACTTTTAAATGAGAGTGAATACTTTGGTATTTATTTTTTTATTTTTTTTTATTTTTTTTTTTATTTTTTTATTTTTTATTTTTTTTTTAAAAATGTGAAAATGAAAAACGAACGATTCCTGTTTAAAGTACCACATATCGACAAACTATATAGAATTTTGATGAGTGATGGTTGATAGAAATATGATAGGTATAGAGATGGTCATGGAATTTTTACCAACAAAAAGTTTTATAACTCTTGTTTACATTTCTAAAGAAATTTTCTAATTATACTTTCTCGAGTTATAATATGTAATCAATATCAACACTCATCACTTTTTCAATCACTATTTTTCTTTTCGATAATCATTTGGGAGTCAGATTAGTCATCAAATTCAAAAATAATTATGAAATTAATTTTTTCAAAAATGAATAATCTGAAAATATGGTCAAAAATGATTTTCTCCAGGGGTTTTTTTAAAAGAAAATTTTCTGCTATTTGAAAATTATTTGAAATGAAAAATATGCAGATATTTTCTTTGAAAAACGATGCAGCAAATGAATGTGTCAAAAATTAATCACGTTCCACTAGTAATTTTTCTATCAACCATATTACCAGTGTAATCTGCATTTGAATTTAAATTTCACTCAAAATTCACTCGTTGAATGTCAAAGACCAGATTAAGAAATTTCTCATGATTATTATCAACAAATTTTAAATGAAATTCTCTTGGATTTGAAATGAAAACCGTGTCAACAATCAAACATATATTAAAGTGTCAATTTTAGAAGCCATCAAACATTATTTTTATTTCAAAGCAATTTCTTAAAAGTTTCAACAATTTCAAAAAAAATTTAAAATCCTTTTTACAATTTTTAAAATAGAATTCATTAGGATTTTAAATCGAGGCCGTGTCAAAACATGAATATAGATTTAGCCAAAAATATTATAACAACAATATTATTATCCAATCAAAACACTATTTTTCTCTCAAACTTATATATCAAGTAATTCTAGAGAATTTTATAGTGTTTTTGGCATAAGAATATAAATGGCTAACAATTTTGAATAAAGTCAGAATCAAAATCATCATTAAATCATCATCATATCATCATCGCATAATTGGCTGGTTTTATTCAGAAAATGGTACAGATTATCACATTTAATATATCGTACAAATAAATATACTTTTACCTGTCTTTACCTTTACGATATTTCTCGTTGTTGTCCATTGTGATTCTGCCACCTTTTTACTAGACTAAGGAACTTTGCTTTGTCGCCCGTTGTGTTTCTGGAACAGCCAAAATCCAGAGAACACTATTGTTGTTCCTTAGCCTGCCACCACACCTACACGGAAAAGGATTTATGTGACCTATTTGTTTTTATAGGTCCATGGTTGTTAGTGGCAGAAAATTTTGAAAAATAATTTTGTGTAGACCCAAAACTATTTATAATTGTTCCCTTTGGCACCCAAATTTGTTTAACTTTGAGAGATTTTATATTTGTGCCTTTTGGAACCCAAATCGGTATAGTTTTCACATGTTTGGGTCTATACCAACAATTATTGTGATCGTGTCCAAATTTTCTACAAATTGTGCACATAGAATTAACTTGATTAATCTTGTTTTCAACAATTTTCGAATTATTAAATCCAAGTCCTTGTCTAACCGTATTAACAGTTTGCTTTCCTAATAGCATATTCAACGATTTTTCACTTTTTGAAAATTTATCTAAAGTCGTAGACAATTGTTGGACTTGTGATTTGAGAGATTCATTTTCGTTTAACAACTGTGTGCACTTTTTAATAGAATTCTCTCTCCTAGTATTTTCATTCTCCTTTAAAATCAGAATTTCATTTTCAAGCGATTTTATTTTAATTTCTGATTTTTTAATTTCCTCATCAAATGTTGGACACTTATCACACTTAGGGATCCTACTTTGATAGGTTTTAACTAATTGATCAAGTTGTTTATTACATTCTATCAAAGTATCTTTTTGAGATTCAAGTTTGGCGTATTTTTCCCTAAGTCGTTCAAAACAACCGTTTACTTCATGAAAATATATAAGCAACTCAGAATGGGTAAGTTTTGATACCTCACTTGGCTCGTCATCGTCACTGTCAGTTGTATCACCTCGAAGACACAATTCTGCCTTTTCGCTTTCACTGCCAGTGCTTTGATCATTCTCGTCTATTTCATCCCAAGTGGCTGCAAAACTTTTCTTTTTCTGTTTCTTTCCGTGGCTGGATTTAATTTGTGGACAATCGGGCTTGATATGGCCGGGTTTGTTGCAATTATAACAAATAAACTTTTGTTCTTCTGAGTAGTCTAGTGCTTTGGCTATTCTGCTTTTTGCTTTTTGAATTCGAGCTGAATTTCCATGTTTTTGATTCCATTTTTTGAATTTCCTTATTAACAGCTCCAATTCTGCTGCTCCATCATCTTCATCGTTATCATCATCACTTTCGGTTGTTCCTTTGAGAGCTATTGATTTCTTTTGAGTGTTACCTCCTTCACGCTCTTCTTTGAATTTCATTTCAAGCTCATAAGTGGTGAGATTTCCGATGAGTTCCTCAACTTTAAGTTGTTTTAAATCTTTCGATTCTTGTATGGCAGTTACTTTTGCTTCAAAGCTTCGTGGAAGGACTCTGAGGATTTTCCGGACTATTTCTAATTCGGTGTATGTTTTTCCGAGAGCTTTTGATTTGTATACGATATTGGAGAGTCGTCCGTACATCTCTTTGACATTTTCTTCCTTCGCCATTTTGAAGTTCTCGTATTCGCTGCTTAGCATTGCAAGGCGAGATTCTTTGACTTGAGATGTTCCTTCGTGAGTCACTTCTAGTATGTGCCATATTTCCTGCGCAGTTAGACAATGTGAGACACGATTAAATTCAAATTGATCCAATGAACAGATAATAGAATTCATAGCTTTGGCATTAGTATTCTGTAATTTATTTTCTAGTTCTGTCCATTGTTCCTTTGGTTTCTCTATTTCCTGATTATCTACAGTTATAGTTGGTATACTATAACCTGTCTCAACAATATTCCAAGCGTCAATGGTTTTCAGAAAAATTTGCATTCTATTTTTCCAGTAAGCGTATTCACCATTGAACATTGGTGGTTTAACTATGGATTGTCCTTCTGCAAAAGCATTATTAAAAGAAGCCATTTTAAAAAATTCAAATTTTTAAAACAAAAACCGATTTTTGAAACACGAATTTTTAAAACAAAAATTGATTTTTTGAAACACGAATTTTTAAATTAAAAATTGGTTTTTGTAAAATCAAAATTTTAAAACGAAAATGGCTTTTGTTCCTAGCTCTGATACCACTTGTAGGATCGATTTCACTCTAGAGGGGGGGGGTGAATAGGGTGATAGTGTAAATTATAAAAATTAATTGCAGAAGCTTATTAATATTTAACACGGATCACAGAATAGCAGCACAGATATCGCAGAATATAAATAACAGAATAAAACAGAACAACACAGAATTTACCCAGCTTCGGCAAAACCCTGCCTACGTGCTGCCCCCAAGGTTTCTACTAGAAATTAGATAGTCCCTCGCTTACACACGTAAACTCGCTATACCCGCTATTGACTAATCTAACTCTACGCTCAAAACCTTGACCACAACTCAACTACCGAGTTGCAAATTCCCAAACTACACACCGTAGTTTGAACCCTAGTCACACGACTAGAAAATTAAAAACGGTTTAAAAAGAAAATACAAAACAAAACAGAATAAAATAAAATAGCCCTATTTCAAAATAAAAACCCTTATTATAATTTTAAAAACCCCAAACTAAATTAAGGCCGGCCCAATTATTCTTTCTCTATATTTTTATCGCCCCCGTTCCTTTGTTTGTGATGGCGGCTCTTATTTCTCGTTCGTTCTTCTACACAAACGAATTAGGGCTTGCGTCTTCGTTCTTTGATCTGAAAATTGTGAGAGGCGGCTTTGTTTCGATGCTCTTTAATTTTGGCTATTGCTTGATCTTCGTTGCCCTAGAATTTCACGGCTTCGCTTTCTCGTGGTACTGTGATTTAGGGTTTATGGATTTGGGGCTTTGATCCCTTGAATGCTCTGATTTGCGAATTAGGGTTGAGATGATTATCGGCTTGGCTTGGCTTCGCTTTGGTGAGTTCGGTTTCGCTTCAGGTAAATTTTTTAGCTCTGTTCCTCTTCGATTTTCGTATTCGAACTCCCCTTTATGCCGATGATGATCTGGGGCTTTTATAGGATTCGTTACCCTTTAATTTCGTTAATCTGATTGTTTCAAAATTATTGCTTTGGCCGTTTGATATTTGTTGAACGATGATGATTAATTTGACTTTGTCAATTTCGTATTATCGTTGCTTGGTTGACACGGTTTCGAATTGATATCGTGGTCATCACGATTTTGACTTTGATTAGAAACACGGCATTGATTTCCTTGATTTCCCGTGACTCTCTCTTTGACTTTGGCATGTTCGAACTTGATTACCACTTGACGTTGAACTCAGTCGATCATGTTTACTTCAGCCATTTGATTTGAACTTGTAAATTCTTGACTTTGTTTTTAAAAAAAAACTGTTATATGACTTTGCTGTGTAGTCTGCACATATTGATTCCATTCATCTTGATTGTTTGCTTCATGTACCCTTGGTGCTTGTATTTGTATTTGGTCGACACTTGCATCATTATCTGTTGTGACATCCATGTGCATCTGTTGTTTCTTTGGTGATGCTTCACCTGTTATGTCTGTAACTTGTAGCTGGACTTGTGCACCTTGTTTCATATTTAAGACTTGAGTCTTTGTGGTCTGGTTGCATGTTCATTTGTACTGATTCATCAGTTCATATTGAACTGTTTCCTGTCATGTTCACTTGCACACTCGAGTTTTTAATCTCTGATTCATGTTGGCTGTAGTGTTGTATTTGTTCTCCTGCATGTAGTCAGTTGTAACTGTGTTGGACTTTACTCTGGTTAGCATTTGCACATTTGAATTTGTAATCTCTGATTCATGTTGTGTTGGAACTGGATTAGTGCAGTTTTCACTCTAGTTTGTAACTGCAGCCATGTTTCATTTTGAGTTGCAGTGTTGGTCTGACTTGCTTGAGTTTCACTGCCATAATTCGTGCATGTGTGTTTATTTGTGTCCACTGATGCTTCGAGTCTGCAACTTGATTGATGCTGTACATATTGCTGTTATGCAGTAATCGAGTTTCACTTGCATTGCCGAGTTATTCTGATGCATCCTTCATGTATTCCCTTGATAATCATGTGCCACTGCATCACACTGTTGCAAGTGTTTCTGTTGAGCATGATTTGTCATCTCTGGTATTTCATGTTGGCCATGTTCTTCACTGTTTATATTGTTTGCATTGTTGTTTGTCTCTATGCTTGATGTCTACATGCATGTGGTCTTGCTGCAGTTTGGTCTCATATTCATTCTTTGATCATGTTGGCTATTTGGTCGAGTTCATTTGAGTCAGTGGAGTTGTTTCATTGTATATATCACTGGTTCATTCCATTGTTTCATGCATGTGACATTGGTGCATTGTCGTGAGTACTTTGTAGTTGCTTCTGTGCCTTCGGTCATGTTGCCTTGTGTTGAATCCAGTTTCAAAACTCGGATTTGACCTTGTGCTTGTGTCGTGATTTTCAATGTTATTGCACATGAGTTGAACCCGGTTTTTCATTTGGGTTTGACCTGTGCTCGCCTGTCCCTGTAAATCAATCAAGTGTATATATCGGCGTGCACGGCCTTGTGGCATATACAGTAATACACTGTGTATGTCACAAGTTGTTCGTGTATGATGAATTCAAATTTAAATGATGACGAACAACCCAAATAACTGAGGCAAATCATATTTTCAAAATCCATCTTTTATTTTATATTGCAAAAATATCTTTTTTTCAATTTTACTGCGTTAGTGAATATTTTTGCAGATTTCTCAGATGCTGGATTCAAACCGGAATGCAGTTGAAGATAAATACGAGTGTGAGTGATATGTAGTGAGGTGAATTGTAAATGTGAAATGTGATGTAATTGTAATCAAAGTTGTATAGTTATAGTGAGAGCTTGAAATTGTACTATTCAAAGATGTAATAAATATTTATTTGAATAAAATATTCGTTTGAATTCAAATTCCGTGTTATTTATTTTATTCAGCAAATATTTATTTAATCTGTGAAAATAAATAGTATATTATCAAATACATTTAAACGAATGTATATATGTTTATTATCATCAAACAAAAATCATATAAGCGCATATTCAACAGATTCCCAATCTACTTGAATTCCAAATTCAAATTTAATCAGATCTCAAATCATTAATTTCAATTTAGTTCTAAATAAACCATTCAAAATTATATCGATTTCAAACACAGATTTGAAACACAAATAGACCATTTCAAATTATATATTCCAAAGCATTAATTATTCTATATTTTCAAAACTAAATTTGATAAGTTCATATACATCTTAAATTCAATTTTTCTATTATTTAGTTTTGAAATATTAATTTACCAAATCCAATATCATTTAAGTAAAACTTCAAATTTCAAATAACTGAATATTCCTTCAATTTATTTAAACTTCACATATTCTTTTAAATCACCTTAACCAAAATCGAGTTATAAAATCATATCCTCGAAAAAGTCCCAAATTCAATAAGTTCCAAATCAATTTTAATTAAATATAATTGTTAATAAAATAAAATTTCAAAATCATCTTAAATTTAACTCCCAATCCTAATTTATTAAAACCATTGTAACTCTATATTAAAATATAATTTAAATAAGTACTTAACCATATTATATTTTAAAAAAATCAAACTTTATTAATAAACTTATTTTATATTAAAACAAATTTATACATAGCTCAAAATCTAGAATTTAACTATATATAAATAACCTTTATATAATATCTAAAATCAATATTTATATAAAGCCATATATTTCGTTTCAAAACCATAAAAATCATTTTCAAAACATTTGTATATAGACCAACGGTGTCTGTATATAATTTTTTATCTTATGGTCAAGTGGTACGGATATTTATCATTTCAATCCGATTTTTAAACAATTTACGGTTGTATATCATTTCAAACCGCAATCCCGAATTAATAAAAATAAATCCATAACGAACTTGCAGATTATTATGATATAAAATAAAACATATATTCATCCATCATCAAAATGACACATCCGTCACTATCATCATCCAAACAATCAATCAATATCAATATATATCTGATAATAGATAGTAGGCATTTAACTGGCATTTATATTCAATAATAAATTAGATAACAATTTAATTTAAATAAATGCAATTAAGAGATAATCATTAAAAATATACGAAACAGTCATAAATAAATTCATAATTACAACATAAATTAAATTTAACAGAGATAAGAAATTTAAGAAGTTATGAGTGGGTTAAAACACTCATCTTTCTAATTTAAATCCAATTTAAACCCAAAATTCAAATAGCCCCAGAACTCATCCTATCCAGCATCAAGATGCTTGGATTTTCGATACGAACCCAACGCAAGAATCCGCGCGTGAATCGGACCTCGTACGAGAAAGTTATGACGATTAGAACGATAAAGGTTTTAAATTAAAATAAAATAAAATAAAAAAATACCCAAAATCACCATACACGTCAGCGTTCTTCCCTAATACAAGCTAAAAACCCTACTCGCTGGTTCATTCGTGAGATAAAGCGCGTCGCCACTCGAGCGCCTACGTCGCACGCCTCTAGCCAGCCCGCTCCACGTCGCGCCCCTCTGCCTCGCTCGCCTACGTCCATCCCATGGTCACGCGACGGCCACTTCTCGCCTACCAGTGCCTCACAGGCCAGCCGCCGCCAGAAGCAAGAAGCCCTATTCGAATTAAAGCCGATGATCTAGCCGATAATTTGCCAAACAAACCATGCGGATGCGATCCACTCGCAAATCTCTACGCGACCATATCATTGATTTGATAATCCGTTGCAGTTGATCACGACGCAATAGATGGTCGAGAATAGTTCTTCAATTTCTGGACAAACAGAGTTGCAAATCAAAAAATGGATTGGAGATCTGAGATGCGATTGTTGAGAGCTTCAGATTGATATATAATTTGATGTCTTTGAGGTGTTTGAATTTTTGTTGTTGGATTTTGAATTGGAAAATTTAGGGTTTTCAGCCATTAAGGAAGAGGAGCAACAAAAATTTTGTATGCACAGAAATGAGAAATAGAAAGGCTGCTAGAGTTTATAACCGGATATATATAGATAGAGCTGAAAATAGAGAAGAGGATACGATTGATTTGGGTTTTGAACGACAATTGACCTGAAAAGCCCGTTTCGATTCCGGAACGGAAATGGGTCAACCCATATATCAAAATATATGTTTTCAAATATTTTAAACTCAATGTAACAGGTTTCAAGTCCTAATTCGATCGTATGAAAAAATTATGCTAAAATCAAGTTATTTTAAATTGATTTTAATTAATTTCAATTAAATCGATTTCTAGGCGTTTCGAGCCCGTACGATCAAACGACCAGCCAGATCGTTACGAAACTTGAAATCCAACAGTAATTCACCGTTACGGATCCGATGAAACTAGTTTTGTCGAAATCTGAGTCAATGGATACAACGACTATTTTCTAATTAATCAATAAATTTAGATTATTTAATTAAATCAAATTTTCAATTCCAATTCTACAATTAGAAATCTTTATCATTTTTGATTTCTTGAACAATTTCAATAATTTAAAAAAATTTAGATGTCAATTTATAGTTGAATAATCCATTAATTTCAGTGTTTAATATCCATTTCATTAAATTCAGAAATTATAAATTAAAATTCCAAAATCCATTTATTAAATTTCATTTATTTGCAATAAATCCAATTACAATCTTTTAACTTAAATTATATTAACAAATCTCGATTTCCATTCTTTTTATTTAACCGGTTATCATATTGTGAATAAAATTAACATTACTTCCAAATATCACTTAATTTACGTTAACATAATATTTAATTACACTTATTGGAATTATTTCCAGTTTAAATTAACAGGTTAAATAGAGGGGTAACATACAATAATTGTTACCGTTAGCTTTTAATTACTCTTATAAGCTATTATTAACAAATCAGTGTTACAACTGTTTACATAACACTGTTTTTATCCAATTATCAATAATTATATACTAATCCACCAATTGATTCAATATTACACTTGTTTTCTTATATTCACTTTATAACCAAGTTATAACTTTTAAATTACTTTGTTTAAATGGAATTTCATTCAAGTACATTAATTGTTAACTTTAATTAACCTTATTCTGTTTCATCTTAGTTATTTTTCCATTATTACCATACAACTTTTTATTTCTTCCAGTATTAAATAACAAGATTCATTAAATTAACAAATTTAATTAACGGAAATTTATGGGTTGTTACACTCTCCCCCACTCAAACTTTTTTGTCCCCGAAAAGGAAAAAAAGGGAAAAGAAAAGATTAAGTAGTCAATACATCTTATTCAAAAATATTAATTTTATAAACAGATGATTTACAAAATTTAATAATTTAAATAAAATATATCAATTTATAACTACTAAATCTTCTTATACTCAAACTAATAATGTTTAGAAAATATTTTCAAAAATTTTCTAAGTCCAAAATTTATCAAAAAATTCGGCAGAGTCTCCTTTGTACGGAGAGGCTCGGGAGAAAATATAATATCAAATATAACAATATGTAACATATATTTTCCAAAATAATATATTCCAACACGAGAAAATAATATAACAATGCTATAGAACCATAATCCGAGAACATACCTATTTGTCAGGCAAACAACGCTTAATTATGAAACCAAAAGCAGTAGCAATTGCATCCATAACCTTTATTTCACTTATATAATCCAAAACAAGTTAATAATTATATAAAATGAAATATTTAAAGTTGTTCAACCACCAACAAACAAATCAATATTACAACAATCACTTGCAACCAATATACAATTATCATGTAAAATCAACACAAATCAATTATCCATTCATATCAAACAAAACAAATAGTTGTTTGGGTTCAAAAATTTTAAATTGTACAGAATGAAAAATAAACCACTAAGTGCACCATTTACTGAACAGACTTAGATGAAACCAAATAGATTATTCATTCATCCAAACAATTTTAAAGTATCCTTGCCCAAACAACCATAAACCAAACAAACAATGGCCCTAAGCATGAATTAAGTTCATTCTTATTAATTTCATTTCACATATTTATTACTTCATTTCCTTTTCATTCATATAATGATTTATCTTTTTAATTTACATTTTATTTCTTAAAGTTTTCATTTATTTCTACCCACTACTTACAAATTCATTTTCTTTTATCCATATAATGCAAATTTCTTTTATTTGCATTACATTCATTTATTCATTACTTAATTTCATTTACTTACAGTATTCATGTCTAATTCAATTATTTAGCATTTCAATAGACTTACTTAAGTTTCTAGTTACTCATTTACAATACTTACTTTCTATCTCATTTTATTATAGTAACATTTCGATTATAACTTAAGTTTACAACCACTCTAACATCAAATTCTTATTTATAGAAGTAATTCATTGAATCTTTCTATTACATAAGTTTTGCTTGTAAATTTTTCCATTACGTTTTCTTATTAGACGTTTCAATTTTTAATATTTGATAAGTTTTATATATGCTTTTTAAGAATGCAATTGAAATTTATACAAGTTTATCTCATTTCTTTTAAATTAATTTATTGTTTAAAAATCATATCTTTTGTTTTATAGGTTACAAATCTCAACTTTCTTGAAATTTCATTTACAACCTAGCATTTAATCTCTTATTTTAATTAGAGGTTCCAATTATTAATTAGTTACATTCCATTTCACTACAATAATTGAAACTATTAATTAACAGAAACTTAAGAACTAAATACCGGGTTAAATTTCAAATCATTTTAAAATAATAGATAAATATATATACTTATAACTAATGTATCCAATTATATTTAAAACAATTAAAATTTTATATTTGTTTATCCAAATAAATCTGCAGTAAAACTACTACAGTGGCCTACCCACTTAGAAACTCGAAAATGAATGTCGATGATGCGTGCACTCATCACCGAAATGATTTTCCAGCGACAAAGAGGGGAGTACAGAACTTATTTCTTTCCAAGATTTTCTTTAAAACAACCCGTTTTTATTTTTTGTTGAAATTCTTATCAGAGAAATACTTCTAAATATTATTGCTATATTCCAAAATCATTCAAAAGAAATTTTCCAAAAATCGCGAAACCCAAGTTCTAAGTTTCCAATCTTACATTTATTTTATTTCAAATCTTATTTTCAACTAATATTTATAAATTTCACTACCTAATAACCAAATATATTACAACCAAATATACCATTTATGAAATATATTATTTTATATATAAAAATATGCAATAAGAAAAATTATTTCATTCACCTATATTTCAAAACAAATATTGTGTCGGTCTGTCCTATTAAGTGTTTAAAAATCCCTATTGATGTCATAGCATCCTATGCACCAACCAGAATTTATTAATACGAAACGGAACAAATTAACACAATAAAAAAACCTTTTTATAACACTAACAAATACGCTCTCTCATATATATACTCTCACTGGCTCATTATGGGGTATTACTACCCTATTAATAAAGAGTCAGACCCCACAAAGCTAAGGTTTCCACTAAGCCAAAGCTTTGATACGAAATGTAACATCCTGCGTTTTTGTACACTTTAAATCGACGAAAACCACACAAGTCAGACTCAAACCATACAGAAGCGCGGATTGTTATTGCGGTGAATAAAAAAACGCAGAGAAAGAAAAAAAATTGAATCTTGCAGTGGAACGATAGAATATAATAATCAAATAATAGTTCATGTGTAACGACCTGATAAATTTATGATATTTTTATAAATTTAATTTATATGTTTGCTAATTTAATCCAGTATAAAATTAAAGTCTTAGGATTTTAAAAGGATGAATGTAGGAGTTAGATAGTAACTGTAATTACAGGTAGAGATTTAAAAGGTTATATGACATAGATTTGAAAATAACTGAAAGTTGTGTTGTAGTTATAAGTCTTAATTTGTTGGTTTAATGGTATTAATGTAACAATAACTGAATTGGATTACATACACACAAACATTTGAAAAATTTATTAGGTGGACTAAATTGGTTAAAGTTCATAAGTTGTGCATTTCAATTTAGTAGAAATTCTAAACGATAAACGAAGATTTAAATAAACGCTAAATTAAAACTATGTAAAATGGTGACTTAAGGCCTAGTTATAGGAATTGGAATATAATCCAAAATTTAATTAATGATAGTAACGTAGTATTAGCTAATAAATAGATTTCAATGCAGTAACCAAATGAAAGGAATAGGAATGAATATATATATTGAATAGGAATGAATATATATATTGATTTGAAATGAAATAAAAATGTGTCACATTTAGATGGAGTAAAATTTAAGAAACCTATAAATGTGGAATCAGTAAACATTTGTAAAAAAATATTGCCTAGAATAAAATTCATTTAATATAAGAATTCAAAGGTGGAA
This sequence comes from Allium cepa, assembly GCA_030765085.1. NCBI lineage: Eukaryota > Viridiplantae > Streptophyta > Magnoliopsida > Asparagales > Amaryllidaceae > Allium > Allium cepa. The sequence continues at coordinate 107,185,974 of CM060941.1, read as the reverse complement.
GATTTACATTTGGATTGAAAGGTATAATTAATTGAATTGGTGATTTGGGAATTTAATCCAAGGGTTACTCTAAAAATAAATACGGATAAAAAGAGGTTAAACTAAGGAGGGGCATTAATTGATTTTAAGGCTTATTTAATACGTTAATAGGCAAGACTCCGCATTCATACATTTATACAAAGCTAAATAGAAGCACAAGTGTGATATAATGTAAATAGATGGATATCAACCTTTATTTATATGTTAATGGGATTTAATTTCTATTGTATAAAAACCGCAATTTAATGAAGATTGAAATAGCTAATTCATACGTTAGTTGATTTAGCTGGAATATGAAGATATTTAATGGAATAGTGAAATCAAATGGGAATGGGTTTCCATTGTTCATTTGAATTCACATTCATCATAAAAACTTATTTGAAAACCAAAGGAATAATAAAGGAATCAAGACTTAATTAGTAATTTGGATTTAAGACATGGCAATTTGGATTTATTGCAACATTTAATACCATAGAATTTAGTAAAGCTTATTCAAATTTTAGTTGACCATTTGTGATATAACTTTTTGAAAACAAGACTTTATTTATGAATTGAGTATTTGATTCAACGAATGGTAATTACTTCATTTAAAAATGGAATTTAACGTAAATTTGTACGTTATTAAAGTTAAATGAAAGCTGTAAACATTTGACTTAGAGAACAATTGAGTGAAATCTTAACTAATGTAAACTTCATCATATTTACATCCATAACTGTGAATCATAGGAAGAAGGTAAATAAATGAACTTAACCAAACTATTTATGTTGAATATTGAAAATTTGAATAAATAAATAGTTAAGGAAATTAAGGGAATGGGAATAAAAATTTATTTATAATTTGGAATTTTAATTACGGTGAAAAGGGTTAACTGCAATTAAAAGTAAGTTGAGATGGAAATCAAGTTATTTATTTAATTTGGTTTAAGATGAGAGTGTATAAGTATAAGATTAGGTAATTTGTGAGAATAAATTTATAATTCCCAATTAATAAGAAAGTGCAGAAATTAAAATTGCAAATTTATATACCTATAAATTTTTATTCACATCCAAGCTTGTTAAATTTATTGGGATTAATTGAACTATCTAAGTAATGAAATTTGGCCAATAATAGGAGTTGAAACATAAAAATTGATTTTTTATGATTTATTTAATTGATTTAATAATATTAAAAATAGCCATTTTTGTCACGGACTCGGATTTCGACGAAACCAGTTTCATCGGATCCGTAATGGTGAATTATAATAATGTTTCAAGTTTCGTAGTGATCGGACTTGTCGTTTGATCGTACGGACTCGAAACGCCTTGAAATTTACGCATTTTGAAATCAATTTGAAATTTTGTTTTTTTGGCATAACTTCTTCATGCGATCGAATTTGGTCGCGAAACTTTTTCCATTGCGTTCAGAATATTTTAAAACACCTATTTGGATATATAGTTTTAACAAATCCGACTCCGGAGGCATAGCGGGCTTTTTGGACCATGGTTTGTCACGCACGTTCGCGTATCCAGTCTAGCTACCCTACCTCTAGCCTATCTATAAATATACATCTATAAACCCTAGCTCCTTTCTTTTTCATTTGCTGTACGTTCATTTCTTCACTCTTTTCTCTTCCCCAAATGTATACATCTCAGATCCAATTCCAGGTCCATCCACAGTTCAAAATCAAAAGTCAAAACTCAAAAATTTCAGAAAATTCCAGAAAAAATATATGTTGAAGTATTCGATACGCGTAATATACTGGTGAAATTCGTTTTTCAATTGGAGCTGTCGTTCATCCAGAATAAATTCAAACAGCCCCGAAACCGTCCATCATCATCGCGCAAAACTTCGTCGGATCGAAATTCTGTTTCTGGGTATTGAAGAGAGGACGATGGGGAGCGCATCTATGTGGTTTGTTTGGCGTTTTGATGGTCGGATTTTACGCATAATTCGAACTAGGGTTCGACATTGAGGGGGCGGCTGGTCCTTTGCGATCTGGAAACTTTGTATGCGCGTGCGTTTTGGTAGGGGAAGAGAGAATGTGAGGTGACGTGGCTTGAAGGTAATGTGTGTCACTTTTAATAAATTTTAATTTTGATTCAATCATCATTTTTCGCCATAACTTTCTCATACGAAGTCGGATTCACACGAATTTTTTTTGTTAGGATCGTAATTTAATTCCGGACTCGATGACGCTGGTTTGGACGAATTCTGAGACGGGCGAATTTTTGGGTTTAAATCGAATTTAAATTCGATTTAAATTCAAAAGGTGAGTGTTTTAACCCACTCACAATTACTAGAAGCTTTTATGTTTGTTAAATAAATTTTAGAAATGAATAGAAATTTATTTATGAGCTTTTGGCATGTTATTTCATCCATATCTGTTGAATTGCATTTATTGAATTTAGCTGTTAATTAAATTGATTAATTGCGTATTAATTTGCTGTTAGGAATTTTGTTTGCATATGAAATGCTAGTTAACAGTTATATAAATTATCTCTAAATATAAATGGTTAGATTAATAGTTGAAATTTAATTTGAATAAACTGACAGTTATTACCCGTTGCATATTATCGAACTAATATTGTTATTGATTGATATGGATTGATATTGATTGATGGTTGAAATTGGGTGATGGATGTGTTGTTGAATGGATGATTTATGTGGATATCATTAACTGCCAGTTAGCATGCATTTTACATTTTCGGGATTGTGGTTTGAAATGATAAAACCGCAAAGTTTTATTTTTAAATTGCGGATTGAAATGATAAATATCCGTATCACTTGACCATAGGATAGAAAATTTTATACAGGCACCGCGGTCTATATATAACTATTTTAATGTGATTTCTATGGTTTGGATTGAATACGGTTTATAAATCTTAAATTTTATATTGTATAAATATTTTATTCCATATTTATATACCTATGAAGTTAAAATTTAGGAATTTAAAAGGTGAATAAATTTCTTTATTGAAAATGGAAGAAATTTAGAAAATGGAGTTTGGTGAATTTATATCCTATGTTTAAATGTAAAGTTGGAAATTTTAAGATATGATATTTGTAATTGGATTTTCCCAAAATAAATAGAAATGGATATTCTAGTAAAAATTGAATTGAAAAATTTATATATATATTTTACTAGAAATTGAAGTTTTATTAATTATGGATTTTATGTGAATGGTCAAGATTAATTAATAGAATATTGATTTTGAAAGGATAAAAATCCAACTTTAGTTGAAATATTAATGCTCAAAAATGGATATAAATATATATATAATTGAAATGGTTTTGCGACTTGAAGTAATATTTTGGATTTTGGTTTAACTTTAAAAGAAGAAATATTTGGAAAGCCATGTAATTTATTTCTTTATAAAGCAACAGTAAAGTTAAACCTTTTTAATTCGCATACCGTTGAATATCCAAACCATTTAGTTTTGAAAATAATGGTTTTAAAATACTATGAATTTTCGAAGAATTATGTTGAAAGTTACAAACAAATATTGGTTACATGGGATATTAAATAATAAAAGTGACATAATTTTTGGAAAGGAAAATTTATTTGGGAAACGATATCATTGATTTGAGTCTTTATAAATTAATATCAAAATGAATTGTTTGGGTGTAAAGGAAGAAAGGATATCGAGATATTATGGTTTTGAAATGGATTATATTCTGGTTTTAAAGTATAAACTGTTTTTAAATAACCGCGGTGTTATAATAACGATTGGTTGGCAAAGAGACCGGGATCGGATATGGACATACTCTCTGTCGATACCGAAAACCACTTTGACTAACCGTGTACGCGGTGGAGATTCCAGAATGAAGTAGGTGGTGGCGACGTTTCCTGTAAGGTAAATACGTGGACCCAACTCCCGTGAGTTGGCATAAGGTGGCTAAAACAGGAGCGATTCTCAGGCCAATGAGGTCATTCCTCTGATCGGACGCTCCTCTTCGATATTATAATTTGACTTGGATTTGATTCAGTGGCCACTTCTATATTTTGATTTTGGGGAGTTAGTCCGAGGTGGGCGGTAACTGCGGCTACGCGTTTCCACCAGCCTGGATAGCAATTGGTATATCTACCCTGGCATTGCCTAGTTGTGCCGTGTCACCTACCATATCGCGCCTTGTACGAGTTTGGTTTTCTCCCGTAGCCCGTGTGGTATCCTCTAGTGGCTTCCCGATCAGGAGGGGCTATGATATTGGACGGACTACTGGGACTATTACGTGTTAAGGTGGAAAATGTAAAGCCTTAACGCTATTTAAAAGTAAGTTTATTTTATAAATAGACACTATTATAATAGCGCAATATACTACATAGTAAATAGTTTAACGGATCCTTAGGAGATGTAAATCCCGAACATCTCTTGAGTTACTGTACTCATATTTATATTCTGTTTATTTAACTCACATAAGATATTCTAGTCTGACTCGGGTGTTTTTGTCTATTCAAATTCGCTCGAGTCAGTCCGAGCATTTCAGGATAGCAGATTTTAGCTTTGGAGGACGAAGACGAAGAATCAGTATTATTTTATATATAGTATTACACCACACTCTTTCTATTCCGCTGCATTGCTTGTATTGGTATGTGTAACTCTGATATTTATTGTAAAAGAAGAATCAAGCTTTTGTAAACTGTTTATGAACTGTATATTTGTTATTATATTTTATCCTTCCGCTGTGAGATTCTGTTTTTGTTTTTATTTCTTCTCTGTTTTTCTTATTTACCCCATAACAATCCGCCCTTGCGTATGCTTTGAATTGGCACGTGTGTCGGTTTAAAGTGTGCAAAAAGGCGGGATGTTACATCATGTGACGACCCGGAATTTTTGGATGTTTGAAATTGGAATATTTAATTGATTTTAAATATTTAAAGGTTAATTTTTAACTTGAATTCAAATATCACTAACTATTGGATAATTTAATTATTCAATTAAATTATTTGAAGTTGGGTAAAATGTGAAATCTAGAATTTTTAGCTTGTTGAAAATATTTTAAAGACTTTTCAAATTTATATTGATAGTACTGAAGATAGTAAAGTGTTAAAATTGAATTTGGGAATGTTTTGTTAAGTTTTGAAATTATGTCGTTAAAATCGATATTTAAAAATAGCCTTCCGAGGCACAGTCTCGGAATTTGATGAAACTAGTTCCATTGGATCCATAATAGTGTAATATTATCGGATTCCAAATTTCGGAGTGTTTGGAGTTGTGGTGTGAGCGTACGATATATAAATGTACTAACATTTATATCGAAAATTTGATAAAATAACTGGTTCAAAAAGCCATATTCTCCACACGATCGAATTAGGACTCGAGACCTTTTCCATTGCATTCAGAATAGAGGTTTAACCCTATAAATGCCTAGCTGCACGCTTCGATAGGAGGTCAAGATTTTTAGCTCCGAACTCGGGACGGTTTAAATTTAAAATTTAAATTTAAAACATATTATTAAACCGGTCAAAAACTATTCACATCAAAGCTTTTTTTACCTCATTTTCAAAAATACTGTCCACCTGTTAAAATCAGTCGCCTTTATTTCAAATCTTGTCCCCATTCCCATCTTAAACACGCAATCTTCCTCTGCAATTTTCAAACGCAAACAGTTGTTTGGAAATTATTATGTCCGAACAAACAAATCTTTTCTTCAAATTCAATCATTCAAAAAAATCATGGCCGAATAAGAGAAAACTACAACGCCTTCATATTCAAACGACTTCCACTTCCTCGCTCCTACAGATTCATTCTCGAATCTAAACCTTACTCCCTTCTGTTTTAAAAAAAATGAAATGATGACCGCAAGCTCGTTCCTTCCTAAATCGATCGTGACTCCTTCCTTTCCTCTGGGATTCGAGATTCCGATTCAAATTTATCGCATTCCCTTCCTCGCTGAACTGCAGCAAGGACGATTCAATCGCTTGAGGGAGGCGGCATCGAGTCGAGTGAAGATTTTCGACTACTGGACGATTGGCGAAGTCGTGGTGGATGGTTCGCGAAGCTCGGCGGCGCAGTGGGATTATTGGCGGCGACAGGAAGGGAGTACTCGCGAATCAGGAGTCATTGTGGGTCGGCGTGCGACGATGAAGAGGCCGCGGTCACGAGGCAAGTTGATGTTGCATTCGATGATGTCGCGAAGGAAGGAAGGTCGGTTCGAACTGAAAGGTATTTGCAACTTATTCTTTTCAATTTAAATTTGAGATAAAATACAGGGTTGGGAAAAATAAATATATAGTTTAAAATAAAATAAAATAAAAAATAAAATAAATATAAGTATAAATCTGCACATGTATATACCTACACATTTAAATCGTACTGTTTAATTTTAGACAAGCTTTATTTCTCTGGAAGTTTAGTAGTCAGTATGTATATAAATACTCAGAAAATTTATATACACAGATAAACAGCAGCAAGATTTGGAAAAAATACAAGAGTTTATAAAAAAATTATTAGATTATAAAACCTACGTAGATTATTTTGGAAATAAAATAAAATATACACGTTTTTAAATCCATTAGTTCAAATATTAATAAAATCATCTAATGTTTATTCAAGATCTAAATCGTAGAGAAGACAAGCCGGATTTGGCTGGGTTGCAATTTGAAACAAAGGTGAGTTAATCTCACTCATCAGGGTTCTATTTAAATTTAAATAGTTAAATTTAAATAATTGGTTGAATGATTGAATTGATTTGATGTGCTATATTATATAAAATTGTATATAGTATATATTGGAGTGATTGATTTCCCGCATTATATAGAGGATGAGACCCTATGCGCCGCATAATAGTGGATGATATTTTATTTAAAATCCATATATCGCGATATTCCACCTCGAAGTGGAATTGGTATTGTGCTAACATCTGTGGATGCAGGGAAACGGGTTGGAGGGATCCAACTGGATTCCTAAAAATTATCTAGATTATTTAATATTCTGTGTTATGAATATTTGATACTCTATGATGAATTACATTGATAATTGGAATATTGAATGCTACAGTTTGCTTGAATATATTTCGGTACACTGAGTTATCAAAATATATAGAATTGGATTTTTGAAAAAAATATAAAAGAGTGAATTTTTAAGTGAAATAATTATAGAGAATTTGAATAAATTTAAGAATGAATTGGGAAAGAATAAAAGTAATTTTAAAATTTTAATAACTAAGTTCTGGTATGGAAAAGGCGATTTTGAATAAACAGCGTAATAATTAATTTTGAAATTTAAGTGATGTTATTTAAAGGAATAAAGAAATTTACATTAAATTCAAGGTTTAAATTTATTTGAAAGGATAAAGAAGAAGTTTAGGAAATATGAAATTGGTATTTTCAGTTAACAAGATTTTAAATCATAATGAAGAATAAAATCTGAAGTTAATGGATTTGGAATAAATGGAGTAAGGAAATTTATTTAAAAGTGAAGTAAATTGAGAATCAATTTGGGGATTGATTTAGGTGGTAAAACCAGGATTTTTAAAAGAGAAGCGAGATTTGAAATTTATAAATTGGGTTTATAAAAGCAAAGTTTTATATCAGTGGATATTTGAAGAATAAATTCACGACGGGAATTTATTAAAGGAATGGGAAAATTTGTTTAAAAATAAATAGTGATTTATTTTTAAAGATAGAAAGAGAAGAGTATTTCCCGGGATAGCCAAGTACGTTTTCAACGTAAATTTTTAAATATTAGTTATGTTGTTTAAAAAAAGCATGTTTTAGAAAATTTATTATTTCTAAATATTTAAATTCTAAAGTAAGTATTTTTCAAATCTATTACCGTAGTAATTATTTTAAAGGTGACTTGGTATTTTGTTTTAAAGGAGAAAATCTAGTTTAATATTTTACTAAGTAACCTCATTTTAAATATTCCTAAAACATATATTTTTAATAAAGTATTGAAGTAGTTTTCAATCTAAATGTTAAAATATATTTTATAATAAAGTGTTTTTAAGTTATTTTAAAAATCTAAAGCTTGTACTTGGTATTTTCAGTGGAAATAAATATTTGGGAATTTATTTCATGAGAAGAGTGTGGTTTGAAAACTGTTTTCAAAAGGGTTGAAAATGGAAATATATCTTGCAAAGATATTTTGAGGTTTATAAATAATTTAGGAGAAATTATTTATTTTTGATGGTTGCTGTGAATGTTAATTGATAGTTAAAGAACCGACTATCAATATTGGACAATGCACTGATCGTTTTGAAGAGACCGGGATCGGGATTTATTTCTCGAAAATCACTTCGATCTGGTTTGTATATTTTCGTGAGGAAGACGAGTCCGGAGTCGAAGATGGAGCAGTGAAGTGCAAGGGCTAGTCGCTGCTAATCCTGAGGATGTTCCAAAAAGAATGTAGTAGGAGTAGTGTCTTCGGTTCGTTCGAACCCGGGACAGACTTGTATGGATGAATGCTTTCGGAACTTCGTCAGGTGGACGATGGGCATTCTCAGTGAAACGTTCTAAAAGGTAACGCTTAGCCTCAAGCCTCATCAACCGGGAATGACTGAAAATCAAGGGTTATGCAGCAAGGCTAGGTGTTTAGCGCCCATTAGGGTGAGGTCATCCCTGTTTAGATGTCCCTTTTTATTCGGCTTAGTGGTGCGGTTGCTGATCCCAACCGTCGGGTGATCTTACTCGGGATTATCCAATAAGGGGTAGTCTCGGTCTTGTGTTGTAGTGGATCGGGAGTGATCCTCGGTATGCTGATCTAGACCAGGTATCGTGACAGGTGGTACCCCAGTGCCTAGTCATTAGTTGGAAATCCATTTTCCCTACGCGCCCGTACGGTTTTGATTGTGCCCAACTATTGCTGAAACGTGAGATGCAAGCATTTCAGCTACATTCTATTTTACTTTCTATAGACACTATTATAATATCAGAGAATTTTAATAAAAAGTTTTTTAGCTATCGTAAGGTAAAAACCCGACATGTTTACTGGTGGCATGGTCTCACGAGATGCTTTTGTTTTCAAAAGAATTTTGAAAATTTAATAATCAATTTGAGTGTGGTTTTCCAACGCTGGTTTTCCAGACTGACTCGGGTGTTATTTAACTATAATGCTTAGGTCAGACTGAGTATTATAGGATACAGGAAAGGATTCTGTGGAGCTCAGGAGACGAGCTAGATGGCGATACGTACTTCCGTACTTGATTATTGTTCCGATGTGTATTCAGTTTTAAGTATAAGTTTATATGACTGTCCAGTTGTATGTTATTGATGTTGTTGAACTCTGATGATGTATTCTGATGATGTATATATATAAAACAGATATAGTTTCCTTTTGTGTAAAGATCTGTTATTATCTATTATATTTTATTCCGCTGCGATGGTTAGATTCTGGTGTTGTTTTCTATTTTCTTCTTCTACCTCTTCTTCTTAACCCAAATGGTTCGTATTTTCGATCATCTTGTGTTGATATATGGAGAATAGTGTCGACTCAAGGGGTAAGGGTTTGCGGGCTGTTATTGTTCATGAAGTTGTTTACAAAACATTTGATTATACTAATACAATATAGGATCAGAGTTACACATACCAAAGAATAATAAATAACAATGCAGCGTAACAGTATGAATGTAGTGGAATGATATAATAAATAATAATACAATCTTCATCTTCGTCCTCTAGCAATAAGGTCTTCAAATCCTGAAATGCTCAGGCTGACCCGAGCGAATTGAAAGGACAAAACACTCGAGTCAGAACTAAAAGATCTTATGTAAGTTAAATCAACAGAAATAAATATGAATGGAACGGCGTCAGAGATGTTTACGGGTTTTGACATCTCCTATCCAGTGTCTAATGTGTGCGCAGTAACTTAAGAGATGCTCGGGGTTCACATCTCCTAATGATCCGTTAAACTATTTACTATGTAGTAATATTTCTCTATTATAATAATCTCTATAATAAAATAAACTTACTTTTAAATAGCGTTAAGGAGTTACCCAATATCCCCCTTAACACATAATAGCGCCCATAGTCTATATAGTACTGTAACACCTCCTGATTGGGAGAGTACCAGAGGATACTCCATAGGTACGACACAAATCAAACTCGTACAAGGCACGCTAGGGTAGGTGACACGGCATAATTAGGCAATGTCAGGGTAGATATACCAATTACGCTTCCGGACCGGTAGTAACGCGTAGCGCGCAGCTACCGCCCAACTCGAGCCACACCCCCAAATCAAAAAATCAAAAGTGGCCACCAAATCAATCCAAAAGTCAGAGTATAATACCGAAGGGATGTGTCCGATCAAAGGTGCTACCTCATTAGCCCGTCGATCGCTCCTGTTTTAGCCACCTTATGCCAACTCAAGGGAGTCGGGTCTACGTATATACCTCAAAAGAAAGCCGCCGCCATCCTACTTCATTCTGGAATCTCCACCGCATACACAATTGTTAAAGTGGTTTTTGAAGTTGGCAGAGAGTATGCCAACTTCCGATCCCAGTCTCTTTAACAGCCAAACATTATTATAACACCGCGGTCATTTCAAAATAGTTTATACTTCAAAACCAAAATATCATTTCCATTTCATATATATATTCACTTCTAAAATCATAATACTTTCAAAGTTATAGCCGAAACCAAAACACTTTGAAACATAATACTTGGAAATCCATTATACTTTAAGATCATGATACATTGGAAGTCATAACATTTTAAAAAGCTTTATAAAATAAAACGGTTTCCTCAAATCTCACAAGTCGATTCCAAATCTACTTGAATTCCAAATTCAAATTTAATCATATCTCAAATCATTAATTTCAATTTAGTTCTAAATAAATCATTCAAAATTATATCGATTTCAAACATGGATTTGAACCACAAATAGACCATTTCAAATTATACATTCCAAAGCATTAAATATTCTATAGTTTCAAAACTAAATTTGATAAGTTCCTATACATCTTAAATTCAATTTTTCTATTATTTAGTTCTGTAATATTTACTTACCAAATCCAATATCATATAAGTAAAACTTTAAATTTTCAAATAACTGAATATTCCTTCAATTTATTTAAACTTGACATATTCTTTTAAATCACCTTAACCAAAATCAAGTTATAAAATCATATCCTTGAAAAGTCCCAAATTCAATAAGTTTCAAATCGATTTTAATTAAATATAATTCTTAATTCGATAAAATTTCAAAATCATCTTAAATTTGTTTCTCGATCCTAATTTATTATAATCATTGTAACTCTATATTAAAATATAATTTAAATAAGTACTTAACTATATTATATTTTAATAAAATCAAACATTATTGATAAACTTATTTTATATTAAAACAAATTTATACATAGCTTAAAATCGAGAATTTAACTATATATAAATAACCTTTATATAATATCTAAAATCAATATTTATATAAAACCATATATTTCTTTTCAAAACCATAGAAATCATTTTCAAAATATTTATATATAGACCAACGGTTTCTATATATAATTTTCTATCCTATGGTCAAGTGATACGGATATTTATCATTTCAATCCGCAATTTGAACAATTTACGGTTGTATATCATTTAAAACCGCAATCCTGAATTAATAAAAATAAATCCATAACGAACTTGCAGATTATAATGATATAAAATAAAACATCCATTCATCCATCATCAAAATCACACATCTGTCACCCTCATCATCCAAACAATCAATCAATATCAATATATAACTGATAATAGATAACAGGTATTTAACTGGCAGTTATGTTCAATAATAAATTAAAAAATCGATTTAATTTAAATAAATGCAATTAACTGACATGATGATTAAAAATATATGAAATAGTCATAAATAAATTCATAATCACAACATAAATTAAATTTAACGGACATAAGAAATTTAAGAAGTTGTGAGTGGGTTAAAACACTCACCTTTTGAATTTAAATTCAATTTAAATCCAATTTATATCCAAAATTCAAAAAGACCCAGAATTCTTCCAATTCTGCGTCAAGTTGCCCAGATTTTTGATACGATCCCAATGTAAGAATCCGCGCGTGAATCGGACCTCGTACGAGAAAGTTATGACGATTAGAACGATAAAGATTTTAAATTAAAATAAAATAAAAAAATACCCAAACTCACCATACACGTCAGCATTCTTCCCTAATTCAATCTACAGAACCCTACTTGCTCGATCGTTCGCGAGATGAAGCGTCGCTGCCACTCGAGCGCCTATTTTGCACGCCTCCAGCCGGCCCACTCCACGTCGCACCCCTCTGCCTCGCTCGCTCACGTCCATCCCAAGGCCACGCGACGGCCACGTCACGCCGGTCGGTGCCTCACAGGCCAGCCACCGCCAGAAACAAGAAACCCTATTCAAATTAAAGCCAATGATCTGGCCGATAATTCGCCAAATAAACCATGCTGGTGCGATCCACTCGTAAATCTCTACGCGACCATATCATCGATTTGATAATCCGTTGCAGTTGACCATGACACAATGGACGACCGAGAATAGTTCTTCAATTTTTGGACAAACAGATTTTCAAATCGGAAAACGAATTGCAATCTGAGATGAGCTTGTTGAGAGCTTCATATTGATATATAATTTGATGTTATTTAAGGTGTCTAAATTTTTGTTGTTGGATTTTGAATTGGAATTGAATTGGAAAATTTTAGTTTTCAGCCATTGAGGAAAAGAAGCAACAAAAGTTTTGAACGTACAGAAATGAGAAATAGAAAGGTTGCCAGGTTTCATAACTGGATATATATCGGTAGATTTGAAAATAGAGAAGCGGATGCGATTAATTTGGATTTTGAACGATAATTGACCCGAAAAGCCCGTTTTGATTTCGGAACGAAAATGGATCAACCCATATATCAAAATATATGTTTTCAAATATTTTAAACTCAATGCAACAGGTTTCAAGTTCTAATTCCATCGTATGAAGAAGTTATGCTAAAATCAAGTAATTTCAAATTATTTTTGATTAATTTCAATCAAATTGATTTCTAGGCGTTTCGAGGCCGTACGATCAAACGACCAGCCGGATTGTTACGAAACTTGAAATCCTATAGTAATTCACTGTTACGGACTCGATGAAACTGGTTTCGTCGAAATCTGAGTCAGTGGCCAAAATGACTATTTTCTAATTAATCAATAAATTCAGATTAAATTAATTAAATCAAATTTTCAATTCCAATTCTATAATTAGCAATCTTTATCATTTTTTATTTCTTGAACAATTTCAATAATTTAAAAAATTTAGATGTCAATTTAAAGTTGACTAATCCATTAATTTCAGTGTTTAATTTTGATTTCATTGATTCAGAAATTATAACTTAAAATTCCAAAATCCATTTATTAAATTGCATTTATTTGCAATAAATCCAATTACTATCTTTTAAATTCAAATAAATTAATAAATCTTGATTTCCATTCTTTTTATTTAACCAATTATCATATTATGGAAAAAATTAACATTACTTCCAAATATTAACTTAATTTACATTAACATAATATTTAATTTCACTTGTTGGAATTTATTTTCAGTTTAAATTAACAAGTTAAATAGAGGGGTAATATACAATAATTGTTACCGTTAGCTTTTAATTACTCTTATAAGCTATTATTATCAAACCAGTGTTATAATTGTTTACATAACACTGGTTTTTATCCAATTATCAATAATTATACACTAATCCACCAACTGATTCAATATTACACTTGTTTTCTTATATTCACTTTATAACCAAGTTATAACTTTTAAATTATTTTGTTTAATTGGAATTTCATTCAAGTCCATTAATTGTTAATTTTAATTAACCTTGTTCCATTTCATCTTAGTTAGTTACCCATTATTACCTTGCAACTTTTTATTTCTTCCAATATTAAATAATAAGATTCATTAAATTAACAAATTTAATGATCGAAAATTTACGGGTTGTTACAAATAGTAATAGTACAATCTTCGTCTTTGTCCTCCAGAAATAAGGTCTTCAACCCTGAAATGCTCAGGCTGACCCGAGCGAATTGAAAAGACAAAACACTCGAGTCGGAACTAAAAGATCTTATGTAAGTTAAATCAAAGGTAAATAAGAGTGTAACGAAGTCAGAGATGTTTATAGGGTTTGACATCTCTTATCCAGTGTCTAGCGCGGGTGTAGTAACTTAAGAGACATTCGAGATTACTATTTCCTAAGGATCTGTAAAATTATCTATTACTAGTACAATACGCTATTATAATATGTCTCTGGTAAAGTAAAATATTAAAATAGTATTAACGCGCTTCCCATATCCCCCTTAACACATTTTTTTATAATGCAATAGTCTATACAAATACTGCAAACTCCACCCGCAGGTGGGCTAACAGGGAGCACTCCATAGGTAGACACAAAAAAACTCGTAGAATGCGCGATAGGGTATGCGACAAGGCACTCGAGGCAATGCTAGGGTAGATATACCAATTGCGTATCCAGACTAGTGGTAACGCATAGCAGCTACTACCGTCCACCGCGAAACACAATCCTAAATCAAAATCAAGGGATGGCCACCAAATAATCACAAAGTCGTAATATGGTATCGAAGAAATGTGTGTGATCGGAGTTGCGACCTCACTTGGCCCGACATGGCACCTGTTTTAGCCACATCAAGTTGACTCACATGAGTTAGGGCTACGTAAATACCTTATATAGAATCGTTCACCAAACAGTCCTTCTTCATTTCTAGAATTTCCACCACGTGCATATTTGTTAAAGTGGTTTTCGGTAATGGCAGAGAGTATAACAGTATTCGATCCCAGTCACTTTAACAACCAAACGCTTATTTCACATCTGATGGTTCTTTTACATTTCAAAGGTCAATTCATAATTTATATCAAAATATCATATTCAATTTCAAATCATATTCCCTTTAATCTATATTCACTTTCAAAATCATGTTCACTTCCAAATCATATTCACTTTCAAATCATGTTCACTTTTGAAATTCACATTCACTTTGAATTTATCGATAAGTTCGGCTAATTAGTTCTTCATTTCAAAAACATCTTATTCACTCAAATATGTCATTTCACAAAAGGGAACCAATTTCAAATTCCAATTTAGGTTGTATCATCATCAAGGATTCAGATATAAATTCTTCAACTTTACACAGTTTGAAGTTTTACAAAGTAGTTTAAGTAATTATAAATAGTTTATATAGTTTTAAAATATTTTGAATAGATTTAAAATTGTTTAAATAGTAAAATAGTTTAAATAGATTTAAATTTGATTTAATTAGATCTTTAAAATGATCTATGTGGATTTAAAATAAATTAAATAGATTTAAATGATATTAAACAGATTTTAAATAGATTAAGTAGATTTTAAAATAGACTGAAAATGGATTAAATAGATTTAAATTATATTAAATAGATTTAAAATAGATTAAATAAATTTAATTAGTTTAAATTGGTAAAATAGATTAAATTGGATTAAATAGGTTATAATAGATTAATATAAATTAAAATAGTTTAAATTGATTAAAATAGTAAATTTAATGAAAATAGTTTAAGATATCTATAGCTTCTCTAGCCTAAAATCTTACATCATAGCTAACTATCTATCGGTCTCAACTGTACAACGTCTATCTCCGCCTAATTCCTTGTTCATATCGTCATGGGCAGAGACACTATTGCTGATATAATAACTTCTGTAAGAAATGTTAACATGAGTAAAAATGGAACGCTTCGAATAGTATCAACAAATATCACCGAAAACATTGTTAAAGCAAGGCCAATATATTAATTTGGGCGATGCGACCGAAGAGAGTTTAACATTGATTTCAAAGTTACATCCAAACATTTCAATAAACCAATTCCAATTGATTCATTTATTTATGCCACTTCAACTTGAAATTCCAATTTAAATCCTTTGAACAAATCATTAAATCAATTCCAATTTCAGCACTCACGTTTGGATTATCGAAAATAATTCAGTTTTATATAAATCAATTTCTATAAAAATGCCAGTTACCTGAACTCAAAATTTTAAAGGTTCAAAAATCATTTAATTTAACCAATCCGGTGTTTGTATATAATTTTCTATCTTAGGGTCAAGTGATATGGATATTTATCATTTCAATTCGCAATTTAAAATTTTATGTTTATATATCATTTCAAAACATAATCCCTAATTAGATAAAAATCCATAAAATTGCTCGAGTCTATCATTCAACCCATAACGATTTTTCCCTAATCTATAAGCATTTATTTATGTATCATTTCAACCCATAGTGATTTTTCTAACAATCACTAAGGGAACTTGAAGAGTGATAATAATATATAAATTAATATAACATCCAATCATCCAACATCAACAAACAATCAAACATCTATCATAACCATCATCCAATTCAACCATTAAATAACTGATTATCATTTACAGGTAATAACGTGTAATTTAAATTCAATTATAAATTAAATGGTATTTAATTCAAATAAATTCCAATTAACTGGAATGACCATTTAAATATACCAAACAGCCATAAATAAATTTCTAATCACATCATAAATTTAACTTAACTAACATAAGAAAATTTAGAAGTTGTGAGTGGATTAAAACACCCACCTTTGATTTTATATCAATTTAAAACCCAAAATAGGTCCCAAATTTAAATAGTCTTAGAATTCATCCAAACCAGCACCATAATGTTTGGAATTTCAATACAATCATAGTGGAATAAATCGCGCATGAAACGGACCTCATACGTAAAAGTTATGATAATTAGAAGGTTCGAAACCGAAATTTAAATAAATATAATAAAAGATGATTATCGAAATAGAAGCTGTGATATCCCGGATATTTTAGCAATATCAATTTAACAATCTATATTTAAAATTGAATTGATTTGATAAAATTTTAATAAAAATTTACTTGATTTAATAATCCAATTAAATAAATATGTAATTGATGAATTTTATCTTTTAAAAGCTAATAATTGTTTTCCTATTTATAATGTATGTATATATATATGTATATATATTATAGATAGATAAGTTTGATTTGAAGTTAAATAAACAAATAAAATATTGTTTTTAAATTTTAATATTCATTTTAATAATTTGAGGATTTTTATTTTATTTAATAGACAATTAATTAGTTTAAAATACTTAAAGAAATTGTTTTAAATTGTATAATTGCGTTCTAAACATAGTTTAAGTTTTAAAAGTTTATTTTATTTGTTCTAAATATAGCTTAATAATTATAATTTGGAATTATATGAAAATTTAAGATACTATTTATATATTAAACATTAATTCTTTTAATTAAGATAAATAAGACAAGTAATTTATGATTTCTTTTATAAATGATTTAAAATTGATAAATGAGTTATTTTCAAATAATAAATGTATAAATATAAATATAGATAAGATTTTTAAAAGACAATGTTATTATTTTAAAATTAAAATATGTTGATAAATTAGTTTTAAGTGGAATTTTTAATGTATAAATAACATTTGAATTTGATTTAATTTTGAAATTCAAATTAATAAATATATGTAGATCTTGTAAATAAGTTTTCACTTTTATGTAAATTGTTTTACTTCAATAAAAAGAAATAGATATCCATTCATTTATGTAAACTACTTTATACGTATTTAATAAAGAAAAGAGGATTTTACTTATCTTTAAATTAAAAAAAAATAAGTAACATGTGTGTAAAACAAATGTTAACATTTTAAGCAATTAATGAGACAAGTGTAAACAATTAATCTACTTAATTTGACAAGTGTTAGTTTTTTTTTAGAAGTGTCCTTTTCATTTTAATTTTTCTTTTAATTTTTAAAATAAATCATTACACTTATATAAGACATGTTTCTTCAATCTCATTTTTTTTCTAATGCTCATTTTTTTCTCAAAGTTAAGAGAAAACTTAGACCAAATCTGTAGTTCTCTTCCACAAATCTGAAACTGGTTCAAGTTTTGAGTAATCCTCATGCAAATCTATATCTAATTTGTACAAATCCTCAAGTCCAAAACTCCAAAAGCCTGCATGCATTCTTTAAACAAGAGTTTTAATCAATTCTGTCTGCATTCTTTTCAAAACTGCATGCAACTGCAGTTGCAATTCAAGCACTAAAAGTTCAAAATCAACAAGCAAAGCATGTGTTGCCTGCATGCAAGTGTTAATTAAAAGCTAGTTCAAAGTTCAAAAGGGCTACATGCAAGTTAAATTCAAAAATAAAAAGAAGTATGGATTGTTCAAGCCTGCATTTTCAAGTTTTTATCAAAGGCTTTTCAGAAAATCTGTGCTCTGTTTCACAGTATCCAGGTGAGTAACTCTTTTTGAAATTTAAATATAAATTGTTGCTTAAATAGGTATGTTTGTGTATGTTATTTGGATTGCATGTTGATTAGTTTGCCTGTGCATATGATTTTAAATGTATTGCTGAATATATGCATATAAATATTTGAATGTATGTGACTGTGCTTCCTCTGATTCTAGTTCCAGGTCCTGTTTCTAAAAAAAAATTCCTTTGCTCTAGTTAAATACTTTGTTAAGGTCCTGAAATAAATATGTTAAAGATACCATAGTTAGTTTAAAACTTATTAAGTAAAAACACAAAATTGGTAATTTACTCGGTAAAATTTTGAAACATCAAAGTATGATTAATAAAGTTGAAAACTCAAACATTGTAAATTATAAATTCAGTATTGTAAACTGAAAACTTAAACAAAATAATGATTTTTAAAACTAAAATCATATTGTTTAGTTAGGAATTGGAATTGTAGTACTCTTTTGAACAGAAATTGGGTTTTAAGCTAACTCTGGTGATCGAGTTGATTTGAGTGTTTGGGATTCTTGGTGATGGTAGAGCAGTGATCAGGGGATGCAGAAAAAATGTCAGGAAGTTGAATAGGGCTTGGTGGAGGCGATGGGAGGTTGGCGAAGTTTGTAAACCTAGTTTTCTGGATGATGCTACAGTTTTGTTCGGCATGATGGATGTAGGCGATCGAGTGCAACAATTCTTGGGGTAATGGGGGCTTGAGTGTTGAAGAAGAGGTGGACGGAGTTCCAACGCCTCCGGTGACCGGAGGAGCGAGGACGAGGAAGTTTTTTTTTCAGTTTGGTGAAGTTGACTGTTGCTTCCAGATTCTGTTCGTGGAGTTCAAATTTTGATTTCGTGATGCTAGTGGGATTTTAATGGCCGTGGTGGGTTTTAGGGTTGGTCGTCGACTTGTTCGATGTATTGATGGAGGCCGGAGATGGCCAGAGCCACCGCGCATATGCACGGTGGGGTGGTGTGTCAGAGGGAAGATTTGGGAATTGCTGTGTTTTGTTATAGGGGATGGGGTACTCGAGTTTCACTCGAGAAACTTGATTATGTGCTCGGAGTAGTTAGGTTTGCGACTCGAAATAAATAAAGGGGGAACTCGGGTTTACCTTCTGTAATCACAGGTTTTTGAAACCTGTAGTTTTAATTTAAAAGTTTGTTTTAAAATCTAGATGCAGGGTTTTGAAACAGAATTTAAATCAAAATTTAAGGTATGAATTTCAAATGAGATTTGAATCCAGGTTTGAAATTTAATTTAAACTTTTAAACAAAATATTTAAACAACTTTAAAAAGGGTTTAAATAAATCTGAAATTAAAGATAAAACCTTAAAATTTAAGTAGAGATTTAAACATAAGTTTAAATCTGGAATCAAAGTTCAATTTGAAAATAATGTTTTGAAATAAAGGAAGTTGTTAAATTTAAATTGTTTAAAAACAACTTTGAATGTTAAAGTTAATTTAAATTATGGTTTGTATTTTAAATGAATTTGGGTTTTTAAACTTCTTTATAAAATAAGAAAATCTTTAGCATAAGTTTTTAAAGGGGGTTTTTTAAATGTTTTTAAAACTTTGTTAAAGTTAAGTTTGATTTTCTTTTTAAATTTAAATTTTAAAATGTAATTTGAAAACAAATTTTAAGTTAAATTGTTTTAAATTACTTTGTTAATGATAAAGTAATCATTAATAAGAAATGTTTTATTTTAAAGTAAATTAAAGATTTAATGATTTTTGTTTCATTAAATTAGTAAACTAATTTAAATAATTTAATTAATTAAAGATTTGAAATAAATTAATTAAGGTTAATTAAATTTGAAAATTAATATTAATTAATTTAAGTTAATTATTTAAGAAAGATAATTAAGAATTTGTTAATAAGTTAATGAAGGTCATTAACTTGTGATTATTTATTAATTAATTAATGTAATTAATTTTGATAATTAATTGGATTAATTAATTTAAATAATCAATTATGAAACTTAATTAAGTATGATTACTTTATGGAAATAATTAAAGATATTAATTACTCTTTGTAATTAATTTATTAATTGGATTAGTTTAAATTAATTAATTAAGTTTAATTAATTTAGAATAGTCATTAGATGGGTTGATAAGTAATCAATGAGGAATAATTACTTAGAGAAGTAATTAAGATAAGTAAATTACTGGAGATAATTAATTGAAGTATGGTATTTTGGGATTAATTACTTTGTGTAAATAATAATGATGATAATTACTTTGTGAAAGTGATTAAAAATTAATTACTTAGTGTAATTAATTTAAGCATTAATTGATTAAATCATTTGAAAATGATTAAGTGATGTAATTAATTACTAATGAGATTAATCAGGGTTGATAAATAAATATAATTAATTATTAAACGTAATTAATTTAGGAGAAATTAATTTACTCAATAAAGTAATTAAGGTTAGTTAATTAACTGAATGTGATTAATCAAAAGTGACTAATAATTTTAGTTTAAGTAATTAATTAAAAGGTAATTAAGGATCATTAATTAATATAATTAATGATGTAATTAAGAATTTATTTAATTAGGATTAATTAATCAATGATAAGTGATTAAGGAAGTAATTAATTGAGGATTAATTTAATTAATTAATAAATTAATGAAGTAATTAAAGATTAATTACTGATTTTGGTTAGGAATAATTAATTTGTAAAATTAATTAAGGATAATTACTTGAATGTAATTAATGGATAATTAATCAAGGGTGATTAATTAAGGTAATTAATTTGAGGATAATTGATTGATTGATTTATGATCAATTAAGGGTTAAGTAAGCAAGTTTTAAATGGTGAAGTAATTAATTTAATTCATTTTAAATTAATTAAAGAATAAGTAATTAATTTAATTCACTTTAAATTAATTAGAGATAGAAGTAATTAATTTAATTCATTTTAAATTAATTATGGATGGTGTGATTATGGATCCTTGCTTATGAATGGATGATTTGGTTTGACTTGAGTGGTTTGAATCTCAGACATGAGATAAATGGTGTTGTGTGTTATGGATGCATTGGTTGCATTATGATGATGATATAAGTATCTATTGATGATGATAATATTGATTATCTATTATGGTGATGTGAATTATCTATCTGTGTGTATATGGATAATTAGATTGAATTGTTTTAAACTTAAAACAACTTGGACCTAAAAGACATGCTTTGGGTTTCGATGAGACCGGGATCGGGTTTCCATATTTGGAATCCGAAAACCACATCGATTCCAATTAAACGTTAGGTCGTTAATCCAAGTGGAGCAAGTGAAGACTCAAGGTGTAAGGGCTATACGTCAGTATAACTCTGTGGGTGATTCCATAATGAGTTTGACGGAATAGTGCTTATAGATTCGAGATGGTGAATCAGAGTGCAAGGGTTATCGTCGTTAACTCTGAGGGTGATTCCAAAATGAGTGTAACGAGATAATGCCTTCGGTTTCATTCGAACCCGGAACGAACTTGTATGGATTGAATGCTTTCAAAACATCGCCGGTTGGACGATGAGCATTCTAAGATTTGATGTCCTATAATGGTAATCGTAGCCTCAAGCCTCATCAACCGGGAATGGCTAAAACAGGGGAGGTGCAACAAGGCTTCGTGGGTAGCCCCCACTTGAGAGCAAGATTTACCCCTGTCTAGAGGTCCCTTTTTATTCGGCTGTGTGGGCGGTTGATTCGCGACAACTGCCGAGGTTGTCTTGTTCGGAACTATTCAGTAAGGAATGGGTCCGGCTTTGTGTTGCAGGGGAGCGGGCGTACTCCTCGGTACGGTGATCTAGGCCACGTACTGTGACGGGCGGTACCCCAGTAGCCCTGCCATTGTATGGAATCTAAAATCCAATAAGTGCCAACGGTTTTGATTGTATTACCCACTTTTGTGGCTAGTGGCTGGAATTTAATAATGTAACAATTTCGGCTATTTCATATTTATTTGAAAACCCTAGACACTATTATAATATCATCGAATTTCCTATCAAATGTTTTGGTTAGCGTAAGGTAAAAACTTTTCCATGTTTATGTGTGGGAAGTCTTACGTGATACCCTTTCTTTTAAAAGGTTTTTGAAGTTAAGCAACTTTAACCTGTTACTCACACCAGACCCATGTCTGACCCGGAGTTTATTTTTGTTTTTCATAAACTCCTGGGTACTCAAATTTTTACGAGTAGCCAAGGGATTCAGGTTAGGATTCGGGTTAGCTTTGACGAATTATGGAGGAGCAAATGGAGCAGGAGGCTTCTGCGTTGTAGTTATATAGTAGTCCGCTGTGTTTGGTATCTCTGAGTTATGATGTTGTATTGAGTTGTATAACTAGAAAGGTGTTTATAACTGTCTAGTATGTGTTGTATTATCTGTGTAACTCTGATAGTGGTTGTAAACTATGTAAATATTTCATGTTATTAATATAATTTATTCGTTCTGCTGTTTAGATTCTGATGTGTTGTTTTCTTCTTCTTCTCTTTCTTTCTCTTTTCTATCCCTTTCTTTCTTATTAGCGATGCGACTTCCTGGAGTCTAGAAGTTGGGTCGTTACAGTGGTATCAGAGCATTAGGTCGAGTGAATACCTAGGCTCTGTAGTGGTGTCTATCTTGAGAGAGCGTATTTGTAATTTTAAATATATTTATATATATTTATATATTTCTACCTATCTGTTGGGTTACCTGTTCAGGTTTTTCCAATATAAGTTATAAAGGTAGATAAGGTAGTGGTGTGTGTAACACGATTACTACCATTGGTTGGAGTTTGAATGTTTGAGGTTGGAAGTGTATTTGTCGAGACTGTAGACCTAATACCGTCTCGACTGAGTTGTGCAGTGGTGTAGAGATTTCATCGATCTCTGAAGGAAACCTGTTAAGGTTCAGAGTTCATTTTTGAAGTTGGATGAGTTGAGTTTGAATTTTTCGGTTCAGCAGAAGAGTGTAATGGTATTTTGATACCTAAGGAAGTGGTAGTTGCGTGATGAGATGCAGTGAATATGGATGTTTCCGAAGATGTTTTCTTTAGGACAAGTTTTGGGAAGTGTGTCTGCTTCGGTGTTGTGGCTAGGTTCAGCAGGATGTGGTGGTTGGATTTGAGGTCCGAATTTCTCGAAGAGCTTTGGGTTAGGAAGTTTTTGGCTATGGTGTCAGCTGTTCAGCTCGGAATGTTCTGTGTTGGCAGAAAGTTTTCTGGCTGAGTAATTTCTAAAGGTGGAGTTCAGAAGCAGCAGAGTGGACCCAATACTTTATTGGATTGGCTAATTAAGAGTAAGCTGTTCTGTTTGGTAAAGAGAGAACGGTTTTCTTTGGGAATTGGTCTCTATTGATCGCAAAAGTGATTTGCGATAGTTTGAGTATTCTTTTGAGGTATTGAAGAATTTTTTATTGTCTTCTGAGAAGTCGGAGGTTTGTCCGCATCTAGAGATTGAGTTTTCTTATCGACCGGATTCGAGGAGTGCTACCGGTGGATCGGCTAGTAGAAGGAGGATTTCTCGAGATAGGTTTGGTGAAGCAGCTCAGGATAGATCAGAGTTGTGCAGCGGAAGCAGTTTGGGAGTATTTCTATTTTGTCTTTTCTGGATAGAAGAAGTGAGTTTGTTCTTCTGATGTTTGAAGAGTAGAGTTGGTGATCTTGGTCTTGATTGATCTTAAAGAGATCATTGGGTTGGAATGTTTTTGGTTCTGTTTGTTTCTTTTTGGGGCATCAACGAAGGTTAAGCCGATCAGTTTGGATGTAGGAAGCCCAGGATCGTTAAAAGATTTTGTGGTTTAGGGACGAAGGAATTTGGATTCCAGAGTCGGAGTTTTGTTTTGGATCTCTTCTGTGTTTTGGTTGGATTGGTGTTTGGTTTTCAAGAGTTGAATTGCCAGTTTGGATAATTGGATTTATGAGTTTCACGTATCTCTGAGGGAGTACGTGTATGAGTTATCTCTGGTTGTGGAACCAGCTATTCAAGAAGGTTTAGTGGTTGAGTCAGACTCGTTTGTAGTCTGATATGTTGTCTAGTTCTGTAGATCTAGATGAGTAGAAGATCTGTAGCTTCATAGTTTAGATTGTTTGGATTCTGTAGGGCGAGTATCCCGGTATATATATATATACTTGGGGAAACTCGAGAAGATATTATCCAGAATTTTGTCTGGATAATTAAATTTGTTTGATTAGATAAATTGGTTGCTATGGTTATTAGCATATGATTGATGTATGTTTGTGAATTAGAATTTTAAATTTTAAATGGGTTATTAAATTACCTTTACTTTTAAATTTCGGGGACGAAATTCTTTTAAGGGGGGAGGAATGTGATATCCCGAAAATTTTAGCAATATCAATTTAATAATCTATATTTAAAATTGAATTGATTTGATAAAATTTTAATAAAAATTTACTTGATTTAATAATCCAATTAAATAAATATGTAATTGATGAATTTTATCTTTTAAAAGCTAATAATTGTTTTCCTATTTATAATGTATGTGTATATATGTATATATATTATAGATAGATAAGTTTGATTTGAAGTTAAATAAACAAATAAAATATTGTTTTTAAATTTTAATAGTTATTTTAATAATTTGAGGATTTCTATTTTATTTAATAGACAATTAATTAGTTTAAAATACTTAAAGAAATTGTTTTAAATTGTATAATTGCGTTCTAAACATAGTTTAAATTTTAAAAGTTTATTTTATTTGTTTTAAATATAGCTTAATAATTATAATTTGGAATTATATGAAAATTAAAGATACTCTTTATATATTAAACATTAATTCTTTTAATTAAGATAAATAAGACAAGTAATTTATGATTTCTTTGATAAATGATTTAAAATTGATAAATGAGTTACTTTCAAATAATAAATGTATAAATATAAATATAGATAAGATTTTTAAAAGACAATGTTATTATTTTAAAATTAAAATATGTTGATAAATTAGTTTTAAGTGGAATTTTTAATGTGTAAATAACATTTGAATTTGATTTAATTTTGAAATTCAAATTAATAAATATATGTAGATCTTGTAAATAAGTTTTCACTTTTATGTAAATTTTTTTACTTCAATAAAAAGAAATACATATCCATTCATTTATGTAAACTACTTTATACGTATTTAATAAAGAAAAGAGGATCTTACTTATCTTTAAATTAAAAAAAAAATAAGTAACATGTGTGTAAAACAAATGTTAACATTTTAAGCAATTAATGAGACAAGTGTAAACAATTAATCTACTTAATTTGACAAGTGTTAGTTTTTTTTTAGAAGTGTCCTTTTCATTTTAATTTTTCTTTTAATTTTTAAAATAAATCATTACACTTATATAAGACATGTTTCTTCAATCTCATTTTTTTTCTAATGCTCATTTTTTTTCTCAAAGTTAAGAGAAAACTTAGACCAAATCTGTAGTTCTCTTCCACAAATCTGAAACTGGTTCAAGTTTTGAGTAATCCTCATGCAAATCTATATCTAATTTGTACAAATCCTCAAGTCCAAAACTCCAAAAGCCTGCATGCATTCTTTAAACAAGAGTTTTAATCAATTCTGTCTGCATTCTTTTCAAAACTGCATGCAACTGCAGTTGCAATTCAAGCACTAAAAGTTCAAAATCAACAAGCAAAGCATGTGTTGCCTGCATGCAAGTGTTAATTAAAAGCTAGTTCAAAGTTCAAAAGGGCTACATGCAAGTTAAATTCAAAAATAAAAAGAAGTCTGGATTGTTCAAGCCTGCATTTTCAAGTTTTTATCAAAGGCTTTTCAGAAAATCTGTGCTCTGTTTCACAGTATCCAGGTGAGTAACTCTTTTTGAAATTTAAATATAAATTGTTGCTTAAATAGGTATGTTTGTGTATGTTATTTGGATTGCATGTTGATTAGTTTGCCTGTGCATATGATTTTAAATGTATTGCTGAATATATGCATATAAATATTTGAATGTATGTGACTGTGCTTCCTCTGATTCTAGTTCCAGGTCCTGTTTCTAAAAAAAAATTCCTTTGCTCTAGTTAAATACTTTGTTAAGGTCCTGAAATAAATATGTTAAAGATACCACAGTTTAGTTTAAAACTTATTAAGTAAAAACACAAAATTGGTAATTTACTCTGTAAAATTTTGAAACATCAGAGTATGATTAATAAAGTTGAAAACTCAAACATTGTAAATTATAAATTCAGTATTGTAAACTGAAAACTTAAACAAAATAATGATTTTTAAAACTAAAATAATATTGTTTAGTTAGGAATTGGAATTGTAGTACTCTTTTGAACAGAAATTGGGTTTTAAAAAAACTCTGGTGATCGAGTTGATTTGAGTGTTTGGGATTCTTGGCGATGGTAGGGCAGTGATCAGGGGATGTGGCAAAAATGTCAAGAAGATGAATAGGGCTTGGTGGAGGCGATGGGAGGTTGGCGAAGTTTGTAAACCTAGTTTTCTGGATGATGCTACAGTTTTTTTCGGCATGATGGATGTAGGCGATCGAGTGCAACAATTCTTGGGGTAATGGGGGCTTGAGTGTTGAAGAAGAGGTGGACGGAGTTCCAACGCCTCCGGTGACCGGAGGAGCGAGGACGAGGAAGTTTTTTTTTTCAGTTTGGTGAAGTTGACTGTTGCTTCCAGATTCTGTTCGTGGAGTTCAAATTTTGATTTGGTGATGCTAGTGGGATTTTAATGGCCGTGGTGGGTTTTAGGGTTGGTCGTCGACTTGTTCGATGTATTGGTGGAGGCCGGAGATGGCCAGAGCCACCGTGCATATGCACGGTAGGGTGGTGTATCACGGGGAAGGTTTGGGAATTGCTGTGTTTTGTTATAGGGGATGGGGTACTCGAGTTTCACTCGAGAAACTTGATTATTTGCTCGAAGTAGTTAGGTTTGCGACTCGAAGTAAATAAAGGGGGAACTCGGGTTTACCTTCTGTAATCACAGGTTTTTGAAACCTGTAGTTTTAATTTAAAAGTTTGTTTTAAAATCTAGATGCAGGGTTTTGAAACAGAATTTAAATCAAAATTTAAGGTATGAATTTCAAATGAGATTTGAATCCAGGTTTGAAATTTAATTTAAACTTTTAAACAAATATTTAAACAACTTTAAAAAGGGTTTAAATAAATCTGAAATTAAAGATAAAACCTTAAAATTTAAGTAGAGATCTAAACATAAGTTTAAATCTGGAATCAAACTTTAATTTGAAAACAATGTTTTGAAATAAAGGAAGTTGTTAAATTTAAATTGTTTAAAAACAACTTTGAATGTTAAAGTTAATTTAAATTATGGTTTGTATTTTAAATGAATTTGGGTTTTTAAACTTCTTTATAAAATAAGAAAATCTTTAGCATAAGTTTTTAAAGGGGGTTTTTAAAATGTTTTTAAAACTTTGTTAAAGTTAAGTTTGAGTTTCTTTTTAAATTTAAATTTTAAAATGTAATTTGAATACAAATTTTAAGTTAAATTGTTTTAAATTACTTTGTTAATGATAAAGTAATCATTAATAAGAAATGTTTTATTTTAAAGTAAATTAAAGATTTAATGATTTTTGTTTCATTAAATTAGTAAGGTAATTTAAATAATTTAATTAATTAATTTGTTTAATTAATTAATGATTTGAAATAAATTAATTAAGGTTAATTAAATTTGAAAATTAATATTAATTAATTTAAGTTAATTATTTAAGAAAGATAATTAAGAATTTTTTAATAAGTTAATGAAGGTCATTAACTTGTGATTATTTACTAATTAATTAATGTAATTAATTTTGATAATTAATTTAAATAATCAATTATGAAACTTAATTAAGTATGATTACTTTATGGAAATAATTAAAGATATTAATTACTCTTTGTAATTAATTTATTAATTGGATTAGTTTAAATTAATTAATTAAGTTTAATTTATTTTGAATAGTCATTAGATGGGTTGATAAGTAATCAATGAGGAATAATTACTTAGAGAAGTAATTAAGATAAGTAAATTACTGGAGATAATTAATTGAAGTATGGTATTTTGGGATTAATTACTTTGTGTAAATAATAATGTTGATAATTACTTTGTGAAAGTGATTAAAAATTAATTACTTAGTGTAATTAATTTAAGCATTAATTGATTAAATCATTTGAAAATGATTAAGTGATGTAATTAATTAAGAGTAATTAATTACTAATGAGATTAATCAGGGTTGATAAATAAATATAATTAATTATTAAATGTAATTAGTTTAGGAGAAATTAATTTACTCAATAAAGTAATTAAGGTTAGTTAATTAACTGAATGTGATTAATCAAAAGTGCTAATAATTTTGGTTTAAGTAATTAATTAAAAGGTAATTAAGGATCATTAATTAATATAATTAATGATGTAATTAAGAATTTATTTAATTAGGATTAATTAATCAATGATAAGTGATTAAGGAAGTAATGAATTGAGGATTAATGTAATTAATTAATTAAGTAATTAAAGATTAATTACTGATTTTGGTTAGGAATAATTAATTTGTAAAATTAATTAAGGATAATTACTTGAATGTAATTAAGGGATAATTAATCAAGGGTGATTAATTAAGGTAATTAATTTGAGGATAATTGATTGATTGATTTATGATCAATTAAGGGTTTAGTAAGCAAGTTTTAAATGGTGAAGTAATTAATTTAATTCATTTTAAATTAATTAAAGAATAAGTAATTAATTTAATTCACTTTAAATTAATTAGAGATAGAAGTAATTAATTTAATTCATTTTAAATTAATTATGGATGGTGTGATTATGGATCCTTGCTTATGAATGGATGATTTGGTTTGACTTGAATGGTTTGAATCTCAGACATGAGATAAATGGTGTTGTGTGTTATGGATGCATTGGTTGCGTTGTGATGATGATATAAGTATCTATTGATGATGATAATATTGATTATCTATTATGGTGATGTGAATTATCTATCTGTGTGTATATGGATAATTAGATTGAATTATTTTAAACTTAAAACAACTTGGACCTAAAAGACACGCTTTGGGTTTCGATGAGACCGGGATCGGGTTTCCATATTTGGAATCCGAAAACCACATCGATTCCAATTAAACGTTAGGTCGTTAATCCAAGTGGAGCAAGTGAAGACTCGAGGTGTAAGGGCTATACGTCAGTATAACTCTGTGGGTGATTCCGTAATGAGTTTGACAGAATAGTGCTTATAGATTCGAGATGGTGAATCAGAGTGCAAGGGTTATCGTCGTTAACTCTGAGGGTGATTCCAAAATGAGTGTAACGAGATAATGCCTTCAGTTTCGTTCGAACCCGGAACGAACTTGTATGGATTGAATGCTTTCAAAACATCGTCAGGTGGACGATGAGCATTCTAAGATTTGATGTCCTATAAAGGTAATCGTAGCCTCAAGCCTCATCAACCGGGAATGGCTAAAACAGGGGAGGTGCAGCAAGGCTTCGTGGGTAGCCCCCACTTGAGAGCAAGATTTACCCCTGTCTAGAGGTCCCTTTTTATTCGGCTGTGTGGGCGGTTGATTCGCGACAACTGCCGTGGTTGTCTTATTCGGAACTATTCAGTAAGGAATGGGTCCGGCTTTGTGTTGTAGGGGAGCGGGCGTTCTCCTCGGTACGGTGATCTAGGCCACGTACTGTGACGGGCGGTACCCCAGTAGACCTGCCATTGTATGGAATCCAAAATCCAATAAGTGCCAACGGTTTTGATTGTATTACCCACTTTTGTGGCTAGTAGCTGGAATTTAATAATGTAACAATTTCGACTATTTCATATTTATTTGAAAACCCTAGACACTATTATTATATCATCGGATTTCCTATCAAATGTTTTGGTTAGCGTAAGGTGAAAACTTTTCCATGTTTATGCGTGGGAAGTCTTACGTGATACCCTTTCTTTTAAAAGGTTTTTGAAGTTAAGCAACTTTAACCTGTTACTCACACCAGACCCATGTCTGACCTGGAGTTTATTTTTGTTTTTCATAAACTCTTGGGTACTCAAATTTTTATGAGTAGCCAAGGGATTCAGGTTAGGATTCGGGTTAGCTTTGACGAATTATGGAGGAGCAAATGGAGCAGGAGGCTTCGTCCGCTGTGTTTGGTATCTCTGAGTTATTTGTGATGTTGTATTGAGTTGTATAACTAGACAGGTGTTTATAACTGTCTAGTATGTGTTGTATTATCTGTGTAACTCTGATAGTGGTTGTAAACTATGTAAATATTTCATGTTATTAATATAATTTATTTGTTCCGCTGTTTAGATTCTGATGTGTTGTTTTCTTCTTCTTCTCTTTCTTTCTCTTTTCTATCCCTTTCTTTCTTATTAGCGATGCGACTTCCTGGAGTCTGGAAGTTGGGTCGTTACAGAAGTGGCCGTGTCACCCTTCTTCTCCAGTACGCACGGTAGAACCCGATGCGCGTGAAACCCTCAAAGCTGCCACATTACGTTTGGTCGTCACCTCATCAATCTTCGACCGCACATGCGCCTGACGCTGCCCTGACGTCGACCGACCACCCTACACCTACTCGACCACCTGAGCACCTAGATCGAGGCAAACAAAAACCCCACCGCCATGAGTTATCAAACCCTAATCGAATTAACGGCAACGATCTGGCCGTTAACAACTCAAACCACCAATGTCGATGAACTCTGCCAATCTCCACCCATCCATACCCTCCAATCGACGATCCGACAAAGTTGAACACGACACAACGAACGGCCGAGAGTTAATCACCCAATTCTGGCCACACAGAAACCCGTATCGAAAAAAACTATGATTTGACTTGCGCTCATCAAGAGCTTCAAATCGATATATAATTTGAGATAATTTGAGGATTTTTATTTTTCGATTTGATTTTGATTTGCAATTGAATTTGGAATTGGTTTTGTTTTATCTGCCATTTGAGAGAGAGAAGCAGATAGAATTGTACGAATAGATAAATGGAATAAGAAATTATTAGGTTTATAATAGGCTATATATGTGTATAGCTGAAATTGAAAAGAATGGACCGGATCGTTTTGGAAGTTGAACGATAAATGACTCGAAAAGCCCGTTTCGTTCCTGAAACGAAAATGGATCATCCCATATATCAAAATTGATGTTTTCGATAATTTTTAAACTCAATTGAATAGGTTTCAAGTCCAAATTCCATCGTATGAAGAAGTTAGCTTAAAACCAGCTTATTCCAAATTGATTTCAATTAAATTGATTTCTAGGCGTTTTGAGCCCGTACGATCAAACGATAAGTCCGATCGATATGAAACTTAAAACCTTACAATAGTACACCGTTACGGATCCCGTGGAACTGCTTTGGTCGAAATCCGAGATAGTGGCCGAAATAGCTATCTCACATTAATTAAATAGATTAGCATTCAATTAAATTTATCGCTTCTTATATTCAAATTGATTAACTGACAAATTTTTATCATTTTTAATTACATGGACATTTACTACAATTTAAAGCAAATTTACATATCAATTCAGTGTTAGTTATTTGACTAATTACAGTGTTCAATTCCAACTACAATTAATCCAATTATATAAAATTTAATCCCAATAAATTGATTTTATTTGATTTCAATATTTATACTCAATCAATTGTTACTCTAATAACATTGTTAACATTTGTAGATATCTTATTTCACTAATAGGATACATTTCAATCTTTTATTTGCATTAACTACTATATTTTCATTATATTGATTTTTTGTAAATTTTATTATAATTTGAAATCTCAATAAATTAATTAACATTGTTTCATTTTTTTATTTCATAAATTATTGCCTTGCAAATAAAATTTATATTTCTATACCTTTTATTAAGTTCACACTTTGCAAATGTTGTCTTAATCCACATTAATGTAACATTTATTTGCAGTTGATTAATTTAATTGGTAACAGATAACAATATGTCACCTTTCTACATTTAATAGCATTTGTAAGTTTATTATTTACAAACAATTGTTATAATAACTTCAATAACACTGCTTTTATTCAATTACCCTTAATTATATACAATATCATTAATTAATTCAATATTTACGTCTGTTTTCTTATATTTAATTTATAACCAAGTATAACATTTAAATTATTTCAATTAATTAGACTTCCATTAAAATTGTTAATAATTAACTTAAACTGACATTATTATATTTCATTCTATTTATTATTTTCATTAATGTATCACAAATTTTAATTTCAATATTAAGTTACAAAACCTTATTAAATTTACAAATTTTTAATTATCGAAAATTATGGATCGTTGCACTCTCCCCCACTCAAAACTTTTCGTCCTCGAAAAGGAAAAAAAAGGAGGAATTAAGTAATTAATATATCTTATTCAAAATATTAAATTTATAACAAATTAATTTACAAAGTTAAATAATTTAAATAAAATATATCAATTTTTAACTATTAAGCCCTTTTATATTCAAGTTAATAAAAGTTTGAAAAATATTTCACAAAATTTTCAAAGTCCAAACTTTACGAATAATTTCGACAGAGTCTCCTTTGTACGGAGAGGTCTGAGAGAAATAGTTATATCAATAATAACAATAATATCATATTTTTCAAATAAAATATCCCAACCCATGAGAAAAACAATATAATATCGCTATAAAATCGTAATCCAAGAACATACCTATTTTTCAGACAAATAACGCTTATTTTATGAAGCCAAAAGTAGTAGCAATTCCTTCCATAATCTAAATTTCACTTATATAATCCAAAAGAGTTAATAATTATATAAAGGAGAAATATTTAAGTTGTTTTCAACTAATAACAACAAAACCACACCACTAACAACAATTTCTTACGAACAAATCATACAATCATTACATACAGTCAATATATAAATTTTACATCCATAGCAACCAAAACAAATGGTTTTGTTCGGGTTCAGAACTTCTAATCATATAAAATGATAAATAAACTACGAAGTAAAGCATACAATCAACAGTCGTAGATAACTTTGTAGATTATTTATACATCTCTATACAAAGTAGAAGTATTCTTTCCCAACCAATCCATAAGCCAAACAGACAAAGAACTCAACACATTTTCCAATAATATTTATGTTTTATTCTCATTACTCTTTTTTCACATTATTTACTGTTCATTTTCATTTGTTCATACAATGCTTGTTTAATTACTCTTTCATTTACCACTTACAAAATTCATTTTCCATTCATTTATATTTGTACAATACCATTCTATTTTCATTACTTACATTCATTGCTTACATAAGTTATTTCCATTTAAATTGTTTGGATCCTAAATGAATTCATTATTGAAGTATTGTATACATTTTATTTCCAGGTAATTAGGCATAAGGAAGAAGTTGCAAAAAAATTTAGTCTCAGGGAAAACAAGTTTGCTTTTTAGTTTGAAGGACACTTTTTAGTATAAACTGAAAATGATAGTTACAGCTATCATTCTGTGAATTACACTAAAAAGTGTCCTTCAACCTAAAAAACAAACTTCTTGTCTCCTAGACTAAATTTTTCTCTAAGTTTTTCCTTGAGCCTAAAAACCCCTTTTATTTCAGTTATTTCACATTTACAATTTAGTTTGGTTTTTTCCTTTCTTTTCATCATTTACATTTCTTTTCTCATTCATATAATGTTTACCTTCTTTAATTCACATTCATTATTACTTACAAAAGTTCATTTCCCCTTTATTCAAACAATACCATTTTCTTTCATTTTATTACTTTACATTCATTGCTTAAGTAAGTTATATTCTTTTTTCAATTATTGGATTATATATTATTAGGTAAGTTTCTTTACAATTTAATTCACCATTTATAAATTATTTCTTTTTCACATTCATTCTTCCCTATATAGTGTTATTGGATTTTAACCCCATTTCTAAATTATTTGAATTTTTTCTGAAGTTATATTCATTCAATTATACAATACTTCTTCAATATTAATTTAAGTTTATAATTATTTACTTACATTATTCACCTTTTATTATTCAATCTGATTATAAATAATTTAAAATCTTAACTTAAGCTTATAATCATTTTTCTAACATTATTCACTTTTATTACATTTTGATTAGTGGCATTTCAATTATTAATCGTAAGTTTATAACAATTTATAATATCCGTATTCTTATTTATAAAAGTAATTCCATTGAACACTTTTATTATACTTAAGTTTTAATTGTATAATATTTTATTACATATTCTTTTTAACATTAAAAGTTTTTACCTTTTGGTAAGTTATATATATAAATGTCTTTTAGAATGCAATAGAAATTTACACAAATTTCTCTTATTTGTTTAGTTCACAAAATGTTCAATATTTGCCGTTTCTTATTTTCATTTCCTTTTTATTTACAGATTTTAAAATTTCAGT
Organism: Allium cepa; assembly: GCA_030765085.1. Classification (NCBI taxonomy): domain Eukaryota; kingdom Viridiplantae; phylum Streptophyta; class Magnoliopsida; order Asparagales; family Amaryllidaceae; genus Allium; species Allium cepa. The sequence continues at coordinate 107,151,372 of CM060941.1, read as the reverse complement.
TTCTTATCTGTATCATTAATCATTTTAACATCAAATTTCTTATTTTCATCTTAGAAGTTTCCAATATTAATGTAGTCAAGATTCCATTCATTACAATAATTTCAATTTCTAATTTATAGAAACTTAAGAACTAAACAAAACGGTTTCATTTCAATTATTCTAAAATAATATATATAATCATATTTTATATATATATATATATCAAATCATATTTGGAATTTAAAATCAAGATTAATTTATCAAAAATAATTGTGCAGTAAAATTACTGTAGGGTCTTCCCACTTTGAAACTCTAAAATGCGTAGATGATGCATGCACTCATCATCGTAATTATTTTCCAGCGACTAAGAGGGGAGTACAAACTTATTTCATTCCAAAAATTCTTTTAAACATTTCTTTCAAATCACATTGAAATATTTATACCAGAAAATAAGTATTTTGTTCCAAAATAATGCTAAGATTATATTTCAAAATCATTTGAAAGAAATTTCCAAAATCCCAAAAATTAAATTCTCAAATTTCAATTTATATTTACTTTATTTGTAAATCCTATTTTGCGATCAATATTTATAAAATTTCTCTACCTAACAACAACATATTACATCCAGCTATATCATTTATAAAATTTATTATTTTATATACAAACTATATAATATGAAAAATTATTTCATTTACCTATATTTCAAAACAAATAATTTTGTTGGTCTGCCCTATTATGTGTTTAAAAATCCCTACCGATGTCATAGCGTCTGATGCACCAAATAGAATTTATAAATACAAAACGGAATAAATTAACACAATATAAAAATCTTTATAACATTAACAAATAAGCTCTCTCATATGTATACACTCATCGACACATTCTAGGCTATCACTACCCTATTTTATACGAGTCAGACCCCACAAAGCTAAGGTTATCACTAAACCGAAGCGTTGATACCAAATGTAACGACCTGCGTTTTTGGACGTTTTAAGCAGACACACATGTCAGACTCAAACTATTCAAAAAAGCAGATTTTTATAGGGTAAATAGGAAAAAGAGAAAGAAATAAAACAAATACAGAATCTCGCAGCGGAATGATAAAATATAATATTCAAATAACAGTTCATGAAACTGTTTTATAAATACATTTGATTATTGTTTTACAACACAAAAATCAGAGTTACATAAAACAAAATAAATTGATAAATGCAACAGAACAAAATGATGCAGTGGAATAAATAACAATAAATAGTAATAATACAAATCTTCTTCTTCGTCCTCTAGAAATAAGGTCTTCAACCCTGAAATGCTCGAGCTGGCCCGAGCGAATTAAAAACACAAAACACTCGAGTCAGAACTAAAAGATCTTATGTAAGTTAAATCAACGGTAAATATGAGTGTAACGAAGTCAGAGATGTTTATGGGGTTTGACGTCCCTTATCCAGTGTCTAACGTGGGTGTAATAACTTAAGAGACGTTCGAGATTACCATCTCCTAAGGATCTGTAAAAATATCTACTATGTAGTACAATACGCTATTATAATATGTCTCTAGTAAAGTAAAATATTAAAATAGCGTTAAGGCATTACGCGTATCCCCCTTGACACATTTTATATAATGTCGTAGTCTATACACATACTGTAAACTCCACCCACAGGTGGGCTATAAGGGAGCACTCCATAGGTACGACACAAAACAAACTCGTAGAAGGCGCGATTGGGCATGCGACAAGGCACTCAAGGCAATGCTGAGATAGATATACCAATTGCATATCCGGACCGGTGGTAATACATAGGAGCTACTACCACCCACCTTGAAACACAATCCCAAATCAAAATCAAGGGCTGGCCACCAAATCATCACAACGTCATAATATGGTATCAAAGAAATATGTCTGATAGGAGGTGCGACCCCACTTGGCAGCGTGGCTCCTGTTTTAACCACATCAAGCTGACTCACGGGAGTCAGGGCTATGTAAATACCTCATATAGAATTGTTCACCAAACCATCCTGCTTCATTTCTAGAATCTCCACCACGTACATAGTTGTTAGTGTGCTTTTCGGTATTGGCAGAGAGTATGACAATATCCGATCTCGATCTCTTTAACAGCCAAACGTTTATTTCACACCGGATGGTTCTTTTACATTTCAAAAGTCAATTCATAATTTGTATGAAACTATCATATTCAATTTCAAATCATTTCTCTTTCGAAATCATATTCACTTTAATCTATATTCACTTTCAAAATCATGTTCACTTCCAAATCATATTCACTTTCAAATCATATTCACTTTTGAAATTCACATTCACTTTGAATTTATCGATAAGTTCTGTTAATTTATTTGTCATTTCAAAATCATCTTATTCACTCAAATATGTCATTTAACAAAAGGGTATCAATTTCAAATTCCAACTTAGATTGTATCATCATTAAGGATTTAGATATAAATACTTCATCTTTACACAGTTTGAAATTTTAGAAAGTAGTTTAAGCAATTATAAATAGTTTATATTGTTTTTAAATAGTTTAAATAGATTTAAAATAGTTTAAATAGTAAAATAGTTTAAATAGATTTAAATTTGATTTAATTAGATAAATCTATATGGATTTAAAATAGATTAAATAGATTTAAATGATATTAAATAGATTTTAAATGGATTAAATAGATTTTAAAATAGATTTAAAATAGATTAAATAGATTTAAATTATATTAAATAGATTTAAAATAGATTAAATAAATTTAATTGGTTTAAAATTGGTAAAATAGATTAAATTGGTTATAATAGATTAATATAAATTAAAATAGTTTAAATTGATTAAAATAGTAAATTTAATGAAAATAGTTTAAATTAGTTTAACGTAGATTTCAAAGTTATATCCAAACATTTCAATAACTCAATTCCGATAGATTCATTTATTTATGCCACTTCAGCTTTGAATTTCCAATTTAAATCCCTTGAACAAATCATTAAATCAATTCCAATTTCAACACTCACGTTTGGATTATGAAAAATAATTCAGTTTTATATAAATCAATTTCTATAAAAAAATGCCAGTTAACTGAATTCAAAATTTCAAAGCTTCAAAAATCATTTAATTTAACCAATCCAGTGTTCGTATATAATTTTCTACCCTAGGATTAAGTGATACGGATATTTATCATTTCAATCTGCAATAAAAATTTATGGTTATATATCTTTTCAAACTGCAATCCCGAACTAAATAATAATCCATAAAATTGCTTGAGTCTATCATTTCAACCCATAACGATCTTTCCCTAATCTATAGATCATTCGGGTATGTATCATTTCAACCCATAAGTGATTTTCCTAACAATAACTAAGGGAACTTGTAAAGTGATAACAATATATAAATTAATATAACATCCAATCATCTAACATCAACAAACAACCAAACATCCATCATAACCATCATCCAATTCAACCAATAAATTACAATAAATAACTGATTATCATTTACAGGTAATAAAGGGTAATTTAAATTCAATAATAAGTTAAATGGCAATTTAATTCAAATAAATTCAAATTAATTGGAATGGCGATTTAATTACACCAACGGCCATAAATAAATTTCTAACCACATCATAAATTTAATTTAACTAACATAAGAAATTTTAGAAGTTGTGAGTGGGTTAAAACACTCACCTTCCATTTTAAATCGATTTAAAATCCAAAATAGGGCCCAAATTTGAACAGTCTCAGAATTCATCCAAACCGGCGTCAAAATATCCAAAGTTTCAATATGATCATAGCGGAACAAACTATGCGTGAAACGGACCTCATACGTAAAATTTATGATACTTAGAATTTTGAAATCGCAATTTAAATAAATATAATAAAAGATGATTAGCCAAATAGAAGCGGCCACGTCACCCTTTTTCTCCAGCATGCACGCTAGAACCCGATGCACACGAAACCCTCAAAGCCACCACATCACGTTCAATCATCGCCCCATCTATCATCGACCGAACCTAAGCCAGAATCCGCCCTAACGTCGACCGACCACCCTATGCCTACTCGACCACCCGAGCACCCAGATTAAGGCAAACAAAAACCCAGCCACCGTTAGTTTTCAAACCCTAATTGAATTAACGGTGACGATCTAGCCGTTAACAACTCAAACTACCGATGCCGATGATCTCTAATCGCCAATCTTCACTCATCTATACCCTCCAATCGACGATCCGACGAAATTGATCACAACACAACGAACGAACGAGAGTTAATCACCCAATTCTTGCCATACATAAACTCGAATCGAAAAACAGACTATAGATTTGACTTGCGCTCGTCGATGGCTTGAAATCAATATATAATTCGATATAGATTGAGGATTTTTATTTTTCGATTTGATTTTGATTTGCAATTGAATTTATAATTTTTTTTGATTTGTTTTCCATCAGAGAGAGAGAAGCAGATAGAATTGTACGAACAGACAAATGGGATAAGAAATAGTTAGTGTTTATAACATGTTATATATAGGTTTTGAACCCGTACGATAAAACGACAAGTCTGATCGTTACGAAACTTAAAACCCTATAATAATTCACCGTTACGGATCTGATGGAACTGCCTTCGTAAAAATCCAAGACGGTGGCCAAAATGGCTATTTTCACACTAATTAAATAAATTATTATTGAATTAAATTTATCACTTCTTATATTCAAATTAATTAACTAACTATTTTTATCATTTTTAATTACATGGAAATTTACAATAATTTAAAGCAAATTTACATATTAATTCAGTGTTAATTATTTCACTAATTACATTGTTCAATTTTAAGTGTAATTAATCCAATTAATTATAATTTAATTCCAATAAATTGATTTTATTTGATTTCAATCTTGATACTCAATCAAATATTACTTTAATAACATAGTTAACATTTGTAGATATCTTATTTCACTAATAGGCTACATTTCCATCTTTTTTTTGCATTAACTGCTATATTTCCATTATATGGAATTTTAGTAAATTTTATTATAATTTAAAATCTGAATAAATTAATTTTCTTTGTTTCATTCTTTTTCTTTCATAAATTATTGCCCTGTAAATGAAATTTACATTTCTATACCTTTTATTACGTTCACACATTGCAGTTATTGTCTTAATCCACATTAATGTAACATTTGTTTACATTTATTTGTAATTGGTTAATTTAATTGGTAACAGATAAAAATTATTCACCTTTCTACATTTAATAGCATTTGTAAGTTTATTATTTACAAACAATTGTTATAACAACTTACATAACACTGCTTTTATTCAGTTACCCTTAATTATGTACAATCTCATTAATTAATTCAATATTTACGTTTGCTTTCTTATATTCAATTTATAACCAAGTATAACATTTAAATTATTTCAATTGATTGGACTTCCATTAAAATTGTTAATATTTAACTCAAATTAACATTATTATATTTTATTCTAGTTGTTATTTTTATTAATATATCACAAATTTTTATTTCTCCCAATATTAAGTCACAAAACCTTATTAAATTTACAAACTTTTAATTATCGAAAATTACGGGTAGTTACAAATTGTGAAGGTATATGTGTATGTATGTGTGTGTACATGCATATGTGTATGTGTCTCAAATAACATTACAATGATTTGAAACAACTTCTGTTCGACGTAAGGTCGCAAATCCGGAAGTTGAATCGTGGTCACATTTTCATTTTTTAATCAAACTGTTTATTTATTCAAACAAAACTTCAAATTATTTTCTTATCATCTCTTAGGAACTAAAAAAATTATTTAAGTTATAAAACCATATGTACTAATATAAAAATCCAATTGTAAAAATATGACGTCGATCTGCCAATATGCAACGAAGTTTGTGTATTTTTATAAAACAAGTATATATGTTTATAAAACCATTATGAATCACTTATTATCATTATACGATAATTAAATTAATTTGAAAAAGGCTATTATATTATACCGTTTAATAAATTTTTAGAAACTTGTATTTTCAAACCGCAAAAATGTGATGAAGCTAATTTCTTTCCAAAATGAGTTTACGTATTTATAAAGCCATTCGAATTGAATATTATCACTATATAATAAATCAAAATGTATTATTTAATATTTAAAATTACTTATTTGAGTATTTAAAATTAATTAAATATTCCAGATTTAAGTGATAAAATTTCGGGTCGTTACAGTAGTGCTATGGAAACCTACATCGGAGTTGATGTGCATGGAAGATGCCTTTGATACTACTATAGCTTGGTCAATTGCAAAAGTCATTAAAGGAACGAAATGAAAGGTGAGATGTCTATTATATATCAAACAATAATGATAGACTAGAGTGAATTTTATTTTCTATTGACAAAACATAGAATGATCAGTTTCAGTAAATGATCTGGTCCTATTGTTATCTACAGGTACATAATCTTGGTACCTGTAGACTGAATTTAATTTACCAAAACTGATTATATAACTTATTACCTTTTACTTGTCGTTTTTTAGTATTTTGTAAAATTAGTTTGGATGTGTGAAAAAGAATCATTTCATGTTCTATAGTGTCCATATTTTTAAAGTTTAGGTTTTGAGATACTAATGTTAGAGAATGATAAGTTGGGAAGTTGAACAGTTGTAAACATTTCAATCATGTTGTTTGGTTATGTTCATGATCTATTGCAAAATTTTGTAAACATTTTTATCATGTTGGATATTTTGGAAAACATTAATGATTCAGCTTAGAACAATATTATGTGAAAAACTAGTAAACTGCTGACCCTTGTTAAGTTACTGATTCAGTTTCGAGTAGTATTATGTACATAACTCAAGTTATGAGTAGGCCGCATCTCTTTGTTTTTGGATAGAGTGGATGCTATCAAGATAGGTTGACATAAGAAATTTTAATATACAACTTGTGTATAAAGAAGACATAAATGCATGGAGTCTAGGTAGAATACAGAAGAGACGCCCTTCTCACACTTGAACTTGAACTTAGATGCATAGAAAATAATAAGATAAAGTCAAACATCATGCTTAATGGCCTTTCTGTACTCTGTTTGATCATCATAATACTCGAATCATAATGCACAACAATCCCCATTTGCGTGCAGTTTTGTGGTGTGTGCGCATGTGATTTTTTATATGTTCATGTATGGTTGTTTTTGTGTATGGTTGTGTGTATATGCAGTTGCATCAGTGTGTGTTAATGTATGAGTATATATGTGTGTTAAAACTGTGTATGTGCATAAGTAAATGTGTAGGTGTGCTTCGTGTTGTGTGTTTATGTGTGTATGTAATTCTTTGTGTGTACTTTTGTGTATGCGCTACCTTGTGTGTAAATCTGTGTACAAAGTTGTGTGTGTATATATATGGACATGGCTATGAATATATATACATATCTGTGTATGTGTGTGTGTGATATTCTGCATGTTGTGAAATATTGTCTGCTTAGGTGCTCCCTGTATGTGTTGTGTAGTGTTGTGTATGTGTTTGTGCCGTGTGCATGTTGTGTATGTGCTGTGTATATGTGTTTGTGTTATGTGTGAGTTATTTAATACGAGTGTTGTGCGTGTGTTGATGAATCGATGTGTGTATAGGTAGATAAGCTTCAGTAAATTATATATATATTCATACTTATTGGTTACTGTAATCAGCTTCAGTAAATGATCAGGTCTCATTATTGATTATCACATAGTTCACATTGTTGATTATTACTTATCTACAGATATAAAAGCTTTTCTGAAGTAATGATCAGCTGAATCAGAAAATGTTTACGGTAGTTCAGTTGTTTATGGAACTTGCTTAGTCATCTATATTACAACATTTTGTTTATGGTAATTCAGTTGTGTAAACTTCTCTATGTATAGATTTTACGTTAAATTCTTATCTTGAAACAACTATGTTTATATATGGTTACGTATAGTTGTTTATCTATCTATGGTTATGCGACGAATGGGAATTTTTTTTGACCCTCGAAAATCGACACTAATATATCCTTGGTATTCACGTACCGCAAATTCAAGTGCCGAAAACCTGATCGTTAGGGGTAAAAAGAAACGAAAATAAAAGATAGAACAAATAGAATCTCAGATCGCATTAAAAACAACTTATAATTTGACATACGGAAGATTACATACAATCACTCCAAGTGATCTAGCAATGTTATGTGCAAACCCATCGATGATAGTTGTCATGGTGTATCCTTATAAGTGCTGGTAGGTACATAATACAGGTATAGCGGAATATAGATAACTTCTTCAAAAGATCCAAATTGCTCCATGCCAAAATACTTCAAGCTTTCCTAACTACTTGGCTGCCCAAGGAAATTAGGGCACCTAAAGTTTAAAGGATAAGAAAAATAACCTCTGGGTCAGTCATGAGACTGGTGTGAGAAACTCAAAATATGCATTTTGAAAACAAAAGGTATCTCATAAGACCACGCCACACATAAATATGACACAGGATTTTACCTTATGATAACCAAAACATTTGCTACGTAAAATCATTTGATATTATTTTTAATGGCGTTCTTTGAAAAACACTTTTCAAGTAAATATATTCAAATAGCTGAATTGTTACATTGGGTTAAATTTGATGAAATAATAGGTTTAAAATCAAGTCCGAGGGCACTTATTGGAGAACGGATTTCAATACAATGGCAAGGTGGGGGATTACCTTTCTTACAGTTTACCTCCAGATGGATATACCTAGGGTCTAGATACTAAACTCCTATACCAACACAGAACCGACCTACCCCTTTGCTGGATAGTACTGAATATGACATCACCCCAATCGTTACCGACCTTAAACGGGATCCTGAAGCATACACCACATACTCGACATATAGAGAGTAATCTAGAAAGGTGATGACCTTCTCTTAATGGTTGCGGCCCATATAGCTCTGCCGCATCTACCTTGCTTTAGCCATTTCCAGTTGATGAGGTCTGAGGTGACGTTTTACCTTTTATATAGCTTATTCCACTTTGAACGCCACACTTCCATTCCATGATCACAGAACTGATTTCTGCCAACGTATAACTCCTGAGCTCGTACGTATTAGGAAAGGGTGTTAAGCTAAGAGAAGTTGCCTTCTCCACCGCCAAACAAATGATATGTACATAGAGATCAATTTATGTAATTAGGAATGCAATGTCAGACATTTGTCCATACAAGTTGTCCATGAAAAGGACAAACCGAAGGTACTCTTCTACCATATCCCGTCGGGAGTTACCATTAGTAGCAAGAAGTCCTTGCATCGAAGATCTCAAATGAAGAACTGCTGCCACATAATATGATATGGGAAAATTCCCCCGAGGGTCAATGACAAGCAGTCCTACATTCCATCTTCCAAATCATATCCATGTCTTCAAGTCGAATGTGTAAATTGGTTCGAAGTGGTCTTGGATAGAAATCATCCAAATCTGACACCGTGTTCTTTCAAACCAATCATCGATAAAAGTGGTCAAGTTAATAGGTTAATAATATTTAATTAATTCATTTCTTTTTATCAAAAATATCTTTTAGAGATAACTTAACACTTCTTTCCAGGATATGCGGAATCATTAAACTTCTCTTATAAAACCCTTTGATAACTTCTTTCAAGCAAACCAAATTTACTATCCCCTCCGTCTGGCCAGTTCAGATAGCCAGGGACAATAGGAAACTAGTTTTTCAAACTCAAGCCTAGACACTATCTCTTTGACACCTATAAGGCGGTCAAGTTATTTGATCGACTTTAAATCATTTAAAATTTAACCTTTCCGTAAATTCTTTAAAATCATCTTTAAAACACAAATTAAATTATTTGAAAACATTTATAAGAGATTTGAAAAAGAACGGTTGCGTTTGAAACTATATTCAAAAGTTATAATAAAGTTCCGTTGAAAAGTGATGTGGAAAGTGCTTTTTTAGCTATATTGATCAAAACTAAATTTTATCATTTAGAAATTCATTTTTATAACTCAAATCACTTTTAAAACATTTTAAAAGACTTTAATAATTTATTTCATACTTAAAAAAAATCAAAATTCCATTTTCAATGAAATCCATTTTTGAATTTCGAACTGCAAAAACACGATTTGTTCAAAAACTTGTTTTACGCGTATTTCGAAATCTACTTATTGAAATCTCAATTTTCTTTATGTGTCAAAAACTATGGATGTAATAGCTTCGGAAAATTCTTATCTTGAAGAATTACGAGCTATATTCCATTCTATACACTGTTTGACTTTTATGGCGTGAAATTGCGAACTACCGTTACGCTACGCATCTATTTTTGACTAAATTTTCCATTTATTTTTCAAACTTCACCAAAACTCTTTCATATGTTTATAAAACATTTAAACTCATTATTAAACCATTTTAAAGAGGTTTAACATTCCATATTGTAACGACCTGGTTTTTTTAGCGCTCGAAAATCGACATCAATACGTCCACTGTATCAAATACCAAACAATCGAATGCCGAAAAATCGAACCATTAGGGTTAAAGAAAAAAGGGGTAGAAGAAGAAATAGAAAAAAATATCAAGATCTGACAATCGCAGTGGAATAATATATAATAGATAACAACTGATTTCTATACAAAAGAATCTATAGTTGTTTATACATTACATCATCAGAGTATAACACAAATCAACAACCAAATTCAGGACAGTTATAATAAATTGTCCTTCCAAAGCTTAATATACAGCTTACACTGCACAGTGGAATATATATCTACGGAAATACGGCTTTTCATCCAACGCGTCTCTTGAGCTCCACAGCAATCCATCCAGAATCTGTACTCTATAATACTCGGTCTGACCCGAGCAATATAGTTAAATAACACATGAATCAGTGTGGAAAACCAGAGTGAGAAAACACATCCAATTGAATTATTAAAGTTTTCAAAATCCTTTTGAAATCAAAGGTATCTCGTAAGACCACGCCACAAATAAACATGCTGGGTTTTTACCTTATGATAACCCAAACATTTTTATCAAATTCGTCTGATATTATAATAGTGTCTATAGAAAGTAAAATAGAATCTAGATGAAATGCTTGCATCTCACGTTTCAGCATGGTTGGGCACAATCAAAACCGTATAGGCACTTATTGGAGATTGGATTCCATACAATGGCAGGGCTACTGAGGTACTTCCCGTCACAGTACCTGGTCTAGATCGGTGTACCGAGGATCCACCCTGATCCCCTACAACACAAGACTAGAGCTACCCTATAGCGGATAGTCCGAATAAGATCACCCCACAGTTGGGATCAGCAACCGTCCACACAGCCGAAATAAGGGACATCTAGATAGGGATGACCTTACCCTAATTGGTTGCTAGCCACTTAGCCTTGTGTGCACCTCCTCTGTTTTAGCCATTCCTAGTTGATGAGGCTCGATGCTATACGTTACCTTTTTAGCACACATTCACTTAGAATGCTTATTGTCCTCCTGACGATGTTCTGATAGCATTCGTCCATATAAGTCTGTTCCAGGTTCGAATGGAGCCGAAGGCATTACTCCTACTACATCCATTTTAGAATCACCCTCAGAATTAGTAGTGATTAGCACTTGCACTTCACTACTTCATCTTCGACTCCAAGCTCTTGTCTTCCTCACGAAAACGTTCAAACTGGATCGAAGTGGTTTTCAGAAAATTAATCCCGATCCCGGTCTCTTCGAAACAATCAGCGCATTATCCAATATTGATAGTCGGTTATTTGACTATCAAAAACATTCACAAATAATCATCAACCCTAATAATTTTCCAAATTATTTATTTCAAAATATTTCCACAAGATATCTTCTGCACTTTAATTCCTTTGAAAATAGTTTTCAAATCCCTTTTTCTTTCGTGGAAATAAATTTCCACCCAACTGTTTTATTTCCACTGAAACTACCAAGTCTTGATACTTTATATTTTAAAATAATTTAAATCACTTTATCTTAAAATATATATACTTTAAAAACATTAAAAAACTACTTAAAACACATTATTTAAAATACTAGTGATGAAATTTTATAATAATTTCTCATGTAAAACTTAAGCCAAAATAAATTTTAAAATAAAAGTTATGAAATTCTATACAAGTTTTTAAAAAAAACTAACCAAACTATCTTTAAAATAAAACTACTTTATAAAATATAAATATTAATAATTATCTTTCTAAATCATAATACAAATTAACCTTTTAAAATAATTACTACTATAAACAATTTAATAAATATTTACCTTTAAAATTTTAAACAACTTAAATAATAATTTGCCAAAATCATTCTTTTGAAACACTTTAAAACTTTTCATCTTATACTTAAAAATCTGCTTTGAAAACGTACTTGGCTTTTTAGGGAAATACACTTTCCTTTCACACCTTTAAAAATAAACCACAATTTATTTTAAAACAAATTACCCATTCCTTTATAAATTCCCACCGTGAATTTATACTTCCAAATATCCATTGATATCTTATTTCACTTTATAAACCCAGTTTATAAATTCTCTAGTCTCATCCTCCTTTTAAATTACAGTTTCAAACACTTAATCAGTTTTCAAATTGATTTTCAAAACTAACTCCATTTTTAAAATAATACCCAAATTTATTTTAAAATCCATTAATTCCATATTTACTTCTATATTTATGATTTAAAATCTTAATTTAAATTGAAATATCCACTTCATACTTCATTCAAAATTCTACCCTTTTATTTCTTCCCAAACAGTTAAATCTTAAATTTTAAAATCCTTTAAATTTTTAGCCAATATCACTTAAGTCTCCAAAACCCTTTTATTTTTATTTATTTAAAATCTCTATAATTATTTCCATTTTATTTAATAGAATTTAAAATCAACTTTTATTCTTTTCCAATTCATTCTTTAATTTATCCAAACTCTCTATAATTATTTACTTAAAATTCCCTATTTTATTTTCTTTTAAAAAAATTCAATCTTTATATTTTTTATATTTGAATATATCTTCTTGGATCTGGTGGTTGGAATCGAAGGGGAGGGTTGTCGTCGACGTGCTGGTGGCGGCGGCAATCACCGGAGTGTCGGTATTCATCTGTGCATGTGCACGTGTGTGTGTTGTATCAGATGGTTTGGTGGTTGCTGCTATGTTAGGAAGAAGAAGGAGTGGTCTCGGGTTTTGACTCGGGAAAGTTTTATGATGGCTCGAGTGTGCTTTCGGTTAGTTCGCGTGGGTTTTAACATGTTATAACAGTTTTAAAATTTGAAATAAACGAAGTTTAACAAAAAAAGAGTAAGTGGATCGGGTTTGGGCTCGGGTTAGATCTGGGTTAGACTCGGGTCAGTGTACGGTATTACCAATTTTTTGAAAAAAGTTAAAAAAATCAAGTTTTAAAAGTTAAACAATCTCTTAATTAATTCGTTTGTATAATAAATGTCTTATTTAAGTTTGGGATTAGTTAAAGTTTTAAAATAAATTATTTTAAATTAACTAAGTTTAAGATATTTATTAATTGTCCTTTATTTGTAATTAATTCTTAAGTTCATTTAAATAAATTTAAATAGTGTAATTAAGTTGCTAATTAAAGAAGGGTAAATGTTTTAATCATTAATTAACTTAAAGGTCTTAAGTTAAATTATAGGTTAATGATAAATTATTTCCAAGGTTTATTAAATAAGATTTAAATGATAATTAAGTAATTAATTAAGATAAATGGTTTATCTTTAATTAATTAAGGACTTGAGTAATTAAGATTAATTAATAAAGGATAATTAATTAATAATTAGAGGATAATAAATTAATAATTATAGGATAATTAATTAATGTAAGTAATTAAAGAATGTTTAATTAATTCCATTAATTAATTAAAATAATAATAACAAATGGTTTGTAATTAATTAATGTTAATAAGCAGGGTTAGGTAATTAATTCATAAATAATTAATTTATTTTGTAATAATTAAATTAATTATAATTATGTGATTAATTAATCTTCCTTAGGGATGATTAATTATATTGAATGTTTGGATTGATTAATATTTATATAGTATGTTAATCTGTGATGTTCTGTGATATACACTACTTTGGATGTTACTGTTGATAAATGTGTGTATTTATCTGTGAAGAAACACTGTGTGAATATAATATTCTGAATTGAACCAAATTGTTTCGCTTAAACAACTTGGCCTTTAAGACGACGTTTGTATTTCGATGAGACCGGGATCGGGTGTCAAATTTGTTATCCAAAAACCACATCGATCCAAATTAAACGATTGGTTATGAAATCTCAAGTGAAGATCAAGATGAAGATTCAGAGTGCAAGGGCTATTTGTCGTTAACTCTGAGGGTGATTCCAAAACGAGTGTAATGGAGATAGTGTCTTTGGTTTCCTTCGAACTTGGAATGGACTTGTCTAGATGAATGCTATCAGACCATCGTCAATGGAGGACGAACCCGATCACTTGGCTACTCGTAAAAATTTGAGTACCCAAGAGTTTAAGAAAATAGAAATAAACTCCAGGTCATACATGGGTCTGGTGTGAGTAAATGGTTAAGTTGTTTAACTTTAAAATCATTGTGAAATAAGAGGTATCTCGTAAAACTCTCTGCAAATAAACACGGATAAGTTTTTCCCTTACGATAACCAAAAACATTGATAGGAAATCCAGTTATAATATAATAGTGTCTAGGGTTTTCAATATAAAATACGAAATAGCTGGAATGCTTACATCTCACGTTCCAACATAGTTGGGCACAACCAAAACCGTATAGGCACTTATTGGAGATTGGATTCCATACAATAGTAGGGCTACTGGGGTACCGCCCGTCACAGTACGTGGTCTAGATCATTGTACCGAGGATCCACCTTGATCCCCTGCAACACAAGACCGGAGCTACCCTTTACTGTATAATCCGAATAAGACAACCCCACGGTTGTGGCAAATAACCACCCACACAACCGAAAAAGGGACCTCTAGATAGGGAAAAATCTCATCCTACTTGGGTGCTACCTATTTAGCCTTGCGTGCACCTCCCCTATTTTAGCCATTCCCGGTTGATGAAGCTTGAGGCTACGATTACCTTTTTAGAACCATATCTTGGAATATTGTAAAGAAATGTATAAAATGATTTTGAGTGCGGTGATTGGATATTATCGCTAAGTAGTATCCAGGTAATTAAAAGCAAAAAGGAAATTGATGAATTTGATTTCAGGAGATAAAATTTTATGGCCCGACAAAAAGGTATGTATTTAAATTTCTATATGAAATTTGATGATTTTCTGGTTTAACCACTTAGCCTTTTGTTTCCTTTTGAAATCTAGGGCCTGTAGAGGCATTTTGTAGTTGTATCGATCTAGCCGCGCAAAAGAGACGCTGGCAACAAATTTCAAATATTTAGGGAGTTATAACAATTTTGAGAAAATTCTGATAATTTAAAATTTGGTTTTAAATTTAAAATTGAATTGTTAAGTAAATAATGTTGTTTGGAAAATATGGAAGATTTTGGGAAGTTAGTAGAAGTGATAGTGGGTCTTTAATAAAAAGATTTGTTTTGAAAAGTTGTTAAAACTGTTTGGTTTGGGAAAATAGTAAACGGGTATTGGACCATTCTTCTTAACTAGTAATTTTGGGGACGAAATTGTTTGAAGGTGAGAGTAATGCGACGACCCGAAATTTCTGGATATTTGAAATTGAAATATTTAATTGATTTTAAATATTTGAAAGTTGGTTTAACTTGAATTTCAAATACCAAAATTTACTTGGCAATTAAATTATTGAATTTAATAATTGGAAATTGGTTAAAATATTGAATCCTGATTTTAAAGCTCGTTAAAAATATTTCAAAGGCTTGGAAAATTTATATTTATAGTACTGAAGATAATGAAATCTTTAGAATTGAATTTGGAAGTGTTTCGTTAAGTTTTGAAAAATATATCATTTGATCGATATTTAAAAATAGCTTTCGAAGCACAGTCTTCGAATTTGACAAAACCAATTTCATTAGATCCATAATAGTGTATTATTATCTGGTTTCAATTTTCATAGTATTTGGAGTTGTCGTGTGATCGTTTGATAGATAAACGCGCTGAATCTATATCGAAAATCTAATATAATAACTGGGTCCAAAAAGCTCTCTTCTCCATACGATCGAGTTAGGACTCAAAACCTTTTCTATTGCGTTTGGAATAGAGGTTTAACATTATAAATGCCTAGTGGCACGCCTCGATTGGAGATCGAGATTGTAAGTTGCAGAAATCAAGATGATTTAAATTTTAAATTTAAATAATATTGATATTCAAATTGTTTTGACATAAGGTTTTTTCATTCAAACACGTGACCCCCTGATATAACGTGTGTCCATCCTGTTAACACGCGTTCCCCTTTCTCTTTAAAAATAAAAATAAAAATAAATAAACGAACGAAGAAAAAATTTATAATGGCCAAGCATTTTTTTATCAATCCAGTCCCGCTTTTGATAATCACGGCCTCGATTTCATTTTCGTATCGCCTTCTATTTCTTTTCGTTGATAATCATGAATCTCGTCCTCCTCTAAATTAATCGAAAGTCAAATCCCATAGGTCTTGTTCCTCCCTTATTTTATGGTTTCCTAACTTCAATTTTCCTCGATTCTCCAAAGTGAATAAATGTTTCATTCGGCCTCGTCTCCTTCCAAAACAAAATCGCGATTAATGGTGGGATGCTCGAACTCGTGAAGCGATGTCGCAAAGGATCAGAGGCTGTGCGATGGTAGGTAGGTCTTGGGTTGAGTTCGACTTGGGTCGTGATCTGGAAGCGTGGCCAGCGGGGAGGAGGCCGATTTGGTGGGAGTAGGCCATGTCGTGGTGGTGGTATTGTACCTCGCAATGGTCGGCTGAAGGATGCGGCGCCTATTTTAGGTATTCGATTTTAGTTTTTTTTTTATTTAATGTTGTTTAAATTAAATTGTAAATTAATTTTGATGATGATTTCAATTATTAGAGGATTTTTTTACGAGGTGGGAAATGTTTGATTTAAAGGAATTTTTTTTACAGCAACTCACTGTTTAAAAAAAATAGTAGTAAGATATGTTTACTATTTATTCCTTTCAATGTAAAGAGTTATAGATATATATGTATATATAGTAGAAGGAAAGAAAATGTTAGACAGGGAATAATTATAGATTTTGGAAAATATGAGGATTTGTATAAAGATTTGATTTTAATCTATATAGATTATTTCTTATAAGTATATATATAAAAAAATTCAAAAATAAAATAAAAATATATTCTCATATTTTAAATTTTTTAGTATTTTTAAATAGTGGATTGGTGATTAAATTTGTTCAATTAACTTATTTAATTTATTATAGTCATTAAAAGATTTTTAAGGGAGTTAGCTTAAAATTTTAATTATTTGTTAAATTAAATTACTAGTTCAAAAACCAAATTATTAGTTTAAATTAGTAAATAGTAATTAATTGTTCAATCAATTCAAATGTTAATAAACTGTGAAATGTTATACAAGGTCCAAAATTTGAAAGGAAAAAGTCGAGTTTGGATCGGACTGCAAATAAAATCAAAGGCGAGTTAATCTCACTCATTCGAATTTCCTTCTTAAATTTAAATAGTTAAATTTAAATTATTGGTTGTTTGCTTGAATTGATAATTTATTATCAGCATTGGATGTGATATTTTTTATATATATATATATATATATATATATATATATTGGAGTGATTGATTTTCCACATAATAGCGGATGACCCCATATACCGCAATATCCTGCCTTGAAGCGGGATTGGTATTTTTATATTGTGCTAACATCTGTAGATGCAGGGAACAGGTTGGCGGGATCCAACTGGATTCCTCAAATATTAAATTTATTTTATATTCAGTAATGTGATGTATGCGATAATCTATGATGGATTATATTGATTTTATTTGGAATTAAAATTATTAAATGCTATGGCTTAGTTGAATATATATCAGCATTTTAGAAAAATGAAATCTATATAAAGTAGGATTTTTAAAAGGAAACAAAAAGGGAAATTTTTAAGTAAATATTATAGTGAATTCAAATAAATTAAAGGAATGAATTTGGAAAAGAGATAAAGGATTTATTTTTAATCTTATTTATTAAATTCAACGATGGGAGAAAATAGGGATTTGAATAAATAGGAAAAGGATTTTATTTAAAATAAAGACTTAAGCAATATTGTTTGGTAAAGTACGAAGAAATATATTTTTAAAATTTAAGACTTGAAATGAGTTTGGGATAAATGAAAGGAGAATTTGAAATAAAGTATGAAATTAATATTTCGATTTAAATAAGATTTTAAATCATAATAAAGGAGTAAAATCTGAAATTAATGGGTTTGAAATAAATTTGGATGAGTAAAGGAATTTATTTTAAAATGGAGTTGGTTTTGGAAACTGATTTGAAAATCGACTAAGTGTTGAAAGTGTGAATAAAGGAGAATGAGATTGCGAAATTTATAAACAGGGTTTATAAATAAAGTGAAATATTTATCAGAGGATATCAGGATGGGAATTTAAAGGTTTAAAAAAAATAGTGGTTTTATTTTTAAAGGTGTGGAATGGAAGGTGTATTTTTCTGAATAGCCAAGTATGTATTCAAAATAGATTTTTAAGTATAAGTTAGAGGTTTTAAAGTGGTTTTAAAAGATTGTTTTAGAAAGAAATTATTATATAGTGGTTTTAAATTTTTTAAAAGTAAATATTTATTAAGATTATTTATATAAGTAAAGTATTTTAAAGGTTTATCTAAGTATTATGATTTAAAGATAATTATTTGATATTTATACCTTATAAAATAACTTTTATTTTTAAATTTAGTTTTGGCTTAAGTTTTGTATGAGAAATTATTATAAAATTTTCATAGCTAGTATTTCACATTAAATGTTTTAAGTAGTTTTTATTTTTAAATGTTTTAAATTATATATATTTTTGGATAAAGTGATTTAAATTATTTTATAAATCTAAAATATTAAGGCTTGACGATTTTTAGTGGAAATAAAACAATTGGGTGGGAATTTTCTTCCGAGAGAGAAAAATGATTTGAAAACTGTTTTTCAAAGGGTTGAAGTATGGAAATATATACCTTGCAAAGATATTTTGAAATTAATAAATAATATGGAAAACTATTAATGCCTGATGGTTGCTTATGGATGTTGTTTGATAGTTAAATAACCGACTATCAATATTGGCCAATGCGTTGATTGTTTCGAAGAGACCGGGATTGGGATTAATTTTCGAAAACCACTTCGATCCGGTTTGAACGTTTTTGTGAGGAAGACAAAAGCTTGGAGTCGAAGATGGAGCAGTAAAGTGTAAGGGCTAATCGCTACTAATCCTAAGGGTGATTCGAAAAAATGGATGTAGTAGGAGTAGTGCCTTCGGTTTCGTTCGAACCCGAAACGGACTTGTATGGTCGATGCTATCAGAACATCGTCAGGAGGACGATGTGCATTCTAAGTGAATGTGTGCTAAAAAGGTAACACATAGCCTCGAACCTCATCAATCGGGAATGGCTAAATTAGGGAAGGTGCACAAGGCTAAGTTGCTAGCAACCAATAGTGTAAGGCCATCCCTGTCTAGATGTCCCTTATTTTGGGTGTGTGGGCGGTTGCTGACCCAACCGCGGGGTGATCTTATTCGGACTATCCAGTAAGGGGTAGCTCCGGTCTTGTGTTGCATGGATTAGGGTGGATCCTTGGTACGCTGATCTTGACCAGGTACTGTAACGGGCGGTACCCCTGTAGCCCTGCCATTGTATGGAATCCAATCTCCAATATGGGCCTGTATGGTTTTGCTTATGCCCAAGTGTGCTGAAACGTTAGATGCAAGCATTTCAGCTAAATTCTATTTTACTTTCTATAGACACTATTATAGTATCATATGAATTTGATAAAAATAGTTTGGTTATCGTAAGGTAAAACCCGGCATGTTTATTTGTGGCATGGTCTTACGAGATACCTTTGATTTAAAAAGGATTTTGAAAACATTAATAATCCAATTAGGTGTGTTTTCTCACTCTGGTTTTTCAGACTGACTCGGGTGTTATTTAACTATAATGCTCGGGTCAGACCGAGTATTATAGAGTACAGATTATGGATGGACTGCTGTGGAGCTCAGGAGACGAGTTGGATGACGAGGCGCATTTCCGTAGATTTATATTCCACTGTGCAGTGCAAGCTATATATTCAGCTTTGGGAGGACAAGTTATTATAACTGTCTTGAATTTGGTTATTGATTTTTGTTGTACTCTGATGATGTAATATATAAACAGTTATAGATTCTTTTGTATAAAAATATGTTGTTATCTATTATATATTTTCCTCTGCGATTGTGAGATTCTTATATTGTTTTCTATTTCTTCTTCTACCTCCTTTTTCTTTAACCCTAATTGTTCGGTTTTTCGGCATTCGATTGTTCGGCATTTAATACAGTGGACGTATTGATGTCGATTTTCGAGCATCGAAAAATCGGGTCGTTACAATATGGAATGTTAAACCTCTTTAAAATGGTTTAGCAATGAGTTTGAAATGTTTTATAAACATATGAAAGAGTTTTGGTGAAATTTGAAAAGAAATGTAAAATTTAGTCAAAAATAGGCGCGTAGCGTAACAGTAGTTCACCATTTCGCGCTATAAAAGCCAAATGAGTGTATAGAATGGAATATAGCTCGTAATTCTTCGAGATAAGAATTTTCGGAAACCATACATCCATAGTTTTCAACACATCAAGAAAATTGAGATTTCAATAAGTAGATTTTGAAATATGAGTAAAACAAGTTTTTGAAAAAATCATGGTTTTGCAGTTCGAAATCCAAAAATGGATTTCATTGAAAATGGATTTTTGAATTTTTTGTCAAAATGTCAAATAAATTTTAAAAATCTTTTAAAATTTTTTAAAAGTTATTTGAGTTATAAAAATGAATTTCTAAATGATAAAATTTCGTTCTGATCGATATAGCTAAAAAAAGCACTTTCGACAGCACTTTTCAACGATACTTTATTATAACTTTTGAATACAGTTTCAAACGCAACCGTTCTTTTCCAAATCTCTTACAAATTTTTTCAAATAGTTTAATTAGTACTTTAAAGATTATTTTAAAGGATTTACGCAATGGTTAAATCTTAAATGATTTGAAGTCGATCAAATAACTTGACCGCCTTATTGGTGCTAAAAAGGTAACGCATAGCCTCAAGCTTCATCAACCGGAATGGCTAAAATAGCGGAGGTGCACACAAGACTAAGTGGCTAGCAACCAATTAGGGTAAGGTCATCCTTGTCTAGAGGTCCCTTTTATTCGGCTATGTGGGCGGTTGCTGATCCCAATCGCGGGGTGATCTTATTCGGACTATCCAATAAGGGGTAGCTCCAGTCTTGTGTTGCAGGGAATCAGGGTGGATCCTCGGTACAGCGATCTAGACCACCTACTGTGATGGGAGATACCCAGTAGCCCTACCATTGTATGGAATCCAATCTCCAATAAGCGCCTATACGGTTTTGATTGTGCCCAACTATTGCTGAAACATAAGATGCAAGCATTTCAGCTGGATTCTATTTTACTTTCAATAGACACTATTATAATATCAGACGGATTTGATAAAAAGTGTTTTAATTATCGTAAGGTAAAAACTCGACATGTTTATTTGTTAAGTGGTCTTACGAGATACCTTTGATGTCAAAGGATTTTGAAAACTTTAATAATCCAATCGAGTGTGTTTTCTCACTCTGGTTTTCCAGACTGACTCGGGTGTTATTTCACTATAATGCTCGGGTCAGACCGATTATTATAGATACAGGAAAGGATGCTGTGGAGCTCAGGTGGCAAGCTGGATGGCGAGAAGTATCACACGTATTTAATGAATATTACGTTGTGTATGATTAACTTCATAGTCAGTATGTAAGGACAGGTTATGATAACTGTCTAGTTGTGTGCTATGAATATTGTTGAACTCTGATGATGCAATGCATAAACAGATATAGTTCTTTTTGTTTAAAGATTATTCATTTATCTATTATATATTGTTCCGCTGCGATTGTGAGATTATGATATTTTTTCCTATTTCTTCTTCTTTTCCCTCAGCAATCGTCTTTTCCCGACACTCGTTCGTGGGTATATTATCCAGTGGCATATTTGTGTCGATTTTCGAGAGTCGAGAAGGGCGGGTCGTCATAGTGAAATTGAAATATTTAATTGATTTTAAATATTTGAAAGTTAGTTTAACTTGAATTTCAAATATCACCATTTATTAGGATAATTAAATTATCGGTTGAATATACATTGGAATTTGAGAAAAATGAAATATATATACATAAAGTTTGGATTTTCAAAGGAAATTAAAAAGGAAATTGATTATTCGATTATTTCGAATGTTAATAAAATCATATAATTGTTATACAAGGTCAAAAGTCATGAAGAAATAATCGAGATGGGTTGGATTGCAAAACAAAAATCAAAGGTGAGTTAATCTCACTCATTCGGATTTGCCTTTAAATTTAAATAGTTAAATTTAAATTATTGGTTGTTTGCTTGAATTGATAATTTACTATAAGCGTGGATGTGATATATTATATAGAGTAGTATACATATCTTGGAGTTATCTATTTCCCGCATTATATAGCGGATGAGACCCTATGCGTCCCGCATAATAGCGGATGACCCTTTATACCCCAATATTTCACCTCGAAGTGGAATTGGTGTTTTATTTGTTGACTAACATCTGTGGATGCAGGGTGTTACCTGGAGATTTGACCAGGCAACTAGGCACTCGGCATTTGCATACCGTTCGGCATCCCGAGTGTTTGGCACAACACACTTGGCCGGCTTCCAGGGACGTTCGGCACAAATGGTTCGTTCGGCATTCAAGCTCGTTCGGCATTCATCGTTTGAAATCCAAGGGTGTTCGGCATTCATGCCTCGTTCGGCATCCAAGGGTGTTCGGCATTCATGCCTTGTTCGGCATTCGAGATCGTACGGCATCCAAGGGTGTTCGGCATTCATGCCTCGTTCGGCATCCAAGGGTGTTCGGCATTCATTCCATGTTCGGTATTCGAGATCGTTCGACATCCAAGGGTGTTCGGCATTCATGCCTCGTTCGGCATTCGAGATCATTCGGCATCCAGAGGCGTTCGACAATCACCCAATCTAGACCGGCTTCGATTATTGATCGGTCTGCACTCTCCACTCAGCACATCACTTCATTCGGCATGAAGATATCGTTCGGCATTATGCCGTTCGGCATCTATGGTTCGGCACACAGAGCTCACTCTTTTTGGACCGAGGTATTTAGCTACCAGGTCCACTAGGGAAGTCCAACCCATCTTCGTCTATAAATAGAGAGGTAGGGGCACAGTGAAAAGGACCTTTTTCGAGAACACCGAGGAGAGTCTGCCGCATTCAAGACTCATTCAAGACTTAATCTTTTTTCTTAGAAATTGTATTTAAGTAATTGGTATATGGATTGCATCTGTAATCGATTATCGAGAAAAGCAATAAAGGTCTACCTCAAAGTGGACGTAGGCAATTACGCCGAACAACTATAAATCTAGTGTTCGTTTTTTGTGCATTTAAATTTACGTACTGTTCTCTGTTTAACTTTACTTTCTTCATTAATCTCTCTACACAATCTCTCTTAAGGGTGTTAGTGACCAATTTTGGTACTAACATTTTGGTGCTTTCACTGAGAATCGAATTCTCAGGACGATAGGATCTATTTTGTAGCTACTGGATTGAAAAATCCTCCGAAGGAGATCCAAATCATCCACAAGATATCTATTGATTCTACTCAGAGTTACAATCGACAACTCTACCATGGGAAGACCACGGACTAAATCGGCCTCTCACAACGCAGATGTCAATGAAACTGCTAGTGTACAACAGATAGGACCTAGCAACCAACAAGCAATTCAAGGCGCAGGAACCTCCACCTAGAACCAAGCAGAGGTCGTTTCCCGAACAGAGTTCAATGACTTGATATGAGAACTCAGGGAAAGTAGAAGGCAACTTGCTGAGCAGATCCAAGCCAATACTAATCTCATGACTCAGCTTGCCCAACAACAGCATCAGAATGTTGGAAGTAGTCCTGCTCCTTATTCTTCATCTGATAGCTCGACCTCAGCTGACAAACCTCTTAGGCATAGACGCCGCAAGACAGAAGTTGCACGGGCACGTGCCACTGATCAATCTACCAAGGATCAGGCATATGAAGAGACCGGACGCCCGGCTCATCAAGACCCAAATCAAGCTGGCCTTCAGGACGCACGTTTGGCCGACTGTCAACAGGCGGGACATCAACCCGCACGGTCCCGTGGAATGGAACCCAACCTCCCACCCTCCATACAAACTTCAGATTTATCAGCCATGGTCAGGCACTTAATGAGAGAAAACCAAGGCCTGACCAACGAAGATTGGAGAGTGTCCAGGAGTCATACTCCCTTCAAAGACATTATCCTACAGGCAGAGTACCCCAAGAAATTCAATATGCGGACTATCCCAGCCACGAAGGGAAGACTAACCCTAGGCAACACGTGATGAGGTACGAATGGATGATGGATTCGGCAAGGGCGAATGATGGGACTGAGTGTAGGTGCTTCCCAATCACTCTGTCCAGAATCGCCACTATGTGGTTTACTCGGCTTCCTCAGCGATCTATATCCAACTTCGACGAGTTGGCGATGAAATTTGTTGAAAAATTCAGGATACATGCTACTCGTCCAAAGGACGTAATAGCCTTATCAAGCGTAATCCAAGCTCCAGAAGAGTTTTTGAAAGCATACTTATAGAGGTTTCATGTTGCCGCCACTGAAGTTAGCAATCCTAACGACCATGCAATTCTGATGGTGGTAATGTGAGGTGTAGATCCCGACTCGGAGTTTGAAGATTAGTTGGCGGGAAAGCCCATCAGCTACATTGGAACGATACTATTCCAAAGCTCATAAGTTCATACAGAGGGAGGAGGCTCGATGGACGAGATGAGATAAGGTACCAAGTCCCAGTCCGGTGATAATTCGGGAAAAATTCAAGTCAACGTCCAGAACAAGCCTGGGCAGTCCAAAGGATCCGGAGGTGGAAATCCCAAAAAGAAAAGAGAAGCAGGGAAATGGAAGCCAAGGATTCTGACCTACAATGAATACACCTCATTGAATACTTCTCTTAAAAACATTTGTCTACCTACCTGTAACACCTTTGAATACAAAAAGCCGCGCCCAAAGGAGTCTACTGAAGAACAGAAACGGACATGGAAGTACTGTCGCTTCCACGAGACCCATGGGCACAATACTAAGGAGTGTAGACACCTCCATGATGCCATAGAAAGGTTAATCAGGTAGAAAAAGCTGCAGGAGTTTGTGAAGAACCCACTAGAGGATAGGCAAGGAACGTCGGACCACGTCATCTAGAGGAACCTGCCCGGACTGTAGGTAGGTTGATCATAAACACTATTGTCAGAGGACCTCATCCTACAAACAAGAATTGGCAGGAGATGGAACGATATTCTACCTCCTTGAGACATACGGATTATGAATGTTGTTCGAATGTGGAAGATGGAACCCCCACAAAACAATAACGCATGACGACTGGCGATATAATGTTTAGGAATCGAGACGCGGACAACGTGGAGGCTCCTACTATCGACCCGATGGTTATATCCGCAACAACCGGGACAGCTTACGTGAAAAGAATTTTGATTGATTGTGGAAGCTTTGCCAACATCATCTTCAAGAAGGCTTATGACCAGATGAAGATGGAGACAAAAGATTTGAAACCATACAAAGCTCGTATCCACGACTTTAATGGTACTGCAAACGACGCGATGGGGCATATAGAGTTACCAGTTGAACTGGGGGAAGGTGAGCGTAGGAGAGTGCAAGTCTTACCGTTCATGGTTATGGATATTGACTCTCCATACAACGTATTTTTGGGTCGTCCAGCCCTGGAAGAGTTTAGGGCCGCTCTGGCCCCGTGGTGTTTGACATTAAAATTTCTAACAGACAAAGGAGTCGGTGTAGTACATGGCGATCAGGCGACCGGTCGCGCATGTTATGTGGTAGAGCTAAGAGAAGCTCAGCGAAGAGAAAAGGAAAAGGTTGCGGACAGCTCCATCCGCATCCTAAATACTGAAGATTGACAAGTAGTGCCCGAGCCCTGGCTCGGGCGATATTCTCGGATCCTCAAAGACATAGATCCGAGAGATGATGGGGAACCCAGGGAAACGAATGCAGCACCGGCTGAACTGACGATCAACATTCCAGTCAGCCAAGATGACCCATCAGGAGTTCTTAAGATTAGATCACAACTCGACCCATCAGTGGCCGAGGATATTACTGATTTCCTCCGAGGGAATTTGGACGTTTTCGCTTGGACACACTCTGATATGTGCGGGATCTCACCAGCCATCGCAAGCCATATGTTGAACATAGACCCAAAATACGTTCCTGTGAAGCAAAAAAGGAGAGGCATGGACCCAGAGAGGTCCGCTGCTCTCAAAGAGAAGGTGGACAAACTCAAAGCCAATGGGTTCGTCCACGACGCCCTCTACCCTGAATGGGTATCTAACCCTGTGCTAGTAAGAAAAGCAAATGGGAAGTGGAGAACTTGTGTTGATTACTCTGATCTGAATAAAGCATGCCCGAAGGATAGTTTCCCTTTACCTAGGTTCGACCAGCTCGTCGACTCTACCGCATGACATGAATTATTGTCATTTATGGATGCGTATTCGGGATACAATCAGATCCTGATGTATATTTCAGACCAAGAACACACTAGTTTTGTCACAGTGTGGGGGCTATATTGCTATGTAGTAATGCCTTTTGGATTGAAAAACACGGAGGCAACTTATCAGCGTCTGGTGAATCAAATGTTTAAAGACCAGATTGGTAGAACGATGGAAGTCTATGTGGATGACATGCTCGTGAAGTCACGGCAGTCAAACGACCACATCCGAGATTTAGCAGAAATGTTTGATATACTCAGGCATTACGGTACGAAGATCAATCCCTTAAAGTGCACTTTTGGCGTTGCATCAGGGAAGTTTTTGGGTTTCATTGTGAATGCATATGGAATTGAAGCAAACCCGGAAAAGATTCATGCTATTCGGGACATACAAGTGCCCAGAACTATAAAGCAAGTGGAAAGCTTGAACGGGAAGGTGGCCGCGCTGAGTCGATTCATATCCAGAGCCATGTGTTAGTGCATCCTTTCTTTGATGTGATAAAGAAAGGAAAAAGGAATTTCAAGTGGACATCCGACTGCGAGGAAGCATTCCAAGCTCTGGTAAGGCATTTGGAAAGCCCCCCAGTGCTATCGAAACCAATAGACCATGAAATATTGTATGTGTACTTGGCAGTATCCCAACATGCTACCAGTACGGCTTTGGTTCGTAAAGAGGACCAAGTTCAAAAGCCAGTTTACTATGTTAGTAAACGTCTAACGGGGTCAGAAAGAAATTATCCCAAGATCGAGAAATTAGCCTATTGCTTGGTGATTGCATCACGCAAGTTTCGCCCATATTTTCAGGCACACTCAATCAGTGTTTACACTGATCAACCCTTACGACAGGTACTACAACGACCGGAAACTTCTGGAAGGATGTTAAAATGGAATATCGAGTTGGGTCGGTTCGATATTACCTACCTGCCATGAAAGGCCATACAGGGACAAGCGCTAGCAGATTTCATCGCTGAATTCACCATGACAAACGAATCAAACGGCCGCAATGTCATACCTCCCGTTCGATGGAAGATGTACACCGATAGGGCATCTAATGACCGTTGTTCAGGGGTTGGCATAGTTCTTGTAACTCCTGAGGACCGATCAGTTTGCTACGCTTTGAAGCTCGAATTCACAGCAACGAATAATGAAGCCGAGTATGAAGCATTGATTGCCGGCTTAAGACTCATCAAAGAACTAGGAGTAAGATCGGTTGAGATCTTTTGCGACTCGCAACTGGTGGTGTACCAAGTGCAGGGAGACTACTAAGCAAGGGGGCATAGACTTGCCCCATATTTGGTCCGAGCTCAGGAGCTGCTTGTGAATCCCGAGTATTATGATATTTCACATGTCCCGCGTGAGCAAAACAGAGCAGCCGATTCATTGGCAAAATTCACAAGCACTAGTGATGCGCAACAGATGGGATTGTTTCCCGTTGAAATCTTACATGTTCTGAGCATAAATATGATGGAGGTAGATTTCATGTTAGAAACAGAAATCGAAAAGGGGTAATGGATGACCCCATTCAAGCAGTACTTGTTACACGAGGTCGTGCCCGAAAGAAGAAGCGAAAGGCGACAAGTCATTCGTAAGGCTTTGCATTATGTGATGCAAGATGGGGTAATGTATCGGAGGGGATTCTCGACCCCCTTACTCCGGTGCATTGCCCATGATGAGATAAAACGAGTCCTGAAGGAAGTCCATGTAGGTGAATGTTGCGACCATACCGGAGGGCCGACCTTAGCAAAGAAAATCCTCCGCTATGGATACTATTGGCCGACTGTAAATCGGGATGCTGCAGACTACGTGAGAAGATGTGACAAATGTCAGAAGTATGCGAAAATCCTAAGAGCTCCGCCAACAGAAATCACACAAATGGTCAGTCCTTGACCATTTGCAATGTGGGGGATCGACATAGTTGGTTCCTTACCTCTATCCAAAGGTGGTCCAAAATACGCGATAGTTGCGGTCGATTACTTTACCAAGTGGGCAGAAGCAGAACCTTTGGCCACTATCACCACCAAAAAGGTCATTAATTTCATTGTACGAGATATTATATGTCGTTTTGGCCTTCCACGAACCATCGTTATAGACAACGGAACCCAGTTTGAAAGCAAAGAGTTCAAGGAATTTTGCCAAAATATGGTATTGAGAAAAAGTTTGCAGCAGTTGCTCACCCGAAAGCTAATGGACAAGTGGAAGCCGTAAACAAGATAATCAAATCCATATTGAAAAAACGTTTGGAAAAGGCTAGAGGCAAGTGGATGGATGAGCTTCCAACAGCGCTTTGGGCTTAAAGAACCACCCACAAGTCCGCGACTGGCCACACTCCATTCGCATTGGCATATGGCATGGAAGCTGTCATACCCGTGGAGCTTGAAGTTCCATCACATCGGGTAACTTATTATGAACCTGAGTCAAATCAAGATCTCTTGTTGGAATCGTTGGACTTCATTGATGAAAAGCGCAAAGAAGCTAATTTAAGAGCGGCCGCGTACAGGCACCGATTCGCTCGATATTATAATGAAAAAGTCCGACCGAGAATCTTTGGCGTGGGTGATCTCGTTTTGAAACGAGTTTTCCCAGTTCCATCACATATGAGCCCCGCATGGGAAGGTCCATATGTCATTGAACGGAAGCTTGGAGAAGGGACTTTCAAGCTAGCGACCGTTGATGGGGCGACACTCCCCCGAGCATGGAATAGTGAACATCTGCGGCATTATTACACTTAGTCCATTTCTTTCATATTTTAGTTGCATTTATTTCCAGCAAGTTTTTATTCCTAGTTTATGGCATGTAAAAAGACAATTTAGCTTATTTGCATTAATAAAGGCTTGAAGCCATTTCTTTTTCCATAAATTGTCGATGTTTATGTGTATGATAACGCTGTAACAAATGACTAAGAGATGCATTACTCTGTCTGACGCACGAACGCGTAAAAACGAACGAAGCCTCTAAGTCCCCAGAGTGCGGACTCGAGTATAAACGACATAAAATCTCCAAGTCCCCGGAGTGTGGACTGGAGTACTCTAAGTCCCCAGAGTGCGGACCAGAGTATAAACGACTCAAAACCTCCAAGTCCCCAGAGTGCGGACTGGAGTATTCTAAGTTCCCAGAGTACAGACTCGAGTATAAACGACATAAAATCTCCAAGTCCGTAGAGTACGGACTGGAGTACTCTGAGTCCCCAGAGTGCGGACCAGAGTATGAACAACTCAAAACCTCCTAGTCCCCAGAGTGCGGACTGGAGTACTCTAAGTCCCCAGAGTGTGGACTCGAGTATGAACCACTTAAAATCTCCAAGTCTCCGGAGTGCGGACTGGAGTACTATGAGTCCCTAGAGTGCAGACCAGAGTATAAACGACTCAAAACCTCGAAGTCCCCGGAGTGCGGACTGGAGTACTCTAAGTCCCTAGAGTGCAGACCAGAGTATAAACGACTCAAAACCTCCAAGTCCCCATAGTGCGGAATGGAGTACTCTAAGTCCCTAGAGTGCGGACTCGAGTATAAACGACTTAAAATCTCCAAGTCTTCGGAGTGCGGACTGGAGTACTCTGAGTCCCTAGAGTGCGGACCAGAGTATAAACGACTCAAAACCTCCAAGTCCCCAGAGTGCGGACTGGAGTGCTCTAAGTCCCCAGGGCACGGACTCGAATATAAACGACGTAAAATCTCCAAGTTCCGGAGTGCGGACTGGAGTACTCTGAGTCCCAGAGTGCGGACTAGAGTGTAAATGACTCAAAATCTCCAAGTCCTCAGAGTTCGGACTAGAGTACTCTGAGTCGCCGGAGTACGGACCAGAGTATAAACGACTCAAAATCTCCAAGTCCTCGGAGTGCGGACTGGAGTACTCTGAATCCTCGGAGTGCGGGCCAGAGTATAAACGACTCAAAATCTCCAAGTCCACGGAGTGCGGACCGGAGTACTATGAGTCCCCAGAGTGCGGACCAGAGTATAAACGATTTAAATGTCCAAGTCCCCAGAGGGCGGACTGGATATAAATGACTTGAAGTCATCGAACCCTTGTCATACGGACTGGAAAATATTCTAAGTACCCGGAGCGTGGAATAAAGAATGTGCAATGCCAAAAAGTCGTCAACTTGTTTAAAGATGAATTAAGAAGTTCATGTTACTCACAGTACCTCGGGTTTTGACCACGGTTATACAGAAAACCAAACAATAAAAGTCTTCTGAAAGGCAAAAGAAATAAGTCTTATTCATCGAAAATAAGTTTCTACTACAACTCCGCCAAAATCCGGAGTCAAAAGTTTATTTACTTGAACTACGAAAATAAATAAAAATAATTGCATAATCTAAACTAACTCTCATTGAACGAGAGCGAAGACTACTTCTTCGACTTCTTCGACTTCTTACCAGACGACTCCTCACCAGTGCGTTTGCCCATGATAACTTTCTTTGACGGGGGAGTGACAACTGAAGAAGTACGGAGAACTTCCATGGGTTTGGACCCACCTGGAAGGATGACCTTCAACGGCTTATTCAAAGGATCGTCCAGGTCCACAGCTTGAGGCTCGACTTTGAACTTGACCGTCTTTTCCTTCTCTTTCTCAAGTTGCTCTTTCATGCTCAGTTTAGATGTGTGTTCAGACGCGCCTGTAATTTCAACTTCATAACTCCCATCGATGGGAGAGGAAGTCTCAGATTTATCCTCATCAAGCGCTCCGATCACCTGAGCATCTGGACCGGGAGCCTCTCCTACGTGAGTGTCCTCGCTTATTTTTTCCTTCACCTCCTTGGCGGCATTGCTTCTCAGAGTGGGCTCGAGATCAGAACGGCCTGCACAAAATCATGAAAAACAAGCATTAAAATACGATAGCTCCTGATGAGAAACGATGACTTTTGGAATGTTAGAGTGAAGAGTTTTCTACCGGATTCCAGCTGGCTCTCATCCGTTAGAGGGGTCTCACCCTCTGGAATAGGAGAAAAAATGTGAACGTCGAGGCCGGGATCCTTCGCATTATAATAAACATGCTGCTCAAAGGGATCAAGTATCGGCCGATCGGCCGGTTGAGTAGGAACGTGAGTTTGAGACTCGATCCCGGATGGATCGGTGATTTCCTCTTTCCCTTTCGTTGAGGGGGAACCTTTGCAGTAGAGAGCTTTTGCCGCAGACAGATCCAAAGGCTCATTTCCCTTAAGAAATTCTTTTATCAAAGCTCCTTCATCAATCTTCTCGGTACCATGTTCAGCCTTCCTGATTTCTATTAATGTCTCCCACGCCTCGGCCAAAGATTCGAGGTAGCCCTCACCCAAAAAAGTTAAGTCTCGATGCATGAGAACTTGGGCATTGAACTCTGCAATTAATGGGTCTAACATGCTTTTGACCTATTCCTTGCCAGCTTCTTTAGCTTCCTCAAGATGGGGTTGAACTCTGCAGACGCTATCTTTTTGCCCTCTTCTCGGGCTTCATTCTTTAGCGTCTCGGCCTTGAAAAGTTCATCCTCAAGCTTTGCCTTCAAGAGTCGAGTGGCAACAATCTCATCGCAATATCGTTGCGACTCTTCTTGGGCTGCGGTTTTCTCCTCTTTCTCTTTTCGAAGTTACTCCTCCAGCTCCTTAACTCGGAGGCCAAGGCGACCCTCTCCTTCTGCACTGAATTTTTCTCCAAAGCCAGGGCCCCACAGCATTGGACCACCACGTCTATTTCTTTTTTATGGGTTGATTCCAGACGAGTTACGGCTTTGGCAGTATCTTTGGTGATCTGCTGGACGGCTTCAAGCTAAGACTTATAAGAAGCAAGCTCTTCGTCCTGAGCTTTAATCATATCTTTGTCGTGGATGGCCTCAAGCTTCAGACGTTCTATCTCATGCTGATGCTCTATCGAGATTGTCGTGTGGTAGAGGAATCTCGGGACTGTCGTGTGGTAGAGGAATCTGAGCGTTGATCACGGGGACATCGGATCGAGACCCCTTATGGTCGTGCTTATCTTTGCTTTGCTCCGAGTGAGAAGAGGGATTTTGGTGGTATTTGGGCTGATAATATGTTTTCTTCCGAGATGATGAGTCACGGGAATGATAATCCCTATCGCCATCACCATCTCTATCCCGACGTCTTTAGGAACCTGAGTCCCGTCCAGAGTGATGGAAGATAGACGACCCGCGAGATGATCAATTCCGTGTGTATGCCCCATGTCACCTACACAGAATTTAAATAACAACGAATTAGCAAGGAGTATTGTGACGACAGAAATTTAAATGCAAGGTGAAATGCATGTGTTTGTGTGTGTCCTAGTGTTCCCCCCCCGATGGACCAGTTTCTTTACTAATGGGAGTTTTTTCTCCCTAATTTTGGGCTTGAACGCCTGCATCGCCTCTGATAGGCGAGTGAAGTTTAAGTGCATCCGGATCGTCAAAATCATAATTGAGTAGATCATCAGGTATGGAGAGGTTCGATAGGCCTTTTAAAGAACTTTCTAAATGCTGTGAGGAAGCCTCTTTCTCCATTGGAATATGGGTAACTATAGAAGTTCCGCCAACATTTTCCTTCCTTATCTTGTACGTCAGTTTCTTTTTCCTCTTCGAAGGGGAAGATGACGTTTCGATGTCGTTAACTTCGACTATCGGGTCCTGAGTAGGACAAATGTTCTCATCTTGTACTTTTGGTGTTTCCTTTTTCTTAATTTCCCCCTCTTCTAGTGCGTCAGGATCGTTACGTGCTGAAGACTCAGCTTGTTTTTTCCCTTTGCCAGAGGCAGGCCTGGGTATGGTAATGCCCTGAAGGAGGCTTATCCAACAGCCTTCTGCCAATAGTTCAAACCTTGTAAGTGACTCATTCAAAATGAGAGTTTTGATGTCCCGTTCTTTGACAGGGAGGGCTCGAATAGCTTTGATGCCTTCAAAATATCTGCTTCCCTCAGGACGTGGATTGATGCCTGAAAAGATGAAAAAGAGTTAGAAAAGGAACAGCTTCGACCAAACATAAGTGTCAGTCCAGGAAAAAGACTTACTTCTTTCCACCCATCTCCTCACAAAGTCGGGGGGACAGTGCAAATAAAACCATTCCTGTTTATACAGAGCGAACTTGGTCCATGCCCCGGTTAAGATTTGACATTTGTTATGTGGCTCAAGAAACATGAAAGATGGGATATCCCTCCGCTTCTTGATGCAATATATGTATCTAATATCGCCCGGAGTTGGAAGCCTAGAGAGGACATTCATGAAGAGGATGCAAGTACCATAGATGAATACGTGGCCATTCGGGTGCAATTGTGATGGGGCAATGTCGATATATTGCAGCACCTCCCGAAGAAACGAGCTGAATGGTGGCACACTGCCAACCCAGCACATGAATTTATTACAAGCTTTGTATCTGACTAGTGGCAAGTGTGGACGATTGTGCCCCGATGGAACTAGCACGTCATCAAAGGGGATTCCGTGGATAGAGCATATCCGACGGAGTGTACTTTCATTAATCTTCGAAGCTTGTGAATCGACTGGGTTATCCAAGAAAACTGCTGCCTCTAGAGCATCGGGAGCCAAGTTATGAGCAGGGGAAGTTGACGGATTTGAAGTATCTATGATTTCGTGTCGAGAGGATGGCCCAGGTCTGTTTGAGATTGCAGCAGAGCTAGATTTCCTAGACATCGCTGACGAAGATTGAATCTAACAGAGTACGTGTTTGAACTATACTTGAAAAGCAATTGATGTTAGACTTGACATAATAAATATTCCCCCGTGCGGTGTGTGAACTAGTGCGATCATTCAAGTATAAGTGCTGAGAAATTATAAGTCACAGAGTTGATGGTATAAAGTTGAGCTTTGAACTGTCGTAAACCTCAATTTGTCCCCCTCATCCACACGCCTCCTACTTTGTACAATCTATGAAGAATTTACGCGTTCGAGTTATGTGTTATACTTCCTGATTTGAGAAAGCGATCAAAGGGTTCTTACCTAAGAGAACAGGAGCTTGAGGTCTGCGAGCTTAAGATTGGAAGTTGTTCGAACTTAACTTGGGAAGGAGTTGTAGGAAGGGCGTGATGGATTCGAAGTAGGAAGGGAAGGTCGGAGAGGTGAATAAAACTTAAGGAGGTAAGTTACGTGTTCTTGAAAAATAACGGAGTTGAAAAGGTAAAAAAGAGAAGGAGTGGAGTGCGGAATTTTATAGGGGAACACAGGAAGTCGAAGAGACGATGATCGATAGAACCGGTCAAAGCGCTTCATCCGTTCGGCATCGGCTATATTATTCGGCATCTAGAGCACTCGGCTTCGACCATACTGTTCGGCATTGGTATGTCGTTCGGCATGCATCGCCTCACCTGGTATTCAAGAGAAAACATTAGCAAGAAGACTAAGCCAAGGCTCGAAGCAAAGCACAGAGAACTATTGATTTAAAGCGCACCACGTTCGATCATGTGATGCACTTTGGGGGGCAAGTGTTACCTGGAGATTTGACCAGGCAACTAGGCACTCGGCATTTGCATACCGTTCAGCATCCCGAGCGTTTGGCATAAGAAACTTGGTCGGCTTCAAGGGACGTTCGGCAGAAATGGTTCAATCGGCATTCAAGCCCGTTTGACATTCAAGATCGTTCGGCATCCAAGGTTGTTCGGCATTCATGCCTCGTTCGGCATCTAAGGGTGTTTGGCATTCGAGATCGTTCGGGATCCAAGGGTGTTTGGCATTCATGCCTCCTTCGGCATCCAAGGGTGTTTGGAATTTATGCCACGTTCGGCATTCGAGATTGTTCGATATCCAAGGGTGTTTGGCATTCATGCCTCATTCGGCATTCGAGATCATTCGACATCTAGAGGTGTTCGGCATTCACCCAATCTAGACCGGCTTCGATTATTGATCGGCTTGCACTCTCCACTCAGCACATCACTTTGTTCGGCATGAAAATATCGTTCGGCATTTTGCCGCTCGACATCTATGGTTCGGCACACAGAGCTCACTCTTTTTGGGTCGTGGTACTTAGCTACCAGGTCCACCAGGGAAGTCCAACCCATCTTCGTCTATAAATAGAGAGGTAGGGGCACAGTGAAAGGGACCTTTTTCGAGAACACCGAGGAGACTCTGCCGCGTTCAAGACTCATTCAAGACTTAATCTTTTTTGCTTAGCAATTGTATTTAAGTAATCAGTACATGGATTGCATCTGTAATCGATTATCGAGAAAAGCAATAAAGATCTACCTCAAAGTGGACGTAGGCAATTATGCTGAACCACTATAAATCTGGTGTTCGTTTTTTCTGCATTTAAATTTATGTACTGTTCTCTGTTTAACTTTACTTTCTTCATTAATCTCTCTATACAATCTCTCTTAAGGGTGTTAGTGACCAATTTTAGTGCTAACACGGGGAACAGGTTGGAGGGATCCAACTGGATTCCTCAAAGTAGTGAAATCTATTTTTATAGTCTATGTTTTAATTAGTAATCTGTGATAAATTATATTGATTATATTGAGAATTGAAAATATCGAATGCTATGGTTTGATTGAATATATTTAAGTGTAACGACCTGGTTATAATATTAAATTTCGATATAGATTTCAGCGCGATTATCTACCGTATGATCACATGACAACTCCAGACACTGCGAAATTTGAAATCTGATAATAATACGCTATTACGAATCCAACGGAACTAGTTTTGTCGAATTCCGAGACAATGGCTCGGAAGGCTATTTTTAAATATCAATTTAAATGATAAATTTTTAAAACTGAACAAACTGCTTTTAAATTCGATTTTAAAAGTTCTATTACCTTCATTATTATCAATATAAATTTTATAAGCCTTAGAAATATTTTTAACAAGCATAAAATTGAAGATTCAATATTTTACCCAACTTTCAATAATTAAATTCAATAATTTAATTGCCAAATAAATAGTATATTTGAAATTCAAGTTAAACTAACTTTCAAATATTTAAAATCAATTAAATATTTCAATTTCAAATATCTAAAAATTATGGGTCGTCATATTCCTCCCTCCTTAAAAGAATTTTGTCTCCGAAATTACTAGTAAAGAAGAATGGTCTGATATCCGTTTATTATCTTTCCAAAGCCAAACAGTTTTAACACTTTCCAAAACTATCTTTTTATTAAGAACACGCTAACATCCTTGCTGACTTTCCAAATTCATCCATAGTTTTCAAACAACACTACATACTCAACCATTCGAATTATAATTCAAAAATCAAATTTTAAATTATCAAAAATTTCTCAAAAATTTCTAACTCTCTAAATTTTTGAAAAATTTCGCCAGCGTCTCCCTTGTGCGGCGAGACCGGTACAACTACAAAATGCCTCTACGGGCCCCCAAATTCAAAAAGAAAACAAAACGCTAAGTGACTAGATTAGAAAATCACCAAATTTCATACACAAAATTTAAATACATACCTTTTTGTCGGGCCATCAAATTTTATCTTCTAAAATCAAAAATCCCAATTTCCTTTGCTTTAAATCACCTGCATATCTTACCATGCAATAATATCCAAATATAAAATCCAAATTCATTTTATTCATTTCTTTACAAAAGTTTCAACATTTGTTTTTACTTAAGCCTGTACGGTGGACATATATCATCCGTACGCAATATCCAATCTGATCGCTCACTCGATCACACAATTTCATTTCCAAACTAGTATTGTCCACCTGACTTCTAATGCGGACTCAGATTTGGTTTCTTGATCAGAAATCGTCATTCTCCTTGCATAGTCACAAACTATGATTGAGAATTTCAAAATCAATCAAAATTCCATATCAGGGTTTGCCATCGAAAATCGAGTGAAAAATCCCAACTAAGGTCGACATAACTATATAGAAATTTTGTGCTCGAATCTGGATCATATCGGTATGCGAATAATTAATATACGTACATCCTACGTATTTACTGATTATTAGCTATATCAATTTTCTTTTTATTCACATCTATTTTGATTTCCATTCACTTGTTCACAATTATCCTTTTTCACTCTTTACTTAATCTTCATTCAAATATTACTTAAATATTTACCAAATACCAAAATTTTTACGTGGTATATTTCTCAATTTTCGATTTTACTTAAGAATTTACCATCCATTTCTTAAGTTCAATATAAATATTTTACACTTAAATATTTATTTTCACTTTACCACTTAAGCTTTTATATCTATTTTCATTTAACTTAAATTTTTAATTCCATTATGAATTCAATTTACCCTTTATTTTTAAATATTGAATTCTATTCACCTTATCTTAAACCCATTCTTAATTAACCATTTCTTTAAATCAATTCCATTAACTAATTTGTTTCTAATCAAATTCAATTTCAAATCTGTTTAACTTACTATTTTATTTATCACTTCATTTCCAATTTTAATTTGAATTCTAAATAAAAGTTTTATTTCCAAACTTTTTACTTCTTTTAGTTCTTTCGACCAAATTCTCCAATTTAAAATAATTTGGCAGCAATTCCTCTCATGGAAACTCGAAAATGAACATTGGTGATGTCGCGATCATCATCGGAATTATTTTTCAGTGACCGGAAAGAGTCTATCCCTTCAAAAATATTTTTCAAATATTTTAAATTCCAAATCTCACCGGATGTCATGTCCAATTCAAAAATATTTCTGAAATAATATCACCATTATTTCTCCCAAAACTTTTGAAAATCATTTTCAAATCGAAGGAATTTAAATTTTCCAAATCTCAAAATTTCAAATCCTTTCAATCCATTTTCAAATATTTCTCTGGAATTTTATCCCATTTTAATTATGAATCATATTTATAATTCACATTTCAAATTTCATTTGTTATATATATTTATTCCTTAACCTTTGGTTATAATTTTAATCCTTAGTTCAATTTCCACACAACAACGATAATAATTTAGTATTATCGTTTCCTAACAACCAAGCAACCATATATAACTATAATAATTTACAAAAATTATTTCCTTTATATAAAAAATTATTTGGGCAAAATTATCTCTTTTACCCACTTTTTAAAAAAAAAACTATGCTGTTTCGGTTTGCCTAGTTTAAGAGTTTAGAAATCCCTATCGATACAGTTGGCCAGACTGCACCGACCGGAATTTATAAACACTCAACCGATAAGTCAACACAATATAAAAAAAAATTATATTCACTAACAAATATGCGCTCATATCTATTAGTACACTCAAACTCATTTTAGGCCGCTATCGTTCCTAACTTAATGAGTAATTTCCACCAGAGCCAAGGTTCTCGCCTAACCTTCAGCTCTGATACCATGTGCAACAACTCGGTTATAATATTAAATTTCGAAATAGATTTTAGCGTGTTTATCTACCGTACGATCACACGACAACTCCAAACACTACGAAATTGAAATCCGATAATAATACGCTATTACGGATCCAATGGAACTGGTTTCGTCGAATTCCGAGACTGTGCCTCGGAAGGCTATTTTTAAATATCAATTTAAACGATATATTTTTAAAACTGAACAAACTACTTTTAAATTCGATTTTAAAAGTTCTATTACCTTAAGTATTATTAATATAAATTTTATAAGCGTTAGAAACATTTTTAACAAGCATAAAACTGAAGATTCAGTATTTTACCCAACTTTCAATAATTAAATTCAATAATTTAATTGCCAAATAAATAGTGATATTTGAAATTCAAGTTAAAATAATTTTCAATTATTTAAAATCAATTAAATATTTCAATTTCAAATGTCTAGAAATTTTGGGTCGTCACACATATACACCAATTCATTAAAATAGAGGAAAGTGGTTTCTTGTGCTTATCGATGTGTATTTCCGTGACTTGCACATATATTTAACATTCCTATTAAATAACCATCATCAACAATCATAATCAAACATATATAACATCCAATAGCATATAATACTATAGTTTATGAGTTTCTCAACTTATTTTCGAACGATCTAACTTTAAATTGGTTATAGCTTCGCTACCATCACACCGAAG
The DNA here is from genome assembly GCA_030765085.1 of Allium cepa. NCBI lineage: Eukaryota > Viridiplantae > Streptophyta > Magnoliopsida > Asparagales > Amaryllidaceae > Allium > Allium cepa. The sequence goes on along the minus strand of CM060941.1, from coordinate 107,111,815 downwards.
CTTAAGGAATAGAGTCCAAGACCATAGAAAGGCCGTGACCCAAGCTAGATGAGGTGGAAGGGCTCGGCCAAGGTGGTGATGGTGGATGGACGTGGGTAAAGAGTGTGAAGAGGAGTGATTTTAGCATTTTTTATATGTATGGATATGTATTTCATATGTTTACAATATTTTCACTATTTCGGCATAACTTTCTTACTATTTTTTTGTATGAAGAGAAGCCATTAGGGAGGCTCTTAGAAAGCTTAAGAAGAAGGAAGAAGAAGTAGAATAATGCGTTAGAAATTTATGAGAAAATAGGTGGTATTTATAGGGGAGAAGTTGCTTAAAATGTCTAAAACACCATCATTATCCATCGCATCCACCAAAAGAACACTTGCCATCGCTTAAAACAAGGTTCCTTAAAACATGCCCCTTAAAGCAGGTTCCTTGTTTTAGGGAATGTTGTCTTTTTCTTAGTTAATCTTGTTTACTTTATTTAATTTGTTGTTATTTATAAGTTATTAAGTTGTATATGTGCATATGTATGTCACATATAATCCACAGCGTTGCACAACTTCTACACTTTGAATCGTTACGAATTTCGATTTCGATTTCAAGACATATTTTCACTTCTTAGTTAAATACATATATTTGTAAACAAAATTTGAAAACTGATTTCCTATCCTCTTTAACTAATTAAAATGATCACATTTCCTTTACAAAATCACATAATTTAATATTTATAATTACTTGAATAAAAATAATTATTGAATCATAAAACCTCAATTTAATTTAATAAATTTATATTTAAATACGATGCCCTTATTAGTGATGACATAAGTATATTTAAATTCCAAAAATAAAATAATTAATTATATTTCATATTCTTATTCAATTACAAAAATAAGTGTATGCATCCAGCTCCATGCACGACAATTTATGATTATAGAGCAGGTTATCGATATAACAGTTTTCGGCTATTTTATCAATTTTAAATTTCGAGGTAAATATTTTTGTATATATATTTTTAAAAAATAAGATTACTATTATTTATTATCACTCAAAATAATATTATTTGTATTATAAATCTTTTATTTAAATATATATAATTTATCAAAGTAATAAATTTGTTGGTCGTTACGGACTTCCCCCTTAAAAGAATTTCGTTCTCGAAATTAAGGATGAGAGGAAGATAACTCGAAAACAAATACATATAGAACAAAATGAAATATATATATATATATATATATATATATAAGATATGCCAAGTGACTACACCACGGGTCAGTGAGTACACTACATCGATACAACACATATATTAATCAACTAACTTGAATTTGGGATAAGCCTTCCTTATTATATCTTTTGTTTCTCAAGTGCAATCATTAGCATCACCACTCCATCGAACTTTGACTAGTCCCACAACCTTTCTCCTTAATCATTTCTCATCACAATCCATGATTCGAATTGGTTGTTTGATGATAGTCAAGTTTGGCTCAATTTCCAAATCTTCTTGGGCAGCATCTTCCACTATTTGTTCCAGGTCATATACATACTTTCGCAAATGAGATACGTGAAAAACATTGTGCGCACTCGACAATCTTTCTGATAATTTTTCTTGATAAGCCAATGGGCCAGTTCATTCTAGGATAGAAAAAGGTCCAATGTACCGAGATGCCAATTTTCCAACTCTCCCAAATCTCACCACTCCTCTCATCGAAGAAAACTTTTAAGAACATGTAATCTCCAACTGAGAACTGATCAGCATAGCTCTTATGCCTGCTTCTTTCATTTTCTTTTTAATCATGTCTACCATTTCTGAGGCTTCTCTAATCATAGCAGGACCTTGTACTAATCGATCTCCGATCTCCGGTCTCGATCCAACATCCTGGGGATCTACATAGATGACCACATAAAACTTCATACGGTGCCATGCCAATACTAGTCTGATAGCTGTTGTTATATGAGAACTCCACAAGATGAAGATAATTTTCCCAAGAACTTCCAAAATATAAAATGCAAGCTCTGAAAAGATTTACGACACTCGATTTACCCTTTCAGTTTGCCAATTGGTTTGGGATGATATGCAATGCTTACAATCAGCTTTATCCCCAAAGCTATTTGCAATGCTTCTCAGAACTAACTGGTAAAGATTAGGTCTCGGTCACTGACTATGCTACTTGGGACACCATGTAATTGAACAATTTCGCTCATGTGTATTTCTGCAAGACTTGTGGCAGTTCTTGTTAGCTTTATAGGGATAAAATGTGCACTTTTGGTTAATCGATTTGTAATAACCCAAATTCCTTCATTTCCCTTTCTTAGTAGAGGTAAGCTGTCGATGAAATCCATTGATATTTGGTCCCATTTCCAAATTAGAATTCCTAGATGTTTGAGTAGTCAAGCAACCATCTGTTGATCACTCTTGATTTGTTAACAATTTCCACATTTACTCACATGGATGGAAATGTCTCTCTTGATACCGCCAACCAGAAAGTCTTTTTCATGTCCTTATACGTCTTTGTCACTCCAGGGTGTATTATGAGTGTGGAGTTGTGACATTTAGTTAAAACTTCTTGTATAATCACATCGATATCGGGGACATATATCCTTCCATTCATTCTTAAGATTGCCTGCTCATCCACTTTGAAACCTTCCCATTTCCCTGGTATCACATTCTTTTCTACTTCCCTTTCTATTTTTGCCATGGTCAGGTCCTTGAGCTGACACTCCTTTATTCGAAAAATCAATGGTGGACGTACCATTAAATGCGCTATAATGGCCTACTTGCATCTGCCACAATATTGGCCTTTCCTGGTGTATATAGAACATCCAAATCACATGATGCTAGAAATTCTAACCAATGCTGTTATCTCATGTTCAAGTCCTTCTGGCTGAAAAGATACTTCAAAGATTTTTGATCTGTGAAGAGCTCGAACTTTTCACCTATTTAAAGAAAAAATATTATTTATTAACGTCAATTTAAAGTTTATTAAAGTAAACTTTGAGGAATTCTTACCCAGTAAATAGTGCCTCCACATTTTCAATGCAAACACAATGGCTAATGGCTCTAAGTCGTGCGTTGCATAGTTCTTTTCGTGAGTCTTTATTTTTCGGCTTGCATAAGCGATTACTTTCCTATGATGTATTAGAAATGCACCTACACCTTCTCCATAAGCATCTGTATAGACCGTTAAACTGCCACTTCTATCCGCAATAACTAAATTGGAGCGTTGGTCAATCTTTTCTTCAACTCGTTAAATACTTCTTCACATTTTGACTTACATTGAAATTTAACATTTTTCTTTGTTAACTTTGTACGATGGAAGGAAATTTTTGAGAAACGCCAAATGAACCTCCAGTAATATCCTACCAATCCTAAAAAGCTACGAATGTCTTTTGGAGTTTGGGGTGTCTTCCAATCTTGGACTGCTACAACTTTCCCTAGATCAACTAAACTCCTTCTCCTAATACTACATGCCCTAGGAATCTTATTTATTTCTCCCAGAAATGACACTTCAAGAATTTGGCTTTAAGTACATTCCTTCTTAATATCTCCAATACAATCTCCAAATGCCTCTCATGTTCTTCTTCAGTCTTCGAATGTATAAGAATATCGTCAATAAAGACTAATACAAATTTATTAAGCATATCACTGGATACTCTATTCATGAGATCTACAAAATAAAAGAGATCATTAGTTAGCCTAGAAGGCGTCAATAACCACTCATAGAAAAAATCTAGACCTCTGAATGCAGTTAAATGAACGTAGTCTTCTGCTATTCTAAGTTGATGGAATCCTGAGGCGAGATCCATTTTTGCTAATACCCGAGCACCATGAATTTAATCAAACAAGTCATCTATTCGAGGTAGAGGATACTTGTTCTTAATCGTGTGCTTGTTCTAGTCTCGATAGTCTACACAGAGCCTTAGGGAACCATCAAACTTGGCAACGAAGACTACTGCTGCTCCCCAATTTGAGCACTTGACCTTATCAATCCCTTCTTCAATAACTCGTCAATTTGTTCTCTTAATTCATCCACCTATCTTGGATTCATTCTTTGCTTTTGGCGAACAACAGGTCTTTCATCAGGAATCAAATCGATGAGAAACTCAATTTTCCGATGTGGAGGCAAACATTTTACCTCTTCAAAAACATCTGGAAACTTCTTGACAATCGGTATGGTCTCCAAATTTTCTTAGGGTGAATCAAGGGCATATTGGAAACTATCCCTTACCGAGCTAGGCTCATTACAAGAAATTTCTACAAATTTTCAAATCAAGGATAGCTCTATTCTTGGATAACCAATCCATACCGAATAATACTTATAATTGATAAAATCGAGGACAAACATGTCACATGAAAAACAATGAGAAACGTAGGTAACTTGGACCTTTTCATAGATCAGACAAATGTTTGTTGTAACACCTATGGGATTTAACACATAGAAAAGGGTATTTACTATTTTTGTGCTAAGCTTCAATTTTTCCACCAATTCTTTGGAAATAAAACTACGGGAAGCCCCAGTATCAAATAGTACTTTAACCACAACGCCTTCAACACAAATAACACCTTCTATAACTCCTCTTTCCCTGGTCTCTCTCGAAGTTAATGGTTCTTCTTCCATGGAATAGGTATTAGCTGACTGGACTATCTCCATAAATGGACAACACATCATCATATGCTCTTGTTGGTGGCAATTAGAACAAATTGCCTTTGCTCGTTGCCTCTTTTCATTCCTACAATTTTCCATAATTTGTCCTTTCTTTTGACAATTCCCATACCCGGTACCCGTTAAATTCTTTTTCTTCTTTCCTCCTTGTTACCGTTTCACCTTTGGATTGAATTCCCTCTCACCGGGGTTGTTGCTACAATTGCTAATATTTACTTCCGATGCTGGTTTCTCCTTATCAAGAAATTCATATCACAAACCATTATCTACTAGGTTCATGAATGATCCCTTAAGGTGAGCAGTCATTCTATGATGAAACTCTTTTTTTATTCCAGCCAAAGACATTTCATTCCTCTAAAGTGGAGTATCAATCAGTCCAGGTTCAAAAAGAGATAATTCATCAAACTTTCTTAAGTATTCTTCTATCGACATTTCTCCTTGCTTTAGATCCATAAAGCTTTTATAGAGACGGGACTTTTCAACATCTGGTAGGTACCATTTTCTAAAAACTTCCTTAAATCTTTCCCGTGAAATATCATCTTTTGATTCATTGATGGTAATTGACTCCCACCAAGCCAAAGCCCCAACCTGCAATTGCCAAGATGCTAGGAAGCACGTCTGCTCATCCTTGATGCCCAACCCTCTAAAGAATCTCTCACATGAGCGAAACTAAGTCTGAGCTTCACTAATAGATTTTGTACCCCAGAATGGTTTCCCGCCCAAGTGTGTAAAAGTTAGGCAGAAAGTTGTAAGGTTAACTTGAGGTTGTACGGGAAATATAATTTCTTCAACCCTTTTGTTTCACTTTCCTCCTCCTTTTTTAGCATTCATCTCCTACTAACCGAATGTAGTAAGGAAGTATCTTTAGGATTATAGACGAGATTATCTTAGGGAATGGCATAAAATTGGAATATTCTTATTCGGATAAGATTTCCAAATGTGCACCCTCTCGGACTAAACTCATTATAGGGCATTGCTAACCCTATCTCTAATGATTTGACCCCAACCGGGCTTAGGTGTTTGCTCAACCATAAGCACTGATGCCAAATATGACGAATGAGAATTTTCGACCCTCGAAAATCGACATCAATACATCCATGGTATTCAAGTTCTACAAATTCAAGTGTCGGAAACCCGGTCATTAGGGATAAAAAGAAATAAAAATAGAAGATAGAACAAATAGAATCTCGCATTGCATTAAAAAACTTATAATTTTACATATGGAAGATTACATACAATGACTCCAAGTGATCTACTAGAGTTATGTGCTAACCCAGCGAGGATAATTGTAACGGTCTACCCTTACAAGTGCCAGTAGGTACATAATACAGGAATAGCGGAATATAGATAACTTCTTCAGAAGATCCAATTGCTCCATGCTCCATGCTCCATGCCAAAATACTTCTAGCTTTCCTAACAACTTGGATGCCCAAGGAAATTAGGGCAGCTAGAGTTTAAGGGATAAGAAAAATAAACTCCGAGTTAGTCATGAGACTAGTGTGAGAAACTCAAAATATGCATTTTGAAAACAAAAGGTATCTCATAAGACCACGCCGCAAATAAACATAGAACGGGTTTATACCTTATGATAACTAAAACGTTTTCCACGTAAAATCATTTGATATTATTTTTAATAACGTTCTGTGAAAAATACTTTTAAAGTAAATATATTCAAATAACCGAAATTGTTATATTTGGTTAAATTTGATGGCATGATAGGTTTACAATCAAGTCCGAAGGCACTAATAGGAGAACGGATTTCCATACAATGGCAAGTTGAGGGATTTCCTTCCGTACAATGTACCTCTAGGCGATATACCTAGGGTCCAGACACTAAACTCCTATACCAACATGGAACCAGCCTACCCCTTCACTGGATAGTACCGAATATAAAATCACTCCGGTCGTTACCGACCTTTAACGGGATCCCAAAGCATACACTACATACTCGACATATAGAGAGTAATCTAGAAAGGTGATGACCATCTCCTAATAGGTGCGGCCCACATAGCTCTGTCACATCTACCCTGCTTTAGCCATTTCCGGTTGATGAAGCCTTAGGTGACGTTTTACCTTTCACATAGCACATTTCACTTTGAATGTCACACTGCTATTCCATGATCACACAACTGATTTCTTCAAACGTATATCTCCTGAGTTCGTATGTATCAAGAAAGGGTGTTAAGCTAAGAGAAGTTGCCTTCTCCACCACCAAATAGATGATATGTTCATAGAGATCAATTTATGTAATTAGGAATGCAATGTCAAACATTCGTCCATACAAATTATCCAGGAACAGGACAAACCGAAGGCACTCTCGTACCACATCCTGTCGGGAGTTACCCCAAGGATTAGTAGCGAGAAGTCCTTGGATCGAAGACCTAAAATGAAGAATTACTACCACATAATATAATATGGGAAAATTCCCCTAAAGGTCATTGATAAGCAGCTGTACATTCCATCTTCTAAATCATATCCATGTCTTCACTTCGAATACGTAAATTGGTTCGAAGTGGCTTCATCCAAATCCGACCATGGTTCCTTCGGACCAATCATCGATAAAAGAGGTCAAGTAAAAAGGTAAGTAATATTTGATTAATTCATTTCTTTTATCAACAATATCTTTTAGAGATAACTATAAAACACTTCTTTCCGGTATACATGGAATCATTAAACCTCTCTTATAAAATCCATTAATAAATTTAAACTCTATTTAAACTAGATATAAATTCAAAATCGTTTCATTCTTCACTTAAAAAAATATTAATCTGTGCAAACCAAATTTACTATCCCCTCCATCGAGCCAGTCTAAATAGCCACGAAGAGCAGGAAACAAGTTTTCCAAACTCAAGCCTAGACACTATCTCTTTGACACCCATAAGGCGGTTAAGTTATTTGATCGACTCTAAATCATTTAAAATTTAACCATTCCATAAATCCATTAAAATCAACTGCAAAATACTTTTTAAATTATTTGAAAACATTCATAAGAGATTAGGAAAAGAACGGTTGCATTTAAAACTATATTTCAAAAGTAATAATCAATTGCGGGGGATAAGTTTGCGGAAAGTGCTTTTTTTAGCTATATTGATCAAAACTACTTTTTATCATTTAGAAATTCATTTTTATAACTCAAATCACTTTTAAGCATTTTAAAATATTTTTATAATTTATTTCATATTTTTAATCAATTTCGAAATTTCATTTTCAAAGAAATACTTTTCTGGATTTCGAAAGGCAAAACCGCGATTTTTCCAAAACCTTGTTTTACTCGTATTTCAAAATATACATATCGAAATCTCGATTTTATTTCTTTATTGGAAAACTATATAATAGTCCGGATAATTCTTATCTTGAAGGAGCTATATTTCATTATATATACTCATTTGACTTCTATTGCATGAAATCGCGAACTACCATTACGCGACGCGCCTATTTTTGTCTAAAATTTCCATTTCTTTTCAAACTTCACCAAAACTCTTTCATATCTTTATATAATATTTCAGAATCACTATTAAACCATTTTAAAGAGGTTTAACATTCCATATACACCAATTCATTTAGAGGAAAGTGGTTTCCTTCGTGCTTATCGACGTGTATTTCCGTGACTTGCATATATATATATTGAACGTTCATATTAAACAACCATCATCAACAATCATAATCAAATATATATAACATCGAATAGCATTTAATACTATAGTTTAAGAGTTTCTCACCTTATTTCGAACGATCTAACTTCAAATTGGCTATAGCTCCGCTACCGTCGCACCAGAGCTTATGAAATCGAGTCCAAGACCCTAGGAAGGCCACGGCCCAAGCTAGATGAGGTGGAAGGGCTAGACCATGTTGATGATGGGGGATGGCCGTGGGTAAAGATAGTAAGTGGAGTGGTTTTAGATTGTTTTTGAGATGTATGGACATTATTTCATATGTTTATAATATTTACACTGTTTCGATATAACTTTCTTGTTATTTTTTATATGAACAGAAGCCATTAGAGAGGCTCTTAGGAAGCTTAAGAAGAAGGAAGAGGAAGTAGAATAATGTGTTCGGAATGTATGAGAAAAGAGGTGGTATTTACAGGAAAGAATTTCTTAAAATATCTAAAACACCATCATTATCCACCACATCCACTAGAAGAATACTTATCACCCCTTAAAACATGGTTCCTTAAAACATGCTCTTAATACAAGGTTCCTTATTTTAAGGAATGTTGTCTTTTTCTTAATTAATCATGTTTACTTTATTAATTCATGGTTAACATATAAGTTATTAAGTCGTATATGTGCATATGTATGTCACATATAATCCACAGCGTTGCACAACTTCTACACGTTGAATCCTTACGAATTTCGATTTCGACTTTCGGTCATATTTTCACTTCTTAGTTAATATAAATATATTTGTAAACAACATTTGAAACCTAATTTCCTATCATCTTTAACTAATTAAAATGATCACATTTCCTTTATAAAATCATATAATTAATATTTATAATTATTTGAATAATTAAAATAACTATAGAATCATAAAATCTCAATTTAATTTAATAAATTTATATTTAAATATGATGCCTTTATTAGTGATGACATGAATATATTTAAATTCCAAAAATTAAATAATTAATTTTATTTCATATTCTTGTTCAGTTATAAAAATAAGTGTATGTATCCAGCTCCGTGCGTGACAATTTACAATAATAGAGCTGGTTATCGATAAAACAGTTTTCGGTCATTTTATGGATTCTAAATTTCGAGGAAAATATTTTTGTATATTTTTTTCCAAAATAAGATTACTACTATTTATTATCACTCAAAACAATATTATTTGTGTTATTAGCTTTTATTTGAACAAATTTAAAAATAAATATAATTATCAAAGCGATAAATTTGCACGTTGTTACAGGTTATGTACTAGTTGTGTATCTATGTACATATGTACTAGTCGTGTTTATGATAATTCAACTATTTTTTGGTTGTTTAAATGTGATAATCATATAACTATTGATTGGTTTTATACTGAACAGATTATTATTACTGCACAATGTAAGCTATGAACAAAGTGAATTAAGAGTGAATTAGCTAGCAGGATGAGGGAAATACCTATAGAATAAAAAAAAATTAGCAGCGTTTAGCAAATGCTATAGAAATTATTTACAGCAAAAAAACTGCCAAAAAAATTATGGCATAAAAAACACTACAAAATATTTGTTATGTCAAAGAAACACTACGAAATATACATGGTGGCATTTAATAAACGCCAGTTGTAAGGTTTAGGTTTAAATTGAACTCTCTATAACAGCGTTTAAAAAATGGTACTAAAATATTTTGTAATAGGGTCAAATAGTACCTTCTGGTAGCATTTTCGAAACACTACAATAAAGATTTGTGGTATTATTTATAGCTATAAGAAACTTTGTGCTAGCATTTATTAAAACGCAATAGAAAGTCTTCGATTTTTATTTGCATGTCATATAGCAGCGTTCTCTAAAGCTGCCGTAAGTTATGGTAGCGTTTTTTGTGTTCTACTAAATATTTTTGTATAGTGTAAGGCGGTGACCTCATCCATAACACAACTCCTACCACTTGTCATTCGTTGTTTTTACCCATTAGCTCCAACAATTTGAAAGCGAAATCAAATCTGTCTTTCATGAGGATTAGGTTATTTTGATTTTGTAGCAAAGATTGGACTATCATGACGATTAGAGCATTTTAAGAAGAAATGCAAGGATTTTTAGTTGAATTGAAAATGAGGTTTTCAAGGAATTGGAAAAGTACCATGCGTAGTAAGATAACGCTAAGATATGTTTCACAATTACCTTATGCCTTCTTATTTGAATTATTTTTAAGTTCTGATAATAACCTCAATTCCTTAATATATCTAAGAACATACAACGTTTAAGAAGTGGATTTGGTTGGTGATATATGTTAGTCACAGCAACATAATTTTTATATCTACTTTGGTGCTAAATTTTTATTTTTAATATAAGCTTGTGACTAAAATAGTTATTAAGACATGATGAAGTATGAAAGCAGATGTATATGGAACATATACATAGTTACTATTTATGTACGAATTTAGGTGTTGCAGTAATGTAGTTTGTAATTTAAATTAGTGTATCCTATTATGGAATATAACAAAGAATTAGGCATGGTGTAATATATAATTCAAGTTAGTACATTCTATTTTTGAATATAACAAAAATTAATTTAATGGTCATAGATTTCAGATTAGTCCAAAAAGGAAATGATAATTCTAAGGTTTTGGAGCAAAAAATTACTTCTTTGCAGCAATCTCTTTTGTTTTGTTTAAATACCACAGTTTTATAATATAGAACATCAATCTCAGGTCCTATTTATATTTGATTTGTAAAGTGGATCACTTAGTCACTAATTCTATAAATGAGGTCCTGCTTCTCTAATATCACACTCGACTTTCGCTAACTTGTTTATTTTCAACCTTTAAACCGCGATAACTTTTTGTAGATTAATCAATTTAAGAATCGTTTTCACCATTAAATCGCAAATTTAATAAACTTTCTAATGATATCCATTGTTGATATCTAAAAATAAAAAAAGTTAAGAAGATAATTTTCCATAACAGTTTTTAACTATATTAATACAATTAAAAACTACATTTTAATGGTGTATTAAATCAGTTTTTAACTACATCAGTAAAATGCAGTTAAAAGCTTCATTTAATTGGTGTAGTTTTTAACCGGATATCCTTAATGTAGTTATAAACTACACCACTTAAATGCAATTTTTAACTGCATTATAGTAGTTTTTATCTGCATTTTAGAAATGAAGTTAAAAACTACATTACTATGCAGCAGTTTTTAACTACATTATATAAACACTGTTAAAAACCGCTGCATTTTAGTGTAGCTTTTAACCGCATTTAGGAAATGCAGTTAACAATTATTGCATTCTTCCACACTTTTTAATTGCATATAGGAAATACAGATAAAAATTGCATTTATATGCCATAGTTTTCAACTGCTTTTTATAAAACTGCTGCATTTTAAAATGCAGTTAAAAACTACTACATTTTAAAATGCAACGGTTGCATTATAATTATGAATTTTCTAAAATTCAAATTTGAATAAAAATGAGTTTTGAAATTTAAATTTTTACATGTCTATAATACATATAATTAGAAAGACAATAAATTTCTAATCTAATGGTGAAAACGATTTGTTGATTCGATGCTTCTAGAAAAAATTATTGCATTTAAAGATTGATAACTAATGGGGTGCAGATTTTAAATAAGAATGTGAAAATAACAGCCACTTGCGAAAAAAATGGATGCGTAGGGACCTAATTTACAAAATTATTATATGGATGCGTTTTGTTTATTTTAATTAATGATAGGGTCTCGTCGTACAAAAGAGACGAATGTAAAACTCTATATTTTTTGAATCATATATATTTAAATTAAAAACTTTTCCTTTATACAAATGATAAATAGTAACGTTTTAATAATTCCAACGTCAGCCAATAATCATTTAACAAAAAAATTATAGCATTTGAGATTTATAATTATGAGGTAACAAACCTTTTTTATGAAATATTAATTTATAAGTAAATTAAATTTTGGCTAAATTAACCTCTATAAATTTTACTATATGAAACAATTACTTAAGTATGTACAAATGTTGTTGGTAAGTAGATATTTCCTGAAGTAAGCGTATGGGTTACAAAGTATTAATTACTACACTAATGTGGTGAACAGTCTAACAATTAACAGTCATTGCCATTGTCATGCATATAAATATTTTTATTTAGAATGATGTATTCAGTTTATCTCCACAGCCTTTAGTAATTTGGAAAAATAACTTAGTCACTGATTATGTTTATATAATACAAGAGGTTTGGCATGTTCATGCACATGCACATAAAGGGATAAATATATAAAGTACTCATGAATGGTCAAAAAATATTAAGATTATATTTGTTAAACTTTAGCAAATGGTTATCAAAATAAGCTCGTTTTACTGAACAATGTAACAAAACTGCTAAAGTTTTCACTTGAACATAAAGGTATACAAGAATTTCAACACAACATGAGTATCTTAAATTTTTAAATATGTCAATTTTAGACAATTAGTTATTGAACTTTTTCATCGTATTATATTTAAACTGTCAAATTGATTTTATTTCAGTCCTACATTATACCGAATTTTTTCTCTTTTCATTTTATTTAATATTTTCATGGCGCATTCATACAAAAAAGTGATAGTAAAGGTATTACAGTCATTGTTAAAGACAAAGATTTCACTAATATTACGCAAAATACTTACATAAGAAAAGGAACATTTAAAGTAGTTTCGAAATTCAAGTTTGGTATTTTAGAAAATCTATACTAAATTGAAATTTGTAAAATTCAGCATTAGAAGAAGTATTTAATCATTTCAAAATAATTTCAACTTGCTTGTTCTCGAAATGAAATATTTATGCATAATATTAAAATTTGAGTATTCTTAAAAAGATGAAATACCAGTTTGCTATAATTGACGTAGTAAAAGAAATATTTCTATTAAGATAAAATTTAAGTAAATAAATAATTGATTGTAAAAATAAACCACGGAGGATAAATATTTAAAAAATTACTATCATATTTTGATGAAAATAGGGGTTAAATAAATAAAATATCAAATATATATTTGAGAGATAAAACAGTAAAAATTTATATTTGCTATGCTACTAAGATTATAAAATAAATAAATTAAAAACATATGAAAAGTGATATAATTTTTTTCATAACTGAGATTCTATGTGGTGATTTTAGAAAATACATGTAGTACATTTAAGAATAGGATTTGATTCATGACCTCACTAGAAAAATATAAAGGTATTTTGTCAAGAATGGGATTTGAACTCTTGACCTTATATGTTAACGCAGGGATATTTTTGGAAGTTTAAATCTACACCAAAAAAGTGTGATGCCAAAGACGTTACAACTATTAATAAAGATAACCAAACACTGAAGAAAAGGAAATTTTTGTAATGAATAACCCTTACTCATTTGACATGTTACTTAGGAAGACAATAATATGAATTTTAACATTTTTTCCTTCTTAAATTTCATCAAAAAATCCTTGTATTTTGCAGTTTTATGACTTTAGTTATTAGGACTATTTAATTTTTCCGACCCAATTCCATGAGTTAAAACAACATTTATTGATCATAAATGCTTGAAAATAAAACATTATCAATATAAAAATTGACTTTTTTTGCTTAAGCATTTATTATTATTTTACTCTTTATAAATTTAAACAATTTGAAAGGTTAGATTGCAAATGAATCAATATAAAGTATTACTTAATACATTTCAATTAATTTGCCCATTAAAAGAAGTTATCTTTTAATTTGGGCATTACTTGCAAAGTGAATAAATAATATATAAGCATATGAAATCTTAATGAATTGATTTGGAGATTTCATTGAAGTTACATATGACAAAACTATTGATTTATTTTAAGTGTTTTTATTAATAATTTTATGAACATTAAAAGTATGGTATTTGAATTATTAAATCATATAATTGATTTATGACTTATTGTGGAAGTAAACTATGAGCAATTAATGATCTATTTAGCATTTGAATGAAAAGCAAACTTGAATAATAAATCATTATAAATCAAATTTCAGAACAGATTAAGGAGACATTATTTTTATTGACTTATGGATTTGGATTTATTGTTATTTGTTGTTATCTCTATAGAGAGAAAATAAATCTAATAATCTTTAAATATAAAGATTGCGAAGTTTTTAGAAGATAAATTCATTACAAGTTACTTTGGAAAATATTTATTACGGATTGTATTTGTTGCCCCACTTTTTAACCAAGTAGCTTTCAAATGAATCCAGACGTCGGGGTGAAGAGGAAACAATTCTAGGACTAAGGAACATGCTTGGAAGGATGATAGGAATGGACTCAAGAATTTGGAGCAAAGCTTGAGCTAAGGAAAGTGCTCGGTACCGACCACCTTTTATGCTTCCTGTGGGGGCATGGACCTATGGCACTTGGATGGTTGGCTTGTGTGGTTGTCTTGAGGTGCATTTTTGAAGGAATTGCTAAACAACTTCAAGGAAGTACGGAAGGAAATAAGACAAGTACTAGAGATATCAAAACTTCTCGAAAACAACACGATCTTTAAGGAAAAGTGCTTGGAGCTCGATAGATCAAAGATAGAAGGCGTAAGGAGGAAAGATAGGTTAACGCCCCATCAAAAACTCGAGTCGGTGCTGATCGAAAGAATTGGTACCAAGGTGGATTTATCGGTCTGAGGACAACGACTTCCTCTCCTGCTTTTTCAGATCTGAAACTAGACTTGGTATATTGAAATCTGGCAATTTAGTGGACGATTTCCTTATAAATACAGCAACAATAGCAATTGGAAAAGGACCTTTGGCGCTTTGCTTTTTTCGTCTTATATTTCTCCTTAACCTTAGTCATAAAGGCAGTTACTGTTTGTTGTTTTAGGATGTTAGAACTCAAAACTCTTTGTATTTGTGGTTATAATCCATAATGAATAACGATATAATGGAAATCCACAGATTTGTTGAACTACTGTAAAAACTTTGGCATTCTCTCAGTTTTATCTACCACTTTGGCTAGATCTCACTTTATTTCAGTTTTCTTTGGTGTTATGTTATTTTTAGGCTCAAATATTTGGTGCTTTCACTCAGAAAGGCAATTCTCATGCATAGATCTAGCTATCTCTTATGGATTGGAATTTCCAAAGGTTAGATCTAGAAGGTTTTCATTAAGAAAGATGAAGAATTTGCATACAGGAATCAATGGCACCATCAAGGAAATTAGGTAGATCTAGAGCAATAGCAGGTGCAAAGGAAAGAGATTCTCGACATACGGAAGTTAGCATCCAGCCAATAGTAGTCTTATCAGGGCCATCTACTCCTCAGGAGATGTTTACCTAAGTGGAGTTTGATACGATGATGTAGGAGTTGAGTCGGAAGATGGTTAATAGTCGGAAGGGTTTATTGGAAAAGATGGATGCTATCATAGCTCTATCAACCCAGTAGTCACAAAGAACCAGTAGGAGCAAGAGGGAGACTTCAACTACTGGATCTGAAGAGGAGAACTCTTCTACTTCTTCTCAAATAGAAGAGATGGAAAACAAATCAGAAAGAAAAGGCTACTGAAGCAGTAAGGACGGTGCTAGAGGAAGAAGGAGATCTCCTCCTCTAAGGGGATTTAGATCAGTACTAACTAGAATCAAATCAATATCGCTATGAATCTGAGAACCTTAAAGGATTAGGGAGCCGAGCCTATTGACTTATCTGATTCTGTGTATGATCTACAACGTGATGGTGATGGTTATGAATAGGATGTTGAAGTTTAAGATGCTAGTTTACAAATAATTACCACAGAGCCAATCAGATGTAAGAAAAGTGCTGAAAGATTTATTCTCCCAGAGACTAGATAACCAAGACATTAACGAGCAAACTTACATCGTTTGCAGAGTCAAACACTCGGCATAGCTCTTGATGGTCAACCTTCATAGTTCCAAGCAAGCGAGGAGTACATTGCGGATATGGTTAAGTGGTTGGTGGAAGAACATGAATGGATAAAGAATGTGGATTGGGATTCTGTGCCAAGAAGAACTCCATTCATAGAGAATATTCTGAGGGAAGAGTATCCTAGAAGGTTTACGATATCAACAATGCCATCGTATAACAAGATTATCGATCCTACGCAGCACTTGTTTAAATATGAATAGCACATGGATCGTGCTAGAGCGATGGAAGTGATTTGATGTATATGTTTTCCAATTTTTCTAGAAGATTTTTCATCAATGTCGTTTACTTTGCTCGCTTTTGAAATCCATATTGACTTTCAATGAGCTAGCAAAGTAATTTCTAGAGCAATTTCGGCTCCACACAACTCGACCTAGGGACGTGATGTCCTTGTCAAAATTTCCTAAGGACCTAAGGATTCATTGAAGGAATTCTTAAAAAGGTTTAATATTGTAATAATGGAGGTTAATAACCCCAAAGGAGGATTTTGTTTTAATGGCATTGATCTAGGGAATAAATCTGGACAAGTACTTTGTAAAATGGCCATAGATGAAGCAGTCGATGACTATGGAGGACTTCCACCAGAAAGATAATCAGTTCTTTGTTTGGAAGAAGCAAGTCAAGTTGCTGGAAAGATTGATGGTGGACATTCACTAGAGGTGATTTAGAGTAATGTGGCAACTAAGAAAACCAGTTAGAGTTCTAGTAATGTGGCAGTAAATGTTGGTAATTTTAATAACCAGAAAAAGAGGAATCAAAGCTCTAGTGTTAGGCGGAATAAAGCCAAGAAGTACCCAAGGAAATATGGTCGGAAGAGTATACACTTCTAAATGATACATTAGAGAACATATACCTTATTATGCAAGGGACAGAACAGTATTAAAGCCACTTATGAGGGAGGCGACAGAGGAAGAGCAATGCTCAAGCAAATATTATCGTTTTCATGAAACTCATGGGCACAACATGAACGAGTGCCGACATCTTAGAGATTTTATCGAGGAGTTGATAAGGAAGAAAATTTTGCAACAATATGTGAGGGAGCCGCAGGATAGAAGAAAAATACTAGACCCAAGGGTCGAATTCTCAAGGAAACCAACCTGGACCCAATGGAGAGGGGCCTAGGCAGATGGGTGGAAGGATAGTTATCGATACTATAAGAAAAGGACATCATCCAATAAAGAACAACTAGAGTGAAATGGAGTGGTATGCAAGCTCGTTGCATGTACTATAGAAAAGTTGCTTTGCAATCGATGATAGAGCTTCGGCTAAGCAATAGCGAATGATAATTGATGATATTGTGTTCAGGAATGGGAATTCTAATGCAGTCGAGGCACCAACCTTCGACCCCATGTTGATTATGGTTGTTGGTGGCCCAGCTACGGTACCTCGTGTCTTGGTGAATAGTAGAAGTTCTGTAAATATTGTGTTTAATAGAACGTTCAATCAAATGAAGATAGGCATGAAGGATGTTAAACCTTGAAAATCCAGAGTTTAAGGATTTACAGGTGATGGAGACCACAAGGTAGTGCGGATTTATAAGTTTGTTATAGTGGATGAATATTCGATGTACAACACCTTTTTGGGCCAACCGGCCTTTGCTGATTTCAGGATAACACTTGCTTCTTGGTGCTTGATCATGAAGTTTCTTACAAAGGATGCATATGGTCAGTTAGAGGAGGCCAGAGCACAGGTAGAATGTTATGTCACTGATTTGAAAGAGGAATAACGGTGAGAGAAAGGCAAAAACGTAGGGAGGGAGAGAGAGCTCTCTATATTAAAAATTTTGAAGTATAACAACTATAGCCCACACCTTGGCTCAGGAACCATAGCAGGTTCGATAGGTCTATGGATCCTAAGAAGAAGTCAGGAGAAGTGCGGCCAACACTATTTGAGTTGACGGTAAACATTCTGATTGATATGGACGATCCTACTTAGGCTCTTAAGATCGAATCCCAAGATGGGTACCGAATCCCGCGTTGGTCAAGAAATCAAATGGAAAGTGAGGGACATGTATTAACTATTCTGATATGACTAAAGCAAGCTCAAATGATAGTTTTCCTTTTCCTAGAATTGGTCAGTGGTAAACTGGACCACATGACATGGGTTACTCTCTTTTATGGATGCTTATTTTGGTAATAACAAGATACTGATGCATGTACCAATTTAGGAGCACATAAGCTTCATAATGGATTTAGTATTATATTATTATTGAGTGATCCTGTTTATTTTGAAGAAATATTAAGCTACATACTAAAGATTAGTGAATTCTATGTTTAGGAATCAAATTAGATGGAAGATGGTAGTATACGTGGTTGATATGCTCATGAAGTCACAACTATCAAGGAATCACGTGGATATTTCGAAGATGTTCTATGTATTGTGAAAGTATGAAATGCAGCTAAATCTATTGAAATGCACTTTTAGTGCTGCATCGGAGAAATTTCTAAGATTTATCATGAATTCAAGAGGTATTGAGTTTAATCCAGGGAAAATTAATGCCTTGAGGAACGTGAGTTCCCCAATGACAAAGGAGTTGCCGAGCTTGAATTGAAAGGTTGTCGCACCGAGTCAGTTCATCTCGAAAGCAGCGGATAAGGGTATACCATTTTTTACTGCTCTGAAAAAGGGAAATAAGAACTTTAAATGGATGATAGAATACCAAAATGCCTTTGAGGAGTTATTAGCGTATTTGGAGTTGCCACTGGTTTTATCCAAACCATTGGACAGAGAGAAATCGTTTATCTATATGGTAGTGTCTACATACGCACTGAGCACAGTGTTGGTATGTGAGGAGGTGAGATTCAAAGGTCAATTTATTCAAGCGGTTCATTGAAGCTAAAAATAATTACCCAAAGTTGGAGAAACGTGTTTATTGCTTGTTGATTACATCAAGAAAATTGTAACCATATTTTTAGGCTCATCTGATCAAGGTGATAATGAACCAACCTTCGAAGCATATGTTCTACCAACCCAAGACTTCGGGAAGGTAGCCGAAATGGAACATTGAATTAAGTAATTATGATATTACTTACCATCAGAGGAGAACAATAAATGGACTGGCATTGGTAGATTTCAATGCTGAATTTACAACATGAGATGACAAAGAAGAAGACGATATGGTCACACTTCCTCATTGGAGACTATTCATGGATGGAGCTTCAAATGAATGTAGTTCAGGAGCTGCAGTAGTGTTTGTAACTTTGGAAGGACGATCGGTTTGTTGTGCATTAAAATTTGAGTTTCCCACAACTAACAATGAGAATGAGTCGTGGCATTGATAGCGGGACTTAGGATTGCAAAGGAGCTGGAATAAGGATGCTGCATATATTCATTGATTTCCAGTTAGTGGTTTGTCAAGTGAAGAAGGAATATCAGGCCATGGGTGTGAGATATTCTTCTCACTAGACAAAAGCACTAGAACAGTTAGATGATATTGAGCATTACACGATTACGCATATCCCCAGAGAGGAGAATGCAAAGGCTAATTCATTACCTAAGTTAGCTAGTTCTAGGGAAGCACAATTGATGGATTTAATTCCATTGGAGGTTTTGACGACTCTAAGTATCATCCAGACGGATGTCAATTGGATTTGGAGACCATATAGGAAGAAGAGCCTTGGATGATTCCAGCCAAGAATTAATTACTTAAGGGGATTCTCCTAAGAAAAAAAGGAAAGAGTGGAAGAAACTCCTACGGAAAGCATCATGGTTCATGATGCAAGAAGGAGTACTTTGTAGAAGAGGATTTTCTACCCCCTTGAATAGTTATGTAACCGAGGATGAGGCTAGGAAAATTATTATGGAAACCAGTGAGCGTAGCTGTGGTGATCACACTGGGGTAGACATTAGTGAAAAAGGTGCTTCGCTATGGATATTTCTAGCATATGATAAATTGAGATGCGGCTGATTATACCAAGGATGTGACCGTTGCCAAAGATTTGCAAAGAGTACATGAGCCCTATCGATAAAGCTTACACAAATGGTTAGCCTGTGGCTATTTGTGGTTTGGGGAATTGATATAATTGATGTTCTATCAATGACGAAAGGAGGAGCTAAATACGCTATAGTTGTGGATTACTTCATAAAGTGGTCCGAAGTAGAACCGCTTGCTACAATCACAACAAAAAAGGTGATTAACTTTGTGATAAAGAACATCACCTATAGGTCTAGAATACCCCAGACGATTATAATGGGTAATGAAACACAGTTCAAAAGTACCGAGTTCAAGGAGTTCTACAACCGGTACGAGATCGTGAAAATCTTTTCGGTTGTAGCTCACACATTGGAGAGTAGACAAGTGGAGGTAGTGAATAAAATAATCGAGTCCACCTTAAGGAAAGGATCAACTAAAGCCAAAGACAAATAGGTTAATGAGCTTCACTTGCACTATGGGCTTATAGGACAACCAACAAGTTTATGACTATGCATACGCCATTCGCTTTGACCTATGGATCAGAGGCTATGTCTCAGTAGAATTGGAAGTCCCTTCTCATCATAAAAGGCATTACAATACAAAGGTAAATGAGGAACTCTTGCTTGAGTCCCTCAATTTGTTTAATGAGAAGAGAGAAGAAGCGGAATTAAGGATAACTGCTCACCAGAAAAGAGTAGCACAACACTTTAACACAAAGGTATGGAGCCGTACCTTAGAGGTAGGGGATCTCATTTTGAAATTTTTTTCTCCCAAGTATGGACGCACTTGGTCAAAACTGGGAAAGTCCTTACGCAATCGAACAAAAGCTTGGAGATGGAACGTTCAAGTTGGCCATTATTGATGGAATTCTAATTCCACGAGCATGGAGTAGCGGTGCTATATCATTTAGTTATATTTAATTTATATTTTACAAATAGGCCACCCAAGGATTCTTAAGCAATGTAATAAGGCTGGACTTGCCACGTTTTTCGCTTATAAATAAAATTAGCTTCTTGAACCAATGGAACCATGTTCTTGTAAGCAGAATCCCATGTTGCATGATTAGCAGTATGTTTGGGTACTCGAAAATGGTACCAACTCCTTTGGTCCAGGCTCTGACCAAGGAGTATAATCATAGGGTTAATTGGATAATTCGACCCTATCCTTTAGGTACTCATTGTTGCTTGAAAATATGCAACGTTAAGAAGGAAAGCCTAGAATAAACCAATTATAGCGTTAGTTTCCATAGACAGAAACTAGCACATGGTTGGATTACTTATTACCATGCTTGTGACCTGGAAGGATACATTAGGAGGAGGATAAGCAAGGACAGTCCATGGAAACTTTTTGCCAACACCAAGGAAAAGGTGTAGCTAAGAGCGGATGCCCAGAGATAAGTACATGAGTCGTTGGTTCCGGTGACAGGAACCGATGAACGGACCGGGCTTCCATGCTTGCACTTGCAGTCAAGTAGGATTGATCGAGGATAAGCGAGGATAGTCATTGCAAAATGAAAACATGTAGTATCAGACACCATTGGCCCAAAAGTAAGGCTGGAAGTGTATAACTGACTAGGAGTTATAAGATAGTTTAACCTATGATGTTGTTATCTGGCTGATGCCCACAAATAAGCAAGGTCGGAGGTCGGTGCCCAGATTTTGGCGCTTGGAGTAATAAAACCGAGAAGCAGGACTCATTTTTGGTTAGACAACATAAAAGGTATGGTTTCACTCGCGGCTTAGCGGGGTTTTTGCTTCATCGAGGTTGAATAATGTATGGATAACTCTAATTATGCCCAATTATTGATAAGGTTAAGAACGTCAGGAAATTGGCATTTAAACCGCTGTTTCCTAGAGATTGGAAATAAGATAGAGCTTGGATTAATTAAAATTTATCAATGATCAATGGATACTCGACCGAAAACAAACTGGAATAACCACAGAGTTGGTTAAATTATAGTTTTGTTTAGCCAAACGGAATACTTTGGCAGCTGAAAAAAGCAATAAATAACAGAACATGACTAAAGCAGTTATAGGAATTTTTATTTATGTACATAGAGTTGTAGTAAATAAAAGCATTGCATGAAAACAAACATGTATAATGTGGATAAATTACAATACAAGCAATTATTTTGTATATGTATGCAGTAGTACATAGGCAAGTAAAATATATAAGAATACAAAAATGTAAATGGAACAAAGAGATTGCAAAGGAAAAGTAGTCTTTCATTACATTAGTTTTTATATACATTAATGTTTGTGAGGACCGCTCCTGCACAAATTTGGCCTATATACGACAAAAAGGAAGGACAAAATGATACAGCTCCAAAATAGACATATAGAAACTGTCTTACTGTCACCGAGAGATCGATAAAATGATTATGTCTTCTGACCCTTCATTTTCTTCTTCCTAGCCTTGCTGCCTAAGCCATCGTATGACCTCTTCCAATCCTTCTCATCTTTGAGTGTGCTGCCTTCGGAAGGGGTTGTGCCGCCTTCAATGGTAATAATAGCAGGATCTTCAAAGCAGTTGATAGAGAGCTCAATAGTCTTTGTAGTAGAGCCGGTTTTTCCATTTTTTGGAGGATGAATAGTGACCTGGTTAAGTTTTAAGACTTGGTTAAGTTTTAATCATGACCTTGGACATATTGATTTTCCACTTCTCCGCCATGGAAATAGATTCAGTTGGGTCCAAGGCACTAGTTATGGTGATATCTTCAATGAGGGACTGGGAAATGTCGTTTAACCCCTTCAAAGTTGCGATCCTCTCCGAGTTAAGACCCAAAATAGAGGTAGAGGGAAGGCTCAGAACAAATAGCCTTGTGGTCATGGGAGTAGACTAAGTGGTGATTGCAGTAATGCCCATGCCTTGAGTGATTAGGGGCAAATGATATGGAAGAGAAGGATGACTTGTAACTTCACAAATGGAGAAGTAGAGGTTAGTTACTATCTTAGGTGAGAACTAAAGGACTTTGAATACTGGAGAAATAAAGGGTATACCTTTGCCTAGGCTTGATTGTTGGATAGGGGACATAGAGATTTCCCCTACTTCGAGTGAATGCTGAGTTGGTGGAATAATGAAGGGGGGAACATAGGGTTTAATAGGAGTAATCGATGTTAAAGATAAAATAACTTGAGTGGCCTCGTAGCTGGCCTCCCAGTTGTAGGAATTCTATTATATGCTTTTGGGATTTTAGAGTTTACCATTATGATTGACCCGATGCACTTGGGTCGATAAGAGCTTCAGCGGTAGCTTTAGCAGCACCATCTTCCATAACTAGGATACCTTCTCCATATTCAATTTTCAGGATGCTTTCAGCATCAAGGTGCTTGGCTTTCAACTCATCTTTAGTGAGGCCTTCGCCGGATGCCTTTACATGACATGACACCTCCTCAAAGGCATCAACGAGGTTAACCACATATGTGCTTCCCAATCACTTCAGGTTATTGTATTGAACGACATTAACAAAGAACAACTGAACATGCTTTCAGTTCTTCTCTTTCCTTGGCATTCTACTCTGTCAACTCGCTCAGATCATACACAACTACATTATACTCAACTTAAGCCTTCAACATCTCGGTTTTTGATAGGAGCATTCAGATTCAAGTGTCTCTTTTTTGACATGCAACTTTTGGATTTCAATTTCTTGGTCCTTGATAGTTTTATCCTTCACGGTGAGGGCCAAGTGCTTATTAGAAAATTGTGTTTTTAGAGTAGCTTTCTTTGCGAGCAGCCTTTAACAAATATTTTATCATAATCTCGGCTTGGTTATGGGATCTCTTCATATCCTCCATTAGGCTTTCGATCTTTGTCTTGTATTTCAGAGCCGCATCTATTTCTTTTCCAACCTTCACTAAGTCTCTCTTATAGCCCTCTATAAGGCTATCATAAGTTCTCTTCTCTGATTCAAATGACTGGATATTCCTTTGGTTGATTTGGTTGACATTAGAAAGGGAATGCAAAGCTTCTTACACTCATAGCCTTGGTCAACAAGCCCCTGGATACATCCAATCTTGTGGTGGACTTCTTATTTAGGAATATTTTTGATGTCATGGTCAAACATGGCATTGGTTAAGCAGAGACTAGGGAAGGCGGTCTACATGCAGTTGGATGAGGCTAGAGGAGGAGTTGAGGGAGTGGTGATTCCATTGGATCGAGGTGGAACGGTAGTAGTAAATGAAACTGAAGCCAAAGTTTGTTTCTATGGAGAAAGCTGGAGTTGAGAACAAGGCAGAGGAACAGAAGAGGAGGAACCACGACGGATATGTAAATCCTTGTACCTCTTTCCATGTTCATGGGGCTGCCTCTCATCGACCTGCCTCTTCTTTCGACCCCTCATAGCTTAGCGGTCTCTTTTCTCCTCTTATTCTCTGTCTATTCTCCATGTTGTCCCCCATTATTTCCTACTCCCTATGATAGTCGAAGTGATGTGGATATGGATCACGAACGCGCTTCCTTTCCTTATTAAAACTATACTGGAGATTACTAAACTGATCTTTACCCATTATAGCTAGAATAAATGAAAAGATTGAATCAGTTTGGAATATTGGAATACGAGTGAATGCAAGGAATGTGTGTTCCTGATCCAAAGAGTGTGGAGTGGCAGTGTCCCCCTAAGTACATTATGAACTATGTTCGAAAGAAAATAAGGATGGAGTCTTGCCACCTTCAGCTAGGATACCCTCAAATGGAAAGTCGAAGCCCTAAGAACCCTCTTTAAGGAGACCAAAAATCAGAATATCGAAGTCATTCAACAAGGTAAAGATATCAACAAAGGAACCAGCTAAAGGAATCATCTCGGTTATTAGCGCTATGCTAGGTCTTGCAATTTTCCTTAAAGTTTTGATTAGGATATGCTTTGGGCAAGGTGAGGTAGGAAGTTCGGTGCCTTCGGGAGACATCTCACCGTACGACTCATCTCCCTCTTAACCGATATCATTATCTCTCTCGCCTCATTCATCGCTCTCTTCTTCTTTCTTCACCTCTTTTCCCTCTTTTCTATCTTCCCAATCACTTTCTTCTTGAATCATTTTCATTTCAACTCCCTCATTGCCTTCTGCTAGAACTTCGTCGGCAAAGTTCTCTCCTACTGCTCTATCAACCGGCTAAACATTGCTTTTTGTACTAGATGGGCTTTAACTTCCCCTTGGAGATTGCAGCTAGAGCTACGAGTGAGGGCAGAAGATATAATTGACATTTTAGAGCTACTTGGATAGGTTTCAGTGGGAAATGAAAAATCATCAGGATGTAAAAGGTTGCACGGACGAATATTCTCGTTCATTAGAATATAAGGAGTAGAGAAATAATGAATGTGGATGCTCTTAAAGATCCTGAGAGTGTCATAATGCTTTGTGCACATATCCAGAGTAAAGATATCAGAGAGGAAGGGTGAAAATAAGTTAGATACATAGAGGATGAAAGTTGAAGCATGAAAAAGAAGGAAAAAGAAAGAATCTTACTTCCAAAAGGGTGATTCACGTCGTTATTTGGAAGATCGAAGATATGTGTTAGCTCTTTGACATTAGGAGGCTGTGGAATTGGTTCGTGAATAAAGCATATAGGAAGCTCAGCAAGGTATATCTATTGGAATGAGCTTGGTTTGGATCAAGCCTAAGCTCTTAGAGGAATGTATGTAGGAAAGGATTGAAAGCCGGTAAAATGCCGCCTAAGGACATATATCTATTACATGTCGTGTAACCTATTAGGGGATTGTGCGCCTGCTGAATTTGCATTGGAAGTCGGACATCATCTTCTGGATCTCATATTACTAACATATGGTTCGAAGCATCTTGGCAATTAGAATTGTTGGCATCTACTCTAGAGGATCATTTAGAACTCTTACGTCGATTTGTTCATTTTAAGAAGGAGGATATACTTGGATCGATTCTGTTGGATTAATCATTCTTTGTAACTCAGCAGTGATTGAACACCTTGGTCCAGAAGGCATGGAAGTCAAAGCTTAAGCAGTGGTAGAACCAGCATCAGAGGAGTTGATGGCTCAGTGCCAACGTTGAATATGGGAGAGTGACAAGTCATTCTAAATGGGAAAACCCGGTGTTCAACACGGTCACGTATTTTTTACTTTGGAATTTTATTTTAAATATGAACCCATGTGATAAATGCTTAGAATCCAATGGATGTCAGCATGTGTTGACCAATTGGATTCTGAACATTGATCCAGGCAACTAGAAGTGGCAATCGTATTCTGTGAGTTCTATGTCCTGTACATGACAGACCATTCTGTATAGGTATCCTGCTAGTGTTGGATAACAAGTCATGTCACACGATGAAACTGTGCATCAGACCTTATCCGTTATTTCCAGATAATCGATAATGGAACCATTGTTTAGGGAAACATGGAGTTTCCTTTGTAGGAACATAGGAAGTGTAGTAATTGAAAATGATGTGCAATGGAACCAATCGATTGCCAGAGAACATTCGACATGACTGTTCTTTGGAAAAGAACCATCTTAGTGGAATTTAAAAGGAGGATTAGTGATCGACCACACACCACATAAGTGTTATGTTTTGGAGTGGGAAAAGAGGTGATATATAAAAAAACAAAGTAAGACCGAAGCAAAGGCAAAGCTGGCCCAAAGCTGACACAGAGAAAGTGAGAAGGTCCAAGCCATTGCGTTGTGTGCTCTA
The DNA here is from genome assembly GCA_030765085.1 of Allium cepa. Lineage (NCBI taxonomy): Eukaryota > Viridiplantae > Streptophyta > Magnoliopsida > Asparagales > Amaryllidaceae > Allium > Allium cepa. The sequence goes on along the minus strand of CM060941.1, from coordinate 107,085,056 downwards.
AGTCATGCTAAGGGCCTGGTTGGAGGAATAAGAAGTGCTTGCAACGACCAAAAATTAGAGAAGGGGCGATCACTAATCGGCGGTCCAGGTCAATCTCCAACTGAAGGAAAATCCAACCATGGTCAACAATGACCTAGAAACTCCGTCGCAGTAATGGATAACGACTACCCACCTTAAGGCATTGGATTTGGATGCTGATGGAAAGAGGCCAAGCACGATATCTTTAGAGCAGTTGATGATGATTACGACGGTGATCTAAGGATGGAGGCAACATTAAGAAGGTGGTGGCGATCCGATGGAGTCATCGGCGATCGGCCTTGGAACGATATTACGTACTAGATTAAAGCATGGAACGATCTCCAGATTGAAGATCTTGCCCTTAGCATGGAATTTTTTTTTACTATCTATATAAAGCAGGAATAGATACAATGATATGAGGCAGCTCTTGGATAACCAACATACATACATGGATGATGGTATACACTGGTCTTCTTCCAAAGCGTGCGTTGTTTCCAATAGAAGCACTCTGTGGGGCAAATGTTATCCGGCTTTTTGACCAAGTAGCTTTCGAACGAATGTAGATGTCTTAACAAAGACGAAATGATTCAATGACTTGAAAACATACCTAGAAGGACGATAGGAATGAACTCAAGAATTTGGAGCAAGGTTGGAGCTAGGAAAGTGCACGGTAGCGACCACTTTCTAGTTGATACCAACCATTTTTTAAAATTCCTACAGGGACACGTAGATATGGCAATTGCATGGTTGGCTTGTGTGATCAACTCGAGGTGCAATTTTTGAAGGAAGAGGTGAACAACTTCAAGAATGTACTGAAGGAAATAAGAAAAATACTAAAGATATCAGAACATCTCAGGAACAACACTATTTCTAAGGAAAAGTGCTCAGAGCTTAATATATCAAAGATAGAAGACCCAAGGAGGGAAGATGGAACAACTCCCTATCAACAAACTAGAACTGATCAGAAGTGATCAGTATCAAGACGAATTTATCGATCTTGGGACATCGACTTCCTCTTCTGCTTTTTCAAATCTAAAGTTAGAATTGGTACATTGAGATCTGGTGATTCTACTAGACGATTACCCTATAAATATAACACCTATAGCAACTGAAAAGGACTTTTTGTAGAATATGCTAGTATATGATTCTTGCTTGATGATAATAAACATATATATAATCATTTAAATGTATTTGTTATTGTACTATTTTATTTTTTACATAACTAAATAAATATTTGTTGAATAAAATAAATAACATAGAATTTAAATTCAAACAGATATTTTATTCAAACAAATATTTTATTATAATTTTGAATAGTACAAATTTGAGCTCTCACTATATATACACAATTTTCAATTACAACACAACTACAATTATATTTCAATTTACATAACTTTCCTCGCTACATATATCATTCGTTCACTCATATTTGTTCTTCAACTATATTCCAATTTGTACCCAGCATCTGAATTATCTGTAAAATAAATACTGATGCAGTAAAATTGAAAAAGAAATATTTTTGCATTGTAAAATAAAATGTGTATTTTAAAATTTTTATTTGCCTCAGTTATTTGGGTTGTTCATCATCATTTATTTTGAATTCATCAAACATGAACAACCTATGACATGCACAGTGTATCACCGAGCCGACGCTGGATTCAACTCAAGTGCCAACTATGAGAAATAAGGATTAAGGATCTTAAGGCTAGGATAAACATTAGAGGGGGTGAATAGTGTTTTAGAGAATTGTTGAATTTTTAGAGTTTTTGTTAATTTGACCACAAATGTATGCAATATTCAGACACAAATATGATTATAGAATCAAACACAAATGCAAATATAAAGTAAAAGCAGTAAAGGAAAGAACACACTGGATTTTATACTGGTTCGGAGTTACCCTACATCCAGTCCCGCACACAAGTACAGATTTTTTTTTTCAAAAACAATCTTTACAATTACACCCTCGATTTCAAGGAAACGAGGTACACTCTCCAGATTCACAATCCTCTAGGTAGAGATACTTGATTTCCCGGGCAACAAGTTCACCCAATTGATTTCCAAGGCTACAATCACACCTTATCTAGCTTGATTGATTTCCAAGGCCACAATCACACCTTTTCTCGCTAAGTTGATTACAAAAAGCCTATAACTCTGAATAGCACTGAGGATCTTGTTGAGATAGTGATAGAGAACCAAACCAGAGATAATCTAGTTAGATTCAATGTTGATTTCGGCAGAGTAATGGTAAGAATATGTATATAGAAATGTGGAAGAAGAAGAGGAGTGAAAAACTAGAAAATCTGTTATTAAAATTCGTTGAAAACATCCCCTATTTATAGAAGAACAACAACCATATCTATTCGTGAAGAGATATGACGAATAGACACTTCTTTTGAAATTTAAATTTTGAAACCAACTGACACTATGTCGACATGGGTTCCTTGGGTATGTCGACATGCCAAAGGAAATTTTGGTTATACATTTTTCTTTGAAAATAACTTCTATCTTATATTAAAACTATTTTAAACTTTATAAATATACTTGTCTATAGATAAAAGACATAAGTAAATATATAGAATAATATATACAAAATTTTACTATAATTTTATGTTTAAATCTAAGTATAAATATTTAAAAATATATTATTAATTAAAGATAGTTAAAACTACGAGTAATTTGATTTTGAAATTAAAGATTATTTTGAGGCTAAAAGTATTTAAAATCGGCATAGATGTTTTTGATGCTTTTAAAAGGAAGGTTTTGAAAACATTTTAAAAACAAGATATAATTTTGTAAAAGTCATTTTGAATAAAAATTTGCGGATACAAAACAATGTTCCACTAGATTTTTCGTAGGTTCCATCCTACTTAGGGTTCCATCCCTTTAATAGGCTCGAAGTGGATTCCATTCCACGAATAAATTGGATTTTAAGGTGCCAGTGCTTTTCTAGGAGTTTTAACAAAATTTCTGATTAAAAGATAAATTACTTGAACTCTTGATAATCTTGATATTCATGAGTCTTCAATCTTGATATCTTGAATCTCTACTGTACAGTCTTCATTCTTGGTACCTGCATGGTTAAATCATGCATATACATGTATATCTAAACTTATGCTGTTAGTATTTATATTTTATAATCTATTCTAAGGTTGTTGTCATCAAAACCATCATCTCAAGGACTAACAATCTTTCCGTTTTTGATGATGACAACCTTTTTTATAAAATATAACTTCTATCCTAATAACTCCCCCTTAATCTATGCCTAACTACCCTATTTTATATTTCTCCCCCTTTGTCATCAACAAAAACTAACTCCAAATATATCAACAAAAACTATATCACTCCCCCTAAATCTAATACTCTATGACATGTGATTATAATGATAGTGCTATCATAAATAATCAGCACTTAGATCCAAAACTAGAACTTAGTCCTAAACTACTAATTATCGTAACTAAGTATTCATATAATAAGAACACAAATTATTCATTAATTATATTGTTGTATTTACAATTCGTGGGAAATGCAAGAAAGAACACACTAAAAGGAAAAAGAGAAAATAAACTAATGAGTGTCTTTGAAAATGAGAGATCTATGAATCGAACAGTTTGGATAGTGGAAACAGAAATTTCCACGTTGTTCGACAAGATTTCCATCTTTGTCAAAGCACACTTCTCCAATGCAAAAGACTTTGTCGTCATCTTCTGTGTGCACTTCTTCCATGTGGACTTCTTCTTCTTCGCTGGCCTCTTGCATTTGATTTCCTAAAGAGTCTTCGTCAATCAAGATTGGGTTAGCATGATTGTCCATTAAAATTTTTGCAAATTCCTAAGGATTTTGCCTTGCCTCTCTTGGTCCTTGGCCATTCGAAGTTGCATTACTTGGATTTCTGTCATTAGCTAAAGCGCATCCTTTAGAGAATCCTCTATTTTTGTCACACTAGCGAGAATAGTACGTTGAAATGGACCATAAGTGGGAGAAGGAAATGAAAAGGTAGAATTTTTGTTTGATTTTGAAGAGGAGGCCATTGATTATTTGATTTCAGAGGATAGAACAAAGAGATTACCGAAAGAATGAATAAAATTTCGAAAATGAGAAGAATATATAGCCAATTATTTTGAATTTTGGTGGGAAAAAAATTTAAAAATAAAAAAACATTATATGTCGACATGGGTTGGGGGAGTATGTCGACATGGTCCTTTAAATTTTTATTAATTGATTTATTTTGATTCAATTTTTAATTATACTTTGTTATTTATATTTATATTTCAGTTATTGAACAAGTACCTAATTCTCTTCTTAATTTAGTAAATATAGATTCATTTAATGGTTTTGTTAATATATCAGCAATTTGATTCTCGGAATTAATATAATCTAGAGTAATTACTTCCTTATTTATATTATCTCTCAGAAAATGATGTCTTATATCAATATGTTTAGTTCAAGCATGTTGAGTAGTATTTTTGGATAAATTTATCACACTAGTATTATCACAATAAATTAGTGATTTTGAAAATTTTAAACCATAATCTTTTAAAGTCTGTTGCATATATATTACTTGAGAACAAGCCAAAGCAGCAGAAATATATTCTACTTCAGTTGTTGATAAAGAAACTGTGTTTTTCTTTTTACTAAACAAGGAAATCAGAGAATGCCCAAAAAGTGACAAGTTCCACTTGTACTTTTTCGGTCTAATTTACAACCCGCATAATCAGCATCACAGTAAGATATTAAGTCAAAAGAATCATTTTTAGGGTAAAATAAGCCATAGTCAGAAGTGTGTTTAACATATCTACTTATACGTACGGCTTTTAAGTGGGTCTCTTTAGGTTGGGATTGACATCTTGCACAAAGGCAAACACTATGCATGATATCAGGTCTACTAGCAGTAATATAGATTAGTGATCCAATCATTCCTCTATATAACTTTTGGTCTACATCTTTCGAGAGATCTTCTTTACTAAGGTACTCATTGGTTACCATGGGAGTGGATTTTCCACTCGCAGTAGTCGAACCAAATTTATTAATTAGGTCTTTAGCATATTTTTCTTGACTAATAAAGATACCATTATCTAATTGTTTTATTTGTAATCCTAAAAAGAAGTTTAATTCACCCATATGACTCATCTCAAACTCTTTTGTCATTATTTCAAAAAATTCTTTATTTGTTTCAAAGTTAGTTGATCCAAAAATGATATCATCTACGTAAACTTGTACTTTTTGAATATCATTTTTATTTCTTTTAATAAAAAGAGTATTATCTACTTTACCAATTTTGAAATTTGATTGTAATAAGCAAGATCTTAGTCTATCATACCAGGCTCTAGGAGCATGTTTTAGACCATATAAAGCTTTCTTAAGTTTGTAAAAATGATTTGGTAATTTTTCATTTTCAAAAAGTGGTGGTTGTTCAACATATACTTCTTCTTTTACAAATCCATTTAAAAAGGCACTTTTAACATCCATTTGATAGTCTAAAATTATTATGATTTGCGAAAGCAAGTAGAATCCTAATGGCTTCTAATCTTGCTACGGAGCTAAGGTTTCATCAAAACCTATTCCTTCTTCTTGACAAAAACCTTGAGCAACTAATTGGGCTTTATTTCTAACTACCTCTCCTTTTTCATTCATTTTATTTTTATAAACCCATTTAGTTCCAATTATAGTTTTATTCTCAGGTCTAGGAACAAGTTCCCAAACATTATTTCTAGTGAATTGATTTAATTCTTCTTGCATAGCCAAAATCCATGAATCATCAGTTGATGCTTCTTTTGGATTTTTAGGTTCAATAGTTGATACAAAAGCTACATTACTCATTTGACTTAGTTGATTTCTAGTTTTAACAACAGATTGCATGTCTCCTAGTATGTTTTCAATAGGGTGATCTTTTAAAAGTTTAGTACTTTTATTAGGATGATTAATTTCATTATAAGTTTCATTTGACTCTTGATTTTGAGTGATTAAATCCTCTTCATCATTTGTATCTTCAAAAAATTTGAAATTTTCATCGAATGAAACATGCATTGTTTCTTCGATGGTGTTAGTTCTTAAATTAAATACTCTGTATGCTTTACTTTTATTAGAATATCCGATAAAGATACCTTTATCGGATTTAGGATCAAATTTATCTAAGTTGTCTTTGGTATTTAAAATAAAACATTTACTTCCAAAAATTCTAAAATAAGTACTTTAGGTTTCTTTCTATAAAGAAGTTTATAAGATGTCTTATCAGTTAAATGTCTAATTAAAATTCTATTTAAAATATAACAGGCGGTAGAAACTGCTTCTGCCCAAAAATATTTGGTAAATTACTATCTGAAAGCATGGTTCTCGCACACTCTTGAATCATCCTATTTTTACGTTATACTACTCCATTTTGTTGTGGAGTTCTTGGAAATGAAAATTTGTGAGTTATTCCCTTTTTATTGCAGAATTCCTCAAACTTTTCATTTTCAAATTCACCACCGTTATCACTACGAATGGTTATAATCTTTAGAGAAAGTTGATGTTGAATCCTTTTTGTGAAGTTTTTAAAACATTCAAAAGTATCACTTTTATGTTTCAAAAATATTGTCCATGTAAATCTAGAATAATCATCTACAATTACAAAAACATATTTACTATGATTTATTGACAGAATTTGAGATGGACCAAATAAATCAAGGTGAAGTAATTCAAGAGGTTTTGAAGTTGAAATCATATCTTTTAATTTAAAAGAACTTTTTCTAAAGTTTTTCTAATTGACATGCATCACATAGACTATCTACTTTAAAATTCATTTTAGGGAGACCTCTTACTAGATCATGTTTTGATAGTCTAGATAAGAGTTTTGAAATTCAAATGCTCAAATCTCTTATGCCAAATCCAAGGATCGCTTGTATTTGCTAAAAGACACAAGTTATCATTTGAAACTTTCATACTAAGAATACAAATATTCTTTTTCTGATTCCCTCAAATATTATGGTTGAATTATTATCTTCAATGTGACACTTATCTTTTTCAAATTTAACTTTATATCCTTTATCGCAGAGTTGACTTATACTTAGCAGATTATGTTTCAGATTCTTAACTAGCAAAACATTAGTAATAATAGGAGTTTCAGAGTTACCAACTTTGCCGATGCCGATCACATATCCTTTTGAGTTGTATCCAAAGTTAACCAGTCCTCCGTCTTTGTATATTATATCATTCAACATTTCTGGATTGCCAGCCATATGTCTAGAACATCCACTATCGATATCCATTTGTTCTTTTTGATCTGCACAATTTGTCCGTTGTGGATTGATTCCTCAATTCCCATAAAGCATGTTTCCTGCACATCAAATAATTTTGGTAGACAACTTGAATTTGAACATTGATTATATGCAGACTCATGAGACAACGATGATCTGAATATTTCTAAACTAGTATTAACAAACATAGCCATTTTTAAAAAAAATTCAAAAATCAGATTATGAAACTTTGAAAACCTTGCTCCGATACCAAATGTGAGAAATGAGTATTAAGGATCTTAAGGCTAGGATAAACACTAGAGGGAGGTGAATAGTGTTATAGAGAATTGTTGAATCTTTTTGAGTTTTTGTTAATTTGAACACAAATGTATGCAATATTCAGACACAGATATGATCACAGAATCAAACGCGGATGCAAATATAAACTAAAAGCAATAAAGGAAAGAAAACACCGATTTTATACTGGTTTGGAGTTATCGTACATCCAGTCCCGCATACAAGTACGGATATCTTTTCAAAAACAATCTTTACAATTACACCCTCGATTTCAAAGCAAAGAGGTACACCCTCCAGATTCACAATCCTCTGGGTAGAGATACTTGATTTCCTGGGCAACAAATTCACCCAATTGATTTCCAAGGCTACAATCACACCTTATCTCGCTTGATTGATTTCTAAGGCCACAATCACACCTTTTCTCGCTAAGTTGATTACAAAAAGCCTATAACTTTGAATAGCACTGAGAATCTTATTGAGAAAGTGATAGAGAACCAAACTAGAGATAATCTAGTTAGATTAAATATTGATTTCGGCAGAGTAACGGTAAGAATGTATATAGAAATGTGGAAGAAGAAGAGGAGTGAAAAACCAGAAAATCTGTTATTAAAATTCGTTGAAAACATCCCCAATTTATAGAAGAACAACAGCCATGTCTATTCGTGAAGAGATATGACGAATAGACACTTCTTTTGAAATTTAAATTTTGAAACCAACTAACACTATGTCGACATGGGTTCCTTGGGTATGTCGACATGCCAAAGAAAATTTTGGTTATACATTTTTCTTTGAAAATAACTTCTATCTTATATTAAAACAATTTTAACTTTATAATACTTGTCTATAGTTAAAACAATTTGACTGTATGCTTGAAAGTTTACATGGCTGTAATATGGAGTGAAAGAAATGCCATTGTATTTGAAAATGAAAGAAGTAACGATGATGTTCTCTGGAATGAAATTAAGTGCCGCACCTTTAAGTATTTGAAGAACTGTGTGTGCATCACCCGGCAGGCATTGATTAATGCTTGGGCTTGATATTGCAGTTTTTTCTTTTTTTTGTATTCTTGTTTTTCTCCTTTCTGTTTTTCCCTGTAGTTCTATTTTTATTGTCGGTTGCAATAAAACTGGTAGGGGCCCAGATAACCCCGCTGGCTTTGCCAAAAAAAAAACACATAAGTAAATATATAGAATAATACATACAAAATTTTACTATAATTTTATGTTTAAATCTAAGTATAAATATTTAAAAATATATTATTATTTAAAGATAGTTAAAACTACAGATAATTTGATTTTGAAATTAAAGATTATTTTGAGGCTAAAAGTATTTGAAATCAGGATAGATGTTTTTGATGCTTTTAAAAGGAAGGTTTTGAAAACATTTTGAAAACAAGATATAATTTTATAAAAATCATTTTGAATAAAAATTAGCGGATACAAAATAATGTTCCACTAGATTTTTCGTAGGTTCCATCCTACTTAGGGTTCCATCCCTTTAACAGGCTCGAAGTGGATTCCATTCCACGAATAAATTGGATTTTAAGATGCCAGTGCTTTTCTTGGAGTTTTAACAAAATTTCTAATTAAAAGATAAATTACTTAAACTCTTGAACTCTTGATAATCTTGATACTCAAGAGTCTTCAATCTTGATATCTTGAATCTCTATATTGTACAGTCTTCATTCTTGGTACCTGCATGGTTAAATCCTGCATATACATATATATCTAAACTTATACTGTTAGTATTTATATTTTATAATCTATTCTAAGGTTATTGTCATCAAAAACATCATCTCAAGGACTAACACCAACGATACAAACATGCAAGCTACCACCCGATAAAGCAAAGTCATGTACATATTCAAGTGGTGCAAACCGTTCAAAAATAAAGCAGTGGAACAGTACCGGTGCACATGCATACAACTCAACAATAACTGCACACATGAATGCATACATGTGACACTATACATACAGTTCAAGCCTCAACATTTACAAGTTTATATGTAGTGCCATATACACATGTATACATATACATGTATATAGTTCAGAAAGCATCACACCAAATGTACAAGAATGCAAGTTCAAAAACAGCAACTAGCGCATGTATATACATAGTGCATACATAAGCAACAAAGACCAGTCAGAGCACGCAAGTGAAACCTCAACCAAGACCACTTCAAGTAACAGTGGCAACCAAAAACAAAACTGTAAACAAAGGCATGGTCATGTGTAGTCATAAGTCAAGACAGTAAATAATGAAATGCAAAGTGGAGACCTGGCAACATGAATGCAATGAACTGGCTCGACGAAACAACCTAGTTCAAATACAAAGCATGCATCAGTTCAAACAAACTCAAGTATCAACTAGGACCAGTGAAGAGTGAAAGAAAACAAATGCAAATAGACCAAGGAAACGTAACAGGTCAGAGACATAAACCAGAGTACATTTGGCACCAGAGTAATGCAATGATCAAAGGCAACTCCAAACAGTACCACAATCAAATGTACAAAGACATGTACTGAGAATCAAGTGCAGACTATACATGTACGAAACTCAACTAGACCAGAACATACACAAGGAAAGCTATAAACATGCTTAAGTCAAATAAACATGACAGCAATTCAACATATAACGGACATGAACCAAAGACCAGAATTTAAGAGGAACAAAGACAGATCAAGCTAATAATTAACATGAAGCCTCAACAAAATACACACACATGAAATCATGTATGCAGTGACAACAAAGGCTGCAACAAGACTCAAGTAAAACTGAGTGCAATATCAAAAACAATACTGCAACTAGACTTAAACAAAATCATACAAAAACTTACAGTCAAAGTAACAAAGCAAGTGACCGTGATCAAGCAACAATCGAACAAGTTTCAAACAAAGTCAAGTTTAAATACCAAGGTCAAAGCCAGGTGATATTGAGCAAGTCGAAGTCAAATTCTCATCTCAAAATATCATTACAAAATCAAAGTGTCGAAGTCTCAGAGGTAACAAAGTTCGTATATTCACGATGCCGAAGTCAAAGACAAAATAAAACGAAGCAAATTCAAAGCTTTGGAGCAACATGTATGGATGAAGGAAAAAATCAAAAAACCAAACAAGATGTGGTAATCAAGCGAAGCACATCAGAAAAATATACGAATTGAACAAGTCAAGAATAATCACAAGTACTTATGCAAAATCGAATGGACAAGTGTAAACAACGTGAAGAATTCAAAGAAAAATATAGGAACATAATTAAGGGATTCAAAACCTATTGTAGCGACCCACAGTTCCGTACCCCATGAGTTGATAATAATGCTTCCTCGTTCAACCCAAAATATATGAAAAAGAGAATAATTAGGGTAAAGAAAAAGAAAGAGGTAGAAGAAGAAGATGGAAAAAAAACAATATCAGAATCTCACAATCACAGCGGAATAAAATATAATGTATAACAACAGCTTTAAATATAAAGAAGTATGTACTGTCATATATGCATACCATTATCAGAGTACAACAATCATTCACCACTTTGGACAACCTACACCTGTCCTTACACATTGGAAATAATAATAACCAAGTACGAGAGATACTTCTCTATCATCCATCTTGCCTCTTGACCTCCATAGCATATTAACCTGGATCTGTTAAACTCGGTCTGACCGGAGTATCATAATAAAACAACACCCGGGTCAGTCTGGAAAACTAGCGTGAGAAAATCACACTCAATTAGATTATTATATTTTTGAAAATTCTTTGAAAACAAAGGTATCTCGTAAGAGCATGCCACAAATAAATATGCCGGCTTTTACCTTACGATAACCAAAACATTTTTATCAAATCCGTCTGATATCATAATAGTGTCTATAGAAAGTAAAATAGAATCTAGCTGAAATGCTTGCATCTCGCGTTCCAGCAATAGTTGGACCTGTGTAGTTAATGCCCCGCTATCACCCCGCTATATCACGTAGCGGATTTCTGTCGCTGCAATTTTTCCATATAGCCCCAAAATATAGCCTTTCCGCTTAGACCCCGCTATTTCCGCTATATCCCGTTATTCCCGCTATATTCCACTATTTTCGCTATATCTTCTTTAATAAAATGAAATTAAAAAATTGCATTTATACATTATAAAAATTATGAAACTAATTTATTTGATTTAATTTTTAATATATTTTCAGAAATGAACATACTCTAATATTCTACTAAATTTAATTACGTTATATAACAGTTTTACGTTTATTTAAAGTATATTCGCACGTATTTTTATATAAAATTATTTATGTACTAATTATAATTCAATTTGAATGATAATTTTTCATTTAATTACCATTTATATATTTGTTAAAACATTAAGTACAAGTTTTATATGCTATTTTAGAGTTATCCGCTATATCCCGCTGTATCCTCGCTGTATCCCCGCTATGACTTTTTGCACCTCCAACGCTTTGAATCTGCCGAGCGCTTTAACTGCATAGAGTTGGACACAATCAAAACCGTATAGGCGCTTATTGGAGATTGGATTCCATACAATGGCAGGGCTACTGGGTATCGCCCGTCATAGTACCTGGTCTAGATCAGAGTACCGTGGACCACTCCCGATCCCCTGCAACACAAGACTGGAGGTACCCTTACATAATAGTTCGAATAAGATCACCCACGGTTGGGATCAATAGACGCCCACACAACCGAATAAAAGGGACATCTATACTGGGGAAATATTACCTCACTTGGGTTCTACCCACTTAGCCTTGCTGCACCACCTCTGTTTTACACAGTTGATGAGACTTGAGGCTATGCGTTACTTTTTTAGAACACATTTACTTAGACTGCTCATCGTCCTCCTGACGATGTTCCAATATCATTCATCCATACAAGTTGTCCTGGTCTGGACAAATAGAATCACCATCTTCATCATCTTCACGGTCTTCATTCGTAAATGTTTCAAACCAGATCGAAGTGGTTTTCGGATAATTAAATCCAATCCCGATCTCTTCAAAACGATCAGCGCATTGGCCAATATTGATAGTCAGTTATTTAACTATCAAGTAATATCATAAGCAATCACCATCCCTTAAATAATTCTCCAAATTATTCATCTCAAAAAACCTACAGATGATATTATTTTCATACTTCACATTTGAAAATAGTTTTCAAATCTCTTTTTATTCTCAAGGAACAAATTCCAACCTTTGTCCAATACTTAGCATATTATTTTCACTTTATTACTTACTTAACACTTGGAAAATATTCATTTATTTTCTATTTCTTTCCTCAAAAATCATTTACAACTTAATTTGTAAATTCCAACTTGTTTCACACGAATTCTATAAATCTCAAAATTCCTTAGTCAATTTCCTTTAATATTCTCAAAATCATTTACTCTTATTTAAATTTCCAGTTTCACTTCTACTCCCCTTGTGAATTTTATTTCACGTTTTAAAATTTACTTAACTTATACTTGGAAGTTTATTTAAGTTCCCATAACCCGCTATAAGATCTTTCTTCTAAAATCTTATCCGTTTTTATTAAACTTTGCTTCCCATGCCGGGAGGATTTTATAATTGAATTTACAAAGCTGATTATAAAATTAGAACTTATTTCAATAAATATTTAGTATTATAATAACTAACTTTTGGAACGTTCTAAATTCAAATAATAATTTAAAAATTATATAGTATGGTAGATTTTAAAAAATAATTTACTTTTAAATAATTTCTATTTACTCATTAAAAGTCTATATTTAGAAATCCAATATCTACCAATTCAATTCATAAATTCATCTTGATTCGTATCACATCGACTATTCCCAAATTAATCACCATTTCTCTTATTTGAAATAATATTCCACTATTTCTTTTCAAAACAATTCTCATTGGCTGATATAAGTTCGCACCATCAACTTATATTTTTCACGTATCCACTGATATCATCTCCTCTTATTTATAAACCCCGTTTATAAATTTCTAAACTCCTTTAAGCTTTTCTTCTAAAAACAAATTATATTTATAAATCCATATTATTATTTATCCTTAATAAAATTCCATTTTATTCAAATCTATTTATTGATTCTGATAACTCTTCAAACCCTTAACAAATTTAATTTCAAATCTTCACTTAAACCAATTTACAAATATTTAAGTATAACCCAAATTATTTAATATATTTTCATTCTACTTAATTCCCTTAGAATAAATCCAATTCTTAAAATAATTAATTTCTTCCAAATTTAAAATCCTTTAATTTAATCATTTATGGTATTTGAAAAACTAAATTCAGTTCCCATGGTATTTAACATTTAACAATACAATTCACACATTCCATATCAATTTATCCATCATATCATATCTCAATATATACATATGAACAATAAATATTTTTGAGGAATCCAGTTGGATCCCTCCAACCTGATTTCCCTGCATCCACAGATGTTAGTCAATAAATAAAATACCAATCCCACTTCGAGTGGGATATCGCGATATACAGGGTCATCGGCTATTATGCGGGGCGCATAGGATCTCATTCGCTATATAATTCTACATAATGCGGAAACATCAATCACTCTAATACACACACACACACACACTACTATACATATAATATCATCCGACAAATAAATCATAATTTATCAATCAACATTCAATGATTTAAGTTTAACATTTAAATTTTATTAAGGTAATCCAAATGAGTAAGCAAATCTGACCTTTGATTTTGTTTGCAGTCCACCTCAATCCTGACTTGATTTCGCGGTTTTGACCTTGTATAACATTATATGATTTATTAATCTTTGAAACAATCGGACAAATCAATTACCATTTAATATTTTAATTTACTACTAATTTAATTTTAAACTAACTTCTATTTAGTAAAACATTTTTTTGGCAACTAAAATAATTAGATAAGTTAATTAAACAAATTAATCTCCCGAATACATTATTTTTAAATAAACTAGTGGAATTAAAATGTGTAGATGTATATTTATTTTCTTTTGAAACTACATATATACTTATAAAAATAATTTATAGATTTCAAAAATCTAATTTTTATAAATTCTTCAAACATTTTTAAAATCCTTATTTTTTTTCAAAAACTTATCTATATAAAATAATTTTATGTTCTCCTATGTATATCAAATATGTGTGTGTATTTAAATAAATATATATATATATATATATACGTTAATTTTCTGTTTCTGTAAACATCAGTAATTTTCTTTATTGTATATATGCATATATAAATCAACTGTTTTATAAACTTACTGTTATATTTTTTTCTTCCTGCATATACATAAAAAATAATTAAAAAAACCTATACCTTACTGCTCCTCTGCTCGAACACCCAACCAATCGAGCTCCAGCCATCTCGAGCTGCCCCGTTCCCGACCTCGTGCTACGTGACCCAACACCATCGCCACTGCCACTCATGCCCTCACCGTCGTGCGTACCAGAGCATGTCGAAATCGAACCCCCATGGATCGCCGACTCTCTCACCGCCAAGCCCTAATTCGCGTGTTCGACCTTGACTCGACTTCGGCCATCATTGAAGCATGCGTAGCATGCCTAGAGCGCCCTATCCCAAATCGGCAGAAGCCGCGACCTCCAAATCGCAATGCATGACGCGCCGCTCAAGTCTGCCTTCAGAGCCGTCCAACTTGATTATTGTTCAATCACGAATCGACGTCTCTTTATTTTTTTTCAAAATGAGAACGAGATTCATTCTCATCTTACCCTTCTCTTTTTCGATTTGGCTTCTCGATTTCGAAGGACCGCCGTCATTTGGAAGAAGAGGGATTTTTTTCCACCATTTTTATTTTTGTTTTGATTTTTGGTTTCATTTTGAACTGATGAAGATATAAGGGAATGGACATGATATAAAGAAAAGAAAAGATGCCTTACGTGAAGAAATTACTTTGCGTGTAGGAGCGGGTGAACAGTGATTTGAGAGGAAAATGAAAAGGTGCCGACGGGAGAAATATTGACCAGTCAACAAAGGTGTATTATTTTTAAATTTAAATTTAAACCATCTTGAGTTCACAGTACAAAATCTGACATCGTTCGAGGCGTGCCGCTAGGCATTTATAATATTGTACATCTATTCCAAATGCATTCGAAAAGGTTTCGAGTTCTAGTTTGATCATATGGTGAAGATAGCTTTTTGGATCTTATTTATTATACTGAATTTTCGATATAAATTTCAGCACGTTTATATATCGTACGACTAAATGATTACTCCAAATGTTACAAAATTTTAAATATGATAATAATATAACATTACGGATCAAATAAAACAGGTTTCGTCGAATTCCGAGACTGTGCCTCGGAAGGCTATTTTTAAACGTCGATTTAAACGATATATTTTTAAAACTGAACAGATCACTTCCAAATTCAATTTTAAAAATTGCATTATCTTCAATATTATTAATATTAATTACAAGCCATTAAATATTTTTAACAAACTCAAAACTCTAGATTCAATATTTTATCCAATTTCAAATAATTAAATTCAATAATTTAATTACGTAATAATTAGTTATATATGAAATTCAAGTTAAAAACCATGAATATTTAAAATCAATTAAATATTCCCATTTCAAATATCAAAAATTCTGGATCGTTACACATATAAATTACCCCTTATCATCATCGGCTCAAATCATTCGAGTTCAAGCAAAAAATCAGAGAGCAAGCATCAATCCAGAACTTGAATTAAGTCTAGTATAATATAAATTGAAAAGGGGACCAACTTACCAAATCAAAGCATCATTCGATCTTGACAAATTGAAGCAGTCGAAGTCGAACAAAGCAGCAATCAATCTAAAGATACTCCATATTTCAATCGAAGCAAAAGAACAAGCGGCGGCTTTAATTCGCAAAACCCTAAATCTGAAAGAGGAACGAATGAAGAAACAAAAGCATACGGGTAAAACAAAAGAAAAAGGAGATGAGTTTATTTTCTTAAGCCTTAATTTTGTGCCAGTCACCGTATAAATTATATTGGGCAGAATATATTAAAAAGGAATTTGCTTTTGTATTGTTTAGTTTATTTTGTAATTTTTCTTTTAAACTTTTATAATTTTCTAGTCGTGTGACTAGGGACAAAATACGTGGCGTAGTTTGGGAATTCGCAACTCAGTAGCTGAGTTGTGCCAGGGTTTTGAGCATAGAGTTAGGTTAGTCGATAGCGGGTGTTGCGAGTTTACATATGTAAGCGTCTAACCACTTAATTTCTGGTAGAAATATTGGAAGCAGCACGTAGGCAGGGTTTTGCCGAAGCTGGGTAAATCTATGTTGTTCTATTTCTGCTTTTGTTATTCTGCTATTATCTGTGCTGCAGTTATTTAATATTTTCACATTAAATTTTTATTATTATTGGTATGACCCTATTCAACCCCTCGAAGGTAAAATCGATCCTACAAGTGGTATCGGAGCCAGGTTAAAAAGCCTATTTTTGTTTTAAAAATTTGAATTTTCAAAAACAAATTATTGTTTTAAAATTTTGATTTTTTAAATGGCTTCTTTTGATAATGCTTTTGCTGAGGGTCGGTCCAGTATTATTCTTTCTATTTTTGATAGAACAGATTTTTTAAATTAGAAATTAAAAATGGAATTTTACTTAAAATATGTTAAATTTAAATGTTGAGATATTATTGAAAATGGGTGTGATATAATGCACAAGAAAAATACTTTGATTAATGCTCTTGCTAAGAAAATTCTATATTCTCATATTAATCAACAAAATTTTAACATTATCTCTCATTGTGAAAGTGCATAGGAAATCTGGAATACTTTGATGCAATATATGGCGCAAAAGTCAACAACGATGAGAAATCCTCCACAATCGACTCAGTTAAAGAAATGTGCTTAACAGAATTGGCAAAAGGCTGCGGTGATGAAGATTCACTAGCCGATGAGATAAGTGATTTTTCATTCAATGATTTAGTTCTCTTGTGCCGAAAATTAATTGAAAATAATAAAGCTCTTGAGATGAAAAATAACAAGTTGAAAAGAGAACAAGCTAAACTTCATCAGAAAAATAATGATTGAAAAATGAGCTTAAAAATATTAAGAAAAATCAACGTTCTAATTGCCAAAGGTGTATGGACCATGAAAAAGAATTTACCCATTTCCATGAAAACTTTCAAAAGTTAGAAAATGGAATTTTAATTCGGGAGAAAAACAAAACTGAGTTGATTTGCTAAAATAATATTTTGCAAAAAGAGTTGGATAGCTCTAAGAAGTCAGAAAGTTTTAAATGTGCAATTTTTGAAAAGAAATTAAATGAGATCAACGAAAATTTCAAAACTCCTGAAAAAGAAAATGAGATTTTGAGCGAATCTGAAATTAGTCTATTAAATCACGAGTTTGAAAAGGAGATTGAAAAAAAATCAAGGATTTTGAAAAAATTGAGTATAAAAAACTCTAACTCTTTGAAACTGAGATGAATGAAATTGAGACTAAAATTAGAGAGCTTAAAAATGAAAATATGGACTTGAAAAGGAAGAATTTTGAAAAGAGAGATAGTAGCATCATTTGTTGTTTGAACCTAATGAATGAAAATAAACTTTTAAAATCCAAAGTTAATAAACTTGAGTTGATTACTTGAAACTTTTTCCCTAGAGAAAAATCATTTAATATGCTCTTAGAAAATCAAATCATTGTGAATACAAAGAAAGAACTTGGGTTTGAAAAAGTGTCAAAATATGAACAATTAATAAAACCGTCAAGGTGAAATTTGTGATACCCAAATATGTAGAGTATGGAAATATTGGACATAGCAAGAATAATTGTCGAAATATATACAAACACAAAACCGTTAAACAAATATTGTTTCAAAAGGTACAAATATAAATTGTTTGAATTTAAACAGATTGGGTTCCTAAGGGTACAACTGTAAATGCTAATGATTTGTTATATAGAAAAATTTGGGTACGAAAGAGTTCAATAGATAAAATAGTGGTCTTACATCCTTAGTTAGACCATTTGCCTTCTCCAAAATTTAGACATACAAGTGGGCTAAGGAACAACTTTGATGGAGATAGATTTCGAGTTGTTTTAAGTGATTGATAAACTAAAATTTAAATGTTCCTTAGCCTATAAAGTTTAGATGGAGATCATCGCTTTTTTGGATATGACGACTTAATTTTGTTCACATATTATTAATTACGTTTTGATCAACATTGTTGAAGTATTTTTGCCATATCTTGAACATCTCAACTTTTATTTATTCTTGAAGTTCTAGAAAGCAAATCGATAATGCTATAATTTCTCTATTTTGAATGTTATGAAAAATGATTTCGGCGAAATTTTAGAATGTGTGTTTTCTTTGTGCTCAGTAATCTGTGCATGATATAAATAAATGTGCTGAAAATTTCGAACAAATTCAAGTGTTGAGGAATACACATTTTTCTTATATACCATTATATATCACCATGAATATCTCAAATATAAGTGGTATCTTATATGATCTCATGTTGAAATCAATTTTGCAATAATTTAATTATTTATATTGATTTTCAACTAGAAGTCATTTTCACAAAACCCCCTTATAGAAAATTGATTTTTTTAAAAAACTTGGGTTTTGATTATACTTTAGTTTATTTTGGTAAGAGATGTACTCTAGAAAAGATAATCATAGACTAATTGAATCTCTTTGGAATTTATCAAAATTGTTATAGTGCTTAAAAAGTGATGGATATTGATAAAATTATATTACATAACAAGAGGAAGTGTAATTTGATAATTTCATGAAAATTAAACATATTTTATAATGTTTTTTGATTAGTACTTATTTCATGATCTTTTCTATCACTCTCACCTTTCTGTCAATCCATACATCACAATGTAGTGTGCAGAATTTGGTATTTCAAAATAAGGAAATAATTTTTTGTAAAATAATTATATCCTAAAGTATTCACTCTTATTTTCGCGGTTATGCCTGGGTGAATTACTTGAATTTCTATATATGGGCTTCCATTCTCATTTAAAAGTCCTTGCGGTTATGCATGGATGGGACACATATAAGAAAGGGATAAATATCAAATATATTCTAATCTCATTTAAAAATCCTCACGGTTATGCATGGTTAAAAAATACTTGGCATGTTTTTGAAAAAAGGGGTAACTACTAACCTCATTTAAAAGTCCTAACGGTTATGCATGGTTAGTAAGTGCTTCACATTTTTTTGTATAATATTTGAAAAGAAAACGTGCGCAAATTATTCCTTTATCGAAAATAGCAAACTCTTGTCACTATATAAATTTTTCCATGATCTACCATTTCTCTAAATTGGAGTTTGTTTCTAATTAATAAAATATTATGATTTTTGTTTGATTAATTGGAATTTGAAATTAATATTTCTATCTTGATTTGATTTTATATTTTTAATCAAATCATAGCTATTTCAATTACTATTTCTATTCTTGATTATAACAAAATGGGGAGAGAGGTTAAGATGTTGATTTTTGAGCGATATCATTACTAATATTCGGGAGTGTTTTTATTTAATTAGTTTTTCAGTTTTAACTACGCGCATCTGTGTAGGGGGAGCTTTTTTATGAGGAAGCATTCAAAAAGGATAAGCAAATAGAGCTCATCAATGACCAAATACATTTGATAAATTTGAAATCTTAAATATATGTTTGTTATCATCAAAAGGGGAAGATTATAGAATATGCTAGTATATGATTTTTGTTTGATGATAATAAACATATATATTTATTTAAATGTATTTGTTATTGTACTATTTTATTTTTCATGTAATTAAATAAATATTTGTTGAATAAAATAAATAACATAGAATTTAAATTCAAATAAATAACTTATTCAAACACATATTTTATTACAATTTTTAATAGTAAAAATTTGATCTCTCACTATATATACAATTTTCAATTACAACACAACTATAATTATATTTCAATTTACATAACTTCCCTCACTACATATGTCACTCGTTCACTCATATTTATTCTTCAACTGTATTCCAATTTGTATCCCGCATCTGAATTACCTACAAAATAAACACTAATGCGGTAAAATTGGAAAAGAAATATTTTTATAGTGTAAAATGAAATGTGTATTTTGAAAATATTATTTGGCTCAGTTATCTGGATTGGTCATATCATTTATTTTGAATTCATCAAACACGAACAACTTGTTACATGCACAGTGTATCACTGTACATGCCACAAGGCCATGCGTACCGACATACACATGATAAAACTATAGGGACATGAGAGCACAAGGTCAAACCCGAGCCGAAGCTGGATTCAGCTCAGGTGCCAGCAATACAAATATGCAAGCTACCAACAGGTAAAGCAAAGTCATGTACATATTCAAGTGGTGCAAACCGTTCAAAAATGAACCAGTGGAATAGTACTAGTGCACATGCATAAAACTCAATAATAATTGTACACGTTAATTCGTACATGTGACAACATACGTACAGTTCAAGCCTCAATACAAGTTTATATGTGGTATCATATGCACATGTATACATATACACGTATATAGTTCAGAAAGCATCACATCAAATGTACAAGAATTCAAGTTCAAAAACAGTAACTAGCACATGTATATACACAGTGCATACATAAGCAACAAAGACTAGTCGGTGCATGCAAGTGAAACCTCAACCAAGACCACTTCAAGTAATAGTGGCAACCAAATAAGAAATTGTCAATAAAGGCTTGGTCAGGTGTAGTCACAAGTCAAGACAGTAAATAATGAAATGCAAAGTGGAGACCTGGCAACATGAATGCAATGAATTGGCTCGAAGCAACAACCCAATTCGAATACAAAGCATGCATCGGTTCAAACAAACTCAAGTATGAACTAGGATCAGTGAACATTGAAAGAAAACTTATGTAAACAGACCAAGGAAATGTAACAGGTAAGAGACATAAACCAGAGTACATATGGCACCAGAGCAATGCAATGACCAGAGGTAACTCGGTACCACAATCAAATGTACAAAGACATGCACAGAGAATCAAGTGCAGACTTTACATGTACAAACTCAACTAGACCAGAACATACACAAGGAAAGCTATAAACATGCCTAGGTCAAATAAACATGACACTGTTCAACATATAACAGACATGGATCGAAGACCAGAATTCAAGAGGAACAAAGATAGATCAAACTAACAGTTAACATGGAGCCTCAACAAAATATACACACGTGAAATCATGTATGCAGTGACAACATGGGCTACAACAAGACTTAAGTGAGACCGAGTGCAATATCAAGCAAAACAATATTGCAACTAGACTTGAACTAAATCATGCAAAAACTTGCAGTCGAAGTAACAAAGCAAGTTACTGTGATCAAGCAACAATTGAACAAGTTTCAAACCAAGTGAAGTTTAAATACCAAAGTCAAAGGCAGATGATATTGAGGAAGTCGAAGTCAAATTCTCATCTCAAAATATCATCACAAAATCAAAGTGCCGAAGTCATAGAGGTAACAAAATTCGTGTATTCACGATGCCGAAATCAGGGCCGAAATAAAACGAAGCAAATTCAAAGCTTTGGAGCAACACTTGTGGATGAACGAAAAATCAGAAAACCAAACAAGCTGTGGTAATCAAGCAAAGCACATCAAAAAAATATACGAATTGAACAAGTCAAGATTAATCACAAGCACTCATGCAAAATCGAATGGACAAGTGCAAATAACGTGAAGAACTCAAAGAAAAATATATAAACGTAACTAAGGAATTCGAACCCTATAAATTACCTCCTATCATCATCGGCTCAAATCGTTTGAGTTCGAGCAAAAAATCAGAGAGCAAGCATCAATCTAGAACTCGAATCAAGTCGAGTATAATATAAATCGAAAAGGGGATAAATATACCAATTCAGAGCATCATTCGATCTCGACATATTGAAGTAGCCGAAATCAAACAAAGCAGCAATCAATCCAAAGCAACTCTATATTTCAATCAAAGCAAAAGAACAAGCGGCGGCTTCAATTTGCAAAGCCCTAAATCTAAAATAGGAACGAATGAAGAAACAAAAGCATACGGGCCGAATAAAAGAAAAGGGAGACGAGTTTGTTTTCTTTAGCCTTAATTTTAGGCCGGTCACCTTATAAATTATCTTAGGCTGAATATTTTAAAAAGGACTTTGCTTTTGTATTGTTCAGTTTATTTTATAATTATTCTTTTAAACTTTTGTAATTTTCTAGTCGTATGACTAGGAACAAACTACAAGACGTAGTTTGAGAATTCGCAACTCAATGGCTTAGTTATGGTAAAGTTTTGAGCGTAGAGTTAGATTAATCGATAGCGGGTGTCGCGAGTTTACGTGTGTAAGCGACTGACTACTTAATTTCTAATAGAAACCTTGGGGCAGCACGTAGGCATGGTTTTGTCGAAGCTTGGTAAATCTGTGTTGTTCTATTTCGGATTTCATTATTCTGCTATTGTCTGTACTGTAGTTATTTTATATTTTCGCATTAAATTTTTATTATTATTAGTATCACCCTATTCACCCCCCTCTAGGGTAAAATTGATCCTACACTTTTGACACTTTGCTTTCTTCATCTTCTGTATCTCCTCAACCCAATTATGAAGGAAATTATGATTTTCTATTCTAGGCTGTTATAACTCAAAACTCTTTCTACTTGTGATTATAATCAATAATGTTATCCGGCCCTTTGACCACGAAGAAAACGGACGAACCTGACAAGTCAAATCGAAGTTGTCAAGGAAAGACGTCGGGAAAGGTGGTCACAAAACCTAAAAGGAAGGTATAAACAAAATTATAGCGCAAATGCAAAATCAGTGAAACAACTTTGGAGATTGGATCCCCACATTTGTGGGGTTAGTACCGACTCCCACTTGGGGATCGGTACAAACTCTTAAAACTTGGCTCGGTGGGGCCCATCTTTCTTTAGTAGACATGCCTTGGTGTCCTGACCTTACTTCTAATGTTGTTATGCTGGCTCAATGCGAATCACCATCAATCTCCATAATCACTTGAACCGATAACTTTGTACTTCTACAACTCCGTCATTTGGACTCCGAAGCAAGCTAAATTGATGCAAGCCTCTATGGAATCATGAAGCTAATCTTAAGATGATTCGATATGAAGATTCGAAAATGGCTATTTTGTCAATCTTAGGGATAACGCTGACTCCTAGTTAGGGATCGACACCGATTCTCAAATCTTGTTGATGTGGCACCTGTTTTCATGGAGGAATCAGTCTAATTCAGGTACAATGTTTGGTGGTATTTCTAGGCGAATTTTTAGCTCCCTACCTCCATAACCAGTGGGATATGGCTCATTTTGAGGATCTTTTGGCTCCAGCTCTAATATTTCCTAAATTCTTGCAATACGAAATTCAAGTTTGAAGTTGTACCGAGTTCTAAGAACTTCTACCTCCAAGTAAGAAATAAGCAACAAAATCATTAAGTGAATGTAAGCCAGAGTTTGTCAAACCACTATAAATTTTTATATATTCAATTTTTACCTGTTTTTCATTTAATTTCTTCACTTTTATTCTCTACTATATTTATCTGGGTGTTTAAGCTATTTTTGATTCAAACATTTTGGTGCTTTCATTGAGAGCTGACTAGAACTCATTGGTTATAGACTTAAGAAGTTTCAGAATGGTTAAGCAATCGACTAGAAGGACGGTTACATTTAAGAATAAAAAGGGCAATCAGGAGGCATCCTTAGGATCTTACCCCCCACCAATCTACACAGCTAGAGATGAGATAGAAATTATGATGAATGGACTGTAGGAAAGGATGATGGCTCGCTAAGAGGAGATGATGGAAAACATTTTAGAAGAACATACCAAGTATGAGCAGCTAAAGAGTCGCAAATCGGAATCAAAAACTAGAAGCTGGAGTACAAATATTCGAAGACAGGGCAGAATAGCCCACGACGAACCCCGAGCCAAACTGAGGGATCAATATCGCCCCTCAGGCACGATTCGACACTGACTCCCAAGGACTCAAGGGCACGGGTTATCCTGCCCTGGTAAGGAATGATGTACTGCTTGGAGTTGAAGAAGACTGTTTGAACATGAATCTAAATGTAGGAATATGACTAGAGGAGTATGTACCGAAATTCCCTTACGGAGTTGGAGGGCGGGCTGTAAATGCAAACTTAGGAGTTCCTTTGGATGACAATGATAGACTTGCTGAGATAGTAATACGATTTATGAAGGGTGGATTGCCTAATTAAAACATGGAAGACGTGAATAGAAGTCCATTTACTCCAAACATCTGATATACTAGGAATCCATCAAAAATTCGAACTAATAACATTGGGGATGTATGATGGAAAATCAGACCCTACAGTTCATTAATGAGATACATCTGGCACATGGAGGTTCTAGAGGCATCTAAAGAAGTTATGGAATGGTGTTTCCCTCTGTATTTGAAAATTTTGGCTGCCAATGGTTCAGACAGCTAGAGAATGGTTCCATTAGAACATGTGGAAAGTTAGTAAACAGGTGTGTGAACTAATTTCATGTCCATATCTCAGACCCAAGAATGTGATAAGACTTGCAAATACGAAACTAA
This sequence comes from Allium cepa, assembly GCA_030765085.1. Classification (NCBI taxonomy): domain Eukaryota; kingdom Viridiplantae; phylum Streptophyta; class Magnoliopsida; order Asparagales; family Amaryllidaceae; genus Allium; species Allium cepa. The sequence goes on along the minus strand of CM060941.1, from coordinate 107,059,998 downwards.
AGGCCATAGGGACCCTTAGGAGTTTTCTGACATAATTCAATGTGGCTGCAGCATCGATTGGTAAGCCAGACCCGTCAATGGTTTTGATGGCGGCGGTATCAGGAATAACCGCTGACGGATTATAAGATCTCACTATAGCCGAATCGTCTGAGGGATCTCATGGAGTATTATTATGAAGCTGAACAGTTTTTAAGTTAAGAAGATGTTGAGGCCAATGACAAAGAGGTTAGCATTGTGGATGGCGGAGGACCGCCCGAAGAAGGAACTAGCAAAGGTAAGGGGAAAAGGAAGATGGATAACAGTTTTGATGGACCAAAGCGGCAAAAAAAGGAACCAAAATTTTCTTCTTATATAGAATTTAATGAATCCTTGGAGTGGGTTTATTTGGTTGCTAGAGGGCAGATCCCCTATTGAAAGCTTACAAGGAGAGAACCGACGGATCGCGAAAGGACTGCATATTCCATGATCTAGATGAGCATAACACAAATAACTGTAGACATCTATGAGATCTGATTGAGGAACAGGTCAGACAAAACAGGTCAGACAAAACAGACTGCAGCATTATGTGCAGAATTGAACTACGGTGATGGAACAGGAGTAGGCGTCAACCGTAGTGAATAGAAATGGTCGTGGATCGAGGGCAAGGCTGGTTATCTTTTGATTGGAATTGCATGGGAGCAGGTTCAGTCCTCACACTTTATCTTACCCTTCCAATGGTTAATGCAATAATACAATCTGGGCACTTACTCATGTACGGGATCTAGATCGGTCCCTAGGCAAGCTCTGGGTTGAATGCTAGATTATAGCACACAGAGAGGCATCTATTGTAATGTTTGATTTTTGTTTCTTAGCACTTGAATTTGATTTAATTATATAAACCATTGGTTAGAAAATCCACTTGAATGTGATAAGTGATATTGATCACTTAAAGTCCTGAATGATGGGATAGAGTGCAAGGTGCAAGGCCCCTTGTCAGAGAGCAAGCGGATGAACTTGTACGATATGAATCCCTTTGAGTCCCATTTGGAAAGACAGGATCGGTATGCAAGAACTAGGTCATTTCATTGAAAAGAAATTAGATGGGCTTGCTTGTCGTTGAGTCCCCTCACTTGAGCGTGAGTGGATTGGGCTCAGCAAGGGTTTGGAGTGACCATGGATTTTGATTGCATTAAGTTCCAACCAAAAATTCACAACCAGAGTGCAGGGAGCACGTCACTAAACTAAACAGAAACTAGATAGGCTTGCTAGTTGTTGAGTCCTTTCACCATAACATGAGCGAATTTGGTTCAGTAAAGGTCAGAAGAGACATGAATTTGATTATTGACCCCAAATGGTAATTTACCTCGAATAGTTATGAATCTCCTTAGCGACACCGAACGGTCGTTCGCCTCGGACGACTATGAATCCCATTATCGGCCCCGAATGATCATTCGCCTCGAATGGCTATGGATTTGATTATTAGCCTCAAATGGCCATTAGCCCCAAACGACCACCAGTCTCGAATGACCTAGACCTCAATTAACAATCTGAAAAGATCGCAGACTTAACTACTGGCTTTGAACAGCCACGAATTCAACTAATGATCTGGAATGATCATGGATTTAACTCTCAGTCTTGAACAACCATGAAATTCTATTTACGATCTAGAGAGACCGTGAAGTTAATCATCGGCCTCTAACAACCATGGATTTAACTAATGAACTAGAAAGGTCATCCCTTCAACCCAAACACTGAATGATCCAAAGGGATCGCGCATTAAACTAAATATGAAATGACCTAGAGAGATTAAACCTTTGAATAGATATTTGATTTAATAAAAGGATTCGAATGTCTTATAACTGAATTTGAATTGGTTAGTTCCAGATGAACAATGGAAGATTCTGTTATGCAATAACTGTGAGTGGGATCAGAATGTTAATGATATAAATCTCGAATGAACATAGGATGGTTTTTACATGTGATGTAATGACTTTGAATGAAATCCGAACTGTGATAGTGTATGAAAAACACTTAGGAAGAATCTAGAGTTTTGGGCCGTAACAAGTCCAGAACAACCCATGATTAACAAAAGAGTTCGAAGAAACCGGATGATTCATCAAGATTGAAGTGGTAAGAGAGCTTAACTGTCAAAGATTAGCATCATAGTTTTTCTTAAATAAAGCACACCTTCCAACCTCAAGACATGATTTAGGGGCAAGTATAATTCCACCTTTTGACCATGTAGAAAATGGACAAACCTGACAAGTCTAATTGAAGTTATCAAGTCAAGACGTTAGGAAAGATGACCATAAATACTAAAACCAAGATATAAAGAAGATAATGGCACAAACACAAAATCAACTAAACAACTTCGAAGACTGGGTCCCTGCAAGTGTGGTCTCAGCATCGACTTCCTCTTAGGGATTGGTACGGACTCCAAACCCTTGGCTCGGTGGGGCCCATATTCCATCTGTAGACCTGCCTTGGTGTCCTGACCTTACTTCTAGTATTATGCTGGCTCAGTGTGAACCTCTATCAATCTCGATGATTTGTTGAATTGGCAACTTTGTTATTCTATAACTCCGTCGTTTGGACTCTGAAGCAAGCTATTGTTAATGCAAGTACCTATGGAATCATGAAGCTAATCTTAAGACAACCCGGGATGAAGAGTTGAAGATGGCCATTTTGGCAATCTTGGAGATTATTACTGATTCCCACTCAAGGATCGGCATAGATTCCCAACTCTTGTCGATGTGGGGCCTGTTTTCATGGAGGAATCAGTCTAATTCGGGTACATCGACTTGGATATATTCTTGAGCGAGATTTTAACTCCCTACTCTATAATTAGAGGAATGTGGCTCATTTTGAGGATATTTTGGTTCTGTCTTATTATTTCTTATATCTGGCAGCTCTGACATTCTAAGTGTTGAAGTTGTACTGAGTCCTAAGAACTTCTACCTCTAAGTCAGAAATAAGTAGTAAAATCGTTAAGTGGACATAGGTTGGAGTTTGCTGAACCACTATAAATTTATATGTGTTCATTTTTTATTTGTTTTTCATTTAATTTCTTTACTTTTATTCTCTATTATATTTATTTGGGTGTTTGTGCCATTTTTAGTTCAAACAAATAACAATACAATGGGCGTAGTCTATAGCTTTGTCGAACCACTATAAAAATATTGGTGTTCTCTATGTTTATTTACTGTTTTGGCTAGATCTCTCTTTATTTCAGTTTGCTTTGGATGTTGTCCCATTTTTATGCTCAATAATATTAATGATGAAAGGAAGATATTTTTATATTAAGTTCTATAGTAGGAAAGACATGTTAAATTTACCAAAATTTTATATTATGTTAATTATGAGAATGGAGAAATGTGCTAATGATATTTGAATATGTTTATCTTGATCCATGTAAAAATAGTCAACTTACTTCTTTATTAAAGGCTAGAAAAGACATTTAACAAAATATGGGAAGGTTTTCCATCAAACCTAAAATCTTCTAAAGTGTAAAGTGGATCTACCGAACTTTTGAAAACCCAACTCTTGACCTAGATCTTTAATTTTACGTTCATTTGTTATGCTTCTAATATGTTGAATTTTGTTATTAACTTAAATGTGATAAAAAGAGAATAATTTTTTTTGTTCCATTTAGAGACAATAAACTTAAGAGAGACCGGTGTGATATTAGGATTTTGAGTAGGAGATCCTAAAAAATTGTTTCCCAAGTTAATCCCGTTACATAGATAAAATTTTGAAATAGTTCGACTATTTTGAAATGGCATATAAGTGATCTCCTTATGATTCTACTATGCACTTCAAATAGAATAAGGTAATTATAGCCCTATAATACAAATACTATACAATTATAAGAATGTCATGTTTCCTATAAATTATACATGACCTAACATTACCTATGTTGTGAGCAGATTAAGTAGATACAATAACAATCCCTGTGATGAATATTGGATTATATAAGATCGAAAAGGAACTTTTAGAATTTTTTAAAAATGGTTCTCAAGGAAGTATTCCTTAAAACTTCCAAAGATATCACATTAATCCTGAAGTAGGGGAAAATATGGTGGATACCCGTTGGAGGTCAAACGAAGCCGTGTGAATATTTTTTTGTACTAATTTTTCCTCTATGTATGTTCTAATTTTTCCTCTATATATGTTCTAATTTTGAGATTTATAGTCTTATGAATTCATAAACAATCATAGTGGTGCTCATGTGATGCACTTGATTGCTTCTTTAGTCGTTATCTTGATTTATGCTTTATTATTATTGATCCATAACCGGTTTAGTGGTGCTTAAGTGATGCACTTGATGGACTATTTGTCTTATGCTTTATCCACAATAAGTTTTGGTGGTGCTTATATGACACACTAAGTGGGTTCTTTTATAATATATTAATTTCTTTTGCTCTTATCAAATACGTAATCAAGCTCGGTGATGCTACTGAGACGCACTTAACGGATTCTATTGGCCAATCTAATATCGAGCTTCTTGCTCTTATTAAATCCTTCACTAACTTTGGTGGTGCTTTTGAGATGCACTTGATGGATTTCGCTCATTTTGAGATTGTTTTTCTTGCTCTTATTAAATCCATAGGTAGTAAAAGTGGTGCATTTGAGACAGATTTGGTGGATTCCATCGACATCATCGATATTATATCTTTGATGGATTCTACCGACATCTTTAAGATCATGTCTTTATAAATGAATCCATAACCAGCACGGTGGTGCTTTTGTGATGCGCGCGATGGATTCTATGTTTTGATTTAGCGTTAACCATTTTTCTTTTAATGAGTCCATAGCCATATATGGTGGTGCTATAGAGACACACTTGATGGACTTACTAACTTGAGTACGAAGGTAGGCTGCCTATTATGGAAGATCTTGGCAATCTCTCTAGAGCACTGATGAGTTCCCAAGGTATGAAGGTAGGCTGCCTATTATGGACTTACTGACTTGAGTATGAAGGTAGGCTACCTATTATGACCATTAAAAATGCATATATTATGAAATTTTTATAGTTCAAGAGAAATTCACTACTAAGGCTAAGTTGATCAACCAAAATCTTTGTAGTCGGAAAGAAATTAACTACTTAGATTAAATTTTAAACTTACTTATTTATGTATCAATTACTATGAACTTTCTATTTGCCCTAGTTATTTTTCTTTCATCTTCTTTGAATTTCCATGCGGTTAGTGGAGGATTGTTGGATAACTACAATAAAACTAAAAGTGTTTTTAGTGCTCGACCTTTTGTATTCTTTATTAATGAGAAACCGTTGTCATTATTGAAATATTTATCTATTGGGGCTAAATTATTTAAGACAAACAAGGAAAAAATCTACTTATTTTCATTCTCTCTCCTTTCTCTCTATTCTTTAAGAAAGAATAGAGAGAAAAGTTTTTTTACTTCACCTTTTTTCCTCGAAAAATTCCTCTGAAATAACATCATCTTACAAATATACTTAAAACTCAAGGGCAATGACTTCTGCATATCTCCAAATTCATCAGCCTCTAATGCACAATTTTAAGGGATCATTATGATGACATAGGGAAGCGGATGACAATTATCGATACATGCACATGCCAAAATTTTCTTCCAAGGAAAAGGTCTCATCCACAATACAGCTCTCAGCACTTGCTCTTCAGTGTTCCTACCCATCAGTTCCAATGTTGCTTTTAGCTAATTTGTATATATCATTTTCTAAATCCCTTATTCCTAATTTGTCCTATATATTGGATAAGTATTTTGTTTGGTAATACTGATAACTTTTTTGCTTCATTTTTGAAACTTTGGACTGTTACATCTCTTGTCTTTTACTATTTTACTATATTTAAAAAAAAATCTTTGATTGTATAACTTTCTTAACTTGTTTGCCCGCTACTATGTTTCTTTTTCTGATAATAATTTTCCTTTTTGTTTCTCCTAATATTTCATTACAATTTTCTTCGATATCATTTGCAATATTAATACATAACTTATATATATATATATATATATATTAATATATATACATATATCATCGCTTTAGTTTTGTCTCTTTTCAATGTACATTTGTCGAAAAATTTATATTGTTATTTTTAATTCTTTTCATCTAATATTATTAGTTTCTTACTATAATTTCTTAAACTCAATCTCTTCGTTAATACATCTAATATTTGTACTCATTATTAATTGCTTACTCTAATTTCTTAAACTCAATCTCTTTTACAATCTGTACATGAAATTAAATCTTTCTTTACATATAAGTAGTAGTCAATTTGTTTATGTGGGACCTAGTTTTGTATGTTATCAAATGTTTATCTCTTTTTTCAAAACATGTATTTATTATAACCAAATCAAATGTTCTAGTGAATTTGAATAGTGATTTGATCCTTCTTCATCCTATTACATAAGAAAAATCTATGTTTATTATATTGTTTCTTCTATTATTTACCCATGCATTGTTGAAGTCCAGTCCACACATCCCTACATGAGGGCAACATATGATTTTGGTCCACACCTTTTTCAAAAGGAATCTTTTGTTGTTACAAGCGACCAAACTCATGTATATACCACACCACCTTCATTATTTTTCACGATGTGAGACTATTTTTTATTTTTCAATGTGCGCTCATTGCCCATACACAATGCGAGACACCCCAACAAATCTCCATCTTATCTCGCATGCATCTATGCGTCTTATAATATGCTAACACAATGTCTACACCATATCGAGACTTTGTTTTCATACAATTTGTAACGACCCAGAATTTTGAGCAATATAAATTTAATAATCTGTATTAATAGTTAAATTGATTTGATAATTTTACTGTACAATTTTAGTTTAAATTGGTAAATTTAAACTTTTGAAGGTTAATAAATATTTAATCTGATAATTGTGATCAATATCTTTCTGACAATTTAAAACAGATAAGAATTATTTGTCAAAGCTAATGAAATTTTATTCTGTTTATAATATATATACTTGATATATATTATAGAAATATCTTTTGTTTAAATAAAGATAAATCTACAAAATTGTAATGTGTATGTAAGTATATGTTATAATTTGATGTTGTTTTGAAATTTAATTTAAATCTATTGATAATCTATGTAAGTATGAATTGTAATTAGAGCTTTGTTTTAATTAATATTTTTAAAATGTTAATTTAGATTAATCAAATTGTTTTCAATTATAAGATAATAGTTTGTTTTTAAAAAAATTATAAGATTGTTATTTATTTTAAATATGATAGTTTAAAAAGATTTAAACATAGTTTTGTTTTGTTTTAAAATGTTAAAATTTGAAATGATTATAAATAGATGTATAAAGTTATCAATAAACTTTCTCTTAAAAATTATTTCTTCAACACTAAAAATAAAAGTTTTAGATTTTAAAAATACATACATAAGAATTCATTTATATTATAATTAGTTTTAAGAATATTCTCTTTAAAAGGTAAGTTTATATTTACTAAATAAGTATTTAGTAATTTAGTGAATTAAAAGATTTAAACTTGTATATTTACCTAAATTCAAAGTTTATTAACATAAAAAAGACATTTCATAAATACAAATATCCATGTTCATATAGATTAGTTATAATTATTATTGTTATAAGGTTTTAAAAACAATTTTTCAAAAATCTTTAAACACTTGTAAACTTTTAAACCATATTTGAGACACTTGTTCAAATTAATAACATATGGCACTATTTTTATTTTTATTTTAATAAATGTTTTAAAAAGAGAATTAGTTTTCACAAAACACTTTTATTTTCCTTGTCTTCATTTCTTGATTCAATTTAATGGCAACCATTTTTTTTTTTTAAAAATCTGCAAAATTTAAGTTCTTCTCAATAAATCAAAATCTGAAGCAAATTTAAAACCCGAAAATCTGCAATTACAAATCAACTTCAATCTTCAAACTCCAATCTGCAAGTTGGAAATCTGCTGCAATTTCAACCTGCAAATGCTAATGGATGTTCAACTGCAACATCAACTTCAACCAACATTCCATTTGATGGCAACTGCAAGTTTAAAAGCATCAGATTTAAGCATGCATCTGCAAATCAAAAAGCATTATATAGATTTAAAATTTTCAGGCTTGGAAGTAATAAACTGCTCTGCAAAATCAAGTGAGTAAATAATTTTAAAAACTGTTGTTTTGTTTTTGTTTACATGCATGTGATGATCTGAAAACTTTGATTTATATTGCCTGAAAACCCCATTCAGTTTATTATTGAATTTGTTTAGATGTATGAACTCTGCTTTCTATTTAAAACCAGATTTCATTCCAAAATTTCAAAACCTCCAATAACTTTCTTATTTGCTCTTGATGATTTAATAAAAGTGTATGATAATGTTTGATGAGAATTATAAAATGATTTCTGTAAATTTTAAATTTATTTTCAATGTTTAAATAAGAAATTTACAGTAAACTTAAATTTTGGTTAAAAATCAACTTGCTTAATTTCAGATTTGAATTATAGGATTGAATTCGTGTTTGAAAATCACGAATTTTAACATGCAAATTGTAATTTTTAGTGAGATAATCAATTTGAAAATTGGGAATGAATGTTATCGGCAATTTGGTAAACTGTCGATGATCCCCTTAATAATTGAAGATGAATTCTTGGTGGTAGCTAGTTTGGGTATCATTGATCAAGGGAAAAATGCTGGAAATTTTTTTTAATGTGTGAATTTCTCGAGATGGTTCGAACTAGCGTTTCGGCTTTGTTTTCGTTCGGCATTGTTGTCGAGACGTTTGCAACTTGAAAAGGTGACCGGAGGTGATCCTTCTTGAAGGAACGACGCTCGGGATGTGGCGAATCGATGGTGAGGACGGTAAAGGTTGTATGGCATCGTGGTGATGGCCGTGGGGAATTTTGGGTTTGGGTATGCGTCGAGTGCTTCTGCAGATTCGCGCTCGAGAGTGATTTTCGATTCGAGTGCATAATTCTTCGATCTGGGTTCGAGATCGCGCTCGCAGGTGGTTTTGTGACCGTAGTTGGTCGTCGCGTTGATCGTAGGCGGCCGGAGTTGCTTGGGCACGTACACGAGTGTACGTGTGTGCACTGGGGAAAGTTTGTTTGGAGAAGACGATTGGAACTAGAAGGGAAGCTCGCGTATGTCTCGGGGGCGACTCGAAGAGGGAATGCGCTGGTTTGCTTTGGGGCGAGCTCGAGTGGTTCGTGGGTTCGTACTCGAGTTTGAGTGATGCTTCCCTGTTTAGTACTGTAATGTTATAAATTGCTAATTTAAAACCTGTAATTGATACTAGGTTGTATAATAAACTTGAGTTGAATAATCTAAGAATCAAGCACTAAGTTATAAACAAGTTTATAAAGAAAACTATAATTTAAACTTGTTGTTTTAAAGAGGAAGTAAATTAAACATTCAAAAGTGAAATTTAATTTATATTTCAAATTTAAAAATGTTTTAAGTTGTTTGTTTGAAATAATTATCTTAATTAAGTTTAAAATTCAAATTTAAAAAAGTGATTTGAATTTAATTATTAAATCAAAGTTTTAAGTTAAAGTTTGAAATAATGTTTTAATAACAAATTTTCAATTTATATTGAAAATAAATTAGTTTAAAACTTGATAATTTAAATTGTTTAAATTTGGAAATGATTTGTAAATGCTTTATCTCCAAGTAAGACTATTATTATGATTTTGTAAACCAAGTTTAATAATTTGTCTTTGAATTAATAAGATTTAAATAATTCAAATAATATATTTATGAAATAAATAAGGTTAAATCATTTGGATAATTAACTTAAGAATACTTATTTAATATGATTTTTTAATAAATTAAGTTTGATTAAGGTTTATGGTTTTCTTAATTTACTAAAGATTTTCTTTATTATTAGAAGTTAAATAATTAATTGTTTGATTAATCTTAAATAATTAGTTAATTGTTTATTTAATTTTAATATCACTTAATTATGGATTAATTAAGTGTGATTACTTAATGAAGTAATCAATGGTTAATGTTTGAATATAATTAAGAATGGAAGTAATTAATTATGAAAGTAATTAATGGTGATTACTCATGGAGTATTTTAATGGAAGTAATTATTAGTTAATCACTTGATGATATCAATTAAAGAATTGATTAATATAATGGTTGAAGTTAATTAATTATGAAGTAATTAATTAATTAAAGGATTGAGAATTATTTATAATGGAATAAATTACTTGCTAAGGTAATTAATTAAGAAAGTAATCAAGAGTTATTAATGAAGTAATTAGAGATAATTACTTGTTAAGTAATTAAGAGATAGTTACTTAATTAATTAATGTGATTAATTAATTTATGAATGTGATTAATTTAAGATTAATTACTAAGTGTAATTAATTAAAGTATAATTAATTAATAAGGTAATTTCTTAAAGATTATTTGTTAATTTAAATTGATTAATAATTACTTAATAAAGTAATTAAAGATTAATTAATTAGATTAATTAATTAGATTAATTAATTAGATTAATTAATTAATCAAGGGCTAACTTAATTAAATAAGAAAATTAATTAATTAAGATAAGTAATTACAAGTTGTTAATTACTGTTTATTAATTAATGAGATGATTAATTACAAATTAATTGTTTAAATAATTAAGGAATTATTGATTAATAAGGATCATTAGTTAATAAATGATATTAATCAAGATTGATTAATAAAAGTAATTAATTTAAGTGTGATTAATTAATTGTAATTAATTAAGGTTTAATGTAATTAATTATAATTGATTAATAATGGAAGCAAATGAAGGATCGTTAATTATTGTAATTAATGATAGTAATTAAAGGTTAATTACTGAATATGGTTAAGGATAATTACTTGAAGGTAATTATAGCATAATTAATCAAGGAAGATTAGTTGAGGAAGATTATTAGAGATGATTAGTTTATTTATTTGTAATAAATAAATGAAGAAGGATTTAGGATTAATCCAATTGATTAAGAGTTAATCAATTCTGCTTGGTTGATTGATTGATATTGGTTGATTGATTAATATTGGTTGATTGATATTGGATGATCAATATTGAGTGATTGATATTGAGTGATTGATATTGGGTGATGGATATTGGTTGATACTGGATGATTTGGGTACCCATGATATGTGATATGCTGCATTGTGAGATAAATGTTTGATATGAATTATCTATTGTGATAATGTGATTCATTTTTCTGTTTATATCATCCTGTATATAAGTTAATTGTTTAAACCCTTAAGTACAACTTGGACATTAAAATGGCGTTTGGTTTCGGTGAGACCGGGATCGGATTTCCATATTTGGATATCCGAAAACCACATCGATTCCAATTAAACGTTAGGTCGTGAATCCAAGTGGAGCTTAGTGAAGACTCGAGGTGTAAGAACTATATGTCAGTATAACTCTGAGGGTGATTCCGTAATGAGTTTGATGGAATAGTACTTATAGGTTCGAGATGGTGATTTAGAGTGCAAGGGCTATGGTCGTTGACTCTGAGGGTGATTCCAAAATGAATGCAACGAGATAGTGCCTTCAGTTTCGTTCGAACCCGGAACGAACTTGTATGAAAAGAATGCTTTCAGAACATCGTCAGGTGGACGATGAGCATTCTAAGATAGATGTGTTCTATAAAGGTAATCGTAGACTCAAGCCTCATCAACCGGGAATGGCTAAAACAGGGGAGGTGCAGCAAGGCTTCGTAGGTAGCTCCCACTGGAGAGAAAGATTTACCCTGTCTAGAAGTCCCTTTTTATTCGGCTGTGTGGGGCGGTTGATTCCGGACAACAGCCGGGGTTGTCTTGTTCGGGACTGTTCAGTAAGGAATGGTCCCGGCCTTGTGTTGCAGGGGAGTTATGGTGGCTCCTCGTTACGGTGATCTAGGCCACGTACTGTGACGGACAGTACCCCAGTAGCCCTGCCATTGATGGAAACCCATTCTTCCTACGGGACCCTACGATTTTTATTGTATTACCCACTTTTGTGTCTAGTAGCTGGAATTTAATCATGTAACAATTTCGGCTATTTCTTATTTATTTGAAAACCCTAGACACTATTATAATATCACTGGATTTACTAGCAAATGTTTTGATTAGCGTAAGGTAAAAACTTTTCCATGTTTATGTGTGGGAGTCTTATGTGATACCTTTTCTTTCAAAGGATTTTCTAAAGTTAAGCAATTTTAACCCGTTTACTCACACCAGACACTTGTCTGACCCGAGTGTTTATTTTCTGTTTTATTATAATCTTGGGTACTCATATTATGTATGAGTAGTCAAGTGATTCGGGTTAGCTTGACGATTTCTGAAGGAGTTATGGAGCAGGAGGCTTCCACGTGTAGATATATATATTATGGTTCCGCTGTGTTTGTTTGGTATCTTTATCTATTGTACTTGAGTTGTATATTTAGACAGATGTTTATAACTGTCTAATATGTGTTGAATAAGTTGTGTACTCTGATGTATTATGATACTGTGTAATATTTTATGTGATATATTATATTTTATTCGTTCCGTTGTGAGTTCTCTGATGTTGTTGTCTTTCTTCTTTCTCTTTCTTTTCTTCTTCTATCCCTTTCTTTTTTCAAGATGATGTGATTTCCTGGAGATAAGAAGTTGGGTTGTCTCACAATTCTACCAGATCTAATGTACCATGATCTACCTCCACTTAAGTCTATATACTACTAGCCACCATGAGTTACAGATCTCTTGCGCATTGCCATTGTCCCAGGAATTACCATCGACTCTAATACCATGTTGAAATCCCGTCGACAAATCCCTCCGTAGGATAAACATATGAGTTTGGTCAACACCTTTTAACAAAAGGAATATCTTGTTGTTACACGCAACAAAACTCATAGATATACCACTCCATCTCCATTATTTTTTGTGATATGGGATTTTTTTTTCAATGTGCGTCCATTACCGATACACAATGTTAGACACCCCAACAAATCTCTACCTTGGCTCACATTCATCTATGCGTTTTCCAATATGCTAACATGATGCCTGCAACATATCGAGACTTTGTTTTGATATCATTCTACCAGATTTAATGTACCATAAACTAGCTCCACCTTAATTTTGATTACTTAAGCCTACACTGCTAGCCATCACGATTTACAGATCTCTTGCGTATTGTCCATTATCCTAGGCATTACTGTCGGCTCTGATACCATGTTGAATTTTCATATACATCCGGACATCCTTCAGTGGAAGCAACATATGAGTTTGGTCAATACCTTTTAACAAAAGGAATCCCTTGTTGTTACATGCAACCAAACTCATAATATACCACCCTACATCCATTATTTTTGATAATGTGGAGCTATTCTTTTTTTCTAATGTGTGTCAATTACCCACACACAATGCGAGACACCCAACAAATCTCCATCTTGGCTCGGATCAATCAATGCAGCTTACAATACGCTAATATAATGCCTGCACTATATCGAGACTTTGTTCACATGCCATTCTACTAGATCCAACGTACCAAGATCCTAGCTCTACCTTAAGTCTGACTACTTAAACTTACAGTGCTAGCCACTATGATTTACATATCTCATGCATATTATCCATTGTCCTAGGCATTACCATCGGCTTTGATACCATGTTGAAATCCAGTCTGCACATTCCTACGTGAAGGCAACATATGAGTTTGGTCCACACCTTTTAACAAAAGGAATCACTTGTTATTATATGCAATCAAATTCAAATATATATACCACACCATTTCCATTATATTTTACGATGTGGGACTATTCTTTTTTTTTTTCAATATGTGTCCATTACCTGCACATAATATGAGACACCATAACATACATGCCTATTAAGATCTATTTCTTTGAAAATTTGTTTACATTGGTTTGATCGTACAATTTCATTTAAAGAATCTCAAAAAGCTTGCTTTATATCTTCATCTACACATACTTGAATGCATATATATGAATAATATTTATGATTTGATCCCTTAAAACTATTATAATTTATACTAATCTATCTCATTTTATCTTTACTTCTACAACCTTGTCTCTAAGTATTAATCCACTACTGACTTATACCAATTCTCTTATATCTTCCCATCTATATAAAACAGTTTGCAACCCTTTCTCAATAACCAAATTTTACCCCTTTCCATTTAACTTTTTTATAAACAACTATGTTAATTCTTCGTTTTATTAGAAATATCTACCAACTCATGTTCCTTGCCCATCAAAATTTATTGCTACATTCTATTTTGTTGTTCTAATTTTACTTTTAGTACCATTGAAACAAGTGTTCTTGATTATATATTTTTCGAATACGAGTGGTTGTAACACCCCATATTTTGGAGAGTGCATAATATGGAAAAGTGAATTGAATTAATCATATAAATGCATTATTAATTAAATTAATAAAGTGATTTAATTGTAAGAATTTCCTAAGAAAAATTTAATTAACTAAGCGTGGGATGCTTTAAAAAGTTAATTAGATGGACCAAGGATACTTAGAGAAATTTTGGTTGGCACTGATTAATGAAAATAAAATAATTTAAATTTAATGGGAAGGAATTTATTAAGGAGAATAGGTTAGTAAAATCCAAAACAACTAACACATATTCCTTAGCCACAATCCCTCATTCCATCTTTATTTAAATTCTTAAGAACAACAAGTCATGACCAATCATTAATTCAAAGGAAAGGAAGAAGAATCCAAGCTAAAGAAATTTAGGTTTTCAACCTTAAGAAACAAAAAGGATTAACCAAGTTTTATAAGATCAAAGGTGAGTAAAATCTTTCTATAAAAACCTATCACAATCTATTGGGTTCGAATTTGATTTACAGACGAATTTTTGATGATGCAAAACGTGTTTGAACGTTTGAATATTATTTTAACTATGGTTTAAAATTTAATTAAAGTGATTTAGTTCATATTTTAGGGCCAAACATGGTTTGATTACATCCAAATGCCACTAAATTTTGATATGACATGATCAATGATGAAATAAAGATGCGTTTTAAATTTCAAATTTTTTGAAATTAACGGGAATATTTTATGAATTTCCTAAATTGGGAAAAATGGTTAATTTCAGGTTAGTTAATTATTAAAATAATAAAATTAATTGTTTTGGCTTGAAGTTTTGATATGAGGAAAAATATGCTAAAAGAGATTTTTGGTGAATTTGTGGAAATTTTTCCATCAATTTTCTATTATATGAACTATTTAGTGAAAGAAAATACTGATTAATTAAGGGAAACTAATTAATTAATTAATATGGGTGTTTAACATTTTCTGAAATAAAACTAAAAAGATATGAAGATTAGCCAGTAGAAAACCAACATCAAATGGTGTTAGGTAAAATGTAATTGCTTAAGAGGGTAGTAAATCTGTTTCAATCTAATTACAAAACTGTCATCGAACCATTTTTGACCAAGTAAAAATAAATGAAGAAACCAACGATAGCTTATAATATATATCTGTCATGATGGCATGAATTGGCGACGATAACATGAATTAGCGGCGATAGCTAATAACCCACGGCAACTCATGGCGACAGTAGCAAGCGATGACTATATAAATATATTTGCACACGAAAGTTTATGAGCGACAACACTAAATGAACTAGTAGCCACTAAATAAACAGGTTAATAAACTAGTAGCGATGGTATTAACTAATAGCGATGGTATTAAATAGTAGCGATGACACAAAAAATACTATAACATGGGAAATTTGGAAGCCTGCACGGGAACAGTAAAAGCTAGAAATATGTGTGTGTGTGTGTATAAGTTTGCAAATATATTTATCACGACGGCACAACGCTGAATAGTCATCAAAAACATGTATGCATGACTGACTTTATATGCGACTGTACATATATACTCCGCATGCAAATGTGCATGCACGACGGCGTATAAAAGGAAAGATTAAAACATGTAGGCCTAAATATATAGACAAGACATGTAGGCTTGTATTGCATGCGATGACATATTGCAATGCATTACACACGATGACATATTGCAAAGCATGACACATAATGGCACAAAGATTATAAAACACAATGTCAGAAACATATATACTCGAAGGCTTAAGAAGTTCTCCATGCAAGCCTGTGCACGTAATGTAACAACTATATGCGAAGGCAAATAATGAAGTCAGGTTACAAGCGAACGCTTCGAATAAATATAGCGCGACGGCTTGGACTAAAACATGGTAATAGTATGAGTTAGCTCGGGATTTGCATACACCGTTAATAAAGATTTTAATTAAACACGACGATTATGAGATAGTCAATATACAACAAGTAAAATGCAACTTGTAGTAGCTTGAGAAGCTGTATTTTTATAAATAAAATAAAAAATATTCAAGGCAATTTGATAGACAATTTCAAGGGTTATTGAACTATTCCATATGGATGAATTAAATGAAAGATTGTATTATGTTAACTTATTTTTGAAATCAAGTAAACATAGAGAAACTAGTAAATGATGAGGTATCATTTAAATAAAAGATAAAAATGTTTTATCTAAAGAATATGTGGTGCACACAATTCATAAATATAAAGAACAAAGAGTGAACCATGATTGTAAAAGTATACCAACTCATGGAGTTATTGGATGGCGAAAAGCCTAGGTCTAAAATCCAATGGTATATGGTAGCGAGCCACAATAGCTTCAAGCTAAAAATATTATAAAACTGTATAGAGGATTTAAGGTGGAGTGCCAAAGCATCCGGGGAGATGTTATAAATAAATCGGCAATGTGAAAAAAGCAGTTCAGGGACTAAGAGGGCTATTGATGTCTAGTAGGGATGCTTGATAGAATATGTTCAGAGTGTTTGCATTCAACATCTTAGAGAGTCTAGGTGACTTTAGTCAGTGTGGCTCCCAGGGGAAAAAAGTCGACGTTTTCACTCGGTGATGTCGTTCGAACAAAAGATTAAATTAGCGATAGGAAGGCCTAGGGATGTGATCACTAAAATAAGTTAATGACAACTTAACGACGAAAGGCTAAAACAAGATGTTAGGGGATGGATGAACGAATGACGAATGATTATATGGCGTGCTCATATTTTGATGATAAGCATAGGGCATACTTGACTTGATTTGATGTAAATGTTTGACATGATTAGATGACAAGTGTACGGAACACTAATTGACTAAATATATGCACATGGTTGCTTTCTTTGATATATATTGTTGTTGTTGTTATATATGTATGTATATATATATATATATATATATATTGATGTATTATGTTGTGATGATGAAGTGATGGGAAAACTGATTCCGCATTTGTGGCGTGGTCTCACTATGGATGCTTAGGGTAAAGGTTTTACTCGCACCAGATTTATTATCTTATCCGTGTTTGTTTTTACTATTTCCTGTAAACTCATGAATACTCATTCGAGTAGGCTGAGTTTATGCATAAGACATGTATGTCTTTTAAAGACGAATAAAGATTTTGAAGATGAATTAGGAGGTTCGCTATCTGAATAAAAGTATTTTGAAATTTTCACAGTGTAAAATCAGGATCTATAACTTATTAAGTGTGGTGCTTGCATCTTCATATGTTGGACACACACTACTCTGATTTTCTTATTATATATTTACCGTTGCGTGGGATCGTCTGTGTTAAAGCTATTGTAATGAATTATGTAAACCAAATTGATGTAATAAAAAAAATTTGGTTGCTCTATGTACTTAGGTTGTGAAGAAAAAATACCAAACTCACTTTGTCGTTTGAAAATGATTTTGGGTGATAACAACAGCATCATCGACGCATTTTTTCGAGTCTCGGAATGGAGAATGTTACATTGGTACTTTATTTAAACAAGCACTTATGTCTTGAAGTTTCGAACCCAAAATCTTTAGAACTCCAATGTAGAACGTTTTATCACATGCCACTTTTGCTAATGATCCTTGAAACTAATATTATTAATTTTATTATTGTTAATACTGTTATTACCAATGTTGTTATAGTAAGTGGTATTATTACAATTATTGTTGTTGCTACAACTACCATTATTGTGATGATTATTTTATTGTTGAGAATTCATCATACAATTTGACGAAGTCTTACAATTGGCTATCAACTTAACACTAACCCCATTTCTATGCATCCAGCCTTGGGTGTCTTCGTTTATTTGCATCATTCATAAATGTTTTCTATATTTCATATATGTTTATTTATATACATATTTACTTATACTTACTTATTATTATTTTCCTAAGCTATTTAAGATTAATATATAGTTGAAATTTTATTCCATCCCTTATGGTACGTGAAAAACCCATTTTAGAAATATGTTTTAAATTATATTACTAGTTTTAATTTTGATAATTTTTTTTGTAAAACTAATTTTAAACATTAATTGCGTATTTTTATGATCAAAACAAAATTTATTTTTTAGAACTGTGCAAATATTTGCAGAGTTTTCCACAAATATCCTAAGACGTAAGAATATGTGTTTTTTCCCCGACGACTGTGTATTTTGAAATTAAAAGTTGGCCTTTTTACGAAATTCTGTTTATACACACATTCGTTCGTATGGAAGAAGTAAGCAAAAATGCACACTAGGATTAATTAATATAAAACAACTTACATTACATGAAACACAATACGAAATAAAGGAAGAAAATTCAAAATCTACTTACTCATTGAATGATGCAACCGCCTACGTTTGTAAAAACAACTAGAGGAAATTGTCTATGTGCGTCCATCCAATCATAGCATTTTAAATTTTGCAAATAAGTCCAAGCAACTTTAATTTAAGGATCTATTTGTAAAATAAATGCATAGACGTCATGTGATGATTTGTTGGGCACACCGGAACACCAAATATAGGTCCATATTTCATCCCAAAAACAATAGCAACCGGACAAATAATCATTCTAATTCTAGCGTTTATGGTTGCAATTTCAACGTGATGCACAATTACATTATAAAAAAATTTCCATTTTGGGTTTTAAAAGGCGAGGAAATATCATTTTTCGATAGGAAATGAAGAACGATAAAGATTAGTAAAAATGAAATAATGGAAGTGAAAATGGGAAGTGGTTTCGACAATTGTATTGTACATAAACTGACATAACCGATAGCACTGAAATATCCATAATCCACGTAGAATTAATACTCACTTGCTATCTGTCAGTGTAAATGATGTTGAATTTAGCATCAAATATTTCGTTTCTTATGTTTCCTCGACTCTTTTGCTTTAGTTTTGATTTGAATGATATCTGCTTTGAAAATATTTTGAAAGGCAAAACGTTTCCTTTGATACATAGGAAAGGCGGACGAAATTTATGCATGAACCTGAACAGCCAATATGAAGTCTGCTCTGCTTGCTTCGGTCTTTAAAAGCATCTTTGATAATGGCATCACTGGCTAATTAATTCCCCTACCGACTTGACAGCATATGCTACAAGTTGACAGCAAAATGGCTCATGATCATTAATTCAGAACTGCGGGACAAAAATAGAATTACAAGCCCATTGGATATAAAAAGTCGATGAAGCAAATTGTCTTAACTCTTAATAGAATTCTGGCCCAATAAAAACAAATAATCATATATGAATCTAGTCGACTCATCAATATCATCATAGCACAAGATGTATGTTAAATGATGAGTAGAGTTAGCAAATGATGTCAGTCTTATTCATCAGTGACGTTGACATAAATTTTGAAGTGTGACCCAGGGCCCAGATGAAGTAGGTGCCGACTGACCATTAATTAATACATGCTTTTATTTAAATCCGAGTTCCGCCCATTTGGAACGCGATGTAATGTACCGTATCATTAGTTACTTGAAAACAAAAACTGCCAAAGAATAATGGTGGGAGAGCAGGTCAAAGCAATATACATTCCAACACCAGTCATCATTGGCATCCGAAGCTAAGCAGAACGAGGGTATAGCCTTACCAGGTTAAGACAATTGGACAGTCCGATCATACTCAAGATGCATCATGCATGCAACCACAAATATGGTTGCAATGGCCGACGACTGTTCTGGATCACTTTGTCAATCATCTAAAGTATGTTCATGGTCTTTTAGATATGCCGTAACAACTTGCTCAGACAAGTTGAGAACTTAAAAGTCAGGTGGAATTTGTTACAACAAAGCCATAGAGATTTATGCACTATTGCCAATAACAATGGAAGTCAAATGAGGAGAACTCGCTCTAAGAATCACCATTCTAGAAGTCAAAAGACCAGAGCTCACTCTAAGAGTGTGACCGGTCACGAATGTGAGTTGAGTTATTGCAAATCCTCTCCCTGGACACAATGGAGCTCGAGAGAAGTTGAGCTCTATGGTCGATTGTCGCACAAGCTGAATGTTGGGTTGCTGAAATGATAAAATTATAGCTTTTGCAACCTACAGTTTTAAAAATCTAAAATCTAAATTTTTATAAATTAGAAGCAATAGAAACTTGGAGAGCAAAAGAATGTGCTCACACTTATATTTTTAGGCATGTTGAGGTTCAGTCTATCTATAGAATTCAGAATTTGGCGTAGAGTCGCGAATATTAGCCCAAAATGGTCAAAAACGGCCTATGTCTCGTCCATGTACCACTTGGGTCGGTTCACTTACCAACGACCGTTTTCCCCCAGTTTCGCACTATCGTTTCATTTTAAAAATGTGTATGTTCATTTCGCTCCTTCTGACGCAAAACTAATTCAAATATTTGAACCATTATGGATTTGTAATCTGTAACAATACTATATCAAGAGACAGTTAATTAAAATCAATTATAGAGTTTTCAATAATTAAATGAGTGAAAATAATAACAATGGGATTTTAGTTAGGATTTTATAATGAAGATTAATTAATTTAAAAGAGTTTTAAATAATTAATGTGGATGACTGAGGCAATTCGGAAATTTAATAACAAAACATTTGTATAAAGCATGAAAAGAATTTATTTGAAGGAAATATTGATTCTACAATAAAATAAATAAAAATAAAAAAAAAACAAAAAAAAAAACAGTGAAGTGCATTGAAGAGTTTAGGAGCATGGCTAATTCAGCTGAATAGTTATACTCACAATCCATGTCTATTTAAAATGATAGAATGTGTAATGCTTTGGATTTACTTTTATGCATTGCTTATTGTTCTTCTCTGTTGTTTTCTCCCTGTCCCCGAACCCATTCTTTGTAAACAAATTCATTTCATGACACTGTAATCAGATGTAGTTATTATACGAGTTGGATGTGCTTGTACTGGTGCTTGAATGCATGCGAA
This sequence comes from Allium cepa, assembly GCA_030765085.1. Taxonomy (NCBI): domain Eukaryota; kingdom Viridiplantae; phylum Streptophyta; class Magnoliopsida; order Asparagales; family Amaryllidaceae; genus Allium; species Allium cepa. Next base: position 107,038,813 of record CM060941.1, on the reverse strand, counting down.
ATTGGACTAGAATGAAGGTCGTGATTTTACGCTGAAAGGGGAGAAAGACCACGCGCCTAGAGCACAAACAGCTCCAGGACGCGTGTCCACCAGCCGATCCCCTGGCCATCAACAGTCGATTGGTGATGCCAGACCGATCGATCGGTTTTGGCATCGCTCTTGGACCGGTGGCTTGCGTGTGTGCTTAATAAAAAAAATTCAAAAAAATAACGTAAAAATGTGTTTGGAAGTAGAAATCAGACTGGTGAATGTAAAGTTGTTTTGTGAAAAAGAGTTAATTTTTATTAAAAAAAAAAAGGAAAAGAATTAGTTGATTAAATTATATGGAAATTGATTCTTGGTTTTAAAAGTTCATTTAAGAATCCAAATTCTAGAAAATTATCAAATGGTTTTATTGACACCAAAAATGGATCTATACCCAAAAATCGATTAAAAATAGCATATCTAATGATATAAATGTAAAAGCAGTAGAAAAGACATAATTTTTATAGTGATTCGGCAGATGCTCCGACTTATGTCCACTTTAATCTTTATTATTGATTGTTTTCCCTCTATATTACAATGAATTCAATATCCGACCATAATCTCGTGAATCTCGGATTTAAAAGTGTTTGGAGCATTTGGGGATGTAGAAGCTAAAAGATAAATCAAAGTGTGAAAATCCCAAAAAGAAGAAGTCCCTTACAAGTTGCAGGTACCTTGCTATTTATGTGGAAATCATCTAACAGAACTAGATGTCCACTAAATATCAAGTCCACATCTAAATCTAAGTGTCCAGAAGTCGGCTTTGGGGTTGAACATCAATAAATACCTCTCAATACCGACTGATTTTTATGGAGGAAAATCCTTCCTCCTACTCTGCTTTCTACCTCCGATTCATTTCATTTTGAAAAGCTTTCCTTTGAGATTTTGTTGTTTCAGAAAGGTTTTGGTATTACTTTTTTTGCCTACCTTTAGTCAGAAAATCCTTACAATTGCTCGTCTATTCTTTGAGAAAAGCACTCAATGGCAATCGTCTAAGATAGCGCCTCAAGTATTTTAGGAGGTCCATACTGGAGCAAAAAGCTCTCGATACCGTGTGGTCGACTTCGCTCCAAATCTTCTAGAACTTATCGATTGTGTTCCTATTGCCTTTTAAGCATGTTCTTAAGTTCATGCATCATTTCGTCTTGATATTGGCGTTTTGATTCTAGTGAAAATCTGCATGGTCAAAAAGCCGGATAGCACTTGTCTTCTAAAGTACGCCTTATGAATATAAGATGTGCTTTGCTCAAGAACAAGTTTCAACAGTAGTTGATCTTGGACAGTTGAGCCCTCCGGCCATCCGTCGATCTCGATCTTGGTGAATCGTTTGGTTTCCTTGGATTCTTATGCAAATCCATAGACATTCCAGACCGTTATAGCTAAGGACTCTAGTCCTTGCTTTACTATTGGTCATAAATCATAATCAATCCACTTTTACCCTAAGTTATCATATCGTATATCAAAATCGTCTCGTGTTCGTTCGAGATTTATCTATTTTAGTATGATTACAAGGCATTCAAATACTAAGGTCGCTTAACATCCAATCTGGAGTTTGATCTCTTTAGTTTGCTTAACATCCAATCTAGGGTTCGATCCCTCCGAATCGTTTATCATTCAATTTAGGATTCAATATATCCAAATCATTTAACATCCATTCTAAGATTTGATCTCTCCGAATCCTTGTAGAGTCTAATCCGTTGGCTCTCTGCAAAGGGACTCAACGTTCAAGTAAGTCCATCTACTCATTCTCCGATGAGGAGATTCGCTCTCAAACAGTCCTAATCCACTTACTCTTTGGTAATGGGACTTGCGCCTTGCGATCATTGCTTTATCTCTCTAGATTGCATTACCACGATCAATATCAGTCATCACGTTCTAGTGGTTTTCAAAAATCAAATATTCAAATCAAAGCAATCAAACAAACATCCTAAGTATTCATCTCAGACATCCAACTCAGAGCATGCGTAGAGACCGATTGAGGTCTCCTACACTTGTAAGTGGTCTAAGGTTATTATTGACTTATTTTCTCAAAAGGAAAAGAAAAACATGGGAAACAAACATGACCCTCGTCCATCCTGATCATAGGATTACCAATCTCGATCCAGATCCCTGATCGTGTCTCGATGCATTCGATGTAGGTGGTGGCTGCTCCAGCTGCACCCTTACAGTTTAGTTCCTTACGTATTATTGCAGCTGATTACTCCGAAACAGCTCTTCTATCAAATCACGAAGACGTCGACACTCATTTGTTCCATGTCCATCCATTTCATGAAAAAGGAAAAATGTCCTATATCTTTTCTCTTGGTTTGTGGGTTCCCTCTTAGCCGGATTTATATAGAGGATCTACCCCCAAATATCAAGATAAATCCTCTTTGGGGTTTTAGTTATGTCAGTGTAAGAAGAGAATTTTAATTTCCTCCTTTACTGCCTTAGACTTCCGAAACCGTCCTTGGTTTTTCGCTTTCCTTTTTCTCCACCACATCCCGCTTCAGATGGTCCTCTGTTATTTACAGCATTTACTTCAGCATTCTCAACTTCAACGTCCCTTGACGCAAATACCTCTCTACCTCGTAATATAACTCCATAAGATCCATTGGTAGATCACTTTCAAAAGCAATTTGAAAGTCAGTCTTATTCTCAACTCCTAAAAATACGGCCATCAAAATCGCCAATGGATTGCTTATGAACTACAATGGCTACCGCGTAAAACCTAGTCATGTAACTCCTTAGGGTCTCTCTGGCGCTTTGCTTCATGCTTGATTGCGTCATCACATTCTTTGATCATGAAATGTGAACCCTAAACTGTCTCATCACATTCATTGATCATGAAATGTGAACCGTAAACTGTCTCATGAACCTATTCACTAATTCGGTCCATGTGCTTATGGGGTCGTTCTCCAACTGTTTGAACCACATCACTGACACATTTGTTAGATATAATGGAAAGTACCGCCCATCATCTTCTCAGAAGCACCCAAAACCTCTATGTGTCTGATGTATCTCATTAGATGAACTTTTGGATCTATCTTTCCATTATATGTTTCCAATGTCGAAAGCTTAAAATCGAGTGGATTCCTTACATACTGAATGTTAGAGGGTAAAGGGTCTCCTATTTATGTCCTTTGAAATATGGTCTTGGGATCCAACCCTCACCATCCTTCTGACCAACTCTGCTATTCAGTTGTTGCTGTCCAATGGAGGTCCTCGATCAATAGCTGCCTTCTGCCCCTGTTCCTATGGGGGAACTCCGATACATACTCCTCTCTCTACGTTCTTGCATTCTAACCCATACCTCTTACTTCATTCTGCCCTCTCGTTCCTATAGGGAAGCTCCAGCAAATACACCTACGGTTGATGTACATTCACATTCTAATTTTCGTTACTGGCTGTAGCATCATTCACTCTAGGCATTCTAACTCCTCCTAAGTTCAAACCGACATTGCACCTAAGTAAATTCCTTTTAGTACCACCTCGATTTAGGTCAGTATCTACTGGTTCTTCTCATGAGGGAATTACTCTAATCTGCTTTACTCTAACTCCTGGTGTTCCTGCATTAGTTCCTGGTCCTTGGTTCTGAATTCCAATGGTTTCGACTGCTCTTTGATCCATCCTTTAAAAGAATCTATCTATCATTTCCTATTGTCCAGCCATTATCCCATCTTTCATCTCGTTCATCATCCTCCCCATCTCCTCCTCGGTCATATAGATAGATTGATTAGAATATAAGGACATCTCCTGGCCGCCCCCATGCTTTGATTGACTCCTTCTAGTGTTAGATCTGGTATTAGGCCTCTTCATCCTCTCCAAACCTCAGATCCAGGTTTTAGCCTTCTAAATCTAGCTCATGGTTAATGAAAGCACCAAAATATTGACGCCAAAAATGTATAGATACCTAAAAACCAATTATAGCACCATATCTAATGATATAAATGTAAAAGCAGTAGAAAAGACTTAATTTTTATAGTGGTTCGATAAATGCTCTGGCCTATGTAAACTTTAAACTTGTTATTGATTATTTTCTCTCCAGATTATAATGAATTCAATCAGAAAGACCACAATCTAGTGGATCTCGAATTTAAGAGTGTTTGGAGTGTTTGGGAAAGAAGAAAATAACAGAGAAATCAAAGTGTGAAAAGACTAAAAAGAAGAAGGACCCACCAAGTTGCAGATCGCTGCTATACTTAGGAAAATTATCTAGCAGAACCTAGTTTTCATGAAATATTAAGTCCAAGTCTAAGTCTAAGTGTTCATAATTAGGCTTCAGGGCCCAAATATCGATAAAAACCTCTCAGTACTGAGTTGCTCCTCTCGATGTCGATTGGTTTTTATGAGGGGAGAATCTTCCCTTCTTCGTATACTCTGCTTTCTACCTCTGATTCATTGTGTTTTGAACACTTTTCCTTTGAGATTTAGTTGTTTTAGAGAGATTTTGGTACCGCTTGTTCTTGTCTCCCTTCAGTCAGTAAATCCTTAGAGTTGCTCGTCTATTCCTTGAGAAAAGCACTCAATGGCAATCACCTGAAGTAGTTCTTCAAGTACAACTGGTTTTGGAGATCTATAGTGGAGCAAAAAGCTCTTGGTACCGAGTGGTTCCTCTCGGTATTGTGTGGTCCACTTAGTTCCAAATCTTTTGAAATTTCTTAAGTGTGTTCCTATTGCCCTTCTAATCATGCTCCTAAATTTGTGAATAATTTTGTCTTAATCTTATTGTTACGATTCCAGTGAATATCTACTTGGTCAAAAAGCCGAAAAATAGGTTTTAAATAACTATTACATAATCTTAAATGTATGTTGCATAATGATTGATTTACGATGAATAATTCATAAATTAGTTCAAAGTCATTCTTTTGGATTTATATTAAATATTGAAAGGTTTATTTTGACTATAAATTATGTATTAAGCAGTTGAAAGAAGTAAACATGTTTTATATGAATAAAATCACTATTATAATTATTTCTGTATGTATTTATCTTTTCCGTGCAGTAAGGAATTTGAATAAATGGAGTTATAATACCGTCTGTTATGGGACTTTCGATAATATTTCTCCGCTTATTCTTTAGATTTATTGCATAAAATATTATCACATGGAGCGAGTATAGTTTACGAGTATTGAGTAAACGAGCAAGTAATACCCATTGGTGTGGGACACCATAATTGATATTTATTTGGTTATTACTTATACGTAGGTGATGCTCCAGCAGGGATAAGAAATATTATGGTATTGCATATGTGTATGTTTGAAGGGGTACTCACTGTAGCGAACATGGTCGTGTGCCTATTTATTTGTATATACATATGAAAATCTATTATTTTGTGTGCTTCTATTATTTGACAAGGAGTAAACCATATTAGGCTAGTATCTATTCTAGTGGTCTTATTGCAAGGTCACCTCCTAGATTCATGATACACCTTGAGTTATATAGATGTATGATCTCGCCTTAGTGTCACAAAGGCCAACAGTCTATTACGATAAGGTACTTGTAGGGTCATGACCATTGAATAGCATATTCTTACACCCAATGGATATGGAGTCATAATAGTTGTCCATATAACTAAACACTGTAGGAGGAGAGCCAGATGGGCACGTGTGTAGGCTCCTGGAGCAAGCGAGTGGTTGTTAGTCTCATGTCCAGTTATGGTGTGTGCTATATAGACTAACATTATTATACACTTCCTTTGAGTTAATGATGACGAGTTTTGACTAGATTTAGGACTGTGTGTCCAAAGTGTGGTCAATCCCAATGTTTACCCATTACAAATTAGTGGATGTGCATGTGATGATGGTGTGTGCTTGGATGTATGTGTAACACCCCTAATTTTAATAACATTATTCAAAAGATTTAATAAGATAAATTCAATAGAATAATGTAAAGATTAGAGTGATAAGGGGATTGAAATTTGAAAATTAAATAGAGGTCATGCTTAACCAAATAATTTTAAAAAAAAGAATGGGTTTATGGAAATGGTTTTATAAGCTAACTAATAAGAGAATAAGGCAAGGGTATTATGGGTAATAGCCATCCACCATAACCACTTTACTCCAAAATCCTTGCTCTCATTTCCATTCTATATGTTCAAAATTCTAAAAAACTAAAGCAAAGAGCTCAAGCCGGCAACAAGCTAAGGAAAACAAGAGGAAGATAAGTAAGAAAGCAAGTAGGAAGCTTAAGCAAATTAATCCAAGGGCAAATCTCAACCTCCTTAACAACAAATTAAGGTGAATAATAGTTCTTAAATTTTTTTTGTTTCGATTTCTAGATAAGATCCGAATTGGTTTTGCAAATTATATGTCATGGTTTGTTTGCTTAAATGGATATATACTTGTTGATGAATTATAATGCTTCATATTGATTATATGATAAGTTTTTATTTGCAAAACCTATTAAACGACTTCCTTATGACTAGCGCTTTTGATATAAGGTCAAAAATATCATTTTAGAGATGGGTTTCAAGTTTCATAATTTTTTGAGATTTTGTGGATTAGTTATGAATTTTCTAGTAAAGAAAATAGTTAAATTGGGTTTAAATTATTTTCGGCTATAACATGTTAGCTTTGGGTTTGAAATTTAAATATGTTAGAAAACATTTAAAAGTGTTTATGGGAATTTTTAGGGAATTTTCCTAAGTATTATATTAAAGATATAAAATTATTTAAGTTATGGGACTTAAATGTTTTATACATTTGAAAAGAAGGAGCTATTTTGTTAAATGTTTTAAATTATTAATTATTGAATTCGACGACACTTTTAGAAAAATAACATTTTCAAAAAGAATTGGAAACCAATTATATTTTTAAAAATAGGCAAGTTAGTTGAAAAGCAATTACTTAAAAATGTAATAAAACAGTTTTGCATATATTTACTACTTCGCCACTTCAAATTGTTACCTTTAGACACCATACCCCCACCCCCAACCAATTCAAAACCAATACATATGGTATTAATGCTTTGGTACGAAGTGGATTGGAGAAAAGCGGTAGGTATACAGTCGAAAGGCATGCTTTTGAAGGGGTCAAGGCCATTTTTAAATAGCTTTCGAAGGCATTTGTTCTGCTTTCCACAGAAATATCGCTTGCCTTCTTTTAAAGGATGCTTTCGAAGGGGTTGCCGCCCTTTTAATTTAAATGAAGCTTTCGAATGGATTTGGAACCCATGCTGCCGCATTCAACCCTTCGAATCAAAGCTTTCGAAAGGGTGTTTTTGTCTTTAAACTATGAAGCCGCTCCTCCACGCATTCGAAAGGGTTGGTTTTGAAACTATCTACTTTCTTTTACTTAGGAGTTATGCTTTCAAAAGTGATGCTTTCATCCCAGTTCTTTTAAGGCCCTTAGATGTATTGAAAGTTAAACCCAAAGGTTTCGAAAGGAATGGTTTTAAATGGTTTCGAAGCTATGTTCCACAAATTTTTAATTGAACCCAATAATTTTGAAAGGTATGTTTTAAGTAAGAATTTTATTACTTTCAAAAGATATATAATGAAGGTTTCGAAGGGGAGGTACCCTAATGTTTTTGAAAGGTCCTTGAGTGTTTGAATGGAAGGTTTCCAATGCTTTCGAATGTCAAGCTTAAAGTGTTTTGAAAATAGGATGTCTACGGTTTTAATATAGCTGTTGATAAGGTATTCTCAATGGTTTCGAAGGTCTATTTTTAAGGGTTTCGAGAGGTATGGTTAGGTATTTCGGCCTAGCGTTTCAAGGTTAAATAGTTAACTTATTTGAAAAGTGGTAGTTAACCCTAAATTTACGACTCGGATATTAGAAGACTGGATAGGACAGGTGTAGTGTCACGCCCGATACATTAGCTATTAGCCCATTGCTAAAATAATTCCAAAATTCCAGTATGTATGGCTTGTCATGGATAGGATTAAACTGGGATTACACACCGAAAGGAATATATGGGGAAAAGGTAGGTTATTGGTAAGCCCGTAAAAACCATTAGGTTCAGTTGATCCTAAAAAAAAGAAGTTAAGGGTAGTTAACCCAGAAGTTAAGGGTAGTCTGTAGGATCTAGATTAACCCTAGAGGGGGGGTGAATAGGGTTATAGCAAATTTTTGCGAATTAAACACAGAAGCAAACTGCAGAAATAAATATGCTGAATAATAAATCACACACAGAATTTACCCAGCTTCGGCAACCCCTGCCTACTGCTGCATTCCCAGATTTCTATTAGAATTAAACAGTTTTCCGCTTACAAACACTCTAACAGACTTGCAAACCCTGCTACCGCCTATAGAGTTTTGCAAACTTGCAAACCCTGCTAACTGGACTAACTCTAACTAGACAATCTGTCAACACCTAAACCCTAGGTGATAAATTATCATGTTTTGTTTTGATAAGAACACACAAATAAAGCAAATTATAAAAGCAAGCACTAAATTTAAAACTATTTAAATTATCTTGCCTTTATAAAAATAAAAAAAACCTAACCCAATACAAACATAAGATATGCGGTCACTTCCCTTTATCTTATTTTACCCGGTCCATTTTCTTTTGTTTGTGAGAAAAAAAATGGCCGATCCTTTTCTTTTTCAATTTAGGGCTTCGGTTCTTCTGTGAGATTTGGGGCTTTGTTCTGATGATTGATTCTTTGACTTGTGTTGATCTTTCTCACGCTTGTTCTCTGATGATTTGATGCTTGTTGCTAGCTCGTCCTCTGATAATCGAGTTTACTGTTGCGGTATGTAATCTTTTTGCTTGTTTGTGGTTTTGTGATTTTCGAACTCGATTGTTCTGTTGTCTATGATGATTTCTTGGGGTGTATTTATAGGGTTGAAACCCTAATTAACACTGTCAGATTTGATTTCTTCATGTCGTTGATTATTTTCCTGAATTTGTTCTGGATTTGGAGTATTCCTTTCTTGATTCAATTTCGAACAATTGCTGACCATATTTGTATTCGAATTAATTGATTCGAAAATTTCTTGCTGTATTTGTTGTCTCGGTCCTCATTTGAATTAATACTGACCATATATGAATTCGAGAAATTTGCTGCAGAAATTTCTTTCCAAATTAGAAATCTTTGACTTAATCAAAGACTTAATAAAAAGATACGAATTTGTTTTTAAACTTCGGCTTGATTTCTGCACTGCCTTGTACTTGCCACTGTCTTGTGTTCCCTACTGCACATTCACCAGTTTACTTTATATGTGCATATATACATTTGTATGTGTGTATGCATATATTTTTGGGTTTGTACTTGGATTTGAACTGCTTCAGATTTTGGGACTGCTACTGACTTCTTTGTTGTAACTTGAAACAGTTTTGACAATTCGAATTTCACTTGCATACTCCATGTTGCATTATCACTGTGTTGCATTGTAGCTCCATCTTGACTTGAACTTTTTCACTGTATCAGATGCTACACTTGTTCATGTATTCAACTGTTGCACTTGAGTTTGTTTCCACTGCTTCATCAAGTTGTATTTATCCCTTGTATGCTTCAAGTTGCCTTGAGTTAAACTTATCTTGGGTTTGACCTTGTTTGTGACTTTTGTGCATTGTGCTATGTTGTTGTATGTGCATTGTGTTACTGATTTTGGTCGAGACTTTGTTTGTTGCAGTTTGTCACTGTAATTGCTGTTACATTACTTCACAGTGTTGCATTTGTTCATGTAGCTCTGTTGTTGCTGTGTTCCATGAGCATGCTTCACTGCATTATGAAAATGTTGCATTGTACTCTGACCATGTTGCACAATTTCTGTTGTTTCCAGTTGCACTTGCTTACTGCTTGATGGTCTTGTGACTCTTGCCATGTCTTTGTGCATTTTAACCTGTAACTTGAACTTGAATCTGCAACCTTCACTGCATTATGAAAATGTTGCATTGTACTCTGTGTTCACTGTTGCACTTGGTGTTTGTAACTGCTATGCAGTTGCTATGCATCACTATATATACTATGTTCTGTTCTGCATTGATGCAGTTTCCATATTTTGTGTATTTTGATGTTTCATGCTGCTGTGATGCAGTTTCTTTCACTTTTGTATCTTTGAGAGCTTGCACTGCTTCATGTTGAATTTGTGCAGTGTTGTACTTGTTGCCTTGTATCACTGGTTCATTCTGGTTGGTGCAGTATTCATGTTTTTTTTTTGTTGGTCTGGACTTCTGTGGGATATTCGACTGTTTCTGGCTCGATGTCGTTAATCATTCATGACCACTGTCTTGCATATTTCTGATGCTGCACTTGGTCTTTGTTCTTCTCTGTTATGTTGCTTTGAATGAATTTGTGTTTTGTTGTAGTTTGTGCACACGAGTTGGCGTGGCAGTGCACACGTATACGAATGTATACGTGTGTACTGCAACCACTTATAATTGCCTGTCCCTGATAAAAATTACTGATATGCATAGATATTGCACAATCAAAGATGATGACAATAACCCATGTATCTGAGACACAAACAAATTTTATTTTTGCAAATTTAAATTTGTTTGTTTTCAGATTACTGTTGTAGTTGCTAATTATACAGGTACACAGGAGACAGGACGAGAAGTGGAGCTGGACAATGCAGATAGATGCAGATGTGCAGACAGAGTGAAAAACTGAGTGTTGAGTGTTGTAGTGAGAAAAGTAAAATGTATGAACTGATGTATGTATGTATATAGAGAGAGCTGAAAACTTTGTATTGTTTAAGTGTTGTAATAAAATATTATATTGAATAAAAAATACTAGTTGAATTATATAGATTCTGTGCAATAGTATAATTATTCAATATGAATATAGTCCAAACTGCAAACACACATATATATTGATATATATATATATATATATGTTTGTTATCATCAAACAAAAAATCACATCAAACAATCTCCCCCTTTTGATGATGACAAACATATATATTAAAGATTTTGAAATGCTAATACATGTGTTTGAACACGAAATTTTTAGCTCCCCCTATTTGAATGCTCCCCCTACAACCAAGACCACTCCCTGTTTAGAAGATAACAAAAATTACAAAAGAATAAAAGAACTAAAGAAAAATTAACTAACAACATTTAACCAAATTTGTTGAAATAGGTCAAAAAATATTTACTTTCTCATCAAAATCTTGTTCTTCTCCCCCTTTTGTCATTATCAAAAGACTGACAAAAAAAATGGAATAGTAGGAACAAAAAATAATATATCATAACGAGATAAAAACTTCCATATTGTAGAGGATGGATCGATGATTAGTTTTAATAAGAAGAGAGATATTTTAACATTAATTTGAAATTTAAGCACAAAAACAAAACAAAAAAAATAAGCACTTACTAACCACGCATAACCATAAGGACTTTTAAATGGGATTAGCAGTTACTTATTAGTCTAAGCATCCAGACTATTAAGTGAGACCAGAATACTAGTTACCATACTCCATCCATGCATAACCATAAGGACTTTTAAATGAGAATGGAGTAATGATAAAAATAATTCACTCACATGCTCCATCCATGCATAACCATAAGGACTTTTAAATGAGAATGGATGCATGAGAGTTATTATTATTTATTATTATATATATATTTTTTTTTCTTTTTTTTTAAATTTAAAATAATTCACTCTTCTTATTTTATCAAACCATTATGAACGATAGAAAGATGGTAGAAATAGAAATGATCGTGGAATAAGTTACCAAGTTAATTATATTATGTAATATCCAGTACTGAATACCATATTCGAATCAATCTTTGGAAAATATCCAAAACTTGTTTGAATCCTAGAAATTGAAGTTGAAAGTATATATCCAAGAATATTTCAACCTAAAAATGAAAAAAATGGTTAGTCAATTTCTATAATCCCCAAATCCAAACGTAATCTAGAAAATCTGTCTTCGGGGAGGGGTTTTGTGAAAATATCAGCAAGTTGAGCCTCAGTTGAAATATATTCAATGCAAATGTCTTCCTTAGCAATGTGATCTCTAAGAAAGTGGTGTCTCACATCAATTGTTTTGTGCATGAATGATGAACAGGATTATTTATAAGTCTATTGCACTTTTACTGTCACATTTTAATGGAACTTGTTTATAAACTAAGCCAAAATCAGAAAGAGTTTGCATCATCCATAAAATTTGAGCACAGCAACTTCCTAAAGCAATATATTCTGCTTCAGTGGTGGATAATGCAACACAATTCTGTTTTCGACTTGACCATGAAACTAATGAATGTCCTAGCATGAAACATGTCCCACTGGTGCTTTTCCTGTCAACCAATGAACCAGCATAATCAGCATCAGAATAACCAACTAAATCAAAGTTTTCACAAGAAGGGTACCATAATCCAAATTTGTGTGTGTGTGAAAGATATCTCAAAATTCGTTTAGTGGCTTTCAAATGAGATTCTTTAGGATTAGATTGAAAACGTGCACACAAACACACAGAAAACATAATATCAGGTCTAGAAGCAGTAAGATAGAGAAGTGAACCAATTATCCCTCGATATTTTTTCTGATCAACAGCACTTCCTTTCTCGTCTTTGTCCAACTTTGTTGATGGGCTCATAGGAGTTCTCAATGGTTTGGAGTTCTCAGCTCCAAATTTCTTCAACAGTTCCAACACATACTTGGATTGCGAAATGAAAATGCCATCACTGCTTTGCTTGATTTGAAATCCAAGAAAATATTTCAATTCTCCAACCAAGCTCATCTCGAATTTAGCCTGCATGACTTGTTCAAATTTCTCGCACAAGAGTTCATTAGTAGCACCATAAATGATATCATCCACATAAATCTGAACAATCAAAAAATCACTTCCTTTATGTAATAGAAACAGTGTCGTGTCAGCACTCCCCTTTTCAAAGTCATTTTCCAGAAGATATGTACAAAGGCAGTCATACCAAGCTCTAGGGGCTTGCTTAAGACCATATAATGCTTTTTCAAGTTTATACACATGATTTGGAAAATCGTGATTTTCAAAACCGGGGGGTTGTTCAACAAAAACTTCTTCTTTCAGATCACCATTTAGAAATGCACTTTTTACATCCATTTGTTTTAGTTTGAAACCTTTATAACAAGCAAAGCTGAGCAAAATCCTAATGGCTTCTAACCTAGCAACTGGTGCAAATATCTCATCAAAATCTATGCCTTCTATTTGGTTATATCCTTTTGCGACCAACCTAGCTTTGTTTCTAATTACATTTCCTGATTCATCAAGTTTGTTTTTGAACACCCATTTAGTTCCTACAATTGGATAGTCATTAGGCCTAGGAACTAATTTCCAAACTTTATTTCTCTCAAATTGATTAAGTTCATCTTGCATTGCTAAAACCCAACTTTCATCATTAAGAGCCATTTCAACAGAATCAGGTTCTATTTCAGAAATAAAACCACTATGACAACAAAACGCACACAAATTTTTATCAAATGCAGAGCGAGTGCGTATACCTTCCGTAGGATCTCCTATAACCAATTCAGGAGGATGATTGGATTTGAACTTTAATCTATCAGCATCAACAGTCCTACTTCCATCTTTCTCAGTAGATGTCCCTTCTTTAATGCCTTCATGATCTACCCCATTATCACCCGTTTTTTCAGTCGTCCTTTCCAGATCAGATTCATCAAATTTCACATTGACTGATTCAACAATTGTCTTTGTTCGTTTGTTGTATATCCTGTAAGCCTTGCTCCTTGTTGAATAGCCCATGAAAATTCCCTCATCGGCCTTTGATTCAAATTTTCCAAGTTGATCACCTGTGTTAAGAATGAAACAAGGACATCCAAAAACACGAAAATAAGAGATGTTAGGTTTCCTTTCATGCCACACTTCATAAGCAGTTTTGCCAAGTATTGGTCTAATCATTACTCTATTCATTACGTAGCACGAAGTATTCACCGCCTCTGCCCAAAAAATTAGAGGTGGTTTATACTCACTCAACATGGATCTAGCCAATTCTTGTAATGTACGATTTTTCCTTTCAACCACCCCATTTTGTTGAGGTGTTCGTGGGGCAGAAAATTCATGTTTTAAACCATTTTCTTCACAAAAGTTTTCAAATTCTAAATTTTCAAATTCGCCTCCATGATCACTTCTCAAAGTTTTAATTGAAACTCCTTTTTCATTTTGAACAAGTTTAGCAAATTTTGAAAAATAATCAAAAGATTCAGACTTTTTGGCTAAGAAATAAACCCATGTAAATCTAGAATAATCATCAACCAATACATAACAATAACGTTTTCCATTCAAGCTTGCAATTTCATTTGGTCCAAATAAGTCCATATGAATTAATTCGAGGACCCTTGATGTGCTAACAATGTTTTTAGGGCGAAATGATGATCGACTAAGCTTGCCCAAGGAACATGCTTTACACACTTTGTTATCTTTAAATTTCTGATGTGGTAACCCTCTGACTAATTCTTTCGTTTCAAGATTTCTTAAGAGACTCATGCTAGCATGTCCAAGTCTCCTATGCCATAAAGATGCCTCTTCGTCAGTGGCTACCAAACATCTGGAAAGATTTAGATTGTCAAACGAAAGTGAGTAAACATTTCCTTTTCTTTTGCCCATAAAGACAATGTTATTAGAAGTTTTATCAATGATTTTGCAAGTATCACTATCAAAAACCACATTCATACCTTTGTCACATAGTTGGCTAATAGAAATGAGATTGTGATGCAAATTATCAACGTATAAAACATTAGTCAAGGAAAAAGTACCATTACTTACTTCACCTTTCCCAATAATCTTACACTTGCTATTATCTCCCATGATCACATTTCCACCTCTAAACTTCTCTAGGCTAAGGAACTTAGATTTATCACCTGTCATATGTCTAGAACAACCTGAATCTAGAAACCATTCTTGTTGCTCCTTAGCCCGCCAACAGACCTACATAAAGAGAGAGGAGGATGACCTAGAGAAACTCTTAGGTCCAATGATATTAGTAACTGAAGCATTGTGAACAAACAATCCCTTTGAAACCCAAACTTGTTTTGTCCTTTTATTTTTGTTCCTATAGACATAAAATTTGTTTGTAGAATTCTTAGGAACCCAAACTTGTATAAATTTTGTGTTCTTGTTCCTATGACTACAATTTTCAACACGATGTCCAATTTCACTTCTAACAAAGACACTCTTACCTTTTGCATGATCATCAACCTGTGTTTTCCCAAAACCTAGTCCTTTTCTGTTGTTAGCAAAGAGTTGATTTCCCAATAACATGTTAAACGATTTTTCTCCTCTTGAAAAGTTATTCAGAGATTTCTCAAGATTTTGGACTTTGGTTTTTAGTGTTGTGTTTTCAGTCACAAGTGTGGTGCATCTATTTATAAAATCCTTTTTCCTAGTGTCAATGGTTTCCTGAAGACTCGAGTTTTCTTTTTCAAGATTATCGAAGCTATTCTTAAGTCTTGATATTTCTGAATCTAAAATTTTACATTTTTTACAGTCTAGGTTTTGAATATTTTCAAGTTCAGTTTCTAACCTAGTATTCTCATGAACGAGTTCTCTCCTGTCAGACTTCAATTTTTCAATTTTAGTTTCAAGAGTATCAATTGTATTAGTAAAATCATAACACATCAAAACAAGTTCTTTATAAGAATAGTTATGTACCTCACTGGATTCCTATGAACTTGTTTCTGAATCTGATTTTGCCATAAGGCACAAGTTAGCCTCTTCTGAGCTATTATCCGAAACTTCTTCTCCTTCTTCATCATCCCAAGTTGCTGCAAAGGCCTTCTTCTTCTTTTTCTTTCCTTTGTTGTTCTTGAGAAGTGGACATTTTTGTTTGAAGTGGCCAGACTTTTTGCAGTTAAAGCATGTTAATTCATTATCGGAATCATCAGAATCTTTTGACTTATTACCACTTGTTTTCTTCTTGCGTGGCCTGAATTTTGACCATTTTCTAAGATTATTGACAGCCATCGCAAGCTCTTCAATTGGATCTTCTTCTTCTTCACCGCTTTCTTCTTTGCTTTTTAAGGCAATTGTCTTCTTTTTTGATTCGGAGTTGTTACGTTCCTCCTTTGCCTTTAGCTCAAGCTCATATGTCATCAAGTTTCCGATCAACTCCTCCATGCTTAGTTTACTCAGATCTTTTGATTCTTGTATCGCAGTGACTTTTGCCTCAAAGTTCATTGGTAAGACTCGTAGTATCTTCCGTACAAGCTCTACTTCAGTGAAGACCTTCCCAAGCGCTCTAGCATTGTACACCAAAGTTGAAAATCGTCCAAACATATCTTTTATGCTCTCGCCCTTTTCCATCACAAAGTTTTCGTATTCATTGCTAAATAGAGCTAGTCGTGACTCCTTGACTTGAGAAGTTCCTTCATGTGTCACCTTCAGAGTGTGCCAAATTTCCTGTGCTGTTGTACAATGAGAAATTCTATTAAATTCATTTTTATCAAGAGCACAGATCAAAGCGTTCATTGCTTTGGCATTTGTAGTTTTTAATTTCTTATCGTTAGCATCCCACCTATCCTTAGGTTTAGGAATCTCAGTATCTCCAACAACTATAGTGGGAGATTTATAGCCAGTTTCAATAATATCCCAAACATCATAATCGACCGAACTAAGATAAATACTCATTCTAACTTTCCAATAAGCATAATCATTCCCATTAAACATGGGTGGCCTAGCAATAGATTGCCCCTCAGAAAAAGCATTATTTGGTGGATTCATGACTCTAGAGTTAAAGTAAAATACCTTGCTCTGATACCACTTGTAAGATCTAGATTAACCCTAGAGGGGGGGGGGGTGAATAGGGTTATAGCAAATTTTTGCGAATTAAACACAGAAGCAAACTGCAGAAATAAATATGCTGAAAAATAAATCACACACAGAATTTACCCAGCTTCGGCAACCCCTGCCTACTGCTGCATTCCCATATTTCTATTAGAATTAAACAGTTTCCCGCTTACAAACACTCTAACAGACTTGCAAACCCTGCTACCACCTATAGAGTTTTGCAAACTTGCAAACCCTGCTAACTGGACTAACTCTAACTAGACAATCTGTCAACACCTGAACCCTAGGTGATAAATTATCATGTTTTGTTTTGATAAGAACATACAAATAAAGCAAATTATAAAAGCAAGCACTAAATTTAAAACTATTTAAATTATCTTACCTTTATAAAAATAAAAAAAACCTAACCCAATACAAACATAAGATATGTGGTCACTTCCCTTTATCTTATTTTACCCGGTCCATTTTCTTTTGTTTGTGAGAAAAAAAATGGCCGATCCTTTTCTTTTTCAATTTAGGGCTTCGGTTCTTCTGTGAGATTTGGGGCTTTGTTCTGATGATTGATTCTTTGACTTGTGTTGATCTTTCTCACGCTCGTTCTCTGATGATTTGATGCTTGTTGCTAGCTCGTCCTCTGATAATCGAGTTTACTGTTGCGGTATGTAATCTTTTTGCTTGTTTGTGGTTTTGTGATTTTCGAACTCGATTGTTCTGTTGTCTATGATGATTTCTTGGGGTGTATTTATAGGGTTGAAACCCTAATTAACACTGTCAGATTTGATTTCTTCATGTCGTTGATTATTTTCCTGAATTTGTTCTGGATTTGGAGTATTCCTTTCTTGATTCAATTTCGAACAATTGCTGACCATATTTGTATTCGAATTAATTGATTCGAAAATTTCTTGCTGTATTTGTTGTCTCGGTCCTCATTTGAATTAATACTGACCATATATGAATTCGAGAAATTTGCTGCAGAAATTTCTTTCCAAATTAGAAATCTTTGACTTAATCAAAGACTTAATAAAAAGATACGAATTTGTTTTTAAACTTCGGCTTGATTTCTGCACTGCCTTGTACTTGCCACTGTCTTGTGTTCCCTACTGCACATTCACCAGTTTACTTTATATGTGCATATATACATTTGTATGTGTGTATGCATATATTTTTGGGTTTGTACTTGGATTTGAACTGCTTCAGATTTTGGGACTGCTACTGACTTCTTTGTTGTAACTTGAAACAGTTTTGACAATTCGAATTTCACTTGCATACTCCATGTTGCATTATCACTGTGTTGCATTGTAGCTCCATCTTGACTTGAACTTTTTCACTGTATCAGATGCTACACTTGTTCATGTATTCAACTGTTGCACTTGAGTTTGTTTCCACTGCTTCATCAAGTTGTATTTATCCCTTGTATGCTTCAAGTTGCCTTGAGTTGAACTTATCTTGGGTTTGACCTTGTTTGTGACTTTTGTGCATTGTGCTATGTTGTTGTATGTGCATTGTGTTACTGATTTTGGTCGAGACTTTGTTTGTTGCAGTTTGTCACTGTAATTGCTGTTACATTACTTCACAGTGTTGCATTTGTTCATGTAGCTCTGTTGTTGCTGTGTTCCATGAGCATGCTTCACTGCATTATGAAAATGTTGCATTGTACTCTGACCATGTTGCACAATTTCTGTTGTTTCCAGTTGCACTTGCTTACTGCTTGATGGTCTTGTGACTCTTGCCATGTCTTTGTGCATTTTAACCTGTAACTTGAACTTGAATCTGCAACCTTCACTGCATTATGAAAATGTTGCATTGTACTCTGTGTTCACTGTTGCACTTGGTGTTTGTAGCTGCTATGCAGTTGCTATGCATCACTATATATACTATGTTCTGTTCTGCATTGATGCAGTTTCCATATTTTGTGTATTTTGATGTTTCATGCTGCTGTGATGCAGTTTCTTTCACTTTTGTATCTTTGAGAGCTTGCACTGCTTCATGTTGAATTTGTGCAGTGTTGTACTTGTTGCCTTGTATCACTGGTTCATTCTGGTTGGTGCAGTATTCATGTTTTTTTTTTGTTGGTCTGGACTTCTGTGGGATATTCGACTGTTTCTGGCTCGATGTCGTTAATGCATTCATGACCACTGTCTTGCATATTTCTGATGCTGCACTTGGTCTTTGTTCTTCTCTGTTATGTTGCTTTGAATGAATTTGTGTTTTGTTGTAGTTTGTGCACACGAGTTGGCGTGGCAGTGCACACGTATACGAATGTATACGTGTGTACTGCAGCCACTTATAATTGCCTGTCCCTGATAAAAATTACTGATATGCATAGATATTGCACAATCAAAGATGATGACAATAACCCATGTATCTGAGACACAAACAAATTTTATTTTTGCAAATTTAAATTTGTTTGTTTTCAGATTACTGTTGTAGTTGCTAATTATACAGGTACACAGGAGACAGGACGAGAAGTGGAGCTGGACAATGCAGATAGATGCAGATGTGCAGACAGAGTGAAAAACTGAGTGTTGAGTGTTGTAGTGAGAAAAGTAAAATGTATGAATTGATGTATGTATGTATATAGAGAGAGCTGAAAACTTTGTATTGTTTAAGTGTTGTAATAAAATATTATATTGAATAAAAAATACTAGTTGAATTATATAGATTCTGTGCAATAGTATAATTATTCAATATGAATATAGTCCAAACTGCAACACATATATATATTGATATATATATATGTTTGTTATCATCAAACAAAAAATCACATCAAACATAGTCAACTCAGAATTTTGTATAACATAAATTAGATTTTTGGTTATATCTTGAAGGCCCGAGTCAGCCAGTGGTTAATAGTCATCCAGGTAAAACTATAGTATGGACATACACTCCATTGATTTCCTAATTTTTATGCATATGTATATACTTGCTATTATTGTTCAATCAGTTTGATTGCAGAATTTTAATTTGCAAATGATATGTTTTTGAAAGGGATATTAGTGAGGGGAAATCCGTTTGGCTAAGCCATGTGGTCTCACTTAATAACAGAAAACCGTAATGTAATAGTATTATTCACACTAGGCTTTATGTCTGACTCGAAGTTTATGTTTTCGTCTTAAACTCTCGGGTGCTCAAAATTAATTTGAGTAGAATGAGAGTTAAGGTTTTACAGGTTTAGTAGGTGGACGAATAAGCTTCTGAAGACGTGCAGATGGCAGGGATAGCTATATAGGAGCTTTTAGCTTTATATGGTATGTGTTGTATATAAGGTTGATATGTATATTTAATACTTTAATCATCCAAGTGGCATCTTCATATGTCTCTCTTACCATAATTTGTAATAATTATATTTGACCAAAACCTGAGAAATTGTTTGGGATTATGTAATGGAATATGAAACATGGATTTGAAATGTAATCGGTAATTTTTTTTATTGGAATCTGTGATTTTATTTCATATTCATATGCTTTTGATAATGTGGATACCATTAACATTACTGTATTTTTTCATCGGAAGTTAATATTATAGTTGACTGCAGCATCTGTAGCGCTTAGCTTTGAGCCTCAAGACAGGGGATGATACTACTTGGTATCAGAGCATTGGTTTATGAAAACTTAAAAGGAATTTCAAACTTAAAATAATTTTTTAAAACATAATCCAATGAATCGGAAAATAAGATCGGGGTTTGGGTTAATGCTATAGTAACATACTTATTATATACATATAAGTACGTATTCCCTTCTCTCTTAGACTACTATTTTGTATCTTACTAAGGCTCGTATGAAGATTTACAAGAAAGGAATATATGGAGGCAGGAAACGAAAGAGGAAATCTTTATGGAGGAAGCACCACAACAAATAGAAATGCCTGACCCAACAGAAGGAATCAGGGTCGACAGGAAAATGCTAATCAAAATGAAAATGACAACATAGGTGCTGGAAATCCGCAAGTAGGTATGGGGATGATGTATCAATTCTTCGTCAATTTGATGTAAGCTGGAGCAGCTGCAGGAGTAGCTGGGGGGAATGTTGGAGGAGCAAATCACGTGGCTCCACTTGGGAACAATTATGTTGTGTTGAATCGAGACTGCACCAGGCTTGGAGGAAAGCCGTTTATCGGGACTAAGGATGCAATGGAAGTGGAGAATTGGTTACTTCATTACGAGAGGATTTTTGAATATTTATATATAATTTTTCTATATATTATACAATATTAACAATTTATCAATTTTTATCAATTACGTCAGACCAGAGCTTTAAAAAAAAAATAGCGTAATTGATAAAAATTGTTAATATTGTTAATATTGTATAATATATAGAAAAATTATATATATGTTCTAAGCAATTACAAGGAGTAGCACTGTACTGGTGGAACAGTGTTACTACGGGAGTTGATGAGGAGACCATAACTTGGGCAAAATTTAGAAGAAGGTTTGAGGAGAGATTCATGTCAAAGGTTGCTAAGTCTACTCTACTCAGGAAGTTCATGGAGTTGGAGCAAGGAGATTGACTGTGTTGGAATATGCCATCCGATTAGAAGAGCTATCAAGATCTGGTTATGCTATGGTTGATACAGTTCCCTAAAGGAATGAGAAATTCATTGTGGACTGAAACCTGAGCTAGCTAAAACGACTCTGGCACACATCAGGGATCCATGCGATGTAGTGGTTGAAATGGCTTTGAGGCAGGAGGAGATGCTTGCTCTTCATGATGGTAGTAAAGCAGGAGAAACTCAAAGTGGGCGGAACCAAAAGAGGGAGTTTTTTCACAAGAAGGGCACTCCGAAGAAAGAGGCTGCCAAGAAGGCGAAGGCGAATGTGGTTTGTTATAAGTATGACAAGAAGGGACACTATGCTCATGAGTACCGAACAGGCAAAGGGAAGAATACCACAGATAAGAAGGGAGTGAAGTGCTTTAATTGCGACAGGATTGGGCATTATAAGAATCAGTGTTCAGAACCAGTCAGGGCGGATAGAGGAAAAGTCTTTGCTGTTGGGCCATCATCTGCTAGGCCAACTGCTACTGAAAAAAGAAAGATTGTGATGGAAGGTACGCTTTTGATTCAGAGCATACCAGTTAGGGTACTGTTTAATATTGGTGCATCACATTCATTTATATCTCAGTGTTTGGTTGATATGTTATGTTTAGAACCTGCTAACCTTGTCACTTCCTTAAGGGTTGCGTATCCAATAAGAGGGTATGCAACTCTGGGAATGAGATGTGACAAGTTAGAACTTGATTTGTTAAGTTATAAGTTTGCATGTAGTTTGTATGTTTTTGATTTTGTAGAGTTCGAAATCATTTTAGGTATGGATTGGTTGGGTAAATACGATGCCAGGATATTTTGCCAGGATAGGGAAATATTACTAAGACACCCAGTAGTCATGACCGAATCATATTCTTAGTAGAGAATTCTGACCGGAGTGCTTGCGCTTTGTTGAGTGCTATGGAAATAGAAGAAGAATTAAGTCATGTTTGTGTAGCAAGAGAATTTGCAGATGTTTTTGAACTGGTTAAAGGACTACCACCGAAACGAGCTGTTGAGTTTCAAATAGATCTTGTGCCAGGATCAGAACATGTAAGTAGACTACCTAGCAGGATGACACTGACTGAGATGAAGGAAATGAAAGTACAACTAGTGGATCCATAAGGAAAGAATATTATTAGACCAAACAGTTCGCCTTGGGGTGCGGCCACGGTGTTTGTGAAGAAACCAGATGGGTCGTTAAGGATGTTTATCGACTATCGTAAGTTGAACGAGAAGACAATTAAGAATATGTATCCTTTACCAAGAATCGATGATTTATTTGATCAGTTGTGTGGAGCTAAAGTATTTTTCCAATTGGATTTGATGACAGGTTTCCATCAGTTAAGAGTGGCAGAGGACAGTATTCATTGATAGCATTTCGAACTAGTTATGGTTCATACAAGTGGTTAGTAATTCCATTTGGGTTAACGAATGCACTAGCTTTCTTTATAGGTTTGATAAATCGATTTTTTCAAGAGTACTTGGATAGGTATTAATAGGTATTCATAGATGACATTTTAGTATACTCTAAAGATGAAAGAGAGCATGAAGATCATCTTAGAGTAGCTCTTGAGACGTTGAGGCAACATCAGTTGAAAGCGAAGTTTTCTAAATGTCACTTTTGAAAGAAAGAGGTTAAGTTTCTTGGTCACGTGGTTTTAGAGAAGGGTTTGTCAGTCGATCGAGATAAGACCGGAGCTTTTAATGATTGAAAGAGACTAGAGACAGTGACCTAGATTAGAAGTATTCTTAGACTTGCTGGCTATTACCGAAGATTCATTAAGGATTTCTTACGGATAGCAGCACCTTTGACTAAGTTAACCAGGAAGGACGTGAAGTTTATTTGGTCTGACAAATGTGAGGAAGCATTCCTTAAGTTAAAGTATTTGTTGACCAACGCACCTGGGTTAGTAGTTCCAGACGGAAACCAAGGGTTGGTAGTATATACCGATGCATGTGGAACTAGGCTAGCAGCTATGTTGATACAGAAGGGTAAAGTTATTGCCTACGCTTCACGACAACTTAGATCGCATGAAGTGAGATATCCTGCACATGATTTAGAGTTGGCTACGTTGATCATTGCATTGAAGATATGGTGACATTATCTCTTAGAGGAGAGATTTGAGCTATACACAGATCCTAAGTCCTTAAGATATTTATCTCTCAGAAGGAGTTGAATATGAGAGAGCAGAGATGGCTAGAGTTTTTAGCAGCTTATGATTTTGGTATAGAGTACACACCTGGGAAAGGAAATAAAGTACTGGATGCTCGTAGCAGAAGACATCAGAATGTGGTGTTAGTTGTGTTGGAAGAAAGGAAGGATCTGTAAGCTTTGACTACTTGTAGTGTGCAGTTAAGATCAACGGCTAGTTCAAGTTAGAGCACCGCCAAGTTGTCTTGTTTGGAAGGTTGACCAGTATTGATCGAAAGGATTGCTTCTAAGCCGAAAGAGGACCTGGTATTAGCCGAAAGGTTTAGAAGGCTTCAAGTTGGATCGGAGATCGATGATCTAAATGATTTTAGTCTTGAGTAGTAAGGATGGTTGAGAAAGAAGGGACGGTCGTGTGTTCTGAATGTTGAGAACTTAAAAAAAGAAATTTTTAGGGAATGTCATCGATCCAAATTTACGATTCAACTTAGAGGAACCAGGATGTATCAAGATATTAAGAGGAGCTTCTACTAGAAAGGTATGAAGAAGGATGTTGGCTTATGGGTTAGGCAGCGTGCAAATTATCAATAAGCGAAGGCCAAACATCAGAAGCCGAGTGGATTGCTTCAACCCTTGGAGATACTAGTTTGGAAATGGGATTCGATATCGATGGATTTTATAAACGGGTTGCCAAGGTCGAATAGAGGAAATGGAAGTACATGGGTCATAATGGACAGGTTGACCAAGGGTGCCCATTTTATTCCATTTAAGTCAACCAAGACAACATCTGTTTTAGCTAAGTTGTTCATGAAGAACATAGTTAGACTGTATGGGATTCCTAGTAGTATAGTCAGTGACATAGATGCTTTTTTTACTAATGAATTCTAGAAGAGTCTAAGGGATGTGTTAGGTACCAAGCTCAAGATGAGTACTGCATATCACCCTCAGACGAATGGGTAGATAGAGAAGGTCAATAAGGTACTCGAGGATTCGTTAAGAGCTTGCGTTTTGGACTTTGATGGATGTTGGGAAGATCACCTAAATTTGGTTGAGTTTACCTATAATAACTGTTATCAAACTAGTATAGGAATGGTACCTTTTGAAGCTTTGTATGAATAGCCATGAAAATCACCAACGTGTTGGTTGAAGAGTGGAGACAGATTAGCCTTAGGTCCAGATGTGGTTAAAGAGGCAACAAAGAAAATTGAGATGATCCGAGAGAGGATGAATGAAGCTTAGTCTAGACATAAGAGTTACGCAGATAAGATGCGTACAGATCTAGAATTCTCAGTTGGAGATACAATTTTCATTAAAGTATCACCGATGAAGAGGGTGGTACGATTCGAAAGGTTAGGGAAACTGGCAACGAGATATGTTGGTCTATTCTGAATTATAGAGAGGATCAGAAAGCTCGCATGCATAGTAGAGTTGCCGAGTAGTATGGAAGGTGTCCATAATATGTTTCATGTATCTCATCTTTACAAGTACATGCATGATACAGAGGCTACTATTCCTCCGACGGGGTTAGAAGATTTGAAGTAGAACCGAATTTGACTATAGTAAGAAAACCAGTTCATATAGTTGCGAGAGATGAGAAGAGACTAAGGAACAAGACAGTAGGAATAGTCAAAGTCTAGTGAAGTGACGACGAGAGAGACTGTACTTGGGAAACCGAGAGCAGGATTAGAGATACATATCCTAACTTGTTTCATGGTATGTTTTACCTTCATGATTGATTTTTATGAGTACCTTATCGTAGTTTCGAGGAAGAAAATATTTAAGGAGGGGAGCTTGTAATACCGCTAATTTTAATAACATTATTCAGGAGATTTAATTAGATAAATTAAATAGAATAACGTAAAGATTAGAGTGGTAAGGGGATTGAGATTTGAAAATTAAATAGAAGTCGTGCTTAATCAATTTTTTTTAAAAGAATGGGTTTATGGAAATGGTTTTATAAGCTAAATAATAAGAGAATAAGGCAAGGGTATTATGAGGAATAGTCGTTTACCATAACCCCTTAACCCCTTATTCTCGTTTCCATTCTAGTATAGAAAATAGTTAAGTTGGGTTTAAATTATTTTCGGCTATTATATGCTAGCTTTGGGTCTGGCATTTAAATACGCTAGTAAACATATTAAAAGTGATTTATCAAAAATTTTGGAGAATTTTCCTAAGTATTTTATTAAAGACATAAAATTATTTAAGGTATGGGACTTAAATGTTTTATACGTTTAAAAAGGAGAAGGGGCTATTTTGTTAAATGTTTTAAATTTTAAGTACTAAAATCGACAGCACTTTTAGAAAAAAAAGGTTTTAAAAAAGAATTGACAACCAATAATATTTTTACAAATAGACAAGTTAGTTAAAAATCAATTATTTAAAAGGCAATAAAATATTTTTGCATATATTTACTGCTTTGCCACTTCCAGCTGTAATCTTTTGACACCATACCCCCACCTCCCGACCAAGTCGAAACCAATACACATGGTATAAATACATTGGTACGAAGTGGATTGGAAAAGGACGGCTGGTGTAATGACCCAAAATTTTTGATTTTTAAAATTCCAGATAGTTATGAAAAAGAAGAAAGAGATAGAAGAAGAAGAAGAAGAACATAAACATCAACATCTCACATTCGCGGCGGATAAAATATAATAACAAATAATAACAGTTTACAAAAGAACACTATATTTGTGGATTATATTTTAATACATCAGAGTTACACATATATACAGACACTGAATATACACAGTTACCATGCCTCAGATATATAATAATATAATACAGCGGAAACACTCCATACGTTCCTGCCATCCATCTCGACTTCTGAGCTCCAGAACGTCCTTACTTGGAAATCTGTAATGCTCGGTCTGACCCGAGCATTACATCAAAGTAACACCCGGGTCAGGCTGGAAACCAGCGTGAGAAAACCCATCTATCATGAAGTACCAATACGATATACTTATTTAAAACCCGGGTAACTCATTCATCACTACAAGTTCACAACTTGTTATAGTCAACACATATTTCCACAAATCAATCCCTAAGTACCTTTACTTAGTTTTAAAATAGTCCAATCATTTAAATTATTCCACTTCAGCCTGTTGATTTCCTATATCAACCCATAAAGAATCATTGTAGGTTACCAATCGAAGTGGGTTCGGGTATTTTTGATACTCGATCCCGGTCTCTTCGAATTCTTAACCCAAGTTATTCAAATGAAATACGACTCAAACTTAAATACAGGGTGTCATATTATATCATATAGTATCACACATCACATACCAGAGATATCAACTAATCTAAGATACACAATACCATTTAATCATTCATAAGCAAGATTAATTAACCATACCATCTCTAATTAATTTAATTAACCACCATGGAATTAGATCAATTACTTTTAAATCCTATTTATTAATTAACTACAAACCAGTTAATCATCTAAAAATCACCCATCCTGATTAATTATTCTTAACTTACATTAAGTAATTAATCTTTAAATTAATCCCATAGAAAAAAAAATTCTTAATCATTCACATTAATTAATCTTTAATTAATTAATGACATTCATTAGTGATCCTAGATCACCCTAGTAATTATCTCTTTATTAATCGTCTTCAAATTAATTGTCCCTAATTATGCACAACTTAAATAATTTAAAGATAATTTCTTTATCTTTATTTTATACTTAACTACATCTTTTAAACTTCCTTTTGAAGCCATTTTGTAAATTCATTCTAAAATTTAAAAGATTTGAAAACATTTTGCAAATCAATTTTATAATTGAAAGTTTATAAAATTTCCTTAAACATAACAATTTTTTTTAAAGCATTAAATTTTAATTATTTAATACTTTGAAACTTATTCAAATTGTTTTAAAATTATTATTCTTTTAAATTTTAGTTAAACATTCCATTAAACCTCCACTTTAAATATATTTAAAACTTAGCTAAACATCCTTTTTAAAACTTATTTATTTTAAATATACTTTTAAACAAGTTTTAAACATCTTCCACTTTTAAAGCACATTGCCTTAATACTTTTAAAACTTTAAAAACCTTGTCTGCAACCATTTTGCTTTATCTTCACTTTGATTTCCTTTACCCAAAATAAACCTGGTACAAGTTTCATTTTTAAACTTTCATTTGATTTTTACTTAACTTTAAAACCACTATTTTTAAAACTGGTACCGGTTCTAAACTAAAACCAGAAAGCTCCTCACAATAAAACCCGAGCAAACTCTTCAAAATCCCCAAGGAAATCCCACTTTCCATTCCTTTTCAAGATTTAGTTTAAGTTTAAAAATTTAAAATCTGGACTAAACACTCACTAGCTCTCTCGTCCTCACTGCTTCGAGCCAAACACAGAGATACGCGAACTCGAACTCGAGATGAAGCCATCTTTCCTAAACTTCAATCCATACCAGATATATGTGCACACGCGTGCACATGCACCCAAGCTCCGACCATCGATGATCCATGTCGTGACCACCCCCAGATCGACAACCACCCACACAAACGACCCGCGTTCAGCTACGACGAATCTCCAGTGATTCAAAATCGAACACCTCAAAGCAACAGGCATTAGAAACTCGATTTACCCAAACACCTACCGCCGACGATCAAGGCGACTGGAAACTTCACCCTTCAGACCTCAACCTCGTCATCGACCCACGAAACCAACCTATCACTCGCAACCGAACTCGATGCTTTGAATTAGACGAGATTACCTCGCCATTAGTCGTCACAGTACAACCTCCAAAAACTCTAGTTCGCACCAGTATGACCACCACGTCCTTCGAGAAAGACAACTAGCATTTTCCTTAACCTTCCCGACCATCATACAAGCTTCGATTCCAATCACGACACCCCTCATGCAGACGATCTTCCGAATTCATCAAAAGTCCCAATATCGTTCCTCTTCGATTTTCTCGATCAATAGTTCATTAAAAATCTCGATTCTTCTTTCAAAAATCGTTATCTTCGATGACATTTAAGATGGTCTACCTGAAACTAATATTTATGATGCTTGAAATTTTGACATAATTTAAATTATGTTTGTATTTTCAAATTTCCCAGAGGAACTTCGATTTGTTTTACTTAAATCTATTTTTAAAATTTGAATCATGTTAAAACCAACAACTTTTGTTTAAAGTCTGAAGTTTAACAATAATCAGAAGAGAAGGATTTTGATTTCAAAACATGTATGGAAACCCGTTATGTTAGAACAGAGAACCATGTCTGTTCTCCGACAGGCATAGTCCACTCATACTCATATCCATACCTATCTGCATGCACACAATACTTCATCACTTTTTACTTTAACATGATTATTTAAATAACCAGCTAAAATCCAGGTTCAAAAGCTTACTCACAGATTAGTATAAGAAGCTAGTTTACTCACCATTTCTGAACAGAGAGATACTTATGTATGAAACTGCTAGTGGGATCTTCCTTTGATCTTCCTGTTTATTCAGCTGATTTGTATTTGAGTTTGTAGGATGACGATACTTATTTTCTGGTTTTGCCAAGTTATGAATGAACTAGAACAAAAAGCATTGCATATATAGAGAAATGTTTTACAGGGGTAGGAGCTTACTGGAGCATGCTTATCTCTCTGTTTTCTAATACTTTGGTCAAAGATTTTCTGAAAATGAAAAGATTTTTAACATTTCGAATGACCCTGCTTATGTGCTGGAGATGATGGTATTAAATGCAATGCCTCCCTCTATGTTTACAGCATTGTCCTATTTTGTTTTATTTTTGTTTTTATATGTAGACATTTTGTTTGCCTTGCATATACACAAGTATGTCTATAGTATAAATATAGATTCTAGAGTTATCTTATGTACCTATTTCATGTTGCATACACACACAAACTCACTTATTTCTAACATAATTTCTTTCTTTCTTTTTCTATTTTAAGCTTAAGCTATCCAAACATTTAATTTATATCCTATATTTTATTTTATACTTATATTAAATATTGATAGATTGATTTTATCTTAAACATTATCATCTATATTACATCCATATACATATATCTAGATTAAATGTTTATAAAGTAGAGCATTTTAAATTTAATTAAATAAGATAGAGTTTATTTTAAATATTTTTAAAGGACTTTATTTTGAATTTTCAAATCAGAACTTTCTTTCAAAATACATATGTATGTAAATAAATGACAAATATTCCAAAAGACTTATTCATTTTTAAAATAATAAGTTTACATTTTATTTAATTGGAAATATTTATTAAAATCATGTTGCCAAAATCTGGGGACATCGCAGCTGGTATAGAGTCGAAAGGCATGCTTTCGAAGGTGTCGAGGCCATTTTTAAATAGCGTTCGAAGGCCTTTGTTTGGCTTTCTAAAGAAATGCCACTTGCCTTCTTTTAAAGGATATTTAAAAGGAGTTTCCGCCTTTTTTATTTTAAAATGAAGCTTTTGAATGGGTTTGGAACCCATGCTGCCGCATTCAACCCTTCGAATCAATGCTTTCGAAAGGATGCTTTTGTCTTTAAACTTTGAAGCTACTCCTCCATGATTTCAAAAGGGTTGGTTTTGAAACCATCCACTTTCTTTTACTTACGAATTATTCTTTAGAAAGAGAAGCTTTCATCCCAGTTCTTTAAAGATTCTTAGATGTATTGAAAGTTAAACCCAAAGGTTTCAAAAGAATGGTTTTAAATGGTGTCGAAGCTATGTTCTACAAAATTTTACTTGAACCCAATACTTTTGAAAGGTATGTTTTCATTAAGAAAAATATTACTTTCGAAAGGTATATAATAAAGGTTTCTATAGGGAGATAACCCAACGTTTTCAAAAGATACTTTGAGTATTTGAATGGAAGGTTTCCAGTGCTTTCGAATGGCAAGCTTAAAGTGTTTTGAAAAGAGGATATCTATGGTTTTAATATGGCTTTCGAAGGGCTATTCTCAATGGTTTCGAAAGGTCTATTTTTAAGGGTTTTGAAAGGTATGTTTTGGCCTTTCGGGCTAGTGTTTTAAGATAAAGTATTAACTTATTTTGGAAGGGGTACTTTCAATGGATTCGAAAGGGGATGTTTAAAGTCTTAAACAAAGGTTTCGAATGGTTTAACTTGTCTTCATGGCCTAAGATCTTTTAACTTAAAAAGGGTTTTAACTTACTTGGGAGGGATAGATAATCCCAGTAGATTTCATCAACATTGTTTTGTGTAAATTATATATATCATGGCATAAATGTTTTGAGAAAAGAAAAGTACATGTTTTCCTTGTTTCATAAAAGTATGATTTTAGGGGTAAATGTAAAAGATGTTTACAAATAATGTTTTGACAGGGTAATTAACCCTAAGACAGGAAATATTTGAAAAGGGTAGTTAACCCTAAACTTATGACTTGGATATTAGAAGACCAGACATGACTATGTAGGATCGCACCCTATACTTCAGTTATTAGCCCCAAGCTAAAATAAGTTCAAAATTCTAGTGTGTAGAGCTTGTCACAGACGGGACGAAATTAGGGTTACACATTGAAAGGAATATAATGGGAAATGATAGGTTATTGGTAAGCCCACAAAAACCGTTAGGTTCAGATGATCCTAGAAAAAAAAGTTAAGGGCAGTTAGCCCAGAAGTTAAGGGTAGTCAACCCAGAATTATATCAAACAGAAGTTAGATTTTTGGTTATGTCTGAAAGGCCGGAGTCAGTCAGTGGTTAATAGTCAACCAAGTAAAACTATAGTATGGACAGATAGTCCATCGATTTCCAGATTTTTATGCATATGTATATACTTGCTATTATTGTTCAATCAGTTTGATTGCATGATTTTAATTTGCAAAAGATATTTTTTTTGAAAGGGATATTAGTAAGGGGAAACTCGTTCTGCTAAGCGGCGTGATCTCACTTAATATCAAAAAACCGAA
This sequence comes from Allium cepa, assembly GCA_030765085.1. Lineage (NCBI taxonomy): Eukaryota > Viridiplantae > Streptophyta > Magnoliopsida > Asparagales > Amaryllidaceae > Allium > Allium cepa. Next base: position 107,007,557 of record CM060941.1, on the reverse strand, counting down.
ATGTAATAGTATTATTCACACTAGGCTTTATATTTGACTTGAAGTTTATGTTTTCTTCTTAAACTCTCGGGTACTCAAATAAGCTTTCGAAGATGTGCAGGAGCCAAGGATAGCTATAAAGCTTTTAGTTTTATATTCGTTGTGTTGTATATAAAGAGAGATATGTCTATTTAGTACTCTGATCATCCAAGGGGGCATCTTCATATGACGCTCTTGGCGTAATTTGTAATAATTACATTTGGCCGAAACCTAGGGAATCGTTTGGGATTATGTAATGGAATATGAAAACATGGATTCAAAATGAAGTTACTATAATTTGTTTTCAAAATTTGTGATTTTGTTTCATATTCATGTGCTTTGATATTGTGGATACCATTAACATTGCTGTATGTTGTCACTGAAAGTTAATAATAAGGATGGCTGCAGCATCTGTAGCGCTTAGATTCGGGCCTCAAGATAGGGGATGTTATAGTATGGATTTTACATTGAACCTTTGTATTGGTTGTTTTTGAATGGTTGATGATTAATGAATTGTACAATTTCTGTGATACGCGTGAGGTACACATTTACAAGATACATTTATTTACACCATGTTAGTTTTATCATATACTGACATTTGCATTTTAGATATAGTCTGACCCATTATTATTAATAATATTCAAGTCATTCTAAGACATTTAAAATCCATAGATGAAGTAGCTTGCTCGACTTACGAGATATCCTCTTGGAGACAAGTATACATGTTAGGATGATAATTCCCCTTATATACTTTTGTAGCCTCAATTCTGTATTTATGATGATGTATGGATTATGATGTTATGTATACGTTGGCTAGAGGCTGATAGTTTTTAAACCCATTAAGACAATGTATATTTGATGTATTGTAATTTATCATTGCGTTCTTACCGTATGATCTCTTTTGTCCATTATGTATTGTGCATTGTTATATCCTCAAAACCATACATGTTTATTGCTTTGTGTTATACCAAGTACATTTTGTTAGGTATCATATGATTTGAGATGTGTACCCGATTTAACTCAAGGAAATGTCCATATATAATCCCAATATCACCTTATTATTTATATAATTAGGCAGCATTACCTAATAATACTCTTTGACAGTATGTGTATAGAGGTAGGATGGTACATAAAACTGGGCTAGATTGTTGAAAATAACCTTGAATTTTCATTTTATTCATGTAGAATTTTCCATGTAGAAATATATATAATATTAGTTTAGATATTTATTTAAAAAAATTAAAAAAGTATGAGAAAGTTTTGGAGATATATATAAAGAATATATTAACGTTCTAGAATGGTTTAATCCCATTAGATCAAGTAAATCTTCACCGTTTGTTTAAGATGCAAAGTAATATAAATAAAGGTGGGAGCTTCTTATTTTATATGCAAAAAAATATGAATATTTGTGATTAAATTTTGCAATAAGGTTTTACTTCCTCCTAAAAAATTCCTCCTATCTCTCTTCTACCTTGACTATCTTTTTCAAAATCGAAATTATTTTCATCTAAAATTTTCAACAGTGGTATCGATGCAAGATTGTTACCAAGGGAGAATGGCAAGTGGATTGAGTTTTGTTAAAGTTCCCTTACTCAAGAAAGTATACTATGATAATTGGAGCATTTGCATAAAGGTATCACTTTGATCAAAAGATGTACCTGATTTTGTAGAAAATTGGTATAAGAAACACGTTAATATCACCACTTTATCCCTAACTGAAAGAGATAATTTAAAGGAATTGAAGTAGAAGGATCAATAAGCTCTTAGCATCATGCATTAAGCTTTAGATGAAGTTCTGTTTGAAAAAGTTGCAAATGCACAAAGTAGCAAGGAAGCATGATAGATTTTGGAGAATGCATTCAAAGGAACTGATAAAGTAAAGAAAGTTTAACTACAAAACTACGTGAGTTGAGTTTGAATATTTATATATGAAATCATCAGATTCAGTTGATGATTATTTTCCATGGGTTTTATCTATTTTCAATCAACTGAAAAGACATGGAAAAAAAAATACTAGAATAGTTAAGAAAATTTTACAGTCTTTGGATTCCAAAATTGACTATATGGTCATAGCAATTAAAGAATCTAAAGACCTAAAAATCATGACTGTTGATCAAGTCATGGGACTGTTCAAGCCCATCAAGAAAAATTAAAGAAAATAGTCGAAGAAGAGCCATTAGAGCAAGCTCTTCAAACTAAACTCACCTCAAGGGAGAATGTACTATTTAAAAATGTGAAGAAGTCATAGCCAAAGAGGAAGAGGTCATGGCCAAAACTATGAAAGGGACATCTACACATTTACCAATAAAAAAGAAAGAAGTCAAAATACTTATGCCACAAGAGGTCAAGGTAGAGGGGGAAACATAAATCAAAATGGAAGGCAGGGGTATGATAAGTCACAATGTTATAATTATGACAAATTTGGACATTTTGCTTCCGAACGCGCATGTACTTCCAATGAAATTCAAAAGAGGTCAAATTTCACGAATTAGGAGCATGAACACTATTCACCTTTATAGATAAAGAATGGAGATAAAAAATGACAATTAATGGTATTTGATTATGGGATCTAGTAATCATGCGTGTGAACGAAAAAACATGTTTACGGAGCTTGATGAGTTGGTAAGTGGAAACATTCATCTGGGTGATGAATATATAATTCCAGTTGGAAGAAAAAAATTAATGGGAAACAAGATTTTATATCTAATGTATACTACATGAAAAATATGAAAACGAATATCTTAAGAATTGGAAAACATCTAGAAAATAGCGATGTCAAAATATGGAATGTTTCCACTGAATATTCCATATAATGATCCTAAAAGTTTAAAAGAAAGTTGTAAAGACTCATCATGGATATAGCTTTTATGATTTGAACATCTTAAGTTCGAAGGTTTTAAATTGTTAATAAATAAAAATATGGTAAAAGGTTTACCATCCATTAATCATCTGTTGTATAAAGGATGTTTAATTAAAAGCAACGAAGGAAAAACTTTCCAAAAGAATCCACTACAAGCACTAAATAGTCACTAGAAACAATTCATATAGCCATATGTGCCCCAGCAAAATTATGTTCATACAGAAAAAGTAATTATTTTCACTCTTTATTGATGGTTTTACAGAAAAACATGTTCATGTTTTAGAAAAAATCAAATGTATTTGATGCTTTTATGAAATATAAAGCTTTTGTAAAAATGAAAGTGGCTATATGATAAAAGCCATGAGATCCAACCGAGATGGAGAATTCACCTCGAAAGATTATGATAAATTTTGTGAAGAATGTGGGAATCTTCCCCTTAACGGTCCTGTACCCCACATATTAAAACTACTTTGTACGAAGGAAGAATAAATCTTTACTCAACACGTCTTAAAAGTATATTAAAAAGAAAAAAAACGTTCTAATAGGTTTTTCCTTTGAAGCATTGAATGTGCAATGTTTTTATCTAATCGTTACCCAACTCGATGTATATGGAATAAAACCCCTAAAGAAGCATAGGGCAATAGAAAGCCATGCATATCACATTGGAGAGTAATTGAAAGTATAGTATATGCCAACGTGTTGGATCAAAAATGCTCCATATTGGATGATAAAAGCAAGAAATAAATTTTCATTGCCTATGACTCTAGATCAAATGGACATAAATTATATAACCACATTAATGGAAAAGTTGTTGTTAGAGATGTGGAGTCTGATGAAAAAAACATTTGGAATTGGAGCAAGAAAGAAGAAGATAATTATAATTTATTTCTTCTTTATGAAGAAGAAGAAAACAATGATGTTCAAGAAGATCCTACTAGTCTAATCCTATCATCTTCATCAACCTTCCGTGAAGAATTTCCATTGGAAGTAAAATCAAGTGAAAGATCATCATGCATAAAATCATTTTTTTCATAGTAAGAGTGTTATTTTATTCAAGAAGAGCACTTATTTTGATGTCTCGAGGGTTTGAACCCATGACCTCTAGGACCATACCCTATAACGATAAACCACTACCACCTAAGCTAGTGGTCCTTGAGACCATGCATGAGATCTTTGCAAGAGTTATAAGAGGTAATACTAATTTTCAAAGATATTACTTTATTTAATCTTTTTGAAAATTATGAATCAATATGTTTCGAAGAAGCAAAATAAGATTAATAATGAGAATGCTATATATGAATAAATCAAAGCTGACATAAAGAATCATACATAGGAGTTAGTTAGCTTTCCCAAAGGGTACGAAGCTACTGGAGTAAAGCGGATGTACAAAGTAAAGAAGAATTCCAAACAAGAAGTGGAAAAGTACAAAACAATACCGGTTGCCAAAGGATACAAATAAAGAGAAGGTATAAACTATGAAGAGGTATTTTCTCCTATAACTCGTTTAGAAACTACAAGGTTATTATTTTCATTGTGGAAAATTAATAAAATGGATGTAAATCTAAATTCTTACATGGTTAAGATGAATTTTAGTCAGAGAAACCATCAAGCTATAAAATTAAAGGACGTGAAAATACAATCCTGAAATATGAAAAGGCACTTTATGGCTTAAAAAAATTCCCTTAGAGCATGGAATACTAGAATTAAGAAATATTTTCTATTTAATGATTTTGTAAAGTGCTCTCATGAACATTATCTCTATATAAAGACAAAACAGAATGTGGATGCTGTAATTATATGCTTGCATGTAGATGGTTATTTACTTGGAAATACAAAAGCATTTGATGAATTCAAGAAGAAAATATGTTTAGAGTTTGAGATAATAGATATGTGACTTATTTCTTACTATCATGGAATTCAATTAATTCAAAGTGAGCATGTGCTACTTATCTCCCAAGAAAAATATGCAAATGAAGCAATTAAATAAATTGAAGATGGATCAATGCAAACATGTAAACACTTTAGTAGAATGTGATATAAAGTCCAAGACATATCAAAGAAGAGAAATTGAATCCAACACAATTCAAGAGCCTTGTTAGTAGCTTGAGATACTTGACTTGCACAAGACCTAACATACTTTATGCAGTTGGCCTTATTAGTCTTCGCAAGGAAACTCCCACAACATCACATTTGAAGACTGCTAAAAGGATCTCTCGGTATATCAAAGGTACCATTGATTTTGGTTTATTATATTCATGTTCTAACAACTTAATGTTAATTGGCTATAGAAATACATATTAGGCTGGAGACATTGGTGATCGTAAATGTACTACTGTACTTGTTTTCTTCATAGGAAATATAGCTTTCACTAGAGTTTTGAAACTCAACCAATCGTGACACTTTCAACTTGTGAAGCTAGGTATGTTGCTGGTTCAACCTTTGTGAGGCATGCATTTTGGCTTCGAGATTTATTAAAAGAGTTGCTCATACCTCAACACAATGCTATAAATATTTTTATGGATAATAAATCAGCCAAAGCACTTGCTAAGAATCTCGTCTTCCATAAACAAAGATCACATATCGATACACACTATCACTTCATTCGAGAGCATGTTGAAAAAAAGGAAGTTTAAGCGTAGTACGTTAGTTCAAAAGATCAAGTAGCAGATATCTTTACTAAGGCTTTAAAGCATGAAGACTTTAGAAAATTATGCACCCTGCTAGGTATTACGAAATTAAGTTTATGGGGGGAGTGATGTAAGTAAACTTGGTTTTTCATTGTTGTTCATCTATAATTTTCCATACAAAAAATACCTAGAATGTTTGTTTATATATTAGTGGAATAATATATTTAGAAATATATGTGAGAGAGTTTAGGCGATATATATACAGAATGTATCTACGTTCTAAAGGATAGTTTTAAATTGTTACGTCAAGTGAATTGCCATCATCCATTTAAGAGTGGATTGATACAAAATAAGGGTGGAGCCATTCATTTTATATGCAAGAAAAAATACAAATATTTGTGATTAAAATTTGCATTAGAGTTTTAGTTCCTTCTTAAAAAGGTTTTTTTTCCTCCAATCTCTCATCTATCTTAATCATATTCTAAAATCAAAGTTATTCTTCATTTAAATTTTCTAACACAGTTGACCCGATTTAATTAAGCAGTTTCCATCCAAAAATATATTTTGGACGCAAATTCAAACCCGATCTGAATTGTCTCTTTCTATAATTCAAAAGTAAATTTTGGATGTTCAAAAAGTTCAACATTTCACTTGTGAAACTTATATTTGCTAAATCTTGGCCTACATATTCTATAATGTGGAAGTGACTCTGATCCTCTTATTCTTTGTCTTCTCTTACTCTTTGTTTCTCTTAAACAAAAAAAATACTCGAGTAAGATTTCATAAATGTTTCATTAATTATCCTGTATATAATTTTAATAAAATTTCCTTCCTTGATTTTTAGGGAAAAACTTATGCGTAAGTGTAATGTCTAATGGATTTGAATCTATAAATTGTAATGACCAATCAAAGCACATCGAAATGGAGTAGTTGACTAAGCATTGAATCATCAATCATATATGACATGTTAGATGTGTTTCACACACTTGTTTATATCTTTTAGATAGATTAATATAATGAATTAACCATATGCATGTACTTTAACTTCATAAAATACCCTTAGAGCCTAAGTGGCGATCTCATAGAAGGTGGCACGACCTAAGTAATTAAAAATAATTTTTTAATAAAAGGGTGAATTAGATATCACTTTTGCAACCATTATGAAGGTCTTTTCGATCTGACCAGTTTGGTATATAATTTTCATGGATTTAGAGTTAGTTTTAGAAGATATTGACTATGTAAGTGTAAAAGATTTGTACTTAGGACAAATGATCGTGCATTTACATAGGTAGGTTTATTAGAAATGCTCTATAGTATATAATTCAATGGTGTTCTTATTATAAACCTATTAAGTGCTACGCAGAACAATCTCTACCATATCATTAAAGGTAACAAGCACTTTACCTTGAAATGAAAAATAATGCTAGTTTCATAGTAATAGTGTAGTACTTCTAATCACATCATATACTGTACTATGGCTTGTTGAACCCAAAATAATGAGTTTCATTTAGTTGGGTCGAGTTTCCATCATTAGTGATTTTTTAATAACACAAAGTCTCTTGCAAATCACTTAGTAAATGGATCTCCTAACTTTTGGTGAGAACTCGAAAAACATATAGCAGTTACCCAATCGGTTAGCATTTGCCTTACCATACTATGCCTAGGCAAATATGCAAAGATTTACTATCACTTAGTTATACACCCGTGATAGCGTTGTTTGATTATCATAGTGAAAAGATATTTTGAGACACAGGTTTTGACCATTTAGGAAATTCCAGTAGTAAATTCCTTGATAGTTTCATTTTCTTCACTATGAGTTGCCACCAATGCTATAAATTGAGTATCCATGGTAGAACCTACAATGCGTGTTTATTCTTTGAAGCGCAGGATACAGCTTCCCCACCAAGGGTTAATATCCATCCGCTAGTTGATATATAATCTTTACTTTATATGTTCCAACCAACATCTGCATCCTTCTATTACACTGTGATATCCACTGCATAAAATACCATAGTTCACCAAATCTGTGCTCAATAAAATAGCAAGACACTAGATTTATATAGATATAAGTCTTGATCTAATTTCTTTAAAGGAAACTGAATAAAAACAAAATATCCTACATTGTTCGAAACACCCCATTTTACTGTCATTTTCATAACAATCAACTTTATTATAATAGTCAATCATCATATTCTACCGAAAACATAACCTTCACAGCTAACGAAAGTATTCTTAATATATGGTTATGAAAACATAGCATAAATACACTAATATGTGTAACGATCCGTAAATTTTAACGAATTTAAATAACGTGATTAATTAATTTTTCATGAAAATAGACAACTGAATTTAGCAATGAAAATTTGATATTTGGTATGTGTCTATTTAAACATAGCAAATGACATATTTTCATTGGAAAATATAAATGTTTGTTTTATTGTGAAATTTTTATTTTAAATTTAAATCTGTGAAAATTTAATGGAAATAAAATATTTGTGAAACTTGAATATTTTTATATAAGAAAATTTTAAATCATTTTCTAAGTGAGACGTCATATTTTGTTTCGTCAAATTTGGACTACTCTAACTCCGTTTATATTATTTTCGGCAATTCAGCAGTAGTTTTAGTATCGGATATCGAGTTTTGATAGGTGGATCATGTCACTCATATCTGTACACCATTATGTTTGTCTTGTCGTGCCAATCTCCGCAGTATATTCGTTCCTGTAATTTGGCGTCCGATACGCGGCGAAATCGGTAAAAGGATTAGCCATATTGGTAACATTTTTTGAACTTTTTGGATTTACCTATGGCCATTCATGAATCCACCTGATGAAAACCAATGCCCACTAGCTTTTATTTTCCAGAATTAAATCGTGCCCGACCTTTTGCAATTCCTTATTTTCCTATTTATGTTGGTTCGTCCATTCATTTTTCTGTTCTTCCCTTCTTTCTTATCATTCTGTGCTCTTCTAATTATAAAAAAAATTATAATATACATGAAGTTTATATTTTTGTTTGAAACCCATCTTACTGCTCGTATCCTTTTGCCAAAACACCTTCCTCCATTTCTTTTGCAACCATCTCCCTTACTATACACTCGCCCTCTCCTTTAGCCCCATGCAACCGAGAGCAGCCCCACATCACATCAACAACCACTCCATCCTTCACCAATAGCCACAGCCGCTCAGCCCATTTCTGAACACAGAGCCACCTGCCACTGTCGACCAAACCCATTCCACAACACCCAGCAACTTTAGACTGAAAGCAACCCACTTCGGTCTTCACCTAGCTTCGCTATCAGTCTAGCAGCCTGCGAAACTCTCCACCTTCAAAACGATCGACTCGTCCACATACAACACAACACCAGTTCACCAGATGTGCATCTCCACTCTCCCCTCCACCAATTTGTCCAATCGACAGCCATCCCGCCCACCACCCTATCCCCTAGCCTTGATGTTGTAAACCTTGAAGGACATCATTAACAGCATCATGTAAGTATAGATTAGGTATTGGCTTATGTATTCATTGATTATGATATTAGTTTATGCTTCATTGTAGCATTGTATGGATTAGCCTTCCTGTCATACTCAATAGCCACTTCCCCACCTCTCTCTGCTTTAACCAAGCGGCCAAGCTTTATTATAAAAAAGAAAGAAAGGTATATATATTTCATACATATATTTTGTTTCTATCAATTCATGTTATCTTACTTAGTGTTGATTTGATTTCCATCGAATCCAATTGATCATGCTTTGCTTCAGTTTCGCCGTTGTCCAAAATTGGTCACGATAGCTTTTTTGCTTTCCTTCGGGTCCGTGTCCGTGTCCTTATCTGTGTAGGCATCATATTCATTCCATTGTTCTCTAGCCTCGAAAGGTGAGCAATCACTCACAATTGACATTCATATGTTTAGTAAATTGATTTCATATAAAATGACGGTTGAAATATGTTGTTAAATTTGAATAGATTAAATTGTTAAATATGATATGTTATTATTTGCATTTGTTTACCTATGTTAATTGACAATATTGACACCAATAATCTGTTAGTATATATTTTATGTTTAAAATCATTAATTATGATCATATTTCCATCTATATGCCATATCATTTTATGCTATTATTTTATTGTTCCCACTCTGCAAGTTCCCTAATAGTTAGAAATTCCCTATGGGTTGAAATGATACATACCCGAACGATCTTATAGATTAGGGAAAATAATTACGGGTTGAAATGATAAACCCAAGCGATTTTATTGATTTTGAAATTTCGGGATTGCGGGTTGAAATGATATAAACCCATAAAATTAAATAATTGCAGATTAAAACGATAAATATCTGTATCACTTGCCATAGGATAGAAAATTATATACGGACACCATTGGTCTATTTTAGAAAAATGATTTTCAAAGTTTTGAAAGGAGATATACGGTTTTAATAAATATTGGTCTTTTATATAATATAATGATTTTAGTTTAATATATATGTAAAATTTAGATTTTTTAATTTATATGTTTTGGAAATTTTGAAATTATAAGTTAAGTTGTGAAAATGCAAATTTTAAGATTTTACTTATATTTTAATTATTATTTTTAAAATATATATAATTAGATTTGAAGTAGATTTAGTTTAATTTAATTTAACAAAATTTAATTTAACTAATATATATAATATGTTTTAAGTATTTATATAAATTTTATTAATATTTAATTTTAAAAAATAGATTTTTTAATAAATTTTATAAATTAAGGTTGGAAAGATGAATTGAAATTGATTTGGAATTTGATTTGTTTAAGAATTGTATTTAAATAAAAATCGATTTAAAACTTATTAATTTTGAGATTTTAAAGATATGATTTTCGTAACTTGATAACTTGATTTTGATTAAAGAGAATTAAATAAATATTTTTAAATTTAAATAAAATTGAATTGAATATTAATTTTGACATAAATTTGTAATTTGAGAATTTTATTTAAATGTTTAACTAAAGGTGACTAAATGGATATTTTTAAATTTAAATAAAATTGAAATTGAATATTCAATTTTAATTTTAATTTTTAATCTGGGATTTTATTTAAATGCTAAAAAATGATTAAGTGAATATTTTCAAATTTAAATAAAATTAAAGTTGAATTTTGAAGTACAAATGAAATATATCAAATTGAGTTATTATAAAATGTTTGAATATTTGAATTTGGAAACTTATTGAATTGAAAGTGGTTTAAATTTGTAGTTCAAACCTGGATTTAAAATCGATACAAATTAAAATGGTTTTAATAATAATTTGAATTGAACCTTTAACCCTTTTAATTGAACTTGTTGAACTGAGATTGATTTAAATTGAATTTTTGAACTAAAGTTGATTTGAATTGATTTGATGAAGTTGGGGGAGACAGTTCTTATTTGAAACTATTTTTGATATAAACTCTTTTAAAATATATACTATTTTAGTATATAAACTATTATAACCTATAACTTATTTTAAATATATAAACTATTTTAATTCATAACTATTTTAATATATATACTATTTTTAATATACAAACTATTTTAATCTATAACTTAATTCTAAATATATAAACTATTTTAATTTATAACTGTTTCAATATATATACTATTTTCAAGTGTTTAAGTTGGAACTGTTATAATTAGATTTAATGGATTTAAATGCGAAGCTTTTGATATGATGGTTTAAACTATTTTGTGGTTATGATTTAAACCTAAATACCATTTTGGAAGTGGTTATGATTTAAAGCGAAATGTGATTTTGAAAATGATTTGATTTTGAAATGAACATGATATTTGATATGAATTATAAACTGTTTGAAATATAAAATGACCATGGTGTTAAATAAGCGTTTGGTTGTTAAAGAGACCGAGATCGGATATTGTCATACTCTCTACTAATACTAAAAACCACTTTAACAACTGTGCACGTGGTGAAGATTCTAGAATAAAGTAGGATGGTTTGGCGAACGTCTGTGTAAGGTATGAACACAACCCTAACTCCATCGGGTTAGCTTGATGTGGCTAAATAGGAGCTATACCTGGGCCAAGTGAGGTTGCACCTCCGATCGGGCACATTTCTTCGATATCATTCTATTACTTTGTGATTTGATTGGGTAAACCTTTGATTTTGGGAGTGTGTCTCGAGGGTGGGAGGGAATAGCTGTTATGCGTTACCACCAGCCCGGTTCTACAAAATGGTAAAATCCTACCCTAGGCATTGCCTCACATGCCTTATCGCGCCCTCTACGAGTTTGGTTTGTACCATACATATGGAGTGCCCTCTGACAGCCTCCAATTTATGGAGGAATTACAATACTGTATAGACTACAGGAATATGTAAAAATATGTTAAGGGGGACATGGGTAACGCCTTAACACTATTTTAATATTTTACTTTAATGTAGACATTATCTATGTAGCCTATTGTACTATGCATGTAGATAGTTTAACAGATCCTTAAAGGATGGAATCCCAACATCCTTTAAGTTATTTGCATTTCACTTGGACATTTCACTTGAGTTGATTTACTTGCATAAGAATGTTAATCCTGACTTAGTGTTTTGTGTTTTGCTTTATGCTCGGGTCAGACTATGTGTTACAACATTTGAGAGTCACCTTTGGAGCTTTACTTGAAGATATGTCTCTATATATTCAGTTTTCAGTTATTTCAGTATTTCATGTTGTTTATGTTCAGACTTGTCAGTTGCTTTTGTATTACTGACTTCTATATGTTGGATTTCTATTGTATTTTAAGTTTGACTCTAATGTTTTGTATTAGCCTTATGAACTACTATTTATCTATTTCCGCTGCTTATTGTTGTAAAACTATGTGTTTGTGATCTATGACTAATTTATTTACTGTATATGCTACGTTTTGCCAAATATAAATTAACAGTCTATTGTTTTGAGCAATTCAAGTCTGACACGTGTGGATGACTGTCGATTTAAATGGTTCAAAATGACCGGTCGTTATAAGTGGTATCAGAGCTCTGGTTTAGGAAAAACTTAGCAGATGGACTAAAAACTCATTAGAGATAGAAAGTAATACCGTAGAATGAGTAAAATTAATTACAGAATCATCTTCGTTCGAGCTTGAAATTCTTTGTTAGGATTCTCTTTGATTAGGATTTTTTGAATTTTGGAACTTTACCTTTGTCTAAAATCCATTCTTGACTTTTCCTATTCATGTTCTTCTTGATAATGGAGCATCATGTAGCTTTATTCCTGTTGATCTCTGTAATAAATTTGAACACCTCCTGCCACCTCAATTGGCAACTTCATCCTTATGTGTGACTAATCCCATTGGTGGTCCCGCCAACCTTAGTATGATTTGTAAAGAAGTGAAACTCCTTTACAACCGGCATAGATTCACCAGAGATTTCTACATCCTCGGTTTTGATGCCGTTATTTCTTGCAAATCCCGAACCGTTCTCTATTAGACGACCAGGGAAATTCTTTTGTAATCGAATATCGAATGCCTCAGGATTATTCAGGAATTTTTATCTTTCGTTAGAAGCTCAACCTTGTGATCTGGACTCCACCCTGTGGTACAACTATTTCCTGATGTCTTTGGGCAAAGTCGCTTATCTTCCTCCCAAGCGTGAAATTGAATACCACGTCGATCTTATTTCCGAAGCTCGATCGTGCTACCATCTTCACCAACTTCGTGTAGCTGAGGAGAGAATTCCTAAGACAGATTTTCGAATGAGGAATGGTTTCTATGAGTGATTAGTCATGCTCTTTGGATTAATCAATGCTCCTGCCTTCTTCGTTGATCTCATGAATTGCGTTTTCCGTGATATTCTCAACAAGTTTGTCCTGGTTTTCGTTGATGATATTTTCATCTTTTCTAAGTCAAAGAAGGAGCATAAATCTCATTTGAGCTATGTTCTCCAAACTTTTAGGAGTTATTAGTTGAAAACCAGATTTTCTAGATTTCATTTCTGGAGGAATGAAGTCCAATTCTTTGGGCACATTGTTACTAAAATGAAATCTCGGTTGACCCGGCTAAAGTCGCCGCGATTAATATAAGTTTATCCATCTTTTCAATTTTGTAATTTAATTATCTTATCTTCCTTTCGAGCCTATCTTCTTAGTTAGAATTCTCTTTAATTAGGCTCCCTCCAAATTTGAATCTCTATCCTTGTTCTAAAATTCATTCCTGGATCATGCTGTAAGGGAGTTTATTTGTAATTAATATAAAATTGTTTTATATTGTGTTGTTTGAGTTGTTAAGTTTGAGTTTTGGGTCTCAAACGATTCGTCCATCCAATGATATCGATAGGAATTTCAAAACAATTGAACAGAGTAAACAGTCACAATATTGTTTTCGAATAATTTTATGTATGATTATATTTTATATATAAAGGTATAATTTTCTGAAATTGGATAGTTAAATGAATTGGTTGTTGGAAATGATAGTACTAGATTATCTTTTATTTTTTTATCAACATCACTAAACCATTAACTATTGTTATATGTTATAAAGAGATGAAAATTTTAAAGCATGGTTTATAAATTTAATTTGCAAATGAAATGAATTTAAATTAAGGATTTGAGAATTTAATTTTCGATGTTTTCAAAATTTGTTTTAAAATTTTGAAATATATATTAATTGAAAGTATTTTCGAACAGAAATTGTTTCCAAAGAATTTAAAGAAGTTAGTCAGTACTCACTTCTTCTATCGCTGGAAAATAATTTCGATGATGATTGCAACATCATCGACATTCATTTTCGAGTTTCAAAGTGGGAAGACCACTCATTAGCTTTGCTACACTTTTGTTTTGAAAATTGGATTTTGATTTGAATTTTGAAATATGATTTGATGTACTATATATATATTTCAAAATGGTTTGAAGTGAAACCGGAGATTTAATCCTTAAGTTTTATGTTAAGTGATGGATTTCAATTATTGAAATGAAGCAAAAATTTGAAAAAATGGAGAATCTAAAATAAGAAATAGAATTTAAATAACTAGAACAATTGAACTAAGATAAATTTATTTGTATAATACTCGGTTACATTCTAAAACACATATATAACTTATTTGAAATATTTAAAAAGATAAAATATAAATGTAATGTGAATATGTAATTGAAGGTTATACAAGAGAAAACTTAAGTAATAAAAATGTTCGAACTAAATTTTTCTTAATATAAATATTGTAAATAAAAAGATAAATTTGTATAGTGCTCAATTACACTTAGAGCATTAATAAAACTTACCTAGAAAAGTTTGAGTATAATGAGAATATGTAGTTGAATAATATACAATATAAATGTAGGTAATAAAATATTCAAATAAATGAAATTTATATCATTTTGAATTAATTGTTGTATCTGGGGCTATGTATTTCGAATCTATCTTTCCTTTCTGTTGCTGCTATTCTCTTATCTCGATCCTTTTCGAGGATAAAATGTTTTCAATAGTAGAGAGTGTAATGACCCGTAAATTTTAATGATTTTAAATAACGTGATTAACTAAATTTTTCATGAAAACATACAGTTATGTTTTAGCAATAAACATTTGATTTTTGGCATGCGTCTATTTAAACATAGCAAATGGCCGATTTTCATTGGAAAATATAAAAGCTTGTTTTGTTGTGAAATTTCTATTTTAAATTTAAATCAGTGAAAATTTGCTGGAAATAAAATATTTTTGAAACCTGAATGTTTTTATATAATAAAATTTTAAATCATTTTTTAAGTGAGACATCATATTTCGTTTCGCCAAATTCGGACTGCTCTAGCTCCGTTTATACTATTTTCGACGTTTTAGCAGTAGATTCGGCAGCGAATATCGGGTTTTGATAGGGGATCGTGTCACTCATATCTGTGTACCATTCTATTCGTCTCGTTGTGCTGATCTCAATGGTATATTCATTCCTATAATTCGGCATCCGATACGTAGTGAAATCGGCAAAACGATTAGCCGTATCGGTTCCCATTTTTGAACCTTTTGGATTTACCTATGGCCATTAGTATATCCACCTGATGAAAACCAGTGACCACTAGCTTTTATTTTCCAAAATTAAATCATGCCTGACCTTTTGCTATTCCCTATTTCAAATTTATGTTGGTTCATCCATTCATTTATGTGTTCTTCCATTCTCTTTTGTCATTTTGTGCTCTTTTAATAATATTTTTTTATAATATTCATGAAATTTATATTTGCTTTGAAACCATCTTCCTGCTCATATCATTTTCTGAAACACCTTCCTACATTTCTTTCTCAACCGTATCCCTCACCATACACTCGCCCTCTCCTTCAGCCCCACGCAACTGAGAGCAGCCCCACCTCCCATCAACAGCCACTCCGTCCTTTACCAATAGCCACAACTGCTCAGCCCATTTCCAAACATAGAGGCACGTGCCACTGCCGACCAAACCCATCCCACAACACCCAGTAGCTCCAGACCGAAAGTAACCCACTCCGGCCTTCACATAGCTCCACTTATGAGTCTAGCAGTCTGCGAAACTCTCCATCGTCAGATCGATCAGCTCACCCACACACAACACATCACCAGTTCACCAGTTCACCAGACCTACATCTCCACTCTCCCCTCCACTAGTTCGTCCAACCGATAGCCATTCCACCTGCCACATTATCCCCTAGCCTTGATGTTGTAAACCTTAAAGGACATGATTAACAACATCATGTAAGTATAGATTAGGTGTTGGCCTCTGTATTGTATGGATTAGTTTATGCCTTCTCGTGGTATTGTATGGATTAGCCTTCCTGTCATACTCAGTAGCCACTTCCCCCATCTCTCTGCTTCAACCAAGCAGCCAAGCTTTCTATTATAAAAAAAAGGAAGAAAGAAAGGTATATATATTTCATATGTATATTTTGTTTCTACCAGTTCATGTTATCTTAGTTAGTGTTGATTTGATTTCCATCGAATCCAGTTCATCGTGCTTTGCTTTTGCTTCGCCGTTGCCCCGAATTGGTCGCGACATCTTTTTTGCTTTCCTTCATGTACATATCCGTGTAGGCGTCGTGTTTATTCCCATTGTTCTCTAGCCTCGAAAGTGAGCAATCACTCACTATTGACATTCTTATGTTTAGTAAATTGATTTCATATGAAATAACGATTGAAATATGTTGTCAAATTTAAATTGATTAAACTATTTAATATGATATGTTATTATTTATATTTGTTCACCTATGTTAGTTGACAATATCAACACCAATTTTTTTTAGTATATATATTATATCTATAACGTCCCGCCTTTTCGCACGCTTTAAATCGACACACGTGCCAATTCAAACCATACGGAAGGACGGATTGTTATGGGGTAAATAAGAAAAATAGAGAAGAGAAAAAAAACTAAACAGAATCTCACAGCGGAAGGATAAAATATAATAATAAATATACAGTTCATAAAACTGTTTACAAAACATTTGATTCTTCTTTATACAATAAATATCAGAGTTCACATACAAATAAATACCAATGCAGCGGAATACAGTGTGTAGTGGAACCATATAATATAATAATAATAATGATGATGATGAAATCTTCGTCTTCGTCCTCCAGAAATAAAGCCTTCAAATCCTGAAACGCTCGGACTGATCCGAGCGAATTTGAAAAACAAAAACACTCGAGTCAGAACTAAAAGATCTTATGTGAGTTAAATTAACAGAAATAAATATGAGTGCAGTAACTCAAGAGATGCTCGAGATTTACATCTCCTAAGGATCCGTTAAACTATTTACTATGTAGTATATTGCGCTATTATATTAGTGTCTAATTGTAAAATAAACTTACTTTTTTCTTAGCATTAAGGGGTTACCCATATAGCCCTTAACACGTAATAGTCCCAGTAGTCCATCCAATATCACAGTCCCTCCTGATCGGGAAGCTACCAGAGGATACCACACGA
The DNA here is from genome assembly GCA_030765085.1 of Allium cepa. Lineage (NCBI taxonomy): Eukaryota > Viridiplantae > Streptophyta > Magnoliopsida > Asparagales > Amaryllidaceae > Allium > Allium cepa. The sequence goes on along the minus strand of CM060941.1, from coordinate 106,990,157 downwards.
GCTACGGGAGAAATCCAAACTCGTACAAGGCGCGATAGGGTAGGTGACACGGCACAACTAGGCAATGCCAGGGTAGATATACCAATTGCTATCCGGGCTGGTGGAAACGCGCAGCGCGCAGCTACCGCCCACCTCGAACAACACCCCCAAATCAAAAATCAAAAGTGGCCACCGAATCAATCCAAAAGTCAGAGTATAATAACGAAGGAGTGCGTTCGATCAGAGGAATGACCTCATTGGCCCGAGAATCGCTCCTGTTTTAGCCACCTTATGCCAACTCACGGGAGTTGGGTCTACGTATTTACCTCATAGGAAACGCCGCCACCAACCTACTTCATTCTGGAATCTCCACCACGTACACGGTTGTTAAAGTGGTTTTCGGAGTTGGCAGAGAGTATGACAACTTCTGATCCCGGTCTCTTCAACAACCAAACGTTATTATAACACTGCGGTCTTAAAAATAGTATATACTTTAAAACCAGAATATAATTATCCATTTTAAACCCATATAAACACGATATCATTTGTATTTTTAAAACCCCAAATCAATACGATATCATTTAGGCCCAAACCAATATAATGTCATTTTATTTTCCAATATATATTCTTTCCAAAATCATAGGGTTTTCAAAGTAAAATATTTAGAAATCAAAACTTTGGAATATAATATTTCCAAATTATACTACCTTGAAAATCATAATTTTGAAACAAATTTCCATCTCTCAAATGGTTAAATATTAAATTTCTTTTATAAAACAAAATAGCTTCTTTACATTTCACAAATCAATTCCAAATATCAATTTAAACTTCCAAATACCATTTTTAATTCTTATGTTTCAAAGCTTTAAATATTTCACCATTTCAAAAACAAACTCATTTGACAAACCCATATATATCAAATTCAATTTCTTATTATTTAGACTTGAAATGTTTACTTAATGAATTCAATATAATTTAAGTAAAACCTTTAACTTCACATAATTGGAAAATCTTTCAATTTATTAAACTTGATATATTCATTTAAATCATCCTGATATTCATTTAAATCACTTTAGACAAAAATCAAGTTATAAAAATCATATCCTTTAAAAAATTTAACTTTTATTAAATTTCAATTTAACTTAATATTCCTCTTCCAAATCTTATCCTCATTTAAGTCATAAAAACTCCAGAAATTAGATTTTAAATAAATGCTTAATCGTATTTGATCTTAAAAATTAAACTTTATTTTATACTTCAAACTAAATTTATACGAAGCTTAAAAACCGAAAATTACTATATATATATATATATATATATATATATATATATATATAAATAACCAATTCAATATCCCATAAACCATATATATATATATATAGCTTTACAAAACCATAAAAACATTTCAAAATATATTTTATATATATACTGTGGTTCCTGTATAAAATTTTCTACCCTATGGTCAAGTGATACGGATGTTTATCATTTCAATCCGCAATTTAATTGCAATAAATCATACTATCGTAGTTAAATCCAATTAAATAAATAAATGTTGATTCCTATTCTTTTATTCAAAATTTGTTTACGTTTTATTCCTTTAATACTTCTACATACATCCTGGATTTGTATAAATGGTTATAACGTGAAATCTTGTCTACTTCACATTTTAAATTAAGGTTTCTAAAACCAATTAATATTATTTTCTTAGTCCAACACCCTTTTACTCAAGTTTATACTAATATAACCTTAAATTAGATTAATCCCTATTGATTTCCCATTTAATTTATTTGACCCTATTAACGTAATAGTTAAACATTAATTTCACTTGCAATGAATCCACTAATTTGATTTCAAATTTCAAATAAATAAATAAATCTTGGTTTTTCACTTCTTAAATCACCCAAACGTCATATTAAAAAAATAAAGTTAACATTGATTTGCATCTTATAGAATTAAGAAACTTCAATGACAAATCAAAACTACACTAACTACCCAAACTTGGCCAAAAGTTTTCAATCCATTCTACATTAAAGTTTATCAACTACCCAAATAGGTATCTTACAATGGTAACTATTCAACTTTTAATTACCCTTAAGTTTTATTTCAATTGTTCTCATTTATTCCTTACCAATGTTCATTATCATTTATAAATGTTATGTCAGTTTCCTATTTTGTTGCAAAATTTTTATTTATTCATTCATTACTGCATAACTTCATTTATTCCGTTTACACTTCCGTTACTTTATAAATAATCGTTAAAGTAACGTTTATATCAATACACATCAAATTATTTACCAATTAAAAAGGTTTTGATTTCTAACAAATTAATTGACCAATTTATTTAGATAATGCATACCAAATTGTTATCATACCCATAAATTTACACTTAACAAATTTAATGCCTACCCTATATTTTCTATCTTCACATTATATTAAGGTACAATTCTTACACCGTTTTATTTATTGAAAAATTTATTCATATTACAAACAAAGAATTAAATTACCATTCATATATGTTATTTTAGCCTTCATTTCAATATTAATTTATAAGTTTTTTTTCTACTAAATTTAATTACAAAACTTATTAATTTAACCAATTAAACTCACGAAATCTACGGGTCGTTACACTCTCCCCCACTCAAAACTTTTCGTCCCCGAAAAGGAAAAGAAGGGAAAAGAAGAATTTAGTAACAATACATCTTATCCAAAATATTTAACTTATAAACAATAATTTACTAAATTTATTACTTTGAACAAAATATACCCGTTTTATAATCATTATATCTTTTTATACTTAAATAAATAAAGTTTGGAAAAACATTTCAAAAAAAATCTAAGTCCAAAATTTACGGAAAATTTGGGCAGAGTCTCCTTTGTACGGAGAGGCTCGGGAGAAAATATAATATTAAATATAACAATATACAACATATATTTTTCAAATTAATATATCCCTACACGGGAAAATATATAAAATAGCGCTATAACCCGTAATTCGAAACGTACCTATTTGTCGGGCAATATATGCTTAATTTATGGAACCAAAAGCAGTAGCAATTGCTTCCATAACCTGCATTTCACTTATAAAATCTAAAGGGCTAACAATTTATATAAAGTGAAATATTTAAGTGGTTTCAATCACTAACAACAAATCAATACAACAACCATCAATTTTAACAGCAGCATACACAACAAATTCAAAGCAACCATTAAATTAAGCAAATAAATAGTTGTTCGGGTTCAAAACCTTTAATTTGTACGGAATGAAGAAATAACCATCAAGTGCATCATTTACTCAACAGTCTTAGATTAAACACAATGGATTATTCATCCACCCCAACAACATTAAAGTTTCCTTACCCCATAACCGCAAACCATAACACAACAAATTCAACAATAGATTTAGTCCATTCTTATTTATTATTAATTTCATTTCATACCTTTATTGCTTGATTTTATTTTTACTTATACAATGATTTATCGTTTAATTTTACATTTACTAATTAAATGTTTGCTTCATTTATTTTTTTTAATTTTTTTTTCTTATTACTTACAATTATTTAATTCCATTAACTCAGGTCATGCCCGTTTCTTTTATTATGTTATAATTATTCATTCATTTATTATTGCATGTCCTCATTGATTTATTACTTAATTACTTAAGTTTCTAATCACCTATTTGTCGTACTTACTTTTAATTATATTCACTTATAGTAAAATTTCAATTATAACCTAAGTTTATAACATTAAATTTTCATTTAACAGCAATTTCATTGAATAATTTTACTTTTTCAAATTTCTATTTGTATAATATTCTATCATAATCTCTTATTAAACATTTCAACTTTTATATTTGGTAAGTTATATATGTTAAAGAAAATGCAAATGAACTTATGCAAGTTTTATCTCATCTTTTAGTTAAATTTAATATTCAACAATATTACTCTTCATTTCATATGTTACAATTTCAAATTTCCTTTTATTACCATTAATAACCTAGCATTTAAATCTCTTATTTTATTTAGGATTTCAATTGTTAGTTAAATTCTGTTTCACTACAATAATTGAAACAATTAATTAATGGAACTTTAAGAATTTAATACCGGGTTAAATTTTCAATTTATTTTAAGACAATAGATAAATATATTCTTACAACTTATATATCTCTAATTATATTTAAAATAATTCAAAATTTATATATTTTCAAAAATGAATCTGCAGTAGAACTACTACAGTGGCATTTCCCCTTCGAAACTCGAAAATGAAAGTCGATGATGCGGCCGCCATCATCGAATTTATTTTCCAGCGACAGAGAGGAAAGTACAAAACTTTTTCTCCAAAATCTTCTTCAAAACAATTCTTCCGAATTATATTAAATATCTATATCAGAAAATACTTATAAACAATATTATTATATTCCAAAATCCATTAAAGGAAATCTTCGAAAACCCCAGAACTTAAGTTCTAAGTTTCCACTTTTCATTTATTTTATTTTCAACTTAGTTTCAACTATTATTTTTATTTTCATTACCTAACACCCAATCTATAACAACCAAATATATGTCATTATGAAATATTTTTATATATAGAAAATATAATAGGCAAAGTTATTTCATTCACCTATATAAAACAAATATTATGTCTGTCTGTCCTATCAAGTGTTTAGAAATCCCTATTGATGTCACAGCGTCCCATGCACCAACCAGAATTTATAAATACAAAACGGAACAGATTAACACAATATTAAAACCTTTTTAAAACACTAACAAATACGCTCTCTCATGTATATACACTCAGCGACTCCCATAGGGTATTACTACCCTATTAACAAAAGAGTCAGACCCCACAAGCCAAGGTTTATCGCTAAACCAAAGCTCTGATACCAGATGTAACGTCCCGCCTTACACACGCTTTACATCGATACACGTGCCAATTCAAACCATACGGAAGGGCAGATTGTTATGGGGTAAATAAGAAAAATAGAGAAGAGAAAAAAAACTAAACAGAATCTTACAGCGGAAGGATAAAATATAATAATAAATATACAGTTCATAAAACTATTTACAAAACATTTGATTCTTCTTTATACAATAAATATCAGAGTTCACATATCAATAAAACCAATGCAGCGGAATACAGTGTGTAGTGGAACCATATAATATAATAATAATAATAATGAAATCTTCGTCTTCGTCCTCCAGAAATAAAGTCTTCAAATCCTGAAACCCTCGGACTGACCCGAGCGAATTTGAAAAACAAAAAAACTCGAGTTAGAACTAAAAGATCTTATGTGAGTTAAATTAACAGAAATAAATATGAGTGCAGTAACTCAAGAGATGCTCGGGATTTACATCTCCTAAGGATCCGTTAAACTATTTACTATGTAGTATATTGCGCTATTATAATAATGTCTAATTGTAAAATAAACTTACTTTTTCCTTAGCATTAAGGGGTTACCCATATAGCCCTTAACACGTAATAGTCCCAGTAGTCCATCCAATATCATAGTCCCTCCTGATCGGGAAGCCACCAGAGGATACCACACGGGCTACGGGAGAAATCCAAACTCGTACAAGGCGCGATAGGGTAAGTGACACGGCACAACTAGGCAATGCCAGGGTAGATATACCAATTGCTATCCGGGCTGGTGGAAACGCGCAGCGCGCAGCTACCGCACACCTCGAACAACACCCCCAAATCAAAAATCAAAAGTGGCCACCGAATCAATCCAAAAGTCAGAGTATAATAACGAAGGAGTGCGTTCGATCAGAGGAATGACCTCATTGGCCCGAGAATCGCTCCTGTTTTAGCCACCTTATGCCAACTCACGGGAGTCGGGTCTACGTATTTACCTCATAGGAAAAACCGCCACCAACCTACTTCATTCTGGAATCTCCACCGCGTACACGGTTGTTAAAGTGGTTTTTGGAGTTGGCAGAGAGTATGACAACTTCTGATCCCGGTCTCTTTAACAACCAAACGTTATTATAACACCGCGGTCTTAAAAATAGTATATACTTTAAAACCAGAATATAATTATCCATTTTAAACCCATATAAATACGATATCGTTTATATTTTTAAAACCCCAAATCAATATGATATCATTTAGCCCCAAACCAATATAATGTCATTTTATTTTCCAATATATATTTTTTCCAAAATCATAGGGTTTTCAAAGTAAAATATTTAGAAATCAAAACTCTGGAATATAATATTTCCAAATTATACTACCTTTAAAATCATAACTTTGAAACAAATTTCCATCTCTCAAATGGTTAAATATTAAATTTCTTTTATAAAACAAAATAGCTTCTTTACATTTCACAAATCAATTCCAAATATCAATTTAAACTTCCAAATACCATTTTTAATTCTTATGTTTCAAAGCTTTAAATATTTCACCATTTCAAAAACAAACTCATTTGACAAACCCATATATATCAAATTCAATTTCTTATTATTTAGACTTGAAATGTTTACTTAATGAATTCAATATAATTTAAGTAAAACCTTTAACTTCACATAATTGGAAAATCTTTCAATTTATTAAACTTGATATATTCATTTAAATCAACCTGATATTCATTTAAATCACTTTAGACAAAAATCAAGTTATAAAAATCATATCCTTTAAAAAATTTAACTTTTATTAAATTTCAATTTAACTTAATATTCCTCTTCCAAATCTTATCCTCATTTAAGTCATAAAAACTCCAGAAATTAGATTTTAAATAAATGCTTAATCGTATTTGATCTTAAAAATCAAACTTTATTTTATACTTCAAACTAAATTTATACGAAGCTTAAAAACCGAAAATTACTATATATATATATATATATATATAAATAACCAATTCAATATCCCATAAACCATATATATATATAGCTTTACAAAACCATAAAAACATTTCAAAATATATTTTATATATATACCGTGGTTCCTGTATAAAATTTTCTACTCTATGGTCAAGTGATACGGATGTTTATCATTTCAATCCGCAATTTAAAATAAAAATGCGGTTGTATATCATTTCAAACCGTAATCTCGAATGAAATGAAAATGCATGATGACTTGAGGTTTATACAATATAAATGTAGCATCCATTCATCCAAATATCAATCATCAACCATCATTTGCAATCATCATCCAATTTAAACAATCATCGATATAGAGCATATAAATTACACAGGTGATAAATAACATGTATTAACCAACAGTTTATATTCAATAATAAATTCAATAACTGTTAAACTAGCAGTTTATATGCAAATAAATAAATTTAACTGTCAATTTATATGCAATAAATAAAATTAATTAACAGTTAAATTAAATAAATGCGAATTAACTGAGATGATAAATAAAACATGCCAAGCAATCATAAATAAATTTCTACTCATATCTTAGGTCAAATTAACAAACATAAGAAATTCTAGAAGTTGTGAGTGGGTTAAAACACTCACCTTTTGAATTTAAATTGAATTTAAATTCAATTTAAACTCAAAAATTTGACGGTCTCAGTATTCGTCCATACCAGCGTCAAAAGATCTGGAATTTAATTACCATCCTAACAAAAAAAATTCGTGTGAAACGGAGTTCGTACGTAGAAGTTATAGCGATAAAACGATTTGAATACAAAAATTAAATTAAACAAACTCACCCAACATTAACTGCCACGTCATCACACTCTTCTCTCCCCTCTCTCACGCGTTTCTCCTACAGGCCGCAACCGAAACCCACTCCCCAGCCAGTTGACCGCATTTTTGACCGGCCTCCACCGTCCATCCTGACCACGCCACGACCTCGGACCACCCTCATTCTCTTCCTCTCGCTGAGCCGCCCCCAATGGTCACCACCCCGTGTCCTGCGCCTGCCCCTAAGCCGTGCACCGCCACCCCCTAGCTAAACCCTAATCCAAATTTACGCGACGATCCAACCGTAAAAAGCCAAAACCAATGGCACTGATGCGAAGCGTACGAGGCTCTCCACAATACCCAGAAGGGGTTTGACGATCTGACCATGTTCAACGACGATCAACGAACGGTCGTGAATGTTTGCTCGATTTCTGGCAACATCGAACCTTGAATTGAAAAAGGAATTTCAGATTTGAGTTACGCTCGTCAAAAACATCAACATATATTTTTCTTGGAATTTTTCTGAGACGTTTGAATTTTCATTTGAATTTTGAATAGAACTGGATCTTAAATTTGCATCCATTGAGGAAGAGAAAGAGTTGAAGAAATGAACGCACAACCAATTGATAATAGATGGAGGCTAGGGTTTACAACTGAGTTTATATAATAGGTCAGAATATAGAATATATGGATCCAATAACAAACGTGCTGAACGATAATTGGCCCAAAAAGCCCGTTCTGACCCCGGAACGAAATTGGTTAAACCCATATATCCAAATAGGTGTTTTAAAATATTCTGAGCACGATGGAAAAAGTTTCACATCCAAATTCTATCGTATGGAGAAGTTATGCTGAAAACAAAATTTTCAAATTGATTTCAATTAAAACGATTTCAAGGCGTTTCGCATTCGTACGATCAAACGACAAGTCCGATCGTTAAGAAACTTGAAACCCTATAATAATTCACTGTTACAGATCCGATGAAATTGGTTTCGTCGAAATCCGAGTCCGTGACCAAAATGGCTATTTTTATATTAATTAAGTAAATTTAAATAAATCGATTAAATCAAATTTCTAGTTAAAAATTCTGAACTTTGCGCAAATCTTCATCATTTTAAAATTTTCAACCACTTGCAAATAATTTAACAAAGGTTTAAAAGTAAATTTATTAAAGATTAGTCAATAGAAATCTTCAGTTTCATAAAATTAGGAATTATAGATAAGTTTCCAAAATCTCCATTTGAATCTACCTATATTTATTCCATTCATAATTTCAACTAGAAGGTTTTAACATTTGATAAAAAAAATTATTACATAAATATTTCCAAATTATAAATTTAGTAATAGTTAAATACTTGATTACATCCCTTTGCAATACATCCAATTATTATAAATTAAAACAATTAACTTACTATTTAAAACTCAACTTCTAAAATTCATTACGTGCCATACCATCAATTTATGTAACCTTTAATCCATTCCAAATTCTACCAATTCCAGTAAATAAGAACTTCACACTTTGCTTACATAAATTTTGATTGTACTACACTTATTATACTTTTGCTAAATAGATACATTGATTTCAATTACTATTCTCTATAACTTATTTCTTGGTTTCATCTTCTTATTTTCCAAATTTCAATCTTGCATTAAGTGTGCGTTTCTAATTTAAACTTATATTCAATTATAGCCTAACCGTCGTTTCAATAAATTGGATTGGATTGAATTTGGTTAATTAAATGGTTGCTTTAAATTTCTTATTGTAAATTTTTATTGCTCAAGAGCAACAAATAAACACTTCCATTATTATACCAATTTGAATCCCATTCTAGTTATTCTTTATTAATAATTCACACAATATTAACTTCGTACAAGACATCCAATTTCTTATTATTTAATATAACTTAACAGTCTATATAGATTCATTTAATTGCAATAAATCATACTATCGTAGTTAAATCCAATTAAATAAATAAATGTTGATTCCTATTCTTTTATTCAACATTTGTTTATGTTTTATTCCTTTAATACTTCTACATACATCCTGGATTTGTATAAATGGTTATAACGTGAAATCTTGTCTACTTCACATTTTAAATTAAGGTTTCTAAAACCAATTAATATTATTTCCTTAGTCCACCACCCTTTTACCCAAATTTATACTAATATAACCTTAAATTAGATTAATCCCTATTGATTTTCCATTTAATTTATTTGACCCTTTTAACGTAATAGTTAAACATTAATTTCACTTATTTGCAATGAATCCACTAATTTGATTTCAAATTTCAAATAAATAAATAAATCTTGGTTTTTCACTTCTTAAATCACCCAAACGTCATATTAAAAAAATAAAGTTAACATTGATTTGCATCTTATAGAATTAAGAAACTTCAATGACAAATCAAAACTACACTAACTACCCAAACTTGGCCAAAAGTTTTCATTCCATTCCACATTAAGGTTTATCAAATACCCAAATAGGTATCTTACAATGGTAACTATTCAACTTTTAATTACCCTTAAGTTTTATTTCAATTGTTCTCATTTATTCCTTACCAATGTTCGTTATCACTTATAAATGTTATGTCAGTTTCCTATTTTGTTGCAATATTTTTATTTATTCATTCATTACTGCATAACTTCATTTATTCCATTTACACTTCCGTTACTTTATAAATAATCGTTAAAGTAATGTTTATATCAATATACATCAAATTATTTACCAATTCAAAAGGTTTTGGTTTCTAACAAATTAATTGACCAATTTATTTAGATAATGCATACGAATTTGTTATCATAACCATAAATTTACACTTAACAAATTTAATGCCTACCCTATATTTTCTATCTTCACATTATATTCAGGTACAATTCTTACACCATTTTATTTATTGAAAAATTTATTCATATTACAAACAAAGACTTAAATTACCATTCATATATGTTATTTTAGCCTTCATTTCAATATTAATTTATAAGTTTTTTTTCTACTAAATTTAATTACAAAACTTATTAATTTAACCAATTAAACTCACGAAATCTACGGGTCGTTACAATATCTAAAATTTTAATAATTATCATATTGCCATAAATTTCCATGTCATTTTATGCTATTATTTTATTGTTCGCACTCTGCAAGTTCCCTGATCGTTAGTGTGACATCCCGGAAATTTGGAAAAATATCAATTTAATAATCTGCATTAAAAATTAAATTAAATTGATAATATTTGTTAATAAGATTTGAATCGATTTAATAATCTTCTTTTAAATAAAAATTTAACTGATAATTTATCTTTTAAAAGCTAAACTAATTATTTCTATTTACAATATATATATCTATATATTTGTATATATTGTAAATAGTTAATCTTTGTTTTAAAATTAATAAATAAAGATGTGTCTAATTTTAATATTTCTGATAATTTGGAAATTTGATTTAATTTAATATTAAACTATTAAATAAATATCTGTATGGTTTGAAATACTTATGATAAATGTTTAATAGTTAGAATTTACTCTAGTTTAAGTTAAATTTATAATTTATTAACAAAAAGATTGCTTTATTTTCTTTTTAGTATAGCTGGACAAAAATATGTTTTATTTACTCATGATCAAGTTATTTGTTTAAAAATAGATTCTCGCCTAGGTTTAAATTTAAATAAAAAGATTGTTTTGTTCCTTTTAATTTAGCTTTATAAAATAAGTAATTTATTTATGTAGTTTTTATTTCATTTAATAATGAGTTATTTTTTAAAAACAATATCTAAAATAGATATGCAGGTAATCAAAGTAAAGTGTTTCAGGCATGTAGAATATGTTTGTTGCTGTAAGCAACTATGCAGGCAAGTAGTAAAAGAAATGCAAGGTTAAGAAAATGCAAAGTAAGGTACAAAACAAATCAGGTAAGTATAGAAGTAAATGTATAAACAAAGTAATAGATAAAATAAAATGCAATGCATAGCAAAGTATGAAACATAAAATATAAATGTTAGTAGCTTGTAAGATTTAGATTCTGACATGTATAAACATCAAGAATAAAACAAAATAGAGTAAAAAAAATTATGGATATGTAGGCAAGTAATCATGACTGTAAAATAGAATGTAAGCTAAAGAGTAAATAAAACTAACATATAAAGTAGTTTGTAGAGCAAGCTAATACAAAGCAAAGTATAAACAAAAATATCTAAGCATAAAAACAAGGTTAGCTGTAAACATAAAAGTACATTAACATTTAAAGCTTTCATCTCTAACATACAAACAAGTCATTTCGAAATTTGTATAAAAATCTTTCAGCCTCCAAAATAAAGCATTTGCCTGATACAAACAAAAGTATCATTGTTCCAACATATGCTTAACCCAGTTAGTACCTACCCCTGTAAACTTCTTTATATATGCATACTGTTTTTAGTTCGTTCATTACAAACCTGAAAATATACAAGTAGAATTCCCACTTTTATAAACTGAAGCATTACAACAACAAAGGCAAGATGAATTAAAGGAACATCAAGCAAATCTACTTTCCAGTTTTTAAAGTTCAAGACTGCTTCAATACCAGGAAGTGCTCTGTTCTTTTTCAAAAAACCATTGGTGAGTAACATTTTTCTTTTAATTACTTAAGTTTTAAAAGCTGATATATTGATATTTGGATGCTTAAATATATGGTGTATATTTATTTATTCATTTCTCTGAATGCTTTGTTGTGGTGAGATTCTGTATATGTCAAACCTGCATATCCAAAACTTCCTTGGACTTGTTATGTTGTTCATTTATTATAAGTAACTTAAATTTCTAAAACTTGAGTATTTAAACTAGTTGCAGAGTTAAAAAAAATTTGGAATAAGTAAGATTTGTATGTATATGTTCTTCTATGCATAGGGATGTCGACTGAATACATATTAAAGACCCTGTAAACAAACTCATCCATTTATTTCCAAGTTTAAGTTGATCCAATCATTTTCATTTCTTGATCTCATAGCCTTTAAGATTTACAATACAAACAGAAATTGTCTATTTCATCCTAGTTTAAAGTATGAGTTTTATTAAAGTTAAAATAAACTTGTATATTGTTCTGGAAAATCAAATTAACAGACCAAACTATAAATAAGTGAAAACCCCAACATCATGATTCTATGATTCAGGCGTGCAATTTGAAACATCATCCAAACTTATGATTTTTAAAACTAAAACTAAAATTTTCAGTTAAGTATAAAAGGAGCAGTTTGGGTTTGTTCAATTTTTGCTTTTCGAGTAGCCGGAGTCGGTCTCGTTGATCAGAGGGGTTGAGGTTGTGCGAGGGGGTGGAGAAGCTTGCCGAGGTGATGGGAAAAATGGTCGGAAGTGGTCACAGCCACAGTGGCGACAGCGGTAGGTGAATGAAGTTTCTAGACCTCGTTTTTGTCGCGGTTGCATTTTGGTCTCGTTCGAAGACCAGAGACGATCGAGCGTTATGGGGCTGTGGGGGATTCGTAGAGGGGAGGTAGACGAAGGTGTAGCCAGAGCTGCCGACCTTCAGATGGTCGGAGCGACGAGAGGCGAGCGTTGACAGGTTTTCGAGAGGGGGGGGGGGTCCTGTTTGTTCTAGGTTTGGATTTAGGTGCTCGATGGCGATATAGGGGGATCGATCATGAGTTGATGGTCGAGGAGGGTTGTTGGGTTGTTCCCTGACGTGTTGCGTTCGTCGTTAACGAACAGTTGTGGCCGGAGCTACCGTGCATATGCACGGTACAGGGATTCGTGACTGGTGAAGGTTGGGATGTTGTGGGATTTTTTTTGAACTCGAGTTTTACTTGGGTTGAATCACATTTTTACTCGAAGTTTTTGGGTTGAGACTCGAAGCAAGGTGGGAGGCTTGAGTAAATGCTTGTTACAGGTTCCAGAACCTGTTCAATCTCCTGAAGCTTAACTTTAAATTATAACAAAGTTGAACTGAGTTAAACTAAAAGTTAAGTATAGATTCAAGTTTAAATTCAGTTTGCAAATTTGAATTCAAGTTTATTTTTTAAAATTCAAATTTGAACTGAAATAAAAGTTTAAAGTATTTAAAGGTGGATTTCAGGTTCAAAAACCTGACCATCTTCAGATTTTAAATTTAATTTAGAATTTGAAACAGGATTTTTATTAGGGTTTAAATTCAAAGATAAAGTTTAGATTCAAACGAAAACTTTTGAATCTTAAAGTTTTAAAACGAAATTTGGATTTTTAATAAAGAAAATTTAAATCAAGGTTTAAAACAAGTTTAAATCAAAGTTTAAAATTAAATGTTTTAAATAAATAAAGGATCCAAGTTTCTTGAATTCAGATCGAGGTATTTGAATAAGTTTTTAAGTTCTGAATGTTCTTAAAACAAGTTTAAATTAAAATAGCTTTTTAAAAAGTAGATTTGTTTTCAAACAAATATTTAAACTTGATTTTGATAAAGTTCTTATAAAAGGATTATAAACATTTAAATAAATAATCATTTTGAATCTCAAATTCAAAATGGAATTTGGATTTAAATTTTAAAATGTAACGTCCTAATACACTTTAATATTAATAAAGTCATCAATAAAGAAATAGATTATCTTAGAAATTATTAAGGTATTACAATGATTTAAATGAATAAGATAATTAAGGAATGACTTATGTATTTAATTTATAAATTAATAATTTAGATTAATTTATAACTAGAAATTAACTAAGAAGTAAATTAAGTAATGTTATTAGTTAATGAAGATAATTAACTAAAGATTATTAATTAATTAATATATATGGTAAATTTTGATAATTAATAAGATTAATTAGATAATCTTTTGTAAGTAGTTAAATGTAATTACTTGATAAAAAGTAATTAAGAGATTAATTACTTATTGTAATTAATTTTGATTAAATGATTAAATTAAGTTAATTAATTTAGTTTAATTAATTTAAGGAAATCATTTGATAAGTATAATTACTTAGTGTATTCAATGGAGCACAATTACTTAAGGAAGTAATTAATGTTAATTACTGAATGTAATTAATGAAAGATGATGTGTTAATAAAGTAATTCGGATAATTACTTTTATAATTAATCATGGGATTAATTAATGGAGATAATTAATTATGGGAATAATTAATTTATTAATATGGTAATTAAGGATAGTAATTACTGGAATGATATTAACCAAGGGTGATTAATAATTCTGTTTAATTAAAAATTAATCACTTAATGTGATTAATAAAGTAATTTAATCTGAATTAGAGATCATTAATTCATATAATTAATGATGTAAATTAAGAATTGTTTAATTAAGAAATAATTAATAATGTGGTGATTAATTGATGTGATCAATTAAGAATAAATGTAGTCAATTAAAAATAAAGTAATTAAATGTTAATTACTATAAATAATTTAGGATAATTAATTTGTAAAATTAATTAAAGACTAATTTCCTATTGTAATTAGAAAATGATTAATCAAAGGTGATTAATCAAGACGGATATTTAGAGGATGATTAATTAATTTGATTTGTAATTAATTAATGGTTGTATAAGCAAGATTTATAGATGAAGTAATTAATTTAATTTATTTTAAATTAATTAGAGATAGGAGTAGTTAATTTAATTCATTTTAAATTAATTACAAATGGAATGATTATAAATCATTGCTTATGAATGAATGATATTGATATTTCATTTGATGATTGTGATCTAACATGAATAATATCTATGTGATATGGATGCATAGTTAAGTATGATAATATTTAATTATCTGTTTGGATGATAATATTGATTATCTATATGTGATGATGATGTGATTATCTATTGTGATGTTATGAATATTCCATTTGTGTGTATGTTGATTATATTGAATTAAACTGTTAAGACTAAATAGACAACTTGGCCTTAAAAGACATGTTTTGGATTTCGATGAGACCGGAATCGGTTTTCCGCATTAGGAATATCCGAAAACCACATCGTTTCCAAATTAACGATAGGTCGTGAATCTGAAGTGAAGATGAAGATTCAGAATGCAAGGGTTATCGTCGTTAACTCTGAGGGTGATTCCAAAATGAGTGTAACGAGATAATGCCTTCGGTTTCGTTCGAACCCGGAACGAACTTGTATGGATTGAATGCTTTCAACACATCGTCGGGCGGGCGATGAGCATTCTAAGAATTATGTTCTCTAAAGGTAACTGTAACCTCAAGCCTCATCAACCGGGAATGGCTAAAACAGGGGAGGTGCAGCAAGGTTAGGTGGGTCATGCCCAAGCAGGACAAGGATATTCCCCTGTCTAGATGTCCCTTTATTTTCGGCTGTGTGGGCGGTTGATTGTAACAACTGCCGGGGTTTATCTTGTTCAGGACTGTTCAGTAAGGAATGGTTCCGGCCTTGTGTTGTAGGGGGTCGGGAGTGATCCTCGGTACGTTGATCTAGGCCACGTACTGTGACGGGCGGTACCCCAGTAGCCCTGCCATTGTATGGAATCCACAATCCAATAAGTGCCAACGGTTTTGATTGTATTACCCACTTTTGTGGCTAGTAGCTGGAATTTAATAGATGTAACAATTTCGGCTATTTTCTATTTACTTGAAAACCCTAGACCTATTATAATATCACAGAATTTCCTATCAAATGTTTTGGTTAGCGTAAGGTAAAAACTTTCCCATGTTTATTTGTGGGGAGTCTTACGTGATACCTTTTGTTTTCAAAAGATTTTCAAAGTTAAGCAACTTAAACCTGTTACTCATACCAGACCCATGTCTGACCTGGAGTTTATTTTTGTTTTTCATAAACTCTCGGGTACCCAAATTTTTACGGGTAGCCAAGGGATTCAGGTTGGCTTTGACGAATTCTGGAGGAGCAATGGAGCAGGTGGCTTCAGCATTGTAGATATATATGTAGTTCCTCTGTGTTGGTATCTCTGTATTGTATTGAGGTGTATTAACTAGACAGGTGTTTATAACTGTCTAGTACGTGATGTATTTTCTGTATAACTCTAACTGATGTTGTATATTATGTAAATACTTATGTGATTATTATATTTTATTCGTTCCGCTGTGAGATTCTGATGTTGTTCTTCTTTCTTCTCTATCTTTTCTATTTTCTCATCCCTTTCTTTCTTAAAGACGGAACGTCCTCCTGGGCCTAGGAGGGCGGGTCGTCACAGTTGGTATCAGAGCGCTAGGTGGAGTGAATACCTAGGCTCTTGAGTGTTTTCTTCCCCGAGAGAGCGTATTTGTAATATATATATATATATATATATATATATATATATATATATATATATATATTTCTAACTATTGTTAGGTTACCTGTTCGGGTTTTCCAATAAGCTATAAAGGTAGATAGGTAGGGGTGTGTGTAACACAACTCTCTATGGTTGGAAGTGTAATTGTCGAGACTGTAGACTTAATACTGTCTCGAGTAAGCTTTGGGTGGTGTAAGGATTTCATTGATCTCTGAAGGAAATCTGTTAAAGTTCGGAGTTCTTTTTGAAGTGTAGTTTGGTTGAGCTAGAGTTTGGATCTGTCGATTGGGCAGAAGCCAGTCATGATATCTTGATACATCAAGGTATAGTAGTTGTGTGATGAGACACCGTGGCTATGGATGTTTCCGAAGGTGTTCTTTGGAACAAGTAAGGAAGAGTGTCTGTTTTGGAGTTGTCGCTGTGTTCAGTTGGGTGTTTCTGTTTGCTTTGGAGTCCGAGTTTCTCGAAGAGCTTTGGATTAGGAGGTCTTCGGGCTTAGCAGTTTTTCTTGAGGAAACTTCAGAAGCAGCATAGTAGTTCCATTTCTTCGATGGATTGGCCACATAGGTGTAAGCTATTCTGTTTGGCAGAAGGAAAGCAGTCTCTCTGGAATTAGGCTGGATTGATCGCCAAAGTGACTTGCGATAATTTGAATGTTCTCTTGTGTTTCCGAGACATTTTTTTGGATGTCTTCAGGAAGTCAAGATTTGATCAACATCTGGAGATTAGGTTTGGTATCGACTGGATTTCCAGGAGTGGTACTGATGGATCAGATTAGTAATAAGATGATTTTTGAGTTGTGGAAGTAGCTCAGGTTTTGGAGAAACTTCGGAGTTTTCTTTTTGGATATGTGAGCTTTATTTTGGAATGTGTTGACCAGTCTATGCTTGAGTTCATCTTCAGCATTTTCATCTGTTCAGTCAGAGTTGCGCAGTGGAAGCATGGTGGCAGCCGTTTTAGTTTTAAACCAATGGCATGTTGAAATATTTGATGGAGAGTTCTACAGGAAACTTTTCAGAATCTGAGGCCCGATTGGAGTGCACCTGTTTTATCTCTATGAGAGAAGTGAGTTCTGTTTTCTGTTTTGGAATAGAGTTGTGTTCTGAGTCTGGTTGAGATTGGGAAGATCATTTTGTTGGATTGTATTTGGTCCAGTTTATTTCTAGGACATCAGCAAGAGTTGAGCTGATCGGGAAAGATGAAGGAAGCCCAGGATCGTCCGAGGAGTTTTCTGGATAAGAGACGGAGGAATTTGGATTCCAAAATCGGGGGTTTGATTTTGGATACGTGTTTGGTCTTCAGGATTGAATTGTCGGTTTGGATAACTGGAATTCATTGTGTTTCATGTATCTCTGTGGGAGTACGTGTAAGACCTATCTCTGGTTGTAGAGTCAGCATTTCAGGGAGTCTTGGTTGTTGATTCAGACTTGTCTATAGTCTGATATCCTGTCTTGTTCGTAGATCTAGATGAGTGGAAGCTCTGTAGCTTAGTAGTATTGGTTGTTTGGATTTTATAGAGCGAGTAACCCGGTATTTATACTTGGGGAAACTCGAGGAAAATTCTATCCGGAATTTTGTCTGGGTATTTAGATTTGTTTGTTTGGATGAATTGGTTATTATAGTTGTTAGCTTATGATTGATATATGCTTGTGTTTTAAAATAAATATTTAATTAAATTATTAAATTACCTTTGTTTTAAATTTCGGGGACGAAATTCTTTTAAGGGGGGAAGAATGTGACATCCCGGAAATTTGGGGCAATATCAATTTAATAATCTACATTAAAAATTAAATTAAATTGATAATATTTGTTAATAAGATTTGAATCGATTTAATAATCTTCTTTTAAATAAAAATTTAACTGATAATTTATCTTTTAAAAGCTAAATTAATTATTTATATTTACAATATATATATCTATATATTTGTATATATTGTAAATAGTTAATCTTTGTTTTAAAATTAATAAATAAAGACGTGTCTAATTTTAATATTTCTGATAATTTGGAAATTTGATTTAATTTAATATTAAACTATTAAATAAATATCTATATGGTTTGAAATACTTATGATAAATGTTTAATAGTTAGAATTTACTCTAGTTTAAGTTAAATTTATAATTTATTAACAAAAAGATTTCTTTATTTTCTTTTTAGTATAGCTGGACAAAAATATGTTTTATTTACTCATGATCAAGTTATTTGTTTAAAAATAGATTCTCGCCTAGGTTTAAATTTAAATAAAAAGATTGTTTTATTCTTTTTAATTTAGCTTTATAAAATAAGTAATTTATTTATGTAGTGATTATTTCATTTAATAATGAGTTATTTTTTAAAAACAATATCTAAAATAGATATGCAGGTAATCAAAGTAAAGTGTTTCAGGCATGTAGAATATGTTTGTTGCTGTAAGAAACTATGCAGGCAAGTAGTAAAAGAAATGCAAGGTTAAGAAAATGCAAAGTAAGGTACAAAACAAATCAGGTAAGTATAGAAGTAAATGTATAAACAAAGTAATAGATAAAATAAAATGCAATGCAAAGCAAAGTATGAAACATAAAATATAAATGTTAGTAGCTTGTAAGATTTAGATTCTGACATGTATAAACATCAAGAATAAAACAAAATAGAGTAAAAAAAAATATGGATATGTAGGCAAGTAATCGTGACTGTAAAATAGATATGTAAGCTAAAGAGTAAACAAAACTAACATATAAAGTAGTTTGTAGAGCAAGCTAATACAAAGCAAAGTATAAACAAAAATATCTAAGCATAAAAACAAGGTTAGCTGTAAACATAAAAGTACATTAACATTTAAAGCTTTCATCTCTAGCATACAAACAAGTCATTTCGAAATTTGTATAAAAATCTTTCAGCCTCCAAAATAAAGCATTTGCCTGATACAAACAAAAGTATCATTGTTCCAACATATGCTTAACCCAGTTAGTACCTACCCCTGTAAACTTCTTTATATATGCATACTGTTTTTAGTTCGTTCATTACAAACCTGAAAATATACAAGTAGAATTCCCACTTTTATAAACTGAAGCATTACAACAACAAAGGCAAGATGAATTAAAGGAACATCAAGCAAATCTACTTTCCAGTTTTTAAAGTTCAAGACTGCTTCAATACCAGGAAGTGCTCTGTTCTTTTTCAAAAAAACATTGGTGAGTAACATTTTTCTTTTAATTACTTAAGTTTTAAAAGCTGATATATTGATATTTGGATGCTTAAATATATGGTGTATATTTATTTATTCATTTCTCTGAATGCTTTGTTGTGGTGAGATTTTGTATATGTCAAACCTGCATATCCAAAACTTCCTTGGACTTGTTCTGTTGTTCATTTATTATAAGTAACTTAAATTTCTAAAACTTGAGTATTTAAACTAGTTGCAGAGTTAAAAAAAATCTGGAATAAGTAAGATTTGTATGTATATGTTCTTCTGTGCATAGGGATGTAGACTGAATACATATTAAAGACCCTGTAAACAAACTCATCCATTTATTTCCAGGTTTAAGTTGATCCAATCATTTTCATTTCTTGATCTCATGGCCTTTAAGATTTACAATACAAACAGAAATTGTCTGTTTCATCCTAGTTTAAAGTATGAGTTTTATTAAAGTTAAAATAAACTTGTATATTGTTCTGGAAAATCAAATTAACAGACCAAACTATAAATAAGTGAAAACCCCAACATCATGATTCTATGATTCAGGCGTGCAATCTGAAACATCATCCAAACTTATGATTTTTAAAACTAAAACTAAAATTTTCAGTTAAGTATAAAAGGAGCAGTTTGGGTTTGTTCATTTTTTGCTTTTCGAGTAGCCGGAGTCGGTCTCGTTGATCAAAGGGGTTGAGGTTGTGCGAGGGGGTGGAGAAGCTTGCCGAGGTGATGGGAAAAATGGTCGAAAGTGGTCACGGGCACGGTGGCGGCAGCGGTAGGTGAATGAAGTTTCTAGACCTAGTTTTTGTCATGGTTGCATTTTGGTCTCGTTCGAAGACCAGAGACGATCGAGTGTTATGGGCTGTGGGGGATTCGTAGAGGGGAGGTAGACGAAGGTGTAGCCGGAGCTGTCGACCTTCAGATGGTCGGAGTAACGAGAGGCGAGCATTGACAGGTTTTCGAGAGGGGGGGTCCTGTTTGTTCCAGGTTTGGATTTAGGTGCTCGATGCCGATTTAGGGGGATCGGTCATGAGTTGATGGTCGAGGAGGGTTGTTGGGTTGTTCCCTGACGTGTTGCGTTCGTCGTTAACGAGTAGTTGTGGCCAGAGCTACCGTGCATATGCACGGTACAGGGATTCGTGACTGGTGAAGGTTGGCACGTTGTGGTATTTTTTTTGAACTCGAGTTTTACTCGGGTTGAATCGCATTTTTACTCGAAGTTTTTGGGTTGAGACTCGAAGAAAAGTGGGAGGCTCGAGTAAATGCTTGTTACAGGTTCCAGAACCTGTTCAATCTCCTGAAGCTTAACTTTCAATTATAACAAAGTTGAACTAAGTTAAACTAAAAGTTAAGTATAGATTCAAGTTTAAATTCAGTTTGCAAATTTGAATTCAAGTTTATTTTTTAAAATTCAAATTTGAACTGAAATAAAAGTTTAAAGTATTTAAAGGTGGATTTCAGGTTCAAAAACCTGACCATCTTCATATTTTAAATTTAATTTAGAATTTGAAACAGGATTTTTATTAGGGTTTAAATTCAAAGATAAAGTTTAGATTCAAACGAAAACTTTTGAATCTTAAAGTTTTAAAACGAAATTTGGATTTTTAATAAAGAAAATTTAAATCAAGGTTTAAAACAAGTTTAAATCAAAGTTTAAAATTAAATGTTTTAAATAAATAAAGGATCCAAGTTTCTTGAATTCAGATCGAGGTATTTGAATAAGTTTTTAAATTCTGAATGTTCTTAAAACAAGTTTAAATTAAAATAGCTTTTTAAAAAGTAGATTTGTTTTCAAACAAATTTTTAAACTTGATTTTGATAAAGTTCTTATAAAAGGATTATAAACATTTAAATAAATAATCATTTTGAATCTCAAATTCAAAATGGAATTTGGATTTAAGTTTTAAAATGTAACGTCCTAATACACTTTAATATTAATGAAGTCATCAATAAAGAAATAGATTATCTTAGAAATTATTAAGGTATTACAATGATTTAAATGAATAAGATAATTAAGGAATGACTTATGTATTTAATTTATAAATTAATAATTTAGATTAATTTATAACTAGAAATTAACTAAGAAGTAAATTAAGTAATGTTATTAGTTAATGAAGATAATTAACTAAAGATTATTAACTAATTAATATATGTGGTAAATTTTGATAATTAATAAGATTAATTAGACAATCTTTTGTATGTAGTTAAATGTAATTACTTGATAAAAAGTAATTAAGAGATTAATTACTTATTGTAATTAATTTTGATAAAATGATTAAATTAAGTTAATTAATTTAGTTTAATTAATTTAAGGAAATCATTTGATAAGTATAATTACTTAGTGTATTCAATAGAGCACAATTACTTAAGGAAGTAATTAATGTTAATTACTGAATGTAATTAATGAAAGATGATGTGTTAATAAAGTAATTCAGATAATTACTTTTATAATTAATCATGGGATTAATTAATGGAGATAATTAATTATGGGAATAATTAATTTATTAATATGGTAATTAAGGATAGTAATTACTGGAATGATATTAATCAAGGGTGATTAATAATTGTGTTTAATTAAAAAATAATCACTTAATGTGATTAATAAAGTAATTTAATCTGAATTAGAGATCATTAATTCATATAATTAATGATGTAAATTAAGAATTGTTTAATTAAGAAATAATTAATAATGTGGTGATTAATTGATGTGATCAATTAAGAATAAATGTAGTCAATTAAAAAAAAGTAATTAAATGTTAATTACTATAAATAATTTAGGATAATTAATTTGTAAAATTAATTAAAGACTAATTTCCTATTGTAATTAGAAAATGATTAATCAAAGGTGATTAATCAAGACGGATATTTAGAGGATGATTAATTAATTTGATTTGTAATTAATTAATGGTTGTATAAGCAAGATTTATAGATGAAGTAATTAATTTAATTTATTTTAAATTAATTAGAGATAGGAGTAGTTAATTTAATTCATTTTAAATTAATTACAAATGGAATGATTATAAATCATTGCTTATGGATGAATGATATTGATATTTCATTTGATGATTCTGATCTGACATGAATAATATCTATGTGATATGGATGCATAGTTAAGTATGATAATATTTAATTATCTGTTTGGATGATAATATTGATTATCTGTATGTGATGATGATGTGATTATCTATTGTGATGTTATGAATATTCCATCTGTGTGTATGTTGATTATACTGAATTAAACTGTTAAGACTAAATAGACAACTTGGCCTTAAAAGACACGTTTTGGATTTCGATGAGACCGGGATCGGTTTTCCGCATTAGGAATATCCGAAAACCACATCGTTTCCAAATTAACGATAGGTCGTGAATCTGAAGTGAAGATGAAGATTCAGAATGCAAGGGTTATCGTCGTTAACTCTGAGGGTGATTCCAAAATGAGTGTAATGAGATAATGCCTTCGGTTTCATTCGAACCCGGAACGAACTTGTATGGATTGAATGCTTTCAACACATCGTCAGGCGGGCGATGAGCATTCTAAGAATTATGTTCTCTAAAGGTAACCGTAACCTCAAGCCTCATCAACCGGGAATGGCTAAAACAGGGGAGGTGCAGCAAGGTTAGGTGGGTCATGCCCAAGCAGGACAAGGATATTCCCCTGTCTAGATGTCCCTTTATTTTCGGCTGTGTGGGCGGTTGATTGCAACAACTGCCGGGGTTTATCTTGTTCGGGACTGTTCAGTAAGGAATGGTTCCGGCCTTGTGTTGCAGGGGGTCGGGAGTGATCCTCGGTACGTTGATCTAGGCCACGTACTGTGACGGGCGGTACCCCAGTAGCCCTGCCATTGTATGGAATCCACAATCCAATAAGTGTCAACGGTTTTGATTGTATTACCCACTTTTGTGGCTAGTAGCTGGAATTTAATAGATGTAACAATTTCGGCTATTTTCTATTTACTTGAAAACCCTAGACCTATTATAATATCACAGAATTTCCTATCAAATGTTTTGGTTAGCGTAAGGTAAAAACTTTCCCATGTTTATTTGTGGGGAGTCTTACGTGATACCTTTTGTTTTCAAAAGATTTTCAAAGTTAAGCAACTTAAACCTGTTACTCATACCAGACCCATGTCTGACCCGGAGTTTATTTTTGTTTTTCATAAACTCTCGGGTACCCAAATTTTTACGGGTAGCCAAGGGATTTAGGTTGGCTTTGACGAATTCTGGAGGAGCAATGGAGCAGGTGGCTTCAGCGTTGTAGATATATATATATAGTTCCGCTGTGTTGGTATCTCTGTATTGTATTGAGGTGTATTAACTAGACAGGTGGTTATAACTGTCTAGTACGTGATGTATTTTATGTATAACTCTAACTGATGTTGTATATTATGTAAATACTTATGTGATTATTATATTTTATTCGTTCCGCTGTGAGATTCTGATGTTGTTGTTCTTTCTTCTCTATCTTTTCTATTTTCTCATCCCTTTCTTTCTTAAAGACGGAACGTCTTCCTAGGCCTAGGAGGGCGGGTCGTCACAGTTAGAAATTCCCTATGGGTTGAAATGATACAAAACCAAACGGTCTTATAGATTAGGAAAAATCATTATGGGTTGAAATGATAAACCCAAGCGACTTTATTGATTTTGAAATTTTTTGGTTGCGGGTTGAAATGATATAAATACGTAAAATCAAATAATTGCGGATTGAAATGATAAATATCACTTGACCATAATATAGAAAATTATATACGGACACCGTTGGTTTATTTTGTAAAATGATATCCAAAGTTTTGGAAGGAGATATATGGGTTTTAATAAATATTGATTATTTTATTGTAATATAAAGTTTTTATTTTGATTTACATGTGAAGTTAGATTTTTAAATTTATATGTTTTGGAAATTTTTGAATTACAAGAAAATAGGTGTAGGGAAGAAGTTGCGAAAAAATTTAGTCTCAGAGACAGCAAGTTTGATTTTTAGTCTGAAAGACATTGGCTAATGTAAACAGAAAATGATAGTTACAACTATCATTCTGTGATTTACACTAAAAAGTGTCCTTCAGCCTAAAAAGCAAACTTCTTGTCCCTAGAACTAAATTTTCCACAACTTTTTCTCAAGCCTAAAATCCCCTTAAATTATAAGTTAAGTTTTGAAAATTTAAATTTTAAGATTTTACTTATATTTTTAATATTTTTTAAAATATACAAAATTAGATTTAAAATAGATTTAATTTAATTTAACAAAAACTAATTTGACTAATATATATATATATAATATGTTTTAGTATTTGTTTAAATTTTAATTTAAAAAATTAGATTTTGTAATAATTTTAATAAATTAAGGTTGGAAAAATGAATTGAAATTTATTTTGAATTTCATTTGTTTAAGAATTGTATTTAAATAAAAATTGATTTGAAACTTATTGATTTTGAGATTTCAAAGATATAATTTTTATAACTTGATAACTTGATTTTGATTAAAGAGGATTAAATGAATATTTTTAAATTTAAATAAAATTGAATTTGAATATTAATTTTGATTTAAATTTGTAATTTGAGATTTTTATTTAAATGTTTAACTAAAGGTGATTAAATGGATATTTTTAAATTTCAATAAAATTGAAAGTGAATATTAAATTTTGATTTAAATTTGTAATTTGGGATTTTATTTAAATGCTAAAAAAATGATTAAGTGAATATTTTCAAATTTAAATAAAAATAAAGTTGAATTTTGAAATATAAATGAAATTTATTAAATTGAGTTATTGTAGATGTTTTAATATTTAAATTTGGAAACCTATTGAATTGAAAGTGGTTTAAAATTATAGTTCAACCTGAATTTGAAATCGATATAAATTAAAATGGTTTTAATAAGAATTTTAATTGAACCTTTTACCCTTTTAATTGAACTTATTGAACTGAGATTGATTTAAAGAATTTTAATTGAACCTTTTACCCTTTTAATTGAACTTGTTGAACTGAGATTGATTTAAATCGAATGTTTGAACTAAAGTTGATTTGAATTGATTTTATGATTGGAGGAAACAATTCTTATTTGAAACTATTTTTGATATAGACTATTTTAATATATTCACTATTTTTAATATATAAACTATTTTAATATATAAACTATAAACTATTTTAATATATTACTTATTTTTAAATATATAAACTAGTTTAATTTATAACTATTTTAATATATATACTATTTTTAATATATAAACTATTTTAATATATAAACTATTTTAATATATAAACTATTTTAATCTATAACTTATTTTAAATATATAAACTATTTTAATTTATAACTATTTCAATATATGTACTATTTTCAATATTTAAACTGTTTTAGTTGGAACTTTTATAATTTAGTTTTAATGGAATTAAATGTGAATATTTGATATGATGGTTTAAACTATTCTATGGTTATGATTTAAAGTGAAATATGATTTTGGAAGTGGTTATGATTTAAAGCGAAATATGATTTTGGAAGTGAATATGATTTCTAAAGTGAAAAAGATTTTGAAAGTGATTTGATTTTGAAATAAATATGATATTTTGATATGAATTATGAACTGTTTGAAATATAAAATGCTCATGGTGTGAAATAAGCATTTGGTTGTTAAAGAAACCGGGATCGGATATTGTCATACTCTGTCAATAACGAAAACCACTTTAACAACTGTGCACGTGGTGGAGATTTTAGAATGAAGTAGGATGATTTGGTGAACGTCTATATGAGGTATGAACGCAGCCCTGACTCCCTTGAGTTAGCTTGATGTGGCTAAAACATGAGCTATATCTGGTCCAAGTAAGGTTGCACCTTCGATCAGGAACATTTCTTCGATACCATTTTATTACTTTGTGATTTGATTGGGTGCACCTTTGATTTTGAGAGTGTGTCTCGAGGTGGGCGGTAGTAGCTGCTATGCGTTACCACCAGCCTGTTTTTGCAAAACGGTAGAATCCTACCCTAGGCATTGTCTTGCATGCCTTGTCACATGCCTTATGGCGCCCTCTATGAGTTTGGTTCGTACCGTACCTATGGAGTGCCATCTAATAGCCCTCCAATTTATGGAGGAATCGCGGTACTATATAGGCTATGGGAATATATAAAAATGTGTTTAGGCGGATATGGTAATGCCTTAATGCTATTTTAATATTTTATTTTACTGTAGACATTATCTATGTAGAGTATCGTACAGTGTATGTAGATAGTTTAACGGATCCTTAAAGGATGGAATACCAACATCCTTTAAGTTATTTGCATTTCACTTGAACATTTCACTTGAGTTGATTTACTTGAATAAGAATGTTAATCCTAACTCAAGTGTTTTGTGTTCTGCTTTTTGCTCGGGTCAGACTGATTGTCACGGCATTTGAGACTCACCTTTGGAGATTAGAGCTTTACTTGAAGATCTGTCTCTATCTATTCAGTTTTCAATTGTTTCAGTATTTCCAGTTGTTTATGTTCAGACTTGTAAGTTGCTTTTGTATAGTGACCTCTATGTGTTGGATTTTTATTGTATTTTACTTTTGAATCTAATATTCTATAGTAGCCTCATGAACTATTATTTATCGTTTTCCGTTACTTATTATTGTAAAACTCCGTGTCTATGATTCTTTGGTTAATTTATTTACTGTATATGCTAAGTTTTGCCAAATATAAATTAACAATCTGTTATTTTGAGAAATTCAAGTCTGACATATGTGGATGATTGTCGATTTGAATGGTTCGAAATGGCCGGTCATTACAATATGAACATAGTTAACGAAAGTATGCTTCCTTGAGCTAAGAGAATCATGCTAACAAAAAGATGTATGGCCACATCATAATCAAAATTGAAAACTATTTTTTACTTAACAGAGCTATATTCTTTTGATTACACTTGCGACTTGTTGAATTTACTTACTTTTCTTTCTTTACCTTTATTGATTTCTACATCATAATCCAAATTATTTTATAGATTTTAATAATTAATTAATTAACTAAGTGATTTCTAACATTTTCTATCATTTTTCTCTTTTCTATGATTGTAAAATTAATTCCAAACACATGTGAAAATTGAAAAAAGTTCCCAAAAGTTATTTTTGCCTTTCTTATTACATGTAGAAATTTCAAACTAAAATAATTAATTTTCATATTTTCAATTAACTAAATTAGAAAATACTTATTGTAAGTCTTATAAAATGCATAGTAATTCATAAAAATATGGAAAAAAAAATTCTAAATATAAAATCCTTCTCTAAATTTGTATTTTCTACTACATATCCAAAATTCATAGTGATTTGGGCTCATATGTTCAAGTTATGATCAAACTAGTTTACTAACTTTTATGTGAATATATGTATAATCATTTCCAGTACCTAAACATTCATATTCATGCATTAAAAACCATTAAAATTTTGTAAAAGCTTTTAAGGGGTGATGCTTGCGATTGAGAAAGTCGAATGTATATAATCAGAGAATATAACAGTAAATGCAACATAGTAAGTAAAGTAACTAGACAATCAATTTATACTAGTTCAGACCTCTCTTCCTACGGCCGGTCCTAGAACTAATTTTTGGAATTTTCACTAAATAATTCTCACTTCACCCAGAGGAACAAGCTTAAAAAACTTCTAGAAAACCAAATTGAACTTCAACAAAACTTCCCGAGGACACCATAACAGGATTTCATAAATTTTTAGTAATATATTGACTTTAACTAACTTGTCTTCAAGTAGATTTATTTATCAATAATGTTGTATAAAGACTCCTATAACCAGCATAAATGATCAAAATGGACGTAAAGAGGCTAAGGGATTAAATGCAACGAAATTCTAAGGTAGGTAAAATGAACGATCACTGCTTATAATCTTTATTTGAAATTGAAAGCAATAGGGTTAGGGAAGTATGGAAGCGCATGTGCAAACATAAAAAAATAATCATTTTAAGACTTGATTGGATTATTAATTCTTTGATATAGGGGGTTTATATAATTACTATAGGAATGTCTCTGAAGAGTTACAACTATGAGAAAAGTCCTTGGAATGAATAGGAGAGTAACAAAGCAAGAAGAAGCAACTATGGATGAAGAGGCACGCTGATCTGAGGCCAACAACCATAATCGATAAACTGATTATTAATTAATTGGTATATTGATTACTTTTCAAGTGGTACATCAACTATTAATTGATCAATACACTGATCGTTAATCATGTATATTGAATAGTTGTGTTTCTTCTATGCACTAGTACTTCTTTGCTCCTTCAAACATGTCCAAACAAACGTAAAACATCCATAAAAATACTAAAAAAAATTAAAGGATATTTTAGGTTGTGTGGAAAATTTTGAAGACATTTGGATATCATTTTTGCAGTTTAAACCATTTGTAATCTTAATGACTCGATAATCGACACATAGTGCATACTTGTATATTTCTTCATTTTGGTTCATCTTTGAGTGTTGTTATGAGTTGTATATGAATTATTATCACTAAAACGGGTCTTCTAACTTCACGACAATAGTTTGTACAAGAGCCTTCATCGATTTCCATTATATTTCATCTTCTATGTAAATGCTATTATACCTGAAATTACTTGATAAAATTATTAATAGCATTCTCACATGGTTGTTATCATCAAAATGCTATAACCATGTTTCCAACGTTCTCCCACTTTTTCAAGACGAGAACAATATGATTTATATGAATAAACTCCCACTAAATATATATTCCTCCTGTATTTATGCATTCCCCCCTACATTTACGATTTAATGCTTTACATATTCTCCCACTTTGTCATAAACTAAATGGAAGAAAAATTCGACAAGTAAAAAAGTATTTTTTGAAAATCACATAAAGGGTACTATAATAATTTCTAAATATAGAACATTTAAATGTTAAAAGTTAAGTTTAGTATGTCAATATTATTTTCTTGAATGAGCATCTAATATTTTTGCAAAAAATAAAGTATAATGATGGTCAATTATCTAAACCACTAACCCAGCATTTGTCTAATTTAGGAGAAATAAAATAACATAGATTTATCAAATTTGCTGATGTCCACTGTTATACCCCAAAATTTTCTAAAAATTGAGTAGGAGTATCGATACAAAATAAGTCATCGCATGTTGAGAATGAAGCATCACATATTGACACAAATTAGTCATTACATGTTAGAGATAAAAGAGCCATTGCAAGTTGAAACTAAAGCCATAGCATGTTGAAGATGATTAATGACATCTCAAGTTGAAGATGAATGAGCCATCGCAAGTTGAGTTACTGAAGCTATCACAAACTGAGAGGCCTAAGCAATCACAAGTTGAGTTGTTGAAGCTATCACAAGTGGAGATGTCTAATCTATCACAAATCGATATAACTAAGCTTTCACAAATCAAGATACCTAAGCTATCTCAAATCAAGATAAATAAGCTATTTCCAGTTGATTAAATTGAAGCCATCGAAAGATGGTGAAAATGAAGCTATTGCAAGTTGTTGAAGTCAAGCTATCGTAAATTGATGAAGTTAGGCTATCACAAGGCAATAACATTGAAGTCTTCGCAAGTTAAAAACATTAAAGCCATTGCAAATTGATGGCATTAAAGTTAACAACAATAAGATATCTCATATTAAGGACAATAGAGCTATCGCATATTGAAGGAAATACTGTTGCTAATTTAGAAACCTACTAGAAAAATACCCTCATTAAGCAACTTGACATTTACCAATTAGTCCAGTCATGTAACTTGACCATAAAGATATTGAAAATGAGTCACGTTACATGGTGAATCGGCAACATGCTAGGTCAACAAGAATCTCAACTTTTCATTTTCTATCTGTGCCACGTGTCAAAATTCCAAAGGCCTAATTCTTTTATAAATAGATATGTATCCCCCACTAAGAAGGGGTGGATTCCAAACTAGTCTTCTTCTACATTTTCATTTTATGACATTTACACTTGTAGAGCTTGAATTTGGGATATTTATGGCTGCTTAGCTTAGATTGTAATTAAGACTTTGTAGTAAAGGACTTTAACATTTGACTATTGCATATTATCTTTTTTATCTATTGGACTACAATCATGCTTTCTCAAGGACTTTCTCCCTTGCTCAAGAATACAGAAAACTTTTTCTATTGCATATAACTTGAACATAAGTTATGCCTAACTTTAGGATTAACGTTTTTCGTGCATTCACTGAGAGTTAAGTTTGGGAAAGATTACCTATTTACCTTCCTATTCTCATGAAAAATGGAAAGACCCACAAGGAAAGTTATCATCCAACAACAAGATGACTTACATAATACTACTTATGCATAATGTGACTCTTCAACTCAATGTTGAAAACATTGAGGTAGGGCAAGCTATGATACTATTAGTAATAATGATTGTAGAAACTAACTTTAAAGCCATGCAAAAGCACCTTCAAACTATGCAAGAACTAATCAAAATGTTGGTGTTTCAAAAATCATCGATAACAACCGGAAGGACAAAGGGTGATAATGGGGAGGAGGCCGAATCTCCTCAAAGAGATGTTCATGCATCACTTTGGGAAGTAAGAATGTTGGGTTTTAGAGCCCTAAAAGAAGGATGAAGTTAGAATAACCAAGATGGTCAAAACTCCTATTAACCCTTACTTCGACTTGGGAAAAGAATTAGAAGCCAAAAATCATCCTACTTGAAATAAAACAAAGAGAAAAGGTCCCCGCTTGTACAATCCTCTAGTTTAATTTCTCAAAAAGAATACGAAGTAGAATGAAAAAATATGGGAATAACGAAGCATACTTAAGAGTTTTAGCGAACAAAATGATAAAGGATATGATAGATGTAAAGGAAAAAAGAATGATGGATCCTAAGGTTAATAACAACTTGAAGGAAGCTCCGTTTACTGAAGAGATTATTAAGGTTCCATTACCATCTTATATCAAAATTCCTTTGATTAAATATGATGGATCAACTAATCCAGACAACCATTTATTGGCTTTGGAAAGCCAAATGGACTATAGGATGTTTCGGGAATATTAAGATGCAGGTTATTCCCCACTACATTCTTTGGTGCAGTGTAAAATGGGACCGCCGCTATTAGTGGAACACCATTTTCTTATGAATTTTCAACACATGGTCAACATAGATGCAAGTGTCTTAGAAAATATAAAACAAAGGCCACGAGAGTAGCTGAGAGAGTATCTGAAAAGATTCAACACTTAAGTGAGTGTAACGACCCGCTATTTTTAACTATTCGCATCCGCACATGTCGGACTTGAATAATTCAAAATACCGAATTGTTAATTTAAAATTTGGCAAAACTGAACATATATAGTAAATAAATAATCACAGAATCACAGACACAGAGTAATAATATGCAGCGGAAATAAAAGAGATAGTAGTTCATGAAGCTACTACATAATATATAAGATACATCAGAGTTTACAGCAGAAGAGTAACACGATACATCAAATACAAATCAAAATACATCACTGGAATCATCGAATACCGAAGGCAGAATAGATGGCTGGATCTTCAAGCAAAGCTCCAACTCCAAAGGTGAGTCTCGAAAGCTGAACCACTCAGTCTGACCCGAGCGTAAAGCAAAACACAAACACTCGAGTCAGGATTAACATTCTTATATCAATAAATCCAACTCAAGTGAAATAACAATTGAAATACAAGTAACTCAAAGGACGTTGGAATAACCATCCTTTAAGGATCCGTTAAACTATCTACTATGTAGTAGTATACGCTAAATAGATAATGTCTATCAGTAATATAAAATATCAAAATAGTGTTAAGGCGTTACCATTATCCCCCTTAACACATTTTATAAATGTCATAGTCTATACAGCACTGTAAACTCCACCGTAAACTAGTGGGATATCAGGGAGTACTCCATAGGTATAACACAAAACAAATTCGTAGTTGTCGCGTATATGGGAATACAAGTATGACAAGGCACATGAGGCAATACCCAAGGTAGTGAAACTACCGTTTGCCTGATCCGGACTAGTGAGAACGCATCGCCGCAACGATCGCAACACCGCGAAACAACGCTCCTGAAATTCCGAGGGTGCACCAATCAATAACAAGTAATGAGTAGTTTTCGAAGAAGTGTGTTCGCTCGAGGTGGCTAACCCCATTTGGCCCGGCACGGCTCCTGGTTTTAGTCATTTCCAATTTGACACAAGTGTCAAGGCTATCCATTATCGTTCTCTTTCTTCAGTCATCACGTACATCATTCCAACCACTTCATTCTGGATCATCACTCCACGTATAGTTATTAAAGTGGTTTTCGGTTTAGATAGAGAGTATATCCATAACCGATTCCGGTCTCTTTAATAACTTTCGTAATTATTGTACCGATTGGTCGTTTAATAAATTTCAAAACCAATTCAATTTCATATTCAAATAGAATTTAAAATCAACATTTCATTTGTCCTTTACACTCAATTTCCAAAATCTACGTTTCAAAACCTCCTAATTACAATTTCAAAATCTTTTAATTCAGTTTCAACTTTTATTTAAACAATTCAAATATCGATTAAAGCTCGTATACCAATTTCATTTCGAAGTTATTAAATTAATTTAATTTTCATTCAAATCAATCTAAATTTATTTATCGATTTCATTCAATGTTCGTTAAGTTAATTTATCATTCAAAACAATTTCCATTAATTTCCAATTCGTTAAATCAATTTCTTAAGTTCAACTTCATTATATCAACTTACAAATTTAGTTCAATTAGATTCGTCAAATCAATTCTTTAAATTACAAGTCTTACGTTAATTTCGATAAATCACATTCATTTCAATAAATCACATTTGATTTCTTATTAAAGAAATACAATTTCCATTATTTATTTACTTAGTTACAAATTTCAACTCGAATAATAAAGAAACTAAATTTCACATATTCAAGAAGTTTAATTTCACTTATTAATTTACTTAAATAATTTTCCAAAATTTAATAAATAAAGAAACTCATTTCATTTATTAACGAAGTTCAATCCACTTATTCAAAAGTTCAATTTCTGTTATCAAAGAATTCAATTTTTATTCAATTATCAATAATTAAATCTTATTCAATTATTAAATAATTTCAATCTTAATTATTAATAATTTCAAAACTAATAATTACAACTTGATCATAAATTCAAACTTAATTATTAAATCATTTCCACTTAATTAATTCCACTTAATTATCCAATCATTTCAACTTAATTATAAATTCAACTTAATAATTTCAAACTTAATTATAATTATTTCAAATTTAATTATTAAATGGTTTCAACTTAATAATTTCAAAACTCAATTATTATTAATTTCAAATTATTTATTAATAATTCCGAATTTAATTATTAAAAAATTAAATTTCAAACAACGTTCTTTCATCAATTACTACGTTAATATTTTTTTTTCAATCTTTACATTTTCCTTTCAAAAATGCAAATTCCGACTTTATTTCAAAACTTATTCTTTGCTCGAATAAAATCATTATTTTATTTTAAAATCAAATTATTGACCAATCGGATTTTTATTTAATTCTCTATCCTAAGTCAAGTTCATTTGGGTATTTATCATTTCAACCCGATTCCAATTCAATACAAAAATCAAAGCATAGCAAAGGGAACTTGCAGTGTGATAACTGGGATGGTGTCAAAGTAAATAAACAAGCAATAACAATCAATCAATAACAATCAAATAATCAATCCAAATAATCCCGAAATAATAGTATTAATTCACCTTTTTGTTGTGCAAATTAATATAATTATTTCTAGAATCTACACTATCATTTCATGTAGATTAAAGATTACTACATTACGGGTTTTCAGTTGTCGTTCAATTTCAATTTCAATTCTACAATAATTTATTCAATATACGTTCAAGGTTCATAGTGTAATTTATCAAATTCTACGTGTCAATTAACTTAACCATTTCAAGGGGTCATTTTATTCAAATTAACTAATCAAATTCAACACATATGTCGATTCAAAAATTTTAAACTATCCTACGACAAATTTCAATTGCATAATATTTATCACTTATACATTACAATTTAACATCCAATATAAACAACAAACAACAATCAATTATCAACCAAACTGGGTTATTATTGCATACATAACAGATAACGGTGTCAGATGTCAAAGGTGGACTGATACATAAATAATAGTGCAATAAATAACAGCAGCATATTTCAATTGTCGTTTCAATTGAAATCAAATTTAATAAATAAAAGAACATTAATCGTGAGTGATTGCTCACCTTTCGAGACTAGAGAGATGAATAGACAACGAAGTTGAGTCACGGATCGTAAGCACGACTTTCGGAATAACTAGATTGGCACGAATCGACTAGCAAAGCTGTTAAATATGAATCGTCGAAATCAAATCAGAATAGGAGCGATGAAAGTAAATGGTATCAATGAACATATATACATAACTATATTCCAAAATTAAACACATAAAATATATAATAAAAAAATCAATTTTAAACATATATTTTCAAATCGATATTTAATTTAACACAGATAAAATTCCATAGATATGCATTTCTAACGCCATCTTACAATTAAATCACATCTATTTTTAAATTCAACATATTATCATTTATTATTATTATTATTATTTTATTAACAACAATATCCAAAATCATCTTTCTTAAATACAACATTTAAAAGAAATCAAATCAAAACATTCAACACAGCAATAATTACAAAACATGTCATGCGTCAAAGTTTAACCATATAATTCTATGTGCTACAGAGATCGAAATGGTCTGAAATTTGGTATGAATAAAGATCAAAACTTGTATTTCAAACTGCAAAAGAATCACTTGATTTGGACAAGAGACGAGAAAAGTTACGATGTCACGAACATAGACTCAGGCCATGTTGCGACTGTCAAATGTTCAGGTCTGAAAACCTCTCTGGGCCTGACTTTCAGGTAAGAAACAGAGGACTGAACCACCTCGTATGAAGCTAAAAATTTATATACAGAAAGTAGAAAACTTTATCTTTTAAACAAAAAGGGAATCACTGTATTCCGAAGTAAGACGGAAGAGATACGATGCGTCAAACATGAACTCAGGTCGTGTTTGCAGCAGTGTAAAATAATTTCAAGTACAAAAGAACAACTGTCTGGGTCAAACTTCTAGATCCTCGACCACTAATCAAACGATGTCGGATTTTGCTGAAATTTGACATGCATAAACTAGGTAACTTCAACTCTTTTTTAAAAATAGAATCAACTCATTCCAATAAAACATGAGTGAGATATGATATCGTGAACATGAGGTCTAACTGCTGTTCAGAAAAAAAAAAAGTAAACAAATATCACCTACAGTATAGAACAGTAAAATATATGAAACAGTAATATGAGATACAGTGACCGAAAAGAGGAGCAACTAAAATGTCTGAAAGCTTATATATGCGAATATAAATTTTGATAATTTATACACTATGTTTACCTACTTGCAAAATATAAACGCATACCTAAATTATAAAAGAGAGCAGGTGAGAAGTGAGAAAGCGGATGCACGCAGAGGTTAGGTAAAGCAGAGGTGGTTTCGGGTTGTGCACGGCTTCCAGACGAGGCTTGTGTGAGTGCAATGGTGGGTCTCGAGTTGGCTGCACGATCAGGGAAGGGTAGGCATGGGCAGAATCTGAAGATGCATAGGTGGGGTCGGCTACGTCAGTGGCTCGGTGAACGGCAGGCATGCCGGGGTGAAAGTGGAAGGGAAAGTGAAGGAGAGGAGTTCGACCGTGCTTGGTGGTTGACGTGGTGGACTTGGAGGGGCATCATGCAGAGGTGGCGAGGTCGGCATGCTATGGCGTATGATAGGTGCAGGAAGCTTGTTGTTTGGGTGGGGAAGTCGGTGCATGGAGGAGGTGCGAGCTTTGGTTCTACAACCTTTTTGCTTTCATTTTTTTTTAAGTAACAGAAGAAGAGAGGAAGGAGGAGGTGTGGCTTGGAAAAGAAAGAACGTGGGAAGTGGAAATGTAATTTGTATGCATAGATCAAAGTGGTGGCCTTAGGTATGAAAGAGCAGGGGGCATGCACGTTTCCAAGGAAGAATTTGAATAGGTGGATATAACATTGGTTAATAAAGATTTAAAAATGAATGCTCTGGCATACTTAGAAGTGGCCTATTACACAAACGAATACAACAGCTTACAGAAGAAGGAAAGTGAATAGATAAGGGGGAACGTATGCGGAAAAAGAGACGGGTTTCTCATATTAAAAAGGATTTAAACTTTATATATACACGGACAATATATATTGTTTTGAACCGAAAAAAAAATGAAAATGAAATGAAGGGACGAACCAGTTATAAGTTTTAATCATAAAACAGTAACTGTCAACAAATGTAATAAAAGCAACGACTATTAGATTTATATGGTAAGTAACGAATGGATACAAAGAATTCAAAAGGCTCAAAACGTACCGATACGGTGAACCGTATCGTAAAGTCCACCACATATCGGACTTTAAAACACAGAATTGAATATGCCGCAGTGATCAGCACGACGAGACGATCAAAATGGTATATAAATATCAGTGGTACGATTGAATTATAAAAATTTAAAATTTTCTACTACGAAAAATGCATGAAAAATAAGATCAACGGAGCTAAACAGGTCCGAATTTTGAAAAACGACCAACTGACATCTTGCTCAGAAGATGGTTTGGAATTTTTCTATGTAAAAATATTTTGGTTTTGAAAAAGTTTTATTTTCATCGCTTTTTAACTGATTAAATTGAAATAATTTTACGCACGAAATAAACTTCCGTATTTTTGGACGAAAATTTACCGGTTGTTATGTTTAACTACACGCATTCCAAATATCAAGTTTATATTTTAAAATTTTATCGTTTAAATTCCCATAAAATTTCAATTAATAACGTTATTAAAACCGGCTAAATTTACGGGTCGTTACAGTGAGTGAAAGAGAAAAGCTACTGCCAAAAAATTTAGGCTAATAGAAAACAACCCACTTTGAAAGGAACTTTATATCCACTAGTTTAAGGTTTTTCAAGACTTTCATTTCGAATCCGATTAATTTGTGTGAGTGGATGAAATCTTTCATGAAATAAGGAAGTGTCAACAAAGAGAAACGTAAGTTTTTTGACTCCTTATAAAAAAAGGAATGTGGACGAAGCATCGGGAGCAAAGTATGTTAACTTAAACCAACCGATTTCATACATGGCTAAGGAAGTAGTAAGATATCCAACATCATTCAAGTCTAAGATGAACCTAGAAAATAATAAAAGAAGGGACTACTATGGTTTTCACAAATTGAACACACACAAAGCTGATGATTTCCTTGTACTAACATGAATTATTCAAAACATGATATAAAGGAAGCACTCAAAGAATTTGTTAAGAACGATCATAAATTCTCAAGATGCAATAGTAATGAAAACCCCCCAAAAAATAACACCGACTTCATGGAAAATGATCCTCTACATATTTTCCACTACCAATCAAACATATTGGCATCATTCATGGAGGTTGGCACATATCTGAAATGAGCAAAGGCACAGGGAATAGAAACATATGAGAAGCAAAGGAAGTAATATATTCAGTAAGAGAAGTGCTTTGGGCAAAAGCTTAAAAAAGCATTGTCCATATTCCAAATCCGATAATAACTCCAAAACAATTAAGAGCGGTAAGGCATCCTCATAATGATCCATTAATGATTACGGCTCAAATTGGACTACCTTTGGTGTCCATAGTACTGGTGGACATTGGAAGCACCATGAATGTAATCTTTAAGGATGCTTTGATCAGATGGACATCCCTCTAGAAAATCTTAAGCTCAAAGTGGAGCCCGTCTTTGGGTTCAAGAATAAAGGCTTAACAATGATTGCACAAATCAAGTTATATGTTCAAATGGAAGTCCTCCCTGCTCTAGGACCATTAAGACTTTGTTTGTCGAGATGGACCAACCATCTTGCTGTAGTATTTCCGAAGGCCTGCCTAAGATGAGACAGAAGCATTAGTTTCTTCAAAACACTTACAAAAATCCTTTTTAAATTCGAATGGGGAACCATGTGGGAAGAGGGTACATTTTTGCTCTTGGGAAATGTATTTTGCAACTCCTAAACAATGCAATAAAGAGGGTGATTCTTGTTACCTATGTTAAATAAATAAAACGAAAATAAATTCCTAAGACCTTGCATATCAATCATTATAAATTGATATCAAAGGCAAATAAATAGAAAATACTAAAGGAAAAGTGCAAGGAGCTTGACAGAAAGATCAAATTATAAGAAAAGAAAAGGAAGCACAACGAGCTAAATCGGAAAAACCAGGATGTGAATTCTAAGGAGATCCTAGAAGGAGTAGTGCTAGAAAGGGATTTTAGAGACAATGAAAATAATATAAAATCTACAGTAGACTTGGAGGAGTTGAATTTAAATACACATAATTTCACCAAAATAGTGAAGATATGGAAAGTGTTAGATAAGAATATAAGGGAAAAACCGATCCTATATCTTCAATCAAATAAGGATGTTTTTGCCTAGAGCGAGGAATTGAGCCTACGATGATGTGTCAAGCACTCAACATAGACCCAAAATTTATCCCTATAAGGCAAAAAAAGACAATTTGACAAAGTTAAAACTGTTGCATTGCAATAAGGGGTTAAAAAATAATTAGAGAATGGATTTATTAGGGATGTTTTCTATCTAAAGTGGTTGGAAAACCTAGTATTAGTTAGAAAGTCTAATGGAAAGTGGAGAACATGTGTAAATTGTATAGATCTAAACAAAGCATGCTTAAAGGATTGTTATCCCCTTCCAAGGATTGATCAACTAGTTGAAGCCACAAGTAGAGTTATTATTGTTTATAGATGATAGAGATAGGGGTATGCCCTAGGGCAATTATATAATTTGCTACATATGTCTAGCTCCATAATCAATCTTGTTTGAAATAAAAGTTGTTTTCTTTCTATTATATGCTTCCTATAATGTGTTATATCAATCAATAAATTTAGTTAAAAGTATGTTTAATAGAAAATTCATAAATGGTATGCCTTGTGATAGTAGTTATAAAGTGTTGTAACCATGGATAATTTATCACAGTGAATATAAAACACCATTTTAAATGTTCCTAATCATTACGCATCAAGATTGGATATCGATATATCCATAGAGGCTAAAGTATGTGCTGTCCAAATATTGGGTAGTGTATTTCTCAAGACTGATGGAA
The DNA here is from genome assembly GCA_030765085.1 of Allium cepa. Classification (NCBI taxonomy): domain Eukaryota; kingdom Viridiplantae; phylum Streptophyta; class Magnoliopsida; order Asparagales; family Amaryllidaceae; genus Allium; species Allium cepa. The sequence goes on along the minus strand of CM060941.1, from coordinate 106,949,977 downwards.
ATGCGATTACCACTACACCAGAAATGACTTTTGGTAGCGTTGAAAAAACGCTACCATAACTTATGGTAGCGTTTTAGAGAACGCTGCTATACGACATGCAACTAAAAGTCTAAAACTTTTTGTTGCATTGTAGTAAACGCTACCAAAAGTCACTTTTAAATGCAACTATAGGTATTTTCTGTAGGATTTAAAAAACGCTACCAAAAGTCACTTTTAAATGCAGCTATAGGTTTTTCCTGTAGGGTTAAAAAAACGCTACCATAAGTCTTTATTTTTTGGTTGCATTTTTTGTTTATATGCTTTTTTTGATTTTCAGTAGCGTTTTTAAAATGCAACTGTATAATTTTTATATTAGTTTACATTTGTTTCTGTAGCATTTCTGAAACGCTACTAAAAGTTATTGGTTGTTTGGTAGCATATTTTAAATGCTACTATTTACGGTTGATGGTTTATACCATTTCCAACAATCGCTTATATACTATTCATATTAAAACGAACGATCAATCGCATAATTTTCATATATTCAAACAAACAATTAAATCACATAATTAGCATATACAAACAATCAATCGTATGATCATCATATTCAAATAATTGCAAAAACATGCTAATCTCACAATCAAATATAATATCCATAATCAATTCGATAGTAGTTTTTCAACAAAATAAGTCACATACTACAAGCATTTACAGACAAGTTTCCACAAATGGTACTAACAAAATACGACAACATATATAACAATTAAATTCATGTTCGTTGCTTGATTACCAATAGTTCTTTGTTGTCGACAGTCTTCGCTTCGAAATAGCTAATTACCTGCAAACGAGTTTAACAATCAACAATATATATATATGTATATGTATATATATATATGTATATGTACATATATATGTATATGTGTATATATATGTATATGTATATGTATATGTATATATATATATATGTATATATGTATATGTATATGTGTATATATATGTATATATGAAAATCATGTAATCTATAACTCGATATTCTATATTAACACATATTAACAAAAATTGTTCTACTTTTATATGCATCCTATATAGTTCCCCAACGAATACACAATATTCAATTTACACAGATATTCAGATTTTCAATTTTCAATTTTTATATGTATCAGTTAAAATTCAATAGACAATATTTCACCAATCTATGTAATCCTAATGCTTCAATCCTAATTGATTGAGGTTTAATACATATCTTTGCTTTTTCAATTACATTACAAATAACGTCTTTATCATCTCTCTATTTTTTTCCTTTTCTTTTTTTTCTTTTTTTCTTTTTAATTTTTTATAACTCGATCTATATATCAAGGTTCAAACTCCAAAGACTCTGAACAACAACATGAAAAAATCCAACATTTGCAACATTCCAACTTAAATGTTTCAAAGAAGGTAATATATGTTCGTTTGTGATCACAATCATGCTTTAGGATAGTGAAAATTTTGAAACTTTTAAAGGTTTGATACAAGTTTCCAACAATATAATTGAGATTTACATGAAATAACCTTTGCTACATAAAGAAGAACACAAACTTAATTTCAAATGTTCAAAATATACTGTTTTACAGCTAGATTTGTCAATACCAACATCGGTGATCTGTTTCTTAATCAATTAGCACTAAATTTTTGCTTTTACAATTACAGTTAAATCCTATAGAAAGACTATCAGCTTCACTTGTTAGCATGTGAAATAAATGTAATTAGCATGAAGTTTACCTGCTTATTCATTAGCATGTGCACCATACTCTCCAATTCCGAAATTCTTTTTTGACAATCAGTTATTTGATTATCTCTAGAATGTGCCAAAGTTAACTTAGTTTCGGTGTATCCCCTTCCTAGAGCTCTTAATCGTCCTGGTTTATCTTGTCCCAATACTTATGCAATTGCATCTTCTTTGACATTACTTATCGAGCTGGAATGTTTATCATTTTTTTTAATGTCCTCCTACATAAATTAATATAAATGTAGGTTACGCACGACGGTAAAAATTTCAGTGTGTAATTACTAACAAAATCAAATATTCTTACAATAACAGTTGCAACTTCCATGTTCACCAGTTCACCATTTTTTTTAGTGCGAGATTTGATCCAAATATCAGCTCTAGATATGGATGATGAATCTTGACTCTGTTTTTTCTACATTAGAAAGACATTAAAAAAAAATCAATAGTTAATTAACTAGATAGACAAATAATGTTACAGTTAATTAACTAACCACATCATCGGTCAATCTAGCAATTCCTCTACGCCCAGTTGCATGCGGTAATTGTTTTTGCGTAATGGTTCTAAATTTCTCACTTAGTGCCTGAAAGAAAATAAATAACTACATGAGTGAAGTATTCATTTTAAATAAAACAACAAACCGTTTCCTCATCAATCGACATGTGTACCAAAAAGTTAAAATGTAATGCTCGCAAGCATGCTTTAATAAATCTACCTGCATATGTAGTGCCATGCCATACTTACACCAATTACTCCTCTATCATCCTTACCATAGTCATTCCACCAGTCACCAACTCCACCAGTACCAACCGCTGTTGCTTCTACAACTTCACTCATCTACATTCCATCCACTTCAATACACCGTGCTACAGCAAATACCCCCTCTAACTGCCACTGTTATTCATACGCGTAAGTAATCATATAGGAAATATCAAATCTAAATAACAATAAACTTACAACTACGTCCAATAACGATGTATATATTTATCAATTTAATTATATTTTAATCATGTGTAGTGCAGTTGGTTGAGGAGGTCGGCTCCCACCGATGCAAGATGGAGGGTTTGATCCTCACTTATGGCACTAATCATGTGAGCTAATCTGAGATTAGTTGTAATTATTATCCCTGATTCTAACCCTGACCATTATATAGCTTCTGTCCTACCCATTGACAAGCTTGTCTTTTTCTTTTTTAGTTAAACAAGCAATGGCAAGTAGTATTTAAACAAAGTCATGTTAATTTGCAATCACAATTGATCAGGCTATGTATCAATTATAACAATGAGGTTATGGTTGCACATTATTAAGAAGAACCATGACCGGGCCACGGTTCATGGAACACATTAAAGGTATTACTAACTACAGGCAACTAATTTCTCAGTACTCTGTATGGAGCCATGATACTGAAAAAAATAGAAATTCATTAAATTTCTTACAGGATTTTATTATTATCGGTATACTCAACCACTTATGCAAAATCACCTCCATCAATGGTTTCTTCCCTTAGTTTCTGTAAAATATAAATTACATGAAGTTAAGTACAGATACTCTACTTGAAATTTGAAGGCAGAAGTAAGGTATGTTACATTAGAGATGAAGTTTCTAAATCTTTATTGAAGTTACATCAAGATAATACCCACGTCCTCTTTCATCCCTTTTAATATATATAATAATAATAAAATAATAATAATAAAATACACTCAACATTATGAAGTAGATTTAAACAATAAAAAGTTAATCAATTGGAAAATATATTATTGTGAAAAAGGAATAAACCAAACAAGTACACTTGTTACAAAAAGATGCTTCTAAGGAAATAAAATCATACCAAGTGGACTGATTTCATCTAATCTCTCTGAATGCACTATCAACGCTCTTTTCATCCCGAATTCCTGCATTGCTTTTGCCATCTTCTCTGCCTATATTTCCAATTATGATTAGTAACCTGGTAAAATCTCCTGCTTATTGCCATAAGGTTATCAGTTACGTATGAACTTTGCTAGTTGGAAAATACAGGATATTCTACAACTACGGTGTAAACCTATTATGATTTCAAAGCAATATGAAGTTGGGTAATAAACATTTTGACTGATTCTCAACAAAAACAGGTTAGTATTTGATACCATCAAAGTTGTATCCTTGACCAGCTTCTCAACCTACAAATATAGTCAAAATTAGTAAATAAGAGTAAAGCGCGTGTAAGGAAGAGACTCGTTATCGATAATTAGAAAATTACTTAACAGTAAGTTGACTACTATCACGTTCAAGCAATAAGAATATACCTTTTGTACAATAGCTTCATTAAGTAGTGGACCTTGTAAAATGAAACCATAAAAGCCCATAATTAAGCAAATAAAATTCATAAACAAGTTCCATCATTGAAGAAGGTAGTATAATATTTACCTGAACTGTGCCCTCAGCAAGACCATTGCCAACTTTCAAACTTTCAACAGCTTTTGCAAAGGCGTTCGCAAAATTTTTTCATAGACGCCTAACAGTAAATAGGCAAGAAGTTACTTTATCTCAATACATGAGTATCATATTAGAACTAGGTTGTTATGTATGCTAAGCTACGTATAACATTTCAAATACATGGCAAAGTTAATGAAAGCACGCAAAAGAGAATCCATAAACTTGAAATAAATTAGAACAGTGTTATCCTGGTAGCATTGATATAGTACTAAGGAAATGTAACTACATGCGCTTGTATGTATTAGCAACAACTTCCATTTTTTTAAATCCATATGTAATTTCATTCTTGCATTATGAAAATAGTAATAAATAAAACAAAGAGTAATATTATTCTTTTAGATAGTTCTTCACTTTTATTGAATTGGCTCAGGAAACTAGGACATAAAATAGAAAATTCAAAGCTCTTTCTCTATCACATTGTTTCCCTTTACATTGTAATGTTACTATTTTGGAATTAACAGAAAGTTAGTAAATAAGAATTTAATACATGTTAAAAAAGGAAAAGAGAAGGAGATGAAAGTGAATAGGAAACTGGAGGGTAGAAGAGGTAATGGGCTACGCCATTAGCGGCCCAGCCACCGTTGTGGTGGTAGCAGCCTCTTCTGCCATAAGGCAGCAGATTAGACTGCTGCTGTAAAAAGCAGCAGTAGCACACTACTGTCGATAGGAGCCAGGCCGTCAGCCTGGCCACTCATCTGGTTACCTCCGTCCAGGGGCTAGTGCATAGCCAGATCGGGCTGGTCAATCAAGACAAGGATTGTATGAGAGGGGAGAAGATCAAAGAAGAATTTGGTTAGGCTTTTCTTTTTTGGGCGGAGTTTAACAAAAATTATTAGGTGATGAGATAAGAAAGCAGTGGATATGAAAAGATGAAAAAAAGAGGATATGAACGACCTAGAAAAAATTTCAACAAATTTTTTCTGAATTCTCAGCGGGATCGTTAGCCAGCATTTCATTCTTTACTTTTACTGTAAAAAATGGCTAATTGTTGCATTTAATATCCAAACACTGGTAAAATATGCTACCAATAAAAGATTTTCTCGTAGCGAACATAACAGACTTAACAGAGCGTGTGTTAGATAATCTGAGGGAGATCAAAGTAAATCAAAGAAAGGATCAAAATTACGACAATAAATATAAGTGCATACCATGAAGACGAGATTCAACACTTCCATTCCGAACAAGTTCATAAGCCAAGCAATGCTTATCTTTTTCAATGCAAACACCAATCAACTTTACAAGATTCTAGTGATGCAATCTGCTTAGGATTTCTACTTCTGATATAAACTCGGGCTCTCTATCCCTATCTTGATCTACACTTTTAAGCAATTTCACAGCAACATCACTTCCATCTTCCAACATACCATGAAAAACAAAACCAAAACCACCTTCACCCATTTTTTTTACTAGCATTCAAACCGTATGTGGCCTTGTCAAGCTTAACTAATGTGAAAGTCTTCACCAGGGGTGGGCAGGCAAAGGTATTTGGAAGAAAGGATGCAGATGTTGAACTTGCAATGCTACTTGTATCGTAGTTTTGGCTCCTGCATCACCAGGTAAAACGAAATCAAAATGTCAAAGTGTGGATTTTTTGTAATTTTTGATCTTATAAATACACGATGTCATAAATCTAAGGTCCTTTAATTGACTATATTTCACTTGTATATTACTTTTAGAAGTATGGATGGAGATCTATAAATCACCATTCCAATGGATATGATAGAATTATAAGCACCCATAGCAACTCTAATCTATCAAATATTACATGATCATCGTTACATAGAGTCATAGGCAGATCTAACTTATATTTCCATATTCGAAAACTTATTAACACTCAAACTGGGAGAAATGATTATTTTAACAAGTGTTGCTTACATGATGTACTTGTGAACTCTCTAAAATTTTGCGAGCATAATATACAGCTTACATTGGGTGATAAAAAAAAAGGGCCCTAGTATTTTATAGCACTCGCTAATGGTGGGTGAGAATTATGTTCTCATTGTATATGCACAAAATCGTACCCATTGATCCCTGTAACTACATATCTAATGCAGATCATGTTATACTTATAACTAAAATTTTGTGTTGCCTACAAATGTACATGCTTACCATCACTGTTATCAACTGAGACAATTTTAATGTATTTAGGACTTTATGACACGTTGAAATATTTGAGCCTGTTATGGAAGTAATTAAAATATAATGCTTTAGTTATTCAATTATAAGTTAAAAATATGCCCAGTCCATGTTGAGCGAAGTAGTCAATATAGCAAATGCAATACAGTATCAATTTTCTCCCATGAATGAAAAAATAAGGGGAAAAAGAGACAACTATTGAAGAAATACAAATTGCTGTACCCACTTGCAAGAAATCTGGCCAACAAACTGATGATCAAGTAAGAAGTAAATGTTTGGATCATATAGTTAAAAAGATCGGCGACATCACCTTCAGTCTCAACCACCCACATCGCTACCCTGTACCCAACATCGGCAGCCACTTCAAACCCAAACAGCAACCACACAGACAAACAGACAACCACCCACCACGTCGACATCCCTAAACTCCCGCAACCCTAGATCCGTTCACTGCCACACCCTCCACCACCAAATTGCCAACCGACTCCCAAACATCTCAACGCAACCCGACTTCACGGTTCCTAATCTCCATCCAAGAGCTTGACCCCTAAATCACCACAACAAGCCATGGCCTCCTCCCACACCTGAAGCAACCAATAGAAGAAAATGGGGAAAAAAGATGAAGAACGATTGAATTTAGCTGTGATAATAAAAGAAGATTTAAGGTCAAATTTATTTGGTGGTCGGGACGATTTCTATACAGTGGATTTTTAGAGATTTGAGAAGAAGAGTTGGGCTTGGATAAATTTTACATTTTTATTTTGTTTTGGCGCCAGTAACGAAATGAAAGAGAACGAAAATTAGATGGAGCGACAAGCAGGAACGAAAAAAACAAAGCCCGCCTAGAACCTATCCAAAGGTAAAACGCTGCCATTACCATGGGGTTTAAGAAAACAGTAGCATTTAGTATTCAAACGCTGCTATATAGTGCAATTAAAAGCATAATTTTTTGTAGTGTACGGATCTTAAGGAAAAATTAACACTAGAGGAGGTGAATAGTGTTTAATTAATTTTATGAATCTTTTTGAAACCTTTTCAAATTAAATCCAAATAGATACAATATACAAACATAGAAACAATCACAGAATCAGATACAGATGTAAATAGTAAATAAAAGTAGTAAAGGAAAGAATACACCAGAATTATATACTGGTTTGGAGTTACCCTACATCCAGTCCCATATAATTTCTTATGCAGATTTCTTTTCAAATATAATGTCGATATTACAACCTCGATTTCAAGACCATAAGATACACCCTCCTATCTTCAAGTCCAAGGCAAACTCTCTTGATTTAACCAGGCTATAAGATCACCTAATTGATTCACAGGCTATAATCACACCCAATTGATTTACGGGTTACAATCACACCATTTCCAATCACACTTTGATAGAGAGAGACTCGATATACTTCTTTGATTACAAATGATCCTATAGCTCTAAATAGCACTGAGATCTTTGAGAGAGAGTGGCAGAGAATCAAATTAGAAATGATCGAGTTTGATTCACTTAGAATTTTGGCAGAGTTTTGTTAAATCATTTGAAATATAAGAGAATATTTGAGTGGAGAAGAAGGAGTGAAGAAATGAAGAAAAACTAACTAAAAATTCATTGAAAACAACTGGTATTTATAGAAGAATAATAGTCATGTTCATTGGCAAAAGGTTATAATGAATAAATACTTCTTTGGAAATTTGAATTTTAAATTCTACGGCTACCATGTCGACATGAGGGGATGAGGGACGTCGACATGCCTATGTTAATTTTGAAAATAGATTTCGCTTTAAAATGATTTCTATTCTAAAACTTGTCAAAATGATTTCTAAAATTTGTAAACCATTTTGAATATAGTTTAAACTGATAAAAGAGATTTAGAAAGTAATCTTAAAATATATAATCTATAATATAAAAGTAATATTAAAAACTGAATATAGATTTCTTTAAAATATATTAAAGCTCAAATATTAAAATCAAGAGATAGTTTTAAAAAATAAGAGATGATTTTGAAATTAATATGATTAAAAAAAGTTTTTTGAATTAAGGCTAAAATATTTAAATTGATAGAGATGACTTTGAAAAATAGTTTTTGAAAAAATAAATCTTTGAAAATTTCGTGGATTTCATTCCACTAGAGAAGGTAGTGGGTTCCATCCCACAAAAGAGGTCGTGGTTCCATCCCACTATTAAAGCGAGAAGGTGGATTCCATTCCATAAGTAAAATCTGAATAAAGATTTTAGTGCTATTAAAATTTTTTAACATAAATCTGTACTCTATTACTTATCTTGATATCTTGAACTCTTGATGCTCTTGATATCTTGAACTCTTGATACTCTTGAGTCTTCTGTCTTGATTTCTTCGGTTTTAAATTCGTCGGTCTTGAATCTTTATACTCAGTCTCGAGTCTTTATACTGTACAGTCCTCATTCTCTGTACCTGTATGTGCGTGTGTGTGTATCCTGCATATACATATATATCTAGACAAGAATATTAGTATTTATGATTTATAACAAGTCTTAAGGTTGTTGTCATCAAAACGAATATCCTAGGAACTAACAAGGACCGTTGGAGGCACCAAGAGGTTATGTGCTGATAGTTATTGGATAAGTATGGAATGACACACTCGATAGTTTTCGGTTGGTTTACATAACTAAGGTCAAGCGGAAAATATTGATGTGGCTAATTTGCGAAGTTCTCTCGACTTGAGAATATTATTGGTCTTCAATGTGGAAGCTCCATTTTGATTATAGTTAAATCATACCACGGCGTCTATCGAACGACTATAGTTGGGTCAAGTGAAAGCATTGGAATTGAAACACTATTCAAGAGTGGATTCGTCTCCTCATTTGTATGAGGTTAGTATCATCGTCAACTAAAGTCAACTCAAACTCAACGTCTCTGGTTAGAGCATTTTGATTAATAATAATTGTTATTATTGAATCAAGGACTTCGTGTTTGGACTATAAAGTTGAATATGGATGATTTTGGTATTTTTAACCATTACCAAATTCCATAACTCCAAAGTGATATAGTTTTGACGAAGAATAAGTGTAAATAAAAGTTACAACCAGCTAATGCTTAACAAAGTGAAATTGGATTTTACTGAAACCAAGTAAACAATATTTGGCTAAAATGTCACACTACCTGGTAAGTGATGTGTGAACATTAATATTCGAACAGATCAGTATTAGTCGCTGACCAAATTTATATCCGACGAGTCATACAATCGAAACAACGAATTTTCCTTTGACCAAACGATTTAATTAGATTATAATTATTACAAATTAATTAAATTAATTTGTATTTATGAAATATTAATTATAAATTTTATTATTATTTGAGAAATAAACATTACCATATATGCTTATAATAGTTATAAATATGTCAATCGGTATACGATATTGGTAAGCAATTACGTTGGATTTAAATCGAAATATCCTACATGGGCTTAAATGGGATTAAAGCCCATCATATGGGATTTTATTTTCAGCTATACACATGGGTATAGGCAGCTATTATGTTGGAATTAAGGGGCTTGATTTTGGATGGCTAGGGTAGTAGGAGAAAAATATGAGATTAGATCCAACTTTCTCTCATTTCCATCCACTATATAAACATCACTAACCCTAATTAGAAAAGAATTTTTACCTCCTCCTCCCATTATTTTCTACTAAAATTTAACCCCTTTCTCCTTCATTTACAGAATCAAATCAAATCAAAGCTAATCACTATTTAATAGCTGAAGGTCAACGATTGAAAGACTTGCGCTCTTTTGAATCAGAAAGAGTTTCAAATGGAGAATTCATTCTACAAGGTGCACTTCAAGGCTTTGAAATTAAGGTATGATCCTATTTTATTCTAATGATTTTGATACAATGTTTCAATAATATCACAATTTATATGTATATAACATTGTGTTATTCGATTTGAAAATGGTTTACATAATTTGAATTGTTTATTATATGAATTGATTAGGATTTCTTATTCAGATAAATCAAAACTAAAATTTTCATATGATTAAAAATGTTTTAATTTTAGATTTATGTTTTAAACATTCATATCATAATGTAATTCTTTAGATATGAAAGTTTGTATGTTCATACTAATTGATTGATTTTTTATTTAATGAAATCAAAACTTGAATTTGAACATGATTAATACCATGTTTACATTTTAGATATATGTTTTAAACATTCATATCAAAGTGTAATTCTTTAGATCTAAAAGTTTGTATGCTTATATTAATTGATTGGTTTCTTATTTTGTTAAATCAAAACTAAAGCTTGTATACGATTGTATGATGTTTTAATTACAGAACTATGTTTTTAAGAACTTAAATCAAAGTATAATTTTCAGACCTGAAAGTTTATAAGTTCTTATTATTTGAATTTGTATTGTAATAGAAACTCACATATGATTAAAGGATGTCTTGATAATGAATCTAAATTTTAAATTGATCACAATAATTTTCTAAATTTTTTGCCCTATTTAATATCACATATATCCTTATTTAAGTATTTAAAGACTTGTTAATATATTGGTTAATTTGTTGTGTTTAAATTTTTTAGGTTACACCTCTTAATTTAATTGTATACATATGTATTTTATTAATTAATTTAGGTGTATATAAGTTTACAAACACATCAAAAAAATTATATGTAGTATGGAAGTTTATTTTGAATTAATTAAAATGTTTTTGGTTTAATCTTCATACACATAATTATATCTATGTATATAAACACATAAAATTTAACATTTATACTTCAAATTGTATGATTTTAACTCTTTATTATTATTAGACAATTTTAAATGAGACAATAGTACACACAAATCATTTATTACTGGTTATTCATATTCTTATGTCATTATTATTCATTGATTATTGATTAATGCTGCATTAATTAAGTTTGATAAAGAGGGAAGATGAATCAATCATATATGTCATCTTTTATCTCTTTTCTCATTTTCCCTTATATGAGTGTCTTTAAATTAATTTTGTTAATTTATATATAAATATCAATCATTGCCGGTTATTATATTCTTGTATCATTATTATTCATTAATTGTTGATTAAATGCTGCATTAATTAAGTTTGATATAGAAGGAAGATGAATCAATCAAATATGTCATCTTTTATCTCTTTCCTCATTTTTCCCTTATATGCTCACCTCTAAATTATTCTTATTTATTTTTATATATTATATTATCAATTGATCCTACTTAACTATTCTGTCGCACAATTAAGGAATGGATATATTTGATATATTCAAACCTTTTTCATGTCCCACACTTAATTAATTTAGAATTAAACTAATAAAACAAAGACATAATTAATAAAATATGATTTTAATAAAACAATATTAGATTGGATCTAATAAATCATTCAAACTTTATAGGCCTTATAGATCCAAAATAGATTTTCTTTTTAAATTGGCAATTTAACTCTGCTACGGGCTAGCCTAATTCTAACAATAGATGTACACTCAGGATATAACCCGATTCCTATGTTTATACCATATGAGGAACATATAAGCATTACGATTGACTAAGGAATATAAAACACATAGCATGCCATTTGGACTGAAAATGTTGGGGCCACATATCAATGGTTAATAAATAAGATGTTCATGGCTCAAATCAGGAAAACATGGAAGTATACTTTGATGACATGTTAATAATGTCCTAAAAATTCATCGATCACATAATTGATGTGAATTAAATGTTTGGGTGTTACGAAAATACAAAATAAAGTTAAACCCACAAAATTCTTCTTTCAGGATTCAATCTGAAAAGTTTTTAGGATATATCGTAAGTGCACGAGGAATAGAAGTGAATCCCAATCAAATAAAGGCAACTCGAGTAATGGTGGAGCTTAAAACAAGAAACAATGTAATGTGATTAAATGGTTGAATTGTTGCACTTAATTGATTTATATAAAAGCAATAGACAAATGTATTCCACTCTTTGATGTGATCAAGAAACAAAGGGCCATTGAATGAATGGAAGAATGTCGAAAAGCCTTCCAAGAATTAAAAGATCATTGTGGAAAATTATCAAAACTTTCTAGATGGATGGATGGAGTAATTTTATTTCTATATCTAGTGGTGTCGGAACATGCGATCATTTTAGTTTTGATAAGGGAAGAAAATGGAACTCAGCTAGCAGTACTGTAATGACCCAACTTTTTCAACCCTAAAATGTCGACACCAACACATCCACGGTATTCGTGTGTGGAACACCTAAGTGCCTAAAAGACAGAAAGTTTGGGTAAAAAAAATAATAGGATAAGAAAGGAAGACATAACATTAGAATCTCACAGCGGAGCGATAATATATAATATCAAATGAACATTAAAAAGGGTTACTTTAAATACAGGAATTTTCGAGTTACAAAACTCAAGCACTATCATCAGCCTGGATAGTTATAACTGTTTGTCCTCACAATGTTGATATATGCATTTCTAATACGGAGTAACAAAAATAGAAATAGATAGATAACGAAAGCCTCCAACTCGTCTTTTGAATTCTAAACAGTCCAAGTTAAAACCTGCTATACTCAGCCTACTTGAAAGAGCGCGAGGAATTTAGGGAAATAAAAGACCAAGCATTAGACATAAGTTTGGTATGAGAAAATCTGAGATACATGCAATATGTAATAGTAACTATTGAGGATATATGGATTCCTGTAACAGTTTTCCCCTTAAAAAAACAACATTTCATTAAGGTTAATATAATGATATGATAGATAATGTCTAGGGTATAGAATACAAATCATATCAAATAGCTGTGATGCTTACATTGGACACACCACAACATATTTAGGATACATCCAAAACTCTAAGGTTCGTTCGCATATTGGTCTTTCCATGGAGATATCTCTGATTGACGCTGAATCCAATCTCCTACACAAGGGTGGAAAGCTACCTTCGAGCATCATATATCTCTAGACAAAATATACCTCAAAATAAAACATAGCTGGTTCATGCCCTAATACGTGATTTCAAATATCATCAACTCCCACTGGCAACATCGATAAGCATACTTTAGAAATGGAACTGTAACTAATATATCCTTTCATGGGTATGCAAATCTCCATGCTATGCCTCTACTCTATTTTCTATCATTTTCGATGTTGAGGCTACGTTCGACAACTTATAAGAATGATCATTACTTGAACATAACATGAATACACTAATGGATTCCCACACCTTAAACAAATCACGAATCACTATCTTGAATCTCCATATGGATTCCCCTTCTCAACCACTTCCAAAACATAAAATCTGTATACTAGTTTTGAAGTGGTATTCGGTAAGTAAAACACTTACCAACCCCATACTCCTCAAAACCAATCAACGAATTTTCGGCTAACTCAGTTCCGGTTCTTTTAGAAGTAATTAAAAGCTAGAGGCATTTCGTACCAATACTTCTCGATAGGGGTTCTCATTGGTATAAAGTCGAAAAGCCATTCGATTATTTCTTTAGTTAATATTAGGTCATGTTCGATAATCGACCAATCGATTATCTCATCAAAACAATTGCTTAAACAAATAAATATTCATGTACTTAACTCGTTTCTGACATTCCAACTTAAATATTCCTCATCCAATAATGAAGCTAGGTAAGTTAGAGCACTGTTGGATCAAAACCTTACCTAGACAATTTATTTTTGAATCTCACAAATAGATAAGTCTACATCGTCGGCTTTTAGTATTAAGTATAGTATCAATGATTTTCATAAAAAATTAAGAAATCAACAAGACTAACACATTTCCAACATTCTCAACTTAACAACTCCTCGACCAAGAGGGAAACCAGCAGGTTAGAGCTCTGTTGCTCTATCCCTACTCGACATCAATCTTAACTTTCACAAATAGATAAGCCTACTTCATTGGATTTTAGCATTAAGCAAAGTTAATTACTTTTCAACAAGTAATCACATATAAAACCATTTAGCCACTAAACAAATTTTAACCCCTTTCTGAAAATATTCGTATATACTTTTAAATGAATTGAAAATACTTACGATAGGCTTTAAAACATTTATCTAAAATATTACTTTAAAATAACAAGTTTGTAAAATCTATAAAACTTGTAAAAGAACTTGTTTTATTATAAAAACATCTTCGTTAAAAATTCACAACTAACTCTTAAAAAATCATAAAGACCTCAAACCACTTTTAAAATACTCTAATAATAGTTAGTAAACAATTGTCAATAAAATGAAACAAAATACTTAAATTTATATATCCTTCTAACCCTTTTAAAGTTCAAAAATCAAGTCTAAACGGGGTAGTTTTGCACAAATGAAGTTTTAGTTGTTTTCGAGATGTTACTTAACCTTTTACTATTCAAACTTTTAATAGCAACAAACAGACATATGAAAAGTTACAAATATGATAAGAAACCCCTAAGGATCTCTCTACAAAGTTTCCATAAACATCGCCAAAAACAAGGCAATTCATAACTGCAACTATATCGACTATTGCTATAAGTGCACTTTCAAACCTGAGTTCTATTCAAATATACATTCAACTATAACCATTGTACTTTGTTTCAAGACCTTGCTATATGTCATACAAGTCAATTCAAGTTTGTTCAAGTCCATTCAAATCCATTCATATGTCACTTATTTTTAAGACAAGAAGTAAAACCATTATTTTCACATATGTCTATATTAATTCAAGAACATTAATAAAAGAAAACATCAACATATGTATGTGATATTTTCCAACCAAATGGTCAGTTATCTCACCTTTTATCCAACAAACAACTAAGATCTAAGTATTCAAGTCCAAACCAAAGCTAGCACCCTCCTTTCCTTCCCTTCCTTTTCTTGTTTCACTTTGCCATGGCCTCCTTTTCACTCTTACAGCTCACGGCCTATTGAAAGGGGTGAGTTTGGCTTTTCTTTTTCACAATATAACTAGGTATAAGGTGTTATAATGTGGTGTTAAGTCTTTACACCAAGTTTGAGTTGATTTATATTTGATTTGCAAATATTTTGCTTTAGAAAATTATGAAGAGAAAGAAGAAGAAAACATTGAATTTATGATAACTTTAGCTTCTAAAATTGTGAATTATAAACATGTGTGTGCCCCTCCTTTTATAGGCTAAGAATGGTGTTGCCTAAGCTTGCAATCACCCCCTCCAACCATTCCATGAAAGCTTCACCTCCCATCTCTTATCCTTTATGTCACTTCTCCATTATGCTAATTACATCTATACCCTAACATGATATGTCTCTTATCCTAATAGAAGATTCTAGAACATTCTAAGCTTTATAAAGAGGTGTGTTTGTTAATTAGTTTTTGATATGTTCATTTGATCATGAGACAAGTGTACAAGAATTCGAACAACTAATATCGATCGAAAAGCTGTTTATGAATAAACCGATTTTTGGTTACATTATTGATTTTTCTTTGAAGAACATATTTTTATAAACAAAATTCAAAAACAAGTTTATTATCATTATTTATTAATTAAATGATGTTTAACAAGATTATAAAATCATATTTATAACACTTGATTATATTTCAAAACGTTTCGATATTCGAAGATGAAGTGTTCGAATTTCAGAGTCACTATAAGTACATTATACAAGTAAAAGGATAAAGGATATGGAAACCAGTTATCCAATTTTACAAAAGCTAACCCATGTCCTAGTATTATCAGTGTGAAAACTGAAAAAAATTTCAAGCACATCTGATTAAGGTGTTAACCAACTATCCGTTTATGCAAATTTTCAATAAACCTGAAACATCTGGAAGGTTGATAAAATGGATGTCAGAATAAGTCAATATGATATTGAGTATTTGCCTCGATTATTGATAAAATAACAAGCTGTGGTCGATTTTATAACCAAATGCACAACACTTATTAAAGGATAGTTTGAAACAGAAAAGGAAACTTGAACCAAGATGGGTGTCATTTGTAAATGGTGCTTCAAACAAACAAGGAGCTACGGCTAGACATGTGATAATTACACCTGATAGGCATAGATTGCATTATGTAATGAAATTGGGATTTCTACGACAATTACTATAGCTAAATATGAATCAATGATAGTGGGTTGAATTTACCCTAACAACTAAAAATTTCAGGAATCGAGGTGCTTAGCGGTTACAAATAATGGTAAATCAACTAAACAAAACATATCAAATAAAGGATGCCCGATTACCTCAATACGTTAAAAGTTCAGTGAGATGTTGGTCCAATTTGAAGACTTTTTATCTATCAAGTACCAGGGGAAAAGAATGCGTAGATAGACTTATCAGCAAAACTACCAAGTTCGTGGGGAGTGCTAGAAGTAAATATTATTTTTCTCGGATTCCAACAAAACCAAATTGTCGAGTTCAAAAAGAAAGTATTAAGTAATGAAACTTTGGTTTTAGCTCGCTCGCTTGCAAGCCAAGCAACCACAAGACAATGTAGAAAATTCTCAAGAGGGTAACAATCATGAGGAAACCTATAAAGAAATATGGATGCATGATCGTGAGAATCAATAAAGGGATAATTAGATAACACTAATAGCTGAATACTTAGAAAAATGAACATTGCCAAGAAATATGAATGAGTTATAGTAGAGATACTAACTCCTTCTTACACTATGATCGATGTGATATTATACAAATAGGGTATTCGATCCCTTATTTGAGATGCATAACCTTAGAAAAAGGAATGCAGCTATTGAAGGAAGCTCATAAAAGATTCTGTGGAGGTCATTCCAATGGAATGAAATTAGTACATGGAGTAATAAGACAAGGCTACTATTGGCCCCACATGACTGATGATGCTTTAGTTTATATGAAACATGTAATGAGTGACATGGATTCTCTAGAATTCCATGGCTACTCCCGAGTGAGTTAACTCCCATCTTAAGTCCCTGGCTCATTCATATATGAGGAATCAATTTGATAGGGACCCATCTTTTTTTAAAAGGAGGCACAAAGTTTAAAGTAATAGCAATTGATTATTTTATTATATGGATGAAGCTAAGCCATTACCCAACATCACCCTAAGGAAAGTCTTGAAGTTCGTTATCAAAAACACAGTCACTCGATTTGGACTTCTAATAAAATCATTTTCGATAATGGAACTCAATTTGAAAGTGAAGAATTCATTTGCTTTTGAGAGAAAGGGGATAGTAAAGAGTTTCTCATTAATATGCATCCGAAGGCCAATGGGGCAGTAAAAGCAGCAAACAAAACCATCATGGACAATTTAAAAAACTATTAGGAGAGGCAAAAGGAAACTAGATGAAAGAACTTCCTCTTATTCTATGGCCGTATAGAATTTCTACAAAAACTGCCACTCGGAACACCCTGTATTCTCTAACATATGATTTTGATGAATTGGATAAATTAAATTAAGTAAGAAAATAATAAAAATGGAAATTTTGCAAAATTTGGAATTTGACCATGAAAGTTACGTCGTTTCATTCGTAGCGAAAATCCTATCAACTTCCATATATAATGTGTTGAAAACAGAGTTCAAATGGAAAAGTTATGGATGTTTGAAGTTTTCGGGTTTAAAAAAATTAAATAGAATTCAAATTCTAATGAATATTTTTGATTTAGGCCACTTTTGTGAACTAATCGTAAAATTAGGACAAATTATAAACTTAGTACAAAAATCAGCCACTTTTGACCACGTAGGATCTGATCTGGAAAAACAAAATAGGCGACTTTTCAGAAGTCACCTATTATGCTTTTTATACGATAGATGGTGATTATTGAAAAGTCACTAATTTAAAAATATATTGGGTGAATTTTGAAAAGTTGCCAACTATGTTTCTACTTAAAACGAGTGGATGATTTTTGAAAAAGTAACCATTGGCGACTTTGAAAAAGTCACCCACTTTGCTGACCCTTTATAACAGTAGCCCATCATTCCTCTCTCTCTCTTCACTCTAACTTTACCAAACTCACAACCAAAAAACCCAATACTCTCC
Organism: Allium cepa; assembly: GCA_030765085.1. NCBI lineage: Eukaryota > Viridiplantae > Streptophyta > Magnoliopsida > Asparagales > Amaryllidaceae > Allium > Allium cepa. Next base: position 106,931,676 of record CM060941.1, on the reverse strand, counting down.
CTCTTCTGTTTTACTGAAATCTCCTACCATTTTCATTAAAAATGATCAAAACTTGTGTTTGAGTAGATCTAGTTCAAGAATAGCAAGATCTCCTTACTTCGGATCAGTTAAGGTATGAATTTCAATAAGAAAATGTTGCTGTTCTAGAACTTGATCTACTCAAGCGTAAGTTTTGATTATTTTGATGAAAATGGTAAGAGATTTTGGCAAAATAAAAGAGGAAGAGTATTAGGTATTTTGGTTTTGAGTTTGGTCAAGTAAGAGTGAAAAGAGAGGGGAATGTTGGACTACTGTTATACAGGGCTAGGAAAGTGGACGACTTTTCAAAAATCGCCAATGGATGCTTTTTCAAAAGTTGTCCACTTGTTATCAAGTAGAAACATAGTTGGCGACTTTTGAAAAGTCATCAAATATGTTTTTAAGTAGAAATATAGTTGGCGACTTTTCAAAAGTTACCATCTTTCGTGTAAAAGAACACAACATGTGACTTTCGAAAAGTCGCATGTTGTTTTTTCAACTCAGATCCTATGTGGCCAAAAGTGGAATATTTTTGTAATAAGTTTACAAACTGGCCTAATTTTGTGAATAATTCACAAAAGTGGCCTAAATAAAAAATCCATAATTGGTTTTAAAATTTGACAGTTAACAGTGATTAGACTTAGGGGTTAAGTAAATGTTAAAATAATATTAATAGATAATTAAGAAAGAAAATAAATAAAAAAACAATGGCACAAAAAAAATCTTCCCAAAACAAACGTCAAGACCAACTGCTCCTTAGGGCCAGTCGACCAAAGCGGCCAACCGGTAGGGTAGGGCTGTTGGTTGTCAAGTGGCGGGTAGGGTTTTTGAATTTGAAGGTTTTGAATTTTATAATTTCCAAATGGCCTTCATCCAACGATTCTGGTGCATTCCAACCATTATAAATAAGACCCTAAACCCCTCACTTTTATTCATAAATATTTTGAGAATATTAGAGAAGCATTATTAGTTCGTCTCTTCACAGATTCAAAAAATTGCATTAGGATTTCAGGTAAGAAATCCTATACATTTTTTTATTGTTTATTTTCTCGATCTATTCTCCTCCAATCCCTCAATTTCTAAATATAATATAATGTACAAATCCTTTGTTGTATAAATATATATATGTATGCGTGTGTGTATCAAAAAGAAGAGATCTGACAAAGATGGTCAAAGGCATGTTAAATCTAAAGGAGGCAAAGCGAAGGATATACTGTGAGTGGAAATATGAGCTTTTCTATTTTACTAATTGGTTAGTGTAGTTTGGGTTTAAATATGCCCTGAGGAGACTTGGTTTGCGAAAATGTTATTTTATAAACTCTTGAAACTTCTCCAATGCGAATTGTCAATTCTATGTTGGAATCTTAATTGTTTATGGCAAAATAATGAAAATAGTGTAGATTTGCAGTTTCGATAATTTTACCTTCTGTTCCATACCTTATAATTTTCTCCGAATTTGGTTAAAGGATTTTGATTAAAGAATAGTGTATAAGGTACGAATTTTATTTATAGTACGCACTGCTTATTCCCATGAATCAAATAAAAATTCCTTTTCTATTCTATATGAAAAAGGAGTTGAATAGAGCATGGTATTGGAACTGTAAGTTTCTAGTATCAATTTATTCTATTATTTTGACGTAATAATTTGAGTTTAAATTTTAATTATATACAAGTCTATTGATTATAATTTTTGGATATGAATATTTGAATTTCAGTATTGTTGATAATATGGGATAAAACTTGCATAATTATTGAAATAGTTGACATTTAAACAGTAGTTTAAGGTATAAATTCCGCACGCTTAGAAATTACTAGGCACGTATACATATACATATACATATACATACACATACATACATACATACATACATACATACATATATATATATATATATAATAGAGTAATTAACGTACAATTACACAGTTAAATTAGGAAGATAATTAATGTTGAAAGCGAAATAAAAATGATTTCTTATAAGGCCTTGATTATGGAAACGGTGAGATGTGTGATATATATGTAGATAGTGATATATATTATGACTAAGTTATAGGAATGCAAGGTCAGTCAAAAGCAAACGGAAGTCTGCCCAGCTAATCTGGCTACCAGTAGTGTGACTTTGGGGCTACTGTAATACATCGTCTATTATAAGTAATTATGACGACGCGAGGTTAGTCCTAAATTCTATAGGGTAAACCTGCCCAACTAATCTGTCTACCAGTACTTACGAATAGTCTGGTTAATGTGAGAGTCTTCGTGGAGTACAAGTCATAATAAGAAGGACCTGCATAAGAGATTAAAGGTAATAAGTGGTTGTGTAAGGGCATGCCTCTTCTCTATGTAAGAAGTAGTAAATGGTTGGGATTATGGGTTAGACACGGTATAGGATATCTCGAGAAAGAGCCCACTTCAGTAGAGAGTTTTAAGTTGCTAAAGAGATTCTGTGCAATGTCAGTTAGAAAGTTACTGGTGATGACTTTGTTTGGGATTATAGTTAGTAAATGACGTGGACCTGCCTTAAATAAGGTATTAAAGGGTCAGAGTCTGCCTAATTCCCATTAAAAGGTAATAAGTGAGTTTAGTAATATCTCTTACATTGATAGGACATTCCGGACGATAGATATTGGTTATTGGGTTGATATCAACTTAGCTGTAGGCTTATATTTGGAAAGCTTTTTATTTATGTTCGAGAAAAGCCTTTGGGCTTATATTTGAAAAGATTTATGATGTAGGTAGAAAACATAAGACATGTTCCTATTTGAATTATACTAAACAACTACTAATATAGTAAGGCTCGAGATATTTATTCACCGGACATAGGTTGTTCTGACTCCTTCCTCATTACAATTTAGGTTATGAAGGGTGATGCTGAAGGTGAAGATGATGATGAGACTTCTAGCAGTAATCTATTTATTTACTTATTATTTTCTATAGTTTTTAGTGTATCCATGAAATAAAAATAATATTATAATTTTGGAATATTGTACCACGGATATGTTATGACTATTGTAGGGTTTAGGTATTATGGATATTTTGTTATGGTTTTGAATTACTTATTGAAATTTGAATAAAATAAGTACCATTGTTAATATTATATTTTATCCTTCGCTGTGAGATTGTGAATGTGTAGATAAATAGTTCTATATTGTTCTTTTTACCAACTAGCAGTCAACTTTGAGATGGTTTTATGTTTTGATAGGCCTTTTCTGAGTATACGTATGAGTGATGTATTTGTTATTAGAGCCGAGGTTACCCGATCAACTGGCAAAGTATACGTATGAGAGATGTATTTGTTATTTTTGAAAAGTGTTTTTCAAAAACTCTACTATATATAAATATACATATACTTATTTTGAAGATATGCCTGGCTCTATAAGTTCCAACTAGAAAGGTAGTTGCGACCATATTCCAAAAGGACGGACAAAGCGACTTTGAGTTAGAAAAATAAATTGTGTTAAATTTATAATCCTACTCCAATACCATAGGGTGTAGGTCACATCGTAAGGAGTGGACTAAGAAGAGTATGAGCGCAACATATGAAAGAATACAAGAAGTTGAATGGTATTTGATTCCATTGTTAACCTAGACTTCCTTATATTTATGAACTTTATAAGCATAATACACGTCGATGTTCACATTAGACGTAATTAGAACATTAATTTAGATCTCTTAATAAATAATAGGGATATAAAATTTAAATGGAAAAGATTGCAACTCCAAGGATAAATAAGGAAATAAATATGGAATAAATAGTGGGTTACAAAAATTTAATGAGGATATAATAGACTAATTAAAGAGATTATTAGAGAAATTATAGAGACATAATGATGGCATAATAGGTAAAACTAGAATGAATAAATAATGTCCTTAAGAATTGTCCACAAGAATTATAACCATTTATTATGGAAAATTGACTTTTATAGAAATAACGAATAACATATTAGGTAGTAATTAAATATTAAAAGGCAGAATACCTGTAAACATCCAAAAGTAAGATGTAAAGAAGGCGTACATTAATCACCACAAGAAGATTACTGATTTCTTGAAAGGTTGAGTAGGAAAGTTCGGAAGAAGGAACAATTAAACTTAATTTTTAGATCTAACCCCATGAGAAAGAATTTAGTCGACAAGCACCTTTGTCCAAGTGGTTAATTGATTCGGCTTTGGTGTAGGATGTCACAAGTTCGAAACTTGCTTTCGAACGTTTATTTGACATGGGATATGTTGTCCCAATGATTTGTTGTATATAAAAGTACCATTTCAAAAAAAAAAAAGAATTTAGTCAAAAGATTTTTGAAAATTCCTTGAAATATTTTGAATGGGCTTTTTCAAAGGATTATTAAATAAAGATCTTGTGTATCATAAGTTGTAATTCTTATTTTTGAAGAAAAATGAATTTAGTCCGACTTTGGAAATATGTTATCAATTGTTTTGTGAAAACAATGTAATTTTAAAGAGTGGTGGAATGGGCTTTTACGTTTGTGAAAATTTTAGTTTAAAAATTAGTTGAGTTAAACAAATTTTAATTTCTTAATTCTCCGTTTTGAAATAAATAGAGCATATGATGAACCCAATGATTTTTCTCACTTTATTAATTTGGAAGTTGGTATTTTGAAAGAGCAAGAAAATTTTGAAATCCATAATTTATTAAATAGTTGAGTTAAACAGTTTTAACTCAAAATACATTCTTGGGATTCTTATTTCAAAATTTATTAAGCCAAAATTTTTTGTCTAAAGATTTTTTTCTATTAAGGGATATTTTTGAAATAAATGTGAAGTAGAACGTAGGTTAGATTTGATAATTTTTCCTACTTCTTAAAATTGGAAGTTCTTTTCTTTGAAATTCTTTTAAAAGGGGTGTACAGATGGAAAGACACTTGATTAAAATAGGATATAAAGAATATAAGTTAAGAATGCTCAATAAATTAGGTAGAAGGAACATTCTCATACAAGGAAATGCAAAAAATAACAATTGAAATAGATAGTAATAACATTAGGAATTTATAAAGAATGATTAGTAATCTAGTTAGATTTAACATAAGGGAAAAATATAGGATGTAAGCTATCATTATACTCTAGTATTCATCGTTTAAAGTTATAAAAGATGTTTTTGAACTTTTTTCAAAATGAATAATTATTTAGTATAATGATTGAGTTTTTTAATGTTTTGGATTAAAAATCCTATATTCAAAAGAAGAAAACCTTTATTATAAGAAGTGATTAAAAAGAGAAACTTTTCATAGTTTCTTTTTTAAAACCAAGCAGTTTTTGAATGTTATGAAAGAAAAGTCCAACTTTTGAATGAAAAAAAATTTAATGAAAAAAATATTTGAGAAGTAAAATTATTTTACTCTTTTTAGGGAACTAAGAATTTTTAAAATTGACAAAAAACGTTTCAAAGTTTATATTTTTAAAGAGAAAGGTTTCGGATCCGATACTTTATAATTGTGAAATTTTATTTTGAAAGATTGATGAGAACTAAGCCAAATTTTTGTATGGAATAGATAAGGATCACTACCTAGGTAAGACAGTGCAAATGTTTTAAGAAATGAATAAAATAGGTGTAGCACCTCGGAAAAATACAAATGACTTATATTTAAATATAAGGATTATTTTTTTAGTTAAGTGTGTGTAGTTTTGTAATGGCGACAGCTCCCCTCTCCTTTTTTCCTTCTTCGTTCTCAAAATATCCCAATGATACGGGTGCTATTCAGAATACAAGGCCTCGGAGGAACATTAGAGTGCCTAGAAGGTTCACAGACTAATAACAACCTGGAATCTTTCACTGCAGCGACGTGGTGGACAAGTTAACAAATAGTAGCTTCTTTTATTTTCTATATTTCTACAAAATAATAAATTTGTTACAGAGTTAGTTACAGCTTTTTATATCTTTAATCATGTATCGCCAAGTGGCAAGGTATTAGCCAATAGCTTGTATTTGGCCATCTATATATGGAGGCAAAGTTGTTATGAAAAAGGACAGAAAAATTAGTCCTGCATTTCTCTGCTTTCTTCTCTCTCTTCTGTCTATCCTTTCTTCCTCTCCTCCTCAAAAAAACAAAGCTTCTTCTCTTTTCTGTTGCATTGTTGCATCTGGTGTTAATTGCTTTCATTTTGGTGCTTTCACTGACTTCCTCACCTCCCCACAAACCTCCGTAACCTTCCATTATTTTCTCATCATGACTCGCCAAGCCGACGAAGCCATTGCCCAACTCTGTGATTCCTTTACTCAACACCAAGAAACCATCAACACCATACAAGCCACTCAAACATCCCACACCAATCTACTACAAACCCAGCAAACCCAGATCAATGAAATCCAATCTTCTCTACAACAACCCATCAAAACAGTTTCAGATATCAATACCAAACTATCCACCAACCCTGCACACTCGCCACAATCTTCCATATCCTCTTCAAACACTCAATAGTATCGTCAATCACCATTATTACCCAACCCAATCTACACATCACCTCGTCCTCCCAAATGCGAACTCTCCAACTTCGATGGATCTAATCCATTCGATTGGCTATTTCAAGCCGAACGTTTTTTCGCTTACCATAATACACCCGACGAACAACGCCTTGACCTAGCAAGTTTCTCCATGCAATCCCAAGCTCTCAGGTGGTTTCAGTGGATGCATCGAAACAAACAATTGTCTTCATGGAATGCATTCACATTAGCCTTGGAACAACAATTCGGCCCCCCCCCCCTCACACACCAACCCTCAATCCGCTCTCTTCAAACTCAAACAACACTCCTCCGTCGAAGAGTACCAATCACAATTCGAAAACCTAAGCAACAGAATCACTACCTTACCTTCCGAAGCCTTCCTTAACTGTTTCATATTCGGCCTTAAGCCTCAAATTCAACATGAACTACTTCTCCATAAACCCACCACACTATCCAACGCTATCGATATGGCTAAACTAATCGAAATAAAGAATAACGAACCCAGAACAGCATATAACCGAGCCACTTTCCACCGCAATATCCCACCCCCACTTCACACCTTACCCCCAATCCCATCTCCCCTTCAAAATCCGACCAAAACCATACCAATAAAGCGACTAACTCCTTTCGAGATGCAACAGAGACAAGCTCAGGGATTATGCTACAACTGTGATGAAAAATACCAACCGGGTCACAAATGCAAAACTCGTCAACTTCTTTTGCTTCAGCCAGAGGAAGACGATGATTCTGCTCCAATATTTCCTATAGACCTAGATCCCCACCACACAGACCAACCTGAAATCTCCCTTAATGCTCTCTTCGGCACCACCAAACCGACCTCCATACGCCTTCCAGCAACCATTAACAACCACCCAGTCTCCATACTGATCGATTCTGGCAGTTCACATAATTTTCTACACCCTCGAGCTGCGCGCTTTTTAGGGCTTCATTGGGATCCCCGCCCCCTCTTCTCCGTGCTGGTAGGTAATGGCGACAAACTGTACTGCGAAGGCCTATGCAAAGATGTCCTTGTCCGAATAGACGGTACTGATTTTTTTATTGATTTCTATCTCCTTCATGTTGTGGGATCGGATGCTATATTGGGAGTTCAGTGACTGCAAACACTCGTCCCAATTACCACTGACTTCCTTCACCATACTATTTCCTTCACCTACAATAAAAACCCAGTCACCCTTAATGGCCTTCACACTACACTCCCAGCCCAAATCTCCCTTAACCAACTAAAAAGATTACACTCCACTGCAGCCATCACTTTCTATTTGAATTTGCAGCTAGACCCTTCCTCCATTGAAAGCCCACAAAGCCCAATAGAAAATACCCACCCACAAATACAAACCATACTAGCCAAATATAACCACGTCTTCAATACTCCAACAAAACTTCCCCCACACCGTGCACTAGACCACCATATTACTCTCCAACCGACCGCCCAACCGGTTAATGTCAAGCCATACCGTTATCCTTATTTTCAAAAAAATGAAATCGAGTCTCAAGTGCGAGAAATGTTACAAGCCAATATTATCCGACCATCTACAAGCCCGTTCTCCTCGCCCGTTCTTCTTGTCAAAAAAAAAGTTGGATCGTGGCGGTTTTGTGTCGATTACCGTGCACTAAACGCTATTACTATCAAAGACCGATTCCCCATTCCTACGTTGATGAACTACTCGATGAATTGCATGGCTCAACACACTTTTCCAAATTAGACCTCCGAAGTGGTTATTTTCAAATACGAGTTCACCAACCGGATGTACACAAAACGGCGTTCCGCACACATGAAGGGCATTATGAATTCTTTGTCATGCCATTTGGTCTTACAAATGCCCCTTCCACCTTTCAAGTCACAATGAACAACATTTTCCGGCCATACCTTCGCAAATTTATTTTGGTCTTCTTTGACGACATATTAGTTTACAGCAATTCTTGGACATCTCATTTACAACACATGGAAATCACACTAGCCATTCTTTCCAGCAACCAATTTTTTGCCAACATATCGAAGTGTGCTTTTGGCCTTCAAGAGCTCGACTACCTAGGCCATATAATTTCATTTGATGGCATTCGGGTAGACCCGTGGAAAATTTCAGCTGTCCTTGAATGGCCCGTTCCAACTTCAACCACAGCAGTACGTGGGTTTTTAGGCCTAACCGGCTACTATCGCCGTTTCATAAAACATTATGCTCACTTAGCAGCCCCATTGTCAGATCTATTAAAAAAAAATCTTTTAAATGGACGGAGACAGCCCATAAATCATTCAGGTTGCTTCAACAAGCTATCACCCAAACACCAGTTTTAACCCTACCCAACTTTGCTCTTCCCTTCCAGATTTATACTGATGCTTCAGGACTTGCTATAGGTGCTGTTTTGTCTCAACAAAATCATCCCATTGCATTTCACAGTAAACGCCTTCCTCCATCAGTTAGAAAAGCTTCAACCTATGTTCGAGAAATGTATGCAATCACTTCGGCAGTACAAAAATGGCGCCATTACCTATTGGGGAGGCATTTCTTGATAGTGACCGACCACCAAAGTCTCAAACAGCTGCTGACCCAAACTATTCAAACTCCGGAACAACAACGTTGGTTGACCAAGCTTCTTGGGTTCGATTTTGACATCATGTATCGACCTGGATCAGAGAACGTAGTGGCTGACAGCTTGTCTAGATGGACCTCCGAAGCTCAGGTGATGGCTTTCTTTGGGCCGCAGTTCCACCTCATCTCTGACATCAAACATATCCTCCGTCAGGACAGCACAGCCCAAACCTTGATTCACCGCATCAAGTCAGACCCTAATTACAATGGGGATTATGCTTACAGGGATGGTCTGCTTTTTAAAGGCAAAAGAATTTATATTCCAGACAACTTGGAGCTACAACAACATATTCTCAATGCATTTCACTGTTCGAATACTGGAGGACACTCTGGCATTAAAGGCACTCTGTCGTGTATAGCTGCAAATTTCTATTGGCTCAAACTTTTTCACTCTGTTAAGAATTTTGTTACTCGGTGCTCAACTTGTCTACAAGCTAAGTCTGAAACAACACCACCTAAAGGACTACTACAACCATTACCAACTCCTGCTCAAATTTGGGAGGATATCTCTATGGATTTTATCACGCATCTGCCTCCATCATTTGGTAAAACTTCTATTTGGGTCATCATTGATAGACTTTCTAAATATGGTCACTTTTGTGCGCTTCCCACATCCGTTACCGCGGAACAACTAGCTAGTCACTTCTTACAAGAATATGTCCGCTTACATGGCTTTCCCCGTTCCATTGTCTCCGACCGCGATAAGCTATTCATGAGTCACTTTTGGAAAGAGCTTTTTCGTCTTCATGGTACCGAACTTCGGATGAGTAGTGCTTACCATCCTCAAACGGATGGCCAAACGGAAGTGGTCAATCGTTGCTTAGAAACTTATCTTAGAGCCATTATAGGGGATTTTCCAAAAAAATGGACATGCTACCTACCTTGGGCGGAATGGTGGTACAATACATGCAAACATTCCGCCATCGGGATGTCACCCTTTCAAGCCGTTTACGGTCGCCCACCACCAGTAATTTCTGACTACATTGTGGGGACCGCTCACCACCAACAACTCGAAGAGTGGGCGCTCACTAGGGACCAAATTTTACACACCATCAAAACAAATTTACAAAGAGCTCAACTCCGCATGAAACAACAAGCCGACAAACATCGTTCGGACAAACAATTTCCTGTTGGTGCATGGGTCTTTGTTAAGCTGCAACCTTATAGACAGTACTCTATTCGTTCTCCACAAAACAAACTCTCCAAAAAATATTTTGGACCATTCCAAATCCTTGAGAAAATTGGACCTGTAGCCTACAAACTTCAACTTCCTCAAGAAGCTCGCATACATCCCGTTTTCCACATCTCAGTTCTAAAGCTATGCCCTAACCCACAAACTACAACTCCAACCCCTCTGCCCAAAGAACTAACTGCACTTCATGACCTTGAGGACAAGGTCAGTCTTGGGGGGGGGGGGGGGCAATGATACGGGTGCTATTCAGAATACAAGGCCTCAGAGGAACATTAGAGTGCATAGAAGGTTCACAGACTAATAACAACCTGGAATCTTTCACTGCAGCGACGTGGTGCACAAGTTAACAAATAGTAGCTTCTTTTATTTTCTATATTTCTGCAAAATAATAAATTTGTTACAAAGTTAGTTACAGCTTTTTATATCTTTAATCATGTATCGCCAAGTGGCAAGGTATTAGCCAATAGCTTGTATTTGGCCATCTATATATAGAGGCAAAGTTGTTATGAAAAAGGACAGAAAAATTAGTACCGCATTTCTCTGCTTTTTTTTCTCTCTCTTCTGTCTATCCTTTCCTCCTCTCCTCCTAAAAAAACAAAGCTTCTTCTCTTTTCTGTTGCATTGTCGAATCTGGTGTTAGTTGCTTTCACCCAATCCCGTGCCTCCCCAATTCTGTTTCAATCCCTCTTCATATTTTTCTGATCTGAAATCTTATAGAACTAAATATCGATCTTATGCCCAAGTTTTAAAAGAGATAAAGGGTCCATCTCCTCGGTTCTTTAACAGGAAAGATTCGTTCAAGAATTGTTCCAAAAATCAGAAACGAATATGCTACTGATGTGGGGATTATTCCCATATTGCTAAAGATTGCAGAGACCCTATTAGACGTTTTAACTGTGGTTTATTCGGCCATAAAAGATTCAACTGTTTGAGGAAATCTGGTTCAGTTTCAGGTGCTAAGAAGGTTGTTTCGATCACTGAGCATGGCTTTTTATTCGTGTTAGAATGTATGAAACTAAAAAGAATCCTGCTTCATCATTTGTGAGTGCAAAGGAATGATGGAATTGAGCTTTTAGAAAGTTTGTTTAAGCATTTTGGCGTGATAAATGAGGTGAACATTTGTCGGAATTTTAAAGATAAGTTTGGTAATCCTGGCTAGTTTTCAAAAGATGATATTCTTGCAGATGTTAACCCAATTTTCGATTTGAAGAGTTCAATTTCATATAGTATCTTTGATGATAAAAATATTCTTGCTGACCTGGTTGATTCCAATATGAAGATGTGAAGTGATAATTCAACTGATTTTCTTTATTTGGACCCCCTATTAGAAGATCCTGATATTATGAAATTCTATTCGTCTTCTCATCCACGGGAATTAGTTAATTCGGGGTTTAAAACTGTATGTATTGATCATTTACAAGAGGGAGAGATATGTTTTGTTCATATTAAGAATAGAAAAAATATGGCAAGATCTTGTAATAAAGCAAATTATGAGATTATCACTGCAAATTGTTTTGATATTCTAAGAGACTTGGATGATTCAGGCCTATTTTTTGATCAGGTTCAAGAAGCAGTTATAGATTGTAATGTCTCGAATAGTTGTTTGAATGATGATATGAGGGGTGATATTGGTTGCAGCAGTTTTCCTGACGAGGGTATTCAAATCTTGAAGTTGATACTGTTGACGTGCACATGAATTCAAACATGCACAGTGATGTTTGGTTGGATTTTGTGGTGGGAAATATTATCGGGGATTTTTGATTGGATGAGGAGTTGGTAGGTGAGGCTGGTAATGAGACTATGGTTTTTCATGATGGCACTAATGGTGTTTTGGGCTGTATCTCTATTGCATGCACTTTATCTCATGGATACTCGTGTGTCACTAACATACCCAGTGATTATATCATGTCTGATATATCGCTGAGCTTCATGAACGAGTTTGTTTTTTTGGTTGCTCCTAGTTTGGAATGGCTGATGGATAATCAGCTCTTTGACGTGGAGAGATTGAAGCTTGTCAGATATAGAGTCCCATAGTTTGTTTATCTCGACTCTGTTTTCATTATTCAAGAAAGTGGGGATGTTTGCAGTTATTTAAGTTCAGGCATTGATGGATTTGAGGGAAATGTGAATTCTAAGTTGTATGTGTTAGGGAGATTAGATGTACATGAAAACAAGAAGCTTTATTTGGATTATGTTGTTCAGTTTGTTGATAAGGGTGTTGCATGTGAGTTTGTGAGTAATATTAGTCGGATGTTGGTTGATGAAGTGGGTAATGTGGTTGATGCTGATGCTCGGATGAGGAATGAGGTTTGTTCCGATGTTGTAATGGAAATCTTGGTTTCTGCTGGGTTATTGAAGGGTGATAAGGTGGATTGTGTTGATTCAAATGTTAAGGTTATTGATATGGTTAAGAGATCCACTACGGGCTTGCTTGTTAAGGAGTTGGAGAACATTGTTTCTGTTGAGTTACCGAAGGGTGAAAATCACATGCAAGGAACTGATGCAAACAAAGCTAGCACTGGTCACATATCAGACTTGTCAGAATGGATAAATGCAGAAGTTCAAATAAACAGTGAAGCAACAAGGATTGAGCATAAAGATTGTTCAGAACAGATAACAACAAGCAGTACTCAACATGATGATCAACATGAATCAAACACGCAACAAGATCATATCAACAGAGAATTATCAAGTGAAATCTCTAATGAGAATACAGTAATCCACTCTGAACCACAATCAACTATCATCCAGCATCCCATGATCACTAGGTCAAAGAGTGGCATTTTTAAACCCAGGATATTAAACACTCAACTTAATGAGGTGGAACCAACTTCTTATGAGCAGGCAGTAAAAGACAAAAAAAATGAAGAAAGGCTATGGATGAAGAGTATAATGCACTTGTTAAAAATAAAACATGGACACTTGCTGACCTACCAAGGCACAAGAATGTTGTAGGAAGTAAATGGACATACAAAATCAAGAGAAATGCTGATGGTAAAGTCACTAAATACAAGGCCAGGCTTGTGGCAAAGGGTTACACCCAACAATTTGGATTTAACTTCAGTGAAACCTTTTCTTCAGTCATTAAACCAGCCACTGTCAGGATAATGTTAACCATTGTTTTGCATAAAAACTGGAGAATAAGGCAATTAGATGTGCACAATGCATTTTTAAATGGAGAACTAATGGAGGAAGTGTACATGCAGCAGCCAAAAGGTTACAATTCTGAAGAAAATATCAATCAAGTATGCAAATTACATAAAGCAATTTATGGTTTAAAGCAAGCTTCAAGGGCTTGGTATGACAAACTGAAAAGCATTTTAGTTAAACTGGGATTCACTGCAACCAAGTCAGATAGCTCTTTGTATACAAGAAAAGTAAGGGAAGAAAGCATCTACATTCTAGTCTATGTTGATGATATACTAATCACAGGAGACAATCAGCATGAAATTGAGCTTGTCATAAAACATCTGAATAAGGAATTTGCAATAAAGGACATGGGTGAAGCAAACTACTTCCTTGGCATACATATTCAAAGGAATGCAGACTCAAGCATCATATTATCGCAAAAGCAATATATATCAGACATACTTGTCAGGTCTAGCATGGATAAAGCCAAGCCACTACCTACTCCGATGACAAGTAGCATAAAGTTATCTAAAGAAAGGGGTGAAGCCATAGAGAACATCAAACAGTACAGAAGCACTGTCGGGGCACTACAATATGCTACTATCATCAGATTAGATGTTTGTTTTAGTGTGAATAAAGTTTGTCAATACATGCAAGCTCCTACATGAACACTGGTCTGCCGTGAAACGCATACTACGATACTTAAGAGGAACAATTAATCATGGATTAAAGCTCACATCAAGCAAAAACTTAAATTTACAAGCTTACAGCGATTCTGACTGGGCAAACGATCTGTATGACAGAAGATCCATCACTGGATATTGTGTGTATCTTGGAACTAATCCCGTCTCATGGTGCATGAGAAAACAAGCTACCATCTCCAGATCGAGTACCGAAGCCGAGTACAGGGCAATAGCCAGCACCACGGCGAAAATTGTTTGGACTGAAAATCTTCTTCAGGAATTAGGGATCAAGCTAAATCGAAAGCCAACAATCTGGGTTGACAACATGAGTGCTATCTCCCTTTCAATGAACCCCATCCAACACTCGAGGACAAAGCACTTCGAAGTGGATCTTCATTTCGTTCACGAACGAACGGGGAGCGGAAAACTCTAGATCCAACACATCCCCACCTATTATCAAAGCGCTGGTGTTTTAACCAAAGCCATCTCAAGAAAGAACTTTGATCGGTTTAGGGAAAAACTCAGAGTTTTCTCCGCCGCCATGGAAGACGAGGGGAAACTGAAACCCTAGATTAATTTGAGAGGGCGTAATAATGAAATTGCCTTGCACGTGCTTCACTTGATTTACTTGCTTCTGAATGGGCTTCAATCTTTACATACCCGCTCTGCAACCCGCTCTGCAACTCTTATTCTTTTATTTTGGGCCTGTGTAGCTTTTAGCCCAATATCTGTATTATATATACAATGGCATGTGTTATGTACTGATGTAATTGATTAAGACGAAAGTAATAAAACATTTTCAAACTTCTTATTCCCTCTTCATATTTTTCTGATCTGAATTCTTGTAGAACTAAATATCGATCTTATGCCCAAGTTTTAAAAGAGATAAAGGGTCCGTCTCCTCGGTTCTTTAACAGGAAAGATTCGTTCAAGAATTGTTCCAAAAATCAGAAACGAATATGCTACTGATGTGGGGATTATTCCCATATTGCTAAAGATTGCAGAGACCCTATTAGACGTTTTAACTGTGGTTTATTCGGCCATAAAAGATTCAACTGTTTGAGGAAATCCGGTTCAGTTTCAGGTGCTAAGAAGGTTGTTTCGATCACTGAGCATGGCTTTTTATTCGTGTTAGAATGTATGTAACTAAAAGAATCCTGCTTCATCATTTGTGAGTGCAAAGGAATGATGGAATTGAGCTTCTAGAAAGTTTGTTTAAGCATTTCGGCGTGATAAATGAGGTGAACATTGGTCGGAATTTTAAAGATAAGTTTGGTAATCCTGGCTAGTTTTCAAAAGATGATATTCTTGCAGATGTTAACCCAATTTTCGATTTGAAGAGTTCAATTTCATATAGTATCTTTGATGATAAAAATATTCTTGCTGACCTGGTTGATTCCAATATGAAGATGTGAAGTGATAATTCAACTGATTTTCTTTATTTGGACCCCCTATTAGAAGATCCTGATATTATGAAATTCTATTCGTCTTCTCATCCACGGGAATTAGTTAATTCGGGGTTTAAAACTGTATGTATTGATCATTTACAAGAGGGAGAGATATGTTTTGTTCATATTAAGAATAGAAAAAATATGGCAAGATCTTGTAATAAAGCAAATTATGAGATTATCACTGCAAATTGTTTTGATATTCTAAGAGACTTGGATGATTCAGGCCTATTTTTTGATCAGGTTCAAGAAGCAGTTATAGATTGTAATGTCTCGAATAGTTGTTTGAATGATGATATGAGGGGTGATATTGGTTGCAGCAGTTTTCCTGACGAGGGTATTCAAATCTTGAAGTTGATACTGTTGACGTGCACATGAATTCAAACATGCACAGTGATGTTTGGTTGGATTTTGTGGTGGGAAATATTATCGGGGATTTTTGATTGGATGAGGAGTTGGTAGGTGAGGCTGGTAATGAGACTATGGTTTTTCATGATGGCACTAATGGTGTTTTGGGCTGTATCTCTATTGCATGCACTTTATCTCATGGATACTCGTGTGTCACTAACATACCCAGTGATTATATCATGTCTGATATATTGCTGAGCTTCATGAACGAGTTTGTTTTTTTGGTTGCTCCTAGTTTGGAATGGCTGATGGATAATCAGCTCTTTGACGTGGAGAGATTGAAGCTTGTCAGATATAGAGTCCCATAGTTTGTTTATCTCGACTCTGTTTTCATTATTCAAGAAAGTGGGGATGTTTGCAGTTATTTAAGTTCAGGCATTGATGGATTTGAGGGAAATGTGAATTCTAAGTTGTATGTGTTAGGGAGATTAGATGTACATGAAAACAAGAAGCTTTATTTGGATTATGTTGTTCAGTTTGTTGATAAGGGTGTTGCATGTGAGTTTGTGAGTAATATTAGTCGGATGTTGGTTGATGAAGTGGGTAATGTGGTTGATGCTGATGCTCGGATGAGGAATGAGGTTTGTTCCGATGTTGTAATGGAAATCTTGGTTTCTGCTGGGTTATTGAAGGGTGATAAGGTGGATTGTGTTGATTCAAATGTTAAGGTTATTGATATGGTTAAGAGATCCAGTTCGGGCTTGCTTGTTAAGGAGTTGGAGAACATTGTTTCTGTTGAGTTACTGAAGGGTGAAAAGGCAAGCTGGATGTAGAAGTGGGTAATGTGGTAGGTTCTGATGTTGGGTTTGGTAATCAAGCGGGATCGGTTTTGGTGATGGAGAATGTGGCTTCATCAGGGTCTCTGAAAGATAATTTGGTGGATATAGATAATGTGGTGGGTGTTTGGGGGATACGGATCTTGTTGTGGGTCTACTTGATTATAATGTTGATATTTCTGGGGATGTACTAACTCTGCAAAAGTCTAGTGAACTGGATTTGGTGCATAACGAACTAAGAAAAGATTATGGCTTGAATATGGTAGATGTTGGTCCTTCTCTGTTTGGAGAAATAGGTCCTGAAAAGTCTATTTCTTTTTATACTGGGGTTTTAAATTTGTACTGTACTTCTATCTTGCATGTTTAGGAAGATCTTCGCTTCCTCCCTTCCATACTTGTGATTTTACTCATGCATCCAAATCCGGTAGAAGAAATAGTAGGAGTAATTCAGTTGTTAATATTAGAAGAAGTCATCAATTAAAACTTAATGCTTCCAAGTCTTATGCTTATGCTTGAGGGATGATGGCTATTTTGGAGAGCTATTATAGTGAGAGTTATTTTTGGAGATTGTATGCGACTAGAGTAGATGCGGTGTGTTTTTTGTAGCTTCTTCTACTGTTGGTGTCAAGGGTGAGGTTGCAAGGTTTTTATAGATGGCTGCTCATTTAGATGTTTCGGATTAAGGGAGAGTCATTAGTTTATTGGTTTCTAGGAGGTTTTTTATTTTTCTCTTATTTGTATATGAGGTTTTTGCTACCTGCCAGACTTGTTGGCCGCTCCTTTTAAGTGTTGAATAAAAGTATATGAGTACTCTCCTTGTTGTAGGGATCACTCATTTTTCTCTTATTTGTAGGAGTTGTTGAATAATCCCTATACTTATATATAGGGATTATTTAAATATTTGAGTTCTGAATTAAATATTAATTAAATGTATTTAATAGACTTATTTAACTCTGTTTAATTTTCAAATAATAATGATGAACTTGTTATAGAAAAATAAAAAGTTTGAAATAATTTCGGTAGCATGACCGGAAACCGTTTTATTTATAAACGATATCAAGATGCGTGAAATTATCATTCCGGAGCACTGTCGCTAATTTTGATGAAACTAGTGTCATTGGAACTGGAATAATAAGGCGATGTACACCGACAAGTTTTGTGGCGATCGGACGTACCATGTGATCGTGTGAGCTCGAAACACGTAACAATTAATTTTAGAAAATTAAAATAATAATATAAATTATTATAAATAACCCTACACACCACCCTTACTCAATCACTTATCTTTTCCTCTTTTTTTTATTTCCTTTGCCTATGGGAAGAAAACAATAGTCGTCCTCTTCCTTAAATTGTTAATGGAGTTTCGGACCATGGAATCGAATGCCGTTGTTCCTTTGTACTCGTATGAAGTTGAGCTTCGAATCTGTATGTAAGTTGGTTGGTGCGGCATAGTTTTCTATCGATCGACATTCCTAGCTGAAATTAGGGTTTTGATTTTCGCGGCCCTTAGGTAGTGCTAGGGTGAATGGCGACTGTACATGAGTTCCACATGAAGTGGCACACGTGTGGATGATGTTGGCCAAAATGCGGCCGTCGTTTGGTGTGTGCAACGTTATTCATGTCAAAGAAGAGGTGTATGGTTGAGATTGGGTTTGGGTGGCTGGAGTCGATATGGAGGAGCTCGTCATTTTCGGCTTGCAATAGGGTAAATGATGGTGGCAACAACAGGAAAGTCGAAGAGTATACATAGCGAATAAGACGCTATGTAACACTTTGAAATATACACACATCAAGGGACTTTGCAGAGAGATCCTAACGGGTTTCTCACCAATATTGATTTACTTATATTCCTATGTTGCTTATGTTGATGTTTGGTTGAAATATTTGTGACATACTACTTGATTTTTGTAAGTGTTGTTATAGCGATTATCGCTATACCGTCACTTATGAAATATCATCTCCTAAAACCTCTATATGTGTTGAACTTATACTTGTATTTTCACAAAAAATAAATGTTTGGTCGTGTTTTTGCACTTTGAAAGTTGTTTAAACTATATTTTCAAGTATTTTTGAGAATTTCGAAATAAAGAATAAGTGTTTTTTAAAATTTATAGAAGGAGTTATAAATTCGATTAATTATCAATCAAGATAATATTGTTGTTTTAAATTTATTAAAAGATTATAAATTTGATTAATTTTCATTCGAGGTGGTTAATTTTCTTTACAATTTATAAAAGATTAAAAATTTGATTAATTTTCTTTTGGTATAGTAAATGTTTTTTAAATTTATAAAATGATTATAAATTTGATTATTTTTCTTCCCACATAATTGATATGGTTTGAAACCCGATTTTTCTTCTTTAATCCTTTTAGTGAACTTTTACAACATATACTTAAGTGTTTTAAAACTAGTTTGAAATTATATATTTTAAATGATTTAATATAAATTATTTAAGAAGAAGTTTTATTTCGAAAAATGGAAAGGAAATGGTTTGAAGATCTTAATATATGAGATTTTCCAAGTAATATTTGAAATGGATTAAATATGTTTCAAGTATTTTTGAGTTTATTGAAAAGTGAAAAGGAAGCATGGATTACAATATCTTTATTGTGATAAATATTTTCTGACAATTGAGAAAAGAATTCATGGATTATAACACTTTTGTTATGATAAATGATTTCGTAAAGTTATTAAGAAAATATGTTACTTGACTTAATAAATGTTGATATTCTTAAATCTTTAGAGGAGTTTTGTTTTAAATATAATTATAAGATTTATAAATTAAACGATCTTTGAAAATGTAGGTTTTAAAGAAAAAGCTAAGTGTAATTGGTTTTGGGTTTATAGTAAACAATGTTTTAATGACATTTTTTTTACCCTTCTTTTTAACACACTTAGAAATGTAGTTTGCTTTTTAAAAAGAATATCTTAAAGAGTGTTTTTAAAGTGTAATACAAATATTTGTGATGTGACAAATCAATCACAAGTCTGAGTCAATTTTTTTAAAAGATTTAACTTTCATATATAATCATCTAGATTTTTCTTGATAGTTGATTTACTGATTATCAATTTAGCTATCTTTTTGTGTTTCGTCAATCTTAAATAATCTATTGCTTATTTGAGCGTTGATACCCTTTGTTGGAAACGACTAAACCCAAAGCGCGAGTGGATGTCAAGCTATGTGAGGTTGCTCCCATAATGGTATCTTTACATCTGCTTTAGATTGGATTCGGTTGTATGAATGTAGAGATGTGAAATACTCAGATTCTCAGTAAGGTTGGCGGGATCCGATTTGTACATTTTCCAAGAGCCACTATACTAAAGTATATGTTCTGAAGGTATACTTTTGGTAAGGGGATTGCACCTTCTTAGTCATTGTTGGAAAATTTTCCTTTCCTTATTTTGATTCAAATCTCTGAATTATTTTCTTAATCGCATCAAGATGTGCTTGGAGCTCTTCTCTATATTTAATTATTTGTTTCCATTTTTTAAGTTTGGATTGATCTTGTTTATGTCCATTCTTTCAAGTTTCGATTTTTATTCTGATTTGATGTAAAATCTTTCATCTATGGATGTTGTTCTTGTTAGATAAAACCCGTTACGTGTTTAGCAGCGTTTCTCATAGATTATTATATGTTCACCATATTTTTTGAGTCTTCTCACGTTGGGTTTCCAAATTGATCCGGATGTTATTTTATTCTAATGTTTGAGCCAGACCTAGTTTTTCTAAGTTTTCGTTGGTGGGACTTAAAATTCATGGAGTAGAGCGGATGTTCACTTGCCATACCATTTTTTTCCGTTGTATTATTATGTATACCCATCAGCAATTGTAAGGTTAGGAAGTTATAACTATCCAGGCTGATGGGGTATATTTTTAACTCTGATATACTAAATATTTTAGAGTGACAACTTGTATTATCTTTGTTATATTATATGTTGTCATTCTTGCAATTGTCAGAGTGATAGCATGATAAGGGGCTCTTGCATTGTGAACCATATGATGAAGCTTTGTCTCTTACCCCTACATGCCCCTTTATAGGTTGGTTGAGAAGTCGAGAGGCAGGCCGTAAAATTTAGAATAAGGTACCATTTGTAGTCACCTCCAAGGAGGGAAAATGTTACATTTGGCATTAGAGTTGAAGGTTAAGTGAGAAACTTGGCTTTGGTGGGGTAAGCTCATTTGAGATATGGTAAGTGACACCCTAGAATGACTTGATTATTATATATATGAGTGCATATTTTTTATTGCTATAAAAACTTATCATTTGAATTGTTTTGTTAAGTTTGAATTTTGAATTCTAGTCGAGACGTGGGACGCCACGGTGTCGATAGGGATCTCAAAACATTTGAACAAGGCAAATTGACACGATATTGATTATTGAAAACTGGTAAATAAAATATATTACTTAGGATTATATATTTTATATGTTTAATAAATAATTTTCAAATTTATATAGTTATTTATGGTATTTGTTTGTTAATGATATATGTTTAAGAAATAATTTTCAAATTGACATGATATATATTTTATATCTATTATCTTTACTATTTGATTTGTCATGCTCGGATAGTTTAAGAGCATTGACTATTGTTCGTTGACTGTTAATTTATGCTTAACCAATTTATGAGCATCTATTATTTTGTTAATTATGAATGCATTATAATAAACCATTTGTGAATTAAGTTTCACAGTTTGACTGTAAGTTGTTCGGTGAAAATGTTAAGTTAAAAGTCATCTTTAATAAATTTATTTAATCTAATCTAAATAGAAAGATAGACATCTGGACAATATATATCTAAGAAAAGTTTATTATAACAAAGGAAAGTTATTATAATATATGATGATTTTAAAGGAAATTTTTTATATGAGTATAATATATAAAATAATTTATATGTTTATAAATGGTGTTTTATAAGTAAAAAAAGAGTTTTTGAGAATTTAAACCTCGATATTGCTTGAAATGATTTCAAAAAGAATTTGAGAAAAGATATGGTAGTACTACTTGGAAATATTTGTAAGTATAAATATTTCAAAGAGAATTTTTAATAAAGATACATTTTCTCTATATAGTTTGGGGATAAATCTCGATTCGTTTTGTGGTAATCTTAATAATCTTCTAGGTGACGATTAAATTTTTGCTTCGACAAACGTTATAGTGCACTTAGTAAATTATTCTCTTTATCGTTGTACGATCGAAATGAGTTTGAATCTGAATGAATCCAAAGCGAGCGTTAGCGAATAAATTTTTAAAATTATTTTATATGTAAAAATATAAGTAATATGATTTCAAAAAGGGTTTTGGAAAAATACCCGAGTACATAGTTCTTAAATGTCCTTAAAGGAAATTAATTTAAAATGAAAGGTATTTTGATAAGAATGTTTTGATAAATGAAATTTTAAACTCTTAGATAGAGAAGAGATAATTTCACTTAAGTTTTTAAATGGGTTAAATTGGATATGAAGGTTTTAATAAGCATTGTTTTATTAAAATTATAGTTTTTTTTAAACATCTATGCTGTGTAAACTAATTGATGATGTTAAACTAACTCGTAAACATCTTTCCTTAGAACACTCTAATGTAAAAGCTTAAAGTAGTCGACTTAATTTTAAGACCCATATTTTGTTTGAGCCTCCATTTGAATTTTGAAAAAAATATTGTTAGAGCCAAAATTGGTCACTAACACCAAAATCCAAGCTAAAGCACCAAATACCAGTCACATTTCACAGATAGAATATACGTAGAGAATATTAATATAAAGAACAACAAAAATTAATATGAAAGCAGTAAAGAATAAGAGATTTTATAGTGGTTCGGCTAACTCCGGCCTACGTCCACCCTAGAAATTTCTTTTTTATTGTTGTAACAATCGATTACAGTTACAAAATGGTAGAGTAGCTGTAACGATCCCGGATTTTAATTTAATTTAAATTGATAATTTATTTAGTTTTTGAATAAAATGGTGAAATTTATTGATAAATTGATTTGAAAATTCAAAATGAAGTCTTTAAAATAAAATATACAAATAAATATTAAGTTAGAAATTGAAATAGAAATATATGTGAGATAAACTATAAACTATAAAGTCAACAAAATAAAGTAAACATATTAAAATAAATACGTATGGTTAAAATTCAAAACAACACATTAACTAAAATATAGAGTAAACACACAACTAAATTTAAAACGACATATTAAAATGGAAATTTATTTATATTAAAAAGTCATAAGACAAGAAACAAACTACATTCAAATGTGTATAGTGTAAACAAAACAAATATCTACAAACTAAGTACAAAGCAAATTGACTTGCTGTAAACAAAATGAGAAACACATATACAATAGGCAAGCAAGAAGATAATAATAATTTACATAAGCATGAACAAAAAAAAATACTATCACTTGTACCAGCAAAGAAATAAATTGCAGCTAGCAAACTGCATAATCAACAAGTAAAAAGCAAATAATAATAAAAAATATAGGTAGCCCGTAGACTTTTAAAATGCAAAGCTATGAAACAAGCAAAGTATAAGTAAGTATGTAAGGCAAAGTAAATAACAAAAAAAAACAAATATATTAGCATATGAACAAGGACAGGTAGGTAGGGGATGAAGTAAGGCAAAAAGCAATATGTATACAAGTATGTTAAAGTAGGATATCAGAGAGTTATCTTCAGCCATGAACTGATATTGTACAAAGTAACATCACTTAGTTGTATAAAATAAAAATAATAATCACCCTATAGTACAAGATAAAATATATCACCTGTACAAAATGAAAACACCCTGTATACTTCTTCTTATATATCCATCCTCATCACATTCGATCAGTTCAAGGCTAAGAAAAAAATTGAAGTAAACAATTTCTTAAAACCCATAAACAAATTCAATCAACTCAACCAAGAAAATATAAGAAGAAGAAGCTTTAGCCTGCAAATCCAAACTGCTGTTTCAACATAAATACAACTCAGTTTTTCTTTCCTGGAAATCATGTGAGTAACCTCACTCTTAAATGATTAAGCATATATATCTGTTGAATATTCATCTTGAGTAAGTATGAAATGTGTAAATATCAATTCAATTCTATTTAGTACATAGGCAAGTATGATATGTAATGCAGGTGAATTAACAGAGTACTCTCTGTATTTAGCTTCCAGGTCATGCTTTGCAAAAGAAAATCAACTTAGAATTCAACTTTCACTTCATTAAATCATCATTAGACTTTGAAATTTAAACAAAACAAGTTTGTTTATACTTAATTTAAGATCTGGAGAAGGTCATCAGTAAAATAGAGCTTTATAACATCTGAAAAATTTATTTTACAGGGAAAATCTTAACTTTATGATTAATGCGAATATCATGAAACTTGAATCAAATTATATAACTAGATTTGTTATCAAAAGATAGGATTTTTCAATTAAAGATGGAAATTTTTCATCGAGTATGTAAAGAAAAATTAGTAGATGATCTGGAAATGATCTTTGATCAATTTCCGGCCATACGTTGAACTGGGGAGAACGACTTTGTGCATGAGGGTGGAGGAACCTACTGAGATGTTGGGAAAAATCATCGGAGTTGCTCTCGATCAGTGAGGTGATGGTGGTGTGGATTTTGGGTTTCTAAACCTAAAATTCTGATGGTCGAAAAATTTGTGCGCCACGGCCTCATACGAGCACCGAGTGGCTCGTGCCCTTGGGAAATGATGTCTAGGTGGATGACGAAGCGAAGGCTGGAGTTGCGCGAATTCCGGTGGTCGAGGCATCGAGGACGAGGCGCTGACAGGAAGAATGGTGGTTACAGTTTTGTCTTCCAGGTTCAAGTGAAAGGCTCGAATTCGAATTTGCGTTTGAATCAATGATCTGAAGTTTGAAATTGAGTTAAAGTATGATAGCAGACTTGAAGAAATCATCGTTGGTGATCGGCGTGGACGAAGTCGTTGGTGCAGGTGCACATGTAGTTGCGTGTGCCAGAGTTTAAGAAGATGGGGTTGAGGGTACTCGAGTAGCTCGTGTAAAATATGGTTTTGCCTCGGGTCATTCGAGTGTTTACTCGAAGCGATGGGTTTTTTTTTTCTTTTTCTCGAAGCTAGTTTGTGTTGGCTCGAGACAGTGGAGCATTTCAGATTTTTGCAAACCTGACTGTTTCAGGTTTTAAAACTCAGTTTAATTTTTTAAAGCAGGATGTAAACAGTGTTTTGAAATTTAAATTCAGAATTTGATCTAGGTTTTAAACAGCGTTTGAATTCAAAGTTAAAGTAAAAATTTGAGATGAAACTTTTGAATCTTAAAATTGAAAAATAAAATTTGGAATTTGAAACAAGGTTTTAAAACAAGTTATCAAATGTTTAAAACTTGAATTTACAAGTTAAATAATTTATCTATTTTAAAAATCTGAATTTACATAGTTAAATAAGTTAATTTAAAAGCAATTGAATGTATGAGAAAAAATTGAATTTAAAATAGATTAAAATTGCAAAGTTAAATTTGTAGTTATTTTAAATTCGAATAGTTTGAAATGGAATTTAAAAGTGAATTTGAAACAAAATGTTTTCAAAAGTGTTTGAGAAATGAGAATTGAATCAATTATAAAAATTATGATTTTATCTCAAAGATAGTTCATTAAAATGTTAAGTTAAATTAATTAATGATTTGGATTTAATTAATTAAGAAAGTAAGGGTTTAATTTAATAAATTAAAGGTTTAAGTGAATAAATCAAGAATTAATTAATTTTAATCAAGAAATCATTAATTAGATAGGATTAATTAATGGATTATTTATAGTTAGTAAATTTTTATAAAATACGGTTAAAGTTGATTAATCAAGTGATTAAGCAATAATTAATTCAAGGAAAATGTATAAATTAATTAAGTAATTAATTTGAGATTAACCAATATAAGTCAAAGGTTAATTAACTAATGAAAATGATTAAAGGTTTAATTTCTTAAATGAAATTGAAATTAAGGTTAAAAGATTATGAAATCAACTTTAAGGTTAATCTAATTAATTTATTAATTAAGAAGAATTAATTAAAGTGTTTGATAAATTAATTTATATCAAATTATTTGTAATTAATTAATAAATCAGGATTAGATAATAAATTCATAAGTAATCAATTTACTAGGAAATAAATTGAATTGCTTGGGATTAAACAAATAATTAATCCTGCTTATAAATGTTTATTAAATGCTTGACCTTAATACTTATGAATGATTATATTATATGTGATGCCTTGAATTAATTGCCCTATCCGATCTGTGACATTTTGTTCTGTATATTGAGCCGTGTATGATTATTCATTTATTTACATATTATCTGTGAATCTGTGAATGAGCGATAAGCGTTATGTTTATATCGCTTATCAACTATATTTCTATGTTTTAATCTGTGATGATTGAATAATGTTGCACTATTGTGTTGAACCCCTGGACCACACCATACACACACAATTATGGATTTCATGAGGAAATCGATTAAGTCACAGATTTGAAATGATTTATAAAATTGAATATTTGAATTCAAATGTTTTGAAAATGAATTGAGATTAAAGTGAAAAGCTTTTGAAATGGAATTTCAAAGATGAAATATAGTTTGGATAACTTGATTGAGTTTTGAAATTTAACTATTTTGATTTAAATTTGAATTCAATATTTGAAATTGAATTCTATGATTTGGAAACTAGGATATAAAGAAAAATTATTCAACTTATAATAAGTTATATGGGTTTTTAAACCATTTTTGAGGTGTTATTTTGGGAATTTGAATTAACCCAAAAGATTTAACTTGTATAAATAAGATCGAATTTCTTCGAAATGAAAACTACTTGTTTTCAAATAATAATAGCTTTCATTTTAAAGAAAGGATCTCCCAATTATGTTGAAAAGGTTTCAAGCTGAAATAGAATTGAAATGTTTTGAAAGCTATGAAATGAATCTTTGATTCAAAGGCCGAATGAGTTAATCCAACTTGAATTGAAATTGTTTTTGAAAGGCTATGAATGAATCTTTGGAAATGATTTTGAAAGCTATAAGTTGAATCTTTGATTTAAAGATTCAACAAGTTAATCGAATTTTGAAAGCTATGAGTTAAATCTTTGATTTAAAGATTTAACGAGTTAATCCAATTGAAATGGAAATTGTTTTGAAATCCGTAAATGGAATTTTGTGAAATTAATCTTTTGTTAAAAAGATTTGAAATGGTAATTTGTTTAAACCATTTGAAAGAAAAGTTTTGGATTATTAAGTTGTGACTTAATAGAAATTCCTTATCCATATGTTATAAATGTTGCGCTTACTATTCGGGTTAGCCGAGAAAGGACCTTTGGGTCGTATAACCCATTCCGAATATGTGATACGTCGTTATGGATAGCATTTGAAGACCGGTGTTGAAGACCGGGTATTTGCAAGAACGATAGTATGACCTATCGATTGTCTCTGCACTGAGTTGCAACGGTATAGAGACTCCCTAAGTGATGGGAAATCCGATCGGGATTGTGAATATCCGGATTGCAAGGACTTCTTTGTAAGTGCCTTCGGTTCTGTTCGAGCCCGGAACAGACTTGTATGGATTGTATGTATGACATTACAAATTGAGATGTAAAGCCGATTTCTTTCAAATATATTTCTGTTGGTGGCGGAGAATTTATTCTCTTAGCTTAACACCCTTCTCTGAGACGTACGAGCTCAGAGGTTATGTAGTTGAAGGTTATCAGCGATATATTCCCAATTTGGTAATGTGACATGTTGAGTGTTGCTGTGAAATGATCATTGTGTTGATCATTTGTGATAGGATCATTTATTTGATCGTCTATCCTGGTGATCATTTCTATGATCATTTGTTGACCCAAAGCATGGCTTTTGTATAAAGTATGTTTTTGTGGACGTGACTTCGTCGAGCCTCACACCCCGGAATGGTCAAAACAGGAAAGATGCGGCAAGGTTATGAGGGGTAGCGCCCTTTAGGATATGTGCATTTCCTTCTGGAAAAGGGTGGTATCATGGTATGGAGCCCTGATACTTACTCATGTTGAAAACACTTTATGATTGTGTGAATTGATTGCGAGCGCTCGGTGAAAGTCCCAAAGGACCGGGGGATGGCATATTCGGTTAGTTGTTACTCAGTTAGGGGTAACCCGGCCTTGTGTTGGTAGAGATCCGGTTTGGTTCTCGGGGATGTCCATCCAGAGGCATTCTCATGTGGCAATGGGAAGTTCCTTGGCCTGATCATTCGTTGGAAATCCATTCCCAATACGAAACCTTGTACGATATTAGTTGTAGAACCTGCCATTTACTTATGGTGGTCACCACTGTTTAGATGGTAGCTATAGTAGGCATAGTTCGAAATGTCTATGCTGGCTAAGATTTATATCTTTATTTTCGAAATGAATTTTTGTCTACATTATGCACTAGTAATAATATCAAATGTTTCTTTTTAATGCGTATCAAGCATCTTTGACTATCGTAAGGAGAAATCTCCTCCGATTCTGCGTTTGCATTGTGTGTGTGTGCGGGAGGCCTTATGGTAGTCTCATTTTTAAAAAGCATTGCGAATTGACTTTGAAAATCTTTTGTTGAATGTTTTAAAAGATAAACTGTTTTTGTTGCTCACACCAGTCCCACGACTGATCCGGAGTTTATTGTTTCTTTCCTAAACTCTGGGTGCTCAAAATTTCCTACACGAGCAGTCTAGAGTTGGTTTTTTGTCCAGATATCTAGGTTCAGTAGATTATCTGGAGTTAGTTCAGTCTTTGGATCACACCAGTCTTGCTGAGCTTGGTGCATCGTTATTGGGAGTTCGAGCTATTGCTGGATTGATTCTTGGAAATGGAGTTGCAGTTCTCGGAGTTCTCTTTTGAAGACTATCTTAGAGTTATATTGTTCCACTGCTAGATATCATCTATTTTCTTTTCCGCTGCTATTTTCTTGTATCTCTGATGTATATTGATATCTATTGTATCATCTGTTGTACCAGATATTGTATCAATACTGTATATCAATGTATTATTCTTTTTATTCCGCTGTGTTGTTTACTTAACTGTGTTATAAGCTCCGGCGAATCGGATTTGAACGGTCGAATCTATGGCATTCGAGTACGATATGAAGTATGGATGTCGATTTTCGAGCGGGCAAAAGTCGAAACGTCACATTTGGTATCAGAGCTAAGGGTTGAACTTTAGCTCAGGAGTATAACACATTAAGTAACTCATTAGAGATAGGGTGAAGTATCCCTAGAATGAGTATATCCCTAAGATATCCGTCTGTATGCCTCAGTAAATTCGCTTACTATCCACTGATAGTGAGTATGAGTGTAAGAAGAGAACGAGATAGGGGACAAGAAAATATGACTATAAATGGTCAATACCTTGCAACAGTGGACACAACTTTCTCTATCAATTTCCTTTGATTCGATTTCAATTCTTTTGATTTCTTCGAGACAGCTCCAGAAAGAAGTTACGATGCGATGATGGCCCTACGAATCGTTGTAGGAAATTTTTATTTCGTATTTCATCAGTTTCTTTTCAGTTTTTTATTTAAACTTTAATGAATTTGAAATTTGAAATTTAGAATTGAAAATTTTAAATGAATTAGAAATTTTAAATTGAGTTAAAATTGATTAATAAAAGATGAAGCTAAATCGAATTGTATCGATAAAATGATTTCGTTTAAAAACTGAATTTGGAATTCTATTGTAATTTCTTGTATCTGTTGTTGATATTCTGATTTGGTGAGTCAAATGCAGAACCGATATCCAGTTTGATCTGAAAAGATATTTCTCTATCTTTGAATCTATCTCTGTGTTGTTTTCGTGCCTGCGAATTTCGAGGACGAAATTCTTTTTAAGGGGGGAAGTCTGTAACGATCCCGGATTTTAATTTAATTTAAATTGATAATTTATTTAGTTTTTGAATAAAATGGTGAAATTTATTGATAAATTGATTTGAAAATTCAAAATGAAGTCTTTAAAATAAAATATACAAATAAATATTAAGTTATAAATTGAAATAGAAATATATGTGAGATAAACTATAAACTATAAAGTCAACAAAATAAAGTAGACATATTAAAATAAATACGTATGGTTAAAATTCAAAACAACACATTAACTAAAATATAGAGTAAACACACAACTAAATTTAAAACGACATATTAAAATGGAAATTTATTTATATTAAAAAGTCATAAGACAAGAAACAAACTACATTCAAATGTGTATAGTGTAAACAAAACAAATATCTACAAACTAAGTACAAAACAAATTGACTTGCTGTAAACAAAATGAGAAACACATATACAATAGGCAAGCAAGAAGATAATAATAATTTACATAAGCATGAACAAAAAAAATACTATCACTTGTACCAGCAAAGAAATAAATTGCAACTAGCAAACTGCATAATCAACAAGTAAAAAGCAAATAATAATAAAAAATATAGGTAGCCCGTAGACTTTTAAAATGCAAAGCTATGAAACAAGCAAAGTATAAGTAAGTATGTAAGGCAAAGTAAATAACAAAAAAAAACAAATATATTAGCATATGAACAAGGATAGGTAGGTAGGGGATGAAGTAAGGCAAAAAGCAATATGTATACAAGTATGTTAAAGTAGGATATCAGAGAGTTATCTTCAGCCATGAACTGATATTGTACAAAGTAACATCACTTAGTTGTACAAAATAAAAATAATAATCACCCTATAGTACAAGATAAAATATATCACCTGTACAAAATGAAAACACCCTGTATACTTCTTCTTATATATCCATCCTCATCACATTCGATCAGTTCAAGGCTAAGAAAAAAATTGAAGTAAACAATATCTTAAAACCCATAAACAAATTCAATCAACTCAACCAAGAAAATATAAGAAGAAGAAGCTTTAGCCTGCAAATCCAAACTGCTGTTTCAACATAAATACAACTCAGTTTTTCTTTCCTGGAAATCATGTGAGTAACCTCACTCTTAAATGATTAAGCATATATATCTGTTGAATATTCATCTTGAGTAAGTATGAAATGTGTAAATATCAATTCAATTCTATTTAGTACATAGGCAAGTATGATATGTAATGCAGGTGAATTAACAGAGTACTCTCTGTATTTAGCTTCCAGGTCTTGCTTTGCAAAAGAAAATCAACTTAGAATTCAACTTTCACTTCATTAAATCATCATTAGACTTTGAAATTTAAACAAAACAAGTTTGTTTATACTTAATTTAAGATCTGGAGAAGGTCATCAGTAAAATAGAGCTTTATAACATCTGAAAAATTTATTTTACAGGGAAAATCTTAACTTTATGATTAATGCGAATATCATGAAACTTGAATCAAATTATATAACTAGATTTGTTATCAGAAGATAGGATTTTTCAATTAAAGATGGAAATTTTTCATCGAGTATGTAAAGAAAAATTAGTAGATGATCTGGAAATGATCTTTGATCAATTTCCGGCCATACGTTGAACTGGGGAGAACGACTTTGTGCATGAGGGTGGAGGAACCTAGTGAGATGTTGGGAAAAATCATCGGAGTTGCTCTCGATCAGTGAGGTGATGGCGGTGTGGATTTTGGGTTTCTAAACCTAAAATTCTGATGGTCGAAAAATTTATGCGCCACGGCCTCATACGAGCACTGAGTGGCTCGTGCCATTGGGAAATGATGTCTAGGTGGATGACGAAGCGAAGGCTGGAGTTGCGCGAATTCCGGTGGTCGAGGCATCGAGGACGAGGCGCTGACAGGAAGAATGGTGGTTCCAGTTTTTGTCTTCCAGGTTCAAGTGAAATGCTCGAATTCGAATTTGCGTTTGAATCAATGATCTGAAGTTTGAAATTGAGTTAAAGTATGATAGCTGACTTGAAGAAATCATCATTGGTGATCGGCGTGGACGAAGTCGTTGGTGCAGGTGCACATGTAGTTGCGTGTGCCAGAGTTTAAGAAGATGGGGTTGAGGGTACTCGAGTAGCTCGTGTAAAATATGGTTTTGCCTCGGGTCATTCGAGTGTTTACTCGAAGCGATGGGGTTTCTTTTTCTTTTTCTCGAAGCTAGTTTGTGTTGGCTCGAGACAGTGGAGCATTTCAGATTTTTGCAAACCTGACTGTTTCAGGTTTTAAAACTCAGTTTAATTTTTTAAAGCAGGATGTAAACAGTGTTTTGAAATTTAAATTCAGAATTTGATCTAGGTTTTAAACAGCGTTTGAATTCAAAGTTAAAGTAAAAATTTGAGATGAAACTTTTGAATCTTAAAATTGAAAAATAAAATTTGGAATTTGAAACAAGGTTTTAAAACAAGTTATCAAATGTTTAAAACTTGAATTTACAAGTTAAATAATTTATCTATTTTAAAAATCTGAATTTACATAGTTAAATAAGTTAATTTAAAAGCAATTGAATGTATGAGAAAAAATTGAATTTAAAATAGATTAAAATTGCAAAGTTAAATTTGTAGTTATTTTAAATTCGAATAGTTTGAAATGGAATTTAAAAGTGAATTTGAAACAAAATGTTTTCAAAAGTGTTTGAGAAATGAGAATTGAATCAATTATAAAAATTATGATTTTATCTCAAAGTCATTAAAATGTTAAGTTAAGTTAATTAATGATTTGGATTTAATTAATTAAGAAAGTAAGGGTTTAATTTAATAAATTAAAGGTTTAAGTGAATAAATCAAGAATTAATTAATTTTAATCAAGAAATCATTAATTAGATAGGATTAATTAATGGATTATTTATAGTTAGTAAATTTTTATGAAATACGGTTAAAGTTGATTAATCAAGTGATTAAGCAATAATTAATTCAAGGAAAATGTAATAAATTAATTAAGTAATTAATTTGAGATTAACCAATATAAGTCAAAGGTTAATTAACTAATGAAAATGATTAAAGGTTTAATTTCTTAAATGAAATTGAAATTAAGGTTAAAAGATTATGAAATCAACTTTAAGGTTAATCTAATTAATTTATTAATTAAGAAGAATTAATTAAAGTGTTTGATAAATTAATTTATATCAAATTATTTGTAATTAATTAATAAATCAGGATTAGATAATAAATTCATAAGTAATTAATTTACTAGGAAATAAATTGAATTGCTTGGGATTAAACAAATAATTAATCCTGCTTATAAATGTTTATTAAATGCTTGACCTTAATACTTATGAATGATTATATTGTATGTGATGCCTTGAATTAATCGCCCTATCGGATCTGTGATATTTTGTTCTGTATATTGAGCCGTGTATGATTATTCATTTATTTACATATTATCTGTGAATCTGTGAATGAGCGATAAGCGTTATGTTTATATCGCTTATCAACTATATTTCTATGTTTTAATCTGTGATGATTGAATAATGTTGCACTATTGTGTTGAACCCCTGGACCACACCATACACACACAATTATGGATTTCATGAGGAAATCGATTAAGTCACAGATTTGAAATGATTTATAAAATTGAATATTTGAATTCAAATGTTTTGAAAATGAATTGAGATTAAAGTGAAAAGCTTTTGAAATGGAATTTCAAAGATGAAATATAGTTTGGATAACTTGATTGAGTTTTGAAATTTAACTATTTTGATTTAAATTTGAATTCAATATTTGAAATTGAATTCTATGATTTGAAAACTAGGATATAAAGAAAAATTATTCAACTTATAATAAGTTATATGGGTTTTTAAACCATTTTTGAGGTGTTATTTTGGGAATTTGAATTAACCCAAAAGATTTAACTTGTATAAATAAGATCGAATTTCTTCGAAACGAAAACTACTTGTTTTCAAATAATAATAGCTTTCATTTTAAAGAAAGGATCTCCCAATTATGTTGAAAAGGTTTCAAGCTGAAATAGAATTGAAATGTTTTGAAAGCTATGAAATGAATCTTTGATTCAAAGGCCGAATGAGTTAATCCAACTTGAATTGAAATTGTTTTTGAAAGGCTATGAATGAATCTTTGGAAATGATTTTGAAAGCTATAAGTTGAATCTTTGATTTAAAGATTCAACAAGTTAATCGAATTTTGAAAGCTATGAGTTAAATCTTTGATTTAAAGATTTAACAAGTTAATCCAATTGAAATGGAAATTGTTTTGAAATCCGTAAATGGAATTTTGTGAAATTAATCTTTTGTTAAAAAGATTTGAAATGGTAATTTGTTTAAACCATTTGAAAGAAAAGTTTTGGATTATTAAGTTGTGACTTAATTGAAATTCCTTATCCATATGTTATAAATGTTGCGCTTACTATTCGGGTTAGCCGGGAAAGGACCTTTGGGTCATATAACCCATTCCGAATATGTGATACGTCGTTATGGATAGCATTTGAAGACCGGTGTTGAAGACCGGGTATTTGCAAGAACGATAGTATGACCTATCGATTGTCTCTGCACTGAGTTGCAACGGTATAGAGACTCCCTAAGTGATGGGAAATCCGATCGGGATTGTGAATATCCGGATTGCAAGGACTTCTTTGTAAGTGCCTTCGGTTCTGTTCGAGCCCGGAACAGACTTGTATGGATTGTATGTCTGACATTACAAATTGAGATGTAAAGCCGATTTCTTTCAAATATATTTCTGTTGGTGGCGGAGAATTTATTCTCTTAGCTTAACACCCTTCTCTGAGACGTACGAGCTCAGAGGTTATGTAGTTGAAGGTTATCAGCGATATATTCCCAATTTGGTAATGTGACATGCCGAGTGTTGCTGTGAAATGATCACTGTGTTGATCATTTGTGATAGGATCATTTATTTGATCGTCTATCCTGGTGATCATTTCTATGATCATTTGTTGACCCAAAGCATGGCTTATAAAGTATGTTTTTGTGGACGTGACTTCGTCGAGCCTCACACCCCGGAATGGTCAAAACAGGAAAGATGCGGCAAGGTTATGAGGGGTAGCGCCCTTTAGGATATGTGCATTTCCTTCTGGAAAAGGGTGGCATCATGGTATGGAGCCCAGATACTTACTCATGTTGAAAACACTTTATGATTGTGTGAATTGATTGCAAGCGCTCGGTGAAAGGTCCCAAAGGACCGGGGGATGGCATATTCGGTCAGTTGTTACTCAGTTAGGGGTAACCCGGCCTTGTGTTGGTAGAGATCCGGTTTGGTTCTCGGGGATGTCCATCCAGAGGCATTCTCATGTGGCAATGGGAAGTTCCTTGGCCTGATCATTCGTTGGAAATCCAATTCCCAATACGAAACCTTGTACGGTATTAGTTGTAGAACCTGCCATTTACTTATGGTGGTCACCACTGTTTAGATGGTAGCTATATTAGGCATAGTTCGAAATGTCTATGCTGGCTAAGATTTATATCTTTATTCTCGAAATGAATTTTTCTCTACGCTATGCACTAGTAATAATATCAAATGTTTCTTTTTAATGCGTATCAAGCATCTTTGACTATCATAAGGAGAAATCTCCTCCGATTCTGCGTTTGCATTGTGTGTGTGTGCGGGAGGCCTTATGGTTGTCTCATTTTTAAAAAGCATTGCGAATTGACTTTGAAAATCTTTTGTTGAATGTTTTAAAAGATAAACTGTTTTTGTTGCTCACACCAGTCCCACGACTGATCCGGAGTTTATTGTTTCTTTCCTAAACTCTGGGTGCTCAAAATTTCCTACACGAGCAGTCTAGAGTTGGTTTTTTTTCCAGATATCTAGGTTCAGTAGATTATCTAGAGTTAGTTCAGTCTTTGGATCACACCAGTCTTGCTGAGCTTGGTGCATCGTTATTGGGAGTTCGAGCTATTGCTGGATTGATTCTTGGAAATGGAGTTGCAGTTCTCGGAGTTCTCTTTTGAAGACTATCTTAGAGTTATATTGTTCCACTGCTAGATATCATCTATTTTCTTTTCCGCTGCTATTTTCTTGTATCTCTGATGTATATTGATATCTATTGTATCATCTGTTGTACCAGATATTGTATCAATACTGTATATCAATGTATTATTCTTTTTATTCCGCTGTGTTGTTTACTTAACTGTGTTATAAGCTCCGGCGAATCGGATTTGAACGGTCGAATCTATGGCATTCGAGTACGATATGAAGTATGGATGTCGATTTTCGGGCGGGAAAAAGTCGAAACGTCACAGTAGCCTTAGCCTTAGAAAGTAGAAAGTCAGAGAGCCGATAAAAGATCCCTTTTCAAGAACCCCATATGATGTATTTATAGGCAAATCCAAGTAGTTGGGCCTCCTGAGTAAATCGGGCCCACCAAGGCCATTGTTGAGCTAGGCTCTGCACTACGACCGAACCAGGTAGGCCGAGCCGCATTCACCGATCCTCATTCCTTAATAAGCCGAACCAAAGTAGCCAGGGCACTGTCCTGAAGGAAGCCTA
The DNA here is from genome assembly GCA_030765085.1 of Allium cepa. Classification (NCBI taxonomy): domain Eukaryota; kingdom Viridiplantae; phylum Streptophyta; class Magnoliopsida; order Asparagales; family Amaryllidaceae; genus Allium; species Allium cepa. Next base: position 106,895,632 of record CM060941.1, on the reverse strand, counting down.
TCCAAAACTCGAAGCAAACTAGTCCAGAACTCGGAGCAGCTCATCCTCTTGTATATACCGATCCATATGCACCGACCTAAAAAACGACGACCCAGGTTACCACCGAGCCATGTCTACCGTTCCACTCAGGCCGAGCCACTCCAATGCCGAGCCATCTAAATGCTGAACGACCTACGCCGACCCACATTGACCGAACGACATCCACACTCTAATACTACTCAAGCATGTCGACCCACAACATCATGCCGAACCACACCATCATCCAGACCAATCCACAGATCCATGCTACCAGGACTAAACCACATTTGGCAAACCCTCAGGCCAAACGACCTCCAAGTGCCGAACCACCATTACCGAGCCACCTTGACTGAACCATAATGCTGAGAACCGCATCTTTCTAACCAAACGACATATCCAGGTTGAGCCATACCTTTCTGCCAACCCACGAGAGACTGATCGCTCAAATGAATGTCGAACGGCCTATCCAAGTGAACTTCATCCATTTAAACCGAATTCATCATATTCCAGCCTCGATAATCGCGAAGTTGGTTAGGTTGAATCCGCCCGTTCATAGCCTTGCCAAAAGGCGGGTATACAAATATAAATAAAACATAAATTAAATAAAATTAACATTTTGTATATACTCTTAGGATGCAGAATAGTACTATACAAGTAAACAAAAGTGGAGTAAAATTTTAATTTAATGTTTTATATAGTTGTGTCTTTAAGAAATGTTTATAAACTTAAGTGAAAATTTATGAAGTAATCCATAAATAATTTTGGTGTTGATTGAAATACTATAAGTAAAAATGAAAGAGATTTAGAAAGAGATTAATGTATTTAAGAAACAATCGGATTTAGTACGTAAGTTATAAGTATATCATTTTATTCGCATGGTTCTTGATCTAGGATTCGAGTACATAACTTCGGGTTGATTCACACCAGTCCAAAAAAAGAATTCTCACTTGATTATTGGCAGCGAACACTTGATTCAGATTCTTAATATAATACTGAGGTTTTATATCATAGGATATGGCTACCGCGGTTCTCTATCATAGGATATGGCTAAGTAAGGAGAACATATATTTCTAATCAAGGAACCTGATCAGAGTCCTCATTAGGGAGGTTGAGTGAGCGACACTAGTTTGGAAGTAAAGTTTATGTATTCGAACAAGTGGTCGAATAAGATAATGCATATGGATGATTTGTAGGTCTTACAGCCTTATGTATATTTGAATGCTTTTTAATGTGGCTTAGGAAAGTTTGGGGAGTGATTTTAATTTTTTTTTGAGGGAGCTTAGATAACCTTTTAAGCAATAACCATATGTTGATGAGTGTATGGTACACTTAGGAAATTATATATATATCCTTGGACGATCGAGAACGTTGTGACCCTAAGAAAAATTCTAAATATTATTTGTCCATCATTTAACATTTTAAATAATGCTAAATATTAGTTTATTACTTTATGGAATTTGATTGGATGGATAGTGTGATTTTATGTACTACAATTTATAAAGTTGTTGTTTATTAGGACTTAAATTCTGGAGCTTTTGAAAAGGTGATTTTAAAAGAATTTGTGAAAGTAATAATAATAAAATTATTTTGAAAATCTTGGTGAACTGTAATTATTTCAAGATATTTGAAATAAGCTTTTGTGAAGTGATTTTTCAAATATATTTTGTTATGACTAAAGTTGGGCGATTGGGAGTTTTTTTGATTTGGAAGACTCGACAGGTATATTTAATTACTCTAGTTGTTGTTTTAGAAGAAACTAGAATACCACTGGATGCTCCATGTTGATTTGATACAAGATTTGTACCATGCTTCGAAAAAAGAAGTTCCTCCTTATCATATTTGATTTTGATTTTGATATATTTCTCTTTAGAGGAATTTGATAATATATTTTGAATATATAAACCTAGGAATTTACTTCTAAATTTATCTTTTGAAAAGATTGGATGCTTATTATTTTACTACAGAGTATTCTCTGCATTTTTGTTACATATCTTGTTATATTACTTTTGGTTGCATCATTATTATAAGATGCATCATATTGCCCTATTGCATATGGTTGTTATAGTGTTCATATCGCTATTTCTTATGATAGAAATAGGTTGTGTATTACTCTTTTGTCAGCATAGTTCTTCTTTGGATTATGTAAGTACAAGATAGGTACATGGAAGTAAGAGATTAATATTTGATTACTTATGCACTTGCATTTGCATCGAGATAATAAGTTTCTAGCGAAAATAAAAACCAAATGCAAAAGATGCGTATAGCTGATTTAAATATTGGTGATTGATTGATTATTTTATGCCCCAAATATGGTAGGCCACTTAGCTTTTGTTTTCTTTGTTGATTTGGGCCTATTGTGGCGAGCTATAGTTTTTTCGAATTATCCACCTAAAGCAGGTGTTGCCGAAATTTTCTATAACATAAGGAACTTTAAAACCAAAGGGTGGGAGGATATTTCTTCCATTAGGAATTTCAAGGACAAATTTTTTTTAAGGGGGAGAATGTAACATCCCAGAAAAATATAAACAACTTATATTCAAATATAGCGATTATTTAAATATTTGAATTGTGAATTAAATATTATTTAAACAGAGTTAATAGCCATATTTAATTCCTTTTAATTTTTAAATAGTAATGGGGAACTTGTTATAGAAAAATAAATAGTTCGAATTAATATTGGTAGTGACACCAAAATCGTTTTATTTATAAATAGTATTAAGATACATGAAATTTTCATTCTAGGGCACTGTCACCGATTTTGATGAAACTAGTGTCATCGAAACTCAAGTAATAAGACGACGTAGGCTGACAAGTTTCGTGGCGATTCGACGTACTATATGATAGTGCGAGCTCAAAACACGTAACTGTTAATTTTAGAAAATTAAAATAATAATATAAATTATTATAAATAACCCTACACCCCTCCCTTACTCAATCACTTCTCTTTGCCTCTTTCTTTTTATTTCCTTTTCCTATAGGAAGAAAATAATAGCCGCCCCTCTTCCTTGAATTGTTCCTAGATTTTCGGACCACAGAATCGAATGCTATTTGTTCCATTGTACTCGTATATAGTTGAAGTTCAAATCCATTTGTGGGTTGGTGTGTGTGACATAGTTTGCTTTTGGTCAACATTCCTAGCAAAACTAAGGTTTCGATTTGCGAGGTCCTTAAGGGGAGCTAGGGTGAATGGCGATTGTATATGAGTTCTACATGAAGTGGTACAAATGTGGGTGACGTTTGCCGAAGTGCGGTCACCATTTAGAGTGTGCGACATTAGTTATGTCGAGGAAGAGCATACGGTGGTGATTTGGTGTATGTGGTCAGGTCGATATGGAGGAGCTCGTCGTGTTCGAGTCGTGATGGGGTGAATGTTGGTGGCGGCAGTAGGAGGTCCTATAGCCGATTGAAGTGGTGAGGGGTGACTACCGTAGGTGGTTATTGGGTTAGCAGGTGGGAATTTGAATTTGGGGGAGAATGTAGATTAGGGGTTAAGTTAATTAAAAAAATCAATTAATCCAAATTCTTGTTAAAATAAAAAACTATCTCATATAAGGTCGGATTTGGACGCAGTCTTTTGCAGTGAACTCGTATCTACGCATTGGAGTTGGATTCAATGAACTTGGAGCTTGCAGAATTTTGAGCTAAAATTAAACGTCATTCAATTTTAGATCAAACCGAAACGTGAATGCATCAACTAGAATTTGAGCAAGTTTACTCTTCTCTAAATAAACTATATGATATTTGTGATGTTAGGTTATTGCTAAATTCTTGGATGATAGTTTATATATTGTTTTTGATTTTTTGTTTGGATTTGATTCTTGCTTGGAAGCGGATGACATAAATAACTATTGTGTTGTAGGAAACAAAAACAAGAGGAAAGTCGAAGTATATATGTAGTGAATAGGTCGCCATGGAACATTTCAAAATATACATACATATGTGATTTAGAGAGGACTTTTGTTGAGAGACCCTAAGGGGTTTCTTTCCAATATTTATTTACTTATATTCTTATGTTACTTATATTGATATTTGGTTGAAATATCTGTGACATACTGTTTGATTTGTGTAAGTTTCGTTATAATGATTATCACTATACCCTCATTTATGAAATACTCCTAAATCTCTGTATGTGTGTGCGCGCGCGCGTCTGTGGACGCCGAACTTGTGCTTGTATTTTTACAAAATAAATGTTTGTTGCATTTTTTCGTTTTGAAAGTTGTTTAAACTATATTTTCGTGTATTTTTGAGAATGTTGAAATAAAGAACAAAGTGTTGTTTAAAATTTATAAAAGGAGTTTAAATTCATCTAATTAACTTTCGGAATAATTAATGTTGTTTTAAATTTATAAAAAGATTGCAAATTTGATTAATTTTCTTTCGGAATAATTAATGTTGTTTTAAATTTATAAAAGATTATAAATTTGATTAATTTTCTTTTGGGATAATTAATGTTGTTTTAAATTTATAAAAAGATTACAAATTTGATTAATTTTCTTTAGGACAATTAATATGGTTTAAAACTTGATTTTTCTTCCTTAATACTTTTAATGAACTTTTCTTACACATATTTAAGTGTTTTAAAAGTGGTTTGAAATTTATATATATTTTACATGATTTAGTATAAATTATTGAAGAAGAAGTTTTATTTCAAATAAGGAAAGGAAATGGTTTTAAGATTTTAATGTATTTAGACTTGAGACTTTCCAAATAATATTTAAAATGGATTAAATTATATTTCAAGTATTCTGAGTTTATTAAAAGTGAAAAGGAAGCTTGAATTATAAAATCATTGTTATGAAAGATGTTTTTTGGGAACTAAGAAAAGAATTCATGGATTATAACACTTTCGTTATAATAAATGATTTCGTAAAGTTATTAAGAAAACTCTTTACTTGGCTTAATAAATGTTAATATTCTTAAATCTTTGGCGTAGTTTTATTTAAAGATAACAAAAGTTGATTTATAATGATATTTTATAAATGAAAAATCTTTAAAAGGGAAGGTTTTAAAGAAAAATCTAAGTATAATTGATTTTGGGTTTATAGTAAACAATGTTTTAATGACATTTGTTTTTCACTTTTCTTTTAAATACACATAGAAATATAATTTGCTTTTCAAAAAGAATATTTTATAGAGTATTTTTATAGTGTTTTACAAATATTTGTGATGTGAAAAATCAAGTACAAGTGTAAGTCAAACGTTTTAAGAGATTTAATTTTCATTTATGATTATTTTGATTTTTCTCGATAGTTTATTTATTAACCATCGATTCCACCATCTTTTTGTGTTTCGTCAATCTAAGATGATTTATTACTCATTTGAGCATTGATATCCTTTGTCAAAAATGGATAAAACTAAAGTGCGAGTGGACACCAAGCTATGTGGGGTTGCTCCAATTAGGGTATCTTCACATCTACTGTAGATTGGATTCGGTTATATGTGCATAGGGATGTGAAATACTCGGATTCTTGGTGAGGTTGGTAGGATCCGCTTGTACATTTTTTGAGAGCCATTGTAGTTCTCAAGTATATTTTCTAGAGGTATAATTTCGACAAGGGGGTTACACCCTCCTAACTATTGTTGAAAGTTTTCCCTTTCCTTGTTTTAAATCAAATCTTTGAATTGTTTTCTTAATTGCATTGAGAAGCGCCTAGAGCTCTTCTCGATGTTTAATTATTTGTGTCCATTCTTTAAGTTTGGATTTTCATCTTGTTTATGTTCATTCATTCAATTTTCTGTTTTTTTCTAATTTGATTTCCATTCTTTCATCTATGGATGATTTTCTCTTAAGGTAAAACCCGTTCCGTGTTTAGCAGTGCGATCTTATAGATTATTATATGTTCACTATATTTCTTAAGTCTTCTCACGCTAGTTTTCCAAACTCATCGAAGATCTTATTTTATTATAATGCTTGGATTAGACTTTTCTCCAGGTTGTCATCGGTGGGACATGGAGTTCATGGAGTAGAGCTACACCTATCGTAGTATTTTAATTTTATGTTGTATTATTATATGCACCCATCAGCAATTATAAGGTCAAGAAATCATAACTGCGTAGGCTGATATGATTTTTTTAACTCTATACTATGTACTCTAGAGTGACACCTTGTACATTCTTTTTTATGTTATGTGTTGTCGTTTCGTTGTGAGATTCTTTTTCCCTGTACTTTTTTTTACCCTGACAATCTACCTTACCGACACTTGGGTACTTCGCATTTGAATATTGTGAACGTATTAAGAGCCGACTTTTGAGGGTCGAAAAGATAGGTCGTTATAATAGGAATAATATGTACAACGTGATTTAGAAATTTGAAATCTGTCCCAAATACTTAATTGTAGAATGATGGTAAAGATTGAGAAGATATTTCAGATTTATAATTGGGTTGAAAGTTAGGTTACCCTAGTTGACTTGCACAGTAATTTTTTTTGATTTATTTGGAGCGGTTTTCATGTAATTTCCATAGATGATCCTATTCCAAAATATGTGTAAATACGAATTATTTGAATTAACAAGGGTTGTAAGATATGGATGTTCTTTTTTATAGTTTACATTGTTTGTTTCAATAAAATAAAGAAATAATCCATTGTAATCTCAAACAAAGCAAAAAGCTCAGTTATGAAAAATTATAATGGCGATCCTTTTTAGAAGGATAGTTTTGATAAATTAAAAATATGAAAATAAGTGTTCTAGTTTAAAAATTAGTATACACATATAACCTTGTTTAACGACTAAAATTATATATATATATATATATATATATATATATATATATAATAGCCTAATTTATAATTAGATCTGAATTAGTTAGTATTTAAGAGATTAGGATCTATTTACATTAAGTACAAAGTTAACGGGAAATAATTGTAGTTAATGAGTATTGGAAGGAGTTTAATGGTAGGAAATTTAAATGGCATTTATGAAGGAATTGAATTGGAGTAATATATGGATTTTTAAATTTGTGAGAAGATTAAAGAGATTTAGCTGAATATTGATTATAGATGGTCTGATTTTGATAATAATAGGTACATTACCTAAAATAATTGATGGACACATTTATTAAAAACCAAGAAGAAAAATTAAGGAAAGTGTGCAATAATGAAATGATATTTAGGAATGCCTATCTTGATTTAGTAAGGAGTGTTAGACTTCAACACCATTTACACCAGTTGATGATAAATGATAGCTTCCAACAAAATTTTCTTTAGAATTTTTGGGTTGTAATCGCTAGTTATCTCTCTTAGTTACTGGAAAGGCGTAAGACGTAGTATAAGGTATATCCCAGTTTTATCATTGTGATTGTTTTTGGATGGGACTGAACCAGTTGATACACACACACGCAGATATATATATATATATATATATATTGATAAGGAAAATAAATTAATGAAGTTTATTAGGAACACTTAACTAGCAACAAACCGTATGTAAGATTGAAAGTTAACCAGGAAATTAGGTTAAACAACCAGAAACAAAAGAATGCTTTAATCCTAGAAACTATAGGATTTCGGGAATAGTAAATTTTAGCTTGTAAAATGTCACCATTCAAGAAAGAGATAAAATGAATAGGGTTGTGAAGAGAATTTTCTATTGGACAAGGATGAAGAAGGAAGAAGAATTTTCCATTAGAAGCAATAACGCCGCAGCTTCTCTAGCATATATTTATATCAATGAGGTGATTCAACTTCATGGAATTCTGGTTAGCATATTTAGTGATAGGAACCCATTATTTACTAGTGAATTTTGGACGAGTTTGTAGACAGCTTTAGGAAATTTGTTGAACCTTGGCATCACTTGCCACCCATAGACCGATGGACAAACTGGAGGAGTGAATAGAATATTGGAGGATATATTGAAGAGCTTGCATCATGGACTTTGGAGGATGCTGGAAGCAACACGTACCTTTAGTAGAATTTGTGTAAAATAAAAATGGCAAGTAGATGATTCATATGGAACCCTTTAAACTGCTTTATAGGAGGCAATGTAAATCGCCAAAATATCGGTGGGAATCCACCGACATAATCCTACGCGGACCAGATTTAATTTGTGAGGCTTTGGAAATATAGAGTTGATTGGGTAGCATGTAAAGGTTAAAATATTTGGATAATCGAGAAAATTGACGCCAAGGTTTGTTGGGCCTTTCCCGGTCCTAGGAAAAATAGCAAACTCATGTATTGTAACATCCCCATCGATACGTGTATTGACGCCAAGGTTTGCTGCAGTCATCCATAGTTATTAATTCTTAACAAAAAATATGGCTATGTTCATATTAATAATTAGAAGCACATGAATATGAAAAAATTTCAAACAGTTTAAAAACAAATTTTCACATTTCATTTCACAAATGATATTTCATATTCATTACATAATCCCAATCATAGTATCACGTTCAAACAAAATATAATTATTATCAAGTCTCAAAATAATCTTATTAACCAATTAAATTAGTTAGTTAATTATGGCTCAACCATGTGGATTATGAAATCTCAATTCCTTATCACACTATACATCACATTGTTCTATTTAATTTATCTAATTAAATCTTCTGATAATATTAATTAAAATTAGGTGTGTTACACGTATCGTGTGGAGTTATCAGATAAGGTTGCAGGAGTCTGCGATGCTTTTTTCCGTTTGCATTTTAGGAAATACCTTCATAGCACAGCTACTATGGTAGATCCTGATCAATTATGGGCTATTGAGATGGAGCCAACAGCTCCCGTGCCACTGCACACATTGCATAATATGGAACTAGAAAGCTCCGCAATAAAGAAATTAAGTTGGTTTGAGTATAATGGGGAGGAAATTCGATGGAAAACATGAGGACATCTTGTCCAAAACTTTTATCCGGTAAACTTTCCTCTCTTAATTAAATTTTGGTTGCATCATGGCTGCTAAATTGGATGGTAGAAGATGGTTGGTGCACTTTTCGCTGTCACTTTGTACTCATGTAGATATTTTAATGTATGTTTATGGTGTTTTGCATACATACTTGTATGCTACAGTCACACACTCATGCTAGGATTGAGCTCACTTATAGTATGTCTACAATACATAATCACACTGGACTTTTGGCTGATAGATGGATATGATGAAACTTGATTATATAATATGGACGTTTAGTGCACGTTACACGATTTGCACCTTGGAAAAAATTTCAGGGATGAAATCCTTTTTAAAGCAGAAGGACGTAACACCCTATAAATTTTAAATAAATTGGATAAATTGAATTAAAAAAACAGGAAAAAAAAATTGAAGTTTCACAAAAGTTGGAATTTAAGCATAAAACTTATGCCATTGCGTTTATGGTAAAATTATGATCAATTTCCATATATAATATGTTGAAAATGAAGCTGAAGTGGAAATTTATGGACGTTTGAAGTTTTCGAGTTTAAAATAATTTGAATAGAATTCAAATTGAAATTCAAATTCAAATGAATAACTAATTTTAAAATTTGAAAGTTAACAGTGATTAGAGGTGGGGATAAGTAAATGTTAAAAATAACGTTAACAGATAATTAAGGAAGAAAATAAAATAAAATAACAATGGAACAAAAAATTCTTCCCAATACAAACGTCTCGGTTAACCACTTACTAGGGCCGATCGACTGCTAGTGTCAACCGTTAGGGTAGGGCGGTCAACCTTTGACTGTCAAGTGGCAACTAGGGTTTGTGAATTTGAATGTTTTGGATTTTATAATTTCCAACCGACCTTCATCCAACGGTTTTGGTGCACACCAACTACTGTAAATAAGAACCTAGACCCCTTACATTTACTCACAAATATTTTAGGAACATTAGCGAAGCTTTATCAGTTCGTCTCTTCATAGATTCAGCAATACTCCATTAGGGTTTCAGGTAACAAATAATATACTTCTATTTTTGTTTATTGTTTATTTTCTTGATCTATTCTCCTCCAATCCCTCAGTTTATGAATCTAATCTAGATATACAGATTCCTTACTGTTCATATATCAAAAAGATGAGATCTGATAAAAATTGTCAAAGGCATGTCAAATACAAAGAAGGCAAAGCTAAGGATATACTATCAGTGGAAATCTTAGCTTTCCTATTTTAGTAATTGATCAGTATAATCTGCATTTGAATATTCCTTGGGAAATTTTGTTTCGCGAAAACATCATGCCATAAACCCTTAAAACTCCTTTAATGGGAAATGTCAATTCTATGTTGGAATCTCAATTGTTTATAACAAAATAATGGAAATTGTAACGATCCAAAATTTTAGACATTTGAATTTGAAATATTTAATTAATTTTAAATATTGAAATATTAGTTTTATAAGTCAAACAACTTAAATTTCAAGTATAACGGTTATTTGAACATTGGAATAGTGATTTAAACATTGAGATTATTTAAGTGGTTGAATCTTGAATTTAATTTCAATAAATAGATTTTGAAATCTTATTTAAATTTAGTTTAATAATAACGGTAATAATAAACTTTTAATTTAGAATTCAAAGTGACTGAATTTATTTTAGAAATAACTCGTTTTAATTAACATGTAAGATTATCATTTTGGGGGCATTGTCTCGAATTTTGACGAAACCAGTGCTATCGATCCGGAATAGTGAATTGTTTTATGCCAGCGAGTTTCATGACAATCGGACGTAGTGTGTGGTTGTGCGAGTTCAAAACGCTTAGAAATTAGTTATAGAAATTTAATATAATTTGATTTTGAAAGCTAAGTTCTGTATATGATGGAATTAGGCCTCGATACTAGTTGCATTGTTTTCGGAATGGGGTATTGAGTATAAAAAGCTAGGTGGCACATCTCATTTGTAATTCGAGATTTTTAGGGATAAACAGTGTTTGAAAATTTTCTATATAAGGACCTCACTTTTATCTATTTTCTAATAATTGAAACCCTAACCCTAGTCGTCGTTCTATCCAGATGCCGAGATGTTGCAGGATAATCGGAGCCGATTCAGGCCTCAACTCCAACTAGAGAAGTATGTACCTAGGCTAGGGGAGTAGATATGTGGTGGTGGATTGTTCGAATGGAGGAACGTTGCATTTTGGATCTCGAGTTTAAGGGTGGCAGCTATATTGGGTTGTTCTCGATGTAAGGGCATCGTGGAGAGGAGTCGTGGGTGTCAAAGGTGTAACAACCCGCATATTTAACGATTTTATATTTAAATATTTTATTTAAATATAGTGTCGTTAGTCGGATTGTTAGGTCCGAAATGTTACTTTTTGCAAATCGCCGAATTGGAACTCGAAACCACCTCCATTGATTCCAAAATGGCGTTTGCGATCTTTTTGAGTATAAGCTTTGATATGTTTGGAGTTTGTGAAATTTTTTCTCTTTTTCTATTGGGTTTTGGGTTTGGGTTCAGCCCACTAGCTAACTAAACCCCCTAGCTCATTAACTCTTCATCCATTCACCCTCATTTCATTTCTTAACCTTAAGAAAACTGAAAATGGTGGAAGGGAAAGGGAGATAGAAATTGCAAGCCCTATTTTCAACTTCCAACTTGATTTCTTGCTCCAAAATCATAGAGAAGCCATTGGTAAGCTTCCTCTTCATCTTCTCTATCACTTTCTCTCTTCAATCTCAGAAATTCCTAAACCTAAACTTAGGAAAATACTTGTTTTGATCTTAGATTGAAGCTAGTTGAGTGGAAGTGGAGATTTGTTGGTCTTCTCCTTGCAAATTGAACTCCTTCTTTGTTTTTGAATTAAAAGGTGAGTTTTGAACTCACATCTACTTCTTTTGATATCGTTGATGTTAGGTATGAATTCCTAACACTTGTTCATATGCTTTTGCTTTCGATTTGGTTTGCTTTGGTGAAATTGCCAAATTATGATTTTTGAAGCCAAATCTATGTAAAACCTTATATGGTTGATGTTTTGTGTTGTTGGAGTGTTTGGGTGTGTCATTAAGGTTGGGTAGTCGTTTGACGTAAGCCCATAATCAACACGCATCCGATTGCTTTCGATTTGTTTGGCCATAGTTGGCCTAGGTTCAGGAAATGCCTGACCATCATGTTTCAGACGTCTGAAACCCTAATTTCAGACGTCTGAATATTGTTCTGGGGAACATTTTCACCCTTAGATTCAGACGTCTGAAATTATATTCCAGACGTCTGAATTGGCTAAATTTTAACCAGAAAGGAAATAGGCAAAATATTGTCTATTTTAGACGTCTGAAAATTTGGGTTCAAACGTCTGAATTCTCTTTTGAAAAAGAAATTTAATTCCAGATTCAGACGTCTGAGTCCCTTCTTTCAGACGTCTGAATATGCTGTTTTTGCCAAAATTGCCTTGTTCATTTAGTTTTCCAAATTTGATCGACGCTTGTTGATTCCAATTAGTTGTTTATGCATATTTGACCTTGATGATTCCTTTTTGACTTCATTCACGGGTTTTATAAATGATTTCTTCAAATCGTATTAAAACTTCGCTTCTCCGATTTATAAATTCTATTCAAAACACACATACACAATTTTTCACTTAGAGCGAAGTGGAAGGGTGATTAAATGGTTGGGTAAAACACGGACCGTGAATCTGTGCGTTTATCTTTCCGATTAATCCCTGACCTATTCAATTGATCATTTTGACCTTCGGGTTTGGTTTACCGATGATATGAGGTGAACTTTGTACTGCTTTGAGTATGAAATTAATTAACGGATAGTAAACCATTTAGTGCGAACGAGTGGTTATGGGACTCACTTTACCACTTTTCGGATTCCTTTTTGAGAGTTATGACACATTCCGCCAGTTAGTGGTGTACAGTACTGGGTTTTCGACCTTCACCACTATGGTTTGTTGCCTTTGGGTATGTTGCCTTCGGGTATGTGCCTTCGGGTTTGTGCCTTCGGGTTTGTTGCCCTATAGTATCGCTTTCGATGTTGGTCGTTATGAGCCGCATGGGTGATATTGGGTTGCCCTATAGTATCGCTTCCGATGTTGGCCGTTATGAGCCACATGGGTGATATTGGATTTGGAGTCTTCGGGCTCATGGATCCTTGTTTGTACAGTACTGAGCTCGAGCAAAGTTTCTGATGTTTCATTCATATGTATATTCCCTAGGTATCTCCCTTCGGTGTTGGTCTTTTTGAGCCGCATGATGAGTAGCGTTTACCTTGTGGAACTTGTATACCTTATTGGTATTTGTTATTGCCTTTTGGCTTGCTTTAGGATATTCTTATCCTTTGTTTCTATGAGTTGCCGATGATATGAGGCTTGTTATGTTATCATATGATTCATCTTTTGTTAGATGATTGTGTTATCCCCTTTAGAGATATTTGTTATACTTTGTAACCTAGCAAGTTTATTGTTGTTCAGTTTATCTAACTGATTTGTTTAGCTAGACTGACCCGTGTATTTTATACTCAGGTCAGACCAAGATGTTTCAGGTTAGGTGCTTTTGTACTTAACCTATTTTGCTTCCGCATGGACTATTCAGCTTGTTCCTTTTTGTTAAAGCTTTTTGTGTAGTCCTTTTATTGTAGCTCTGATATATGTATTCTTTTGATTCGTCTGTATATTGTGGTTTGCTATACCACTTGACACATATTATTTTGTAAACTCTGTTATGTATCAATATATGTGTATATGATGATCTACTGTTCTGTGATGTATATTACGTTTGAGTTGTTATATTTTGTTCTGATAGATCCTCCAACCACCTATGGTTTTGTTTTAAGTATTCACTGGATATATCGATCTGCTTTATATGATTATTGTCGATGTATTCAATAGATAGTTAGAGAAAAGCTATAGATGGTCGCTCCCAACCAGTCTTATTCTCCGTGTTAGTTGACGGCATTACCTTGTAGTGTCCTTGGCTAGCGTGGATATAGAGGTGGGGCGTCATAGCGTGGTATCAGAGCTGAGTTCAGGACAAAATATGATAAACACAAAGTAGATGCACATATTATGGTACATCAAAGTGTATAAGTGATACAAATCTTTGAATCATCGTGCCATTCTATTCCTTCTACTATCAGAGGTTAGATAGAATTTGGGAAATACGTCTAGGAATGCATTTTATTCCGTAGTATTCCGTGTTGAAGTATCTACCTTGTGATTAATCTTGTTCTTATCATACTTTCAGCGTATGGCTGGAAGAGGCAGGGGACGACGTTCGGATGCTGGGCGATCTAGTGGTTCACATCCGGATGGCGTTTATATGTCTGCCGATCAGTTTTTGGAATTCTTTAGGAGCACTCAGCCTCCAGTTCCTCCTCGAGTGTCTCCACCTCGCAAGTCTGCCTTTGCACGCCAGTGCAGTGATTTTGCTCATCTTCGGGGAAAGATATTTAAGGGCTCCGAGTCTGTTCTTGAAGTCCAAACTTGGTTTCGCACGTGCAAGCGTATCTTCTCTCGTATGGATCTTTCTGACCATCATAGAGTTCTTGTAACTTCTAGCTTATTACAAGAGCATGCTCTTGATTAGTATGAGCTTCTTATAGCCGAAATTGACGAGTCTACTCTTTCTTGGACTCAGTTTCGGGAGCGATTTGAACTCAAGTTCGTTCCTGAATCTGAAAAAGTTTTATTGACCCGTCGCTTCCTTGAGTTGAAGCAAGGAAAATCTTCTGTTTCTGGGTATGTTGCATCATTCGAGGCTTTATCTAAGTATGGTCTTAAATTCATTAGCACTTCTTATAAGAAGAATCTGAAGTTTGTTTCTGGTCTTAAGAAATATCTTAAGAAGTCTTTGTTTCTCCAGCTTAAGCTTTCTTTTGAGGAGTTGGTTGATTCGGCACTTCATCTCGAGACCGTCGAGAAGGAGTGTGATAGTGATGTTGATGTTGAGGTTTCCAAGAACTCCAACAAGAAGCTGCTTCCATTTCAGAAGAAGCCTTTTCCTTCGAAGAAGAAGAATACTGGTGGTTCTAGTTCTCAGCCTCATCCTTCTAGAACACCTTTCATTCGAAAGTGTTTCAATTGTGGTTCTCCTGATCATATTATTCGAGCTTGTCCTAAGCCTCTCTTCTGCCGCTATTGCAAGAAGGAAGGTCATCATGTTTCAGCTTGCCCTACTGTTCAGGCTGGTGCCAAGTCTAGCAGGCTTTATGCTGCTAAGGCTTCTGAAGGTCCCTCTCAGCCCAAAGGTATATCTCCATCTATTTTGGAAGGTTCTATTTTATTTCATGATCATAGTATTCGAGTTCTTTTCGATACGGGAGCTTCACATTCTTTCGTATCGAAAAAGCTCGTTGACGATTTATCTTTGGATGTTTCTTGTTTGGTTACTTCTTTAAGGATTGCGAATCCTATTGGGGGATCCGCGACCCTAGCTTGCTTTGTGATGATGTCGAGATTGTTTTATGTGGCTTTTCTTTTCGTGCGAGTTTGCATGTTATTTCTTGTCTGTGATTTGATTTGATTTTGGGTATGGACTGGCTAGTAAGATATGATGCCAGGATTGTTTGTTAGGAGAGAATTATATATCTTCGACATCCGGATTCGCCTACTCAGCTATCTCTTATTCTTTGGGATGTGGATAATTCCGAAATGGCTTTATATTCTCTTGACTCGTGAGATGATGATGATATATCTCGTATTCCTATTGCTTGTGACTTTTATGATGTTTTTGAGCCTGTCTCGGGTTCACCTAAGCAGGCAATTGAGTTCCGCATTGATCTCATTCCAGACGCGCAGCCAGTTAGCCTTCTTCCCACGAGGATGTCTACAAGGAAAAATGAGGATCTTAAGAAGCAGCTTTTAGACCTTGAGTCCAAGCAGTTGATTCAGTCCAGTTTTTCTCCGTGGGGATCCGCGGTCGTCTTCGTGAAGAAGTCCGATGGAACTCTTAGGCTTTGCATTGACTATCGCAAACTTAATGAGTTAACCATCAGGAATAGGTATCCATTGCCTAGGATCGATGATATGTTCGATCTATTGAGTGGTGCTAAGGTCTTTTCTCAGCTTGACCTTGCCACAGGTTTTCATCAGTTACGAGTCGCGGAGGATAGCATTCCTCTTACCGCTTTCCGCACTCGTTATGGTTCTTTTGAGTGACTCGTTATGCCGTTCGGTTTGACGAACGCTCCTGCTTTCTTTGTCGATCTCATGAATCGAGTATTCCGGGAATATCTCGATAAGTTCGTTCTTGTGTTCATTGATGATATCCTTATTTATTCTAAGTCTGAAGTCGAGCATGCTAATCATTTGAGAATTGTCTTGAGTACCCTCCGTCATCATCAGCTTAGAGCCAAATTCTCCAAGTGCCATTTTTGGGAGAATAGGGTTAAGTTCTTAGGCCATGTTGTATCTTCCAATGGCATTTCTGTCGATCCCTCAAAGATCAAAGCCATCCAGAATTGGAAGAGGCCTGAGAATGTTCATGAGATTCGTAGTTTCCTTGGATTGGCGGGTTATTACTGTCGGTTCATTAAGGATTTTTCCCGTGTTGTGCTTCCTCTTACTTGCCTTACTCGGAAAGGCATTCGTTTTATTTGGTCCGACAAGCGTGAAGCTTCCTTTCAGACATTGAAGGAACTTCTCACTAATGCTCCTATCCTTGTGGTTCCCGAGGGGAATCATGATCTTGTTGTCTACACCGATGCTTGTGGTAGTGGTCTCGGTGCCGTTCTTATGCAGAAGGATTGGGTAGTTGCTTATGCTTCCAGGCAACTGCGTCCGAATGAAGTTCGCTATGCCACTCATGATCTTGAGTTAGCCACCATTGTCTTTGCCTTGAAGATTTGGCGACACTACTTATTGGGCGAGCGCTTCATTCTTTATATCGATCATAAATCCTTGAAGTACTTGTTCACTCAGAAGGAACTCAATATAAGACAACAACGTTGGCTCGAGTTTCTTGCTTCCTATGACTTTTATATCCAGTATACCCCTGGTAAGGGTAATCGTGTTGCTGATGCACTTAGTCGCAAATATTCGGCTGTTATTTCTATGATGCTTGCCGAATGGGACATTCTTGAGACTCTATCTTTTTGTGAAATTCATGATCGAGGTTCATCTTCTGTTTATCCTATCCTATTATTTAGTTTGGGAGCTCGACCTATTTTATTAGATCGTATTGCCGATGCTCAGCGGCGTGATCCTGATTTGTTGCATCTTATTCAGCTTTGTGAGTCTGGATCCTGTGATGAGGCGTTGCGGGATTTCAGCATTGATTCTCATGGGTGTCTTCGCAAGAAGAACCGTCTTTTTGTGCCTTCTGATTTTGCACTTAGGCATGACATTCTTGATGACTGTCACCGTTCTAAGTATACCATTCATCCTGGTAGTAGTAAGATGTATGCCGATATGCATCGTCTTAATTATTGGGAAGGCATGAAGCGCGATGTGGCGGGTTATGTGAGTAATTGCATAACTTGTCAGCGTTTTAAGGCCGAACATCAGCGTCGTTCTGGTCTTCTTCAGCCTCTAGAGATTCCATTGTGGAAATGGGATCAGATTTCTATGGATTTCATTGACGGCCTACCTCGTTCGAGATCGGGCCATTCTAGCATTTGGGTTATTGTTGATTGCCTCACCAAGTCTGCTCATTTTATCCCTATTAAGTCTAATAGGACTGCTTCGCATTTGGCTAAGTTGTATGTCAAGGAAATCGTGAGACTTCACGGTGTCCCTAGTTCTATTGTGAGTGATCGTGATCCTTTATTCACGAGTAATTTTTGGGAAAGTCTTCAGCAAGCTTTGGGAACAAAGCTTAATTTTAGTACAGTTTATCATTCTCAGTCTGATGGACAAACTGAACGGGTGAATCGTATCTTGGAAGATCTTCTCCGTATTTGTATTTTTGATTTCGGTGGTTGTTGGGAGGATCACCTACCTCTTGTAGAGTTCTCCTACAACAATAGTTTTCAGTCTAGTATCGGTATGGCTCCTTTCGAAGCTTTATATGGAAGGCCATGTCGATCACCTTCTTGTTGGTTGGAATCTGGGGAGAAGCTTATTCTTGGTCCAGATTTTGTTCGTGATTCTTCCGAGAAGATTGATCTTATCCAGTTGAGAATGAAAGAGGCACAGAGTCGCCAGAAATCCTACGCGGACAGCCGTAGGAAGCCTTTCGAGTTCTCGATTGGTGATCTTGTTTTTATTCGTGTTTCTCCTTTGAAAGGGGTTATGCGTTTCAGTACGACTGGGAAATTGGCTCCTCGCTATATAGGACCATTTTCTATTGCTGAACGTATTGGCCCTGTGGCTTATAGAGTTTCACTTCCTGCTCATTTATCTAGCATTCATGAAGTGTTCCACGTCTTGCAACTTCGGAAGTGTCTACGGGAGTCGGATTCTGTTATTGATTCTCCTGATTTGCTTGAGCTTAAGATCTCACCGGACTTATCTATTGTACAACAACCTATTCGTGTACTTGACACGAGGGTGCGACACCTTCGGAACAAGGACGTGCCGCTCGTTAAAGTTCAATGGTCCTCTAATCCCAATGACTGTACTTGGGAAACCAGAGAGTTTATTGAGCGATCTTATCCGGGTTTTCTATCTTTGCTTGGGAACGGTGAGTATATCCTTTCGTCTCAAGCTTATTTCCTTTTCTTTTGAATGTTGTACGTATGTAGTTGTTACAAATATCGTCTCTAGGAATTGCGGGGACGCAATTTTGTAAGGAGGGGAGATCTGTAACAACCCGCATATTTAATGATTTTATATTTAAATATTTTATTTAAATATAGTGTCGTTAGTCGGATTGTTAGGTCCGAAATGTTATTTTTGCAAATGGCCGAATTGGAACTCGAAACCACCTCCACTGATTCCAAAATGGCGTTTGCGATCTTTTTGAGTATAAGCTTTGATATGTTTGGAGTTTGTGAAATTTTGACTCTTTTTCTATTGGGTTTTGGGTTTCGGTTCAGCCCACTAGCTAGCTAAACCCCCTAGCTCATTAACTCTTCATCCATTCACCCTCATTTCATTTCTTAAGCTTAAGAAAACTGAAAATGGTGGAAGGGAAAGGGAGATAGAAATTGCAATCCCTAATTTCAACTTCCAACTTGATTTCTTGCTCCAAAATTATAGAGAAGCCATTGGTAAGCTTCCACTTCATCTTCTCTATCTCTTTCTCTCTTCAATCTCAGAAATTCCTAAACCTAAAATTAGGAAAATACTTGTTTTGATCTTAGATTGAAGCTAGTTGAGTGGAAGTGGAGATTGGTTGGTCTTCTCCTTGCAAATTGAACTCCTTCTTCTTTGTTTTTGAATTAAAAGGTGAGTTTTGAACTCACATCTACTTCTTTTGATATCATTGATGTTAATTATGAATTCCTAACACTTGTTCATATGCTTTTGCTTTCAATTTGGTTTGCTTTGGTGAAATTGCCAAATTATGATTTTTGAAGCCAAATCTATGTAAAACCTTATATGGTTGATGTTTTATGTTGTTCGGAGTGTTTGGGTGTGTCGTTAAGGTTGGGTAGTCGTTTGACGTAAGCCCATAATCAACATGCATCCGATTGCTTTCGATTTGTTTGGCCATAGTTGGCCTAGGTTCAGGAAATGCCCGACCATCATGTTTCAGACGTCTGAAACCCTAATTTCAGACGTCTGAATATTGTTCTGGGGAACATTTTCACCCCCAGATTCAGACGTCTGAAATTATATTCCAGACGTCTGAATTGGCTAAATTTTAACCAGAAAGGAAATAGGAAAAATATTGCCTATTTCAGACGTTTGTATTTGGGTTCAGACGTCTGAATTCTCTTTTGAAAAAGAAATTTAATTCCAGATTCAGACGTCTGAATATGCTGTTTTTGCCAAAATTGCCTTGTTCATTTAGTTTTCCAAATTTGATCGACGCTTGTTGATTCCAATTAGTTGTTTTTGCATATTTGACCTTGATGATTCCTTTTTGACTTCACTCACGGGTTTTATAAATGATTTCTTCAAATCGTATTAAAACTTCGCTTCTCCGATTTATAAATTCTATTCAAAACACACATACACAATTTTTCACTTAGAGCGAAGTGGAAGGGTGATTAAATGGTTGGGTAAAACACGGACCGTGAATCTGTGCGTTTATCTTTCCGATTAATCCCTGACCTATTCAATTGATCATTTTGACCTTCGGGTTTGGTTTACCAATGATATGAGGTGAACTTTGTACTGCTTTGAGTATGAAATTAATTAACGGATAGTAAACCATTTAGTGCGAACGAGTGGTTATGGGACTCACTTTACCACTTTTCGGATTCCTTTTTGAGAGTTATGACACATTCCGCCAGTTAGTGGTGTACAGTACTGGGTTTTCGACCTTCACCACTATGGTTTGTTGCCTTTGGGTATGTTGCCTTCGGGTATGTGCCTTCGGGTTTGTGCCTTCGGGTTTGTTGCCCTATAGTATCGCTTTCGATGTTGGTCGTTATGAGCCGCATGGGTGATATTGGGTTGCCCTATAGTATCGCTTCCGATGTTGGCCGTTATGAGCCACATGGGTGATATTGGATTTGGAGTCTTCGGGCTCATGGATCCTTGTTTGTACAGTACTGAGCTCGAGCAAAGTTTCTGATGTTTCATTCATATGTATATTCCCTAGGTATCGCCCTTCGGTGTTGGTCTTTTTGAGCCGCATGATGAGTAGCGTTTACCTTGTGGAACTTGTATACCTTATTGGTATTTGTTATTGCCTTTTGGCTTGCTTTGGGATATTCTTATCCTTTGTTTCTATGAGTTGCCGATGATATGAGGCTTGTTATGTTATCATATGATTCATCTTTTGTTAGATGATTGTGTTATCCCCTTTAGAGATATTTGTTATACTTTGTAACCTTGCAAGTTTATTGTTGTTCAGTTTATCTAACTGATTTGTTTAGCTAGACTGACCCGTGTATTTTATACTCAGGTCAGACCAAGATGTTTCAGGTTAGGTGCTTTTGTACTTAACCTATTTTGCTTCCGCATGGACTATTCAGCTTGTTCCTTTTTGTTAAAGCTTTTTGTGTAGTCCTTTTATTGTAGCTCTGATATATGTATTCTTTTGATTCGTCTGTATATTGTGGTTTGCTATACCACTTGACACATATTATTTTTTAAACTCTGTTATGTATCAATATATGTGTATATGATGATCTACTGTTCTGTGATGTATATTACGTTTGAGTTGTTATATTTTGTTCTGATAGATCCTCCAACCACCTATGGTTTTGTTTTAAGTATTCACTGGATATATCGATCTGCTTTATATGATTATTGTCGATGTATTCAATAGATAGTTAGAGAAAAGCTATAGATGGTCGCTCCCAACCAGTCTTATTCTCCGTGTTAGTTGACGGCATTACCTTGTAGTGTCCTTGGCTAGCGTGGATATAGAGGTGGGGCGTCACAGCGTGGTATCAGAGCTGAGTTCAGGACAAAATATGATAAACACAAAGTAGATGCACATATTATGGTACATCAAAGTGTATAAGTGATACAAATCTTTGAATCATCGTGCCATTCTATTCCTTCTACTATCAGAGGTTAGATAGAATTTGGGGAATACGTCTAGGAATGCATTTTATTCCGTAGTATTCCGTGTTGAAGTATCTACCTTGTGATTAATCTTGTTCTTATCATACTTTCAGCGTATGGCTGGAAGAGGCAGGGGACGACGTTCGGATGCTGGGCAATCTAGTGGTTCACATCCGGATGGCGTTTATATGTCTGCCGATCAGTTTTTGGAATTATTTAGGAGCACTCAGCCTCCAGTTCCTCCTCGAGTGTCTCCACCTCGCAAGTCTGCCTTTGCACGCCAGTGCAGTGATTTTGCTCATCTTCGGGGAAAGATATTTAAGGGCTCCGAGTCTGTTCTTGAAGTCCAAACTTGGTTTCGCACGTGCAAGCGTATCTTCTCTCGTATGGATCTTTCTGACCATCATAGAGTTCTTGTAACTTCTAGCTTATTACAAGAGCATGCTCTTGATTTGTATGAGCTTCTTATAGCCGAAATTGACGAGTCTACTCTTTCTTGGACTCAGTTTCGGGAGCGATTTGAACTCAAGTTCGTTCCTGAATCTGAAAAAGTTTTATTGACCCGTCGCTTCCTTGAGTTGAAGCAAGGAAAATCTTCTGTTTCTGGGTATGTTGCATCATTCGAGGCTTTATCTAAGTATGGTCTTAAATTCATTAGCACTTCTTATAAGAAGAATCTGAAGTTTGTTTCTGGTCTTAAGAAATATCTTAAGAAGTCTTTGTTTCTCCAGCTTAAGCTTTCTTTTGAGGAGTTGGTTGATTCGGCACTTCATCTCGAGACCGTCGAGAAGGAGTGTGATAGTGATGTTGATGTTGAGGTTTCCAAGAACTCCAACAAGAAGCTGCTTCCATTTCAGAAGAAGCCTTTTCCTTCGAAGAAGAAGAATACTGGTGGTTCTAGTTCTCAGCCTCAGCCTTCTAGAACACCTTTCATTCGAAAGTGTTTCAATTGTGGTTCTCCTGATCATATTATTCGAGCTTGTCCTAAGCCTCTCTTCTGCCGCTATTGTAAGAAGGAAGGTCATCATGTTTCAGCTTGCCCTACTGTTTAGGCTGGTGCCAAGTCTAGCAGGCTTTATGCTGCTAAGGCTTTTGAAGGTCCCTCTCAGCCCAAAGGTATATCTCCATCTATTTTGGAAGGTTCTATTTTATTTCATGATCATAGTATTCGAGTTCTTTTCGATACGGGAGCTTCACATTCTTTCGTATCGAAAAAGCTCGTTGATGATTTATCTTTGGATGTTTCTTGTTTGGTTACTTCTTTAAGGATTGCGAATCCTATTGGGGGATCCGCGACCCTAGCTTGCTTTGTGATGATGTCGAGATTGTTTTATGTGGCTTTTCTTTTCGTGCGAGTTTGCATGTTATTTCTTGTCTGTGATTTGATTTGATTTTGGGTATGGACTGGCTAGTAAGATATGATGCCAGGATTGTTTGTTAGGAGAGAATTATATATCTTCGACATCCGGATTCGCCTACTCAGCTATCTCTTATTCTTTGGGATGTGGATAATTCCGAAATGGCTTTATATTCTCTTGACTCGTGAGATGATGATGATATATCTCGTATTCCTATTGCTTGTGACTTTTATGATGTTTTTGAGCCTGTCTCGGGTTCACCTAAGCAGGCAATTGAGTTCCGCATTGATCTCATTCCAGACGTGCAGCCAGTTAGCCTTCTTCCCACGAGGATGTCTACAAGGAAAAATGAGGATCTTAAGAAGCAGCTTTTAGACCTTGAGTCCAAGCAGTTGATTCAGTCCAGTTTTTCTCCGTGGGGATCCGCGGTCGTCTTCGTGAAGAAGTCCGATGGAACTCTTAGACTTTGCATTGACTATCGCAAACTTAATGAGTTAACCATCAGGAATAGGTATCCATTGCCTAGGATCGATGATATGTTCGATCTATTGAGTGGTGCTAAGGTCTTTTCTCAGCTTGACCTTGCCACAGGTTTTCATCAGTTACGAGTCGCGGAGGATAGCATTCCTCTTACCGCTTTCCGCACTCGTTATGGTTCTTTTGAGTGACTCGTTATGCCGTTCGGTTTGACGAACGCTCCTGCTTTCTTTGTCGATCTCATGAATCGAGTATTCCGGGAATATCTCGATAAGTTCGTTCTTGTGTTCATTGATGATATCCTTATTTATTCTAAGTCTGAAGTCGAGCATGCTAATCATTTGAGAATTGTCTTGAGTACCCTCCGTCATCATCAGCTTAGAGCCAAATTCTCCAAGTGCCATTTTTGGGAGAATAGGGTTAAGTTCTTAGGCCATGTTGTATCTTCCAATGGCATTTCTGTCGATCCCTCAAAGATCAAAGCCATCCAGAATTGGAAGAGGCCTGAGAATGTTCATGAGATTCGTAGTTTCCTTGGATTGGCGGGTTATTACTGTCGGTTCATTAAGGATTTTTCCCGTGTTGTGCTTCCTCTTACTTGCCTTACTCGGAAAGGCATTCGTTTTATTTGGTCCGACAAGCGTGAAGCTTCCTTTCAGACATTGAAGGAACTTCTCACTAATGCTCCTATCCTTGTGGTTCCCGAGGGGAATCATGATCTTGTTGTCTACACCGATGCTTGTGGTAGTGGTCTCGGTGCCGTTCTTATGCAGAAGGATTGGGTAGTTGCTTATGCTTCCAGGCAACTGCGTCCGAATGAAGTTCGCTATGCCACTCATGATCTTGAGTTAGCCACCATTGTCTTTGCCTTGAAGATTTGGCGACACTACTTATTGGGCGAGCGCTTCATTCTTTATATCGATCATAAATCCTTGAAGTACTTGTTCACTTAGAAGGAACTCAATATAAGACAACAACGTTGGCTCGAGTTTCTTGCTTCCTATGACTTTTATATCCAGTATACCCCTGGTAAGGGTAATCGTGTTGCTGATGCACTTAGTCGCAAACATTCGGCTGTTATTTCTATGATGCTTGCCGAATGGGACATTCTTGAGACTATCTTTTTGTGAAATTCATGATCGAGGTTCATCTTCTGTTTATCCTATCCTATTATTTAGTTTGTGAGCTCGACCTATTTTATTAGATCGTATTGCCGATGCTCAGCGGCGTGATCCTGATTTGTTGCATCTTATTCAGCTTTGTGAGTCTGGATCCTGTGATGAGGCGTTGCGGGATTTCAGCATTGATTCTCATGGGTGTCTTCGCAAGAAGAACCGTCTTTTTGTGCCTTCTGATTTTGCACTTAGGCATGACATTCTTGATGACTGTCACCGTTCTAAGTATACCATTCATCCTGGTAGTAGTAAGATGTATGCCGATATGCATCGTCTTAATTATTGGGAAGGCATGAAGCGCGATGTGGCGGGTTATGTGAGTAATTGCATAACTTGTCAGCGTTTTAAGGCCGAACATCAGCGTCATTCTGGTCTTCTTCAGCCTCTAGAGATTCCATTGTGGAAATGGGATCAGATTTCTATGGATTTCATTGACGGCCTACCTCGTTCGAGATCGGGCCATTCTAGCATTTGGGTTATTGTTGATTGCCTCACCAAGTCTGCTCATTTTATCCCTATTAAGTCTAATAGGACTGCTTCGCATTTGGCTAAGTTGTATGTCAAGGAAATCGTGAGACTTCACGGTGTCCCTAGTTCTATTGTGAGTGATCGTGATCCTTTATTCACGAGTAATTTTTGGGAAAGTCTTCAGCAAGCTTTGGGAACAAAGCTTAATTTTAGTACAGTTTATCATTCTCAGTCTGATGGAAAAACTGAACGGGTGAATCGTATCTTGGAAGATCTTCTCCGTATTTGTATTTTTGATTTCGGTGGTTGTTGGGAGGATCACCTACCTCTTGTAGAGTTCTCCTACAACAATAGTTTTCAGTCTAGTATCGGTATGGCTCCTTTCGAAGCTTTATATGGAAGGCCATGTCGATCACCTTCTTGTTGGTTGGAATCTGGGGAGAAGCTTATTCTTGGTCCAGATTTTGTTCGTGATTCTTCCGAGAAGATTGATCTTATCCAGTTGAGAATGAAAGAGGCACAGAGTCGCCAGAAATCCTACGCGGACAGCCGTAGGAAGCCTTTCGAGTTCTCGATTGGTGATCTTGTTTTTATTCGTGTTTCTCCTTTGAAAGGGGTTATGCGTTTCAGTACGACTGGGAAATTGGCTCCTCGCTATATAGGACCATTTTCTATTGCTGAACGTATTGGCCCTGTGGCTTATAGAGTTTCACTTCTTGCTCATTTATCTGGCATTCATGAAGTGTTCCACGTCTTGCAACTTCGGAAGTGTCTACGGGAGTCGGATTCTGTTATTGATTCTCCTGATTTGCTTGAGCTTGAGATCTCACCGGACTTATCTATTGTACAGCAACCTATTCGTGTACTTGACACGGGGGTGCGACACCTTCGGAACAAGGACGTGCCGCTCGTTAAAGTTCAATGGTCCTCTAATCCCAATGACTGTACTTGGGAAACCAGAGAGTTTATTGAGCGATCTTATCCGGGTTTTCTATCTTTGCTTGGGAACGGTGAGTATATCCTTTCGTCTCAAGCTTATTTCCTTTTCTTTTGAATGTTGTACGTATGTAGTTGTTACAAATATCGTCTCTAGGAATTGCGGGGACGCAATTTTGTAAGGAGGGGAGATCTGTAACAACCCGCATATTTAATGATTTTATATTTAAATATTTTATTTAAATATAGTGTCGTTAGTCGGATTGTTAGGTCCGAAATGTTATTTTTGCAAATGGCCGAATTGGAACTCGAAACCACCTCCACTGATTCCAAAATGGCGTTTGCGATCTTTTTGAGTATAAGCTTTGATATGTTTGGAGTTTGTGAAATTTTGACTCTTTTTCTATTGGGTTTTGGGTTTCGGTTCAGCCCACTAGCTAGCTAAACCCCCTAGCTCATTAACTCTTCATCCATTCACCCTCATTTCATTTCTTAAGCTTAAGAAAACTGAAAATGGTGGAAGGGAAAGGGAGATAGAAATTGCAATCCCTAATTTCAACTTCCAACTTGATTTCTTGCTCCAAAATCATAGAGAAGCCATTGGTAAGCTTCCACTTCATCTTCTCTATCTCTTTCTCTCTTCAATCTCAGAAATTCCTAAACCTAAAATTAGGAAAATACTTGTTTTGATCTTAGATTGAAGCTAGTTGAGTGGAAGTGGAGATTGGTTGGTCTTCTCCTTGCAAATTGAACTCCTTCTTCTTTGTTTTTGAATTAAAAGGTGAGTTTTGAACTCACATCTACTTCTTTTGATATCATTGATGTTAATTATGAATTCCTAACACTTGTTCATATGCTTTTGCTTTCAATTTGGTTTGCTTTGGTGAAATTGCCAAATTATGATTTTTGAAGCCAAATCTATGTAAAACCTTATATGGTTGATGTTTTATGTTGTTCGGAGTGTTTGGGTGTGTCGTTAAGGTTGCGTAGTCGTTTGACGTAAGCCCATAATCAACATGCATCCGATTGCTTTCGATTTGTTTGGCCATAGTTGGCCTAGGTTCAGGAAATGCCTGACCATCATGTTTCAGACGTCTGAAACCCTAATTTCAGACGTCTGAATATTGTTCTGGGGAACATTTTCACCCCCAGATTCAGACGTCTGAAATTATATTCCAGACGTCTGAATTGGCTAAATTTTAACCAGAAAGGAAATAGGAAAAATATTTCCTATTTCAGACGTTTGTATTTGGGTTCAGACGTCTGAATTCTCTTTTGAAAAAGAAATTTAATTCCAGATTCAGACGTCTGAATATGCTGTTTTTGCCAAAATTGCCTTGTTCATTTAGTTTTCCAAATTTGATCGACGCTTGTTGATTCCAATTAGTTGTTTATGCATATTTGACCTTAATGATTCCTTTTTGACTTCATTCACGGGTTTTATAAATGATTTCTTCAAATCGTATTAAAACTTCGCTTCTTCGATTTATAAATTCTATTTAAAATGCACATACACAATTTCGCACTTCGAGCGAAGTTAAAGGGTGATTAAATAGTTGGGCAAAACACGGACCATGAATCTATGCGTTATCTTTCCGATTAATCCCCGGCCTATTCAATTGATCGTTTTGACCTTCGGGTTTGGTTTACCGATGATATGAGGTGAACTTTGTACTGCTTTGAGTGCGAAATTAACTAACGGATAGTAAACCGTTTAGTGCGAACGAGTGGTTATGGGACTCACGTTACCACTTTTCGGATTCCTTTTTGAGAGTTATGACACATTTCGCCAGTTAGTGGTGCCCAGTATTGGGTCTTCGACCTTCACCACTATGGTTTGTTGCCTTCGGGTATGTTGCCTTCGGGCATGTGCCTTCGGGTTTGTTTCCCTGTAGTATCGCTTCCGATGTTGGTCATTATGGGACGCATGGGTGATATTGGGTTGCCTATAGTATCGCTTTCGATGTTGGTCGTTATGAGCCGCATGGGTGATATTGGGTTTGGAGTCTTCGGGCTCATGGATCCTTGTGTGTACAGTACTGAGCTCGAGCAAATTTTCTGATGTTTCATTCATATGTATATTCCCTAGGTATTGCCCTTCGGTGTTGGTCTTTTTGAGCTGCATGATGAGTAGCGTTTACCTTGTGAAACTTGTATACCTTATTGGTATTTGTTATTGCCTTTTGGCTTGCTTTGGGATATTTTTATCCTTTGTTTCTATGAGTTCCCGATGATATGGGGCTTGTTATGTTATCATATGATTCATCTTTTGTTAGATGATTGTGTTATCTCCTTTAGAGATATTTGTTATACTTTGTAACCTTGCATGTTTATTGTTGTTCAGTTTATCTAACTGATTTGTTTAGCTAGACTGACCCATGTATTTTATACTCAGGTTAGACCAAGATGTTTCAGGTTAGGTGCTTTTGGACTTAACCTATTTTGCTTCCGCATGGACTATTCAGCTTGTTCCTTTTTGTTAAAGCTTTTTGTGCAGTCCTTTTATTGTAACTCTGATATATGTATTCTTTTGATTCATCTTTATATTGTGGTTTGCTATACCACTTGACACGTATTATTTTGTAAACTCTGTTATGTATCAATATATGTGTATATGATGATCTACTGTTCTGTGATGTATATTACGTTTGAGTTGTTATATTTTGTTCTGATAGATCCTCCAACCACCTATGGTTTTGTTTTAAGTATTCATTGGATATATCGATCTGCTTTGTATGATTATTGTCGATGTATTCAATAGATAGTTAGAGCAAAGCTATAGATGGTCGCTCCCAACCAGCCTTATTCTCCGTGTTAGTTGACGACATTACCTTGTAGTGTCCTTGGCTAGCGTGGGTATAGAGGTGGGGCGTCACAAAAGGGGTTGTCGAGGTCAAGCGGTTTGGCGGTGGTGATGTGGTGGCGTCCGGTCATCTACAGCGGCGACGATGTTTGGATAAAGTCATGACATCGAGTTATATGAGGCAGCTTGGGTTAGAGATAGGAGAAGGCGATTAACCTAATTATTTTAATTAATTTAGTTAATTAATATTTAATTATCTCAAATGTTCACAAATTTGTATCTTGTCCATACGAGGTTGGATTTGGATGTGGCAGTTGCGTTGGACTCGTAGTGATAATATTTACATCGTCGAGTTGGATTCGTCAAATTCCTAGCTTGTATAATTTCAAGCTAAAATAAAGCGCTACTCTATTTTAGTCGGAACCAAAATGTTTCAGCGACAAATGGAATTTTGATGAGTTAACTCACCTCTTTGGCCCACTTTATTTTATACAAGTGTGGTTATTTTTATTGATGCCTACTTGCACTTCTTTGGATGATTTACTACTTTATTAGTTGGCATAGATTGGATTTATTCCTGCCCTTGGAGTGGATGACCTTTTATATATACCCGCCAGTAGCGGATGACCCATATTATATGATTATATATTGTATAAGAGGCGGGGGACGGGTTGGAGGGATCCAAGGGACTACTCCAATGTTGATTTTAATTACACACACACACACACACACACACACACACACACACACATATATATATGAGCTGTGATGCATGGGACATGTTGGAGGGATCCAATAGTATTCCTCACATTGTTGATTATGCCTTTCATATATTGCCATATTAGATTTGTTGGATGCCACATTTGATGACATGGACATGATTTTACTTATTTAGTGCTATAGTAGCACTTGGCCTCATTTTTAGTATTTTGAAATACTATAAAATAACGATTTTGAATTGAAAAGATTTTTAAAGTGATACTTGAAATAATACATGTTTTAATAATTATTTATAAATTATTAAAATAAGGATTTTACTGAAATGAAATAAAAACACAATTTTTGGAATATTAATTTAACTGTTTTTTGAAGTGTTTCTAAACAAAAAAATTCAATTTGTATTTTAAAGGTTTTGAAACTTAATAGATAAGTCAATCTTTTATTATAGAGGAAATACCTTTTTAAAGAAGATGGAAATAGTTTATAATAAATATTTTGGAAATGATTTATATAAAAGATTTATATAAGTAATATTTTATAAATAAAGTAATAGATTTATAAACGGTGTTTTATAAATATTAAAAATAAATTTGTAATTGATATTTTGTAAATATATTTTGTAATTGGGATTTTATAAATAAAGGAGATTTAGAAAGGAATAGTTTTATAAATGGAATTTTATAAATAAAGATATTTTATAAAATGAAGTTTAATAAAATAGGAAGGAGATTATAAAACTTGGTTTTATAAATACAAAAGGGTTCATCTTGATAAGTAGAGGATGGCTTTTATAATGGGAGATACGTTTTGTTTTAAAAGTTAAAATAATCTCTTAAGGAATGTTTTGAGAGTGATATTTGCAAATGGAGTTTATTGGTTTGCAAAGTGATTTAAAATGTGTTAAGTGATAGGAAGACATGGATTTCAGCACTTTTGTTGTAATAAATGTTTTCGAGAAAGTGAGCAACACATAGACTATAACACTATTGTTATAATAAGTGATTTCGAAAGTAGATGTTTTATATAGTATACGGGATCTATTCACATACTATATTTGATGTTAATATTCGAGTTGGGTAACTTATATCTATTTCAAATTTAAGAATGTCGTCCATTCAAGGTCTAAGAGATAATGATACCCTAACTTGATTAGTTTCATTTTTAACTAATAAATAGTTTGAGTTCGACCTCGAAAATAAATATTAAGTATAATTAATCGGATCCCTATACTAGTGATTTTGGGTTTTAATAACGATGTTTTACGCAACATTCATTTTGACCCAATAAAATGTGTTTTGGAAAATATGAATCTTTCCTCAAAGTTTGGTAAAAATACTTATCATGGATTTAAGTATATAAAGATATTTTCAAAGTGTTGAAAATGAAATAGTTTGTGAATATACTTACACTGTTGAGACAAGTATAAGGCAATGTTTTCCAAATATTAAAGATTTAAAAGTGGTTTGGAGGATATATCTTCGTAAAGATGTTTTGACATAAATATGTGAAAAGTGATTCAATTAGTAAAAGATTGATTAAATAGGCCTAGTGACTACTTGTGTGCTAGATTTTATTTTTGGTTCCTTGAATGGAT
This sequence comes from Allium cepa, assembly GCA_030765085.1. Classification (NCBI taxonomy): domain Eukaryota; kingdom Viridiplantae; phylum Streptophyta; class Magnoliopsida; order Asparagales; family Amaryllidaceae; genus Allium; species Allium cepa. Next base: position 106,864,685 of record CM060941.1, on the reverse strand, counting down.
ATGTAAACTGATTAGTTGTGTATTTAGCACGTAGCCAACCGAGTAGGCTTTATTATCGTTTGATGTTAAGAATGATGATTCGAGTAGGACGGAGTGACTATGGAACTCCAATCTACCGAGCTTCATTCTTCACCGAAGGATAACAAATTGAAAGTTGGAAACGTGATAAGTCTACGAGACATGGTTTCTATATGCGATGGAGGGCCTCTTATCGATTGTTGGTTCGAAGTGACCGGGATCAGATTTATCTGAAAACGACTCGGACCAATGTATGCATTCGAAAGTGAAAGAAGATGGAGATCTTCATGATGTAGGGCTTCTAGCCACTAACCTCTCAGGTGATTCCCATACTATATATACGGTGGAAGTAGTGCCTTCATTATGAAAGTCTTCGATGCAAGGACTCCTCGCTACTAATCCTTGGGATGATTCCCAAGCAGGATGTAATAGAAGTACCTTCGGTTTATCCTATTCCTGGATAACTTGTATGAATGAATGTTTGACATTGCATTTCTAAGCCACGTACATTAGTTTTTACAAACGTATTTATATTTGGTGATGTAGGAGGTAACCCTTCTTGCAATTATCGCCCTTCCCTAAGGAGTATGAAATCGAAGTTGTACTTTTATGGAAATCAATTAGTGTTTTGTTGAAAATGGCGATGTGGCATTCAAAGTGGGATTCATCATGTAAAAGGTAAAACGTTACCTCAGGTCTTGCACATCGAGAATGAGAAAAAACAGGGTAGATGCGGCATATGTAAGTGGGTCATTCCCATTAGGAGATGTTCATTGCCTTTCTAAATTACCCTTTATATATCAGGTTTGTTGTGTATGTTGTGGCCATGGATAGGTCCGGAACAGCCAGGGTGATGATATATTCGGTACTATCCATGGTAGAGGTAGGTCGGTCCTATGTTGACAAAAGGCTGTGGGGCTATGCCTCGGTACATTCTTCTAGAGATGTCTGTCGGTTAGTAGTCCCTTATCTTGTCATTGTTGGAAATTCATTCTCCAATACGTGCCTTTAGGATTTTGCTTGTAATGCCTAGTATATTGGAATTTAATTAATGTAATAATTTCAGCTATTTTAATATGTAATTTGAAAAAAGTTTTCAAAGCATATCGTTAGAAATAATATCAAATAATTTGATTGAAATGTTTTGGTTATTGTAAGGTAAAAACTCATCCGTGTTTATTTGCGGCATGGTCTTACAAGATACATTTATTTCAAAAGGTTTTATAGCATTAAAAATCCTATTGAGATTTGTTTTCTCACGCCAGTTTACCAGACTAATTTCGATGTTCTTTCCTCTTAATGCTCGGGTGAGACCGAGTATATTTACATATTAGATTCGGATGCATTTTGGAGGAGCTTGGAGTAGGAGGCTTCAATGATAGCAAGTTATTATCTTATTTCCGTTACATTGGTTGTTTAAAAGTTATCAACGTTTGTGAGGACAGGTTGTTATATCTGCCCAAGCTGATAATTAGTGATTTGTTGCTATACTTTGATGGATGCATGTATACTACAGTTTCTCCTTTTATAAAGATCATTGTTATATTATACATTGTTCCATTTCGTAGTGAGATTATGTGATTGTTTAGTTCTCTTCTTTTTCTCTTTTGTTCTTTCTTCTTCCTTTTCCCTTAACGATCGGTTTTTCTAGCACTTTAATGCTCGACACCCAATACAATGGACGCATTAGTGTCAATTTTTCAGGGTCGAAAATTCCAGGCCGTTACATGTGGTATCAGAGCTTAGGTTTCGCAAACACCTAGGCTTTGGTCGTGTAAAACTCATTTAAATAGGGTTAGTAATACCCTAGACTGAGTGACTCATTAGAGATATTGTTAGTAATATCCTAGAATGAGTTTGAGTGTGTGTGTGTGTATAAGCATGTATTTGTTAGCGATATAAATTGTTTTATAATGTATTGATTGATTTGTTGTGTGGCTTATGGATTCTGGTCAATAGGAGTAAATAATGTTATTGAGAGGGATCTCTAAACGATTAAACATGGTAATTCGACATTGTATTATTTTGAAATTGGGTAAATGAAGTAATTTTACCTAAATTATATTTATATATAAAGGAATAATTTTTTAGAAATTATTATAGTTATATATAGTGTGTTTGGTTGGTACAGAATGATAATATTCGATTATTATCATTTACTGTTTATTGTTTGTGCTTTAATAAAAGTTGTTCATTATTATAATATAAACAAAGATAAACAATTGTGAATGATTTTATATAAGAAATGTGAATTTTATGAATATGATTTACCTATGCGGTTTATGAATTAAAAAGATTTAAACTGAAATCTGAGATCTAAAATCCTAGAGAATTTGGAAAAGTTTTTCAAAGGTTTTGGAAAAAAATAATGGTATTATTTTGAAGTATTTTTGAATATAAATATTTTAAAAGGATTTGAAGGAGATAAAAGCACTGAACTCTCTTTAATCACTGGAAAATGATTCTAGTAATGATTGTTGCATCATCGATGTTCATCTTTAGTTTCTAAGTGACGGATTGCTACCATAGAGTTTTGTTTTGATAAATCAACTTTGTTTAAAATTTCAAAAGTATGATTTGGTATATAAGGAGTTATGTATATTATTGTTATTTCAAAATGATTTGAAATAAAACCGAGTGTTTAATTTTTAAATTTTCAGTCAAGTGAAATTGTATAGATTCATGCATCATATTCCTTATGATAAGTTGGGTTTGTGCATCTCGTTTTGAGATGTTATTTAGAAATTTCTATTTATGGAAAGAAAATGAAATTTTCGACAATTTTGGACAGTCGAAAACTTCCGAGTTGATTGGGAAAATAGAGCTAAGTGTTTTGAGATGACATAAGAAAATAAGTTTTGTTAGCTTATAAATTAGAGGAAAATAGTGAGTTAAAAGAAAATTTCAAATTTGTTAGACATTTAGGCTAAGTAAGACAAATTTGAATATTGCGTATATACTCTTAGGATATATAAGAGTGTTATACGAAAATAAAATTAATTTGTAAAGAGATTATATAACCATAAGTTTTAATTATAGGACTTGGATGAACCTAAGTATGGATATATTAAATTTTAAGTGGATAAGTTTGTATACTTGTAAATTTAAGAAAATGGAAATTAAAACCAAAATTTAAAAATGATTAAACATTTTGGTGAAGAAAAGAAAATCTAAAATTGGACTATGAAATAAAATTTGACTTAAGTAAAATTGTGAAGCCCCACCTCTATACTCAAACTAGCTAAGGGTAGTGCGGGGTAATGTCGTCGACTAGCACGAAGAATAAGGCTGTTGAGGAGCGACCATCTGTGTAACTGATTTATACAAGTACCGATATGCCAGATAGAATATCATGCATTTAATTTCAAGAGGAAATCTGACATATCAAATACAAACTCAAAGCTACTACACAGTGGCTATGTGGCCTTCGGAAAAATAAGAATAACACAAAATCAGTCACAGATATTCATATCACTAAGGCGGAAACAGATATGAATATAACACGTAGAAGTGTACATCAAAGTAGTGGTCATACAAGATCCACAACATCACAAAGGAATAAGTATACATCAAGGAGTCTCTATCTCGTATACCTAAAAATAAAAACTGCTAAGCTAAAGTAGTTAGCCAAAAGTCAGAAGCTAATCCCTATTAAAAGTCAAGTGGAAGCACCTGAAACACCTCGGTCCGACCCGAGTATTATTTAAGAAGAAAAATAATAAACGGATCGGTCTAGCTATAAATATCATACAAGATGAGATAGGATAAGAGATATGACAAAAATATATGATAACAATAATGTCATGCTTTGACAAGTTTTTATTTGATAACAATGAAAATCATATAATATCTCGAATCTCCTCAAATTTGCAAAAAGAATATCATATTCTTTAGCTTATTCACCAAACCTCAAATATTGAAAAACATATTAATGCAAATCACAAAAATTGGTGAAACACAACTTCTAAAAATCAATAATTAGAAATCTAGAAAACACAAAGGGGGAGGCTTATCACAAACGGGAGCATGAAAACTCACCAACATGTGTATCATAAATGGAACGCTATTTCATGGTCGCTAACCCATTAAATATAAGCCGAAGCTCCACAAACGGCCCAAAGACCATAGGTCACTGCCCTACCAATTTGACCCGAAGCTCCACAAACGGGGTTTAGTCCTCCATGCAGACAAAAAGACATCGCACATCGCTAGTCTAAATCACAAAATGATCATCATTGATTGATAAGTGTAAATTACACTATGCTAATAGATAAATAAGTTAGGCTTCGTGTCCCATAACCACTGGCTTAACTTAAATATTTACGAATAAATTGTAGATTTACACTCGAAATTTATCACGAGAGTTCAATCGAATAAGTCCAAAAATTAACCGACGAAGTAAATGCAAGCGTTTCATACCACTTGTTTTGCTAAGTCGTTTAATTAGATTTCTCATACGAATGAGGAAAAGGTTTGTATATACTAATAGATTGGAAAACGATTTTAAAAATGAACTTTGTATTAAAAGTAACGTTGAAATCGTTTTCTTAAAGAGTTTGAGTATTTACTACTAGTATAGAAACCTTTTATTTTAAAAGTGACAAATCACAGAAATGATTATGAAAACAATCTATCACTAGAAATCCACATTCGATGACGTGAATTAAAACCATAAAAATCGATATCAAATCCAATCAAATGGATATTCCCAAAAATCCAGAAAAGAAGTCATCAAAGTCAATAATAAATGATAACAAATAACTAGGATTAACAAAAATCAATAAGATTGGAAACCACTCAAAAATAGGCAAGATACGAAAAATTCAACAGGACCAGACTTCTGGTTGGTTTTGCCAGATGTCTAACCTGAGGTTCTGGAAATTCATATTTCTTTTCTCCTTTTTCTTTTCATTTCCTAAAGCCTCCCAGGCGTCTGGTTGGGTTTAACCAAACGTTTGGTTCTTGGCCCTGCCATTTTTTTATTTTTTCTGCCGTTTTTATCATTCTTCCAGAAGCCCCTACCATATTCTACGTTTTTCAACCAGACGTCTGTTTGCCTAGGCCTCAACAGAATTTTCTTAGGCCAATGATGGCCAAATCAATTCGCAGGTGATCGGACGAGCGATGGTGTGACGCCCCACCTCTATACCCACGCTAGTCAAGGACACTACGGTGAAATGCCGTCAACTATCATGGAGAATAAGGCTGTTGAGGAGCGACCATCCGTAGTTAGGGCTTACACTAGTATTGGTTACCTCGATAGCAGTGGTATATATATTTTATTTTTTTCATCTCTCAATTATTTACTTCCATGGACGTATCCAATTCCAGTATAAAACGAACTACGATGGTTCATAATAGTTTAGGACAATATATATAATAATAACACAGATAAACAAAATGCGGAACACGGATAATAAAAGTCTCATATATATATATATATATATATATATATAATTGATGTCAGTTACAATACATGTGATACAGTATATATGATACAACTACAACTGTCGACACTGGAAATTACATATACAAGTACATTAACGTATATAATATACATGAATACATATCTTCCAATACATCTACACTGACTACTATACAATGACGACGACTACTCCAAAAGATATGAAAAGACTTCATAGCTCAAGCAGAAGCACCTGTAACATCTCGGTCTGACCCGAGTATTATTTATAAGAAAATAATAAACGGATCAGTCTAACTATAAATATCAGATAAAATGATATAGGATAAGAGATATGACATAACATATGATAACCATAAAGCCATACTGTGATAAGAATGAAATTGAAAATCAACAAGAGATTAATCAATATCACTAGAATCTTCTCAAAGATCAAAAGGAATGTCATACTCAATATCTTCATTCACAAAAAGTTAATGACACACAAATTCACCAATGCATAAATATTGATAACATATATCAATGAAAATCACGAAAATTGGTGAAACACAAATTCTAGAAATCATCAATGGAAAATCCAGAAATCACAAAAAGGGGGAGGCCTATCACAAACGGGAGCCTGAAAACTCACCAACACGTGTATCACAAATGGGACGCTATCCCATGGTCGCTAACCATAGAGCCGGTGCAACGACGTAGTACAACGGTACGCCCGAGGAACCTAAAACTCGTAAAATTCGAAACAACGACGTAGTACAACGGTACGCCCGAAGATCCGAACTCCATAAAAACGTGGGTCGCTAGCCCACAAAAATTGGGTCGAAACCCTAAGAAATAAATAGGCCGTTAGCCTGTAATAAAAATGAGACGAAACTCAATAAAACGAGGTACCGTCCCCTTTGTGGACAAAGAAACATAGCATATCGCTAGTCATAATCACAAAAATGATCATCATCGATCATCAAGAAGTGCCAATTACAATAAGCCAGTAAATATATGAGCTTAGCCCCATGTCCCATAACCACTAGTTTAACTTAAATATTTACGAACAAATTGTAGATCTCCACTAAAAATTGTCACAAGAGATTCAATCGAACAAGTCCAAGAATTAACCGACGTAGTAAACGCAAGCGTTTCATACCACTTGTTTTACGAAGCCGTTTAATTAGATTTCTCATACGAGTGAAGTAAAGGTTTGTATATTTTTAAAATGACAAATCACAAAATGATCGTAGAAACGATCAACCACAAAAATTCACATACGAAGACGTGAATAAAATCTAAAGAATACGATTCCAAATTCATCAAATTGGAGATAGCCTAGCGACTCAACACGTCGTGACCTAGCAGTGGAACGACCTAAGGAGGTAGCGGCTCAAAAGAAGTCGAGCGACCTAATCATGTTGCGACCTAACGTTAGTGCGAGGCATAGCAGGTGCGACCTAATGAATGGCGCGTCCTAACTGCATGGCGCGACCTAAGAGGAAATGAAGGTCGAGCTACCTAACAGCAAGGTGGGACAAAAAGCATGGTGCGACCTAAGGAGCGCGACCTAAAATAGCGCGACCTAAACAAGGCGCGGCCTAGCAGTTGCGAGCTAACACGGAGCGACCTAGGGAGGTAAGGATAGGCCGAGCGACCTAAGGGGTAAGGCCGAGCGACCTAACGACCTAAGGCGTGCGAGAGGGTCGAGCGACCTAACGACCTAGGGAGTATAAGGCCGAGCAACGACCTAACGACCTAACTAATGCCGAGTGGCTTAAGGAAGTGAAGACGACCGAGCGACCTAGCAACCTACGACCTAGGGCCGAGCGACCGAGCGACCTAACAACCTAGGGGGGAAAACGACTTAAATGCAGGCCGAGGGTCCTTCATATGTAGGCCGAGCGACCTAAGGGTTTTGGAGCTCAAAACTCGCCCAATTTGCAACCTATCGAGCACGGACGCTAGGGGATTATGCCCATAGGCTACCCGGTCGTATTGGCTCCTCGGTGCATCACCAAAAACATGTTTATACATCAAAGATTGGATTTTTAAAGATTTTGAATCCAAAACACTAAAAATTAGAATTTTCACCAATTCAATTCAAACCAAGAGCAAATGCATATGAAAAAGTGTTAGGAATTCATACCCAACAATCAAAGATAGTTATAGACAAAGATGTGAGATAAAAATCTCACCTTTACACAAAATTTATGAAGAAGAAGCTTGAAAGCAAGGAAGAATCAACCCAAGAAGCTTGAATCAATGTTTTCTCTTTGAATTTGGAGTTGGATGTTGGATTTGCAAATGATCTTGAGCTTGGAGTTTTAATTTCCCATTCCTTCCCTCATTTTTGATGAAGCTTGAGTGTTAGGAAATGAAAGTTATGAAGAGAAGGGGGTTGAGTTAGAATTAATAGTTTAGGCAAATGGGCTAAACCAAACCAAAAACCCAAAGTGAAAAAGTAACAAAATTCTACTAACTCCAAACATATCAAAATTTACACTCAAAAAGATCGCAAACGGTGTTTTGAACCAATGGGAGTGGTTCTGAGTCCTAATTCGACCGTATGCAAAAAGTAACTTTTCGGACTAAAATCTGACTAACGATAAAATATTTAAATATTCAATCGTAAAATATGCGGGTTGTTACAGACTCCCCTCCTTAAAGAAATTGCGTCCTCGCAATATTTAAGAAGAAAATATAAGGTAACAACCATGAAAGCATATCATCGCAAAAGAAATTTGAAATAAGAAATTCACCTCAAAGAGCACGAGAAAGTAAGTCCGGATGTGTTCGATCGATGAACTCTCTAGATTCCCAAGAGTAATCTTTAGGATTTGAGGACCATTGAACTTTAACAAGCGGAACATCTTTATTTCGAAGGCGTTTGACCTCCGAAGCAATAATACAAATAGGATGTTGCTCATAAGTTAAATTAGGTGAAACTTTAATTTCTTCCACAACACCAGGCTCAAGAACAGAATCGGAATCTCGAAGGCATTTCCGTAATTGAGAAACATGAAACACGTCATGAATAGCAGAAAACTGAGACGGTAATAAAAGACGATAATCACAGGACCAATACGTTTGGTGATAGGAAATGGCCCAATATATCGAGGCGCTAGTCTTCCCGATCGACTGAAACGTACAACAACCTTCATAGGTGAAACACGAATAAACACAAGAACTCCCACAGAAAATTCTAATTTCCTTCTCTGGTTATCGGCATAGGATTTTTGTCTACTTTGGGCTTCTTTCATCCTATGACGAATAAGATCAATCTTTTCTGTGGAATCACGAATAAAATCTGGACCTAAAACCAGCTTCTCACCGACCTCAAGCCAACAAGAAGGAGATCGGCATGGCCTTCCATAGAGTGCCTCGAAAGGAGCCATACCAATACTAGATTGGAAGCTATTATTATAGGAAAACTCAACAAGAGAAATATGATCTTCCCAACTTCCACAAAAATCAAGAACACATGCACAAGGAAGATCTTCAAGGGTTTGATTCACACGCTCAGTTTGTCCATCGGACTGAGTATGATAAGCGGTGCTAAAGTTAAGCTTCGTTCCTAAAGCTTTCTGAAGACTCTTCCAAAATCCACTAGTAAACAATGGATCACGATCACTAACAATAGAAGTAGGAACTCCATGTAATTTAACAATTTTTTTAATAAAGAGTTTGGCCAAAAGAAGAACGGTCCGGTTAGACCGAACGGGAATAAAATGGGCGGATTTAGTAAGTCTACCAACTATCACCCATAAGTTATCATGACCCGACCGAGAATGGGGAAGGCCGTCTATAAAATCCATGGAAATTTGATCCCACTTCCAAATTGGAATTTCTAAAGGCTGCAATAACCCACCGGGCCTTTGATGTTCGGCCTTAATGAGTTGGCAAGTCATGCAACACTTAACAAAGTTGGCAATATCAGATTTCCTTCCCTCCCAATAATAAAGTCGCTTCATATCCGCGTACATTTTAATAATTAGATTTTGTCGTTAATTGCCGTTTAGGCAATTCTGTTGTTTTTTAATTTATCTTCGTTGATAATTTGGATTTGCTGATTTGTTGTTTAACACGGTTACGTGTTATATTTATCGTTATCCGATTTCTTTATTTAAGGATCGGATAGACGAGATTCTTGTGGCATTTTTGATGAATGAAAATTCACTGGTATTATGTTTTGATGCCAATTATTTTGATGATATTTTGACGTATAAAAAAATTACTGTCGCTTTGACTTCAGTAACCGTCAATTTTAAAGTGGATTTTCAAGTGGTTATCCCGCAATGCTGATTTTGTTGTCCGTTTTTACGGTATTTTGAGAAGTGCAATTTCCTTGTCGAAATTGCTATTGATGTTGCTGTTTTAATCACGTGTTTTAAAATTATTTCAAAATAAAATTGTTTTCAAAAAAATTCAATTTACGCTTTCAAAAGAATGAGGAAGCGATTTAAACGTTTCAGCAAAATCGAGGACTATGACCCCTTTCTTTTACTGATTTGCTTAATTTCGGACTTGTTCGTTTGAGAATGTAAATTATTACTTTTATAAAATAAATGAAATTGTTTTCAGATGTTTTGCAGTTTGCGCTTTCAAAAGAATGAGGAAGCGATTTAAACGTTTCAGCAAAATCGAGGACTATGACCCCTTTCTTTTACTGATTCGCTTAATTCCAGACTTGTCCGTTTGAGAATGTGAAATGTTATTTTTGAAATACACAATTTTGCACTTTCAAGGAAACGATGAAGAGAATTAAATGCTTTAGTAAAACTCGTGGTTATGGGACATGTGCGTTTGCTATTTTGGTTAATTCCGGACTCGTTAATTGAAATATTTGCTGTTTTGATGATTTTCGAGTGCTTTCGAGCCACTATGTTGGACCTTCGGGTCATATGTTGGACCTTCGGGTCATTTGTTGGACCTCCGGGTCATTTGTTGGGCGCCAAAATTATGTTGACAGTACTTGGTAGGCTTCGGCCATTTGTTGATGCACGTGCAGCGTAGCTTAAAAACTCGCCATCTGATGGGATCGATCCAACCTTTTACGTTGGTTTTCTATATCGTCTTAATTGATTTCTAGATATTTGTTGATTCTGATTATCGTTTTTGATAATTAGAAATTTGTTGATTCTGATTATCGTTTTTGATAATTAGATATTTGTTGTTTCTGATTATCGTTTTTGATAATTAGATATTTGTTGATTCTGATTATCGTTTTTGATAATTAGATATTTGTTGATTCTGATTATCGTTTTTGATAATTAGATATTTGTTGATTCTGATTCTCGTTTTTGATAATTAGATATTTGTTGATTCTGATTATCGTTTTTGATAATTAGATATTTGTTGATTCTGATTATCGTTTTTGATAATTAGATATTTGTTGATTCTGATTATCGTTTGTGATAATTAAATATTTGTTGATTTGAGATTTGACTATCGTTTTGGGATAATTAGAAATTGCTAATTTTGCTGATTACGAAGTTCGTGTTTTTCTGATTTTCTGGTTGATAACTAGATGTTTGCGGTTTTGTGAATTGTGATTTGTGTTTTCTAATTATCTTTGTTGATAATTAGACTTTGATGTTTTCTAATTATCGTATCGATAATTAGATATTGTTGTTTGTGATTTCAATATTCTAATTATCAAATTGATAATTGAATATTGCTGATAATTGCATTTATTCAGTTTTGTTGTTTCCTGATTATCTATTTGATAGTCTGATTTTGTTGAGAGTTTGTGAATTTCTTTTATGAAATTGAAAGATTTCCTTGGCATTTGTGTTCTTGACCTTTATTTTTCTAGCTTAACCAGTTTAGGTTAGAAAAATAATTGTTATTGACGCCTTTAATTATGAAAATTGCGGGGACGTGATTTTTATAAGGAGGGGAGTCTATAACAACCCGGAATTTCGCAATTATTTAGTTATCGTCAAATGACGATAAGATTGGTTTGTTAATTGCTAATTGAGTTTTAATCAGTTGAAATTCTTTTGAAAATTGGTTAAGTGTTGTTGAGCTTTGCAAATTTGAATCTCGGCCCATTTATTATTGGTGTCGTATTATTTCAAGCTGATACCCGTTCCCCCTTTTTTCCCTTTTCATTCGAAACCCTAAAATAAGAAAACGAAAAAAATTGGTGGCGGCTCATTCCTCTTTATCGCAAATTAGGGTTTCGTTTGTTCTTGGCTTCGCTCGTCTTCGTGATGCCTTCGCTTCGTTCTATGGTGAGTGACTTCTCTTCACTCACATCTAATTCGAATTGTTTGAATTCGTTTGCTTGTTTTGTTTTCGTTGTCTTCGGCTTCAACTTGATTTTATCGGTGTTGATTTTGATTATGGCTTGACTTCACTTCTGGGATTATCATCCTGACTTTTGGCTAACTACTTAGATTAGTGGTTTTTGTTGTATACCTTTGAGATAGAGACTCCTAGATGTATACATATTCTTTTGTCTTGCACTTGTAACCATTCTTTTCTGATATTGTGGATCTTGTTAGACCACTACTCTGATGTACACTTTCAAGTGTTATATTCATATCTTTTTCCGCCTTTGTGATATGGATGTCTGTGACTGATTTGTGTTATGTTTATTTCTATGTTTGTTTTCGAAAAATATATATAGCCACTGTGTAGTAGCCTTGAGTTTGTATCGGCATGTCGGACTTCCTTGTACTATCTGACATATTGGTGCTCGCACAAAGCAATTACATGGATGGTCGCTCCTCAACAGCCTTATTCTCCGTGCTAGTTGACAGCATTACACCGTAGTGTCCTTGACTAGCGTGGGTATAGAGGTGGGGCATCACAGATGGAGGCTAGGAGATTTATGCAAAGTGAGAACCCAGCCTTGTAGGCACTTGATACACCCCAAGTAACATTTCCAAACATTCAAGACAAGATCTTTAAAGATTTTGACTTCAAAACACCAAAATTGGAAAATTCACCAAATCTATTCCAGAAAAAGCAAATGAACATGGAACAGATGTTAAGAATTCATACCTAACAATAATGAAAGCTGTAGACATAGATGGGAGTTCAAGAACTCACCTTTAAACTCAAAAACAAAGAATTAGAAGCTCTAAAACAAGGAAAGATCAATTCCTCTTCAACTACACCTCAAGAATCTTCATCTATTATCACATGGAAAGATTTCCTAAGTTAGGTTATAGAAAATTCTGAAAATTGAAGAGAGATTGAGATGAAGAAGATGCAGAGGATGCTTACCTAAGCTTCTCTTTGATTTATAACTTGAGTTTGAATTTCCTAAGAGAACTAGGGCTTAGGAATTTAGTTTCCTTTCTTTCCCCCGTTTTCCTTTTGCTTCGGAGTGTTAGGAAATTATGAAAGGAATGAATGAAGAGGAAGTATAATGACTCGTAATTTTCGATAATTAAAAATTGGTAATTTAATAAGGTTTTGTGAATTTAATGTTGGAAGAAATAAAAATATGTGATTTAATAATGAAAATATAACTGGAATGCAAATTAATAATATTAATTTAAGGTAATTTATAACTGTTTTTTATGTAATTCTAATTAATTAAAATAATTACAGAGTTATAATTGATATAGGTTGTAAATAAATTTAGTAATATATGTATTAATGGATAATTTGATTAAAAGAGCAATTGAAAATTAAAATGTTAATTAATTAATGAAATAAGGAGTAATTAATTATAATTGATAATAGTAGTGGGGTAGTAATAGTTATAACAATTAATTGTAAATAATGAACATACAAATGTGATTAAATATTAAAATGTTGACAATTGTTATTTGTTACCAATTCATTTAATCAATTGCAATTAAATGTAATTAAATGTTACATTAATGTGAGTTAAGACAATAACTGTAAATAGTGAATGTAATAAAATGAATAGAAAAGTTAATTATATTCATAAGGTAACAATTGATTAAATAAAAGAATGAAACCAAGAGATGAACAAATGTTAACTATGTTATTAGAGTAATAATTGATTGAGTATAAAGATAGAAATCAAATTAAACCAACTTATTAGAATTAAATTATAATTAATTGGATTAATTGCAGTTGAAACAGAGCACTGTATTTTGGAAAACAATTAACATTGAAATTTTAGGTAAACTTGTATTAAGTCATTGTAAATGTCCAAGTGATTAAAAATGATAAAATTTGTTAACTATCAAATTTGCATGAAAAAGTGATTTAATTATTAATTTATTTAATTAACGTGAAAACAGCCATTTTGGCCACTGACTCGGATTTCGATGAAACCAGTTTCATTGGAACCGTAATGGTGAATTATTCTAGGATTTCAATTTTCGTAGCAATCGGACTTGTCGTTCGATCATACAGACTCGAAACATCTAAAATCAATTCAATCAAAATCAATTTGAAATAAGCTAATTTTAAGCTAACTTCTTCATATGATGGAACTTGGACCTGAAATTTGTTCCATTGAGTTTAGAATATAGAAATGTCTATTTTGATATATGGGATGACCCATTTTCGTTTCGGTAACGAAATGGGCTTTTTGAGTCGTTTATCGTTCAACTTTCAAATCAATCTAGTCTATCCATTTCTATTTCTGATGTATCTATATACTGCCCATTATAAACCCTAGATATTTCTTATTCCATTTGTCTATACGTAGAATTATATCTGCTTCTCTCCTTCCAGTGGTAGACAAACCAAAACCCTAATTCCCAAATTGCAAATTCAATTTCAAATCCAAATATCAAACTCCTCCAAACCTTCTCAAATTTTATATCATTTCAAAGCTCTCGACGAGCGTAATCCACTACAACAATTCTTTTTTGTCATCGAATCATCGATTGTACGAAAATTGAGGATGAACCTCAGCCGTCGAATTTTGGATTTTCACGATCCAACGGTTGGTTTTCATCCGATCGACGATCGGAAGGTGCCGTTGGGAAGGTGTTGTCAAACAGGCCACGGTGATGATATTCGTTGGTTGAGATGGTCGTCGTGTTCGTCGAAATTTGGCCGCGTTTGGAACAGCGGGGGGGAGGCGTTGGCCTCGGTGAGCGTGCGCGGGGGGGGGGGGGGGGGGGGGACGCTATGGTCGGTTGAGGTTGGGGTGGCCAGCGGCGCACTTCGATCAAGGTGGAGTGGCTCGAGGAGGCAGCGATAACTCTGGGAAGGGTCGCGGACGCGTGCCGTATTCACGTTCGTGCACGAGTTGGCTTCAATTAGAGTTTTGAGTAACGGTGATGATGACGCAGTAATATTATTATTTATTTTAATTCAAAATTTAAGTTGTTAAATGTTCTAACCTATATAACTTTCACATTCGAGGTCGAATTCATGCGCGATTTGTTTCGTTAGGATCGTATCTAAATTCCATACATTCTAATGCTGGTTTGGATGAATTCCGAGACTGTTTGAATTTTGGGCTTAAATTGGATTTTAAATCGATCTAAAATCGAAAGGTGGGTGTTTTAACCCACTCACAATTAATAAATTATCTTATGTTAGTTGAATTAAATTTATGATGTGATTATAAATTTATTGATTGTTGTTTGGTATGTTAAATTGTCATTCTGGTTAAATTTAACTTTTATTGCATTTAATCATCGTTACATTTACTATTGAATTTTAAATTGTCAATTTAATACCTGTATTGATTATCAGTTATCTATTGATGTTTATTGATTAACTTGGATGATGATTGTGATGTATGTTTGATTATTGATATTGGTTGACTAGATGTTGTAATTTATATTGCTATAATATAGCAAGTTCCCTATGAGTTGAAATGATACATACCCGAACGATCTAATAATTAGGAAAAAATCGTTATGGGTTGAAATGATAGACTCGAGCGATTTTATAGGTTTTTATTTAATTCAAGATTGCGGTTTGAAATATATATAACCGTAAAATATTAAATTGCAGATTGTAATGATAAACATCTTTAGCACTTGAACCTAGGGTAGAAAATTATATACGGACACCGGAATGGTTAAATCAATTGATTTTTGAACCTTTAAATATTGAATCCAGTTAATTGATATTTTGAAATATAAATTGATTTACATAAATTGAATTATTTTGATAATCCAAGCATTAATGCTGAAATTTGGAATTGATTTAATGAATTGTTCAAAGGATTTAAAATTGAAATTTCAAAGTTGAAGTGTCAAATATAAATGAATCCATTGGAATTGAGCCATGGAAAATGTTTGGATATACCTTTGAAATCTATTTTAAATTAATTTAGCCATTTTTACTAATTAAAAACTATTCTAATTTACTTTAATCTATTATAACCTATTTAATCCAATTTATTCAATTTTACCTATTTTAAACTAATTAAATTTATTTAATCTACTTTAAATCTTTTTAATATAATTTAAATCTATTTTAAATTTATTTGATCTTTTTAAATAAATTTAAATCATTTTAATCCAATGAAATCTATATTTAATCTATTTAAATCATTTTAAATCTAATTAAATTTATTTAAGGGGCATTTCACTAGAAGGACAAACTTTGTAGTCCAATTAGCTTTTAGGACACACATCCACAGAAATTGGTTTCAAGGCCAAAGTCAGCAAAATAATTACTTTTAAGGACAAAGTCAGCAGGCCAATTATTTTCAAGGACATAATTTCATAGGTTTTTAGGCCTTAAAAACTGATTATTTTTTATTTTGTCCTTATAAGTAATTATTTCAATTGTTTGTCCTAGAAACTAATTGCATTTGCTAAAGAGGCCCTTGTAGCTAATTTCCACTTTATTTAATCTATATTTAATCTATTTAAATAATTTTAAATCTAATTAAACCTATTTAATCTATTTAAATCATTTTAAATCAAATTAAATCTAATTTAAATCTATTTAAACTATTTACTATTTAAAATATTTCAATTTATTTAAACTACTTTAAACTATTAGACTATTTATGACTATATAAACTATTTTCTAAAACTGCAAACTGTGTAAAATTGAAGTATTTATATTTAAATCCTTGATGATGATAAAACTTAAGTTGAAATTTGAAATTGGTACCTTTTTGTGAAATGACATATTTGAGTAAATATAATTTTTAAAGTGAACATAGTTTTAAAAGTGAATATGATTTTGAAAGTTATATGGTTTGAAATCAAATATGATATTTTGATATTAAGTATGAATTGACTTTTGAAATGTACAAGAACCATCTGGTGTGAAATAAGTGTTTGATTGTTAAAGAGAGCAGAATCGGATATTGTCATTGCCTTAGCCAATACTGAAAACCACTTTAACAACTGTGTACGTGGTGAAGATTCCAGAAATGATGTAGGATGGTTTGGCGAACGATCCTATATGTGGTATTTACGTGACCCTGACTCCCGTGAGTCAGCTTAATGTGGCTAAAATCAGGAGCCACACCGAGCGAGGTCATTCCTCCGATCGGACACATTTCTTCGATACCATTCTATTCCTTTGTGATTGATTTAGTGGCCACCCTTGATTTTGATTGGGAGTGTGTTCCGAGGTGGGCGGTAGTAGCTGCTATGCATTACCACTAGTTCAGATATGCAATTGGTATATCTACCCTGGGCATTGCCTCGAGCGCCTTGTCGCATGTCTTACCGCGCCTTCTATGAGTTTGTTTTGTACTGTATCTATGGAGTGCTCCCCAAGTATCCTTTCAGTTTGGTGGGGCTTATAGTATCTGTATAGACTACGGGAATATATATATATAATGTGTTAAGAGGGATATAGGTAACGCCTTAACGCTATTTTAATACTTTTACTTTACTGTAGACATATTATAATATTGTATTGTACTTCATACTATATAGTTTAACGGATCCTTAGGAGATGTAAATCCCAAACATCTTTTAAGTTATTGCACTCGCGTTAGACACTGGATAGGAGATGTCAAACCCCATAAACATCTCTGATGCCGTCGCACTCATATTTATCTTTGATTTAACTTTCATAAGATCTTTTAGTTCTAACTCGACTGTTTTGTCTTTTCAATTCACTCGGGTCAGCCTGAGCATTCATGGTTGAAGACCTTTTTTCTCGAGGACGAAGATGAAGATTTGTACTATTACTATTTATTATTATTTATTCCACTGCATCATGTTGTTCCGCTACATTTATTTATTTATCCTTGTTATGTGTAACTCTGGTTTTGTGTTGTAAAAGAATAATCAAATGTATTTATAAACGACTTCATGAACTGTTATTTGATTATGATATTTTGTCATTTCGCTGCGGGATTCTGTATTTGTTTTATTTCTTTTTCTTCGTTTTCTTATTTAGCACATAACAGTATGCCCGTTGAATGGTTTAAGTCTAATATGTGTGATTTATCATCAATTTAAACTGTCCAAAAAGGCAGGTCGTTACAGGAGTAGAGTTAGGGTATTTGGTAGAGGAGTTTGGGTTATCTTGTTGGGTTGGTGGGCTAGTACCAAACCCAAGGCCCAAATGAAAATATCAAAATCCTAATAACTCCAAACATATCGATGTTTATACTTAAACAAGTTGTAAGCATCGTTTTAAACTCAATGGAAGTGGTCTCGAGTCCGAATTCGACTGTTTACAAAAAGTCACATTTCGAACTTTAAATTTAACTAATGATGCTATATTTAAATAAAATATTTAAATATATAATCGTAAAAAATATGCGGATTGTTACAAACTCTCCTTAAAGAAATTGCGTCCTCGCAACACTTAAGAAGAAAATAAAGAGTAACAAACACTCTAAGTTATAGTAACACAAAAGAAAATTTTGAAGTGAGAAGTTCACCTTAAGGAGCACGAAGGAGTAAATCCGGATGTGTTTGCTCGATGAATTCTCTAGATTCCCAAGAACAATCCTTAGGATTTGGGGACCATTGAACTTTCATTAGCGGAACATCTTTATTACTAAGGCGTTTAACCTCTGTAGCAATGATATGACTATGATGTTGCTCATAAGTCAAATTTGGTGAAACCTTAATTTCTTCAATAACACCGGGATCAAGAATAGAGTCAGAATCTTTAAGGCATTTCTGAAGTTGAGAAACGTGGAATACATCATGAATAGCAGAAAATTGAGCCGGTAATAAAAAGCGATAAGCCATGGAACCAATGTGTTCGGTGATGGGGAAATGGGGGAATATACCAAGGTGCTAATTTTCCCGATCGACTAAAACACGCAACTCCCTTCATAGGTGAAACTTGAATGAACATCAAATCTCCCACAGAAAATTCTAATTTCCTTCTTCAGTTATCGACATTGGATTTTTGTCTACTTTGAGCTTCTTTCATCCTATGATGAATAAGGTCAATCTTTTTTGTGGAATAACGAATAAAATCTGGACCAAAAACCAACTTTGCTTCAAGACAACACGAAGGAAATCGGCATGGCCTTCCGTAGAGTGCATCGAAAGGTGCCATACCAATACTAGATTGGAAGCTATTATTATAAGAAAACTCAACTAGGGAAACATGATATTCCCAACTTCCACCAAAATTAAGAACGCATGCACGAAGGAGGTCTTCAAGAGTTTGATTCACATGCTATGTTTTTCCATCGGATCGAGGATGATAAGCGGTGCTAAAATTAAGCTTCGTTCCCAAAGCTTTTTGAAGACCTTTCCAAAATCTACTAGTAAATAATGGATTATGATCACTAACAATAGAAGTAGAAACTCCATGCAATTTAACAATTTCTTTAACATAGAGTTTGGCCAAAGAGGTAATGTCCGGTTGGACAGAACGGGAAGAAATTGGGCGGATTTTGTAAGTTTATCTACTATCACCCATAGACTGTCATGACCCTAACGAGAACGGGGAAGACCATCAGTAAAGTCCATGGATACTTGATCCCACTACCAAATGAGAATGTCCAAAGGTTGTAATAAACCACCGGGCCTTTAACGCTCGGCCTTTATGAGTTGGCAATTCATGCAACGCTCAATGAAGTTAGCAATGTCAAATTTCATTCGATCCCAATAATAAAGTTGCTTCATGTCCATGTACATTTTACTACTGCTGGGATGAACTGTAAATTTAAAATGATGAGAATTACAAAGATCACTGATATTTGGCATAATAAGTCTACCAAATTTTCGAATACCTCCATGAGCATCGATTTCTAAGAAGAGCCAATTTGGGGTCTTGCCTTTGGGCTTCAAGTATGCAGTCTAAAAGAGAAGGATGAGCCTTAAGGCTACATAAAAAAAGTTATGAACATAAATCGGATTCACAATCTCGAATCTCACAAGTGGATAAAATCTCGAGATCATTCCATTTGGATATCATCGTGGAAACAAGTGCTTGTTGCTTACGACTAAGGGCATCGACAACACGATTTCCCTTTTCGGGAGTATAGAGAATATAAAGATCATAAGACACAAGGAATTCAAGCCAACATTGTTGACGCAAATTAAGTTCCTTTTGAGACAAAAAATACTTCGAAGATTTACAATAGGTGTAGAGAACAAATTTCCCTCTCAAAAGATAATGACGCCAATCTAAGGGCAAAAATAATGGTTGTGAGCTCTTAATCATGAGTGGCATATCTAGTCTCGGTAGGCTTTAATTGCCTAGAAGCATAAGCGATAACACGTTTCCTTTGCATGAGAACGGATGGTTCCCTTCGGGAATAGCAAGAATAGGAGCATCAGAAAGGTGTTCTTTTAATTTTTGAAAAGAAGCTTCACATTTGTCTGACCAAATATACTTAACTCCCTTCTTTATCAAACTAGTAAGAGGTACGGAAATTTTAGAAAAGTCTTTTATGAACCGATAGTAATATCCCCACAATCCAAGAAAGCTACGAAGTTTCGTCACACTCTCCGGACTCTTCCAGTTTTGAATCGCCTCGATCTTTGAAGGGTCCACGGAAACTCCGAATTCAGAAATAAAATGTCCTAAAAATTTCACACAGGATTGCCAAAAGTGGGACTTAGAAAATTTTTCTTTCAATTGATTGCTTCTAAGAGTTTCCAACATAATCCGAAGATATTTTTCATGCTCTTCCTCGGTTTTAGAATAAACAAGAATATCATCTATAAAGATGAGAACAAATCGATCGAGGAAGTCTTTGAGAACTCGATTCATAAGGTCAACAAAATTGGCTAGAGCATTCATTAAACCAAATAGCATAACAAGCCATTCATAAGATCCATAACGAGTACATAAAGATGTCAAAGGAATGTTATCCTCTGCAATTCGAAGCTGATGAAAACCGTTTCCTAAGTCTAACTGTGAAAAGACTCAAGCACTACTAAGTTGATCGAATAGATCATCAATCCGAGGCAAGGGATATCTATTCTTGATGGTAAGATCATTAAGCTTACAGTAGTCAACGCAAATCCTAAGTGCACCAGTGGATTTCTTCACAAAGATAGCTGAAGCTCCCCAAGGAAAGGAATTAGAACGAGTATACCATTTTTCTTCCAATTCGGATAATTGTTTACACATCTCCTCATTTTCTTTATTGGACATACGATAAGGAGGACGAGTGATAGGTAGAGCTTCACGGATCATATTAATTCTGAACTAAATTGCTCGCTTAGGGTGTAATCCTAAAACAGGCTCAAATATATCTGAAAATTCATGAAAAACGTGAATAAGGGAAATGGCATCTTCCTCATCATCGCTATCGTCATCATGTGGATTTGGATAATATAAGGATGTCACCGAATTCGAATTTAAATCTTTAAGAACAATAGAAATCCGCTTAATAGATTGGGGATGTCGAAGATGGATAGTCCTCTCAAGACATAGGATGTGGGCTTTATAATGGTTAAGCCAATCCATTCCCAAAATAATTCCGAAACCTAAGTAGTGCATAACATGCAAATCGGCTCGGAAAGCATAATCTAAAATAATCTCGACATCTTTAGAAGTAAACCGAGTGTTGCGGATCCACCAACCGAATTTGCAATTCTCAGTGAAGTCATCAAGCCCATAACATTCAAAGAAAAAGTATCAACAAGTTTTTTGATATAAAAGAGTGAGATACACCCTATCAAAAGAAGTCGTATAAGACGATCACGAAACTTAATAATGCCATCAAGGATAGAATGAGAAATGTCTTGACCAAGAGAAATGTTACTAGGGGATTGCACAACATTCATCTTTCCCTCTTTCGTGCTTTGAAGTTTGGGACATGAAGATTTAGGATGACCCAAACTTTTGCAATAGCGACAAGTAAGGGGCTTCAAACACTTATTTGCATAATAGTCCTTAGAACCATAATTGTAGCAGTCTCCACGACTAGAGGTAGGAGTCTTTGCTACCGTAGTTGCTTGCTCCCCTTTCTTGTTGGGATTAGGGTCTTTGAACTTACTGTCGAGTTGCCTCTTCTTGTTGCTGTTGAAGTTCTGTTTGGCACCCACAACTTCAACATCACTTTCTTTATCGGCCTCTTCAAGTCGAAGATCGATATCTACAAGCTAAGCAAAAGAAACTTCTAGTTTCAGAAGTAAAGCCTTTTGAGGTTCTTATTCAACCCATAGATAAACATCTGATTTTTCTTCAATGGGGTATTAATATAATCGACCCCATATTTAGAAAGGGATTCAAAAGATGCGACTAATCTATCACAGAAGATTCACCTTGAACAAGGTCAATAAAGCGTCGGGCTAAAGTTACTTTTTCAGCTTCCGGCATAAAATTTAACTCGAACCTTTCTGGGAATTGCTCCCAAGTAAGATATGATTCAACAATTTATGAAATCAAAAGCTTATACCAATCTAATACTCTCTCTTGGAGCAAGCTAGAATCCATTTGGACTCGATGTAAATCCACAAGATTCATGGGAGAAAAGATGTGGTCGCGTGTTCTAAGCCAAGCTTGGACTTCTATAACGCTTTCGAAACCCTTGAATGGCCTTCCATCCAAATTGGTATAATCACTGCACAAGCGTGAAAACCTAGATTTAGGATAAGTAGACTCAGGAATGGGTCCGACAGCTTGGGCATTCTTTACAAGATCTAAAATCTATTGGCAGACATGAATACGCCATCTTGAGAAGTAGCACTGGATTGACCGACGCTAGGATGGCCAGGTCTAACCATTTCTCATCTTTAAAAAAGAAAGAAAGAAGAGGATAAATGTTATTCTCAGAATGAATATCAAACGAACTTGATTGACAAAACAAGGCATCATAAAAGGAAATAGGATAGAACAGGTCCTAAGACTCGAATTAAATCCTAAGGTACAATTCCTAAGAGAGATTTAGGACAATGATCCTTACTAGATTATTCTACATTGTTCCAAAGTTTTGCTCGATACCAAGCTATGATGCCCCACCTCTATACTCACACTAGCCAAGGACACTACGGGAAAATGTTGTCGACTAGCATGAAGAATATGGCTATTGTGGAACGACCATCGGTGTAATTGATTTGTACGAGTACCGATATGCCAAATAGAATATCATGCATTTCATTTCAAGAGTAAATCCGACATATCAAATAAAAACTCAAAGCTTCCATACAGTGGCTATGTGGCCTTCAAAAACAAATATAAAGTAAGTATAACACAAAATCAGTCATGCATATTCATATCACTAAGGCAGAAACAAATATGAATATAACACACTGCACATCAAAGTAGTGGTCATACAAAATCCACAATATCAAAAAATAATAAGTATAGATCAAAGAGTCTCTATCTCGTATACATGAAAACAAAAACTACTAAGCTAAAGTATTTAGCCAAAAGTCAGAAGCTAATCCCTGCTAAGAAGTCAAGTGGAAGCACCTGAAACACCTCGGTCTGACCCGAGTATTATTTTAGAAGAAAAATAATAAACATATCAGTCTAGCTATAAATATCATACGATATGAAATATGATAAGAGATATGATAAAAATATACGATATCAATAATGCCATGCTTTGACAAGTATATATTTGATAACAATGAAAAGCATATAATATCTTGAATCTCCTTAAATATCCAAAAATAATATCATATTCTTTAGCTTATTCACCAAACCTCA
Organism: Allium cepa; assembly: GCA_030765085.1. Lineage (NCBI taxonomy): Eukaryota > Viridiplantae > Streptophyta > Magnoliopsida > Asparagales > Amaryllidaceae > Allium > Allium cepa. The sequence continues at coordinate 106,841,305 of CM060941.1, read as the reverse complement.
AATATTGACAAAACATATCAGTGCAAATCGCAAAAATTAGAGAAACACAAATTCCAGAAATCAAGAAAACACAAAGGGAGAGGCCTATCACAAAGGGGAGCATGAAAACTCACCAACACGTGTATCACAAATGGAACGTTAATCCATGGTCGCTAACCCATCAAATTTGAGCCGAAGCTCCATAAATAGCCCGAAGACCATGGGTCGCTACCCCACCAATTTGAGATGAAGCTCCACCAACGGGGTTTAGTACCCCATGCAGACAAAGAGGCATCGCACATCGCTAGTCTAAATCACAAAATGATCATCATTTATCGATAAGTGTAAATTACACTAAGCTAGTAAATAAATGAGTTAGGTTTCATGTCCTATAACCACTGGCTTAACTTAAATATTTATGAACAAATTGTAGATTTCCACTTGAAAATTGTCATAGGAGTTCAATCGAACAAGTCCACGAACTAACCGACGAAGTAAACGCAAGCGTTTCATACCATTTGTTTTGCTAAGTCGTTTAATTAAATTTCTCATACGAATGAGGTAAAGGTTTGTATATACTAATAAATTGAAAAACGATTTTACAAACGAGTTTTATATTAAAACTAATGTTAAAATCATTTTTGTGAAAGAGTTTGAGTATTTACTACTAGTATAGAAGCCTTTGTATTTTAAAAGTGACAAATCGCAGAAATGATTGTAAAAAAAATATATCACAAAAAATTCACATTCGACGACGTGATTTAAACCCAAAAAATTGATATCAAATCCAATCAAATGGATATTCTTAAAAATCCAGAAAAGAAGTCATCAAAGTTGATATAAATGATAAAAACTAACCGGATTAACAAAAATCAATAAAAATTGGAAATCCACTCAACATTAGGCAAGATAGGCAAAATTCAACTGGACCAGACGTCTTGTTGGTTTGGCTAGACGTCTGACCTGGGGTTTCGAAAATTCCTATTTCTTTTCTCCTTTTTATTTTTATTTCCTAAGGCCTCCCAGACGTCTGGTTGGGTTTAAACAGACGTCTGGTTCCTGGCTCTGCTATTTTTTTATTTGTTTGTCGTTTTTGTCATTCTTCCAGAAACCCCTACCAGACGTTTGTATTTTTCAACCAGACATCTAGTTGCCTGGGCCTGGGCAGAATTTGCCTAGGCCAATGATGGCCAAATCAATTCGGAGGAGATCGGATGAGCGACGGAGGTTAGGGATTTACGCCAAGCGACAATCCAGCCCTATAGGCTCTTCGATACACCCCAAATAATATGTCCAAACATCCAAGATAGGAACTTTAAAGAATTTGACTTCAAAACACCAAAATTAAAAAATTCACCAAATCAATTCAGATCAAAAGCAAATGAACGTGGAATAGATGTTAGGAATTCATACCTAACAACAATGAAAGCTATAGACATATATGTGAGTTCAAGAACTTACCTTTAAACTAAAAAACAAGGAATGAGAAGCTCTAAAATAAGGAAAGATCAATTCCTCTTCAACTACACCTCAAGCGCCTTCAATCTATTATCATATGCAAAGATTTCCTAAGTTAGGTTATAGGAAATTCTAAAAATTAAAAAGAGATTAAGATGGAGAAGATGAAAAGGATGCTTACCTAAGCTTCTCTTTGTTTTATAACTTGAATTTGAATTTCCTAAGAGAACTAGGGCTTAGGAATTTAGTTTCCTTTCTTTTCCCTCATTTTTCCTTTTGCTTGAGAGTGTTAGGAAATTATGAAAGTAATGAATGAAAAGGAGTGGAGTTAGGGTATTAGGTAGAGGAGTTTGGGTTATCTTGTTGGGTTGGTGGGCTAGAACCAAACCCATGGCCCAAATGAAAATACCAAAATCATAATCAACTCCAATCATATCGACATTTATACTTAAACAAGTTGTAAACGTCGTTTGAAACTCAATGGAAGTAGTCTCGAGTTCGATATCGATTGTATACAAAAGGTCATATTTTTGAATTTAAATTCAACTAACGATGCTATATTTAAATAAAACATTTAAATATATAATCGTAAAATATGCAGGTTGTTACAATAGTTAAATGAAATAGTTTTATGGAATGGTTCCTAAGTGTTATTAGTATTGAAGGAAATGTACTAAGTAATAATGAACGTGAGTAAAAGAATTGGTTAAATTTGGAAACTAATGAGATGAATACATAAGTTGTACGTAGATTTTTTTTTCGCATAACTATTGGATCTAGAGGTGATTACATCAGTTCGAGTAAGGATTTTTCACTCGATTCTTGATGGCGAACACTAGATATGGATTTTGATTTGATTCTAAAGTTTCTCTATCATAGGATATGGCTATGCAAGGAGAACAACGGTTTCTAATCAGGGAACCAGATCAGAGTCCACACTAGAGTGGTCGAGTGAACGAAATTAGTTTGGAAGTGAAATTGCATGATTGAGCGAGCGATCAGATTTGATATTGTGTACGGATGATATATGTACATCGTGCGAGCTTTAATAAATTTTACACTGTTAGCATAAGAAAATGCAGGTTATATGGTTGGATATCATTTGTAAGTAAGATGTAGGTTTATGGAAGCAAAGGCTAGTTGAAGCTTTTGATTTCATAAATAAAATTTGGTTGCCCGACTAAAAGGTACATATTTCTATTTTGATTGATTGATGGTTTTATGCTCCAGATATAGGATGCCACTTGGCTTTTATTTTCTTTTGTTGGTTTGGGCCCGCAGTAGCAGTTTGTAGTTTTTCGATCAAGCCACGCAAAGGAGACATTGTTGAAATTTTTTAAAGATTTATAAAATTTACAACCCAATTCAACTATTTGATTTTGGAAAGCTAACGAGTTTAGAGACATTTTTCTTACCTTAGTAATTTTGGGGATGAAATTTTTTTAAGGAGGGAAGAATGTAATGACCTAGAATTTCAGACATTTGAATTTGAAATATTTAATTAATTTTTAATATTGAAATATTAGTTTTATAAGTCAAATAGCTTAAATTTCAAGTATAAAGGTTATTTGAATATTGGAATAATGATTTAAACATCGAAATTATTTAAATGATTGAATCTTAAATTTAGTTTGAACGAATAGATTTCGAAAGCTTATTTAAATTTAGTTCAAATAAGAATGATAACAGTGAACTTTTAATTTAGAACTAAAAGTGACTGAATTTGTTTTAAAAATAACTCACTTTAATTAACATGTGAGATTATCATTTTGAGGCAGTATCTAGAATTTTGATGAATCCAGCGTCATTTGATCCAGAATAGCGAATTGTTTTATGCTGGTAGTTTCATGATGATCAAACGTAGTGTGTGGTCGTGTGGGCTCGAAATGCATAGAAATTAATTATAGGAATGTAATATAGTACAATTTGATTTTGAAAGCTAAATTATTTATATGATGAAATTTGGCCCCGATACTAGCTCCATTATGCTTGGAATGGGGGCGTTCATTATAGAACGCCATGTGGCATGCCTCATATGGAGTTTGAGATTTTTTGGGAAGAATAGTGCTCGAAAATTTTCTATATAAGGACCTCACTGCCTCTATTTTCTAAAAATTAAAACCTTAACCCTAGCCACCGTTCATCCAATAGTCAAGATTTTGCATGATGATCAAAGCTGTTTCAAGCCTCGACTCCAACTAGAGAAGTGTGTTGTAAGCCAGGGTGGTAGATTTGTGGTGGTAGAACGTCAAATAGAGGAATATGGCAGCGTGGATCTCGAGTTGAATGGCGACAGCTATATTGGGTTGTTCTCGATGTAGGGGCGACATGGAGGGGAGCCGCGGGTAGCAAAGGAGTCGTAGAGGTCAGGTAGTTTGGGGGAGGTGGTGCAGTGGGGTCTGGTCATCTACAACGACGGCGTTAGTTTGATAAAGTCGCGACGTCATGTTATAAAAGGCGGCCTTGGTTAGAGATAGGAAAAGGCAATTAACCTAATTACATTAATTAATTTAGTTAATTAATATTTAATTATCTCAAATGTTCACAAATTCGTATCTTGTCCATACGAGGTCGGATTTGGACGCAGTCAGTTTTATTGGACTCGTAGCGATAATATCTACGCCGTCGGGTTGGATTCGCCAAATTCGAAGCTTGTAGAATTCCAAGCTAAAATCAAACGCTACTCTATTTTAGTCGAAACCAGAACACTTCGGAGTCAACTGGAATTTTTGTGAGTTAACTCTCAATAGACCCACTTATACTTAATATAAGTGTGGATTTTTTATTGATGCCTGTTTGTCACTTGTTTGAATGATTTACTGCTTTATCAGTTGGTTTGGATTTATTCCTGCCCCTAGAGCAGATGACCTTGTATATGCACCCGCCTAATAGCAGATGACCTATATTATATGATTATATACTATATGTGATGCGGAGGGACAAGTTCGACGGATCCAAAATGATTCCTTACCATTGTTGATTATATATATATATATGTATATATATATATATATTGTGTGTGTGTGCTGACATATATTAGCTGTGATGCGGGAGACAAGTTGGAGGGATCCAACGGTATTCCTTACATTATTGATTTTACTTTTAATACATTATGATATATTAATTGTTGGATGCCATATTTGATGACATGTACATGATTTTACTTATTTAGTGCTATAATAGCACTTGGTCCCATTTTTAGTATTTTGAAATACTATAAAATAACGATTTTGAATTGAAATGATTTTTAAGATGATACTTGAAATAATACATGTTTTAATAATTATTTATAAATTGTTAAAAGAAGGAGTTTAATGAAATGAAATAAAAATATGTTCTTTGGAATATTAATTTAACTGTTTTGTTAAGTATTTCTAAATAGAGATTTTCAAACTGTATTATAAAGGCTTTGAAACTTAACAGATATGTCCATCTTTTATTATAAAGGAAATACAGTTTTAAAGAAGATAGAAATAGTTTGAAACAAATATTTCTGAAATGGCTTATATAAAAGACTTATAAAGTAATATTTTATAAACAAAGTAATAGATTATAAACGGTGTTTTATAAATTTTAAAAATGGATTTGTAATTGCCATTTTGTAAATAGATTTATAAATGGGATTTATAAATAAAGGAGATTTAGAAAGGAATAAATTTATAAATGGAATTTTGTAAATGAAGAGATTTTATAAAAAAAGGTTCTATAAAATAGGAAGGAGATTATAAAACATGGTTTTATAAATATAAAAAGGTTTATCTTAATAAGTAGAGGATGTTTTTACAAAGGGAGATGCGTTTCATTTTAAAAGTTAAAATAATCTCTTAAATGAATGTTTTGAAAGTGATATTTGCAAATGGAGTTTAATGGTTTGAAAAGTGATTTAAAATGTGTTGAGTGATAGGAAGACATGAATTTCAACATTTTTGTTGTAACAAATGTTTTCGAGAAAGTGAGCAAGACATAGACTATAACACTGTTGTTATAGTAAGTGATTTCCGAAAGGAAATGTTTTATATAGTATACGAGATTTATACATATCAAATATTTGATGTGAATATTTGAGTTAGGTAACTTATACCTATTTCGAAGTTAAGAATGTTGCCCATTCAAGGTCTGAGAGGTAATGACACCCCAACTTGATCGACCTCATTGTTAACTAATAAATAGTTTAAGTTCTGCATCAAAATTAATATTAAGTATAATTAATCGGATCCCCATACTAGTGTTTTTGGGTTGTAGTAACGATGTTTTATGCCACATTCATTTTGACCTAATGTAGTATGCTTTTGGAAAGTATGTAGCTTTCCTTAAAGATTGGTAATGTACTTATTGCATATTTAAGTATATAGAAATATTGAAATATTGAAATTGAAATAGTTTGTGAATATACTTATACCATTGAGATACGTGTATGGAAATGTTTTTCAAATATTGAAGATTTAAAAGTGGTTTGGAGAATATATCTTCGTAAATATATTTTGATATAAATATTTGAAAAGTGATTTAGTTAATAAAAGATTAATTAAATAGGCCTAGTGAATGCTTGTGTGCTGGATTTTATTTTTGCTTGCTTGACTGGTTGTGTAAATTGACTAGTCGTGTACTAAGCACGAAGCCGAGTAGTTATGATTACTGCTTGATGTTCAAAATGATGATTTGAGTAGAGCGGAGGGACAATGTCACTCCAGTCTACCGGGCTTCTTTCTTGGCCAAAAGATAGCAAATTGAGAGTTGGAAACGTGATAAGTCTGTGAGACTTGGTTTCCATATGAGGTTGAGGGCCTCTTATTGATTGTTTTTCTGGAGAGACCTAGATCAAATTTATCTGAAAACCACTTCGGACCAGCGTATGCATTTGAAAGTAAAATTCACTTAAAGACAATGATTTCGAACATGGAGATCTTCAAGATGTTGGGCTGCTTGCCGCCAACCTCTTGGGTGACTCCCATATTATATATACACGATGGAAGTAGTGCCTTCGTTATGAAAGTCTTCCCTACTAATCCTTGGAATGGTTCCCAAGTAGGATGTAGTAGGAGTACCTTCGGTTGGTCCTATTCCTGGATAACTTGTATGGAAAAATGTTTGAAATTACCTTTCTAAGACCCCATACATTGGTTTTTACAAAAGTACATTTATTTGGTGGTGTAGGAGGTAATCCCTCTTACTCTTAACACCGTACCCTGAGGCATATGAACTTGGGGGTTGTACTTTTATGGAAATCTGTTAGTGTGTTGTTGGAAATAGAAATGTAGCATTTAAAGTGGGATTTTTCATGTGAAAGGTAAAACGTTACCTCAGGCATCACACATTGGGAATGAAAAAAACAAGGTAGATGTGGTAGGGCTAAGTGGGTCACTCCCACTAGGAGATGTTTATCACCTTTCTAGATTATCCTCTATATATTGGGTTTGTGGTTTATGTTGTGGCCATAGATAGGTCGAGAGTGACCCAGATGATGGCATATTCAGTAATATCCACGGTAGAGGTAGGTCGGTCCTGTGTTGGTAGAGGGCAGCAAGGCTGTGCCTCGGTACATTCTTCTAGAGATGTACTGTTGAAAGTTAGCCCCTTACTTTGTCATTGTTGGAAATCCATTCTCTAATATGTTTCTTTATGGTTTTGATTATAAGGCCTAGTACGTCGGAATTTAATGTAAAAATTTGGGCAATTTTAATATGTTATTTGAAAAGGATTTTCAAAGAATGTCATTAGAAATAGTATCAAATGGTTTGATAAAAATGATTTGGTTATCATAAGGTAGAAACACGTCCGTTTTTATGTGCGGTGTGGTCTTACGAGATACCATTATTTAAAAAGGTTTTATTGCATTAAAATCCAATTGAGATGTGTTTTCTCACGCTGGTTTACCAGACTAATCCAAGAATTCTTCTATTTTAATGCTCGGGTCAGACCGAATATATTTTCAGATTAGATTCGGCTCCATTTTAGAGGAGCTTAGAGAAAAAGGCTTCATCGATATCTAGTTATTATCTTATTTCCGCTGCATTAGTTCTGTTTAAATTATCAGTATTTGTGAGGACAGGTTGTAATAATTGTCCAGGCTGATGATTAGTGATTTGTTGTACTCTGATGGGTGTATGTATATTACAGTTTTTCCTTTTGTGAAGATTATTTTTTTATTATATTGTTCCGTTGCGTATTGTGGTTCTATGATTGGTTTGTTCTTTTCTTCTTCTCTTCTATTCTTTCTTCTTTGTTTCCCCTAATTATCGGATTTCCCGCTACTTGAATGCTCAAAACGCAATACTGTGGACATATTAGTGTCAATTTTCGAGGGTCGAAAACTCTAGACCATTACAGAAATAGTGTAGATTTGCAATTTTGATAATTCTACTTTTTATTCCACTTCTTAATTCCTTTCTTAAATTTAGTTAAAGGATTTTATTAAGGAATAGTGTGTAAGGTGCATATTATGTTCTTAGATTGCACTGTTTATTCCCATGAATTGAATAGAAATTCCTTTGTTTATTTTTGTGTGAAAAAGGAGTTGAACAGAGGTTAAAATTGGAATTGTAATTTCCTAGTATCAATATATTCCACTGTTTTGATGTAATAAGTTGGGTTTAATTTTTTTTTTTTGTATATAGGTCTATTGATTAGAATTTTTGGACATGAATATTGAAATTTTGGTATTGTTGATAATATAGGATAAGACTTGTATAATTGTTGAAAGAGTTAACATTGAAATGCTACTTTAGGTGGTTAATTAGGCACACATAGAAATTGCTAGGCTTGCATATGTCTACACACACATATATGCATAATTAATGTATAATGATAAAGTTTAATTGCATGGTTAAATAGGTTATTAATCTTATTAAAATCTCTTAGGAAGATAATTAATGTTAAAGGAAAAATAAGAAAGATCTCTTATAAGGCCTTGATTATGGAAATGGCGAGAAATGTGATAATATATGTAGAGAGTGATATAGATTATGACTAAGTTATAGGGACGCGAGGTCAATCAAAAGCACATGGAAGTCTTCCCAGCTAAACTACTAACCATCAGTGTGACTTTTAGGATCATGTGAGACATCGCATATAATAAGTAACTATGATAACATGAGGTTAGTCCCAAATTCTGTAGGGTAAATCTACCGATCTAATCTAATTAATAGTATCTACGAATAGTCGAGCTAATGTGAGACATCACCACGGGGTATGGTTCATATATGAAGGACCTACTTTAGAGATTGAAGGTTATAAGTATTTGTGTGAGGGACCACCTCTTCTCTATGTAGGAAGCAGTAAATGGTCGGGATTATGGGTGAGGTGCGGTGGAGGATATCCCGAGAAAGGGCCCACTTCAATAGGAAGTATTAAGCGGCTAAAGAGATTCTATGCAATATCAGCTAGATAATTACTAGTGAGGAGTTCATCTTTGGATTATAGGAAGTAAATGATGTGGGCCTGCCTTAAATAAGATATTAAATGGTTGGAGTCTGCCTAATCCCATTAAAAGGTCTTAAGTGACTTGAATACTATCTTTTACATTGATAGGACATTCTGGACGATAGATATAGGTTATTGGGTTGATAGCAAGTTGGTTATGGGCTTATATTTGGAAAGTCCTTTTATTTATGTTTGAGAAAAGCCTTTGGGCTTATATTTGAAAAGACTTGTGATGTTGGTAGAAAACGTAAGTATATTCCTATTTGAATTATACTGCCTAAGTACTAATATAGTAAGGCTCGAGGTTTTTATTCACCAAATATAAGTTGTTCTGGCTCCCTCTTCACTACAACACAGGTTAGGAAGGGTAATGCTGAAGGCGGAGATGATGATAAGACTTCTGGTAGTAGTTTATTTATTTACTTTTATTTTATGTAGTTTTCGATATACCCATGAAATAAAAACAATGTTGTAATTTGGAATATTGTACCACAGATATGTTACGACTATTGTTGGGTTTTGGTACTATGGATATTTTGTTATGGTTTTGAATGACATTTTGAAATTTGAATAAAGTAGGTACTGTTGTTATTATTATATTTTATCCTTCCGCTGTGATATTTTGAATGTGTATATGAATATGTATATATTTTTCTTTTTCCAATCAACTGCCAGCTTTGAGATGGTTCTAAGTTACGGTGGACCTTTTCTGGGTTGGAATTTAGACCCGTTTCCTACCAGGTTGTTACACTACTGGTAGAGGTTGAATTCCCATCACATCAGTAAATATATACTTTCGAACCAAACCAAGAATTAAAGAAGGAATCTCAAAACTTGATCAGTGAGCTAAGAGACCAAGTCACATTACAAACAACGGAATATCAACGAATAATATCTAAATATTTTAATTTGAAAGTGATAGAAAGGATTCCAAATAGGAGATTTAATGCTTAGAAGGATAATAGCAAATACCAAAAACTCAATAGACTATCCATGATGTGCACGTAAATGTTCATATTTCTACCACTATAGTTAATCTATATAAATTAAATAAATGATTATATCTGGTATTTTAAATTGTTTAAATCAAATTCAAATTATTTTAAAATTGTCACATATTCATTCCATATAGGGGCAAAATGGTCATTTTTATGCATATATTAATTTAAGAAAATTTAATTGGAAATTTCAATATTATTTTGTTGGAATTTGGCTTCATATACAAGTGGTTTCATGAAGATATATACATGCACAAGAGTGAATACAAAGGAATGGTGATTATTGAAGCTAATGATAACTTGGCCACCACACTTCCCACAAGGGCATTTTGAGCATTCCTTAAAAAATGGATTAGGGTTTCATATATTGTAAATACCCCTTATGTTTTATGTAACCATTTCTCTCTTCTCCTTAGTTAGTTTTTAGCTTAGAAATAAAAAAAAAGCTCTTCTCTTTCTCTTTCATGGCTGCTTAGCCATTTTTATTTCATGTAATTTTTCTTTTTTTTCTTATGTAATTCAATGCTCTTTTCTTTTACATCCTTCTCCTCTTATGTTGTAGTGTAGATTTATTTTATTTTTCATGCAAGTAGAATAGTTTTTCTTTCATTTAGCTCTCTTTTCCTCTTTGTTTTGTTCTATGTTGCAATCTATATTTGTTGATATGATAACAAATATGTAACGACCCATAATTTTAGACAATTAAAATAGTAAATTCAATAAGATTTTTGTAATTAAATGTTGGAAGAAATTAAAATTTAAGATTTATAACTGGAATAATAATAAAAAGGAAATGTAATAAAGTTAATCTAAGTCAGTTTTTAACAAGTTTAATGAAATTCCAATAAATGAAATAATGTAAATGTTATAATTTGGTTATATATTGAATAGAGGAAAACAAATGTGATATTGAATTTATGAAATAATATAATTAAGGGGAATTGAGTAAAATCAGCGTTAGTTAAGTAATTTTAACATTTGTTTGTTAATAATGAACTTATAAGTGTGATGAAAAGTTAAGGGTAGCAATTAACATATGTTACCTATTAAATAATTTGTCTATTAAATTTAATTGGAAATCAATTGCAATTAATTCATTTAATTAGTGCAGTTAATGTAGGTTAAATTGATAATGGTAAAATGTTGATTCAACACAATGTAATAATGAAAATTTTATCATAATATGACCTTTGAGTCGAATGAAAAAAAAGGATAGAAATCAAGTTCACTTAAATTTATTGGAACTTAAAAAAAATTAACAAGTGAATTTATTACAATTAAATATAATTAAAGATTACGTTATTGAAAAGTAAAATGAAAACGGAAAAATATTAATGTAATAAAATATATAATAATGTTAACTATGTTTGTAGGAAAATAATTTATTTAATATAAAGATTGAAATCAAATAAAATCAAATTATTGAAGTTAAATTATAATTAATTGGATTTAATCACAGTTGAAATTAAACACTGTAATTGGTAAATTTATTCACTTTAAATTGATATCTAAGTTTGTTTAAATTATTGTAATTTTTTAAGAAATCAAAAATGATAAAATTTGTCAATTATAGAATTGAAATTTGAAAATTTGATTTAATTAATTTAATATCAATTAATTTTTTAACGTGAAAATAGCCATTTTGGCCATTGGCTCAGATTTCAACGAAACTAGTTTCATCGGATCCGTAACGGTGAATTTTTGTAGGATTTCAAGTTTCGTAGCGATTGGATTTGTCGTTTGATCATACGGACTCGAAACGTCTAGAAATCAATTTAATTGAAATCAACTGAAATCAATTTGATATAAGCTGATTTTACCATAACTTCTTCATACGATGGAATTTGGACTAGAAACTGTTTCATTGAGTTTAAAATTATCGAAAACATCGACATACGGGTTGACCCATTTTCGTTCTGGAGGCAGAACGGGCTTTTTGGGTCGTTTATCGTTTCAATACAAATCAATCTGGTCCATTCATTCTATTTTTCCGATCTGCCTATAAATACCTCGTTATAAACCCTAATTATTTCTTATTTCTCTATGACAGTACATACAATTCTTTTTGCTCCTCTCCTCCTCAATGGCAGAAACAGATTCAAACTCCAAACCCTCAAATTCAATTTCAAAATCAAATCAAAAAAATTCAAACTTCTCCAAACTATATCACATTATATATCGATTTGAAGCTCTCGACGAGCGCAAGTCAAATCCATTGTTTGTTTTTCGATTTGGTTTTCGTTGTGGCTTGAAATCGATGAACTAGTCTCGGCCGTTCGTATGTGGATTTGTGGATGGACGGTAGACTGGCGACGAGAGTTCAATCGAGTTGTAGGGAAGTGCAGAGGAGAGAATGGGCATTCGATCCATGCGGCTATCACGTGTCAACTTTGCATGGATTTCCATGGTTGATCGTTGTTCATTGGCGGTGGCGAGCTTCCTCTGGACGACCGGAGTGGCTCGTATGGTTACTGGTAGAGGCGACCAAACGCGAGGAAGGCAACGGCGACCCTCGATGTGGTCGCTGGTGGAGGCAGCGGAGGCATTTGGCATTGGTCATGGCGGTTGGAAGCATGTAGCGGGGTCGGGAATAGTTCGATCTAGTTAGGGTTTCAGATTGCTGAGGTGACGTGGCGACATCGTACTGGTGCATTTTCTTTCTCTTTTTATTTTATTTAAATTTTGATCTCAAATGTTCTAATCGACATAACTTTTACATATGAGGTCCGATTCACGCGTGTTTTATTTCGTCAGGATCGTATCGAAATTCCGGACATTTTGATGTGGGTTTGGACGAATTCAGAGATCGTTTGAATTTGGGCCCTAAATTGGATTTGAATCTAATTTAAATTCAAAGGTGGGTGTTTTACACTTAGAACTTCAAAAATTTCTTATGTTTGTTAAATTAAATTTATGAAGTGATAGAAATTTATTTATGGCTGTTTGATATATTTTAAATCGTCATCTCAGTTAATTTGAACTTATTTGAATTAAATCGTCATTTAATTTATTATTGAATATAAATTGCCACGAATACCTGTTATTGATTATTAGTTCTAATTGATATTTATTGATTGGCTTGGATGATTACTGTGATGGATGTTTGATTGTTGATATTGGATGAATGGATGTTTTATTTTATATCATTATAATACTACAAGTTCACTATGGTTGAAATGATACATACCCGAACGATCGCATAGATCAGGGAAAATCGTTATGGGTTGAAATGATAAACCTGAGCGGTTTTCATTGATTGAAATTTTAAATAATGATACTGGTTGATGATATATATATATATATATATATATATATATATATATATATATATATATATATATGAATGCTTGAATTTGGATTATTGATTGGAATTAAATTATGTAAAGGTTTAAGTTAAACTTTGAATTTGTTTTAGTTAGATGATTGAAATTGATATTTCGAATTATGTGAAACCCTTTAAATAATTATATTCACGTTGTACACTTGATTGGAGGCGAAAATCCTGTAACATCTATGAAACCATTGCACTAATATTTCTATTTTATTTATTTTGATTTGACTTACATAAGATCTTTTAATTCTGACTCGAGTGTTTTATCTTTTCATTACACTCGGGTTAGCCTGAGCTTTTCAGTGTATTGAAGACAATTTTCGGTAGGACGAAGACGAAGATTCAACATACTGTTATTATTTATGATATTTATTCCACTGCATCCTGTTGTTCTGCTGCATTTATGTATTTATTTCTGCTTTATGTAACTCTGATTCTGTATTGTATTAGTATAATCAAATGTTTTGTAAACAGTTTCATGGACTGTTATTTGATTATTATATTTTATCACTCCACTGCAAGATTCTGTTTTTTTTTTCTCTGTATTTTTTTATTTACCCCATTAACAATCCTCCCTTTTGAATGATTTGAATTAGACAAGTATGGTTTATTGTTGATTTAAACCATCCAAAAAGGTGGGTCGTTACAAAATATGAGAGGCTAAACCCCTTCAATTTAGGGGTAATGAAGTTCTCTAATTATATAGATTCAACGTTTTGATAATTATTACTCTCCTTTTATGCTTCATGGAAGATTGAATGTTGATGTGATTTATTGTTTTATGTTGAATTTGATAGTCTATGTTTTTCATAACAAATAGGCTATGCTTAAACAATCACAAACAAAAATTACCTCTTCATTTACATATGATTATGGTGATAAAGTGATTTTGAAATTAAATTTTGATGGCCTATATTTCTAAACAATAGTTAATAGGTCATTCTTAAAATAGATTTCATTTTCAACTTGTTATCATTTTTCATAAGAGTAAATAGTGGTTTAAGAGGTGTGTTATAGTTTGATGGCTTATGTTGAGCTAATTAATAGCACAAATAGGCTGTACTTATAATAAACACATCAATTAAACTAACTAATGACCAGAAAAGGGAGATCATAATTTCATGTTTTGTTAAACTATATGATCTAGATAGTAGAATTATCTCTAAATTGTGATTTAACTCTCATATTTTTATCACTTTTCTTTTGACATTTTTCTCATTTGTAGCTAATCACTCTCTAAATCATTGGTTAATTTGATTGAATAGAAATTTAAAATCAATAAGTCCCTACGGATCGACCCGTACTCGCCACATACTAATGTCGTGCGCTTGCAGTATAAATTTATTTTTTCAAAATTTATCTGCAGATTTCTAACTCGATAGAAAATTTGCCGTTAAACAAGTTTTTGACGCATTCGCCGGAGAATTTGATTCGATTTTAATTTTCTATTCTTCGAATTATTTGTTGTTGATTTTAGTGTGTGTTTGTCTTGTATAAAAAAAATTATGTATAATTTTATTTTCAATTTTCAGTTGTGTGCTTGTTGTTTGTCTAGCATCATTGGCATTTGCATTTACAAAAAAAAAACACTAAAGAAATTTTGCAAATCTCAATTTCATTTTCATTTGTACAAACCTTCATACTTACATTTACATTGCAAATTCTGCTATCTTTGTTTACATTGCAAATTGCTAGTTTACTGTTTCTACTTCTCTGCAATTCTTTTTCACAGTGTTCATTGTGTTCCCTCTGTCCTCTGCTCTCTGCCCAGTCAATCACTCTACCCACTCAACTGCTCCTTGGCCAAACAAGCCATACCCACTTTTGTCTACAACCCATATTCATTACAATCAAACATATCACAGTGCATATCATTGCATACCTGCCTGCCCACTGAGCAATACATACCATCTCCTACAGCAGTGTTCATAATCACCTTTGTAGTTCAAAATCAACCACTGACCACTGACTTCATATTGCCATCTTCGCCATTTATTTGCCACAACACAAACTCCAAACAACACCATCATCTCTGTTCATCATGCCTTACCACTAACTACAATAGTTCAGCATATCACTGGTACTTAACAAATCCCCTCCGCTGACCATTACTGTCATACACTAACCATCAAACAACCACCAGAACATCACTTCATCCAATAACCTCACAACTGCCTCTTCTACAGCACTATCAGCAGTGGTCAGAACATACTACATAACAAACACAATACCATCTATTACTGTGATCGAGTTTTATACTTAGAGTAGCATAATATCACTCCACCACCAAATCAACAAACAAACAACACAACCTACCTCAACTGAAAATCGCCACTTCATCCAACCACTGCTGTCCCCTCCCTACACCAGCCAACATATACCCTCCTTCTTCACTGCAACCACTTCCTGTCACATATCCAGACAAACCCAATCACATACAAACAGTGCTTCATCACCATCCCAAATAGACTTACCCAACATACCCAATAACATACAAACAGTGCGTCATCACTATCCCAAATAGACATACCCACTGTTATCCCGCCTTTTGGCAAGGTCGTGACACCAAGAACTTGACTAGAAACCAAGGATGGTTCGTCCTGGGGATCGTTATTACATAGGTCTGCTATGGATGTCGGTAAAAAAATTCAAGTCCGGATCAAGCTACAATTTATATGACATGATAAGCAAAGCTAAGAAAGCCAACATTCCAACTTTCAAGTCAATCGGAGTTCGTATGCTCAAGATGTTGATCGATCACAGTTGAGAAATCCAAACTTGCATCGATCATAACTCAAGATCTACAAGTCCAAATGCCACCAAATTTTCATAGTAGCTTAGTGGCAACATAAGGAATGTTCAAGCCAAATTTCAGCTCAATCGGATCAAATCTTGATTGATTCGAAATTGCTTCGTATCGATTACGGACCGACTTGCATCGATCATATCTCACAATCCACATGTCTAAATGCTATGAAATTTTCAGAGTATCTTACTGGCAACATGAGGAATGTTCATGCCAAATTTCAGCTCAATCGTATAAAATCTTGATCGATTCGAAATTGCTTCGTATCGATCACGGACCAACTTGCATCGATCATATCTCACAATCCACATATCCAAATGCTATGAAATTTTCACAGTAACTTACTGGCAACATGAGGAATGTTCATGCCAAATTTCAGCTCAATCGGATCAAATCTTGATCGATTCGAAATTGCTTCGTATCGATCACGGACCAACTTGCATCGATCATATCTCACAATCCACATGTCCAAATGCTATGAAATTTTCACAGAAGCTTGCATACATGTTGAAGAATGTCCACACCGAATTTCACCTCGATTGGATGATTTTCTGATCGATTCGAACGTACTTCGAATCGATCCCAAAGTGGGCCCAAATTTCCTGAGGCCGGGCATGTGGGCCCCTTCACGTGCCAGAAGTGGTCTCCCGAATTTTCAGCAAAATATCAGCATCCTATGCCTATAAATTGATCCCATGGTCATTCAGAAAGGGGATCGGAGAATTTTTAGAGATAAAGCACGCCCGGACGCTTCCAGAATCACTCCATATCATCATTACTGCCATTGATCTCGAATTTAAGCTTATTATCTGCTGTACTTCGCTATAAAAAACTTGTAATCTTCAAGTATCAAGCAATAAAGTGATAAAACTTCATAGTGGACGTAGGCCATACGCCGAACCACTCTAAAACTCTGTGTTTCTATGCATTTTCTTATATGTTTATTGGTGTGTTTGTTACATCTTCTTCATTTTACAAATTTTCTCTTCATTTTATCTCTTCAAACATATCCGAAGAGTGTTGTGCCCAATTTTGGTACAAACACCCACAAGAATCAATCACCCAAACATCATCAGCACTGTTAGCATCGACATCAACTACCGACGGCGCTTCATCACTACAACCATAATCTACAATCAGTTGTGACTTCCTCCTAGAATTCAACACAACACTTCACTTCTGCCATACCAAGAATTCAATGCAGCACTTCACTTCTGCCATACCAAGAATCCAACGCAACTTCACAACACAACTGTTTGGCATTCGCAGAAAACAACCCTTAAACAAATACTACCATCAACCCCAGCTTACCTATTGAAACAATCAGTCATCCACTTGCTTGAAAAAATCCACCAACCACGATCAACCTTCGAATCCACATCGCGAGTATAACTTCGACCATTTATCAAATCCTGCATACCAACATCGCCTGAGTCCATGAATCCCTGAATCACCGCCTTTCACAAGTAACTCGCGAACCACTCCCAAATCCCCTCGAATCACACACCTCGAATCAAATCCGCAATTTTTTTTAACGACTTTTGCCTTTTCTTTACGATTTGGATTTTGCCTCTTTTTTTTACTTCGTGATTATGGTTTTACAAGAGATTGTGCGGAGGAATATTGTACAGAGGAGTGTGTCTTTACGATTTTTATTTGGGGCGCGTCTATTTTGGGCCGGGTTTAATTTGTTTTAAGAAATTTTTAATTCATTTTGTTTTTAAACTCCTTTTAAGTTCCAAAAAAAGAGTTTATTTGTTTTTGTTTTGTTTATTTTGTTTTACCAGTTAAAAAAAAGAATAAATTGTTTTTATTTGTTTAGTTCCATCCTAGTATAAAATAAATGTGTATATAAATCTTGTGTATATATCTTGTCTTTATTTTAAGGTTGCCAAAGCAGATCGAAAGAGTTGCTTGCTTCGCTCTACTGCCAAAAATAAATTGCTGGTTTGCTTATAAAAAAAATTGCTGCTTTCGTCTCTACTTTTATTTGAATTGCATTGTTGATTGCTTGCATTTGCATTTATATATTAAAAAAATCGAAAATTCAAAAACAAAACAAATATCCATTCGTAGTTGCATTGTTAATGCACGTTTAATTTCTGCTTTGCATTTCATCTTAGAATTTGATTAATAATAACACACTTAATTGTATGTTGACAAGTTGTCTTCTTTAAACAATTTAATTTTTTGGCGTTTAGGCTACGGTAGAGTAATAACCATTTATAAATATTACGTGATTCATAAATATTATAGTGGTTGTTCCTCTGAAGGTACTAAAACCTTCGGCAGCATTGCTACAGTGATTCATGGTGCACCGATAAATCTTGTCCATTACTTGGATGAGAACTATCTTGTTTATCTAAGACAAAGTGTGGATATACAATTTTGTGTTAACTCAGGATAAAAAAAATTGTAATTAAACCCTTGTATTCATTTAGTTGCATTAGTTCATGCATATTTACAGTAAAAAAATTCCAAATAAAAAAAGTAAATATTTTGAAATTCTTAAATCCTTTTCCTTTGATTTTTTTTCAAAATCCAAAATCCAAATATATATACATATAATCTTTTCAAAAACAAAAAAATTTGAAAAACCAAAACAAAATTCATTTTTCCTTGTGAAAATTTTCATTTTGTAAATACTTTTCCTTTACAAAAAAACAAACAAAAACATTCTTGAAAATGTCCGAGTTTCCCCACTTACGTGAATTTTACAATAGTTGTGAAAATCAATATAATTCATATGATTTCACTCCAAGTTCATATAGATATTTTAACGACGCTACTCTATAAACAATTCGAATTTCGAACAATAAAGTTTTCAAAATGATGACCAACCCTCGAATCTCAAAAATAGCATTTCATCTCTACTTGAAATCTCTACACACAAAAAATCAAATGATAAATGATTTGTGTAACTCTTATTTGGGTGATAACTCAAGTCAAAATTTTCAAAATAATCAAAATTTGAATTCACTTTAAAATTCAAAGGACTTCGAGTATAGGCCATGCCAATTCAATTTTGAACTCCAAAATGAAATCAAAACCAAAATGTGATCCACTTTACAAAAAAAATTGGCAATGGAATAAGCTCGATTACGATATAAGTGTAAAAAATTATTCTCAAAAAATCCAAATCGAAAATTCTCAAGTTAATAATTATAAGTTGGATTATGTTGAACAAATAAACGAAATTTATGATGAACACATGGATCTGTTGATTGAAACATACAAAAAATTACATGAACAACAAATCAAATTCCAATGTGTGATGAGTAAGTGATAATCCACCTTTTACCCAAATCGACGATTTTCAAACAGCAACTTTTGAAAATGAAAATGATGATGATCTTAACGAAGTTGTTGAAAAAACAGTAATTGAGTTGAATTTCAATTCTTTTGAGGGTGTGGAACCAAATTTAAAATTCAATCTTCCTTTACTCGATTTCGAAAATTTGAATACAACAACTTTGGATTTTGAACTTAATATACGAAATGAAGTTTTTCATAATCCAACAAAGGAAGATGAATTTAACGAACGCGATTTCTTTGGACTTTTTGAAAATGAGTTGTCGACTTTTGAAGGGGAAGATTTAAACACCATTTCGATTTTGAAATCGATGATTTCGAAAAATTTGTCAATGATGAGTTCGAATCTTAATTTGGTGAAAATAAACTTGAACTTCAATCAATTGTTTTACCAACTCCGAAAATCAACGAAAATAAAACAACTCATACTCTTAATAAAACGACATTCGTTTTTGCAAATCAACATTCAATTTTTAAATCTTTTACGGTTTGGTTTTTCAAGCTCAAGCTGTGTCTTGCATACTTGACGAGACAAATGAATCGGTCTTTGGAAGACCGTTTCATTTACTTTTTGACGATATACTTTCTAAACTCTTGTAAATAACAATCTTTTCGTTTTTAATGTAAATATAGGTCATATTTTATTTTCTTATCTCCTTCCACTTGGGTTGACTGTAGGGACACAGTCAAAATCAAGTGTGGGGGGAGACACATCTTCATTTTTAATTTTTCATGGATTATTTTAGCCTTTTCTTTAAAAAACTCAAAAAAAAATTAAAAAAAATCCCAAAAACAAATTTTCTTTTTATTTATCTTTAAAGAAACACTATAGGATAAGTATATGGTTTTGGTTTACTAAATTGAAATTTTAGTTGTCTTAACAATAATAAAAATGAAGTTTGATTACAAATAACAATGGTTTAACTAGTATATAGGAAGATTCATATGTGTTAATTATGAAATACATCCTGATTGAAAATCTTTGAGTGGTTGATTTAAAGTAAAGATATAACATTTTTTTGTCTTCTAAGTTAAATGGTGCTAAGATGATTTTGCAAAACTGTCTCAACGAAAAAACAAACAAAAGAAAGAAAACAAAAAAAATTCTTGTATGTACGTATTTTTTAGTAAACACATAGAGTCATGTGTTCACACTCATGTGTTCATTCGCCATGCTATGTACCCTTCTCACGTATGCCCGAAAGACAGTGCACGATCGGTATATCCGGCCTCAGTTTACCTGGGTTAGGTGTATGTATATAAACAATTCTTTTACTAATAACGCCTACAGTCGATAAGTGTTCACACTTGTGTGTTCACTCGCCACACTCTGTATTCCCCACACGTAAGTCCAAAACGCAGTTATGGGTAATATATCTGGCCTCAGTTTATCTGAGTTAGGCATATGTAAATATTGTTAATATAAATAAATTTTTCAAATAAAAAATTAGAGAGAGTAAGAAATTGAAATCCAAGCACTATTTTAAGTTATTTGACTTGACTTATTATTAAGAAGAAATAAAATTACCATTTTGATAAACTTTGATAATCAACAAAGGATCCATTTTATAATTAAACTTTGTTATCAACCGAAACAACGAGTTAAACTGTAGTCTGTTTGTTATGATAACTTAATTTTTGTTGGAAATTTTGATGAGTAAATGACTTAAATTTTCAAGATAATGAATAAAACTTATATTTAACTTATTTCGTGTCAATTTGAAAGTAAATCCTTCATTTGTAAATATTTTCAAAAACTTGCATTCATCCCATTGTAAATAAATCTTGCATCACATTCGGATTTTGTGGATAGCATCAGCTGAAAACACTCACGAGACAACACTCGTCCTACTGGGGACACCCAGAGGTTTAACGGCTTGTTGCATACGCTCAATGCAATCGTGCTCCCTACGAAAATGGATTTATCTTAGTTTTTCCTTTATTCGAGGACGAATAAATGTGGGGGTATTTGATGTGCATGTAAATATGCATATTTTTACCACCATATTTAATCTATTTAAATTAAATAAATGATCATATCAGGTATTTTAACTTGTTTAAACCAAATTCAAATTATGTTCAAATTTTCACATATTCATCTCCATATAAGGACTAAATGGTCTTTTTTGTGTATTTATTAATTTGAGAAAATTTAATTGGAAATTTCTATATTATTTTGTAGGAATTTGGCTTCACATACAAGTGGCTTCATGAAGATATATACATGCACAAGAGTGAATACAAAGGAATGGAGATGGAAATAGCTTAAAGCCATGATCAAGGAGGATCCCACCTACCCACCTTCTTTCATGTATAAATTAAAAGCTAATCCACATGCTAATGGTCATTACACTTTTATGCACATTTAATGGGTGATTTTTAAAGCTAACGATAACTTGGCTACCACACGTCCTACAAGGGCATTTTGGACATTTCCCAAAAATGGATTAGGGTTTCATAGATGTATAATACCCCTTATGTTTCATGTAACCATTCATTTCTTCTACTTAGTTAACTTTTAGCTTAGAAGTAAAAAAGCTCTTCTCTTTCTCTTTTCATCGCAACTTAGCCATTTTTATTTCATGTAAATTTTCTTTTCTTTCCTATGTAATTCAATGCACTTTTCTTTTACATGCTTCTCTTCTTATATTGTAGTGTAGATTTCTATTGTTTTTCATGCAAGTAGAATGTTTTTCTTTCATTTAGCTCTCTTTTCCTCTTTGTTTTGTTCTATGTTGCATGCTATTTTTGTTGATATGATAACAAATATCAGAGGCTAAACCCTTTCAATTTAGGGGTAATGAAGCTCTCTAAATATATAACTTCAACATTTTGATAATTATTACTCTCTTTTTGTGTTTCATGGAGGAATGAATGTTGATGTGATTTATTGTTTTATGTTGAATTTGATAGCCTATGTTGTTCATAATAAATAGGCTATGCTTAAACAATCACAAAAAAAAATTACCTCTTCATTTACATATGATTATGGTAATGAAATGATTTTGAAATTAAATTTTGATGGCCTGTATTTCTAAATAATAGTTGATAGGCTATGCTTAAAATAGATTTCATTTTCAATATCATTTTTCGTGGGAGTAAGTAGTGGTTTAAGGGGCGTGTTATAGTTTGATGGCTTATGTTGAGCTAATTAATAGCACGAATAAGCCATATTTATGATAAACACATCAATTACACTAACTAATGACCAAAAAAGAGAGATCATAATTTCATGTTTTGTTGAACTATATGATCTAGAGAGTGGAATTATCTCTAAATTGTCATTTAACTCTCATATTTTTATCACTTTTCTTTTGACATTTTTCTCATTTTTTAGCTAATCGCTCTCTAAATCTTTGGTTAATTTGATTGAATAGAAATTTAAAATCAACAATTCCCTACGGAATGACCCATACTCACCACGTACTAGATAGTATGTCGTGCTCTTGTGGTATAAATTTATTTCAAAATTTATAGATGGCTTTCTAACTCGATAGAAAATTTTCCGTTAAACAGTTCATGAGGGCCAAATTGAGAAGGGCCCCTAGTCATCCACAAAGTGATACCTTGAAACACCCCAACCTCTATACTCATACTATCCAAGTTCATTACAAAATAATACTATTCGATAATACGGAGAATGAGGCAATATTGCGTACATATGTGAATATTCCCTTGGATTGACACTGGTACATATGTCATAACATATAAAACTCACCATAGATGTATACAGTCTCAGTACAAAGTAATAAAAAAGTATGCTACCAAGATAAAACAATACATAATAACAGTATAATATTAGTGTATAAAATTCACGTAAGAAATAAAAGATAATACATAACATAGTACATAGTACATAGTCCAGGGCTACAAATGATAGTCTCTAGCCCTTTGTACAATACATCATCACATGCAACAACTAATACATCAATGAGGCTAAAAAAACATGTAGGGTATGTATCATACTATATCTACTACAAGCCTTCCCAAAATGATAAAGTATGTCCAGTCATCTATAAAGTAAATGAACCCGCAAGATCTCAGATTGGCCTGAGTATAAAACACACCGTCAGACTATGTTTGAATCAAACTCAAAGGTGATATGATAACCAATATAATCCATGAAAATATATTAAAAAAACTCTACTACCATATGTATGAGTAATATCAAACCATATTTTGCCATTATAGAAAATATCATATTAGATGGCTGAGTATGGATGTACGAGGACTGACTACATTTTAGACTCAAGATCTCTAGTATAGTCATACTCATCATCCAAGGGATACAAGTATTATATATCTATCTACCACATACACACAGAAACTAAATGGGAGACTAACAACACGTTTTCCTGTTCCAGGAGCCACACGTATGTGCATTTTACACGACTCCTACGGTCATCAGTAACCACCCTCCTCAATATCGTGACAGTGATCCACTAATATGCTCGACAACACTAGGACTCTACGACCATGACCCTACACATACCCCTATAGATAACTAACTGTTGGCCTAGGTAACACAAGGGGAATACATTCAGCAACTGCTCACAACTAAATAATATGAGGGCATCACGGATTCAGGACATGACCCTGAAACAGCCTACCAGGGTGGATATAGATCAATTTGGTTCATTTCCAAAATATAAAAGAAGTTGGGCAAGGATAGATAGACATATAGTACTCATATTCGATAGCCAACATGTAACGACCTGCAAATTTATCACTTTGATAAATTATATTTATATTTGAAATATTCAGATACAAGATTTTGTAACACAAATTATAATGTTTTGATGGTAAACTTGTTTTTAAAGATATATTAACAAATGTAGATATTTGGGATTTTCATAAGAAAAACGACGGAAATTAGTTTTCAATAAAATTAAGATTTTCTCAATATCAACTTGCATGAAACTGGATACATATACTTACTTATCCATTTAAGCAAGAATATGAAATAAAAATTGTTTATTTTATTTTTGGAAATAAAATATATCTATGACATCATCAGCTATGTCATCAATTTTATATATTTTCTATGATTTTAAAATTAAGTCTAAATAATTAAATAATTGTTTTAAAATGAAGATAATTCATTTAATTAGTTATATAGTGATAATAAATCATTTATGATAGTTTTGTGAAGATATATATACTTGATTTGAATATATAAGAAAAATCGTAATTTTTTGTCCATAAGACAACACTTTTTGTAGAAATTTGTTTAATATTGATTAACATGGTTTTATAATACAAATTTGATCATTTTAATTAATTAATAACGATGAGAAATTATTTTTCATATTTTGTTTACATTTATATGTAATTTAATTGATAAGTGAAAATGTAACCGGAAAGTGAAATCGGAATTCGTAACAGTTTAACGTACAGAAGTTATGCAATGGCATATGTTATATGTGATATACATGCAAACATATACACTTATATACTTCCATGTACACATATGAACACATAAGAAATAGCATTTACATTTACTTATTACTAATGGTAAATGGTATAAATAACATGATATTTATGAATAAAAATCTAGATATTTTCTAACAAAAATCAAATCAAAACATCACTTCACCTTGTGAACATGGAGAAGTATGAGGAGAGAAGTGGGTTGTGTATGAAATGGTGATGGAGTAGGTGTAGGCAAGCACATGTTGAGGTGAATTGGTGATGTGAAAGCTAATAGAAAATATCATGATATTTTTTCAAACCTTTGCCTACAAATACAAGCAATCATTCTCACCTTCATTCACATATTTATTCATCTTCTTCTTCCTTTTCTCAAGCTTCCTAATGGTCTGTAATGGCCTCATACCTAAAGAAAATAATGGAAAATTTTATTGCAAACGGAAATTAAAATTTATATAGTACGTATATATTATCAAACACCTCAATGCCAAAGCCAAATTCTTTCTTTCCTCCTTTGCAGACCCATACCCACACACCCCACCATCCACAGCTGAGCCTTCCACCCCTTTGCAACCTAAGGCCGGACCTCTTAGTAAGCATTACTGCAAGCTTCGTGAGCTCCGATTGTAGAATAGCGAATCTATAGTCATTTTAAAGTTAGCTTGATTGAATCTAAGTTGAGAAAACTCTATTTATATTATGATATGGATGATGATATGATATGTTTGGAATGATTGGTTATTATTTTTTGATCATCACGTTTTGATTGTGAAAATATGGTTATTTTGATGGGTAAATAATTCAAGTTTATTACATGTCGAAATTACACAACGAAAATCACTTTCCAAAATGAATTCTAAAAGTGTTACAAGATGATTAAACCTCTTTAAATTGGTTTATAAGTGGTTTATAATCAGTAAAACTCAATTTGGTGAAGTTTTGAAAAGAATTGAAATCGAAGTCAAAAATAGGTGTGTCGCGTAATGGTAGTTCGCGATTTCGCGCCATAATAGTTTAAACCCATTTATATGATGGATTCAAAGTCGGAATTCTATGGAATAAAAAATTTCCGAACTCTTATAATTATAGTATTCAAACAACAGAAACATATTGAGATTTCATTTAGCAGATTTGAAATATGAGCAAAACAAATTTTCAAAATAGTTGTGCTTTGGCTGTTCGAAAACCAAAGCAATAAATTCTTTAAATGGATAATTCTCTAAAAAATATGAAATAATTTCTATAAATATATTAAAATTGTTTAAAAGAGATTTGAGTTATAAAAATGGATTTCCATTTGATAAAAAAAATGATCAAAGACGCCTTAAAAACATTATTTGCAACATTTTTTCACAGCACTTTCTAGGAACTTTTGCAAATAATGATTTGAACTTAATTATTCTTTCCCGAATCCTTTAGGAAATAAAGAATTAAGTATTTCAAAGATGAGTTGAAAGTTTTAAAATTACTTTTAAAGGAGTTTAGATAAATGGTTAAAAGAAAACTATTATAAATAAGTGATTTAATCTTGGCTCTAAAAGCCGATATGTAGACTGAATTTTTCTATCCCTAAGACACGGATGTGCGGTGCTTAAAGAAAGGAGATTTTCAAGAGCAACAAGTGCCCTGGCCCACCTGGCCTCTGTCCTGGACGAGGAATAAATCAGGTTGAAATTTCGAAAACGAAGCAAGTATAAAAGATTCAAATTTAAAAATTTAATACAACTTGGATTGTGTAGGAATAATCTTATCATATTTGGTATTATATTACTAGGAGAGAATCCACAATATCTATGTGAATTTAAAAGATTACTCCACCTTTATTCGATGGATAGTAAAGGATGAACACGGAAATTGATATTAAGTAGAATTAATATAATTTCTATCGACCCTTTTTACTTAATAAGGTTTTTCAATGTGATTTATGAGAGATGATTTTGATTTGGTATTTCCAAAGTTAAAGAGAAGTCTAATGATTCCGTATATACTGGAAAAGAATGTGATTTAAAGATTTATATCTCTAAAAGATATATTTTATTTGATAAAAGATATTGATAAATGAAATGATAATCGCCCTCAAACTCAATCTTTTATTGATGATTGGTTCAAAGAAACAAGGATCAGATTTGGATGATTCCTATCTGAAAACCACATCGAACAAATATACATGTTCGAAGTGAAGACATGGAATGATAACAAATTAGAAAATGGAATATAGGGCTGCTTGTTACTGACCGTCGGAGGAAATTTCTCATATCATACATATGTGGCAATGATACCTTCATTTGATCTTAGATGCAAGGGCTACTCACTACCAATCTTAGAGATGGTTCCTGGCAGGATGTAGTAGGAGAGTTCTTTGGGTTTGTCCTATTCCTAAATAATTTGTATGGATGAATGTCTGACGTTGAATTTCTAAAATGCACATACATTGGTTTTTACAAATGTACATCTACTTGGTGGTGTAGGAGGTAACTCTTCCATACTTAACACCCTTCTTTGAGATGTATGTGCTTAGAGATTGTACATTTATGGAAATCAATAGTGTGTGATAGAATTGGAAATGTGGCATTTAAGTGAAATGTGTGTTATGAGAAAGGTAATTATTACCCCGAGCCTCATCACCTGGAAATAGCTTAAACAGGGCATGCCGTAAGGCTATGTCGTTTGCAACCATTAGGGTATTGTGACGACCCAGAATTTTAAACATTTGAAAATGAAATATTTAACTGATTGTAAATATTTGGAAGTTAGTTTAACTTGAATTTCAAAATTAACTATGAATTTGGCAATTTAATTATTGAATTTAATTTATTGAAGTTGGGTAAAAATTTGAATCTTCAGCTTTAAGCTTGTTAAAAATATTTTAAAGGCTTAGAAAATCCATATTGATAATACTGAAGATAAGGAAAGCTTCAGAATTTAATTTGGAAATAGTTTGTTTATTTTTGAAATTTTATCATTTCAATTGATATTTAAAAATAGCCTTCCGAGGCATAGTCTCGGAATTCGACGAAACCCGTTCCATTAGATCCGTAATAGTTAGTTATTATCGGATTCTAATTATCGTAACAATCAGAGTTGTCGTTTGACCCTGGCAGTTCAAAACGCATAGAAACTGTTTTAATCGATTTAATTTTAAATTGATTGTTTATTTCCGTAACTAGCGCATACGATCAAATTAGGACTCGAAACCTTTTCCATTACGTTCGAAATGGGGGTATAATATTATAAACCCCTAGCGGCATGCCTCAATAGGATGGCAAGGTTTTTGGTTGTGAATTCAAGACGATTTGGAAATAAAATATAATACACACACACACACACATTGACCAGTTAAAGCTATATCAACATCAGAACTTGTTGCCTTCTTTTCTGTTACTGTATCAAATCACTGTAGCAAGACAAAATCTTTACGCTAGCTTTTCAAGCACGCTAACGTTCAATCTCCTTCTTTTCTATATTACACGTGAGATTACATCGAAGCAGAAAAAAAGCTGCCGCATCCTTCTCTTTTTCACGAAATCGTTCCCAAATCAAAATAAAATGGCAGCCTTTCTTCTTCAAATCCAACCATAGTCCGCTCGTTTTCGATGGGAACAAGCGGTGAGGCGAGCCTAGGGTCTGGAATCGAGAATGGTGAGATTCGAATTTGCAAGGGTGGCTTTGTCGCACGCGCACAGGGAATTGGTGGTCGAGGCGTAGTCATTGGTGATGGCAGCGACTTCGACGATGTTCGAGATCACGATCTGGACCTGGGCTGGCGTTCGAAGTGACGCGATTTGGAGGATGCTCGAGAGTAAGTATTCACGAGCACACGCGTATGGGTTGCGATGTGATTTGAAGGATAGCGAGTCGCGAGGCGATTTTTGTGGCAGTGATAAGGGGTCGCAACAGCAGTTTTCTGGTCAAGGCTAGGGTTCTGTTCAATCTCGAACTAGGCAGTAAGGTAAAAGCTATCTATTTCGACTTGTGTGTGTGCGCGTATGTGTGTGTTATATATATATATATATATATATATGTATGTATGTATGTATGTATGTATGTATGTATGTAGAGTATAGGTAAGCAATTTAAATATATATTTACAGATTTCAGGATACAGGTACATATGTATGTTATAACTGAGGTTTTAAAATACAGTAGGATATTAACACATTGGATTTGTTTATATTTAAAAATTGAAATGTAGGTATAAAAGCACGTACCTGGCTTAAATTTATATATATGGTTGAACAGAAAGTAAGGGGTTCAAAATGCTGAAAGTTTTATATAGAATTAGATTTTGAAATCTATATAGTTTTAGTATACTCGTAATTCATAAAGAAACTAAATATAGTTTATTTTTGAAGAATATGTGTTTTCAAAAAAAAAAGTTCATTAGTTAAAAAATTAATTTTATTGGTTGAATTAAAATTTTAAATTGGTAATTGAATTGTTCGATTGATTCAAATATTAATAAAAATCATATAATTGTGTTACAAGGTCTAAAATGGAGAAAACGAGTCCGGATTGGAAAATGGATTGCAAATCAAAGGTGAGATCTTCTCACTCAATTGAAATCTCTGGTAAATTTTAAATAGTTAGATTTAAAATTGATTGACTGTGTGCTTGGATGATTGATCTATAATAATTATTCACCGAATGATATTATATATATATAGTAGTATATAGTATATATTGGAGTTATTGATTTCCCGCATTATATAGCGGATGAGACCCTATTGCACCGCATAATAGCGGATGATATTTTACAAATCCCATATACCGCGATATTCCACCTCGAAGTGGAATTGGTATTTAATTGTTGTGCTAACGTCTGTGGATGCGGGGGAAATAGGCTGGAGGGATCCAACTGGATTCCTCAAATAATTGAATTTGTTTCAATATTGTATGTTGATTATTTATAATTTGTGTGTGAATATTTGTGATTGAAACTGTTGAAGGCTAAAAATTTTCCAAATATGTATTTTTGGTATCGTAGGATATCAGAAATAAATAAAATTTGATTTTTGAAATTTAGTAGAAAATTTATAGTAAAATAAATTTTAGAAAATTGAATAAATTTAAAAGAAGGAATTTGTTTCAAAAGATAATAAATTTGGTAATGAAATAAATTCAGAAATCAATTTTAGAAATTGATTTGGTATTTGAAAATAAATTTGGCAATCAATTTAGAATTAATTCGGTGCTGAAAATGAATATTTGGAAATCGATTTGAAAAATCGTATATCAATGGATATTTAGAAGTTTAAATTCACAATGGAAATTTATAAAGGAAAGGAAATTTGTTTTAAAAATAAACATTTTGTTATTTTTAAAAGTTGGAAAGGAATTTACAGATTTGAGATGTAAATTTAAAATAAATCCAGGAAGATTTATAAATTGATTTGAACGAACCATTTTAGAATGGAAGGTGTATTTTCCCTGAAAAGCCGAGTATGTTTGTAAAACGGCTATTGAAATATATAAGTAAAAAATTCTAGGGTTGGTTTTAAAAGAATATTTTGGAGAAATTAGTTTCTTTAAGTTACTTTGAAAATCTTTAAAGTAATGATTTATTTAATTAATTGTGAAAATAATGATTTAAAGATTTAATTGATATTTGTTTTATAAATTGGATATTTAAATAGTTATATCCTATCTACAAATTTTATTTTGAAAAATTATTTTGGACTTGAAGTTTTATATGCGATATTAGTATAATATTGTTTTCACAACTAATATTTAAGCAAGTATTTTAAAATAGTTTTATTATAAATATTTCCAAGTATATTTTGGATAAGTGAATTGAATTATTTTAAAATATTTGAACTCGGCAGACTTTCAGTGGAAATAAATAATATCGGAAATCTTATTCCACAAGTGAAAAGTGATTTGAAATTTGTTTTCAAATAGTTGAAGTGTTAAAAATATATATATCCTATGAAGTTACTTTAAAATAATAATCGGGAAATTATTTAAATCTTGGTGATTGTTGTGAATATTTATTGATAGTTAAATAACCGACTATCAATATTCGCCTTTGAACGACATTTGAGTTCCGATGCGACCGGGGGTCGGATTCCAAGTGGAAATCCTAAAACCACATCGAACCTTTGTGTTTATGATGGATCTTTTATTTAAAAGATCAAAGTGAAAATTGTTGTGATTTGTTTGAAATCTGAATGAACGCTTATTTTTAAAAATAAGCGCTCGTTATTCGGATTAGCCGGGAGAGGACCTTGTGTCATAAAACCCATTCCGAATAACGATACGACAAAATGGAATTACATTTGAAGACGGTGTTGAAGACCGGGTATTTTCTAAAGCGAAAGGATTACCTGTTGAATGTCTCTGCACCGGGTTGCTCCGGTATAGAGATTTTATCACCTTTGTGATGGCAATTCCGGACGTGATTTGTGAATATCTGGGTTTGCAAGGGCTTCTTTGAAGTGCCTTCGGTTCCGTTCGATCCCGGAATGGACTTGTATGGATGTGTGTCTGACGTTACACTTTGAGATGTAAAGCTGGTTTCTATCAAATACATTCTTGTTGGTGGCGGAGAATTTATTCTCTTAGCTTAACACCCTTCTCTGAGACGTACGAGCTCAGAGGTTATGTAGTTGATGGTTACTAGTGATACACTTCCAATTTGGTAATGTGGCATACGAAATGCTGCTGATCATTTGTTGATCAAAGCATGACTTTGTGAAAAGTGTAGCTTTGTGGACGAAACTTCATCGGACCTCACACCCTGGAAATGGTCAAAATAGGAAAGATGCGGCAAGGTTATGAGGGCCGCGCCCTTTAGGGTATGTCATTTTCTTCTGGAAAAGGGTGGTGTCAGGTATGGAGCCCTGATATTTAACCTTTGTTGTTACTGCAAATACTTTTGTTTGTGGTTGTTGGTGTAGAGGATCCTCGGATAAAGGTCCCAAAGTACCGGGGGATGACATACTCATGTAGTAGTTACCTAATTACAGAGGTAACCCGGCCTTGTGTTGGCAGAGAGCGGTTAGGTTCTCGGGACGTCCATCCAGAGGCGTACCCATGTGGCAGTAGGAAGTTGCTTTGCCTGACAATTTTTTGGAAATCCAAAGAAACACTACGCACCCAGTACGATTTTAGTTGTATAACCTGCCATGGAATGTGGCGGTAACCTGCTATTGAACATGGTAGCTATAGTAGGCATAAGTCTGAAATGCCTATGCTAGCTAAGATTAATATTATACTTTCAAAATGTTTTCCACACTATGCACTAATAATAATATCGAAAGGATTTTGCGTATTAAGCATGTTTGACTATCATAAGGAGAAATCTCCTCCAATTCTACGTTTGCATTGTGTGTGTGGCGGGAGGCCTTTTGGTAGTTTCATTTTCCAAAAGCCTAGCGGATTTCCTTTTATTTTCTTTGTGAAAATAACTATTTTAAGATTTCACACCAGTCCCACGACTGACCTCAAGTTTATTGTTCCCTTTCTAAACTCTGGGTGTCCACAATTTTCCATACGGGCAGCCTAGAGTCGGGTTCGCAGTTATTCAAGAGCAAAGTCAAGAAGTTGCTGTGGGAATCAAGAGTTGGAGCTAGATGGCGAGGCATATCACTTATATATGTGATATTTCTTTCCGCTGTTTGTTGTTGTACACTCTGATAATGTAATGTGATGTAATGTAATAACTGATATAGTGATTCTGTTTAAAGATATTTATTTATCTATTATATTTGTTCCGCTGCGATATGTGAGATTCTGTTATTGTTTCTGTTCCTCTTCTACCTCTTTCTTCTTTAAACCCTAATGGTTCGGTTTTCCGGCATTCGATTGTTTGGCAGTTGATACAGTAGACGTATTAATGTCGACTTTCGAGCGTCGAAAAAAATCGGGTCGTTATAGGTATGGTCATCACCTTTCTAGATTACTCTCTATATGTCGAGTATGCTATGTATGCTATGAGATCCTGAATAGGTCGGTTATGACTGGAATGATGTCATGTTCGGTTCTATTTCCGACACCAGATAGGTCTTCGAGTAAGACGGCCTTGCTAGGTACAGAGGTTTCAAAGGTGTTGATCCATGGTACATCCCTCTAGAGATGTATTGTATGGAAGGTAGTCCCTTACTTGCCATTATATGTAAATCCATTCTCCAATAAGTGCCTTCGAGCTTGATTGTAGAACCTATTATGCTGGATTTTAAACAACGCAACAATTTCGTCAAAGATTGTATAAGTTTACTTGAAAAGTGTTTTCAAAAGAATGTCATTAGAAATAATATTCCTAGATTTTGTATAGAAAATATTTTGATTATCATAAGGTAAAAACCCATTCCATGTTTATATGTGGCTTAGTCTTATGAAATATCGTTTGTTTCAAAATATCCATATTTGAGTTTCTCACACCAGTCACATGACTGACCCGAGTTTATTTTTCTTTTCCCTTATACTCTGGGTGCCTCATTTTTCGGGCATTAATGTAGCAGGTAGTATGAAGCATTTTGGAAAGGAGCATGGAGCATGGAGCATTTTGGGTTCTTTATAGAAGTTATCTATTAATTCCACTGTGTTATGCATTCTTCATCTACCAGCACTTGTAAGGATAGGTAACTATTCTGGCGAGATTAATATTTAATAGAACTCCGATGGAGAAATTTGGAGTAATTGCATGTGCTACTTATATGTATAACTAAATGTTGAATGCGATGTGAGATTCCATTTTTTTGTCTTCTATCTTTATCTTCTTTACCCTATGATAATCTGCCTCTCCGACACTTGGATTTGCGACATGTGAATAATGAGGATGTATTAATGTCGATTTCTGAAGGTCGAGGAGGTGGGTCGTCACATTTGGTATCAGAGCTTAGGTTGAGCGAACACTTGAACCTGATAAGGGTAAAGTTTCATCAGAGATAGGGTTAGTAACATCCTAGGATGAGTAACTCATTAGAGATAGGTAAGGTATACCATAGAATGGGTTGAGAGTATTATATATGAATGTGTATTTGTTAATGCTATATAAAAATGATTTTTGTTTTGAAAAATTGGTAAATGAAATAATTCCACCTAGGATTTAATTTTGAATATAAAGGAATATCTTTCAAAAGATATAGTTATTTAAGTAGTTTTTGGTTGTTAAGGGAATGGTAATATTCCGTTATTATCATTGACTGATTGGCTATTTAATTCAAAAGTTTAAATACGAACACCTCGTGAATTTAGTTTCATAATTTGACTATGTAGTGGTCCATAAATAATATTGGTTTAAAGTTAAAGAAACTAGTTTAAGATAAATAAATTCTATGAATGCGTTTAATAAGAGATCTTTAAGAATTTAAATCTTGGTATTTTGGAAAATCTTTGAAATTTTCAAAATGATTTGGTTAAATTTTTTACTTTAGGAGTAGAGTTTATAAAATGGAAAGTTTATATTTATGAAAGATTTTTTATAAAGTTAAAACATCTAATGATTTGAAAATGATATTTCAAAATAATGAAATTGGTATTTGAATTCTTAGGAAAGTTGATTCAAAATAAAAATTATTTTGAAAACGGAGTGTTTTAATAAATAAGTCCATCTTTTATTATAAAGGAGATACAGTTTAAAAAAAGATAGAAATAGTTGAAACAAATATTTCCAAATAGTTTACAAAAAGATTTGTAAAAGTAATATTATAAATAAAGTAATAGATTTATAAATGGTGTTTTCTAAATATTAAAAACGGATTTGTAATTGATATTTTATAAATAGATTATAAGTGGGACTTTATAAACAAAAGAGATTTGGAAAAGAATAGATTTATAAATGGAATTTTACAAATAAAGAGATTTTATAAAAAGAAGTTTTATAAAATGGTAGGAGACTATAAAACATGGTTTTATAAATACAAAAGGGTTTATCTTGATAAGTAGAGGATGGTTTTTATAAAGGGAGATACATTTCGTTTTAAAAGTAAAATAATCTCTTAAAGGATTGTTTTGAAAGTGATATTTGCAAATGGAGTGTAATGGTTTTAAAAGTGATGCAAAATGTGTTAAGTGATAGAAGACTTATATCTCAACATTATTGTGGTAATAAATATTTTCGAGAAAACGAGGAAGATATAGACCATACTATTGTTGTTATAGTAAGTGATTTCTGAAAGAAGATGTTTTACATAGTGCAGGATTTATTCATATCCTATATTTGATATAAATATTCAAGGTGGGTAAATTATATCTGTTTCAAATTTAAGAATGACGTCCACTCAAGGCCTGAGCGGTAGTCATCCCCTAACTTGATCGACTTCATTATTAATTGATAGTTCAAGTTCGACATCGAAAATTAGTATTAAGTGTAATTAATCAGATCCTTATAGGAGTGT
Source organism: Allium cepa (assembly GCA_030765085.1). NCBI lineage: Eukaryota > Viridiplantae > Streptophyta > Magnoliopsida > Asparagales > Amaryllidaceae > Allium > Allium cepa. Next base: position 106,806,235 of record CM060941.1, on the reverse strand, counting down.
CTTTGGGTTGTAGTAACGATGTTTTGCGCAACATTCATTTTGACCCAATAAAGTGTGTTTTGGAAAATATGAAGCTTTCCTCAAAGATTTTTACGGATTTAAGTATATAGAGGTATTTTCTAACTTTTAAAAATTAAAATAGTTTCTTTGGAAAGAAGATAGAAATTTTTATTATATGTAAAGAAGCATCTTTATAAAAATGTTTAATAAAAGATGAAGGTTTTATGAAATTTTTTCATAAATAATTTTGAAAAAGTAATTTGATATAACTAAGTACGTATTAGGTATCTTGATTATTTCGTTACGCGATTTTGATTTAAGATTCGAGTACATGATTTCTAGGTGTTTACACTTGTCCAAAAAAGGATTTATCACTCGATTCTTGACAATGAACATTAATGAGGTTTGTGGTTGGGCACTTGCATTTTTCTATCGTAGTTGAGAGATATGTAAGGAAAACGAAGGTTTTTGATCAAAAGCCTGATTAGAGTTCACACTAGAGGGTAAAAGGATCAATACTAGTTCAGAAGTAAAGTTGTGTATTCGAATAGAAAATCAAATCAGATATTACGTATAGATGATCTGTGTACATCACACGGGTTTGTATTTGAAATTTAAAATAATATTTTTACCGATTTTTTGGTTAGGTATAATTCAGGGGATAAAATTCTTTTAAGGGGAAATCTGTAACGCCCCACATATTGATCACTTTGATCCATTATATTTATATTAAATACAAGATTTTATAACACAAATTATAATGCTCTGAACAATAAATAATTTTGGTAAAATTGTTTTAAAGGTACATTAACAAATATAGATATTTGGGATTTTCATCATAAAAACGACGAAAATCAGTTTTCTGTAAAATTGAGATTTTCTCAATATAAGCATACAAAGAATTGGAAACATACACTTATTTATCCATTTAAGCAAGAATATGAAATATTTTTTATTTTTTAAATAAAATATATTTATGACATCATCAGGGACGACATCAATTTAATATATTTTCTATGATTTTAAAATTATGTTTAAATAATTAAATAATATTTTTAAAATGATCATAATTGACTTTAATTAGTTATATAGTGATAATAACTCATGATAGTTTTATGAAGATATATACTATCGATACGACAGTACATTTTGTGAAAACTTTTTGATATTGATTTATATAGTTTTATAAAATGAGATCATTATAATTAATTAATGATGATGGGAAATGTAAGACTCGTATTTTTGATAATTAAAATTATAAAATTTAATAAGATTTTGGAATTTAATATTGTCAGAAATTAAAATTTATGATTTATAAATGGAAAAATTATTAGAATATGATTTAATAAGGTTGATTGAATAAAATTAACACATATTCAAGGTTATTGCAATTAACGGTAATAATAAAGGTAAATAAGGATTTAAATCAATGTTCTATTAGAAAGAGAAATTATATGTAATTAATTGCAGTTGGTTAATATAGAATGGAATCAATATTTGGCAAGTAATTTTTCAACCTTTGTTTGTAAATAATAAGTTAATAGAGATGAATTATTAATGTATAAAAATTGAGTTATTCTCGCCTTATTATTTAATCCGTTGAAATTAATTTCGAAATCAATGTGTAATTTATATAAGTAAATATTGTAGTGAATATAAGTTATGATTATGACGATAGAATATGAATGCAATAATTTGAAATCTTATGTTAAATGAACACACAAGGTAATGATTGAGTTAATAGAAAGAACATGTAAGACATAATAATCGAATTTGGTTGAAATTTAAATATAATAAACTAGAATTTATTACAGTTGTAATTGAACGTAGAAATTAATGTAATATTTAGATGTTGGGATTTAACCTGGAAAATTTTGTTTTAAAAGATTATTGTATTTCTGTGGAATCAGGAATGATGAAAATGGTTAACCTTTAAATTTGAATATAAAAGTGACTAAATTGATTTTAAATTAATAATTTATTTAATTGACTTGAAAATTAGCCTTTTTGGACACTGTCTCGAATTTCGACGGAACCAGTTTCATCGGATCCGTAATAGTGAATTATTATAAGATTTCAAGTTTCATAGCGATCGGGCTTATCGCTTGTTCGTGCAAGCTTGGAACGCGTAGAAAACAATTAAATGAATTCAAATGAATATAATTTGATTTTGAAAGCTAATTTTTGTACACAACGGAATTTAAGTTTGAAATTAGTTTCATTGAGTTTAAAAATATTGAAAATCTATGTTTCGATATATAGGATGACCTATCTTCGTTTCGGGAAACGGAACGGGATTTTCGAGTCGTTGTTATCGTTTGACCTAATAAGATCCGTTCCATCCACTCTTATCCATCTCTATCTATATAGAGGCTGTTATAAACCCTAATAGCCTTTGTATTTTCTATTGTCAGTACGTACATTTCTTTTTCATCTTCTCTTTCCAATGGCAGACAACCCAAACCGTAATTTCAATTTCAAATCAAAATCCAAAATTTCAAACTCCACAAACCATAGCAAATTATATATCGTTGGAAAGCTCTCGACGAACGTAATCTATTGCTGAAATTCATTTTTCGATTGGAGGTTCGGTTTGGCTAGAAATTAGCGAAACATTTTCGGCCGTTGGATTTGTGTTTTATTTTCAACAGTGGATCTTCACGTTCGGACAATCGGAGGGCACTGCATCATAGAGGAAAACAAGGCAAGTGTATCGGTATGGTTCATTCGTGTCAAAGACACATGAGTTCGCTAGAAATCGTGTTGGAAGGCGTACGACGATGGGCTTGCTGGAGGCGCTGTTAGCGGTCGTGCGGCTGTCGTGTAGGGAGCCTGAACCTAGGCAGGACGACGGCAAGGTTAGATTGGTGGTTTGGTGTTCGTAGAGGCGGCGGTTTGAGAGTGTAGAATGGCAGTTGTAGCATGTTGCGTGCGATGATGGGTTGTTTTGTTCTGCAACGATAATTCGGTGAAGACGAGAAATTACTTTTGTACCCTTATTTTTAATTTAATTTATTTTTTAATTTAATGTTCTAACGCGTATAACTTTTTCATACGAGCTTGAATTTGGAAGCGGTTTCTTCCGTTGGGAATGTATCGAAATTTCGAATAGTATAGAACTATTTTGGTTAAATTTTGAGATTGTTCAAATTTTGGGCTTTTATTGGATTTTTAGTCGACTATAAATCAAAAGTGAGTGATTTTACCCACTCACAAATACTAAACCTTCTTATGTTATTTATGACGTGATAAGAATATTATTGGTTGTTGTTTGGTTGTTTAATTTGACATTTTAATTTAATTTTAATTTAAACTGAATTAAATTGCCATTTAAATTAATATTGAATTTAAATTGTTAGCTAAATACCTGATAATGATAACCAGTTAATTGTTGTGATTTATTGGTTGATTTGGATGTTGATTGCGATGGATTTTTTTTTGTTGACATTTTGGATGATTGGATGTTTACATCTCTGTTATCACTATGGTTTGAAATGATACATACCCAGATGATTTATAGATTAGGGAAAACCGTAATGGGTTGAAATGTTTAACCTGAATGATTTTGTTGATTTGGAAATTTTGATTAGGGATACAGATTGAAATGATATATACCCGAAAAATTTAACTATTCTGGAGTTGAAATGATACATACCATATCACATGACTATAGGGTAGAAAATTATATGCGGACACTATTCGTCGGTTTTAAATTATTTTCCAAATGGTAAAATATGTTTGATTTTTAAATTTGATTTAATGATTTTATTTAAAAATTTATATTTGGAAAACAATTTATTTTGTATGTTTTAAAGCTCAAAATTATAAGTTAATATATGGTTTTAAATGTAATTTAAGATTTTAACTTATAATTTTATTTATTTAAAAATATATTTTAAATAGTTTAAAATTTAATTAAAAAAATATTTACTATACTTTTAATATATATATTTTAAATTTAATTTAATATAATAAATATAGTTTTGATTTAAGATAATAAAAATAGACTTTTATAATAACTTTAATAGATAAAAGATTTTGTAAATGTTTTTAGCATTTTGTCAAAGGTTTTGTAAGGAATTTATAAAAGTTTTATAAAAGATATTATAATCTGATTTAAAGAAATTTTATAAAAGATTTTTATAAAGGATTTTAAAATGGTTTTAAAGGATTTTATAAAAGGCTTATAAAAGAACTTGTATAAAGGGATTTTGGAAGCGTTTAAAGAAATTTGCGTAGAAGTATATGAAAAGAAGAAGAGTTGTAAACTATTTTGGAATTAATAAATAGCTTTATAAATGGTTTTAAAGCACATAAATAGTTTATAAATGGTTTAAGAAAAATTAATAAATTATTTTCGAAATTAATTGAAAGAAACCTTCCTCGATATTCATGAATATATTTATACTTTTGGAATAAGTATATGAATATCTTGATAGAAAGGTATTAACTGTTTCCTTGATTTATTTTTAAAATGTTTTATAAAAATGACCACTGTGTGAAATAAGCGTTTGGTTGTTAAAGAGACCGGGGTCGGATATTGTCATACTCTCTGCCAATTCTGAAACAACTTTAGCAATTATGCACGTGGTGGAGAATCCAGAATGAAAAAGGATGGTTCGGCAAATGCTACTGATATGAGGTAAGAACGCAGCCCTGACCTTTGGGTCGGCTTCATATGACTAAAATTAGGAGCTATAACCAGGACAAGTGAGGTCTCTCCTCCTATCGGACACGCTTCTTCGATACCATATCTGTTACTTTGTGATTGATTGGTGGAAACCCTCGATTTGATTGTGGGATGTTGTTCGAGGTGGGTGGTAGCTGTAGCTATGCATTACCACTCGCCTGGTTCTGCAATCTAGTAGAATCCTAACATGGGTATAGCCTCGTATGCCCTATCATATGCCTTATTGAGCCTACTACGATTTTGATTTGTGTCGTACCTATGGATTGCTCCCCGATTGCCCACCGGCTTGGTGGAGTTTCAGTACTGTATAGATTACAGCATTTATAAAAATGTGCTAAAGGAGATATGTGTAATGCCTTAACGCTATTTTAATACTTTAATTTACTGATAGACACTACATATATAACGTATATTACTACATAGAAATAGTTAATTGAACACTATATACACGTTATACACTGGACACACGTTATACACTGGATAGGAGGTGTAAAATCCGGTAAACATCTCTTAAGCCACTACACTCATATATATATATATAATGTTGATTTAACTTAGATAAGATCTTTTAGTTCTGACTCGAGTGTTGTAACGTTGCGACTTTTCGACGCTCGAAAACCGACATTAATACGTCCACTATATCTACTGCCGAGCAATCGAATGCCGGAAAACCGTACCGTTAGGGTTTAAGAAGAAGAAAAAAATAGAAGAAGAGAGAAAAAGATAGAACGGAACAAAAAGAAACAACAGAACAATATCAGAATCTCACAATCGCAGTGGAACAACATATAATAGATAAATGAATAATCTTTAAACAAAAGAATTATATCAGTTATTACATTACATCATATTTCATTACATTACATCATCAGAGTGTACAACAACAAACAAATGACAAACAGCGGAAAAGAAATACTATATACTAGTAATACGCCATGCCATCCAGCTTGCCTCCAGCAACTCTCGAATTCCAGATTATCCTGATAAACCTTACTTTTGACTGCCCGTGCGGAAATTGGTGGGCACCCAGAGTTTAGGAAGGAAAAAAATAAACTCCGAGTCAATCATGTGACTGGTGTGAGAACTAAAACAGTTTATTTTTTTTAACAAAGTACAGGATAATTTTAAAATAGATTCGCAATGCTTTTTAGAAACTAAGACTACCATAAGGCCTCCCGCACACACACACAATGCAAACGCAGAATCGGAGGAGATTTCTCCTTATGATAGTCAAAGATGCTTGATACGCATTAAAAAGAAACTTTTGATATTACTAGTGCATAGTGTAGAAAAAATCATTTCGAAAGTAAAGATATAAATCTTAGCCAGCATACGACCATTATCGTATACCTACTATAGCTACCATCCAAACAGTAGGGCGCCACCATAAGTGAATGATAGATTCTACAACTAAAACCGTACAAGATCGTATTGTTTCTTTGGATTTCCAACAAATGGTCAGGCCAGGGAACTTCCCATTACCACATGGGTACGTCTCTGGAAAGACGACCCGAGAACCTAACCGGATCTCTGCTAACACAAGGTTGGGTTACCCCAAACTGGGTAACTACTGACACGAATATGTCATTCCTCGATCGTAACCGATCTATATCCGAGGATCCTCGATTTCCAACAACCACAAAGCAATAAATTTGCAGCAACAACATAGGTTAAGTATCTAGGCTCCATACCATGATACCACCTCTATCTAGAAGGAATGACATACACTAAAGGGGCTCTACCCCCTATTAACCTTGCCACATCCTTCCTGTTTTGACCATTTCCGAGGTGTGAGGTCCGACGAAGTCTCGTCCACAAAGCCACGCTTTATGCAAAAGCTGTGCTTTGTTCAATAAATGCTTAACAGCACTTCGTATGCCACATTACCAATTTGGGAATGTATCACTAGTAACCATCAACTACATAACCTCTAAGGGTGTTAAGCTAAGAGAATAAATTCTCCGCCACCAACGGAAACATATTTGATAGAAACCAGCTTTACATCTCAAATTGTAACGTCAGACACACATCCATACAAGTCCGTTCCGGGATCGAACGGAACCGAAGGCACTTACAAAGAAGTCCTTGCAATCCGGATATTCACTAATCACGACCGGACTTCCCATCACAAAGGGTAATAAATTTCTATATCGGAGATCAGCCGATGCAGAGACATTCGACGATAATCCTTCCGTTTTCATAAATATCCGGTCTTCAACACCGGTCATCAAATGCAATCCATAACGACGTATCACATATTCGGAATAGGTTATACGACCCCAAGGTCCTTTCCCGGCTAACCCGATTAGTGAGCGCTTATTTCAAAAATAAGTGTAGCATTCAAATTCAAACAAATCACAACAAATACCTATTTAAAGGTAAATATTGATAGTCGGTTATTTAACTATCAATAGGCATGCTCAACATCACCAGATTCCAAATAATTTCCCAAATTATTTATTTTCCAAAAATATCTTTACAAAATATATATTTTCCACACTTCAACATTTGAAAACAAATTTTCAATCATTTTCCCTACGCGGAAATACTTTCATTTCAAAATGGTTCATTTAAACCAATTTAAATAAATCCTTACCGATTTACTTTATATTTACGCTCCAAATCCGTAAATTTATTTCCATACTTCAAAAATAGATCAATGTTTATTTTTAAACAAATTTCCTTTTCTTCTATAAATTCCATTGTGAATTTACAATTCCAAAATATCTATGAATATACGATTTCCAAATCGATTTCTAATATTCATTTTCAATTTATCTCTAAAAGATAAAATCTCAAAATATTCACTTCATATTGGAAAACATTTCCATACTTATTTAATAATAATAAGTAATTCACAAATCCATTTATTTTCAGCACTTGGAAAATATTCAATATACTTAAATCGAAATTAAGTATATATTTCATTCTTTAAAGAAAACGTGCGCTTAAACACGTTTATTTGAGCCCAAAACGAATGTTGCGTAAAACATCGTTACGATGACCCGAAATCACTAGTATAAGGATTCGAAATTAAGATAGATATATAAATCCCAATACTATATGAAACATTTCCTTTCGGAAATCATTTACTATAACAACAGTGTTATAGTCCACCATTTCCTTCTCTTTCTCGAAAACATCTATTTCAACAATAAATGTTGAAATCTATGTATTCGATACTTAACGCATTTTAAAACATCTTTAAATCATTTTAATTCTATTTAAAATATTACTTCCCCAAACCATATCCATTTTATTTAATAATATATTCACTGTCCAAAATCGTGAATATACTTCACTAACCAAATTCAATATTTTCTACACATTTTACTTCAAGGATAATTCGCTATCCGAAATCGCGAATATATCTCCTTTAATAACCTTCTATATTAAATTTATCGAATTCAATTGATTTCGGATTTATAAAAAAATGTTTATAAATTCCATTTCTATTTATAAAAACTTAAATTATAAAATCCCCTTTTTAAATCAATTCAATTTATAACTCAACTTTATACCCAAAATCCGATTTATAAGTTAATTATTTATAAATCTTCTATTTTACAAAATCTATTCATTTCATAACTTCACAATTTATAAATCTATAAATCGTATTCACTTGTGAAATCCATTTATTCCTCATTTTAACACATATAAAGCTCGTTTCACAATTCCTATATTTTTAATTTATAAATATTAATCTTAGAAATCTTTTATATAAACCGTTTATAATAATTCAAAAATCTCAATTTAAATAAACCAATCCTTTTAATAATTTACAAAACGTTATTTAAAACTTATATAACTCCAAAATCATACTTAAGTACTATTTTCCAAAAATATAACTTCTATAACAATAAAATTATAACGTTTATTTATTTTAACAATTCAAAATTTAATAAAACGTATACTTTCAAAAATCACTTTAAAATTCTTTTTTTAAAATCAAAATCATTATTTTAAAACTTCAAAAATGAATCTGATGATGCAACAGCACCAAATAGTCAATCACGACATCCAAATATCATATATCGATATGAAAATCAACAAATATCACAATATCTGTAAATAAATCAATACAGTTGAGGAATCCAGTTGGATCCCTCCAACCTGTTTCCCTGCATCCAAAGATGTTAGCACAATATCAATTCCGTTCCAATACGGAATATCGCGGTATATAGGATTTATAAAATATTGTCCGCTATTATGCGCGCAATAGGGTCTCATCCGCTATATAATGCGGGAAATCAACTCCAAGTATATAAATACTACCAATTTCACTTTGCAGTGAAATATTCGCGGTATATGTTTTTAATAAATAACCTCCGCTTACTAACGGCGTATAATGTCTATTTTAACAATCAATAGATAACAATCATCATTCGAACATACAATCAAGAAATTCTTGATATAACTATTTAAAATTTAAATCGAAACAATTCGATTGAGTGAGAAGTTCTCACCTTGAGTTTTTCCGATATCAGTTGTAGCGGTTTATTTCGAATAAAATTGAATGTGCGTTTAATTTTACCCGAAATTTTTACTAGCTCCAAACGACTCCAATGTAGTTCCGTAGCGTAGTGCTCGATAAAACGATTGCAACGCAATTCGTTTCGTCCATAACGGACCTCGTATCAAAAAGTTATACACGTTTAAAGTTATACAAATTTTTAATATAATTAAACTTACAACATTATTTTTATTTTTATACCCAAGACATCTCAGCCGTTGATTATAGAACCTGTAATGCCCCAGAAATTCATAGAATCTTATTTGGTTGAATTTTGAAAATATATGAATTCATTTGTATAAGAATACATGAAAAAAAAAAATAAAGTGTTCAAGTGTGTGCACACTGATATGGCACAAGAAAGAACTCCAAATCCACTGAAATCAAAACAAGAATTAAAAAGTATTACAAACATAATTTTGTGATATGGATATTTGATCTCTGGAATTATATGAATCATCCAAGAAAATAAGGAAAAGTAAGTTTTGTTTTGAATCAGTAAACATATTTTATTTAAACCCAGAAAAGAAAATATTACAGGGATTTAAAAGTCTGTATGCACATATAGGTGCATATCTTTCTGAAATTAAGGAGGAGTTAAATAAGCCTAGATAGGATATGTATGCAAATGTACATTTCTGTAAGAATAGAAAATGTTAAAAAGAAATAAGCAAGTAAAAGAAAACTGTAATACTAAAATGGCAAAAGACAAATTGCAAGCAGAATAATTGCTTTAGGCAGAAATAGAAAGGAGGATTTCTAGAAAATAAACAAGTGACAATGTCACACAATTTTCATGACTTGGTAAGAATAGGATATATTTTGAAAAGGTAAAGAAAAAAAATATAAGGGAAAGTAAGCACCACATATGGCCGGGGTATCAAAAGTGAAAATGAACAAATCTGAAATGCAAAATGCATGAGTCTTGGCCAGGGTAGGAATGGGATTTTACAATGATAAACCCTAGAAAACTTCTCTTATAAATTCAAGTATAAACCAGAAAAGAATCATTTTGCTACCCAAAACATTTAAGAAAACAAAGAGGAAAATATTTGCAAGCAGAAAAGCAAGTTTTAAAAGGTTTTCTTTCTGATTTAAGCAGGAGAAGCATTTTTCTGTGAGTAATCTCACTAATCCATGGCATTAAGTCCTGTTATGAGGCAGCCTAGCTTATGCTAATTTTTCTGCATATTTTGGATTTTATTACTATGGTTTTAATGGATGCTTTAATGGGTGTTTCTAAATGCTTTTAGTTTTGATAGTGAGTATTATGCTCTGATTGTTTATACCCAGAAATGTTATAGTATGAAAATGTAATAGTAAATAGAGAATGCTTGTAGCTGGTTTAGTTATGGCATGACAAACATATGTATATGAGTTGCATTACACTTGTGTAAGTGCTGAGGCTCAAATGAAAGATTCAAGGTTGCAATGGAAATTCCTAATGTGCTGAACCTTTGATCAAATAGAAAACCATGGGCCAGAAATCTTGTTTAAGCTAGATCTTGAATTTAGTTCAAACATGGTTGCTTGTGAAACAATAATAACCCACATGCCTAGTCTTTATTCCCAGTTACAAATATTCTTGTATTTTCTTTTAAACCAGAATACTTGTAGATATGAATTCCCTGGATATGAAAGTTAGCTTGTTCTGGAATTATGCTTGAGAGCTCTATATAATGTTTCATGTACACTGTGATTCAGTCACCTAGCTATCTCATGATAGGATCAAACATGAACACTTAGTAAATAAACAAAGGATTGTGAGCCAAGAGAACTGCTGGAATGCTTGTTGTATTTAAAGTATGCAAGTTGACACATGGTTTGTTTAAGCCCTGAGATCTTTGTGCAATATTGTGAATTATTTTATTGCAATGTGTCCCCATGATTCCTTATGGCAGATGAGGCTAGGAAGAAATTTGGTAAAAGCAATCTATACAAAATGTTTAGGTCTCACTTAATTACTTAATATCATGGAATTTTTGATGATGCTCATACCAGATCTTGTATCTGACCCTTGTTTGTTTATGGCAACTGGGGTGTCTCATTTAAAATGGGGCAGCCCTTAATGCTTTTTCAGGGAATGCTGGCTCTAAATAGGAAGCTGCTAAGGCTAATGAGAATGATTGGATAAGCATGCTAAACTAGAGTTAAATAAGAACTTAGAATGAGATATTTGCATGTAATCTGGAAAATTTGATAGTTCTGTTTAGGCTGTTATGCAAAACCTTGAAAGTTTGGAATTATTCAGTTATTTTAAATGAATCTAGTGATGTATTAAGTAGGAAGAACTTGCAAGAGATATGTGTTATGTTATTTCTGTTTTCTGGTTTGGTATGTATTAAGAATATTGAAGTTAAGCTGAATTGATTATCTATTTGCTAAAGTTGTTTTGATTAAAGGAAAAACTGGATTTTATAAGTATGATCACTTTATGATGGTTTTAGTTAATCCTAAATCTTTTCAAAAGATAGATATATAGGAAATTATATTGGGAAAATCCAGAAAGAATTATAACTGTTACACTTTCATGTCTTGATACTGAAACTTGTCCAAATGCAAGTAAAAGAATGGTTTCTTTAACCAAACAGTTAGACCATAGGTCAGGCCACATACACACTTTAAAAAAAATGGAGCTAGGAACCATTTGAACCCAGTTTTTCTGGAAAATGAACAAAAACATAGACATGTACCTGTATATCTGTGTACATGTTGATATTTAGGCAACAAAATAAATACAAATTCCTAGAAAAGTAGTAGGAATGGGTTTTGAAAATAATAAAGCAAGAAATATTGTTTTGTATGTTAGATTATAGGCAAAACTTAAGTGTATATGTATAGAGATAGGTAGGTATCAGATTTTAAAACCCTGCAGGAAAAAAAAAAAGAAAGCAAAAATTGAGTTTGAACTGACCAGCATAGTACTTGAACTCGTGACCTCTCATGTGTAAGTTAGGCGCGTTTCCATTACGCCTAGATGTTGCTTGTGTTCACTTAGGATCCACTTTCTTTTAGCTTGAGTTTGAAACTATGCAGATTTTAACACAAACATCCATATTAAAAAGCTTTCTTCCACTAGATTATTACTTAATCATTCCTTAATTAGAATAACAGACCAAAGTACATGTTTACAGTGGATTCTATGGTCAATAATCAGAATGTGAAAATAAATCTTTTATTAGGGAATTATCACATTTTAATAGATTTAAAAAGATTTCTACTTCCCTATTATTATTATGCTCTGATTCTAGTAGGATATAACATAGATATCTTCATATATGTATGTTAGGAAAGATTTAGATTTAAAACAATATTTTTATATTGAGAAAGATCCTGGATAATATGAGAATAGGTAAGGATGACCCTAGGTAGTCTTAGTTAAGTATGTAAGCAAAAAAAAAAAATTTTGCTTAAGAATTAGGGTCATTGCATTTGGTATCAGAGCTATGTTAAATTTATACATAGCTAAGAATGATTGTATTGATTGATTGAAGTACTATAATCATATGTATGTACTGTTTGAGTAAAATAATAATATAGATAGAAAGTTAAAATATATAGATATATATATACTCTCATGATAAACTAACCTTATCTACCCATACTGTAGTTGTCCAATTATGGTAGGAAGAGGATCTCAACACAATGCAGGGTCATGTACACCACAAATGCTTGATATGCAAGACTTTATGAGGGCTTTAAGGGATGGAGTAGGGCAGAGACTTGAGAATCCACATGAGGAACTTTCCAAACTATTAAAGACTTATACCAATTTAGGAGGCAAGAGCTTTGAAGGGACTGAAAATGTGATGGAAATTCAAACATGGTTGAGAACACTGGATAGAATTTTCAATGACATGCAGTTGGATGATCAAAGGAAGAGGCAAGTGGCCTCAAGACAACTGAAAGGTGTGGCTTTGAGTTGGTGGGAGGTAGTCATAGCTGGGAGGATTGAGAATGAAATCACTTGGAATCAATTCAAGGAGATGTTGGAAGCTAGATTTGTTCCAGCATCAGCCAAAACTCTACTGCTTGAAGAATTCATCAGATTTAGGCAGGGAACTTTTAATGTGACTGAATATACTCATAGGTTTGAAGGCTTGTCTAAGTATGGAGCTATGCTTGTGGCTGATGAGGCATCAAAGAATGATAGGTATATTAAGGGTTTAAATCCAGGGCTTAGTAGGGCCATGTTGCCATATGTAGATAAAACTTTTGATCAAGTCATTGATCTGGCCTTAAAATTTGAGCAACATGACAAGGAAAGGGAGAAGTATAGGAGTTTTAAGAATAACAACAATAAGAAGAATAAGGGAAGATATCACCCCTATGACAAGAGGAAGGAGGAGATAGAAAGTAAGAAAACTAATGATACTAAGACCACTGATACAAAAAGGAAAATAACATGTAATCATTGTGGAAAAGAAGGACATATCAAACCAAGGTGCCCAGAATTGAAGGGAGGAGCTTTCAAGTGCTATCTATGTGGAAAGGAGGGACATATCAAGAGAAACTGCCCTGAGTATAAACAGCAAGGGAAGCTAGCAAGTTTGGAGAGCAAGGGCAAATCCACAGTAGAGACTATTGCAGAAAATCATGGTCAAGTAGAAGGTACCTTATTTATTTGTACCTTACCTATATCAGTAGTGTATGATACAGGGGCAACACATTCTATGATTTCCCATGAATTAGTTGCATTGCTTAAATTAAATTGCATATTGGTTGAAACTCCTTTGTTAGTGCAAAGCCCATTGGGAAGTTCTAGTGTTTTAAACATGATTTGTGTGGATGTGGGATTAAACATAGGAGGAAATGTTTTTATTTCCAATTTATATGTTTTAAATTACCCAAATATAGGTGTTATATTGGGTGTAGACTGGTTAAGGCAATACAAAGCCATAATTAATTTAGACTCATCCACCATATCATTACAAAATTCTAGAGGTCAAAGAATCACAATTTTGTGTGAAACAGCCAAAGAAAGAAAATTATATCACTTGATCGACTTAAATAAGGATTCCAGTGAGCCTTCTATTGAAGAAATCCCCATAATTAACGAATACATAGATGTGTTTGGAGAAGTTGAGGGGGTTCCACACCACAGACCAGTGGAATTTCAGATTAGTCTGATACCAGGAGCAAGTCCAATTATTAAGAAACCCACTAGGATGGGGCCAAATGAGTTGAAGGAATTAAAGAAACAGTTAGAAGAGTTAGAAAGCAAAGGATTTATAAGACCAAGTAACTCTTGCTGGGGTGCTCCAGTAGTATTTGTAAAGAAACATGATGGTACTTTAAGAATGTGCATAAATTACAGGGAGTTAAACAAAGTCACTATCAAGAACAAGTACCCCTTACCTAGAATTGATGATCTTTTTGATCAACTTAGTGGAGCAAAAATATTTTCTAGGTTAGACTTGGCATCTGGATTCCATCAGATGAAGGTTGAAGACTCAAGTGTTAAGTATACAGCCTTTAACACTAGGTATGGTTTATATGAGTTTCTTGTCATGCCATTTGGGTTGACAAATGCCCCATCATATTTTGTAGACTTAATGAATAGGATATTCAGGGATTATTTAGACAAGTTTGTATTGATTTTTATTGATGATATTTTGATTTATTCTAGAACAGTAGAGGAACATGAAAATCACTTACACCTTGTTTTGTCAAGATTAAGAGAAAAAGATTTAAAAGCCAAATTTTCTAAGTGTGCATTTTGGAAAGAAGAGGTGCATTTCCTTGGGCATGTTGTATCTGCCAAAGGCATTTCAGTGAACCCCAATAAAATTGTGGCTATCCAAGCATGGAAAAGGCCAAGCACAGTGGGAGAAGTTAGGTCATTTATGGGAATGGCAGGGTATTATAGAAGATTTATAAAAGATTTTTCTAAGATGTCATCACCTCTTACCAACCTAACTAGAAAGAACCAACCCTTTAGATGGACTGAGAAATGTGAACAAGCCTTTAGTAAAATCAAAGAGGCTTTAGTCAATGCACCAGTGTTGAGAGTACCAGAAGGAAATGAGGATTTGATTGTTTATACTGATGCAAGTGGCTCTGGGCTAGGAGCTGTATTGATGCAGCAAGACCAAGTTATAGCCTATGCATCAAGGCAACTGAAGCCGCATGAATCAAAGTATGCAACCCATGATCTTGAATTGGCAGCAGTGGTATATGCACTAAAGCTCTGGAGACATTATCTTCTAGGTGCAAAGTTCATTTTATACACTGACCATAAGGCATTGAAATATCTTTTTTCACAAAAAGATCTGAATATGAGGCAACATAGATGGGTTGAATTTTTAGCAGCATATGATTTAGACATACTTTATACTCCAGGAAAAGCTAATAAGGTTGCAGATGCTTTGAGCAGGCAGCACGCAAAAGTAGCCATGTTAATGATAGAAGAGTTTAAAAATTTATCCCTACTTACTGATTTGGAAATTGAGGAAGACAATGAGGTAAACATGGAGATGATTGAAGAAGGGAAAAAGGGAAAATTAAGTTTGATAACTTTGCAATCAGATTTAATTTTGAAAGTGGGAAAAATGCAAGAGGAAGATCCAGATTTGTTAGAAAAGAAATCTCTAATAGAAAAAGGAGAAGAAGTACCAAACTACCACATTGATAAGAATGGTTACTTAAGGAATAAGAGTAAGATATGTGTTCCAAAGAATATAGGATTGAAGGAAGAGATACTTAATAAATATCATAGAAGCAAGTATTCTATACACCCAGGTAGCACCAAGATGTACCAAAACTTGAAGAGGGATTATTGGTGGACAGGGATGAAAGCTGATGTGGCCAAATATGTTGCAAAGTGTATGACTTGCCAACAAGTCAAAGCAGAAACCCAAAGACCCTCAGGCCTATTACAACCTCTAAGTATACCACAGTGGAAGTGGGAAGATATATCTATGGATTTCATAGATGGTCTGCCTAGATCAAAGAGAGGAAATACAAGCATTTGGGTAGTAGTTGATAGATTGACCAAAGTGGCACATTTTATACCAGTAAAGGCAGAAAGAAATGCCCCTAAACTAGCTCAGATATTCATGAAAGAAGTAGTAAGGTTGCATGGAATCCCTAAAACTATAGTGAGTGATAGGGACACAATCTTTACCTCCAGATTTTGGAAGAGCTTTCAAAAAGCCATAGGGAGTGAATTATGCTTGAGTACAGCATACCACCCCCAATCAGATGGTCAAACTGAAGTGATAAATAAGGTTTTGGAGGATTTATTGAGGGCATGTATATTAGACTTTGGAGGTAATTGGGAAGATCACCTCCATTTGGCTGAATTTACATATAACAATAGTTATCAAAGCACCATAGGCATGGCACCATTTGAAGCCTTGTATGGAAAACCATGTTTGTCACCAATATGTTGGGTTGAAGCAGGAGAAAAGGCTGTCTTAGGGCCTGAGTATATAAAAGAGACCACAGAGAAAATTGAACTGGTGAGGAGAAGAATGGCAGCAGCTCAAGATAGGCAAAAGAAGTTTGCAGATAAAAAGAGAAAGCAGGTAGAATATGAAGTTGGTGATTATGTTTTCATCAAAGTTTCACCTATGAAGAAGGTGTTAAGATTTGGCAAGCAAGGAAAACTTACCCCAAGATATGTTGGACCTTACAAGATTTTGGAAAGAATAGGTTCATTAGCATATAGGCTAGAGCTGCCTGAAGAGATGAGTGCAATGCACAATGTATTCCATGTATCACAACTTAGAAGATGGGTACATGATAAAGAAGAGATTCTAGAGAAACCCACTCAGGTTCAAATAAATTCTGATTTGGTCTATGAGAAAGAACCCGTGGGGATTTTGGCTAAAGAGGAAAAGAAGTTGAGGAACAAAACTTTAAAATTGGTAAAGGTTCAATGGAGCCTAGACCCTAAGGACTGTACATGGGAATTGGAGGATAAAATAAAGATGGATTACCCTAAACTTTTTGTAGTGGAAGGTAAAAAACTAAATTCCTAAAAGTTTAATATGTATGGTTGTTTTGACTGAATTGTTTGCTTATGCAATGTCTGATAGATTTTAGGAGAATCTAGAAATATAAAAAAAAAATGAATGAGAAAATTGTGAGGACACAATTCCTAAAAAGGTGGGGTGATTGTAATGCCCCAGAAATTCATAGAATCTTATTTGGTTGAATTTTGAAAATATATGAATTCATTTGTATAAGAATACATGAAAAAAAAAAATAAAGTGTTCAAGTGTGTGCACACTGATATGGCACAAGAAAGAACTCCAAATCCACTGAAATCAAAACAAGAATTAAAAAGTATTACAAACATAATTTTGTGATATGGATATTTGATCTCTGGAATTATATGAATCATCCAAGAAAATAAGGAAAAGTAAGTTTTGTTTTGAATCAGTAAACATATTTTATTTAAACCCAGAAAAGAAAATATTACAGGGATTTAAAAGTCTGTATGCACATATAGGTGCATATCTTTCTGAAATTAAGGAGGAGTTAAATAAGCCTAGATAGGATATGTATGCAAATGTACATTTCTGTAAGAATAGAAAATGTTAAAAAGAAATAAGCAAGTAAAAGAAAACTGTAATACTAAAATGGCAAAAGACAAATTGCAAGCAGAATAATTGCTTTAGGCAGAAATAGAAAGGAGGATTTCTAGAAAATAAACAAGTGACAATGTCACACAATTTTCATGACTTGGTAAGAATAGGATATATTTTGAAAAGGTAAAGAAAAAAAAATATAAGGGAAAGTAAGCACCACATATGGCCGGGGTATCAAAAGTGAAAATGAACAAATCTGAAATGCAAAATGCATGAGTCTTGGCCAGGGTAGGAATGGGATTTTACAATGATAAACCCTAGAAAACTTCTCTTATAAATTCAAGTATAAACCAGAAAAGAATCATTTTGCTACCCAAAACATTTAAGAAAACAAAGAGGAAAATATTTGCAAGCAGAAAAGCAAGTTTTAAAAGGTTTTCTTTCTGATTTAAGCAGGAGAAGCATTTTTCTGTGAGTAATCTCACTAATCCATGGCATTAAGTCCTGTTATGAGGCAGCCTAGCTTATGCTAATTTTTCTGCATATTTTGGATTTTATTACTATGGTTTTAATGGATGCTTTAATGGGTGTTTCTAAATGCTTTTAGTTTTGATAGTGAGTATTATGCTCTGATTGTTTATACCCAGAAATGTTATAGTATGAAAATGTAATAGTAAATAGAGAATGCTTGTAGCTGGTTTAGTTATGGCATGACAAACATATGTATATGAGTTGCATTACACTTGTGTAAGTGCTGAGGCTCAAATGAAAGATTCAAGGTTGCAATGGAAATTCCTAATGTGCTGAACCTTTGATCAAATAGAAAACCATGGGCCAGAAATCTTGTTTAAGCTAGATCTTGAATTTAGTTCAAACATGGTTGCTTGTGAAACAATAATAACCCACATGCCTAGTCTTTATTCCCAGTTACAAATATTCTTGTATTTTCTTTTAAACCAGAATACTTGTAGATATGAATTCCCTGGATATGAAAGTTAGCTTGTTCTGGAATTATGCTTGAGAGCTCTATATAATGTTTCATGTACACTGTGATTCAGTCACCTAGCTATCTCATGATAGGATCAAACATGAACACTTAGTAAATAAACAAAGGATTGTGAGCCAAGAGAACTGCTGGAATGCTTGTTGTATTTAAAGTATGCAAGTTGACACATGGTTTGTTTAAGCCCTGAGATCTTTGTGCAATATTGTGAATTATTTTATTGCAATGTGTCCCCATGATTCCTTATGGCAGATGAGGCTAGGAAGAAATTTGGTAAAAGCAATCTATACAAAATGTTTAGGTCTCACTTAATTACTTAATATCATGGAATTTTTGATGATGCTCATACCAGATCTTGTATCTGACCCTTGTTTGTTTATGGCAACTGGGGTGTCTCATTTAAAATGGGGCAGCCCTTAATGCTTTTTCAGGGAATGCTGGCTCTAAATAGGAAGCTGCTAAGGCTAATGAGAATGATTGGATAAGCATGCTAAACTAGAGTTAAATAAGAACTTAGAATGAGATATTTGCATGTAATCTGGAAAATTTGATAGTTCTGTTTAGGCTGTTATGCAAAACCTTGAAAGTTTGGAATTATTCAGTTATTTTAAATGAATCTAGTGATGTATTAAGTAGGAAGAACTTGCAAGAGATATGTGTTATGTTATTTCTGTTTTCTGGTTTGGTATGTATTAAGAATATTGAAGTTAAGCTGAATTGATTATCTATTTGCTAAAGTTGTTTTGATTAAAGGAAAAACTGGATTTTATAAGTATGATCACTTTATGATGGTTTTAGTTAATCCTAAATCTTTTCAAAAGATAGATATATAGGAAATTATATTGGGAAAATCCAGAAAGAATTATAACTGTTACACTTTCATGTCTTGATACTGAAACTTGTCCAAATGCAAGTAAAAGAATGGTTTCTTTAACCAAACAGTTAGACCATAGGTCAGGCCACATACACACTTTAAAAAAAATGGAGCTAGGAACCATTTGAACCCAGTTTTTCTGGAAAATGAACAAAAACATAGACATGTACCTGTATATCTGTGTACATGTTGATATTTAGGCAACAAAATAAATACAAATTCCTAGAAAAGTAGTAGGAATGGGTTTTGAAAATAATAAAGCAAGAAATATTGTTTTGTATGTTAGATTATAGGCAAAACTTAAGTGTATATGTATAGAGATAGGTAGGTATCAGATTTTAAAACCCTGCAGGAAAAAAAAAAAAGAAAGCAAAAATTGAGTTTGAACTGACCAGCATAGTACTTGAACTCGTGACCTCTCATGTGTAAGTTAGGCGCGTTTCCATTACGCCTAGATGTTGCTTGTGTTCACTTAGGATCCACTTTCTTTTAGCTTGAGTTTGAAACTATGCAGATTTTAACACAAACATCCATATTAAAAAGCTTTCTTCCACTAGATTATTACTTAATCATTCCTTAATTAGAATAACAGACCAAAGTACATGTTTACAGTGGATTCTATGGTCAATAATCAGAATGTGAAAATAAATCTTTTATTAGGGAATTATCACATTTTAATAGATTTAAAAAGATTTCTACTTCCCTATTATTATTATGCTCTGATTCTAGTAGGATATAACATAGATATCTTCATATATGTATGTTAGGAAAGATTTAGATTTAAAACAATATTTTTATATTGAGAAAGATCCTGGATAATATGAGAATAGGTAAGGATGACCCTAGGTAGTCTTAGTTAAGTATGTAAGCAAAAAAAAAAAATTTTGCTTAAGAATTAGGGTCATTGCAGAACCCTAGGATCTAGGCCGCACCCCTCTTCTTCTCTTCCCCGTTCGTTCCCAGTACGCAAAAAAAAAGAACCCAAAGCCGCCCTTCATCCATCAATTAACGCGACAACCTAGAGCAACCTGAAGTCGATCGGACTTCATCACTTCGAAGCGTGCCACGAACACCACCCACGGCCAGAACCCGGCCCCACTCGGTCGTCGTTCTACACAGAAAAACATGCTTGAAGCCGCCGCCTTCCAGCTCCAATTGTCGTTGAACGGTTTCACCATTTCCGATCACCACCGTTGATCTTCAAGATCTCATCGAGCCCTACCTTTTTGCAGTTGGAGGTTTGTTGAAATACTTCACGGATTGGTAGAAAATTGGAGGAGAAGGAGAGAGTTTTTCGGCCATTAAATATAGAAGTGGCGGCCCGTTGCTTAAAACCCTAGGCTTTGATTATTTTTGCAAATGAAATTTTAAAGGTGCTTTTATAGAAAATTTAACGAACACTATTCATCCCGAATTTTTCGAACACCAAACGAAGTGTGCCGGTTGGTGTATCTAAGGTTTACCCCGCGTTCCGAACATAATGGAACGTGTTTCGGAGGCTAATTCGATCATCTGTGTGAGTTATGGCAATAAACGATCGATTTTTAATTAAATCGATTTAAACTAATTTCTATGCGTTTTGGCTTGCCCCGGACAAACGGTAAATCCGATTGACACAAAATTTGAAACCTTATAATAATATCACATTACGGATCCGATGAAACTGGTTTCGTTGAAATCCGAGACTGTTTGAAAAATGGCTATTTTAACTCGTCAATTAAATATTAAAATATTCAATTTTCACAAATTAACTTTTTATTCGATTTTAAAAGTTCTATAACATCATTCTAACTCCAATATGATATAATAAAAATTTACAAATCAATGTCAATCGTATTAAACCCAATTTTCAATTATTTCTGTAATTTCCAATATTAAATTATCGATTTAATTATCCAGTTAAATCCAATTATTCGGAATAAAATTTATTCGACTTATAAATTTCACTTATTAACATTTAAAATTAATTAAATATACAAATTTTAATTGACATAAATTCTGGGTCGTTACATACTTCCGCCTTAAAAGAATTTCGTCCTCGAAATTACCAAGTAAGAAAAAGTTACAGAATCCATTAACTTTACGAAACAAACCATTCAAATTTGATTTTTCAAATCTCTTAAGTGTTTAATTTCTAAAAATTCGTAGTTAAACTTCTTACAAAAATTTTACTAAGTTTTCAAATCCAAACTTAGTTTTCACAAATTTTCCAATTCCCAAAATATTCTGACGCCTAAAATTATCAAAAAAATTCACCAGAGTTTCCTTTGCGCGGCTCGATCCGAAAAAAATGACAGTGTATATATCACAAATATACATCTCATCAAGTGATGAGCCGTCCCACAGGGAAAAAAGTGTAAAAGTACGATATTTAATCCAAGATATGTACCTTATTTATTATTAGCGAGCGTATACGGCTAATATAGCGTGAAAGCGAGCTCCAAATGCGAAGCAAGCGCAATCCGCACCTACTAAACACTCAACAAACAATGAGAAACATGTATATATGAAAATAATCTCAATATACATCATATAGCAACATTATAACTACATGTGCCAACATAGCAATGCATTCAATCAACAAATGCAACCATCAAACAACTATCATCCAACTAATAAACATCCAACAATCAATGTCTATCCAAATCAATTCATAACCAAATCAATATTCTTTCATTTCTAATTAATATTCAATGAATTGGTTTTCCAATTTAAATCACATTTGATTCATTTACATTGGATTTAATTAACATTCATTCATTTGTTTCCAATTAGTTTACATTCACTAATTAAATCCACATTAGTTTACTTCCAAATTGAATCAAATTCAGTTCATATTCATTTACTTCCAATTTGGATTCAATTACTTTAGCTTTCAATTTGTCAATTCAATTTCATTAACACTTGATGAATTATATACAATTAACTAACATTCACATAACAACCAATGTATATTCAACATAACCAAATTATTTAATTTACATCCAATTTGGTTCAACACTTTTTAACTCCAATTGGTTGATATTAAATTGATTCTCATTCAATTATTAAACTTCCAATAACATTAGCTTTTAATGAATTAACACTTACATTCTTTATTCTATATCAATTTATTTTACATTCAATTGATTAACATTCAATCCATTAATTTATTCAATTGCTAATTCCTTTAACAATATAAGGTTGAATTTCATTTATATAACTCAAGTTCATATTCATCACTTCTCTTTATTAATTTACTTCGATACCCAAAATCAACTTTATTCAACTTCACTTAAGTTATATTCTCTTCCAAACATCATTTGTTTAACTTAACTTAAGTTTCCACTTATAAATCCAATTCAGATTTCATTTTCTATTTAACTTTTATCAAAGTCAAATTTTCATCACTTATTCAAATTCAAATTTATTTTGCTTAACAGAATTGTTTAACCATTTTTAATAATTTGTTTCACTTTCATTTTCTCATTTCATAAGTTATACAACTTATATTCAACAATTACCACTTGAATTTTTATTGATTCACTTATACTTACTTTAATTTACTCCATCCTTTAAGTTAAATTTATTCTATCAAAATTCAAATTGTATAAGTTATCAACTCATTTATTATTGCCATAAATATTTTAAATAGGATTCTAAAGCCTTTTCATCCTTTCAAAACCATTATTGAAAACAATTCAAATTATCTTTTGAATTTCAAAACCAAACCCAAATTTTCCAAACAATTTCCATTTAAAATAACTTGGCAGCAATCCCTCTTTTGGAAATCCGAAAATGAACACCAATGATGTTGCAATCATCATCGGAATTATTTTCCAGCGACCGAAAAGAGTTTAGAGCTTTAATTTCTCCAAAATAATTTTTCCAAAATATCAAATCCTTTCAAAACACTTCTCTGTAATTTTATTTTTAGATTACAAATCTCATTTATAAATCTTTTACTTATATAATTTCACTTCTTATATATAAGATTATTTTACAAGTGTAAACAATTTTAATTATAACTTCATACTTATAATTCTTCGTTTATACAATTTACTCTTTTACAGCTGTTGTTTTTATTTAACTTATTCAACAACCAAATGTGACGACGCGACTTTTCGACGCTCGAAAACCGACATCAATACGTCCACTGTATCAACTGCCGAGCAATCGAACGCCAGAAAACCATACCATTATGGTTAAAGAAGAAGAAAATGATAGAAGAAGAGAGAAAAAGATAGAACAGAACAGAAAGAAACAACAGAACAATATCAGAATTTCACAATCAATTCATATACACTTTAATAATTCTGAAAAATTATTCCTTTATATATAAAATATAATCAAGGTAAAACTATTTCATTTACCCAATTTAGAACCATATCGTGCCAAATTGTTCTGAACAAGTGTTTAGAGATCCCTATCGATAGAGTTGTCCAGACCATACCGACCAGAATCCATATACCACTCAACAAACCAATCATCACAATATAAAACAATTTTATTTTCACTAACAAATACGCGCTCGTATCTATTATTACACTCAAACTCATTCTAGAGTGCTGCTGACTTTATCTCTAATGAGTAACACCCAACAGAGCTAAGGTTGTCGCTTAACCATAAGCTCCGATACCAAATGTAACATTGCGACTTTTCGACGCTCGAAAACCGACATTAATACGTCCACTGTATCAACTACCGAGCAATCGAATGCCGGAAAACCGTACCGTTAGGGTTTAAGAAGAAAAAAAAATAGAAGAAGAGAGAAAAGCATAGAACAGAACAGAAAGAAACAACAGAACAATATCAGAATCTCACAATCGCAGCGGAACAACATATAATAAATAAATGAATAATCTTTAAACAAAAGAATTATATCAGTTATTACATTACATCATACTTCATTACATTACATCATCAGAGTGTACAACAACAAACAAATGACAAACAGCGGAAAAGAAATACTATATACTAGTAATACGCCATGCCATCCAGCTTGCCTCCACTAACTCCCGAATTCCAGATTATCCTGATAAACCTGACTCTTGACTGCCCGTGTGGAAATTGGTTGGCACCAGAGTTTAGGAAGGAAAACAATAAACTCCGAGTCAGTCATGTGACTGGTGTGAGAACTAAAGCAGTTTTTTTTAACAAAGTACAGGATAATTTTAAAATAGATTCGCAATGCTTTTTAGGAAATGAGACTACCATAAGGCCTCCCGCACACGCACACACACAATGCAAACGCAGAATCGGAGGAGATTTCTCCTTATGATAGTCAAAGATGCTTGATACGCATTAAAAAGAAACTTTTGATATTATTACTTGTGCATAGTGTAGAAAAAATCATTTCGAAAGTAAAGATATAAAACTTAGCCAGCATACGACCATTATCGTATGCCTACTATAGCTACCATCCAAATAGTGGGGCGCCACCATAAGTGAATGATAGGTTCTACAACTAAAACCGTACAAGATCGTATTGTTTCTTTGGATTTCCAACAAATGGTCAGGCCAAGGAACTTCCCATTGCCACATGGGTACGCCTCTGGAAAGACGACCCGAGAACCTAACCGGATCTCTGCCAACACAAGGCCGGGTTACCCCTAACTGGGTAACTACTGACACGAATATGTCATTCCCCGATCATAACCGATCTATATCTGAGGATCCTCGATTTCCAACAACCATAAAGCAATAAATTTGCAGCAACAACATAGGTTAAGTATCTGGGCTCCATACCATGATACCACCTCTATCCAGAAGGAATGACATACACTAAAGGGGCGCTGCCCCTTAATAACCTTGCCGCATCCTTCCTGTTTTGACCATTTTCGGGGTGCGAGGTCCGACGAAGTCTCGTCCACAAAGCCATGCTTTATGCAAAAGCTGTGCTTTGTTCAACAAATGCTCAACAGCACTTCGTATGCCACATTACCAATTTGGGAATGTATCACTAGTAACCATCAACTACATAACCTCTAAGGGTGTTAAGCTAAGAGAATAAATTCTCCGCCACCAACGGAAACATATTTGATAAAAACCAGCTTTACATCTCAAATTGTAACGTCTGACACACATCTATACAAGTCCATTCCGGGATCGAACAGAACCGAAGGCACTTACAAAGAAGTCCTTGCAATCCGGATATTCACTAATCACGACCGGGCTTCCCATCACAAAGGGTAATAAATTTCTATATCGGAGATCAGCCGATGCAGAAACATTCGACGGTAATCCTTCCGTTTTCATAAATATCCGGTCTTCAACACCAGTCATCAAATGCAATCCATAACGATGTATCACATATTCGAAATGGGTTATACGACCCCAAGGTCCTTTTCCGGCTAACCCGAATAATGAGCGCTTATTTCAAAAATAAGTGTAGCATTCAAATTCAAACAAATCACAACA
This sequence comes from Allium cepa, assembly GCA_030765085.1. NCBI lineage: Eukaryota > Viridiplantae > Streptophyta > Magnoliopsida > Asparagales > Amaryllidaceae > Allium > Allium cepa. The sequence goes on along the minus strand of CM060941.1, from coordinate 106,780,219 downwards.
AATACCTATTTAAAGGTAAATGATAGTCGGTTATTTAGCTATCAATAGGCATGCTCAACATCACCAGATTCTACATAATTTCCTAAATTATTTATTTTCCAAAAATATCTTTACAAGATATATATTTTCCACACTTCAACATTTGAAAACAAATTTTCAATCATTTTCCTTACGCGGAAATAATTTCATTTCAAAATGGTTCATTTAACCAATTTAAATAAATCCTTACCGATTTACTTTATATTTACGTTCCAAATCCGTAAATTTGTTTCCATACATCAAAAATAAATCAACGTTTATTTTTAATCAAATTTCCCTTTCTTCTATAAATTCCATAGTGAATTTACAATTCCAAAATATCTATGAATATATGATTTCCAAATCGATTTCTAATTCATTTTTAATTTATCTCTAAAAGATAAAATCTCAAAATATCACTTCATATTGGAAAACATTTCCATACTTATTTAATAATAATAAGTAATTTACAAATCCATTTATTTTCAACACTTGGAAAATATTCAATATACTTAAATCAAAATTAAGTATATATTTCATTCTTTAAAGAAAACGTGCGCTTAAACACATTTATTTGAGCCCAAAACGATTGTTGCGTGAAACATCGTTACGACGACCCGAAATAACTAGTATAGGGATTCGAAATTAAGATAGATATATAAATCCCAATACTATACAAAACATTTCCTTTCAGAAATCATTTACTATAACAACAGTGTTATAGTCCACCATTTCCTTCTCTTTCTCGAAAACATCTATTTCAACAATAAATGTTGAAATCTATGTATTCGATACTTAACGCATTTTAAAACATCTTTAAATCATTTTAAGTCTATTTAAAATATCACTTCCCCAAATTATATCCATTTTATTTAATAATATATTCATTGTCCAAAATCGTAAATATACTTCACTAACCAAATTCAATATTTTCTACACATTTTACTTCAAGGATAATTCGCTATCCGAAATCGCGAATATATCTCCTTTAATAACCTTCTATATTAAATTTATCGAATTCAATTGATTTCGGGTTTATAAAAAAATGTTTATAAATTCCATTTCTATTTATAAAAACTTAAATTATAAAATCCCCTTTTTAAATCAATTCAATTTATAACTCAACTTTATACCCAAAATCCGATTTATAAGTTAATTATTATAAATCTTTTATTTTACAAAATCTATTCATTTCATAACTTCATAATTTATAAATCTATAAATCTTATTCACTTGTGAAATCCATTTATCCTTCATTTTAACACATATAAATCTCGTTTCACAATTCCTATATTTTTAATTTATAAATATTAATCTTGGAAATCTTTTATATAAACCGTTTATAATAATTCAAAAATCTCAATTTAAATAAACCAATCCTTTTAATAAGTTACAAAAAGTTATTTAAAACTTATATAACTCCAAAATCATACTTAAGTACTATTTTCCAAAAATATAACTTCTATAACAATAAAATTATAACGTTTATTTATTTTAACAATTCAAAATTTAATAAAACGTATACTTTCAAAAATCACTTAAAATTCTTTTTTTAAAATCAAAATCATTATTTTAAAACTTCAAAAATGGATCCGATGATGCAACAGCACCAAATAGTCAATCACGACATCCAAATATCATATATCGATATGATAATCAACAAATATCATAATATCTGTAAATAAATCAATACAGTTGAGGAATCCAGTTGGATCCCTCCAACCTGTTCCCCTGCATTCAAAGATGTTAGCACAATACCAATTCCGTTCCAATACGGAATATCACTGTATATAGGATTTATAAAATATTATCCGCTATTATGCGGCGCAATAGGGTCTCATCCGCTATATAATGCGGGAAATCAACTCCAAGTATATAAATAATACCAATTTCACTTTGCAATGAAATATTCGCGGTATATGTTTTTAATAAATAACCTCCACTTACTAACGGCGTATAATGTCTATCTTAACAATCAATAGATAACAATCATCATTCGAACATACAATTAAGAAATTTTAAATATAACTATTTAAAATTTAAATCGTAACAATTCGATTGAGTGAGAAGTTCTCACCTTGAGTTTTTCCGATATCAGTTGTAGCGGTTTATTTCGAATAAAATTGAATGTGCATTTAATTTTACCAAAATTTTCACTAGCTCCAAACGACTCCAATCAGTTCCATAGCGTAGTGCTCGACAAAACGATTGCAACGCAATTCGTTTCGTCCATAACAGACCTCGTATCAAAAGGTTATACACGTTTAAAGTTATACAAATTTTTAATATAATTAAATTTACAACATTATTTTTATTTTTATACCCAAGACATCTCAGCATTGATTATAGAACCCTAGGATCTAGGCCGCACCCCTCTTCTTCTCTTCCCCGTTTATTCCCAGTATGCAAAAAAAAAGGAACCCAAAACCGCCCTTCATCCATCAATTAACGCGACAACCCAGAGCAACCTGAAGTCGATCGGACTTCATCACTTCGAAGCGTGCCACGAACACCACCCACGGCCAGAACCCGGCCCCACTCGGTCGTCGTTCTACACAGAAAAACGTGCTTGAAGCCGCCGCCTTCCTGCTCCAATTGCCGTTGAACGACTTCGCCATTTCCGATCACCACCGTTGATCTTCAAGATCTCGTCGAGCCCTACCTTTTTGCAGTTGGAGGTATGTTGAAATACTTCACGGATTGGAAGAAAATTGGAGGAGAAGGAGAGAGTTTTTCAGCCATTTAATATAGAAGTGGGGGCCGGTTGCTTAAAACCCTAGGCTTTGATTATTTTTGCAAATGAAATTTTAAAGGTGCTTTTATAGAAAATTTAACGAACACTATTCATCCCGAATTTTTCGAACTCCAAACGAAGTGTGCCGGTTGGTGTATCTAAGGTTTACCCCGCGTTCCGAACATAATGGAACGTGTTTCGGAGGCTAATTCGATCATCTGTGTGAGTTATGGCAATAAACGATCGATTTTTAATTAAATCGATTTAAACTAATTTCTATGCGTTTTGGCTTGCCCCGGACAAACGGTAAATCCGATTGACACGAAATTTGAAACCTTACAATAATATCACATTACGGATCCGATGAAATTAGTTTCGTCGAAATCTGAGACTGTTTGAAAAATGGCTAATTTTAACTCGTCAATTAAATATTAAAATATTCAATTTTCACAAATTAACTTTTTATTCGATTTTAAAAGTTCTATAACATCATTCTAACTCTAATATGATATAATAAAATTTTACAAATCGATATCAATCATATTAAACCCAATTTTCAATTATTTCTGTAATTTCCAATATTAAATTATCGATTTAATTATCCAGTTAAATCCAATTATTCGGAATAAAATTTATTCGACTTATAAATTTCACTTATTAATATTTAAAATTAATTAAATATACAAATTTTAATTGACAGAATTCTGGGTCGTTACAAGTGTATTGTCTTGTCATAACGCTCGGGTCAGTCTTAGCATTTTAATGTTGAAGACTTTATTTTTGGAGGACGAAGACAGAGATTGATATACTATATATATATATATATATATATATATATATTCCACTGGATCATGTTATTCTGGTGCATTATCTTATTATACCAGTTGTATGTATAACTCTGGTTGTTGTAAAATTTGTGTAATCAAATGTATATTATAAAACAACTTCATGAACTGTTTATTTGATTATTATATTTTATCATTCCGCTGTGAGATTATGTGTTTTGGTTTTCCTACTTTTCTATTATTTTCTTACTTACCCCATTGACAATCCTCTCTTTTGAATGGTTTGAGTTGACATGTGTGGTTTATTGCCGATTTAAACCGTCCAAAAAGTTGGAATGTTGTAGGAAATTAGTTTTAAAAATTTGTTCATATTTATATGTTGTGACGCCCCACCTCTATACCCACGCTAGCCAAGAACACTACGTAGTAGTGCTGTCAACTAGCACGGAGAATAAGGCTGTTGAGGAGCGACCATCCATGTAATTTCTTATCACACGGTGGCTATAAATAATCTTCGGAACAAACATAGAAATAAGCATAACACAAATCGGTCACAGCATCCATATCACAGAGGCGGAAGAAGATATGAATATATTTTTTGAAATGGTATGAATTGTAGGATAATCTGGTCACAGCATCCATAACACAAATCTTTACAATGTTGTTTCATAAATTTGCATATATTCATTAGAAAAATCACGTGATCTTTTGAAATGGTATGAATTGTAGGAACATATGTAAGTTTATGCTGGAAATTCTATCGACTTAGAAAATCGTCAAAAAAATTATAATAAAAATAACCGCAAGCGCATGACATACAAAAATTAGTACATGGCAAGTACGGGTCGATCAGGGAATTGTTAGATTTTAAATTTCTACTCAATCAAATTAAACAAATATTGAGAGATTGTTTTAACTGCAAAGAAAACGTAAAAACTACAACTACAAAAGTGAATGAAAACTATGAGAGTAAAATGACAATTTAGAGATAATTCCACTCTCTAGATCACATAGTTTGACAAAATATGAAATTATGATATCTCTTTTTTGGTCATTAGTAAGTTTAATTGATGTGTTCATCAAAAGTATGACCTATTTGTGCTATTAATTAGCTCAACATAAGCCATCAAACTATAACACATCCCTTAAACCGCTTACTAACTATCATGAAAAATGACAACAAGTTGAAAATAATGTCTATTTTACGCATGGCCTATTAACTATTGATTTGAAATATAGACCGTTAAATTTTGATTTCAACATTCACTTCATTGCCATAATCATATTTAGACGAAGAGGCAATTTGTGTTTTTTTTGTTTAAGCATAGCCTATTTGTTATGACCAACATAGACTATAAAATTCAAAGCTAAACAACAACATTCAACCACATCCACTAATTCCATTAAGTACAAAAAGAAAGCAATAATTGTCAAAATGTTGAAACTACATAATTAGAGAGCTTCGTCACCCCTAAATTGAAGGGGTTTAGCCTTTCATTTTTGTTATCATATCAATAATTGTAGCATGCAACATAGAATAAACTAAGAAGAAAAAAGAGAGCTAAATGAAATAAAAGCTAAGCTGATTTAATTTCATAAAATAAAATCTACACTACTAACATGAAAAGAAAGAAATAAAAAAGAAAAAACTTGTATTAAAATCGCATGAGAATAAATTTACATGAAAAGAAATGGCTAAGTAGCCATGAAAAGAAAGAAAAGCTTTATTTTATTTTTCTCCTAAACTAAAGATCTAAGAAGAAGAGAGCCTAAGAGAAGAGACTAATTACATAAACATAATGGGTATCTATACATGTATGAAAGCCTAATCCAATTTTTGGGGAACTACCCAAACTATCCTCTTAGGAAACTTGATGACCAATTAATCATTAGCATAAGATAATCCACCACTTAAATGTGCATGAAGTTTTAATGGCCATTAGCATGTGCATTAGCTCTAATTTGTATATTAAGGTAGGTGGGGTCCTCCATGATCCATGAAATGATTTATTTCCATCTTCATTCCTTTGTATTCACTTGTGCGTGCATATTTTCTGAAACCCTCTTCAATTTGAAGCCAAATTCCTAAAAATAATATAGAAATTTCGTAGTAAATTTTCACAAATTAATATATGAAAAAAAATTACCATTTTGCCCCTATATGAAAATGGATATATGATGATTTGAAAACAATTTGAATTTTGGTTTAAACACTTTTGAACACCCTATATGATCATTTACTTAATTAAATTCAATAAAATATGAAAGTAAAAATATACACACACATCAAATACCCCTACATTTGTCTTTTTATTCGTCCTCGATTAATGAAAAATTAAAATAAATCCATTTTCGTAGAGAGCACGATTGCATTGAGTGTATGCAATAAGCCGTTAAACCTATGGGTGTCCCCAGTAGGATGAGTGTTGTGTCGTGAGGGTTTTCAGCGGATATTACCCACAAAATCCAAATGCAAAGTGAAAGATTTCTAAATGCAAGATATATTTACAAAGATATGGATGCAAGTTTTGAAAATATTTACAAATGCAGGATTTACTTTCAAATTGACATGAATATGTGAATATAAGTTTTGGTTATTATCAAGAAATTTAAGTCCTTATACTTATCAAAATTTCCAATAAAAATCAATTTATCATAAAAAATAGACTATAGTTTAACTCGTTGTTTTGGTTGATAACAAAGTGTAATTATGAAATAGATCCTTAGTTGATTATCAAAGTTTATCAAAGTGGCATTTTCATTTCTTTCAATAACAAGTTAAATCAAATAAGTAAAAATAGTGTTTGGATTTCAATTGCTTACTCTCTCTAATTTTTAATTTTTTTATTGATATTAACAATATTTACATATGCCTAACTTAGGTAAGCTGAGGCCAGATATACCACCCATGCACTGCCTTGTGGGCTTATGTGAGGGGAATACAGAGCGTGGCAAGTGAACACACAAGCGTGACACCTATCGACTATAGGCATTATTAATAAAAGAATTTTTATATACATACACCTAACTGGGTAAACTGAGGCCGGATATACCGACTATGTACTGCCTTTCAGGCTTATGTGAGAAGGATATAAAGCATGGCAAGTGTACACACAAGTGTGTGCATCTATTGACTGTAGGTGTTAATAAGTATACACATAGATACAACAAGATTTTTCTTTTTGTCTTTTTTTTCAATTTTTTTTTTGAAAAGAGAGTTTTACAATATCATCTTAGTACCGCTTAACTTAGAAGATAAAAAATGTTATATCCTTTTCTTTTAAATCCACCACTTTTTAAAACAAAAATTTTCAATCAGAATATATTTCATAATTAATACGTATGAATCTTCCTATATGCTAGTTAAACCATTTACTTATAATCAAACCTAATTTTTATTTTTATTGAGACAAATAAAATTTCAAAATTTTTACTTTTAATAACCAAAATCCTACATTTATACTATAGTGTTTGTTTAAAAGTAAATCAAATTGCTTTAAAAAAAATTTAAGATTTTTTTTTTTTTTTTGAGTTTGAAAGAAAATGCAAAAAACTATGAAAAATCAAAAATGAAGATGAGACTCCCCACACTTGATTTTGACTGTGTCCCCACAGTCAACCCAAGTGGAAGGAGAAAAATGAGACAAAAGCAAAAATAAAAGGATGACCTATATTTACATGAAAATGAACGGTATTTATAAGACATCAAAAAGTATGTAGTTGGAGAGTAAATGAAACGGTACTCCAAAGACCAATTCATTTGTCTCGTCAAGTATACGAGGCATAGCTTAAGCACGAAAAACCAAACCATAAACAATTTTGGAGCTGAGCGTTGATTTGGAAAAACAAATGTCATTTTATTAAAAATCTTATAAGTTGTTTTATTTTCGATGATTTTTGCAGTAGATAAAACAATTGATTGAAGTTTAAGTTTATTATCACCAAATTGAAATTCAAACTCATCGTTAACAATTTTTTCGAAATTATCGATTTCAAAATCAAAATGGTGTTTTAAATCTTCCCCTTCGGAATTCAACTCGTCATCGAAAAGTCCAAAAAATTCGTATTCATTACATTCGTCTTCCTTTGTTGGATTATCAACCACTTTATTGCATGTATCATTTTCAAAGCCTAAGGTTGTCTAATTTAATTTTTCAAAATCGGAGAAAGGAGGATCAAACTTTTAATTTGGTTCCACACTTGCAAAAGAATCGAAATCCAACCCGATTACCACATTCTCAACAACTTCATTAAGATTTTCATTTTCAATTTCCAAAGTTGTTTGAAAATCGTCAATTTTGAAAAAAAGTGGATTATTATCTAACTCGTCACAAGTTGAGATTTGATTTTGTTTCTAACGAATTTTTTCATAGGTTTCGAGTAATAAACTCATGTGATCGTTGTAAATTTCGTTCATTTGCTCAGCAAAATCTAATTGATAATTATTGATGTGAGAATTTTTAATTTGAACTTGTTGAGAACAAAAATTGTCAATTTCGAAACATGGTGGATTACCATTTGATTCTTCACACGTTGGGATTTGATTTTTTTTCTCATGAAATTTTTTATAGGTTTCACACAACAAATCCCTGTAATCTTTTTCCATTTTCTCAAATAATTCATTTTTTATGATTATTAATTTCAGAATTTTCAATTTGAATTTGTTGAGAGCAAAAATTGTCACTCACACAAAAATTGAAACTATTCCATTGCCAAAACCATTCGAAAAGTGATTCACATTTCCGTTGTGATTTTGAAATTCATTTTGCAGTACGAATTTGAATTGGCGTGGGTTATAATCAAAATCATTAGAATTTGGAAGTGAATTCAAATTTTGATTATTTTGAAAACTTTGATTTTAATTGTTGCATAGATATGAATTACACAACTCCCTCATCCTTTGATTATTTTATGAAATTAAAGACGAAATCGATTCGATGCATTTTCTAAGAGTCGAGGGTTGCTTATCATTTTGAAAAATCTGTTATTCAAAATTCGAATTGTTTATACAATTGTTGTCGTTAAAATATCCATACGAGTTTGATGTGAAACCATATGGATTATATTGATTTTCACAACTGTCGTAAAATTCATGTGAGTAGAGAAATTGAGACATTTACAAGAATGTTTTTTTATAAATGAAAACTATTTACCAAAAGAAATTTATTTTCCAAAAAGAAAATTTGATTTTTGTTTATTTTTGGATTTTCAAATTTTTTCTGAAATGGTTTTTTTTAGATTTTTTTTTTCTATAAAAAACTAACTTAAATTTTAAGTTTTTCAGATTTTTGGATTATTGATTTTGAAAGATTTCAAAGCATAACAATTTAAAAAAAACCAAGTTGAAGAATATTTACAATTTTTATTGTTTTTTATTTGAATTTTTTAAATATGCATGAGATAATGCAACTAAATGAATGTAATGGTTTAATTACGAATTATTTATCATAAATAGTTCCTAACCTAAAATTGTATAATTACACATTGTCTTAATTCAACAAAATAGTTCTCAGGCAGGTAATAGATAGGATTTACCGGTGCACCACGAATCACCGTAGCAATCAGTCGAAGGTTTTAGTACCTTCATAGAAATAATCACTATAATATTTACAAATCACCGTAATATTTATAAATGGTTATTGCTCTGTCGTAGTCTAGACTTCACGAAATTAAATTGTCGAAAAAGGACAACTTGTCAATATACAATTGAGCATTATTGATGTCTAACCGTTATTGTTAATCAAAATTCTAGGATAAAATGCAAAGCAGAAAGTAAACGTGTATTAATAATACAACTACAATATAAAAAAATTCGAAAGTTTTTTAAATGCAAGCAAACAACAATGCAAGACAAATAAAAACAATAGATATGCTTTAAAAGTAGCAACTTTTTTTATAAGCAAACAGAGCAGACAAAAGCAGTAACTCCTTTTTATTTCCTGCAACCTGAAAATAGTCTAACAAGATATATACAATTATTTTTTTTTCTTTTCCTTTTTCTTAAACAAATTAAAACAAACCAAATTAAAATAAAACAAAACAAATTTTCAAAATTCAACTTTTTGTTTAAGGAAAACTAAAAACAAATTGAGCAACTTTTTTTAGTAAGGATTGACTAAAAAAAAGTAAAACAAACAGATTAAAAACAAAGCAAAGAAAATTAAAAAAAATCTATATTCACAGCCTACACCCGCAGGCCCTAATACCCGGCCTAATCGGTTTTTTTCTCTTTTTATATAAAAAAAAGGAATGCTGTAACCAAATCTTCCTCGTTCTCTTGTCAAAAAAAAAAAACTAAATTCCCAGTTCAAATTTGTTTCAATATCTCAAATCTCAAAGTCAAATCCATTAATATCTCGAAATCGAAATCGAAAAAACTTCAAACTTCAGCTGCAGGCGATTTCGAGTTTGCGTTTAAGCTATAGTGGAGTCGAAGTCGCGAGTGATGGCAACGGCGAGTTCGTGAGTGGTTGTTCTAGTCGATGGCCGCTGAGTTCAATTGGTCGAGGATGTGAATACTGTAGCGATGGGTTGTTCGTGAGTCGCGATTGGTGGTTGAAAGGCAAATAATCGGAGATTGGTTGCAGCAGTGATTGTGGAGTTTAGGTGGTTTGAGGTAAGGTTGAAAGACTGTTTTGGTGATGGGGAATTGATGAAATGTGGCTGTAGTTGCTGGAGAGGAGTTTGGAAGTAGGGGTGGGTTGCTGTGGCTCTGGAGTGGTGGGAAATTTCTTGACTGTGGCTGTGTTGATGTTGTTCAGGGAGGTGAGTGATAGTAAATTGAAGTTGAATGTGGCTGTGTTGTGGGTAGTGGAAAGTGTTGGAAAAATGAATAAATGGTTAAAGCAAAAAATTTGGCAAAATCATTTAGTCCCACATCGGGGAAAACTAGCACCTATGCCACTACTTATATTAAGGCATGAGATGTTATTACAAAAGAAAGAAGAGATGAAGGAAAGAGGCAATGGCATGAACAAAGCATGCATATATTTCATATTAAATTAAAAAGGTCAAAGATAAGGGCCTTGGACGATGGCAAAGGACGGTAATACTTCGGCAACCAAACCTGTTGTGCCCGCATCTCAAACTGCTGCATTAGTTGCTCCGACTGTCACCTTCTCGCATGGAGAACGACCAGCTATGAAGACGTCAAAGGAACTTTGGATGTCTCTCGATAAGAAATACAAGACAGAAAATGCTGGCATGAAGAAATTCATCGTCGGTAAATTTCTGGATTTTAAAATGATAGACTCTAAAACAGTGATTAGCCAAATTCAAGAGTTGCAGGTCATTATACATGAGATACATGACGAAGGAATGTCTCTAAGTGAATCGTTTCAAGTGGCTGCCGCTATAGAGAAATTGCCTCCGTTGTGGAAAGACTTCAAGAATTATTTGAAGCACAAACGTAAAGAAATGACAATGGAAGATTTGGTTGTTCGACTCAGAATTGAAGAAGACAACCGAAAATCTGAAAAGAAAGCAACTAATACTATGGTGGCAAAGGCGAATGTGGTTGAAACAGAAAAGAACAACAAAAGAAAGAGGGAAAACAACCCAAACGCAAAGAAGGCTAAGAAGTTCAAAGGAAACTGCCATAATTGCGGGAAGAAAGGACATAAGGCAATCGAATGTCAAGGTCCAAAGAATCAGAACAAGAAGAAAGACCAAGCCAATGTTACAGAATTCGAAACGCTTTCCGAGAATGTCTCTGAAATGAATTTATCCGCAGTGATCTCAGAATGTAACTTGGTTGGCAACCCGAAAGAATGGTTTGTGGACACTGGTGCCACAAGACACATTTGCGCCAACAAGTGGATGTTTTCCGACTATAAATCTGCGACACAGGAAGAGCAACTCTTTATGGGAAACTCGTCTACGTCAAAGGTTGAAGGCAAAGGAAAAGTGGTTCTTAAAATGACTTCTGGGAAAGAACTTACTCTAAACGATGTTCTACACGTTCCAGATATCCGCAAGAACTTGGTTTCAGGATCATTGCTAAGTAAAAATGGCTTCAAATTGGTCTTTGTTTCTGATAATTTTGTATTGTCTAAAAATGGAGTGTATGTTGGCAAAGGGTATGTGAGTGATGGTCTGTTCAAAATGAATGTAATGACCGTTGTACCAAAAGATAGTGATAATAAAATTAATTCTTCTGTTTATATCACTGAGTCATTTAATATATGGCATGCGAGATTAGGTCATGTTAACTTTGATACATTGCGAAAATTGATAAACTTAGAATTTATACCTAAGTTTACAATAAATTCCAATTACAAATGTGAAACATGTGCCGAATCTAAACTAACTAGAACATCCTTTCATCAAGTTGAAAGGAATACGGAACCTCTAGACTTAATACACACAGATGTGTGTGACTTGAAAATGTGTCAAACTAGAGGTGGAAAACGGTATTTCATCACATTTATTGATGATTGTACGAGATACTCTTATGTGTATCTTCTTAGAAGGCAAGGATGAGGCATTTGACATGTTTAAACAATACAAAGCGGAAGTTGAAAATCAACTTAATAAGAAGATAAAAGCCTTAAGAAGTGATAGAGGAGGAGAATATGAATCTCCATTTGAAGAATACTGCGCCGAACATGGTATTATACACCAGACAACGGCACCATATTCCCCTCAATCAAATGGCATAGCAGAACGTAAAAATCGTACGCTAAAAGAAATGATGAATGCTCTACTCATTAGTTCTGGTCTACCAGATAACCTATGGGGAGAAGCTATACTTTCTGCGAATCACATTCTAAATAAAGTGCCTCGAAAGAAGACTTCGAAATCACCGCATGAACTGTGGAAAGGCAGACCACCATCCTACAAATACTTGAGAGTGTGGGGGTGTCTTGCCAAAGTAGAAATACCGAAACCAAAGAAGGTCAAAATTGGACCAAAGACTGTAGATTGCATATTTATAGGATATGCTCATAATAGTGCTGCTTATCGATTTTTGGTGTATAAATCTGAAATTGATGACATTCATGAAAACACCATTATCGAATCTAGAAATGCTAGATTCTTTGAACACATTTATCCTCTTAAAACATCCATTGAAACTATTAATCAAAATTTGAATGAAAGGGATGTTGAAACAGAGGTAGAGGAACCCAGAAGGAGCAAACGTCAAAGGACTTCTAAAACCTTTGGACCCGATTTCTATGCATACATGATATAAAATGAACCTCTAACCTATCAACAAGCAATGTCATCTCCAGATGCTCCTTATTGGAAGGAAGCTGTCAATAATGAAATAGAATCTATTTTGCAAAACCATACATGGGAACTAGTGGATCTCCCTAAAGGATCAAAACCACTAGGATATAAATGGATATTTAAGAAAAAACTCAAGGCTGATGGCTCAATAGATAAGTATAAAGCTCGTATAGTAGTCAAAGGATTCAGACAGAAAGAAGATCTGGATTATTTTGACACTTACTCACCAGTAACTAGAATAACATCCATTAGGATGCTTATTGCAATCGCCTCTATACTAAATTTGGAAATACATCAAATGGATGTAAAAACAGCTTTTTTGAATGGTGAGTTGGAGGAAGAAATATATATGCTACAACCTGAAGGGTTTGTTAGCCCAGGAAATGAAAACAAAGTATGTAAGTTGGTGAAATCACTTTATGGTCTTAAACAAGCACCAAAACAATGACATGAGAAATTTGATGAAACTATGTTATCAAATGGATTCGCTATAAACGAATCAGATAAATGTGTTTACGTGAAATACACACATCTTGGATATGTCATTGTATGTCTCTATGTTGATGATTTATTGATCCTAGGCAATAATAAGGCCATAATAACATCAACAAAAGATATGTTATCTTCTAGATTCGATATGAAAGACCTAGGACTGGCTGATGTAATATTGGGTGTAAAAATTGTGAGAACACCACAAGGATATGCATTATCTCAATCACATTACATAGCCAAGATACTTGAAAAATTCAAGCAATACAATATAACTATTGCAAAATCACCAGTAGATATGAACAAAAATTGGGTTAAGAACACCGGTGACAGTATATATCAACTGGAATACTCTCGTGTATTAGGAAGTATCATGTATGTAATGAACTGCACAAGACCAGATATCGCATATGCTATAAGTAAACTCAGTAGATTTACCAGCAATCCTGGTAAACATCATTGGAAAGCGATAATAAGAGTTCTTGGATATCTGAAATATACACAGAACTTTGGTTTGCATTATTCGAATTATCCTTCAGTAGTGGAAGGTTACAGCGACGCAAATTGGATAACCGGATCACATGATACTAAATCCACAAGTGGATACGTATTCACATTAGGAAATGGAGCAATCTCGTGGAAATCATCCAAACAAACTTGCATAGCAAGGTCAACAATGGAATCAGAATTCATTGCTCTGGATAAAGCCGCAGAAGAAGCAGATTGGATTAGGAGTTTTCTGGAAGATATTCCAAATTGGGAAAAACCAGTACCTCCAATATATATACATTGCGATAGTCAATCTGCTATAGGAAGGGCTAACAGTACACTGTATAATGGTAAATCTCGACATATTCGTCGTAGACATAAAACCATAAGACAACTTCTCTCTAATGGAGTTATCACTATAGACTATGTAAGGTCAAAGGATAACATAGCGGATCCACTAACAAAAGGCTTGCCAAAAGAGAAAGTTCAAACCTTATCGATGGGAATGGGCTTAAGACCTATTAATTGAAAAGTTTTCTAAAACGGAAACCCACCTAGTTGACTGGAGATCCCAAGATCTAGGTTCAAAGGGACAACTAAGTTTAAGATAAACTTGACGACACTACTCAATTAAAAACCATTCCTATGATAAGTCAGTGCACAACCCGTCGGAGAATAGGATAAGCTTTGCTTTTAATGATGTCTATACTGTGGTATTATAAAGAACCAAGTGGGGTATTACGGGATACTCTTTATAGAATCACCTATGTGAGTGCGAAGGCGCCGCTTCAAGAAGGATTGTAAGGTCGAATTCTTTAAGCACTTATAAAACCAAGGCGGTGTTCATGGCAAAAACGAACACAAACAGAGAACCAAGGAGTTAAAGAACATTTATCACGTGTTATCTTTATAGACTTACACAAACGGCTTACAGTTCAAAGACAGTCTAGTCCACTGATTCGCTAGTTAGTTATAACGATAAACACTAGGAAAAGTTCAAGGCCTTTGTGCTACTTTTACCCATATGATAAATGTTTCGCAATTTTAAGAACAGATCATATAACCACTCATTCATGTGGGGGATTGTTGGAAAAATGAATAAATGGTTAAAGTAAAAAATTTGGCAAAATCATTTAGTCCCACATCGGGGAAAACTAGCACCTATGCCACTACTTATATTAAGGCATGAGATGTTATTACAAAAGAAAGAAGAGATGAAGGAAAGAGGCAATGGCATGAACAAAGCATGCATATATTTCATATTAAATTAAAAAGGTCAAAGATAAGGGCCTTGGGCCTTGGGGCTCTTGGGGTCTCGTGATCGATTGGGCCTCCAAATGCGAATGGGCTCGCTGCCCAGCAAAACGGTTATTTTTTGAATTCGGCCGCGCAAACGCCAACGGAAGTATCTATTGGTAAAGGGTCGCAACCTTTCCAACAGTCACAGCCGTTGCAATTCAAACAGAAGTACCCGTTCCTGAACAGATGCCTCTTCACAGCCTATATAAAGGCCTGCGAAAATCAAATTAATTACATTGATTTTCTTACTCTTCTTCTCCGTCATCCACTGCTCTGTTCTGTAAAAACAAAATCCTACCTTGAGTTCATCGTCGCTCTGCGGTTGTAGCGCAACATCGCAGAGTACGGTCCGTTTAACCTTGGGAGGCGAATTGCTCATCATCTCCTCTGCGCCAGTGGGAGAGCAATATTGCTTTAAGGGAACAGTATCGACTACTGGACTCGGACAAATTGCACGCACACGGACTGTGATTGAACGGTACTGCCTACCTTCTTTTTCACTCGTCATATGGTACTGTATACTATACTGAATTGCAAACATTCCGATAGTAATTGTTGTTTGCATTCGTTTTGCTTTGCTGGTTTTGATATACTTAGACTAACAGAAAGAAGTAAGAAATGAAGAAGCAGGATGTTGTACTTGTGACTACTGTGTGTAGAGGCAGCAAATATGAAGTGGTAGGCCTGTGGTGATCTGAGGCAAGTGTTGGCTGTTGCGTGTGATCTACATTGAAGATGGTGGGAAGTTTGCAATGTGATGAACAGTGGAGATAGGGGTAAGTGATGAAGTAAACGTGGTTGTTTGGGCAGCAGTGGAGTTATGATGCTGAGTTTGGTTTAAAGTTGAAGTCTGCACACTGGAAGTATGAACTAGGTTGGTTGAAGTAGCTAGAAGTGATGTTGGTTAGACTATTAGGACAGCGACAGTGTGTGATAATGAGAAGTGGGTGTTGATAGTTTGAATGTTGGAAGTTGAAGTTGTCATATGATATGCACAGTTTGTAGGTGGTCGTGGCAATGTTTTGGAGCCGTTTCAGGTTGATGGGGCTGTTGTTGTATGTTGTGCAAGGTGGATGTATGGTATCACAGAGGAAATGTTGGTCAGTTTGTATGTGTTGTGTTGCCAGGGAAGCAAATGGATGGTGGTGGTTGATAGAAGAAGTTTTTTATGGTAGTGAGATGGTGAAGTGTTGATTGGCATTGATGGAAGTTGTAATGTCGAAGGTCGGAGATGGAGTGTTGATGGGTTGGTGTAGAGGCAAGAGTAGTGGCACTGTAGTGTTGCATCAGAGAGTTGAATCAACAGCACAATGCACAAATGTACACACTCTTTTTTTTCTTTTTTTCTTTTGGTAAATGCAAAGTAATAAAAAGAAGGGGAAATTAATTTAAAGGACAAAGATTTGTATATTTTATGCCTTAAGGACACGATCTCAATATTTTTACCACAAGGACAAACATTCTTTTAAAAATTATTCATAAGAACAAACATTTTTCAAAATTATTCATAAGGACAACAAAAGTGCTACCGAGCTAAAACTGATACCTAAAAACTGCTACCGATAACTGCAAACTGATACCTAAAAACTACTATCAATAACTAAAAACTGATACCTACAGAAAGTTGTCCTTCAGGATAAAATATTGAAGGTCTGTTCTTGAGACTAAAAAGCTGTGAAATTTTGTCCTTGACAATAATTTCCTGTAAAAAAAAATGTAATTGTTAAAAGAGATTATAAATGCAAAATTGTAAATGCAAATGCGATGCAATAATTTTTTTTTATGTGGATATGAAAATGAAAAAAAAAACTAGAAAACAAGCACACAACACAATGAACACAAAAATTACACAACACACCCTCAATTTTTTTTAAATGTAAGTAAACACACCACAAACACACAATAAAATTCAAACAAAAATAATTCTGAGAATAGAAAATCAAAATCAAAGCAATTTCATGACAATGTTGCCAAAAACTTGTTTAACGACGGAAATTCTATCGGTTTAGAAAATCGCCGAAAAATTTATAATAAAAATAACCGCAAGCGCACGACGTACAAATGCTAGTACGTAGCGAGTACGAGTCGATCCGCAGGGAATTGTTAGATTTACATTTCTATTCAATCAAATTGAACCAAAGTCGAGAGATTGTATTACCTACAAAGAAAATGTAAAAACTACAACTACAAAAGTGAATTAAAACTATGAGAATAAAATGATAATTTAGAGATAATTATACTCCCTAAATCACATAGTTCAACAAAATATGAAATTATGATATCTCTTTTTTGGTCGTTAGTGAGTTTAATTGATGCGTTTATCATAAGTATGACATATTTGTGCTATTAATTAGCTCAGTATAAGTCATCAAACTATAACACACCTCTGAAACCACTTACTAACTCTAATGAAAAATGACAACAAGTTGAAAATAAAATCTATTTTAAACATGACCTATTAACTATTGATTAGAAATATAGACCATCAAAATTTAATTTCAACATTCACTTCATTGTCGTAATCATATTTAGATGAAGAGGCAGTTTGTGTTTTGTTTGTTTAAGCATAGCCTATTTGTTATGAACAACATAGACTATCAAATTCAAAGCTAAACAACAACATTTAACCACATCCACCAATTCCATTAAGTACAAAAAGAGAGAAATAATTGTCAAAATGTTGAAGACATAAGCTTCATTACTCCTAAATTGAAGGGGTTTAGCCTCTCATTTTTGTTATCATATCAACAATTGTAGCATGCAACATATAACAAAACAAGAAGAAAAAAGAGAGCTAAATGAAATAAAAACTAAGCTAATCTAATTGCATAAAATAAAATCTACACTACTAACATAGAAAGAAAGAATTAAACAAGAAAAGACTTGAACTTAAATTGCCTGAAAATAAAATTACATGAAAAGAAATGGCTAAGTAGTCATGAAAAGAAGGAAGAGCTTTATTTTATTTTTCTCCTAAACTAAAGAGCTAAGAAGAAGAGAGCCTAAGAGAAGAGACTAATTACATAAACATAAGGCGTATTTATACATGTATGAAACCCTAATTCATTTTTTTGAGAACTACCCAAACTACCCTTTTAGGAAGTGTAGTGGCCAAGTAATCATTAGCATAAGACAATCCACCAAATAAATGTGCATGAAGTTTTAATGGTCATTAGCATGTGCATTAGCTCTAATTTGTACATTATGGTAGGTAGGGTCCTCCACGATCCATGAAATGAATTATTTCCATCTTCATTTCTTTGTATTCACATGTGCATGCATATTTTCCATAAAACCCTCTTCCATTTGAAGCCAAATAATTTGAAAATTTCCAAGTAAATTTTCACAAATTAATATATGCACAAAAATGATCATTTTCCCCATATATGTAGACGAATATTTGACGGTTTGAAAATAATTTGAATTATGGTTTAAACATGTTTAAACACCCTATATGATCATTTTAATTAAATTCGATAAAATATAGAAGTAAAAATATGCACATTTAAGTGCACATCAATGTGTTACTTGGCTTTATAAACGGACACTTGATGTTCAAACGCTACATGTCAGAAAGAACAAATGGATATTGGATAGTGGATGCTCAAGACATATGACTGGAAATATGGAGATTTTGAAAGATATAGTTTACAAAGATGGTTGATCAATAAATTTTGGATACAACTCTAAAGAATATATGATTAGCATCGATAATTCTAGAACTTATACTATTTCTAATATTTTGTAGTTCGAAATTTAAAGAATAATCTGTTGAGTGTTATTCAATTGTGTGATAAGGTTTCAAAATTAAATTTTTAAAAGTTAAATGTGATATTGAAGATAATGAGTCAAACATTATCTTTATAGGCATTAGAAAACGAAATATCTATATATTGAGTATGAAAATATCAAATGATAACTTGTGTCTTTTGGCTAAATCAATTGTCCCTTGGATTTGGCATAAAAGATTGGTCATTTGAATTACAAACTAATATCTAAAATTGCTAAAAATGATCTACTTAAAGGTCTTTCCAAAATGAATTTTAAAGTTAATAATTTATGTGATGCATGTCAATTAGGAAAACTTAGAAATAGTTCTTCTAAATCAAAAGATATGATTTCTAGCTCTCAACCTCTTGAACTTCTTCATTTAGAACTTTTCGGTCCCTCACAGATGCAATCTATAAATCATAATGGATATTTATTTGCAATCATAGATGATTATTCTAGGTTTACCTGGATGATTTTCTTGAAACTTAAAAGTGATGCTTTTGAAATGTTTAAAATCTTTGTTAAACGTATTCAAAACCAAATGACCGGTAAAATTAAATTATTTGAAATGATTACTGTGGTGAATTCGAAAATGAAAATTTTGAGAATTTTTGTAATAAGAAGGGTATAACTCATAATTTTTCATGTCTAAGAACATCATAACAAAATGGAGAGGTAGAACGTAAAAATAGGATGATCCAAGAGTGAGCCATGCTAAATGATAGTAATTTACCTAAAAATATTTGGGCTGAAGCAGTTGGTACTACATGTCATATATTAAGTAGAATTTTAATAAGACCATTAACTAAGAAAACACCATATAAATTATTTTAATATAAAAATCCTACATTACCATACTTTAGAATTTTTGGTAGTAAATGTTTTTTTTAAATAATAAATATAATTTGGATAAACTTAATGCTAAATCAGATAAAGGAAACTTTATTGGATATTCAAATAGAAAAGCTTATAGAGTTTTCAATAGTAGAACTAATACTATTGAAGAGACATTACATGTCTCAATTGATGAGAATTTTTAATTTTATAATCCAAATACTGATGAAGAAGAAAATATTGATAACCCAAACGAAACTAGTAATAATGAGATTGTCGAAAATGAAAATAATAATAATAGTTCATAAAATTCATGTCCAAATAAAAGAACAAGTTGCTCAAAAGATCATCATATAGAAAATATACTTGGAAATATTGAATCTATTGTTAAAACTAGATATCAACTAAATAAAATGAGCAACGTTGCTTTTATTTTAACTATTGAACCTAAAAATCCGAAGGGAATATCATTTGATGTTTCATGGATTCTTGCCACTTAAGAGAAATTGAATCAATTTACAAGAAATGATGTATGAGAATTAGTCCCAAGACCTGAGGATAAATCCATAATAAGAACTAAATGGATATATATAAACAAAATAAATGAACAAGGAGAGGTTGTGAGAAATAAAGCTCGATTAATTGCACTATGTTATTATCAAGAAGAAGGAATATATTTTGATGAAACCTTTTCATCCATGGCAAGACTAAAAGCTATACGAATTTTACTTGCTTTCGCTGTCATAATAATTTTAAGTTATATCAAATAGATGTTAAAAGTGAATTTTTAAATTGTTTTATTAAGGAAGATATATATATATATATATATATATATATATATATATATATATCACAACCCCCATTTTTTGAAGATGGAAAACTACCTAATTGGGTTTACAAATTAAAGAAGGCTTTGTATGGTCTGAAACAGGCTCCAAGAGCTTGGTATGGTAGACATAAATCACATCTAGTACAATCAAATATTGAAATAGGCAAAGTAGATAGTGCACTTTTTACTAAAAGAGATAAAAATAATATTCAGATAATACAAATAAATGTAGATGATATTATTTTTGGATCTACCAACGGTAAACAATAAAGAATTCTCAGAAATAATAACTAAGAAATTTGAAATGAGTCATATAAACAAATAAATTATTTTCTAGGATTACAAATGAAATAACCAAGCAATGGAATTTTTATTAGTCAAGAAAAATATGCTAAAGATTTAGTTAAGAAATTTGGCATGTCAAAAACCAGTAGCAAACCAACTCCCACGGAAATTAATGAAAATTAAATAAAGAAGAAAATTCAAAAGATGTAGATAAAAAATTTTATAAATGAATGATAGGATCTCTACTCTATATAACTTCCAGTAGACCTGATATAATGCATAGTGTTTATTTCTACGCAAGGTATCAATCGCAACCTAAAGAAACTCATTTAAAATCCATAAAACGAATTTTGAGATACGCAAACAACACGTTAGACTATTGACTCTTTTAGGGAAAATAAGACTCCATTGAATTAATTCATATTGTGATGCTGACTATGCTGGCTGCAAATCAGACCGAAAATGTACACGTGGAACTTGTCACTTTTTGGGACACTCTTTGGTTTCCTGGTTTAATAAGAAGAAAAACTCCGTATCTCTGTCTATGACAGAAGCAGAATATATTTTAGCAGCATTAGCATGTTCACAGGTTATCTATATGCAACAAATATTAAAAGATTTTGGTTTAAATTTTACTAAATCACCAATATACTATGATAATACAAGTGTGAATAATCAATCTAAAAATCCGACTCATTATGCTAGAAATATAAGACACCATTTTCAAAGAGATAATGTAAATAAAGAAATAATAACACTTGAATTTATAAGCATTGAAAATCAAATAGCTGATATATTTACAAAACTATTGCATCAAACATCTTTTACTAAGTTAAGAAGAGACTTAGGAATTTGTTCTCTATCGAAAATATAAAACTAATGAAGTAAAAATTATAAAATATAAAGCAAAACAAAATTATCAAAACAATACTATGTATGTCGACATACCCTAGTCTCATATTTTGACATATAACAATAATTTCTATTTTTTAAATTTCCCTCTTAAATTCAGATTAGTGGTTATATAATTACCAATTTTGACTTTCTTCTTCATTTTTATGTATTCTCTCTGTTTTAAACTTCTAAAACAAATTAACCATGGCCTCCTCTAATCCTAAACGTTCTAAAGTAGAAAATTCATTATTTTCCTTCCCTTATCCTACCCAAGTCCCATTTCAGGACACTACTACATCCAAGATGACTAAAATGGAGGGTGAAATGAAGAATATTCTATAAATGCTCACTGAATTTTAAGTAGTGCAACTTTGTATGACTAAAGAAAAGGAGAAACAAAGCATAATTCTTCGCAATTTGCAAAAATATCTAGTAGATAATCCTATGAATCCAATAATTATTGAAGATGATTCTGCAAACTTGGTCATTCATAACCCTATTCAAGGCAGGGATGACGAGGAAGAAGAGGGAGAAGATGAAGAAGAGGAAGAAGAAGAGGAGAAGGAGAAAGAAAACATGAAAGTAGATAACGAAGTCCGATGCATCGGAGAAGTATGTTTAGATCAAGATGGTAATCTTGTGGAACAAAATGGGAACATTTGCCTTCATTATCTTCATTGTCCCATTCACAAATCCTAATTCATTAGAAATTAATGTTAGATAATATTTGATTTGTTTTGATTGCTTTGAATGTGTGATATGTATATTTGATTTGATTTGACAAGTTTAATTCAGACTTATATGTATAGTTTAAGATTTGACTGGATTGTGATTACTTTGTATTATGATATTGAATGAATATATAGTTTGGTATCGTCTCCATTAATGATTTATGTTATCAATCATCATTTGTTATGTATCATTCCTAACATTATTACTATAGTAACTTAGTTATGGGGAGTTGTAGTTAGTTTGTTTATTTTTTGATGACAAAGGGGGAGAAATATGTAAAATCTAGGCATAGATTAAGGGAGAGTTATATTATATTTTATATACATTGTTGTCATCATCAAAAAGGGGGAGATTGTTAGAACCTTAGATTTTGGTTTTGATGATAACAACTATAGGACATTATATATATATACATACTAATGTTTTATCAAGATATATACAGTATATAGTGCATGATATTACACAGGAGTTAATTAAAAAAATTGTATAGTATCAAGAGTAGATTCAAGATGCTAATATAAAGTTTAAAGAGTTCAAGAACGAAGACTCATGAGTATTGAAGAGTTCAAGATTTGAAGATATTCCAGATAAGTTATAGAGCCATAGAACTTATGTTAATACCTTGATGGCATTTTCCCGATCTCCCTCGCCATCTCTAATTTTGTTTCAAATTGTTTTTCAAATATTCTGTTTTTAAAATAATCTTTTCAAACTATTTCCCGGAATGATTTTTAATCTCTTATACTTATAAAAATATTGTTTTAGTATTTTTAAGTTTAAACATATTTAATTTTTGTTTATTCTTTAATAAGCTATAACTATATGATTTTTTATATATTATTGAATACTTTTTATAAATCTTTCAAATTATTTTACAAAGTTTTATTAAGTTATATCTTGATTAAAATATGTATAAACTATATTTAAATGATTCTACAAAGTATCAAATTGTTTTACAAAGCAACGGATTTTCAAAATAATATTTTTAAAGTGTTTTTCAAATTTGTGAAGTGTAACAACCTGGATTCCGGCGCTCAAAAATCGACATCCATACATCACCCGTATTCGAATGTCGCAGATTCAAACGTTGAAATCCGATTCGCCGGAGCTTATAACACATTAGATGAATAACAACACAGCGGAAAGAGAAAAGAATTTTTATTGATATACAAATGGATACAACAATCTGATACAAATGAAATATCAATATCAGAGCCAAAGTTCAACAGCGGAAAGAAATCTCCAACACTATCTTCAAGAGAGAAAGAGAGATAGAATCCAACAGACTGCATCCCCATTGCCAAAGCTCCAAAGACTCCAAACCAAAAAGCTCGAACCACAGTTATAAAAAGAAATCCGCTATGCTTTTTGAAAAATGAAACTACCATAAGGCCTCCGCCACACACACAATGCAATCGCACACTTGGAGGAGATTTCTTCTTATGATAGTCAAACATGCTTGATACGCGAAAATCTTTTTGATATTATTATTAGTGCATAGTGTGAAAACATTTCGAAAGTGTAATATTAATCTTAGCCATCATACTACCATTATAGTACCTACTGTAGCTACCATGTTAGATGGCAGGTTATACAACTAAAACCGCACAGGACGCGTATTGGGTGATTGGATTTCCAACAAATGGTCAAGCCTAAGGAACTTCCTTTTCGAACGGGTACGCCTCTGGAGGGACGCCCTGAGAACCTAACCGGATCTCTGCCAACACAAGGCCGGGTTACCTCTGTAACTAGGTAACTAACTGTCACGAGTATGCCATCCTCTGGTCGTCACCGATCTTTATCCGAGGCCTCACCAACAAATTTTCCAACAACCACATAAGTTAAATATCTCGGCTCCATACCATAATACTACTTTTTATCCAGAAGGAAATGCATATACTCTAAAAGGCACGACCCCCGTAACCTTGCTGCATCCTTCCTGTTTTGACCATTTCTAGGGTGTGAGATTCGATGAAGTCTTGTCCCACAAAGCTACGCTTTTCACAAAAGCCATACTTCGATCAACCAATGATCAGCACTTAGCATGCCACATTACCAATTTGGGAATATATCACTAGTAAATATCAATTACATAACCTCTGAGCTCGTATGTATCAAAGAAGGGTGTCAAGCTAAGAGAATAAATTCTCCGCCACCAAACAGAAATGTATTTGATAAAAACCAGCTTTACATCTCAAAGTGTAACGTCAGACATACATCCATACAAGTTCATCCTGGGTCTTAATGGAACCGAAGGCACTTCAAAAGAAGTCCTTGCAAATTCGGATATTCCATAATCATGTCCGGACATCCCATCACATAGGGTAATCAAAATCTCTATACCGGGGCCATTCAGTGCAGAGACATTCGACAAGTAATCCTTTTGCTTTCGAAAATACCCGATCCTCAACCACCGTCTTCAATCGCTATCCATTTCGTCGTATCATTTATTCGAAATGGGTTTTATGATAAAAAATCCTCTCTCGGCTAATCCGAATAATGCGCGCTTATTTTTAAAAGCATATGGATATATTGGGATCTTAGTTAAGTCGCAACTTTTTAGCCCAAAACCTTTCTTGGTTTAAACAAATTTCCATTATAACATTTTAAACAAAAGATTCACCTTTAAGATCCTCTTCAATTTGACTCAAGTTTTACAAAATCTTTAACAAAGATTCATTCATAGCTTTCAAAACTATTTTCATTTCAAATTTGATTTACCCATAACTCGAAATCCTTCCAACGAAAACCGAAAATTCTTTCTTTATGAAAGCTGATATCATTTAAAAACAAGGGTTTTTTCGTTCTGGGAAAATCCAATTAAATTTGCTCAAATTATAGCCCTTTTAAAGTATAAATCGGAAAATCGACGAACTGTCGCACACTCGGCAAGTTCTATTTGGATTAAATTTAAATTCCTAAAATAATTCATTTAAAATACTTTAAAAACGGTTTAAAATCCTTATATATAATCTGTATAACCCTTTTTAAACCATAATATTATTTTAATTTCAAAACTTCAACAAACCATATCATATTCAAATATAATTTAGTTTCCAAAATTCTCTTTTCAAAAGTTTAACTCAAATCACCTCCAAACCATTTTGGATCAAAAATTCAACTTTTTAAATTATTTTTGAATAAAATAATATTAAATTCAAAATACCCATGACTTAACCAATTTCCCATGAAATCCATATTTGTGTGTGTTGTGTGTCAGGGTTTGGCAAACAACAATAAACAACCATTATAAATCCAAGCACAACCAATATCAATAAGCGGTATAATCCTATAACGCTTATCTTTCATTCATAGATAAACAAGTAAATTCATCACAGATAAATAAATCACAGTTCATAGCTTAATCCAAAATAATTCATGTCACGGAACATCACACATTAGAGATGTCAAACAATTCCAGGCATTCAATATAATCCAAATATCCACAAGCAAGATTAATTCAATCACTTGATTATTATTAATTTGATCAACTCCAAAATAAATCAATTACTTATGAATTAATCACCTAACCCTGCTTAATTATCCATTAATTACAAAATATTTGTTGTTACTTTAATTAACTAATGAAAATTAATTAATCTTTCTTAATTATCTATCTTAATTAATTGTCCTTAATTAATTACATAAATTAATTAACCTCAAATAAATTAATTAATTAACCTTAATTAATTATCCTTTAAATAAATAATTCATCCTTAATTAATTATCCTTTAGTCATTAATTAATTAACCTTTAATTAATTAATTAATTAATTAACTTCAATTAATCTCATTGAGTAATTATCATTTAATCACTAGATTAACTAACCTTTAATCATTGATTAATTATCCCTAATCATTAATTAACCTTTAATTAATCAATTAATTAACCTTTAATAATTAAATAATTAACCTATAATTATTTAATTAGCCTCAAATTACTTACATTAATTAATTATCTTTTTAAGTAATTAATTATCCTTTAATTACTTATATTAATTAATCACTAATTAATTACACTAAGTAATTATTCTCTAAGTAATCATCCTTTAATTACTTACATTGATTAATCATCCTTTAATTAATTACATTAAGTAATTTATCCTTTAAGTAATTAATTATCCTAAATTAATCACATAATTATCCTAATATATAATCAATTTAAAAATCAAATCAATAAATCTTAAAACCGATTAGCTTTAAACCTTTAATCTTTGAAAAAAAATTATGATTAACCCATAAATTAACTTAGACCTTTAAGTAAATTAATAACTATAAACATCTTTATCTTATTAATAACTTCTTATTTAAGCTATTTAATTTTAAAATAAGCTTAAGAATTAATTAATGAAACTATATATATATATTAAAACAGGGGTTTTTAGACTCAAGGAAAAAGTTAGAGAAAAATTTAGTTTCAGGGATAAGAAGTTTGTTTTTTAGACTGATGGACACTTTTTTATTGTAATTCACAGAATGATAGTTGTAATTATCATTTTCAGTTTACATTAAAAAGTGTCCTTCAGACTAAAAAGCAAACTTGCTGTCCCTGAGACTAATTTTTTTTGCAACTTCTTCCTTGTGCCTTTTTACCTATTGTATAAAAGAATTAGTTTAACAAAATTTGTTAAAACTTGATTAAACTCTTAAAACTTGTTTAAATTTTAAAATTTTAAAACTGTTATATCATGAACCTGAGATTAACTCGAGTACCCTCCCGAGCCAAACAACAAAATCCCCGAGAAACTCACGTCCTTTATTTACTTCGAGACAAACCTTCATCGACATCGAGCAAACCCCGAGGAAACTCGTCTTCCCCAATACCACAAACCATTCCTAGATTCAAATGTGCACATGTGCACGTGCACGCCCGCCCTGACCTCATCCGATCATCGTCGCGACCTTCGACACATCGCCGACGACCTCTCTGACTCACCCGACTACCCAGTATGACGGTATCACCTAAAAATCGAATTCAAGCTATCAAGCATCTTCCTGGAACCCAACCGATCAACAAAGAATGCCTTGCGCCGCCGCAATCAACCATCCGGAACCTCGCCGTTCCACCTAGAGACGCATCGCACATCAACGATTCAATTCCCTCCATACCGGTTGCTTCTTATTCACCCATGACGACTCACGAGTTTGAGAAACAATGGCTTACCCAGACAGCTCGCAAACCCTAAATTGACATCGTGCCACCGCCACCTATAAACCCTTCCACCGTTTTTCCCTTGACCGTCGTCACACGAGCCACCCCCAGACCCAAGCTCGACGTCCATCAGTCACTGATCGCCGCGGAATCGACGAAAATACATTTCTCGTTCGACTCGAGATATCTCATCATATACGGTTTAAAAATCATGAAATCTTTATCTAAATTCATTATTTTCAAACATGAATTTGTTTACATAATCAAAATATGGAATTAGGATTATTGATTTCTGACTTGTATTAGTTCATCTCTGCTATTTTCTTCTTCCAGTTAAAGATACTTTTAAATTTTACTTGAAAATATTTTTGAAACCAATATCTTTTTATTACAAGCATCTCTTGTTTATATATCAAACCCTATAGAAGATTAGGGAATGAGAGACTGAATTTTTTTCTTTATGTTTTAAAAACCTATAACTTGAATAGAGCCTTATAAATATATATGTACAAACATTCATACACAAACAGTTGCATATATATATATATGCAAGCTTAATATACATTCATACAAACAATATTCACTGCTTCACTTCAAGCATCAATCACAACATCAAGGTATAGGTCAGTAGTTTACTCACCTGATACAAAAACAGAGAAGCTCTTTGACAAATCTGGAAATGATAATTGATCTAATCTGAATCTTTGATGTTGGAATTGAATCATTGCTTGATATACATTGAGTTGAGCTTTGAATCTATCTGATTGTTAAGTTGAATCTATCTTTGAATTTGAATTTGTTGCTTAGTTTTAGTTGATTTTTATTTTGTTTTAGTTCAAAGATGAGAGAAGGGTTTAAACTTTGAACTGAAAATAAAATGAGCAACCTGGTTTCTTCTCTATTACATATTATTTATAATTTAAATTAAAAGAAAAATTTACTCGCCACTTGTGAATGCAAGCTATACTTGGTTAACACTTGTTAATGCATGTTTTTATTGTTTTACAAATGTCATAAGTATAAATATTTTGTTTAAACCCCTTTGTTAAATTTTATTTAATTTTATATTTACATAAGGTTATGCTTTTATTAATTATGTTTATATATGTTAATATGTATTATGTCTAAATTAATTCCTATATATACAACCCATGTATAAATTAAAAGAAAATATATTGATCCTTATTTAAATCTTAAACTCAAGCTATTATACTTATTATGTTTTATACATGTATTATGTTAATAAATTCTTATAAATTTATACTTATATATCTTTTTAAAAGAAAATGATTTAAAATCTAATTATACAATAATAAGTCATACATACATACATACATACATACATACATACATATATACATACATACATATATATATATATATATTAGTTTCTAAAATATAGAGTTTTAAATCCAATTTATTTACAAGATATTTTTTTTTGAATTTCAAATCAAAATCCTATTTACTATGTATTTTCAATCACAAACAAAAACTTATCTTATTTATTTTGAAAATTTTCAAATTAATTCACAATTTAATCCAAAAATTTATATTAATTACCAATTTAAATTTGACTTAAAAACGGGATCGTTACAGAATCCCCCCCTTAAGAAAATTTCGTCCCCGAAATTTGCTAGACAGGGAGACAAAAAAGAACATATGCATACACACAAAAGATAGAGAAATGGTCTATCAGATCAAACTGAATGTTTATTCTGCATTTGGCTTACCAAATCAGAATATCATCAATAAACACGAGAACGAACTTATTCGATCTTTACGAAATACTCGGGTCAACATGCATACGAAATATGCAGAGGCCATTGGTTAGTCCAAAGGGCATAACTAACCATTCATATAATGTGTCTGGACCCCAAAGAATAGATAAATGGATACAATCTTTTGAAATTCTCAACTGATGGAATCCTTGAGCTAGATCCATCGTGGAAGAAATTGATTGCATGGTTCTCAATTCCGGACAAAAGAAATTCTGGAACAATATGGATTCCAAAACTCATATCAGAATACCCTAAAGTATAAACTAGCTTGTCCCTCTTCGGACTTGAATCCTCAGAAGAAATCACAACAAAATTTTCAAGTTTGGTTTTAACCGAAATCATTTTATTGATACAATTTAGCTTCATATTTTTGTTAACCAATTTATTTCAAGTAAAATTTCAAATTTATTAGAGTTAAAAATGGAAAGGCATATAATGCTGTTCAAATACTTGCCTGAACTCATCCTACGTGAACTTATCCTCCGATTCAGCCAAAGTAATGGTCTCCATCACACCAAAGCTTCTTTTTGTAGCTTCCAGGAAGCCATCAAAGAATTGAAATTGGATGGTGAACAAAGAAGATTAATGGTAAAAGTTGTTCCTTGTTATTACAGGGTATCGACCATTTGTAGTGGTATTCCCCTGTCCCCTACCTCGTCCTCTTCTTGCCTCATTCTCGCTATCAGTGAATAGTAAGAGAATTAACTAAGTTATACGGACAAGATATCTTAAGGATACTCATTCTAGGGTATTTCGAACCCTCTCTCTAACGAGTAACCTAATGTGTTATACTCCAAAGATAAAGTTCTTACTCAACATTTAGCTCTGATACCACTTTTAACGACCTGGATTCCGACGGACGAAAATCGACACCATACATCACCGTATTCGAATGCTGCAGATTGAAACGTTGAAATTCGATTCGCCGGAACTTATAACACATTAGATGAATAACAACCCAGTGGAAACAGAAAATAATTTTTATTGATACACAAATGGATACAACAATCTGATACAAATGAAATATCAATATCAAAGCCAAAATACCACACGGAAAGAATTCTCCAACATGGTCTTCAAGAGAGAAAGAGAGATAGAATCCAATAGACTGCATCCCCATTACCAAAGCTCCAAAGACTTCAAACCAAAAAGCTCAAACCACCATCATGCTAGACTTATAGCAAACTCGGTGCAAACCAAAGACTTCTAGATCCAAATCTAAAATCTGAACTGGCTTCTGAACTACAGATAACCTGACTTTAGGCTGCTTGTGGGGAAAATTGTGGGCACCCAGAGTTTAGAAAGGGAATAATAAACTCCAGGTCAGTCATGGACTGGTGTGAGCAAACAAAAATAGTTTAAATTTGAACAAGAGAAATAAAAAGAAACCCGCTATGCTTTTTGGAAAATGAAACTACCATAAGGCCTCCCGCCACACACACAATGCAATCGCACACTTGGAGGACATTTCTCCTTATGATAGTCAAACATGCTTGATATGCGAACATCCTTTTGATATTTTTTATTAGTGCATAGTGTGAAAACATTTCGAAAGTATAATATTAATCTTAGCCATCATACTACCATTATAATATACCTACTATAGCTACCATGTTAGATGTTAGGTTATACAACTAAAACCGTACAGGATGCGTATTGGGTGATTGAATTTCCAACAAATGGTCAAGCCTAAGGAACTTCCTTTTCTAATGGATACGCCTCTGGAGGGACTCCCCGAGAACCTAACCGATCTCTGCCAACACAAGGCTGGGTTACCTCTGTAACTAGGTAACTAACTGTCATGAGTATTCCATCCCCCCGTCGTCACCGACCTTTATCCGAGGCCTTACCAAAAAATTTTCCAACAACCACATAAGTTATATATCTCGGCTCCATACCATGATACCACTTTTTATCCAGAAGGAAATGCACATACCCAAAGGGGCGCAACCCCTGTAACCTTGCTGCATCCTTCCTATTTCGACCATTTCCAGGTGTGAGGTTCGATGAAGCCTCGTCCCACAAAGCTATGCTTTTCACAAAAGCCATGCTTCGATCAACCAATGATCAGCACTTAACATGTCACATTACCAAATTGGGAATATATCACTAGTAAATATCAATTACATAACCTCTGAGCTCGTATATCTCAGAGAAGGGTGTTAAGCTAAGAGAATAAATTCTCCGCCACCAAACCGAAATGTATTTGATAGAAACCAGCTTTACATCTCAAAGTGTAACATCAGATATACATCCACACAAGTCCATCCTAGGTATGAATGGATACGAAGGCACTTCAAAAGAAGTCCTTGCAAATCCGGGTATTCCCTAATCACGTCCGGACTCCCCATCACATAGGATAATCAAAATCTCTATACCGGGGCCATTCGGTGCAGAGACATTCAACAGGTAATCCTTTCGCTTTCGAAAATACCCGGTCTTCAACCACCGTCATCAATTGTTATCCATTTCGTCGTATCATTTATTCAGAATGGGCTTTATGACATAAAGTCCTCTCTCGGCTAATCCGAATATTGCGCGCTTATTTTTAAAAGCATATAGATATATTGGGATCTTAGTTAAGTCACAACTTTTTAGCCCAAAACCTTTCTTTTTGAATGGTTTAAACAAATTTCCATTATAACCTTTTAAACAAAAGATTCAACTTTAAGATCCTCTTCAATTTGACTCAAGGTTTACAAAATCTTTAACAAAGATTCATTCATAGCTTTCAAAACAATTTCCATTTTAAATTTGATTTACCCATAACTCGAAATCCTCTCAACAAAAACTGAAAATTCTTATTTATATGAAAGCATTTATCATTTAAAAACAAAGGTTTTTTCGTTTCGGAAAAACCCGATAAAATTTGCTTAAATTATAGCCCTTTTAAAGTATAAATCGGAAAATCAGCGAACTGCCGCACACTCGGCAAGTTCTATTTGGGTTAAATTTAAATTCCCAAAATAATTCATTTAAAATACTTTAAAAATGGTTTAAAATCCATATATAATCTTTATAACCCTTTTTAAACCATAATATTATTTTAATTTCAAAACTTTAACAAACCATATCATATTCAAAAATTATTTTAATTCAAAATTTCCTTTTTAAAAATTTAATCAAATCACCTCCAAACCATTTTGGATTCAAAAATTCAATTTTTAAATCATTTTGAATAAAATAATATTAAATTCAAAATACGCATGACTTAACCAATTTCCCATGAAATCCATATTTGTGTGTGTGTTGTGTGTCAGGGTTTTGCATACAACAATAAACAACCATTATAAATCCAAGCACAACCAATATCAATAAGCGGTATAATCCTATAACTGTTATCTTTCATTCACAGATAAACAAGTAAATTCATCTAAATAAATCACAGTTCACAACTTAATCCAAAATAATTCATATCACAGAACATCACATATCAGGGATGTCAAACAGTTCCAGGCATTCAATATAATCTAAACGTCCATAAGCAAGATTAATTTAATCACCCGATTATAATTAATTTGATCAACTCAAAATAAATCAATTACTTATGAATTAATCACCTAACCCTGCTTAATTATCATTAATTAATTACAGACCATTTGTTATTACTTTAATTAATTAATGAAAATTAATTAATCTTCCTTAATTATCTATGTTGATTAATTATCCTCGATTAATCACATAAATTAATTAACCTCAAATAAATAAATTAATTAACCCTTGATTAATTATCCTTTAAATAAATAAATTATCCTTAATTAATTATCCTTTAATCATTAATTAATTAACCTTTATTTAATTAATTAACCTTGATTAATCTCATTGAGTAATTATCCTTTAATCACTAGATTAATTAACCTTTAATCATTACTTAACTACCCTTAATAATTAATTAACCTTTAATTAATCAATTAATTAACCTTTAATAAGTAAATAATTAACCTTTAATTATTTAAATAGCCTCTACTTACTTGCATTAAGTAATTATCTTTTTAAATAATTAATTATCCTTTAATTACTTATATTAATTAATCACTAATTAATTACATTAAGTAATTATTCTCTAAGTAATTATCCTTTAATTACTTACATTGATTAATCATCCTTTAATTAATTATATTTAGTAATTTATCCTTTAAGTTATTAATTATCCTTAATTAATCGCATAATTATCCCAATATATAATCTATTTAAAAATCAAATCAATAAATCTTAAAACCGATTAACTTTAAACCTTTAATCTTTGAATTTTTTTTATGATTAACCTATAAATTAACTTAGACCTTTAAGTAAATTAACAACTATAAACATCTTTATCCTATTGATAACTTCTTATTTAAGCTATTTAGTTTTAAAATAAGCTTAAGAATTAATTAATGAAAGTATATATACACTTTAAACTTGATTAATTAAAATAATTTATATTTAAAACCTTTAATTAATCCGAAAATAAACACATATTGTATAAAAGAATTATTTTAACAAAATTTGTCAAAACTTGATTAAACTCTTAGAACTTGTTTAAATTTTAAAATTTTAAAACTGTTGTAACCTGAACCTGAGACCAACTCGAGTACCCTCCCGAGCCAAACAACAAAAATCCCCGAGAAACTCACGTCCTCTCTTTACTTCGAGACAAACCTTCCTCGGCATCGAGCAAACCCTGAGGAAACTCGTCTTCGCCAATACCACAAACCATTCCAAGATTCAAACGTGCACACATGCACGTGCACGCTCGCCCTGACCTCTTTCGATCATCGTCGCGACCTTCGACTCATCGCCGACGACCTCTCCGACTCACCCGATCACCCAGTTTGACGATCTCACCTAAAAATCAAAACGAACTATCAAGCAGCTTCCTGGAACCTAACCGATCAATAAAGAACGCCTTGCGCCGCCGTGATCGACCATCCAGAACCTCACCGTTCCACCTAGAGACACGTCACACATCACTGCTTCAATTACCCCCATATCGGTCGCTTTCGATTCACCCACGACGACTCACGAGTTCGAGAAACAACGACTTACCCAGACAGCTTAGAAACCCTAAATTGATATCGTGCCACAGCCACAGCCACCTATAAACCCTTCCACCATTTTTCCCTTGAACATCGTCACACGAGCCACCCCAAGACCCAAGCTCGACATCCATCCATCACCGATTGCCGCGAAATCGACGAAAATACATTTCCCGTTCAACTCGAGATATCTCATCATATACAGGTTTAAAAATCATGAAATCTTTGTCTACATTCATTATTTTACGAATTTGTTTACATAATCAAAATACCAAATTAAGATTATTGATTTCTGACTTGTAGTAGTTCATCTCTGCTATTTTCTTCTTCCAGTTAAAAATACTTTTAAATTTTACTTGAAAATATTTTTGAAACCAATATCTTTTTATTACAAACATCTCTAGTTTATATATTAAACCCTATAGAAGATTAGGGAAAGAGAGATTGATTTTTTTTATTCATGTTTTAAAAACCTGTAACTTGAACAGAGCCTTATAAATATATATGTACATATATTCATACACAAACAATTGCATATATATATATATATATATATATGCAAGCTTAATATACATTCATACAAACAATATTCACTGCTTCACTTCAAGTATCAATCACAATATCAAGTTATAGGTCAGTAGTTTACTCACCTAATACAAAAACAGAGAAGCTCTTTGACAAATCTGAAAATGCTAATTGATCTTATCTGAAACTTTGATGTTGGAATTTGAATCATTGCTTGATATACATTGAGTTGAGCTTTGAATCAATCTAATTGTTGAGTTGAATCTATCTTTGAATTTGAATTTGTTGCTCAATTTTAGTTGTTCTTTGATTTTTATTTTGTTTTAGTTCAAAGATGAGAGGAGGGTTTAAACTTTGAACTGAAAATAAAATGAGCAGCCTGGTTTCTTCTCTGTTACATATTATTTATAATTTAAATTAAAAGAAAAATTTACTTGCCACATGTAAATGCAAGCTATACTAAGTTAACACTTGTTAATGCATGTTTTTATGGTTTTACAAATGTCATAAGTATCTATTTTTATGTTTAAACCCCTTTATTAAATTTTATTTAATTTTATATTTACATAAGGTTATGTTTTTATTAATTATGTTTATATATGTTAATATGTATTATGTTTACATTAATTCATTTATATACAACCCATGTATAATTTAAAAGAAAATATGTTGATCCATATGTAAATCTTAAACTCAAGCTATTGTACTTATTATGTTTTATACATGTATTATGTTTATATATTCTTATAAATTTATACTATATATCTTTTTAAAAGAAAATGATTTGAAATCTAATTATACATTAATAAATAATCGTATATACATACATACATACATATATATATATATATATATATATATATATTAATTTCTAAAATATAGATTTTTAAATCCAATTTATTAACAAGATATTTATTTTTTTGAATTTCAAATCGAAATCCTATTTACAATCTATTTTCAATCACAAACAAACAATTATCTTATTATTTTGGAAAATTTCAAATTAATTCACAATTTAATCCAAAAATTTATATTAATTACCAGTTTAAATTTGACTTAAAAACAGGATCGTTACAGATTCCCCCTTAAGAAAATTTCGTCCTGAAATTTGCTAGACAGGGAGACAATAAAGAACATATGACTACACACAAAAGATAGAGAAATGGTATGTCAGATCAAACTGAATGTTTATTCTACATTTGGCTTACCAAATCAGAATATCATCAATAAGTACGATAACGAACATATTCGATACTTTACGAAACACTCGAGTCATCAAGCCTACGAAATATGCAGAGGCATTGGTTAGTCCGAAGGGCATAACTAACCATTCGTAGAATGTATCTAGACCCCAAAGAATAGATAAATGGATACAATCTTTTGAAATTCTCAGCTGATGGAATCCTTGGGCTAGATCCATAATGGAAAAGAATTGATTGCATGGTGCTTAATTCGGGACAAAAGAAATTATGGAACAATAAGGATTCCAAAACTCAGATTGGAATACCCTAAAGTATACACTAGCTTGTCCCTCTTCGGACTTGAATCCTCACAAGAAATCACACCAAAATTTTCAAGTTTGGTTTTAACCGAAATCGTTTTATTGATACAATTAAGCTTTATATTTTTGTTAACCAATTTATTTCAAGTAAAATTTCAAATTTATTAGAGTTAAAAAATGAAAAGGCATATAATGCTGCTCAAATACTTGCCTGAACTCATCCTACGTGAACTTATCCTCCAATTCGGCCAAAGTAATGGTCTCCACCACACTAAAGCTTCCTTTTGTAGCTGCCAGGAAGCCATCAAAGAAATTGAAATTGGATGATGAACAAAGAAGATTAATGGAAAAAGTTGTTCCTTGTTATTACAGGGTATCGACCATTTGTAGTAGTACTCCCCTGTCCCCTACCTCATCCTCTTCTTGCACTCATTCTCACTATCCATGAATAGTAAGAAAATTAACTAAGGCATACGACAAGATATCTTAGGGATACTCATTATAGGGTATTTAGAACCCTATCTCTAATGAGTCACCTAATGTATTATACTCCAAAACTAAAGTTCTTACTCAACCTTTAGCTTTGATACCACCTGTAATGACCCGGAGTCTGATGCTCGAAAATCGACATGCATACATCACCTGTATTCGAATACTGCAGATTCAAACGTTGAAATTCGATTCGCCGAAGCTTATAACACATTAGATGAATAACAACCTAGCGGAAAGAAAAAAGAATTTTTATTGATACACAAATGGATACAACAATCTGATACAAATGAAATATCAATATCAGAGCCAAAATACAACAGCGGAAAGAAATCTCCAACTTGATCTTCAAGAGAGAAAGAGAGGTAGAATGCAACAGACTGCATCCCCATTGCCAAATCTCCAAAGACTTCAAAGCTCGAACCACCATCATGCTAGACTTACAGCAAACTCGGTGCAGACCAAAGACTTCTAGATCCAAATCTAAAATCTGAACTAGCTTCTGAGCTATAGATAACCTGAGTCTGGGCTGCTAGTGTGCAAAATTGTGGGCACCCAGAGCTTAGAAAGGGAACAATAAACTCCAGGTCAGTCATGGGACTGGTGTGAGCAAACAAAAATAGTTTAAATTTGAACAAGAGAAATAAAAAGAAATCCGCTATGCTTTTTGGAAAAATGAAACTACCATAAGGCTTCCCACCATGCAATCGCACACTTGGAGGAGATTTCTCCTTATGGTAGTCAAACATGCTTGATAAGCGAAAATACTTTTGATATTATTATTAGTGCATAGTGTAAAAACATTTCGAAAGTATAATATTAATCTTAGCCAGCATACTACCATTATAGTATACCTACTATAGCTACCATGTTAGATGACATGTTATACAACTAAAACCGTACAGGGAGCGTATTGGGTGATTGGATTTCCAACAAATGGTCAAGGCTAAGGAACTTCCTTTCCGAATGGGTACGCCTCTGGAGGGACACCTAAAGAACCTAACCGGATCTCTGCCAACATAAGGCCGGGTTACATCTGTAACTAGATAACTAACTGTCACAAATATATCATCCTCTGGTCGTCACCGACCTTTATCTGAGGCCTCACCAATAAATTTTCCAACAAGCACACAAGTTAAATATCTGGGCTCTATACCATGATACCACTTTCTATCCAGAAGGAAATGCACATACCCTAAGGGGCGCGGCCCCCGTAACCTTGCTGCATTCTTCCTGTTTCGACCATTTACGGGGTGTGAGGTTCGATGAAGTCTCGTCCCATAAAGCTACGCTTTTCATAAAAGCCATGCTTCGATCAACCAATGATAAGCACTTAGCATGCCACATTACCAAATTGGGAATATATCACTATTAATTATCAATTACATAACCTCTGAGCTCGTACATCTTAGAGAAGGGTGTTAAGATAAGAGAATAAATTTTCCACCACAAAACATAAATGTATTTGATAGAAACTAGCTTTACATATGAAAGTGTAACGTCAGACATACATCCATACAAGTCCATCCTGGGTCTGAATGGAACTGAAGGCACTTCAAAAGAAGTCCTTGCAAATCCGGATATTCCCTAATCACATCCAGACTCCCGATCACATAAGGTAATCAAAATCTCTATACCGGGGCCATTCGGTGTAGAGACATTCGACAGGTAATCCTTTTGCTTTCGAAAATACCCGGTCTTGAACGACCGTCTTCAATTACTATCCATTTCGTCGTATCATTTATTCTGAATGGGTTTTATGACATAAAGTCCTCTCCCGGATAATCCGAATAATGCGCACTTATTTTTAAAAGCATATGGATATATTGGGATCTTATTTAAGTCACAGCTTTTTAGCCCAAAACCTTTCTTTTTGAATGGTTTAAACAAATTTCCATTATAATCTTTTAAACAAAAGATTCACCTTTAAGATCCTCTTCAATTTGACTAAAGGTTTACAAAATCTTTAACAAAGATTCATTCGTAGCTTTCAAACTATTTCCATTTCAAATTTGATTTACCCATAACTCCAAATCCTTTCAACAGAAACTGGAAATTCTTTCTTTATATGAAAGCTGTTATCATTTAAAAACAAAGGTTTTTTCGTTTCGGGAAAATCCAATTAAATTTGCTTAAATTATAGCCCTTCAAAGTATAAATCGGAAAATCAGCGAACTATCGCACATTCGGCAAGTTCTATTTGGGTTAAATTTAAATTCCCAAAATAATTCATTTAAAATCCATACATATAATTTGTATAACCCTTTTTAAACATAATATTATTTTAATTTCAAAACTTTAACAAACCATATCATATTCAAATATAATTTTAATTCCAAAATTCCCTTTCCAAAAGTTTAACTCAAATCACCTCCAAACCATTTGGATTGAAAAATTCAATTTTTAAATCATTTTGAATAAAATAATATTAAATTCAAAATACCCATAACTTAACCAATTTCCCGTGAAATCCATATTTGCGTGTATGTTGTGTGTCAGGGTTTTGCACACAACAATAAACAACCATTATAAACCTAAGCACAACCAATATCAATAAGCGGTATAATCCTATAACGCTTATCTTTCATTCATAGATAAACAAGTAAATTCATTACAAATAAATAAATCACAGTTCATAGCTTAATCCCAAAAAAATCATATAACAGAACATCACACATTAGAGATGTCAAACAATTCCATGCATTCAATATAATCCAAACATCCATAAGCAAAATTAATTTAATCACTTGATTATAATTAATTTGACCAACTAAAAAAAAATCAATTACTTATGAATTAATCGCCTAACCCTGCTTAATTATCATTAATTAATTACAAACCATTTGTTATTAATTTAATTAATTAATGAAATTAATTAATCTTCCTTAATTAATTATCCTTAATTAATCACATAAATTAATTAACCTCAAATAAATTAATTAATTAACCCTTAATTAATTATACTTTAAATAAATAAATTATCCTTGATTAATTATCCTTTAATCATTAGTTAATTAACCTTTAATTAATTAATTAATTAATTAACCTCAATTAATCTTATTGAGTAATTATCCTTTAATCACTAGATTAATTAACCTTTAATCATTAATTAATTACCCTTAATTATTAATTAACCTTTAATTAATCAATTAATTAACCTTTAATAATTAAATAATTAACCTTTAATTATTTAATTAGCCTCTAATTACTTACATTAAGTAATTATCTTTTTAAGTAATTAATTATCCTTTAATTACTTATATTAATTAATCACTAATTAATTACATTAAATAATTATTCTCTAATTAATTATCCTTTAATTACTTACATTGATTAATCATCCTTTAATTTATTACATGATGTAATTTATCCTTTAAGTAATTAATTATCCTTAATCAGTCACATAATTATCCCAATATATAATCTATTTAAAAATCAAATCAATAAATCTTATAATCGATTAACTTTAAACCTTTAGTCTTTGAAAACAATTTATGATTAACTGATAAGTTAACTTAGACCTTTAAGTAAATTAGCAACTATAATCATCTTTATATTTTTAATAACTTCTTATTTAAGCTATTTAATTTTAAAATAAGCTTAAGAATTAATTAAAGAAAGTATATATATATATAAACACTTTAAATTTGATTAATTAAAATAATTTATATTTAAAACTCTAACTAATCAAAAAGTAAACACATATTGTATAAAAGAATTAGTTTGACAAAATTTTTTAAAACTTGATTAAACTCTTAAAACTTGTTTAAATTTTAAAATTTTAAAATTGTTATAACCTGAACTCGAGACCAACTCGAGTACCCTCCCGAGCCAAACAACAAAATCCCTGAGAAACTTACGTCCTCTCTTTACTTCGAGACAAACCTTCATTAACATCAAGCAAACCCTGAGGAAACTCGTCTTTCCCAATACCACAAATCATTCCTAGATTCAAACGTGCACATGTGCACGTGCACGCCCGCCCTGACCTCTTTCGATCATCGTCGCGACCTTCGACACATCGCCGACAACCTCTCCGACTCACCCGACCACCCAGTTTGACGATCTCACCTAAAAATTGAAAATGAGTAATCAAGCAGCTTCCTGGAATCCAACCGATCTCGTGCCGCCACGATCGACCATTTGGAACCTCGCCATTCCACCCAAAGACGCGTCACACATCAACGCTCGATTCACCCCATACCGGTCGCTTCCGGTTCACCCACGATGACTCACGAGTTCGAGAAACAACGGCTTACCCATATAGCTTGCAAACCCTAAATTGACGTCATGCCGCCGCCACAGTCACCTATAAACCCTTCCAACATTTCTCCCTTGACCATCGTCATACGAGCCACCCCCAAACCCAAGCTCGACGTCCATCCATCACCGATTGCCGCGAAATCGACGAAAATACATTTCCCATTCAACTCGAGATATCTCATCATATACAGGTTTAAAAATCATGAAATCTTTATCTAAATTCATTATTTTCTAACACGAATTTGTTTTCATAATCAAAATATGGAATTAAGATTATTGATTTCTGACTTGTATTAGTTCATCTCTGCTATTTTCTTCTTCTAGTTAAAAATACTTTTAAATTTTACTTGAAAATATTTCTAAAACCAATATCTTGTTATTACAAACATCACTTGTTTATATATCAAACCCAATAAAAGATTACGGAAAGAGAGGTTGAATTTTTTCTTTATGTTTTAAAAACCTGTAACTTGAATAGAGCCTTATAAATATAAATGTACAGACATTCATACCCAAACAATTGCATACTTATACATATGCAAGCTTAATATACATTCATACAAATAATATTCACTGCTTCACTTCAAGTATCAATCACAACATCAAGTTATAAGTCAGCAGTTTACTCACCTGATACAAAAAAAGAGAAGCTCTTTGACAAATCTGGAAATGCTAATTGATCTGATCTAAAACTTTGATGTTGGAATTTGAATCATTGCTTGATATACATTGAGTTGAGCTTTGAATCCATTTGACTGTTAAGTTGAACCTATCTTTGAATTTGAATGTGTTGCTCAATTTTAGTTGTTCTTTTATTTTTATTTTGTTTTAGTTCAAAGATGAGAGAAAGGTTTAAACTTTGAACTGAAAATATAATGAGCAGCCTGGTTTCTTCTCTATTACATATTATTTATGATTTGAATTAAAAGAAAAATTACTTGCCACTTGTAAATGCAAGCTATACTAAGTTAACACTTGTTAACTCATGTTTTTATTGTTTTACAAATGTCATAAGTATATATTTTATGTTTAAACCCCTTTATTAAATTTTATTTAATTTTATATTTACATAAGGTTATGTTTTTGTTAACTATGTTTATATATGTTAATATGTATTATGTTTAAATTAATTCCTATATATACAACCCATGTATAATTTAAAAGAAAATACATTGATCCTTATTTAAATCTTAAACTCAAGCTATTATACTTATTATGTTTTATACATGTATTATGTTCATATATTCTTATAAATTTATACTTATATATTGTTTTAAAAGAAAATGATTTAAAATCTAATTATACATTAATAATAATCATATATACACATATATATTAGTTTCTAAAATATAGAGTTTTATATCCAATTTATTTACAATATATTTATTTTTTTGAATTTCAAATCAAAATCCTATTTACAATCAATTTTCTATCACAAACAAACGCTTATCTTATTTATTTTGGAAAATTTCAAATTAATTCAAAATTTAATCCAAAAGTTTATATTAATTACCAATTTAAATTTGACTTAAAAACGAGATCGTTACATGAAGCGTATGTCGACATACTCTATAGGCATATGTCGACAAAGGGGCCGTAAAATTCAAATATCAAATTTGAGTGGAAGTTCCTTTTCGTTGTATCTCTTTGTGAATGGACATGACCGTTGTTTCCCTATATGTGCCAAACTTCTAAACAAATTTCAACAACTACTTTCTTATTTCTCTCTTCACTTTTCACTTTCTTTATTTCTAAATCAATTTCTACCCAAACCCTACCGAAATTCAACTAGAACCAAATTCAATCCTTACTAATTTGATTCTCCTTCATCTTTTCTTTGATTTCTCTTATCTCTCGCACTCAAACCCAGATCAAAGTGTTATTCAAGAGTTATAGGATCAATTTTAATCAAGATCAAAGATCTGAATCTGTAAAACTCTATCAAATCATATTGCTATACTTATGTGTGTGATTGTATCCTGTAAGTTAATTATATGTGCTTAGTAGCCCGTAAATCTAATGGGTGTGCATGTGGCCTGAAATCAAGTGACTCTGCCTAGAGGTTGAGATATTGGAGGATGTATCTTGTAGCCATGAAATCGAAATTATTTTTCAAATATTCTAGTTTTAAAATAATCTTTTCAAAATATTTCCCAAAATGAATTTTTATCTCTTATACTTATCAAA
Organism: Allium cepa; assembly: GCA_030765085.1. NCBI lineage: Eukaryota > Viridiplantae > Streptophyta > Magnoliopsida > Asparagales > Amaryllidaceae > Allium > Allium cepa. Next base: position 106,736,917 of record CM060941.1, on the reverse strand, counting down.
ATATTATTTTTGTATTTATAAGTGTATATATATATATATATAATTAATATTTGTTTATACTTTAATAAGTTATAACTATATTGATTTTTTAGATATTATTGAATACTCTATTAAATCTTTCAAAATTATTTATAAAGTTTTGTTACGTTATGTTTTGATTAAAATATCTATAAACTATATTCAAATGATTCTACACACTCAAATTATTTTACAAAGCAACGAATTTTCAAAATATACTTTTAAAGTGTTTTTCAAATTTTTGAAGAGTATATCGACATACTTTATAGGCATATGTGAACATAGTAACTGTAATATTCAAAATTAAAATTTGAATGGAAGTGCCTTTTCGTTGTATCTCTTCACGAATGGACATGACCATTGTTCCCCTATATATATAGACTTCCAAAATGAATTTTCAACAATTACTGTCTTATTATTCTCTCCTCTTTTTACTCTCTTGATTTCTAAATCAATTGCAACCTAAACTCTACCGAAATTCAACAAGAATCAAATCAATCATTACTAGTTTGATTCTCCTTCATCTACCCTCTGATTTCTTTTATCTCTCTCACTCAAACCGAGATCAAAGTGCTATTCAAGAGTCATAGGATCAATTGTAATCAAGTTCGAAGATCTGAATCTATAAAAATCTTTCAAATCATACTGCTATATTTATGGGTGTGATTATAGCCCATAAGTTAATTAGATGTGCTTAGTAGCCCGTAAATCAAACGGGTGTGCTTGTAGCTTGAAAAACAAGTGACTCTACCCAGAGGTCAGGATTATGGAGAGGATGTCTCATAGCCTTGAAATCGAGATTGTATTTGCATTTACTAGTTGAAAAAAAATTCGTACAAGGAACTGTGCAGGACTGGATGTAGGGTAACTCCGAACCAGTATAAAATCGTGGCGTGTTCTTTCCTTTTTTACTTTACTACATTTATTTTTATCTGCACTTTATTTCTGTGATTGTTTCTGTGATTGTTAATTACACCATTCCAAGTAGAATCTTATAGAATTTGAAAAATATTCATATAATACATTAAATACCGTTTCACCCCTTCTAGTAATAATTTAGCCTTAAGATCCCTATCTGCTAACTTATACACCTTGCATGGAGGAGCACAAGGACGGTAGTGGGTTACGTAAGTAATGGTGATGGAGGAGGTGTAGGCAAGCACACGTTGAAGTGAAAGGTGATGTGAAAGCTAACAGAAAATACCATGATATTTTTCCAAACATTTGCCTATAAATAAAAGCATCCATTCTCACCTTCATTCGCATATTCCTTCATTTTCTTCTTTCTTTCCTCAAGCTTCCTAATGGTCTTTAATAGCCTCTTACTTAAAGTAAATAATGGCATATTTACTGTAAAAAGAAATTAAAATTTATATAGTACATATATATTATCAAACACCTGGAAAATAAACCCAAACTCCTCATTTCCTCCTTGCAAACCCACAGTCACACACCCCACCATCCATGGACGAGCCTTCCACCCTTTTGCAAGCCAAGGTAAAACACCCTAGGAAGCATTAGTGCAAGCTTCTTGAGCTTCAATTGTGAAAAAGCGAAGCTATAGTCATTTTAAGTTAGTTCGATTGAATCTAAGGTGAGAAAACTCCATTTATTTTATGATATGGATAATGATATGATATGTTTGGAATTATTGGTTGTTATGTTTTAATCATCATGTTTTGATTGTGAAAATATGGTTGTTTAGATGTGTAAACAATTCATGTTTAATACAAACCGAAATTACACAACGGAAATCACTTTTTGAAATGAATTATAAAAGTGTTATGAGATGATTAAACCTCTTTAAATTGGTTTATAAATGGTTTATAATCACTAAAACTCAACTTTGAGTTTTGAAAAGAATTGAAATTGGAGTCAAAAAATAGGTGCATCATGTTATGGCAGTTCGCGATTTCACACCGTAATAGTTTAAACCCATTTATACGATAGATTCAGAGTCAGAATTCTTTGGAATAAGAATTTTCCAAACTCTTATAATCATATTTTTCAAACAAAAGAAAGAGATTGAGATTTTGTTTAGTACATTTGGAAATATGAGCAAAACAAGTTTTCAAAATAGTCGCTTTTTGGTAGTTCGAAACCAAAGCGATAAATTCTTTAAATGGATATTTTAAATTATGAAATAAATTCTATAAATATATTAAAATGTTTTAAAAGAGACTTGATTTATAACAATGGACTTTCAGTTGATTGAAAAGTTGTTTTGATCAAAGAAGCCTAAAAACGTTATTTGCAGCATTCGCAGCACTTTCTATTACCTTTTGGAAACAACGGTTTAAACGTAATTATTCTTTCCCGAATCTTTTAGGAGCATTTTCAAATAAATAATTATGTATTTTGAATATGATTTGGAAGTATTAAAATTAATTTTAAAGGAGTTTAAATAAATGGGTTAAAGAAAAGCTGTTACAAATAAATGATTTAATCTTGCTCTAAAAGCTAATGAGTAGATTGGATTTTACTATTCATGAGATCTGGACGTCGGATGTCGAAAATGAGGAAAGTATAAAGGATTCAAATCTATAAATTTAATACAACTTGGATTGTCTAGAAATAATCTTTTTATACTTGGTATTATATTCCGTGGAGGGAACCCGTACTATCCATGTGAATTTCAAAGGTGATTCCATCGTTATTCGATGGATAGTAAAGGTTGAATGCATAAATTGATATTGAGTGGAATTAGTATAATTTTTATCGTCCTTTTTTACTTAATAAGGTTTTGCAATGTGATTTATGAGAGATGATTTTAATTTGTATTTACAAAGTTAAAGAGAGGCTTAATGATTCCGTATATACTGAAAAAAATATGATTTAAAGATTTATATCCCTAAAAGAGATATTTTAGGTGATAAAAGATATTGATAAATGAAATGATAATCACCCTCAAACTTAACATCTTTTATCAATGATTGGTTCGAAGGAACCGTGATCGAATTTGGACGATTCCTATTTGAAAATCACTTCGAACCAATATACACGTTTGAAGTGAAGACATGGAATGATAATAAGTTAGAAGATGGAATGTTGGGCTGCTTGTCACTGACCCTCAGAGGAAATTTTCCATATCATACATATATGGCAGTAGTATCTTCATTTGATCTTCGATGCAAGGGCTGCTTGCTACTAATCCTAGGGTGATCCCCGACATGATGTAGTAGGAGAGTTCTTTCATTTTATCATATTCCTGGACAACCTGTATGGATGAATGTCTGACATTGCATTTCTAAAATGCACATACATTGATTTTTACAAACATACATCTATTTGGTGTAAGAGGTAACTCTCCCATACTTAACACCCTTCTCTGAGACGTATAAACCCAGAGGTTATAAGTTTGCTGAAATCAATAGTGTGTGATGGAATTGGCAATGTGGCATTCAAATAAAATGTGTGCTATGAGAAATGTAATTGTTACCTCAAGCTACATCACTTGGAAATGGCTTAAACAGGGCATGACGTAAGCTATGTAGTTCGCAACCATTAGAGTATGGTCATCACCTTTCTAGACTACTCTTTATACGTAGAGTATGTTGTGTATGCTATGGGATTCTGGATAGTCGGTTTCGACCGGAGTAATGTCAAATTCAGTTCTATTTTCGACACTAGATGGGTCTTTGGGTAGGTCGACCTTGCCAGGTGTAGAGGTTTCAAAGGTTTCGATCCTCGATACTTCCCTCTAGAGATGTACTATACGGAAGGTAGTCCCTTACCTACCATTGTATGGAAATCCATTCTCTAATAAGTGCCTTCGAACCTGATTGTAGAACGTATTATGCTCTATGCTGGAATTTAATCAACGTAACAATTTCGGCTAAGACTATATAAGTTTACTTGAAAAGTGTTTTCAAAATATTATCAATAAAAATAATGTTCCCAGATTTTTCATAGAAAATGTTTTGGTTATCATAAGATAAAAACTCACCCCGTGTTTATGTATGGTCTTATGAGATACCCTTTGTTTCAAAATATCGGTATTTGAGTTTCTCACACCAGTCTCCTGACTGACCCGGAGTTTAATTTTCTTTTCCCTTAAGCTTTGGGTACCCCATTTTTTTCACAACTATGTAGTAGGTAGTATGAAGCATTTTAGAAAGGAGCAAGGAGCATGGATCATGGATCATTTTGGGTTCTTTGTAGAAGTTCTCTTTCAATTCCACTATATTATGTATTTTTTATCTACCCGTACTTGTACGGGTAGGTAGTTATAACTATCCTGGCTGGATAGTACTTACTAGAACTCTGATAGGGTAATTTGGAGCAATTGCATGTGCTACTAATATGTTTATTTAAATGTCGAATGCAATGCGAGATTTTATTTTTTTGTCTTTTATATTTATTTTCTTTACCCCACGATAATCCACTACTCCAGCACTTGGATTTGTGGTATGTGAATACCGAGGATGTATTAGTGTCGAATTCTAAAGGTCGAGTAGGTGGGTCATCACACAACATATTACTCTAATCATATGTCGATAAACAACTCCACATATAGGTTAGGTCTTGGCTATAGTATACTCACCGTAGCGAGTGTCATAACTTATACATGATGAATCTCCATTTGGGTGATATTAACTTGAAATGAATAACTAAAAAAATAACATAGCGGCATCCCATACCACCGCATGTAATCAGTCTAATACCAGATGGTATTACTAATCCGTTTAATCAAATTCTTGACTCAAAGAAATGAAAAACACATATACAAAAAATCAATGTAATTATATTTGAAATATATATGTCATTATATAATTTATAAGAGTCATTATGGTTACAGATAACGTAAATATTTTTTTTGAAATCTATAATAACTTTATAGAATAAAAGATATATGTGTATATATATGTTAAATTATAATAACATTTATATAGATATATTTAAATAAATTTCTAAACATCAATGGTTTTCGAAAAGCTCTTAATATAATATAAAATAAATCTAACAACCTGCCTTTTCTACCCTCAAAAATCTACATTAATACACCCACGGTATTCACGTGCCAAACATCCAATTGTCGGAAAGCCAGATTATTGTGGGGGGGGGGGGGGAAAGAAAAGACAGAACAGAAATCTCACATCATGACGAGTAATATATAATATACAACAGACCTTTACAAAAGAAAACTATAATATGCATACATCAAATCAGAGTACACTAATCTCTCATCAGCCTGGACAGTTACAATAACATGTTCTCATAAATGATGATAAATATAAACAACCAATGTAGTAGAAATAAAATATGCGCAAATACATCTCGGAGGCATCCACGTCGCACATAAACATAGACTGGTTTCTACCTTATGATGAAAAACATTTTATAGAAAATCCAATGACATTAAAATAATGTCTAGGGTTTAAAATAAATATGGAATCATAGCTGAAATTGTTACATTAATTAAATTCCAGCATAATAGGAAAATAATTAAGTCTGAAAGGCACTTATTGGAGAATGGATTTCGTCAATGATAGGGCCATTGGGGTACCTCCTATCATTACACCTCTTGATAAATATATCCAAGGGCCTCACATGGACCCCTAAATGGCAAGACCAGCCTACCCCTTACTAGATAGTATCAAATATTTCATCACCCCGGTTGCTATGCGACCTTCTCCTGAGAGCTCTCATGCACAACCAAATCCATAAATAATAATCTAGAAAAGTTGATGACAATACCTTAATGGTTGCGAACCACATAACCTTGAGACATATCCCGTATTTTCATTCCCAGTTGGTGAGGCTAGAGGCTATGTTTTACTTCTTTTACCAAATCTCACTTGGAATGTTAACACTGCCCTCTAGATAACAATGCAATGCTAGTATTTGTCCATACAAGTTGTTATAGATATGAACAAACCAAAGGCACTACTTCTACAACATCCATTTTAGAATCACCCTCGGGATTAGTAGCACGCAGCCCTTGAACTTCAAAGAGTTCTATCTTCAATCATCTTCAAGATGTCTTCCATTTGTACACTTATGCCGGTTCGACGTGGTTTTAAGATAATATATCGGATCCCGGTATCTCTGAACCGACAATGATAGTTTTTTAAACCGACCAATACATGGTAGTCGGTTATGTATGAAAGTGTGTATGGATCGTGTATTTATATCTTAATATGCAAGTGCAATAAAAAGATAACTTATAACTACCAGAGTAAAGTAAATAAAAGTAAAGAAACGAATGCACCAGAGGTTTTATACCAGTTTGAACCTCCTATCCAACATCCAGTCCCGAAGCTCCCTTTCAGTTTTAAACTAGTAAACAACCCTTGCTTTGCCCCGAGGAATAGGCTTGATACACAAATTCTTTTCTTGACAAGTATGTGTTCTTAATAATACTGATTTTGACTACACAACACAAATTTTTCCTATAATCTCTGTTAAGTAGTATGTGTATGTGAGGCTTTGTTTTTAGGAAGAAGTAAGAATGGTGCATTGATTGCTTTTAGAGATCAAAGTATGCAAAGCGCACAGAGAAAAAGATTCAAAAAATTCAAGTTATTTTGTTTCTCAAAATCTTTACATATTTATAGGTGTTAAAGAGTTTTATTGAGAAGTAACATCCTTTAGTATGTTCTATTTCAGTCAAGGGTTGCAATCTTTGAGGAAGAAGAGATGCAACGAAAAGATATGGATGCAACCATTAAAATGAAGTAAGTGGCTATTCATAATTTTAGCCGGTTACCCAGTTCAGACGTCTGGGTTAAAATTCAGATGTCTGTCTGGTTATATATTTTTTAACTAGTGAACTCAGTCAAACGTCTAGGATAAAATTCAAATGTCTGTCTGTTTATAAAAATTTTAGTCACAGAACATAGTCATACGTCTGACTTATATGGACAGATGTCTGATGCCTGTGCACTTCTAAAATTAAATAATGAAAACATTGTAAATATTTAAATGTGCAATTTTGTTCAAAAAACCGCTAAAGGAGATTTTAAAAACCATCTATTTATGACCACAACATACTATAATAGCTTCTCTAATACCAATGATTCTTTTCTTCTACTTTCATCTTGAAGTCGTGCTATTGTGAATTCTCAAAGCATTTACCTGCAAATAGATGAAGTATATTGTGTATTTATGATTGTATAGTTGTTGTCATCGAAACCATAGAATAGAGGTTCTAACAATATAAGTATAAAATAAACAAACAATTCAAGCAGAGATTTAACCAAGCATGGTTAAAAGCACAAAGCAATACTAAGCCTCCTTAATAAATCTTTCCACTAATTAAAACCATATTGTAAATACTTGTATAAAAATACTTTTACAAAGATATATTCACAAGTATTCTCTATTCTTTCAATACTTAGAAAATATTCATATACTTATCCCGACGGTATACGTATATTCACAAACCGTTTCACTTTTTAATACTTAGAAACTTTCAATGTACTTATATCAACAGTATAATTATATTATTAAACACTACATTTCTAATACTTAGGAAATGTACCCATATACTTATTTCAATGGTATAAATATATTCACAAATCTTAAGAAAGATTTCATTTCCAAACCACACTTAATTGGGTTAAAACAAATGTCATTCAAAATATTAACAACAATAAATCCAAATTTGGTGTAGGTAAATGGATCATATGGAAATTAGACCAATATGTTTACCACCACTTTCCTGATTTAAAAGAGCACTATCCCTCTATTAACAATGAGATCAGACAAGTTAGAAAAATATCCTTGCCCCGATACACATTCTTAATTCTTAAGATAGAGACAAATCTCCATACATTAGAATTTGGTGTTAAGTATGGAAAGAACATTTTCCCTGCTACCGAAATTTAAGATTTGATCATTTATGGATAACGGGTCTCGTTCCTTTTATAAAATTCCTTTACAAAACTCCTCACTATTTACAAAACTCTTTTATATTTACGAACTTCTTTTATAAAATATTATCTATAAACTCCTTTTATGAAACTCCAACTTCATTTATAAAACTCTTTTTGTAGAACTCATTTCTATATATAAAACTCCATCTAAAAATACCCTAATATATTTTATAAACTCCTTTAATAAATTTCCAAATATATATTTATAAAACTCATACACTTTCCCAAAATCTCAAAATATAATTATACAACACCTTTATAAAAAGCCGTTGTAAAATATCCATTTTAGACCCAAAACTCACTTTTATAAATCTTATATACTTAACACAAATCTTTGTTTCCAAAGTAAGATCAAATTCTTCCGTAAAACGATCTTTTCCAATATCACCAAAAATTCTCAAATGGAATTAATTATTCCAATTTTTTAAAATGATATTAATTTTCAGTTTATAGAATATCATTCATAAAACCATCCTTTTATTTATAAAACACTATTCACAAAACTATTTTTTACATATAAAATAATATTTGTAAATCTATCCTTTTATACAATATTTTATATAAACGTTTCACAAATATTTATTTCAAAATATTTCCATCTTCCTTTAAAAATAGAATCACTTTAAAAATAAAGGATAAACCCTTTTTATTTTCCTTTAAAATTAGCATTCATTATTATAATAACTTTTTTACAAAAGTAATTACTTCTCAAAATATTTTAAAACATTTCCATATGTTTAGAAAAGACTAATACAAAGGTTGAAGTGGAATGAAGAAGTTCAAAAACTATGTTAAATAAAATATCATGGAAATTGCCAAAATCATATTTAAAAGTCATTCTCTAAATCAAAAACAATTTCCAAGCCCAAACAACAAATATAGTTTTTCAAAATACTATAACGAGGCCGATAGCTGCTATAGCCCTTAAAAAATACCAGTTTTACCTTTATCACTAAAAGGTTCAACTTTTTACATATGTCAGTGTCACATCCAATACGGTTAAACTATCAAATTTCAACATTTAAAAATCTATATAATAGGTATATAACTAAAATTAAAATCAACTGATATACAACTGGGATTAAAAATCAACAAGATGAGAAACCCGGATTTCTCACAAAATTCCTTGTAATTCAAAATAAATGTCATTTGCTTTTCAAAAAATGGGTATTTAAACTAAACCAACCAATAATTCATCCAAACACAATAATAAACTTTTATCTAGTATATGTGATACTGATTATCCAAAAAGGTAAGTTTAACTCACCGAAATTCAATTGGACGCTTAAGTGTTCAAGTTGAACTAAAATTGAATGACGTTCGATTTTAGCCCAAAATTCTATTAGCTCCAAATTTGACAAAACAAGCTCCATCGAGTAGCTATCACTATTACGAAGGCAACATAAAATATCATGTCTCGATTGAGCCTCGTATGTGAGGGTTGTTGATTTTATAATTTTGAGGTTAAATAAAATTTAATTACTTTCCACTAATTATGTAATTACAATATTTACCCATTTCAAAACACCTTCTTCTCGAAACCAAAAACTCCCGCTCTAATACCTGTAGTCGAACCACCATGCCGGTCACTCATCCTCCCTTATCTCCCTTATTTTACCATAAAACAACACGATATGACCTCCGTCGACCTTCTCTTCCAAATCCCTCCGCCCCAGACATCTTAATTCGAAGCTTGACATTCCATATTGGATCGCAACTTCTAGCAATACCCACGCCTAGGTAAAAAATCATGGAACCCACATCTTGATCGCGCCCCGCCAAACTCCTCCCTCTAATGCTCTTCGACATCACAAACCTAAATCTAATCTCCGCTTTAGAAATCGATGCCTATATCTCTTGGAAACCTTAATCCTAGTTTGTTTTGCTCCTGGACTTACTGTAGATCACCCTAAAAAATCTATCAAACATAACAAAACACCATAGGCATGAAGATCTCTCCATTTCGGATCTAAAGATCCTCGCTTTGATTTTTTTCGTTAAGCAGATTCTTAAATTTTGATTTTTAAAATTAAAGAAGCTTATTTTATTTGTTTTTTATTTTTATTGGTAACTTGAAAATGAAGATAAAAATAATAGTTGGTGAGTTGAATGTTGACTTGTTGATGGGTTATGTTTATTATTCAGTTTTTAGTATATTACAACCCGAAAATTTTCGATAATTAAATTTGTTAATATAATAGATTTTTTGGTAATTTAATATTGAGAGAAATAAAAAATTTATGATATATTAATGAAATAATAACTAAAATGAAAGGTAACAATGTCAATTAAAGTTAATTATTAATAACTTGAAAGGAATTCCAACCAATTGAATTTATGTAAATGTAATATCTTGGCTATAAGCTTAATACAAGAAAACCAACGTAAGTGTTTAATTATGTAATGAAATGGTATAATAAACGGTAATTGAAGAAAATTAGAGTTATTGTAACATTAATCGTAATAATGAACTTATAATGTAAATAAAAAGTTAATGGTAACAATTGTTATAAGTTACCTATAAGTTTAGTTCATCAAATTTAATTTGAAATCAATTGCAGTTAATTGACTTAATTAGTGAAATTAGTGTAGATTGGATTAAAATTGAAGAATGTTAATTCAATAAGATGTAACCAATGCAAATTCTACTTATAATATGATGATTGAGTGAATAAGAAGAATTGAAATCAAGGCTGATTTATTTATTATAATTTAAGCTATAATAAATAGATTTATTGCAGCTAAATGTAATTAAACATTACATTTATGAGAATTTAAATAATAACTGCAATCTGTAATGTAATTAAATATATAAATGTAAATTATTGTTCATAAAGAAACGACTGATTTAATAAAAGATTGGAATCAAGATAAATAAATTTTATTGGGATTTTAATTTTTTTAATGTGTAAAATTGATAAGATGACAAAAAATAGAAATATAATAGTTAATACGAATAGAAGATGGAAATTGGAGTATATTAATGTAATGAAATGTAAAACAAATGTTAACTATGTTTATAGGGTAATAATGGATTTAACAAAAAGATTGGAATTGAGTTAAAATCAATGTATTGAAATTAATTATAATTATTTGGATTTGACTACAGTAAAAATTGAACACTGTAATTATTGAAATAATTAACATTGAGTTGATGTGTAAACATGTTTTGAATCATTATAAATGTCTAAGTAATCAAAAATAATGAAACTTGTTAGCTATTAAAGTGGAAATAAAGATGTGATGTAATTAATTTAATATTAATCTATTAAATTAACGTAAAAATAGCTATTTTTGCCACTGACTCGGTTTCGATGAAACTAGTTTCATCGAATTCGTAACAGTGAATTATTGTAGGATTTCATGTTTCGTAACGATCGGACTTATTGTTTGATCGTACGGGGTCGAAACGTCTAGAAATCAATTTAATTGAATCAATTGAAATCAATTTGAAATAAGCTGATTCTAACATAACTTTTTCATACGATGGAATTGGGACTTGAAACCGATTCCACTGAGTTTAAAACTATCCACAACATCTATTTTGATATAAAGAATTACCCATTTTCGTTTCGGGAACGAAAAGGGCTTTTCGGGTCGTCCATCATCCAATTTCCAATTCAATCTTGTCCATTATTTCTATTTTCAGCACTGCCTATAAATAACCTGTTATAAACCCTAGCCACTTCTTATTTTCATTTGTCTGTACATGCATCTCTTTCTCAACTCCTCATTCCAATGGTAGAAAAAACCTAATTCCCAAATTTCAGCCCTGCCTATAAATAACCTATTACAAATCCTAGCTACTTCTTATTTTCATTTGTCTGTACGTACATCTCTTTCTCAACTTCTCATACCAATGGCGGACAAAACCTAATTCCCAAATTTTAAATTCAATTTTAAATTCGATTCCAAAAATTCAAACTCCTCAAACTATATCATATTATATATCGATTTGAAGCTCTCGACAAGCGCAAGTCAATTCCGCAGTTAGTTTTTCAATTTGAGTTTCTGTGTGTCCAGAATTCGAGGAATTATTTTCGGCCGTTTATTGCTCATCGATCAACTTCGACGGATCGACGAATCGATGATATGGTTGTGTAGAGATTGTCGGGGGATTGCATCTATGTCGTTTGTAGGTGATGTTGATGGTCGGATCGGGTGTAATATTTAGACCTAGGGTTTAATATCGGTCGGCGGCGCACTGTTCGAGGGAGAGGCGGAGGCCTCAGGCTTCTGGCCATGGGTAGTGCTTGAGGAGGCGAGCTCGTTGGTGTCTTTGGCTTGGCCAACGGCGACGTATATGCAGTGGATTTGCGTGGTCAACGATGGGATCTCGGTCGGTCTTGGGGTTCTTTGTCATGTTCGGCTTCGTGGGTGTTACAGAGGTGACGATGTGTAATAATAATAGCACTATTTTATTTGTTTAAAAATTTAAATTATATAACTTCTAATCGATGTAACTTTTGCATACGAGGTCCAATTCACGCGCGGTTTATTCCGCTAGAATCGTATCGGAATTTCAGACATTTTAACGCTAATTCGGATGAATTCGAAGACTGTTTGAATTTTGGGCTTAAATTAGATTTAAATCCAACTTAAATTCAAAGGTGAGTGTTTTCACCCACTCACAACTTTTAAAATTTCTTATGTTAGTTAAATTAAATTTTTGATGTGATTAGGAATTTATTTATGGCTGTTTGGTATATTCAAATTGTTATTCCTTCTAATTTGAATTAGCTTGAATTAAATTGTCACTTAAATTATTATTGAAATTATAATTGCCACTTAATTACCTGTAAATAATAATCTGTAAATTGTGAATATTCATTGTTTGAATTGGATGGTAATTATGATGGATGTTTGATTTTTAATATTGGATGATCGGATGATGTGTTTGATTTATATATTATGATCACTCTACAAGTTCCCTTAATTATTATTACTTGAAAATCACTATGGGTTGAAATGATACATACCCGAACGATCTTATAGATTAAGGAAAAATCATTATGGGTCGAAATGATAAACCCAAGCGGTTTTCATCGATTTCAAAATGTCGATTTTTGGTACTGGTTGAAATGACATATACCCATATAATTTCTTGAATTTGGATTTTATTTGGAACTGAATTACTCGAAGGGTTTAAGTTAATTCAAACTGTGGATTTATCTTAATTAGACGATTAAGATTGAGATTTCGAATTATTTGAAACCTTTTAAATAAATATATTCATGTTGTATACTTGATAGGAGATGAAAAATCCCGTAACATCGCTGAAGCCATTGCACTCATTTTTTTATTTGAGATTGATTTAACATACATAAGAATTTTTAGTTCTGACTCGAGCGTATTGTTTTTCATTATGCTTGGGTCAGCCTGAGTTTTTCAGTGTTGAAGACTTTTTATAGTGGACGAAGATGAAGATTCAGTATATTATTGCTATTTATTATTCCACTACATTCTGTATTCTGCTGCAATACTTGTTCATTTATGATATATGTATATATCTGATCTGAATTTGTAAGTGTAATCAAATTTTATCTGTGAAATAGCTTCATGAACCGTTTATTTGATTATTATATTTTGTCGTTCCGCTGCGAGATTCTGTGTTTTGTTTTCTTTCTTTTTTTCTTTTGTTATTTATCCCATTAATAATCTTCCCTTCTGAATGGGTTGAGTCTGACATGTGTGGTTTATTGTCGATTTGAACCGTCCAAAAGGGTGGGTCATTATAGTTGGTATCATAGCTTTGGTTTTGACATACTTAGCCTGCTGTGATTAACTCATTAGAGATAGGGTAGTAATATCCTAGAGTGAGTTTGTCTGAGTGTGCATATATACGAAAGCGCGTACTTGTTAGTGTTATAAAAATGTTTTATATAAGTTTTGAAATGAAATAATTTTCCTCATATTATATGTTATATATAAAAGAAAAAAAAATTATAACTAATATAGTTATTTGTAATATTTTTGTTTTATGAACCGGTATTATCTAATTATTATCATTTATCGTTAACTTGTTGTATTTTTTCAAATTATAAGCATTTGATATTATTGTTGATTGAATTTATGAGCTAAACACTGGTTTAATAATGGAGAATTAAAGAGAATGAAGTGGATAATTAGGATATTCGATATGAAATTAAAATGTTGTTTTGAATTTTGTTGTTTGTTGACCGGTAGTTTCAACTATTGAAAAATGGAATTTCTGGATATTTTGGATAATCGAAACCTTCTGAATTAATATATGAGTTGAAATTTAGAAATTGTGTTGAATTATGCAGTTGAATTTGATAACCTTAATTTGAAAGCTAGTGAAACAAGGTTTAATTTGTTATATCTAAGTTTAGTAAATGAATATAATTGTGGTATACATTCTTGGCATGTAATGTAATAACATACAAGTGTGAACTTTAAGCCTTGGGATGTTTAAATTTAAATAGTGATTAAGGAAATGTTGTAAAGGAGATTAAATTGGAAAAATATGTTTATAAACTTAATTAACATTTATGAAATGTGTCATAAATAAATTGAAAGGTAAGGAGAAACTAAATGATATAAGCAAATATGAATTAAAAGTGAAATAATTATAAATAAAACCACGACTTATATATTGTTATGAAATAAATGAATGTGCAATAAATGGTTATAAATAGAGTTTTGATAACTTTAAACTTGAACTATGTCTTATAAAAAGGAATTAAGCTTTATAAATTGGTTATAAACTGAATGAAATTCCTTATGAAATGATTTGCAAATAAACGTTGTATTAAATGAGAAATATTACATGTGAAATGAATGTAATTTAAATTGAAGAGAAATATAAGCAATATTATGAGAACAAATATATTAATGTTTTATATTAATTAGAGAAATTCTGTGAAATAAATATTGAAGTATGAAGTGATGTTTGTGTTAATCAATGAGATTAAAAAATGAATCGAATTGAAATGTAATTATGATGAAACAAATTGGAATAATTACGTAAGTTGTATGTATATTATTTTATTCGCAAAATTAATTTGATCCAGATATGAGTACACAAATTCTATGTGAATCACACTACTTCGTGTTAGGATTTTTCTTTCGATTCTTGATGGCGAATATTTGATACAGATTTTTGGTTTGACTCTAGAATTCTCTATCATAGTATATAGCTATGCAAGGAGAATGATGATTTCTAGTCAAGAAACCATACGAAGTCCGCATTAGGGTAGTTGAATGGACAATACTAGCTCGAAAGCGAACTTGTGTGATTGAGCTAACGATCGAATTTGATTTTGCGAAATGATGACATATGAACATCTTATGTTCTAATATTATTGATATGCTTTGGTGTGAAATTGGAAGTTGTTGGGTTGGATATCTTTGTAATTTAAATTGAAATTTTCTTTTATGCAAAACTTCTATTGATTTAAAACCATTTTACAAAACTATTTTCTTTTATTTTTCTTATACAAACTATCTTTTTCTATTTAATTTACAAAACTATTTTACAAACTATTTTATTTACAGAACTATTTTACAAACTATTTTATTTACAAAACTATTTTACAATATTTTATTTATAAACTATTTTAAACAACCATTTTATATACAATACTATTTCACAAAATGATTTTATATTCAAAAACTATTTCAAATTCAAAACCTTTTATAAAGCAAAGATGTTCAATCCTATATGGCTTTCATACAGCGGAATTGATTTTGGTAAATTTTTTATTCTTGTATAAGATGGACTTATATAAGTACAAGTGATTTTGAAACTGTTAATTTTGAAAGGTATTTGATCTGAAGAGATAAATATTATATATAACGGAATTTATATAAGAATGATTTTTTATATTTGAGATTATTGATTTTGGAAAGTACTTTATTTGAAAATGAAATATTATATATAATGGAATTTATGTAAGTGCGATATTTGAAGTAATAATTTTGAAAGGGTACTATATATGGTATGTTATATTTTGAAGTAAGAGGTATGTGGAAGTGTGACACCCCACCTCTATACCCACGCTAGCCAAGAACACTACGGAGTAATGTTGTCAACTAGCACGGAGAATAAGGCTGTTGAGAAGCGACCATCCGTGTAATTGCTTTGGGCGAGCACCGATATGCCAGATAAAAATATAACTTTTCATCACAAGAGGAAATCCGACATACCGACACAAACTCAAAGCTACTACACAGTGGCTATAGTAATCTTCGAAAACAAATATAGAAATAAGCATAACACAAATCATTCACAGATAATTCATATCACAAAGGCGGAAGAAGATATGAATATATAATTAACACATGAAAGTGTATATCAGAGTAGTGGTCAAAAAGACCCACAATAATACAAAAGAATAGCAACACATGCTATACAAAAGAATACAACTATGAGTCTATATCTCAAGTGTATACAACAAAATAAACTACTAATCTAAGTAGTTAGCCAGAAGTCAGAGAAATCAATCCCAAGTGAGAAGTCAAGCTGAAGCACCTGTAACATCTCGGTCTGACCCGAGTATTATTTAATAAGAAAATAATAAACGGATCAGTCTAACTATAAATATCAGGTGAAATGATATAGAATAAGAGATATGACTAAACACATAATAATCACAATGCCAAGCTGTGATATATCTAAGTAATTGAAAATCAATAAGAGATTAATCAATATCACCAAATCTACACAAGAATCAAAGAAAATGTCATACTCCTTATTTCGTTCGCCAAACCATAAATATTGACGATTATATCAATGTCAATCACAAAAGTCAATGACACACTAATTCACCAATGCATAAATATTGATAAAACTTATCAATGGAAATCACGAAAATTGGTGAAGCACAAATTCTAGAAATCATCTCAAGGAATCCAGACAATGACACACGAATTCACCTATGCACAAAAATTGATAAAACTTATCAATAGAAATCACAAAAATAGGTGAAGAAGAAAGTTCCAGAATTCGACACACGAAATCCAGAAATCACACAAAATAGGGGGGAGGCCTATCACACGAACGAGAGCGTGAAAACTCACCAACATATGTATCACACGAACGAGACGCTATCTCATGGTAGCTAGCCATTAATTTTTGACACACAAACGGCCCGAAGACCATGGGGCGCTACCCCACATATGTGAGTTGAAACTCACACAAACGGGGTTTAGTCTCCCTCGTAGACAAAGAGACATCGCACATTGCTAGTCTAAATCACAAAAATGATCGTCATGGTCATCAAGAAGTGTCAATTACAGTAAGCTAGTAAATATATGAGCTTAGCTTCATGTCCCATAACCACTAGCTTAACTTAAATATTTACGAACAAATTGTAGATCTCCACTAGAAAATTGTCACAAGAGATTCAATCGAACAAGTCCAAGAGTTAACCGACGAAGTAAACGCAAGCGTTTCATACCACTTGTTTTACTAAGTCGTTTAATTAGATTTCTCATACGAGTGAGGTAAAGGTTTGTATATACTAATAGATTGGAAATCGGTTTGAGAAAACGAGCTTTGTAATAAAATAGTGTTGAAATCATTTGAAGAAAGAGTTTTGATATTTACTATTAGTATCGAAACCTTTATATTTTTAAAGTGACAAATCACAAAGAAGATTGTAGGAACAATCAATCACTAAAATTCACATACGAAGATATGAATAAAATCCAAAGAAACCGATAAAGAATCCATCGAAATGGATATTCAAAAATCCCTAAAAAGGAGTCATCAAAGTCATAATAAATGATAACAACAAATAGGATCATCACGAATCGATTTAAATTGGAAATTCAATCCAAAAAGGCAAAATGGACTCAAACAGCAGGTTCAGTCAACTGAACAGAGTTTTCAGTCGACTGACCCTGTGCCTGGAAATTTTCCAGGTTTAGGAAACTTTCTGTTTCCAGTTTCAGTCGACTGAACAGAGTGTTCAGTCGACTGAATCATGCCTGGAAACTTTCGGGTTCCAGGTTCAGTCGACTGAACAGAGGTTTCAGTCGACTGAATCATGCCTGGGCTGTTTTTCCGCCTATCCAAATGAAGAGCAAGCTCTTCCAAAATGCATCCGGACGAACATTGGCTCTAAGGGTTTATGCCAATCGGCAACCCGGCCCTATATTCTCCTCGATGCATCACCAAAAGCATGATCAAACATCCATAAAAGGATTTCACACAAATTTGACGTAAAAACCCAAAAATTGGAATATTCACAAAACCAATCCAAATCAAGAGCAAATGCACATGAAGAAGTGTTAGGAATTCATACCCAACAACCAAAGATAATTATAGTCATAGATGTGAGATAAAAATCTCACCTTTAAACCCAAACGATTGAAGAAGAAGCTTGAAAGCAAAGGAATCAACCACTCTTCGAATCCAACTCAAGAAGCTTGATTCCAAGCTAAAAAGAGAAAAATTTCCTAAATTAGTTTTAGGGATTTCTGAAATTGATAAGAGAATGAGTTGGATAAGAAGAAGAGAAGCTTACCAATGGGTTCTTCTATTAGTTTGGAGCTAGAGTTTGATTTGCAAAAGAAAACTAGGGTTTGGAGTTTTAATTTCCCATCTCTCCCACCATTGATGCTTTAGAACAGAAAATAGGAGAAAGTGAGGGTGAATGGGGAGGAGTGGCTCAGATTTGAGTATAAGTTAAACATAGGGCTGAACCCAAACCCAAACCCAAAGTGAAAAAGTAGCAAAAATCAACTTTCTCCAAACATATCGAAGCTTATACTCAAAAAGGTCGCAAACGGCATTTTAGACTCAATGGGAGTGGTCTCGAGTCCCAATTCGTCTGTTTGCAAAAAGTGACTTTTTGGACTAAAATCCGAGTATCGATAAAATATTTAAATAAAATATTTAAATATAAAAATCGACAAACATGCGGGTTGTTACAGGAAGTACCCTCCGTGAAGAAGTATAGTTTGATATGCTTCGACCGAGATGGGATTAGGGAATCCAGGAATGGATTCGACCGATAAACCCTAATGGACTTGGGTGAATTCAGAAATGGTTCGAACCAATATGGTTGTCCAGACTTAAACTCATAAGTTCCTTGATTTTCTTTTGTGGTAGATGAATTTTTAATTTACCCAATGGAGGCGCTTTCGATCTTGGGATCTGTTGTTTATGGATCTTTTGGGAAGAAAGTGCATCCACTGCGTAAATCATTGAATCGGCAGTTACCCTTGCAGCAGGGGTTGATGGTCCCTTGTTTATGAAATGACTACGATATTTTTCTAGAATCCGAAAGGTAAAATGATCTTTTAGAAAGTTTTGTGTCCATTGCGTAGATACTGGATCAACAGCAGGCCAATGCTACCGTAACATCATCATTTGACATTGGATTTTGAGCGGCACTTCTCATATCTGTTTTTGAGTATCTTTCACTGGGTGTTGAAACAGGTCTACTAAGTACTTGGAGATTTCTAGTCTTACGTCGGATCAACATACGACCAGAGCCTGTAAGAACGAGGATAAACTTGTTAAGATATCGAGTTATAAAAGTATTTTGATAAAGTATTATATAAAAGATGTTTCGGTCATTTTTGTCATTTCTAAATACTTTAAAATGTTTAAAATATTGTTTATTTATATAAAACATGGTTTAATAGTAAATTATTAGTGTTGTAGATATTTTAGAAGTTGTTAATTAAATAAAACATATTTAAAGTAAATGATTATTGATTTATTAATAGTATTTGAAAAGTATCTTATGATAAAACTAACAAATTTATAAATAATGGATTTAATGTTTTCAATAGCTTCTTTGTAAATATAAGTAATGATGTAAATAATTATTTTCAAATAGTTTACATATATTGATAAAGATGTTATTTAAAATATTTAAATGGTATTTATAAATGCAGCAAGAAATTTTACAAATGAATTTTTGAAAAGTATTAAAGTATTAAAGATGATTGATTTGCAAATAAAGCTTTCAAATGAATATTTCAAGTAAAATTTATATAAGTTTCTTTGAATGTATAATTTAAAGATATTATATAAACGGAAAAAAATTGATTTGTGAAGTTTATTTATAATAATATAATTGACAAATAAAATTGAATCTCTATTTTGAAGGTATAGTTTGGAATATTTACTTGATTTCAAAGTACCAATAGTAAATTTATCAGTCTATTCACTGTTTGAATTTTTGTATTAAACCATAATAAATGTTTTTCTATGATTTGAATATTCATTTTCAAACAAATGTGTTAAATTAATTACGAGGATATGAAATTTTATACTTTGATTTAGAAATCTAATGCAAGATTTGAGTATACTATTAGTTTCAGTTTAGTCTTGTATTTATGCTTACTTTAGAAAATAATGAATCTAATAAATTTTCGGATTTAAGGAACTTTATTTTAAAGCTTATTATAATGTTTTGATATAAATTTCTAACATTTGACTTTTGAGAAATCTTTGCATAATGCTATGAGGATGTTTTAAATATATCTTTTATTTTTACTAACTGAATGAGGTTAAATGTTTTAATTGAATTTTTAGATATATTGAAATATTTCTTTTCTCTTCAAGGGCAAATACCAAAAACTTAAATTTTTATTCTATAATAGAACTAAGTTATAAACTTAGGTAAGGCAGTAGAAGCTAAAGTAATATTTTATGAAATGATTCATTAATGACTTAAATCTTTAATGGAAACCAAATTATAAGTGATTGATCTTTATATAAATAAATAAATGAAAGGTAAATGATGGAAAAAAAACCAATCGAATAAACTTAAATAAATTTAAAATTCTTGGTGTTTGGTTGATGGGAAGTTTAGGAAAGAATACTTCTAATTGTATGAGGTTGTACGAGTAATCTATTAAGTAATAATCTAAGGCTGTTTAGCGTAGGGTACACTTGATAGTTTATTTATCACCTTGCATGATTAAATGTTTCTGAACTAAACAAACCATTGGTTTTGGTTGCTATGGATGTATGTGGATTCTTTGGTTGCATAATTGCTTGTATTTTTTGTTTGATTATGTTTTATACTGATTTTCTTTTGTTCCAAATTTGCAACAACTTAAATATTTCTCTTAAAAAAAATTCTCACTCTTTTGGATTTATAAGTGAAATACAGGTTATGGAAGTAATTGCTACTCCTTTTGGTTTCATAAATAAGCGTTGCTTGCCCGACAAAATAGGTATATTCTCAGATTATAGTTTTCTAGCGATATTATATTTATTTCCCGCTGTTAGGATATATTATTTTGAAAAATTATGATATATATTGTTATATTTTGGTATTATTATTTCTTCCGAGCCTCTCCGTATAAAGGAGACTCTGCCAAAAAAATTCGTGGATTTTGGACTTGGAAATTTTTATGAAATGTTTTCAAAACTTTTGTTAACTTGAATATAAAAGTATTTAATTTGTTATTAATTGATATATGTATTTCAATTATTTATTTTGTAAAGAAATTATTAATAAATTTAATATTTTGAATAAGATATATTGATTTCTTAATTTCTTTTCCCTTCTTTTTCCTTTTCGGGGATGAAAAATTTTGAGCGGAGGAGAGTGTAACAACTCATAAATTTTCGATAATTAAATTTGTTAATTTAATAGATTTTTGGTTACTTAATATTAAGAGAAATAAAAAATTTGTGATATATTAATGAAATAATAACTAAAATGGAAGGTAACAGTGTCAATTAAAGTTAATTATTAATAACTTGAAAGGAATTCCAACCAATTGAATTTATGTAAATCTCATGTCTTGGTTATAAGCTTAATATAAGAAAAACAATGTAAGTGTTTAATTATGTAATGAATTGGTATAATAAATTGTAATTGAATAAAATTAGAGTTATTGTAACATTAATTGTAAATAATGAACTTATAAATGTAAATAAAAAGTTAATGGTAACAATTGTTATAAGTTACCTATTTGTTTAGTTCATCAAATTTAATTTGAAATCAATTGCAGTTAATTGACTTAATTAGTGCAGTTAGTGTAGATTGGATTGAAAATTGAAGAATGTTAATTCTATAAGATGTAACCAATGTAAATTTTATTCATAATATGATAATTAAGTGAATAAGAAGAATTGAAGTCAAGGCTGATTTATTTATTAGAATCTAAGCTACAATAAATCGATTTGTTGCAACTAAATGTAATTAAACATTACGTTTATGAGAATTTAGACAATAACTGCAATTTGTAATGTAATTAAATATATAAATGTAAATTATTGTTCATAAGGAAACGACTGATTTAATAAAAGATGAATCAAGATAAGTAAATTTAATTGGGATTTCAATTTTCTTTAATGTGTGAAATCGACAAAATGACAATAAAATGGAAATATAATAGTTGATACAAATAGAAGATGGAAATTGGAGTATACTAATGTAATGAAATGTAAAATAAATGTTAACTATGTTTATAGTGTGATAATGGATTTAACAAAAAGATTGGGATTGAGTCAAAATCAATTTACTGAAATTAATTATAATTAATTAGATTTGATTACAATAGAAATTGAACACTGTAATTATTGAAATAATCAACACTGAATTGATGCGTAAAATTGTTTCAAATTATTATAAATGTCTAAGTAATTAAAAATGACGAAATTTGTTAGTTATTAAAGTGGAAATAAAAATGTGATGTAATTAATTTAATATTAATCTATTTAATTAACGTAAAAATAGCCATTTTGGCCACTGATTCGGATTTCGACGAAACCAGTTTTATTGAATCCATAACAGTGAATTATTGTAGGATTTCAAGTTTCGTAACGATCGGACTTGTCGTTTAATCGAACAGGCTTGAAACGCCTAGAAATCAATTTAATTGAAATCAATTGAAATCAATTTGAAATAAGATGATTTTAATACAACTTTTTCATACGATGGAATTAAGACTTGAAACATGTTCCATTGAGTTTAAAACTATCCACAACATTTATTTTGATATATAGAATTACCCATTTTCGTTTCGGGAACGAAACGGGCTTTTCGGGCCATCCATCGTCCAATTTCCAATTCAATCTTGTACGTTCTTTCTATTTTCAGCCCTGCCTATAAATTACTTGTTATAAACACTAGAAACTTCTTATTTTCATTTTCCTGTACATACATCTCTTTCTCGACTCCTCATTCCAATGGGAGACAAAACCTAATTCCCAAAATTCAATTTCAAATTCGATTCCAAAAATTCAAACTCCTCAAACTATATCATATTATATATCGATTTGAAGTTCTCGACAAGCGCAAGTCAATTCCAAAGTTAGTTTTTCGATTTGAGTTTCTGTGTGTCCATAATTCGAGAAATTATTTTCGGTTGTTCATCGCTCGTCGATCAACGTCGATGGATCGACGAATCGATGATATGGTTGTGTAAAGATTGTCGGGGGGATTGCATCTGTGTCGTTCGTAGGTGACGTTGATAGTTGGATTGGGCATAATAATTATGCCTAGGGTTTAATATCGGTCGACGGCGCGTTGTTCGAGGGAGAGGCGGAGGCCTCAGGCTTTTGGCCATGGGTAGTGCTTGAGGAGGCGAGGTCGTTGGTGTCTCTGGCTTTGCCAATGGCAGCATATAGGTGGTGATTTGGGTGGTCAACGATAGGATCTCGGTCGGTCTTTAGGTTCTCTATCGCGTTCGACTTCGAGGGAGTTACAAAGGCGATGACGTGTAATAATAATAATACTGTTTTATTTGTTTAAAAATTTAAATTATATAACTTCTAATCGATGTAACTTTTGCATACGAGGTCCAATTCGTGCACGGTTTGTTCCGCTAGGATTGTATCGGAATTTCGGACGTTTTGATGCTTATTTGGACGAAATCAGAGACTATTTGAATTTTGGACTTAAATTGGATTTAAATTCAATTTAAATTCAAGGGTGAGTGTTTTGACCCACTCACAACTTCTAAAATTTCTTATGTTAGTTAAATTAAATTTCTGATGTGATTGGGAATTTATTTATGGCTGTTTGGTATATTCAAATTATTATTCCTATTAATTTGAATTAGTTTGAATTAAATTGTCACTTAAATTAGAAATTATAGTTGCAACTTAATTACCTGTAAATAATAATTTATAAATTGTGAATATTCATTGTTGGAATTGGATGATAACTATGATGGAAGTTTGATTTTTAATATTTGATGATTGGATGATGTGTTTGATTTATATATTGTGATCACTCTACAAGTTCCCTAAATTATTATTACTTGAAAATCACTATGGGTTGAAATGGTACATACCCGAACGATCTTATAGATTAAGGGAAAATCGTTAAGGGTTAAAATGATAAACCCAAACGGTTTTCATTGATTTGAAAATGTTGATTTTTGGTACTGGTTGAAATGACATATAGCCATATAATTTATTGAATTTGGATTTTATTTGGAATTGAATTATTTTAAGGGTTTAAGTTAATTCAAACTTTGGATTTGTTTTAGTTAGATGATTAAGATTGAGATTTCGAATTATTTGAAACCTTTTAAATAAATATATTCACGTTGTACACTTGATAGGAGATGAAAAATCCCATAACATCTCTGAAGACATTGAACTTATCTTTTTATTTGAGATTGATTAGACTTACATAGGAATTTTTAGTTCTGACTTGAGTGTATTGTTTTTCATTATGCTCGGTTCAGCCTGAGTGTTTTAGTATTGAAGAATATTTTATGGTGGACGAAGATAGAGATTCAGTATGTTATTGCTATTTATTATTCCACCACATTCTTTGTTCCGCTACAATACTTGTTCATTTATAATGTATGTATAACTCCGATTTGAATTTGTATAAGTGTAATCAAATATTATTTGTAAAACAGCTTCATGAACTGTTTATTTGAGTATTATATTTTGTCGTTCCGCTGCGAGATTATATGTTTTGTTTTATTTTTATTTTTTATTTTCTTATTTACCCCATTAAAAATCCTCCCTTCTGAATAGTTTGAGTCTGACATGTGCGGTTTATTGTCAATTTGAACCATCCAAAAGGGTGGGTCATTACATAGTACGTCGCCACATAGTAATTTGTTCGCGTACAAACCGTGAGCGACAAAATGAAAATACGACCGCATACAAAATCACCATACGATCCTAAAACAATAATAAAATACATTGGTTATTGTATAATGTAAATGCAATGAAAGGGATTTTCGATCCTCGAAAATCAACACTAATACGTTCACAGTATTGTGTTCCAAGAAATCGAATGTCGGAAAACCTAATTGTTAGGGGAAAAGAAGAAGAAAGAAGAAAAGAAGAAAACTAAACAATATAGAATCTCACAGCGGTATGAATAATCTATAATATACAACAAATCTTTAGACAAAAAAATGTAATATATATACACCAATCAGAGTACACTACTATATTTCAGCCCGGATAGTTATAACAACATGTCCTTATAATTGTTGATAAATACAACCAACAAACAAAACAGCGGAACACATAGAAATATGTAGAAACGTCTTGGACCTCCAACTCGTCTCCTGAGCTACAATGCATCAAAAGCAATATGTAAATAAGCTCGGTCTGATCCTGGCATTGAAAGGGAAGAACATCCGGATTAGTCAGATAAACCAGCATGAGAAAAAGATACCCAAATGGAATTTAATGTTAATAAAAAACCTTTCAAATAAAGGTATCTCATAAGACCACGCCGCACATAAACACGGAAGGGTTTTTATCTTACGATAACCGAAACATTTTCTATAGAAAATCCACTGATATTGTAATAATGTCTAGAGGTCAAAGTAAAATATGAATATAGCTGAAATGCTTGTATCTCACATTTTAACATAGTTGGGCACGACAACGTCTGTACAACACTTATTGGAGAATGGATTCCAGACAATGACTGGCTACTGGAGTACCACCCATCAGGTGCATCTCTAGATAAAATAACACCGAGGACCTCACCGGAATCCCCTGCCAACACAGAACCGGCTTACCCCTTACTAGATAGTACCAAATACGATCACCTCTTGGTTAATGGGCCCTAAAGCATACAATAAGAGATACTATTGAGTCTAGCTAGGGATGATTGTACCCTAATGGGAATGACCCACCTAACCCTACTGCATCTCCCATGTTTTAGTCATTTTCGGTTGATGAGGCTAGAGGCTACGTTTTACCTTTTATATAGCACTTTCTACTTGGAATGCTAAAACTTCCCTTCAGGCAACAATATAATGCCAGCATTCATCAATACAAGTTGTCTAGGAAATGGACAAACCGAAGGCACTACTTCTACCAAATCCATTTTGAAATCACCCTCAGGATTAATAGCAAGCAACCCTTTCATTTCAAAAAGCTTTGTTTTCAAACACCATCATCTTCGAGATGTATTCACTTCGAAACGCATTTGTTGGTTCGAAGTGATACTCGGATAATATATTTGATCCTGGTCTTTTCCATTTGTTGGTTCGAAGTGATACTCGGATAATATATTTGATCCCGGTCTCTTCGAAACAACATTCGATAGTTTTTTATAAATTCAACCCCGATTCTTTAGGAAATAAACAGTTAAAGATAAGAGCATAGGTCACCTTTTAACTGTTAGTGGACGGATTACCTTATCATTTGTCCTAGGAGAATGAAACGAGATTTGTACGCACTGTATAACATCATCTTATATGACTATGCCATATAACTCACGTGTTTATCCTAGATATTCCCAAAGTTACGTTTTGGGCCTGTATTTTATAGTCGGTTATTCAACTATCTACAGACACACATCCAAATCAGAAATTTAATTCCACAGGGAGAACCAACATTGGTTAAGCACATAAGCAAACACTAACCTCTTTATTTAATCTTTTCATTAATTAAATCACTTTGTAAATTATTTGTATAAAATCACCTTTACAAAGATATACCAACAAATACCTATATTTTCTATACTTGGAAAATATCCATATATTTATCTCAATGGTACAAACATATTTACAAACATTACACTTCACAACTTAGAAAATATATTCATATACTTATCTCAATGGTATTAGTATATTTACAAAACCGAGAAAGATTTTCTTTCTATTAAATTCTAAAATAATTTTGAAACTCCTTATAAATCTGTAAAACCATTTATAAACCATTTTATAAATCTCTGAAAATCATTTCTAATCTTTTTTATAAATTTCAATCACTTATGAATTCTTTTTATACATTTCTACAAATCCTTTACAAACTCATTATAAATCCACATTTTTTTTTATAAAACTCCTTTTATAAATCTATAAAGACCTTTATAAAATCCCTTGTTAAATCTATAAAAACCATTTATAAAACTATTTTATAAATCTTTGAAACCATTCATAAAACTCTATTTATAAATCTCAAAACATTTATTAATAAATAATAATCATTAACTTTAAAACACTATTATATAATAATAATAATCATAGATAATATACATTATAAATAAATAATTATTATTAAATCTAAAACATCTTAAAAATAGTAATTAATAATTTCAAACATCATTAATAGAATAATAATAATAATAAACAAATCTTCAACATTATTACAAATAATAGCAATTAATTTCCAAAACATTATGTGACAACTCGAAATGTTTGGACGTTCGAAATTGAAATATTTAATTGATTTTAAATATTTGAAAGTTAGTTTAACTTGAGTTTCATAAAAATCACTATCTATTTGGCAATTAAAATAATTGAGTTCATAACTGGAAATAGGGAAAATTGACTGAATCTGGAGTTCCTGGCTTGTTAAAAATATTTTGATGGCTTGGAAAATTTGTATTAACAATACAGGAGATAATAGAACTTTTAAAAGTTGAATTTAAAACTATTTTGTTTAGTTTGAAATTTTATCGTTTAAATCGATATTTAAAAATGGCCTTCCGAGACACAGTCTCGGATTGACGAAACCAGTTCCATTGGATCCATAATATTGTATTATTATCGGATTTCAATTTCCGTAGCATTCGGAGTTGTCGTGTGACCATGCGATTGATAAACATGTTGAAATTTATATCGAAATTTAAAACAAATAACTGGTCCAGAAAGCTATCTTCTCCATACGATCGAATTTGGACTCAAAACCTTTTCCATTGTGTTCGCAATAGGGATTTAACATTATAAACGCCTAGTGGCACGCCTTGATAGGAGATCGAAAATTTAAGTTGCATTAATGAGATGATTTGAATTTAAATTTAAATTGAATATATATATATATATATATATATATATATAAACACACTCACATTCAAACGACAAATTTAACATGTTTCAGCACTTGAAAACACATGTCTATTACCTTCTTTAATCTTACTCCAGATGTCGCTCTTGATTTTTTCGTTCTTTAAAAAAAAGATCTAGAACAAATTAAAACACAAAATGTAAACAAGATCGAAATTTTTTTATATAGAGCGGTTTAAAATTTTAATGGTTGCGTTCTTTTTATTCTCGAAGTCAAATCGAGTCATATTCGTTCTTCAACAGAAGTAAATCGAATTCGCAACTCATGCAAATGTGAATCCCATTCAAAATCTCACACCCTAGCTTCCACATCTACAATCAATCGTGACTGTTCAGATCTCAATGAGCCAAACCCTAGCTTCGTTCTCCGCGATTTTAAGCAGAAGCTTATTCTTCTGCAAGTATTGCTCACCTCTAGAACCTGAATAGAAGAACCATTGATGTTTTGGCATCTCCCATGCACGATCTCGTTGAAGTAGAGGCCCTCGAGCTCAACAACGCAGCTAGGGTTTCGCTGTGGCGAGGCGATCTCGAGACTGCAGTGGTCGTCGTTTTGGGCTTGCGTAAGCTAATTTGGGCAGTAAGGTATGGTTTGATTTATTTAAATTTATTAAAATATATATACCCATATATATATATATATGCATATGCATAGATGGATAACTTTTAAGCTCCAGTTTTACTTTTTATTTTTTTAATATATTCAATGTGTATATAAATATACGTATATATTAGGAAAGGATATAAAAATATATACCAATATTTTTTGTTTACTGTTTAAATTTAAAGACTATTAGAGTGATGTATATATTATAAAAACATATTAAAAACGAATAATTTCATATTAACAAATTGTTAGGCAATGGTAAATTTATTTCAAGCGTTTTTTAGTTTGTTAGTACTCAAGTCTTAAACCTGAGTTCAATCTTTTGATTTCTAGTTCATTAATCAGAAAATTATTTTTAGATAAAATTTTCAAAAAAATAGGGATTTTAAAACGTTTGAAGAATTTATAAAATTTTAGATTTTTGGAAATTTATAATTTATTTTATGAGTGTATATATATGTAATTTCAAAAGCAAAATAAATATAAATACACCTATTTCAATTTACTATTTTTTTCTAAAATAAATTTTTAAGGTGATTTATTTAATTTAATTAGCTTATTTAAAATTTATTTTAGTCACTAAAAATAATTTGTTAAAGGAAATTAGTTCAAATAGAATTATTTAGTTAAAATCAAATTGTTAATTAATTAAATTTATTAAAAGGAAATTAATTGTTTGATCATTTCGAATATTAATAAATCATAAAAAAAATTTATACAAGGTCAAATACTGTGAAGAAGACAAGTCGGGATTGGATCGGATCTGCAAAATAAAAGCAAAAGTGAGATCTTTACCCTCAATCAAATTGCTTTATTTAATTTAAATAGTTAAATTTAATTTATTGGATGTGCTTGGATGAATTTAATAATTTATCCGTTGGGTGATATTTTATATATATATATATATATATTAGAGTGATTGATTTCCCGCATTATATAGCGGATGGACCCTATGTGCCCCGCATAATAGCGGTTGACCCTTTATACCGCGATATTCCGCCTTGAAGCGGGATTGGTATTTAATTGTTGTGCTAACATCTATGGATGCAGGGAAGCGGGTTGGAGGGATCCAACTGATTCCTCAAATGTTTGAATTTATTTCGTATGTTGTGATATGATTTATTAATAATCCGTGGTTGATTATATTGATGGCTGAAATTTATTGAAGGTAAAATAACAGAAATATATATATAATTAGATTTTTGGAAATTTAAGTAGAAAATTTTAAGTAAATTAATTTTAGACAATTGGATAAATTTAAAAGGAATTTAAAAGGGTAAAGGTTGATTTTTGAAATCCTATCGAATAAATTTTTGGAAATCGATTTGGAAATTTGTTTGCTGTTTGAAAATAAATTTTGGAAATCAATTTGGAATTTGACTTGGTGTTTGAAAATAAATTTTGGAAATTGATTTGGTGTTTGAAAGTAAATTTCTGAAATCAATTTGGAATTTGATTTGGTGTTTGAAAATAAAATTTGGAAATTTATTTGGTGTTTGAAAGAAAATTTGGAAATCAATTTGGAATTTGATTTGGTGTTTGAAAATAAATTTGGAAATTGATTTGGTCTTTGAAAGTAAATTTTGGAAATCGATTTGAAAATTGTATATCAATGGATATTTGAAAATATAAATTCATGATTGGAATTCATAAAGGAATGGGTAATTTGTTTAAAAATAAATATGGATTTATTTTTAAAAGCGTGGAAAGAAAATTTACGAATTTGGGATATAAATTGTGATAAATCGAGAAGGGTTTATTAATTGATTTAAGTGGACTATTTTGAAATAGAAAGTGTACTTTCCCTGGAAAGCCGAGTATGTTTTTCAAAGTAGCTTTTGCGTATAAATTAAAGTTCTAAAGTTGGTTTAAAAAAGAATGTTTTGGGAAAATTATTATTTTTAATTGTTTTTAAATTTTTAAAGTTAATATTTATTTAGTTAATAATATAAGTGATTATTTTAAAGATTTAGCTGGTATTTGATTTAGAAGATGGTTAATTAAATAATTATACACTGTCTAATAATTTTATTTTAAAATTTTAGTTTGGGCATAAGTTTTACAGGAGATATTAGTATGAAATTTAATGACTAATATTTTAAATAAAGTGTTTAGAATAGTTTTTATTTTAAGTATTTCTAAGTATATAGTTTCGGATAAGCAATTTAAATTATTTTAAAGTATTCGGACTTGGCAGATTTTCAGTGGAAATAAACAATGTTTGAAAATTTATTCCGCGAGAGGAAAGTTGTTTGAAAATTGTTTTTCAAAGGGTTGAAGTGTGAAAATATATCTTGCGAAGATATTTTGAAATAAAAAATTTGGGAAAATTATTTAAAATTTGATGGTTGTTGTGAATGTTGTTTGATGGTTAAATAACCGACTATCGGTATAAACAATTTGGGCTTGGTGGTTGTTGTGAATGTTGTTTGATAGTTAAATAACCGACTATCTATATTCTCCTTTAAAACGGTACTTGAATTTGTTTTTAAAATAAGCGCTCATTATTCAGTTTAGCCGGGGGAGGACATTAAGTCATAAAACCCATTCCGAATAATGATACGTCGAAATGAGATTGCATTTGAAGACGGTGTTGAAGACCGGGTATTTTCGAAAACGAAAGGATTACCTATCGATTGTCTTTTCACCAAGTTGCTCCGGTATAGAGATTACCCTATGTGATGAAGAGTCCGGACATGATTAGGGAATATCTGGATTTGCAAGGACTTTTTCCTTAGTTTGATGAAGTTCCTTCGGTTCCATTCAGACCCAGGATTCACTTGTATGGATGTATGTCTGACATTACACTTTGAGATGTAAAGCTGGTTTCTATCAAATACATTTCTATTTGGTGGGAGAGAATTTATTCTCTTAGCTTAAACCCTTCTGTGAGACGTACGAGCTCAGAGGTTATATAGTCGATTGTTACTAATGATATATTCCCAATTTGGTAATGTGGCGTGCTAAGTGTTGATCATTGGTTGATCGAAGCATGGCTTTTGTGAAAAGTGTAGCTTTGTGGATGAGACTTCGTCGAACCTCACACCCTGAAATGGTTGAAACAGAAAAAGATGCAGCAAGGTTATGGGGGTCGACCCCTTCAGGATATGTGCATTTCCTTCTGGATAAAAAGTGGTATCTGGTATGGAGCCCACATATTTAACTTGTGTGGATAAAAAGTGGTATTCTGGTATGGATCCCAGATTATTTACGTATGTGGTTGTTGGTTGTAGAGGCACCTCGGTAAAGGTCGGTCTAGACCGAGGAATGGCATACTCATGATAGTTAGTTACCTAGTTACAGAGGTAACCCGGTCTTGTGTTGGCAGAGATCCGTTTAGGTTCTCGGGGCGTCCCTCCAGAGGCGTACCCTTTCGGAAAGGAAGTTCCTTAGTCTTGGCCGTTTGTTGGAAATCCAATCATCCAATATGAGTACTATACGGTTTTAGTTGTAGAACCTGCCATCTAACATGGTAGCTATAGTATGCATACTATAATGGTACGTATGCTGGCTAAGATTTATATTATACTTTCGAAATGTTGTCCACACTATGCACTAATAATAATATCAAAAGGGTTTTCACGTATCAAGCATGTTTGACTACTATAAGAAGAAATCTCTCCCAAGTGCGCGATTGCATTGTGTGTGTGCCGGGAGGCCTTATGGTAGTTTCATTTTCCAAAAAGCATAATGGATTTCTTTTTATTTCTCATTGTGTAAATAACTATTTTTAGATGTTACACCAGTCCCATGACTGACCTGGAGTTTATTATTCCCTTTCTAAACTCTGGGTGCCCATAATTTTCCACATGGGCAGCCTAGAGTCAGGTCATCATTTGTTCCGGAGCGAAGTCAGGAAAGTATGTTGTGGAGATGAGAAGACAAGCTGGGTGGCGAGACATATCACTTATATTATGTTATCCGCTGCGAATGGTTTGCTGCAAATTCAATTTCCATATGGGCAGGTAATCATAACTGCCAATGTTGTGTTTTGTTGATGTTGTACTCTAATAGCGTAATGTATAAATAGGTATAATTCTTTTGTTTAAAGTTTAATCATTTATCTATTATATATTTTTCCGCTGCGATTGTGAGATTCTGATATTGTTTTCTATTTCTTCTTCTATCTTCTTCTTCTTTAACCCTAACGATTTGGTTTTTCCGACATTTGCTTGTTCGACATTTAATACAGTGGATGTATTGATGTCGACTTTCGGACGTCGAGAAATCGGGTCGTTACAATGTGGTATCAGAGCAATTTGTTAAGCGAGAACCTTGGCTCTGGTGGGGATTACTCATTAGAGATAGAGTCAGTAGTACTCTAGAATGAGTTTGAGTGTAATAATTGATATGAGCGCATATTTGTCAGTGAATAATAATAAAAATATATTATGTTGACTTATCGATTGAGTGTTTATAGATTCTGGTCAGTGCAGTCTGGCCAACTGTATCGATTGGAGTTTCTAAACTCTTGAACAAGATAAACCGACACAGTATTGTTTTAAAATATGGTAAATGAAATAATTTTGCCCAAATTATTTTTGTATAGAAAAGAAATAATTTTTCATAAATTATAGTGTGTGTGTATATATGGTTGCTTGGTTGTTAGGAAGTGATAATATTAAATTATTATCATTTAAGTGTGAAATTGATAAGAAATTGATATCATAAACAAAAGCTAAGAAATAAATTCAGATAACAAAATGGAATTTGAAATGTGAATTATAAATGTGATTGAAATAAGATGCCATAGTAATTTTTGATAGGGACTAAAAGGATTTGGGATTGAAATTTCAAAAGATCAAATTCTTTTTGAGTTTGGAAATGATTTCAAAGGTTTTGAAAAATAATGGTGAAATTATTTGGGAAATATTTTTGAATTGGATTTGGAATCTGGCGGGATTTGTAATTTAAAAATAGTTTGGATTTTTTCTGAAGGGATAAAAGAACTAAACTCTTTTCGATCGCTGGAAAATAATTCTGATGATGATCGCGACATCATCGGTGTTTATTTTCGGGTTTCCAAGGAAGAAATTGCTACCCGAATGTTTTGAATGGGGAATATTTGCAAAATTGAGTTTGATTTTGAAATAGTTTGATTATGGATATAATTTATTTCAAAAATGATTTTGAAATACTTAAGTGATTATTTAAACTCTGGAATCTTATTTAAAATGTTTATGTAATAATAAATAAGTTTGGAAACTTAGAAAGATTCAAATTGAAACTAAATTTAACTTGGATTAATTTGAATAAAAGAAAATTTGGGAAGTAAGTCTAGTAGACTAAATGGATTGGAATAAAATTTATTAAGGTGGAAAATAAATTTGTGAACGAATAAACGAATTTACAATTGCAAGTAAATGAAATTGAAGATGAATGTTGAAATTCATTTTGAATTTGTAAGTAAATGGAAAACTTGTCAAGTTGGATCCAATGAAGCAAATTGAATTACATGGAATTGGAATTTAATTTGAATAAAAGTAGATAAAAACCAAGCGGTGAAGTGAAATTAAATATAAGGAGTATACAGAATATTTGCATTGAACCTAAGTAATAAACGGCAAAATTCTTAAGTAAAATCTGAAATTGGAAAATATTCTAAGTAAATATTTGAATGAGGATTTAATAAAGACAAGTGTGAATAAAAGAGAATTGATATAGCAAATAATCAATTGGAATAAATACGTAGGATGTACGTATATTATTTTATTCGCGTAGCGATTCGATCCAGAATTCAAGCACAGAATTTCGAGATAGTTATATCGATCCGAGTTAGGATTTTTCATTCGATTTTCGACGGCGAATCATGGATATGGATTTTTGGTTGATTCTGGAAATTCTCTATCATAATTTACGGCAACGCAAGGAGAATGACGGTTTCTAATCTAGAAACCAGATCTGAGTCCGCACTAGGAAGTCTGGTGGACGATACTAGTTCGGAAGTGAAATTGTGTGATCGAGTTAGGGATCGAATTTGGTATTACATACGGATAATATATGTGCATCGTACGGACTTAAATGAATAGATATTGAAATTTTTGTAAAGAAGTGTATAAAATGATTTTGAAGCTATGATTGGATATTATTGCTGAGTAAGATATACAGGTATTTTAAAGGAAAAGGGAATTGGATTTTTGATTTCGAAGATAAATTTAAATTGCTTGACAAAAAGGTATGTACTTAAATTTCTAAATGAAATTTGATGATTTTCTGGTCTAGCCACTTGTTTTCTTTTGAAATCTAGGTTCCCGTTGTGGCATTTTATAGTCATACCAGCTAGCCGCACAAAGTAGACGCTGGCGAATTTTTTTGAGAATTTTGGGAGTTAGAAAAAAAACTGAGATATTTTGATAGTTCAAAATTTTGAATTTAAATTTAAATTTGAATTGTTGAGAAAATAATATTGTTTGGAACTTATGGTTGATTTTGGAAGTTAGTTGAAGTGATAATGGGTCTTTAATAAAAAGATTTGTTTTGGGAAATTGTTAAAAACTATTTGGATTAGGAAAATAGTGAACATGTTATGGATCATTCTTCTTAACTAGTAATTTCGGGACGAAATTCTTTTAAGGGGCGAAGAATGTGACAACTCGGAATTTTTGGATGTTTGAAATTGAAATATTTAATTGATTTTAAATATTTGAAAGTTAGTTTAACTTGAATTTCAAAAAAATCACTATCTATTTGGCAATTAAAAATATTGATAATAACTGGAAATTCGGAAAATTGACTGAATCTGGAGTTCCAGGCTTATTAAAAATAATTTGGTGGCTTGGAAAATTTGTATTAACAATACTGGAGATAATAAAACTTTTAAAAGTTGAATCTAAAACTGTTTTGTTCAGTTTGAAATTTAATCGTTTAAATCGATATTTAGCCTTCCGCGGTACAGTCTCGAATTTCGACGAAACCAGTTCCATTGGATCCGTAATATTGTACTATTATGGGATTTCAATTTTCATAGCATTTGGAGTTGTGTGTGACCGTACGTTTGGTAAACACGCTGAAATTTATATCGAAATTTAAAATAAATAACTGATCCAAAAAGCTATCTTCTCCATACGACCGAATTTGGACTCGAAACTTTTTCCATTGCGTTCATAATAGGGGTTTAACATTATGAACGCCTAACGAAACGCCTAGATAGGAGATCGAAAATTTAAGTTGCATTATTGAGATGATTTGAATTGAATTTAAATTGAATATATAGCTATTTACATTCAATCGACAAATTTAACACATTTATGCACTTGAAAACATGTGTCTATTACATTCTTTAATCTTATTCCAGATGTCGCTCTTGTTTTTTCATTCTTTAAAAAAAAGATCTGAAACAGATTAAAACAGAAAACGTAAACAAGATCGGAAAAAATATATACAGTGGTTTCAAAATTTTTAATGGCCGCGTTCTTTTACTCTTGAAATCAAATGAGTTGTATTCGTTTTTCAACAGAAGTAAATCGAATTCTCAACTCCTGCAGATGTGAATCCCTTTCAAAATCTCATGCCCTAGCTGCCTCACCTTCAATAGATCGCGACTGTTCAGATCTCAATGGGCCAAACCCTAGTTTGGTTCTCCGCGATTTTAGGGAAAAGCTTATTCTTTTGCAAGTATTGCTCGCCTCTAGAACCTGAACAGAAGAACCGTTGATGTTTTGGCATCTCGCATGCATGATTTCGTTGAAGTCGAGGCCCTCGACCTCGGCAACGCGACTAGGGTTTCGATGTGGCGAGGCGATTTTGAGACAGTGGGATTGCAATGGCCGTCGTTTTGGGCTTGTGCGAGCTAATTTGGGCAGTAAGGTATAGTTTGATTTATTTAAATTTACTAATATATATATATATATATATATATATGCATAGATAGATAAGTTTTAAGCTACAGTTTTACTTTTTATTTTTTAATATATTCATTGCGTATATAAATATAGATATATATTTGGAAAGGATATAAAATATATTCCAATATTTTTTGTTTACTGCTTAAATTTAAAGAAGTATTAGAGTGATGTATATATTATAAATACAAATTAAAAACGAATGACTTCAGATTAACAAATTGTTTGGCAAAAGTAAATTTATTTCGAGCATTTTTTAATTTGTTAGTACTCAATCTTGAACCTGAGTTCAATCTGTCAATTTTTAGTTGATTAATCAGAAAATTATTTTTAGATCAGATTTTGAAAAAAATAGGGAATTTAAAACGTTTGAAGAATTTATAAAATGTTAGATTTTTGGAAATCTATAATTTATTTTATGAGTGTATATATATGTAATTTCAAAAGCAAAATAAATATACATACACATATTTCAATTTACTAGATTTTTCTAAAATAAATTTTTAAGGTGATTTATTTTGTTTAATTAGCTTATTTAAAATTTATTTAGTCAATAAAAATAATTTGTAAAAGGAAATTAGTTCAAATAGAATTATTCGGTTAAAATCAAATTGTTTGTTAATTAAATTTATTAAAAGGAAATTAATCGTTCGATCATTTCGAATATTAATAAATCGTAAAATTGTTTATACAAGATCTAACTGTGAAGAAGACAAGTCGGGATTGGATCAGATTTGCAAAATGAAAGCAAATGTGAGTTCTTCTCACTTAATCGAATTGTTTTGTTTAATTTAGATTGTTAAATTTAAATTATTGGATGTGCTTGGATGATTTGATAATTTATCTATTGGGTGATATTATATATGATAATGTGTGTATATATATATATATTGGGGTGATTGATTTCCTGCATTACATAGCGGATGAGACCCTATGTGCCCCGCATAATAGCGGATGGTCCTTTATACCGTGATATCCCGCCTTGAAGTGAGATTGGTATTTAATTGTTGTGCTAACATTTATGGATGCAGGGGAACAAGTTGGAGGGATCCAACTGGATTCCTCAAATGTTTGAATTTATTTCATATGTTGTGATTATAGTGGTGATTGAAATTTACTGAAGGCTATGGTTTGGTCGAATATATTCTGGTATTTTAAAATACCAGAAATATATATATAATTCGATTTTTGGAAATTAAAGTAGAAAATTTTAAGTAAATCAATTTTAGAGAATTGGATAAATTTAAAAGAAGGAATTTAAAAGGGTAAAGGTTGATTTTCGACATCCTATTGAATAAATTTTTGGAAATTGATTTGGAATTTGTTTGGTGTTTGAAAATAAATTTTGGAATTTGATTTGGTGTTTGAAAATAAATTTTTGGAAATCGATTTGGAAATTTATTTGATGTTTGAAAATAAATTTTGGAAATTTATTTGGAAATTTATTTGGAAATTTACTTGGTGTTTGAAAGTAAATTTTGGAAATCAATTTGGAATTTGATTTGGTGTTTGAAAATAAATTTGGAAATTGACTTGGAAATTTATTTGGTGTTTGAAAGTAAATTTTGGAAATCAATTTAGAATTCGATTTGGTGTTTGAAAATAAATTTTGAAAATTTATTTGGTCTTTGAAATTAAATTTTGGAAATCGATTTGAAAACTATATATCAATGGATATTTGGAAATATAAATTCACGATTGGAATTTATAAAGGAATGGGTAATTTTTTTTAAAATAAATATGGATTTATTTTTAAAAGTGTGGAAATAAAATTTATGAATTTGGGATATAAATTGCGATAAATCGAAAAGGATTTATTAATTGATTTAAAAGGACTATTTTGAAATAGGAAGTGTATTTTTCCTGGAAAGCCGAGTATGTTTTTCAAAGTAGCTTTTAAGTATAAATTAAAGTTCTAAAGTTGGTTTTAAAAGAATGTTTTGGGAAAATTATTATTTTTAATTGTTTTTAAAATTTTAAAGTTAATATTTATTAAGTTAATAATAGAAGTGACTATTTTAAAGATTTAACTAGTATTTGATTTAGAAGATGGTTATTTAAATAATTATACTCTATCTAATAATTTTATTTTAAAATTTTAGTTTGGGCTTAAGTTTTACAGGAGATATTAGTGTGAAAATATATCTTACGAAGATATTTTGAAATAAATAATTTGGGAAAATTATTTAAAATTTGATGGTTGTTGTGAATGTTGTTTGATAGTTAAATAACCGACTATCAGTATAAACAATTTGGAAAATTATTGAGGCTTAATGGTTGTTGTGAATGTTGTTTAATAGTTAAATAACCGACTATCAATATTGGCATTTAAGACGGCACTTGAATTTGTTTTTAAAATAAGCGGTTATTAATCGGATTAGCCGGGGGAGGACATTAAATCATAAAACCCGTTCTGAATTATGATACTACGAAATAGGATTGCATTTGAAGACTGTGTCGAAGACCGGGTATTTTCGAAAACGAAAGGATTACCTCACGATTGTCACTGTACTGAGTTGCTCCAGTCTAGAGATTACCATATGTGATGGGGAGTCTGGACGTGATTAGGGAATATCCAGATTTGTAAGGACTTTTTCCTTAATTGGATGAAGTGCCTTCGGTTCCATTAACACCCAGGATGGACTTGTATGGATGTATGTCTGACATTACACTTTGAGATATAAAGCTGGTTTCTATCAAATACATTTCTGTTTGGTGGCGTAGAATTTATTCTCTTAGCTTAACACCCTTCTCTGATACGTATGAGCTCGGAGATTATGTAGTCGATTGTTACTAGTGATATTTTCCCAATTTGGTAATGTGACATGCTAAGTGTTGATCATTGGTTGATCAAAGCATGGATTTTGTGAAAAGCATAGCTTTGTGGAAAAGATGCAGTAAGGTTATGGGGGTTGTGCCCCTCAGGGTATGTGCATTTCTTTCTGGATAAAAAGTAGTATCTGGTGTGGAGCCCAGATATTTAACTTGTGTGGTTAAAAAGTCTGGTATGGAGCCCAGATTATTTACTTATTGGTTGTAGAGGCGCCTCGGTAAAGGTCGGTCTAGACCAGGGAATGGCACACTCGTGACAGTTAGTTACCTAGTTACAGAGGTAACCTGGCCTTGTGTTGGCAGAGATCCGGTTAGGATCTCAAGGCGTCCCTAAAGGGGCGTACCCTTTTGGAAAGGAAGTTCCTTAGCCTTAACCATTTGTTGGAAATCCTATCACCCAATACATGCCCTGTACGGTTTTAGTTGTAGAACCTGCCATCTAACATGGTAGCTATAGTAGGCATACTATAATGGTACGTATGCTGGCTAAGATTTATATTCTACTTTCAAAATGTTTTCCACACTATGCACTAATAATAATACCAAAAGGATTTTCGCGTATCAAGCATGTTTGACTGCTATAAGGAGAAATCTCTTCCAAGTGTGAGATTGCATTGTGTGTGTGTCGGGAGGCCTCATGGTAGTTTCATTTTCCAAAAAGCATAACAGATTTCTTTTTATTTCTTTTTGTGCAAATAACTATTTTTAGATCTCACACCAGTCTCATGACTGACCTGGTGTTTATTGTTTCCTTTCTAAACTATGGGTGCCCATAATTTTCCACACGGGTAGCCTAAAGTCAGGTTATCAGTTGTTCTGGAGCGAAGTCAAGAAAGTATGCTATGGAGATCAGAAGACAAGCTGGATGGCGAGATGTATCACTTATATTATGTAGTATCCACTGCGAATGGTTTGCTGCAAATTCAGTTTCCATATCGACAGGTTATCACAACTGCCAGTGTTGTGTTTTGTTGATGTTGTACTCTGATAGCGTAATGTATAAACAGATATAATTCTTTTCTTTAAAGTTTAATCATTTATCTATTATATATTGTTCCGTTGCGATTGTGAGATTCTAATATTGTTTTCTATTTCTTCTACTTTCTTTTTCTTCTTTAACCCTAACGATTTGGTTTTTTGGCATTCGATTGTTCAGCATTTAATACAGTGGACGTATTGATGTTGACTTTCGGGCGTCGAAAAGACGGGTCGTTACACATTATTAATAAAACTTTATTATAATTTCAAACCATATTAATTATTTAAATAATTAGCTTTTCAAAATATTAAAGTTGATAAATAACTTTAAAACAATATTAAATATTAATAAATAATCTTTAAAACAACATTAAATATAAATAAATAATCTTTAAATCATTTCTAAATGACTTATAAAAGACAGATATCAAGGTGGGAGTAAAATAAAAATTAAATCCTTTAAAACAAAATATTCTCGAAACCCAATTTCAGCTTTAAAATCATATCCTGTTTCAAAAACCAGATCCAACTCAAATGGTAATTTATAGTATTTTGAAATACAAATTTGAGATCAATAGCTGCCCAAAGTTTAATAAATATCGATATTGATTTTCTATCACTACAGGGTTTAAGTTTTGAACATATAATAATGTCATAACCAATAGTGTCAAACAGTCAGGTTTGATATTCAATGACTCATATAACAGGAATATTATTAAAAACAATTCAAGAATGGCGAGGAATCCCATTGGATCCCTCCAACCTATCCCCCTACATTATAACTCTTATGTATATTGTAAATGTGTAAGGATTTTATTAAGGCATTTCATCCCAAACGTTAGCCCAAATTTATTTTACAACATAACAGCAAATCCGACAATACAATAATAACAGTAAGTACTTTCCAGAAACTATTGTTGCTTCCTTCTCCATTCTCCTTCGTCATGGAGGCTGGTGAGGATAGCTCGTACTTGGGATTTCTTCCAATGGAGAGCTCAGATCCACTTCTACAGTACGAGCTTCATCTCGTACCATCTTGGTAACAGAGCTTGATTTAATTTTCCTTTGGATAATCTGCATGTCTCCTTTAGCATGTTTACTACCCTCAAAATGGCTTCTTTCTTGTTTTGAAATACGTGATGGTCTCTCTCTTTCCAAATACTCCAAACAGCCAAAGTTATGCTGATTTTATTCAATTCGGCTTCCATATTTTTGCTGTGTCCACTCTGAATCAGATATGTAATCACTTCCCTTAAATTATAGTTTGGAAGGAAGAATTTGTCAGTGATTTCCACACCAGTTTGGGAAAGTTGCATTCAGAAAACAAGTGCTCATGTGTTTTGTTTTCCTGACAACACAGGACACAAGCAGTATCATTTGTCACTCCCCATTTTGCTGTCTCTGGTAGGAAGTCTACTCATTACAACTTGTAAGTACTAAAGGCCATCTTCGGGCTGTTCGCATGATCTCGTATGATTTTACTCCATGCGGTTTTAATATCTTTTTTCCTAACCTCATTCCACGCAGACTTAGTAGTAAATTCATTACCAGTAGATTTCCACACCCATATGTCCTTCTCTCTCTCACTATAAATTGGCATTGCTTGAATTTTGCCTTTTTTCCCGATTAATTGGTAAGGAGGAACAATTCCAACCATTGTTACAAATCACGTCTTGTACACATTTATCTGGGCAACAAAATCAGGAAAGGTATTAAGACCAAGAATATCAATTATGGATTTTCCATGCATCTAGGGGTCTTTCCACAAGTCTGTATCCCTCCCTGTAGCTATTTCACTGGTGCAGCAAGAGGCCAAGGTATTTCTTGCTCTTAGGATTGCTTTCCAGTTTGATAAGGCATTATTATCTATTGGCATTTACCAGAAATTACCTTTAACATATCTTTGTCTCATCCATTTACTCCATAAGCCCTTGCCATTGATAATTCTCCATGCTTGTTTCGAAGTGTAAACAGTTCTCATGTCTTTAAAGCTTCTGAGACCCACTCCTCCTTCATCCTTTGGTCTACGTAATTTTTAATACTTGATTTTGTGAAAACCTCCCTTCCATATGAAATCTGCACAGACCTTTTCAATTTTATGTATTGATGCATCAGGTAATTGAAAAGTTTGCAGCCAGAAGTTA
This sequence comes from Allium cepa, assembly GCA_030765085.1. Lineage (NCBI taxonomy): Eukaryota > Viridiplantae > Streptophyta > Magnoliopsida > Asparagales > Amaryllidaceae > Allium > Allium cepa. The sequence continues at coordinate 106,694,397 of CM060941.1, read as the reverse complement.
ACTTTAGAGTGTATAACAGTATGCACCAACTCAATTCGCCCAGCAAGTGATAAAAGTTTGGAACTCCAACCCTGTAGACTTTCTCTAGTAGAAGATATCAAAGATGCACACTCCCTATCAGTGATCTTATTAGAGGATAGTAGGACACCTAGATATTTTACCGGAAGGGTACCTTCTTTTACATTCAAGAGATCCAACACCTCTGCTTTACTGTTACATGTTTTTTGAAATAGCATTTAGTTTTCTGCTCATTTACTTTTAACCCAGCATATTTTTCTAAGCTCAAAAAAAATGTCTTTAGTTGCTTTAGCTGATTCAAAGCTGGATTTTATACAGATGATCAAGTCATCCGCATAGAGTAAGTGACTCATGATAGGCTGGATGTTAAAAATAGGCTGGATAGTCTTGTGATGAATAGCCATCTCCATTTGTAACGAGAAGTATTCCATAGCAATTGCGAACAAGTAACATGATAGAGGGTCACCCTGTCTGATACCTCTATTGGATCTTATAAATCCTTTAGGTGTACCATTGATCAGGATAAAAAAGGTGGGTGCAGAAATGCAGTCTTTTATAATATTCACAAATTTTGTTGGAAACCCCATAGACATGAGCATATGAATGATAAATTGTCTATTAATTTTATCATAAGCTTTATGGAGGTCAACCTTTAGACATAATTTATCAGATCCCGGTTTGTTAAAATTTCTAACTAGTTCATGTGCCAAGAGAGAGTTTTCAGACATACTTCTTCCTTTGATAAATGCGCTTTGGTGTTTAGAAATGAGATCTGGTAAGATAATATTTATTCTATTGCATAAGATCTTGCTTAGAATTTAACACGTTGCAGCAAGCTATAGGTCGATAATCCTCAATTTTTGATGGACTATCTTTTTTAAGGATAAGGCAGATGGTGATTGATTTTTTTAACAAATTTACCAGTTTGAAAAATATTTTGCATTGCTGATATGATGTAATATTTCAGGACATTCCAATGGAGGAGGTAGAACTTGGATCCGAGGCCATCTGGACCGAGGCTGGAGTCGATGTGAATGGATTGCAAAGCTTCCAGCACTTTAGCTTCAATAATTTTCTTGGACAGCATTCTTCTGCCTCTGGAGTTTATTTGCCTTTTGCAATTAATGTCTGGTAAGTTAATGTTAACTTCCCCATTGAACATGTCATGATTATATTTGATAGCTTGTTCCTCAATATCTGCTAAATTGGATAATACATTTCCTTCCTGATTAACGAGATGTAAGTTATTGTTAATGTTGCTATGGATTGCCATTTTAGTGTAAAAAAATTTGGTGCATTCATCCCCTTCAGTGAGCCATTTCTCTTTAGCGTTTTGCCTGAGCTCAATAGCTTTAGTTTTGAGGGCCTTTTTAGATCCCCTTGAGCTTGATAATATTTCCTCCAGGTGTCATCATTAGCACTGCCATTGTCAATCATTGACAAAAACTCCTCACATTGTTTCTAAATGATGGATAATTGATCTCCATCTCTGGGTCTGCATCTATTCCAGTTTTTAATTTTACATTTGAAGTTTTGAGAATATGCAGTAGTTTGTAACATTGAGATCCTTCTACCATACGTTTATGGTTGAGTTGTACAGCTTGATTGTATCCCTCTATCTCATGCCAATGATTAGCATACTAAAATGGCTTGCCTTTATTTTTCTCACCTTTTTCTACTAAGTTAACAAGTATGGGGCAGTGATCGCTGGTAGATGGGGGAAGAATATTAACCTTAATGTTCGATAGAGTATTAATGCCTTTCACATTAACTAGTACTCTATCTAGTTTACATGAAATTTTCTTATTTTATCTACTTCTCCAAGTGAATTTCAGGCCACAGTGGATGGGTTCTAGCAATCCCGCTCCATTGATGCAGTTGTTGAATTCTTCTAGCTGGGAAACTCTCATGGTAAGACCTCCCTTTTTCTCTTCTGCCTTGAGCACATAGTTGAAATCCTTAGAACAATCCAGGGATTCTTAAAAGTTTTACCAATATTTTTAACGGCTTGCCAAAGGTGAGTCCTATGTAAAGCTAAGTTGCTTGCGTAAACACGACTTAATGTCATGTCAAACTCACCTACATTAGATGCACTAACAGTAATATGTTGATCATCCTTCACAAAGAGAAGTAGATTCCAAATTTGTTTATTCCATAAGAGTAATATACGACTTTTAGCTCCTACATCATTATTATGAATGTAATTCCAGTGTTCCCCAAGAGAATTAGTAAAAAACATTAAGTTGTCAGTTGTTAATTTATTTTCTAAAATGCTCAGAATAGAAGGAGAGTGAATCCTCCTAAGATTTAAGAGGTCTAAACGTCTAGCGTTATTTAGACCTCTTATACTCCAACTGATTATAGACATTTCGATTGTGGAGGTCTACTCCTTAATTTCATTGGAGAAACCTCACGATTCAAAGCCGTCTTTCCTTTAGATTCTGATTTTTTAAACTGATTTAAGTAAGCCTGATTGGATTTTGTGAATTTATTTGGATTACTGTCCTCCATATCTGTATCTGAATCCAATCTTTCTAAGACAATATTATTGATTTCAGCATCTTCTTCTGTCATGACAGGCACACATCACATCTGTATTATGGTTAGATGCAGTTTCCTCAAACTTTGTATCCAATGATGGAGCAGCTACCTTATCCATTTCCTCTGGGACATCATGTTTATCCTTCTGGTTATTAATCATGATATTATGTTCTGTGTTCATATCTATCTCTTCAATACTTTGCTCAGACTGCACCTCATTTTGTTGTAAATTTTGTGATGGTGCAGTCTGATTAGTCTCAGCTGTATTTTTTTCCTCCACAGTTGGATTATGGGGGGACACAATCTGGTCTGTGGAATGACCAAAGCACTTACATTTGTTACAAACTGGTGGGATATGTTCATATTCAACCTCCTGTATGTAAATATTACCATTCTTGTCTTTAGCATGCACCTATTTTTTAATTACTTCACTTGCTTTAATTTCAACAAGTACTCTGGCATATTTTTATCTTCTGACATTCCTGGTATAATCATCCATATCAAGGGGGGTTCCAATCAGGCTAGAAAATTTTCTAATTCCTCGAGCATTCCATAAGGAAAGATCCAAATTCATTAATTTAATCTATACAGGGTGTGATTCAAGCATATCCCTCTCAAGTCTTAAATTAGGCTCCCATTTTTAGTGAATATAAGTTTGCTATCAATGAACCAAGGCCCTCTATCTAGTACCTTCTTGCAATCTAGTTCATTACTGAATTTGATGAGATAAAAACCATTCTCCATAGGAAATACATCCCATTACCAGTCGTTAGCCATTCTCTTTTAATATAGGCATTAAGATGTACATAATAAGGTCTTTTACCAGCTACGTATATGTATATAGAATTACACCATAGATTTTTAGCTGAGTTAAAAACCTCATCATCTAAGTCAGCTAGACCCCATCTGCATCTTCAAGATGATCGAATTTATTAACCCCGCCATCAATACGTGTATTTCTAGCAATTGCTTCAGCCCATGATCTAACACCCTCCTTAAATTCCGGTTTTTTAGGAGGAGGGGCCACAAACACAAAACGATTGGTGGATTCTTTCCTTGTTTGTTGCAGATTAGCCCTTATTAGATTCTTTCCTTTGTCTTTATATCTCACCTCTTGCCAGCCCGTATCAATTGCCTCAGTCCCCTCGCAGCTGCGGTTTTTAGCCACGGGATCGCAGCTATGGTTTCTGTAATCGCCACGGGATCGCAGCTAGGGTTTCCTGAAGTCGCCATTTTTTCCATAGATTATTTATATAAATTTTATCATATAATTTTTTATATAAATTATATATATATATATCAATATATATATATATATATAATTCAATAGTGATGAGGAATCATATTGGATCCTTCCAACTTGTTCCTTTGCAATTGATTTCATACATTGACCACTTTCAAAAGCAACAATTCATCAAAGCCAAATAATCAACAGATAAGCATCCAAACATCCAATCAATAATTTTTATCGGCTATATAAAATTACTGGTTAACCAAAAAGGTGCGTTTAACTCACTGAAATTCCAGTTCTTACCGAGGCATTCTGGTTTTGTTTGAATTCGAACGATGCTCAAATTCAACGTAAAATTTGACAATCTTCATTCGTCACCAAACCGACTCCATCACGTAATGTTTGACGATGCGAGCGGAATGCGACTGACCGCATTCAATTTGGACTTAAAATGAACAAGTTATTGCATTTACAACATTTACTAATTTAATATCATAATTATATTATAATTATATTACTAACCCATCATTAGCAATAAATAAACCATAAACTAGTTTTCCCCATAATCCTCCTTCTTCCCACTCACGCACGTTTACTACGCCGCCCCTTTCAACCCATAACTGCGCCGCCTTCAGCCACCTCGACACTATCGCACCGCCACTAACGGCAAGCCCAAGCTCCGCCGCACCTTCGTACCTCAGCCTCGCCCCCTCCACCGCCACATGGCCTCATCACGAGCCTAAAGGGGAATGTCCAATATTCCATTCAACTTCGAACAACTAGTCGCCCCCATACACCAATCGATGCCAAACTGCGCTAACATACAACCCTTGACGTCCTCTTCCACTTTCCTTTAGACCTCGTTGCCAAATGAGCAACCCATTTGCCATAAAATTCAAAAGAAGATCCAACATGCATCAACGAATTGTGGCCACTGTGCTTCACCATCAACAGTCTCCACCATCGATTGAAGTCATCTTAATGCCAGCAACATTTTCCTAGTTGATGACTTTCCCCAACGATGCTTGGATGGGTACCAATGCTCAATGGCCCTTCGATCGAGTGATTTTAAATTTTGAAAAAAATGAGAACGTTTATCTCTGGTTTTTGGTGTATATGTAGGGAGAGGTTGGTATGGTCATGACGTGGAGAGTATGGGTTTAATAGTGGAAGGTATGGGATGGAGGTATGGATGAATAGTGATGGATTATGGCACCGTATTATTTTAATATCCAGCGTTATGCACTTAAAAATCTCTAACTCTAAATAAGGCGTGCTCACTGACATTTTGTACTAAATAACCCTATTCTGAAATCAATGGAACTATTATTGATGCTTAATTTGATAGTATGCATAAGTTAGCTTTTCAAATCTAATTATATTATATTAATTTTCTAAATTAACCATTACGCGTTTCGAGCTCACACGACCAAAAGATACATCTGATCACCACGAAATTCATTAACATATACTAATTTACTATTACGGATCCAATGGTGCTAGTTTAATCAAAATCGAAGATAGTGTCTCGAAAGGCTATTTTCATATGTTAATTAAAATGAATTATAATTTAAAACCAAATTATTCACTTTTAAATCTAAATTTAAAAGTTTATTATCCCATTCTTATTCAACAAATTTAATTAAAATTTCAAAATCATTTTTATTCCTATTAAATCCAAGATTCAATTATTTAAACAAATTCTCATATAAAATTCACTATCAAATATATCACTGTATTTGAAATTTAAGTCGTTTGGCTTATAAAACTATTATTTAAATATTTAAAATTTATTAAATATTTCAATTTCAAATGTCTCAAATTTTGGGTCATTACATTCTTCCCCTTTAAAGGAATTTCGTCCCCCAAAATTATCAAGGTAAGAAAATTTATGGCTAGATCCAATCTCTTGGTCCCTACGAAAAGGAAAAAGAATTTCACGTTCTTCCTTTTGGGAAGGGAGGATAAGGGAAATCCTATTGATTGCTGCTTTCTCCAGACCTCCGATAAAAGCATGAACAAAAGGCTCGAATGGTTACGATCCCTTTATCACCCAGAATGAAAGGGGCGATCTCGTAGTTCTTGGTCTTTGAAGATGCAATGTTAGGTGCTCCATTTTCCCGTTGAGGCCGAACCTAAACCTGTGCTCGAGTGATAGCTGTCCATACACCAATAAGGGATGTATGGATTCTCGAGAAGAGAGGAGCCGCAGTGGTCCCCCACGGATTGCCCGGATCCCATGAGCCCAGTATCATATACGCCTCCAAAATAAAGAGCCTTGAATACTAAAAGAAAAGCACCTATACCTAATAAAATTAAGTGAATACCCAAAATTGTCGTCATTTTATTTCTCTCTTTCCATACATAACCAAAGAATGGAAAGGATTCCTCAAGAGTCTCAGGTCCAAGAAGCCTGTGATAAATACCCCCTAAAGCCTAAGACTGCAGAGGAAATTAAGTGAAGTACTCCAGATACAAAGTATGGAAAGGTGTCTATAACTTCTCCCCCCGAAGCCACAATCCCTTTAATTCTTCAAAAATCAATGTGTTGAAATTTGTTATCAAATTCCTAACTATTTAAATCTATGGAAAATTTATGCAGCGTCTCCCTTTCGCGGCTAGGTCAGTACAACTACAAATCGCCACTATGACCCAAACCAATCAAAAGAAAATAGCTAATTAGCTGGTAACAAAATTATTAAATCAAACAACAATATAAACATTTACCTATTAGTTGGGCAACCACTCTACTGGTGAAACCAAAGGCATCAAACTAGCCTTTTCCCTTATATACATGCATCTTACTTGCACATAATATCTAACAAATTCAAAATTCGCCTTTTACTTGCTATTTTCCTCAAATTTATAAGTTAGCAAAACTTGTTTCCTTATGTTTTCCCCAATACTTAGCTCAAATTCTTTATCCAATTTAGATGTCCTGATTGTCCAAAATCATCAGAAATCCCATTTTATTTTCAATAAATGAAAATTTACAAAAGAACATATCAAATAGAGACACAAAACCCTCTACTCTAATGCATAAGTTACATGCATCCATAAAATTCTTAATTGAAAATTTCAGAATTAAACACCCGGATTTATTTCAAATTTATTTTGAAATAATATATAATATATCTCTTTTGTATAACAGATCATATTTGGGAATTAGATCAAAAATTGTTTTACAAAAATAAATCTTCTATGGTCGCAATCTATTAACTTAGAAACTCAAAAATGAATACCGGTGATGCTACATTCATCACCAAAATTATTTTCCAGCGACGGGAAAAAATTCAATATTTTTTATCTCCTTAAAAATCCATTTTAACTCCCTTTATTTCCTTCAAAATCCTTTAGAATATTATATTCAAAATATTTCAAAATAATAACATTATTCTCTTTCCCAAAACCTTTGAAAAATAATTTACAAACCACTAGGTTTTTAAGCTCTTACATTCTCAGCTTAAATCACTCTTATTTATAAATTACATTTGTAAATCACGTTTATATAAATTTTTAATTTGTTAAATAAAATTATTTCATAAATGTCACTTTTTTGAGTTATAACAAACAAATTTCTATTTAAAAAAATCAAATTCTGACCCAACATTAGCCTCTAATGCCTTATAATCAAATTATGAAATTGAATTCAAAAGGTGTTCATTTTTAATGGTCCCATGATCACTAATGTACCCAACCCATGCAAAAAAAGGATAAAACCGCTCCTAACTTAGCACAATAGTCAATGGCCAAAACCTGATCCGGCACAACTACCCAATAAAAACAGTAATTAATGCTCCTAACTGGGTGAGCGTGACTAATCAATAATAAATGATAATAACCGAATATTATAATTTCCTAATAACCAAGCATACCATATATAACTATAATAATTTTTGAAAAATTATTCTTTTATATATAAAATATAATCTAGGTAAAATTATTTCATTTACCCGATTTAAAAACAATACTGTGTCAGTTTGCTATGTTCAAGTGTTTATGGATCATATAAATAACGTTAGCTACTTGTATTGACTAGAATCCATAAGCCACCAAACAGATCGATTAACACAATAAAAAGCATTTTTATATCACTAACAAATATGCGCTCATATCTATAATACACTCAAACTCATCCTAGGATGCTACTGACCCTATCTCTTATGAGTAATCCCAACCAAAGCTTAGGTATTCGATCAACCTAAGCTCTGATAGCAAGTGTAACAAACATGATTTCAACCCTCGAAAATCGACGCTAATACGTTCACTATATTACAGACGAGCAATCGAATGCCAGAAAACCCGATTATCAGGGGAAAAAAGAAGAAAGAAAGGAGAAAACCAAACATCACAAAATCTCACAACGGAACAACTAATCTATAATTTACAACAAATATTTACACAAAGAAAAAATGTAATATACATACACCAATCAGAGTACACTAATCTTTTTCATTCCGGACAGTTATAACAACATGTCCTTATAATTGCTGAGAAATACAACCAACAAACAACACATCCGAACACAAAGAAATACATAGATACATCTTGGACCTCCAACTCGTCTCCTGAGCTCCAATGCATCCAAAGCAATCTATAAATATGCTCGGTCTGGCCAGCATGAGAAAAACACACCCAAATGGAAATTCATGTTTATCAAAAATCTTTCAAATAAAGGTATCCCGTAAGACCACGTTGCATATAAACACAAATGGTTTTTTACCTTATGATAACAAAAACATTTTCTATAGAAAATCCATTAATATTATAATAATATCTAGGGGTTAAAGTAAAATATGAATATAGCTGAACTGATTACATATCACATTTCAACATAGTTGGGCACAACTAAGTCTGTACGACACTTATTAGAGAATAGATTCCATACAATTACTAGGCTATTGGGGTACTACCCGCCACGATGCATCTCTAGGTAAAATAACACCAAGGACCTCACCGGGATCCTCTGCCAACACAGAACCGGCTTACCCCATACTGATAGTAGCGAATATGATTTCCCCTTGGTTAATGGGCCCTGAATCATAAAATGAGAGCTAATATCAACTCTAGATATGGATGATAATACCCTAATGGGTGTAATGACCCCACCACGATGCCCAGATTGGCAAAGAACATTACGAGCAATACCGTTTGCTAATCTGGAGAATACAACTTGTTAAGGGCGATCAAATGTGGATATATCTTTATGCTAACACCGACACGTTATTTATATCTTTTTACTTAATATATGAACTGAAATTTGACGTGTACGTTATTAATACAAAATAATATACACACCGATTCATCAGAATCAGATTAATATATCATATGAAATAATAATCACATATCACAACGGAATAATATACATCATATACATACCTAGTATGACTCAACAAATATACAACTAGGCCCACATAATACAAAACTTAAAATAAGTCACTATGTCAACAATAAGTCGTATAATACAACAAGTGAATATCATATAGAAGGTAAACTAAAGTGTCAAAATTTCTATCATCTGCTTGCACACATACACAAAAGTCCAAGTGTCATATAAACTTAAAAAGTCTCGGTTTGACTCGAGCAAAATAACAGCCGGGTCAGACTATCTCTAAATATCTAATAGGGTGAGAAAAAGGTATGACACAAGAGTAAATAATACATAAGTAAATGCAGATTCGACGATATAACAAGTCACAAAATTAATTTAACTCGTAATACAGTTATATATTTATATAAGTCACAAATACGAACTAGTCACTAAACACAGAGTCACATAATTAATTTAACTTAACATTCACCACAAAACAAAATTAAATATATATATATATATATTACTAAAACAAAATAATTACAAAATCCAAATATTCCGAACCCAAGAGTTCTTAATCCAAACCGATCGTAATGATCGTCCAAAACAATCGCAATGATTGTACTCAGGGCCGTAGCAAACAAACAAACAATTTGGTATCACTTAAACTATCCAATACCATGGATCGTACTCAAACCGGGAATACAAAATCACATAATGATCTCAAGGATAGTCCATAATGATCAAGCAGATCGTAAAAACCATGACTCAATAAACGTACATTTATTTAATATTTTTATGTTATTATGTTTGAAAAGAAATCTAGGAATAAACTACTTGAGGATCTAGCAGCCACTTACCGCACATCAAAAGAGAGTAAAAAGTAAAGTGCCAAATACTATCACCTTTAGTAATAACTAGAAATTAACCAATATGTCCCTTACCATATTGTGGAATCCAAGTATTTACTAAAAGCTAGTAAATATCACTTATTACGGATACAACCGGAAAGCCTGAACTACATTTTCTTTAGGATCCAGCGATTACTTATCGCACACCTAAAGAGAACACAACCCTAAAGTGTTAATTACTTCTCTATATCGATCACAAGAATTTAACCAAAGTATCCCATAGTACTCGGTGAAATTCACATATTCACCGATGGTTAGTAAATTCCACTCAAACATTCTATTCAATGAGTTGTACCATATTCGATGAAGCGTTATATGAAAGCATTTAAACCAATCGATGACGCTAAATTAATTATTAGTACTCCTCAGATTGTAGAACTAAGGTTATCAAAATATTTATTTGTTTTAAAGTTGATTAAAAATATTCTATTAGTTCCTGTTGTTTCAAAGATGCTCTTTTAAATAAATTATTAGGCTACCCAATAACATATGTATAAAGTGTCGTCCATTACACTCTAGAATTAATGTAAATACAATAATAATTTTAGAATAAAACGTGTACAATATGGACAAAAATATTCTGAACAAGAATTCTTGTAACATATATATACATAGGTGGATTTAAATTCTCATAAACAAGCACATGCAAGAACGAAATTTATGTGTTCCTTTGCAAAACTAAACTACAGTTAAAAGTATATACAAAGTTATTAATCACGTATAGGAAATTTTAGTAGAAAAAAGGTTAGATTCCAGTGTTGTCAAATCAAACTATAATAATAAAGGCATGAACACTCTAGCCAAAGATCTAACATATATGCAAGTTCAAAAATGAAAAATACAAGTCTACTATTTTAAAAAAAAAGTGTAAGGTTGATATCTAAACATGTACTATGTCAAACAATTATATATATACTAGGCATATAAATGTCTAAACTTAAGCTTACAAACAAGTATATGCAAAACTTTGAAATCCTGACTATATATTCGAATGGTTTAAAGTGGTATTACTAGTATATACTCATATTTTATAATAGACAATTCCCTGATTTAAAATGCTTGAAAAATATAGGTTCATAAATACATTACTGAACTAGGTGGACGGTCTAATAAAATCATACAGTGTATAGAGTTTAGCTCAAAAATTAATTTCTAACGTTGTTTCTAAAGTAACTTTCTAATATAAACTACTTGCTAAAAAGGTGTATATATATGTATATATGTATGTATGTATATGCATGAAAAGCAACAGATATGGGACGTTTTTCATGAAGCAAGAAAAAAATCAAGGAAAAAGATTTGAAACAATTTATAGTATAGGGAAATGATAGAAGTAATTAATGCAAGATGGAGAGTTAGCATTTCAAACCATTTCACATGGCCAAGAACGCATGTACTGGGATAAGTATAAAAATTAAATTTAAGTGCTTGAACATATTCTCAAGTGGCAAGGAAAATTAACAAAGTCAAAGTGTGTTCAATTTCCTAACAAGATCAAAGCAAATAAAATAAGAAATAAGCATCCATAAATTATCAATAAGGATGTACAATTATCTTTAGGCACTAAAAGAATTGCTATTCACAAAGAGAAGTTTTTCACTTAAGGCGAATTAAATATGTTCAATAGTGCATAGGGATGTATGACCAATTCCATGGCATAAACAATGAGGGACGTGACAATTTCAAGGATATAGGGATTTACAAAAAAGAATCAAAGCAATGAAAGGGGGAAGTAATATTTAAGCTAAGAATGAAACAGTAGGATGAATGCAAGCTGGGTTACAGGCAACGAATAGAAACAGGGAAAAAGCAGTACAAAACTTGGCAATAATGCATTGCGTGATAAATTTTAAACAACATGGTAGGGATACATAAAATCAAACCAGCACTTAAAATCAGTACAAAACACAGATAGATTGTGCGAGAATTAACTCACCAAAATCATTAAAATCGAAGTTATTCACATCCTAGAACACACGCATCCATCGTTGCTTTGCCCATCGTCGTGCCTCCCTGTCGATCGCCAAAGTCACCAGCAAGAGCACGCCACCAGAGTCATCGTGCACCTCCAAGTCGCGCTCTTCCTCCTTGTTCATCTCGACATCACATCTGCCTCGCCTCACATGAGCTCCCGTTCACCGATTAGCTAGGTTTTATGTTTTCTTTTTTTTCCATTTTTGAATTTTAACTCAAGGAGAAAGAACGGTGGAAAATCATTCTGTAGTTGATTTTAGAGAATAGGCAAAGTAACTAGGTTAGAGAGTTAAGTTTATGGTTGTTCTAATGGGCTAGAATTATTACCAATACCCAAAACAGTTAAAATCAAATATTAATCACTTATTTAATCATAAATTTACGCTAACCAATATTTTATAAATTATAAATATGATTTCTTAACAATTTGACGATCACCAATAAACCATTAATATTATTTTAATAAAGATGGATTAATATTTCCAAAATCTGAAATCAATAAAATCTCAATTCTTAATAATTTACCCAACACCAAATTCAAATAATTGGCTTAATTCTACTTCAATTTTAAAAGTTTGAAATTCCCATTAAAAAATGAAACCCATTTCTTAATTAAATTAATCAATTATTCTTAGAAACCAGATTTAATTTCATAGTTAAATTTCACAAATCATAATTTAAAATTAATTATCCCTAGCTAAATTTAATTAATCAGGTAACTAACAACAGAGTTGTTACAGACTTTCCCCTTAAAGAAATTGCATCCCTGCAATTTCCTTAATGAAAGAATCTATAACATAAATTTCTTCTTAAAACATTATTTTTAGCTGTTCCTAATTTCATTCCCAAAATCACCTAATTAGTATTACTCCAAAAGACAACATTACTATCAAATTTTAGTTAGCAAAATTTTTCAAAATTCTTAAAAAAAATTCTAAAGCCTTAAATTTACGGAAAATTTCGCCAGCGTCTCCTTTGCATGGCTAGGCCCTAAGTAAGAGCTCAATACTTGGACACCTATTATTAACAATAGATGAACTACTTACTTTTTTGGCAAGGCCCCAGTTTTCCAGGGTTTGGGAGATATCGATTGCGGTAATGGAGAGTTTAAAAAATTTACAATATGAATATAATTAGATAATGTACATCTCATATCAAGGATGAGGCATCCCGTAGGGAAAAACATAAAAATGCGATATGCAACCCGAGATACGTACCTTATATTTAGAATATTAGTGAGTCCGCTAGTATTCCTTTAGCAAGCAATTTATAATCTTTTTGACGATATCTATTTAACTTTAGGTACCTCACCTATCTCAAAAAAATTATTAGTATTTAATCTCAAATTCATTTCATATAGAAGATACTAACAATTCATGATTACACTTTAATTAGATTGAAATCATAATATTCCATAATGAAGGAAAACCGTACTGAAATTTTCAAGTTTTAATTATTACTTATGTCAAAATGTCACGTTCGATGTTTAGGAACCCCTATCGATAACATGGCATCCCGCATATCGATCAGGATCCTTAAACGATGACTGGATAAGTTAAAAAAATAGGTAATCACGAGATTAGATGTGTTTATTTTATTATCACTACCATCCATGCATCCAATTTTAAACAAATGCAACCAAGCAATCAATTCCTAGCAATCAATCAACCAAAACGTACATAATCAATTCTAGTGGAACAATTCAATGTTTGAATTTCAGCCGCGCAACTCTGATTATTCCTAGATCATTTAAATATTATACTTATTCACTCATATTTCCTAAATTTTCTATTAAAAGAAAATATTTTACCTTAATTTAATTCATTTCAATTTAATTCCAAATTTTTCTCAACTCTAAAAGATTTTGCTCATTATTCACTAAAGGATTTAATGTCGCAAATTCCAATTTATCAATTTAAAATTTTCAAATCAATTTACGCCTCAAATGATTATCCCGATATTCATTTTATATTCATGTCCCTAATTAGATGATTAATATAACTATCTACCACACACCTCAGGGATAGAACTCTAAGTCATCTAAGTCTTGGATCCGTAATATTATATGCTATAATGATCTAATATAGCTTGATACCAACTGTAAGACCCCACCATAATGCCCAGATTAGCAAAGAACATTACGAGTAATATCGTCAGCTAATCTAGAGAATATGGCTTGTTAAGGGCGATCGAATGTGAATATATCTTTATACTAACACCGACATGTTATTTATATCTTTTTACTTAATATTTGCACTGAAATTTGATGTGTATAGTATTAATACAAATTAATATACATAGTGAATCATCAGAATCAGAACAATATATGATATGAAATAATAATCACATATCACAGCGGAATAATATGCATTATATACAATACCTAGTGTGAGTCTACAAATATACAACAAGGCTCACATAATACACAACTCAAAATAAGTAACTATATCAATAATACGTCACATAATACAACAAGTGAATATCCTATAGAAGGTAAACTAAAGTGTCAAAATGTCTATTATCTGCTAGCACATCTACCCAAAAGTTCGAGCACCCAGTAAGTCTGAAAAGTCTCGGTCTGACCCGAGCAAAATAAAACCCGGGTCAGACTATCTCTAAATATCCAATAGGGTGAGAACAAGGTACAACATAAGAGTAAATAATACATAAGTAAATGCAAATTCCAAGATATAACAAGTCATGAAATTAATTTAACTTGTAATAGGGTTATATATTTATATAAGTCACAAATATGGACTAGTCCCTAAACAAAGAGTCGCTACCACAAAACAAAACAATATATTTTTATTTATTTATTTATTTTACTAACACAAAATAATTACAGAACTCAAATATTTCGAACCCAAGAGATCTTAATCCAAACTGATCATACTGAACATCCAAAACAATCGCAATTATTGTACTCAGACCTATAGCAAACAAACAAACAATTTGGTATCACTCGAACCTATTCGATACCAAGATCGTACTCAAGTCGGGAACACAAAATCACATAATGATCTCAAAGATAGTCCATACCGATCAAGGCGATCGTAAGAACCATGCCTCGATAAACCTACATCTATTTAATATTTTTATATTATTATGTTTGAATAGAAATCCAGGAATAAACTACTTTACGATCTAGCAGCCACTTATCGCACACCAAAAGAGAGTAAACACTAAAGTGCCGAATACTATCACCTTCAATAATTGCTAGAACTTAACCAATATGTCCCATGCCATATGGAGAAATCCAAGTGTTTACTAAAAGCTAGTAAATATCGCTTATTATGGATAATATCAGAAAGCCTGAACTATATTTTCTTCAGGATCTAGCAACCACTTGTTGCACACTTGAAGAGAACACAACTCTAAAGTGTTAATTACTTCCCTATAATGATCACAAAAATTTAACCAATGTATCCCATGCTACTAGTGGAATTCACGTATTCACGGATGGTTAGTAAAATTTCACTCAAATATTCTATTCAATGAGTTGTACCATATTCGATGAAGCGTTATACGAAAGCATGTAAACCAATCGATACCGCTAAATTAATTATTAGTACTCTACACAATGTAGAACTAAGGTTCTCAAAATATTTATTTGTTTTAACATTGATTAGAAATATTCTATTAGTTCCTATTGTTTCATAGATGCTATTTTAAATAAATTATTAGGCTACCCAATAATGCATGTATAAAGTGTCTTCCATTACACTCTAGAATTAAAATAAGTACAATAAAAGTTTTAGAATAAAACGTGTATAACATGGACGAAAATATTCAAAACAAGAGTTCTCGTAACATATATATACATAGGTTGCTTGAAATTCTCATAAACAAGCACACTCAAGAATGAAATTTATGTGTTCCTTTGCAAAGCTAAACTACAGTTAAAAGTATATACAAAGTTATTAATCATGTACAGGAAATTTTAGTAGAAAAAAAGGTTTGGCTGCATTATCGTCAAATCAAACTATATTAATAAAGGCATGAACATTCTAGCTAAAGATCTAACATATATACAAGTTCAAAAATGAAAAAAATACAAGTCTACTATTTCAAAACAAAGTGTCAGGTTATATTTAAACATGTATTACGTCAAACAATTATACACACACACACACAAACTAGGCATATAAATTTCAAAACTTAAGCTTACAAACTAGTACATGCAAAATTTTGAAATCCTGGCTATATATTCGAATGGTTTAAAGTGGTATTACTACTACATACTCATATTTTATAATAGACAATTCACTGATTTAAAATGCTTCAAAACTATAAGTTCATAAATACATTAGTGAACTAGGTGGACAGTCTAATATAATCATACGGTGTATAGTGTTTAACTTAAAAATTAATTTCTAACCAAAGTTTCTAGATTAACTTTCTAATATAAATTACTTGTTAAGAAAATGTATACGTATGCGTGCAAAGCAACAAGTGTGGGAAGGTTTTCATGAAGCAAGAAAAGAATCAAGGCAAAAGATTTGAAACAATTTATAGTACAGGGAAATGACAGAAGTAATTAAAGAGGGAGCGTGAGCATTTCAAACCATTTCACATGGCCAGGAACGCATGTACAGGGAATAAGTATAAAAATTAAATTTGAGTGCTTGAACATTTTCTCGGTGACAAGGCAAATTAACAAAATCAAAGTATGTTCAATTGCCTAACAAAGTCCAACCAAATAAAATAAGAAGAGCATCTACAAATTATCAATAAGGACATACAACTATCTCTAAGCAACAAAAGAACTACTATTCACAAAGAGAAGTTTTTCACTGAAGGCCGATTAAATACGTTCAATGGAGCATAGGGACATATGACCAATTCCATGGCATAAATAACGAGGGATGCGACAATTTCAACGATATAGGAACTTACAGATAAATCAAAGCAGTGAAAGAGGGAAGTAATAATTAAGCTAAGAATGAAACAGTAGGACGAATGCAAGCTGGGTTACAGGCAACAAACAGAACCATAGCAAAAGCAGTACAAAACTTGGCAATAATGCATTGCGTGATAAATTTTAAACATCATGGGAGGGATACATAAAATCAAACAGCACTTAAAATCAGTACAAAACACAGATAGATTGTGTGAGAATTAACTCACCGAAATCACTAATATCAAAGTCACTCACACCCTAGAACACACGCGTCCATCGCTGCCTTGCCCATCGCTGTGCCCCCTATTGATCGCCAAAGTTGCTAGCAAGAGCACGCCACCAGAATCGTCGTGCGCCTCGCTCTTCCTCCTTGTTCATCTCAGCCTCTACATCGCATTTTCCTTGCCTCTCACGAGCTCCCATTCACCGATTAGCTAGGTTTTACATTTTCCTTTTCTTTCCATTTTTGAATTTTAACTCAAGGAGAAAGAACAGTGGAAAATCATTTTATAGTTGATTTTAGAGAATAGGTAAAGTAAGTAGGTTAGAAAATTTAGTTTATGGTTGTTCTAATTGGCTAGAATTATTACCAAGGGTCAAAACAATTAAAATAAAATATGAATCACTTATTAAATCACAAATTTACACTAACCAATGTTTTATAATTTATATATATGATTTCTCAACAATTTGACAATCACCAATAAACCAATAGTGTCATTTTAATAAAGATGGATTAATATTTCCAAAATCTCAAATCTTAATAACTTTTTCAAGACCAAATTTAAATAATTGGTTTATTTAAAAGTTTGAAATTCTCATTAAGAAATGAAACCCATTTCTTAATTAAGTTAAATCAATTATTCTTAGAAACCAGATTTAATTTCATAGTTAAAATGTCACTGTTCACAATTTGAAATTAATTATTCCAAGCTAGATTTAATTAATCAGGTAACTAACAACAGGGTTGTTACAATAGGAGTGACCCACCTGTCACTACTGCATCTTCCATGTTTAGTAATTCTCGGTTGAAGAGGCTTGAAGATATGTTTTACCTTTCATATAGCACTTCCCACTTGGAATGCTAACACTGCTCTCTAGGCAACAATGTGATGCCAGCATTCATCCACACAAGTTGTCCAAAAGGTAGACAAGCCAAAATCACTACTTCTACTACATGCATTTTGAAATCACCCTTAGGATTAGTAGGAAGCAACCCTTGCACTTCAAATAGCTTCGTCTTCAAACACCATTATCTTCAAGATGTCTTCGCTTCATAATGCATTTGGTTCGAAGTGCTTTTCAGATAATACATCTAATCCCAGTCTCTTCGTAATAACATTCGATTGTTTTTGGTAAACTCAACCCCAGTTGTTTAGGAAATAAACAGTTGAAGATAAGAGCAGAGGTTACCTCCTAACCGTTAGTGGATGGATTTCCTTATCATTTGTCCTAGGAGAACGAAACGAGATTTATACGCGCATTACAT
This sequence comes from Allium cepa, assembly GCA_030765085.1. Classification (NCBI taxonomy): domain Eukaryota; kingdom Viridiplantae; phylum Streptophyta; class Magnoliopsida; order Asparagales; family Amaryllidaceae; genus Allium; species Allium cepa. The sequence continues at coordinate 106,676,022 of CM060941.1, read as the reverse complement.
CATCATTAGAGATGACTATGTCATATAACTTATGTTTTTCTACTAGATATTTCCAAAGTTACGTTTTTGATCCATATCTGATAGTCAATTTTTTAACTATCCACAAACAAACATCCACATCAGACATTTAATATAACGAACCGAAATTTTGGTCATTTGGTTTTGAACATTTAATTTATTTTTAAATGTTGAATTTGAAATATAAATTTATTTTGGATATAAAGATTTTGGTTGAATTAGTGAAATGGTTTAAAATTTCAAATATAGTGATTAAACGGACTTGTTGGATAGTAAATTTAATATTTGAAATAGTGTAAATAATTGAATTTTTGATTTAATACGAATCGAAATAGTTTCTAATATGGATATAAATTCTATTTGAATTATAGTTGAGTTGGTAAGTTTTTAAATTGGGATTTTGATTAAATTTGTCAATTTTGAAAATCATTTGATTTAGTTGACACGTAAAAATAGCCTTCCGAGGCACAATTTTGGATTTTGGCGAAACTAGTTCATTGGATCTGTAATAGTTTATTATTATCAGATTTCAAATTTCATAGCGTTTGGAGTTACCGTTTGGTCGTACGGGATAGAAACGCGTTGAAATTAATATCGAAAATTTAATATTATAATTCGATTCGAAAACCTATCTTCCACATACGATCGAATTAGGCCTCGAAACATGTTCTATTGTGTTTGGAATAGGGATAAAACATTATAAACGCCATGTGGCATGCTTCATTTGGAGTTCGTTCAGAAAAGTACGTGAATGGTGAAAATAATAATAAAATATTATGTATACGCGTATAAATACAGGTATTTCTCTCATGAACCTTAGCTATTTTCCCAGCCGCCATTATCTTATTTCAACGGCAGAAATCAACATATTTCTCCTCAAATTCTGATGAATCCATCAACAATTAGGAAAAACTTTCAACTGGAAAGTCGTAGAGCTCGTCGAGCTCGACTAGATCGACAGTCATGATCTAGATTGCAGCGATGTAGTGGTGGGAAGGGACTCACATTCATGGTGGTTTTTTACGTGTTTTTCGAGGTAAAGGGGGCGCCGAGCTATCACATGGCCTCTAGCGTAGATGTGTGGTAGCTAAGGCTTCAGCATAGTGGTCGTGGATCGTCATCTCGTGGGTGGAAGGGGAGCGACGATCGAATTTTATAAACGGTGTTGGGTTTCGGTCTTGCGTGAAGAACGGACGCGAGAAAATGAAGACAACGGCCTTGATTTGCCTAAAGCTAGATCGTGTGGCCAGAATAAATTAGATTAAAAAAATAAAAGACAAATATAAATTTATTATGCTATAAATTATAAATTCTATGAATTGTATATCTTTTACATACGGGGTCGAAATTGGACGAAACAAGCGGTGATGAGATCGTGGCGATGAGTACTACGTTCTAGAATTGATTTGGAGGCGATTGGAGATAGCTTAAACCCGAGAATTTAATAACTGCAGATTGAAAATATACATATCAGTATCACCTGACCATAGGTTAGAAAATTTTATACAGACCCGTGTTTGGTTTTAAGATAATTTTCGAAAATTTTAAGTATTTTGGATTTTAAAATATATGAATTTTTACTCAATTTAATGATTTTTATAAAATATATATATTTGTGTGATAAATTTTTTTATAAGTAAATAGTGGTTTAAAATTGAAATTTAGAATTTAATTTATAATATAAATTTTAATTTAATGTAATAATCCAATTTAACTTAATAATGATATTTTAAATTTAACCTAATAATATAAGTTTCTAATTAATGTAATAGTATATTTTAAATAATAAAAATATAATTTTCTTTACTACAAAAACAATAAAACTTGGGTTAATAATGTGTTTTAACTTAATATAAGAAATACTATTTTTAATTGGATATTACTGTAATAAATTTTACTTAACTAAAATCATAGTTTAATTAATATCAAATAAACAGTTTATTATAACAAACAGATTTTGTATAATAATTATGCTAAAATTGTAAGTATATATAACACTTTGATTATATATAGACTGTTATAGTGGTAAAGATAATGTTTTCAAAATGCCATGATTTCTAAAAAGTAATGTTTTAGAAATGCTATAATTTTAAAGGTCACGTTTTCAAAGAGTTATGGTTTTTAAAATATGATGATTAAAATGTTATAATTATGTGTATGAATCTTAAAGTGTTACGACTTTGAAAATTTAATTTTATTTTAAAGGAACAATGGTATTGGATTTAAATGGTTTGAAATGAATATATTTGATAGGAAATATAAACCATTTGAAAATAAATAACCACGGGTTATAATAACGTTTGGCTGTTAAAGAGACCGGGATCAGATATTGTCGTACTCTCTGCCAATACCAAAACCACTGTAACAACTGTGTACACGTGGATATTCCAGAATGAAGTAGGATGGTGGCGACGTTTTATTTGAGGTACATACATGGACCTGGCTCCCGTGAGTTGGCATAAGGTGGCTAAAATAGGAGCAATTGACGGGCCAAGTAAGGTAGCTCCTTCGATCGAACGGACTTCTTCGATTGCCATTCTATTACTTTGTGATTGATTTGGTGCGCACCTTTGATTTGGGAGTGTGGATCGAGGTGGGCGGTAGTTGCGGATATGCGTTACCACCAGCCTGGAAGTGTAATTGGTATATCTATCCAGGCATTGCCTAGTTGTGCCGTGTCACCTATCTTATCGAGACCACTACGAGTTTGTTTTGTACCATACCTATGGAGTGCCCTTTGACGACGCCCAGTATGGGGGAGATTATGGTACTGTATAGACTATGAGAATATATAAAATGTGCTAAGGGGAATATGGATAACGCCTTAACGCTATTTAATAGTTTATCTTACTTTAGACATTATTATAATAGCATATATAACTACATAGTAGATAGTTTAACGGATCCTTAAAGGATGGGTGATCCCAAGCATCCTTTAAGTTACTGATGCATTTTTATACAGTTCACTTGAGTTGATTTACATTTTATAAGTATGTATGTCCTGACTCGAGTGTTTTCAGTTTTGCTTTACGCTCGGGTCAGCCTGAGTATCACAGCTTTGGATTCATCTTTGGAGCTAGAGATCTGTTGGAGATTTAGCTATCTATCTATATTTCTATTTCATTTATTTCCATTCAGCTTTTCTTATGTATTAGTGGACTTATGTATTTGGATTTCAGCTGCATTTGCTTTCAGACTCTGGTATTATGTATTTGTTTTGAGATTGTGTATCTAGCAACTTCATGAACTACTATGTTTATATTATTCGGCTACGAGTTATTCTGATATTCCATGTCTGTGATTGGTTTTATTTGCTCCAAATTTTATTAACAATATCTTGTTTTAAATTATTCAAGTCTGACATGTGTGGTTTTATTGTTGATTTGAATGGTCCAAAATGGCGGGATGTTACAGTTGGTATCAAAGCCAGGTTTTAGGCAAACCTTAGCCTTTGGAGCAAAAACTCATTACAAATAGGGTAGGAATACCCTAGAATAAGTAAAATCAATTTTAGAATCATTCCTTGTGAGAGAACGTATTTTCAAGTATAAAATTATTTTCAAATTATTTTCAAAGATTATTTTGGATATAAAATTTTCTTGTTTTTAAAATCAAACTTTTTCTTAGAATTCCCTTCCTTTTCAAATCCACCTTGTTTAACAGAATTCTTTGATTAGGATTACCATTCTAATTTGAATCTTTTCCTTTATCTTTGTCCTAAAATTCATTCTTGATTTTCCACGATGAATCGTAGGAATTCCAAAGGTCGGGGTCGTGGTGTTGCCTTAGTTCCAGCACCAGTTGCACCCATTAGGTTCACCACTCTCTATAAGGAGTTCACTCAGCTTGGTGGTACCAAGTTTACTGGAGCAGAGAGTATCATTGAGGCTCAGCAGTGGCTGAGGAGTTTAGAGAGGATTTTCACTGGTCTTGATATCATCGACGCTAAGAAGCGTAAGTTAGCAGGTTGGCTGTTACAGGAGGCATCCCAGGATTGGTGGGAGTCTATTACAGCTCACACTATTGAGGTTGATATTTCTTGGGAGCAGTTTAGGTATTATCATGAGTTGGTCCTTTTTTGGATTTGTTTTAGTTATCTCTTTTGGAATCTTTCTTAAGTTTGGATATCTTGTTTCAGGAACGCTTTTGTGGCTAAGTGGATGCCCGAAGTCGGGAAGTCTCAGCTATACAGGGAGTTTATGGATCTTAAGCAGGGGAATATGTCATTTTCTGAGTATGAGAGTAAGTTCAATGAACTTTCCAAGTTTGGTTCTAGCTTGATTGATAACCCTCTTAAGAAGAATGAGAAATTTATAGCTCGAGCTCGCCTAGAGTTTTATGATCGTCTCATCTCTCATGTACCAAATGTGACGACCCTGACTCGACCTTCGAAAATCGGCACCGAATACGACACTCGTATTCAAATGCCGCAGATCCAAACGTCGAATCTAGTTCGCCGGAGCTTATAACACATTAAGTATAACAACACAGCGGAAGAAAAAGAATAATACATATCAATATACAACATTGATACAATATCTGATACAATATGATACAAGATAACAGATGACACAATAGATATCATTATACATCAGAGATATGATACAAGATAACAGCAGCGGAAAAGAAAAGATAACACAGCAGCGGAACAAAAATCTCTAATATGGTCTTCAAGAAAGAACTCCAGCATCGGTAATCTCCATCTCCAAATCACCATTCCAGCGATAGCTCGAACTCTCAATAACGATGCACAAAGCTAAGCAAGTGCAGTCCCGATCCAAAGACGAAACTAGCTCCAGATAATCTACTAAACCTGACTATCTGAAAAACCCAACTCTAGACTGCCCGTGTGGGAAAATAGTGGGCACCCAGACTTTAGGAAAGGAACAATAAACTCCAGGTCAGTCATGGGACTGGTATGAGCAAACAAAAACACTGGGTTTTTTTAAAACAAACAAAAGAATTTAAATTTTGAAACTCGCAATGCTTTTTAGAAAATGAAACTACCATAAGGCCTCCCGCCACACACACAATGCAAACGCAGAATTGGAGGAGATTTCTCCTTATGATAGTCAAACATGCTTAATACGAGAAATTCTTTGATATTATTACTATAAGTGCACAGTGTGGAAAAACCATTTCGAAAGTATAATATTAATCCTAGCCAGCATAGACATTTCGAACTATGCCTACTATAGCTACCATCCAAATAGTGGGGCGCCACCATAAGTAGATGGCAGGTAATACAACTAAAACCGTACAAGGCGCGTATTGGATGAATGGATTTCCAACAAATGGTCAGGCTAAGGAACTTCCTATTGCCACATGGGAACGCCTCTGGCGGGACGCCCCGAGAACCTACCCGGATCTCTGCTAAACAAGGCCGGCTACCCCCTTCCCGGGGAATAAAACCTGAGATATGCCACCTCCGGTCCTTTGGGACCTTTATCCGAGGGCCCTCCAACAACAACATCACACAGTAATAAACATACTAGTGTCCACATGAGTAAGTATCTGGGCTCCATACCATGATACCATCCTTTTCTAGAAGGAATGGTCATACCCTAGGGGAGCTACCCCTGAAACCTTGCCGCATCTTTCCTGTTTCGACCATTACCGGTTTGTGAGGCTCGATGAGGTCTCGACCGCAAAGCTACGCTTTTCCACAAAGCCATGCTTTAATCAACAAATGATCATCAAGACACAGCAGCACTTAGCATGCCACACTATCAAATTGGGAGTATATCGCTGATAACCTTCAACTACATAACCTCTGAGCTCGTACGTCTCAGAGAAGGGTGTTAAGCTAAGAGAATAAATTCTCCGCCACCAACAGATATGTATTTGAAAGGAATCGGCTTTATATCTCAAAGTGTAGTGTCAGACACACGACCATACAAGTCTGTTCCGGGCTCGAACAGAACCGAAGGCACTTCCGAAGAAGCCCTTGCAAATCCGGGTATTCACAATCCCGATCGGACTTCCCATCACTTAGGGAATCTCTATACCGGCGCGACTCAGTGCAGAGACAATCGTTAGGTCATCCTATCGTTCTCGCACATACCCGGTCTTCACCACCAGTCTTCAATGCTATCCATAACGACGTATCACATATTCGGAATGGGCTATATGACACAAAGGTCCTCTCCCGGCTAAACCGAATAGTGAGCGCAATATTTAAAAACATATGGATATGGGATTTCAGTTAAGTCACAACTTAAAAATCCAAAACTTTTTCTTTCAAAATGGTTAAACAAATCACCATTTTAAATCTTTACACAAAAAGATTTATTTCACAAAGTTCCCCCAGTTTCACAAAGATCTATTCATGGATTCCAAAACAATTCCCATTAAATTTGGGTTAACCCAATTAAATCTTTAAGTTAAAGATTTATAGCTTTCAAAACACGTTTCCAAAGATTTATCTATAATTTGGAAAACTACTTTCATTTTAGACTTGAAATCCTTTAACACAAATTGGAAATTCATTCTTATGTGAAAGCTTCAATCATTTGAAAACGAATAGTTTTCATTTCAGAAAAATCCAATTTCATCTTTACAAGTTAAAAATTTTGAGTTAAATTTAAAGTTCCCAAAACGACGCTTTTAAAATGGTTTAAAAACCTATATAACACATTTATAAGTTGAATACCCTTTTTTAAACCATAGTTTCCAAATCATAGGATTCGATCTCAAATATTGAGTACAAATTTAAATTAAATTATTTAAATTTCAAAACTCAATCAAGTTATTCAAATAACTTTTATTTTTGAAATTCATTTTTCAAAAGCTTCAATTCTAATTCCAAAACTACTTTGGATTCAAAAATTCTATTTTAAACCAATTTCAAAATCTGTGACTTAACCCATTTCGACGTGCAATCCATATTTGTGTGTGTATATTGTGATCCAGGGGTTCAACACAATAGTGCACAACATCATCATCACGGATCCGATCATATTGATAAGCGATATAGTCCATAACGCTTATCTTTATTCATAGAGTCATTGATAAAATGAATTTATCAATTACAAAGATTCACTATTACGATTCGATGTGGGTTTCGGATAACCAATTGGAATCCGACTCCCTGTCGCATCGAAATTCAAATGTCGTTCTATGGGTCAAGGGGTTGCATATTCATATAATAATATATACATCACAGATATAACAGCTTAGCACAAAACATTACATAGCATTACATCACATAACAAATATAACAATCCATCACACATCAATCAATAGCAATCAAACATCTACAATTAAGGTGAATAAATCGTGTGGATTTATTACTCACATATTTATTTTCGTTAGTAATCTTTAATCAATGATAAATTACCATTAACTACAATTGATTAAGTCTTAACCACCTTCATTAATTATTCATTTCTTTAATTAATTATCTTAATTAATTAACCTTTAATTGTAATTAATTAAATCTTAATTACATATTCCTTAAGTAATTACTTTAATTAATAAACCCCAAATTATTAATTAAATCTTAAATTTAATTAATTATTCTTAATTACTTAATTAAATTAATTACCTTTATTAATAAATCATTCCTTAATTTACTTCACAAATTAATTAATTAAATCTTTAATTACTGATTACTTATTCTATGATTATTAATTTATTTCATCCTTCAATTGTTAATTAATAAACCTTAACTATTAATTTATGAACTCTTAATTACAAATTAATCTTTAATTACTAGTTAATTAATCCTTAATTATTTTTAAGATAAACCACTTATCTTTATTAATTGTTAAATTAACATTAACACATACATTTGAACATTTTACCTTAATAAGCTACTTAATTACATTTTTAAATTAAGCTAAAAAATAACTTTAGAATTCAACTTAACTAATTTAAGTAAAGTAAATCACACAACTTTCTCAAACAAATCATTTAAAAACATTTATTACATAAAAGAATTAAAAAAAATAGTTTAAATTTGATTTATTTAAAATTCAAGATCTTGCTTTTATCAAACTTTAAACCGGTTATAAATCATTTCCTTTTTACCTTACTTGTTCTTTTACCTTCTATTTCTCTAACTTGGCCCAAAACTTTGCTTCGGCCCAAACAACTCAGCCCAGTCCCCTCTTCCCTTTCTTTTTTTTCCCAACTTTGTTTCGGTTTTACGTTTAAAAACTAACAAACAACCCAAGCGAAACTCATCTTCTTCCCCACCACACAAACCCAGGTACACGCTATCATGCATGCACGTGCACGCCCAAACTGGCGATCTCCAATCAAGACACTGATCATCAACAAGTCAACAACCATCTAAATGAACACCCTAAACCCTCAATTCCCACGAATTCATGAGGAAACGAAATCGAGCAAGTTGAAGAAAACTTGGAACACAACCCAAATTGAAAAACCACCTCGCGCTCACTCGACAGGCCACCAGATGGTCAGAACCTCCAGCCACGCCTTTGTGAATCTACCACATAGCCATGCCCCAACCCTCAAGCTACTTGATCCCTCCACGGCAAAGAACGAACTCGAGACCCATCACTGACAAAAACGAGCTTTCAAACCCTAAATCCCTCTCGTTTGCTCCCCATGATAAATTTTAAAACAATCGAGCATTTTTCTAACGATCATCGACCTCCAAACATACTTCCCCTTTAATCCCAAGATTTATAATTTCTTTGACTTCTGGAAATTGACAAATTAATGTTTCTCGTTCATCTTATGGTTACTTGCTCACAAACGAATTTACAATCTGGATCATTCCTTTGAAATTCATGATTTAGGAAGTAGAATATGATTTTGTAATCAAAGTTCATATTAAAATCAACTAAATTTTCTTACAGAATTTCGATTCTACTGTGTTTTCATCCTGTCTAGAAATTCTTCAACTAATTATATTTATAGTTAATTTTAAAATTTAGTTTACATTCTTACCATAATCTTTTATTTCAAAATCAAAGCTTCTATTTGATGGTATAACAAGAAAATAGGTTTCAGGAGGGAAAGTTGCTCACCTTATTATGGAAGCAGAGGGCAAAGAACAAGTTCCTGTTTTAGGTTTTCCAGGCACTGCTCAAACATCTTTTACTGTATTTTACCCTTTTAAACTAATTACTTAAGATAAATTGTTTGAAATCATCTTCCATTTAGAGGTCTTAACCTACATTTGTTCACATGAAGAGCAAAGGAATTATTCAAATAGAGCTGAACCTGTAGCACACAGAACATATGCATATGCATACATATCCAGTATGCTTACAATGTATATAGCCTAATTCAACTATATTCACGTTGAATACATCCAGACAAACACGCATACAACATCACAGCACAGAAATGTCACATGCATCAGAATCAAAGACAATGGGTTGAAAGTTTGCTCACCTGGATTTGGCAGCAGAGACAAAAGATTTTTATTTTTATTTGACCTAGTTTAGCTTAAGTTTCTTGTTTCCAGATTTGAAATGAATTGCATGTTGGTTCAGGATGAAGCTGCTTGATCATACTTTTGTTTTGAATTTCAGGTTTCATTTTCTTTGATCTGCTCTGATACTTGATTTCAGCTGAGACCTTACATTACATTTGAATTTATCAAACATTGAAACCATTGATTTGTTGTAAATCAATCAACATTAAATTCAAATCTTTTAAAGAAAATTACTTGCCTTAGATTGTTTTAGAGGATCCAGCTCTGCCTTTTTAAGCCAAAACTGAAGCACTGTTTCCTTTTCTTTTTTCTTTTTTTTATAAAACACATCTGCAAATTTTTCTGAATTTGTTTTATGTTAAAACTTGATTTTGAAATCATAATTTATTAAACTATAAGATATAAAATTCACTTGAGATATAGAATACAAATCCACTGCTTGATGTTAATTTGCAGATTTCTGGGTTTTCTTATCTTTTGTTTTCAGGTTGCTTTGAATTTGTTTTTGAACTTGGATTTGGTCACAGGAATGTTGCATGCTTCCAGGTTTGAAAACTTGATCTGGTTGTTGAGATGATTCATTTTCAGGTTGATGAAAATCTAGCTTATAGATTTCGAAATGAAGCTTTGAAAACCAGGCTTTGATTTTGCTTGCTTGACGTTGTTTCAGGCTTCATGAAAATCTTATTACAGTTTACAAACTGAACTTTTGTTTTTTTTCCTCTGTTTTCAAGTTTCATATTTTTTTCTTCTTTTAGTTAATAAAAAAAACTGAGTATAGCCTGATTTTGAACTGCCTATGATTTTGAAATGTGTGAGGCAAATCTCCTTTTCAGATTTTTGCTAAGATGCTTAATCATCTCACATGGGGAACTGAAAAGTTTACATAATTTTAAATTTCACTTTTTTATTCAAATAAATGTAATGAATGCCATTTGTAACCAAAGATATCATAACTCTAGATTTTGTTAACTCCTTTACTCTATCCCCCATGTGATGTTTACTTCCTTATGTTAAGTTTACATTTAAATCTTTAAAGAAAAAAGAATGTTTTTTTTTATCACATTTATTTTACAAATAAATTTACATTTTATTCATTAGCATATACATATATACAATGTTGAAAGAAAATTGTGTTTTAACCAATATTCACATATATACACATTTTATTTTATTAATTTTAAAGAAAGAAATGATTTTAACTAATTATGTTTTTAATAAATAAACACATATATAATAGTATTTAGTTCTAAACAATTGTTCTAAAATCATTTGTATCCAATTCAAAATACAATTTTTAAATCCAACTAATCTGATAAAAATATTAATTAATGAATTTTCAATTAAAAGTTCCATTTTAAAATACATACTTTTTTTATATTAATCTCTAAGCTTTTAAATTCTATTTACAACATAATTTAATCTTAGAATCTCCAAATTTCAAGTCAATTCAATTTTTTTTATTTACTTGTAATCAAATTTCTTTTTAAAATCTAAAATTTTAAGTTTATTCTGAAAATCTTTAATTAATCCACAAATAATCCCACAATTTGATTTTAAAATTAAATTAATTATTGAATCATTTCGGCTAATATTCCAGGAATGTTACAGATCCCCCCACTTAAGAAATTTCGTCCCCGAAATTTGCTAGGGAGACAAAAAAGATAGATGAAAGATAGAGAAACATCTTTCCGGATAAAACTGAGTAATTATCCTGCATTTGGCTTACCAAATCAGAATATCGACAATATGAGAACAAACTCATACAATATTACACAAGATATTTGGGTCCTCCGGTCTACGAATATGCAAAGGCATTGATTAGTTCGAGGGATAACTAATCGTTCGTAGAATATATCGGATCCCAGAAAATAGATAGATGGATAGATTCCATCTTCTACAATTTCTCAAACGCTGGGTAGGAAATTGTTCCTGGAGGTAGATGGAGGAGTATAGATTAAGGGAAAAATGATAAAAAAATTATTTATTGCAAAAAATTTTGGGTCGACATGGAATTAGGGTTTAACGTGCATAATTGGGATAGCGCTGTTTGTTTTGGAGGGGACGAGGTGGAAGCTCGGGGTTTGTCTCGAATCGTTGAAGGATCGGACTCGAAGTTCTAGGCTCGTGTACTCGTGTGTGTTGATAGGAAAAGAAAACGAAAAGAGAAGAAGAAGAAGGGGGCGTTGCTCGGTTTTACAGCTCGATGTTGATCAGTTTCTGTTCGAAGCGAATACTAGTGTGGCTCGGGGAGCAAGTGAAATTGCTCGGGTAAGAAAATTCGAAATGGTTCAGGAGTAATTTAAACAAGCTTGGGTTAACATAAATTATATATTGTGTTTGGTAAAACTGTAATCGAATTTTAAAGCCTAAAGGAAAACGACGTTTTCAAGTTTTTTTTTAAAAAAAATGCAACAGTTCTTTAGTTACAAAAATAAAATTTTCTTTTAACTTAACAAAATTTAAAAACATTTTAAAACTAAACCAGTTTCTAAAGGAAAATTAATGAAGTTTCAAATTTTAAAACAAGTTCAAAGTTTTAAATGTTTAAGTAAATATTTTGAAAACGTTTTGTTTTCTAGTTAATCATTTATTGGGTTGGTTGTCTAAATTAAAACCTTTGAGTATTTTCAAAAGGGATTTAGGGAGTAATTAACTAATTAATTAGTTAAAGATGATGATTAATTAAGGGCAAATTTATCTATGATTAAAAGATAATTATTTAAAGGTGATTAATCGAGGATTAATTAATTTTTGTGATTAAGTGAGGAATAATTATTTTGAGTAAAATTATTAAGGGTAATTATTTACTTGATAAACTTAGGGAGTAAGTATCTGGGCTCCATACCATGACACCACCCTTTTCCAGAAGGAATGGTCATACCCTAGGGGAGCTACCCCTGAAACCTTGCCACATCTTTCCTGTTTCGACCATTACCGGTTTGTGAGGCTCGATGAGGTCTCGACCACAAAGCTACGCTTTTCCACAAAGCCATGCTTTGATCAACAAATGATCATCAACACACAGCAGCACTTAGCATCCCACACTACCAAATTGGGAGTATATCGCTGATAACCTTCAACTACATAACCTCTGAGCTCGTACGTCTCAGAGAAGGGTGTTAAGCTAAGAGAATAAATTCTCCGCCACCAACAGATATGTATTTGAAAGGAATCGGCTTTATATCTCAAAGTGTAGTGTCAGACACACGACCATACAAGTCTGTTCCGGGCTCGAATAGAACCGAAGGCACTTCCGAAGAAGCCCTTGCAAATCCGGGTATTCACAATCCCGATCGGACTTCCCATCACTTAGGGAATCTCTATACCGGCGCGACTCAGTGCAGAGACAATCGTTAGGTCATCCTATCGTTCTCGCACATACCCGGTCTTCACCACCAGTCTTCAATGCTATCCATAACGACGTATCACATATTCGGAATGGGCTATATGACACAAAGGTCCTCTCTTGGCTAAACTGAATAGTGAGCGCAATATTTAAAAACATATGGATATGGGATTTCAGTTAAGTCACAACTTAAAAATCCAAAAATTTTTCTTTCAAAATGGTTAAACAAATCACCATTTTAAATCTTTACACAAAAAGATTTATTTCACAAAGTTCCCCCAGTTTCACAAAGATCTATTCATGGATTCCAAAACAATTCCCATTCAATTTGGGTTAACCCAATTAAATCTTTAAATTAAAGATTTATAGCTTTCAAAACACGTTTCCAAAGATTTATCTATAATTTGGAAAACTATTTTCATTTTAGACTTGAAATCCTTTAACACAAATTGGAAATTCATTCTTATGTGAAAGCTTCAATCATTTGAAAACGAATAGTTTTCGTTTCAGAAAAATCCAATTTCATCTTTACAAGTTAAAAATTTTGGGTTAAATTTAAAGTTCCCAAAACGACGCTTTTAAAATGGTTTAAAAACCTATATAACACATTTATAAGTTGAATACCCTTTTTTAAACCATAGTTTCCAAATCATAGGATTCGATTTCAAATATTGAGTACAAATTTAAATTAAATTATTTAAATTTCAAAACTCAATCAAGTTATTCAAATAACTTTTATTTTTGAAATTCATTTTTCAAAAGCTTTAATTCTAATTCCAAAACTACTTTGGATTCAAAAATTCAATTTTAAACCAATTTCAAAATCTGTGACTTAACCCATTTCCACATGCAATCCATATTTGTGTGTGTATAGTGTGGTCCAGGGGTTCAACACAATAGTGCACAACATCATCATCATCACAGATCCGATCATATTGATAAGCGAGATAGTCCATAACGCTTATCTTTATTCATAGAGTCATTGATAAAATGAATTTATCAATTACAAAGATTCACTATTACGATTCGATGTGGGTTTCGGATAACCAATTGGAATCCGACTCCCTGTCGCATCGAAATTCAAATGTCGTTCTATGGGTCAAGGGGTTGCATATTCATATAATAATATATACATCACAGATATAACAGCTTAGCACAAAACATTACATAGCATTACATCACATAACAAATATAACAATCCATCACACATCAATCAATAGCAATCAAACATCTACAATTAAGGTGAATAAATCGGGTGGATTTATTACTCACATATTTATTTTCGTTAGTAATCTTTAATCAATGATAAATTACCATTAACTACGATTGATTAAGTCTTAACCACCTTCATTAATTATTCATTTCTTTAATTAATTATCTTAATTAATTAACTTTTAATTGTAATTAATTAAATCTTAATTACTTATTCCTTAAGTAATTACTTTAATTAATAAACCCCGAATTATTAATTAAATCTTAAATTTAATTAATTATTCTTAATTACTTAATTAAATTAATTACCTTTATTAATAAATCATTCCTTAATTTACTTCACAAATTAATTAATTAAATCTTTAATTACTTATTCTATGATTATTAATTTATTTCATCCTTCAATTGTTAATTAATAAACCTTAACTATTAATTTATGAACCCTTAATTACAAATTAATCTTTAATTACTAGTTAATTAGTCCTTAATTATTTTAAGATAAACCACTTATCTTTATTAATTGTTAAATTAACATTAACACATACATTTGAACATTTTACCTTAATAAGCTACTTAATTACATTTTTAAATTAAGCTAAAAAATAACTTTAGAATTCAACTTAACTAATTTAAGTAAAGTAAATCACACAACTTTCTCAAACAAATCATTTAAAAACATTTATTACATAAAAGAATTAAAAAAAATAGTTTAAATTTGATTTATTTAAAATTCAAGATCTTGCTTTTATCAAATTTTTAAACCGGTTACAAATCATTTCCTCTTTACCTTACTTGTTCTTTTACCTTTTATTTCTCTAACTTGGCCCAAAACTTTGCTTCGGCCCAAACAACTCAGCCCAGTCCTCTCTTCCCTTTCTTTTTTTTCCCCAACTTTGTTTCAGTTTTACGTTTAAAAACTAACAAACAACCCAAGCGAAACTCATCTTCTTCCCTACCACACAAACCCAGGTACACGCTATCACGCGTGCACGTGCACACCCAAACTGGCGATCTCCAATCAAGACGCTGATCATCAACAAGTCAACGACCATCTAAACGAACACCCTAAACCCTCAATTCCCACGAATTCATGAGGAAACGAAATCGAGCAAGTTGAAGAAAACCTGGAACACAACCCAAATTGAAAAACCACCTCGCGCTCACTCGACAGGCCACCAGATGGTCAGAACCTCCAGCCACGCCTTCGTGAATCTACCACATAGCCATGCCCCAACCCTCAAGCGACTCGATCCCTCCACGGCAAAGAACGAACTTGAGACCCATCACTGACAAAAACGAGCTTTCAAACCCTAAATCCCTCTCGTTTGCTCCCCATGATAAATTTTAAAACAATCGAGCATTTTTCTAACGATCATCGACCTCCAAACATACTTCCCCTTTAATCCCATGATTTATAATTTCTTTGACTTCTGGAAATTGACAAATTAATGTTGCTCGTTCATCTTATGGTTACTTGCTCATAAACGAATTTACAATCTGGATCATTCCTTTGAAATTCATGATTTAGGAAGTAGAATATGAATTTGTAATCAAAGTTCATATTAAAATCAACTAAATTTTCTTATAGAATTTCGATTCTACTGTGTTTTCATCCTGTCTAGGAATTCTTTAACTAATTATATTTATAGTTAATTTTAAATTTTAGTTTACATTCTTACCATAATCTTTTATTTCAAAATCAAAGCTTCTATTTGATGGTATAACAAGAAAATAGGTTTCAGGAGGGAAAGTTGCTCACCTTATTATGGAAGCAGAGGGCAAAGAACAAGTTCCTGTTTTAGGTTTTCTGCTCAAACATCTTTTACTGTATTTTACCCTTTTAAACTAATTACTTAAGATAAATTGTTTGCAATCATCTTCCATTTAGAGGTCTTAACCTACATTTGTTCACATGAAGAGAAAAGGAATTATTCAAATAGAGTTGAACCTATAGCACACAGAACATATGCATATGCATACATATCCAGTATGCTTACAATGTATATAGCCTAATTCAACTGTATTCACGTTGAATACATCCAGACAAACACGCATACAACATCACAGCACAGAAATGTCACATGCATCAGAATCAAAGACAATGGGTTGAAAGTTCATAGACCTTTGCTGGATTGATGGATATGGCTATCAGATATGAGGACCCCACTTCTAAGGAACCATCTGTTGCTCGTGCTTCTCCATCTCAGCCTATTTCTGGCAACTCTAAGAAGAGGAAGCCTAATTTCCATCAGCAGAAGAAGAATATGCTTAAAATCCCTGTTTGGGATCTTCTTCTCAGAGGCAGCATGTTGATCTTTCTTCCATCACTTACTTCAAGTGTGACCAGAGGGGACACTATGCCAATAGTTGTCCTACTTCAGTTGGAGCTGTCGTTCCTCCAGTTCAGATGACTAGCTGTGATCTTTTCCATATTTGTTTGCAGCCTGGCCACTTCAAGAAGGATTGTCCTACTTAGCAGAAGGGCAAGCCATCTGGTATCTTTGTAGTTACTTCATCTACTCCACCTACTCCTAGTGACACTCAAGGTACTCTCCAAGGCACCTTTATTTCGTTTAATTTTCCTGTTTGTGTTCTATTTGACACTGAAGCTTCTCATAGTTTCATCTTTGTGGATCTTTGTGATAAGTTTGAGCATATTCTTTCACCCATGTTTGCTGCTGAACCTTGTGTGTTTCTAATCCTATTGGTGGTCCCACGAACCTTAGTAGGATTTGTATCGGTGTGAAACTCTTCTATTTTGATCATCGGTTTTATGGTGATTTCTTTGTTCTAGGTTTTGATGCTTTTGATAAGTTGCTTGGAGGTGATTGGCTGAAGAGGAATGAAGCTGTTATCTTTTGTAAAACCAAACTATTTCTCTTATTGATGATATTCGTAATCCTTTGGTGATTCAGTGTCATATGCCTTAGGATTATGCTGGCAGTTTTATTTATTCTCTTGATTCTTCTCTTGGTGATCTTGATTCAACTCCTGTAGTCAAACTCTATCCCAATGTATTTGGTGAAGTCATTTCTTTACTTCCTAAGCGGAAAATCGAATTTCATATTGATCTTATTCCTGGAGCTCGACCTGCAGTTCTCCCCCCCAGACGAATGGCATCCCGTGAGAAGGTTGAGTTGAGGAAGCAAATTGTAGACACGTTCTCCAAGGGTCTAATCTGACCTAGTCATTCTGAATGGGGAGCAGCTGTAGTTTTTGTCACTAAGTCCGAAAGTTCTATGAAGATGCATGTTGATTATAGGGAGATGAACAAGCTCACTATGAAAAACAGATATCCTATGCCTTATATTAATGATATGTTCGATCAGCTTTATGGTGCTAAGGTGTTCTCTCAGCTTGATCTTTCCACAAGTTTCCACCAGCTTAGAGTTGCTGAGGAAAGTATTCCCAAAGTTTCTTTCCCTACTGAGTGTGGCTTCTATGAATGGTTAGTTATGCCTTTTGGTTTAACTAATGCCCCAGATTTCTTTGTTGATTTGATGAATCATGTTTTTCAAGATGTTCTTAACAAGTTCGTTCTAGTTTTCGTCGATGATATTCTTGTCTTCTCCAAGTTAGAGGAAGAGCATGAATCGGACTTGAGCTTTGTTCTTGGAACACTTAGGAGTCATCAGCTGAAAGCTAAATTCTTAAAATGCCAATTGTGGAAAGATAAAGTCCGATTTCTTGGGCATATTGTTTCTGGTAATGGAGTTTCTGTTGATCCAGTTAAGACATCTGCGATCATTGTAAGTCTATTCTCTCTTCTTCCTTTTGTAATCTAATTATTCTATCTTTTCTCTGTGGTTCTTATTTTCCTTATTCTCTTTCAAGATTGGGAAATTCCTAGGACACCATCCGATATCCGTAGCTTTGTAGGCCTTGCTGGTTATTATCGGAGATTTATTGAGAATTTTGCTCGGATTGCTGCTCTCACCACTTTAACTCGTAAAAATGCTAAGTTTATATGGAATGATAATTATGAAACCGCATTTAGTGAGTTAAAGCATAAGCTTACTTCCGCATCAGTTCTTACCGTTCCAAATGGAAATGAGGGATTAATGGTATACATTGATGCTAGTCGTGAAGGTTTGAGAGCTGTTCTAATGCAGGATGGGAAGGTTATTACTTATGCCAATCGTCAGTTCAAGACCCATGAAGCCAATTATGCAGCTCATGATTTGGAATTGCTTGCCGTGGTTTTTTCTTTGAATCTTTGGAGGCATCATCTTTTGGGAACTAAGTTTGAGCTCTTTACAGATCATCGGTCTTTAAAGTATATTTTCACCCAGAAGGATTTGAATCAGAGGCAGGCTAGATGGCTTGAGTTTCTAGCTTCTTATGACCTCGACATTAACTATACCCCAGGAAAAGCCAATGTTGTTGCCGATGCCTTGAGCCGAAAGAAGGCGATATTGTGTCAGCTTATTGTTTATTCTCCTCTTATGGATCATATTATTGCTAAGTAGGATGAGAATAGGATGCTTAGGCTGATTAAGGAGAATGTTCGTAGCAGGGTTACTAGTAGCCAAGATGGTAGTGGAGCTCAGATCGATAATAGAGGTATTTTGAGGATTAATAATCGGATTTGTGTCTTCAATGTCGATGGATTAAAGCAAGAGTTACTTTGGGAAAATCATCGGTCCAGACTTTCTATTCATCCAGGTGTGACAAAGATGTATCAGGATATGAAGAAGTTGTATGGGTGGAGTGGCATGAAGCATGATATCTCTCTTTTTGTTAGTATGTGTGCGACTTGTCAACAGGTTAAGGTTGATCATCAGAAAACTGCTGGATTATTGCAACCTCTTGAGATTCCCAATTCGAAATAGGAACAGGTTTCTATGGATTTTATTGATGGATTACCGAGGACTATGAGGGGTAATAAGAGTATCCGGGTTGCTGTGGATAGATTGACCAAGCCAACTCATTTCATTCCGGTCAGGTCTAAAAATTCTGATTCGAGTTTGGCTGAGATTTATATGAGAGAGATTGTTCGTCTCCATGGTGTTTCGGTCAGTATTTTTTGTGATAGAGATCCCATTTTTTCCAGTCAGTTTTGGAAAGCTTTTTAGGAATCTTTAGGTACTCTCCTGAATCTGAGCACTACTTACCATCCACAGACCGACGGTCAAACGAAAAGAGTGAATCAGATTCTAGAAGATCTTCTTCGTGCCTATGTGCTTGATTATGGAGGATCTTGGGAAGACCATCTCCATCTCGTTGAATTCACCTATAATAACAGTTATCAGGTATATTTTAATCTTCGGTTTAATCTTGTCTTAAACATTTATCTATCTTATTCCATCTATTGAATTCAAGCTAGTATTGCAATGGCTCGGTTTGCTGCTCTTTACGGATGACCTTACAAATCTCAATCTTTTTGGATCGAATCCGGTAATCGTTTGGTTTTTGGTCTGGATATGATTCTTGAGGCTTCTAAGAAGGTTGAGGAGATTAGGAGGAAGACGAGGATTTCTCAGGATAGGCAGAATAAGTATGCTGATAGGCGTAAGAGGAGTTTGGAGTTTTCTGTTGGTGATCAGGTTTTCCATAAGATCTCTCCGTTGAAGAATGTGATTCAGATTAGTCGGAAAGGGATGCTTGCTCCTAGGTTCATTGGTCCTTTGGCTTATCATTTGCATTTGCCTGAGAAATTTTTTGGAGTGCATAATGTGTTCCATGTTTCACATCTTTGTCAGTATCTTCATGATCCATCATTGATTATTCAGCCTTCTAGACTCGAGAGTTTGGATGTTAAGCCAGACCTTACTGTCGAGAGGAAGCCACTTCGTATTATCGATAGAGGTACGAAGTAGTTGAGAAGGAAATCTGTCAACCTTGTCAAAATGCAGTGCAGTACCGATGATCGGGATTGTACATGGGAGACGGAGGAGAGCATACATGCTTCGAATCCGGAATTGTTTGTTCCAGGTACTATTCGTATTTTATCTTATCTTTCTTTGTTTTTTATATCTCATTCCTTTTTTAGGATGAAAAGTTTTAAGTGGGGAGAGTGTAACAACATGTAATTTTAGTAAATATTTTTGTTGGAATTTTGTTTGAAACTTTGAATTTAAATTATTTAAAATTGATAAATTTGGAATTTTAAAACATATGTTGGGATTTGATGTGAATTATTTTTCGAAATATAATAAAATTAAAAAATTCTGAAATTTCAAATTTTGGTCAAACCTGGTCAAAGTTTGACTTCCTGTTGAAAATTTTAAATTTTAAATTTTTAAATTTTATTCTTTTTTTATGAAGCTATATTCGATTCTAATATTCACTCTACTTTTTGTTTTGTTAAAATATGAGAAGCCATCTCTTTAATATGAAATACACATTCAAAAACTCTTGGGTTCTCATTCACGTTCATTTTAATGTACGGACTTCTCACTTTTACTCAATCCTTCTCACGTTCATCTTTTTATTTACTGACTCTTTCTCATTCCTCATTTCTTTCTTCCTTCTCACGTTCTTTCTTCTTCTACAAAATTTATACAGTAAGTTGTTTTTCTCTTTTTCATTTTTCTTTCTCTAAAAATTTCTCCTTTCTTCTCATGAGTTTCGGCCACCATCCCCTTGCTATCACATCCTCCACTTCATAGCTTATGATTCCATCATCATCCCCTTGTCTATACCCTAGCCATGACCTCCCCTACCACCATCATATGATCGAGCACATCCCTCCTCACCAAAAACTATAGTCAAACGTCCATTCCCCTAACCATGCTCGGCCATCATCAAGGCCGAACCACTACACCATCATGGCCGAACCCTAACTCACCTAGCTAAGCAGCATATCATGGCCGAACTTTGCCTAACCACCAACATCATCCAGGCTGAACCCTGCCTTGCCGTGAGCCTTGTCTTGACCAAAAACCATGGTGGTCGAACCCATTGCCTTGCCAGTGCCGTGACTTTCCTCTTGATCAAATCCTAGCCGAGCCAAATCCCATCATGGCCGAACCCTTGCAAGCCTAGCCGAGCCAAACACCATCATGGCCAAACCCATTACCTTGCATAACAGTGACCTGTTTCTTTCCTTACTCTTGCCTAGCCTAACCGGGTAGACCATCTGATGGCTGAGCCAAAACAACATGTTGACCGAGCCCAAACACTAAGTGGCCAAATCCATGGTCTTGTGGCTGAGCCTGTTCATCTTGTGGCCGAGCATAATTGCATGTTGGCTAGCCCATTCATGTGTTTTACAAAAATATATTTTGTATAATTTATTTTATTTTGTGTTGAGTTAATTTTTTCACATGTTTTCATTCATGTTTTTAAAGATTTGGATTAGAGTTCTCCTCCCACTCGAGCTTGTACGTGAGTGTCATGCTTATTCGAGATTGTCTTGTTTGTTTAAATCATCTTCTCTAGCCAAAGAAGGTGAGTTTATCACTCTCGACATACATACTTGTATTTTAGTGAATTGATGTCGTATGAATTGTATGGATATGTATATGCATGTTAATAATCTCATATATGCTATGTTATGATATCACATAATGTTACACCTATTATGATCATATATTATGTCATGTTATATGTTATCATGTTTATTTTATTTCCTGCTCTCACACTGCAAGTTCCCTCACTATGGGTTGAAATGATACATACCCGAACAATCTTTAGAATAGAACAAAATTGTTATGAGCTGAAATGATAGGCTTGAGTGATTTTGATTTGACTTGGGATTGCGGCTTTGAAATGATATAAACCAAATAATTTAGTAATTACAGGTTGAAATGATACAATCTGTGTCACTTGACCATGTGATAGAAAATTTTATACAGACCCATCGTAGGTTTGAAGATAATTTTCTGAAAATTTGAAGTATTTTGGAATTTAAAATATATGAATTTTTACTTAATTTAATTTAATGATTTTTATAAAATTTATATATTTATGCGATAAATTTTTTTACATGTAAATAGTGGTTTGAAAATGAAATTTTTGGAATTTAATTTATAATATAAATTTTAATTTAATGTAATAATCCAATTTAACTTAATAATGATGTTTTAAATTTAACCTAATAATACAAGTTTTTAATTATATTTTAAATAATAAAAATATAATTTTCTTTAATACAAAAATAATAAAAGTTGGGTTAATAATGTGTTTTAACTTAATATAAGAAATACTGTTTTTAATTGGACATTACAATGATAAATTTTACTTAACTAAAATTATACTTTAATTAATATCCAAATAAACAATTTATTATAAAAAAAAGATTTTGTACGATAACTATGCTAAAGTTGTAAGTATATATAACACTTTGATTTTATATAAACTGTTATAGTGGTAAAGATAATATTTTCAAAATGCTACGATTTCTAAAAAGTAATGTTTTAGAAATGCAATGATTTTAAAGGTCATGTTTTCAAAGTATTATGATTTCTAAAATATGATGATTCAAAATGTTACAATTAAGTGTATGAATCTTAAAGCATTACGACTTTGAAAATTTAATGTTATTTTAAAGGAATAATGTGTGAGAAATGCGGATTAAGGATCTTAAGGCTAACGATAAACACTAGAGGGGGGTGAATAGTGTTTTAGAGAATTGTTAAATCTTTTTGAGTTTTTGTTAATTTAAACACAAATGTATGTAATACTCAGACACGGATATGATCACAGAATCAAACACAAATGCAAATATAAAGTAAAAGCAGTAAAGGAAAGAACACACCGGATTTTATACTGGTTCGGAGTTACCCTACATCCAGTCCCGCACACAAGTATGGATTTCCTTTCAAAAACAATCTTTATAATTACACCCTCAATTTCAAGGCAACGAGGTACACCCTCCAGAATCACAATCCTCTGAATAGAGATACTTGATTTCCCGGGCAACAAGTTCACCCAATTGATTTCCCAAGGCTACAATCACACCTTATCTCGCTTGATTGATTTCCAAGGCTACAATCACACCTTTTCTCGCTAAGTTGATTACAAAAAGCCTATAACTCTAAATAGCACTGAGGATCTATTGAGATAGTGATAGAGAATCAAACCAGAGATAATCTAGTTAGATTCAATGTTGATTTCGGCAGAGTAATGATAAGAATTTGTATATAGAAATGTGGAAGAAGAAAAGGAGTGAAAAACCAGAAAAACTGAATTAAAATTCGTTGAAACTAATCTCTATTTATAGAAGAACAACAGCCATGTCCATTCGTGAAGAGTTATGACGAATAGAAACTTTTTTTGAAATTTAAATTTTGAACTCAACTGACACCATGTCAACATGGGGTACTTGAGTATGTCGACATCCCAAAGGGATTTTTGATGCTTTGATTTTCTTTGAAAATAACCTTTATTTTATATTAAAACTATTTTAAACTTTATAAATATACTTGACTATAATTAAACTACATAAGTAAATATAAAGAATAATATATTCAAAATTTTACTATAATTTTGTATTTAAAATCTAAATATTTAAAAGTAAAATATATTATATTTATAAGATAGTTTAAAAACAAGGATAATTTGATTTTGAAATTAAAGATTATTTTGAGGCTAAAAGTATTTGAAATCAGGATAGATGTTTTTGATGCTTTTAAAAGGAAGGTTTTGAAATCATTTTGAAAACAAGATATAATTTTGAAAAATCATTTTGAATAAAAAGTTAGCGGATACAAAACAATGTTCCACTAGATTTTCGTAGGTTCCATCCTACTAAGGGTTCCATCCCTTTAACAGGCTCGAAGTGGATTCCATTCCACGAATAAATTGGATTTTAAGATGCCAGTGCTTTTCTAGGAGTTTTAACAAAATTTCTAATTAAAGAATAGATTACTTGAATTCTTGAACTCTTGATAATCTTGATACTCAAGAGTCTTTAATCTTGATATCTTGAATCTCTATACTGTACAGCCTTCATTCTTGTTACCTATATGGTTAAATCCTGCATAACATATATATCTAAATTTATACTATTATTATTTATATTTTATAATCTATTCTAAGGTTGTTGTCATCAAAACCATCATCTCACGGACTAAGATAATGATATTGAATTTAAATGGTTTTGAAATGAATATGGTTGA
The DNA here is from genome assembly GCA_030765085.1 of Allium cepa. Taxonomy (NCBI): domain Eukaryota; kingdom Viridiplantae; phylum Streptophyta; class Magnoliopsida; order Asparagales; family Amaryllidaceae; genus Allium; species Allium cepa. The sequence continues at coordinate 106,651,964 of CM060941.1, read as the reverse complement.
TATGAAATATAAACCATTTGAAAATAAATAACCATGGGTTATAAGAACGTTTGGTTTTGAAAGAGACCGAGATCGGATATTGTCATACTCTTTGCCAATACCAAAAACCACTTTAACAACTGTGTACTTGGTGGAGATTCCAGAATGAAGTAGGATGGTGGCGACGTTCTATTTAAGGTACATACGTGGACCTGACTCCCGTGAGTTGGCATAAGGTGGCTAAAACAGGAGCAATTGACGAGCCAAGTTAGGTAGCTCCTCCAATAGGACACACTTCTTCGATTGCCATTCTATTACTTTGTGATTGATTTGGTGCGCACCTTTGATTTGGGAGTATGAATCGAGGTGGGCGGTAGCTGCGGCTATGCGTTACCACCAGCCCGGAAGTGTAATTGGTATATCTACCTTAGCATTGCCTAGTTGTGCCGTGCACCTACCTTATCGAGACCACTACGAGTTTTTTTTGCACCATATCCATGGAGTGCCCTCTGACGACGCCCAGTACGGGGGAGACTACGGTACTGTATAGACAATGGGAATATATAAAATGTCTTAAGGGGGTATGGGTAATGCCTTAATGCTATTTTAATCGTTTATCTTAGTGTAGACATTTTTATAATAACGTACTACATAGTAGATAGTTTAATGGATCCTTAGAGGATGGGCGATCCCAAGTATCCTTTAAGTTTCTGATGCATTTTTATATAGTTCACTTGAGTTGATTTACATTTTATAAGTATGTATGTCCTGACTCGAGTGTTTCGTGTTTTGCTTTATGGGTCAGCCTGAGTATCACAGCTTGGATTCATCTTTGGAGCTAGAGATCTGCTGGAGATTTAGCTATCTATCTATATTTCTATTTCAATTATTTCCATTCAGCTTTGCTTATTTATTAGTGGACTTATATATTTTGATTTCAGTTGTATTTGCTTTCAGACTCCGGTATTATGTATCTATTTTAAAACTGTGTATCTAGTAGCTTCATGAACTACTATGTTTATTTTGTTCCGCTGCGAGTTATTTTGATATTCTATGTCTGTAATTGGTTTTATTGCTCTAAATTTTACTAACAATCTGTTGTTTTGAATTATTCATGTCTGACATGTGTGGTTTTATTATCGATTTGAATGGTCCAAAATGGCGGGATGTTGCATATATGATATTTGATATAAATCTCATATATTATAAAAAAACATCTACTTTTGGAAATCATCTACTATAACAACAGTGTTATAGTCTATGCCTTCCTCACTTTCTCGAAAACATTTATTAAAACAAAAATGTTGAAATTCACGTCTTCCTACCACTTAACACATTTTGAACCAAAACCATAAAACTGCATTTGAAAATATAACCTTAAAAACACTCCTTTAAAGATTTGTTCTAACTTTTAAAATGTAAATATATTTCCTTGATAAAGATCCATACTTACATTTCAACATAATACTTCCTTTTCATAATCTCCCTGTATTTATGAACCCCATTTATAACTCTATTCCTTTATAAATCTCACTTATCCATTAAATCCCATTTAAAACATCAGTTATCATCCATTTTTAACGTTGCCTCCATATGTATAAATTCCTTTCTATTTATAAAATATCGTTAAACATCTCCAAATTTATCCTCAATTTCAATTTCCAAAATAGAATCAACTATTTTTTTTAAAACAACATTCCACATCTCATTATAAATCCGCAATTGTGATTTATTTCCTAATAATCCTATGATAAAAGTTTCACTCTATTTATAAACACCGTTTATAAATCTGTGCTCTTATTAATAAAAATATGATTTTACAAATCTTCACTTTATTTGTAAACTATCGCTTTTATACATTATCACATTTGTAAATAAATCTTAATACACGTATACACATCACTTTATATAAAACGGTTAATAATATTTATAATAAAATATTTCTATCTCCTTTTTAAAACCGTATTCCTTAATTATAAAAGATGGACTTATTTTAAAATTTAAAAAAAAATCTTTATTTTACAGTTCAAAAATCTCTATTCAACATATTTCATAAAACTATTAATTTATAATATCCAAAAAGTCATACCTTTTACTTTAAAATTAATTCCTTCTTTAAATATTTCAAGAATAATTATTAAAACATATAAATTTTAGAAAATCACTTAAATCCTTTTAAAAACTAAATCTTTACTTTATAATATTTCATAATACTAAAATATGGTCTAGTGCTGCTATTGCACTAAATAGTGAAAAATCATCCATGCCTTCAATTTGGCATTCAATATATCATAAATCAAATTGTATAAAAAATAAAATCAACAGTGTGAGGAATCTAGTTGGTTCCATCCAACATGTCCCCCTGCATCACATACAATATAATCATAAAATATAAATCAACCCCTTTTAGGCAGGATCGTATACAAAGGGTCATCCGCTCTTACAAGGAATGTAATAGGGTCTCATCTGCTCTAAAGGTGGGAATATATCCAAAACAATAAATAAAATTGTAAATCATCCAAACAGTAAACAAACAATCAATAATAAAATTATTCACACTTATATAAAAATATAAGTTTACCAGAAAGGTGAGTTAACTCACTTTGATTCCATTTTTTTGCCAAAACGCTTCGGTTTGTATTAAAATAGAACATATATTCAAATTTAAGCCAAATCCCTACTAGCTCCAAATCCATCCATCCAACTCCATAGCCTAGTATTGGCTGATACGATCACAAGGCAATTCGTCGCGTTCAAATCCAACTTCTTATGAAAAAGTTGTTCATTTATAAACATTCAATTTTAAATATTATAATTAATTACATCATTAAGTTTAATTATTTACCATCATTTAAACTAATCTCTTTCCCTCTCTCTCGTTCGCAATTTCGAACCCAAGCATGTGACTTTAACCTAGCCTCGCCGCCTCCACACTTCGTCGTCGACCATCGTGACCCCAGTGGAGAACCCCTCAGACGACCACGCTTCCATCGCAACCCGCCTCGTCGCCTACGATCACCTATAGTGTAACGACCCGTATTTTTTAACCATTTACAAAAAATTGAATTAAATAATGATTTTGAACAAAAAGGTATTTAAAATTAAAATTTTATAATCAAAACAAAGTGCTTTAATAAGTTTATTGTGATTCAAAAAATATTCTAATTGTATTTTATTATATATTCACCATGTTAATAAAAATTAAATTCTCATTTTTGCTATCTTATTATATGTTGTTTTATACCTTCTTTATTTTAATAAATTACTCTTGTTGTCAAACTTGTTTCTTTTATTAATGGATAAAATTTTAATAGAATAAATTATAAAATTTCGTGTACATACATACATACATATGTATATGTATATGTATATGTATATATATGTATATATGTGTATATATATGTATGTATATATGCACACACACAAACACACACACTCAAAGTAATCAAGTATTCTTTATATTTTGAAATTGTAAACATATATTGAAATAAATTTAAATTGGGTGATTTACTTTCAATTAATTCAGTTCATGTTTCAAAATTTAATTTTAGTTTACTGCATATATGTTTATACCTAAATATAAACTTATGTTTCAGATCCAATTATATCATTAAAATAATGGATTAATCATTAAAATAATGGATTAATTAGGTTTGAAATCTCATATGGTATTAATTTAATAGATTAATAGGTGATTATAAAGAGGTAACATATATTTACACTTGACTATTTCCTTTCCACTTAAACTTGCACTACTACAAAACAGGCCATTTGCATCGCCTCATTTGAATCGGTTGAAGTAAAAACTGATGCAAATAGTACTATTTGCATCAGTTCTGTCTTAATAACCGATGCAATTGGTACGTGGAAAGCAATAGGTAATAAAAAATCAAATTTGCATCAGTTGTCACTAACAACCGATGCAAATACGTCGATGCAAATAGTTTTAGTCGCGTCGGTTTTAAAGTCAACCGATGCAACTACGTCCAAAATAGTAATTTTCGCATCGGTTGCCTGATAAAGGCGATGCAATATTATTTAGGTTATTCGTTGCTCACGTATTACATCCCGCCTTTCTAATTTTTTTTCCCGCTTCCATTTTTTCCTCAAATAATTCGCCCAGCAACAAAAAAAACCCTAAAATTGATTGTCACCGTACGTTATTTCGCGGATTAGATTAGCCTACCAAATCACCATTAACAGATCAATTTCTATAGATTCCACCATTCGTATTCGAGAGCGATTCCACGATGGTAGTCGCTTTGGGTGATTTGGGTTTACGAGGTGGTTCGCGGCAACATGGCAAGGAAGACTTGGGTATTGGGTTCGAGATGTTGGCGATTGCAGTTTGGAGAAGATTGGGTTGCCGTGATTTGTACGTGGGTTCGGAGACTTGAATTTCATGAATTTGCTTTGCAGGTAAAGTATGCTATTCTAGAAGAATATTGTTGCGTATAGGAGTTTATGATGCTAATAACTTTATATTTTTGCTATTCTATAGCATATGGCTGTAAGAGATGTACCGGCTCGTCTTCCATCAACATGTCCAATCAAACATCTGATTATTTGTGTCAATTTGAAGATTTACAAGAATTGCTAGCAGCCTTTTGTATATTCAGGAGTTCAATTTCAGATTTGTTCATTAAACATCAACTTTGGATGTAAAAAGCAATTGGAAATCTAGATTTTTTTCTTACCGTGATTTGAAATTTCTGATGAAAGTCGTGAACTTTTTTTTTCTTTTGCAATCATTTTCTTTGCTGTGAAAAAATCTTTAAAAAAAATCCAAAATTTATCTGTAATAAGCAATTTAGCATTCATTTTTTGTCTCTGCTCTCAAGCGCACTATGAGTTATCAAAATTTCTGTCATGATAAAGTATAATTTCTAAAGTAACCTATACATAGGATTTTCAGTCGATTTTATGCTTTTGGGATATCTTTGTTAATTATGTTGTTTCTCAATTTCATTTAACATGTTTCAAGGATATGCTAGATGTACAGATTAATTAAGTACCGCGGTGCAATGGATCAACATGTTGTAACCTGATTACAAAGCTGAACTGATGTAAAATGTATGCGGTACAACATTGAGGCAATATAGTGGATCAATAATGCAATGCATTTTCATGAAGTACAATAATAAGATTACATGGCATCCAGCTGCATGGTGACTAGAAGGCAGGAGAAAGCTACAAGCTTTGTGAGGTAATGCACGGTGATCTGAAAAGTGATGCAAGCTACAGGCAAGTTTCTAATCACAAATGGCCCTAATTCCTCGCATCTTCGGACAAAGGAGCAACGTTATCGATCCATTCTTCCTCGATCTGTTTGAACCGTTCGCCCTCAACAGGTTTAATTGCGGAAGACTAGAATTAAACCTGTTTAGTTGATGGAGAGAAAGGAAAACACGACTTCAATTTCAGATTTGATCACCTCCAAAATGTTCAGGTGGCTTCTTTTACTGGGAATATTTTAAGTTATCATTTCCATTTTCTACTGATCCCTATGGCAACATATCTGTTAAATATATAAATCACTTTGTTATCATTGCTTCATGCCACCGATTATAGTAGTGAATCAAAAATACTTGATACAAACAATGTATGTTAGTAACATAGAATAGCCATCAATCTTCTAACCTTGTTTCCCCATATGACAAAAAGAGCAGTTGTAAAAATCATCAATTATTGGTTTCCATTTGCATAGATATAGTATGAGACATTAGCAAATAGCTGAAGCCGACTAGTGGTTATCAAAGTTAGTTATATAAACTAAAACATTTCCAGAGCAGCTATTTTGACATTAAATTTTATATAGGATTCATTCAAGTTATAACAAGTTGGAACAACTGTTTATTATTATAATTAAGCTGTGGTTTGAACTTTCAGTCTGAAGTATGTTTTAACTTAAGAAATTGGCCACAATTTGACGTGCTTAATAAATATGAAAAATATAATATTCAGGTGTTATTAACCCCTGCACATCTTGCAATAGTAATGGAGTACGCCGCTGGTGGTGAACTGTTTGAGAGAATATGCACTGCTGGAAGATTCAGTGAAGATGAGGTAGAAACACAATAATGATATTGAACTAAACTTATCAAATTATATTCATTCCTTTGAAATATTAATGAATATGCATTTATATGATGTGTGACAGGCAAGGTTTTACTTCCAACAATTAATATCAGGAGTCAGCTATTGTCATTCCATGGTAATTAATTTTCTTATGGTGTCATAGAATCTCTAATCAAGATACTTTAACCTGCAGAAGCACTATGTATTCCTGCCCAAGTAAAAGTATTTATAACATGCATCATTGAATTAGTTTAGTTATTTGTTATGATTTTTTATAATGCAGCAAATTTGTCATAGAGATCCGAAGCTAGAAAACACTCTTTTGGATGGAAGCACGTCTCCTCGCCTTAAAATTTTCGATTTTGGCTACTCGAAGGTAGAATTGCTTTTCTATTAATGCAAAATGTCATCATTCATTCATACCAGGCATGTGACTGATTGAACTTAAACTGTGCAATTATTCACACTGGTTAATTTTCAATGATTGACAAGTCTAGCTAGTACTACACTAAAATGGAATAATCTATTATTATTATTTACCGTTGACCGACCGTAGTGTAAACTGAAAAGAAAAAATAATTGATCTCCCCTAGCATAAAGAAGGATGCTCTTAGCATCACTCTATATTTTTTTTGGGTATGAAGGGTTGGGTGATGCTTGGACCTTTTTTTTCCCCTTCTTCCACCATCGCTGTATGACATGTTCTCTGTTAGTTAGATATTAAATAAACACAAAGAGTGGAGGCTTAAGTTGAAATATATTGTGTGAAAGTCAGATCATGCACCACATCACTTTCAATTTCTCAAATTTTCAGCTGTACAATGACTTTATTCATAGTTTAATGGAAGAGTTCTTTGAAGCATTTGTTTTGTTTTTTGTACATTAGTTTCTTGGCGCATTTGTTTAAATTTTGGTACAGCAGCTTTTTGCTAAAATGCTTAGCTAACAGACAACTGATCTGTTATTATATGCAATAAACCAATCTAATCATAAATATGATGATCACAGAACACAGATCACACTCTCGCCACTTGTATAAAAAAAATAAAGTCAATTAAGTCTATACCTATGCAATTGCTTTGTATTAATGAAAATATGTATAAAAAATGTTACATAAGAGTTCAACCTATCTACATAATACCAATTTGTATGAGATTATAGATTTGTATGGCCAACTACCGACAAACATGAAAATAACATATTCCGAACTCAACGCTGAGTTGTATTTTTACTATCAGTGTATACGAAAACTAAACATAAGTAATAGTTATGTACATTCAACGTAACCAAAAGCATGCAGGTTTCAAATGAAAGCACTTCACATATGCATCTGAACATCTTACAAACACAAAAGAAAAACTCAAAATAACATGAATTTTTACATGCTTAAATCAAGGCAGTGGAAGAAGTGTGGAGATACTGAAATGATAGGGGCAGTGGCAGAAGTGTGATGGAAGTGGAGTGACTGTTGGCAAGTTTGAAGTTGTTATATGTATTGTGGCTTTGTCAAGTAGCAGTGAAGGAGGGATGGTAAGGCTTGGATGTGTATTGTTGGTGAAGGAGAATGTTAGGTGAATGCAAGTAAAGGTTGTATGGATATTTTGTACCAGAAGGTGTTGATGTAGCAAGTCAGGTTGTGGCAGAGAGTTGATGGTGGTATTGGGACGTTGTAATGTGTTGGAGTGTAGCAGAGGGAATGTAGGTGCAGGGTATGTATCAATGTATTTGCTATGATTGCCAAGAAGGTGGTAGGAGGATGTTGAATTGGTGTGGCAGCAACAGTTTTGGACAGAGAAATGGATATATAGATGCAAAAGAAAATGTAGCACAGAAAGTTTTTGCACAGGATGCTGCTCCAATATGCACAGAGGAAAACGTATGGACAGTGGGATTCAAGATGAGGTGGTAAATTAAGGGGTGTTTGGTGACAGAATTGTGGTTTGAAGTGGCTGGAGAAGGCTGTGCAATGGAGATGAGATGGAGTGGAGGAGGTAGCTGGTGGTTTGTATTGATGAAGATAGTTTGTAAGGCTGTATGTTATTGACTGTAGTTGTGTGTTGTGGAGGATGGTGCAGAAGCAAGGGGATGTGTAGTAGGAGGTAGACGTGGTGATGTTATTTTGCTGAAGTATGGTCAGTGAGGTAGAGAGTTGTGGTAACAGTTCAGTAGAACTGTGGTGGTTCTGTTGGCAGGTGTATGTAGTGAACAGAAAATGTTAATGCAAAATGTTATCATTCATTCATACCAGGCATGTGACTGATTGAACTTAAACTGTGCAATTATTCACACTGGTTAATTTTCAATGATTGACAAGTCTAGCTAGTACTACACTAAAATGGAATAATCTATTATTATTATTTACAGTCATCTGAGCTACATTCACAACCAAAATCAACTGTGGGAACACCAGCCTACATAGCTCCTGAGGTTTTATCCAGAAATGAATACGATGGAAAGGCAAGCTTCTAATTTGTTCTCCTAAATACATAAAAGTGGTTTATTAATTCTTGAAAATGAAAACTTACAATGCATTATATATTTCTTTGGCATGAAATTTTACAATGAACCTATGTTTGTATGTACGTATACACTGCAGATGTTTGGTCACACTACAAAATAAAGTACAACCAAATACTGAAAAATTTAGTCTTTAATCCACCAATTCAGTCTTTAAATAATAATTAAAGATCGACTAAAGACGGAAATTTCAGTCACTAAATTCATAGTCCCAAAAAAATTTAGGACTGACATTTCAGTCTCAAAACTTAAAGATCGTGCGTCAGTCTTAAATATTTTTAGTGACTGAATATTAAAGACTGAGACAGAGTCTTTAATTAGTCTCAAATCTTATATGTATGTATGTATGTATGTATGTATACGTGTGTGTGTATATGTATATATATGTGTGTGTGTATGTGTGTGTGTATATATGTGTGTATATATATATGTATATAAAAACACGCGCGTGCACAAACCGGAATTTCAATAGTAACCGACTTTTGGTTTTAATCTATATGATGCTTTATACTAATAAACTATGTTTTTATATATTTCTTCCACATAAAATAAGATTATAAAAACGACCTGAAATATTTCCCCGATGAAGAAAAAAATTACATCCGAACAATGAACTAACCCGCAATTCATATACAACCACAAAACTAAGGTTAAAATGAACACATTTGAAGAAGCTTTTCAAGCATTTAATTGTGTTGTCTTAGGTGTAGAAAGAACATAGAAGTTGAAACTTTAGTCAACAATTTCAACTTCAAGACTAAGCCAAAAAACATTAATCTCTAAACTCTCCAATTTCTCCGTGTTGTCTCTTCTTTATGATGGCTTGCAACCTTTCTTTCCTGTTCTTGCGCTGAAACTACATTCCTTCTTTCATAATTGTCATTTACTTCCTCTACATCTAAATTCACTTGAGCTTTCTACCACAATGCTCTGATCTTTAGATTTAACCTGCTTATCCAGATAGATTTTTAAATAACTCTAAATATAAATAACAAATTAATGTACTTATTATGTTACCTATAATTCTAGTTGAAGATACCCGAGTTCAGATTCAGCAAGCTGTCTTCTTCTGCTTATAGTTTCATTTGTCGTTTCATGTTCCTCTGAAACTTTACGTTTGACATCGAATGTCGCTTTCATCATTGATTGTAGCTCTGCTACATGTGTATCCAATCAAGAAAATTTGGCAGCCATATCCAAATTCTTCTTTTTGTTTGTAATCTTGAAAGGGAATTAGCTCTGCTACGCTTGCTCCTTGCACATAATTCACTATCAGTTATCCATTTCCAACTCTTCGTATATTATATTGGTAATATAATAACATGGAATTGGAATATAATCAACAGAAGGCAGACCATTTCAAGACAAAATCAAACATATTTATCAAGTCACCTTTTCATGTGACAAATCTCGAATTCTTTCCAAAGACTTTAAATCTTAACTTGATTGGTTCAAATATCCAACGTTTTGATGTTTGATGGAGAAATGGATCTTGAATTTAGGACTTTAAATAATATGGAAAAGGAAGAGTACAGGAATGGAGATCTTCATGTAAATAAAGATGGTGAATGCAATAAAGTTTTAGAGCATCCATTAAAAAGTGGAAACTATAAGCAAAGGAGTGTTTGTTTGTAAATGGAGGTAGTGGGAAACTTTTGTACGTGCTGTAATGGAGCTTAATTTAGGGAAATAGTTTTTAAGTTTATTAAATTTATTTATTAACTCGGTGAGATTACAAGGATAATGACATAAATCATCAAATTAGCTATTTAATCATGAAAGCTAATAAAATCAAATCGTGCATACTTTGTTTTTTAAATAGTGATCGGTCATATAGACATAAATTTAGTTTTTGAATAGTCTTAAATTATTAGAGACTGACCAATGACTGAATTTCAGTCTTTACTATAAAGAATTAAAGACTTAGTTTTTCAGTTACTAATCAGTTACAAAATAATGACCGAGAAAATTCAGTCTTTGTTTTAGAGTCTTTAATCAATTGTTTTTTTGTAGTGTCATGTGGAGTGACATTATATGTAATGCTGGTTGGAGCTTATCCATTTGAAGACTCAGATGATCCAAGAAATTTCAAGAAGACTATTGGGGTAAGTAGCAGCAGCAGCAATATCAGTACCTATACAATTTATTCACACTGAACTAAAGTAATAAAAATATGTGCATATTTGCAGAGGATACTAAGTGTGCAATATACAATTCCAGATTATGTGCGCATATCAATTGAATGCAAGCAACTCCTTTCCAGTATTTTTGTCGCCCCAGAACAGGTTGGTACATTTTTTTTGTTTCCAGGTTGCTTTTTGACTGCTGATCAATTCAAATTTATTTGAGGTATGATAGTATGTAATGACTGTAACAGAGAATAACAATAGAAGAGATTAAGAAACATCCTTGGTTCTTGAAAAGTCTGCCTATAGAGTTGAGTTGTGATTTACAAAGCAATACAAACAAGGAATTAGAAAATATATATACACGGCAAAGCGAAGAAGAAATATGAAAATAATAGAAGAAGGAAGAAAAGCGGGAGAAGGTGTGATTACATAAGGAATGCATCATCTAGGAGGAGTAGAAGGAAGTATGGATCTTGATGGACAATGTAGAGGTGATGGGGGATGGTTTGAATTATGGTTGTGATGGTTTGGGAAGTTAGACAGTGTTTGTAAATGATAATGAAATTTGTAAATTTGTAAATACGTGATGGTTCGGAAGGTGAAAATTTGTAAACCAAAGCAGAATTTGTAAATGATAATGAAATAACCTTTTTTTTAATTTTTTGTGTATGTTTTTTTCTTTTTATATATATATATAAAGATTATCAATAATATATATATATAGTCTATTTGAGTACTGTAATAATGGTTTCTGAGGGATTAGTTTGCATCGGTTGTTATAAAAAACCGATGCAATAGAGGGATTAGTTTGCATCGGTTTTCAACAACAACCGATGCAACAAGTTCCTTTGTTGCATCAGTTTTCATTACAACCGATGCAACATGGGGACTGTGTTCAAGCAACCAACCATGATATTTTGCATCAGTTGTTAGTAACAACCGATGCAAAAAGGACCTTTTTGCATCGGTTTCAGAACTGATGCAAAAGTGTTAAGCCTGTTGCATCGGTTGCATATGCATCGGTTGTTGAACTGATGCAAGAGGGGGGTAAACAACCGACGCAAATGGCCTGTTTTGTAGTAGTGTTGATTAGATTTTAATTGCAACATAATTTACTTTTCCATCATCACCCTTCTACTTTACTCTTACTCCTTATGTGGATTACTTTCATACCTTTTATTTGTGAATGTAAAGTATAAATGGCGATAAAGATGAGTGTGTGTGTTTATACACCAATTTATATTACCTCAATTATGTTATCATATTTTGAATGTATGTTAATGCATTCCAAGTAAAAAATTCAATCCTAATGTTAATATATTTGTTTAAATTCCCAATCTAATTAGAGAGAGAGAGAAATGAAAGGATATATATATGTCATCCTTATGAATGTGATGTGATTCTTGGGAAAAAAAGAGAACCATTATGACATAAAGTAGCTCTCGAAGCATCCATATAGCGACTATCGCTATATCAGCATTTTTGAGAAAAATACATCTCCTCGTAAACCTTTTAGTTAATTCTCCGGCTTAGGCTTCGTTTACAAAGTTAAATTAAGTTTTTGAATATTGATGGGTTTAAACTTAATTAACTATTTAATTAGTTCTAAATTTAATCATTTTAATTAAGGATGATTAAGGTTAATTAATTAACTTAATAATGATGTTTTTTTTAATTTAATTAATTACTTTGTTAATAATAATTGAAATTGGTTAATCATGTTGCCTAACGATGATTAAGATTAACTAATCATTTAGTAACGATGGATTGAAGTTAATTAATTATTTTAATCAATAGTGTTTAACATTAATCTATCCTCTTTAATTAATGACTTTTAAAATTAAATAACTAGTTTTTAACTTATCTTTATCTTTAGTGATACTTTAATTAATTAAACATTTTTAATTAATGACATTTAAATCTAATTAATTTAATTAATGATGTTTTATGAATGATTAACCTTTTTAATTTATGGTATTTGAATTTAGATTTCTAAGGAATGTAGTTTCGGGGGAAGATATATTAGTGGACCCAGCTAAAGTAGTTGCGGTTCAAGACTGGAAGAAACCCGAAAATGAGATGGAGGCTAGGAGTTACTTGGGATTGGCAGGTTTTTATTAAAGATTTCTCAAAAATTGCTCCTCATCTAACAAAATTGACAAAGAAGGATACTAAGTTTGTTTAGATGCCTAAGTGCGATCAAACATTCAATGAGTTAAAGAAGAAAGTGACTAGTGCTCCCATTTATAACATTCCAATTGGAAGCAAAGGATTAACAGTTTACGTCGATACTTGTAGGATTGGATTGGGAGTAGTTTTGATGTAGAGTGGAAAAGTGATAGCATATGCGAGTTGACAATTGAAACCTCATGAAAAGAATTACGCTACACATGATTTGGAGCTGTTGGCAGTTGTATTTGCGTTGAAAGTATGGAGGTACTATCCTTTGGATGCAAAGTTTGAGTTATATACGGATCACAGGTCATTAAAGTATCTTTTTACCCAAAAGGATTTGAATTCAAGGCAGCAAAGATGGCTCGAGTTTCTCGCGTCTTATGGCCTAGAGATTCTTTGTACTCCAGGAAATGCAAATACAGTAGCAGGTTTTTGTGGGCTCTATTGAAGGTGGCATCCGAGTAGGAGGCACTTATCTACTTAGCTATATATTCCGTTATTTAATCGGTGTGTGTATATGTAATTTTTTCACTATATGTAAAGGTAGTTTGTTATAACGACCTGTTGATGGTTGTACTTTTGTGTAACTCTGATAACTCCATGTTAGGGAGTAACCTTATGTACTATATCTATGTTATGTTCTATGCATCTATTTCGTTGTGAGATTTTCTATTCTGTTCTTATTTAACCCCAAGACAATTCATCTTTCAAATGCTTGGGCAATGGCGCATGAACACTAAGAATGTGTTAACTGTCATTTCCTAGGAGTCAGAAAGGTGGGTTGTTATAGTTGGTATCAGAGCCATCTATGACGACCCACCTTTCTGACCCTTGGGAAGGACACTTAATACATCCATGATATTCATATGTCGTTTCCCAAGCATCCAAATGGCTAGTTGTCTTGCGTAAAATAAAGATCAAAATAAGGCAGAATAGATAAACCTCACAATAGAATGGTTACATATAATACAAAATGACATGGTACAAAAGGTTACTCCTTATATGGAGTTATCAGAGTTATACATAAGTATTACATCTAACAGATTGATGGATATATATTCTGACTTCTCATTTTTTTAAATTAAAAAATACATCTACATAATCCTAACATGCAAATAAATAACTAGATAACTAAGGAGCCTCCTACTCGTTTGTCGTCTTCAAGGAGCTCCAAAGAAAAATCTATTATCTCAGACTACTCAAATATAATTGAGTACTCGAGAGTTTATGAAAAATAAACAATTCGGGTCAAACAAAATGTCTAGTATGAGTAAAACTCTAAAACAAATGGAGTGTCTTTAGACAATAACAATATGGGACCACGTCATTAAAACGGTATGGGTTTTCTCCCATATAAACAACAACCAAACATAACAAAAATGAAAATGAACAACAGGGTACAAATCCAAACATAGATGATGTGCATAATTAATATACATCTAGACTTGAAAGAATGAAAATAGTCTGAGTAGAAATCCAAACTGGACTAAATGGAGAAAACAAGATAATAGTCCAAACTTGATAGAAAGGACTAAGCCGGATAATAGTCCAAACTCGATAGAATGGACCAAACAGGATAACAGTCCAAACTAGATAGAATGGACTAACTAAATAATTAACACCTTGAAACATGGTTGACTCTTACCATTGTAATTAAAGAAAACAGATTTAAAGGTTCTAATCAAATAAGGGAAGGAAAATCTCCAACAATGACTAGGAGGGTGTGCCCCTCTTACTGAAAGTATACCTCTAGAAAAATACTTGAGTACTCCGATCGCTCTCAAACATGTCCAAGCCGTACCCCACCAACGGTTACCAAGTATCCAAGTATTTCATATCTCAATGTGCAAAACCGAATCCAATCTGGAGTGGATGTGAAGATACCCTAATGGGAGAAACCCCATATAGCTTGGTTTCCACTCGGTCTTTGGGTTTAGTCATTTTTGACAAAGGATAACAAAGCTCAAATGAGCAACACATCTTCTTACAAGGATAATAATAAAGAAGCTGAAGTAACCGATAGCTGAGAAACCAACTAACGAGGATATAAAACAATCGTATATGGAAATTAAGTCTTGTATACTAATCACCACTCTTCGAATTCCAACCTGTACTATTCTTAGTTAACAATAATACCGGAAAATTCAAGGTAGTGTTACCTCAAAGTCATGTCTCACGATTATTCTTAACTTTCGAAATAGCGACAAGTCTACTTCTTTGACATTTAATGCTAAGTATACAAATAAATTGTTCCCATATAAATTAATCACTTTACGGAAATTAATTCATTTCCATAAACGAATCAAACTTTTCTCTTAAAAACCCAAATTCATGCTTAGCCTCACATTACAAGTATTACTTTAAAACACTTTGTTAAAAGAGTTTACCAACTTCAAAATATAAATTTAGAAAGGATTTAATAACTTAAAACACCCTTATTATATTCACTTATTAAATGCAAACTTCATCACACATTTGATTTTTGAACTTCAAATGTCTTTAAAGAAGGGTAAACCACATTTAAACCTTATTAATTAAATTAACTAGTAAAATATAATTAATTAAATTAATAATTAATTAATTATCAATTTTTTAAAAATTAATAGCAAAGTCAAAACATCATTGTTACTTTGATAAATTCACTTTGAAACTTCATAAATTAAGTTGATTAATTAACTCCAATAACCTTTAATTAAAAAGGGTAAATCACCTTTAAAACATCATTAATTCAATTAATTAATAAACTTAAATACAATTAATTAAATTAAATAAACAAATAATCAAATATCATTATTTAAAATGATTAATCATTTTAAACCATCATTACGGAAAGATTAATTGAAGTTAAAACAAGTTGATTTCCTTTTAAGGTCATTAATTAAAAGACTAGTAAATTTTAAAGACATCATTGGTTAATTGATTAGTTAAATTTAATCCATCATTAGCAAAAGATTTATTAGCCATATGAAATGACCCTGACTCGACCTTCGAAAATCGGCACCTGTACTTCACTTGTACTCGAATGCCGCAGATTCAAACGTCGGATCTGGTTCGCCACCTCTTAAACTTTTTAAACCATAATTTCCAAACATGGAATTAAATTTCAAACTTGAATTCAAATTCAAATCAAATTATTTAAATTTCAAATTTTATTAAGTTATTCAAAATAACTTGTATCTTTTTAAAACTTCTTTTCAAAAGCTTTTTATATTTAACCCAATTCTATTTCCAAAATCATTTGGATTCAAAATTAAATTTTAAAACCATTTCCAAAAATCTGTGACTTAATAATTTCCTCATGCAATCCATATTTGTGTGTGTATGGTGTAGTCCAGGGGTTTTACATAACTGTGCAACAACATCAATCATCACAGATTTAATCATGTCACTATCGATAAGCGGTATAATCTATAACGCTTATCTTCATTCACAGATTCACAGATAATATGAATTTATCACAGATAAATAAATTACATTCATCACAGATAATTACATTCATCACGGCTCAAACCAACACAATTCATATCACAAAGCAATATACATCAAGGATATTAAACAATACAAGGCATTCAGTACAATCCAAACATCCATAATTAAATTTTAAAATCAATGTCCAAATAAACAGATATCTTATTTAATCTTGGAAAAATTAATTAATTTACGATTTTATTCCAAAAATTATTTTAATTACCAATTTAAATTTGATTAAAAATCGGGATCGTTACAGATTCCCCCTTAAGAAAATTTCGTTCTCGAAACTTGCAAGTAGGGAGACCAACAAAAGATGAATATACGAAGATAGAGAAACAGTTTCTAGATCAAACTGAGATATCCATTCTGCACTTGGCTTACCAAATCAGAACATCACCAATAATTATGAGAACAAACTCATTCTACACTCCACAAGATACACAGGTCACCAGATCTACGAAATATACGGGCATTGGTTAGTTCGAAGGGGTAACTAACCGTTCATAGAATATATCTGGACCTCAAAAAAACAAATAATGGATACTCAATCCAGGTTAATTAACATTAATTAATTACAAATCATTTAAATTTAAAACACATCATTAAATAAAATGATAAGCAATTATAAATCATCGTTAACCAAGTAATTAGTTAAATTTAAAACACATCTTTAATAAGTTAATTAGTTAGCCTTAATCCTTATAAATTAAATAATTAATTAAATTAAATAATCATTATTAAAATAATTAATCATTTTTGAAAACATCGTTAATCAAATCTTGCTTAACTTGTAAAAAAATTCTAAGCATGAAGATGAAACCAAAAAGTTTCGATAAGAAGTGATTTTCCGAAAGTGCCGATATAGCGACTATCGCTATACGGGCAGTTCGGCAAACAAACTTATGTCCTTATAATACAACCAAACATCACATAACAATTTATGAACATATATACAAGATAATTAACCATGGAACAACATGTAGAGAGCATTTACTTATTAATAATTAACTTTAACTACTAATATTTCATCGAACTTACTAAATGCTTACTAACTTATCCTAACTTGCACCTCAATTTCAATGGCTAAGAATTTCAAAATTTGAAATGTCATAAACATAAAAGTTGTAGTCCTTTGAGTTAGCTTTCCATATCATTAAAGAAATCTAAATTCATATTAATTGTGCAAAAGTCATGGCTGAATTACAAAGGGGTGTTTAAACAATTCCGAGCCAAACATCATCAATGGTAAACAATTCATTATCGTATTATGGAATCATGTATAAACAAGTATATAAAAAGACAACCACGTTAAATTCCAAGCAATAGTCCATAAAAAATTATTATCAATGATAATGGTTTAGAACTTTGCATAAAAAAGGAAGTTTTACTCACCAAAAATGCTTGCTTACTTTAACCGAAATTGCACTATCTTTGCGAGTATGACTAGATCTTTGTATAATCTTGGAAAATGAAGTCTCTAAGTGCTTTAAATCACCACAAATGTTTGGCCTTAGGGAGTATATGGTACGGAATTGATGGGTTGAGGGCTTGAACTTTGGAAATGAAGTGAAGATATGAGTGCGCAAGTGTTTTAGCAAGCTTTAGAAGAGATTTAAGTAGAAGTATATAAATTTTTATAACTTGGAAAGAGTTTAGGAAGCCATGGAATTATGGTTAAAAGCTTTAGGAAGGTTGGAACATGAAAAGAGAATGGAAAAGTGAAATAAAAGTTTAGAAAAAGATAGTTTTATAAGCATACGAAGCTTCCTCCAACCTGTCTCCCTACATCACATATAGTATAATCATAAAATATATATCAACCACTTCGAGGCGGGATCCTATACAAAGGGTCATCCGCTCTTACACGGAATGTAATAGGGTGTCATCGGCTCCAAGAACAGGAATATATCCAAACCAACAAATAAAATAGTAAATCATCCAAATAGTAAGCAAACAATCAACAATTAAATTATCCACGCTTATATAAAATATAAATGGGCCAGAGAGGTGAGTTAACTCACTTTGATTCTAGTTTTTCGCCAAAATGCTTCGGTTTAAATTAAAATTGAACAAGCGTTCAATTTAAATCAAATTTCTACTAGCTCCAAATCCATCCAATCCAACTCCGTAGCGTAATATTCGTCCATATGATCGCAATGCAACTCGTCGTGTTCAAATCCGACCTCGTATGAAAATGTTATTCATTTATAAACATTTGATTTTAAATATTACAAGTAATTGCATCATTAAGGTTAATCAATTACTATCATTTAAACTAATCCCTTTCCCTCTCTCTCGTTCGTGACTTCGAACCCTGGCACACAACTTTGATCTCATCTCACCACCTCCACACTTCGTCATCAACCATCGCGGGCCCCCTAGAGACCCCCTCCCCAAACTACCATGCTTCCATCGCAACCTGCTTCATCGCCTACGATCACCTACAACGCAGCCGAGAACCATAAAATCTGCCCCACGTCGCGCCTAAATTCTGTCCACCATGGCACTCCATCGTCGATCTCAATGGTCCACTTTGCTTTGCTCATCCATGCGAACGTTTCTCCAATTGACCATCTAGCCTAGATCAGCCTGGATTGGCCTCAATCATTTATAGCCATTGGAAGCGGACTAGTTTAAAAATGGCTAAAGCTAATTATGGTTTGGGTTTTGCAAAATTGAGCATTTCAAGTCCTTATATAGAAATGTTCATGGCACTATCCCGTCGAAATATTTCGAACTCCAATCGAGGCATGCCACCTAACGTTCTATATGTAATGCCCTTTCCGAACATAGTAGAACTAGTATCGAGACACAATTCCATTATATACAAAAGTTAGCTTTTCAAAATCAAATTATATTAATTTAAATTTATTTAAACAAATTCTACGCGTTTTTAGCTTGCATGACCAAACAATACGTCTGATCGCTACGGAATTCGATGGCATACTAAAATTCACTATTATGGATACAATGGAACTGGTTTTGTCCAATTCCAAGGCAATGCCTCAGGAAGCTGTTTTCACACGTGAATTAAAATAAATTATTTTTAAAACCATTTTATTCACTTTTAATTCAAATTCAAAAGTTTGCTATCTTCATTCTTATTCAATTAGAATTTGACTCAGCTTTTGAAATCACTTTTATTCATATCAAATTCAAGATTTAATAATTTTAAACAATTCCAAATACAATCTAATTATAAAATAAATTGCTGAGTTTGAAATATAAGTTGTTTAACGTATACAACTAACTTTTTTATATTTAAAATCAATTAAATATTCCAAATTCAAATGATTGAAATTCTAGGTTGTTACACTCTGATACCATGTGTAATGACCTGCCTTTTCAACCTTCAAAAGTTTACATTAATACACCCACGGTATTCACGTATCAAACATCCAAAATCCTGGTAAGACTAATTGTTGGGGGAAAAAGGAAGAAAAGATAGAATAGAAATATCACATCATGATGACTAATATGTAATATACAACAGATCTTTACAAAAGAAAACTATAATTTACATATGTCAAATCAGAGTATACTAATCTATCAACAGCCTGGAAAGTTATAATAACTTGTCCTCACAAATCCTGATAAATATAAATTGCCAATGCAGTATAAATAAAATATATATAAATATATCTTGGAAGCATCTAGGTCGTCCCTGAAGCTCTAAGTATCCATAATTAAATCTGAAAATAATGTCGGTCTGACCCGATCATTGTAAGAAAAATAATGTCCGGATAAGTTTGGTATACCAGCGTGAGAAGCACACTTCAAATGGATTTTAATGTTCTAAAAAGCTTTCAAAATAAAGGTATCTCATAAAACCATGCCGCACATAAACATTGACGGGTTTTTACGTTATGGTAACCAAAATATTTTAAAGACAATCCAGTGATATTATAATAATGTCTAGGGCTTAAAATAAATATGGAATCATAGCTGAAATTGTTACATTAATTAAATTCCAGCATAATAGGTATACAAATAAGTCCAAAAGGCACTTACTAAAGAATGGCTTCCATCAATGATAGGACTACTAGGGTATCGCCTATCATAGTGCACCTCTAGATAAAATATACCGAAAGCATCACATGGACCCCCTATATAGCAAGACCGACCTACCCTTACTGGATAGTGCCAAATATTTCATCACCCCAGTTGCTTTGCAACTTTTTCCCAAGAGCTCTCATGCACAACCAAATCCATAAGTAATAATCCAGAATGGGTGATGACAATACTCTAATGGGTGTGACCTACATAACCTTGCGGCATATCTCCAATTTTGGTCATTCCCGATTAGGGAGACTAGTGGCTATGTTTTACCTTTTCAGAAAATCCCACATAGAATGCTAAAATTGCCTCCCAAACAACAATGCAATGCCAACATTCATACAAGTTGTTCGGGATGTGAACAAAGCTAAGGCACTATTTCTACTAAATCCACTTTAGAATCACCCTTAGGATTAGCAACAGTAGTCCTTATACTCAAAGAGCTTCATCTTCAATCACCTGCAAGATGTCTTCCATTCGAATGCTTATGCCAGTTCTAAGTGGTTTCCAGATAATATATCTGAACCTGGTCTCTCCGAACTGACATTGATATTTTTAAAAACTGGCCAACATTTGATAGTTGATTATTTGACTATCAAATAAACAAATAATTCAAACAAAGATTTAACCAAGCATTGTTAAGCACAAAGCAACCACTTAGCCTCTTTAATTAATATTTTCATTAATTAAAACCACTTTGTAAATACACGTATAAAAATACTTTTACAAAGATATATTCACAAGTCTCCTCTACTCTTTCAATACTTAGGAAATATTCATATACTTATCTTGGCGGTATAAGTATATTCACAAACCATTTCACTTTTTAATACTTAGAAATCTTTTCATATACTTATACCAACAATATAATTATATTTACAAACACTACATTTCCAATACTTAGGAAATGTACCCATATAATTATTTCAATGGTATAAGTATATTCACAAATCTTAAGAAAGATTTCATTTGCAGACCACACTTAATTGGGTTAGAACAAATGTCATTTAAAAATAATGACAACAATAAATCCAAAACACCTTTGGTGTAGGTAAATAGATCGAATGGAAATTAGATCAATATACTTATCATCGCTTCCCGATTTCAAACATTACTATCCCTTCATTAACAATGAGATCGGATAAGTTTGAAAACCATCATTGCCTCGATACACATTCTTAATTCTAAAGATAGAGACTAATTTCCATACCTTGGAATTTGGTGTTAAGTATGGAATATTTTCCCTACCACCGGAATTTATGATTTGATCATTTATGGTAATCAGGTCTGCTTCTTTCTATAAACCCCTTTTATAAAATTCCTTTATGAAACCCCTTTCTATCTACAAAATTTACAAACTCTTTTTATAAAATATTACATATAAAACTTCTTTTATAAAACTCCGACTCCATTTATAAAACTCTTTTTATAAAAATCATTTCTATTTAAAAACTTTGTTTATAAATTCAATAGTATAATAATAAACACCTTTAAGAAATCTCCAAATATATATTTATAAGACTCATATACTTCCCAT
The DNA here is from genome assembly GCA_030765085.1 of Allium cepa. Lineage (NCBI taxonomy): Eukaryota > Viridiplantae > Streptophyta > Magnoliopsida > Asparagales > Amaryllidaceae > Allium > Allium cepa. Next base: position 106,630,022 of record CM060941.1, on the reverse strand, counting down.
AAATCTCATAATATAATTATAAAACTCCTTTATAAAATCACTTATGAAAAATCCTTTTATACATCCAAAACTCACTTTTATAAATCTTATATACATAACATAAATATTTGTTTCAAAGTAAGACCAAATACTTCCATAAAATGATCTTTTCTTATATCACCAAAAATTCTAAAATGGAATTAATTATTCCAGTTTATAACAATGATATTAATTTCCTTTTTACAGAATATAATTCATAATACCATTCTTATATTTATAAAACACTATTTATAAAACTACCTATTACTTATAAAACAATATTTATAAATCTATCCTTTTTTACAATATTTTATATAAACGTTTCACAAAAATTTATTTTAAAATATTTCTATCTTACTTTAAAACCGAATCACTTTTAAAATAAAGGATATACCCATTTTATTTTCCTTTAAAAATTAACATTCATTATTATAATAAGTTATCTATAAAAATAAGTACTTCTCAAAATAATTTAAAAACATTTCTCTATGTTTAGAAATGACTAGTAAAAAGGTTGAAGGGAAAAAGATAAGTACAAAAACTATTTTAAATAAAATATCATGGAAATTACCAAAAACGTATTTAAAAGTCATTCTCTAAATCAAAAACCATTTCCAAACCCAAAGAATAATTAATAGTATTTCAAAATACTATAACGTGGCCAATAGCTACTATAGCCTTTAACAAATGCTATTTCAACTTTTATCGCTAAAAGGCTCAACTTTTTACATATGTCAATATCACATCCAACAACATTTAATAATCTATACGACAAGTATACAACTAAAATTAAAATTAACAAAATATAAAATCCACACGATGAGAAATCTGGATTTCTCACAAAATTCCCTGTAATACAATTTAAATGCCACTCACTTTTCAAAAACGGGTATTTTAACCAAAGCAACCAATAATTCATCCAATACAACAGTAAATTTTTATCTATTATATGTTATACTGATTATCCAAAAAGTGAGTTTAACTCATCAAAATTCCACCGGATGCTTAAGCGTTCCAATTTGAACTAAAATCGAGTGACGTTCGATTTTAGCCCAAAATTCCATTAGTTTCAAATTCCGTGAAACCTGCTCCATCGCATAGCCATCGCCATTATGAGTGCAAAGCAAAATTCTACATCTTGATTAGACCTCGTATGAGAGAGTTATTGATTTTATAAGTTTGAGATTAAATTAAATATAATTACTTTCCACTAATTACTTAATTACAATAATTACCCATTTCAAAACACCTTCTTCCCAAAACCAAAAAATCCCGCTCTAAAGTTTTTAGCCGAACCACAATGTCGGTCACGCATACACCCTTATCTTCCTTGTTTCACGACGAAACAAAATGACACGAGACCACCTATGTTGATCTTCTCTTCCAAATCTCTCCACCCTGGACACCCTAAGTCAAAGCTTGGCATCCCCTATTAGATCGCGACATCCAGCTATTCCAATACCCAGGAAAAAAAATCGCAGATCCCATATCTCGATCGCGCCTCGCTAAACTCCTCTCTCTGATGCTCTTCGACGTCACAAACCTAAATCTAATCTATGCTTTACAAGTTGATGCCTATACCTCTTGGAAACCTTAACCTTATTTTTTTTTTACTCCTCAACTTACTACCGAACAACCCAAAAACCCCACCGAAAATAACAAAATACCATAGCATGTAGATCTCTCTATTTTGGATCCAAAGATCGTTGCTTTGAATTCTTTTATTGAGTAGGTTCTTAGATTTTGATTTTTGAAATTAAAGAAGCTTATTTTCTTTATTTTTGATTTTTACCAGAAACTTGAAAATGAAGATAAAAAGAATAGATGGGTGAGTTGAGTGTTGACTTGTTGATGGGTTAAGTTTATTATTTAGTTTTCGATATGTCGCCACACAAAATTTGTTCATGTACGAACTGCGAATGACAACAGAAAAATACAATCGCGCAAAAAAATATGATATGATCCCAAAACAATAATAAAATACACTGGTTGTCGTACTCTGTAAAATCATAAAAATATCATCTTTTGCTGAAAAATCATCAAACGATAGTTTAAATATTTTCCAAACAAAAATTATGGAAAAATCAAACAAATAAAAATAAAAATGTCATTAAAAATTGAATCATTATATTATAAATTGATTTTCTTATTATTTATCATTTTGAATCAAGTCTGCATATTTAAATGAAATTAAATATTCTCATTTGAAATGTAAAAAATTTCGGTCATTATAATAAACATCCATAAACATTCTTTAAATACAACAAAATACAACAAGGTAATATAAAAGCATAGAAATATCATTTTGGAAAAATCAAAAATATAAATTAACAGTCGATTGAAACCTATCACCAATCGACTAAACATGTCGATTAACAAGCCCTTTTATCCTTTTGATTTTTGGTCCTCTTATCAGGAATAAATTTACAAAGGGTCATTCGACCGATTCCCACTGCTAATCACTTATAAGCCATTCTATTTATAAGGCACAATTTACAAATGTAGAAGAGTGATTATCTCAATCAATGTGCTAATTTGATTACTAGGGAAAATTAAAATTGATCTTTGATCATTCTATTAAATTAGACATAGTAGTGGGTAGAAGGACTTACCTTGAATTGAAGAACACATTGGCTCTTCCTTTCTTGATTCTTCCCTCTCCTCTCTGCAAAAATTCTTTATTTCAATTTGGATGATTAACCTTGTGCCTCACTTGGTTATTTGGTGTAGATGGTTGTCTAAAAGCTTGAATTTTGTAATAACCGAGTATTTCGAACCATTCGCACCCGCACATGTCAGACTTGAATTGTTCAAAATATCAGATTGTTAATTTACATTTGGAAAAACTCAGCATATATAGTAAATAAATCAATCACAGAATCACAGACACAGAGTAATATAGCAATAAGCAGCGGAATAGAAAAATAGTTGTTCTTGAAGCTTCTATATAAACAACAGAGTTTGAAACAAAATACAACAGAAATCTCAATACAGAGTAGTCTCTAATATAGAAACAAATGACAAGTCCAAACATAAACAACTGGAAACAGCTGAAAGCTGAATAGGTATCAGATAGATCTTCAAGCAAAGCTCCAAACTCCAAAGGTGAGTCTCAAATGCTATGACACTCAGTCTGATCCGAGCATAAAGCAAAACACAAAACACTCGAGTCAGGACTAACATTCTTATATAGTAAATTCAACTCAAATGAAATGTCAACAGAAATACAAGTAACTTAAAGGATATTTGGGATTTCCATCCTCTAAGGATCCGTGGAACTATCTACTATGTAGTAATATACGCTATTATAATATGTCTATCAGTAAAGTATTAAAATAGCGTTAAGGCTTTACCCATATCCCCCTTAACACATTTTTATATATTCCCATAGTCTATATAGTACCCTAATTCCTCCATAAACTGGAGGGCTATTAGATGGCACTCCATAGGTATGGTGTAAACCAAACTCGTAGAAGGCACGATAGGGCATGTGACAAGACACGTGAGGCAATGCCAGGGTAGATATACCGTTTACGGATCCGGACTGGTGGTAACGCATAGCAGCTACTACCGCCCACCTCGAGACACACTCTCAAATTAAAGGTGCACCCAATCAAATCACAAAATAATAGAATGGTATCGAAGAAATGTGCCCAATCGGAGGAATGACCTCACTTTGCCCGGCGTGGCTCCTGTTTTACGCATCAAGCTGACTCACGGGAGTCAGGGCTGCGCTAATACCTCATGTAGAATCGTCGCTGAAATCTCCTCCACATACACAGTTGTTAAATTGGTTTTCGTTATTGCAGAGAGTGACAATATCCAATCCCGATCTCTTTAACAACCAACGCTTATTTCACACCATGGTCATTTCATTTCAAATAGTTCATGCTTTATATCAATATCATATTCATTTAAAAACCATATCAATTCGATAGTATTATTCACTTTAAATAGTATCCATTTCCCGAATCTTAACACTTTCAAAATTATAACCCTTTCGAAATCATAATACTTTTGAAACCATAACACTTTGGAAATAATAACACTTCTGAAATTAAAACACTTTAGAAATCATAGCACATTCAATTTTTAGAGGTTAAGATTAAACTCAAATACTCAATAAACCATTTCAAATTTTATCAATTTCAAATCCAGGTTTGAACTATCATTTCAAATCCAGTAAGATTCAAAGTTTAAATATTCAAATATTTACAATATAGGTTTCATTTATATTTCGGCATTCAATTTAAAAAAAATTCAAATTGGAAAATATTTACTTAATAAATTTAATAACAATTAAATAAAATCTAAGTTTATAAATTTGAATGAATATTAAATATTTAGTCCCAGTTTGATTTAAAGTTATAAATCATACCTTCAAATCTCAAAATCAATGAGTTCAAATAAATTTTTATTTAAATTCAATTATTACCCAATTAAATTTCAAGTCAATTATACTTTAAATTTTTTCCTAGCCTCTATTTATTTAAAGTTGGTACAAAATCTATTTTTTTAAATATAAATTTAAATAAATACCTAAACATTAAATTTTATTGAATTAAATCTTATTATTAAATTTATTTTATATTAAATCTATTTTTATATATTTATAATAGTAAAATTATAAGTAAAATCTTAAAAATTATATTTTCAAAACTAACTTATAAATTTAAAATTTCCAAAGCATATAATTTTTTTTTTTTTTTTTTTGAGAAAAATGTGTGATCCTCTATCATGAGAGGAGAGCACACATGGAATACTATATATATAACTAAAAAATGGAGCTGCCAACATGCCTGACAGGTGGCAAGTCTAAAACAACAATAAAAATAAAGCAGTAGAAACCCCTCGAATGAGCTCCGGCAAAGCCACCGCCCATTACACCCTAGTATCGAGCTCCGGCAAGGCCACCACCCAATACTAAAGTGTTAGAGGTATCTAACAAAAGGAAGAGCACCAAACTGAAAATCAGAAGAAGACCAAGAGACAAGACAGGAGCAATCCGCGTCTCTGAGAAGAGCCATCCAGCAAGTCTGAAAAAGCTAAATGCTATCCAGCAAACCTGATAAGAGAAGAACCCGCATCCAACCTAAACAACACCTGAAATAGAACTAGCAAACAAATAAGAGAGAAACACATATATGTATATAAATAAAATTTATATACATATATGTGTGTATAGAAACCAAAAGAGAGAACTAAAGCTAGAATAAACAGACACAAACAAGAAACTAATTATGATCCTAGAAAAGAAAGAGAAATGTGATTTAAAGAATTATTAGAAACAGTATAATTGGAGTTAAGATTAAATGAGTTAATATTATTTCTAACCTTATTAAGATAGTCCTTAAAGCAATTATTTTTAGCTAATTTATATTTAGGATTAGAAATCCACTTTAAGCAGAAATTTGAGATTAAAATAATCAATTTGTTATTTTGTTGATAATTGTTATTAAAAATTCTTTGGTTTCTTTCAAACCAAATATACCAACAAGAAATAATGAATAAAGAATCAAGCAAATATCTAAAATCCTTATTAAACATGAATCTAAAAGAATTCCAATAAAATAAGCAATCAGAAATTCTAGAATTAATATGAAACTCAAAAATATTAAGGATCTTAATAAGAATAAAATAGGTATCCAAACAATCAAAGTAAATATGATTAATATCTTCAAAAAATGTGTTGCAAAAAAAACATTTATTGTCAATACTAATATTTTTCTTTTTTAAAAATTCAATAGTATTTAACTTACCATGAATGATGAGCCACATATGAATCTTAGATTTAGGAGGTGCATTAGACTTCCAAATGAATTTAAAACAATTGACAGAAACCCCCGAAAAGTTGATAAATTTGTAAAAGGAATTAGAAGTATATTTCTTACTCTTATCCCAATCCCAACTAATAAAGTCATTATCATTGTCAATATAATAAAGATTAAGTTTAGCATAAAGCAAGAAAAGATGTCTAAGAGTAGGTCCTTCTAAAATACAATTAAAATTAAAAGTCCAAGGAGGATCACTATCAGAATTGAAAACATCAGAGATTAATGCAAATTTGAAATTACAAATATCATATAAATCTTTAAACTCAATCTTAAGAGGAGTAGTAGAAATCCAACTATCATGCCAAAAAGAAGTACAGTTACCAGAATGAACTATAATATTTAAACCCAAGTTAAAGATATTACTGCATTTTAAAATAGATTTCCAAAAACAAGAAATATTTCTAAAACTAGAAGAACTAATATGGTATAAATTATAACTACCATTGTAATAAAAATTAGATATAGTATCTTTCCAAATGGCCTTATCACTAATGTCCCTGAATTTCCATAACCATTTACCAAGAAGAGACAAATTCATATTATGTAAATTAATGACTCCTAAACCACCCTCTTTTTTAGATTTACATACAGTATCCCAATTAACTAAACATTTAATACTACTATTGGGGTTATCACCGCTCCAAAGAAAATCCCTTCTAATTTTATCTATTTTATCTATCACCCAGTCGGGAAACAGATGCATAGACATCCAATATATAGGAAGTGCTGATAAGACAGAATTAATCAAAACCAATCTACCTGCTCTAGATAGAAATCTAACATTCCAATTATTGATCCTATTTTTAATCTTATCAATAATAATTAACCAATCATCATGTTTAAGTTTCGAAGGTCTAATAACAAAACCAAGATAGTCAAAAGGAAAACTCATAGTTTTACAATTTAACGTATTAGCAACTAAATTTTCTACATTATCAATATCATTTAAAATTAAAACGGAACTTTTATCAAAATTAATTTTTAAACCAGATAATAATTCAAAACTATAAAGGATAAATTTAAGAGCAATAATATGTCTAGGGTGATGGGAGGAAAAAAGCAAAGTATCATCAGCAAATTGAAGGACAGATATGCCAAAAGAAGAAATATCATTACCAATGGCACCCAAAAGGTTATTGCTAACGGCATTTTTAATAATCTTAGAAAAAACATCACCAGCAAGATTAAACAGAAGGGGTGATAAAGGGTCTCCTTGCCTTAAGCCTCTCTTAGATTGAATCTTATTACCAGAAACACCATTAACCATAATACAGGAGTTACCCGTTTTAAGCAAAATAATAATCCAATTAATCCATCTATTACTAAAGCCTCTGGCACGGAAAATTTCTATAAGGAAATCCCAATCAACCGAGTCGAAGGCTTTAGCAAAATCTAATTTTAAAATAGCACAAGTTATATTATTTTTACAACAAAAATTAATATATTCTTGAACAACCGCAACACCATCAGTAATATTCCTGCCTTTAATGAAAGCAGATTGCGAACAGTCAATGAGGTCATTCATTTTTAAACTAAGCCTATTAGCTAAAACCTTAGAAATAATTTTAACAGAGCAGTTCATCAAAGAGATGGGCCTAAAATCTTTTAAAGTATTAGCGCCCACTTTTTTATGTAATAAGATAACATTAGCAAAATTAAAACGACCTAATTGGAGATTACCATTATAAAAATCATTGAACAAACACATTAAGTCTAATTTTAAAACATCCCAAAAAGATTGATAAAAGAAAATAGGAAAACCATCCGGACCCGGAGATTTGTCTCCAGGTAAATCAAAGATGGCTTTACGAATTTCCTCAATAGTAAAAGGGGCATCTAAATCAGAAAGATTAATGTTAGAGGAAGATGGATAGAGATCATTCCATCTAGCACTAACTCTATGCTTAATTTTGGTGCCAAAAATGTCTTTGTAATAATCAGTAAAAGCATTATTAAGATCTCTTTGATCAACTAATTCCACATCATTAACTAAAATGGAGTTAATTGTATTACTACGTTTTCTATTATTAGCTAGATTGTGAAAGAATTTAGTGTTATTATCACCTTCATTTATCCAATGAAAATTAGATCTTTGTTTCCACATAACTTCCTCTTTTTCAAGAATAGAATAGAGATCCTCTTTTAAATTATTAAGAACATTCCTTTCACCAATATTTAATTGTCTAGATTCTTCAATCCTATTAAGTTTAAGTAATTCATTAAGAATATTATCCTTTTTAATTTTAATATTACCAAAAACATTTTTATTCCATTTTTTAAGAAAATACCTGAGGTTTCTAAGTTTAAGCACAAAAATTTTAGCAGAATTACCATAATACTTAAGGCAAAAATAATTCATAGATGACCACTTATTAATGACTAAATTAGAAAAATCAGATTCTAAAAACCACATTTTTTCAAATTTAAAAACCTTATTCAAAAATCTATGACTATCACAAGTAAGGATAATGGGACAGTGGTCAGAAAGGGTAAAAGGTAAACCTGAAACTCTACATATAGGGAATTTATCCTCAATATCATCACAAACAAAAAATCTATCTAAAAGAGCAAAGGAGGGAGACTCTCTATTATTACTCCAAGTAAAAGATCTATTGGATAGAGGAATTTCGATCAAATTACATTGAATAATAAATTGATCGAATTCCTCCATAGCCAAATAATCACCTTCCCGAGGAGAACGCTCCCCAAAAAAACGAGTCACATTAAAATCACCCCCTAAAATCCAAGGACCAGGGGCAAAAGACCTAAACTCGAGGCATTCATTCCAAAGAATCCGCCTCTCAATTTTAGAATTAGGCCCGTAAACATTAGAAATATTAAGAAAAGAATTATCAGAAAGATTAATTAAGATAATGTGTAAAGAGTGCTGCTTCTTAATACACTGAAGTAATTTAAAGAGATTATCTCTCCAACCAATCATAATGCCCCCAGATGAGCCCATTGAGGGGAGAAATGCCCAATTTCTAAAACGAAAACCACCCAATCTTCTAAAGAAACGAAAATCAGGACATTCAATTTTGGTCTCTTGAAGAAGAGCAATGTCAATAGAAAAATCTTTAAAAAAGATTCTAACCTTATCACATTTACTGAGGTCATTCAAGCCTCTAATATTCCAACTAATGACTCTCATAAACCCATAGATCTAGCCCTATCAAGTTCTTTACTTCTAATAAACTCACGATCTAACTCAATATCAGAAAAAATAAAAGCAGAGCTACTAGCTAACCGACTAAACTCAGAAGCAGATAAATCACCAAGCGCATAAGAAGAGTAAACACTACCAAAATCAAGATGCATACCAGAGCCTGGTTCCAAAACACTGCTCACAGTGCTTGAACCAGGAAACTCACCCGCTGACTGAGAGCGACTATCTCTAATCCTGACACTGCGACGAACCAAACCACACGAAGTGACCAGCTTTTTACGCCTACCTCTCTTCGAAGTAACAATAGAAGGCACTGAGATGCCAACAGCCTCAACATTCAAAACAGAAAAAGGATCATCAGAACCCACACTTCCAACATTAGAATCAGCAAAATCCACACAAGCACCAACACTGTCACAAAATTCCCTTTGGAAAGAGGACGACCTCTGATCAGTAGGAGAAGGAAAATTAGCTATAGGACGAAACTGATCCAATGCTAAGTACCCATCTGAACCAGAGTAACAAACCAAATCTGTATCACTAGAATTACTAGAACAATCAGGGAGTTTAAGTTCAGAAATGCAACCAATTTGATCGGATGAATCAAGCATTTCTTGCTCAACATGCACATCACTTTTAGACAATAACTCAACAGTGGGTGAATCATCAACAACAATCAATGACAGCATCTCATCTGGTGAAGAATCATCAGATAAAAGCCAAGTAAGAGGAACATCAGTGTGATTCAACAGCAAACACTCATCAACACCATCACCTTCTAAATGAATATCATCAACCCAGTTATTATAATCAGAAAAAGCAGAGCAACACTGAGAAACTGAGACCACAGGCAAATCCACTAGCTGCCTCACTTCCAACACATCAAAATAATCAACAACATTATGAGGGAATTGATCACAAACTGGAGCAATGGATTGAAATTCAAAGACAGAGCAAATAGGAGAACCATCACATTCCGAGCACATGTTACCCAAAGGATCAACCGAGGAAAGTGCAGAAAACTCTTTATCACTATCCACACCAACAAAATCCGAGCATTCAGAGACAAAGTCTGAATCAAGACATGCATATCTATTACTGGTAGATATCTTGAATGGTTCCAGATGAGAAGAAGAACCTTTAATGGATTTAGGATGAATAAGTCCACTAAACAAGTCATTATCCAAAGAAGAAAAACAGCGGTCGACATCTGGATCTAATAAAAAGGGATCTAACCTAACAGGATCTTGAATGACATCATCAGTATCCATCTCTGTCTCAGAAGAAACCGAAAAATCCAACATGTCAACAAGCATCTCTGAATCGCCACTAATAACAAGATCATCCTTATCAGTATTTGGGGAGTTTATGTTGTTAAAGTGGGATAAAAGATCATCAAGTAAAATCAAACCATCTAATCTCCTCTGTCCAAGATTGCTGATTAATAAACCTCTCAAGTTTATGAAATTAAGAACAAACTGAAAACCATGCATTGCCAAGTAATCAGAGGGAAATGACTCATTCGGTGAGGAATCAGAATAACCAAAATAAGTCTCTGGATCTCCAAATTTAGCTTTATATCCCTTTCCAATGTTTGGGGCATTAACAACATTAAAGTGAAATAACAATAATTCCAGGAGATTAAAACCATCAAATCGAAACTGCCCAAGATGATCATGAATAAACCTTTTCAAAAGCATGATTTTAAGCATAAACTGAAAACCATTTTCGACCAAGAAGTCCGACGAAACCGAAGAGGACGATTTGATCGAACACTTATCACTTTTGTGACCAAACTTGCCGCAGCAGAAACACCTAATAGGATCACGGCACTGGGATGCGAAATGATTGCTATCACCACATCTAAAACAAAAAGATCTGCTGACTTTGGAATCAATCCAACGCTTGAAAGAGATCTGGGGTTTCGCGTCGCGTATTAAATTCCCAGGCAAGTGGTCTTTAACCACTTGAGCATATGAGCGACGATGAAAATAATCCGGAGCGGTAGCCTTAGAAAAAGCAAGCGAAGATAATGGAAGCGGCGGGAAGATGAGAGATCTTGGAGAAGAAGAGGGAGCAGTCGCCATTTTTGATGTTTTCTATTTTTGATAAAGCATATAATTTTAAAGATTTAAAATTTTCTATCATATGGTATTATAATTTCAATTTGCAATTTAAATATCTACGGGTATATATCATTCAACTCGCAATCCCAAATTCAAAGTCGATGAAAATCGCTTGGGTGTATCATTTCAATCCATAAAGATTTTCCCTTAATCTATAATATCATTCGGGTATGTATCATTTCAATCCATAGGGATTTCTAAACTTATAGGAAACTTGTAGAGTGAAAACAATATAACATATCAACACAGGCATACATCGTCAGTAACAAGTTAAATAAAATATACACAATAGGATAGGTGTCGTATATCACAGGTGAACAATTGCAGACAATGACATATCATATTTAACAATTAAATAACTAGCAATTCAAATTTAACAGCATATTTCAATTGTCATTTCAAGTGAAATCAAATTTATTAAATATAAGAATGTTAATCATGAGTGATTGTTCACCTTTCAAGGCTAGAGAAAATAGACAACACGAAGAGCTACAATTTAAATCACGATCTAGACGATCGACCAATCCAAACAACAAATCTTAAAGAGAAGTAAGCTGAACACAGATTTGACGGACAAAGCTGATAAATAGAAATCGATGAGAACAAATCAAACCATCTTGATATAAATGGAAAGTTTATATACTACTACTAATATTATTATTTTATAAAAAACAATATTTTAAATTAAGAAAAATATTAAATAAAATATATATTTAATTCAAAATCATTATTATTTATAAATTTTTATAAAAAACATGACAGTCCTGATGCAAAATTTCAAAAACATATATATATATATATATATATATATATATATGTATGTTGATGATGTTATTAATATTATATTACATATACATATTTATAAACATACATACATATTATATTTTAAGTCAATATTTATTATTAAGCAACACATACTTACTTTATTTTAATATAGATATAAGTCAACAGATCATATATATAACTAATAAAAATCTGCATATACAAACAAACATGTTTTGTATAAACTCATATAAATAACATATTATATTATATATAAAGTACAGATTTATAGATATCTTGTGTAAACATACAACTATAAACAACCAAATCATATATATAAATTTATGTAAACTTATGTATGAACAACCAGCTTATATATATAACTTATATAAGTTTGTATATAAAAACAACCAGATTGTATTTATTATATAAACATATGCATATAGAGAAGCAAATTGGTATATCAATTAAATTAATAGAGATGGAGCTTCACCATGATAGCAGAGGTAAACTAAATTATTTACTGGGAATGTTACCATTATTATATTTAGGTAATAGATTAAGCATGCATGCATGGAGATTTAGGTGGCCGTGGACGAGGCTGGTGAAGCAAACGAAGGGAATGGTCTGGGTTTGGCGGAGAGGCAGGCCGAGGCGGTGACCACATGGTTGCTTGAGATCTGGGCTTGGAGGTGATCGCTTGAGTGGTGGCGTTTGGGTTTAAAGAGGGTTGGGTGTGGAAGAGTGTGCGTGGTGGTGCAAGGGGGAGAGGGCTACGGTAGTGGGTCTGGTGATGGGAGGCTAGGCGGGCTGCGGATCTGGAAAGTTCAACAAAGGGTCGGAGCTGCTATAGTTGGTGGCTACAAGAAGAGATGGCTGCGGGCAATGGGGCGCGTGGAGATTGGCTGTTGTCGGAGTTTGGTTGTGGGATCTCTGGGTGGTGGGCGCGGTTAGGGAAGGACTGGCAAATGGTTGTGGAGTAGAGGGCTGAGCCCAAAATGATGAGGAGGATGGGATCGGCTGAGACTGTCGCGTGGAGATGGTCGCTAGCTTGGGGTTGTGGTGGCACAAATGGAGGCAGCGGCTGTCGCTGGGGCTGGGTAGGTTTGATCGGGTGGAGGACTATAGGTGGGCTTCGGTGGCATGGGGTTCTTCGGGCAAGTCGACGAAGACAGAGTGGTTCGGCTTCATGCAATGGCTGATGGCGGATGTTGTGGAGGCATTAGGTGATTGACATGGGAAGAAGGGCGAAGGGTTATCAGTGGGAGAGTTTGACCGAGCTTTGCACGGCTAACATGGTGATGAGGTGGATCTATCATAGGTTGCGGGTCTCGGGGTTGATGGACTGGTCGAAACCATGGCGGGGTGTTCTTGGTTTGGTAGTAGCAGGTGGAAGCGAAGTAAAGTGGACGAGCTCTTTTTTTTCAAAGCTTTGCTTTATAATTTAACATATATTATTGTATATAAAAAAAATTCAGAAGCAACACAGAACAAAGTAAGGAAGAACGATAGGAGAGGAAGATGGTTCAGGCGAATATATAAAAGTTATATACTTTTCAACATATATATACACACACACTCAGAGTGAAAGAAGATGGACGGACAACTTTGCTCTGCTATATAAAATTGTATATATTATATATTTTCAACATTATGAACAGAGACGAGAGACAGAGAGGCAGAGAAAACTACCACTATAAATATAAGGCAATGGATATGGTAAAAATCAAGGACGAGAATTTAGGGAATATTAAAAGCAATGGTTGTTTGATTCGACCGTTGGACAATTTGAATGGACACAGGAAAGCAAAGGCTTCAAATGCGTACCGTTACGGTAACCATTTCACAGATTTCACTGTGTCCCAAATATCGAATTGCACAAATGAATATATTACGGAGATCAGCACGACGAGACGAACAGAACGGTACACAGATATCAGTGATACGATCATCCCATCAAAAGTCGATATTTCACTGCCAAATTGTTGTAATTTCGTCGAAAGTAAAATAAACAGGGCTAGAGAAGTCCAAATTTGGCGAAACGAAAAATGACGCCTCACTCAGAAAATCATTTACATTTTATTATATAAAAGTATTCCGATTTCAAAAACATTTTATTTTTATCAAATTTAACCGATTTTAAATTGAAATAGAAAAATTACACAACTGAACTAACTTCCATATTTTCCAATAAAATTTACCATTTGCTATGTTTAAGTAGACGTATTCCAAATATCAAATTTTTATTTCCAAATTCATTTGTTTAAAATTTCAAAAATTCAGCTAATTACGTTATTGAAATCGTTAAATTTTCGGGTCGTTACACTCTCCCCTACTCAAAATTTTTCATCCCTAAAAAGGAACGAGATATGGGGATAGAAACAACCAGAGGAAAAGATAGATTTGAAATACATATTATAAAATACTAACAAATTTAAAACCATATAAATTTCATCAGTTTTAAATTGATTTATATTCAATTAATTTGGTTTAAATCCATTTTATTAATATTTTGTTGATTTTTAATTCAAGCTATTTTCATTCAATTTGATTTGTTTCAATTTATTAACATTTGTTACAAAAATCTCCTTCGATTTTTTTTTTTTCCTTTAAATCGTTTATTAAATCCATTTGATTCTAGTTAAGTTAATTCCACTTATAATTCAATTTTAATTATTCTTAAGTTCATATTTATTTACTTAAATAGTTTTTTCTATTATTATTCAAGCTATTTCAATTAACATTTTATAACATAAAGTGTATAATCTTCATTATAACAACTAAATTTCATTTATAATTCCCTTAACAAATTTTGGACATCTCATTACTTCCATCTATATCGTATATTATTCAATTACATATTTTCATTAATATTTAACCTTTTCTATATAAGTTATATTAATGTTTCCGAGTGTAATTTAACAATATACAAATTTACCTTTTATTTACCACATTCATTAAGCAGCAATTTATTTCAATTACTTAAGTTTCTCTTGTATAACCTTCAATTACATATTCATATTATATTTTAACTTTTTGATTATTTCAGGTAAGCTATATATATTTTAGAATGCTTTGAGCGTTATACAAATAAATTTTATCCTAGTTTAACAGTTTCAAGTTGTTTTAAATTCCATTTCTTATTTTAAACACTCCAATTATTGAAAATTTTATTTCAATCATTAAACTATCACCTAACATAAATTTAAAAGTTCAATTTTCGATTTCATTTTAAACAAATTTGAAATATATATATATATATATATATATATATATATATATTACATCAAATCATATCGAAAATTCAAATCAATCCATTTTACAAAAAAAAATTGTAGCAAAGCTACTAAGTGGTCTCTCCACTTTGAGACTAGAAAATGAATGTCGATGATGCTATAGTCATCACCGAAATTATTTTCCAATGACAAATGAGGAGAGCACTGATTTTCTTCATTTGAAATTCTTTGGAAGCTATTTCCATTTGAAAAATAATTTGAAATTATATACTTTTAAGACTTTGAAAACCAAATTTAAAAATCATCGGAAATTAAATTCTCAAATTCTTTAATTTGAACTTATTTCATTTACATATCAAATTCTTTGGAAGCTATTTCCATTTGAAAAATAATTTGAAATTATATACTTTTAAGACTTTGAAAACCAAATTTAAAAATCATCGGAAATTAAATTCTCAAATTCTTTAATTTGAACTTATTTCATTTACATATCAAATTTATTTACAAATATTATACAACAATAATTAATGGGTTGGGAATGTTGACAAAAGAGTATGTGATAATCTATTGCTATCATTTCCAACAACCAATCCATTTAACTTTTTTATTTTAGAAAATTATACTCTTATATATAAAATATAATCATACATAAATTTGTTCCATTTACAAATTTCGAAAACAATATTGTGTCAGTTTGCTTTGTTCAAGTGTTTTGGAGTTCCTACCGATAGCATTAGCTAGACGAATAGATCCAAACCCAAAATCAAACTTAACAACTCAAACAATAAAATATAAAACATTTTAGTATTAATTACAAATACATTCCCTCACAGATGATTCAAGAACGGATTCAAGAATAAGGATAGGGACTCAAATTTTGAAGGACCCTAATAGAAGAAAAATCTAACTACGAAGATAGGTTCGAAAGGAAGATAGATAGATTACAAAGAGAAAAGATTGATAGTCTTATACAAATCGTGGGCGACCTTAACCTGGTCAACCGAGACTTAGTGAAGACGAGAATATCATCAATGGGAACTAGGACAACAAGTCAATCTCTAGGGATAAGATCGATGTGGAATTCAATTTCCCGCATGGGAGGAAGAGAAGTGGCATAACCTAATATCAGGATAATCTCTGATTATCGGAGTGGAGTCAAGATTACAAGGGAATTACCATGATGGTCTAATAGAGAAACGATCTAGGCTTTGCAAGAAATATAGCATCTAAACCGAGGACGTATAAATCTCCGGTGAATCGATTTTTATTGTAAAGGAGTTTCACCCCTTAACGAATCATAAAAGTTTGGCGGGACCGCCGATGGGGTTAGACACACACAAGTAAGAAGTTACCAATAGAGGTGGCAATATATGCTCGAATTCATTCCAGAGATCGATAGAGATGGAGCTATGGGATGCCTCAGAATCAAGAAGAACACGAATAGGAGAAGAGCAGAGTGGATTTCAGAACAAAGAGGAAAATTCCAAAATCCGAAAGAAACCCTAATCTAGGAGGATCCTAATGAAGAATTTCAAGCTCGAACGAATATGATTTGATAATTGATTCCACTCATTCTAGGGTATCACAACCCTATCTTTAATGAGTTTCTACTCAATATGCTAAGTTTTTCCTAAACCAGAGCTCTGATACCAACTGTAACAACCGGGTATTTCAAACCATTTGCATCCGCACATGTCAGACTTAAATTGCTCAAAATATCAGATTGTTAATTTATATTTGGCAAAACTCAACATATACAGTAAATAAATCAATCACAGAATCAAAGACATAGAGTAATACAGCAATAAGCAGCGAAATAGAAAAATGGTAGTTCATGAAGCTACTATATAAACAAAAAAGTATGAAACAAAATACAACAGAAATCTCAATACTTAGTAGTCTCTAATACCGAATCAAATGACAAGTTTGAACATAAACAACTGGAAATAGCTGAAAGCTAACTAAATATCAGATAGATCTTCACGCAAAGCTCCAAACTCCAATGGTGAATCTCAAATGATGTGACACTCAGTCTGACCCAAGCATAAGCAAAACGAAAAACACTTGAGTCAGGATCAACATTCTATTGTAGTAAATTAAACTCAAGTGAAATGTCAACTGAAATACAAGTAACGTAAAGGATTTTTGGGATTTCCATCCTTTAAGGATCCGTGAAACTATCTACTATGTAGTAATATACGCTATTATAATATGTCTATCAAAAAGTAAAGTATTAAGCATTAAGGCGTTACCCATATCCCCCTTAGCACATTTTTATATATTCTCATAGTCTATACAGTACCGTAATTCCTTCGTAAACTGGAGGGCTATCAGATGTCACTCCATAGGTATGGTACGAACCAAACTCGTATAAGGCATGATAGGGCATGTGACAAGGCACACGAGGCAATGTCAGGGTAGATATACCATTGCGGATCTGGACTGGTGGTAACGCGTAGCAGCTACTATCGCCCACCTCGGGACACACTCCCAAATCAAAGGTGCACCCAATCAAATCACAAAGTAATAAAGTGGTATCGAAGAAATGTGCCCGATTGGAGGAATGACTTCACTTGGCCTGGCGTTGCTCCTGTTTTAGGCACATCAAGCCGACTCACATGAGTCGGGGCTACGCTAATACCTCATATACAATCATTACCAAACCATCCTGCTTCATTCTGGAATCTCACCACGTACACAGTTGTTAAAGTGGTTTTCGGTATGGGCAGAGAGTATGACAACATTCGATCCCGGTCTCTTTAATAACCAATGCTTATTTAACACTGTGGTCATTTCATTTCAAATAGTTCATGCTTTATATAATAATATCATATTCATTTCAAAACCATATCAATTCGATATTATTATTCACTTTAAATAATATTCATTTCTAGAATCGTAACACTTTCAAAATTATAACCCTTTCAAAATCATAATACTTTTGAAATCATAATACTTTGGAAATAATAACACTACTGAAATCATAACACTTTAGAAATCAAAACACTTTTAATTTTTAGAGGCTAAGATTAAATTCAAATACTCAATAAACCATTTCAATTTTTATCGATTTCAAATCTAGGTTTGAACTATCATTTCAAATCCAATAAGATTCAAAGTTTAAATATTCAAACATTTAAAATATCAGTTTCATTTATATTTAACATTCAATTTTAATTTTTTTTTCAAATTGGAAAATATTTACTTAATAAATTTAATAACAATTAAATAAAATCTCAATTTATAAATTTGAATCAATATTAAATATTTGGTCTCAGTTTTATTTAAAGTTAAAATCATACCTTTAAAATCCCAAAATCAATGAGTTTAAATGAATTCTTATTCGATTCAATTATTACCCAATTGAATTTCAAGCAATTTAACTTTAAAAAAATTTCCCAGCCTCTATTTATTTAAAGTTATTACAAAGTCTATTTTTTTTAAAATATAAATTTAAATACCTAAACATATTATACACTACTTGAATTAAATTTTATTAAATTAAATCTTATTATTAAATTTATTTTATATTAAAAATATTTTCATATATTTTTAAATAGTAAAATTATAAGTAAAATCTTAAAAATTATATTTTCAAAACTAACTTATAAATTTAAAATTTCCAAAACATATAATTTTAGAGATCTATAATTTAGACATGTATAAAAATAACATTTATATATATTATATTTTTAAAAACCAATATTTGTTAAAAACCATATATTTCCTTGAAAACTTAGGAAATCATTTTCAAAATATAGACCAACGGTGTCCGTTTAAAATTTTCTATCCTATGGTCAAGTGATACAGATATTTATCATTTCAATACGCAATTTAAATATCTATGTGTATATATAATTTCAACCCACGATCCCAAATTCAAAGTCAATGAAAATCGCTTGGGTATTCATTTCAACCCATAACAATTTTCCTCTAATCTATAATATCGTTAGAGTATGTATCATTTCAATCCATAGGGATTTCTAAACTAACAGGGAACTTGTAGAGTGAGAACAATATAACATATCAACATAGGTATACATCATCAGTAAAAAGTTAAATAAAATATACACAATAGGATATTGTGTGTAGCGACCCGTATTTTTACGAATCGAAAGATTGTTAAACCGTTGCCATTAAGTCGTTGATGTTGTTAAGTCATTTAGGGTATGAGTCGACCAAAGTTTAAGTCGTGTAAAGTTATCTCGTGTGGTGCTTAGGTCGTATGAAAGTTAGGTCGAGTGGAGCGACCTATAGAAATAACGACTTAAGTATGATTGGGCGAGTTAAGGGATTTGAGTTGAGCAACTTATAGGTTTGGAACGACCTAGGAGTTAGATCGTGTAGGGGTTAAGTCGTATAGGAGATAGGTCATGTGGAAGTTAGGTCGGTTGAGCGACCTAAGGTGTTGAGCGACCTAAGGTAGTGGAGCGACTTATGGTAGTTAGCGAGTTAGTGGCTAGCGGCTTAGGGATAGGTCGGTTGAAGCGAGTTAGCGACCTAGTGGTGAGTGCCGGGTTATAGCTAGATCGTGAGACGACCTAAGGTTGCAAGCGACTTAGGGTTAGGTCGTAAGTCGCTGGGTCGTATGCGACCTATGGTGGTTTGCCGTGTGTAGTTAAGTCGCTGTAGTGGTTAGGTCGGCATCTCAGCTAAGTCGTAAGTTGCGCACGTGTGTTAAGGACTTAGGTCGTTAGGTCGAGGCACTGCATGTGTTGAGTCGTGCCTGTTTTGAGTCGCGCATAGGTTAAGTCGTGAACTTGTTAGGTCGTTGACTCGAGTCTGTAGGCCGCGTGAGTGTTAAGTCGTGCGCGTGCTAAGCCGTGTGTGTGTGTTGTGTTGTTGGGTTGGCAGGGGGTGTTAGGTCGCTAGGTCGCGGCCGACCTAAGAGCGACCGACCTAAGTATGAACGACCCAATTTCCAGCCTATAAATAGAGGGGTTCGGTTCACTTTTTGGCACCAGATTTTGAAGCGACGAAGTGCTGCCATTTTGAGAGCTCGACTACAACACTTCTTCACTTCTTTTCTCCACTCTAGTCTAGTGATTCTTTCCATCTAAATTGAAGATCAAATCGAAGATCCAAGAGCCAAAGTTGAAGATCTCCATCCATCGAAGAGAGATTTCATCGTTTGAAGCGGAACTTTGGAGGATCAAGCTTGATTCTTTACTGTCCAAATCTGGAGTTGGTTGTTTTTGAGGTGTTTAGGTGATTCGGTGAGTGGTGGTTATCTCTCACACGGACCCAAAGGAGTATATTGGATCGGTGGTTTGTTTATGTGCTAAAGAGAGTGATTTCGTGCATTTTTCTTAAGTCTGCATGTAGATCTATTGCTCATGATGATTTGACATCTATTTTACTACGTGTTCACTTATGCAAGTTCATTCATCAAGTTGTAGAGATATTGTTCATAATTCATGTTTGTTAGAATGCATGTTAGATTTGGACTCTCTATTTATGAAATTGCCATTATTGTGTAATTGTTTATTTAGATCTTGTTTGAATGATTGATTACTTGGATTAATGTTTGATTTGATTGATTAGTTGATTGATAACTTGATTTGGACAAGTTGGTCGAAGATGATTCAAAAGCTAAGTGGAAAGGCTCTTGAATAAGGAAAGCTGCTTGTGCCATATGAAGCGAATGTTGAAGCTCATATGGATAGATTTGATGATGATATTGAGATGGGACTTTGCCATGATGCGATGAGGCAAACCATGATGTTGAGATGGGACTTTGCTATGATGCGATGAAGCAAAGCATGATGTGAGAAAGCCTTGGTTTAATCCAGACGGGATCATCCCAAGCATGTTGATAACTCGGTGATGTGGTTCGGGTTTGTGGATAATGGTTAGCTTGAGAGGCGCTCGAGCTAGTATGGGAATAGTCGTCGAGGAGGATGACTAGAAGGCTGATATTTCATCGTTGTTGAAGGTTCTAGCATGCTCAAAGCAAGAGTACGTTGGGACGGGTCACGATGACGTTCCAAGCACGGGTCACGATGACGTGCTAGTACTCTGGGAAGATGCGATAGTCCTAGGCACGGGTCACAATGACGTGCGGAGCTATGTCTAGAACTGGGGTTACCATTAGCCCTTGGCAGGCGGTCATTCAACTAACGGTCAAATCGAGGCAATGATAACAGTGATAGCCAGAGTCATGGATGTTTGGTTGTATCATCATTCGGACTCAAGAGCGGTGTTTTCTAGGTGCTTATCTGATCTTGGTTTAGGCCTTGGGGGTTTGTATTTGGAAAACATCGACCTTGACTCAAGTGATTATTGCTTTACTTTGATTATCTGCTTTGTTATGCTTGCTTCTCCTTAGTGTGTCTGGGGGCTATCACTGTAGAAAGAGGTGGAGTGGGATGGTTGGGTTCCTATTCCTTTTATCCTTTATGCTCTTTTGGTATGTTTGATAGTTGATTTACTGCTCACTAGGACTTTGTCTGACTCAAGGTTTTATGTTTAACTCTTATTACCTTGGGCTGTTCATCCATGTTGGGATGGGCAGACTAGGTAGCAGGTGACAGGTGCTGTTCTTAGTGGTCAACGCTGTTGATGACGAAGACGAGCTGGTGGCTTTTGCATATTGTTTTCTTGCTATATGTACTAGATGTTCCGCTGCTTGTATATGTTTTGAGTGTTATGTAGTGAGGCTTGATGTATGGATTGTTTAGATGTTTGTATCAAACTTCTATGATGCTTATATGATGATATTCTGTTCTATGGAGCTTCACTACATTTATATTTCTCTATTGTATTTTATCCATGCGCTGTGAGTTGTACGATAGAGTTTTCTGTTTTATCTTACCCTGACTATCGTCCATGGCTGCCTGGCACACCTTTCAGCGCACCTTTTCCCTGTTTTAGTGCGGGAGTCATGGGCGGTCGTCACATTTGGTATCAGAGCTTTGGTTAATCGATTTTAGCCAACGCTCGCTGACGTAACTACGTATGAAAGACGTAATTGTAATTTTGATGGATGGTTACTATATATAATATAGTAGTTTAGAAGGATTTGAACTCCTTATGCAGTTGTTTCTCAAGGTGTTCTAAGTCATTCC
Source organism: Allium cepa (assembly GCA_030765085.1). Classification (NCBI taxonomy): domain Eukaryota; kingdom Viridiplantae; phylum Streptophyta; class Magnoliopsida; order Asparagales; family Amaryllidaceae; genus Allium; species Allium cepa. The sequence goes on along the minus strand of CM060941.1, from coordinate 106,607,813 downwards.
TTTTTGTCGATATTAAGGATGAGTCGAAGAGTGAGACCAGCTGCTAGGGAAGGCCGTGCTGATGGAGCTGCTGATTATGCTGCTATGTTTGAGGCCATGATGACTTCGATCATGAGAAGGATGCCAGTTCCGGGGCCTACGGTAGATGTTGGAGTTTAAGTTCAAGCTCCAAGGCCAGTGGATTTTGCTAAGTTGTGTAAAGACTATACTGCTCTTGGAGGAAAGGTTTTCTTGGGGACAGAATCAACCATTGAAGTTCAAAGGTGGATAGATGCTTGTAGAAGGATCTTTGGTGACTTGGGAATTGAGGATGCAACTAAGAGGAAGCTTGCATCAAGACAGCTTCAAGGGAGAGCTTCGGATTGGTGGAATTCTATCACCATTGATACTCCAGAGGAAGAGATTACTTGGGAGCATTTCCAAGCTAGATTTGAAGCTAAGTTCATTTCTACAGCTCAGAAATCTGTTCTGTTTAAGAAGTTTGTGGAGTTCAAGCAAGGTGGAATGCCAGTTCTTGAGCATGTTTCTGAGTTTGAAGCTTTGTCTAAGTATGCTCGGTCGTATATTGAATCTCCCTATCAGAAGAATGAGAAGTTTGTGACAGGCTTGGATAGTTATCTTGGGAGGCAGTTGGTGGATCATTTGGACGATCCATTTGAGAAGCTTGTGGAGAAAGCTCTCAGGCATGAGAATCTGTTTCCTAAGGAAGGATCTGTTGTTGCAGTGGCCAAGGAGCAAAGTGGAAATAAGAAGAGAAAGCAGCAGCAGCAGAAGGGTAAGGATGGCCAGAAGAAGCGGAAGGGCGAAGTGATCTGCTACAATTGTCGGCAGAAGGGTCATCTCTCCAGGGATTGCAAGAATCCGAAGGTGCCGGTGAAGTGCCACAACTGTGACAAGCTGGGGCATATTAAGAGGAATTGTCTGGAACCGAGGAAGGACAAGCAGATTGTGCAAGCCTATGCTTTGGGGGCTGTGCCATCATCTTTGAAAGCTCCTACTGCTGAGGAGGACGGAAAGAGTGTGGTGGTTCAAGGTACTCTTTCCATTTGTGGTGTTCCAGTTAGAGTGTTGTTTGATACTGGAGCGTCGCATTCTTTTGTTTGTAATGAACTTGTAGGCCGGTTGGATTTGGAATCGGATATTGTTGATAGACCATTGGTTGTGACTAATCCAGTTGGGGGTTCGTCTTGTTTGTGTATGGTATGTCGTGGTCTAGTTGTGTCGAGTCATGATTGCTCTTTTGTTTGTGATTGTTTTGTTCTGGACTTTGCGGGGTTCGGAATTATTTTGGGTATGGACTGGCTTAGGAAGTATGCGGCAAGAATTGATTGTGAGAGGCTAGAGGTGACAGTCGAGAATGTGGAGAGGCGAAAGGTTGTGATACGATGTAAGCATGAGGAAGGTGTCTTCATGAGCTTCATGTATTCGCTGGTTGTTCCACGGGATGGACTGTCATCGATGCCTATTGTGAATGGATTTGAGGATGTCTTTGACGAGGTCAAAGGATTACCGCCGCATAGAGAGATCGAGTTTCGTATCGATCTAGTTGAAGGAGCCAGACCTGTTGTGATGCCTCTTAGGCGAATGGCGCCTAGGGAACAGCAAGAGTTGAAGGTGCAAGTTGATGACCTTTTGCAGAAAGGATTCATTCGGCGTAGTGTGTCCGAATGGGATGCACCAGTTGTGTTTGCAACCAAAGCGGATGGATCGTTGAGGTTGTGTGTGGATTATCGTGAGCTGAATAAAGTGACTAAGAAGAACAAGTATCCATTGCCGAGAATAGATGACTTGTTTGATCAGCTTCACGAAGCTAAGGTGTTTTCTTAGATGGATTTGGCAACGGGATTTCACCAGTTAAGAGTGGCAAAGGATAGTGTTCCGAAGACTGCTTTTAGGACACCATGTGGTTTTTATGAGTGGCTAGTAATGCCGTTTGGATTGACCAATGCACCAGCATATTTTGTGGATCTTATGAATAGGGTGTTCAGAGATCAGTTGAACAAGTTTGTACTTGTGTTCGTGGATGATATTTTGATTTATTCCAGAACTAAAGAGGAACACAAGACACACTTGCGGATTGTTTTGGAAATCTTGCGGAAACATCAGCTGAAGGCTAAGTTTTCGAAGTGTCACTTCTGGAAGAGTGAAGTGAGGTTCTTAGGTCATATTATCTCTGGAAATGGAATAGCGGTTGATCCCGCGAAGGTGGCAGCGATCCAGGATTGGGTTAGACCTAAGAATGCATTGTATGTGAGAAGTTTTCTTGGATTAGCGGGATATTATCGCCGTTTTATCAAAGACTTTTCCAAGATAGCTGCACCATTAACAGGATTGACGAAAAAGAACCAAGTGTTCAGGTGGGTGCTAAGTGTGAGCAAGCTTTCGGATTCCTGAAAGAGCGACTGACAAGTGCTCCTGTTTTGACTATTCCAACTGGAAATGATGAGATGGTGGTTTACACCGATGCATGTGGTACTGGACTTGGAGCAGTACTGATGCAAAAGGGTAGAGTTGTTGCATATGCAAGTCGACAATTGAAGCCGCATGAAAGGAATTATCCGACTCATGATTTGGAGTTAGCGGCGATTGTTTTTTCTTTGAAGATATGGAGACATTACCTATTGGGAGTTCGATTCGAGTTGTTTACAGACCATAAGTCGTTGAAGTATCTGTTCTCCCAAAAGGATTTGAATCTGCGGCAGCAACGATGGCTAGAGTTTTTAGCATCATATGATTTTGGTATAGCCTATACTCCGGGAAAGGGTAACGCAGTGGCTGATGCGTTAAGTCGAAGACATGTAGGATTGGGAGCCATGTTTTCAGAATGGAAGAGCCTTGAGTATTTGGCTGGGTTTGACTTCAGGACTAGATGTGGATTGGAACCTGAGATGTTGGCAAACTTATCGATAAGACCTACTCTTGTGGAAAGAGTTGGCGAGAGCCAAAAGCGAGACGATAAGCTTGTCAAGATTATCCAAGATTTGGAATCTGGATCAGACCCAGAAAAGGATAAAGGATTTGAAGTCGATCGAGAGGGTTGGCTTCGGAAGCAAGGACGACTAGTTGTTTCCGATATAGATGGATTGAGAGATGAAGTTCTTAAGGAAAGTCATCACTCGAAGTTGACAATTCATCCAGGTGGAAATAAGATGTATCAGGATATGAAAAGAACCTATTATTGGGAAGGTATGAAGAAGGATGTTGGAAATTTTATTTCCAAATGTATGAACTGCCAGTTCGTAAAAGCCGAACAGAAGAAGCCAAGTGGATTGCTTCAGCCATTAGAAGTTCCTACATGGAAATGGGAGCAAATATCGATGGATTTTATTGATGGACTACCTAGAACCAGAGCGGGAAATGAAGGGATTTGGGTCAACGTAGATCGTTTGACTAAGAGTGCAAGATTCATTCCTGTCCGATCAACTAGGACTACATCGAAATTGGCTGAGTTGTATGTTAAATGGATAGTTCGATTCCATGGTATTCCGAAGAGTATAGTGAGCGATCGAGACCCATTGTTCACTAGTGGATTTTGGAAGAGCTTCCAAAGAAATTTCGAGGACCAAGTTGTGTTTGAGTACAGCTTATCACCCTCAAACAGACGGTCAGACCGAGAGAGTCAACCGAGTTTTGGAAGATCTCCTCAGGGCATGTGTTTTGGACTTCGGAGGATCATGGGAAGATTATCTTCATTTAGTGGAGTTTTCATATAATAACAGTTACCAGTCAAGTATTGGTATGGCACCGTATGAAGCATTGTATGGAAGACCGTGTAACTCTCCGACATGTTGGTTGGAAACTGGAGAAAAGTTGATACTTGGGCCAGAAATGATTCGACAGACTTTTGATTGTATAGAGATCATTCGGCGACGAATGAAGGCAGCCTAAGTCCGTCAGAAAAGTTATGCCGATAAGCGTCGTAAGGATTTGGAATTCGACGTAGGAGATATGGTTTTTGTGAAGATCTCTCCACTGAAGAATGTTATTCGATTTGGGAAGAAAGGAAAGTTAACTCCGAGATTTGTTGGACCATTCCCGATCATCGAGCGAATTGGAAAGCTCGCGTATAAATTGGAGTTACCGGAAAAGATGGCGGGTGTGCACAATGTTTTTCATGTATCTTATCTACGGAAGTATGTGCACGACTCGAATACGGTGGTTTCTGCTGATAGCTGTGAAGATTTAGAGGTTGATCCAGTTGTTACGAGACCTCGTAAGCCGCTTCGGGTTGTGGAGACCGATACGAAACAGCTTAGGAGGAAGACGATTACGTTTCTCAAGGTACAATGGAGTGATGATGTTAACGACTGTACATGGGAGGAGGAAGAGAGGATGAAAGCAGCTCATCCTGAACTCTTCGAGGTATGGCCCTAAGGTGTCGTTGCATCTCATGAATTTGTAACTTGTTCTAGTCTTAGAATTCTGCATGCTAGCGTAGAAATTGGATGCATGGTTTGTTAATTACTATGGATGGTAGGCATGCAGAATAGTTTTGATTGCTCTTGTTTGTTTGGAATTTCGGGGACGAAATTCCTAAGGCGGAGAGAATGTAACGACTCGTATTTTTACGGATCGAAAGATTGTTAAACCGTTGCCATTAAGTCGTTGATGTTGTTAAGTCGTTTAGGGTATGAGTCGACCAAAGTTTAAGTCGTGTCAAGTTATCTCGTGTGGTGCTTAGGTCGTATGAAAGTTAGGTCGAGTGGAGCGACCTATAGAAATAACGACTTAAGTATGATTGGGCGAGTTAAGGGATTTGAGTTGAGCGACTTATAGGTTTGGAGCGACCTAGGAGTTAGATCGTGTAGGGGTTAAGTCGTATAGGAGATAGGTCGTGTGGAAGTTAGGTCGATTGAGCGACCTAAGGTGTTGAGCGACCTAAGGTAGTGGAGCGACTTATGGTAGTTAGCGAGTTAGTGGCTAGCGGCTTAGGGATAGGTCGGTTGAAGCGAATTAGCGACCTAGTGGTGAGTGCTGGGTTATAGTTAGATCGTGAGACGACCTAAGGTTGCAAGCGACTTAGGGTTAGGTCGTAAGTCGCTGGGTCGTATGCGACCTATGGTGGTTTGCCGTGTGTAGTTAGGTCGCTGTAGTGGTTAGGTCGGCATCTCAGCTAAGTCGTAAGTCGCGCACGTGTGTTAAGGACTTAGGTCGTTAGGTCGAGGCACTGCATGTGTTGAGTCGTGCCTGTGTTGAGTCGCGCATAGGTTAAGTCGTGAACTTGTTAGGTCGTTGACTCGAGTCTGTAGGCCGCATGAGTGTTAAGTCGTGCGCGTGCTAAGCCGTGTGTGTGTGTTGTGTTGTTGGGTTGGCAGGGGGTGTTAGGTCGCTAGGTCGCGGCCGACCTAAGAGCGACCGACCTAAGTATGAACGACCCAATTTCCAGCCTATAAATAGAGGGGTTTGGTTCACTTTTTGGCACCAGATTTTGAAGCGACGAAGTGCTGCCATTTTGAGAGCTCGACTACAACACTTATTCACTTCTTTTCTCCACTCTAATCTAGTGATTCCTTCCATCTAAATTGAAGATCAAATCGAAGATCCAAGAGCCAAAGTTGAAGATCTCCATCCATCGAAGAGAGATTTCATCGTTTGAAGCGGAACTTTGGAGGATCAAGCTTGATTCTTTGGTGTCCAGATCTGGAGTTGGTTGTTTTTGAGGTGTTTAGGTGATTCAGTGAGTGGTGGTTATCTCTCACACGGACCCAAAGGAGTATATTGGATCGGTGGTTTGTTTATGTGCTAAAGAGAGTGATTTCGTGCATTTTTCTTAAGTCTGCATGTAGATCTATTGCTCATGATGATTTGACATCTATTTTACTACATGTTCACTTATGCAAGTTCATTCATCAAGTTGTAGAGATATTGTTCATAACTCATGTTTGTTAGAATGCATGATAGATTTGGACTCTCTATTTACGAAATTGCCATTATTGTGTAATTGTTTATTTAGATCTTGTTTGAATGATTGATTACTTGGATTAATGTTTGATTCGATTGATTAGTTGATTGATAACTTGATTTGGACAAGTTGGTCGAAGATGATTCAAAAGCTAAGTGGAAAGGCTCTTGAATAAGGAAAGCTGCTTGTGGCATATGAAGTGGATGTTGAAGCTCATATGGATAGATTTGATGATGATATTGAGATGGGACTTTGCCATGATGCGATGAGGCAAACCATGATGTTGAGATGGGACTTTGCTATGATGCGATGAAGCAAAACATGATGTGAGAAAGCCTTGGTTTAATCCAGACGGGATCATCCCAAGCATGTTGATAACTCGGTGATGTGGTCCGGGTTTGTGGATAATGGTTAGCTTGAGAGGCGCTCGATCTAGTATGGGAATAGTCGTCGAGGAGGATGACTAGAAGGCTGAGATTTCATCGTTGTTGAAGGTTCTAGCATGCTCAAAACAAGAGTACGTTGGGACGGGTCACGATGACGTTCCAAGCACGGGTCACGATGACGTGCTAGTACTCTGGGCAGATGCGATAGTCCTAGGCACGGGTCATGACGACGTGCGGAGCTATGTCTAGAACCGGGGTTACCATTTGCCCTTGGCTAGCGGTCGTTCAACTAACGGTCAAATTGAGGCAATGATAACAGTGATAGCCAGAGTCATGGATGTTTGGTTGTATCATCATTCGGACTCAAGAGCGGTGTTTTCTGGGTGCTTATCTGATCTTTGTTTAGGCCTTGGGGGTTTGTATTTGGAAAACATCGACCTTGACTCGAGCGATTATTGCTTTACTTTGATTATCTGCTTTGTTATGCTTGCTTCTCCTTAGTGTGTCTGGGGGCTATCACTGTAGAAAGAGGTGGAGTGGGATGGTTGGGTTCCTATTCCTTTTATCCTTTATGCTCTTTTGGTATGTTTGATAGCTGATTTACTGCTCACTAGGACTTTGTCTGACTCAAGGTTTTATGTTTAACTCTTATTACCTTGGGCTATTCATCCATGTTGGGATGGGCAGACTAGGTAGCAGGTGACAGGTGCTGTTCTTAGTGGTCAACGCTGTTGATGACGAAGACGAGCTGGAGGCTTTTGCATATTGTTTTCTTACTATATGTACTGGATGTTCCGCTGCTTGTATATGTTTTGAGTGTTATGTAGTGAGGCTTGATGTATGGATTGTTTAGATGTTTGTATCAAACTTCTATGATGCTTATATGATGATATTCTGTTCTATGGAGCTTCACTATATTTATATTTCTCTATTGTATTTTATCCATGCGCTGTGAGTTGTACGATAGAGTTTTCTGTTTTATCTTACCCTGACTATCGTCCATGGCTGCCTGGCACACCTTTCAGCGCACTTTTTCCCTGTTTTAGTGCGGGAGTCATGGGCGGTCGTCACATTGTGTCATATATCACAGGTGAACAATTGCAGATAATGGCATATCAAATTTAACAATTAAATAACTAGCAATTCAAATAAACAGCATATTTTAACTGTCGTTTCAAGTGAAATCAAATTTACTAACTATGAGAATGTTAATCGTGAGTGATTGCTCACCTTTCGAGGCTAGAGAAAATAGACAACATGATGAGCTACAATTTGAATCATGATCTGGACGATCGACCAATAAGTACAACAAATCTCAAAGCGAAGTAAGCTGAACACGGATTTGATGGACAAAGCTGATAAATAGGAATCAACAAGAACAAATCAAATCAGCTTGATATAAATGGAAAGTACATATACTATTATTATTATTATTTTATAAAACTCAATATTTTAAATTAAGACAAATATTAAATAAGATATATATAATTCAAAATTATTATTATTTATAAATATATATAAAAAAATAGGACAGTCCTAATGCAAAATTTCGAAAACATATATATATATATATATATATATATATATATATATATATATATTACATACTTTGTTGATCTTATTATTATTATAACATATATATTTTTGTTAACATACATACATATTATATTTTAAGTCAATATTTATTATAAAGTAACACATACTTACTTTATTGTAATATAAATATAAGTCAACAGATCATATATATAACTAATAAAAATCTGCATACACAAATAAACATGTTTTGTATAAACTCATATAAATAATAGATTATATTATATATGAACTACAGATTTATGGATATCTTGTATAAACATATACAACTGTAAACATATACAACTATAAACCGTTTCCAAAATTCATATCAATTAGTTCTAATCCCATTTATTGCACTAATTTTGCTTTCATTATTTCAAATCATATTTAGTTTACTAACTATTACTATTTAATTATATATTTATTGTTTCTTGATAACGGGTTATTACAGACTTTCTCTCTTAAGAAAATTGTGTCCTTGCAATTGCTTATTAGGAAATATCCATAACTAGCTAGATAAATTCTAGCTGATCTACACTATTAATTAATTTAAATAAGAAACAAATTACGTACCGACTCATGTGTCTAAACAAATAACTCAGGATAAGATCATTCCATGTGCTCTTGAGTCTCCCAGGTACAATCTATTGGATTATTGGACCATTATACATTCACTAATTGAACTCTCTTGCTTCTATGTTGTTGATTTCGGAGTCAACTATCCAAACCGGATGTTGCACATAAGTGATCTTAGGAGATATCTTGAGCTCTTAAATGTCTCTAGGCTCGACGACAATCTCCGTATCTTGAAGACACTTTCTCAGTTTTTAAACATGAAAGACATTATGAATGCCTGAGAAATGAGATGGCAATGCAACTCTTCCAATACATTCCATAATCGAGTACGGTCCCATAAAAAAGATGCTACTTCCCTGATTTACTAAATCTCATGACCCCTTTCATCAGAGATATCATTACATATACCCAATCTTCAACTTAAAACTCTATCTGTTTCCTTCTTCAATCGACATATGATTTTTATCGATCCTAAGTTTTTATCATTCTTTATCTTATTAACTCAATCTTCTCTATTGCTTCTCTGATAGAATTAGGACCCAGTACAAACTTATCTCCAATTTTTATCAAACATGATAGTGTTTGACACGGCCTACCATATAAAGCTTCAAACGGAGCCAGGTCGATGCTTGCTTGATAACTATTATTATATGAAAATTCAACTAAAAAAAGACGGTCTTCCCAGTTTCCACCTAAATCAAGAACACGAATACGAAGCAAGTCTTCAAGAAACTGATTCACCTGCCATGCCTGATCATTGGTTTGTGGATGGTAAGCTAAACTAAATTTTAGATTTGTTCCTAAAGTTGCCTAAAGACTTCTCCAAAATCTACTAATAGGCGCATACTATAGAATTGGGATCTCCATGCAGTCTAACAATTTCCTTTATATAAATCTTAGCCAAATACGGTGTAATGACCCGTAAATTACCACTTTGAAAATGGAACATTTAATTTGTTTAAATATTCAAATGTATAATTTTAAAACTTAGAAAATCAAGTTTTATATGATAAATAAGAATGGTAAACATACTTTTGATATTGAATAAAGATTTTGGATTTCCGTTGTAAAATTAACAAAAGTGGATTCCAATAAAGATGATAAATATTCATGAAATTTGTTTAAAGGATAAATAATTCCTTTTAAATATATATAATCGATGTCAAAATCATTTGATAATAATATTAATTTAATTTATAATGGTTTGATAAATATATAAAACTTGTTTTATAAAAATTGATAAATTTCGTCGCATATCGATAAATCAATGTCGTATTTTTATAAGAAGATTTGAATATTGTTTTATATTATTTTATAAGATAAATATGCTTGTTTTAATTATTTAAAGATAATAAGAAATTTATTTTTATGTTTGGTTTACATAGATAAATAGTTTAACAAAAACGTCAAAATGTGACCGTAAAACGTTTTGTCGAAAATCAACGTTTTATTCAAAATAAGTTGCCGTAACGTTGTCGCACCTTTGTTAACATGTTTTAATATATATATTATACATTTTAATAACTAAACATGTTTACTTTTACTAAATAAGATTAGAAAACTTCTAGAAGTCATTAGTAAAAATAAGTAAGAATTAACAAAAGTAAGAAAAAATAAACATCAAATCAATATCACATCAAAACACACATAATTATTATTTTACTTAGCTTAGTTTTTAAGAGATTAAGACATAAAGTAAGAAGTGAAAGGATGATGTTATGTTTTGAAAAAGTGGAGTTTGCTTTAGGTTGAAGTAAGGTTAGTTTGGTAATTTGGTAAGAGGTTATTTTGGTAAATTACCACTTTTTTCTTTTTCTATAAATACACACCCACTTCTTCACTTTCATTCACATTTCTTCTTCTCATTTTCTCAATCTTCTTCATCTTCTTCCTCATCACTTTAATGGCTTCCAAGACATAGGAAAAAATTAGAAAGAGATGATGTCAATATATTTACAAAATATTCAAAAGAAATCAATGTTCATCCTCTTCAATTCAAACTAATTTTTTCTCCACATTTTACCTCTTTTTCTCTCGGCCATAAGTTCTACAAAACAGAACCAAAATACAAAATTATTTTTTTCAAATCATGTATTTTTCTAGTGACTATAAATTTTATGTTGAGCACTTTGCCTCGTTTTAAAAGTAACCATGTTAAAAATCCACTTCTTTTCAGTGTATTTTCTGGCCCAGTTTTTAAGTCAGAGAATAAGCCATTTTATTTTGATCATAACTGAACCAAATTAAGAAAATATTTTTTTAACCATATAAAATTCCAGTGGCTACTTCTTTTATGTTGATCACTTTTTCCAGTTTTGAGGTTTGCTATACCTGAAACTCAATTCTTTAAAGTGCATTTTCGAGCTTCATTTTTGTCAATCCGACAATACCTCTTCTTCATTCTATCATATCTTCCATAAAAATAACCAAAATCAAGTGATTCTTTTTTTCAAAATCAAGAAAAAAGAATTTTGAACTACTTTTCAGTTAAAAAGTTTTTCAAATTTTGTGAGTAAGAGAGTTAAAAACAAGAGAGAAATGACCTATTTTTCTAGTCTAATTTTGAGAATTCAAGTTTAAAGCTCTACCGCTTCTTCTCTATATTTTCGGCCAACCTCCATCTCAAGCCTCGGCCAAGCTATTGAATGTAAGAGGTTGTTGTTTGTTAGTATTTAATGTAGTAGGAATTAATTAGTGAAGTGTTCGTTGATTAGAATGTTGGTAGGAAGTTAATCGCTTTGATTTATGGTGAGAAACTCTATTTAGCATCTCTATTTATATATACACATGTTCGATATTGTGTTATGATTGCTATGGATGCTTATATATGCTTTGATCATCAAGTATTAATTGTTTGATTTGATTGTTATTTTTTTTACCAAGTCACGTTAATACACATCGATAAGCACAAAGGAAATTACTTTCCTTTTGAAAATGAAATAAGGTATATGGAATGTTAAATCTTTTGGAAATAGTTTTAAAATGAGTTAAAACATTTTATAAACATTTAAATATGTTTAAATAAATAAAGGAAGAAAATCAAGATTTTATGTTGTATATTTTAAAATATGTCCAAATCAATTTTCCAGAAAAATCGTGCTTTTTTGTAGTAAAGTGACCAAAGTTTAAAACTGATATTTTTAAATGTTTTAAAAATATGAAATAAATTGTAAAAATCTTTTAAAATGTTTTAAAAGATATGTAAGTTGAAAAGATCGATTTCTAAATGATATAAAAGTCATTTTGAATAATATAGCTTTTAAAATGCGATTTGCAACAATTTTCGCAACAGTTTGAAATAACTTTTGAAATGCAGTTTTCAACTTAACAATTCTTTCCTATATATTTTATGAATGATTTTAAAGAATGATTAAGTCATTTAAAGATGATTGGGAAGTTTTAATGAGAATTTGAATAAATGGGAAAGAGAAATTGTTTATACCACTTAAACAATAAGTAAAGAAGGTTGAATATAATAATAAATTGAGTAATGCGGAAATGATTAGTACATTTGTCCTACCTGGGAGATTTCGGAAGATAAAACAAGGTGTTTAATTAAGGTTAGAAATGGAGCATCCAATGCCATGAACTTACCTGGCCTATATTTTCTCTTCTTAGGCGATGGATGGAACATATCGAAAGAAAAGCCTGAATGCTCTAAAAGATCATAATTAAGTTTTTTTCTAAGATAAAAGAAAAGAAATAAATTCTTTGAATTTATTATAAACAGTCTATATAATAGATTTATAAAATTGATATTTTATAAATAAAAGTAATCAAATTATAAAAGTGTTTTATAAATAATAAATGGGATTGTAATCAAATTTATATATGGGTTTGCAATTGAAATTTAGAAAAGAATTTATAATGGATTTTATAAATAATAAGATTTGAAAGGAATGAATTTGTAAATAAGAGTTTTATAAGTAATTAAATTATAATTGGATTTTGACTTATAAGTGAGATATAAATGGAATTTGTTAGTAAAGAAAGTTTGTATATGGAAGTTTATAAAATATAAATGAAATTTATAAACACCATTTTGTAAATCTGAAATCAATTTAAATTGATAAGTTAAATGTGAAAGTTCATTGAAGGAATTATATTCGCGATTTTGGACAGTAAATAATCTTTTAAATTAAAAGAATGTTTTAGAAAGTGATATTATAAAAAGGGAATATTTTCCTTAAGTTAAACGTTAAGAAAGAAAATCTTTGATTAAAATTTAATGAATGATTTGGAAAGGTTTTCCTAAGTAAAAGAGAAAATGATTTGAAATTATTCCAGGATTTAAGAAAGGTTTAAATAAACTAAATGATTTGATAAATGACGCTTAACGATTCCTTATACTCATGAAAAGAAAATGGAATAAATTGAAAAGAATATATCTAACAAAGATATTTTATAAAAGATGAAGTAATTGATTGATGGTTAATATCCACATATGAACTTAACATCTTTTAAATCGATATTTGGATTCGAAGGAACCGGGGTCGGATTTGGATAGTTCATGTCCGGAAACCACTTCGAACCGATATATACATTCGAATGTGAAGATGTAACGACCTGAAATTTGTGACCCTAAAAATTTGACACTAATACATTCACTGTAGAAGTGCCGAATAGTCGAATGCTAGAAATTCCAGATTGTTAGGGAAAAGAAGAAAAGGAGGTAGAAGAAGAAACAGAAAATAACAGCAAAGAATCTCACAATCACAGCGGAACAAAATATAATATACAAATAGTAGCATTTATACTAAGAAAAGCTGTAATTGTCAATTTACATACAATATATCAGAGTACAATCATCCACAAATAAACTGGACAGCTGTAACAACTTGTCCCTGACTACTAACAATATCATCTCAAATACAAAGCGGAATATACTCTATACGTTCCTGCCATCCAACTCGCCCCTGAGCTCTAGAATATCCTAACCTGAAAATATGTAGTACTCAGTCTTACCTGAGCATTACAATAAAGTAACACCCGGGTCAGGCTGGAAACCAGCATGAGTAAAACCATATAACTTGAAATACTAAGTTATAAAACTTCTTTGAAGACCCGGGTAACTCGTTCATCACTACGAGTTCTTATCTTGTTATATCTAATCACTCATTCCACAACAATATCTAAGTACTGTTACTTAGTTTAAACGACCATCTGATATAATTTATTCCATTCCATCCCATTAAATTCCAAAATCAAATCTACAAAGAATTATAGTAGTTACTAATCGAAGTGGTTCTGGATATTGTTGATATCCGACCCCGATCTCTTCGAATTCAATGCCATCCTTTAAGCTAGGTTGTTTAAGGAAAACAATACAATTTAAATTCAGAATATCATACTCACACAGTAATTCATCACAGATATCTAATTAAATAAATGATTCACATTTATTAACAGATCAATCCAGGCATTTCACATCACAGAGCATCACAAATTATCAGACTAGAGATATTAATCAATCCAAGCATTCGATTCAATTTAATCATTTATAAGCAAGATAACTTGGTCACACCTTTTCTAATTAATTTAATTAACACAACTGAATTAATTACTTTTAAATCCTGCTTAGTTAATATCAATCAATTACAAACCATTTATTGTTACTTTAATTAATTATTGACATTAAGCAATTATCATTTAATTACTTAAGACCTTAATTAATTAAAAGTTAAACCATTTATCTTAATCATTACTTAATTACATTTAAGTTTATTTAATAACCTTTGGAATTAATTTATTATTAACAGAAGAAATAACTTAAGACCTTTAAATTAATTAATAGTTGAAAGCATCTCACCTTCTTTAATTAACTACTTAATTATACTATTAAATTTTATTTTAATAAACTTAAGAATTTAATAAAATAAGGACATATAATAAAATACTTTAAACTTAGTTAATTCAAATAATTTATTTAAAACCCTTAACTAACCCAAAGCTTAAATAAAACATTTATTATTTAAAAGAATTAGTTAAGAAAATTTGTTTTAAGTAAAACTTGTTTTGTTTTAAAATTTTAAAACCTGTGACTAAACAAATACCCATACCCGAGTTAAACCCGGTGCAAATCCACACTCAAACCCGAGCCAACTCCTCTTTTCCTCGAGTTCTCTCTCTCTCTCTCTTTCTCTATGTTGCTTGCCTACAAACCCGAAAGCGAACTCAAGTTCCCACCCGAGCCTATTCTTCTTCTTTTCCTACAGCATGAACCCATACACACAGATACACATGCACACATGGTCAGAGCAACTCCGGTCGACATTGATGGCACCGCTTGGTCACCCACAACCCTCTCCATCACTTCGACCACCCAAACCTTCCAATCGACCTCCAAATAGAAAACAAACACATCGAACTCCCCTGGAACGAACTGATCATCTAAGAACTTCCACGTCCCGCCACCTCAGATCACCAAAGGCTTTGAAACCCCATCCAAAGCTTCGACCTTGACCCTCGCTCCTATCCCCTTGCTCCGATCGAGTCCAATGCTTTAACGACGACGCAGCAACCTTGTATTCGACAACGACCAATCCTAGGTCTAAAACCCAACTTCAAGGCCGATACGCCACCATCGTGGTCGATAAACCCAGTCACCATTTTTGCCAAAATCCTCTACCCTCAAGCTACCTCCAGCGATGATCCTAAGACTCCACCCTTCTTCGATCGCCAGATATCGAGCAAGCACTCGATTCTGTTCAACCCGAGAATATCCCCAAATACAAAACCAAAAATCTTGAAATTATTTTTAAAAATCATAGTTTTCAAAAACGAATTAGATGATGTAGGTGAAACAAGAATTCGTGGTATTCAAATTTTTGACATGCTTTTGAGTTTCACTGTATTTCCATCTTCCCGGTTAAACTATTTTCTGATTATACTTAGAAATATTTTTAAAATCAAGATCTTGTTAATTCAAACATATTTTGTTCATACATTATAACCTATAAGAGATTTGGAGAAGAGAATTTGAAATTTGAACTTGTTTTAGCCTGTTAATACCAAAACAGAGACATATATAGATATATAAACAGACATGCACACAAATAATCTTGATACATATATACATGCAAGCATATTTACATTCATGCAACATTTTCCACAACATTACTTCAAAAATTTATCACATGCATCAAATTATAAACAGATTAAGGTTTTAAAAGTTAGTTTACTCACCTGCAA
Source organism: Allium cepa (assembly GCA_030765085.1). Taxonomy (NCBI): domain Eukaryota; kingdom Viridiplantae; phylum Streptophyta; class Magnoliopsida; order Asparagales; family Amaryllidaceae; genus Allium; species Allium cepa. Next base: position 106,592,183 of record CM060941.1, on the reverse strand, counting down.
ATGTTTGAACAAAGAAGCCCTTTCTTTTGAAAAAATATGGAAATTTGGTTTTGATCTTTGAAACAACAAGCTTGAATTTGAAACTGTAATTTGATCTAGATCTTGCTTTGTTGAACATGAGTTAACTCTTTATTGCTTTAGATTGAAAACTTAAAGTAGTTGTTTGATTTATTTATTTTGGTTTTAGTTTGATAAAATGAAAGATGAAAAGTGGTAGGAGTAGAGATATATGTAAGTGTATAGCCTTGTTTTATTTATTATTTTTGAAAATGAAGAAAACAACTTAAATATGACACTTGTATTTTGCATGTTATACTTGGCTTACAAATGTCAAGTGCATGCAGTTATATTTATTTTTGTTTTTATATCATGTTTTATATTTTTATTTATACATTTTCTATTATTCATAATTATATAAGTCCAAAAGAAAATGATATAAAACCTACTTATACATTAATTAATAACTATATATATGCTTAGTGTTTAAGTGTAGAGTTTTTGAATACATTTTATTTTTAAGACATACATATTAAATTTCAAGTCATAGTTTTATTCAAAATTTACATATGAATAGATAGCATATTTTATTTGTCTAAAATGATAAGTTTTGTAGATCTAAATAATATAAGAAGATTATTAGGTTAATACTTATATCCAAATATATATTTATTAGAATTTTATTTGTTCAACTCATAAATAGGTATTTCTAAAAATTTAATCCAGTTAATTACCAATTAAAGACCATTAAAAATCCGGGTTGTCACACTCCTACCCCCTTAAAAGAATTTCATCCCCGAAATTTTAAAACAAAAGATAATCCAAAAGCTTTTATATTTCACAGCAAAGCATACACATCAACCATATGCTAGCAACCAAAGCAAACAATCCATTCAAACAAACAATCCTAACTATCCAAACATTTTTAACTCTTAACCCTTTTTATTCCAAAGTTTTAAAACACTTTAAAATCTACATAATATAACAAAAATAGCTTTTTATAAAAATGCTTTTCATAACTCGATGTCTTAAAAGTCCATCCTCGTTCTCATAGAAATTCGGTCATACGTTGATCATGCATGGACTGAAAATCTATATGTACTTAGCAGACCCATTTTCATCACCCAGTGAAAATACTTAGAAAACTTTTGTGAAAATGTAGAAAACATTTTTGGTGAGAATGCTCTGGAAATCATCACCCCCTCCATGGTCGCAGTTAACCTGATGATTATGTCACCATTCCGGCAAAATCATATAAAACTGTAGGCCTCCACGCCCCTCGATTACACCATGGAACCGCCACAGATCGCAGCTACACCCAAGATTACGTTGTCGTCACGGCAAAAACCTTGTAACTATAGACATCAGTGCCCTCGAATTTCACTGCCAAATGAAACTTCACCGCACAGACCACATAGATCACAGACTACATCTGTCGAGTCCCAACGTAGCCTGTAGGCACTCATTGCCACATAACTTCCGCTATATTTTCATAGATCGCTATCTACCGATGTTACGTCACACTTCCAGCAAAATCAAACATAGACCTTAGGCAATCGCTGCCCCTTGACTTCCGCTATGATGTGCAGTAGATCGCAGTTACATCGAGTTACATTGTCATTATGGCATAACCCATTGTCTCTATAGGCATCAGCGCCCTCGACTTTCGCTACCCCAACCACAATCCTGAGAAACTTCGGTTTTGTCCGGACATCCTCTTAGGATCAAATTTAGAACCCCCCTTAGGGCTCAAGACAGAACCACCTTGTGGATCTCCTACTAGAAGTTTACTCTAAATGGGAGCGCCATTTTCCCCACAGCATTCTCAAAACATTTTATACTATACACATATAGTATCTTTCAAATCATACTCTTTGTATGATTCACGTATCCCAAAATCAATAATTTTCAAACCTGGTTTTCCAAATTCCTAAAGTTTGCTTTTTCCCAAAAATCAAAAAGCCTTTTAAAATCAATGGGTTCCAAAACCTTTTTCACAATTCCATAAAATCAATGATATATATAAGGTTATTCCTTCCAACTTGAAAATTCTTTGGATCACTTCCTACTTAAATAAATTCCTCTTATACTTCAAATACTTTTTAAAGATCTATTCTTCTGGTTATAGATTCAATAAGGAGAGTTTATCATATATAAAAAATATATATGTATATACATATATACATATTTCATTTATGCTAAATCAAATATCCAAGTTTGATTTTTTTTTATAAAGTTATTTACCACTTTACTTACTCTTCATCAAGTGAATTACAACATGAGAGATATCCAACTTCCACTTTTATACATCATATATTTCAAAATATATTTTTCTATTTCGAAAATCATTTTTACATTTCTTTCAAAATTTTCCATATCTATTTCATTAAAGCACGTACGATGTACATACATCATCCGTACGCAACATCAAATCTGATTGCTCACTTGATCACACAATTTCACTTTCGAACTAGTATCGTCCACCCTACTTCCTAGTGCGGACTCAGATCTGGTTTCTTGATCAGAAACCGTCATTCTTCTTTCATAGCCATAACTATGATAGATAATTTCCAAAACCAATCAAAAATCCATATCCAAGGTTCACCGTCGAAAATCGAGTGAAAAAAAATCCCAACTTGGATCGATATACTATCTTGAAATTCTATGCTCGAATCTGGATCAAATCGTTATACGAATAGGATAATATACATACATCCTACGTATTTATCTTTATTGATCATTAGCTAAATCAATTTCCTTTTTATTTCCATTTTTGATTTCTATTCACTTATTCACAATTGCTTCAATTTCCATTTGGGTTATCACTTCAATTCTAAACAGTTTGCACTCTGACCAACTTGAATTTAGAAAATAGCTTGAAAAAGTTTAAAATAGATAAGTGGTTGTAAAATAGTAATTAGTTGTAAAATAGCTGTAAACAATTAAGTAGTTATAAAATAGTTGTAAAATAGTAATTATTTTGTAAAACAAATGTAAAATAGTAATTAATTTTCATAATAATTGTAAATCAGTATAAGGTAGTTTGGATTTTAAAAAGAAAGGTTGTATAGTAAATAGCTAGAAAAATAGATTTAAAACAGTTTATATTAAAACAATTTATTTGAAAATAGTTTCAGAATCAAACTGGTTCAATTTCTCAATCTCCACTTCATTTAAATTGATTCAATTTCAATTTAACTTGAATTAACTTCACTTCCTTTCCCAAATTCAAATCAATTTCCATTTGAATTTAAATTTCAATCACAATTTCAAATTATCCAGATCAAATTCAGTTTGAACTAATTTCAACTCCAATCTCAAGTTTAAACCATCTCGAATTATATAAATTCGAGTTAAATTTTCAAATGTTGATTTAATTACTTAAATCAAATTAACCTTTACTTTTAATTTAACAGCCTAGATTTCTAAACAATTTAATTCTGAGTCCAAATTTGTAATATTCATTTTAAATTATTTTTACTTAACTTATTTCAAGGTTCAAGTAAGAGTTCGAAACTTTTTAAACAATTTATTCTTCGAAATCCAATTTATTACCTAATTTTAACTTCTAACTTTGAAACCAATTCTTAACAATTTTAGTTTGCAAGTTCATTTTTAACATTTAAATCTTAAGTTCAAAGTGATTCCATTTACATAATTCAAATTTTACTTCGAAAATCAAAATCTTTTAAATAGTTTTAAAATAAGGTTTTATTTCTATTCAATTTCAACAATGGATATATATTATCTCAATCCACTTCTTAATTTATTTAAAACAATCCAATTCACAGTTTCATAGATTATTAATAACAACAAGATGATAGTAAGATATGTCAAAGTAAATAAACATCCAAATTATCTAAAACATCCATCAATAGCAACGATTACCCTTTCCAGAACTCAACCCGTTTTGAGATCCCACATAACTCGCTTTACAAATCAACCCATTTAATTTCCTCAAGTTAAATATCAATTTCATCTTGAAATTTCTAATTCAGGTTGTTCGTTCTAAACTTATTTAACTTCCTCTAAGTTAAATTCAATTCATTTAATCCAATCAACCTTACTAAATCCGAATTCCCCATTTCAAATTTTAAATTTCTTATCAATAACCTTTCTCACTTATAAGATCAAAAACTTATTTCACTTGGGTTTACATCACATTTCAGGAGAAAATTCAAAACTCAACACTTAGTGTTTACTTCAAATCAACTTTGATATTATGTATATACCACATATTTACACTTTTTTTTATTTTCACACCAAGTCATGCTTTATATTTTGAACCATTCTTGGTTTTTAATTCAAACAATTTCTTAAAACAACTCTTGTTTTTTAAAATAGGATCCCTACATTTAAAAAAAAATTATATCTTTTAACATTTTGAAATAATTTAAATTTTATGGATTTAGATTTAAAACTTCACAATTTAAATCCTTTTTAATTTATAAGTCATACTTATCTGAATTGTTACTTCCTTATAATATTCCATTTTGCTTTATCATTAATTATTATTAGAAACAAACATCCCATTATTAGATACAACAACCATTTTATGATAATGACCAAGATTATAATATCTGGAAACTAATTCATTATATATTATCTCAGAATTTGTTGGAAAATATAATCAGGGTGGCTTAATTCATCATTCTGAAAACAATTCTACAAATTTCAGGATTATAATTTCTAGTTTGAATCCATTTCTAGCTCAATTTATTTGCATAGTTAAATCTTACCCAAATTCCTATTTGGTTGTATATTTATTACCACTTAATTCTTACTATTATATTTAATTTCAATAATCAACAATCAATTACCCTAATATATTGCTTTATATATCAAAATATAGGCTTATATAAAAACTACTTTTAAAACTTTTTTTAAAATCATTATATAGGAAAATAACAAGTATGCCCTCATATAATACTCCTAACTTATTCTAGTTGTACTACTGACCCTATTTAAATGGGTAACCCCCACCAGAGCCCAGATTCTCGCTTAACCTTCAGCACTGATACCAAAATGTAACGACCCGGAATTTTGGACCTCGAAAATTCGACACTAATACGTTCACTGTAGAAGTGCCGAACAGTGGAACACCGGAAATTCCAGATTGTTTGGAAAAAGAAGAAAAGGTAGTAGAAGAAGAAATAGAAAACAACATCACAGAATCTCACAATCGCAGCGGAAAAAATATAATATACAAATAGCAGCATTTATACTAAGAAAAGCTGTAATTTTCAATTTACATACAATATATTAGAGTACAATCATTCGCAAATAAACTGCACAGCTGTAACAACTTGTCCCTGACTAGTAACAATACCACCTCAAATACAAAGCGGAATATAGTCCATACGTTCCTGCCATCCAGCTCGTTTCTTGAGCTCTAGAATGTCCTAACTTGAAAATCTATAGTACTCGATCTGACCCGAGCATTACAATAAAGTAACAACTTAGTTAGGCTGGAAACCAGCGTGAGTAAACCCATATAACTTGAAATACTAAGTTATAAAACTTCTTTGAAAACCCGGGTAACTCGTTCATCACTACGAGTTCTTATCTTGTTATATCTAACCACTCATTCCATAACAATATCTAAGTACCGTTACTTAGTTTAAATGACCATGTTACATGATTTATTCCATTCCAGCCCATTAAATTCCAAAATTGAATCTATAAAGAATTATAGTAGTTACTAGTCGAAGTGGTTTCGGATATTGCTGATATCCGACCCCGATCTCTTTGAATTCAATGCCATCCTTTAAGCCAGGTTGTTTAAGGAAAACAATTCGGTTTAAATTACGAATATCATACTCACACAGTAATTCTTCACAAATATTTAATTAAATAAATGATTCACATTTATTAACAGATAAATATAGGCATTTCACATCATAGAACATCACAAATTATCAGACTAGAGATATTAATCAATCCAAGCATTCGATACAATTTAATAATTCATAAGCAAGATAACTTGGTCACACCATTTCTAATTAATTTAATTAACACAACTAAATTAATTACTTTTAAATCCTGCTTAATTAATATTAATCAATTACAAACCATTTATTGTTCTTTAATAAATTATTGACATTAATCAATTATCCTCTAATTACTTAAGACCTTAATTAATTAAAAGTTAAACCATTTATCTTAATCATTACTTAATTACATTTAAGTTTATTTAATAACCTTTGGAATTAATTTAATATTAACAAATGAAATAACTTAAGACCTTTAAATTAATTAATAGTTGAAAGCATCTCACCTGCTTTAATTAACAACTAGATTATACTATTAAATTTTATTTTAATAAACTTAAGAATTAAATAGAATAAGGACATATAATAAAATACTTTAAACTTAATTAATTCAAATAATTTATTTAAAACCTTTAACTAACCCAAAGCTTAAGTAAAACATTTATTATTTAAAATAATTAGTTAAGAAAATTTTTTTTAAGTAAAACTTGTTTTACTTTAAATTTTTAAAACCTGTAACTAAACAAATACCCATACCCGAGTCAAACCCGGTGCGAGCCCACACTCAAACCCGAGCCAACTCCTCTTTTCACCCAAGCTCTCTCTCTCTCTCTCTTTTCTGCTTGTGTACAAACCCGAAAGCAAACTCGAGTTCCCACCCAAGCCTATCCTTCTTCTTCTTTTCCTACAACATCAACCCATACACACAGATACACGTACACATGCACACATGGTCAGAACAACTCCGGTCGACATCGACGGCACCACTCGGTCACCCACGAACTTCTCCATCACTTCGACCGCCCAAATCTTCGAATCAACCTCCAAATGGAAAACGAGCACATCGAACTCCCCTGGAACGAACTGATCATCCAAGAACTTCCAGGTCCTGCCGCCTCAGACCACCAAAGGCTTCGAAACCACATCCAAAGCTTCGCCGTTGACCCACGCTCCTATCCCCCTTGCTCTGCTCGTGTCCAATGCTTTGACAACGATGCAATAGCCTGAGATTCGACAGCGACCAAATCTGGGTCTAAAATCCTACTTCAATGTTGATACGCCACCATGGTGGTCGATAGACCCAGTCACCATTTTTGCCAAGACCCCCACCCTCAAGCTACCTCCAGCGATTATCCTGAGACTCCACCCCTCATCGAACGCCAGATATCGAGCAAACACTCGATTCCGTTCAACCCGAGAATATCTTCAAATACAAAACTAAAAATCTTGAAATTATTTTTAAAAATCATAGTTATCGAAAACGAATTTGATGATGTAGGTGAAACAAGAAATCATGGTATTCAAATTTTTGACATGCTTTTGAGTTTTACTGTAGTTCTTTCTTCCCGGTTAAACTATTTTCTGATTATACATAAAAATATTTTTAAAATCAAGATCTTGTTAATTCAAACATATTTTGTTTATAATCATAACCTATAAGAGATTTGGAGAAGAGAATTTAAAATTTGAACTTGTTTTAGCCTATTAATATCAAAACAGAGACATACATACATACATACATATATAGACATGCGCATAAATAATCTTCATACATATATACATGCAAGCATATTTACATTCATGCAACATTTTTTTTTGGCAAAGCCAGCGGGGTTATCTGGTCCCCTACCAGTTTATTGCAAAACAATAAATGTTACAACAGAAACAAAGAGATTACAAGGAAGGGAAAACAACAACAAAAACATAAAAAAAGAAATGAAACAGTGATCATTCCCAAGTTTGCAACAGAGCAGGGTTGAAAACAGTTTGACAGATCTTCAATTGGCAATAAATAGCATTCTTCATTTCATACCAAAGCTCATCCCCATTTTTCTTTGATTTTCAAAAAATATTGCATTTCTTTCCCTCCAAATGACTGTCATGTAAATTTTCAAGCACACAGCAAGCAACCTACCCATTTCATCTTTCTTCTTGGTAGCATTATAGAAAACTTCCCACGCCTCACCAGTGTTAGCAGAAAGAAAACTAAGACCAGTTTTAAACCCAATTCTTTGTATCAGAAATAGAAGAGCACGGCATTCAAAGTAAATATGATGTGGAGACTCTTCATATAGGTCACAAAACAAGCACTCCATAGTGCAACCCATGCCATATTTTCTCAGAACATTTCTTTTTAGCAAGGCTTGGTTTATTACTTTCCATAGCATCAAGTTGTCTTTTGGTTGTGAATCAGATGACCAGATAACAGTGCTCCATTTAGATGCAGGCAAAGGAGTAGTGACAGTGACATAGTTGTAAACTCCTTTAATTGAATGAGGCTTCATATCCCAAACAATAATGTCATATTGAGTATCAGGTAGGTATAGCTGTTGCATTTTATTCCGCAGCTGTCTTAAATATTGATTACTATTGGAAGGAAGCATAATTTTTCCATCATGAATATAATCAATGGCCTTGGCATCAATGTGTATACCAGACTGCAAAATCTGATAATAGCCACATAATGAAGATAAGATAAGACCTTTACTGACCCAGGGGTCATGCCAGAAACTGACAGAAGAATTAGCTTTGACAGGACATAAAGAATTTTCCACAACATTACTTCAAAAATTTATCACATGCATCAAATTATAAACAGATTAAGGTTTTATAAGTTAGTTTACTCACCTGCAAATGTTTGAACAGAGAAGTCCTTTTTTTTGAAAAAAAAATCTGGAAATTTGGTTTTGATCTTTGAAACAGCAAGCTTGAATTTGAAACTGTAATTTGATCTAGATCTTACTTGGTTGAACTTGAATTAACTCTTTGTTGTTTCAAATTGAAAACTTAAAGTAGTTGTTTGATTTATTTTTTCTTGTTTTAGTTTGATAAAATGAAAGATGTAAAGAGGTAGGAGTAGAGATATATTTAAGTGCACAGCCTTATTTTATTTATTATTTTTGAAAATGAAGAAAACAAATTAAATATGACACTTGTATTTTGCATGTTATACTTGGCTTACAAATGTCAAGTGCATGCATTTATATTTATTTTTATTTTTGTATTATGTTTTATATTTTTATTTATACATTTTCTATTATTTATACTTATATAACTCCAAAAGAAAATGATATAAAAACTAATTATACATAATTAATAACTATATATATACTTAGTGTTTAAATGTAGAGTTTTTGAATTCAATTTTATTTTTTAGATATACATATTAAATTTCAAATCATAGTTTTATTCAAAATTTACATATGAATAAATAGCATATTTTATTTGTTTAAAATGAAAAGTTTTGTAGATTTAAATAGTATGAGAAAATTATTAGATTAATACTTATATCCAGATATATATATATTTATCAGAATTTTATTTGTTCAACTCAGAAATCAGTAATTATAAAAACTTAATCCAATTAATTACCAATTAAAACCATTAAAAATCCAGGTTGTCACAGAAGACATGTTGAAGATGATGATTGTTTAAGACCGTTGATCTTCATAGCATGAAGACTGCTTGTTGAACATGCTTTGGGTAGCTCCCATTATAGAGTTATTAATAGTTGTGGTCTCCTCGTGATGGAGATTTTTTGAATTGCAAGGACTACTCACTACTAGTGGACGTAGGAGAGTGACTTCGGTTTGTCCTGTTCCTGGACAACTTGTATGGACGTTTGGCTGACATTGCATTTCTAATGATTGCGACATTGGTTTTTACATATGTACATCAGTCGTGGCGGAGAAGGCAACTTCTCTTAGCTTAACACCCTTCTTGAGACGTACGAGTTCAAGGGTTGTATTTTTGTGGAAGGAAATTAGTAGTTAACAGAAATGGCAATGCAGAATTCAAATATATGATACGTGCTATATGAAAAGGTAACCGTTACCTCAAGCCTCATCAAACCGAAAATGATCGAAACAGGATTAGATGCAGCAAGGCTAAGTGGGTCATTCCCAAGTAGGGTATGGTCACCCCCTTCTAGATATATTTCTTCTCGCTATGACGTTCGAGATGTACTATCTGGTTACAGAGGTAGGCCGGTCTTGTGTTGGTAGAGGTTCCTTTGTGTTATTCCTCGGGGCATCATCTAGAGGTGTACCCATTTCAAAAGGTGGATCCTTCACCTGATCATTTGTATGGAAATCCATTCTCCAATAAGAACCTACGGTTTTGTTTATAGAGCCTAGTATGCTGGAATTTAATAATGATAACAATTTTGGCTAAGATTAATAAGTTTATTTGCAAATGATTTTAAAGAGATGTCATTAAAAATAATATCAAGTATTTTGATATAAAAGTGTTTTAGTTAATATAAGGTAAAAACCCATCCGTGTTTATGTGTGGGCGTGGTCTTATGAGATACTCTTTATTTTCAAAGGATTTTATTCAAAGGCTGATTTATGACACTGTCATTTATATTTGAGTTTCTCATGCTGGTTTATCAAGCCTGATCCGGGTATTTTCAATATTCGGGTCAGATCCGAGTAGTTTCAGGTTTAGTCGAAGATGATTGGTGTTTCCAGAGGAGAGCTGGAGATATTCAACTACGTATGAACATATTCTATTATCAGTTGTACTTAGTGTGTTTTGGTGTGATGTTTGTCAGCAATTGTAAGGATAGATATTTATAACTGTCCAGGCTGAATTTAGGTCAGACTTTGATACATGTAGTTAAAAGTTTTCCGCTGTAAAAATATATGTTCAATATTATATGTTATACCATTCGTATAAGATTCTGTTCCGTCTTATTTTCTTTATTGTCCTTCATGTTCCATATTTTCATGCAATGTGTGGTTTATTGTCGATTCAAAGGGTACGGAAAAACGAATCGTGACATATGGTATGGTTCAATTCGACTTTACTGAGTAAAATGTGCTAACTTAGTTAATCAATCAACCACTACATATATGTTGTCATTGCCATTCTAGATCATGGTAACCCATCAATAAAATCCATCGACGCCTGTAATAACACAAAATTAACACAGTTCAATGGGGGCTTATATAAGTGAATTATTGATATACAAATTCACTCGTATCTGATCCCATTTCTATTAAGGGATTTCCAATCGTTGTAATAGACAACTTGGTCTCTGATGTTCTGCCTTTACTAACTGGCACATCATGCACTCCTTAACATACATGCCAAAGTCATGTTTCATATCTTCCCTGTAGTAAAGTCGTTTCATGTCCATATACATCTTGCTACCACCTAGATGAATGGTATATTGCGATCGAATGGTAGTCTCCAATAACTTCTTTATGGAGTTCATCGATATTTGGTATTACTAAACTATCCTTTCTCTGTAAGCATCCATGATAGTCTAAAGAATAGTTAACCAAATCATTGCTTCCATCTTCGGATTCCAATTCTGAATAAAAGTCAAAATACTCGGATCTTTCCTCTGAGCTTCTCTAATTCGATCAATCAGAGATGTTCTAGTGAAAAGACTAGCTAACATTGCTTCAGAAATAGTTGCAGAATCTCTAACTCGAATCTTGCACATAGATAGTGTCTTAACATCCTTCCACTCGGTAATCATCATAGGCACTACAGTTTGGTGCTTCTGCTTAAAGCATCCGCAGCTCGATTATCTTTCCCAAGCGTGCATTGGATCTTGAAGTCATAAGCTGCAAAATCTCTAACCATGGTTGTTGCCTCATATTGAGATCCTTCTAGGAGAAAAAATACTTCAATTTATAATATGTATATAACACAAATCATTCTCTAAGTAAATAATGACCCAAATCTTCAATGTGAAAACTATAGCTACTGGTTCCAAGCCATGATTAGCATATCTAATCTCATTAAGCCTTAACTGCTTTTATGCATACGCTACCACTTTTCTTTTCTACATAAGTACTGCTCCTAATCCATAACTACAAGGATTTGTATAGACTTCTAGGTCCTGGTTGCCTTCAGGTACTATCAGCACTAGTGCAATTGTGAGCTACTCCTTTAGTTTTTGATAGGCTTCCTCATATTTAGCTGTCGGTTAAAACTTAACTCCTTTCTTGGTGAGGTTAGTCCGAGGCTATATAATCTTTGAATAATCCGTAATAGATCGTCGATAATATCTGACTAACCCAAAGAAGCTGTGGATCTCCGAAACCAACTCAGGCCATACCCAATTCTGAATAACCTCTAGCTTAGCTGGGTCTATAGAAATGCCTTCTTCTGAAACAACATGGACTAATAATTTACCATGGCCTAATAATTTTGAGGTTCTTATCGTGCTTTTCCTTAGATTTGGAATAAACTAAGATATTGTCGATGAATACGTAGACGGACTTATCTAAATAATCTCTTAATACTATATTAATCAGGTCTACCAAATAAGCCGGAGCGTTCATTAAACCAAACAACTAAACCAGCCATTTATATGATCTATATCTAGTCCTGAATGCAGATAGAAGAATATTGTCATCAGCTATTCTAAGTTGATGGAATCTTATAGCTAGGTCCAATTAGGAAAATATCCTAGCTCCACCCAACTGATCGAACATATCATCGATCTTAGGAAGGGGATGCTTGTTCTTAATAGTTAGCTCATTCGAATTTCTATAGTTGATGCATAACCTAAGGGATCCATCCGATTTCTTTACAAAATACTACTACGACTTCCCATGGTAAACCGCTCGATCTAATAAAGTGCTTTGACTCCAATTATGCCAATTGTTTCTTAATCTCCTTATTTTCCTTCGTAGACATCCTTATCGAAGGTCGACCCACAGGTTGAGCTCCAAGAACAAGATGATTTCGAACCTCGATTGTTCGCTTAAGAGGAAAATCTGTAATAGGCTCTAATACATCTGGGTATTCTCTAACCATAGGAATCTTAGTAACGTCATCTCTATCTTTCTCTATAAGAGCAAATAATAATCCTTTGGGATCTTCATCGATGTCCTTAAGTACTAAAATAACTCAATTAATGGAATCTGGATGGCTTATAGTAATGACTCTCTTAGGGAAATAGAAAGAAGACTCATAACAATCGAGCTAATCCATTCCCAAAATTATTCCATTCCTAAATATTTGAAAACATGCAAATCACCGTGAAATGGCAAGTCACATAATTCTAGTTCAGCATATTTACACATCAATCCAAGGTTGGTGTATCCTTTGATAGGATCAGCAGTCCTAAGCGAAGTAATGACCCGTGTTTTTCAATAGTTAAAATATTAAATTTAATAAGATTTTGAAATATTAATATTGTAAGAAGTTAAAATTTGCGATTTGTAATGATAAAACAATTAGAGTGTAATATAGTAATGTTGATTTAATATAGTTGATAACCATGTTAATCCAATTTCAACCAATGGATATAATTGTAAGGTTATTTGGTTATGATTGTAAATAATAAAATAAATTAAATGAACATTTAATGATGAGATTATAGGTAACTGATTGGAATAGGTTAATATAGAATATAAAATCAATTTGTTATAACCTTGGTTGTAAATGATAAGATAATGGATATGAACTATTATTATAAACGATGGTTCTAATCATCTTCTCATTAATTTGTTCATTTGAATATTAAATGGGTAATTAATGGAATTAAGGAAATTGAATGTTGGAATTATATGTTGTTAATTGAAATTGAATATAATCAGTGATGTGTAATTAGTCATAACATTTGTCATAGATTATAAACTTATAAGTATGATTAAATTACTTAAAGGTAACAACTGTTAATTTATCATCTCATTATTTAATATGTTTGGAATTAATTTGGAAATCAATGAAAATTTATGTAATTAATTATTGCGATTGATATGGTAAAGATGTTAACGGTAAAGTGATGAATGTAATAAAATGTAAACTTATGTTAATACAATTCATAGGGTATCGTTGATTGAATAATAAGGATGATAACATAGGTTTGAATGTAATTGGATGAGAACTGGATGCGTAGTTCATGGCATTTAACCTTTTAAATATGATAAGGGGAGACAAATTAATATTGCATTAATTGATATCACATCTTTTATTAAGATAAAGTGTAACGATCCGTAAATTTTAACAACTTTAAAGTGGCAGTATTTTGAATTTAAATAAAAATTAAACAAAAAAATTGAATTTGTGATGTTGAGTGTTTTATTTGACCAAATTTAATAGAATAAAATTTTAGTGAAATTTTCAATTTTGGTCAAACTTAGTCAAAGATTGACTTTTGGCTGATAATTTTAAATTTGAATTTTAAAATTTTATTCTTTTTATATGATACTAGAATGAATTTCTGATCTTCCCTCCACTTTTCTTTCGCCAAAATCAAATTCTTATTGCTCTACAATTTTAATTATTGTGAAAAATTAACAAGAATTGGTAGTGTTTAATTGTATTTTATTTGGCGAAGGCATGTTGGGTTTGTTTGGTCTAATGGGCCTTGGTTAACCAAGGGACTCTAGTCAGTCATGTGACCATTTCTTTGCATACGACCTTATGTTTCTTATCTGATAACATCTATGTATATAATTTTTCTCCTTAGAAACTTTCTCTCCACATTTCTTCTTTCTCCTCAAAAACTATAGAGAACACTAGGTTTAAAACTCCAATAACCTCGCAAATCAAAACTCTTTTCCTCCTCTCCTTCAACCCCTCCTCCTCCCCCATAGCCGCAGCCCTCTCCACCATCTCCAAGGCCATCTCCTTCCACCTTCCCTCTTCACTTGTTTCTCCTTTTTCCCTTCTTTTTGCCTTTCCTATTTTCCCTCTTTCTTCCCGTTATTTCCATGGCTTCTATATTCCACTAAATTACTCAAAATCAAATAAACTTTTTTTTGAAACTGTGTATAATTTCAATGGAAACAACTTCGTTGTTGAACCCTTCTCCCCATTTCGAATATTTCTATATCAAAAACTCTATTTTTCAAGTCCTTTCTCGGGTCTAGTTTTTGCCAAAAATACCATATATTGTATCAATCGTATCTCCTTCAAGACTGAAACAAATTATGCGATTTATTTTTTCTAACCATTTATTTTTCTAGTGGCTTCAACTTTCTTTTAGACCAGTTCTACAAATTCTTTAATTTGCTATGCCAAAAAATCAAATCTTTTCGAAGTATTTTTGAACTCGGATTTTCAACTCAGAAATTACCTCCATTTGTTTTGACCATAACTTCCTTAAGACGAAGCTTTTTGAGTGATTCTTTTTTTGAAAGTGGAGGTAACAATTTTCTAGGTAATCAACTTTACAGATTTGGTAATATTCTAATTCGAATATTTTCTTAAAGATGACATAGTTTCAGGTTTATCCGTAGTTTGGATCTTGGGTTGTTTGGAAGTTGGAAGTAGTTGAAACTTGTTTATTGATTCGTGTTCGTATCTAAGCTTTGTTGGATTTGCTTTGCATTTGGATCTTTACTAGGAATGTCCATATTGCTCCATTTTTACAGTCACCTTCGCAGCCACGAAACATGAGCAAACACACACAACTATTAGATTTTCTTATGTTAGTTAAATTGAATTTATGATGTGATTAAAAATTAATTGGTTGCTATTTAGTATATTTTAAATTGTCATTCCAGTTAAATCTGACTTTTATTGAATTTAGTTGCAATATAATTTAGTATTGAAATTTAAATTGTTAGCTAAATACTTGTTAATAATAATCATTAAATTGTTGGTAGTTATTGGTTGATTTCAATGATAATTGTGTTGTATATACAATTGTTGATATTTGTGTGATTGAATGGATGTTATTGGTTGACAATTTGGATGATTGGATGTTATTTATGTCTATATCTCCACTATCCCTATGGGTTGAAATGATAATACCCAAACAATTTTATAGATTAGGGAAAAGTCGTTATGGGTTGAAATGATAAACCCGAGCGATTTTCATTGATTTGGAAATGTTGACTTTTGATACTGGTTGAAATGACATATACCCATATAATTTCTTGAATATGGATTTTATTTGGAACTGAATTATTTGAAGGGTTTAAGTTAATTCAAGCTTCGAATTTTTTTTAATTAGATGATTAAGATTGATATTTCGAATTATTTGAAACCCTTTAAATAATTATATTCATGTTGTACACTTGATAGGAGATGAAAATCTCATAACATCTATGAAACCATTGCACTAATATTTCTTTTACTTATTTTGATGTGACTTACATAAGATCCTTTAGTTCTGACTCGAGTGTTTTGTCTTTTCATTTGGGTCAGTCTAATCTTTTTCAGTGTATTGAAAACTACTTTTTGGAGGACGAAGACGAAGATTCAATATATTATTGCTATTTATTATTCCACCGCATTATGTGTTTCGCTGCATTATTTGTTTATTTTTGAAGTATGCATAACTCTGATTTGAATTGTAAAAGTGTAATCAAATGTTAATTGTAAAACACTTCATAAACTGTTTATTAGATTATTATATGTGGAAATTAGCCACAAGGGCCTCTTTAGCAAGTGCAATTATTTTCTAGGACACACAATTGAAAGAATTACTTTTGACGACAAAATGCAAAATAATTAGTTTCTAAGACCTAAAAACCTTTGAAATTATGTCCTTGAAAGTAATTGGACAGCTGACTTTGTCCTTAAAAGTAATTATTCTTCTGACTTTGGCCTTGAAATTAATTTCTGTGGATGTGTGTCCTAGAAACTTATTGGATCGTAAAATTTGTCTTTATAGTGAAATGCCCCTTATTATATTTTGTCGTTCTGCTGCGAGAATCTGTGTTATGTTTTCTTTTTTTTCTTATTTACCCCTTTAACAGTCCTTCCTTTTGAATGGTTTGGGTCTAACGTGTGTGTCGATTTGAACCGTCCAAAAAGGCGGGTCGTTACAGTTAGTATTAGAGCCAGGTTTAGACATATCTTAGCCTGTTGGGGTTAACTTATTAGAGATAGGGTAGTAATATCCTAGAATGAGTTGTCTGAGTGTATATACAAGAGCGTGTATTTGTTAGTGTTATAAAATGTTTATATAAGTTTGAAATGAAATTATTTTTACTAAATTTATATGTTATATAAAAAGTAATAAAATTTTTAAAACTATTATAGCTATTTGTAATGTGTTTGATTTGTGAAATGATAATATTTAAGTATTATCATTTATTATTGATTTGCTGTATTCAGCCAGTATATAAGCATTGGCTAACTATTATTAATTTAATTTATGGACTAAACACTAGTTTAGTAATGGTGTATTAAAGAGAATAAATGAATAATTAGGATATTTGATTATGAAATTTAAATATTTGGTTGTGATATTGTTATTTGTTGATTGGTAGTTTCAACTATTGATATAAAATGGAATATCTGGATGTTTTAGATAGTCGAAACTTCTGAATTAATATATGAGTTGAAATGTAGAAATTTTGTTGAATTATGTAGTTGAATTTGGTAACCTTAAATTTGAAAGCAAGTGAAACAAGGTTAAATTTGTTATATTTATGTTAGTAAATGAATAGAATTGTTGTATACATTATTGGCATGTAATGTAATAATATAAAAATGTGAACTTTAAGCCTTGGCATGTTCAAATCGAAATTGTGACTAAGGAAAAGATGTAAATGAGATTTTTTTAAAAAAGTGTTGTGAAGTTAATTAAATTAATGAAATGTGGCATAAATAAATTTGAAAAGTAAGTGAAAACTAATTGGATAAACGAATATGAACTAAAAGTGAAATGATTTTAAATACAGTCACGACTTGTAAATTATTTATGAAATAAATGGATGTTGCAATAAATGTAGTATCGAATGAGAAATATTACACGTGAAATTGAATTTAATTTAAAAATGAAGAGAAACAGATGCAATGTTACGAGAATGAACTTATTAATGTTTTATATTAAATAGAGAAATTCTGTGAAACAAATATTAAAGTATGAAGTGATATTTGTGTTAATCAATGAGATTAATAATGAATTTAAATTAAAATGTATTGGTGATGAAACAAATTGGAGTAAGTGCGTAAGTTGTATGTATTTTGTTTTATTCATATAATTAATTTAATCCGGATTTGAGTACACAAGTTCGAGGTGAATTACACCATTTCGTATTAGGATTTTTCATTCAATTCTTGATGGTGGATATTTGATATGGATTTTTGATTTGATTCTAAAATCCTCTATCATAGTGTACGGCTATGCAAGGAGAATGATAGTTTCTAGTCAAGAAACCTTATCGAAGTCCACATTAGGGAAGTCAAACGAACAATACTAGTTCGAAAGCAAACTTGTGTGATTGAGCAAGCGATCAAATACGATTTTGCGAAATGATGACATATGTGCATCTTATGTTCTAATACTATCGATATGCTTTGACGTTGAAATTGAAAGTTTTTGGTTTGGATAATCTTTGTAATTTAAATCAGAATTTTTCTTTTATGCTAAACTACTACTGATTTAAAACCATTTTACAAAACTATTTTCTTTTATTTTTCTTATACAAACTATTTTATATACAAAACAATTTTATTTACAAACTATTTTACAAACTATTTTATTTATAAATTACTTTACAAACTATAACAGGCCGGTATTTTCAACCATTCGCATTCGCACATTTCGGACTTGAATTGTCCAAAATATCATATTGTTAATTTATATTTGGAAAAACTTAACATATAGAGTAAATAAATCAATCACAAAATCACGGATACCCCGCAAATTAACTTGGGTTACAGGTGTGGTTCTGGCTGTATTGACTGCGTCTTTTGGTGTAACTGGTTATTCCTTATCTCGGGACCAAATTGGTTATTGGGCAGTAAAAATTGTGATAGGCGTGCCTGACACTATTCTTATAATAGGATCTCCTTTGGTAGAGTTATTACGTGGAAGTGCTAGTGTGGGTCAATCTACCTTGACTCGTTTTTATTCGATATAATTACAACTGATCCAAATGATCTAATAAAAATTAGAAAAATTTCTATTGGAATGGAAGAAATTAGTAAAAAGGTTTCTAGATGGTCATACAAATTAACAAATGATTTGGAAAAAGAAGATGAAGAAAAATCGACGGAAGATCCTGCAATTCGATCAAGAAAAGGGAAACGCATAATAATCTATACTGATAACGATTAGAGTACTAATTCGAGTAATATAATGCAGCGGAATAGATTAATAAATAGTAGTTCATAAAGCTACTATACAAACATCAGAGTTAGAAATAAAATACAACCGGATATCTCAAATATAGTGAAGTCTCTAGTATGAACAGATGCTCTCTCTGGACGAATCAACTGGAAAGCTGAAACGATAGTTGGATCTCCAAGCGAAGCTCCAAACTCCAAAGGTGAGTCCAAATGCTGTATCACTCAGTCTGACCCGAGCGTAAAGCAAAACACAAAACACTAGAGTCAGGATTAACATTCCTATATCAATAAATCCAACTCAAGTGAAATATCAACTGAAATACCAGAAACTCAAAGGATGTTTAGGATAACCATCCTCCAAGGATCCGCGGAACTATCTACAAGGTAGAAATATACACCATAACACCGTGGTCATTTCAAATTAATTTATACTTCACAACCAAAATATCATTTTCATTTCAAATATATCTATTCCCAAAAATATAAATTGAATATTTTATAAAGTAAAATATTCGTAATTTCTACAAACTGCACGAATCGCTTCAAAATCAACCCGACTTTCCCATTCAAATTAAATTCAATCTCACTTTATCAATTTCCATTCAATTCAGTTTCTGACCAAACAAATCCAAATTATATTGATCTCAAATACAGATCTAAATCACAAATTAACCATTTAAATTCCAGTATATTTCGAAGCTTTAATATTCAACATTTCAAAGTTCAATTTAACAGTTTCATATAGATCTCGATTTAACCTTATTATTTAGTCTTGAAATGTTCACTTAATAAATTCAATATTAATTAAATAACCATAATTTACCTTTAAACTAAATATTCCTTTCGATTTGTTTAAACTTGAAATATCCATTTAATCACTTTAAATCAAAATCAAAAGTTATAAATCAAATCTTAAACTTCAAATTCAATGGTTCAAATCAATCCAATTAAGTACAATTTCAATTAACTCAACTTTATCTTCTCAACCTTAACTTATTCAAATTATTACAACCATCTAATTTGAAATACAGGTTTACATAAATACTTAGACAAATTATATGTATTAAATAAATCTCAATAATATTATTATTAAATTTATATATAAAATTACCATTTATATATAATAAATTCAAGAACCAATATTTACTAAAAACCATACATTTCTTTCCAAAACTATAGAAATTATTTTCAAAACATTTATATATGGACCAGTGGTGTTTGTATATATTTTCCTATCCTATGGTCAAGTCATACGGATATTTATCATTTCAATCCGAAATTTAAATATATACGGGTAGATATCATTTCGAGCCGCAATCCAAAATTCAATTCAAATGAAAATTTGCTTGGGTTTATCATTTCAACCCATAACGAAATTCTCCTACTTTAAAGTCCATTCGGGTATGTATCATTTCAACCCATAATGAATTCTATATTAACAAGGAACTTGCAGGGTGATAACAGATATGAAAAATGCTATAACAGGCATATATATCATCAATAACAATATAATATAAACAACAGGATATGGTGTCATATCCCACGGATGAACAGTTACAGATAATAGCATATATAACAAACTATGAGCAGTATATTTCAATTGTCGTTTCAATTGAAATCAAATTTAATAAATACAAGAATATTAATCATGTGTGATTGCTCACCTTGTGAGGCTAAAGATGAACGAGAATGAGATGAGTTACGGATCCAAGCACGAATTCCAAAACGAATAAGATTGGCACGAATTGACGGAGAAAGCTGATCAATAGAAATAAACGAAATGGCTGGATTGATGAACAAAATTGATATAAGCAAACTTGTATATGTATATATAACTATATTTATAAAACCATATACTAAATTTTAAACGCATATTAAATTAAACCATACATATTTATTTTCAAATCAATAATTTAACTTAAATATAAAATAACATCTATCTATATAAAACCAAATTCCTATATACTTCACACTGTATATTTATAACTTTGTAAACAGTTATACTATTTCATACACACACATATATATAGTACTTATACATTTGTCGGCTGAAAGTAGACAGCAAGGTAACATAGTATAATATTATATATATATATACTTTAACGCCAACATGCACGCAACATATATAATGCTTCTTTTAAATCTACATACTGTACATACATATAAAACAAATCTATATATATATACGTGTATAACTGACGTATACTATATATGTAGATGCTAGGATTTTATAAACAAAATATATGCGAAATACTTATACGCATTTAACACAATATATGTTGAAATAAATCTATATGAAAACAAAATTATATAGAAAAATTAAAATACTAATATCTGTATATTAAACTATGCAAACATAAATATAACAACGTATATATACAAAGCATGTACAACTATATACCTTTACTACAAGAAGAGGAAGTAACAGTTTAGAGGTGGAGGCACACGTGCTTGCTGGAGGATGTGGTCCGGTTGAAGAGGTGGAGGGTTTGTAGCGCGCGTGGGGAAGGAAAAACAGTTGCGGCGGCGAATGGGTAAGGGTGAAAGGCTGTCGCACTGGCGGAGCGGGCTGTCGATTTGGTCGGAGCTGTGTGCTTGAAACGCTGGCCGACGAGGGAGTGAGGTCGTCGTTGTTGCACACTGGAGAGTGGGCAGGAGAGTGGAGGGGGAAACATCGCGTGGCGTTGCAGTGATGTGAGTATGAGGAATAGTCTGGACGCAAATTTCTTTTTTGGGCGAAGATCAGATATGAAAGGAAGAGAAGTGGGAAAATGTATGAGTTTGTCCTACCTGAAGAAACTAGGAGATGTTGCTCTGTCTTCTTTTTTTTCAGAGAGTAGGGAGAAGATGCTTATGCCAAAAAATGGAAACGAAGAGACTAGGAGCAGAATGAAATTATACGTGAACACCGAAACGATTTGTGTCCTTTCATATTTTTCACTTTTGGGTGTCTAAACTGACGAATATAAAATGGCACAAGATATATCTGTGATTAACACAGCAATCTGAACCAGATGGGAGACACAGAATTGCAAATGGACCCAATCTGGTGAATCGTCACACTTTGCATTCTGTTAATTCCGTCGCATACCGGACTCCGAAATATACCAATGAATATATCACGGCGATCAGCGCGATGAGATGGACAAGAGGAAATAGAAATATCTGTGTCAGGACCTTCCTATCAAAAGTCCATACGAACACTGATATACGTTGCTATCCCATACGGAAAAATATAAACGGAGCTAGAAACGTCTGAATTTCGCGAAACAGATTGCGCAATCTTATTCAGAGTGTTCAAAATAAATTTTCTCGTGTTGACATATTTAGGTTTCGGAAAACTTTTAAATTCAACTATTATTTCGCCGAAAATAAGATCGACGGAGCAATAATAGTCAAAATTTGGAGAAACAAAGTATGACGTCTTGCTCAAAAGATGATTTACAATTTTTCTATTGAAAAATATTCAGGTTTGGAAAACATTTTATTGTCAACAATTTTTAACTGACTTGAATTGAAACAGAATTATACAATAAAATAAACTTCAATATTATTAAATGAAAATTTACCAGTTGATATGTTTAAATAGTCGTATTCCAAATAATAAATTTTTGTCTTCAAATTTTGTTGTTTAAAATTTCACCAAATTTCAATTAATTTAAAAAATAAAAAACACAAAAATTTTGGGTCGTTACACTCTCCCCCACTCAAAACGTTTCATCCCAAAAAGGAAGGAGGTAGGAGAATAGAAACAACCAGAAGGAAGATAGATTGAAAGATAAGATAAATAATTAATTTTAAACTACACAAATTTTTCTTGAAATATTCATTTTAAAACTTCGTTCGCAAATTAATTATCTTTAATACTTTAATACCTTTCAAACCCATTTGTAAATTTCTTGCTTCCTTTGTAAATATCATTTATATGTTTAAATAACACCTTTATATAAATATACGAAAACCGTTTGAAAACAATTATTTACATTATTTCTTATATTTACAAACAAGCTATTGAAAACATTAAATCGACAATTCATAAATTTATAAATTTTATCTCAAGATACTTTTCAGACATTATTAATAAATCAACAATCATTTTCTTAAATATGTTTTATTTAATTAATAACTTCTGAAATATTGATGATATTAAAAGTTTCTACTAAACCATGTAGTGTATAAATAAGCAATATTTTAAAAAGGATATAGTCAACACAGAAAAGAAGGTGGATTCGAAAAACAGAATGTAGATGAAAATAAAGCTGAGCAGATAAGGCAGATTCAAAAGAATATCGGGCACGAATAGTTAGTTCAAACCATAAGAATTTCAATTTCAACTATAAATATTCCTTTGTTGGAAATACTTTTATAAAAAATACTTCTATATCGAAACAAATTTTCCTTTCGAAAATACTTTTATAACTCGATGTTTCGACAAGTTTACTTTCGTTCCTGCAGACTCTGGCTATGCGTTGATCAGGCGCAAAGCTGGAATTCTCCAGGTAGTTAATAGACTTGTTTCAACACCCAGTGAAAATACTGGAAAACCTTTAAAAACAGATATGGAAAGTACAATCCAAGCAAATCAACCAAACTAAAACATTTGTCTAACCATGGATCGTAGATACATAATGGTTACAACTGGATCCCCCAGGAAACATCCGTACCTATAAGCTATCTCAGCCTGCGAATTATGCCATGATGACTAGTAGACCGCAAATACACAATGGTTACGCCTGGATCCCCTAGGAAACATCCGTACCCTTAAGCAATCTCGGCCAGCGGATTTCGCTACTAATACGACCTACAAAGATCGCATGATACACAATGGTTGCGCTTGGATACCCTATTAAACATTTGTACCCTCAGGCCATCTCAGCCAGGCGAATTACGCTATGCAGTCGCGCTCATAAGATCATGGAGATCACCATGGAATTCGATGGACACTTGAGTATCATATCCGAAAAACCCAAATCAGAGAGAATAATATCGATAGAATGAATCCACAGTGTGGCCACAAAGCGGATATCAAGTAGAAGGCACTTTCCATATCTTTACTTCGAAAATATGTATCATATAGTACCTTTCAAAATCACTTTCAAATATCATACTTATATAAAGTCCATCACATATAAGATTTCATTTCAAATCGAATACTTTCCAAATCAATAGTACATCAAATCATACTTATATAGACTTCTATTATATAAGATTTCTCTTTACAAATTGAGTACCCTTTCCAAATCAATAGTTTTCAAATTAACTTCATACTTATACAAATCCATTTTATATAAGTTCGGTAACTCCTAAATCAAGTAAAACACGGTTCTCAATTTCAATTTCTTTCAATAACTTTTTAGTTTCAAAATCATATATGATTTCGTCAAATCATTTCTTCCTAATTACATATATTCAGTTTCAAAGTTTCCTAAAACAATAGATTTAGACAATAATCCAAATTTCAAACTCAACAAAATTTAGGTCAAACAAATTCATTTCCATTTCAGACATATATTCACATTCAAAAATCATAATACTTCCATAGTTATAAATCTTTCAAAACCAAAATACTGAAATCATTACACTTTCAAAATCATAACCTTTCGAAATCATATATTTGAAATCATAAAACATTCCTTTAGTTCTTCACATTTCAAAATTTTATTCAATTAAACCTAAATTTAAAATTTCAAATTTTAATTCAATTCAAACCATCAGTTTCAATTCAATTTAGTTTTCCAACAAAACCATTTCAAATATTATCAAATTTCAAATAAATATTTGATCCATAAAATAAACTATTCAATCTCTAATATATTTCAAAGCTTAAATATACCATATTTCAAAACTAAATTTTATAATTTCGTATATCCAAATTTTACTTCATTATTACTTAGTTTTGAAATATTCATTTCATAAATCCATTATTTTTAAATAAACTCAAATTACAAGTAAACCAAATATCCTATCATACAAATATAAACTTCAAATATTCATTTGTCAAAATCAATTATCATTTCAAATTCACATTCTTTATCAAAATAAATATTAAATCATTTCCAAACCATTTCTATCATCAAAATATCTAAAATGGTTACAAAGTTTAAAACCATCTCTTTTTAAAACCTTCAATCTATTTATTTCTATATTAAAAATCCAATTTACCATTAGAAAGATTATTATTCTATATATATACTTTACTCAAAACATTTCAAATCTATATTTCATACCAGTATAATTCACCATAGTCTTATTTATTTCACTCAACAAACAGTTTCAAACTTATATAAATCATATTATTTTATACTTTAATCATACCAAACTAAACTTATATTCTTTATCAAATACCCTATACCATTCAAAATTTCTTAGCTTTGAAAAATTAACCTTGATTTGGAAGTGCTCGAACCTTCAAAATAGTCGAAGAAATCATATTTTCTATCCAAGAGTTGGAAATCACCAACAAATCAGTAAACCAATTCCAAAAGATAGGGTTATACCAAAACAATTCTGAATCTCGAGGACTGAACACCGTCTTACATTAAATCATTTCATATATATATATATATATATATATATATATCTTTCGAATATCAAATCATACTTCGAAACCTGAAATCAAAATTTATTTCACAAAATCACTCGCATAGCAAAGCTACTAGAGTGGCCTCCCCCCACTCTGAAACTCGAAAATCAATGTCGATGATGCATGCACTCATCACCGAAATTATTTTCCAGCGACACAAGTGAGTTCTGGTCTTCTATTTTCTAGAAAACTTCTTTAAAATTTCTTTGAAATCATTGGAATTCATTTGAACTCATTTGAACATTTTCTTATTTGGAAGATACTTTCAAATTGTATTATTATATATTTTCAAGATCTTAAAACCAATTTCAAAATACCGGAGCTCAATTCCTTAAATTTCCAATTTGAAACCATTTAGTTATAAATCATTTTTATCTAAATCAATTTCTCATATAATTTTCTAAATTTCAAACCTTTCGAAATTTTTATATATAGAATGTAATCATACTTATCAAAACAACAATTTTGGTATATAAAACAATTTCTAAAATACAAACAAACCCAATTTTTCAAAGGATGATTCAAGAATGGATTTTAAAATAAAGATAGAAATTCGAATTAGAGGGACTCTAATCAAATAGAATTCTGATTTGAAGGTAGGATCGAACGAAGATGAGATAATTATATTACAAAATAGAGGATGGGTACTTATATAAATCGCGGGCGACCTTAACCGAGTCGATCGTGATTACAAAATAAGATCGGTGCAAAATTCTTAGGCAAATCGACATTCGATCACCAGAGATAGAATTCGGCATAACGAGAGATAGGAGCAACTAAACTGAGGGATATATAAATCTTTGGTGAATCAACGCCAATTGTAAAGGAGTTTCACCCCTTTATAAATCATTCAAAGATTGACGGGATCGCCTATTCTTATAGAGATCGTTCGAAGTGGAGTTATGGGATACTCCAGAATCACGAACCACGAATAGAGAGAGAAGACAACGGATTTTGGAACCGCAGGTATCGTTCCAAAGTCCAAAAGAAAATCAAATCAAAGAGGAAGAAATTCAAGCTCGAACGAAAGTGATTCTGCAAATAAATTTACCACATATGCTAAGTTTGTCTAGAGCCAAAGCTCTGATACCAACTGTAACAGGCCGGTATTTTCAACGATTCGCATTCACACATGTCGGACTTGAATTGTCCAAAATATCAGATTGTTAATTTATATTTGGCAAAACTCAACATTTATAGTAAATAAATCAATCACAGAATCACAGATACCCTGCGAATTAACTTGGGTTACAGGTGTAGTACTGGCTGTATTGACTACGTCTTTTGGTGTAACTGGTTATTCCTTACCTCGGGACCAAATTGGTTATTGCGCAGTAAAAATTATGACAGGCGTACCTGACGCTATTCCTATAATAGGATCTCCTTTGGTAGAGTTATTACGTGGAAGTGCTAGTGTGGGTCAATCCACCTTAACTCGTTTTTATTCGATATAATTACAACTGATCCAAATGATCTAATAAAAATTAGAAAAAATTCTATTGGAATGGAAGAAATCATTAAAAAGGTTTCTAGATGGTCATACAAATTAACAGATGATTTGGAAGAAGAAGATGAAGAAGAATCGATGGAAGATCCTGAAATTCGGTCAAGAAAGGGTAACGCGTAATAATTCATACTGATAACGATCAGAGTACTAATTCGAGTAATATAATGCAGCAGAATAGATTAATAAATAGTAGTTCATAAAGCTACTATACAAACATCAGAGTTAGAAATAAAATACAGCCGGATATCTCAAATATAGTGAAGTCTCCAGTATGAACAGATGCTCTCTCTGGACGAATCAACTGGAAAGTTGAAAGCAGAATCGATAGTTGGATCTCCAAGCGAAGCCCCAAACTCCAAAGGTGAGTCTCAAATGCTATATCACTCAGTCTGACCCGAGCATAAAGCAAAACACAAAACACTCGAGTCAGGATTAACATTCTTATATCAATAAATCCAACTCAAGTGAAATATCAACTGAAATACCAGTAACTCAAAGGATGTTTGGGATAACCATCCTCCAAGGATCTGCGGAACTATCTACAAGGTAGAAATATACACCATAACACCGTGGTCATTTCAAATTAATTTATATTTCACAACCAAAATATCATTTTCATTTCAAATATATATTTCAAAAATATAAATTAAATATTTTATAAAGTAAAATATTCCTAATTTCTACAAATTTCATGAATCGCTTCAAAATCAACCTGACTTTCCCATCCAAATTAAATTCAATCTCACTTTATCAATTTCCATTCAATTCAGTTTCTGACCAAACAAATCCAAATTATATTGATTTCAAATATAGATCTAAATCACAAATTAACCATTTAAATTCCAGTATATTTCAAAGCTTTAATATTCAATATTTCAAAGTTCAATTTAACTTTTTCATATAGATCTCGATTTAACCTTATTATTTAGTCTTGAAATGTTCACTTAATAAATTCAATATTAATTAAATAACCATTATTTACCTTTAAACTAAATATTCCTTTCGATTTGTTTAAACTTGAAATATCCATTTAATCACTTTAAATCAAAATCAAAAGTTATAAATCAAATCTTAAACTTCAAATTCAATGGTTCAAATCAATCCAATTAAGTACTATTTCAATTAATTCAACTTTATCGTCTCAACCTTAACTTATTCAAATTATTACAACAATTTAATTTGAAATATAAGTTTACATAAATACTTAGACATATTATATATATTAAATAAATCTCAATAATATTATTATTAAATTAATATATAAAATTACCATTTATATATAATAAATTTAAGAACCAATATTTACTAAATACCATACATTTCTTTCCAAAACCATAGAAATTATTTTCAAAACATTTATATATGGACCAACGGTGTCTGTATATATTATCCTATCCTATGGTCAAGTGATACGGATATTTATCATTTCAATCCGAAATTTAAATTTATACGGGTAGATATCATTTCGACCCGCAATCCCAAATTCAATTCAAATGAAAAACGCTTGGGCTTATCATTTCAACCCATAATGAAATTCTTCTATTCTAAAGTCCATTCAGGTATGTGTTATATCAACTCGTAATGAATTCTAAATTAACAAGGAACTTGCAGGGTGATAACAGATATGAAAAATGCTATAACGGGCATGTATATCATTAATAACAATATAATATAAACAACATGATATGGTGTCATATCCCACGGGTGAACAGTTACAGATAACAGCATATATAACAAATGTAAATAACTACGGGCAGTATATTTCAATTGTCGTTTCAATTGAAGTCAAATTTAATAAATACAAGAATATTAATCATGTGTGATTGCTCACCTTTCGAGGTTAGAGATGAACGAGAATGAGATGAGTTACGGATCCAAGTACGAATTCCAAAACGAATAAGATTGGCACGAATTGACGGAAAAAGCTAATCAATAGAAATAAATGAAATCAAATCAGGCTGGATTGACGAAGAAAATTGACATAAGCAAACTTGTATATGTATATATAACTATATTTATAAAACCATATTCTAAATTTTAAACGCATATTAAATTAAAACATACATATTTATTTTCAAATCAATAATTTAACTTAAATATAAAATAACATCTATCCATATAAAACCAAATTCCTATATACTTCACATTGTATATTTCTAACTTTGTAAATAATTATACCATTTCACACACACACACATATATATAGTACTTATACATTTGTCGGCTGAAAGTAGACAGCAAGGTAACATAGTATAATATTATATACTTTAACACCTACATGCACGCAACATATACAATGCTTCTTTTAAATCTACATACTATACATACATATAAAACAAATCTGTATATATATACGTATATAACTGATGTATACTATATATGTAGATGCTAGGATTTTATAAACAAAATATATGCAAAATACTTATACGAATTAAACACAATATATGTTGAAATAAATCTATGTGAAAAAAAATTATATAGAAAAATTAAAATACTAATATCAGTATATTAAACTATGCAGACATAAGTATAACAACGTATATATACAAAGAATGTACAACTATATACCTTTACTATAAGAAGAGGAAGTAACAGTTTAGAAGTGGAGGCACACGTGCTTGCTAGAGGATGTGGTCCAGTTGAAGAGTTGGAGGGGTTGTAGCGCGCGTGGAGAAGGAAAAACAGCTGTGGCGGCGAATGGGTAAGGGTGAAAGGCTGTCGCATTGGAGGAGCGGGCTGCCGATTTGGTCGGAGCTGTGTGCTTGAAACGCTGGCCGACGAGGGAGTGAGGCCGTCGTTGTTGCACGTAGGAGAGTGGGCAGGAGAGTGGAGGAGGAAACATCGTGTGGCGTTGTAGTGATGTGAGTATGAGGAATAGTCTGGACGCAAATTTCTTTTTGGGCGAAGATCAGATATGAAAGGAAGAGAAGTGGGAAAAATGTATGAGTTTAGCCCACCTGAAGAAAATAGGAGATGTTGCTTTGTTTTTTTTCTCCAGATAGTAGGGAGAAGATGGTTACGCCAAAAAATGGAAAGGAAGAGACTAGAAGCAGAATGAAATTATACGTGAACATCGAAACGATTTGTGTCCTTTCATATTTTTGGCTTTTGAGTGTCTAGACTGACGAATAGAAAATGGCATAAGATATATCTGTGATTAACACAGCAAGTTGAACCAGATGGGAGACACAGAATCGCAAATGGACCTAATCTGGTGAATCGTTACACTTTGCATTATGTTAATTCCGTCGCGCACAGGACTCCGAAATACACCAATGAATATATCACGGTGATCAGCGCGATGAGACGGACAAGAGCAAACAGAAATATCTGTGTCGGGACCTTCCTATCAAAAGTCCATACGGACACTGATATACGTTGCTATCCCGTATGGAAATCTACAACAGAGCTAGAAACGTCCGAATTTCGCAAAACGGATTACGCAGTCTTATTCAGAGTGTTCAAAATAAATTTTCTCATGTTGACAAATTTAGGTTTTGGAAAACTTTTAAATTCAACTGTTATTTCACCGAAAATAAGATCGACGGAGCAATAATAGTCAAAATTTGGAGAAACGAAGTATGACGTCTTGCTCAGAAGATGATTTACAATTTTTCTATTGAAAAATATTTTATTACCAACAATTATTAACTGACTTGAATCGAAACAACAATAAATAAACTTCAATATTATTAAATGAAAATTTACCAGTTGATATGTTTAAATAGACGTATTCCAATAATAAATTTTTATCTTCAAATTTTGTTGTTTAAAATTTCACCAAATTTCAATTAATTTAAAAAATAAAAATCACAAAAATTTAGGGTCGTTACACAAACTATTTTACAAACTATTGTACATATATACAAAACTATTCTAAATTCAATACCTTTAATAAAGCAAAGATGTTTAATCCCATATGGCTCTTCGCATGGTGAAATTGATTTTGGGTAAATTTAATTCTTATATAAGATGGACTTTATATAAGTATATGGTGATTTGGAAGACTATTGATTTTGGAGGGTATTCCATCTGAATAGATAAATCTTATATACAATGTAATTTATAAAATAATGATTTGATATATTCGAGACTATTGAATTTAGAAAATACTTTATCTGAAAATGAAATCTTATATATAACAGAATTTATATAAGTGTGATAGTTGAAGTTATGATTTTGAAAGAGTACTGTATACGGTATGTTATTATTTTGAAGTAAAAGGAATGGGAAAGTACCCTTCGGGAAGAAGCATAGTATGATATGCTTCGACTCAGATGGACTTGGAAATCCAAGAATTGATTCGACCAATAAACCCTAATATACTTGGGTGAATTTAGAAATGGATTCGAACCGATATGGTCTTTCGAACTTAAACTCATGAGTTCCTCAATTTTTTTAGGATAGATAGTTCTTTAGTTTACCCAATGGAGGCGCTTTCGATCTTGGGATCTGTTGTTTATGGATTTGTCGGGAAGGAAGTTCGTCCATTGCCTAAATCATTGAATCAGCAGTTATCCCTACAGCAGGGGTCGATGGTCCCTTGTTTACGAAATGGCTACGATATTTTGGAATCCGAAAGGTGGAAGGATCTTCTAGAAAGTTTTGTGTCCATTGCGTAAACACTAGATCAGCAACGGGACACTGCTATCATAACACCATCATTTGACATCAGATTTTGAGTGGTACTTCTTATACCTGTTTTTAAGTATGTTAACTGGGTGTTGAAACGGTTCTACTAAGTACTTAAAGATTTCTAGTCTTATGCATGATCAACGTACGACTAGAGTATGCAAGAACGAGGATAAACCTGTTAAAACATTGAGTTATAAAAGTATTTTGATAAAGTATTCTATAAAAGATATTTTGGTCATTTTTCCCATTTCTAAATACTTTAAAATGTTTAAAATATTGTTTATTTATGTACAACATGGTTTAATAGTAAATTAATAGTGTTGTAAATATTGTGAGAAGTTATTAATTAAATAAAACATATTTAAAGTTAATAATTATTGATTTAATAATGATTTTTAAAAGTATTTTGATATTTAAAACTAATAAAATTTATAAATAATGGATTTAAGGTTTTTAATAACTTCTTTTAAATATAAGTAATGATGTATATAATTGTTTTCAAATAGTTTACATATGCAGAAAGATGTTATTTAAAAAAATTATGTGGTATTTATAAATGAAGCAAGAAATTTTATAGATGAAATTTTTCCATAAAGTACTAAAGACGATTGATTTGCAAATGAAGTTTTCAAATGAATATTTCAAGTAAAATTTATATAAGTTTCTTTGAATGTATAATTTAAAGATATAATATAAATAGAGAAAAAATGATTTACGAAGTTTTATTTATAGTACTATACTTGACCAATAAATTTGAATCTCTATTTTGGAACTATGGTTTGAAATATTTACTTGATTTCGAAGCACTAACAGTAAATTTATAGGTCTATTCACTATTTGAATTTTTGTATTAAACCATAATAAATGTTTTTCCATGATTTGAATATTCATTATAAACATGTATGTAAAATTAATTATGAAGATATGAAATTTTATACTTTGATTTGGATATTTAATGTAAGATTTGAGTATAGTTTTAGTTTAGTAATCTATGGTTATACTTATTTTAAAATAACGAGTCTAATAAATTATCGGATATAAGGAACTTTATTTAAAAAAAGGCTTATCCTAATGTTTTGATATAAACTTCTAACATTGTTTAAACTTTTTGGAAAATTCTTGTATAATGCTATGAAGTTGTTTTAAATATTTCTTATATTCTTACTAAGTGAATGAGGTTAAATGTTTTAATTGAATTTTTAGATATATTGAAATATTTCTTTACTCTTCAAGGGCGAATACCAAAAACATGTGTGAAATTTAATTACATTCCTAAAATATATATATAACTTACTAAAAATGTTTAATAAGTTGAAATGTTAATGGAATATGTAATGGAATATTATACAAGTAAAACTTAAGTAATGGAAGTGTTCAATGAAATTATTTCTAAATAAGAATTTCGATGTACAAAAAATGTTATGAATGTAAGTTAATATTGTGAAATAATTTATGTAAGTACATGAAACAAAGAAAACGACATTGTATGAATGAAAAAATAAAAATAAAAGGTAAATGTTGATGTGAAAAGAAACCAATTAAATAAACTTAAATAATGTGTGGAAATTCTTGGCTATTTTGGCTTATGAGATGTTTGGAAAGATACTTCTAATTGTTAAAGGTTGTATAGATAGTCTTTTGAGCACTCACCAAAGGCAGTTGAGCGTATGATACACTTGATAGTTTATTCATCCCCTTTGTATGATTAAAAGTTTCTAAACTAAACAAACCGTTGATTTTGGTTGCTATGAATGTATGATGGATTATGTGGTTTGCGTATAATGGTTGTTTATTTGTTTTATATGTTTTATAGTGATTTGCTTTTTTGCATTGAATAACTTAAATATTTCTTTTTTCGCTTAATTATTAACCTATTTTGGATTATATATATAAAATACAGGTTAATGGAAGCAATAACTACTGCTTTTGATTTCATAAATAAGTGTTGTTTGCCCAACAAATAGGTACCTTTTCGGATTATGACTTTCTAGCGACATTATATTGTTTTCCTATGATTGGGATATTTTATTTTCAAATATGATATACATATATATGGTTATTATTGTTGTTATTATTATTTTTCCGACCTCTCCGTACAAAGGAGACTCTGCCGAAATTTTTCGTGAATTTTAGAGTTAGGAAAATTTTGTGGAAGTGAAAATATTTTTTTCAAACTTTAGTGAACTTGGATATGAAGATTTGATTTTTTATTTATTAGTATATTTTATTTAAAATATTTAATTACGTTAATTCTTTATAAATTAAATACTTTGAATAAAATATATTAAACCCTTAATTCCTCCTTTTCCCTTTTCGAGGACGAAAAGTTTTGAGGGGAAGAATGTAACGACCCGTATTTTTCGATAATTAAAATATTAAATTTAATAAGATTTTAAAATATTAATATTGTAAGAAATTAAAATTTATGATTTTTAATGATAAAACAATTAGAGTGTAATATAGTAATGTTGATTTAATGTAATTGATAACCATTTTAATCCAATTCCTATCATTGGATATAATTGTAAGGTTATTTGGTTATAATTGTAAATAATGAAATAAATTAAATGATGAATTTAATGATGATATTATATGTAATTGATTGGAATAAGTTAATATAGAATATAAAATCATTTTATTATAACCCTTAGTTGTAAATGATAAGATAATAGATATGAACTATTATTGTAAACGATGGTTGTAATTATCTTCTCATTAATTTATCCGTTTGAATATTAAATGGGTAATTAATGGAATTAAGGCATTTGAATGTTGGAATTATATGTTGTTAATTGAAATTGAATATAATCAGTGATGTGTAAGTAGTCCTAACATTTGTTGTAGATAAAAACTTATAAATATGATTAAATTACTTAAAGGTAACAATTGTTCATTTATCATCTAATTATTTAATATGTTTGGAATTAATTTGGAAATCGATGAAAATTTATGTAATTAATTATTGCAATTAATATGGTAAAATATGTTAATGGTAAAATAATGAATGTAATAAAATGTAAACTTATGTCAATATAATAATTCATAGGGTATTGTTGATTGTATAATAAGGATGATGATATAGGTTTGGATGTAATTGGATGAGAATTGGATGCGTAGTTAATGACATTTAACCTTTTAAATATGATAAGGGAAAACAAATTAATATTGCATTAATTGATATTACATCTTTTAATTAAGATAAAGTGTAACCATCCGTAACTTTTAACAACTTTAAAATGGCAGTATTTTAAATTTAAATAAAGTTTAAATTAAAAATATTTGAATTTGTGATGTTGAGTGTTTTATTTGACCAAATTTAATAGAATAAAATTTTTATGCAATTTCAAATTTTGGTCAAAATTAGTTAAAGCTTGAAATTAGGTTGAAAAATATAGATATAAATTTGAATTTTAAAATTTTATTCTTTTAATATGATACTAGACAGAATTCTCATCTTCCCTCCACTTTTAATTTTTCAAAGTCAAATTCCTATTGCTCTAAAAATTTGAATTACTGTGAAAAAATAACATGAATTGGTAGTGTTTAGTTGTGTTTCATTTAGCTAAGGCATATTGGGTTTATTTCGCTTAATGGGCCTTGGTTAACCAAGAGACTCTAGTCAGTCATGTGATCATTCCTTTGCCTATGACCTTATGTTTCTTATCTGATTACATCTACGTACATAATTTTTCTCTTGAGAAACTTTCTCTGCACACTTCTTCTTTCTTCTCAAACTCTGTCACAAATCAAAACTCCTTTCCTACTCTCCTTCAACCCTTCCCCTTACCCTATAGCCGCAACATTATCCACCATCTCCAAGGCCATCTCCTTCCACCTCCCCTCTCCTCTTCTTTCTCTTTTTTTCCTTCTTTACCCCTTCCATATTTTCCTTTTTTCTTCCTTTTATTTCCATGGCTTCTATATTCCACTAAACTACTCCAAATCAAATATTATGTTTTTGAAACCGTGTGTAATTTCAATGGAAATAGCTTTATTGTTGAATCCTTCTTCCCATTTTGAATA
Organism: Allium cepa; assembly: GCA_030765085.1. Lineage (NCBI taxonomy): Eukaryota > Viridiplantae > Streptophyta > Magnoliopsida > Asparagales > Amaryllidaceae > Allium > Allium cepa. The sequence goes on along the minus strand of CM060941.1, from coordinate 106,556,446 downwards.
TTTCTATACCAAAAACTCCACTTTTCAAGTTCTTTCTTGGGTCTAGTTTTGGTCGAAAATACCCCATATTGTATCAATCATATTTCCTTTAGGAATGAACCAAATTATGTGATAATTTATTTCAAACCACTTATTTTTCTAGTGACTTCAGCTTTCTTATAGATCAATTCTTCAAATTCCTTAATTAGTTATGCCAAAAACTCAAATCTTTTCGAAGTATTTTTGAACTCAGATTTTCAACTCAGAAAACACCTCCATTTGTTTTGACCATAACTTCCTTAAGATTGCAGCTTTTTGAGTGATTCTTTTTTTATAAGTGGAGAGAAAAGAATTTGTAACAACTTTATAGTTAGTCATTTTACAGATTCAATAATATTTTGGTCTGAATATTTTCTTTAAGATGACCTAGTTTCAGGTTTGTCCATAGTTTGGATCTTGGATATTTTGGACGTTGGAAGTAGTTAAAGTTTGTTTATTGATTCGTGTCCGTGTCTAAGCTTTGTTGGATTTGCTTTGCATTTGGATCTTTGCTAGGAATCTCCACATTGCTCCATTTTTACAATCACCTTTGTAGCCACAAAAGGTGAACAAACACTCACAACTACTAGATTTTCTTATGTTAGTTAAATTGAATTTATGATGTGATTAATAATTGATTGGTTGCTGTCTAGTATATTTTAAATTGTCGTTCTAGTTAAATCTGACTTTTATTGAATTTAATTACCATTTAATTCAATATTGAAATTTAAATTGAAAGTTAAATATCTGTTAATGATAACCAGTACATTGTTGGTAGTTATTGGTTGATTTCAATGATGATTGTGCTGTATGTTAAGTTGTTGATATTTGGGTGATTGGATGGATGTTATTAGTTGACATTTTGGATGATTGGATGTTATTTATGTCAATGTCTCTGTTATTCCTATGGGTTGAAATGATACATACCCAAATGGTCATATAGATTAGGGGAAAATCGTTTGGGTTGAAATGATAAACTCGAGTGGTTTTCATTAATTTGGAAATGTTGATTTTTGATACTATTGAAATGAAATATACCCATATAATTTCTTGAATTGGATTTTATTTGGAATTGAATTATTTGAAGGGTGTTAATTCAAATTTCGTATTTGTTTTAATTAGATTATCAAGATTGTTATTTCGAATTATTTGAAACCATTTCAATAATTATATTCACATTGTATAATTGATAGGAGATGAAAATCTTGTAACGTCTATGAAACCATTGCACTAATATTTTTATTTTACTTATTTTGATTAGACGTGCATAAGACTTTTTGTTCTAACTTGAGTCTTTTGTCTTTTCATTACGCCTGGGTCAGTCTGAGCTTTTTAGTGTATTGAAGGCTATTTTTTGAAGGATGAAGACGAATATTTGGTATATTATTGCTATTTATTATTCCACTGCATTCTGTGTTCCACTGCATTATTTGTTTATTTCTGATGTATAACTCTAGTTTGAATTGTAAAAATGTAATTAAATGTTATTTATAGAACAACTTCAAGAATTGTTTATTTGATTATTATACTTTGTCGTTCCACTATGGGATTATATATTTTGTTTTCCCTTTTTTCTTATTTACCCCCATTAACAATCCTCCATATTGAATGGTTTGAGTCTACATGTGTGGTTTATTGTCGATTTGAAATGTCCAAAAAGGTGGGACGCTATAAGTGATGTAACCAAGAACACAACTTCCAGATTAAATTTGTCTAGTTCCTTTGATATGAAAGAACATGGTGCCCTAGTATCAAAAAGAACTCTTTAAAGAATTCCTTTGAAATGAATCATACCTTTTAAAACAGTATGACCTTTCTTTAGCCTGAGAAGTGCTACTAGCTACCTCTATAGCATTCGGCTTTCCGGTCTTCTTATCGGTAGCACGACAAGTGTATTTAAGATGTTCTTCCTTTTCACAATCTTGCACTTCTTCTGATATGGAGGAAGATGTGGCTTGGTACACTCTTTGAAATAATGCCTTTTCTCTCCACAGTTGAAGCATTTGACCATGTTTCTACTACGAGCCTTGTATTCTGGCATGTTAGCATTCTCCGGCTTCTTTCCTTGAAATATAATCTTCTGCCTTCTGAAAGGGAATCCCCACTTCTATCCAACAACTGGCTTAGTCTTTGGTTCATCCTTTCTGCTCTCTTTCTCCTCTTATTCCAAACTCGGTGCAATGTCCATGAGTTTCTCAAATGCAACCTCTAACTGAGGTAGAAGAGCCTTCCTTAAAGACTTCTTCACTCCATAGAAAAAAATTGATTCTTCTTAAGTGGAATATTAATAAGATTGGCACCATACTTGGAAAACGAATCAAATGTGGCAATATGCTCTGCTACAGCCATAACCCTTACCAGAGATCTATGAACTTCTTAGACATGGCTGTCTTCTTAGCTTTTGGAAGAAATTTCCACTCAAAGCCTATGTTTAATTCATCCCAAGTCAGCTCCATTTCATCAGTCTCTGTAACTACGACCTCGTACCAATCCAAAGCTCTTTATTGAAGCAGACTTGATGAAATCTGGACTTTCTACTTGTCGATTATGCCCATGCGTGTGAAGATACGTTCACACGTCTTCAGCCAAACTTGCACTCTTATCACTCCCCCTATGCCGTTGAAGGTCTTTCCTCCAAGGCTAGCATTTTCGCTATACAGTGTAGCAAAATCAAATCAGGAAGTAGAAGGATTTAGACTGGTGGAAGCGCTTGACTGATGTATGCTCTTTACTAATTCTGTGAGCTGCTCCGTAGTCATAAAGACTTCCCCAAATCCACTGGATTGACTTAGGTTTGCATGACCAGCTCAAGGTCCAGCTATTTCTTACTACCACATAGAGGTGAGATTAAGATTAAAATAAGCAGAAAATAATATGTCAAACACACAAATAAAAAATATGAACCCAAATGACTACACATCATAATCACCATGTATTCTTAAATAATATATTTATATTATTTACCCAATTTCCAAGAGACATGGTCTCATAAGTCATCTAAGCCACTAACTCTTGTCTCTTTGTGATCTGTACTGTTTAAACCTTGCTTTGATACCAAATTATGACACTCCCACCTCTATACCCATACTATCCAAGAGCATTACAAAGTAATCTTGTTAGATAATAAGGAGAATACGGCGACATAGTGTACAAACATGAATGTTCCTTTGGACTAATATCGGTACATATGTCCTAACATATAAAACTTACCACAGATGTACGCGGTCTTAGTATAAAGCAATAAAAACATATGCTACCAGTTAGAACAATGCATAATCACAGAATAATATCGGAGAACACAGAGTCACAAAGCAACAGATAAAAATAATACAAAACACAATATATAGTCTAGGGCTACAAAACGATAATCTCTAGCCTTCTGTACAATATATCATCATATATGACTACTAACATATCAACGAGGCTACAAAAATGCATAGGGTATGTATCATCTTATATTTATGCTTCCCTAAAATGTCAATGTATGTCTAGTAATCTACATAGTACCTGAACCTGCAAGATCTCGAACTAACCCGAGTATAAAACTCACGGGTTAGACTATGTCTGAATCAGACTCAAAGGTGACATAACAACCAATATGTAATCCATGGAAATATATGTAAGAAACTCTAGTACTACATGTATGTGTAATATTAAACCACATTTTCATGTTATAGAAAATATCATATCAAAACGCTAAGTACGGATATACGGTGCCAACTATACTTTAGACTCAAGATCTTTAGTATAGTCATACCTATCATCAAGGGGATATAAGTAGTATATGCCTATCTACAACACACACATCGAAATTAGACAGAAGACTGATAGCACGTCTGCTTACTTCAAGAGCCACACATGTATTTGTCTGACACGATTCCTAACGTCATCGGTTACCTCCCCCTCGGTAAATGATCCACCAATGTGCTCGACAATGCGAGGAATCTTTGGTCACGACCCATCACATGCCCATATGGTTAACTGACTGCTGGTCTAGATGACATAAGAGACATACACTCAATTCATCTATTGCTTTACATAAGGGTGGATAATGGCCAATTTGGTTCACTGTTGAAACATAAAGGAAGCTAGACAAGGATAGATAGACAGATAGTACTCATATTCAATAGCCAACATATTGCTTTAATCATATGCTAATAATCCATCTATAGGTCAACTCATGGCTATTGTATAATCACCGCAGCGAGTATCATCACATACACAAGAGGAATCCCCATTTTGGTAATATTTACTTGAAATGAATAACCAAACAAATAACATAGTAGCATTCAAGACCACCACAGGTTATTCGACTGTTATTCATAAAATGCACTCAATCCACACTAAATATTTCTATGACACAATTTTGATGAATAACTAAAAATGCATTATCGAGTGTCTCGCACCAAACGATATTACTAATCCGTTTATACAAAATTCTTAACAAATAGAAATGAAAAACACATATACAAAAATCAATGTAATTATATTTGAAATATATATATATATATAAATTTATAAGAGTCGTTATAATTATAGGTTATATAAATATATTTTTTGAAATATATAAAAAAAATATAGAATAAAAGTTATATATAAATAATAACATTTATATAGATATATTCAACTAAATTTCTAAACATCATAAATGGCTTTCAGAAAGTTGTTGATATAACATAAAATAAACATCCATAGTCATTCTTTAAATACAATAAAATAATATAAAAGCATAGAAATATCATTTCAGAAAAATGAAAAATATAAATAAAGAGTTGACTAAAACCTATCACTGTCGACTGAATATGTCGAGTAACAAGCCCTTTTGGCCTTTTTATTTTGGGTCCTCTTCTCAGGAAAAAATGCACAAAGGGTCAGTCAATTGATTCGCACTACTAGTCGATTGAGTGACTAGGTCTAAAACAGTTTTCCGAATTATTCCCTTCGATTCTATTAGTTGTTTCACCATATAATTTGTTTATTCATTCCTATTTACTCATATTCTAATTACACTACAATCACTCATAAAAAAATTTATCTATGAAGCACAATCTACAAATACAAAGGAGTTATCTAAATCAATGTGCTAATTTGATTACTCAAAAAATTATAATAACCCCAATTTTGACTAGCATTATTTAGGACATTTAATTAGATAAATTAAATGAAATAATTTAAATGGTTAAGGGAGTGAGATTTGTATAATTATGGGATAGTCGTGCCTAATTAATCTAAAGTAAAAGAGAATTAAAATGAAACAAGGAAAGGTAATAGAACAAGGGCAAAATAGGAATAGGTTATATCCTTATACCCTAAACCCTTATTCTAATTCATTTACAACATATGCAAACAAAACTAAACTCCAAGCTTGGCTGGCCACCATTAAAAGAAATCTGAAGGAAGATAAGCAAGAATTCAAAATGGTAGCTTAATCAAATTAATTCAAGAGAAAATATCAAACTTATTAACAACAAGCTAAGGTGAATTATAAATTACATTTCATTTTTATTATTTTCGGTCTTTAGATGAGATCGAAATATATTTTGCAAAGTAAAATGCCATTTTTGATTGTTTAAAATGAATTATATGCTTGCTAATGATTTTTGTTGCTTCATATAGATTTTATGATAAGATTTGAATTGAAAAACCTATTTAATACATCAAAATGGCTTGCGTTTTTTATATAAGGTCAAAAATATTATTTTAGAGATGGGATTTTAGTTTCATAATTTTCTAAGTTGTTGTGGATTTATTATGGATTTTCTAGTAAAGAAAATAGTTAAACTGGGTTTAAATTGTTTTCGGCTATTATATGTTAACTTTGGGTCAGAAATTTAATTATGTTAGAAAACATATTAAAAGTGATTTATTGGAATTTTTGAAGAATTTTCCTAATTATTTTATTAAAGATATAAAACTATTTAAGGCATGGGACTTAAATGTTTTATATGTTTAAAAAAAAGAAGGGGCAATTTGTTAAATGTTTTACAATTGTTAATTACTAAGTTCGGTGGCATCTATTAGAAAAGGATTTTGATAAGAAGCGGGCAACCCATCATATGTTGACAAATAAGGCGAGTTAGTTGAAAAGATATTACTTTAAAAGGTTAAAAACTAGTTTTGCAAAGGATTGTTACTTCGCCACTTTCGGCAGCCACCTTTCGACCTCATATTACCACCTCCAACCAAGTTGAAACGAATACACATGGTATCAATGCCTTGATACGTAGCGGATTGGAGTTAGGCGGAAGGTATGGAATCAAAACGTTCTTTCAAAGGTGTAGAAGTAGTCTTTATAAACTTAGAAATGCTTTGGTTACAAGTTGAGGCTTTCAAAGGAAATAGCTTTCGACTTAATCAAATATGCATTTGTTGTACGAAAAAGGCTTTCGAAAGAGGTTGCTGCCTTTTGTTTTTAAATAAAGTATCCAAAGGGGTCGAAACCCTTGACACCGCATTCAACCTTTCGAACCAATGCTTTCGAAAGGGACCTTTTGCTTTTGAACTTTGAAGCCGCTTCTCCATGCTTTTGAAGAGGTTGGATTCGAAACCATCCACTTCCTTTTACTTAGGAATAGTGCTTTCGAAAGAAATGCTTTCGTCCTGGTTCTTTTAAGACCCCTAAATTTATTGAAAGGTAAACACAAAGGTTTCAAATGAAATGGTTTTGAATGGTTTCGAAGCTATGTTTCACAAACTTTTACTTGAACCCAAATGCTTTCGAAAGGCTTGTTTTAAGTAAAGAACTTCGATACTTTTGAAAGGTATATAATAAAGGTTTCGAAAGGGATATTTCCCAATGTTTCGGAAAGGTATACTTTAAGTATTTAAGTGGGAGGTTTCCAATTCTTTCGAAAAGCAAGTTCAAAATGTTTTGAAAAGAGGATGTCTAAGGTTTTATAACGCTTTCGAAGGGACACTTTCAATGGTTTCGAAAGGTATATTTTCAGAAAATTTCAAAAGGTATGTTTTGGCCTTTTGGCCTAGTGTTTCAAAGTAACGTAGTTAACCTATTTTGAAAGGGGTACTTTCAATGGATTCGAAAGGGACTGTTTAAAGTTTTTAAACAAGGGTTTCGAAGAGGATATCTTGGATTTAAAACCTAAAGTTTTTTAAGTTAAAGAAGGGCTTGGACTTGTTTTAAAGGGATAGATAACCCTATTTATTTAGGTTTTCATAAACTTTGTTTTGTGTAATGCATATATCATGGCAAAGATGTATGAGTAAAGCAAAAAGTATGTTTTCCTTGTTTAAATATGAGTTAAAGGGATTAAAGCAATTTGAAAGAGATGCTTTCGAGGAAAATTTGATGGGGTAGTTAAGCCTAAGTAAATGATTCAGATATTAGAATACCACATGGGAATGGTATAGGGTTACACCTTATACTTTAGTTATTAGCCCCTAGCTAAAATTAGTCCAAAATTCCAGTGTCTAGGGCTTTGTCATAGGTAAGACTAAAATGATGTTACACATAGAAAGAAATATATATAGAGAGAGATAGATTATTAATGAGCCTGCAAAACCATTAGGATCTCTAGGAGTGTGTATAATAGAAATTAGATTATTTATTTTGTCTGGTAGGCCCAAGTTAGCCAACGGTTAGTAGTTAGCCAAACAAAACTATATATTGTTCGAACAAAAAGTCCATTTATTACTTGATTTATGTGCATACATGATAGTGCTATAATTGCTTTAATCCATTTGATTGCAGGATTCTGATTTGCAAAAAGATATGTTTTAAAGGGATATTAGTGAAGGGAAACTCATTCCGCTAAGCGGCGTGGTCTCACTTAATATTAGAAAATCGAGATGTAGTAATATTATTTACACCGGGTTTTATGTCTGACTCGAAGTTTATGTTTTTCCCGTTAAACTCTCGGGTGCTCAAAATTAGTTTGAGTAGGTTGAGAGTTAAGATTATTACAGGCTTAGTAGGTGGACGAATAAGCTTCCGGAGATGAGCAAGAGGCAAAAGTTAGCTATTTAGGAGTAATTAGTTTTAATTCCGCTATGGTGTATTAAGACTGATATGTCTATTGAGTACTCTGATCATCCATGGGGCATCTTCATATGTCGCTCTAGGAATTAATAGTAATAATTATATTTGATCAAAACCTGGGAATCGATTAGGATTATGTAATGGAATATGAAACATGGATTTGAAATGTAATCTGTAAAATTGTGTTTTGGAATATGTGATTTTGTTTCAAATTCATGTGCTTTTTATATTATGGATACCATTAACATTATTGTATTTTGTCACCGAAAGGTAATATTATAGATGATTGCAGCATTCGTAGCACTTAGCTTTGGGCCCCAAGATAGGGGATGCTAAAATATGATCATTTATCTTTGATCATTCTATAAAATTGGATATAGTAGTGAGTAAAAGGGCTCACATTAAATTGAAGATCACACTAGCTCTTCCTTTTTCCTTTCTTCCCTCGTCTTTTCCTTCTCTACAAAAATTATTTAATTCATTTTGGATGATCAACCTTATGCTTCGCTTGGTTATTTAGTGTAGATAGTTGTCTAGAAGCTTGTATTTGATTGCAGGGGTTTATAAGATTTTATGTAAATTTATTTCAGTTTTAAAAGTATTAGATTATTGGTGGGAAATTCAAAATTTTCATGATGATAAAATGTGGAGTTGGGTTTGTATATATAGATGGAGGTGAAACCTTTGGATTTTAGAAATCTCTGGAGCCTATTTTCATGAAGCCATATATTTACATTTTGGTTCGGTTAAACCAACTTGGGCTAAATGATGTATGGGCCTTCTTTAATTACTAATTTCTTTTTCTACCTTAGCCTTTCATGAAAACAAATTCTACACTCTTCTAGCCTTCGTTATTCACACAAAACATTAGTTGGGTTTGGGCTTATAAATTCATTTAAACATTAGTTGGGTTTGGGCTTATAAACTTCTCTTCTTCTTTCTTTCTTTTCCTTATAAATTCATTTCTAAATAAACTTTAAACTCTTTTAATATCATAATTACTTTCTAACATCAAAATAAATTTCAACACATTTATTTCAAACATCATTTACTATATATTTATTTTATTAGTTCATTCCAAATAATTAATTCATAATTTTACATTTTAGAATAACTAAATAAATTATCAAATCAATATTCTTTTCAAATTATATTCTTAACCATTTAATAAAATATTTCTTGTTTTAATCCTAATAATTAAATATAATCCCATTTATTACACTAATTACATTTCATTATTTCAAAATAACCTAATCATCAAATAATTCCTTATTAATTAATTAAAACATATATAATTTACTAATTATTACTATTTATTATTTATTTATTGCTTCTTCACAATGGGTTACCTTCAAGAAATTATCGACTGAGCAAACCAGATGGAAGTAACAACAACAACATGGAATGCTAAGTATATGAGATTGTACTTCACTACATTAGATGAATAAAATGGATTGATAAACATTCACTCCTGGCAAATGTTTACATAAGTTTTTATAACATTTTCAAAAAACAATGACAAACTTTTTCAATAAAAGGTTTTTTTTAAAATCATTTGAAAATGATTTGCAAAATGGTTTTATATAACTTTTATCCTTTGGACTTAGATGCATTATGTTGAAAGCAACTTCTGACCTGACGAGGTCGGTAAGGTTCTTTGTGCATAAGCACATTTCATACTTGATAGACAACATGAAGCCTTATGTCCTACCTCTGATCCCGGTTAAAGCAATTGTCTAAGGGAGATGATCAATCAACCCATTAGTCTCGCCTTTGAGCCTAGCTAATGCAGCTACCCAAAAAGTGATGGTCAAACTAAGATTTTAGTCCTACTCTAGGCCTTGCTAGAGAAACCATCCAAGGGAGATGAACAAGTAAGCCATTAGTCCAGCCTTCGAGTCTAGCTATAGTAACTGCCTAAAGAGTGGTGGTTAAATTAAGCCTTTGGTCTAGCCTTTGGGCCTGTCCAAAGAAACCATCCAAGGAAGATGGGAAATTAAGCTTTTAGTCCCGCCTCTAACCCTGGCTAAAGCAACCATCCAAGAGCGATGGTCAAATCAAGCCTTTGATCACGCCTTCGATCCTAGCCAAAGCAACCATCCAAGGGAGATGACTAATTATGCCTTTAGTCCCAGCTATTAGCCTGGCTAAAGCAACCACTAAGGAGCAGTGGCTAAAACAAAGATTTGTCGATCTTGCTTCGGAGCCCGTTTGAGACAACCATCCAAAAGATATTGACGAAAAAAGCAATTCTCAAAGGCAGAAAAGATATTTAGTTAAAAGCCACCAAAAAGTTATACCCAAAACGAGGGAATTTAAAAGACATGCTAAATATAGAAGTTTAATTAAGCTAAAGCATAAGTAAATTTCTATGGGGAGGGGAAGTGATGCACCTTAAAAAAAATTGAAAAATTAAGCAGCAATGGCGTTATAAAATAATTCATTACATGGTGAGATTGAACCTATTGCATATCGACATAAATAAGCCATCGCATATTGACATTGAAGCCATCGCAAGTTAAAGATAAAAGAGCCATGCAAGTTGAAACTAAAGTCATCATGTGTCAAAAATGATTAGATCCATCATAAGTTGAAGATGAAAGAGCCATTGCAAGTTAAGTTATTGAAGCTATTGCAAGTTGACATGCCTAAGCTATTGCAAATTGAGTTATTAAAGCTATCGCAAGTTAAGATATCTCATCTATTGCAGTTGAGATACCTAAGCAATCAAAAATTGAGATAAAGAAGCTATCTCAAGTTGATGGGAATGAATGCATCAAAAGATCATGAAATTGAAGCTATTGCAAGATGGTGAAATCAAGCAATCACAAGCTAGTAAAATTGAAGTTGTTCCAAGTTGACAACATTAAAGCCATCACAAATTGGTAGCATTAGTGCCATCGCACGATGATAATAATCAGCTACCACATATTGAGAACATCAGAACTATCGCAGATTAAAGAACGTATTGTTGTTTGTTGAGAAAATTACCAAAAAACAACCTCCATTAAGCCATGTAGCATTCACCGATTTGCACAGCCATGCCACATCATTATAAAGAGAATGGAAAAGAGTCATGCCACAAGTTAAATTGATAATGTGTGATGTTAACAAGAATCTCAACTGTTCATTTTCTATGAGTGTCACATGTCAAAGATCCAAAGGTCGATATTTCATTAAATAGGTCGATATTTCATTAAATAGGCATGTATCATCTACTAAGAAGGGGCCAATTTCGAACTAGTTTTCTTTCTCATTTTCATTTTATAACTTTCGTACTTGTAGAGCTTGAATTTTGGATATTGGTGACTAGTTAGGTCAAATTGTAATTTAAACTTTGTAATAAAGGAATTTCACATTTTGACTATTTGCATATTGACTTTCTTAACTATTGGATTATAATCATGCTTGGCTAAGGAGTTTCATCCTTGCCCAAGCATACTTGAACTTCCCCTCCTAGCATATAACTTGAAAAAAAGTTATGCCCAATTTTTGAAGTAATATCCATGTCCCATAAAAGCCTTTATTTCCTTATATGCAGAAACTTTTTAATTCATAATATGTTCCATACACTTGTTCCATATGTACCTACAAGAAATAATATTTGTTTTAGTATCCAATCTCTATGTTATTAGCCATTAGTTGGTCAGAAGGTGAGAATCATACCAAAGAGATGCATTTTACCCTTAAAGAAATAAAATATAGATAATAATTACATAATAAAGTTGTCTTATTACTTAATAACTTAAGCATAATGATACTAAATTATATATCTTTCCTAAATTTTAGGAGACCATATCTAAGATAGTGTGGCTATACCTTTGAAAAAGAAATTCTTGTTCTTGGCAACTTTTTCAAAATAATAACTAGTATATACTTGCTTAACATACTTACTAAAATAAACTGGTATCCTTGATTTAATAACACCGGTAATCAAACTAGTGCTTAAAATATATATTATTAGTTTTATATGAAATAATACCATGATAAGTGATTCTAGGACTATCTTCACTATTATACTAACCAAAGGTTTTTTAACATGTAGAGACAATATCTGGTACTATTCTACCTTTAAAGCTTGGACTGTATTTGTAACGCCCCTAATTTTAAATAACATTATTCAGGATATTTAATTAGATAAATTAAATAAAACAATAAAAATGTTAAGTGATAAGGGTATAAAAATAAAAGCCTTCATTACTATGCATAGGTATTTCTGGACTGGAAGTGTTCACAACAGAAAGTTATTGCCTTGCTCTTTTTCCTTATTTTAATCCACTACGAAACAGGGTGGGCTTGATATTATCAATGTTAGGAAGTGGAATACTGCTGCTTTTAGTAAACACTTTGATGATCTTATCAACAAGAAAGACAGCCTATGGGTCAAATGGACATGGCAATACAATATTAAGAGTAGATATTTTTGGAGTATGGATATACCTCAGAAATGCAGCTGGAATTGGAGAAATCTGCTGAAACTTAGGGATGTTTTCTTACCAATGGTTCACTATCATCTTAAACCTAATACTGCTGTTAGTTTCTGGCATGATCCTTGGGTTAGGAAGGGTTTGATTCTATCTAAAGTATGTGAGTATTCCCTGATTCAGCAAACTGGAATTCATAGTAATGCTAAGGCTAATGATTTTTTATTTGAAGGCAATATGTTGTTGCCTTACAATAGCAATCAGTTGATAAGGCAAATGTGAAGGGATATTCTTTATTTTTTCAAGTCTGTTAATCATACTATTTTTGTTACTTGGGAACAGAAGTTACACTCTATATCCTCTGTGTACAACCACTTATCTGCATCTACTCCTCTGCCTACTGCTAGGTGATTCTCTGTAATCTGGACAAAAGACTCTGTGCCAAGGGAGAACTTGATGATGTGGAAGGTTGTTAGTCATGCTTTGATGACTAGGAATGTTTTGAACAAGTTTGGGTTGACTTGTTGCACTGATTGTGTTTTTTGTAACTTGTGTGAAGAAACTATTGAGCATCTCTACTTTGAATGCCCAGTTTTACTTATCATGATGAGTAGAATAAGTTGTATTACAGGGTTTGATTTAGCATCTGCCAACTCTGTCTCTGTTTGGAGTATAATTTATAAAGCAACTAGAAGGAGGAATGATGAGGTTAGAGCTTTGGTTGTTTGCTTGAAAATTTATTTGGATGTGATTTGGAGAAAAAGGAATGCTATTATCTTTGAGAACTTAAGGAAAAATCTTGATACTCTCTGGTATGAAGTGAGGACTAGAGTTTTCATGCTACTTAAGAGGAGCATTAATCTGTACCCTGATGGCATTGTTCATGCTTGGGGTTCCTAGTTTAATTCTTCCTTGTTTTTCTTCTTCTCCCTTTCTTTTTTCTTTTTTAGCTTAATTCAAAGCTTGTTTGAATCTTTATTTTATTGTTTTGCAATAAATCTGGTAGGGGTCCAGTCAACCTCGTTGGCATTGCCAAAAAAAAAAAGAAATTTGAATAAATTTAAGTGGTCATGCTTATTAATTTAATTGGGTTAAAGATTGGCTTATAGACTAATTGAATTATGTAAGGGGATAATGGGATTTTACTACACCTAACCTTAACTTTATATACGTGTGTGTTTTTACCCTTAAGTTATACACACTCATATTCATTTCTTGCAAAAATAAAAACATAAGGAAAGAAGATCAGGCCGGCCATTAAAAAGAAAAGAAGAGGAGGAAATTTAAAGAAAAAAGAGAAGAAAATAATAATAAGAGGAATCCAACTCATCTCAATCCATTTCCTTATCAAAGATTAAGGTGAATGATAATTTCCATCTTTATTTGTTAAATATATGTTTCAGATTTAAGTTTAAATTCATATTTATGATGTTTGATGCAACGACCCATATTACTGATAATTAAAACTATTAAATTAAATAATATTTTAAAATTTAATATTGTGAGAAATTAAAATTTATGATTTATTAATGAGAAAATAATTATAATATTATTTAATAAGGTTGTTTTAATGTTATTGACATCTATTTTAAAGTAATTTCATTCATTTAAAATAATTGTAAAGCTAATTTGGTTATAATTGTAAAGCTAATTTGGTTATAATTGTGAATAAGAAATAAATTAAATGTTGATTTCAATGTTGAAATTACCCGTTATTAATTGAAATGGGTTTATTATAGAATACGAATCAATTTTGGTAAGCAATTTATAACCCTTGGTTGTAAACAATAAGCTAACAGATATGAATTACTAATGTATACCAATTTTTTTATTCTCACCTTAGTATTTAATCTGTTTAAATTAAATTAGTTATTAATTGAATTAATGGAATTAAGATATTACAAATAATATGAGTTAAGATGATAACTGTAGAATATGAATGTAATAAAATGTGAACTAATGTTAATTATATTAATAAGGTAATAGTTGAATCAATAATAAGAGTGAGAATCAAAGTAAAAGATTTTGTTTGAAATTTAAATTATAATGAATGGATTTATTACAGTTGTAATTGAACGCTAAAGTTAATGTAATATTTAAATTTGGATTTAATATGGAAAATTGTATTTTTAAAAGAATATAAATTCCTGTTCAATCAAGAATGATGAAATTTTTTAATTTTTAATCTAGAATTTAAAGGTGATTAAATTGATTTTTAAATTAATAATTTATTTCAGTAACGTGTAAAATTGGGTTTTTGGGAACCGTCTCGGATTTCGACGAAACGAGTTTCAACATATCAGTAATAGTGAATTATTCTACGATTTCAAGTTTCGTAGCGATCGGACTTATCGTTTGATCGTGTGAGCTCGAAACGCGTAGAAATCGATTAATGGACTTTAAACGAATATAATTTGATTTTAAAAGAAAACTTATGTATCCAATGGAATTAGGGTTTGAAACCAGTTCTATTGAGTTTAAAAATATCAAAAACCTATATTTTGATACATTGGATGACCTATTTTCGTTTCTGGAACGAAACGGGCTTTTCGAGTTGTTGTTATCGTTTCGACCCAAATCGATCTGTCCATTCATTCTTATCCATCTCTTCCTATATATAGGCTGTTATAAACCCTAGTAGCTTCTTATTTTCATTTTTCTATACGTACAATTTTCCATCTATCTGTTCAATTATCCATTCCTTCCCAATTGAAGAAAACCCTAAATTCCAATTCCAAAATTAATAGAAAAAATTCAAACTCCTCAAAACCTATCAAATTATATATCATCACGTAGCTCTCAATGAGCATAATCCACATCTGCAATTCATTTTTGCAATCGAGTCTCGGTTTGGCTAGAATTTGGCGAAGAAGTTTTGGCTGTTGAAACTAGGATTTACAATTCGACGGTGGATCGTCGATCGTTCGACGATGGGGAAGATGCTGCTGGGAGGAGATGGAGACGAGTGCATCAATATGGTTGAATCATGCCATAGACAACAATTTTCATCGGATCTGGGCCATATAATGGCGGCAGCGGTGCCCTATGCACGACCTGAGAGGTCATGGCGGTCTAATCAAGTGCGCCTGGTCGTGGGCATTGTTGTGGCATGGTTGGATCAGGATATTAAGGCTTGTAGTGGCGGCGACGTAGGCTCAAAGGGCAGCGGCTGATGGTTGAGGTAGGTTCTGTTATGTTCGAGTGAGTTAGGGTTGGCAAAGGTAATATGAATTACAATTTTGCTCCATGTATATTTTTTAACTAAAATTTAAAATTTAATCTTCTAACCGACTTAGCTTTTGCATACGAACTCGAATTTGGACGCAGTTTCTTCCGTTGGGATCGTATCGAAATTTCTAACAATTTGAAATAGGTTTGGTTAGATTTGGAGACTGCTAGAATTTTGCGCTTTTATTGGATTTTTAATCGAGTACAAATTGAAGGTGAGTGATTTAGCCCACTTACGAAATACTAAACCTTCTTATGTTAGTTGAATTAAATTTATGAATTGATAATAATTTTATTGATTGTTGTTTGGTAATTTAAATTGTCACTTAACTTTGATTTGAAATAAAATTTCCATTTAAATTAATATTGAAATTAAAATGACAGTTAAATACCTAATATTGATAACCAGTTAATTATTGTGATTTAGTGACTGATTTGGATGGTGATTGTGATGGATGTTTATTTGTTGATATTTTGGATGACTAGATGTTATGTTTATTATATATGATGTTATCACACTGCAAGTTCCCTTAGTTTGTTGTTTGAAAAATCACTATGGGTTGAAATGATACAAACCCGAATGATCTTATAGATTAGGAAAAATCGTTATGGGTTGAAATGATACATACCCGAGCGATTTTATTGATTTGGAAACTATTGATTCTTAACTATTTTGGATTGAAACGATAAATACCCAATCACTTGACCATAGGGTAGAAAATTATATACGGACACCGTTGATCGGTTTTAAATTATTTTCTAAATGGTAAAGTATTTTTTATTTATAAATTTTATTTTTTTTAATTTAATTAAATGATTTTAATTAAGAACAATTATATTTGGAAAATAATTTATTTTATATGGTTTTAAATGTAAATTTAAGATTTTGACTTATAATTTTATTTAGTTTTAAAATATATTTTAAATTGTTTAAAATTTAATTTAATAAAATATTTAATATAGTTTTAATATATATATATATATTTTTTGAATTTAATTTAATATAATAAATATAGTTTTGATTTAGGATAATAAAAACAGACTTTCATAATAACCTTAATAGATAAAGATTTTTGTAAAAGATTTTAGAATTTTGTAGAAGGTTTTATAAGGAATTTATAGAAGTTTTTTTTAAGAGATTTTATAATGGATTTTATAAAGGGGATTTTTATAAAAGATTTTACAATGGTTTTAAAAAGGAGTTATAAAGGTTTTAAAGGATTTTATAATGGGTTTTATAAAGAACTTATATAAAGGAATTTGGAAGCATTTTTAAGGAATTTGTGTAGAAGTTTATGAAAAAGGAAAGAGTTGTGAACTGTTTTGGAATTTATAAAAAGCTTTATAATTGGTTCTAAAGCATATAAATAGTTTATAAATGGTTTAAGAGAGATTTATAAATTATTTTCGAAATTGATTGAAAGAAATCTTTCTCAGTATTTGTGAATATATTTATACTTTTGGTATAAGTATATGGATATCTTGATATGAAGGTATAAACTATTTTCTGTATTTATTATTAAAAATGTTTTATAAAATGACCAGTGTGTGAAATAAGCGTTTGGTTATTAAAGAGACCAGGGTCAGATATTGTCATACTCTCTGCCAATACCGAAACCACCTTAACAACTGTGTATGTGGTGGAGAATCCAAAACGAAGTAGGATGGTTTGGCGAATGCTATTGGTATGAGGTAAGAACACAGCCTGGACCTTCGGGTCAACTTGATATGACTAAAACAGGAGCTATCCCGGGCCAAGTGAGTTTGCTCCTCCTATCGGACATGCTTCTTCAATACCATATTTGTTACTTTGTGATTGATTGGTGGCCACCCTCGATTTGATTATAGGAGTGTGTTTCGAGGTTTCTATTGGTAGCCGCTATGCATTACCACCAGTTCAAATGCGCAAAACTGTAGAATCCGACCTCGGGCATTGCCTCGTGTATCTTGTCATACGTCTTATTGAGCCCACTATGATTTTGGTTTATGTCGTACCTATGGAGTGCCCTGATAGCCCACCAATTTACGGTGGGATTTATAATACTGTATGCACTATGATGCCTATAAAAATGTGTTAAGGGCGATATGGGTAATGCCTTAATGCTAAATTAATTCTTTACTTTACTGATAGACACTACATATATAGCGTATATTACTTCATATAGATAGTTTAACGGGTCCTTAGGAGATGGAAAATCCTGAAACATCTCTTAAGTTATTGCATACACATTATACACTGGATAAGAGATGTGAAATATCGTAAACATCTCTGAAGCCATAACAATCATATTTACTTGTTGTTGATTTAACTTACATAAGATCATTTACTTCTAACTCGAGTGTTTTGTCTTTTCATTGTGCTCGAGTCAGCCCCAGCATTTCAGTGTTAAAGACTTTATTTCTCGAGGATGAAGACGTGGTTTGGTGTATTATATTACATGTAATTTCCCGCTGCATCATTTTTGGTATGTCGTTGTTTGTACTCTGATTATTGTAAAAATTGTGTAATCAAACATATATTTTAAAAAATCTTCATGAACTGTTATTTGATTATTATATATTATTATTCTGCTGTGAGATTCTATGTTTTATTTTTCCTTCTTTTCTCTTATTTTCTTACTTACCTCATTGACAATCCTCCCTTTTGAATGGTTTGAGTTAAACATGTGTCCTTTATTGTTGATTTAAACTGTCCAAAAAGGTGGGATGTCACATTTGAGGATGATATGCTTGAATTATGGTTTATTCAGATTTAAACAAGATTGTTTAAATAATGGTTTATATGATTTTAGATCAAAACCGTGTGATATTGATATGTTTAAATGCAATGGAAAATATATATATTATGCAAAACATGATTTTAGAGTTGGGTTTTCGTTTGATAATTTTTCAAACTTGGGAAAGAGTATTATGAATTTTTAAATGAAGTATAACACGTTGGGTTTAATAATTTATTTTAGAAAATATATTAAGAATTTGGATTTGAAATTTTGATATGTTAGATAACATGATCAAAGTAAATTTTTGTGAATTTTGCGGATTTTTCATAAGTGATTTGACATACAAAATAAATTATTTTGAAAGGAGGATCAAAATGATTTATGTATAAATAAAGAGGAAGGTTTTATTTGAAAAAATTTAAGTTTGATACTTATCAAAAAATTAAAGAGGCGGTTAGTTTTGAAAAGCATGGGAAAAGTTAAGGCAACCAATAAGAGATGAACTGTAGGCATGTTAGTTTATATAAGTTTAATAATTTAGTATTTAACCTAGAAAAATAGGTTTCACCTCTAATCAGAGTACCTTTCGCTCCCTTCCTTTCGCCTTCGACTATGTCGAAACCTCATTAAATTAAATTAAATACACATGGCATCACCTAGATGATACGTAGTGAATTGAAGAAAGGCGAAAGGCATGGTGTCGAAAGCATAACTTTCGATAAGGTTGATACCTTAGTTTGTTTTGAAAAGATAAGAGCCTGCCTTTGTTTTACTAAGCTTTCAACTTAGTCGATACGTATGTTTTTAAAAAGAAGTTTTATAATGGTTTTCGAAGGGGTTGCCATGTTTGTTTTAAAAGAAAACGGGGTTTTGAAGGCATTCCTTTAAATTATAAATAAATGCTTTTGAAAGAAGGG
This sequence comes from Allium cepa, assembly GCA_030765085.1. Lineage (NCBI taxonomy): Eukaryota > Viridiplantae > Streptophyta > Magnoliopsida > Asparagales > Amaryllidaceae > Allium > Allium cepa. Next base: position 106,537,143 of record CM060941.1, on the reverse strand, counting down.
GTACCGACCCAATCAAAGTCCTGCCGCCGGTTCTTGTGCCTTTCTCTTAGTAACGTACTTGTATTTGATATATATATATATATATATATATATATATAAGTACGTAATTCCCCTTTCTCTTAGGCCATTCTTCTATATCTTACTAAGGCTCGTATACGGATTTATGGGAAAGAAGACATGGAAGCAGTAAACGGAAGAGGAAATCTAGGTGAAGTAAGCACCACAACAGATGGAAATGCTCGACCTAACACCCGGAGGAATCAAGGTCGACAGGCTAACTCTAATCAAAATGTGGAAGCCAATGTGAGAGGCTGGAAATATTGGAGGAGCAAATCCTATGATTTCTGTTGGGAATAATTATGCCAAGCTAAACCGAGACTACACTAGTTTGGGTGGAAATCCATTTATGGGAACTGAAGATGCTATAGAAGTGGAAAATTGGTTGTTACACTGTGAAAGGATGTTCTCTAATTTGGGTTTAGAAGATGCGTAGAAAATAAGGTTGGCCTCTAAACAGTTGCAAGGGTCAGCAGTTCACTAGTGCAATGGAGTGACTGCTAGAGTTTTGGAGGAAGAGTTAACTTGGGCTGATTTCTAAAGGAGATTCGAATAGAGGTTTATTTCTAAAGGAGGAAGAGTTAACTTGGTTCGGGGAGACATGTCAGTTATCGAGTATGCAAATAGATTTGATGACCTATCTCGATATGGATACGTTATTATAGATACCGACATCAGAAGGATTGAAAGGTTCATTCAAGGACTAAGTCCCGAGCTTGCTAGGGCGAACCTGACTCATATCCGTGATCCAATAATGTGATGGTGGAGATGGCCATTCGCCATGAGGAGATGCTTGTTATTTCGCCTAGGGAGAAGCCAATTAATCCTAGAGATTTCAGGGGAAGAAGAGAAAGTTCATCAAAAAGAAAAGAGCCCAGAAATAAGATTCAACCAAGAAGTCAAAAGCTTATTTAGTCTACTACAAATGTGACAAGAAGGGTCATTTTGCAAACGAGTGCCAGTCACGCAAGAGGCAGAAGAAGGCTGCGGATAAGAAGAATATTAAGTGTTACAACTGCGATCAAGTTGGATATTACAAGAACTAGTGTCCAGAGCCAGTTAGGGCAGAAAAAGTGAAGGTTTTTGCTATTAGACCACCGTCTGCTTCCAAACCAACTGCAGTAAATAAGAGAAAGACTGTGAAGGAAGGTACATTTTTGATTCAAAGTATTCTAGTTAGGACACTATTTGATACAGGTGCATCGTACTCATTTATATCCTAGAGTATGATTGATAAGTTATGTTTAGAACCCACTTACCCTGTTTCTTCTTTAAGGGCTGCAAATCCAATAAGAGGGTATGCAACTCTAGGGATGAGATATGACCAGCTAGAACTTGATTTGTTAGGTCATATGTTTGCATGCAGTTTGTATGTTTATAATTTCATAGTTTTCGGGATCATTTTGGATATGGATTGGTTGGGTAGATATAAGGCTAGGATATTTTGCCAGGATAGGGAAATATCAATAAGGCACCCAGATAGTCATAAAAAGATAATTTTCTCAGTAGAGAATTCCGACCGAAGTGTTTGTGCTATGTTAAGTACCTTAGAAGCAATGGAGGAGCTAAGATAGGTTCAAGTTGCAAGAAAGTTTGTAGATATTTGAGTCGATTACAGGACTACCGTCGGAAAGAGATATTGAGCTTCGTATATATCTTGTACCAGGAGCTGAACCTGTCAATAGACCACCTAGCAGAATGACACCAACTGAGATGAAAGAATTGAAGGTGCGGCTAGTGGATCTAAATGGAAGGAATTTTATTAAACCAAGCAGTTCGCCTTGGGGAGTAGCTACGATTTTTGTGAAAAAGTCAAATGGATCATTGCGGATGTGCATCAACTACCGAAAGCTGAACGAAAGGACGATCAAGAATAGATATCCTTTGCCGCGAATTGACGATTTGTTCAATCAGTTGAGTGGAGCCAGTGTGTTTTTCCAATTAGACTTGGTGATCAGTTTCCATCTATTGAGAATGGTGGAGGACAGTATTCCTTTGACAGCATTTCGAACTAGGTATGGTTCGTATGAATGGTTAGTGATGCGATTTGGGTTGACGAATGTACCTGCTTTCTTCATGGACTTGATGAACTGAGTTTCCTGAGAATACTTAGATTGGTTCGTGTTAGTATTCATAGATGACATTTTGGTGTACGCGAAAGATGAGAGAGAGCATGAGAATCATCTGAGAGTAGTGCTGGAGACGTTGAGGCAGCATTAGTTAAGGACGAAATTTTCCAAATGTCATTTTTGGAAGAAGAAGGTCAAGTTTCTTGGTCATGTAATTTTCGAAGGAAGGTGTGGCAGTAGATCCATTTAAGATCGAAGCTGTCAATAATTGGAGGAGACCAGAGACGAAAACCAAAATCAAAAGTTTTCTCGGATTTGGTGGCTATTATCTAAGATTTATCAAACAAAATTCGCTGATGGCAGCACCTTTAACTAAGTTGGCCAGAAAGGATGTGAAATTCATTTGGTCAGACAAATGTGAGGAAGGGTTCCTTAAGTTAAAACATTTGTTGACCAATGCACCAGTGTTAGTTGTTCTAGATGGAAACCAAGGATTGGTGGTGTACGCTGATGCATGTGGAACAGGATTGGGAGCTATATTGATGCAAAATGGTAAAGTCATTACCTACGCTTTTCGAGAGCTTAGACCATGCTCATGATTTGGAGTTGGCTGCAATGACCTTCGCATTGAAGATTTGGAGACATTATCTCTTAGGGAAGAGATTTGAGCTATACACTGATCATAAGCCCTTAAGATATTTATTCTCTTAGAAAGAGTTGAATATGCAACAGTAGAGGTGACTGGAGTTTTTGGTTGCTTATGATTTTGGTATAGAATATACTCTTGGAAAAAGAAATAAGGTAGTGGATGCGCTTAGTAGGAAACATCATAATGTGGTGTTAGCTATGTTGACATAATGAAAGGATATAGAAGTTTTGGCTATGTGCAGTATAAAATCGAGATCGGATACTGATTCTAGTTAGAGTACGACTATGTTGGCCTGTTTAGAGGTTAGACCAGTGCTGGTCAAAATGATAGCTTCTAAACAGAAAGAGGATCTAAAGATAGCTGATAAAATTAAAAGATTCGAGATAGGATCTTAGATCGATGATCTTAAAGATTTTGGCATTGACCAGAAAGGATGATTGAGGAAGAAGGGGCGAATATGTGTTTTGAATGTAGAGAACTTGAGAAGATAAGTTTTAGATAAGTGTCATCAATCTAAATATACAATCCATCCTAGGGGAACCAAGATGTATCAAGATATAAAGAGAAGCTTCTATTGGGAAGGCATAAAGAGAGATATTGGCTTATGGGCTAAACAATGTGCTAACAGTCAACAAGTAAAAGCCGAACATTAGAAGCCGAGTGGGTTGCTTCAGCCTTTAGAGATTCTAGTTTAGAAGTAGGATTCTATATCCATGGATTTTATTGACGGGTTGCCATGGTCGAACAAGGGAAATCAAAGTATACGGGTTATAGTGGATAGATTGACCAAGTGCGCCCAATTCGTTCTAGTCAAGTCAACCAGAACAACACCTATTTTGGCGAAATTGTTCCTGAAGTGCATAGTTAGAATTCATGGAATTCGTAGTGGCATAGTCAACGATAGAGATGCATTATTCACTAGCAAGTTTTGGAGAAATCTATAGAGAGTACTAGGTACCAAGCTCAAGATGAGTACAACGTATCATCCACTGATGGATGGGCAGATTGAGAGAGTCAATAAGGTACACGAAGATTTATTGAAGGCTTGTGACTAGACTTTGGTGGATCTTGGGAAGATCACCTGCATTTGATTGAGTTTTCCTATAATAATAGTTTTTAGACTTGTATTAGAATGACGCCTTTTGAAGCTCTATATGGAAGGCCATGCAAATCACCCATATGTTGGTTAGAGACTGGAGACAGATTAGTCTTAGATCCAGATATGGTTAGAGAGGCGTCAGATAAGATTGAGTTGATCCACGATCGGATGAAGGAAGCTCAGTCCAGAAAGAAGAGTTACGTAGATAAAAGGCATAAAGACTTAGAATTCTCGGTTGGAGATAGAGTTTTCATTAAGGTGTCACCGATGAAGGGAGTGATATGATTCGAAAAGTCAAAAAAGCTAGCACCGAAATATGTTGGTCCATTTCAAATTATAGAAAGGATTGGAAAGCTCGCGTATAGAGTAAAATTGCCAAGCAATATGGTAGGTGTCCATATATATTTCATGTGTCTCACCTTCACAAGTATGTGCATGATCCCGAGACTTCTATTCCTCCATCAAGATTGGATGAGTTGATAGTAGAGCCTAATTTGACAATTATAAGACAACCAGTTTGGATTGTGGCGAGAGATGAGAAAAGATTAAGGTCCAGGACAGTCGAGTTGGTGAAATTTCAATTGAGCGACAATGAGAAGGAATGTACTTGGGAGACAGAAGACAGGATTCGAGTTACCTATCCTGATCTATTTTAAATGGTATGTCTATATTAGATTTATATAGATGATTGCTAGTCAGATAAACTAGTATTGTTGTTAGGAGTGGCGATTGCTATGATTAGTATTTATCCTTACTGAATTTCGAGGATAAAATTCTTTAAGGAGGAGAGCCTGTGACAACCCTAATTTTAAATACATTTTTCAGGATATTTAATTAGATAAATTGAATATAATAATGAAAATGCTAAGTGATAAGGGGATAGAGATTTGAAAAAATTTAAGTGGTCATGCTTATTAATTTAATTGGGTTAAAGATTGGTTTATAGAATAATTGAATTATGTAAGGGTATAATGGGATTTAACTACATTAACCTTACCTTTGTATATATGTGTGTGTTTACCCTTAAGTTATACACATTCATATTCATTTTCTTACAAAAATAAAAAAAAAAGTATGGAAAGAAGATCAGGTCAGCCGTTAAAAACAAAAGAAGAAGAGGAAATAAAAAGAAAAAAAGAAAATAATAATAAGGGGAATCAAACTTATCTCAATCTATTTCCTTATCAAAGATTAAGATGAAAAATAATTTCCATCTCTGTTTGTTAAATATATGTTTCGGATTTAAGTTTAAATTCGTATATATGATGTTTGAGGATGATATTCTTGAATTATGGTTTATTTAAATTTAAACAAGATTATTTAAATAATGGTTTATATGGTTTTAGATCAAAACCATGTGATATTGATGTTTAAATGCCATGGAAAAATTATATATTATGCAAAACATGATTTTAGAGTTGGATTTTAAGTTTGATAATTTTCCAAGCTTGGGAAAGTTTATTATGCATTTTTAAATGAAAATGTAGCATGTTGGGTTTAGTGATTTATTTCAAAAAAAATACTAAGAATTTGGATTTGAAATTTTGATATGTTAGATAATATGATCAAAGTAAATTTTTGTGAATTTTAGGGATTTTTCATAAGTGATTTGATATACAAAATAAATTATTTCGAGAGGGGATCAAAATGATTTGCTATAAATAAAGACACTACAAGAAAATCAGCTTTTGGTTGCAAAAATTGGTGGCGTTTGAATGTAAATGCAACTAATAATATTTCCCCTTATTATATAAATGCAACAAAAAATATTTCACTTCCCGCCTTTATAAAAAAAATTTGCGTTTGCCCAAATAAACGTAACCAAAAGATTACCGCCTTGTTATTCCTATGCTCCTTAGAAAAATTCAATTCTTTCCACTAAAATAAGCAACCCTAAATCAAATTCGTTCTCCAATCCAAAATTGTGATGATCAACTGTTCTAATCCTTGATAAGAAGCCGAATTTTAGAAGCAACAAGGCTGCCTTCGATTCCCATTCGAAAGAATCTCCAATGATCCGTATTTACCATAGTAATCTCTACTCGAGCTTCCTTCTTCTTTATTTACTTCTAATCTCTACCCGAATGATCTGTATTGTTGAATTCGTTATTGAATTCATTACGTGTATTAGAAAACGTACCATGAATTTGGATTTTAATCAGTCATGACTCATCTATTTTTGAACTCATTACGTGTAAAATTTAGATAAACACATCCATCTTTTGATAAGTTTCCAGCTCTATTGTGCTGTAGCAGGATTAACAAGCACTTTGGTGAAAATGAGTAAGTTTCCAGCTCTTGATACATGAATATGATAATGACTATGCCGATATTTTCTTCTGATGGAAAATGTTTGAGCAAAGCTATTAGACATTTAAAATTAATCATGTGGTGCTTAAGCACCATTAAGCGACGCAACATATTCTGTTAAGCTTTGCAATGTTTGATCACTAAATTTTGGTTGCAGTGGACGTGTTGATATCCAAGACTTCTTGTCTATTTATGACATAGGGAATTTCCATCTTGCTGAAAAGGTCAATTATCATCCTAAATATTTTGTTCTCTGTGTTTTAACATTTTCACATTTTTGTGTGTTATATAAAAGTACTGCTTGCAAACCTGGTACACTATTTATAACTTTCTGTGTTGTTGCTTTCACGTTTTATCTGACCTATACTGTGAAAAAATAAAATAAAAAATAAAATCTTGTATTTCCTTTGTTGGTTTGTATAAACCCAATAATAGATAATGTTATTTATTTATATAATGGCTCCAACCAAAAGTGTTTCAAGTTTATAAATAATAGAAAATATTTTATTCTCTGTGATTTTCCTCATTTTGCTTGGTAAGTAACTATCATTTACTTTGCGCTTAACAATGTTGTTCGCTTTTTTAGTTCTGTGTCTTGCGTTATTCTTCAATGCATGTTTACCAGCACATGGAGGATCATCATGTATATATTCATTAAGTCACATGCATTTTGGTGATCCAAAAGTATGGTATGGAGTTCCATCATATGCTGCTGCTAAAATTTGAGGATGCCATGAAAAAGCACCTACCTGATCTTTTTGAAGAACAGCCTGGTTTACAACATGATTTGGTACAATATTTTTACCAATTCTTTCCTTATTATTTATACTACATATATATTCTTAAAAAAATACCTCACATTATCATAATAATGCATCATTCTTATTAAACAACACTTTTGAATTGATAATCAGGTGACATAACTATAAGCGACATATAATGATCTTCACTTGAAATATATGTTAAGAAAAGAGATGGTTAAATAATGTATGTGTCAAAACATAGCAACCAAATGATCCTCACTATATTCAACTGCTCAAGTATGCAAATTGCCAATGCGTATTTGGAGATAAACTACTATAATGCCAGCTACACCAACCACTCTTTCCTTGTTTTCCATAATATAAAAATCCAAACCCACTAATCATAGCTGACAACCTTGATCGTAACTATAGCACATATAAAAAGACAAAAGCTGCAAAAGTGAGAGCAACCTAAAGAGAAAAGCAGTCATGGGTTATAATGGAATGGCAGTTTGTGTGACCAGTGCTTCTGGCTACATAGCCTCATGGCTTCTTAAGCTTTTGCTTAATAAAGGTTATATTGTTAAAGCTTCTATTACTGGCCCAGGTATTCTATGATTTTTATGTCGGTTTGGGATATATTGATTTTTGCATCTATGTAAAATTATGGGTTAGAATCCCAGAAACCAAGAAAAGAATGAAACTATATGTGAAAATGTACATCACTGAATAGACATTATCACACATGTTTCTATTTTAGCAAATCCAAAGAAAACCGAGCACTTGTTGGCACTGGATGGTGCAAAAGAAAGATTACAGCTATACAAAGCAAATCTATTAGATGATGGATCATTCGATTCTATTGTCGATGGATGCGAATGTGTTTTCATATTGCTTCACCTGCTTCATTCAGGTCACTAATCCTCAGGTTCATACGTATAAATAATATATTATGTTCACTCTAACTAACCTATATATGGACTATTCATTCTAGTATTTATATTTGAGTACTGTAATTTTGCTATAGGCTGAGCTATTTGAACCTATAGTGAAGGAACTCTAAATTTTCTAGCCTCTTGCAAGAAGTCAATTACAGTTAAAAGAGTGGTTGTTACTTCATCCATGGCAGCTGTTGAATTCAACATAAGGCCAAGAAATCCGAGTGTTGTTGTTGATGATACTTGGTTTTCTAGTCCTGACTTTTGCATAGCGTCCAAGGTTTCTGTCTACACACTTTTTTTTCTCATGGTTTAAATTTTTTGGAAAATGTTAACTTGTGGTGCAAGATGATGATGATGTGAATTAACTAATGTTTATAAAAATTAACTAAATTTATAATAATAATAATAATAATATATAATTAAGTTAACCGAGTTTTAATAATAATAGTATAAGTTAACTAAATTAATAAAAATTAACTAAGTTTTGTTAAAATTAACTAAACTTAAGTGAACTAAACTTTAATAATAATAGTAATATAACTAATTTAACAAAGTTTTATAAATGATGATGATGATGATAATGAATTAACTTGGTTTATAAAAATTAACTAAGTCTATAATAATAATAATACAATTAAGTTAACAAAGTTTAAATAATGATAATGATGATGATGATGATGATAAGTTAATTAAGTTAATGAAAATTAACTAAGTTTTGTTAAAATTAAATAACTTTTATAAAATTAACTAAGTTTAAGTTAACTAAAATTTATAAATAACAATATTATAACTAAGTTTGTGCACTGGTAGGGGTATTTTGAGGAATGGTAGTGGACAGGGGTAGTGATTGATGTTGTGAAAGAGGGTATGTAGCTGGGTGTTTTGATGTGGTATGAAGGGTTGTAGAGGGCAATGTAGGATGAAGTTGTAATTTGATATGAGTGGTTTTTAAGGGGATGATGAAGTACTGACAGAGGAGATTATGTGATTAGGTGGTGAATTGCAGTAAAGTCAGTAATGTAGTGTCACTGTTTCTGATCAGGTGGAAGGTTTGTGATATTGTGGTCTAGAAGTGATACTGTGGTCAGGTGATGACAATATTTGATGTGGTAAGAAATGCTTGCAGAGGTTGGTTTTGTGAAGTTGAAGTGATGTTTAGGTGGTTGTTGAACTATGGGTGGATGGAAGTGATATGGTGGTCAAGGGGTTTGTGTGCAGGTAGATGGTTAATTGAAACTGCAGTTTTTGGTTTTGAAGTGGATGGGCAATTTTGTTTGAAGTGGTAGGGGGTTTGATGGCAATAGGTACCGAAGATGTATGACAGTGGATTGTTTAAGTTGTTGGAAATGTTTGATGTGGTGGAAGTTGCAAAGTGGTGGTTTCAGGTAATGAGTGGCCAGTGACTGAGATGTAGGTTGGTGCAGTTTGTGGTTGGAGGTTGATGGGTAGTATTGGTGAAGTGTTTGTGATAGTGAAGTGGATGTTGATAAACAGAGGAGTAGCAGTGATCAAGGTGAGGTATTTATATATGTTGCTGATGGGTAAGTTGTATATAAATGGTGGAGCTGCAGTTTTGTAAATGGTTTGTATTGGTGGTAGTAGCTGTTAGTGGTTGATGTTTATGACAGTAGGATGTATGACAGGGCGGAATTGTAGATGAGATGGTGGGGTTGATGCACTGTGTATGTGCAGTGATAGAAGTATAGGAGAGGCTGTTGAATTGTGGGAAGTAGGCAAAGTTGATTAGAGGGGTGTGAAGTTGGATGGATGATACAGTTTGGCAGCGGAGTAGTTTGTGTATAATGCACTACGGTGTTTCTGGTTATATCACTGTGTAGGGTGATGTCAGTAGGGTGATTGTAGGGATTATGAGATAGTATGGTATGGATTGTGTGATGACAAATCTTCATTTTCATTTTATTCTTGGCCAAAACTAACATGCACATTATTTTAGTTTTCATATTCAGTTGTGCATATTCAGTTGAACACAAGATTGCACATATTCAGTGGTGCATAACTTTAGTCTTATTGTTTTCTCAGTATTGATGGTCCTCTCATTGTTATCTCAGTATTGATTATAACTTAAGTCTCAATGTTGATTATATTTTGTCTATAGGTAGGCGTTTCTAAAGAATGAGCAGTACCAGCACTAGTTTATCATACTTGTTAGGTAGTTTGCTTGTTTATTGTACTTGTACTTGCTTAGTTCAGATGTTTATGGTACTTTAACTGCAGCAGTAGCATATTGTTTGTGGTACGTAGTTCAGTTGTGTAAACTTGTATGTACGGTTAACCTTTTGTCTTGAAACAATTGTTCGGTTGTGTAAACTTCTACGTACGGTTAACATATTGTTTATGTTAGTGCTTTTGTTTATGTATTTTGTGGTTTTTAAATGTGTTTATGTTTGAATGTGTATGTATATATGTGTATGTATTTTGCAGTTGTTTAATGTGTATGTGTTTATGTATTATGTTCTAAGCTATGAACAAGATTGAACTGGAGGCAATTTATAGGCAGACCTGGAATATTTTTAGTAGCGTTTCGAAAACGCTACCAAAATATTTTTGAGTGGACCAAGTACATTTTGGTAGCGTTGTATACACGCTACAAAAAAAGAATTTAGTCGCATTTCATAAACGTTGCAGTAAAACGATTTATGGTAGCGTTGAAACAAGTGCAACTAAAAATCAGGTATTTTTAGTCGCGGCCTTTATAACAGCGTTTATCAAAACGCTGCTAAAAATTTTAGTAGCGTTTTTTGAGCACTACTAAATATCAAAATTCTTGTAGTGAGAGGAAGGTTTTATTTGCAAAAGTTTAAGTCATATACTTATTTAAAAATTAAAGAGGTGGTTAGTTTTGAAATGCATGGAAAAAGTTAAGGCAACCAATAAGATATGAACATGTAGGCAGGTTAGTTTATATAAGTTTTATTAATTTAGCATTTAACCCAGAAAAATAGGTTTAGCCTCTAATCAGAGTACCTTTCACTCCCTTCCTTTCGCCTTCGACCATGTCGAAACCCCATTAGGTAAAATTCAATATGCATGGTATCATCTAGATGATACGTAGTGAATCGATGAAAGGCAAAAGGCATGGTGTCGAAAGCATAGCGTCCGATGGGGCATTACTTTAGTTTGTTTTGAAAAGATAAGTGCCTGCCTTTATTTTACTATGTTTTCGACTTAATCGATACGGATGTTTTTAAAAAGAAGTTTTATAATGGTTTTCGAAGGGGTTGCCATGTTTTTTTTAAAAGACAAAGGGGTTTCGAAGGAGTTCCTTTAAATTATAAATCAATGCTTTTGAAAGAAGGGGTTTCGACCTAGTCGAAACCCTGTCGAAGATTCTTGTGCCTTTCGAGTGTATTGAAGTCATCAATATTGACGAAAAGGTTTTGTTGGTTTAAAGCTATATTAAGCCACTTTCTAAATTCTTTTGAAAGGGTTATGGGTTTCGAAGGCAACGGTTTCGAAAGTGTTTCGAAGCTATCCTTCAACATTTTAAATGTATGCTTTCTACTCTGTCGAAAGAGATGGTTTCGATGCCATAATAAATTCCCTAATATTTTTATGTATAATAAAGATTAGTTTTGAAAGAGATACTTTTGTTTATATTTGCTTTGTTCCAAATGATATTTTAAAAAGGTAAACCTAATAAGGTCGAAAAGGGGACTTTCAATGCTTTGGGAAGAGATACTTCCAATGGTTGTGAAGCTATGCTTCTAATAATTAATACAACACTTTATTATGGTCGAAAAGGTTTCGAAAGAAGGTTTTAAAAAGTTTTAAAGGCAGTGGCCTAATGTTTTGAAAAGAGATATATGATTTCGAAGGAGGCTATCTAATGAGGTTGAAAGTAAGGTTTTGAAGGTTTCGAAAGTATAGTTTTCAAACAATTAACCCAATCTATTTTAAAAGGAAAAACATGGCATATTAGTAAACAAAGTGTTTGAAATAGAACTTATGAAGAAGTCTAATAGGTTAAAGAAATTAACCAAGTTATATTGTTTGCTTCTTCATATATGTATATATTCACATTGTAATGAACCCAAAATGATATTATGGGGAAGGGCTAAATAACCAGTTAGATTGACTCAATAGTGAATATAAATTAAAGGTATTGGCAGGGGCCAATAGGTTCACGGTAAGCCCATGAAAACTGTGCAATGGAAAAGATATTGGTACAGGCCAATAGGTTCATAGTTAGCCCATGAAAACTATGTATAATTAAAGATGTCGGTTATATAGATTTATAGTTAGCCATGAAAACTATATTCGGATAAGAAAATGAAATATTGACAGATAGTCAATAGGTTTCTAGTTAGCCCATGAAAACTAGGGTAAAAGAAAGATATTGACTGTTAGTCAATAGGTTCCTAGTCAGCTCGTGAAAACTAGGATATATTGGAGTTACCGATAGGTTCATAGTAATCACATGAAAAAAATATAATTAGACAGGGAGTCTGTAAAAGTTTAACCAGTTATTAGTTAGCCCATGAAAACTATTAGGTTAATAGTAATTCTAGAAACTATAATTATGACAGATGGCCAAAATGAATTGGGGATGGGTAATTCATAATTGATTCATTTGATTTGCATATCATCACATAATAATATTTTGAATTGAATTAACCATTGTGGATGCAAGAGAACAGAAAATGGTTTATAAAGGTTTTAAGATAAAAGTGAGGGGAAACATTCCGCTAAGCAGCGTGGTCTCACTATATATCTAGACTGAATTGAGACGGTACATTACTATTCATACCAGACTTTATGTCCGACTCGAAGTTTATGTTTTCCCCTTGAACTCTCGGGTACTCAATTGATTTTGAATAGTTTTTGGTTTAAGGTTTTCAGGTACCTTTTAATACGAAAAAGCTTCCGGAGTCATGCAGAAGGCATGTAGTTATTTAAGTTCTTTCTTATGTGATTCTGTTGTGTTATCTTGTAAAGGCAAAATGGTCTATTGCCAGTATATACTCTGATCACTAAGGAGGCATCTTCAAATATCGCTCTAGGAGTATATAGTAATAATTATATTTTCCTAAATGTGGTTAACGTTGTGGGATTATATAATGAATGTTGAAATGAGTTTGGATGGAATGTGAAGGTTTTTTTGAAATTTTAAATTTTTTCCTGTATCCATGTATTTTTGTTATATCAATTTATCTAACATTACCATATTTGGTCGCCGATCGAGGATTAATAACTATGTATGACTACAGCATCTGTAGCTGTTAGTTTTGGGCCTCTAAGTGGGGGATGTTATAAGTTGGTATCAGAGCATTGGTTTATGGAAACTTAAGTAATTCAAACCTAAAAGATTCTCAAAACATAATCCAAGGAAATAAAAAATATCGATCGGGGATTTAGGTTAATGTGATAGTAACGTACTTTTATTTGATATATATATATAAGTAAGTAATTCCCCTTTCTCTTAGATTGTTCTTCTATATCTTACTAAGGCTCCTATACGGATTTATAGGAAAGAAGACATGGAAGCAGGAAAGGGAGGAAGAAGAAATCTAGGTGGAGGAAGCACCACAACTGATGGAAATGCTTGACCTAACACCGGAGGAATGAAGGTCGACAGGCTAACACTAATAAAAATGTGGAAGCCAATGTGAGTGGCTGGAAATATTGGAGGAGCAAATCCTATGATTTCCTTTGGGAATAATTATGCCAAGCTAAACCGAGACTACACTAGTTTGGGTGGAAATCCATTTATGGGAACTAAATATGCTATAGAAGTGAAAATTGGCTGTTACCCTGTGAAAGGATTTTCTCTAATTTGGGTTAGAAGATGCGTAGAAAAGAAGGTTGGCCTCTAAACAGTTGCAAGGGTCAGAATTTCACCGGTGCAATGGAGTGACTGCCGGAGTTCTGGAGGAAGAGTTAACTTGGGATGATTTTCGAAGGAAATTCGAACGGAGGTTTATTTATGAAGTTTCCAAGTCAGCATTGATGAGAAAATTTATGGATTTAGTTCGGGGAGACATGTCAATTATCGAGTATGCAAATAGATTTGATGACCTATCTCGATATGGATACGCTATTATAGATATCGACATTAGAAGGAATGAAAGATTCATTCGAGGACTAAGGCCCGAGCTTGCCAGGGCGACCCTGACTCATATCTGTGATCTCTGTAATGTGGTAGTGGAGATGGCCATTCGCCATGAGGAGATGCTTACTATTTATTCTCGAGAGAAGCCAATTGAATCCCAGAGTTTTCAGGGAAAGAAGAGAAAGTTCGTCAAAAAAAAGTAGCCTAGAAAGGAGATTCAACCAACAAGTCAAAAGCTTATTTGGTCTTCTACAAATGTGACAAGAAATGTCATTTTGCAAACGAGTTTTGATCAGGAAAGAGGCAGAAGAAGGCTATGGATAAGAAGAATATTAAGTGTTACAACTGCGATTAAGTTGGACATTACAAGAACCAGTGTCCGGAGCCAGTTAGGGCAGAAAAAGTGAAGGTTTTTGCTATTGGACCACCATCTTCTTCCAAATATACTGCAGCAGATAAGGGAAAGACTGTGATGGAAGGTACATTTTTAATTTAAAATATTTCGGTTAGGATACTATTTGATACCGGTGCATAATACTCATTTATATCCCAGAGTATGATTGATAAGTTATGTTTAGAACCCACTTACTCTGTTTCTTCCTTAAGGGTTGCAAATCCAATAGGAGGGTATGCAACTCTAGGGATGAGATATGACTAGCTAGAACTTGATTTGTTAGTTCATATGTTTGCATGTAGTTTGTATGTTTATGATTTCGTGGATTTCGAGATCATTTTGGATATGATTGGTTGGGTAGATATATGGCTAGGATATTTTGCTAGGATAGGGAAATATCAATAAGGCACTTAGATAGTTATAAATAGATAATTTTCTCAATAGAGAATTCCGACCGAAGTGTTTGTGCTGTGTTAAGTACCTTAGAAGCAACGGAGGAGCTATGTCGAGTTCGAGTTGCAAGAGAGTTTGCAGATATTTGAGCCAATTACAGACTACCGCCGAAGCGAGATATTGAGTTTCGTATAGATCTTATACCATGAGCTGAACCTGTCAATAGACCACTTAGCAAAATGACACCGACTGAGATGAAAGGATTGAACGTGCAGCTAGTGGATCTAAAAGGAAGGTGTTTTATTAAACCAAGCAGTTTTCCTTGGGGAGCAGCGATTTTCGTGAAAAAGTCAGATGGGTCATTGCGGATGTGCATCGACTACTGAAAGCTGAACGAAAGGACGATCAAGAGTAGATATCCTTTGCGTGAATTATTGATCTGTTCGATCAGTTGAGTGGACCCACTGTGTTTTCCCAATTAGATTTGGCGACCGGTTTCCATCAGTTGAGAATTGCGGAGGACAGTATTCCTTTGACAGCATTTCGAACTAGGTATGGCTCGTATGAATGGTTAGTGATGCCATTTGGGTTGATGAATGCACCTAATTTCTTCGTGGAATTGATGAACCGAGTTTCCCGAGAATACTTAGATAGGTTTGTGTTAGTATTCATAGATGACATTTTGGTGTACTCGAAAGATGAGAGAGCATGAGAATCATCTAAGAGTAGTGCTGGAGACATTGAGGCAACATTAGTTAAAGACAAATTTTTCCAAATGTCATTTTTGGAAGAAGGAGGTCAAGTTTCTTGTTCATGTAGTTTCGAAGAAAGTCGTGACAGTATATCCAGTTTAGATCGAAGCTATCAATAATTGGAGGAGACCAGAGACGGTAACCAAAATCAAAATTTTTCTCGGATTTGCTGGCTATTATCTAAGATTTATCAAACAAAATTCATGGATAGCAGCACTTTTAACTAAGTTGACCAGAAAGGATGTGAAGTTCATTTGGTCAGACAAATGTGAGGATGGGTTCCTTAAGTTAAAACATTTGTTGACCAACGCACCAGTGTTAGTCGTTCTAGATGGAAACCAAGGGTTGGTGGTGTATGCTGATGCATGTGGAACAGGATTGGAAGCTGTATTGATGCAGAATGGTAAAGTCATTGCCTACGCTTCTCGAGAGCTTAGACCGCACGAAGTAAGATATCCTACTCATGATTTGGAGTTGGCTGCGATGACCTTCGCATTGAAGATTTGGAGACATTATCTCTTAGGGGAGAGATTTGATCTATACACTGATCATAAGTACTTAAGATATTTATTCTCTTAGAAGGAGTTGAATAAGCAATAGTAGAGGTGGCAGGAGTTTTTGGTTACTTATGATTTTGGAATAGAATATACTCTTGGAAAAGAAAGTAAGGTAGTGGATGCTCTTAATAGGAAACATCAGAATGTAGTGTTAGCTATGTTGACAGAATGGAAAGATATAGAAGTTTTGGCTACGTGCACTATAAAATCGAGATCAACTACTGATTCTAGTCAGAGTACGACTATGTTGGCCTGTTTAGAGGTCAGACTAGTGCTGGTCGAAACGATGGCTTCTAAACAGAAAGAGGATCCAAAGATAGCTGATAAAATTAAAAGTTTCAAGGTAGGATCTAAGATCGATGATCTTAAAGTGTTTGGCATTGACCAGAAAGCATGGAATGAGCTATATTCGATGCCATCATAAATTCCCTAATATTTTTATATATAATAAAGATTGGTTTCGAAAGAGGTATTTTCGTATATATTTGCTTTGTTCCAAATGATATTTTAAAAAGGTAAACCCAATAAGGTCAAAAGGGGGACTATCAATGCTTTAGGAAGAGATATTTCTAATGGTTTCGAAGCTATGCTTCTAATAATTAATAAGTAACTATTTATTATGGTCGAAAAGGTTTCGAAAGAAGGTTTTAAAAAGTTTTAAAGGAAGAGGCCTAATGTTTTCAAAAGAGATATATGCTATCAAAGGAGGCTATCCAATGAGGTAGAAAGCAAGATTTCGAAGGTTTCGAAAGTATAGTTTTCAAAACAATTCACCAAATCTATTTTAAAAGCAAAACCATAGCGTATTAGTAAACAAAGTGTTTGAAATAGAACTTATGAAGAAGTCTAAATAGGTTAAAGAAATTAACCAAGTTATATTGTTTGCTTCTCCATATATGTATATATTCACATTGTAATGAACCCAAAATGATATTATGGGGAAGGGCTAAATAACCAGTTAGGTTGACTCAATAGTGAATATAAATTAAAGGTATTGATAAGGGCCAATAGGTTCACAGTAAGCCCATGAAAACTGTGTAATGGAAAAGATATTGGTAGAGGCCAATAGGTTCATAGTTAGCCATGAAAACTATGTATAATTAAAGATGTCAGTTAGACAGATTTATAGATAGCCATGAAAACTATATCCGGATAAGAAAGTGAAATATTGGTAGATAGTAAATAGGTTCCTAGTTAGCCCATGAAAACTAGGGTAAAAGAAAGACATTGACTGTTAGTCAATAGGTTCCTAATCAGCCCATGAAAAATAGGATAAAAGAAATGATATTGGAGTTACCAATAGGTTCATAGTAATCACATGACAAATATATAATTGGACAGGGAGTCCTTAAAAGTTTAACCGGTTATTTGTTAGCCCTTAAAAACTATTAGGTTAATAGTAATCCTAGAAACTATACTTATGACAGATAGTCACAATGAATTGGGATGGATAATCCAGAATTGATTCATTTGATTTGCATATCATCACATAATAATATTTTGAATTGAATTAACCATTATGGATGCAGGAGCATAGAAAATGGTTTATAAAAGTTTTAAGATACTAATAAGAGGAAATTCGTTCCGCTAAGCGGCGTGGTCTCACTAGATATCTAAATTGATTTGAGATGGTATATTATTTTTCATACCAGACTTTATGTCTGACTCGAAGTTTGTGTTTTTCCCTTAAACTCTCAGGTAGTCTATTGATTTTGAGTAGTTTGAGATTTGAGGTATTCAGGTGCCTCTTAAGATGAAAAGGCTTCCAGAGTCATGCAGAAGGCATGTAGTTATTTAAGTTCTTTCTCATGTGATTCCGCTATGTTATCTTGTAAAGGCAAAATGGTCTATTGCCTAATATATATTTTGATCACCAAGGGGGATCTTCATATGTCGCTCTTAGAGTATATTATAGTAATTATATTTTTCTAAACGTGGTTCACGTTATGGGATTATGTAATGAATGTTGAAATAAGTTTGAAATGGAATGTGAAAGTTGTTTTGAAATTTTAATTTTTTTCCATATCCATGTGTTTCTGGTATATCAATTTATCTAACATTACTGTATTTTATCGCCAAGGATTAATAACTATGGATGACTGCAGCATCCATAGCTGTTAGTTTTGAGCCTCCAAGTAGGGGATGTTACAGTATTTATCATTATAAGTTTTTGATTATGGTAAAATCAAATTTAAATCATTTTTACCTTTACCTTATAGTCACAAATTTCTTTTCCAAAGATCTCATTTTACATTTCAAACATTGATTTCTTTAATTAATTCTATGTTCTCATTCTTTTTAGATACGGTTCTCTTTTAAAGTGAAAAAAGTTGAGAATTTGAAATTTCAATTTAAAACATTTAAATAAATTTCAAAATCAGTTTTAAAATCATTTATTTTAATGGTAAATTCACTTATTTGAATTTGAAGTGATTTTATAAATGAGTTAAATTCACAATTTTCTTATTATACTTTATTTGACATTCTCTTATCTAAATTTTTTAATTTCCTCGTTGAGCTTGCAAAGTTGAGAATACAAATTTTCATGAGAATTTTCTTATTTTAACATTTCTTCTGTTAAACTCTATTTTTCACATTTTACGTTGACTATTTCTAACCTACTATCACTTAATTGTCCTAATAAATCAGCATTTATTTTCTTAATGTTTTTATACTCGTTATGCACATAACTACAAACATCAAAATCAAATTATGGTACCTTATTACCACTTTCGTTTGACTTGTACTAGCAATGTAGCATAAGTGTCATTCTTTACCGTTAGGTATGCATTGACTGGATCATTATCTTTTGTTGGACATAGTTTTAAGATGTTGTTATAATATGTAGAATACCTTTCCCTAATACCACAGTAATGTGGCAATGCTTAGGATTGAATATGGTGGAATGTATATAATCAGGGAATATAACAGTAAATTTATTCAGATAAGTAAAGTAATCATAAATCAATTTATATTAGTTCGGACCTCTCATCATAAGTTAAGTTCTAGAACTCCTTTATAATATTTCTAATAAATAATCCTTAGTTCACCTGAGAAACAGGATCTATAACTTCCAGAAAAATCGAACTGGACTTCAAGACAACTACCTGTAGACACTACAATAGGATTTCACAAACTTTTAATAATATATATATATATATATATATATATATCACTTTGGCTAGCTGTCACTAAATAGACAGATTTGTCAATAAAGTAGTACAAAGACTCCCAAAACTAGCACAAACTAATCATGGTGGAGGAATAAAAGCTAGGAGATTCAACATTATCATATTCTAAGGGTGATGAATTGAATAATCACTATTCGTAATCTTTATTTAAAACTGAAAGCGTTAGAGATTAGAGAAGTCCGAAACGAATGTACAAACGTAGAAAATTTGCTAGCTTCAGACGTAATTAAACCGTTGATTCTCTAGTCTAGTAGGTTTTAATGATTGTAGGGATATATTTGAAGAGTTACAACTATTACAAAAGTCTCAAGAATAAAGAGCAAGAGAAACAAGACGAAGAAAAGCAACTAGGGATGAAAATATGCACTGATCCGAGCACCAACCATAATCAATACACTAATTATTCATTGAATAATCGATATACCGACTATTTAATAATCGGTTGATTGATTATCAACCAATTAGTACACCAATTATTAATTAACTGATATATCAATTATTAGATAATCGATACACGATTATTTATTAATTGGTATACTGATTAGTTTTTTTTTATGCACTACTTGCTTCTTTGCTTATTCAAACACATTAAAAAAATTACAGAAAAATTTAAGAAAAATCTAAAAAAAATACCAGACGGTATTTTAGATGATGTGGCAAGAAGAGATTTGGATGTCATTTATGTGCTTTAACAATTTCCAAATTTAATCACAGGATAATCGACACTCAACACGTACTTGTAGATTTCTTCATTTTTGACCATCTTCAAGTGTTTCAACGAATTGTATATAATTTATTATCACCATAATCAGTCTTCCAAATCACTCTTATAGTTTCATTTTAGTTTTCTCTTGATAAATACATTATTTGAGCTCTCATTGATTTCCATTATATTTACTTTTCTATATCGGTGTTATTGTACCTGAAATGTCTTGATGAACCATTAGTAGCATTGTCATATGATTGTTATAATAAAAAATTATAACCATGTTCCTAAATAAAAGAAAAAGTTCAACCTCACTTAGGATGAACCTAAAATTAGGCTTAATACTTCTCATCTAAGCCTTAAAATTTTGCTTTAATCTTCTTCTTCTCTTTGAAAGTAAAAGTTTTATTCTTGAAATGGTTGGTTCTCTTTATCTCCCTTTAATTATCCACTATGAAAGATATCTCGTTTGGCTTTTGAGAATATGAGTATGAATGGTGAAGTGGAGCTTTTAGATGACCTGGCTAATCCATACCAATCTATGACCCTAAATTTCTTAATCCATTCCTTATCATACATCAAGTGATAAGTTATTTATAAAACATTATCCTTAAAACTAATTATTAAAAGTTTAATTTTATTTACTCAGTTATCAAATTTAACCCATTATCTAAGTGTCCATACACGTTTTGTTGATTAAACCCTATTCTTAAGTAATCTTATTAAATTAACTCAAATAATTTACTAATTAATTTAAATTTAGTAATTTTTTCGATATTATATACCCAAAAGTATGGATTGTTGAACCTTTCCTAAACAACTTCTCGATTTCAACCCTCAAATATCGGCATACATTTGTGTTGTTCTAGTTGAGCTAGTGGAACTCAATATTTTTCATTCCCTCTTAGCTCCTCCCTTCGCCTAAATATGACTAGGGGATGCCTCTAATATGCCACCTTATCCCTTGTTATATACACACACACATAGACAAACACACACACACACATAGTTCGTGTCTATGTCCCGAGGGGTGTGGTTAATGTACCTAAGCTTAAAATATGAGCAGTCTCCCGAGAGCTTTTTATTGAACTCTTGTCACCTGTTCTGTCATCCACCACTGATGTGGACATTAGACTTATCCTCCTTCCTATCATCATCATCGTCGAATTGGTCGGCTGCCTCCATGAGCATATATCCATTCTCCTAATGATAAAATTTGGCCAGGGTAGTGACCAGCGTGCATTGCATTTTCCTCCTCATTCCTAGGCTACGCCTGACTTCTAACTAGAGGGGAAATGACTAGGTTAATATCATCCACTTCCTTTGCTATGATGCTTTAGCATGTAATCAATATATAAAGGACCATAGTTTTTTCCCCTAGATTGCTTGATGTTAGTAAGTCGTTAGCCATCATAGGTCGTACTTTGGAAACGATGAATCGAGCCCTTAACTTGATGGAAATTTTCTCTTAAGATTTTATGTTATCAGGTCATAAGTTAAGGAACCATCGATATGTTACTACTGATTGTAGGGTGGAAAATGTATACATGGCGAAGTTACTGATTCGGCAAACCCTCCTGCTTGCACTTAATGTTGTAATGTGATCGAAGGAATCATCGGCGAAATCGTACTTTTTCATGGCTAGCATTACATATCGGCAAGCTATGTAAGCATCGAGAATATCCTTTGAGAACGGTTTCCCGTTACTATCGTCGAGGAGCCTCTTTTCTATTTTGTTGCATGCGTGGACACATTAGATTTCCCTCTTGAGATACACCACTTTTGTAACGACCCATAATTTTCTGATAAATAAAATATTAATTAATTAAGATTTTAGAATTTAATATTGTTAAATTTGTGATTTAATAATGAGTGGAATAACTAGAATGTAGTGTTAAAGTTAATTTAAGGTAATTACTAACTGTTTTAATGTAATTCCAATTAATTGAAGTGATCGTAAAGTTATAATTGATTATAAACTGTAAATAAGGAAAAACATTGAATGTTGAAATTATATGTGATAAATTAGAATTGGCTAATAATTAGAATATGATTTCATTGTGTTGTTTGAATGCTATTGATAACCATTTTAATCCAATTTCAATCAATTGATAAAATTGTAAGGTTATTTGGTTATAATCGTAAATAATGAAATAAATTGAATGATGTAATTAATGATGAGATTGTATGTAATTGATTTAAATAAGTTATTATAGAATATAAAAGCATTTTGGTAAGCAATTTATAAACCTTGGCTGTAAATAATAGGAAATGGATATGGATAATTATTATTAACGATTGTTTTATTTATCTTCTCATTAATTTATCCCTTCGAATATTGAATGGGTAATTAATGGAATTAAGGCAGTTGAATGTTGGAATTATATGTCAGCAACTGAAATAATCGTAAAGTTAATTTGGTGATAAATTGAAATAGAGAAATGAATCAAATGTTATATTAAAAAGGGAAATTATATGTAATTAATGGAAACTGAATATAATCAGGGCTGTGTAAGTAGTCATAACATTTGTTGTCGATGATAAACTTATAAATATGATTAAGTTAAGTTTAATAGGACATATGTCATTTATCGCCTATTTATTTAATCCATTGAAATTTAATTGAAAATCAGTTGCAATTAATCTAATTAATTATGGCTGTTAATATGAATTAAGGTGATAATTGTAGAATAGTGATATAATAAGGTGTAAAGCAATGTTAATTATATTCGTAAGATAATAGTTGATTCAGTAATAAAGGTGTAATCAAATGAATGAATCTATTGGGATTTAAAAAATAATTAACTGAAAGTTTATTGCAATTGCAATTGCAATTAAACACTGAAATTGTGCACTATATAGATTGCAATTAACATGGAAAATTTATCTAAAAAGATGATAAATTTATACGTAATAAATAACGATGAAAATTGTAAAAAAATTTACTTTAAATTTGAAAGTGATTTAATTAATTTAATAATGATTTATTTAACTAATGTGAAAATATCCATTTTGGCCATTGTGTTGGATTTCGGCGAAACCGGTTTCAACGGATCTGTAACAGTGAATTATTGTAGGATTTCAAATTTTGTAGTAATCGGACTTGTCGTTAGATCGTGCGGGCTCGAAACGCGTAGAAATCAATTTAATGAATTCAATTTGAAATAAGCTAATTTTAAAAGCTAACTTCTTCATACTATGGAATTAGGACTTGAAACATGTTCCATTGAGTTTAAAAATATCGAAAACATCTATTTTAATATATGGAATGACCCATTTCCATTTCGAAGGCGGAACGGGCTACTCGGGTCGTTATTGTCGTTCGAACCAATTCGATATGTTCATTCTTTCTTATCGGGTCTTGTCCATATAGATAGAATTTTCTAAACCTTAGCAGTCTTATTATTTCTTATCTCTTACATATCTGTCTATTCCACCTTTCCGCTTCTTCTTCCCAATGGCTGGAGATCAAAACCCAAATTCAATTTCAAAACCAAATCCAAAAATCAAACTCCTCAAAACTATGTCATATTATATATCGTTGGAAAGCTCTCGATGAGCGCAATCCACTGTTGTTGTTCATTTTTCGATTTGGTCATTGTTTGGCTAGAAATCGAGGATGAACCTCAGCCGTCCATATTAGGTTTTCGCGATCCAACGGTGGATCTTCAGTCGATCGACGATCGGGAAGTGTCGTTGGGAAGATGGTGTTGAGCGGGTCTTGGATCTTCCGTTCATTCATGTCAAGATGGTCACGATTTTCCAAAAATCGTTCATCTAAGCCAGCGACGACGGAGGGCATAGGCTGAGGCAGAGGAGTCGTGGTGGCCATGGCTGTGGTCGGCGTGGGGAGGGTAGGCTGGTGCGTGTGTCAGATCATGTTTGAACAGCATGTGGTGGCGGCGTTTTCCAGATCGAGGCGACGACCAAGCTTCAGATGCGAATGATAGGTCATGTGTTGGGGTTCTTCACGAGAACAGAGATGCTAACGTGGTCATTTGTGAGTGTTAATTTATTTTATTTTATTTTATTTAAATTTCAATTTCAACTTGTTTTAACATGTGTTACTTTTACATACATGCTTAGATTTACGCGCGGTTTGTTTCCTTGGGATCGTATCGAAATTTCGAATATTATGGAACTTGTTTGGACAAATTCTGAGACTGCTGAATTTTGGGCCATTATTTGGTTTTAAATCAACTGAAAATCAAAGGTGAGTGTTTTAACCCACCCACGAATACTAAATTATCTTATGTTAGCTAAATTTAATTAATGATACGATTAAAAACTGATTGGTTGCTGTTTGATATATTTTAAATTGTCATACCAGTTAAATCTGACTTTTATCGAATTTAATTGTCATTTAATTAGTATTGAATATAAACTGCAAGTTAAATACCTGTTAATGATAACCAGTAAATTGTTGTTAGTTATTGGTTGATTTGGATGATGATTGTGATGTATGTTCAATAGTTGATATTTGGATGATTGGATGGGCATTTTCGATTGACATTTTGGATGATTGGATGTTTATTTATATCAATATCTCTGTTATCCCTATGGCTTGAAATGATATATACCCGAACGATCTTATAGATTAAGGGGAAATGGTTATGGGTTGAAATGATAAACCCAAGCGGTTTCATTGATTTGGAAATGTTCATTTTGATACTGGTTGAACGGATATATGTCCATATTATTTCTTGAATTTGGATTATTAATTGTAATTGATTATTTAAAAGGTTTAAGTTAATTTAAACTTCAGATTTGTTTAATCAAAATGATTAATATTGATATTTCGAATTATCTGAAATCTTTTAAATAATTATATCCACTTTGTACACTTTATAGGAGATGGAAATCCTGTAACATCTTTGAAACATTTGCACTAATATTTTATATTACTTGTTCGAATTTGACTTACATAAGATCTTTTTGTTCTGACTTGAGTGTTTTGTCATTTCATTACACTCGGGTTAGTTTGAGATTTTTCAATGTATTGAAGACTATTTTTTGTAGGACGAAGACGAAGATTTAGTATATTATTGCTATTTATTATTATTATCCCACCTTATATTGTGTTCCGCTGCATTATTTTTTTATTTCTAATGTATGTATAACTCTGATTTGGATTATAAAGTGTAATCAAATGTTATTTTGTAAAACAGTTTAATGAACTGTTTATTTGATTATTATATTTTGTCATTCCACTACGAAATTATGTGTTTGATTTTCTTTCTTTTCTTTTATTTTCTTATTTACCCCATTAATAATCCTCCCTTTCTAGTGCTTTGAATTAGACATGTGTGGTTTATTATCGATTTAAACCGTCCAAAGGGTGGGTATTACAGTTGGTATCATAGCTTTGGTTCAGACACACTTTAGCCTATTGGGGTTAACTCATTAGAGATATGATAGTAATATCCTAAAATGAGTTTGTCTGAGTGTGTGTGTGTGTGTGTATATATACGAGGGAGAGCGTATTTGTTAGTGTTATAAAATGTTTGTATAAGTTCTGAAATGAAATAATTTTTCTAATATCATATGATATATATAGAGGAATAAATATTTATAACTAATATAGTTATTTGTAATGTGTTTGTTTTATGAAATGGTAATATTTAATTATTTTCATTTATTGTTGATTTGTTGTACTTAGTTAGTTTATAAGCATTGGCTATTATTGTTGATTTAATTTATGGACTAAAGACTAGTTTGATAATGGTGGATTAAAGAGAATAAAATGAATAAATAGGATTTTTTATGAAATAAGTTATAACTGTTGTAATAAATGATCATAATATAAATTGTGATAACTTTAAACTCGGATAATGTTTTATAAAAGAAGTTAAGCTTTTATAAATTGGTTATAATCTGAAGGAAATTCCTTATGAAATGATTCGCAAATAAATGTACTATTAAATGAGAAATATTGCATGTGAAAATGAATGTAAATTAAAATTTAAGAGAAATATAAGCAATGTTATGAGAAAGAATATATTTATGTTTTGTATTAAATGGAGAAATAATTTGAAACAAATATTAAAGTGTGAAGTGATATTTATATTAATCAACGAGATTAATAATGAATTTAATTGAAATGTAATTGTGATGAAATAGATTTGGAATAAATATGTAAGTTGTACGTATATTGTTTTGTTTGCATAATTAATTTGATCTGGATTCGAATACACAAGTTCGAGGTGGATTACACCATTTCGTGTTAGGATTTTTCATTCGATTCTTGATGGCGAATATTTTCATATGGATTTTGGCTTAATTCTAGAATTTCTCTATCATAGTGTATACCTATGTAAGGAGAAGGATGGTTTCTAGCGGAGAAACCTTATCGATATCCGCATTAAGGAAGTCGAATGAACAATACTAGTTCGAAAGCGAACTTCAAGCGATCGAACGTTATTTTGCGTGATGATGACATATGTACATCTTATGTTATAATATTATTGAAATGATTTGACTCTCAAATTGAAAGTTTTTGAGTTGCATATCTTTGTAATTTGAATTAGAAATTTTCTTTTATGCAAAACTACTATTAATTTAAAACCATTTAACTAAACCATCTTTCTTTTATTTCATCTTATTCAACTATTTTATTTTATTTTACGTACAAAACTATTTTACAAACTATCTTATATACAAAACTATTTTATATACAAACCTATTTTATAAACTATTTTGTGTATACAAAAATATTTTGTAACAACTTTATGTACAAAACTATTCTAAATTCAGAACCTTTTATAAAGCAAAGAGTTCAATTCCATAAGGCTCTTCATGCAGCGAAAATGATTTTTTGAAGAAAAATTTGATTCTTATATAAGATGGACTTTATATAAGTATAAGGTGATTTTTAAGACTATTGATTTTGGAAATTATTTAATCTGTGATAGTCGAAGTTATGATTTGAAAAGGGTATTATATATGGTATGTTATATTTTGAAGTAAAAGATATAGGGAAGTACCCTCCGCGAAGAAGTATAGTATGATATGTTATGACTTAGATAGACTTAGGGAATCTAGAAATGGATTCGACCGATAAACCCTAATTTACTAGGGTGAACTCAGAAATGGATTCGAACCAATATGGTTGTCTGGACTTAAACTCATGAGTTCCTCGATTTTTTCAGGGTAGATGGTTCTTTAGTTTACCCAATGGAGGCGCTTTCGATTCTAGGATCTGTTGATTATGGATCTTCTGGGAAGGAAGTGCATTCATTACGTAAATCATTAAATCAGCAGTTACCAGTGCAGCAGAGATCGATGGTCCCTTGTTTACGAAATGGTTACGATATTTTTTTGGAATCCGAAAGGTGGAAGGATCTTCTGGCAAGTTTTGTGTCCATTGTGTAAACACAAGATCAGCAGCGGGCCACTGCTATCGTAACATCATCATTCGACATCATATTTTGAGCGGTAGTTCTTGTACCTGTTTTTAAGTGATTTTCACTGGGTGTTGAAACAAGTCTACTAGGTACTTGGAGATTTTTAGTCTTACACCTGATCAACGTACGACTAGAGTCTGCAAGAATGAGGCTTAACTTGTTAAAACATTGAGTTATAGAAGTATTTTGATAAAGTATTATATAAAAGATATTTCGGTCATTTTTTTCATTTCTACATAATTTTAAATGTTTAAAATATTGTTCGTTTATGTACAACATGGTTTAATAGTAAATTATTAGTGTTGTAAATATTGTGACAAGTTATTAATTAAATAAGGCATATTTAAAGTTAATGATTATGATTTATTAATGATGTTTAAAAGTATTTTGAGATTAACACGAATAAAATTTATAAATAATGGATTTAAGGTTTTCAATAAATTCTTTTAAATATAAGTAATGATGTAAATAATTGTTTCAAATAGTTTACAAGATATTTACAAAGATGTTATTATTTTTTATATGGTATTTATAAATGAAGCAAGAAATTTTACATATGAAATTTTTCCATAAAGTAATAAAGTATTAAAGATGATTGATTTGAAAATCAAGTTTTCAAACGAATATTTCAAGTAAACTTTATATAAATTTCTTTGAATGTATAATTTAAAGATATAATATAAATGGAGAAAAAATGATTTGTGAAGTTTTATTTATAGTAATATACTTGACCAATAAATTTGAATCTCTATTTTGGAACTATGGTTTGAAATATTTGCATGATTTCGAAGCACTAACAGTAAATTTATAGATCTATTCACTATTTGAATTTTTGTATTAAACCATAATAAATGTTTTTCCATGATTTGAATAATCATTTTAAACAAGTGTGTAAAATTAATTACGATGATATGAAATTTTATACTTTGATTTGGATATTTAATGTAAGATTTGAGTATATTATCAGTTTCAGTTTAATAATCTATTGTTATACCTTTTTTTTAAATGAGCCTAATAAAATCTTATCATAATGTTTTGATATAAATTTCTATCATTGTTTGAACTTTTTGGAAAATTCATGCATAATGCTATGAAGTTGTTTCAAAATTATCTTATATTCTTACTAAGTGAATGAGGTTTGTTTTAATTGAATTTTTAGATGTATTGAAATATTTCATTTCTCTTCAAGGGCGAATACCAAAACCTTGTGTAACATTCAATTATATTCCTAAAATATATTTTTAACTTATTAGAAGTGTTTAATAAGTTGAAATGTTAATAGAATATGTAATGGACTATTATACAAGTAAAACTAAAGTAATGGAAGTGTTCAATGGAATTATATCTATAAATAAAAAAATTGATATAAGAAATGTTATGAACATAAGTTAATAATGTGAAGTAAACTGCAATAAAATGTATGTAATACTTAAATAATGAATTCATTGATTATATTAGATATTGAATGAAAAATAATTTATGTAAGTACATGAAAGAAAGAAAAAGACATTGTATGAATGAATGGAAATAAAATAACGGGTAAATAATGATGTGAAAAGAAACCAATTGAATATTATTAGTTGTTTTGGCTTATGGGATGTTTGGAAATGATACTTCTAATTGTGTAAGGTTGTATGGAGAGTCTATTAAGTAATTATCCAAGGCCGTTGAGCGTAGGGTACACTTGATAGTTTATTTATCACCTTGCACGATTAAAGGTTTTTGAACTAAACAAAGCATTGGTTTTAGTTGCTATGGAAGGATGGTTCATTTCTTTGGTTGCATAAATGGTTGTATTGTTTGTTTGTATATGTTTTATAGTGATTTGCTTTTGTTGCAAATTGAAACAACTTAAATATTTCTCTTTTTATATAATTATTAACCTATTTTGGATCGTATAAGCAAAATACAGGTTTACGGAAGCAATTGCCACTACTTTTGTTTTCATAAATAAGCTTTGTTTGCCCAACAAATAGGTACATTTTCGGGTTACGGTATTCTAGCGATATTATATCGTTTTCCATGGTTTGAGATATTTATTTTGAAATATGATATATATATATATATATATGTATATGGTTATTATTAATGATATTATTACTTTTCGGACCTCTCCGTACAAAGGAGACTCTGCCGAAATTTTCTATGAATTTTTGACCTAGAAATTTTGTGAAAGTGAAATATTTTCCAACTTTTATTTACTTGGATATGAAGATTTAATTATGATTAATTAGTATATTTTATTTAAAATACTTAATTATGTAAATTAATTGTTTATAAATTGAATACTTTGAATAAAATATATTAATTCCTTAATTCTTCCCTTTTTCCTTTTCTAGAACAAAATGTTTTGAGTGGAGGAGAGTAAAATATTAATCAATTAAGATTTTATAATTTAATATTGGAAGAAAACTAAAATTTGTGATTTAATAATGAGAGGAATAAACAGAATGTAGTGTTAGTAAAGTTAATTTAAGGTAATTGCTAACTATTTTAATGTAGTTCCAATTAATTGAAGTGAATGCAAAGTTATAATTGATTATAAACTATAAATAAGGAAAAACATTAAATGTTGAAATTATATGTGATAAATTAGAATTGGTTAATAATTATGATTTCATGATGTTGTTTGAATGCTATTGATAACCATTTTAATCTAATTTCAATCAATTGATAAAATTGTAAGGTTATTTGGTTATAATTGTAAATAATGAAATAAATTGAATGATGTAATTAATGGTGAGATTGTATGTAATCAATTTAAACAGTTTATTATAGAATATAAAAGCATTTTGGTAAGCAATTTATAACCCTTGGGTGCAAATAATAAGAAGTGGACATGGATTACTATTATTAACGATTGTTTTATTTATCTTCTCATTAATTTATCTGTTTGAATATTGAATGGGTAGTTAATGGAATTAAGGCAATTGAATTTTGGAAGTATATGTCGGTAATTGAAATAATTGTAAAGTTAATTTGGTGATAATTGAAATAGGGAAATGAATTAGATGTTATATTAAAAGGGAAAGTTATATGTAATTAATGGAAATTGAATATATTAGGGCTGTGTAAGTAGTCATAACATTTGTTGTTGATGATAAACTTATAAATATGATTAAGTTAAGTTAAAGTTAACGTTTTTCATTTATCACCTATTTATTTAATCCATTGAAATTTAATTGAAAATCAATTGCAATTAATATAATTAATTATGGAAGTTAATATGAATTAAGGTGATAATTGTAGAATAGTGAGTAAAAAGGTGTAAAGCAATGTTAATTATATCTGTAAGATAATAGTTGATTCGGTAATAAAGGTCAAATCAAATGAATGAATCTATTGGGATTTAAATTATAATTAACTAAAAGTTTATTGCAACTGAAATTAAACGCTGAATTTGTGCACTATATAGATTGCAATTAATATGGAAAGTTTATCTAAAAAGATTACAAATTTATATGTAATAAATAGTGATGAAAATTGTTAATAAATTTACTTTGAATTTGAAAGGTGATTTAATTAAGTTAATAATAATTTATTCAATTAACGTAAAAATAGCCATTTTGGCCACTGTCTCGGATTTCAACGAAACTAGTTTCATCGGATCCGTAACATTGAATATTTGTAGGATTCCAATTTCGTAGCGATCGGACTTGTCGTTTGATCGTGCGGGCTCGAAACGCGTAGAAATCAATTTAATGAATTCAATTTGAAATAAGCTGATTTTAAAAGCTAACTTCTTCATACTATGGAATTAGGACTTGAAACATGTTCCATTGAGTTTAAAAATATCGAAAACATCTATTTTGATATATGGAGTGACCCATTTTCGTTTCGAATGCAGAATTGGTTTTTCGGGTCGTTACTATCGTCCGAACCAGTTCGATATGTTCATTCTTTCTTATCGGGCCTTGTCCATATAGATAAAAATTTCTAAACCCTAGCAGTTTTATTATTTCTTATCTCTTATGTATCTGTCTATTCCACCTTTCCGCTTCTTCTTTTTCCCAACGGCTGGAGATCCAAACCCAAATTCAATTTCAAAACCAAATTCAAAAATCAAACTCCTCAAAACTATGTCATATTATATATCGTTGGAAAGCTATCGATGAGCGCAATCCGCTGTTATTGTTCATTCTTCGATTTGGTCATCGTTTGGCCAGAAATCGAGGATGAAACTCGGCCGTCCATATTAGGTTTTCACGATCCAACGGTGGATCTTCATTCGATCGACGATTAGAAGGTGTCGTTGGGAAGATGGTGTCGAGCAGGTCTTGGATCTGCCATTCAATCGTGTCAAGATGGTTGTGATTTGCCAGAAATCCTCCATCTAAGCAAGCGGCGTTGGAGGGCATAGGCTGAGGCGGAAGATTTGTGGTGGCTATGGGTGTGGTCGGCGTGGTGAAGGTAGGCTGGCGCTTGTGTCATATCATGTTCAAAAAGCATGTGTTGGCGGCGTTTTCCAGATCGAGGCAGAGGCCAAGCTTCAGATGCGAATGATAGGTCGCGTTCTAGGGTTCTTCACGAGAACAGAGATGCTGACGTGGTCATTTGTGAGTGTTAATTCTTTTTTTTTATTTTGTTTAAATTTCAATTTCAACTTGTTCTAACATATGTAACTTTTACATACATGCCCGAATTTGCGCGCAATTTATTTCATTGGGATCGTATCGAAATTCCGAACATTATGGGACTTGTTTGGACGAATTCTGAGACTGCTGAATTTTGGGCCATTATTTGGGATTTAAATCGACTGAAAATCAAAGGTGAGTGTTTTAACCCACCCACGAATACGAAATTATCTTATGTTGGTTAAATTTAGTTAATGATACGATTAGAAATTGATTGGTTGCTGTTTGTTATATTTTAAATTGTCATACCAGTTAAATCTGACTTTTATTGAATTTAATTGTCATTTAATTAATATTCAATATAAACTGCAAGTTAAATACCTGTTAATGATAACCAGTAAATTGTTGTTAGTTATTGGTTGATTTGGATGATGATTGTGCTGTATGTCCAATAGTTGATATTTGGATGATCGGATGCTTGTTTTCGATTGACATTTTGGATGATTGGATGTTTGTTTATATCAATATATCTATTATCCCTATAGGTTGAAATGATATATACCCGAATGATCTTATAGATTAAGGAGAAATTGTTGTGGGTTGAAATTATAAACCCGAGCGGTTTTCATTGATTTGGAAATGTTGATTTTGATATTGGTTGAAATGATATATGTCCATATTATTTCTTAAATTTGGATTATTAATTGGAATCGAAATATTTAAAAGGTTTAAGTTAATTTAAACTTCGGATTTGTTTAATTAAAATGATTAAGATTGATATTTCGAATTATCCGAAATCTTTTAAATTATTATATCCACTTTGTACACTTTATAGGAGATGGAAATCCGTAACATCTTTGAAACTTTTGTACTAATATTTTATATTACTTGTTCGGATTTGATTTACGTAAGATCTTTTAGCTCTGACTCGAGCATTTTTTTTCTTTTCATTATGCTAAGGTCAGTCTGAGCTTTTTCAATGTAATAATGACTATTTTCTGGAGGACGAGATGAAGATTCAGTATATTACTGCTATTTATTATTATCCCACTGTATATTGTGTTCTGCTGTATTATTTTTTTATTTCTGATGTACGTATAACTCTGATTTGAGTTGTAAAGTGTAATCAAATGTTATTTTGTAAAACAGTTTCATGAACTACTTATTTAATTATTATATTTTATCATTCCGTTGTGAGATTATGTGCTGGTTTTTCTTTCTTTTCTTTTATTTACTTATTTACGCATTAACAATCCTCCATTTTGAATGCTTTGAATTAGACATGTGTAGTGTATTGTCGATTTAAACCATCCAAAAGGGAGGGTTGTTACAACTTCATCACGAATGCTCGCCCCCCTCCTTGTGGTCTGCTGGCTCCTTTGGATAGTGAATATGATCCTCATCCATCCCGAGGTTCACATGATGCTTTAACTTGAGTGCACAACTTGCACGCATTCCAAGGGCCATTCGTTGCTCTACCTAGGTTGTGGCATCTGTGATCATTCCAGTTATAGGATCTTGATCGAAGTCATTGTCTTCTATTAGAGATAGATCGGTTAATTTTACTCTCCTTGGACCTAGATTTGGCTATGTGCTCTTCATTGTCGTGATTCCTCCCATGGTTCGGGCAACCTTAGATTTATGTGTTTGTTATGATTTAAATCCTTTGAATGTGAGCTAGAGATATTAATGAGTTCTATTGGTGGTATATGAGATTAAATTTTAAAGTGGTTCGATCAGATGATCTACTTCCACTATGTTTCTTCTCTTTTATAGCTTTTACAACTTGATTAATAACAAGGGAAAAAAAGTGGCTTGCTATATATATATATATATATATATATATATATATATATATATATATATATTGTTTAATCCTTTATGTCACTGCAGACCTTTCTAGATAAATAGCTGACTGAGGTAATGGTTGGAAGGTCCAGATGCGTATCTTGCCTTTCATGTATCCTTGAAGCCATTAAATGATAAAGAATGGTCCAAATGCCTCCTTCTGAACCCTTTATTGCTGTCGACCAGTTTGTATAGAGATTGACATAGATCACTATCCCAAGCAACATGCACTTGTCAGGCTATCAAATGTCAAAGTATGATACAACTAGGGGTTTCGATGCTAATTTATTTGTCATATCTATTTTTCGCTCTAAGTGACTTCGAATCATATGTGATCGGATGTGTGAATGTAGGACTACGACACAATCCGTTGAGACTGGGCAATGTGGCTAATGTTACACTTCGTTATAGTTGTGGAATAAACGGAGTGTTTGCAACTTTGTTGGCGTGCAATCAAATGTCGTTAATGGCTATGTAGAATCCCAATTGGTGGTGGCAAGTTATAGTAGTGTTTGGGGTCGGAGTATCAACGGGCTAGTTTAGTCGGTGAGGTTAACCCATGTTGTGTTGCGAGGTTTGGTTCAGATAAGAAAGTGGACCGTGACTTTTAGGCGAAGTGAGTCGAGAAGGATAGTGAGATGATTTGGACTTATTGTTGTGAGGTCACATATCTAGCTCTTCTTCTTATTGGGCCACGGGTATTAAAGAAAAATGTGTACGTACATTGGTCTGTATATACATAATAAATAAAATAAGTGGAAATTATGATGCGTCCCTTATTTTCAAACTTAATACCAAAAAACCCTTTCTCAAAAAAAGGTTTCACGAAACACTCATCCAACTATTTTCAACAAAATTGTGCGGTTTGTGGTGTAAATATTCCGATTAAGACTGCAAAAGTTTACAGTGTAGACTAAACATTTTTGTTACAAATAATCATATGGATTTTTGGTGAAATACATTTTTGAGAAGAGGTGTAAGTGAATTTTTGAATGTAACTTTTATTACAGAATTAGATAAATGGAGAGGGTTTCATATCTGGTGCTATGTTTTGTTACTGGAAAGTTGTGCTAGACCCGTATTTTTAGGCCTATGCCATTTAGAAGCTTTGTAGATAATATAAACTATTTTTCGTCCAAAGCAATAAAGAAATACTTTTAACTTGTTATATATATATATATATATATATATATATATATATATATATATATATATATATCGAATATCAAAATAAACAAGCACAATGTACAAAATTATGAGATAGTATTAGATTGAGTTCCCAGCGACAATGGAATTAATTAAGCCAGTTCTAAGACCAGACTAGTTAAATACCCTCTAAGGACAATCTTTTTCTACGTAGGCAAGAGTTGGGTAGAAAAGATAATAATCGATAAAAAATTATAATCAAATAATTATAGTTGCTTTAATAAATAATATGCATTGGTTCAATTTGCTGTGCATCCATTCACCTTTCATGAGATAATGAATTCATTTATGATGAAAAACAAAAATATTAGAGCATCTCCAGTGAATTACGCACGTAATATTCAAGAGGCTGAATATTACGTGCGTAATCGCACACGAAGTTCCAGTGGTCAGACGCTCATTTTTATGTATGCCCAAACCCAATTCAGAATCCTGAATCACAAACGTAATATTACCCTTAATATTACGTTTGTAATTGACGACTGGAGTGTGAATTCATAATACTACATGCGTAATATCGACTATTGGAGATGCTTTTACAAATATTTTTTTGCTTCTTATTTATGTACAAATATTTTTTGCTTTATGTAGTTGCCTAGAATATTACATATTTTTAGTTCAAAGAACAACTTAGTCATTCACACCATCAATCGGTAAATGCGAATAATAGTCTCTTTGGTAAATGCGAATAATAGTCTCTTTGTATTTATACAGAAGCATGTTTATATATTTCCCGATATGTGACTATTATTAATTGAACCAACTATGTGAGCATAATTTCGGTTGGCATGGCGGTTAAACACATATGTATAAGTTGAGATTCTAGCTCTGACTGTTAAATTTTATTAGTTTAGAGAACTACTTGATTATTCACAAAAACAATTGATCAATAAAAAACAGTCCCTTTGTGTTTATACAGGATCATGGTTATATATTTCCCAATGTGGGACTATTATTTCCATTATAGAGCAATCCAGCTTGTAGAGTTACCGATGCTATTAACATTAAAATATATTTGTTGTTGGTATGTTAACATAAAAATATGTTTGTTGTTGGTATTTCAGTATGGAGTTTCGTTAGTAATGTTGCTAATTTAACACATCATGACATCCATTAGATCACTCTCAACACTTGTTTTGTTCACTTTGCCTTCTTTATACCGGAAAAACTGAACAAAACAATCCCACGTCTAGAAACACCTGAACCAAACACAAAGCCAGTTTTAAAATAAGTAATCATTCGTTAAAAAATAAGATAAATAAATTCATACATATTAAAAAGGCAACCACTTTGATTAAAACGGCAGAGTGGTCGTCGTTTTTAATATGCTTTAAAACATTAATCTGATCGACGTTTCAACGCATTAAAATGGCAATTTTTTGCCGTTTTAGTAACCGCTCATTCGAACTAGATCACCAGCCATGGACACTAGTTTTGTCTAGTTTTTTGTAGAGAAGAAGTCATATCTAGCTGGGCTGCGACTTGGTTAGCTGCTTTTTTGAAGTGAACAAGCCACAATTGGGTATGCGCTTACCTTTGGAAGATACAACTAAAAAAAGCACTAAAAATTTGAGATACTAACAAATGTAAAGAGATCCATTGAACAAAGGAAGTGACGGTTGTTTGTTTTGTTTCAGGGAAAAAAAAGGTTAATAAGTGGAGAGATGATAAGTGGATAGTCCAAGTGTTATGATTGGGTGCATTTCTGATGAGGAAGCAACTCCTTCCTTAAGTTAGATGCTAGGTCACATTAAAGCCAACTCGGCTGCACAAGCCTTTTACTATTCCAAAATATATAGTAGGTCCTTCAAATAATATTCATTTCAAGAAAAGCTCATGTTGATTTTGCCTACAACTATTAATAATTTGTTTGTGACCCTCACTAAGACTCCCAAGCTAAAAATATGGTGAATTTTAGCTTGGGAGTCTTAGTGAGGGTCACAAGCAAAATAAGCTGTTAATGGTGCTTTTTGTAGTGAAATACACAGTTTTGACCCCATAAACAAGTGATGTATTTTCTTGTTCAAACCTTTGCTTAGACTGGAAGTGCAACTCGAGATATATTAGGCTTCTTAATATTGCTCTGCCCAAGACATAAACTTAATTATAATGTTAAATGAGTTAGTGGAGAATGACCTACGACTAAAGGGTGTGTAAAGAACTGAAGGGGTGAAAGTTTCAGATAAGCTTCAAGTAGTGGATGCACAGCTACACCAGGAAATCAAGCAGAATAAGGTTTACTTTTTTCTAAAGGGAACTGATAGAATTATGAAGAATTTGGTTCTTCTGTCCTATATTAACTATATAACATATGACAGTATAGTACCCAAACATCTGTTTTCTGCTTATCATAGCTACAGTGGTGAAGCCGTCTCGTATTGAGTGGAACATCAGTCCTCACAGCATTTTGAGAAAATAATTTACATTAATATACATGTTTTTCTCTATGTTTGCACCAGTTTCACTTAGCTTAGGTCTGCGGTTTTACATTACGTATGCACAGAAAATCGATTTATACATATATATCAAGGATCGGTTCCTATACCAATAACAATAAAAACTTAAGTATATACAATTTAAACATAAGCATGAGAATTACAGGTGACACAACAGTATTAGAATATAATTAGGAATAAAGAGGGAGATTGACATTGTACCGATAAAATAGGAAGATGACAGTTCACACCAATCACTGCCCACTAAAAGAAAAATAATAATTGAAATAAAATAAAATTGCAGTTAGTGTAAAGGTAATAACACATTAATTTATACTAATATTAATGCTCTAGACTATTCTCCACTTCCTGCTATTTATAGCCTAACACCTCTTGATTCCAAGTCCATACATTAGATTTTCTAATTTCTAATACAATTTTTCAGTCATATATATATTGCTGTTTTCCTTCTCCTTTGCCTAATTTGCTCACATTGGCAATAATGGAAGAAGATCAATGGCAGGAATCAGCTCATATATCCTGAAAGAAGCATGAAATATAGGAGAGAAAACTTATGTTCTGAACGTCAGTTTTCTCTCCAAATAAATACGTATATATAGTTTGCCCACTAAAGTAACGGCTAGGAGTATTCTAGCTGAAGTATGGCAAACCGGCAAGTCATCCAACGGCAAAATAGTAAACCCATTGCGTTTGGTTTCTATTATTTATTTTTCTTCATCAATCTCTTATGTAACCATGTATTAATATAGATGATTAGTCGAGTCTGTGCTTGTGCTTCTGTTCTTACAATTTGTGATGTCTGTGATCTCTGCTTGATTTATAATAATTCCCCAAGGTATGTGCCAAGTTTGTCTTAACTAGTGCAGTAGCAATGTGGGCAAGCTTGTTCTTTGTAATTTTATGTAATTTTTTTAGCTAATGAATGCTTTGAATAATAGCTATCATATCGTGTGACTATAATAGTGTTTTCTTTTCTTTCTTGTATATTCTTGAGTTTCCATGCATCTTTTATTTTGTCTGAATCGGAGTTAATTAAAGCGTTGGGATGCACCAAGTGATGAAGATTAGAGCGTATGTTTGTTTTCTTGTCAATGTGAATGATATGGTGAAAGTAGAAGACTTTTGAACCATCGAAATCTGTCTACCTAATGGTCCAAAAACGAAATCGACGATACAAACAGTTGGATCGTAGCTGCTAGTGATCATAGTTGTCAGTGATCAATCGCTAACAACCTACGATTATTGCAATATTAGTTAACAATGTTGTGCATCCCTCATTTTAAGATTCCAAATGAATACTAGTATAATATGAGAACATTTTTCCCTTCATACATAAAAATGGTAAAGATACATACTACTTGAACAAATTCATTCATCATTTCATTTCAAATTAAACCACCCAACATTCAACCATATAGAGAAAATATAATATAACATAACTAATACATGATCGATATGATGATACCACCGTGAATGATCAGAATTATATTACATTAAAAGCAATTAAAGTCGCATTATAGTATACATAACAAAATTGAATAGCAAGGTAATTAATTTTGCCTCCTGCAGCCGTCTTCTTCTGTCATTTGTAACAACCTATTCTTCTTGAAACCTTCAACCCTAAGACCACTCAAATGAGTACCCAAAAGTTTAAAAAGAAAGTTTTGTGAGGATTTCAATATATTTTAGAATTGACTAATCATGAAGCTCTAGATCTAAATAGGTGATTCATATTGATTTAATTGAGAAGAAATCAGAGGAAGATGAATAAATCAACGGAAGTCGTAACTGAATCCATAGTTGTTGATTGAAAGAGAAGAAGAATTGGTTTGATCTTCCAAATTAATACAAACCTTAGATCTGAATTATTTCTATATAACATATTAGCAGACTAAGAGCTTGTGTAATTTAGGTATCATTAAGTCTTAATTATATGTTGACATTTTCTAATTTGGCCCTTCAACAAATTAGAATTGCCGTGATATCTACATATTATCATTACAATTATTTTTTAAGCCTTTTAACTTTTTGATCACTTTAATTAGGCTTTACACCAAAATAGCACAGCATTTTTTATTTTACATATATGACCCACATGTTGAAAATTTCCAACAATCTCCTCCTGGGCCCTATATATGTTATAAGCGTATAAACATGTTTAACTTTATGAGCTTCAAATTTTTATACTTATAACACATGATACTTCCGGAACGATCTCGTCCATTAACTATGCTGGCAAAGAATCAAAGCAACTTTCATTATTTTAGTGTAACTAAACCCATTAACGGATCATATACCATCACAATCAAACGACATAGATCAATCATGATTGCGCAACATGAAAATTACATGGATGTTATCTATACATGTCCATTTCCAACTGATTCTATTTTAATGAGATCAAAACGTTCAATATTTGAACAATATAGAGTGCAAACAATACTTTATTTCTGATATAAAAAAAGAACTCGATATATATCTATACCAAGTATAGAGTAATGTGTCATATGACAGTATCAAATACAAACTCCCCCTGAAGCAAAATATCTTTACATAAAAGTTACATCAATTGAGCAAGATGCTCATGAAATACCATGAGTGATAATCCCTTTTTAAGCGGATCCGCCATAATGGAGTTTTTCACAGTATGCTTTATGAATTACAATTTATTCTGCACTCTTTCCTTATTGGAAAATAATATATTGTTTATTATCACAATATTACTTTAACGGTCTTCCAATTTCTTTATTTAATAGTCTATAACTTTGTGATAAAATTTAACAATTATTTTTCATCGTTGGATGCCCCATAACAGAAAATAGTAAAGAAGGCTATAAGTGTTTGTATGACAACTTTCCTTATATAGCTTCATCCAAAAAAATAAAAATAACAATAGTATTATTATTATTATCTGAAGTGGATTTTGTACTTTTAGCATCCAAAATATTCGAATTGTAATGCTTTATGATCTCCAACTAATCTGATCTTTTACCTATGAACATATAGTCTTTAGTTTCTTAAAGATATCTCGTAACCATTTTAGTTACTAACCATTTATCTACTTTCAATGTTAGTACGATATCTGTCAAATAATACACACAATATCCATATGTGTATATTCCTTAGCATGCATTAGACTCCACATCGCAAATGCATGAGGAATTTTTTGCATTTCTTTAGCTTTGGGTGTTCTTGTATTACTATATAAGATAATATTTGTCTCTTTTGGCAAAGGAGAATCAATTGATTCGCAGTTTGCATACTGAATCTTTTTATGCACTTATCTGCCCAACTTTTTGGTAATAATCTAAGTATCACCCCATGAATAATAACAGTGTATTTGAATCCCTAATACAAAAGAGTAATTCATGAGTTATTTTCTTAAGTTGTTTCATCAGTGCCACCATTGAGAAATACGATTTTAATATCCTTTTGATATTGTTTAAAATCATAATTTACAACAAGTTTCAAAATAATTCTAAAGAGCCTTTCGGTAAAACCAAAGAGAAAATCTCTCTAAAAATAAAACAGTGTTTTCCTTTTGTGTATAGTCTTTTCTATAACGAGCCTTATACATTTCCACATTACCCACGTAATTCTTTTTTGGTTTTGAATGGTTATTCATAGCCAATGGTCTTGTTATCTTAAGATAAAAGGAAAGATTTCAAACTTTATTGTCCTTCATAGATTTATATCATACATTCATACCTTAAATCCACATTTCAAATTAGTATCTTGTACGGATTGATGTAAGTTCAAAGAATTATCTTCACCATTCTAATATTTATCTTTATGAAGAAATACTACATAGTCATCCGGAATAGTATTTCTTCCTTTTCAAGTGGATTTCCTCAGTGACCTTGCACTTTGAGGTTGTTGAGTTTGTATTCTTCAAACATTAAGCTTAACTTGAAGAAAAATTTTCTTAGCATTGTCTTATTATGGTTCCTAATTTACTTTTTGTTAATGAAAGGAAACAAATCTTACACATTATCCAAAGAAGTAACTGTAGTTGAATCAATCAAAATGATTCTCTTTAAAGACAATGATCTATACTATATTTGTTCCTCCAAACTCAACATCCTCAAAAACTGTTGCATTTCTCGTCTTGAAACTTTTCCTTAGTAGGGATTCATAAAACTATAACTTTTAAGTCACTTAGAATATCATAAAAGTATTTTATATCTTTAGTGTCTCATTCTAGAATTATTTAATAAGCTGAAACAAATAATCATATTAATCACCAACTCAAAATTTGAGATTTCATTATAAAAGGTATTCAGCATAAGTAGATTGGTCATATTTATTAATTTGGAGCTTTAATTCCAACAATAATTGAATTTATTCATAGATCAATCTTATTATTTCTAAATGAACAATAATAATCTAATTTGTTCATATTAGGAACAGAAAACCAAAATCTGTCTAAATGACAATATAAACAAAAGTATTAAATAAATCTAAATAATATAACTGAAATCTCTTTAATGTAAAAATATCTAGAACTTCCTTTCTTAGGTCACCAACATCTGGAACACATAATCGTCCCTTCTTCCTTAATCATCGTCTCTGGCCAATACTAAGACCCTTTAGATCATCGATCCAATCTTCTAATTCTTTCGGCTAGCAATGGATCATCTTTGTACTTAGAAGCAATCCATTCGATCAACACTGGTTGAACTTCCAAGCAAGATAGCATGGCTGTACTTTTGACTAGAACTAGCAGTCGATCTTAACTACACACTCCAAGTAGTCAACACCTCTAAATCTTTCTATTCAACCAACATAGCTAACACCGCATTTTGATGTTTTCTACCAAGTGCATCCACAACTGTATTTTCTTTCCTTGTTGTATACTCAATACCAAAATCATAAGCTGCTAAAAAATCCAACCACCTCGGTTGTCTCATATTCAACTCTTTCTGAGAGAATAAAGATCTCAAAGACTTATGATCCATATATAACTCGAATTGTTCT
Source organism: Allium cepa (assembly GCA_030765085.1). Classification (NCBI taxonomy): domain Eukaryota; kingdom Viridiplantae; phylum Streptophyta; class Magnoliopsida; order Asparagales; family Amaryllidaceae; genus Allium; species Allium cepa. The sequence goes on along the minus strand of CM060941.1, from coordinate 106,494,748 downwards.
CCTAAGAGGTGGTGTCTCCACACTTTCAATGCAAAAATCACAACTTCTAACTCTAAATCATGAGTCGGATATCTAAGTACGTGTGGTCTGAGTTGTCGAGAAGCATATGCAATCACTTTACCCCTCTACATCAATACAGCTCCTAATCATGTTCCACAGGCATCCGTATACACCATTTAATCCTGATAACTATTTGGGACAACTAAAATGGGTGCATTGGTCAACAAATGCTTTAACCCATGGAATGCTTCCTCACATTTATTAGAACAAATAAACTTTACGTCCTTCTTGGTTAGTTTAGTCAAGAGTGCTGCTATCCACAAGAAATCCTTGATGAATCTCCGCTAATAGCCAGCCAATCTAAGAAAACCCCTTATCACGTGTCTTTGGTCTTTTCCAACTATTTACACCTCAATCTTAAGGGGATCCACAGATAACTCTTTCTTTGAAACTACATGAGCATGAAACTTCACTTATTTCTTCCAGAAATGACATTTTGAAAACTTCACTTTCAGTTGATGTTGCGTCAACGTCTCAAGCACTTTTCTAAGATAAATCTCATGATCTCTTTCATCCTTAAAATATATCAGAATGTCATCAATGAATACCAACACAAACCTATCCACGTGCTCTTGGAAAATCCAGTTCATCAAATCCATAAAGAAAGCAAGCGCATTAGTTATCCCGAATGGCATAACTAACCACTCGTACGAACCATATCTTTTCTGAAACGCCATTAAAGGAATGATGTCCTCCGCTACTGTTAATTGATGGAACTCTATTACTAAATCCAATTGGGAAAATACATTTTCTCTACTCAACAGATAAAATAAATCATCAATTGTCGGCCAAGGATATCTATTCTTTATTGTCTTCTCGTTCAATTTATGATAATGAATACACAATCTTAATAACCCATTCAATTTCTCCACGAATACCGCAGCCACTCCCCAAGTCGAACTGTTTTGGTCTAATAAAACTATTTCCTTCCAAGTCCACTAGCTGCACCTTTAACTCCATCTCGTTAGGTGTCATTCTGCTAAGTGGTCTACTTACAGGTTCAACTTCAGGTATAAGATCTATTTGAAACTCAATAGCTCATTTCGTTTGTAGTTCTGTAACCGGCTCAAAAACATCAGCAAATTCTCTTGCAACAAAAACCCGATTCACTTCGTCTCCTACTTCCATTGCTCCTAACAAAGTACAAATATCTCCACTCGAGTTATCTACTAAGTATATGATTCGGTCACTAATGTTAGTCCTTAAGATGATGGTTTTGATGACAACAACCTTAGAATAGATTATAAAATATAAATACTAACAGTATAGGTTTAGATATATATGTATATGCAGGATTTAACCATGCAGGTACCAAGAATGAAGACTGTACAATATAGAGATTCAAGATATCGAGATTGAAAACTCATGAGTATCAAGATTACGAAGAGTTCAAGAGTTCAAGTACTTTATCATTTAATTAGAAATTTTGATAAAACTCCTAGAAAAGCACTAGCATCTTAAAATACAATTTTTTCATGAAATGGAATCCACTTCGAGCCTGTTAAAGGGATGGAACCCTAAGTAGGATGGAACCTACGAAAAATCTAGTGGAATATTGTTTTGTATCCGCTAATGTTTATTCAAAATGATTTTTACAAAATTATATCTTGTTTTTAAAATGTTTTCAAAACCTTCCTTTTAAAAGCATCAAAAACATCTATCCTGATTTTAAATACTTTTAGCCTCAAAATAATCTTTAATTTCAAAATCAAATTATCCGTAGTTTTAACTATCTTTAAATAATAATATATTTTTAAATATTTATACTTAGATTTAGACATAAAATTATAGTAAAATTTTGTATATATTATTTTATATATTTACTTATGTATTTTAACTATAGACAAGTATATTTATAAAGTTTAAAATAGTTTAAATATAAAATAGAAGTTATTTTCAAAGAAAAATGTATAACCAAAATTTCCTTTGGCATGCCGACATACCCAAGGAACCCATGTCGACATAGTGTCAGTTGGTTTCAAAATTTAAATTTCAAAAGAAGTGTCTATTCGTCATATCTCTTCACGAATAGACATGGATGTTGTTCTTCTATAAATAGGGGATGTTTTCAACGAATTTTAATAACAGATTTTCTGGTTTTTCACTCCTCTTCTTCTTCCACATTTCTATATACATATTATTACCATTACTCTGCCGAAATCAACATTGAATCTAACTATATTATCTCTGGTTTGATTCTCTATCACTATCTCAACAAGATCCTCAGTGCTATTCAGAGTTATAGGCTTTTGTAATCAACTTAGCGGAAAATGTGTGATTGTGGCCTTGGAAATCAATTAAGCGAGATAAGGTGTCATTGTAGCCTTGGAAATCAATTGGGTGAACTTGTTGCCTGAAATCAAGTATCTCTACCCAGAGGATTGTGAATCTGGAAGGTGTACCTCATTGACTTGAAATCGATGGTGTAATTGTAAAGATTGTTTTTGAAAAGAAATCCGTACTTATGTGCGGGACTGGATGTATGTTAACTCCGAACCGGTATAAAATCCGGTGTGTTCTTTCCTTTACTGCTTTTACTTTATATTTGCATCTGTGTTTGATTGTGTGATCATATCTGTGTCTGAATATTGCATACATTTGTGTTCAAATTAACAAAAACTCAAAAAGATTCAACAATTCTCTAAAACATTATTCACTCCCCCCTCTAGTGTTTATCCTAGCCTTAAGATCCTTAATTCGTTGTCTCATGAGTCTGCATATAATCAATGTTCAAATTCAAGCTGTCTACCAAAATTGTTTGATGTGCAGGAAACATGCTTTATGGGAATTGAGGAATCAATCCACAACGGACAAATTGTGCAGATCAAAAAAACAAATGGATACTCGATAGTGGATGTTCTAGACATATGACTCGCAATGCAGAAATGTTGAATGGTATAATATACAAAGACGGAGGATTAGTTAACTTCAGAGACAACTCAAAAAGATATGTGATTGGCATCGGCAAATTTGGTAACTCTGAAACTCCTATTATTACTAATGTTTTGCTAGTTAAAAATCTGAAACATAATCTGCTAAGTATAAATTAACTCTGCGATAAAGGATATAAAATTAAATTTGAAAAAGATAAGTGTCACATTGAAGATAATAATTCAACCATAATATTTGAGGGAATCAGGAAAAATAATATTTATATTCTTAGTATGAAAGTTTTAAATGATAACTTATGTCTTTTGGCAAATACAAGTGACCCTTGGATCTGGCATAAGAAATTTGGACATTTGAATTTCAAATTCTTATCTAAACTATCAAAACATGATCTAGTAAGAGGTCTCCCTAAAATGAATTTAAAGCAGATAGTCTATGTGATGCTTGTCAATTAGGAAAACTTAGAAAAAGTTCTTTTAAATTAAAAGATATGATTTCAACTTCAAAACCTCTTGAATTACTTCACCTTGATTTATTTGGTCCGTCTCAAATTCTTCAATAAATCATAGTAAATATTTTTTGTAATTGTAGATGATTATTCTAGATTTACATGGACAATATTTTTGAAACATAAAAGTGATACTTTTGAATGTTATAAAAACTTTACAAAAAGGATTCAAAATCAACTTTCTCTAAAGATTATAACCATTCTTAGTGATCACGGTGGTGAATTTGAAAATGAAAAGTTTGAGGAATTCTGCAATAAAAAGGGAATAACTCAAAAAAATTCATTTCCAAGAACTCTGCAACAAAACGGAGTAGTAAAACGTAAAAATAGGACGATTAAAGAGTGTGCGAGAACCATGCTTTCAGATAGTAATTTACCAAAGTATTTTTGGGCAGAAGCAGTTGCTACCGCCTATTATATTTTGAACAAAATTTTAATTAGACCTTTAACTGATAAGACATCTTATGAACTTCTTCATAGAAAGAAACCTAAAGTATCTTATTTTAGGATTTTTGGAAGTAAATGTTTTATTTTAAATACCAAAGATAACTTAGATAAATTTGATCCTAAATCCGACAAAGGTACCTTTATCGAATATTCTAATAAAAGTAAAGCGTACATAGTATTTAATTTAAGAACTAATACCATCAAAGAAACAATGCATGTTTCGTTCGATGAAAATTTCAAAATTTTTGAAGATACAAATGATGAAGAGGATTTAATCACTCAAAATCAAGAGTCAACTGAAACTTATAATGAAATTAATCATCCTAATAAAAGGACTAAACTTTTAAAAAATCACCCTATTGAAAACATACTAGGAGATATGTAATCTGTTGTTAAAACTAGAAATCAACTAAGTCAAATGGGTAATGTAGCTTTTATATCAACTATTCAACCCAAAAATCCAAAAGAAGCATCAACCAATGATTCATGGATTTTGGCTATGCAAGAAGAATTAAATCAATTCACTAGAAATAATGTTTGGGAACTTGTTCCTAGACCTGAGAATAAAACTATAATTGGAACTAAATGAGTTTATAAAAATAAAATAAATGAACAAGGAGAGGTAATTAGAAATAAAGCCCGATTAGTCGCTCGAGATTTTTGTCAAGAAGAAGGAATAGATTTTGATGAAACCTTTGCTCTCATAGCAAGATTAGAAGCCATTAGTATTCTACTTGCTTTCGCAAATCATAATAGTTTTAAATTATATCAAATGGATGTTAAAAGTGCCTTTTTAAATGGATTTGTAAAAGAAGAAGTATATGTTGAACAACCATCACTTTTTGAAAATGAAAAATTACCAAATCATGTTTACAAACTTAAGAAAGCTTTATATGGTCTAAAACAAGCTCCTAGAGCCTGATATGATAGACTAAGATCTTACTTATTACAATCAAATTTCGAAATTGATAAAGTAGATAACACTCTTTTTATTAAAAGAAATAAAAATGATATTCAACTAGTACAAGTTTATGTAGATGATATCATTTTTGGATCAAATAACTTTGAAATGAATAAAGAATTTTCTGAAATAATGACAAAAGAGTTTGAGATGAGTCATATGGATGAATTAAACTTCTTTTTAGGATTACATATAAAACAATTAGATAATGGTATCTTTATTAGTCAAGAAAAATATGCTAAAGACCTAATTAATAAATTTGGTTTGACTACCGCGAGTGGAAAATCCACTCCCATGGCAACCAATAAGTACCTTAGTAAAGAAGATCCCTCGAAAGATGTAAATCAAAAGTTATATAGAGGAATGATTGGATCGCTACTCTATATTACTGCTAATAGACCTGATATCATGCATAGTGTTTGTATCTGTGCACGATATCAATCCCACCCTAAAGAGACCCACTTAAAAGCCGTAAAATGTATCATAAGATTTGTTAAATACACTTCTGACTATGGCTTATTTTACCCTAAAAATGATTCTTTCGACTTAATATCTTACTGTGATGGTGATTATGTTGGTTGTAAATCAGACCGAAAAAGTACAAGTGGAACTTGTCAAAATACAGTTTCTTTATCAACAACTGAAGCAGAATATATTTCTGCTGCTTTGGCTTGTTCTCAAGTAATATATATGCAACAGACTTCAAAAGATTATGTTTAAAAAATTTCAAAATCACCAATTTATTTTGATAATACTAGTGCGATAAATTTATCCAAAAATACTACTCAACATGCTCGAACTAAACATATTGATATAAGACGTCATTTTCTTAGAGATAATACAAATAAGGAATTAATTACTCTAGATTATATTAATTCCGAGAATCAAATTGCTGATATATTAGCAAAACCACTAAATGAATCTATATTTACTAAATTAAGAAGAGAATTAGATATTTGTTCAATAACTAAAATATAAAATATAAATAACAAAGTATAATTGAAAATTAAATCAAAATAAATCAATTAATAAAAACTTAAAGGACTATTCGACATACTCCCCCAACCCATGTCGACATATAACGTTTTTTATTTTTAAATTTTTTCCCACCAAAATTCAAAATAATTGGTTATATATTCTTCTCATTTTCGAAATTTTATCCATTCTTTCTGTAGTCTCTTTGTTCTATCCTCTGAAATCAAATAATCAATGGCCTCCTCTTCAAAATCAAACAAAAATTTTACCTTTTTGTTTCCTTCTCCCACTTCTGGTCCATTTCAACGTACTACTCTCGCTCATGTGACAAAAATGGAGGATTCTCTAAAGGATGCACTTCAGTTAATGACTGAAATCCAAGTAATGCAACTTCGAATGACCAAGGAAAAAGAGAGGCAAGGCAAAATCCTTAGGAATTTGCAAAAATTTCTAATGGACAATCATGCTAACCTAACCTTGATTGACGAAGACTCTTCAGGAGATCAAATACAAGAGGCCAGCAAAGAAGACGAAGAAGAAGTCCACGTGGAAGAAGTGAACGCGGAAAATGACGACAAATTCGTTTGCATTGGAGAAGTGTGCTTTGACAGAGATGGAAATCTTGTCGAACAACGTGGAAATTTTAGTTTCCACTATCCAAACTGTTCGATTCATAGATCTCCCAATTTCAAAGACACTCGTTAGTTTCTTTTCTCTTTTTCCTTTTAGTGTATGATCTTTCTTGCGTTTCCCACGAAAATATAAATACAAAAATGTAATTAATGAATAATTTGTGTTCTTATTATATGAATACTTAGTTACGATAATTAGTAGTTTAGGACTAAGTTCTAGTTTTAGATCTAAGTGTTGATTATTTATGATAACACTATCATTATAATCACATGTCATAGAGTATTAGATTTAGAGGGAGTGATATAGTTTCTGTTGATATATTTGGAGTAAGTTTTTGTTGATGACAAAGAGGGAGAAATATAAAATAGGGTAGTTAGGCATATATTAAGGGGGAGTTATTAGGATAGAAGTAATATTTTACAAATAAAGGTTGTCATCATCAAAAATGGGAAGGTTGTTAGTCCTGGACATGATGGTTTTGATGATAACAATCTTAGAATAGATTATAAAATATAAATACTAACAGTATAAGTTCAGATATATATGTATATGCAGGATTTAATCATGCAGGTGCCAAGAATGAAGACTGTACAGTATGGAGATTCAAGATATCGAGATTGAAGACTCATGAGTATCAAGATTATCAAGAGTTCAAGAGTTCGAGTAATTTATCTTTTAATTAGAATTTTTTTTAAAACTCTTAGAAAAGCACTGGCATCTTAAAATCCAATTTATTCGTGGAATGGAATCCACTTCGAGCCTGTTAAAGGGATGGAACTCTAAGTAGGATGGAACCTACGAAAAATATAGCAGAACATTGTTTTGTATCCGCTAATTTTTATTCAAAATGATTTTTACAAAATTATATCTTTTTTTCAAAATGTTTTCAAAACTTTCCTTTTAAAAGCATTAAAAACATCTATCCTTGTTTCAAATACTTTTAGCCTCAAAATAATCTTTAATTTCAAAATCAAATTATCCGTAGTTTTAACTATCTTTAAAAAATAATATATTTTTAATTATTTATACTTAGATTTAAATATAAAATTATAGTAAAATTTTGTATATTATTCTATATATTTACTTATGTATTTTAACTATGGACAAGTATATATATAAAGTTTAAAATAGTTTTAATATAAGATAGAAGTTATTTTCAAAGAAAAATGTATAACCAAAATTTCCTTTGGCATGTCGACATACCCAAGGAACCCATGTCGACATAGTGTCAGTTGGTTTCAAAATTTAAATTTCGAAAGAAGTGTCTATTCATCATATCTCTTCACGAATAGACATGGCTGTTGTTCTTCTACAAATAGGGGATGTTTTCAACGAATTTTAATAACAGATTTTCTGGTTTTTCACTCCTCTTCTTCTTCCACATTTCTATATACATATTCTTACCATTACTCTGCCGAAATCAACATTGAATCTAACTAGATTATCTCTGATTTGATTCTCTATCACTATCTCAACCAGATCCTCGGTGTTATTCGGAGTTATAGGCTTTTTGTAATCAACTTAGCGAGAAACGGTGTAATTGTGGCCTTGGAAATCAATCAAGCGAGATAAGGTGTGATTGTAGCCTTGGAAATCAATTGGGTGAACTTGTTGCCTGGAAAATCAAGTATCTCTACCTAGAGGATTGTGAATCTGGAGGGTGTACCTCGTTGCCTTGAAATCGAGGGTGCAATTGTAAAGATTGTTTTTGAAAAGAAATCCGTACTTGTGTGCGGGACTGGATGTAGGGTAACTCCGAACCAGTATAAAATCAGGTGTGTTCTATCCTTTACTGCTTCTACTTTATATTTGCATCTGTGTTTGATTCTGTGATCGTACCTGTGTCTGAATATTGCATACATTGGTGTTCAAATTAACAAAAACTCAAAAAGATTCAACAATTCTCTAAAACACTATTCACCCCCCTCTAGTGTTTATCCTAGCCTTAAGATCCTTAATCTGCATTTCTCACAACTAATATCAAGGTGTTTAACTAATATTTTCCTATCCCAGCAAAATATCCTAGCTTCAAATTTTCTTAACCAACCCATACCCAAAATAATCCCCAAATCTACAAAATCAAACACATACAAACTGCAAGCAAAAGTATAACCTAGCAACTCAAACTCTACTTGGTCACTTCTCATCCCTAGAGCTACATACCCTCCTATCGAATTAGCTACCCTTAAGGAAGTAAAAAGGTATGATACTAAACACTGAAATATAAATGAATATGATGCACCGGTATCAAATAGTATCCTAACCGGTATGCTCTGAATCAAAAGCGTACCTTTCATCATAGCCTTTCCCTTCTCGGTTGTTGTTGGTCTTGATGTAGATGGATCTAAAGCAAACACCTTTCCTTTGGTAGCCTTGGCTGCTTTTAGAAACTTCTTCTTATAATGCCACACTTGGTCGTAGTTAATGCACTTCACATTCTACTTACCCACAACCATCTTGCCATCACTTGATCGGCACTCATTTGTATAGTACCTCTTCTTATCACACTTATAACAAATGATATCTACTTTTCCTTTCTTAGCAGCTCGACCCTTCTGAGCTCCCTTTCCCTTAAAGAACTTCCTTTTCTTATTATGAGAACTCTGGATTCCAACTAGCTTCTCCTTTCCAAAAATAAAAAACATCTCCTCGTTCCTAATTTCTATCTTCACCATTACATTTGATGGATCTATGAGATGTGGCATATTTTCCATAGCAATCTGTAGTTTCAACCCCTGGATAATAACATGTCAATGGCGTCGTACCCATATCTGGATAGCGCATCAAACTTAGCAGGGTATTCCAACACTGAAATTTCCCACTACTCCAACTTTATAAACTTCCTTAACAAGGCTGACTTGGCTACTTCAGACAAAAACCTTTCGTCGAATCTCCTTCGAAATTCTTCCCAAGTCAATTCCTCTTTCAGTATTCCTACAGTTATCTCGTTCCACCAAAACAAAGCAGTTTCTTGCAACTATCTCGAAACCAATCTCCTTTTCTGCTTATCATTCAAACCCAAATAAGCAAAAATTCTTTCATAATGTAACAATTAGTTCTCCACTTCTATTGCATCCTTAGTCCCTAGAAAAGGCTTCCTACCTAGACTGGTGTAATCTCGACTCAGTTTAGCATAGTTATTACCAACTGGCGCTATAGGATTGACTCCTCATGCATTAGAAATATTTCCTCCAACTACCCCTACAGCTGCTCCAGCTTGCATCAGATTGACAAAGAACTGATACATAGCCCTCATATCTATTGGTGGGATTACAGAATCTATATTAGCATTTGCAATTTGATTGGCATTTGCATTTTGATTCGCATTTGCATATCGATCGTGGTTCCTCCTGGTGTTGGACCGAGCATTTCCATTGGTTGTGTTGCTTCCGCCACCTAGATTCACTCTTTCATTTCTTGCTTCCATATGTTTCTTTCTCATAAATATGCATATGAGTCTTAGAAAGAAATAAAAGAACAGTCTAAGAGAGATATGAGAATACATACTTATATATAGCAAATACAAGTACGTTACTATAGCATTATCCCGTATCCTAATTTATTCTCCAATTCATTAGGATTATGTTTTCAAAATCTTTTAATCTTTTATGTTTTACATAAACCTATGCTCTAATACTGATTTTTAACTCACCATTATGAGGCCCAAAACTAACCACTACGAATGCTGCGGTCATCCATAGTTATTAATTCCCGATGACAAAATGCGGCTATGTTAATCATATCAATAATCAGAAGCACATGAATATGAAAAATATTAAAAAAAAATCATAACGAATTTTCACATTTCATTTCATAAATTATATTTCATGTTCATTACATAATCTCGTTCGCAAACCCACGCTCAGAGAAATTATAATTAAAATACTCTAAGAGCGACATATGAAGATGTCCCTTGGTTGATCGGAGTTAAATACTTGGTAATTATACAACTTTGCCATTACAATCGTCTATACAAAACCAAATGACACAATGGATTAGATAGGTACTCCTAAATAGCTAGATTGCCTCCTGCACGTCTTCGAAAACTTATTTGTATAACTGGAACCTAAAAACCCTTGCTCCCGACTTACTCAAATGAGTACCCGAGACTTTAAGGGGAAAAATAAAAACTTTGAATCAGACATCAGTCTGGTGTGAATAATAACCTACCATCTAGAACCAATAAGGTATCTAATAAGACCACGCCGCTGAGCGAAATAGGCCTTTCCCTCACTAGTATCTTAACCAAAACACCATATATTATGCTCCTGCATCCATAATGGTTACAGCATAATAATACAGTGATATGCAAACATGCAATAAACAGTGGAATACCCATCCCAAGTTATTAGACTACCTATCTAAGTTTCCATTGGCTATCCATCTTATATTTATATGGACCATACATCTCACATATATTAATTCTTTGGATTACTCATCCCCTACCATGTTGATTAACCATCACCAATGGTTTCATTAACAAAATTATGTAGATTATTCATCTCACATGTAATTATTACTTGGATTATCCATACCTTACCATATGGACTACCCATCACACATGGTTTAGCTATTTAAATTATGTGGATTATCTATCACACATATTCCATTTATTTAAAATGATGTGGACTATCCATCATAATCCCATAGTTTTCCTACGTTAACTATGAACCTTTCATTCACCTCTTAGAGATTATCCATCTCCAACACGATGTGGACTATCCATCTCACATCCCATAATTTTCCTTGGATTACTATGAACTCATCATTTAACAATTTAACTCATGTTACCCACGTGTTTAATCTATGTCTATTGGTGTCCCCAATTAGATTATTTACCCCCTTAAACTTATAACATCACAAATTTTGTGCATTGGTATCCCTAATGTAACTTGTCGAAACCATAAAATAAAAATATATCGGTACCCCCAATAGTTAGTTAAAATTTATAAAGTAAAACACATTAGTACCCCCAATAAGCAATATAAAGGTTATAAATTCGAAAATTTGGTATCCCCAATAAATTATGTCAAATTCGTCTACTTTTAACGCATGGCAATATAAACATTGTCATCCCTAATTTAGTTTTAAAGTCGAAGTCATAAAAACACAAGACTTGCCGCCTTTAACTAGATTAGTTTAGATCGATGTTGATGTCCACAACAACATCGTTAAAAAGGCATAAGGATCTCCTCTCTTGATAAAGAAGATAGGCGACATACATGTTGCATTTCATAGTATTGAACCTCTATCCGTGGTTAGAAAAATAAAATTTAAATTTGTTTATGTACAAAATACTATGCCGAAAATAAGGTCGTCGACATAGAAGAAATATACGTTACCCATCCTTTTCTACACAAAACTTAGTGTTTTTGTAAGCTAGAACAATACCGCTGACACTAATAAATGGCGATATCAAGACAGTCGACGTCATTGTAAAAACATACTTAGTTTACTTCCGCTATTATGCCAATATATATAAAAAGTCGAAGACAAGACAAGCGGTATCCCTACCGTTTGTATTGTTGACATCGCGAGTATTCAAAATAGAAGCATGTGACGTCACTTAAAACATAAGTGAAGACATGCATCGTCATTGATGGTGGCGATAATAATAATGGGCGACCTTAATGATCATGACATTGAACCTTTAAACCTTTAGATGCATCACTAATTTGTGATGCCGTGTAACTTAGATTGCCATTATTATCGACTTCGACACGGTTGGAAACATTTCATGGCTACCTAAGCAGTTATCATATGTTTGCCTCCTTGTTGACATCGACACTCATTGATGCGGTGTTGTTGAGGCTCTATGAGAATACAAGCGGCATGGTAGGATCATAATTATCAAAAAAAACTAATTAATTACTAATAAAATCGATTACTTCCCCCCAAATCCAAACTCTTGTCAAATTACCATTGGACGATAAAATATATTTTTCAATACTTTTCAAAAGTACCGCCGCATTCAGTTTTAAAGTTTTAAATCATATACCGAACTAATTAATATCCTTAATTAGTTATCCTTTTAAACGCTTGCCTAGCATAATAAATTCATAATAATCCAAAATCACTTGGAAAAAATCTCCAAAAATTTCAAGAATTCCAAAATACCATATTATTCATCATATAGAAATTTTGAGGCCAAAAACCATATTTAATTATTTTTAATAACTAAAACCCAAATTTAATTAAATTTTTTCTTTAAGAAATTCTTAAAATATTCAATTTAATTTGAAAAATTATGAAATTAAAAACATGTCTCCAAAATATCATTTTACACCGCATATCAAGAGTTTAAACCATTTGAAGATTAAAAACTTAAGTTTTACCCTTAAAACTTATCAAAACAATTTCATAAAATTTCCATCAACCATTATTCTATCCAAACAGTGATTATTTAGCCATAACTTGGCAAATCAAATAAGAAGAATTTAGGTATTGTCCATAATTGAATCTAACCAAGAATAAAAGAGATGATATTGGCATTATTCCCCTTGGATTTAATTTTTGGAGTTAACATTTGATTAGTGCTTTAGTTTCTCTAAGCTCCATTTTTTTGAATCCCCTTGATTTCGTTCCTTACCTTTCTTGCTAATGGTCGACCTCCTCTCATTTCTTTAATTATTTTGATGTTAGGAAAAATGAGAATGATATAAGAGGGGGAGGGTTTAAGGAGTGAAAATTAGATCTACTTATTTTGCTCCTTTCATATATTCTCTTATATGATAAATTTTTAAACAATCTTACTTAGTTCATTAGTAATGGCTTAATATAAGAAAAGTTGTCATTATTTGCATTTACTAGTAGCATTTCAATACAAATGAAATTGCTCGTCGTTTAAAAAAAAATAAAAACAAATAAATAAATGTTACCAACTTATCCAACCCATGATTTGATGAATTTTTATTTCAACTGCTCTTTTTCACCCTCGTAATACTTAAATAATTTTATTATCCTAAATCGCTAACCAAGCCCAAACCAAAATCACGCACCCAAATTGAAAAAAATACGCAGCTGAGAGAAGGAGAGACTATGGCATGACCAAGATGGAGAGGGGTTGACATGATGTGAGCTGGGCAGGATTGGATGTTAAGTGTACGACCTGGTGTTGGTCACATGGATAGCAGTGATGCAAACGAATCTGGTAAGCTCGTGCGATGGAATAGACAGTGCTAATAGCTAATGCAATAAAACTGTAGGATTGCCTAATGCAATGAAACTACAAGCTTGCATTGATTGTGCTTCTTTAGATTTGCAGGCCTTTTTTTACAATATTTTTTCTCTAGCCTATATAATTTATTTCTGGTACAAAACAATTTAAAACTTACTTTTTTTTCCTTTTTCGTATTGAAGGTCCAAGTTGATTTTACTCCGTATATGAGGTATTTTGTATAATAATTATGTTTAAACAATTAGTTCGAACAAACTTTTTTTTTCTTTTTCTTACTGTAGGTCCAGCTTGATTTTACATTCACATATGATGTATTTTTTACATCCATGGACAATCGACTAGAATTATTTTGTATAACGATGTTGCATAAGCTCTCTGTGGACAATTAGTTCAAACAAACAATTGAGTTTAAAGCTCAATTCAGAATAAGTTGTTGCTTGGTTGTATATGGTATTTCACATCCGTAAGTTATATCATCTCCGATCCAGCTGGCTCACTCTCCCCCTTGTTGTGCAAACATGTACTACGTTTAGTTTTTTACCATGTCAAATGTTATCTTGAGTTTACTACTTATGTTTATGTACTATAAACACTATACAGCTTATAAGTATACATTATACTACCATTAGTTGTTTAGCATGGTGGATATCATCTTGAGTTTACAATTTATAAATAGGTGCGCACTAAACAGCTCCTAAGTATGCATGTAATTTGGTATTATTTTGTTTCCTGACACTATTGGCAATAAGTCGATAACATAAAGCATGCTTCAATGATCAGGATTGATGGAGTCACGGTTTTACATAAATGGAAATCAGACCTTATTAGTGACGAGTTATAAGTATCATCAAATTCAGCTACGATGTGTAATACATGCTACCCCATCAATTTGCAGTAATATTAAATCAAATTTTTTGTTTTATAGTTCATTAAAGTAGGGACATTTGGTTCTCCTAGACGTTGTGGAGGATAAGGTGATATCCTTTCTGGAAGGCAAGTTTCATACATATTATTTTCCATTGAATAATTTTCATACATGTTGATCCACTTGCTAAAAAATACGCAGAAAATTTCTCAGGAGGTCTTGAAATTGTGCAGTTGGTGCTGTGAAAAAACAAAATATTAATTTGTTCAGGGAACAAAATACTAATTGTACAAAATACAAAATACTAATATGTTCAAACTAATTGTACAAAATAATTCTAGTTGAGAAGCGTTTATCGTATATAGCATAAGTATATGAGGCATGATGTTGTGAACCAAATCGTGCATAAAGAGCACTTTTCGATGCAAGCAGCAAGACATTTTCAGTGGTGGCTGTACATTGGTTTGAGAGATCATCAGGTGGTATATTGATAGAATATTGAGGCACCACGTTAGTTTTTGAATGAGCAACCGCTTGGACATGCAAAAATCAAATAAATTGAAGGAGGATATTAAAGCAACGGTAGTAACTATGAAAGGCTAAGCAGGTGGACACCTTTGTGCATTATGCTGCAAGCAAGGTAAAGGATATAGGGTATTGGAGATGGAAATCGTAGCCTCTTTGCAAATCCAAACATGCGCAAGTGACACACAGTAGAAGAAACATTATTATGGTATTTTATTTTTCGTAATTGTTTCTATTAGTTTTTTGTTCTGTTACCTTTTTATTTAATCATTTAATTTTCATCTCTGACTTAGGATTCATATGAAGATGCATTTTTTAATCATAGATGACAACTAATGTGTTTGCTTGCCTCTCAAAGTCTCATCACCAACAAGTTCATGACCATGTCAGGTTATTTCTTTAGGTAATCATTAACAAACATCTTTTGATTCATTTGTATGCATAGCACTTTGATCAGCTGCAGCACTCTATATTATAAATTTATAGCAACTATATAATATATGATTATTTAATTAAATAACTGATGTCAAATACTCACGCTTGCTAGAAGTTGGGTGTGGGAGTTCCTTCAGTAAGGGACTAAAAAGCTGCCATTATTTCACGTTTTCTCTTCATTTATGGTGAATTTGTTGACTCTGTTCCAGGTTTGCTTTATATTTTTAACTCCACTTTGTATATAACTTAAAATTACATAAATCTACAAATAAAATTCAAGGTAATTTGTTAAAGAAGATTTTGTGTGAATAATCTTATAATTTTGTTGAATTTTATTGTTTGGGTTATTGACGGTACAAAAATAAAATAAATTACCGTCATTGTTTTTTTAAACCAATACAGAATGTTGGACCAGAACCATACGCAAATAAAAAAACAAAAGAACTTTTAACTTGTTCTTCCACCTCATTATCAAGACTATGCACTATTCTTGTACGAAGGTCCTTTGGTTTTTAATCCGTGGAGATAGCTGGTGAGCAAACTAATTATTATTTCTAGATTCAAACTTAATATTTGCTATTATGTATTTTTCATTTAATTCTAATTTATTGAATTTATAGGGTAAAAACAATGAGTCGCATGCTTATTATCTAGCATTTAGAGGAGGAAGTAGAGCCTGCCCGGGGAAAGAAACAAGGATGGCAGAAATATCACTTTTTTGTACCATTTTGTAACTAAGTGCAGGTAACTCTAAACTTTGTTTGTAAGCCTGTCAATGGATACCCGAAAAATCTGAAATCCATCTGGATCCGTCTTCGAAAAACGGATATTATCCGATATCCGAAAAGCGGATGCGGATATTCCCCGAAAAGAAAATCAGATGCAGATGCAGATATGGGCATATCCGTATCCAAAAAACATCCGTCCAATTCAAAATTAATTATAACAAAATTATTATTATTATTATTATTGATTTATTATTTAATGATGGACTTAAATATACTTAGAAATGAATTGTTCCACTTTAAAAAACTGATTAGAATTGTAACGTATGTGTTGTCATTTTAGAAAGTGATTGTTTTAGTTCAAAAATATTAGTATAATAAAATCTTATTTAATTTCGTATGCGGATATTTCGGATATTTTCGAATATCCAGAAATGTCCGCTTTTTATTTTCGGATGCGGTTATTTTCGGATATCCAAAAATATCCACAGATGCGGAGTGGATGTGGATACAGCCATATTTGCATCCGTTTGCATCCTTGACAGCCCTATTTGTTTGTTTTTCAAAGTGCTTATAACTTTTAAAATAACTGTTTGTCATAATAATATAGTCTTCTTGAATTAACGGAGGTTGAGGCAAATGAATATGATGATGAAAGAATATATAATAATATTACGATGATGTAGGGTTTTGTTTAAGGTGAAAACTATGATGCTTTAAACAGTGCTGAAGAGGTGACTTGAATATTGCGAACTTAGATGACTCTACAGGTAATAGCATGGAGATTTTATATTCATTCGAGCCTGATGGAAGTAATGATGATCAGACAATGCACAATGATGGAAGGTAAATTATAACTAAGACTCCTTTCAGTTTTTGTAAGGAAAACTAAGCAAGTAAGAGAATTTTGGATATGGGTTTTGAACCATTTTTTAAAGCTTATCTTGAAGTGTTTGTTTTGGACCATCTGTTTGACTAAATAAATGTTGTTTTACATAGGATGTTTGATTCATATAAAGCTAAAAATTTAAAACTTGCTTCTTGGAGGATTCTAAAATATAACTACTGGAATCTCAAACACCTCACTATTATCTCAGGTTAACATCACTTTCTAATTTTCAAACAATGTGAAGTTGAACCACAGATAAATAAACTTCCAATATTAAAACAACAAAACATGAATTAGACATGAATTATTATACGATACCTAATTTATTAGTTATAGAGATATACATGAGTTGAAGCACAGAAAATTGATTGAGTTGGAACTCAACTATGTTACAACCCATTGCTACACAAAGTTGCAACTCTGCGGATACTCTTTGATTTGATTTTTCCTAGCTTTTATACATAGAGTCATTAAACTTGGCCTTTTGAAACATTTTCATGGTCATTATATTGGAAAAAGAGTGAAAGTCTTTTGCTTGGTTTATTCAATTATCATCTATATTATATAATGCAATTTAAACTAGTTGATAAGATGCCTAAACTTCAAGTATAAATGAGGAATGGAACAAGAATTTCTTCAAGCATTACAAGTCCAAAAGAAGCATTCGAACTGCCATTTTTTAAATGTTACATCATCATTGGCACTAATTGTGTAAACTTGGTTGTCTTGAAACTACTGTATCTATATGGTTATGTATTTTATGTGAACGTGGTTATTTTATTTAAAATATTTTGTTTCGAATTGTTTGTAAATCGTACTTCATTATGTCATTAATTATTTTTCAGCTGCTTCAATATAATAATTATGAGTCATTATTGGTTTCGTATGAAAATATTACTATAATATATATATATATATATATATATATATGTATATATATGTATATATATATATATTGTGAACAAAATGAAGTGGAAACTGGACGAGCTACCACATCGAGGAAAAAACGCGTAAAAATCAACAATTTTTAGTTGTGTTTATAAAACGCGGCTAAAATATATATAGTGATAGACAAAAGACGCTACTATAACATTTTAGTAGTGTTAATAATAAATTTTAGTGGCATTTATACAATGCTACAATAAAAATTTTTGATTATTTTTAAAACGCTGAATATGTTACTTTATGAAGCATTTATGAAACGCAACAGAAAGTCCTAGGTTTTTAGTTGCATATTTTTTAGCAGCATTCTCTAAGATGCTACCATATGTTATGGTAGCGTTTTTTGTGCGCAACCAAAAATACTTTTGGTGTAATGGCTTGACCTTATAAAATTTTCAAATCTCATTCTCCTTAAGCATTAACATTATTCTATTTAATCTATCCAATCAAATATCCTTAATAATGTTAAACTAAAATTAGGGTGTTACAATTGTATTGCGGAGTATAGAGTGGAGTGACCTGAGAGATAATCATATTATCTTTTAAGTATTATTGGAGTTCTTGTCCAACATACTCACCCCCTCGATCAGATCAATTTTTTTTTATTTTACGGCTCATCTGATTTCTTACTTCGTTCTTATACTCCCTAAATTTCTCACAGATGTGGATTTATTCTTCATAAGATATACATATCATAGCCATGAGAAATCATTAGTGAAAGATACAAAGTAAGTGGAATTATCTTTAGTCACTGTAAGCATTGTACCACACACATTAGTATCTACGAGACTTGATAGTTCATTAATTCTTTCGTTTTGCTTTTACCAAAGATTTTTTGGTTATTTCCCCTTTGAGACTTGACTTGTAAGTGCCAAATTATTCATACTCAAAAGATAGTAGAAAACTTTTGATTCTTAGTTTCTATAATTTTTCTCACTTATATGACCTAGACTATAGTGCCACAACAACCATCAAAAGAATTATTGACATCATATATAATTAAAGCTAAGCACATAAATGCCATTATCTAAAACACCATTGTAGACATTATTTCTATCAAACACAGTGCTCATAACATTACTATTGCAATGAAAATTAAATTCTGTCTCAAACAATCTAGAAATAGATATAATTCCACAAATAAAGTTTTATGCATAATAAAAGTTATTCAAAATAATATCAAATCCATTTGATAAATGCAAATGATAGTCTCTAACTACGATTGCATCTACTATAGATCCATTCATAACTCAGAGGCTCATTTCCCCTTTTGCCACACGATGTCTACTCCTTAGTCCCTACAACGAATTATAGAAATGATTTCTTGGTCCAGTATCAAAAACCAAAGAATACATATTTAGGAGCCGAGGAAATATTTTTCTTATTCTCTTTTACCATCTTTAGATAATCGGGGGTAATTTTGCTTTCATTGTCCCTTTTGTTATAATGGTGACATCGACCCTCATCATTAATGGTGGCATCTTCATCTTTCTTATCACCACTCTTATTGTTACCTAAAATTTTGGGTAAACAAAAACTCCTTGGAGAAGCTTTCAAAGTTGTTTCGTCCGCCGAATCCTTGCTTAGCTAGTTGGTGGTTCCTTGCATACGGGGTTTGAACAAATAATTTCACATAGCATACATCTATTGAATGAAGAAATTTGACTATTTGAGACTCACACACAACTTACTTTTGAACTTATACTTGGACTATGGAAACATTTATAACTCGATTTTGGACTTGACTTGGGATTGAAATTGCATACTCTTTTGGACTTATATAAGGCCTTTTAAGTTTTTATTCAGACCAGACTCAATTTGCCTTGCAAATTTGGTTAAAAGAGAAATTTGTTAAGACTAACGATATGAACCAAATTCAGGAGCTTGTGCCAATCATTTAATATTAAGACGTGCATGATTACGATGATGAGTCGTTAAATTTTTTAGGAGATCGCTTTTTGATGGATTAGTTTCAGTTACTATGCCATTATCTATTCTTTGGCACGGCACAGACAAAAAATTCAAAAAAAATTGTTGTGGATTGCTTTATAAATTTATTTTTATGATTTAGTCATTCTGTATCAAACTTTGTTATAGGTACCTCAAACTTTTATAAGTTTATATGGTAAAAAATGATGAGAAGACCACCACGACCCAAAGTTTGGTGTTTCGATGTGCTTTCCCAATAAAAAATGTTTGAAGCTTTGTAAAATAGTGCAATATACTTTTTGTTTGAGGATTTTTCCAAACAAATGCTTGCGCATTGAGTTGTTGAGCACATTAGAACACCAATGGACATCAAAAGTTTGGATCCTCGTGATTTGCTTCCTAAAAAAAAAAGCTATAAAATGAATATTTAATTTGTTTGATGATATAAAGTCGTATAGAATTTTGGTACAACTTGACGGTATCAAAACCATTCTCGAATTTGCAGTAAAATGGCTAAAAGTCCAAATGGAGATTAGAAGGGAGCAAGCTTAACAGGGCCCATGAACAACTTTTGAACTTAGGTAGGCAGGGATTTAATATATGTTTCATTACTTCTTAAGCCCATTCTAAATCGGTACACAAACATACAGAACAAGCCCACTCTAAGTTGTTGTTTAATACCAACCGTTGATATCTGTCATTTCGGATCAGAACCATATTCACTCCTTATAAATTCGTGGTTTCCTGCCTCTGGTTCATACCAAGCGCAGCTCCCTTTCTTCTTCAGTTCCACTACCGAGCCCTAACTCAAATTTTAGCTTTTGACATGGAAATGAAAGCCGGGAGTGGCAGCCATCGTCCTGTATGCTTGGTTATATTCATTCTGCTTTGTAGTTTCTCTATTTTTGTCATTCCCTTAACGCGATGGGAAAATCTAATTTCCTAATTTGTTTAAATTCAGTTTTATTTCCTGATGCTAATTTGCTTCATTATCTGGTCATTGTGGAAATTTGATTCCCTGTGAACTCGTTCCCTTGAAGCCACATCAATTTGTTGTAATTCTTAATTTTTTGATTCTCTGATGATTACCTTTGGAGGAAAAAAAGTGGAGTTACATACAGATTATAGTCTAAAATTTGTCTTTCAAATTAATAATATCATTCAGAGGCGACTATGATGAACAATGTTTACAGACCTGTAATGATTTGCGGAAATGATCGCATTCATTGAACATCTAAGGGGCTGAGTTGTCTTTTATTTCAATTATTTCTTTATTTTGATCATTGATTTTAGTTGATCGCTTTGCATATAAAATTATTGATTGGCCAAACTGCAAATTCTGTACGGTCTTTTAATATGTGAAGCAAAAGTACGTGCTTCCCTCGCTATCCATTGTAATTTCTATTGCTTTTGGACGTTGGGTAGCTACAATACTTATTAACTTCAGCAATGTCGTTTTTTGTTTGTATTTAGAAGATTGCGTTTTCTTATACTAGAATACATGTGGAAAAAATGTGAAGTGGGTATAAATATTAGGTCAACCGTTGAATGTTAGCAATTTAAAGTATTTCGTTGGTTTGTGCTCGTCCACTGCGAATATGCCATCCTTGGTTGCTTTAGTATCATATGCTTCTGTCGCTTTTCTTCCCTTTGTCATGTATTCTGTTTTACGAACCCAAAATTTATTTTTATTTAAATTGCATTATAGAAATTGTTAATGTTAATGTAGCATAGGGTGAAGATGTTGTTTAAGGTTTCTTGCATAACATGGGCAAAGCTTTTGTTTTTTTAATTTACTTTTTAAAAATATCCAATTGCCATTTTTTAAAGATTTTGTTTCTTTCTTGTATGGGGAACCCAAACCATATAACTTAAAAGTGAAGGAATTGGGTCGGTCTCTTCAGTAATACAAGAAAAGCAATTTTTATGGCATGTACTCATGGTTTGCTCGACCATATGGTTTTCAAATATAACTTAAAGAATGTATTTTAAAATAAAATAAACTTTTTTAAAAAAATTGATAGGTTTTTTTGAACTTAATTACAAATAATTTCATAACAAAGTATAAAAGTTTCAAATGTTAGTAGTTAAAAGTAATAATGTATATAACCATTCTAATGACATATAAGTATTCAGACTCAAATTATGCAATGTACTATAAGACTTCAAATAATCTTATTGCTGCCTGATCGTACGAAAAGTATAGTGATTACATTTATCTGTATTTTTTCATAAGTTATGCATGTTAGATTTAATTGTTATAAAATTTATTTAATGTCTATGAAGTTTAGCTTAATTTTACAAAGTTGAGTGAGGCAGATATTTATAAAACTTGGTTGACTTAACTTAACTTTTTTATAAGCTTATTGCATCAAAATGGGATTATGGCGATCCGATTATAAAAAAATAAACCTATAGGATTTTTTTGAAACAATGGAATCGTGATCTTGTTAGTAAAATCGTTAAATATAATATAAATCATGATTCCATCAAAATGAGACTAAGCGTTTTGAGCACAATGTTCGGTAAAACTGAGCATAATTTTACTAAATACCATGCTCAGTTTTAGTAAGCGTTGAACTCAACTTGATGCTCGTTTGATTTGAAGTTAGTTGCTTATGTTTTCGAATGATTATGTTGACTATTTGCCTGTAAAATTTATTTAATAATCTGTTTAATATTTTCTACCTCAGTGGTCAAGTCTGTATTTTAAAATTGTGGTTTTTTACATAGTTAAAAAATCCCATAGTGTATCAAAGTACTTCGATATATATTTTAATAAGCATAGTATGGAGATTTCAGTGGTCAACTTTGTTGAGTCTATTTGCAAACCAGTGGTTATGATATTATTTTCTATTAAATTGTTCGAAGAAAAAAAAATCAAATGTAGCCAAAAAAATTAATTATATAAAGGGTAATTTCAAAAAAATTTAGTATAAATGATAAAATTGAATATTATTTTTGAATGAAGATTTTAAGTACAAATTTTAATTTTATATTTTTTGAACAATTCAATTCGTCATGATGGAGGAATTTTTTTGGAAAGTGAAGATCGTCTTTGAATGCTCTGACTGCTTAGACTTTTGCGGCACGAAAGAAGTTATTTGATTTGTGTTTTTGTACGAATATTCAAATTATCTATTTGCACACAATGCTGTGCAATTTTTAATTTTGTTTCTGCTATCTTTTAAACTAGTGTGTAACCCGTGCGTTGCACACGGTATGTTTTAGAAAAATAATATTATAACTATTTTTGAAGAATATAATTTATTATGCAATATTTGATGAATTTTGTTAGGATAAATGAGTTATAAATTGAAATTACTATATTTATAGCTGTATTTTTGTTATGAAATTCGTATATTTTCACATTTGAATAAAAGATTAAATTATCATTTTTGTTGATTAAAATGAGTTATATATCGATTTATTATTTTTTAGGATTTATTATTTATCAATCAAATAAATAAAATTAGGTATTATTAATAACTTTTGAAATTAATATTTTTATAAAATTTCGTAAATAAATATATATGTACATATATATGAAATTGACATTTAGGTTTTGATAATTTGACTAAAAGTTAAATGATGCATACATTAAATTTCAAATATTACTTGAGAAATGATGTCAAATACCTAAAAATAAAAGTGTAATACCAATGACTCAATGTATTTGTATGCATTTATAGTTCTTGCAGCACATATATATCAAAATAATTATTTGATATTATTATAGTGATAAAAAATATTTATTTAAATAGTAAAAGAAATATTAAGTGAAAATAAAACCCAAAACATTACAAATCACGTTGTCATTTTAATTATGTCCATTGTTCCATACCTTACTATTTTTATTTTCTAATAAACATTTCAATTTTTTTAACATTTATGTAAATAAGATAATAAAATATGAAAGAAAAATATTTCTAATCAAAATATGGTATAATTTTTTTCCAAGATTAACTTGGATTACGAATACAAATAATTGAAACGTTACTTTTTAGAAAAAAACGTACTGATTGAAAATATTTATTCATTTTACAATGTTATAGAATACAAACATTTATCACTTATTATTAATCGTAATATTATTCTTCGCAAAATATAATTTAATAATGATAAAAGTCCATTTGATGTACCAATTTAATGAAAGAAAAACGTTATATATGTTTGTAATGATGTATCAATTTTAAAAATAATTTTTTTATATATATTTATTTGTAATGAAATACTAACTTTAGAAAGAAAAAAATTTATCTATATATATTTCTTTGTATTAAATAACTAATTTTAGAAAGAAAGAAATTTTATGAGTTTAAATGTAGAAAAATGTAAAAGTTTCAAAGATAATTTTGTATATAATTATGAAAATGTTAAATTATATGGACTTGAATAAAAATATAGTTTTACCATTTATGTTAGTACAAATACAGTATACACATTAAATTATCAATTTTTATGATTTATTAGATCAATAAATAAATATTTGTTAATTGGATTTAGTTAAAAAAATTAAATTCAAGATCAGTTTAATAAATTCAAATATATGGACTTGAATGTAAAATAATATAAGAAAACTTAGGAGAAATCAGTAAATGTTTGTTAAAATTATTGAATCTTGACCTGCAAATGCAAAATGATAAAAGAGAATATTAGTAGAACATTGTAATAGTTTGTATATAATTATAGAAATTTTATATGGACTTGAATGAAAAATTAGTTTTACCATTTTTGTCATTGTGAATGTCGTACGCATATTGAATTGTCATTTTTAAAAATTTATTAGATCAATTAATGAATATTTGTTAATTGTATTTGTTTTAAAGCTTAAATTTAAGATCAACTAATTAAATTTAATATGTATGGACTTGGATGTAAAATAACAGAAAAAACTTGGAAATAATCTATAAATAATTGTTAAAATTAGTATAACATTTAATGATAGAAGAGAGAACAATAAAAACATTGTAATAATTATAACAATAATAAATAATAAATTGTGAGGAGTTAAAATAAAATATTTAGAGAGAATTAAGGAGAGGATAGGGAATTCCTAGAATTGATGAGAGTGCTTTAAATTCTTCTGCTTTACTATTATTTAATAGATTATTAACTGGTAATTTGTTTTTGTTTGTAAAAGCAAATCCAAAACGTTTATAGATAATACGCTAAGTTGCATATAAATCTTTGCATAAGTCGATATGTTTAGGCAAAAAAAAACCATACCGTTGTCGTTGAAAATCTGGTTCAAAACTTAGAAACTCTAAGAACAGGTCTTTTTCAAGTTTATGGTTGAGGAATGCTTTTAGAAAATTTATTTTGCGCTTTTGCATCTTTAGTTGAACAAGTTTGAAATTTGAACTATTATCAATCCAAAAGATTAGAGTTTTTTATATTCGTGTATTAATATTCCTGTCTTTGTAATTCATATAAGCAGGCACATATAAAGTTTTGCTTGCTTCGCGTCATATTGTTTTTAAAGGACCCGATTGAAAAAATTGAAATGAGGATTGATGGTGCCGTAATTTAAATGACTCTATATTAATGAAATTGGATAAATTGTTTATTTTAATATGCATGAAATGATAGGATTAGTTATGCTAAAGTAGCTTAGATAGAAAATTTTGTTTTAAATTAATGTTTGATTACATATAACCTATCCACCACAAGTTAAATTTTTGTCTACGTTCCTATTTAATGGCATCTTCAAGAATTTACATCCTCACTCGCAGGGATGTAACTAATGCCACTATTGAGTGGACAGTCGTCCTACTTAGAAAATTGGAAATTAACTGAAGTTTTAGCTCAAAACCTATATTCAAACTGTCTTTTATTTCAACGTTATCTCGTTTCTCACCTTTGATAATAATTGTTGGCATCATGCCAGCAAAATAGTAAATACAACATAACTCAAATTGATTTCCTCGAATCTTTAACAAAATCTAAACTCGATGGTTGCATATAATTTGGATCTCAATCAAAACCATCGCAATAATAGGCTAATAGAGCTTTTGTTTTCTCGTATTATATTGTTTGCAGAGTAGAAAAATCATTCTTTAGCAGTGAATAAAAAATTTATATTAATTTTAGTTGTTATTTATAAATTCAAAAAATTAGCAAAACAAACTTTTAATTTTTCGTTAAATATAATATAGATTAACAAAACAATTGAGAAAACAACAAATTTAAAATTATTATCAAGTATAATTTACAAATCATTATTTAATTAAACGTGTTAAATATTTTTATTATTATTTGAAAACATGTCCAATAGATTAACTAAAATCTTTTTCATTCTAAAAAAAAAAAATTAAATAGTATTGAAACGTTTTCTATGGCTCTATTGAATTTGAATTTAAATAATTTAGATTCAACAAATGAAGTGCGTGATTTCACTAAAATAAGAGAAGATAAAGAACAATGTAAAACAACATCTAATATTAAGTTGAGTTGTATGGATGCGTTATAACAGCGATTGTTAGACATAAAATGTAATTCATTATATTGTAATTGGATCATGATGACCCGATTTATAAAAGAATGTTAATAAAATTGTTTTGCGACAATGGACTACGATCATGTTGGTAAAATTTTAATTTATAATATAAATCATTGCTCTATCAAAATAAGACTAAACACTGAGATAGTTCTTCTAAGCACGGTGCTCGGTAAAACTGAGTACAATTTTACTAAGCACCATGCTCAGTTTTAGTAAGCATTGAATTCAACTTAGTGCTCGTTCAATTTAAAATTAGCTGCATAGGTTGTTAAATGACTATGTCGGCTACTTGCTTGAAAAAAAAAAATCTATTTAGCAATTTGTTGAATATTTTCTAACCTAACGGACAAATCTGTTTGTTCAATTTGTGGTTTTTTACATAGTTTTCAATTTGTGGTTTTCTATTTTCAAGACAATAAGTTTTAAGTACAGTATTTTTGAATAATTAGCTTTAAGGACAATTTACAGAATAATAATAAATTCATTTATCTTTGTAGGGTATATAGGAAAATGATAAATCATTTTATTATTATTTCTGTATAACTAAAAATGATAACCTTATAAAGGAAAATCCCAAACATTTTAAGTAAAAATTCTTTGAATGAAGATTCAGTACAAATCTTAATTTTATATTTTTTGAACAATTCGGTCCATTACGATGAAGTATTTTTTTGGAAAAATGAAGATTATTTTTGAATATTCTATGACTGTTTAGACTTCTAAAGTACGGAACATGTTACTCAGGTTGTGTTTCTGTAGGAATATCTAGATTGTCTATTCAGTTTTGTTTAAGTTTGCTTAATGTGTTAGTTAAAAATGTTGAAATATTTAACTTAAAAGTATCTAACTGGTTTAAAAGACAAAATAAATACTTATCTTTCTTGGTGTATTTTCTGTATGTCTGCATCTATCATATTGTCATCAAAACGCAACGAGATTTTTGGAGTCCGAGAAGACTTTTTATTTCCTTTATTGTACGAAGAAACAACGTTACCCCAATAATATTAACTCATTACCAAAACCCAAGAACATTACCTCCGTCACCAAATCTTCAACAACATTACCTCCATCCTCACCTTCAACAGCACTATCCATGTCTTCATTATCTTCAACAGCATCATCTATGTATTTATTACCTTCAACAGAATCATGTATGTTTTCATTACCTGTAGCATTATAGATTTCTTCATTGTCTTAATTGTACATGTCTTTAATGTTTTTCATACCTTCATTACTTTCAACCATATTAACATTACCATTACACCAGCACATCCTATGGACGTGTGCATGGAAAAATGTGAGTACAATTGAAAATGTATCTTCATTTTAGTCATTATTGTCTTTTCCTTTATTTTTTTTCAAAGTTGAATATATTGCATAAAGATGAATGAATATATGTTAGCTATAGCCTATAGAGTATGGCTAGTTGAAAAATGTCACACACACACACACACATATATATATATATATATATACACACAAAATTAGATTTATGGCTAGTTGAATAATCTACATTTTTAGCATATATGTCATAAAGTTTTTGAGAAATTATTTGAAAGTGCTCGAAAAAGAAAATCTACAAAACAGTAAACATTTCAAATGTTTTTTCTTTTGTTAAACATAAGCCACAATGAACAAAAAAAAATAGTTTACCTCTAGAAAAGGTACACAAAAAGCAAAAGATGTTTTTCTCCAATTTCTATGCTTTTTGTGCACTACCAACTCATTGTGCATTTGACATAGTAGAACAACACTCATGCGTAATTTTTAATTCTATACACGTCCTCTAACAGAGAAAGGTACATGCAAGACACAAAATCTTGAGATTTTCCCTGAAGAAGAAAACATGAGATAATAAATAATGAATATGCTCTAACATAAACATGTTCTTGTTTCGGACTTTCAATTTTTCGATACTTCAACAAATTATCAGATAATATTTCAGAAGACCGTGAACACACATAATTCTCGTTCAACAGTCTTGTAGATAAAACTCTACAGACATCTTCTCTAAAATCATCTCCAGTCACACGCTCTCCATCTATGGGAAAGCCTGTAATTTTTGCCACATCTTCCGATGTGGGCGTTATCCTTTTGTCGTCAAATGCAAAACAATGGTCCACGGTGTCGTGAGCGTCTACAATATTGTCTATTAAACTCTAATTGATTAAAGACACCGAATGAACAAGTTTAATATTGAAACGACCCGTTAAATTAATAATATTAAATGAATTGAATTAATATAATTTCTAATCTAGTTGAGAATAAATGTAGAAATTTGGTATAGTAGTTGTAATTTAGTGTAACAATAAAATTTTATGACAATAGATTTGGATAATGTAGATTGTTACAATATTATTTAAAGTTAAATATAAGAAACTGATATAAGGGTTGAATTAGTGAATATCAATAAAAAGATTAAGTAGAATGGAATTCATTTAATATAAAATAAATAGTGGAAGACTTACATTGGATTGTAAAATGGATAGTAACTAAATAAAAGTTGACCGCTGAATAAATCAATGCAATAAGTGTTGATAAGGAAATTTAATGAATGTTGTCAATAATAAATGGACTTAAGATACTAATAAAATTTGTTTTGCCTATGTAAATTTTATGTATTGATAAGCCATAATTAAATTTGAAATTTGGTAGTAAATAGGGGATAAGTTGACTAAGGCAATTAGTAATTTAATAAATGAATGCATAGTAAGTAAGTGGAAATGTATGCATAAAAATATTTTCATATATGGGATAATTACAAAAGTTTACCCATTTATCTAATGTATATAATTGAATCTAAATTTAGGGCAACATTTTGTTATTGATGGTATAAGTGAATTTGAATAAAAGGGTAAAAATTATGTAGATTTAACATGTATTGAGTATATAGCTAAGAAGGGCATTCGATGTAAATGAATCTAAATTAATGTGTCTAGTCAATAAAGGAGAACTTTAAGGGAATAAATATAAATGAATGTATTTGGGGAATAGAGTTTTTTTATATGTGAATAGTATAATGTTGTTATTAAGAATGAACGTTACTTTAGTAATTATTAATATGGTAACGGAAGAATGTATAAATTTTATAGTAACATAAAAACGTATTGTAAGATAATATTTAAGTGTAGACTTATAAAATATATTTATGACAACAAATTTTGTAAGTTATTTATTCTATTAGTTGTTAAGTTTTATTTATGTGTAAGTTAACAATATTACAATTCAATTGAATACAGTAATTTATGCAAACAAAAGATGAACATTTGGAAGTATTACTGTAGTGATATATATATAAGAAACGGTAACTTTGTAGTTGGGGAATAATTGATTTATTTGTGAGTTGTAATCAAATAGAGTCAAATTTATTAGAATTCATTGCAATTTAGGGGATTAATTGCAGTAACCTTTGAAGATTTATTCACTAAAATAATTGACGATGGAAATTATATGTAAATTTGCTTTTAGTTAATATAAAATATCTAGAGGGCTAGAAATGACACAAATCTACTAGTTTAGAAATTTACAATAAAAAGTGGTAAGTAATTTTTCTAAATATTTAGATAGTAGGAAGATGTAGATTTAGATGGAATTTATTATTTAACTATTTCATAAGTTGAGATCTAAGTTTAGAATTGAGATTTTTAATGTATAGATATTGAGCCAATGTTAGTTTCATTAAATTGACATCAATAACCTTGAATAACAGAAAGAAAGTGAATTTGATAAAAACTTATAATGTTGAATTTATTAAAATTGGAATTAATATTGAAGTTAAAAATTTACATTTGAATTGATGAATAGAACAACTATTGACACTTAAATTGTTTAGAATTGGAGTAAATAGTTAAGAAAATTTAAAGGGAGAAAATTTGGTCAATTTTTGAATTTAGATGTAAAAATTGGATTTTTATAATTTATTTAATTTATTTAATGAATATTAAAAATAGCCATTTTGGCCACGGACTCGGATTTCGACGAAACCAGTTTCATCGAATCCGTATCGGTGAATTATTATAGGGTTTCAAGTTTCGTATCGATCGGACTTGTCGTTTGATCGTACGGGCGTGAAACGCCTTAAAATCAATTTTAATAAAATCAATTTGAAATCAATTTGGAAATTTTGTTTTCAGCATAACTTCTTCATACGATCAAATTTGGACGTGAAACTTTTTCCATCGCGTTCAGAATATCTTAAAATACCTATTTGGATATATAGATTTAATAAATTCGGTTCCGGAGGCA
This sequence comes from Allium cepa, assembly GCA_030765085.1. Lineage (NCBI taxonomy): Eukaryota > Viridiplantae > Streptophyta > Magnoliopsida > Asparagales > Amaryllidaceae > Allium > Allium cepa. Next base: position 106,464,041 of record CM060941.1, on the reverse strand, counting down.
TAGCGGGCTTTTTGGGCCATAGTTTGTTTCGTACGTTCACTTATCCGATCCATCTACGCTATCTCTAGTCTACCTATATAAGCACGGTTATAAACCCTAGCCACTTCTTATTTTCATTTTCTATACATACATCTCCTTCTCACCTCCTCATTCTAATGGCAGAAAAAAAAACCTAATTCCCAAATTCCAAAAAAAAAAAAAAAATTGCGGATCTGCAGCAGCTTCTGGTCGCGCTTCGGGTTTCAGGGGAGAAAACCCTAGAGCAAATTCGGGTCAGGAAGAAAATGACTCGGGTCGCTCCGGGTCGTTTTGGCGAAAACTCCAAGCAGGCACCGGGGAATTGAGGCGGCGCACCGAAGTCGAATCCGAAGTCGACCCAGCACCAGAATTTTTCATTTTTCAAATTTTCATAACTTTTGCATACGAGCTCGGATTCACGCGCGGTTTGTTTTGCTGGGATCGTATCGGAATTTCTGACGTTTTGACGCTGGTTTGGACGAATTCCGAGAAGGGCGAATTTTTGGGTTTAAATCGAATTTAAATTCGATTTAAATTCAAAAGGTGAGTGTTTAAACCCACTCACAACTACTAGAAGCTTTTATATTTATTAAATTAATTTTAAAAATGAATAGAAATTTATTTATGAGTATTTGGCATGTTTATTTCACTCATATTTGTTGAATTGCATTTATTAAATTTAACTGTTAATTTAATTTATTTATTGCGTATTAATTGATAGTTAGAATTTATTTGTTTGCCTATAAACTGCTAGTTAACAGTTATATAGATTATTACTGAATATAAACTGTTAGATTAATAGTTGTTAAATTTAATCTGAATAAAATTGCCAGTTATTACCTGTTATATATTATCAAATATAAATTGTTATTGATTGATATTGCTTGATGATTGTGATTGTATGATGGGTGATGTTGATGGATGTTTTATTGTATTTCATAAAATTGCAAATTTTCATGCATATTTCCTTTCATTCGGGATTGTGGTTTGAAATGATATACAACCGCAAAATTTTATATCTTTTAAATTGCGGATTGAAATGATAAATATCCGTATCACTTGACCATATGATAGAAAATTATATACAGGCACCGCGGTCTATATATAACTATTTTAATGTGATTTCTATGGTTTGGATGGAATACGGTTTATAATAATCTTAAATTTTATATTGTATAAATATTATTCTTCCATATATGTACATATAAAGTTGAAAATTTTGAAATTAAAAAGTGTATAAATCTCTTTATTAAAAATGGAAGAAAAAAATTAAGAAAATGGAGTTTGATAATTTATATCATATGTTTAAATGTTAAGTTTGGAAATTTTAAGATATGATATTTATAATTGGATTTTTCCCAAGATAAATTTGAAATGAATATTCTAGTATAATTTGAATTGAAAAAATATATATTTTATTACTAGAAATTGGAGTTCTTATTTATTTATGGATTTTATGTGAATATTCAAGACTAATTAATAGAACATTCGATTTGTTGAAAGAATAAAATCCAACTTTAGTTTGAAATATTAATACTCCAAATGGATATACGTATATATATATATATATACGTATATATCTATATATATATATATATATATATATATATATATATAAATTGAAGTGGTTTTGGAACTTGAGAGAGATAATACAAATTTTGGGTTAGACTTTAATAAAGAAATGTATTTGTAAAGCCATGAGAACTATTTTCTTTACCAAGTAACATTTAAGTTAAACCTTTTAATTCATATACCGTTGAATATCCAAACCATTCAAGTTTTTAGAAGCTATGGTTTTAAATTATGATTTTCAAAATATTATGCTTTGAAATATTTGATTTTCAGACGTTATGAAGTTAAAGCATTATGATTTTGGAAAAGAATTATATTTGGGATAAGTGATAAAATATGGCTTTGGGTTTGAAATGATATCGTATTCATGGTTATGAAATGGAATGTTTATTCTGATTTTTAAAGTATAACCTATTTTTAAATGACCGCGGTGTTATAATAACGATGGGTTGGCAAAGAGACCGGGATCGGATATGGACATACTCTCTGTCGATACCGAAAACCACTTTGACTAACCGTGTACGCGGTGGAGATTCCAGAATAAAGTAGGTGGTGGCGACGTTTCCTGTAAGGTAAATACGTGGACCCGACTCCCGTGAGTTGGCATAAGGTGGCTAAAACAGGAGCGATTTTCAGGCCAATGAGGTCATTCCTCTGATCGGACCCTCCTCTTCGATATTATACTTTGACTTAGATTGATTTAGTGGCCACTTCTATATTTTGATTTTGGGGAGTTAGTCCGAGGTGGGCGGTAACTGCGGCTACGCGTTTCCACCAGCCTGGACAGCAATTGGTATATCTACCCTGGCATTGCCTAGTTGTGCCGTGTCACCTACCATACCGAGCCTTTACTATGAGTTTCTATTTGTGTCGTACCTATGGAGTATCCTCTGGTAGCCTCCCGATCAGGAGGTATTACGGTACTGTATAGACTATTGGCATTTTACGTGTTAAGGTGGAAAATGTAAAGCCTTAACGCTATTTAAAAGTAAGTTTATTTTACAAATAGACACTATTATAATAGCGCAATATACTACATAGTAAATAGTTTAACGGATCCTTAGGAGATGTAAATCCCGAGCATCTCTTGAGTTACTGTACTCATATTTATTTCTGTTAATTTAACTCACATAAAATCTTTTAGTTCTGACTCGAGTGTTTTTGTCTTTTCAAATTCGTTCGGGTCAGTCCGAGCGTTTCAGGATCGAAGACTTTAGCTTTGGAGGACGAAGACGAAGAATCCGTATTATTATTATTTATAGTATTGCACCACACTCTTTCTATTCCGCTGCATTGTTTGTATTGGTATGTGTAACTCTGATATTTATTGTATAAAGAAGAATTAACTGTTTTGTAACCGTTTATGAACTGTATATTTATTATTATATTTTATCCTTCCGCTGTGAGATTCTATTTTGTTTTATTTCTTCTCTGTTTTTCTTATTTACCCCATAACAATCCGCCCTTGCGTATGCTTTTAATTGGCACGTGTGTCGGGTTAAAGTGTGCGAAAAGGCGGGATGTTACAGTTGGTATCAGAGCTTTGGTTTAGCGATAAACCTTGGCTTTGTGGGGTTCGACTCTTTGTTAATAGGGTAGTAATACCCTATGGGAGTCGCTGAGTGTATATATATGAGAGAGCGTATTTGTTAGTTTTATAAAAAGATTTTAATATTATGTTACTCTGTTCCGTTTTGTATTTATAAATTCTGGTTGATGCATGGGACGCTATGCCATCAATAGGGATTTCTAAACACTTAATAGGACAGACCGACATAATATTTGTTTTTAATATAGGTGAATGAAATAATTTTGCCTATTATATTTTCTATATATAAAAAATATTTTTATAAAGATATATATATATATATATATATATATATATATTTGGTTGCTATAGATTGGGTGTTAGGAAATTAAAATATTTATAACAATTAAAGCTAAGTTGAAATTATAATAAATCAAATTGGAGATTTTAGAACTTAAGTCCGGGATTTTTGAAATCTTCTTTCAAATGATTTATGAAATATAATGATTTGGTTTATAAATATTTTCTTATATAAATATTTAGTATAATTCGAAAGAATTGGTTTAAGAGGATTTTGAAGAAAATAAGTTTGTACTTTCCTCTCTGTCGCTGGAAAATAATTTCGGTGATGACGGCCGCATCATCGACTTTCATTTTCGAGTTTCGAAGGAAAAGGCCACTGTAGTAAATTCTACCGCAGATTTGTTTTGAAATTATTTAAAATTTTAATTGATTAAAGGTAATTAGAGATATAAAAGTTGTAAGAAATTAATTATCTATTATTTCAAAAATAAATTGAAATTTGACCCGGAATTTAATTCTAAAATTTTCCATTAATTAATTGTTAAATTTTAGTGGAATAAAAAAAAGTAAGTAATAAATGGATTGAAAACCTCTAATAAGTAAGAGAATTAATGCTAAGTATAAAGGAAGTTAAAAATTTAAATTATAAATAATGGTAAAGATTTATTGGAAAATCAATGAATTAAAAGAATTGAGATTAAACTGGTATAAGTTCAATTGCATTTCTCTTTAAACATATATAACGTACCAAATATGAAAGGTTGAAATGTTAATTAAGAGATTTGAATAGAATATTATGCAAGTTGAAATGTTGGAAATTTTGGATTATTCTATGAATTGTTATTATATAAATAAGAATTTAGTGGTATAAACTTAAGTTATAATTGAAATTTTACTGAAAATAAGTCAAGAATTATTAATAGGTGATATGTACTTAAGTAAATAAAATGAAATTCCTTAATTTATAAAGTTTGATTGTAGGGTTATTAACTTAAGTACGCCTTAATTTCCCCTATTCTAATATAATGGAAAGTAGGAAAAAATATAAATGACTGCAATCCATAGTTAATGAATTAGTAAAATTTTTCACTTATAGGAATGCGAGTTATAAGGTTAATAAATTAAGTGTAAGTAGAGGGTTACTGTAATTAAATATAATGGAAACTTCAACATTAAATAAATGAATGAGATTAAAGGTAAGTCGAAATTGTAATTTATAAAACGAATATATATTAATTAAAGGAATGGAGAAGAAACTTGTAAATTTTCACTTACATTCTTAAAACATACATAACTTACCATATAATAAAAAGTTGCAATGTTAGTAGGAAAATGTAAGGGGAAATCTTACAAGTGAAGAGTAAGGTAATAAATGTATTCTATTAATTTGCTATTATTAATGAGAATTAATTGTATAAACTTAAGTTAAATTGGAAATTTTACTAAGTAAAGGTAAGTAGTATAAATAGATGATAGAAACTTTAGTAAATAAATTGGAATACAAATATAATGAATTTTGTGATAAATGGAAAATGAAAATTTGTAAGAAATATAGAAACCCCTTCATGAATGAAAGGAAGAAAATCAAACCATTGAAGCATGAGATAAATGTATAATAAATAAATTTGGGTGTTGGTTTGAATTGTGTTGTTTGATTTATGTTGTTGGGTAAGAAATTTAAAGTGGTTAAATGAATATGTATCTATCTTTGTTCCATCTAAGACTGTTGAGTAAAGGATGTACTTGATAGTTAATTTCATTGCATACAAATTTCAAGTTTGAACCCAAACAACTATTTGTTTGATGGATTAAATGGTTGCTTTGTTTGTGTATGTATGTTGTTTGTAAGGTTGATGGTTGTTGAATTGTTTGGTTGATTAATGATTGAATCCACTTGAATAGTTCACTTTAAAATAAATATTTAACCTTTTAGATTATATAAGTGAATACAGGTGATGGAAGCAACTGCTACTGCTTTTGGTTCCAAAATAATAAGCGTATATTGCCCGACAAATAGGTACGTTTTCGGATTACGTTTAAAGCGCTATTTTTCCCGTGTTGGGATATAATATTTTGATAATATATGTAATATATTTGTATATTTTGATATTATATTTTCTCCCGAGCCTCACCGTACAAAGGAGACTCTGCCAAAATTTTCTATAAATTTTGGACTTAGAATTTTGTGAAAATATTTTCCCAACTTTAATAATTAAGTATAAAATAATATAATGATTATAAACAGGTATATTTTATTTAAGAAAATAAATTTAGTAAATTATTGTTATAAGTTAATATTTGGAATAAGATATACTGTTTTATTCTTCCTTCTCCCTTCTTTTTCCTTTTCGGGGACGAAAAGTTTTGAGTGGGGGAGATTGTAACGACCCGTTAAATTAATAATATTAAATGAATTGAATTAATATAATTTCTAATTTAATTGAGAATAAATGCAGAAATTTGGTATAGTAGTTGTAATTTCAGGAAATTATTGTCAAGGACAAAATTTCACAGCTTTTTAGCCTCAAGGACAGACCTTCAATATTTTATCCTGAAGGACAACTTTCTGTAGGTATCAGTTTTTAGTTATTGATAGCAGTTTTTAGGTATCAGTTTGTAGTTATCAGTAGCAGTTTTTAGGTATCACTTTTATCTTGGTAGCAGTTTTGTTGTCCTTATGAATAATTTTGGAAAATGTTTGTCCTTATGAATAATTTTTAGAAGAATGTCTGTCCTTTTGTTAAAAATATCGAGGTCGTGTCCTTGAGGCAAAAAACATACAAATTTTTGTCCTTTAAAATAATTCCCCCTTGTAATTTAGTGTAACAATAAAATTTTATGACAATAGATTTGGATAATGTAGATTGTCACAATTTGATTTAAAGTTAAATATAAGAAACTGATATAAAGGTTGAATTAGTGAATATCAATAAAAAGATTAAGTAGAATGGAATTCATTTAATATAAAATAAATAGTGGAAGACTTACATTGGATTGTAAAATGGATAGTAACTAAATAAAAGTTGACCGCTGAATAAATCAATGCAATAAGTGTTGATAAGGAAATTTAATGAATGTTGTCAATAATAAATGGACTTAAGATACTAATAAAATTTGTTTTGCCTATGTAAATTTTATGTATTGATAAGCCATAATTAAATTTGAAATTTGGTAGTAAATAGGGGATAAGTTGACTAAGGCAATTAGTAATTTAATAAATGAATGCATAGTAAGTAAGTGGAAATGTATGCATAAAAATATTTTCATATATGGGATAATTACAAAAGTTTACCCATTTATCTAATGTATATAATTGAATCTAAATTTAGGGCAACATTTTGTTATTGATGGTATAAGTGAATTTGAATAAAAGGGTAAAAATTATGTAGATTTAACATGTATTGAGTATATAGCTAAGAAGGGCATTCGATGTAAATGAATCTAAATTAATGTGTCTAGTCAATAAAGGAGAACTTTAAGGGAATAAATATAAATGAATGTATTTGGGGAATAGAGTCCTTTTATATGTGAATAGTATAATGTTGTTATTAAGAATGAACGTTACTTTAGTAATTATTAATATGGTAACGGAAGAGTGTATAAATTTTATAGTAACATAAAAACGTATTGTAAGATAATATTTAAGTGTAGACTTATAAAATATATTTATGACAACAAATTTTGTAAGTTATTTATTCTATTAGTTGTTAAGTTTTATTTATGTGTAAGTTAACAATATTACAATTCAATTGAATACAGTAATTTATGCAAACAAAAGATGAACATTTGGAAGTATCACTGTAGTGATATATATAAGAAACGGTAACTTTGTAGTTGGGGAATAATTGATTTATTTGTGAGTTGTAATCAAATAGAGTCAAATTTATTAGAATTCATTGCAATTTAGGGGATTAATTGCAGTAACCTTTGAAGATTTATTCACTAAAATAATTGACGATGGAAATTATATGTAAATTTGCTTTTAGTTAATATAAAATATCCAGAGGGCTAGAAATGACACAAATCTACTAGTTTAGAAATTTACAATAAAAAGTGGTAAGTAATTTTTCTAAATATTTAGATAGTAGGAAGATGTAGATTTAGATGGAATTTATTATTTAACTATTTCATAAGTTGAGATCTAAGTTTAGAATTGAGATTTTTAATGTATAGATATTGAGCCAATGTTAGTTTCATTAAATTAACATCAATAACCTTGAATAAGAGGAAGAAAGTGAATTTGATAAATTTAATCAAACTTATAATGTTGAATTTATTAAAATTGGAATTAATATTGAAGTTAAGAATTTACATTTGAATTGATGAATAGAACAACTATTGACACTTAAATTGTTTAGAATTGGAGTAAATAGTTAAGAAAATTTAAAGGGAGAAAATTTGGTCAATTTTTGAATTTAGATGTAAAAATTGGATTTTTATAATTTATTTAATTTATTTAATGAATATTAAAAATAGCCATTTTGGCCACGGACTCGGATTTCGACGAAACCAGTTTCATCGGATCCGTATCGGTGAATTATTATAGGGTTTCAAGTTTCGTATCGATCGGACTTGTCGTTTGATCGTACGGGCGTGAAACGCCTTGAAATCAATTTTAATAAAATCAATTTGGAAATTTTGTTTTCAGCATAACTTCTTCATACGATCAAATTTGGACGTGAAACTTTTTCCATCGCGTTCAGAATATCTTAAAATACCTATTTGGATATATAGATTTAATAAATTCGGTTCCGGAGGCATAGCGGGCTTTTTGGGCCATAGTTTGTTTCGTACGTTCACTTATCCGATCCATCTACGCTATCTCTAGTCTACCTATATAAGCACGGTTATAAACCCTAGCCACTCCTTATTTTCATTTTCTATACATACATCTCTTTCTCACCTCCTCATTCTAATGGCAGGAAAAAAAACCTAATTCCCAAATTCCAAAAAAAAAAAAAAAATTGCGGATCTGCAGCAGCTTCTGGTCGCGCTTCGGGTTTCAGGGGAGAAAACCCTAGAGCAACTTCGGGTCAGGAAGAAAATGACTCGGGTCGCTCCGGGTCGTTTTGGCGAAAACTCCAAGCAGGCACCAGGGAATTGAGGCGGCGCACCGAAGTCGAATCCGAAGTCGACCCAGCACCAGAATTTTCCATTTTTCAAATTTTCATAACTTTTGCATACGAGCTCGGATTCACGCGCGGTTTGTTTTGTTGGAATCGTATCGGAATTTCTGACGTTTTGACGCTGGTTTGGACGAATTCCGAGAAGGGCGAATTTTTGGGTTTAAATCGAATTTAAATTCGATTTAAATTCAAAAGGTGAGTGTTTAAACCCACTCACAACTATTAGAAGCTTTTATATTTATTAAATTAATTTTAAAAATGAATAGAAATTTATTTATGAGTATTTGGCATGTTTATTTCACTCATATTTGTTGAATTGCATTTATTAAATTTAACTGTTAATTTAATTTATTTATTGCGTATTAATTGATAGTTAGAATTTATTTGTTTGCCTATAAACTGCTAGTTAACAGTTATATAGATTATTACTGAATATAAACTGTTAGATTAATGGTTGTTAAATTTAATCTGAATAAAATTGCCAGTTATTACCTGTTATATATTATCAAATATAAATTGTTATTGATTGATATTGCTTGATGATTGTGATTGGATGATGGATGATGTTGATGGATGTTTTATTGTATTTCATAAAATTGCAAATTTTCATGCATATTTCCTTTCATTCGGGATTGTGGTTTGAAATGATATACAACCGCAAAATTTTATATCTTTTAAATTGCGGATTGAAATGATAAATATCCGTATCACTTGACCATATGATAGAAAATTATATACAGGCACCGCGGTCTATATATAACTATTTTAATGTGATTTCTATGGTTTGGATGGAATACGGTTTATAATAATCTTAAATTTTATATTGTATAAATATTATTCTTCCATATATATACATATAAAGTTGAAAATTTTGAAATTAAAAGGTGTATAAATCTCTTTATTAAAAATGGAAGAAAAAAATTAAGAAAATGGAGTTTGATAATTTATATCATATGTTTAAATGTTAAGTTTGGAAATTTTAAGATATGATATTTATAATTGGATTTTTCCCAAGATAAATTTGAAATGAATATTCTAGTATAATTTGAATTGAAAAAATATATATTTTATTACTAGAAATTGGAGTTCTTATTTATTTATGGATTTTATGTGAATATTCAAGACTAATTAATAGAACATTCGATTTGTTGAAAGAATAAAATCCAACTTTAGTTTGAAATATTAATACTCCAAATGGATATACGTATATATATATATATATATATATATATATATATATAAATTGAAGTGGTTTTGGAACTTGAGAGAGATAATACAAATTTTGGGTTAGACTTTAATAAAGAAATGTATTTGTAAAGCCATGAGAACTATTTTCTTTACCAAGTAACATTTAAGTTAAACCTTTTAATTCATATATCGTTGAATATCCAAACCATTCAAGTTTTTAGAAGCTATGGTTTTAAATTATGATTTTCAAAATATTATGCTTTGAAATATTTGATTTTCAGATGTTATGAAGTTAAAGCATTATGATTTTGGAAAAGAATTATATTTGGGATAAGTGATAAAATATGGCTTTGGGTTTGAAATGATATCGTATTCATGGTTATGAAATGGAATGTTTATTCTGATTTTTAAAGTATAACCTATTTTTAAATGACCGCGGTGTTATAATAACTATGGGTTGGCAAAGAGACCGGGATCGGATAGGACATACTCTCTGTCGATACCGAAAACCACTTTGACTAACCGTGTACGCGGTGGAGATTCCAGAATGAAGTAGGTGGTGGCGACGTTTCCTGTAAGGTAAATACGTGGACCCGACTCCCGTGAGTTGGCATAAGGTGGCTAAAACAGGAGCGATTCTCAGGCCAATGAGGTCATTCCTCTGATCGGACCCTCCTCTTCGATATTATACTTTGACTTGGATTGATTCAGTGGCCACTTCTATATTTTGATTTTGGGGAGTTAGTCCGAGGTGGGCGGTAACTGCGGCTACGCGTTTCCACCAGCCTGTATAGCAATTGGTATATCTACCCTGGCATTGCCTAGTTGTGCCGTGTCACCTACCATACCGAGCCTTTACTACGAGTTTCTATTTGTGTCGTACCTATGGAGTATCCTCTGGTAGCCTCCCGATCAGGAGGTATTACGGTACTGTATAGACTATTGGCATTTTACGTGTTAAGGTGGAAAATGTAAAGCCTTAACGCTATTTAAAAGTAAGTTTATTTTAGAAATAGACACTATTATAATAACGCAATATACTACATAGTAAATAGTTTAACGGATCCTTAGGAGATGTAAATCCCGAGCATCTCTTGAGTTACTGTACTCATATTTATTTCTGTTAATTTAACTCACATAAGATCTTTTAGTTCTGACTCGAGTGTTTTTGTCTTTTCAAATTCGTTCGGGTCAGTCCGAGCGTTTCAGGATCGAAGACTTTAGCTTTGGAGGACGAAGACGAAGAATCCGTATTATTATTATTTATAGTATTGCACCACACTCTTTCTATTCCGCTGCATTGTTTGTATTGGTATGTGTAACTCTGATATTTATTGTATAAAGAAGAATTAACTGTTTTGTAACCGTTTATGAACTGTATATTTATTATTATATTTTATCCTTCCGCTGTGAGATTCTATTTTGTTTTATTTCTTCTCTGTTTTTCTTATTTACCTCATAACAATCCGCCTTTGCGTATACTTTTAATTGGCACGTGTGTCGGGTTAAAGTGTGCGAAAAGGCGGGATGTTACAAATATAGGATGGACTTCATAAATCAATACACAACAATAAGGGATCAATACCAGAAAGTCACACACAAGACATGAACAAACTAAACATCCAAAATCAATTATAGTTGGCACTCGAATAAAATAAATCGTGAGAAGAACTCATCTTTGCCTGACTAAAAGGAAAGGCGGCGGCTCGATCGTTGCTGGCTTGCGAATCTAGGGTTGCAATTCGAGATGGCGACGAGGACAGCTTCCAGGCGGCAGATGAGGAGACAACTCTCTTTAACTGGAAAGACTGCATGTTCAAAAACTAATTCGCTGCAATTCAAATACCAAAGGCCTGTCATGGAAGGTTACTTGTTATTCATATTAAGCCATACCACTTTAATCTCCCATACCACTTCAGTCTCCGATGAAATTGGTGCTTGATAAGGAAATTTTTTTTGTAAACTGACTGCCAAGATATAACAACCATTATAATGCTTGAAGCCGTATTTCAATCCCAATAGATATTTTGTGATCTAATCTATAGGGAGATCATGGCTTAAAACAATTGGCAATCTCTTTAGTTCAACAAAGTGGACCTTAGATTTTGGTACTTTTTAACAGCAAGTTAAAATTCAACAAAGTGAATTTTTTGTGTGCTAATATTGCAGTTTCTTTAGTAGTTCTAAAATTTTCTCCAGTTTGACAAAATTAACGCTCATTTTAGAAAAAAACTAAATACTTCTAAATTAAAACAATTACTACAGGTGGAAGGTTTTAAAATTCGTATTTTAGGTTTTATTGTAGCATATCCTTTGTGTTCACGTAATAATGCCAAGTCTAACAAAATGCTGAGAACTTCATAAATTAGAAAATATTCACTAATATTTATATGAACTTACATTTAACTCAGTTATATGGAGTTGGCAGATGGACCTAAGAGACCTGCTTGCTTGTACATTTCACAAAGGTTAAGGGCCTGCACGAAGAAGACGGTATGACCTAGATTTTAGATGTTTTAAAACTAAAATAACATAGTTTTTATATATTCCCTGAATCCCAAGGGCATGCACAACATCATTTTTAACTTGTGTACATGGTTAATGATTAATTACGCAACATTTTAGTATTATCAATGGTTTTCTTTTTCTTCATATAATGAATAAATAGACAAAATAAAAATATATTAAGAAAGAAAAGGGAAATCGAACCTCTGTACCAAATCACTTGCTCAATGCCTCATTCAACACGTTATCACCACGTTGCCTGCATTTTCCTTTACATCATCATAACTTAAGGATGCTACAAAATAAGTTTACATAACATTTATCTGTAGCCAACAAATCTTTGTTTTAGTGAAGAATATCAATCATGCAAAACAACTAGATTAACTTGAGCTGCATGTAAAGGATGCCACACAATTTGAGGAATTTAGTTGTCTTAACTCAGCTTGGATTCCCACCAATCTTCCCATGATAACTATGATTAAACTAAAGTAAAATAAATTATTTAATACAATAGACAAAGTCAGCATTAACAGAGCTGATAGCTGATCATCTAAATCGAACCAGTGTTCAAAGTGCAAGAACTCTTCCACCGTCAATTGCATGATAGCAACTGACAAACTCTGCACATAATACATAAATTGTCTTAAAAATATTTAAATATTACAGAAACCAATAATATAAAGCATTGTTTTAAAAAAATACTCAAGCGTCATCTACATAACACATCATTTTGAATTTTCGACCTTTTCAACTTTCTTTGCAAGACCGTCAACCTGGTTTTCAGTGCGTCGAATGAGATCAAGCAAAAGCTCTATACGACGATCCATATCAACATTGAATCTTATAATCCGGTCATCCGACTCCTTATTGAAATGTACCAACCGAGCATCCCACTCCTTATGTATTGTTGTGATACGGACATCCGACTCGAGCTTCATTTGATTTATATGCTCTTCTGCTTCCCTAATGCGCATATTGATTTCATCTATTTGTAACTCTATTTTAGCAATTTGAGCTTCAAATGTCTGCGACTTCAAAGCTTGCTCTCCATTTTCAACCTCCTAACAGTAATGGGCATCAACCCTTAACAAAGCTACTTTTCATTTCAGAAAAAAAAAAATCAAAGTAAAACAGAATATTATACCAATCTATGTATACTACTTTTCATTTCAAGCGTTCCTGTATTAATTAAATCAATCCTACGTCCCATCTGTGCACGATTTGAGTACATCTCATTTTCAATTTCTTTCGCAGCCTTAGCTTCCAATTTCGTTCTAATTTGGAAGAAGCTTGCGCGACAGCACAATATAAATCATAATTACGAGCTCTGAAAATCGAGAGGAGAAGTGACTGATTGAGCTGGGGAAAAAAGGAGTTCATAAGTAGATGCAAGTCTAGTGTAGCCTTGTTGACTATACTACGCATTTATGTTTTTGACCTTTTCAGTCCAGTTCTTTTGCTATTTTTTATTTTGTTTTTTTATTTTTCAAAAGGACTTTTGCAGTATTTTTAAAATGGTATTGAAAATTTTCACGGCATTTTCTTACAATAGCATTGTTAAAACCAAGTTCATAGATTACATAGCAGCTTACAAACGATAGATTGATTATTGTATGGTTTAGCACCTGGATGTCTTTTACGTTCCACAAGTGCCCGATTAGGTTTGGTTTCCGGATGTCTTTTACATTCCATAGGTATCCGATTAAGTTTGGCGTTCAATTGTCTTTTACATCTTTCAGTTCGCTCGGTTAAACAATATATCTTCGGTATAGATTGGTTTCCATAAGTACTCAATTAGGTTTGTTGTCCAAATTACAAATGTTATTTTTAATTATCATATGGTAGTTTCGATATATTGTATGCAATTAAAAATATCAATGAAATTCTTGCCTATCATTCATTTTATTTCATTCATTCTTAAAATATTTTTTAACTATCATTCATTCATTGTAATGATAGTTGGATATAGCATTATATTTTAAATTAAACTAGTATTGTATATAGAATATGAATAATGATAGTTGAATTTAGCATTGCATCTTTTGAAGTGAACTAACATTATAATAGTTGAATATGACATTATATTTAAAAAAATAATTAGCATGTATATAGCATTATATTATAAAAATGAATAGAGCATCATGTATAGTATGCTAAATAATGGTTGAATATAATATTATATTAAAAAAAATGAACTAACATGTATAGAGTATAATAAATGATATTTCTTTGACAAGTAATTGTAGCAATAACTAACGATATTGATAGTGGAGATAACTGGACACTTTAATTTATAGCAACATTTTGTTCATAAAAGTGATATAATTAGACGGATCTTTCAACGCAAAGTATTTCAAGACACGAGATAACACCGGATCCAAAAACACGGTGGGTCAGCAGTCACAGACCTTTGTGTAAATATCTTATTAAAAAGGCCTTTATATTTGTAAAGCGCTTTTTAAATAAAATCTTTTATGAAAACAATTTATTTTTAAAAATACTCTATTTAGTTGCAAACAGTTATGATGGTATTTTAAATTGAAAAAAAATACTCTATTTAGACATAAAATTAGACACAATTGCTGACATTAGGACTGTCAATGAATAACTAAAAATTATGAAATCTGTCTGTATCCGTATCCGAAATTTGAAAAATTATCCGATATTCGAAAAAAGAATGCAGATATGGATGTGGTCATATCCGTGTCTGATAAATATCCATCCGGTTTTTATCAAGATTATAGCTGTTTTTAATGCTTTTTCGTACATAAAATGGTTCTCATTTACTATTTTATATTAACAGAAAAATTAATATGTACGTAAAAATCAATTTTTATGGCTTGAAATTATTTTTCTTAGTACATGTACTGTTTTTAATATATTTGGTATTGATATTTAACTTAAATGGAAAGCTCGAGTTACAAATATAACAACTGCACCATCGGGAATGTGAATGCAGGAAAATGGTTAGTAGGGATGTGAATGCAGGTAAATGTACATTTCTTAGTAGGGAGTTTAATATATTTAGTGTAACGCCCCGAAAATTTTCGACTTTCGAAAATTCAACATCGATACTCACTTTATCGACTGCCGAGAAATCGAAGGTCAAAAACCGGAATGTTATGGGTTTTTAAAAAGAATTTAAGAAAAAGGAAGAAGAAAGAAGAGAGAAAATAGAGGGAAAAGATAGAGGGAAAAGAAAATAGAACATAGAAGAGGGAAAATAGAGAAGAGATAGAAAAACAGAACGGAATGGAGAATAGAACGGAATAGAAAACAACAGAACAACAACAGAATCTCACAATTCGCAGCGGAACAACATATAATAATAAATGAATAATCTTTAAACAAAGAACTATATCAGTTATTACATTTTATACATTACATTACATTACATCATATCATCAGAGTGTACAACAACAACAACAACAAACAGTGCAGCGGAAAAAGAAATACTATATAAACTAGTAATACGCCATGCCATCCATCTTGCCTCCAGCAACTCCAGAATATCCAGAATATCCTGATAAACCTTAACTCTTAACTGCCCGTGTGGAAATTGGTGGGCACACAGAGTTTAGGAAGGAAAACAATAAACTCTGAGTCAGTCATGTGACTGGTGTGAGAACTCAAAACAGTTTGTTTATCTTTAAAATCAAAATATAGGAATATTTTTAAATTCAATTCGCAATGCTTTTAAAAATGAGACTACCATAAGGCCTCCCGCACACACACACAATGCAAACGCAGAATCGGAGGAGATTTCTCCTTATGATAGTCAAAGATGCTTGATACGCATTAAAAGAACATTTCATATTATTATTAGTGCATAGTGTAGGGGAAAAATTCATTTTGAAAGTAGAATATAAATCTTAGCCAACATAGACATTTCGAACTATGCCTGCTATAGCTACCATCCAAACAGTGGTGACCACCATAAGTGAATGGCAGGTTCTACAACTAATACCGTACAAAGTTTCGTATTGGGAATTGGATTTCCAACGAATGATCAGGCCAAGGAACTTCCCATTGCCACATGAGAATGCCTCTGGATGGACATCCCCGAGAACCAAACCGGATCTCTACCAACACAAGGCCGGGTTACCCCTAACTGAGTAACAACTGACCGAATATGCCATCCCCCGGTCCTTTGGGACCTTTTCACCGAGCGCTCGTAATCAATTCACACAATCATAACAAAGTGTTTTCAACATGAGTAAGTATCTGGGCTCCATACCATGATACCACCCTTTTCCAGAAGGAAATGGACACATCCTAAAGGGTGCTACCCCTCATAACCTTGCTGCTTCTTTCCTGTTTTGACCATTCACGGGGTGTGAGGCTCGACGAAGTCACGTCCACAAAAACATACTTTATACAAAAGCCATGCTTTGGGTCAACAAATGATCAACACAATGATCACAAGGATAGACGATCAAATAAACGATCCTATCACAAATAATCAACACAATGATCATTTCAGCATCACTCAGCATATCACATTACCAAATTGGGAATATATCGCTGATAACTTCAACTATATAACCTCTGAGCACGTACGTCTCAGAGAAGGGTGTTAAGCTAAAAGAATAAATTCTCCGCCACCAACAGAAATATATTTGAAAGAAATCGGCTTTATATCTCAACTTGTAATGTCAGACATACAATCCATACAAGTCTGTTCCGGGCTCGAACAAAACCGAAGGCACTTACAAAGAAGTCCTTGCAATCCGGATATTCACAATCCTGATCGGATTCACCATCACATATGGAGAACTCAATACCGTAGCTACTCGGTGCAGAGTCAATCGACAGGTCATCCTATCGCTTTCGCAAATACCGGGTCTTCAACACCGATCTTCAAATGCAATTCACAACGACGTATCACATATTCGGAATGGGTTATACGACCCCATGGTCCTTTCCCGGTTAACCCGAATAGTGAGCGCTTATTCAAAAATAAGTGTGACATTCAAATTCAATCAAATCACATCCAAATACCCATTCAAAGGGAAATATTGATAGTCGGTTATTGAACTATCAATGGATATGCACAACATCACCAGTTTCCAAATAATTTTCCAAATTATTTATTTTCCAAAATATCTTTACTAGATATATAATTTTCACACTTAAAAAATAAATCAATATTTATTTTTAAACAAATTCTCCTTTTCATTCATAAATTCCATAGTGAATTTATAATCCAAAATATCTATGAATATACGATTTCGATTATTCATTTCAATTTATCTTCAAAAAGATAAATTCTTAAGATATTCACTTTATATTGGAAAACATTTCCATGCTTACTTATTCATAAGTAATTCACAAATTTTATTTATTTTCAACACTTAGAAAATATTCAATATACTTCAATCGAAATTAAGTACATATTTCATTCTTTAAGGAAATCATTCTCTTAAACATATTTATTTGGGCCAAAACGAATGTTGCGTAAAACATTGTTACGACAACCCAAAAATCACTAGTATAGGGATTCAAAATTAAAATAGATATATAAATCCCAATACTATACAAAACATTTCCTTTCGGAAATCATTTACTATAACAACAGTGTTATAGTCCACCATTTCCTTTTATTTCTCGAAAACGTCTATTTCAACAATAAATGTTGAAATCCATGGTTTCGAATCTCAACACAATTAAAACTTTGTTAGATCGTTTTAATTCTATTTCAAATATCACATTCAAAACAATTTCTTTAACATCTTATTCACTATTCAAAAACGTGAAGATACTACGTTAACACATTTCATCATTTCTATTCATTTTAATTCAAAGGATTATTCACTATTCAAAAATGTGAATATAACTCCATTTATAGGTTTCAACAAATTTTCTTGTCAAAATAAGTCATTTGCGAATTTATAAAACAACGTTTATAAATTCCATTCTATTTATTTATAAAAACTTCCTTTTTATGAATCCTTTTATTAACCTATTCCAGTTTATAACTCAATTATAAACTAAAAGTTCATATTATAAGTTAAGTGCTTATAATCTATTTGTTTGCAAAAATCGTTCCTTTGAACTTCATAATTATAAATCTTATAACCTATAAGATTCAATTATTCACCCAAATCTATTCCTCAATTAACTTCACCAATTTATAAATCTTACTATTTATAAATTTTATTTATAACTTCACAGTTTATAATTCTATAAATTTCATTCATTTATTAAATTCATTTTCACTTCATTCAAACACTTATAAAAACTCGTTTTATAATGTCTATATTTCAATTTATAAATATCCATTTATAAATCACTTAATATAAATCAATTTATATTATTCTTTTAAAACATCTTTAATCTCCTTTATAATTTCACCATTCTCTTGATTTATAAAATAATTAAATTTTATAAATCCTATATTTAAACTTTTCACAATAAATTCAAAAATCCCAGTTTAAACTATTTTATACATCATTAACCCATATTTTCAAAAAAAACAATCTTTTAACTATATTTCACAAAAACCATAATTTTATAACTTTAAAAATTATAGCGTTTAATTATTTAAAATGGGTCAATTCCAAAAATATAGTATATTTTCAAAAATCACTTTTAAAATTATTTTAAAATCCCAAAATCTGGGTCCAATGATGCTACACACCAAATAGTCAATCACGACTACAACGATCCATCATATACCGATATGATAATCCATCAAATATCAAAATATCCGAAATTAAATAAAAACTGTTGAGGAATCCAGTTGGATCCCTCCAACCTGTTTTCCTGCATCCACAAACATTAGTACAATACCAATTCCGCTCCAGTACGAAATTATCGCGGTATATGTTCTTAATAAATATTATCCGCTTAATAACGGCGTAATAGGGTCTCATCCGCTAAAAAATACGGGAAATCAATCAACTGCAATATATACATATGCCAATATATATATATATTGATATTATTTATAATACCAATTTCACTGTTTATGAAATATTCGCGGTATATGTTTTTAATAAATAACATCCGCTTACTAATGGCGTATAATGTCTATTTTAACAATCCATAGATAACAATCAACATTCACACATGCATTCAAATATTTTAAATCTAACTATTTAAAATAAAATCGAAACTGATTCGATTGAGTGAGAAGTTCTCACCTTGGTTTTATATTTCGTTTCAGCTTTTATTTCGAATAAAATTAAACGTGCGTTTAATTTTACCCGAAATTCTCACTAACTCCAAACGACTCCAAACCAACTCCATCGCGTAGCGCTCGTCCATACGATTCCAACGCAACTGGTTTCGCGCGTTTTCGACCTCGTATGAAAAAGTTATGATTTTTCAAAGTTTTACACGAATTTTATATAAATAATTACAACATAAATTCACTATTCTTAAACCTAAATCAATCAAGGCCGTGCATTACAATACCCTAGCATCCTAGCCGTCCCCTTTCCTTCTCCCTCTCACGTTCGATACTCAGGAAATAGCCAACCCATAGCCGCCTATGATCATTGAATTTCCACCACCACACCGATCCACTTGAAGGCGATCGAGCTCCACCACCTAGACCGCCTACGCATGCTCCACCATAGCTCGAAGACCGGTCAAGCTCGGTGGTCCCAGGCACTCGAAAAACGTGCCCGACCGTTGGTGCTTTGAGGCCAATTTGCCGTCAATTCGTCACGCCAATGACGATCATAACCGTTGAGAACGTAGAGCTCGTGATGCTCTACAAACTTGTAGTTGATGATTCGTTGAAATCCTTCACGGATTGGAAGTTTATAAGGGAAGAAAATTGCAAATTTCAGGCCGTTGGTTTTAGCATAGGCGGCTCCTGAAACCCTAGTTTCATATTATTTTTTTGTTGTGTATGTGGGCTATTTATAGAAAATTAAAACGACACTATTCATCCGGGTTTTCTAAACTCCGATTTACGCGCCGAAACTGACGTTCCTAGGGTTTATCCCGCGTTTCGGACACAATGGAACAGGTTTCGGAAGCTAATTCGATCATCTGTGCGAGTTATGGCAACAAACGTTCAATTTAAATTAAACCGATTTAAATCGATTTCTAGGCGTTTTAATTTGTACCGGACAAACCGTAAATCCAATTGACTTGAAATTTGAAACCTTACAATAATATCACATTACGGATCCGATGAAACTGGTTTCGTCGAAATCCGAGACTTTTTGAAAAATGGCTATTTTGACTCGCCAAATTTAAATTAAAAAATAATTCGATGCGTTTCGAGCTGCCACGATCAAACGATAACTCCGATTGACATGAAATTTGAAATTCGGTAATAACTAACTATTACGGATCCAATGAAACTAGTTTCGTTCAATTCTGAGACTGTTCAAAAATTGGCTATTTTACAGTCGATTATTAAATATTAAAATATTCAATTTTCACAGATTAACTTTTAATTCGATTTTAAAAGTTCTAAAATATCGTTCTAACTCCCATATGATAAAATAAAATTTTACGAATCATTTTCAATCATATTTAACCCAATTTTCAATTATTTCCATAATTTAACATATTAAATTATCGATTTAATTATCCAATTAAATCCAATAATTCAAATTAAAATTTATTTGACTTATAAATTCACTTATTAATATTTAAAATTAATTAAATATTCAAATTTTAATCTCTAAAAATTCTGGGTCGTTACAATCTTCCCCACTTAAAAGAATTTCGTCCTCGAAATTAACAAGTAAGAAAAGTTATAGAATTCTATTAATTTTCCATAAATCCATAATTAAACTTCTTATAATACTTTACTAAGTTTTCAAATCATACTTAGTTATCCTTTCAAAAACAACTACTATTGTTTAACTTTCAACTTCAAATCAAAGTTTAAAGTTTTCAAAATTTTCCAATTTTCTCAAAAAATTTCTAACGCCTTTAATTTCCGGAAAAATTCGCCATAGTCTCCTTTGCGCGGCTCGATCCGAAAAAAAAAATGACAGTATATATATCACAAATATACATCTCATCAAGTAATGAGGCATCCCGCAGGGAAAAAGTATAAAAGTACGGTATGTAATCCGAGATATGTACCTTATATTTTATTAGCAAGCATATACGGCTAATATAGCGCGAAAGCGAGCTCCAAATGCGAAGCAAACGCGATCCGCACCTACTAAACACTCAACAAACAACATGAGAACATGCATATATGAAAATAACCTCAATATACAACATATATCTCCATAACAACTATATATGTCACATAGCAAATGCAACTAAACAACAAATGCAATATATATTCAACCATCAACCAACTATCATCCATAACCAATAATATTCATTCATATTCTCATTAATATTCAATGAAATAGGTTTTCAATTTAAATCATATGTGATTCATTAACAGTGGACGTTCATACTAACATTCATTTTCAATTAGTTTATATTCACTAATTCATATTCAAGTTGGTTCACTTCCACATCAAATTCAATTCTATTTAAGATTCATTTAACTTCCAATCGAATTTTAATTACTTTAGCTTTCAATTTCATTAACACTTAATGAATTTTATACAATCAACTAACAATCATATAACAATCAATGTATATTAATTACAACCAAATTCCTTTACTTATATTCATTCAATTCGGTTTAACACCATCACTTTCAATTGGTTTAATTAATTGATTTTCTTATTCAACTATTCAACTTCTAATAACATTAGATTTTAATGAATTACACTTACATTCATTATTTCATATCAATTATTCACATTTAATTGATTAACATCCAATTCATTCATTCAATTCAATTCTAAAGTTGAATTTCATTCATTTACAACTCATATTCATAAATATATATTCATATAGTTTCACTTCTTATATATATAAGTTTATTTCACAATTGTAAATCACATTAATTATAATTCAATTCTTATAATTCTTTTGCTTATACAATTATTCCTTTATTTAGATTATTCAAACAACTAAACAATCAACTTATACACATTTTAATAATTCTGAAAAATTATTTCTTTACATATACAAAATATAATCAAGGTAAAATTATTTCATTTACCCAATTTAAAACAATACTATATCGAATTGTTCTATTCAAGTGTTTAGAAACCCCTTCGGCATAGTTGTACATACCGTGCTGACGAAGGTTCATATGCCACTCAATAAACCAATCATCACAATATAAAACAATTTTTATATTCACTAACAAATACGCTCTCATAGCTATTATTACACTCAAACTCATTCTAGAGTACTACTGACTCTATCTCTAATGAATTATATCCAACAGAACCATGGTTGTCGCTTAACCATATGCTCTGATACCAAATGTAACGCCCCGAAAATTTTCGACTTTCGAAAATTCAACATCGATACTCACTTTATCGACTGCCGAGAAATCGAAGGTCAAAAACCGGAATGTTATGGGTTTTTAAAAAGAATTTAAGAAAAAGGAAGAAGAAAGAAGAGAGAAAATAGAGGGAAAAGATAGAGGGAAAAGAAAATAGAACATAGAAGAGGGAAAATAGAGAAGAGATAGAAAAACAGAACGGAACGGAGAATAGAACGGAATAGAAAACAACAGAACAACAACAGAATCTCACAATTCGCAGCGGAACAACATATAATAATAAATGAATAATCTTTAAACAAAGAACTATATCAGTTATTACATTTTATACATTACATTACATTACATCATATCATCAGAGTGTACAACAACAACAACAACAAACAGTGCAGCGGAAAAAGAAATACTATATAAACTAGTAATACGCCATGCCATCCATCTTGCCTCCAGCAACTCCAGAATATCCAGAATATCCTGATAAACCTTAACTCTTAACTGCCCGTGTGGAAATTGGTGGGCACACAGAGTTTAGGAAGGAAAACAATAAACTCCGAGTCAGTCATGTGACTGGTGTGAGAACTCAAAACAGTTTGTTTATCTTTAAAATCAAAATATAGGAATATTTTTAAATTCAATTCGCAATGCTTTTAAAAATGAGACTACCATAAGGCCTCCCGCACACACACACAATGCAAACGCAGAATCGGAGGAGATTTCTCCTTATGATAGTCAAAGATGCTTGATACGCATTAAAAGAACATTTCATATTATTATTAGTGCATAGTGTAGGGGAAAAATTCATTTTGAAAGTAGAATATAAATCTTAGCCAACATAGACATTTCGAACTATGCCTGCTATAGCTACCATCCAAACAGTGGTGACCACCATAAGTGAATGGCAGGTTATACAACTAATACCGTACAAAGTTTCGTATTGGGAATTGGATTTCCAACGAATGATCAGGCCAAGGAACTTCCCATTGCCACATGAGAATGCCTCTGGATGGACATCCCCGAGAACCAAACCGGATCTCTACCAACACAAGGCCGGGTTACCCCTAACTGAGTAACAACTGACCGAATATGCCATCCCCCGGTCCTTTGGGACCTTTTCACCGAGCGCTCGTAATCAATTCACACAATCATAACAAAGTGTTTTCAACATGAGTAAGTATCTGGGCTCCATACCATGATACCACCCTTTTCCAGAAGGAAATGGACACATCCTAAAGGGTGCTACCCCTCATAACCTTGCTGCTTCTTTCCTGTTTTGACCATTCACGGGGTGTGAGGCTCGACGAAGTCACGTCCACAAAAACATACTTTATACAAAAGCCATGCTGTGGGTCAACAAATGATCAACACAATGATCACAAGGATAGACGATCAAATAAACGATCCTATCACAAATAATCAACACAATGATCATTTCAGCATCACTCAGCATATCACATTACCAAATTGGGAATATATCGCTGATAACTTCAACTATATAACCTCTGAGCACGTACGTCTCAGAGAAGGGTGTTAAGCTAAAAGAATAAATTCTCCGCCACCAACAGAAATATATTTGAAAGAAATCGGCTTTATATCTCAACTTGTAATGTCAGACATACAATCCATACAAGTCTGTTCCGGGCTCGAACAAAACCGAAGGCACTTACAAAGAAGTCCTTGCAATCCGGATATTCACAATCCTGATCGGATTCACCATCACATATGGAGAACTCAATACCGTAGCTACTCGGTGCAGAGTCAATCGACAGGTCATCCTATCGCTTTCGCAAATACCGGGTCTTCAACACCGATCTTCAAATGCAATTCACAACGACGTATCACATATTTGGAATGGGTTATACGACCCCATGGTCCTTTCCCGGTTAACCCGAATAGTGAGCGCTTATTCAAAAATAAGTGTGACATTCAAATTCAATCAAATCACATCCAAATACCCATTCAAAGGGAAATATTGATAGTCGGTTATTGAACTATCAATGGATATGCACAACATCACCAGTTTCCAAATAATTTTCCAAATTATTTATTTTCCAAAATATCTTTACTAGATATATAATTTTCACACTTAAAAAATAAATCAATATTTATTTTTAAACAAATTCTCCTTTTCATTCATAAATTCCATAGTGAATTTATAATCCAAAATATCTATGAATATTCGATTTCGATTATTCATTTCAATTTATCTTCAAAAAGATAAATTCTTAAGATATTCACTTTATATTGGAAAACATTTCCATGCTTACTTATTCATAAGTAATTCACAAATTTTATTTATTTTCAACACTTAGAAAATATTCAATATACTTCAATCGAAATTAAGTACATATTTCATTCTTTAAGGAAATCATTCTCTTAAACATATTTATTTGGGCCAAAACGAATGTTGCGTAAAACATTGTTACGACAACCCAAAAATCACTAGTATAGGGATTCAAAATTAAAATAGATATATAAATCCCAATACTATACAAAACATTTCCTTTCGGAAATCATTTACTATAACAACAGTGTTATAGTCCACCATTTCCTTTTATTTCTCGAAAACGTCTATTTCAACAATAAATGTTGAAATCCATGGTTTCGAATCTCAACACAATTAAAACTTTGTTAGATCGTTTTAATTCTATTTCAAATATCACATTCAAAACAATTTCTTTAACATCTTATTCACTATTCAAAAACGTGAAGATACTACGTTAACACATTTCATCATTTCTATTCATTTTAATTCAAAGGATTATTCACTATTCAAAAATGTGAATATAACTCCATTTATAGGTTTCAACAAATTTTCTTGTCAAAATAAGTCATTTGCGAATTTATAAAACAACGTTTATAAATTCCATTCTATTTATTTATAAAAACTTCCTTTTTATGAATCCTTTTATTAACCTATTCCAGTTTATAACTCAATTATAAACTAAAAGTTCATATTATAAGTTAAGTGCTTATAATCTATTTGTTTGCAAAAATCGTTCCTTTGAACTTCATAATTATAAATCTTATAACCTATAAGATTCAATTATTCACCCAAATCTATTCCTCAATTAACTTCACCAATTTATAAATCTTACTATTTATAAATTTTATTTATAACTTCACAGTTTATAATTCTATAAATTTCATTCATTTATGAAATTCATTTTCACTTCATTCAAACACTTATAAAAACTCGTTTTATAATGTCTATATTTCAATTTATAAATATCCATTTATAAATCACTTAATATAAATCAATTTATATTATTCTTTTAAAACATCTTTAATCTCCTTTATAATTTCACCATTCTCTTGATTTATAAAATAATTAAATTTTATAAATCCTATATTTAAACTTTTCACAATAAATTCAAAAATCCCAGTTTAAACTATTTTATACATCATTAACCCGTATTTTCAAAAAAAACAATCTTTTAACTATATTTCACAAAAACCATAATTTTATAACTTTAAAAATTATAGCGTTTAATTATTTAAAATGGGTCAATTCCAAAAATATAGTATATTTTCAAAAATCACTTTTAAAATTATTTTAAAATCCCAAAATCTGGGTCCAATGATGCTACACATCAAATAGTCAATCACGACTACAACGATCCATCATATATCGATATGATAATCCATCAAATATCAAAATATCCGAAATTAAATAAAAACTGTTGAGGAATCCAGTTGGATCCCTCCAACCTGTTTTCCTGCATCCACAAACATTAGTACAATACCAATTCCGCTCCAGTACGAAATTATCGCGGTATATGTTCTTAATAAATATTATCCGCTTAATAACGGCGTAATAGGGTCTCATCCGCTAAAAAATACGGGAAATCAATCAACTGCAATATATACATATGCCAATATATATATATATATATATTGATATTATTTATAATACCAATTTCACTGTTTATGAAATATTCGCGGTATATGTTTTTAATAAATAACATCCGCTTACTAATGGCGTATAATGTCTATTTTAACAATCAATAGATAACAATCAACATTCACACATGCATTCAAATATTTTAAATCTAACTATTTAAAATAAAATCGAAACTGATTCGATTGAGTGAGAAGTTCTCACCTTGGTTTTATATTTCGTTTCAGCTTTTATTTCGAATAAAATTAAACGCGCATTTAATTTTACCCGAAATTCTCACTAACTCCAAACGACTCCAAACCAACTCCATCGCGTAGTGCTCGTCCATACGATTCCAACGCAACTGGTTTCGCGCGTTTTCGACCTCGTATGAAAAAGTTATGATTTTTCAAAGTTTTACACGAATTTTATATAAATAATTACAACATAAATTCACTATTCTTAAACCTAAATCAATCAAGGCCGTGCATTACAATACCCTAGCATCCTAGCCGTCCCCTTTCCTTCTCCCTCTCACGTTCGATACTCAGGAAATAGCCAACCCATAGCCGCCTATGATCATTGAATTTCCACCACCACACCGATCCACTTGAAGGCGATCGAGCTCCACCACCTAGACCGCCTACGCATGCTCCACCATAGCTCGAAGACCGGTCAAGCTCGGTGGTCCCAGGCACTCGAAAAACGTGCCCGACCGTTGGTGCTTTGAGGCCAATTTGCCGTCAATTCGTCACGCCAATGACGATCATAACCGTTGAGAACGTAGAGCTCGTGATGCTCTACAAACTTGTAGTTGATGATTCGTTGAAATCCTTCACGGATTGGAAGTTTATAAGGGAAGAAAATTGCAAATTTCAGGCCGTTGGTTTTAGCATAGGCGGCTCCTGAAACCCTAGTTTCATATTTTTTTTTTTTTGTTGTGTATGTGGGCTATTTATAGAAAATTAAAACGACACTATTCATCCGGGTTTTCTAAACTCCGATTTACGCGCCGAAACTGACGTTCCTAGGGTTTATCCCGCGTTTCGGACACAATGGAACAGGTTTCGGAAGCTAATTCGATCATCTGTGCGAGTTATGGCAACAAACGTTCAATTTAAATTAAACCGATTTAAATCGATTTCTAGGCGTTTTAATTTGTACCGGACAAACCGTAAATCCAATTGACTTGAAATTTGAAACCTTACAATAATATCACATTACGGATCCGATGAAACTAGTTTCGTCGAAATCCGAGACTTTTTGAAAAATGGCTATTTTGACTCGCCAAATTTAAATTAAAAAATAATTCGATGCGTTTCGAGCTGCCACGATCAAACGATAACTCCGATTGACATGAAATTTGAAATCCGGTAATAAATAACTATTACGGATCCAATGAAACTGGTTTCGTTCAATTCTGAGACTGTTCAAAAATTGGCTATTTTACAGTCGATTATTAAATGTTAAAATATTCAATTTTCACAGATTAACTTTTAATTCGATTTTAAAAGTTCTAAAATATCGTTCTAACTCCCATATGATAAAATAAAATTTTACAAATCATTTTCAATCATATTTAACCCAATTTTCAATTATTTCCATAATTTAACATATTAAATTATCGATTTAATTATCCAATTAAATCCAATAATTCAAATTAAAATTTATTTGACTTATAAATTCACTTATTAATATTTAAAATTAATTAAATATTCAAATTTTAATCTCTAAAAATTCTGGGTCGTTACATTTAGTACATTTACGTACATATTAATATATTTGGTATTGGTATTTAACTTAAATGTTCAGGATTTAAGTTAAATTTCTTAGTACATTTACGATTAAAAAATATATTACAGTAGCACTGAAATTTAATTTAAATCCTGAACATCGACGAATCAACCTAAGTAGCCTTTGCACCATCCTCCTGCATTCACATCCCTACTAACCACGATACCACAACAAACCAATATTCAATTCCCTGAACCGCCCAGCTTCCCTACAATATAACAACTGCATTTCAACATCTCCTTCCATTCGAAACAAACGCATTGCACTATGCCACAACCTACATTTCCACACAAACAAAAAACCTTTATGCCTACACCTCCTTCCCATGCATCACCACTTTTTCTAGGAACCCAAAAACCTCAATCCCATATACATGCACTTACACTCGGCAACTACAATATTCACTTCCCATTGATCACTTCCTAGAACCATAACATACTTCACACTCCTCATTGAATACCTCCTCTAATATACAACATCAATTTCATCCACCTTCTAAAACTGCCACCTCCATATTCCCTACACACTAACTTCCACAACCCTGTACAAATCAACCACCTCAATTTCACTATTCCATAGCAACGCACCCAGCTTCTACCTTCACTATCTTTAATATTCACAACTCCATCAACTAGTCTCAACTTGCCTAACTTCTTCAAGCAGCAAAACGTCAGTCCTCAGTCAGCTTATACGAACCGCTTCCTTATTCAAATGCTGCTACATCTTCATCTGTAAATCGCTTTCATCCATACCCAAACCCGAAACCACATAAACCTGAATCAACCACTTGAAATCCACTTTAAACATGCACGCAGCCCTCTACAATCTCAACTCCCAAATCACCTCCTCCTCACTCAATGGTGAGCCAAAACCTGAACGCACCACTACCAGCAACACAATGACCTCAACTCCTCACCAGCCTCTCCTAATCACAATTCACAATTTGCAATCGGACTTCAACTCCGATCCAGACTGTTACCAAACCCACTCTTTGATTCACTCAAATTGTGTTTGATTTCAAGATTTCCTTTTAATTTATTTGTTTTACTTATTTGTTTTAAAGCAAATGGAGTGTGTTAATAAAGTAAGAAGAGATTAGTTTATTATCAATTGGTTTTGTTTGTATTTGGTTTTGAGTTGTGTTGCATGCAAATGTTAGGTTGGGTAATTCAAAATTGTTTATTACTAATTTTTCCTTTTCTTTCTCTTAATTGTTTTGTGTATCAATTTCTTTTATTCTTTCCCTCTCTAGAAAAAACACTATATAAGTCTAGTCGAGTCTCTGGTCTTGGGTTCAACTTGCTTAATTACATTCCCCTTGAAGCGGTGCCTTCACACTCATGTAGATGATTATATGAAGTGTATCCCGCAATACACCACTTGGTTCTCTTTTTAGCCAAGTGTAACATCATTAAAAGCTAAGATTACCCTATCAAAATTGATGAACACCAAAATCCAAAGCAATCTCAAAACTCCCCTTTCCAATTCAATACATTATTCGCACAACACTCTATTTCTTAGCACAGCGGCTTTATATATATTTTCTAAAAAAACAAGAAAGAATTTTGCACCCAAAAATTCTTTCAACAAACAACCATGGCGTGTCCACTCCGGCAGCTCAGCAAGAAAGTCAAGGATCATGGTGTAGTGGTCAAACTCTGGTGGTGGAATAAAGAGGAGAAATGGTGGTGTAGGTTTAAAAAAATAAACAAAAGGGAGAAGAGGTTTCTGTTACTGTTCGGTTTGGGGTTTGGAGCTGCTGAGGTCGTTGGATGGTAGGGCGTTGCCGAAGCGAAGGCTCAGGTCGGATGGGCAGCGACCCATGGTTGGAGGTGTGGACAGATGGGATGACAAAATATTATATTGGTTATTGATTTTTGTGAATTCTGACTATTTTGTTTGCTACTTGTTATTTATTAAATGACTGAATATGATAGTTCAGTTGATTATTTGGATTACATGGTTATTCGAGAATCCTAATCGTCTAGCGAAGTTTGTCATCCCACATTCATAAATTATGGGAATATCTCTGATTTTCCATGCTTACAATTTTCTTATTGAGCTGGTAGCCCTGATGAAACAATTGATGAAGGCATGGAGATTATGACAAACTCCATTCTACCAATTTTACTAGATACAATCGTCAAAGGTGATCCTCGTCTTGAAACTATCAACTTATATTGGACTCGACCAGATTGTATATCTTGGGTAACAAATCCAGCTAAAGATGTAAAAGGTGAATGGGCTATAGATGTGGTAGTAAAGAAACTAAAGCCAAGAAAAATGGTAATGCTTGGAGGCTTGTTCTTGATGCTTGCATGACAGTTATTGGTTTGATTAATACCACTCGATATATTTTGTTTGGAGTCAAGCAGATCAAGGATATATTTAGGATCTCATATGCATTTGTCCAATGTGTTCAGCTTCTTTCCAATAACATAAAAATGGTATCCAGAGTAGTCATTGATGAACTAGTGATGAAGAAGACAAGGTGGCTTTGATACATTACTCACAACAATCGGATTTTCTCGTGGTATAATCAATGGATTTATGCGTGCTCAAAGACGTAGATCAATTATCTTGAAAATATTTCAAGCAAATGCGCTTTCCCTACTTTTTGGATCGAATAGACCAAACATTTTATTTCCATTTTTTATTATATTTAAAATTATGAATTGGTTAGGGAGAACCTCAGATCCCAAATTTATTATTTTGAGCATGAACATAGTGAAGAAAATGGGAAAACAAATAAAGAGAAAGAAGTGGAAAATGAACGAATAACAATATCAAAGGCCTAGGATAGCTTTCTTTTTACTTAAGCAATAAGAGGTTTAATATTAATAGTCCAATCTTATCTTAAAAAATATGTTCTATTTCCCGAATTAATAAAATATAAAAATATTGATCATATGTTATTGTTTCGATTCCCCAAATGGTATGAGGATTGGAAGGAATGGAATGAAGAAATGCATGTTAAATGTACCTATAATGGTGTTCAATTATCAGAAATGGAATATCGCCAAATTGATTAAGAGATGATATCCAAATAAAGATTCTATTTCTTTTTTGTTTGAAACATTGGCAAAGATCTAATGTACGATTTAATCATAGGAATCAACAAAGGAAAAAATGAGAAAAAATAACTTCTGTTTTTTAACAGTTCCGGGAAGAGAAGCAGAGCTACCAAAAAAATGAGTCACCCATTCCATTGTATTATCAATGGAATGGCAATTATTAGAGTCCTCAAATGTAGGTTTAACAAAAGGTTCTGGTGTCATGGGAATGTTCCCATCATCATAGTCATCTAAGAAATCTTCAATATCACTACATATGCATGCACCAATCATATATTTTTCATGTGGTTCTCTAACCCATGATAAAAGATTATATACATCTTTTCCAACATTAGTGTTAGATGAAGCCTGATTTTTCTGGCCCCACATGATTTCAAAATTACTTCCTGTACCTACTGCTACATGCTTTCGGTACATGGTAGTCTGGTTCCATTTGAAGCCGTGAAAAGTTGCATTCGTGGCAGTTATGGTGTCTTTTGCACCATCATATTGCTTAGGATTTCCTGAACCAGGAATAGTTGATTTGCATGCACCATTAGCTTCTATTGCAACCATCATTGAGTTATCAATTCGGTTTTGTTGCAACCATCATTAAGTTATCTTAATTTAGCTGTGAGTTATCAATTAGACCCCTTCAACCTGTTTTTCCCTGCATCACAAACACATTACCTCAATATACAATGATCTGTTTTAATACAGAGATATAATTATAATCAATCCGCTCCAATAGGCGAAAATAATCAAGTCAATTGATAAATTTAAATAAACAGTCAATCACAGCAATTCAAACTCTCTCGCTTTCTTCTTCGAACACTCTCTCAATGATGTATCATCTACACCCAACAATTTCAGTCTCAAAAGAGGATGAAGCAACAAAAAGCACAATGAAACATAATTAACACATTATAAGGAACTCAACCATAATAAAAAATGAAATCACGGAAGAGACCGTATGTGACGACCCAAAAATCCGCAACCTTCGAACCGACCATAAGCCACACAGGTCAGGCCCAAAAGGTACAAATACTCGTCGTTCCTAGCGATTTGGATTCTCGACCATCGAAAGTCAACACCTAAATATAAGTGAATATATTCAAATGTCGAAATTCAGGTGTCGGAATCCTTTCCGCTAGGGGATATAATAAACAGAGCAGAATCTCACAGCGGAAAAAAACAAAATATAATATCAAAATATAACTTTATAGCGGAAAATAACTTTATATTATCAGAGTAAACATACCATGCATAGTTATAAACACTATCCTCAAAATAATACAGTCATGAACATCCAAGTATGTGTAGTAAAATACGTCCTGCCATCTGACGAAGGTCTCCAACACTTCTGGAATCGTCTAGAATTCCTCGAACCCTGTCTAAACCTGAAATACACTCGGATATCTAACCCGAGTGAAAAAAGAACCGAGTCAGGCTTGGATTAACCAATTTAAAAACTAGACAACAAATCATAACACATATCCCATCCATCGCACAATCATCCAAAGGTTTCAAAAGATTTCATGCTTTTTAGAAATGAAGCTACCGTAAGATCACATTCCCATCACATAATGCAAGCGAATACTGGAGGAGTGAGTTTTACCTTATGATAACCAAATATGCTTTTATACATAAATCATTTGGATATTATCTTTAATGTCTGATTTTTAAACTTTTAAAATTAAACTTATAAATCTAGCAGACGTAGGTACCCATATAATAAAATCATGCTTATTTACTTTGCAAGTTATAAGCATGATTCATGCTTTTGAGTTTTTTTTTGAAAAATATTTCACCATCATCATTTATTATTTTAAAAGAGTTTTATTTTTCATACGGCAGGCTTTGAATGCTGACATGCTTTGTTGGAACAATGGAGCTTGGAACTGGACAATCGATGACTTTTATAAGATTTTTATTTTTCATATAACTATGCGAATTCTATTTCTTATCTATTGATTACGATGTAGCTATTGACTCATATAACGTAGCGGATTTTATTTTTGATTGTCATTGATTGTCCAGTTATATGAAAAATAAAACTCTCTAAAAGCCTACCGTATGAAGCTCTATTGTTCCAACAAAGCATGTCAGCATTAATTATATGAAAAATAAAACTCTTTTAAAAGTCATTGATTGTCCAGTTCCAAGCTCCATTGTTCCAACAAAGCATGTCAGCATTCAAAGCCTACTGTATGAAAAATAAAACTCTTTTAAAATAATAAACGCTTGGTGCTATGAAAAAAAGAATATATGTATACAGTAATAGTGGCAGTGGGTTCTACTGATTCTTTCATAGAAAGACAATAAGCTTAGATCAAATAGAAAATAGAGGTATCTGATATATAGCTGTGTATAGATTTAACCCCAAGGAGTATGACTGCCTAAGACGCGTACTCAAGCTGAAACCCGAATTCTTTGAACTGCATAACTAAGCAGATGTATAACAATTTAAAGTTGTCGTGTATTCAAACTTAAATATAAAAGGATATAAATAGTGTATCTGCCGATCAAAAGTTATGGCGATGATGTCACATTCTTGACTTGCCACCATTCCTTTACATCCCCTATATCGAATTTGGTAAGCAGAAGGAGTTATCTCTGGAAAGTCAACTTTTTTGGAGGGCTGGTTTCATTGACAAGGTCAAGGGTAATCTTCCCAATTCCATCAGAGAAAAAGTAGTTGTTTTTATTATGTATTTTATTTCACGAGTCTTGGATAGAGGCATGTTTATCGTTGCATATGTGGATGAAAGCATTGGCCTAATTGTGCTGCATACTTGGCTATGTTCATGGTATCAGACTTCCCCATCCAGCTCCTAATGTGGGACACTCTTACTGATTCATCTTCTACGAAAAACTAGGCTAAAACATCATAGGGTTGGTTGGAGGAGAAAGCTAGAAACATGTACTTGCTACCACATAGGTGAAAGCCGTTTTCCACTATTTATTTCACTCTCCAATGTATTGTGGTCCTTTGGGAGCCGGAGATTTTCTCAATCTCTTGGACTATATGAGCAGGGTAGAAGTTCAGCGAATTGTGATTCAGCTTTTGCATGCTTTCACCGGTGAAGCTTACCCTGATGAATCTATCGGATCTTTCATGGCAGTGCCTTAGAACTTTGTTGGATAGCTCTAGTTCAGGAGGACAGCAGTAGGCTTTTGAAGGGGTGATTACTAGTCTCCTAACCTCCAAGTTATCGTTGGCTATGGTTTGGATCTTTAGATTCTTAGGATATTGAATAAGCCAGTTACGAACTAATTGCAATCTATCATATGGATTGAAGATGGGCCTTCTACAAGTGTATATATGCCTAAGCATGACATCATTGAAGGTTTCTTCATTGTTCCTTAATAGATCAAAGAACACATCGTTTAGTAGATAATGAGAAAACACACCTTTGTGAACTAAGGCGTTGACCATGAACAAGTTTGAAAAACTAATGCCTGGTACGTATTCAAAACAGAAGAAATGCTTGGTGGATGTACCCAGCATCTCAATATTTAAGATGATTGGTTTCTTCAAAGCCAGTTCCATCGTTCAATATCCTAAGCTTATCGTGATTCCGATATGATAATTGCCCATAACACTTACTCACGGTATTGATAAAATAGAAACTAGATAACCAAGAACGTATTACAACACTCTTCTTTTATTTAATTGGAGGAGAATACACTGAATTGCCCAATTCCCGACACAAATATCAAGAATTAGGAATTAGTAATGATTACAGTAACTGATTAGGGTTACATTTTTTCATCCTAAATTTCTGACCCTTGGTGTCCTATTTATAGATGTGCATCTCTCTTGCCGGCTTACTCTCGCCTTGATGAGGTAGTCGGTTGGCAGAAATTTGGTGACGCTTTGTGGTTCTGTGTTATTAGCTTTAACTAATTTCTGGACAGCATTGTCGGTTTCTTGCTGTATCTATGCTAGCCTTATCAGAAGAGCTTTGTTATCAGCTTGATTTGTAAGGTCTGGGCTTATATTCCTTTCTGAGGTGAGCTTTGCGCCTTCTTGTCGGACCTACTTTGTTGTCGGCGAGCCGATAGGCTTAAGCTGGCCTGCTATCGGAAGCGCTTAATGGCTCGTGTCCTTGGAGTTGGAGATTGACCCTTCAGATGGCGTCCTTCCTTGACGGCTGCAGACTCTATCTCTTCACAATCTTGCTTATTGTAGTATTCTATGATAACATTTAGCCCCCTCCCCCCCGCTATTGTGAAGGGATGCATTGGACTTTTCAAGTCAGCCTTACTTTTCTTTTGTCCAGACGCGGCTGGGATCCAACTCTGGCTATTGTCAACCCATCATTCAATTTTTGGGGGCCCAGCGGTCTTTTCCTAAAAGGAATTTGAGTGGTCTTCTATGCTGCTATATAATGAGGGTGGCCCTCATTTTTCCTTCTTCTCCTTTTATTTTACTATTAGTCTTCTCCGAGCTAGTGAATTTTTCAACGTTCTTTCCTGCAATTAATCCCAATTTGCAGTTCAATGCAAACTGCAAATAATATAGGTCCTAAATTGAACAAAGAACGGACAATCGCTATTTAAAATGCTCTTGTATGCAATGGTGGATTTCCATATGTGATTCATGGACCTTCAGGTATAGGAAAAACTGTAACACTAATAGAAATAATATTTCAAGCTTATTCCAAGGTAAATAATTCGCATGTTGTTGTATTCATGTCTCCCAATAACTCGGCTGACTATATATTGGAGAAATTAATCAGTAATGAAGGAACTAAAGTTAGAGAGCATTAAATATTAAGATATAATACAGTGGGTCGTCCAATTTAGGATGTTAAACATGATTTTCTTCGGTTTTGTTACCTTGATAAATCGATGAATTTTGCATTTCCTCCTCTGAAGCTTTGGCAAAAATATAGAATTGTTGTATCAACTCACATGAGGATCTTCCATGCAAAAAAAACAAGGTTTTACTCATACTATTTTAGATGAAGCGAGTCGAATATCTGAATCTAAAATCGGAGAATTGTATTTGGAACTATGGACGACACGTACTATAGTAGTTTTAGCAGACGACCGAATGTCGTTAGGCTTTGTTATTGGTTCCAGAAAAGAGAAAAGTTGTGGATTGAAAAAACCGTAGATAAAGAAACTACTTACTATGCATCCTTTTGAAAGCGGGGATGATAATATTATCAGCAATTTAGTGATAAAAAATAATCGGCATTGGAATAAAATTAAGAATTCCACTTATTTAGTAACATCAAAAGTCTGCTTGTTAGTTAACTTGATGTCGAAATACATGTACTTTTGTTAGGTTGCAGCAATAGCAAAGCAAGAACTCAATACTTTCTTTAATATTTTATTAAGTCTCTAATTCAATGTTTAATGTATGCATGGAATAAGCTTGATCATGTTATCTCAAATATTATCGATTGCAGCTTTTATTTTGGTTATTTTGTTTTTATTTTTTACTTTATTATTTAATTGCAAATTTTTGCTTTCAGGACTACACATAATCTGAGATGTATTATATTTGTTGAAAGAGTTACTACTGCAATGGTGCTTAAATTACTCTTGCATGAGATTGAAGACCTCCAAGGTTTAGGCATAGAATACATGAATGGTAGTTACTCCGGTCTACAATCACTAACAAGGAAGGAACAATTCTCAATGGTTAACGCATTTCAAGGTAGGAAGGTTATTTATTTATTTAAGATTCAACCCTCTGAAATTATATAGTTTAATAATATTTGTTCAGGTGAAAATTTTTATTGCCACCCAAATCCTGGAAGAAGGTTTAGATGTACAGAGCTGTAACTTTGTAGTAAGGTTTGATCAACCTTTAAACGTTTGGAGTTTCATACAGTCTCAAGATCGTGCTACAATGGAAGATTCAGAATATTTGTTAATAATAAAAGGGTTAGCAAAATATTACTTCATATTTCTGTTAATTTATTTTATACCTGTTAATTGCAGTATGGGAAGTTTCATGATATCGAGGAGATATTTTGTACAAAGAATTGTCATGAAGAATAGACTATATTTCTTAAAACTCCATTCTTCATATAATTACCTTAATAGTGATACATTATGAGGGAGGAGTCATTGCGACAAGCATCTCTTCCGTGCAAACCTTTAAAATGTGAAATGTACAATAAAGAATTTTATCGCGTTGAATCAACTGTAGCAAAAGCTACATTGAGTTCTAGTGTTTCTTTGATACATTTCTACTGCTCCCGACTTCCTTCATTTGGTCTACTCAAGGACCGCTTCCCATAACAATTATCATTGGATAACCTTTGATTTGCTCAGCAATGTATTATTTTATGTCCGAGAGGCGTGGTGTAAGCCTCAAAAAGTTGAAGCATAAGCTTTTCGGGTAAAAGAAAAATGCAAAACATGTAATGAAATTTAAAATAAAATAACATTAAACAAAGATTACTCACTTCCACACAATATTTTTCTTGCTCGTGTCTTCAGGTAACACTATGTACTGCTATGTAGAAGAGAGAGAAGATTATTCAACAAATAATTTTAAAGTCGTACCCTTCCATTTTGGTTCTGGAAAGTCGCTGCCGATGTCCCGAGTATGAATATAGTCCTTAGTAGTGTTATATTGGTGGATGTGCAAATGTAATCACGTGATTTTAAGAGAGTAAAGTTCTATTGTGTTGGTTAAGACTTTATTTTCGTTGACATGATTATTACAAACAAAAGAAAAAAATTCAACATAACACGTAAGAGTTCATAGAGCAGTAGGTACAAAAGTATGATAGGACGTATCTTACTATAATATATAATAAAATGCTAAGTTACAAACAAAAGCAAAAAATTCAAGTTTGATTTCCTGGTATATTCGGCCATAGTGTAGTTGTTATTATGGATTGTTGATTGTGTAGATATTGAGTGGATATAGGTGATGAGCTACTTTTGTAGTGTAGTTGAGTAGGGACATTATTGATGCATTGTTATGATTTCTGTATATATTATGATTAGTACTGTAAGGTGGGGAACCTATTCCGCGAAAGCGGCGAGGTGTCACATGTACCATATAGTTATTTGATTGTTGCTGATATTCGTCACCAGACTTTATGTCTAACCGCTATACTTTTGTTTACCCCATAGACGTTGGATACTCTTAGGAGTAGACGATAGTCTATTTTACTGGTTTGGATACAGCTGACAGATGATGATGAGCAGGAGGCTATGTTATTATCATTTATGTATTATTACACCTGTTGTATTATTGAGAGAGATATGTATTGGTCATTGACACTGTATATTTTATGTCGGATATTCTTTTCTTCTTCTCCTTACCACTGTCCTTGTAAACTGATGAAGATACCACAAATGAACACATTTTGAATTATTCTACCTCGATAGCCAAAGTTACTAAATTGCTAGTTATTGTGAATAATAATAAATTACTAAATCCAATAACCATGCATTTTATTTTATTTTTCACGTTAACATGAACAGAGATTATAGAGATGTTCTCCAATTACAAGTTTTAATTGTTATTACGATGAGAATATTTAAAAGATAAAGTATAGTAAATATTCTATAAAAAAGTTTTTAGTTTAAGATTATTTTAGAATTCAAATGTGTATCAACACAATTACTTGACATCTTCAAGAATATTACCGAAAAATCGATAGATGCACAAGCTAAGTTTTATTCCATATTCGGCAATTTCATGATAGGTGAAAAATAAATCTACATGATCATCACCTTCAATAGCAAACTTTACATTCAATACGTTATCGTCACCAAATGCTCTATGTAAGTGAGTGCTTGTGTCCTGAAGATATGGTCCATGTATACATACTTTTGTTAAGAAATACATTTTGGAGGTAAGATATGATCATGTAAGAAGTTGAAGACTATATACAGTTTAATCTGTGTGTCAGAATGAGGCTATTCTTATGTGGATAATTATTTGATGTTCTCATTAGGGTAACAAGTTTCAGGAATTTGTTTCTTTAGAAGGAATTATAAGAAAATGGTTAATTTTTTTTCAAGTGTAATGGTTAGATGTCTTCTCGCATGTTATGTGTGTAGTTGATGTAGTCGTATTGTACTTAGCAAATGGTAGGGATACCGATGATGGTGAAGTGGACCCTTCCCATGATGTTGCTTTTGTTACACTGAAAGAGGTTACTAAAGCAGTCCTTTCTCATACTAATCATTTATCTCAATTTGTTACGATGGGGTTCTCTACAAAATTGGCCGCAAAAGCAATTGAGCAAAATAGAGAAGGAGACATGGATGGGATCCTCGAGATGCTACTTGCTTATGGCACCTTTAATGGGTCTCCTTCTAGACATGGGGCATCCACAGTGCATCCTTCTGTCGCAAGTGATAAAGATGTATTAGGGGATGATATAACTGGTATGGAAAATTTTAATTTTGAAGAAATCACATACCATAATACTGAAAAAGACAGAATTGTCTCCACTCTTCTGGAAGTAGGATTCACAGATTCTCGTCCACTCCATTCATATATATTTGTTCATTAAGGGCAAGATTAACAATTAACATCGCAGTCATGTTGTTAAAATCATTTGCACAGTCAACGGTAGACACTAAAAACACAACAACGGTAGATCTACATTGACATCACTTGGAAGAACTTTCATCGTAGTCATGTTATAATCATTTGCACATTCAATTCAATGATCAAACAATTCAATTGTATTGTTTTTGGTGCCTACCATAGTTTTAGTTAGGGATGTTACAGTCAAAGCGCAAGGCTTGCGCCTTGAGTCTAAGCGCACGCCTTTTACACCAGCAGACGGTGGCACCATACAATAAGTATTATAGCTCTAATCGAAACCAAACAACATCATCGAACCTTAATTGTGTTTTACAACTGTAATTGGGTTTGAAAATAGGGTTCGACAGCTCTAATTAGGTTCGATGGTCCTAATTGGATTCGAAGTTAGGGTTCAACAACCCTAACTGGGTTCAATTTGGTATAGTATTTTTATAGTGAGTAACGATTATGGTTTTAGCAAATTATATTTTTAATTTGCTCTCTTTATTTCTTAAGCAAAAATAATTTATCATCATACAATTAACAAAAGAATTGCTATTTAATGATAACATTGGCTTGAGAAGTCCACTGTTAAATGAGGTTTATCACTGACACTAAGTAACTCAACTAAATACTTAACAATTAAATCAAGTAAATCTTAATTGTTAGCGAGTATTTTGATTAAGGTTACATAATGTCTAGAATGTGATAAATT
The DNA here is from genome assembly GCA_030765085.1 of Allium cepa. Classification (NCBI taxonomy): domain Eukaryota; kingdom Viridiplantae; phylum Streptophyta; class Magnoliopsida; order Asparagales; family Amaryllidaceae; genus Allium; species Allium cepa. The sequence goes on along the minus strand of CM060941.1, from coordinate 106,423,505 downwards.
AGTTCGGGTACACTAAAACTCAAGCAATGTTATAAGAACTAACATTTGATAATAATTAACTTAAGGATATAATTGTACAAAGATATAAATCATTTTTATTTCACATTGGTACAATAAATAATATATCCAGTACAATATCGTACAATTTAGTACAACCCCTAAATCTACCCTTTCAATCAAACAGGGAGGCCGTACCATACTTATGTCCTTACATCTGACGTCTCTGCACCCCTAATACTTTAATCCCATGATTTATGCTAGTATCTACTTGATCAAAATTCGGGCGTCCGTGTTTCCACAAGGTAAAATCCTCACCCCTCAATTCTCGCATATTTCCTTGCACCAACTCACCAAACCTCCTGAACAAGATCATCTTCTTGGTCTCCGGTAAGAACTTGCTTTCAAACCTCTCCTTGAAGTCTTCGCACGAGATATCAGCTTTTGGAACATTGACTGTGATCGCTTTCCACCAGTACAATGTTGCTCCTTGTAACTGTCGAGAAGCCAATCTACGTTTCAAATGGTCCTCTAGACCCATGTCCTCGAATATCCTCTCACCCTTTATTAGCCAATCCTGCACCTCAATAGCTCCTTCTTTTCCGATGAAAGGCTTTCCACCCATCTTAGTGTAGTCGCTGCATAACTTAGTGAAGTCAATTCTAGCTGCTACGGGTTATTGCCCTGCACCAGTATTTACGGCTACAGCTGCTCCAGCTTTCAAGACGTTAATAAACTGCTGAAACATGGCTCCAACATCAAAGTTTTCTCCTCCAATGTTCACGTAGTCATTTGCGTTTGGAGCCGCATTTGCTCCGACGTGCACTTCATCATTACCAGCTGCATCAGTATTCCACATATTCCCTTGACCTCCATTAGTAGTAGTACTCCTTTCTCCAGCCCCTTGTATTTGTCTCACTAAACCACTTCTATTCGTCTTATTTCGTTGTCTGCATGAAGCGAGATCTTATAAGAGATGGTATAAGATTTTGACAAAAGGAACGGAGAAGTACTCAAACCAATCTACACCAAATCTACTCCTATATATACATGTACATACTTATACATATATAATATCTCGATAACAAGTACATTGGTATACATATATGTATACCCTTTCCCCTTGTTATAACTTTGGAAATTCTACTTTTGTTATTGCAAACTTTAACTTCTAAGGTTAAGTTTCAAAAACCTAACGCTCTGATACCAAACTGTAACGACCTACATTTGATAAGGTCGTCACCAAGTCTAGATTTTGGGTTTATTCCGACCACGATGGCCATATGGACCAAACTCGGATCAAGCTTCTTGATTCCAGCCATAGCAGCGTTAAATTTTGTGACGACCTGCTTTGTCTATGTTGAGGGTCGTTAAGGCCATTTGGTGTCTTGGTATAAAGTTCCCTACTCCGTTTAGACCGGGAATAGAGGGCATGATCATTCATTTAAATATAGGTACTTACATTTACTTATTATAGGTAACTAAATTAAGATAATATAAGGAACTAAAGTAAATTGTCTTAGTTACCTAAAGTAACTTATTATAGATACATAAATTACCTAATTTTAGGTGCAAATTTAACTTATAATAACTTTGTGTGTGTACACACAGTTTAGCAAAATTTTACATGTAGTATTTGTTATTTTTAATAAATGTCTTGAGTTTCATTGATGATAAGGTCGTCACCAAGTCTAGATTTTGGGTTTATTCCGACCACGATGGCCATGTGGACCAAACTCGGATCAGACTTCTTGATTCCAGCCATAGCAGCGTTAAATTTGTGACGGCCTGCTTTGTCTACGTTGAGAGTCGTTAAGGCCATTTGGTGTCTTGGTATGAAGTTCCCTACTCCATATGGAAAGGGAGTGGAGGACATGATCATTTATTTAATGATAGGTACTTACATTATCTTATTATAGGTACCTAAATAAAGATAATATAGGTAAGTAAAGTAAATTGTTTTAGTTATCTGAAGAAACTTATTATAGGTTCCTAAATTACCTAGTTTTAGGGTGCCTATAATAAGTAAATGTAAGTACCTATATTTAAATAAATGATCGTGCCCTTTATTCCCGTTCCACACGGAGTAGGGAACTTCATACCAAGACACCAAATGGCCATAACATCTCTCAACGTAGATAAACCAGGCCGACACAAAATTTAACGCTGCTATGGCTGGAATCAAGAATGATCCAAGTTTTGTCCATATGGCCATCGTAGTCGGAATAAATCCAAAATCTAGACTTAGTGACGACCTTATCATCAATGAAACTCGAGACATCAATTAAAAATAATAAATACCACATGTAAAATTTTGCTAAACTGCGTGTACTCATGGAAAGTTATTATAAGTTAAATTTGCCTCTAATATTAGGTAATTCAGGTACCTATAATAAGTTTCTTTAGGTAACTAGAACAATTTACTTTAGTACCCTATATTAGGTAGCTATAATAAGTTAATGTAAGTACCTATATTTAAATAAATGATCATGCCCTTATTCCCGTTCCATACGGAGTAGGGAACTTCATACCAAGACACCAAATGGCCTAAACGAGTCTCAACGTAGACAAAGCAGGTCGTCACAAAATTTAATGCTGCTATGGCTGGAATCAAAAAGCCTGATCCGAGTTTCGTCCATATGGCCATCGTGGTCGGAATAAACCCAAAATCTAAACTTGGTGACGACCTTATCTGTGACGACCCGAACTCGATGTTCGACAAACAACATCAAATTCGTATCGCCAGAGCTTGCAACAACATTAGATGATAAATAACACAGCGGAAATAAAGATGATATCATTGATACAACATGAATACAATATCCAATACGTCAATTTGATATAATGATAATTATCAACATCAGAGAATATACAACACAAAATATAGCGGAACACGACAAAATATGAGATAAGTCTTCAACAGAATCCAATACTGCAACTCCAATCCAAAACTCCAAAGCTAGAGCTCCAACACTTCAAGCTCGACCCACCATCAAGGTTGCACTGAGCTAAGAAGTGCAGTCGTGGACTCCAAAGACGCCAAAATGTATTAAACAGAAAGCCGAAGCTACCAAACGATATCTACTATCTGACTATCTGAAAAAAACCAAACTCTAGACTGCCCGTGTGGAAAATTGTGGGCATTTAGAGTTTAGAAAGGAAACAATAAACTCCGATTCAATCATGGGACTAGTGTGAGAAAACAGAAACATTTGGTCTTTAAAAACAATCAAAAGATTTTAAGTTTGAAACCCGCAATGCTTTTTGGAAAATGAAACTACCATAAGGCCTCCCGCCACACACACCATGCAAACAAAGAATTGGAGGAGATTTCTCCTTATGATAGTAAAAAATGCTTGATACGCAAAAGTCATTTGATATTATTATTAGTGCATAGTGCAGAAAACCTTTCGAAAGTATAATATTAATCCTAGCCAGCATAGGCATTTCGCACTTATGCCTACTATAGCTACCATGTTCAATAGCAGGTTACCACCACATTCCATGGCAGATTATACAACTAAAACCGTACAGGACGCGTATTGTTTTGTTTGGATTTTCCAACAAACAAGGAACTTCCTATTGCCACATGGAAACGCCACTAGAGGGGCGCACCGAGAACCTACCCGGCTCTCTGCCAACACAAGGTCGGTTACCCCCTTCCCGGGAAGTAAAACATAAGATATGCCACCCTCAGTCGTTTGCGACCTTTATACGAGGATCTTGTACACCAACAACATCACACAGTAATAAATATACTACGGTGCCCACATGAGTAAGTATCTGGGCTCCATACCATGATACTACCCTTTTCCAAAAGGAATGGTCATACCCTAAGGGAGCTACCCCTGAAACCTTGCCGCATCTTTCCTGTTTCGACCATTACCGGTTTGTGAGGCTTGATGAGGTCTCGTCCACAAAGCTACGTTTTTCCACAAATCCATGCTTTGATCACGAATGATAAACAAATGATCATCAACACACAACAACACTTAGCATGCCACACTACCAAATTGGAAGTATATCGCTGATAACCTTCAACTACATAACCTCTAAGCTCGTACGTCTCAGAGAAGGGTGTTAAGCTAAAAGAATAATTTCTCCACCACCAACAGATATGTATTTGAAATCTGCTTTATATCTCAAAGTGTAATGTCAGACATACAACCATACAAGTCTACTCCGGGTTCGAACAGAACCGAAGGCACTTCCGAAGAAGCCCTTGCAATCCGGGTATTCACAATCCCGATCGGACTTCCCATCACTTAAGGAATCTCTATACCGTAGCTACTCAGTGCAGAGACAATCAATAGGTAATCCTATCATTCTCTCAAATACCCGGTCTTCACATCGGTCTTCAAATGCTATCCATAACGACGTATCATTATCCGGAATGCGTTATATGACATAAAGTCCTCTTCCGGCTAAACCGAATAATGAGCGTAAATTTTAAAAATATATGGATATGCGATTTCAATTAAGTCACAAGTTTAAAATTCAAAACTTTCTTTTAAATGGTTTAAACCAATTACCATTTCAAATCTTTTAAACAAAAAGATTCATTTCACAAAGTTCACACAGTTTCACAAAGATCCATTCACATATTTTCAAAACAATTTCCGTTTCAATTAGATTAACTCATTAAATTTTTAAATCAAGATTTAACTTATAGCTTTCAAAACCGTTTCCAAAGATTTATTAATAACTTGGAGGACCATTTCCAATTCAAACTTGAAATTCCTTTAACACAAATTGGAATTTTATTCTTATATGAAAGCTTTTATCATTTGAAATCAACCAGTTTTATTTCGAAAAAATCCGATCTCATTTATACAAGTTAAAATCTTTGGACTAATTCAAATTCTCAAAACAACACTTTCGAAAATGGTTTAAAACCCATATAAACTTGTATACCATTTTTAAGTCGTAAATACCAAATATAGAATTCAATTTCAGATATTAAATTTCAATTTAAATCAAATTATTCAAATTTCAAAACTCAACCAAGTAATTGAGAATAACTTTTATTTTTGGAATCCCTTTTCAAAAGCTTTTTATATTTAACTCAATTACATTTCCAAAACTATTTGAGTTCTAAAATTCGATTTAAGAATTATTTTCTAAAATCTTTGACTTAACCAATTTCCACGTGCAATCCATATTTATGTGTGTATAAGTGTGGTCCAGGGGTTTAACACAATAGTGCACAACATCAATAATAACAGATTCAATCATATCAATCACGATAAGCGATATAATCCATAACGCTTATCTTCATTCCCAGATTCACAGATAAAGTAAATTTATCAATCACAAAGATTCATCATTACAATTCAATGTGGGTTTCGGATAACCGACTAAGATCCGACACCCTGTTGCATCGAAATTCAAATGCCGTTTTACAGGTAAAGGGGTTTTTGTATACATACAGAAACAAATCACAAATCACAGTTCAACATAAAGCAATTCACATCACACATTATCACAATCACAAACAGAAATATCAATCCAGTACACAACATTTAACGAGAGTCGATCATCTTCAATTTAAGGTGAAGGTGATTTAAAAGAATTAACCACATAACTATTTTTATAGATTTATTTAAATCAATGATTGACGCAGCGGATATACGAAAAATTAGATGAAAAGGTGAAAGTAGCAATCGGTGGATTGAAAGATACTGAAATGCCCAAATTCGTTGATCCAAAGATACCGAATTTTAGCTATCTCTGACACGTTGATTGCGCACGATACCGCGGAAAGAGATCTACAATTCTTCGAGCGTTGATCAAGCGCACTTGATTCCGCGAATTGGCTTCAACGAACGTTGATTCGAGCGCACTCGAATACCGTAAGTGGAGATAGGAGATCACACTCAACTACCAATTTAATGAAAGCACAAAGCTAACAAACAAAGTTTTATTCAACAATCAACTTCTTTCAAGTTACAACGCACGCCCTATTTATAGCCTTTTTACAACCCAGACTCTAGGTCGTTTGAGCGACCTACGATCTAAAGAAGGTCGGTAACGACTTAACTCCTGGCGACTCAATTTTTTACATCACCACACACACATGGCCGACCTAACTACTTGCCGACCTACGAGTTACAAGACAGTACGCGACTTAACAAATACAATGACATACGACTTAAAACAATACATCACAACAACGACTCAACTGTTACAAACGACTCAACTTAAGACGACCTACGACTTAAGCAAGGTCGTTAGTGACCTAATTACAACACGTTACACTACTTCCCTGTATAGTTCTCAACGACCTAAAAAAAACAATGACTTAAGAAACAGCTTCAGGACATCTTCACGCGACCTAACTTAGGTCGTAACTCGTTGCAGCGACTTAAGACTTCAGTGACCTTCAATAGAGCGACTTAAGGAATCCCCACTCCAAGAGGATGCGGCATATCTCGAAGGATCCAATACCGAGCGACTTAACTCCGAGCGACCTAACTCCTCATGAACTTCGATAGGTCGTTTGCCTTGATTAATTAGGTCGTTTGGACGAGCTATCTTCATATTAAGTCGTTTCCCATCAAACCCTTCTACAGATTGCACTTGCGAGCTTACCCTACTAGGTCGTGAGCGACCTAAAACTTCCCCCTTAGGTCGTGAGCGACCTAAGTCTTGTGACTTTGCAGGTTGTGCTGCATCATCTCCTCCCGTGGTTGACAGAAATTCGACCTCGAATTTTCACTATCTTCTTCCACCACAAGTTCGTTTCCATAATACGAAACCAAGTATTTGACGTTGAAAACATCTGAAGTATGAACATCTTCTGGTAATTTCAATTGATATGCATTCTCATTGATTTTCTTCAAAATTTCTACAGGACCAATCTTTCGCGCCTTCAATTTATTGTATGTTCCCACCGCGAAACGATCTTTTGTCAACACCGCATAAACCAAATCACCTTCCTCGAAATTCACACTTCTCCGCTTCTTATCCGCCAGTCGTTTATACTTTTCATTTGATGTAAGCAATCGTTCATGAACAGTTCTATGGCACTCCTGTAACTCATTTACGAAGTCACTAGCCCGCTTAACAACTCCCTTCTGATATGGCACTGTTGTCAAATCCAACGATCCTTTCGGTATTGCAGAGTATACAACTTGAAATGGACTAAATCCAGTACTTCGATTCACCGCTTGATTATGTGCAAACTCCGCTTGACATAACTTCATATCCCAGTTTTTCAGATTATCTTTCACCAAACATCTTAACAAATTTCCCAACGATCTGTTAACCACCTCCGTTTCCCCATCAGTTTGCGGATGGTAAGCGCTACTAAAATTCAGCTTCGTTCCGACCATCTTCCACAAACTTAGCCAAAAGTGACTCAGAAAACGAGTATCTCTATCCGAAACAATAGACTCTGGTAACCCATGTAAACGATAGATCTCTTTAAAGAACAACTGTGCCATATGAACTGCATCCGCTATCTTCTTACAAGCAACGAAATGTACCATCTTCGAGAAACGATCCACCACAACATATATAGAGTCATTTCCCCTTTGAGTTCTCGGCAAACCCAACACGAAATCCACGCTAATGTCTACCCGCGGTTTTGTAGGAACAGGTAATGGCATATACAATCCCGCATTTGTAGCTGTCCCTTTCGAAACCTGACAAACATGACATCTGCGCACAAATCTTTCAACTTCCCTTCTCATTGACGGCCAATAATAAGATTGAGAAATCAACTGCAATGTGCGATACCGTCCAACATGTCCTTCTTCATGCAACTCTTTGACAATTTTCATTCTCAAGCTGCTATCTGGTATGCATAATTGATTTCCTTTGAATAAAAATCCATCTACCAACACCAAATCATCAATACTCCCATCCTTAACTTTCTCAACAAACTTTGCAAAGTAAGGATCCTCTTCAACCAATTCCGGCAATAGTTCAAATCTTGTCACTTCAACCTTCATCGTTGTCAACAAATGATTCCTCCTGCTCAATGCATCAGCTACACGATTCGTCACCCCTGATTTGTGCTTTACAACAAAAGTAAACTGCTGCAGATACGCGACCCATGAAGCGTGCCTAGCTGAAATTTTGTCCTTCCCTTGCAAATGCTTCAAAGCTTCATGATCTGTATAGAGAACAAACTCCTTCTGAAACAGATAATGTCTCCAGTGCTTCACAGCTTGAACAATTGCGTAAAACTCAACACCATAAGTGCTATATCTCAACTTAGCTCCAGACAACTTCTCACTGAAATAAGCAACTGGTCTTCCTTTCTGACTCAAAACTCCACCAACCCCAACCTTCGATGCATCAGTATGTAATTCAAACAACAACTGAAAATCCGGTAAAACTAGAATTGGTGATGTCGTCAATAGTGTTTTGATCTTCTCAAAAGCAACCCCTGCTTCCTCTGACCACTCAAACTTCTTTCCATTCATGCAATCGGTTATAGGTGCCATTACACTACTGAAGTGCGGAATGAATCTTCGATAGAAAGATACCAATCCATGAAAGCTCCTCACTTCAGTAATTGTCTTTGGTTGTGGCCAACTCCTGACAGTTTCCACTTTATTTTCATCCATTTGAATACCTTCCTTTGACAAAACATACCCCAGAAATAAAACACTGTCCGTCATAAACACGAACTTCTTTGCTGCTGCATAGAACTACTCTTGTCGTAGAATCAACAGTACTTCTCGCAAATGCTGGATGTGTTCTTCCATACTCCCACTATAGATTAAAATATCATCAAAGTAAACAACCATGAACTTTCCAATGAATGGTCTGAAAATCTGGTTCATCACTCTCATAAAAGTACTCGGAGCATTTGATAACCCAAATGGCATAACCAACCATTCGTATAAACCTTCCCTGGTTTTGAAAGCAGTCTTCCATTCATCGCCCGGTCTAATACGAATTTGATGATATCCACTCTTCAGGTCGATCTTGGAAAACACTACAGCTCCACTCAACTGATCTATCAAATCATCAAACCTCGGCATAGGAAATCTGTATCTCACAGTGATCTTGTTTAGAGCCCGACTATCCGTACACATCCTCCACGAACCATCCTTCTTGGGCACCAATAAAGCTGGCACTGCACAAGGACTTAAGCTCTCCTGAACACGCCCCTGTTCTAACAACTCTTCCACCTGCCTTCTCAGTTCTTCATGCTCCTTAGGGCTCATCCTGTAATGTGGTTTGTGTGGTAATACTGCTCCTGACACAAGATCAATCTGATGTTGAATATCCCTCAACGGTGGCAACTCCGTTGGTAACTCTTTAGGAAACACATCACTGAATTCTTCCAATACCGGCTTTACTTCTTCAGGAACTTCAACAGATTTAGTAGCTTCACGTCCAATCAACAAAAACACCTCTGGACTCTCCTCTACTTCTTCAATAAATTCCTTCAAATTCAATAAAGTCTTCAGCCCCTCAATCTCTTCTGACTTGCTTTCTCCTTGTTGTCTCTTCTTTGGAACCAAAATGATCTTAACACCTTCAAACATAAAGCTGTAGCTATTGGTTCGACCGTCATGTTGCACTGCTCGATCATACTGCCATGGTCTTCCTAAAAGCAAGTGACAAACATCCATCTCCACAACATCACACCAGATCTCGTCTTTATACTTCTTCCCAATAGAAAATGGAACATGTACTCGCCAGTTCACCTTCACTTCTCCTCCTTTTCTCAACCACGCTAACTTGTAAGGATTTGGATGCTTCTCCGTTTTCATCTTCAACTTTCTCACAGCTTCGGTAGAAATAATATTGTCACAACTTCCTGCGTCAATCACAAATCTACAAACCTTCCCCAGAATAGTGCACGTTGACTGAAAGATGTTACTCCTCAACCAACTAGCCTCTTCTTCCTGCTTCGGTATTAAACAAGACCTCCTCATCATTAGATTACATCCTTCATCTCCTGACGCAACATCCTGTTCATCCTCCTTAACTGGACTAGAATAACCTTCACCAACATCCTCACCTTCAACTTCAGCAATCATAGTTCGTTTCTTCGGCTTCGGACATTCATTACTCTTGTGACCCACTTCCTGGAAATTATAACATTTGGAACTGTTGTTGACCCTCGCCTTCGCAACTTCATTCACAACTAGTTTATTGACAGCTTTCGAAACATTGGAACTCCCACTAGCACCTTTGTTCTGAATATTGGAACTTGTAAACACACCACCTCCACGTCTTCCCTGCTTCTCCCAAGCCAACGCTTTCTGATGTGCTTCTGCTACAGATCTTGGATCAAACATATTCACCATATCTTGAATCTGCATCCTCAACCCTCCAACAAATCTAGCAGTCAGCTGTTCCTCTGTCTCCATAATGTCATTTCGAGCAATCAGTTGATAAAATTCATCAGCATAATCATTAACAGTTTTTGTCCCTTGCCTCAGATTCTGCAACCTCTGATACATGAGTGATTGATAATTGTAAGGCAAAAATGTAGCTTTCATCAGTTTCTTCATCTTCTCCCATGACTCAATCTTCGACTTCCTCATCCGTTCTCGTGTAAGTTTGGTTTGCTGCCACCATGCCATAGCTCTCCCCCTCAACGTAGTAGCAACCAATTTCACTCGACGATTCTCCGGAACCTCTTTGAAATCAAAGATCTCTTCAACATTAGACAACCAATCCAAGAATTCTTCTACGACCATTCCACCCTTGAATTCTGGAATTTCCATCTTCATACCCGACTCCCATCGACGATCATCATCTATATCCCGATATGAATTTCGAACTTGGTCTCGATCTCGATAATGAATGCTAGCTCTATCACCCTCTTCATTAAAATCAAATGTATGTCTATATCGATCTCGACCATCAACATCCCTTTGATCATGCATGTCTCTTCTACTATGTCTCTCTTCATCTCTATAGTCATGGTGATCTCTCCTCAATGAAATTGATGTTTCTCTTCTCCCTCTAAAAGATTGCTGTGATACCCTTCTCGCTTCCGTAACCGATGGAGAAACTCGGTTTCCTCCATGGTTCGAGATTGGCGATCTCCTCCTTTGAGTTTGATTCATATCAATCATCAACTTCTCTAGCTTTTCAATACCTTCATCAAATTTCTCATTAATGCGTTGCTCCATCTGCTCGGCTTCTCCCCTTCTATACAACGCTTCAACATTTTGATGACGATTAGCTCTTCTCGGCGGCATGATTACACAATAACAAACACTTCAACAAATCAAATAATCTTCAAAAACTTCACCAATGCACGACTACCTCCTAGCTCGGCCTATACTTCAACAAATGATACCAAAAGATGCTTCGATTCTCGGCTCAAACTCTCTTCACCTTGGCGCACAAGAATCCACGACCAAATTCAAACACTTTCCCACTTTTGATCCAAAATGATATGGATCGAAAACTTCTAACTTGTTGCAACTCCACGATGAAGACGATGAACACAATCTTCAACAACTTCAAAAATCGGCTCCAAGTCTCGGCTTAGCTATGATTGGCTAAGTCAAGCTCTGATACCAAACTGACGCAGCGGATATACGAAAAATTAGATGAAACGGTGAAAGTAGCAATCGGTGGATTGAAAGATACTGAAATGCCCAAATTCGCTGATCCAATGATACCGAATTCTAGCTATCTCTGACACGTTGATCGCGCACGATACCGTGGAAAGATATCTACAATTCTTCGAGCGTTGATCAAGCGCACTTGATTCCGCGAATTGGCTTCAACGAACGTTGATTCGAGCGCACTCGAATACCGTAAGTGGAGATAGGAGATCACACTCAACTACCAATTTAATGAAAGCACAAAGCTAACAAACAAAGTTTTATTCAACAATCAACTTCTTTCAAGTTACAACGCATGCCCTATTTATAGCCTTTTTACAACCCAGACTCTAGGTCGTTTGAGCGACCTACGACCTAAAGAAGGTCGGTAACGACTTAACTCCTGGCGACTCAACTTTTTACATCACCACACACACATGGCCGACCTAACTACTTGCCGACCTACGAGTTACAAGACAGTACGTGACTTAACAAATACAATGACATACGACTTAAAACAATACATCACAACAATGACTCAACTGTTCAAAACGACTCAACTTAAGACGACCTACGACTTAAGCAAGGTCGTTAGTGACCTAATTACAACACGTTACACTACTTCCCTGTATAGTTCTCAACGACCTAAAAAAAACAACGACTTAAGAAACAGCTTCAGGACATCTTCACGTGACCTAACTTAGGTCGTAACTCATTGCAGCGACTTAAGACTTCATCGACCTTCAATAGAGCGACTTAAGGAATCCCCACTCCAAGAGGATGCAGCATATCTCGAAGGACCCAATACCGAGCGACTTAACTCCGAGCGACCTAATTCCTGATGAACTTCGATAGGTCGTTTGCCTTGATTAATTAGGTCGTTTGGATGAGCTATCTTCATATTAAGTCGTTTCCCATCAAACCCTTCTGCAGATTGCACTTGCGAGCTTACCCCACTAGGTCGTGAGCGACCTAAAACTTCCCCATTAGGTCGTGAGCGACCTAAGTCTTGTGACTTTGCAGGTTGCGCTGCATCAATGATTAACTATTCTTAATGATAAATAAAATTTTAATTAATTATTCCTTAATCAATTATCTTAATTAACTACTAATTATAAATTAATTAACTTCAATTATCTAATTAACAATTCTTAGTTAAAAATAAGTTAAACACTTAATTGTTAATCAACCAAATCTTTAATTTCAAATTGATAAATCTCTAATCACTTAGTTAATTACAATTCTAAATTAATTATCCATTCTTAATTACCCTTTTTAAACAATTAATAATAATTACTAGTCTTAATTAACATTTTAAAAATCTTCCTTAAACTCTGAAATCAATTTATTATTAACTTAGAAGACTTTAATTTTAACTAAAATTAAAACTTACTTATATTAACTACTAATTATAAAATATTAGTCAAGGTTTTAGAAAATATTGTTATGTATCCACTTGGTTAATTAAAACTTGAAATAAGTTCTTAACTCAAAATAGTCAAACATTAATTACTTGTAAACACTAAAATTTGTTTGACATTATTAACTTTAAATTTGTTGGGCTTAACCCTATTTGAAACAAAACCCGAGATTACCCAGGTCTCACTCGAGTTAACACTCGAGTTTCTTTCCCTATTCCCCGAGTCATCTCTCTTTCTCTCGCACACTTCTTCTTCCTCTTTTGATTTTTCTTCCAGTAAGTTTAAGTTAAATTATAATAACAGGCAACCAAGCTCACGTACTCGAGGACGAACCCGAAGCAACGTATTCATTTTCTCGAGTACCAACTCGCGTCGGCCATCATCAACTTCTTGACACCCATACGTGGTCGTAGTCGTGCACGTGCACAGCACTTCGCCGGCGCTCAGATGAACTTCGAGTCCTCCAACGAGTCGCAAACTAGCACTACAATCGAAATCAAGGATCGTCTCGATGCCCAACTTTCCAGATCGAAAATAAGCATTCCACTCGAAACCTGGAACTCGAACTCACCATACAAAAATTCTTCGCCACGGTCGCTCCCACCACCAGAGACGCCACAACTTCGGCCTCACCATGTCAACCCCTTGTTCTTCCATTCCCCTCTATTTCGTACAACTCGATCGAACAGAGGTGATGAAATCACTTCGTTTCTGACCACGAAAAAACCCAAGCATTAAACCTTAATCTTGTCTCGTTCTAACATCTCATGCAATAGAAAAATCATATAACAATTTTCTCAACTTCATTGATGGCCAAGCCAACTTCGAGCAAAATTTCAACACCCAACATTCGTGCGATCGCCAGGAATTGATTAAAAATCATATTTTGTTCAAATATGAACCGCACTTGGAATACTTAATTAAAAATCATCGTATTAATTTTAAAAATCCTATCTTTGTATGCTTATTCAAGTCATATAATCAAATCCATAATTTAAACTACTCGAATAAATCATATGATTTCTTATTTAACTGTAAAATGAGTTTACGGGGTCAAGTTCTTTCATTTTCAAGCTAAAATTTTTTTGGACCATGGTTTAAGTTTAAATAAACTTATTTTGTATAAAAATCCTAAATTTAGAATGTTTGTATGAAGATTTATTAGATTTTTTTTCTTTTTCAAATCTGCTTTGCTCTGAAACTGGAAATGAAGGAGAGTAAACCATATGAAAATTTACAGTACAACAGAAATACCCAGAGCTTCTTATTTACAGTATACAGCAAACATAAGTAATTCATCAATCAGACATACAAATTTAAATTAAAAAAAAACAGTTTGTCTGCTCACCTCAAATTGAAGAACAGAGAGCAGCTCTGTGTTTTGAAACTGCAGTTTGATCTTTTTTAAATTTTCTTTGTTGTTGAATTGCATTTAAGTTTGAAAAACAATGATGTTTATTTTTTTTTTGGAATACTAAGTTATGAACGAACTAGAACTGGTATGGATATGTATATATATAAAAGGAAGACAATTTGTATAAAGGGAAGGTTTTAACTGGTTAAGTTTTTTTTTTGAATCGATTTTTTTTCTTGTTTTGACTAAAGATTTTTTTTTATAAACTGAAATGACTCTTACATATTTCGACTGAGATGATTTTCATTTGTGCTTGTGAAGAAAGAATTTAATGCAATGTTTCCCATTTTGTCTACATATAATCCTATTTGAATTTTGTATGTACATTCTTGATATATTTTTCTTTATACATGTACATAGATGTTTTTATCTATCTTCTTGCATGCATGCACAACTCACATACAAATATACATGTATTTCATATGTTTACTTAAGTATTTATATTTTATTTTTACTAACTATACTTAGTTCAAGTATAGAATTTAAAAAGAATGAATATTGATCTCTTCTTACATCTTATTTTATACTTTTTATAACCTTTAATAAATAATCATACATATTATTTTTTCCAAAGTATAATCTTTAAATCCAATTCATTTTGAATTTGGCGAAACTCAAATCAATTTACCAATTAATTTCACTATTTTTATTCAAAAATTAAATTAATTATCAATTTAAACTTAGTAAAAATCCGGGATCGTTACATTATCATCAATGAAACTCAAGACATTAACTAAAAATAACAAATACTACATGTAAAATTTTGCTAAATAGAGTGTACGCACACAAGTTATTATAAGTTAAATTTGCACCTAAATTTAGGTATTTATAATAAGTTGCTTTAGGTAACTAAAACAATTTACTTTAGTTACCTATATTATCTTAATCTAGGTACCTATAATAAGTTAACGTATGTACCTATAGTTAAATAAATGATGATGCCCTCCACTCCATTACTTCTACCTTCATTGCTAAACTCATATCTAAATTGAATAATTGAATTACTACGGACATTTCTAACAGTTATTTCATAAGTTATAACAATATGCTTCGAAATTTTGGGGACAGGGAGACTATGTCGCCCTGACCTTTGATTAAGCCGGTTTTATAAGTGGCCGTGCACTATGTCTCATTATTGTGGCCGCTGGGAATCGATATGGTGCCACTACGACACAATGTAGCAACATCCACTATGTCGAAACCACTGGACCACTAGATATGGTTAAGACATAGTGGATGTTAACCCCGTTCCAGCCTACGAGTTAAAGGAGTCAACGACTTAAGACCTGGGACGAGCCACGACTTAAGGTGTTTAACGACTCAGGAAGCCTCACGACTCATCGAGTCACCGACTCAAGGAGTTAATGACCTAAAGCTCAAAGCGACTTAAAGGGTTACGACTCAAGGGGTTAACGGTTCACAAGGCAGGACCGACTCAATGCATTACCGACTCATCAAAGGCTTTGCCCCAGCGACTCAACAGGTCCACGACTCATCATAAGAAACGACTCAAGAGAATTGACGACCTAAGAAATGACTTGATGACTCATAACTCAGGATGACTCGTCCGCGACTTAAAGCCACTGAGTCGTACTCCGTTGCTACAATGCATGACCCAGTGAGAATTGACTCGCCAACGACTCAGGACTTGACTTAGAATCCAGCAAGAGAATGAGCTAGTGAGAAGACCAAATGTTTAATCAGATAAGCCAGCCACGACTCAACTTGACTCGGCCACGGCTTAGCCTGAGTCGGTCACGACTCAGGACTTGGGCAAAAAACTTCTATCCAGATTTGCCTATAAATACATGGCCACCCCCAACATTCAAGGGACTTTTTGGCTCATTCATTTCAAGCGCCGTTACTCTGCTGCATTCTGAACTACTTCAACACCTTCAAGGAACTTCACGAAGAAATCAAACATGTCAAACATGTGTTCAAAGATTTGGATCGACCGTTGAAGTTTAGGCTACTTGTTCTAAGCCACTTGAAACTCAAAGTGTGTTGTAATCAAAGTGTAACTGCATTGACTTGTAATCAAATCATCAATAAAGATATTCAAAGTGGACGTAGGCTATCTCTTAAGCCGAACCACTATAAAATTGCTGTTGTTTACTGTTTTTTCACTACTATCTGCTTATAATCTGTTCCCGACCTATCGGGTGGTGCTTTCACGATCTCACTTCATACACCGGGATGTTAGCGTTCAAATTTTAGCGTTAACATTTTTGATGCTTTCACTGAGAATTGAACTCAGGCGAGTTATCATCATTGCTTCACAGAGGTTTGTAGAGAGAATTTCCTTGAAAACCAGAAGCCTATCCGAGATTATGGCTCCTGGAAGGAAAAGTAGATCTGTCAGATCTGGGAATATTCAAGAGGGAACCTCCGCTTCCCCCATATCGAATCAAGCCACTCCAGCTGTTGGAGTTACAAAGGCAGAGCTGGATGCTGCAATCTTAGGGCTGAACCAACAGATAAATGCCCAAAATGCACAATTCGAGGCTCAGAATGCCCAGAATGCTCTAATTCTGAATAGGTTGGACGATTTGCTTGGGGCAAACCGTCAACCAGCAGGTAATGAAAGGAATTTTGCTGGCAACATTCATGATGCTGAAGAAAGAAATGCTCCTGAAAGGGCTGCTAGCCCCTTTGAACAAACACTTCCAGAGGTTGGTGGATCTAGAGCTCGACATGATGAGAAGTATCTTTCTGGAATGGTCCGACAAATTATGAAAGAGAGTATGCAGAGGGTTGAAGATGAGAAAGAATGGGGTTTCGCCCCAAGTAAAACTCCGTTTACTGAGAAAATCTTAAAGGCTGAATTCCCAAGGAAGTTTGTCCCTCCAACCATTCCAGCTTACAAGGGGACAAGTGATCCGAATGAATTCTTATACAAGTATGATTGGCACATGACAGGTGCCAGAGCCTCTGATGAAATAAAGTGCCGATATTTTCCTGTGTATCTCGAAGGTGTAGCTCTGCTTTGGTTCACCAAACTTCCAGTCCGATCTATCGATCAGTTTTCTGACTTAACCCGGAAGTTCAAGGAGCAGTTCAGACTATACGCCTCAAAAGCCAAGGATATCATGTCACTGTCAAGTTTGGAGCAGAATCCAGGGGAGACTATCAGATCTTTCTTAAACCGCTTTAATATAGCGCTAGCTGAGGTGGACAATGCAGAACCGCGAATGATATTGACTTATCTGATGAAGGGTATTGACAAGTCGAGCGAGTTTGGGAAATGGCTAAACATGAAGGAACCAAATTCCCTTGAAAAGTTCTATAAAAAAGCAGATGAATTCATACGCTTAGAAAGCCGTCCCGTACCGGTAAAGGCAGTGTTGGAAAAAGCCGAAGATAACACTGTTGTTCCACGCAAGAATGAATCTGTAGGGTAAAAAAGGGAAAATAACAACGGGAAGAAGCAGAGTAATCTGAAGAAGCCCCGATCCTTCAAGCCATCAGAATATACTCCTTTATCAGATACGCCGGAACGTATCTACCTTGCCACTAAAGATTCTATTGACTTTCCTAAACCTCCTCCTCTAAGGACCGGGAAAAAGGCTATACAGAGTGGGAAGTTCTGCCGCTTCCATAATCAACCCGGTCACGAAACCGACGAATGCCGCCAGTTGAAAAATCTGATTGAAGAGTTGCTAAGGGAAAACAAACTGCAGCAATTTGTGAAAAAGAATAGCAACAATCCTGCTTCATCTAGTCAGGGGCAACAGGCTCCTACTCATCAGCCTAGGACGACTGAGAAGGCTGCATGGCATGAATCTGGAAGGCCCATTATCAATGTCATTATAGGAGGACCTCACCCAGCGGGCAGAAGCTGGGGTGAGATGGAAAGGTATACCCGAGCTTTAAAGTATGTACCGACAGAGGAAGATGTATTCGTTTTGGAAGGTGCTACGCCCTTGAAGCAACAAAGAACTCTTGATGATGATATTGTATTCAAAGCTAGGGATTCCGCAGGTATTGAAGCTCCTACCTTGGACCCCTTAGTCATCTCGGCTGGTATCGGGCCAGCTATTATCAGAAGAGTTCTCATTGATTGTGGCGCATCCTGCAATATCCTCTTCAAGAAAACATTCGACCAAATGAAGATCCCTATGGCTGATGTGCAAGCTTCATCGCAGAAAATCGCTGGCTTCACTGGGGAGCCAAAACAGCCGGTAGGAACCATTGATTTGTTTGTGGAACTTGGAGAAGGAGAGAGAAAAATGGTCCGCAAGCAAACTTTTGTGATTGTCGACGAATTTTCTGCTTACAATGCTTTCCTTGGTCGTCCAACTCTGGCAGCGTTCAAAGCTGTTCTTGCCCCGTGGTGCCTCACTATTAAATTCCCTACAGACAATGGAGTGGGAGTTATAAAAGGGGATCAAAACGCTGGGCGAGAGTGTTATCTGACAGAGCTACGAGAAACCAGAAAAAGAGAAATGGGAAAGAATGCGGCAGCCCCAGTCCGCATCAAAGAACCGGCCTTGTAGCAATTACAGGGCGGACCCTGCACTGGCGAGCACAGCGGAGAAAGGAAAGAGATGGACCCTAGAAAAGTCAGTGCAGGGGAAAATAGAGTGGTACCAGTGGAAACGACAATACCAATACCTATTGACCCAAAGGACCCAAACAAGGTGTTGAATGTGGGTTCACAACTTAATGTGTCAACTCAGAATATCTTAATATCTTTTTTAAAGACAAATCTGGATGTTTTTGCTTGGACTCATGTCGATATGTGCGGAATATCTCCAGAAGTTGCAGTGCATGCTCTAAATATTGATCCAAAATTTACACCTGTGAAACAGAAACGGAGAACTCAAGGTCCAGAAAGGTCGGCGGCATTAAAAGAAGAAGTTGATCGGCTCATGGAGAATAATTTTATCAAAGAATCTACCTATCCGAATTGGGTTTCAAATCCAGTACTGGTTAAGAAAGCCAACGGAAAATGGAGAGTATGCATCGATTTTTCAGATCTAAACAAGGCCTGCCCCAAAGACTGCTTCCCATTACCCAGAATCGACCAACTGGTAGACGGAACAGCGGAACACGAATTGTTATCTTTTATGGATGCTTACTCCGGATATAACCAGATCATGATGCATGAGCCAGATCAGGAGGATACGAGCTTTATCACCGACACTGGTCTGTACTGCTACAAAGTTATGCCTTTCGGGTTGAAGAATGCAGGGGCAACATACCAAAGACTCGTTAATGCTATGTTCAAACCGCAACTGGCAAGACTATGGAAGTCTACGTCGATGACATGTTAGTAAAGTCTAAGAAAGTAGTGGATCACATAGAACACTTAGCAGACATGTTCGCAGTCCTCCGGAAATACAGAATGAAGCTCAATCCTTTAAAATGTTCATTTGGAGTGGAATCCGGCAAGTTTTTAGGTTTCATCGTGAGCGCTAGGGGCATCGAGGCCAGTCCAGCTCAAATTACTGCATTGAAAGAAGTCAAAGCTCCTAGAACAAAGAAGGAATTGCAAAGTCTGAATGGAAAAGTCGCCGCCTTGAGTCGGTTCATTTCCAAGGCCACAGATAAATGCATCCCATTCTTTGACGCCCTAAAGAAAGGAAAGAAAAACTTCGATTGGACTCCCGAATGCCAAAAAGCTTTTGATGAATTGATTCGCCATATGGAAACGCCTCCAATACTTTCTAGGCCTGGCGATGGCGAGGATCTTCTTATATACTTGGCAGTATCATCTCATGCTTTAAGTGCAGCGCTGATACGAGAAGACAAAAGGATTCAACATCCAGTTTACTATATCAGCAAAAGACTCACTGGGGTAGAGATGAATTACTCTAAGTTGGAAAAACTCGCCTATTGCCTACTAATTGCATCTAGAAAGTTGAGGCAATATTTTCAAGCTCATCCTATCAGAGTCCTCACTGATCAACCTTTAAAGCAAGTCCTGTTTCGCCCTGAGACTTCGGGTCGTCTTCTAAAGTGGAATATTGAACTCAGTCAATATGACATCACTTATCATCCCCGAAAAGCAATCAATGGACAAGCTTTAGCGGATTTCATCGCAGAATTCACAGATAAGGGTAACAGTGAGGAGGAAACGGACGACGATTCCACAATCCAATGGAAGTTATATGTTGATGGTGCGAGAAACGACTACTGTTCAGGAGCCGGAGTTGTACTTGAGACCCCTGAAGGCCGATCATTATGCTATGCGCTAAGATTGGAATTTCCTTCAACAAACAATGAAGCAGAATACGAAGCCCTTATCGCTGGCTTAAGGATTGCTAAAGAATTGAACATCCGAGCGTTACAGATATTCAGTGATTCTCAGCTTATTGTATGCCAAGTCAAAAAGGAATTCCAAGCAAAAGGGGGGAATCTGCCCGCCTACTTGTCAAAGGCTTGGGAACTCCTGGGTGATTTCGATCATTACATGATAAGTCACATTCCTCGAGAAGAAAACATGAAAGCAGATTCTCTCGCAAAGTATTCTAGCACAGGCGAAGCTCAATTTCTAGGGTTAACTCCGGTGGAGGTCCTGTCGACTCCTAGCATTGATGAGATGGACATTGATTGGATCATGAGCATGTCTCAAGAGCAAGAATCATGGATGACTCCGATAACAGAATATCTGCTCAATGGATCCTTACCAGGGAACTCAAAAGAATGACAAAAGCTACTGAGAAAAGCCTCTCGATATATAATCCAGGATGGCCGATTATACAGACGGGGATTCTCAATGCCATTACTTCGGTGTGTATCCAGGGAAGAGTCCAAAGCAATCCTAGTGGAGGTACACGGAGGAGAATGTGGTGATCATTCAGGTGGCCAAACATTAGCAAAGAAAATTCTCCGATACGGATATTTTTGGCCAGAAATTAATCGAGATGCAGCAGAGTATTCCCGAAAATGTGACAGATGCCAAAGATTCGCCAAAATTCCTAGAGCTCCTTCCACTAAACTCACACAGATGGTCAGTCCATGGCCGTTTGCAATATGGGGGATAGACCTTATAGGACCGTTACCAATTGCCAAATCTGGAATTAAATATGCCATTGTTGCTTAGATTATTTTACTAAGTGGGCAGAAGCTGAACCACTGGCCACTATCACCTCAAAGAAGATGATAGGTTTTGTGACTAAAAACATCATTTGTAGATACGGTGTGCCTCAAAAAATAATTACAGACAATGGTACTCAGTTTGAAAGTGAAGAATTCCAAGATTTTTGCAAGCGGTTCAAAATCCGAAAAAGCTTCTCAGCAGTGGCTCATCCGCAGGCAAACGGGCAAGTGGAAGCCGTGAATAAAATTATTAAGTCAACCATCAAAAAGCA
This sequence comes from Allium cepa, assembly GCA_030765085.1. Taxonomy (NCBI): domain Eukaryota; kingdom Viridiplantae; phylum Streptophyta; class Magnoliopsida; order Asparagales; family Amaryllidaceae; genus Allium; species Allium cepa. The sequence continues at coordinate 106,401,826 of CM060941.1, read as the reverse complement.
ACTTGAAAGAGCAAAAGGTGGTTGGGTCGATAAGCTACCACTGGCACTATGGGCATACAGAACCACTCACAAAACTGCGACTGGGCACACCCCATTTTCATTAGCATACGGGTCAGAGGCAATGATTCCGGTAGAAATAGAGGTCCCTTCACATAGAAGAATCCATTTCAATCAAGCAGAAAACGAAAAGCTACAGCTTGAAGCGCTAGATCTCCTTGATGAAAAAAGAGATGAGGCTAATCTCAGACATTTTAATTCCAAAGTTCGCCAACGCAGCTTTGAGATTGGAGACCTAGTCCTGAAGAGAATTATGACAGCGACAGGTGTGTTTGGGCCAAATTGGAAAGGACCATATGTCATAGGTCAGAATCTTCTTGACGGCACATTCAAACTCACTACTGTTGAAGGAGATCAAATTCCAAGGGCATGGAACAGCAATCATTTGCGCCCATACTTTACTTGAAAATTTTGTTGAAATATTGTAAAAAGAATTATGAATGTATGATTCTTGTAATTGAAGGCAATTGTAAAACTGATGCAAGTAAATAATGAAAAAATATAAAGTGGATGTAGGCCCAATTTCCTGGCCGAACCACTATAAATCTTGTGTTCCTTATTATTATTACATGTTTGCTTTATTTTCGATATAAAAAGTACATAGAATGTATTGCTGAAATGTCGATTTAAATTTTTGCAGGCAATGGAAGTGAAACTTGCACATAATAAGACCAAGTGATTCTCTCCAAATTTCAAGTCACAAAAGCTCGGAATTCAAATCCTAGATAGGAAATACTTCAATTGAACGGCTTATGATTTCGATAGAAATGGGCCTTTGCTAATAAATTGAGATTGTTTGAACAAGCAAACATCCAATTAAGAAGCTGGTGCTTGTTCTCACGAACTTGCCTGACAATGAAGTACACTTCCTTGGATTAAACAAGTTACTTGTAAAAAAAACAAAAAAAAAGAGGATCGCTGAAAAGGCATAAGCAAGTGGACAACGGAACAACCAAAGCCATCATCGGCAGCACAAGTCCTCTTCGGAGGCACAACTCTTCGGAGGATAAAGACCTCTAATGGGTCATACGCCACAAAAAAGAAAGTTCTCTACTCAACAAAAAAGATTGGAGGAGTCATGACCCTCCAACCATGAGAGAGTAACTTCCAGGCGATGAAAACCCTCTCTGAGGCACATTTCACCAGGAGTTGAAGTGTAACAACCGCTCTTCGGAATTTCACTTCACCAGAGTTGAAATGCAAACAAAATAAAAGCCCTCTTCGGAGGCCCATTTCACCAGGAGTTGAAGTGTAACAACCGCTCTTCGGAATTTCACTTCACCAGAGTTGAAATGCAAACAAAATAAAAGCCCTCTTAGGAGGCCCATTTCATCAGGAGTTGAAGTGTAACAACCGCTCTTCGGAATTTCACTTCACCAGAGCTGAAATGCAAACAAAATAAAAGCCCTCTTCGGAGGCCCATTTCACCAGGAGTTGAAGTGTAACAACCGCTCTTCAGAATTTCACTTCACCAGAGTTGAAATGCAAACAAAATAAAAGCCCTCTTCGGAGGCCCATTTCATCAGGAGTTGAAGTGTTACGACCGCTCTTCGGAATTTCACTTCACCAGAGTTGAAATGCAAACAAAATAAAGACCTTTCTGGAAGTCCACGTTTCACCGAGATTGAAATAAAACTTTCAAGTGTTGAAACGTGAAAAGGCTTTCTTCGAAGGCACAACTCTTTGGAGGTACACGTTTCACCAAGATTGAAATAAAACTTCCAAGTGTTGAAACGTGAAAAATCCCTCCTCAGAGGTACAACCCCCTCCCGGGGTCACAATAAAAAAAAAAAAAAAAGACTTCTTCGGAAGCCCACGTTTCACCGAGATTGAAATAAAACTTCCAAGTGTTGAAACGTGAAAAGGCTTTCTTCGAAGGCACAACTCTTTGGAGGTACACGTTTCACCAAGATTGAAATAAAACTTCCAAGTGTTGAAACGTGAAAAATCCCTCCTCAGAGGTACAACCCCCTCCCGGGGACACAATCAAAAAAAAAAAGACTTCTTCGGAAGCCCACGTTTCACCGAGATTGAAATAAAACTTCCAAGTGTTGAAACGTGAAAAGGCTTTCTTCGAAGGCACAACTCTTTGGAGGTACACGTTTCACCAAGATTGAAATAAAACTTCCAAATGTTGAAACGTGAAAAATCCCTCCTCAGAAGTACAAATTTCTATTTTAAAAAAAAAATCCTCATCAAGAGCATACTTTAACTTTCAAAGGAAGAGTGATTTACCTATTCTAGAAAATAACCTTCCTCAAAAAAAAGGAGGGGAAGAAAGTTAAAGTACTCTTCAGAGGCCTGCTTTACCACATAGAAGAATTCACTTGGCAAAATGCGTACTTAAGCAAAAGAAAAAAGTGATTTCTTCGAAGGACAAAGCGTAAAAACTTATATGAAGGAAGTTGTACTCTACGAAAAATTTCTTCAAGAATGAAGTAATTATTCTTCAGAAAATAAGAGTGCGAGTCCCCTCAAAGTATAAAATATTGCAGCAAACTTATGGTATGGGGGCAACATGGTATAGTTACATACAAAATGGTATAGCTACATCGGTAAAGTACGCTCAAACAACATACCACAAGCTCACCGCAATATCATATAAATAAACTTGTGCAAAAATGAATAATAAATGCATTCTCAAATTCAAACAAGAGTCTGTACAAACAAAGGATCATTTTATTCAATTGCAGATACAGGTTTCAAAATGAAAAAGCAGGGGCCGGTGCCTGCACAACACCCGACCATTACACAAAAAAGGAATCAAAAAGCCCGAAGCCCGACTCTTCACTTCTTCTTACCACCTTTGGACCCTTTGCCCGGCCGAATGATTAGCTTTTCAGGTCTATCTACAGGCATAAGGGAAGAAGGAGAGGGAGGCGCAACCGGTGCAACTTCCGGTTCTTCTTCGGTAGCAATGATTTTCTTCCCCCTCCTCTTCGATGTTCCATGCTTCTTTCTTCTCTTCGAAGAAGACTCACTCCCTGGAGTAACAAGAGCGGACAAAACTACGTCATCAGAAGGAGTCCGCTCCGGAGAGATCTCGCCTCCTTCAAGTCCCTCGTCTTTCTGCTCTTGCGAAGCGATAGCGTCATCCAAGCCATGAAGAGCCTCAATCTGCTCCTCTTGTGACCCGGGCTGTGAAGCAGAAGGAGGAGTCACCTGAAGAGACGGAGGAGGGATAACCGGAGGAGGTGAAATCTGCACAGCACTCGGTGTTTCAACTGCAGAAGAAGAGAAATTAAAAATATTAGTATCTCCCCAAAAGAAGGGAGATATGGGTTCGTCGAGATTTAAGAAGTAATCGAGAAGCTCATCAAACTTTTGAGGAGCAAGCAGGCAATCCACCTGAATCGGACCAATGTCAAAATTACCTGAAGATGTTTGCTTCGTTAGTTCAATCTCATAATTTTGAGCCCCGATATCTTCCAAAGCCTCATCATCAGTAGGGGTAATTACCCCGGTTCTTGTAGGAGGCAGCGAATGAACACTGGAACCTGTAATGTCAACTTCGGAAGAAACTAAAGGACGTTCAGAAGTGGTAGGTGGTACTTCTTTCTCAGAACGTTCCTCTTCCGCCATTCCGGCCCGTACTCTGGCGAGTTGCTCTTTTCCCTTGGCAAGAGCGGCGCGGGCATCATCATCGAGATAATGCTCTTCAAGAGCTGTCTCAGCGTAGCCAGCACCTTTACCACCTAGCATATCGAGTGCTGCCTCCCAAACTTCAGCTAGTGTAATTTCATACTTAGGGCCTAGAAAGGCAAGGCTGCCACGCCCCAAAATGCTGTGCAGATAAAAATCAAATAATGTGGAGTTAATGTCAGCTTTGGTTGCTTGATGGGCCTCTTCGGCCGCGAGTTTACCAGCAACAGCCTCGTCATGCTCCTTTTCGGCCATAGCAAGTCGAGCTTTTAACATCTCTATCTCCAAGCTTTGAGAGCCGGTCTGTTCTCGTAGCTGTAAAGTTTCAGCGCGGTATTCTTCTATGACCTTCTCCTGGTGTGTAAGCTTATCTTCGACTGCCCTTTGACAAGCATGCGCATCTCGTACTTGTTGCTGAAGCATGCTCTCCTTTTGAGAATGGAAAGTAGATGAAGTAGCTAACTCTTCCTTAAGCTTTTCTACTTCCGCTTCCAGCTTTTCATTATAGGAAGCAATACTTCTCATTTCGGCGTCATGCTGTTTGAGAGTCTTTTGTCACTCAGCCTTATCGTTCTCCATTATGAGCATAGCCTCGAGATAGGCTCGGTTAACCCTCTGAAGCTCGTCGACAAGTTTTTGCCAGTTCGACATTCTTTCAATATCGGTCCTGACAGCGTCAAGATTTCGTAGCATAGCCGATTTGTCAAGAGGAACCAAGTCGAGATCAAATCGAACCCCTCTCAGGCACCACTGAGGGAATCGACTTTGAAGAGTGGGAGGACCTTGCCCAACTTGGTATGCGGGCCGGTTGATGATTGTTTGGATGTCGGAATGAACGGGGGCAGGAGATTCAACAGGAACATTTTGAGAAACTGTCGGCATTGTTTCTTCAGTAAGTTTAGCCCGCTTGCTAGAAGAATCGTCCATGTGACCCTTACCTCTCTCATCGTGAGTCTTTCTTTTTTGGGTATCATCATCTCTGTGGGGAGGGTCATGTCTTTCTTGTTCTCATCGGTGACGTTCTTCATATGCTCGTCTCTCGTCTGCTTTCCTGATGGCCCTCTCTTCATCCGATTCTCTGTAAGAGGGGAGGTGACGCCTATAATCATATTGGCTACGCCTCCCGTAGCGCTGGAAATCATCATAGTATGAACTACTGCGCCCCATTGGAAAATCTGGAATAAAAATAATAAGCTTTAGAAATCTTTAAAGTATAAGAAGATGAATGCGTAGAAGTGCTGAAAAATCCTAAGTGTTGTGTAACGTGTAAACTACACGCATCAAGTTACAGACCACTCTGTGGAGTAGAGGTAGTGATAACTTGAGTGGAAGGAGTTGACATTTGTTGTAGAGAAGATGTCGCCTCAATTACAGAAGAGATAGTTTTGGAAACATCATCTTTGAAAAGTTCTTGAGAAGTCACAATTAAATCGCTCAACCCCTTGAAAACATCATCACCATCATGTTTTTTGGGACTGGCTTTCTCAACTCCTTCGTCAGCAGATCTTCCGGAAGATCGTGGAGTTTCTTCCTCTTCGATAACTGGGGCAAGTGCAGTCTTGTCAGACGGCCCCGCAACGTCCTTCGGAATTGAACACTTCACTAGTGGAGTTTCTATAGAGGTTCCTCCCTGCATGTGCTCTTTAGTAGAGACCGGGGCATCAGGGGTTTCCGCCGGAGAATCGGGAATTTCAGTTGGGACTTCACGAAGCTGAGTAAAGCGAGAGGAATAAAGAAGCCCGTATTGATGTAGAAATCCATCATTTAACAAAAACTTTATACTCCTCTCTTCTGCCGCCACGGCGTTCAATCTCTCAAAAATTTGTTTATAGCATGGATCTCTAGAGGGAGGAGGAAGCGCTAAAACAGGAAAAAACAAAGAAGCCAAGTTAGCATTTAGCAACTCAGATTTCGAAAAGCCCAAGAATGGAGAAATAAAAACAGGAAAATCTTACTTCCCACTCTCCAGATGGCATAAAACCCTGGAGGGCAACGAACAAAGAAATACTGGTTTAGAAATCCATGAACACTTTCAGGAAGATCGGTGATGAGCTTGCGGTTTCGAGCACTCCTTATAACTACGATAGAGGGATGATCTTTAATTTTTGTGAATGAGCAGAAGTAGCAGATTTCCTCAAAGCTCGGTAATCGGTCCAGAACTCTACTAAATAGCACACATAATCCCATCAGAATGGCATGACCATTGGGGTGCAATTGGAATGGAGAGATGGATAGTCGAAGCAGGAACTGCTGAAGGAAGTCATTGAAAGGTGGTATGACACCGCTCAAGCACATTTGGCGGTTGACAGCAATAAAGCCAGAAGGGGGCCTATCTGCAGTATCATTTGGCCCCGGCAGTAAGGCATCAGCTTCGGCAATGCCAAACTGGATGAGCAATTGGTTAAACACCCGCTGATTCAGAGTTGTGGGAGTTCTCTCCGGAGGGTTATCCAACAGGTTGGCTACTGGGAAGACATCTTCAGCCTGGCCCATCGGTTCTTCTTGTTGAGATGTCATTCTACACAAGCAACTGGATGTTCAAATGCGAAGGTGCACGTTTCCTAAAAGTGTGAAGTGTTGTGCAGAACTAATGAAAATAACAAGTAAATACAACTGGAATTAAACTGGTTGACGATTGATCGACTATGGTAATTTTAGAACTTGTTAATTTAAAGTTCAAGCATAATATTAGTGCAGGCTGGTCAGTTTCAATTGACTATTTCAGTGTTGCTTTAATATTCTACTTGAAATCGATAGCACTTCGTTCGCACGATTTGTTTAAGTTAATTATCTGTTATTAACTAATCTGTCATTTGATATGGGCAGTCGATGACAGTATATTCGTCCCAGTTTTCTGTGAATGTTGTATTGAACAGATTGTTAGCCTGCAAGTCAAAATAACCTATGAATGAATGCAATAAAATTCAACAGTTCAAAGTTTATGCAATGGTCCAAAGTTCGAGCAGAATTCACGCAAGTCCTAACTCGTCAACGGCTCAAAAATTTTGAGTCGGCAGTGCCCTAAGTCGTAAGTCGTATAAGAAGGGAGAAGCTCTGGTTCAACTCAAGGCTATAAGAAGGGAGAAGCTCTGGTTCAACTCAAGGCTTAGGCCGTAAGTCGTGAGTTGTGAGTCGTAAGCCGTGAGTCGTAAGTCGTATCTCGGCCACGACTCAAGGCTTAGGCCGTGGAGCATGTTGGGTCGGGTCATGGTTGTTGGATCATACAAAAATGACCGAGTCGTACCAAAAGCAGTATTCGAATCAATCTGACCAACTAATCACCTAACTCCTAACCAGGTTGCCTTCTAACCCATAAACCATTTCACTCCTAACCCGTTAATCTTCCAACTTTTAACCCATTAACCCAATAAAACTCTCAATAAACAACCCCGGTCTTATCACGCCGCTAAATCACCTCAAGACGAAAATCATCAGATCAAACAACCCTACATCCATTGATGGTTAGAATGACCGAACTCGCAAGACTCGAGGGAGTAAAATGAAGGTAGGGACAGAGCGCATAGGTTAACGATGATCGATGACCGGAAGGGAAGCAAGATTGCTTACGTAATGTGGTGTCAAAGATGATCAGAAGAGAGTCGAGTTGGAATCGCTTGTGAGAACTTAGAGGTGCGTTAATGGCGGATGCGGTTTAGAAGATCGCTGATAAGAAGTGGGAGATAGGAGGAACGAGTCAAGCGTTTTATATCTGGAAGAGCTGAAACTCGAATCGGCACGCCCGGGTTATGATAAGTCGAAGCACATGACTTACGACTTAAGCGTGTGCTTCGAGGGGCAAATGTTAACCCCGTTCCAGCCTACGAGTTAAAGGAGTCAACGACTTAAGGCCTGGGACGAGCCACGACTTAAGGTGTTTAACGACTCAGGAAGCCTCACGACTCAGGAAGCCTCACGACTCATCGAGTCACCGACTCAAGGAGTTAATGACCTAAAGCTCAAAGCGACTTAAAGGGTTACGACTCAAGGGGTTAACGGTTCACAAGGCAGGACCGACTCAATGCATTACCGACTCATCAAAGGCTTTGCCCCAGCGACTCAACAGGTCCACGACTCATCATAAGAAACGACTCAAGAGAATTGACGACCTAAGAAATGACTTGATGACTCATAACTCAGGATGACTCGTCCGCGACTTAAAGCCACTGAGTCATACTCCGTTGCTACAATGCATGACCCAGTGAGAATTGACTCGCCAACGACTCAGGACTTGACTTAGAATCCAGCAAGGGAATGAGCTAGTGAGAAGACCAAATGTTTAATCAGATAAGCCGGCCACGACTCAACTTGACTCGGCCACGGCTTAGCCTGAGTCGGTCACGACTCAGGACTTGGGCAAAAAACTTCTATCCAGATTTGCCTATAAATACATGGCCACCCCCAACATTCAAGGGACTTTTTGGCTCATTCATTTCAAGCGCCGTTACTCTGCTGCATTCTGAACTACTTCAACACCTTTAAGGAACTTCATGAAGAAATCAAACATGTCAAACATGTGTTCAAAGATTTGGATCGACGTTGAAGTTTAGGCTACTTGTTCTAAGCCACTTGAAACTCAAAGTGTGTTGTAATCAAAGTGTAACTACATTGACTTGTAATCAAATCATCAATAAAGATATTCAAAGTGGACGTAGGCTATCTCTTAAGCCGAACCACTATAAAATTGCTGTTGTTTACTGTTTTTTCACTACTATCTGCTTATAATCTGTTCCCGAGCTATCGGGTGGTGCTTTCACGATCTCACTTCATACACCGGGATGTTAGCGTTCAAATTTTAGCGTTAATAGTGGAGTTGCTACATATGGTTGTAGCGGCACCGGTTCGAATCCCAGCGGCCACAATAATGAGACATAGTGCACGGCCACTTATAAAACCGGCTAACCGAAGGCCAGGGAAAACATAGTTTCCTTGGCCCCAAAGTTTTTTTGTCAAGTTCTAGTGGTCCAGTGGTTTCGACATAGTGGATGTTGCTACATTGTGTTGTAGTGGCACCGGATAGATTCCCAACGGCCACAATAATGAGACATAGTGCACGACCACTTTAAAACCGGCTTAACCAAAGGTCAGGGCGACATAGTCTCCCTGTCCCCAAAGTTTTTGATAGTCTCCATGTCCCCAAAGTTTTCGACGAAATTGAAATAATGGCTCCTGGCGAATGGCTTTTGCTCCTCTGTAACCTCCCTTCCTTCTTTCTCAGTACGCCGCCTTTTCCCCTTTCACTCTCCTCTGTCTTCCATTCGCCCTTCTCTCTTTCCACGCCCTTGGTCCTGTCTTCGCGTTCAACGTTTATGTCTTCAGATCTGACTCGTGGATCTGGCGGTATTGAGGGCTCTGCTCCTACGAATCTTGTACCAGAGTTCCACTTGCTGAGTGCGTTTCGACATTGCCGTTGTCTAGTTTATTGTCCGATAACCCATCTTCGGTCTCGACTTCACCTTCAGTGCTCGGTCCAATTCCATATACTGGTAAGTCCTCCTTGTCAGCGTTCTTAGCCACTTCTCCCTCATCTGCTTGGTCGTCGTTGACGGTGAGTCTTCCAGTTCACACTGGTATGGAAGTTAGTACTGTGTCACCTAATAGACTTGACTGTAAGTTGGATAAAGTGGTGGCAATGGCCGATGTAAATGAGAATGAAGCATGTAAGTCATGGCTGTCTTCTGATTGTGTAGTTGATGCGGATAACAGTGTTGTTACTGGATTGGGAAGTAAAACTAAAACTAGGGCTACACTGGGTGACACATCAAATGTTCGATGTTTTGACAATGTAAATGTTCCCAAGACAGTGGTATCACAAGATGTGCATGCCCATCCACTGTCTCGGCCTGCTACTAGTTGGTCTTCTTTGTTTACCAAGCTGCCAAGTAACGCGGGTGTTCACTCTCCACGTCGATTTGAAGTAGTTGAGAATGAGGGAATCATGGTTCCTCCGGTGGAAGTGATTGAGGCGGGCGTGAATTTTTGGAAAGACCATTTGGTTGGATTCTTTCTAGATTCCAATCCACCCTATCATGTAGTCAAATCGAGGTGCAATATGGTTTGGAAGCCTAGAGGTGGTTTGTCAGTTCACTACGATAACGAAATGTTCTTTTTTAAATTTGCGCGTAGTGATGAAAGGCAACGTATATTGGAAGCTAATCCTATCCTTATTGATTGTAAACCGTTCATAATCACAACGTGGAGTCCTTCTGTGGATCGTGCGAAGGAACAAGTTTTATCTATTCCTGTCCGGGCCCATTTTTCTCATATTCCTTCTATTCTCCAGCCTCTTATCGGGATTGACTGGCTTGCTGGTCTGGTTGGTAAGGTGATATGTTATGATACTAATACTGTGGCTAGAAAGAAGCTTGTTTATGCCAAAGCTCTAATTGAGATCACTCCTGACAAACCCTTGCCTATGGTTTTAAAAGTCAAGCTTGATGAGAGTCATGTAGCTGAAGTCAGAGTTCGCTATAGTTGGAAACCTGAGATTTGTGATTCTTGTCAGTCCTTTGGTCATTGTGCTATTGCCTGTCCTGGTCTGGTTGTCCCCTTTGATGACCGGACGCCTCTTCCACGTCCTCCTGTTCGGATGTGGGTTAGGAAGATTGCTGATCCTGCTCCACCTGAACCTTTATCTGTTGCGCCTCTAGCTCCTGATATAGTCCCCCTATTGTGGTTCCACATGCAGACATGTATGTTTGCGAAGCTCCGTCTGGGTCTGAGCCTGCTCTCGTCCCAGCCTCTAATACTCCTCCTTCTACCCTGGAGGTGGAACCTACTGCTTCTGCTTCTGATATCATTTCCTGGTACTCGGATGAGCATGCTTGGGTTCACTCTCCCTCTGATATGAGATATTCTCCTGAGAGGGACATTTTTTATGCCTTTATTAGTGAGACTGGTGGCGAGAGTAGATATCTTATGTATCATATTGTGGGAGAAGGATTGTGCCTCATTACGGATGGTGAGTTAGGGGAGGAGAACAAAAGTATGTTTTATGATGTCACTTGGGATAGGAAATTTCTTTACTCGCCTGGTTCAGTCGGTTATGATCCTTCGTTGGCTACTCGTTTCGCTGGGTTTTCGCATGATATTGGACCAACTGCGGTTGATGGACGACATAGTTCTTCCTCTTCTGAGGAAGACTAGTTTTGTTGTATTAGTAGTTTAGACTTTTTTGTCTAACTCTTGCTCTTTATATTTATTTATTTTTCTTTTCTTTCTATCTTAGTTGCTCTGTGAATGTGCAGAGCACCTGTTCTCCCATTTTTATATACAGGGGCACGGCCCACTATAAAGCCGGCTAGCTTTGCTAAAAAAAAATATGCTTCGAAATATTCATTAAATTCTTAAATAAAAAGCTAAAGGTTCGGTTGATCGTCTAAATGGTTTAATAATAACTTATCATAAACTAAAGGAATACACAAATGACTCAAATGGGTTAAATAAATGAAAAATGAAAACATTTACAATACCATAAGCTTCACTTGAAGGCCGAACATTTCCCCTTAAAATTTACTTGCATAACTATGGTCAATATCTTCAATGGAAGCTTTTAAATACAGATTTTTTTTGTCAAAAAGTTGAAGACCCAAAAAACTAACATGTTGAACCATTTTATTAATGGTTGAATCAATTTTTGAATCAATTAAAAGTTCAATGTAAAATTCTATAATAAATTCAACAACTGTTAGAAATACTCCTCTTTATAATATAGGAATTTTATAAACTCCAGACATTAATTAAAATTAACAAATGCTACATGTAAAAAATTTCTAAACTGCGTGTACACGCACAAAGTTATTATAAATTAAATTTTCACCTAAAACTAGGTAATTGAGGTACCTATAATAAGTTGCTTTAGGTAACTGAAATAATTTACTTTAGTTATCTATATTATCTTAATTTAGGTTAAATTTGCACCTAAAATTAGGTAATTTAGGTACAATGTTCTCAACATAGCAGGGAATAAAGAAGAAGATGAAGCTGCCAATGACGAAGCAAAATAAGAAGAAACAACCGACTTCAAAACTGAAAAGGAGAGTGCTAAAATTGAGAACATTGTTGATCATGTTGAGTAGACATTAGTTGGGAATAAAGAAGAAGATGAGCCTACTGATGAGGAAGCAAAACAAGAAGAAACAATTGACTTCAAAATTGAATAAGAGAGTGAAAAAATGGAGAAAATTGTAGGCTATGTTGAGCAGACATTAATGAAGAATAAAGAAGTAGATGAGGATATCGACGAGGAAGCAAAAAAAGAAGAAATAATTGACTTCAAAACTGAACAAGGGGATGCTAAAATGGAGACTAAGGAAATGAATATTTCAGTTGACATGAAACATAATGGTAAGGAGGACAATGTTGAAGTCAGTGATGCTTCGGTGGAGGTAAAGGTTGAGGAAGATCATGTGGTTTCTACTGAAGTAGAGGTTGACAAACACATGTAAATTTAAAGTTACACAGCATATAAACAAAACTGTTGCATCTGTCCAAAGGCTATAACTTTTTAGATTTTAAGCTAGTATTATGTAGATGAAAACTTTTGCATCCTGATACATTTAAATAACACTGGAAAAATATAATACATGATCCAGGATTGCTAAGAAATGCCATATGAAGAATGTTTGGTGCACTGACTATGATACCGAGCGTCTCTCTTCTCATGGATATAAGTAGCATCTTCATCCATTTTATAACTTGGTCCTTGACTAAATCTAGACTGGCTATAGTTGATATTATTTCATTTATCCCCATCAGTGTAGCATCTAACTCATTTGCAGCATTTGAAATTTGTGCTTGTTGTCTATACAAATATGCATCGGGCTCCATAGAGGTAGCACGCTTGAAGTATCTCCACTGATACAACGTTTTAAGTTATCAACAAGAACATGGTTTGTTGTAAGTTTCTATATGTTTCTGGAGACAACGAAATTTAAAACCAGGATTAAAGGACTATGATGTATTTGTAGTGCATATAATTTACCTTTAAAATTATCGTATCCAAAAAAAATTATCATGCATATAATTTTAAGGAAAACTAAAAAAATGCTTGAAATAGAACGCAAGATATAAATAGATAGTGCATATAATTTACCTCCAAAATTATTGTATACAAAAAAAAATTGACCAATAATAGCTGACTAAGATCAAACACTCAAGGTGTACTTTCCCATTGTTCCAATTTCACATTGAACTATGAAGGGTCATGGTACTAAAATCAAAATGGAATGTGAAAAGTCATACATACTCATCACATAACTTGTTTAAATTTTAATAAATATTAATTAAATAGTTGCACAAATACATCATATCCATGTCCTTTAATCCTGATTTTAAATTTCTTTGTCTCCAGAAACATAAAATTACTCTTGTCTAATCTCCAAACATCTCCTACAAACCACACATCACTGCTCCAAATCATTACAGCCTTCAGCAATCACCAAATATCAATTCCAACAATGAACACCCCCACTGCAACAATTATCATCTTTCCTACAACCACCCATTCAACTGCAAAAAGACCTCCTACTTGACGGTCTACTGAACGGAATAGTTCCGGGCAAGAGATCGATTCGAAATTCTATCGCTCCATGAAGGGGAAGCCCTGAAACTGGTTCAAAGACATTTGCAAATTCTCTAACCACACGAACTCGATCTAACTTGTCCGACGCTGCATTAATTGCGAATAGCGAACTATCTGCTTTAGATGTCATCTATGCAAGCGGGTAGAGAATCTGCTTATGGCTATTCGGATGCCTTAGTGTCACTACTCTCTCCTTACAATATATAATGTCATACTTACTGAGCCAATCCATACCCAAGATCACCTCGAACCCGATATGGTCAAACACATGAAGATCACATAAAAACATATAGCCCTGCAACCTCATCTCTACGTGTTCGCACTTCAGTCCAACAGTTGCCAACCCGCCAATGGGATTCGCGTCTTACAGAGAAGTAACTACGTATGTCATGTCAAGTTGAAACAGTACTAAATACAATAAAATGTTTGATATAGTAACACTCAAACTATTTACAGGAGAATTTTTTGGAAAATAAAATATAATAAAATACTAAGGTTGTATAATTATACAAAATAAAGACATGTTTTGCTTTAGGTAGATGACTCTGATGGTATTTTTCCTCATGACAGGCTGTAAAAAGGGTAATAACTACAATTCATCAACCATCAAGTAGATTATTTCACAAATTTGATAAACTTATCCTTCTTGGATAGGGAAGTTTGCTATATTTTGGGAAAGCATCAGAAGCTATGTCTTACTTTTCTTCAATTGGATGTTCACCTCTAATTGCAATGAATCCATCTGAGTTCTTACTAGAACTTGCAAATGGAAACACAAATGATGTATCAATACCTTCAGAGTTGGATGACAGAGTGCAAATGGAAAATTTGAGTAGTGACGCCATACATATAAAACCATCTGCAATAGGTGTGCATGAGGTAACCCACTTTTCCTTCAGCTGCGATACAAAGAGAATTTGTTCTTTGCTACGCTAAATCTAGAAACACATCATGCAGTTTAAGACACTATCACCTACTACTCATCTTAACTTTAAGGTTTGGATATAGTAGGATGATTATAAGGTACTTTTTATTTTATATATATAAGGCGCTTTAGTATTATAATCACGAAATATTAATCTTTATATAAAATAAATGGAACAGTACTTGGTGGAAGCTTATGAAACTCGGGTTGCCGATAAAGAAAGAAAAAAAACTATTAAGACCTATTCCGATTAGTGAAGAAGTGAAAGCAAAGGTCTCATTAGCAAAAAGAAATTGGGGAGCAAGCTGGTGGGAACAATATTCGATATTATTTTGAAGAAAGTTGTAACAACCTGATTTTGCCACCAAATAATTTCCCCAATTTAGGTTAATTACGTTCAAATTAAGTATGCTCTTAAATACCACCATCGTGTTGCTAACTTACATTCAGCAACTTAAGCACAAAAATTTCAAAAATATTAAAAACATTGAAATTATACAATTACATTATTCTGCTTTACATAATTCCCTTTCGAATCCTCGTTCTGAGAATTTACAATATCAAAATAACTGGTTGGTTGATCGATATATGAAGATATCGCCACACCTATACCAGAGTGCATAAAATAAAACAGATGGTTATAAACACCCGTTGTTTACAACATAAACATAAACAGTGGAAATACAAATAATTATAGTTCAATGTTGCCTCCGGCACGTTTTTGGAAAGTACTAGCACGTCCAAACTATAACCTGCCCCAATAATAACTCAGCCTACTCAATTGAGTACCCGAAAATTATTTGGAAAAAGGAATAACAAAACGGGGATGACTTAAAGTCTGGTGCGAATAACAATGCATAAGCAAAATAGTATATAAAATACTAAGTGAGACATTGCCACTTTCGTGGAACGGGTTTTTCCCCTCACTTGTTTTCACACAATACAATAATATAGACATACAACATATGTACAACCAATACATGCATCTATATATAATAAGGCAGTCAAGTCGTACTTGACCTGCTCTTCTCCTGTAATCACATTGGATTAGCACATTATTGTATATTAGTATATAACATATGTAAGAGGATCAACATCTCATACTAAACAGTTATACTTGCACTCATTATACTTGGTATAACATAAACATAAGAATCAAACATCTTAGTTATCACAGTTATACATTCAACACATACAATCAAAATGAATAATAAACTGAATTAGAAGTCATATATCGTAATCAATTCAATTCTACGGTTATTCATTAACGCACTTAGTTTTATTTGGGCTTACTAGTAACCCCACACAATTACCGATTAGTTTTAACAGGCTAACTATTAACCTTACTCTACGTTTTCACAGTTTAGTTTTATACGGGATAACTAATAACCCTAAGGTCCATTTTAGTTTTATACGAGATTACTAATAACCCTAACCACAATATTAGTTTTATACAGGATTACCAATAACCCAACACATTTGTACAAAGTAGTTTTAACAGGCTGACTAGTAACCTTACACAGTTTTACCTATTTAGTTTTATACGGGCTGACTAATAACCCAACAGTCCAGTTTAGTTTTCGAACGGGCTAACTAAAAACCCTAAGATCAATGTTAGTTTTATACGGGCTAACTAACAACCCTAAACATCAGTATTAGTTTTATATGGGCTTATAAACAACCCTAAATGTAATGACCCACTATTTTGGACCATTCAAATCGACAATAAAACCATACATGTCTGACTTGAATAATTCAAAACAATAGATTGTAATAAAATTTGGAGCAAATAAAACCAATCGTAGAATCACATACACAGATAAATCAGAAAACTTGCAACGGAATTAAAGATAAACATAGTGGTTCATAAAGCCACTACAAACTCAGTCTCAAAACAAGTACAAAATACATAGTCTGAAAAACAAATACAGTTCTAAAACAAGTATAGTAGAAATCCCAAATACATAAGTCTCTAATACATCAGCTGAAACGGAATGACTGAACGGAAATAGATAAAACTAGATAAGCGGATGAACTCTAGAAAACTCTAGCTTCCAGAAGGTAGATCCAAGCTATGGTACTCAGGAAGACCCGAGCATAAGAAATAAACACAAACATTCGAGTCAGGACATACATACTTATATAATGCAAACAAACTCAAGTGAACTGTAATATAAGGTACAAGTAACTTAAAGGATGCTTGGGACCGCCCATCCTCTAAGGATCCGTTAAACTATTTACTATATAGTAATTTACGTTATTATAATAATGCCTAATAGTAAAATAAACTTACTTTAAAATAGCGTTAAGTCTTTACATTTTTCACCTTAACACATAATAGTCCCAGTAGTCTATCCAGTATCAGCGCATCTCCAGATTGGGAGACTACACTAAATACTCCACAGACTACGGGAGAAATCCAAAATTGTACAAGGCGCGCTAGGGTAGGTGACACGGCACAACTAGGTAATGCCAGGGTAGATATACCAATTACTATCCGGACTGGTGGTGATGCGTAGCAGCCACTACCGCCCACCTCGAGCCACTCTCCCAAAATCAAAGATGCGCACCAATCAATCATAAAGTAATAGAATGGCATACGAAGAAGTGTGTCCGATAAGAGGAGCTACCTCACTAGCCCGGAATCGCTCATGTTTTAGCCACCTTATGCCAACTCAAGAGAGTCGGGTCCACGTATATACCTCAACAGAATATCGCCACCATCCTACTTCATTCTGGAATCTCCATCGCTTTCACGGTTGTTAAAGTGGTTTTCGGTATCGACAAAGAGTATGTCGATATCTGATCCCGGTCTTTTTAACAACCCAACGTTATTATTACCCGTGGCTATAAGTTTTTATTACCCGTGGCTATAAGTTTCAAAAGTGATTTATATTCCAAATCAAAATATTTCATTTAAACGATTTAAATATGAAGTAGTTATCCTTCCAAATCAATTATTCAATTTCTAGGATTTCAGCAATTTCTTAGCTCATTAGTTCAATTTCAAATTTTCAAAGCATTAAAATTTCAAAACTGCAGCACTTATAAAGCGTTGCAGTAGGTATATGTAGTATATATAAAAAACATTGTTCAAATTCAGAAACTGCAGCATTTCAGAAGTACTATTATAGGTCTATTTAGTAATTTTAGCACCTAGTTCAAGTTTTCGAAAACTGCAAAACTTCAGAAATGCTGTCATAGGTTCATTAAGTAATTTCAACACATAGTTCAAATTTTCAGAAACCACAACACTTCAAAAATGCTGTTATAGGTATCTTTAGTATATTCAAGCCATAGTTTGTATTTTCAGAAACTACAGCACTTCAGGAATGCTGTTATAGGTATCTTTAGTATATTCAAGCCATAGTTCATATTTTCCACAGCATTTCTGAATCGCTATAATTTCTGTTATACATTTTAAAACAATATATCTTCACTTTTTCTCATTTTTAACCTATCTAACTTATTCCACTTTCCAAAAAAAATTATTGGGATATTAATTAACTTATAAATTTCAATAAAATAACATTTAAATGAACATCCAATTTAAATTAAAATTCATTTGTTAAGTCAATACTTTATAAATTGCTTAACTTCTATTTCAACCAATAACTTAATGTTTTATTTAACATACTCATCTCCTAAACAAAATTAAATTTCCATTTATTTACTTAACTTAAAATTTTCATTTTAAAACAAATTCCCAATTTCAAGTTAAGTCATCTTTTCAAAATACACCTTTCCTTTTAATTCTTTATACATTTTTAACTTATAGGAAAATCACTATAAATTTCATTTAAATTATCTAAATCCAATTTAAATTAAAATGTCATATTTTTATATTTAAAAATACTTATAAATTTCAGAATATATATATATATATATATTTAACTATGAGTTTGTATAATATTTTCTAACCTAAGTCAAGTGATACAGATAATATATCATTTCAATTCGTAATTTAAAAAGGAAAAATCCATGTTCTATCATTTCATACCCGCAATCCCAAGCTAATCAAATACAATAAAAATCACTTGAGCCTATCATTTCAGCCCATAACGAATTTTCCTTATTCTAAAGTCTGCTCGGGTATGTATCATTTCAACCCATAGTGATAAGGAAACTTGCAGTGTGAGATACAGAAATAAAATAACAGTATATCGTATAATATTATAACAGATGATGTAACAGGTAGAAAATCAGGTTATACATCATATAAACAGATCACAGGCATGTACGAACATAGAATATCAATTATTACATATTCACTTGTCATCATTTCACAAATATATAAGTACGGAATGTCTAGTGTGAATAACTCACCTTTTTGAAGCTAGAGATCACTTCAAAACGAATAAAATCCACACTCCGCAAAGCACGAGAAGGCACGATAAGATTCGAGAAGAAGTAACAACCAAATTCAAATTTTGTAGTCAAATAAATAAAACAAATATAAATATATGATTCAACACAAAGTAAATCAAAACAATATAAAACATGAATAAATTTGAAACAAATATGGATTCAATCAACAAGTGGGCTTGGCCATATCACCTATAGGCTCAACCATCACCATATTTTGCTTGGCCATGATGTATAGAGGAAAGCTAGGCTCGGTCATGAAGTCACAAGGCATGACCATGGCTTAAAGAAGGGAAGGCAAAGCAAGTAGAGGCAAGGAAGGGGTGCATATAGGCTATGCTAGGGTTTTAAATTTGATTTGGTGATGGATCTTTGTTCTATGGCTCACGGCCTTAGTGTGGGGAAGATGATGGTCGGTCATGGAGGTGGTGGAGAGGGGATGAGGTTGGAATTATGGTGGAGGCCGAGCATATGAAGAAGAAAAAAGGAAAAGATAAAAAAGAAATAGGAGAGAAGCCATGGAACTTACAATATTTTTCTCTGGATGCAAATGAATTTAAGATGAGATACTTTTCTTTTTTTTACGTGAACTGATAGGATAGGAGGCGGCTAGGGTTTTGTAATAAACGGCCAAAAATTATGAACGGCTATGGTAGGAAATAAAGAGTGTAGGCTATATAAAGGCAAAAAATAAACAATGTAACGTATGCCCAATTAAAACAAAGTAATGCATGTCTAATTGATTTTTTTCTTAGCTATTAAATAAAAGATATACAAAAGAAACATCCAATAAATAAAAATAAAGTCTATACAAAAAAAAAACAGAAAATAACATAAATAGATGGACATAGGAAAATATAGGATAAAACACAGAAATTAATTGCTTTTAAAACGCTGTATGTTATCCAATTTACAAAGTATAAATTATAATTTAATGAAACGAAAAGCATAACGGATATTGGAATTATATCTAGTTTCAAATAAAAAGATTATAATTTAAAATTTTAAAATTTAAAATTTAAAATAAAAGTCAAAGTTTGACCAAAATATAAAATTACCAAAAATTGTTTATTTTATTGTATTTGGGAAAATAATTTATAAACAACTTCAAAATTATATTGGAAAATTTTAAATTTTCAAATTTTAAATAATTAAACATAAAGGTTTTCAAATAAATTTATATTTTAAAAATATTTGCAAAATTTTGGGTTGTTACACTCTCCCCCACTCAAAACCTTTCATCCTCGAAAAGGAACAAAACAAGGAAAACAAAGAAAGATAAGATAGCAAAGTAAAAGTACCTGAAACAAACAATTTCAGATTCGAAGCACATTTGCTCTCCTCCATCTCCTAGGTACAATCTAGATCACCCATGCTCCACTTCACTTTGACTAGGTTGACAGATTTCCTTCTTAGCTGCTTCGTACCTCGATCGACGATACGGAGTGGCTTCCTCTCAATAGTCAAATTAGGCTTAATATCCAAAATATCAAGAGCAGAAGACTGGATAATCAAAGATGGATCATGCAGATATCGACGAATATGTGATATATGGAATACATTATGCACTCCAGAAAATTTCTCAGATAAATCCAGACTATAAGCTAGAGAACCAATCCTTTCCACAATGCGGAAAGGACCAACAAACCTAGGAGCAAGCTTTCCTCTCCGACGAAACCGAATCACATTCTTTAAAGGAGAGACCTTAAGGAAAACCAAATCACCAATAGCAAACTCCAAACTCCTACTACGCCGATCGGCGTACTTCTTCTGCCTATCCTGAGCAATCCTCATCTTCCTCTTAATCTCCTCAACCTTTTCAGAAGCCTCCAAAACAATATCAGCACCAAGAACAAAATGATTATCTGATTCAATCCAGCAAGATGCAGATCTACAAGGTATTCCGTAAAGAGCAGCAAACGGAGACATTTCAATACTTGCCTGAATTCAAAGATAAATGAGATAGACAAAAGACTAAGACAAGATTGAAATAAAAGACTGGAAATATACCTCATAACTATTGTTATAGGTGAGTTCAACAAGATGGAGATGATCTTCCCAAGATCCTCCATAATCCAGAACACAAGCACGAAGAAGGTCCTCTAGAATCTGATTCACTCTTTCCGTTTGACCGTCGGTCTGTGAATGGTAAGCAGTGAAGATTCTTGAAAAGCTTTCCAAAACCGACTGGTAAAGATAGGATTCCGATCACAAAAATGCTGATAGGGACACCATGGAGACGAACAATCTCTCTCATGTAAATCTCAACCAAACTGGAAGTAGAACGGGTAGACTTGACCGGAATAAAATAAATGAACTTGGTCAGTCTATCCACAATAACCAGATACTCTCATTATCCCTACTAGACCTTGGCAATCCGTCAATAAAATCCATGGAAACCTGTTCCCATTTCCAGTTGGAAACATCAAGGGCCTGCAACAAACCAGGGGTCTTCTGATGATCTGCCTTGACTTGCTGACAAGTCGCACACCTACTAACAAAGATAGAGATATCTCGCCTCATACATGTCCATCGATAAAGCTTCTTCATATCTTGATACATCTTCGTCACACCAGGATGAATAGATAGTCTGGATCGATGATGTTCCCGAAGTAACTCTTGCCTCAATCCATCAACAGTCGGGACATGAATCCTATTATTAATCCTCAAAATCCTTTTATCATCGATTTGAGCTCCACTACCATTAGAACTACTACCACCAACTCTACTCCGAACACTCTCCTTAATCAATCTGATAATCCTATCCTTATTCTACTTAGCAATGATACGATCCAAAAAAAGGAGAAGAAGAAACAACAAGCTGACACAATATGGCCTTCTTCCTACTCAAAGCATCAGCTATAACATTAGCTTTTCCAGGGGTATAGCTAATGTCAAGATCATAAGAAGCAAGGAACTAAAGCCACCGAACCTGCCTCTGATTCAAGCCCTTCTGGGTGAAGATATATTTCAAAGGCTGATGATCAGTGAAGAGCTCAAACTTAGCACCCAAAAGATGATGCCACCAAAGCTTCAAGGCAAAAACCACAATAAGCAACTCCAAGTCATGAGCCGCATAATTGGCCTCATGGGTCTTCAACTGATGACTAGCACAAGCACTGACCTTCCCATCCTGCATTAGAATAGCTCCCAAACCCTCACGACAAGCATCAGTGTATACTGTTAATGCCTCATTTCCGTTCGGAACGGTAAGCACTGGTGCGGAAGTAAGCTTACGCTTAAACTCACTAAATGCAGCTTTACACTTATCATCCCAAATAAACTTAGCATTCTTTCAAGTTAAAGCAGCGAGAGGTGAAGAAATCCGAGCAAAATTATCAATGAATCTTAGTAACCGACAAGGCCCAGAAAACTTCGAATATCAGTTGGAGTCCTAGGAGTTTCCCAATCCTGTAACAGAATAGGAAGAAATAAGGACCATAGAAAAGATCGAATGATCAAATTTCAGAAGAGAATAAAGGGAAGACTTACATTGATCGCAGCGATCTTGACTAGATCAACATAAACTCCATTACTGAAAACAATATGTCCAAGGAATCGGATTTCATCTCTCCGGAAATGGCATTTAGAGAATTTAGCCATCAAGTGATGATTTCTAAGAGTCTCCAGAACAAATTTCAAATGGGATTTATGTTCTTCCTCAGACTTGGAGAACACAAGAATATCATCAACAAAGACTAGAACAAATTTATTAAGCACATCCCAAAAACACGATTCATCAAATCAACAAAGAAAGCAGGAGCATTAGTCAAAACGAAAGGCATGACTAACCATTCATAAAACCCATTGTTAGTGTAGAAAGCAGTTTTGGGAATGCTTTCCTCAGCAACTCTGAGCTGGTGGAAACCTGTAGCAAGATTAAGCTAAGAGAAAATAGTAGCTCCATGGAGCTGATCAAACATATCATTAATGCGAGACATATGATATCTATTCTTCATAGTGAGCTTTCTCAACTCCCTATAATCAACACACATCCTTAAAGAACCATCAGACTTGGTGATGAAAACCACCACTGCTTCCTATTCTAAATAGCTTGGTCTGATCAGACCCTTGGAGAACAAGTCCTGAGTTTGCTTCCTTAACTCAATCTTCTCATGGGGTGCCATTCTTTTGAGTGGAAGAACTACAGGTCGAGCTCTAGGAATAAGATCAATATGGAAATCAATTTCCCATTTAGGAGGTAAAGAGGTGACCTTCCCAAATACATCAGGATATAATTTGACCATATGAGTTGAGTCAAGATCACCAGGAGGTGAATCAAGAGAATAAATAAAGCTTCCAGCAAAATCTTGGAAAAAACTACACTAAATCACCAAAGAATTTCCAAGATCATCCTCAAGATATATCAAAGGCATCAAAAACCAAAACATAGAAATCACCACTGATACAGTGCTCAAAATAGAGAAGTTTCACTTGCTTACAAATCCTACTAAGATTTGCAGGACTACCAATATGATTTGAAACACACAAAGGCACATGAGCAAATTTGGGCAAAAGACGATGCTCGAATTTATTGCAAAGATCCAAAGAAATAAAGCTATGGGAAGCTCCAGTATCGAATAAAACACGAACATGAGATTTAAACAAAGTAAAAGTGCCCTGAAGTGTACCTTGGTTATCACTAGGAGCAGGAGAAGGAATAGGTGCAGGCGCAGGCCGTGGAGCTAGAGAAGATGCAGAAGTAACATCAAACATACCTGATGACTTGCCCTTCTTCTGAGTAGGGAAGTCCTTCTTGAAATGGCAAGGCTGCAGATAAATGTGGCAGAAATCGCGCCTGGTCAGCTGAGCTGGAGGAATAGCTTCACCACCCAAAGTAGGACAGATATTAGCATAGTGTCCCTTCTGATTGCATCTGTAGCAAGTAATGGAAGATAGGTTAATCGTCTGCCTTTGAGATGAAGAAGATGATCCCAACCCTGGAGCCTTGTTCTGATTCCTCTTCCGATGGTGAAAATAGGGCTTTCTCTTCCTAGGATTTCCAGAAGAAGACTGAGATGAAGCAGACTGAGCAACCGAAGGATCCCTAGAAGTAGGATTATTGTATCTAATGGCCATATCCATTAGAGTGGTGACAGGACTATGCACATGGGCTATGAGACGACATAGTACTCCGGGCGTACACCAGTAGTAAACTTCTCATTTTTCTTAAGAGGAGTGTCGATCAGATTGAGGCCAAACTTAGAAAGTTCATTGAACTTCCTCTCATATTCAGAAAAAGACATATTACCCTGCTTCAAATCCATGGATTCCCGATAGAGCTGAGACTTTCCTGCCTCGGACATCCATTTTACAAGAAAAGCGTCCCTAAAGCACGATAAAGAGTATAAGACAAATTTCAAAAGAGAAACTGAACCTAACTTAAGATAAACAGAAGATGATACCTAAATTGTTCTCAAGAGATGTCAGCCTCAGCGGTGTGAGCTGTGACAGTCTCCCACCAATCCAAAGTTGTTCCTTACAATTGCCAAGCTGCCTACTGACGTTGCTGGGCATTAGTGATCTCAAGACCGGAGAAGATTCTCTCCAAATCCTTTAACCACTGTCGAGATTCAATGATGCTCTCAGATCCTGTGTACTTGGTGCCACCAAGCTCGGTGTATTCCTTACAAAGCTTTGTGAACTTGACTGGTGCAGCGGGCTCAGGAACTGGGGCAACACCGCGTCCCATACCTCTTGCATTCCTACGATCCATCCTGAAAAATCAAGAATGAATTTTAGGATAGAGCAAATGAGAAACAAGAAAGGATTAGATTAGATAAGATGCAACGGGAATTGAATATCCCGAACAAAGAAATTACTAACAAGATGGATAAGGGAAAGAAGGATATTAAGAAAAATTGACTTTAAAACAAGAAAAGTTTTTATATCAAAATACTCTTTAAAATCCTTTGAAAATCATTCGAAAAATCATTTTATACTTTAAAATACGTTCCCTCACAAATAATGGATTCTAAGATTGATTTCACTCATTCTAGGGTATTTCTACCATATCTCTAATGAGTTTTTGCTCCACAGGCTAAGATTTGCCTAAACCAAAGCTCTGATACCAACTGTAATGACCCACTATTTTGGACCATTCAAATCGACAATAAAACCACACATGTCTGACTTGAACAATTCAAAATAGTAGATTGTAATAAAATTTAGAGCAAATAAAACCAATCGTAGAATCAAAGACACAGAAATCAGAATACTCACAGCAGAATTAAAGACAACTATAGTGATTCATGAAGCTACTACAAACTCAGTCTCAAAACAAGTACAAAATACATAGTCTGACAAACAAATACAGTTCTGAAACAATTAAAGTAGAAATCCCAAATACATAAGTCTCTAATACATCAGCTGAAACAGAATGACTGAACAGAAATAGATAAAACTAGATAAGAAGATGAACTCTAGAAAACTCTAGCTTCCAGAAGGTAGATCCAAGCTGTGGCACTCAGGCTGACCCAAGCGTAAGAAATAAACACAAACACTCGAGTCAGGACATACATACTTATACAATGTAAACCAACTCAAGTGAACTGTGACATCCCGAAAATTTGGGGTAATATCAATTTAATAATCTACATTAAAAATTAAATTGATTTAATAATATTTGTTAATAATATTTGAATTGATTTAATAATCTTCGTTTAAATAAATATTTAACTGATAAATTATCTTTTAGAAGCCAATTTAAATTGTTTCTATTTATAATGTATATATGTATATTGGTATATATATATATATATATATTATAAATAGATAAGTTTTGTTTTTAAATTTAAATAGATAAAGCTATGTTTTCTAATTCTACTATTTTTGATAATTTGGAAATTTAATATTGAATAAATAATAATATGATTTTAAAAAATACTCAAGATAAATTTAATTTGTTTAAAAGTATTCTAGCCTAGGTTTAAAATTTAAATAAAAGATTGTATTGTTCTTTTTACTTCAACTTTATAAAATGAGTAACTTATTTATGTAGTGATTTCATTTATGAATCATCTTAAATTAATAATGAGTTATATTTAAACAACACTAATAATGCAATATCTTTACAAATAAATTTTAATATAAAAAGAATTTGTTATTTTAAATTTATTTATATACATGTATTTTGGAAAACTAAGATTTGTAAGTTTAAAATTCTTATACCATGATTTACATAAGTTTAAAATAATAAGTGTAATAATAACAAGCACTTGTATTAGAAATGAAATATAATACATAAGTAAAGTTTATAATTAATAACTAGAATAAGCTAAGAACAAAAGTAAGATGAAATATGCAGGCAGTAAAGTGTGCAGGCCGAAAACAAATAAGAAGAGTTTAGAAATGTTGCCTGAAAATTTAAGAATGCAAAGTAAAATAAATATAAACAAAGCAAAATATCTAAGCCTAAAAATGAGGATAGTAATTACTGAAACATGTAATCATGTCTGTACAATAATTATGCTGGCAATTAAACAAAATAAAATAAAAATGCTAGTAGCTTGTAAATAAAGAATGCAGGCAAGAATGGATTAAGACTCAGACAAGTATGATAACAAAATAATAAAGTACAAAAGCAAATCAGGTAAGCTATGAAGACTGAAAATAAGATGCAAAACTAAACAAAAGAAAATATCTTTGTGCATGTTAAACATACAAGGAAGTTTATAGAGCAAGCTAAAGCAAAGCAGTAGAAATAAGATGCTGGCATAAGAAATGATAAAATTTGCTAAGTAGGAAACATAAAAGTACATCAACATTTAAATCTTTCATCTCTAGCATACAAACAAGTCATTTCGAATTTGTATAAAAATCTTTCAGCCTCCTTTTGAAAAAGTCTTGCCTGATACAAACAAAATGAAATATTTGTACCTGCAAATTTCCTAAACCCAGTAAACACCTACCCCTATAAACTTCTATATATACATGTTTTTCTTCTTTAGTTCGTTCAACATAGCATAGTAAACTTAACATATACAAGTAGCATTTCTATTTTGTTTACTACTGAAGCATCAACAACAAAAGGCAAGATGAATGAAAGGAAAGGCAAGAAAATTATTTTCCAGTTTCTAAAGTTCAACCTGTTTCAGTCAAAAGGTGCTTTGTTCATTTTCAAACCTAGATGAGTAACACTCTTAAATTTCTTAAGATTTAAAATCTGTTGCATGCTAATATTTGAATGCTTGAATATATTGTATGAATATTCATATATTCATTTTTTCTCTCTCTGGATAATTGTGAGATGGAAATTACTGTACGTTTCAAGCCTGCAAATCCAAACTGTTTCATTATAAACTTTCTTTGTTTTCCATTGCTGTGAGTTAAAATAACCTAAGTTAATTTAGTTGTATGATGAATAGCAGAGGTGTTTGTTTGTATATGCATTGCATTATATTATGGTGAGATGAAGCCTGCATATTATTTGGATGTTGCCTCTGTTTAAAATTTCAAAAGCCTGGGTTAATCCAAAAATCATTAATCCTCAACCCATTAATTGTTAGGACAAAGCATCTAAATAAAATATGCTTTGTTGATTATAAAGTAAATTATAAAATTTAATTTATGCTAAACAAAGTTGATTTGCCCTGTAAAACCTTAGGAACAGTCTCAATCTAATACAGGTGACAAATTCGAATGTCTTGAATTATCAATTCAAGTTTATGAACTGATTACTAAATCAAAATTAGGATTTTAAAAACTCAAATCACATTTTTTAGTTGAGACTTGAACATGCTTTACTGGGTTGATCAATTCGAGCATTTTGGGTTGCCTCTGGAAGTACCGTTGATCGGAGTGGTTGAGGTTTGTTCTGGAGGGAGATGGGTGATAGGAGAGGCCATGAAAAATAGTCGGAGGCACTCTCGATCACTGTGGCGACGGTGGTTTTCGTTTTCAGTGGGGAAACCTAGTTTGGGTTGAGTGGAGTTTATTAGGTCGGTTCGAACGCCACGAAGCGTCGAGTTCAACGCGGTCTTGGAAGTTGGTAAAGATGAGTTCATGGCCGGGGCCGTTGACCATCAAGTGGTCGGGGTTGGGAGTATGCGGCGTTGACAGGTTCGAGAAGGGAAGGGGCTGTTGTGTTCCAGGTTTAGGTTTCGAACCCATTTTCGTTTTGTGCTGCCGTGATGTTTTTGGGTGGTCGTAGTCATGACTGGTGGTGGTTGTCGACGTGGAGAGGCTCGTGTGGATGGCCGAAGTTGGCTGGGGCCACGGTGCACGTGCACCGTGCTCATTTTGGTGTTGAGGCAATGGTGGGTGGTGCAGGGTTTTTGGTCTTGGGACGTACTCGAGTCACTCGAGTAGGTGACTCGAAGCAAAGGGTGTGAGGTCTCGGAGCATATTTTGGTTTGTGTTGCGCCAGTATTTGTTTAGGCAGTATACTGGAAGCAGAGTTTGATTGAAAGAAAAAAAAAGTTCAAATGAAACCTATTTAAAGAAATAAATAATAGATTTAAACTAAGTTTAAATTCAGTTTGCAGAATGAACTCAAACTTATATTTTGAAATCTAAAATAAAGTTTAAATATTTAAATAAGTTTCAGGTTTACAAACCTAGTAATTTCCAGATTTTTAAAAATGTTTAAATCTGAAATAAAAGCTTTAACAATAGTTTAAATTGAATTTTAAAAGTATTGATTCAAATGAATATTTGAATCTTAAGGTTTTAAAATAGATTTGGATTTGAAAAAAATCAAGATTTTAATTCAAGTTGTTAAAGGAAAGTTTAAATCTGAATTTTAAAAGTTTAATAAATTGTTTAACTTGAATTTGCCAATTAAAATACAATGTAATTTAAAAGCTAAATTTTTAACTAAAGTAAAGTAACTTTAAGGCCTATCTTATATAAGTTTCATATGAAAATAATAAATGTTATTTTCATTTATTTAAAAGATTTTAAATTGGATCTAAATTTAGTTAATGTTTTAATAATCATTTTGAATCTTAAATTCAAAATGAAATTTTGAATTTAAATTTGAAATGTAATGTTCTAATATACTTTAATATTAATAAAGTCATGAATAAAGAAATAAATTATTTTAGGGATAATTAAGATATTTAAAATGATTAAGTGATAGGTTAATTAAGAAATGACTTATGTATTTAAGTTATAAATTAATAATTTAGATTATTTTATAATTAGAGATCAAGTAAGAAGTAAATTAAGAAATGTTATCACTTAATGAAGATAATTAACTAAGAATTATTAATTAATTAATTAATATATGCGATTTATTTTGGATAATTAATTAGATTAATTAGATAATCTATTGTAAATGGTTAAATGTAATTACTTAATAAAAGTAATTAAGAGATTAATTACTTATTGAATTAATTGTGATAAAATGATTAATTTAAGTTAATTAATTTAGTTTAATTAAAATCATTTGATAAATTGATGAGTGTAATTACTGAGTGTATGCAACGGAGCACAATTACTTAAGAAAGTAATTAATGATAATCACTGAATGAAATCAGTGAGAAGATGAAGTGTTAATAAAGTAATTTGGATAATTACTTTTATAATTAATCTTGGGATTAATTAGTGGAGATAATAAATTATGGGAATAATTAATTTATTTATATGAGTAATGAAGGGTAGTTAATTACTAGCTGATATTAATCAAAGGTGATTAATAATTGTGTTAAATTAAAGATTAATCATTCAATGAAATTAATTAAATAAAGTAATTTATTTAGATCTAAATTAGAGATCATTAATTAATATAATTAATGATGTAAATTAGGAATTGGTTAATTAAGGAATACTTAATAATGTGATGATTAATTGATGTAATTAATTAAGAATAAATGTAATCAATTATAAATGAAGTAATTAAATGTTAATTACTATAAATGATTTAGTATAATTAATTTGTAAAATTAAATAAAGACTAATTACCTATTGTAATTAGAAATGATTGATCAAAGGTGTTTAATCAAGATGGATATTTAGAAGATGGTTAATTAATTTGATTTATAATTAATTAATGGTCGTATAAGCAGGATTTATAGATAAAGAATTAATTTAATTTACTTTAAATTAATTAGAAATAGAAGTAGTTAATTTAATTCATTACAAATTGTATGATTATAAATCATTGCTTATGGATGAATGATATTGATATTTCATTCGATTGATTGTGATCTCAGATCTGACGTGAATAATATCTATTTGATATGGATGCTTGGTTTAAATATGATAATATCTAGTTATCTGTTTGGACGATAATATTGATTATCTGTTTATGAGATTATCTGTGATTATCTATTGTGATATTATGAATTATCTATCTGTGTGTATATTGAATTATATTGAATTAAACTGTTAAGACTAAATAGATAACTTGGCCTTAAAAGACACGTTTTGGATTTCGATGAGACCGGGATCGGTTTTCCACATTTGGAACATCCGAAAACCACATCGATTCCAAATTAACGATAGGTTATGAATCTGAAGTGAAGATGGAGATTCAGAATGCAAGGGTTATTGTCGTTAACTCTGAGCGTGATTCCAAAATGAGCGTAACGAGATAATGCCTTCGGTTTCGTTCGAACCCGGAACGAACTTGTATGGATTGAATGCTTTCAACACATCGTCAGGTGGGCGATGAGCATTCTAAGAAATATGTTCTATAAAGGTAATCACAACCTCAAGCCTCATCAACCGGGAATGGCTAAAACATGGGAGGTGCAGCAAGGTTAGGTGGGTCATGCCCAAGCAGGACAAGGATATTCCCCTGTCTAGATGTCCCTTAATTTTCGGCTGTGTGGGCAGTTGGTTGCAAACAACTGCGGGGTTTATCTTGTTCGGGACTGTTTAGTAAGGAATGGTTCCGGCCTTGTGTTGCAGGGGGTCGGGAGTGATCCTCGGTACGTTGATCTAGGCCACGTACTGTGACGGGCGATACCCCAGTAGCCCTGCCATTGTATGGAATCTACAATCTAATAAGTGCCAACGGTTTTGATTGTATTACCCACTTTTATGGCTAGTGGATGGAATTTAATCATGTAACAATTTAGGCTATTTTCTATTTACTTGAAAACCCTAGACCTATTATAATATCACAGAATTTCCTATCAAATGTTTTGGTTAGCGTAAGGTAAAAACTTTTCCATGTTTATGTGTGGGGAGTCTTACGTAATACCTTTTATTTCAAAAGATTTTTTAAAGTTAAGCAACTTTAACCTGTTACTCATACCAGACCCATGTCTGACCCGGAGTTTATTTTTGTTTTTCATAAACTCTCGGGTACCCAAATTTTTACGGGTAGCCAAGGGATTCAGGTTAGCTTTGACGAATTCTGGAGGAGCAATGGAGCAGGAGGCTTCAGCGTTGTAGACATATATATAAAGTTCCGCTGTGTTGATATCTCTGAGTTGTTTTGTGTATTGATTTGTATTAACTAGACAGGTGTCTATAACTGTCTAGTATGTGATGTATTATCTGTATAACTCTGATTGATGTTGTATATTATGTAAATACTTATGTGATTATTATAATTTATTCGCTCCGCTGTGAGATTCTGATGTTGTTGTTCTTTCTTCTCTATCTTTTCTATTTTCTCATCCCTTTCTTTCTTCAAGACGGAACGGTTTTCTGGGCGTCGGAAGCCGGGTCGTCACATGAACTGTAATATAAGGTACAAGTAACTTAAAGGATGCTTGGGACAGTCCATCCTCTAAGGATCCATTAAACTATTTACTATGCAGTAAGATATGCTATTATAATAATGTCTAATACTAAAATAAACTTACTTTAAAATAGCGTTAAGGCTTTACATTTTCCACCTTAACACATAATAATCCCAGTAGTCTATCCAGTATCAACGCATCTCCAGATCGAAAGACTACCCTAAATACTCCATAGGCTACGAAAGAAATCCAAAATCGTACAAGGCGCGCTAGGGTAGGTGACACGGCACAACTAGGTAATGCTAGGGGAGATATACCAATTACTATCCAGACTGGTGGTGACGCGTAGCAGCCACTACTGCCACCCTCGAGCCACACTCCCAAAATCAAAGGTGTGCACCAAGCAATCACAAAGTAATAGAATGACATATGAAGAAGTGTGTCCGATAAGAGGAGCTACCTCACTAGCCCGGAATCGCTTCTGTTTTAGCCACCTTATGCCAACTCACGGGAATCGGGTCCACGTATATACCTCAACAGAACGTCGCCACCATCCTACTTCATTCTGGAATCTCTACCGCGTTCACGGTTGTAAAAGTGGTTTTCGGTATCGACGGAGAGTATGCCCAAATCTGATCCCGGTATCTTTAATAACCCAACGTTATTATTACCCGTGGTTATAAGTTTCAAAAGTGTTTATATTCGAAATCAAAATATTTCATTTAAACTATTTAAATACGAAGTAGTTATCCTTCCAAATCAATTATTCAATTTCCAGGATTTTAGCAATTTCTAAGCTCATTAGTTCAATTTTAACATTTCAAAGCATTGAAATTTCAAAACTGCAGCACTTATAAAGTGCTGCGGTAGGTATATTTAGTATATATCAAAAACATAGTTCAAATTCAGAAACTGTAGCACTTCAGAAGTGCTGTTATAGGTTTATTTAGTAATTTCAGTACCTAGTTCAAATTTTCAGAAAATGCAGCACTTCAAAAATACTGTCATAGGTTCATTGAGTAATTTCAACACATAGTTCAAATTTCCAGAAACTGCAGCACTTCAGAAATGTTGTTATAGGTATCTTTAGTGTATTCAAGCCATAGTTCATATTTTCAAAAACTAGAACACTTCAGGAATACTATTATAGGTATCTTTAGTAAATTCAAGCCATAGTTCATATTTTCCACAGCATTTCTAAACCGTTATAATTTATGTTGTACCTTTTAAAACAATATATCTTCACTTTTTCTCATTTTTAACCTATCTAACTTATTCCACTTTCCAAAAAAAATTATTTGGATATTAATTAACTTATAAATTTTGATAAAATAACATTTTATTAATAAATATCCAATTTAAATTAAAATTCATTTGTTAAGTTAATACTTTATAAATTGCTTAACTTTTATTTCAACCAATAACTTAATGTTTTATTTAACATACTCATCTCCTAAAAAAATTAAATTTCCTTTTATTCACTTAACTTAAAATTTCCATTTAAAAACAAATTCCCAATTTCAAGTTAAGTCATCTTTTCAAAATACACCTTTCCTTTTAATTCTTTATACATTTTTAACTTATAGAAAAATCACTATAATTTTCATTTAAATTATCTAAATCCAATTTAAATTAAAATGTCATATTTTATATTTAAAAATACTTTTAAATTTCAGAAAAAATATATATTTAACAACGGGTTTGTATATTTTCTAACCTAGGTCAAATGATATAGATAATATATCATTTCAATCCGTAATTTAAAAAGGAAAAAAATTGGGTACTATCATTTCAAACCCGCAATTCCAAGCAAATCAAGTACAATAAAAATCAGCCGAGCCAATCATTTCGGCCCATAATGATTTTTCCTTATTCTAAAGTCCGTTCGGGTATGTATCATTTCAACCCATAGTGATAAAAAAACTTGCAGTGTGAGATACAGAAATAAAATAACAGTATATCATAGAATATTATAACAGATGATGTAACAGGTATAAAATCAGGTTATACATCATATAAACATATCACAAGCATGTATAAATATAGAATATCAATTATTACATATTCACTTGTCATCGTTTCACAAATATATAAGTACGAAATGTCTAGCGTGAATAACTCAAGAAGAAGTAACAACCAAATTCAAATCTTGTAATCAAATAAATAAAACAAATATAAATATATGATTTAACACAAAGCAAATCAAAACAATATAAAACATGAATAAATTTGAAACAAATATGGATTCAATCAACAAGTGGGCTTGGTCACATCACCTATAGGCCCAACCATCACCATATTTTGTGTAACAACCCGCATATTTATCGATTTTATATTTAAATATTTTATTTAAATATTTTGTCGTTAATCGGATATTGGTCTGAAAGGCTACTTTTTGCAAATGGTCAAATTAGGACTCGAGACCACTTCTATTGAGTTCGAAATGCCGTTTATAATTTTTTTAAGTATAAACATTGATAAGTTTGGAGTTAGTGGAATTTCACTTACTTTTCCCGCTTTGGACTTTGGGTTAGAGTAGCGATTATAACTCAAACCCACTTCTTTCCTTCTCCTCACTCTTCATAAATTTCCTAACAACCAAGCTTTAGCATTAATGGTGGGTGGAAGGGGAAATTAATATTCCAAGCTCAAATTCTCTTGCAAATCAACATTCAATTCCAAATTCAAGAAGAAGATATTGGATTCAAGCTTTTCTTCATAAATTTGGTGCAAATGTGAGATTTTTATCTCACAATTCTAGCCTATAATCATATTGGACTGTTGGGAATGATTCCCTATCACTTTTGCATGCACATTTGCATTTAGTTTGGATTGGATTGGCGAAAAACTCCAATTTTTAGTTGTTTGGTGAATTTCCTGAGCTTAGGTCGCTCTGCCAAGGTTAGGTCGCTCGGAATCATTAGCTCGCGCGCGTGGAAAAGTCACGGCCTTCAGATTTTTAGTATTTCACCATAGGTCGTAGGTCGCTAGCTCGTAGCTCGTATTTGAGCTTAGGTCGTAGGTCGCTAGCTCGTAGCTCGTATTTGAGCTTAGGCCGTAGGTCGCATCACCCTTAAGTCGTTCGACCCTTAGGTCGTAACACATAGGTCGCTCGGCCATATTTGTATCCTTAGGTCGCGAGTTTCACTAGCTCGCGTAATCCCATAGGTCGCTTGACCTTATGACGTTAGGTCGCTGGCTTTATACACTTTAGGTCGTATGACCTTGGGTCATTTCACTTTAGGTCGTTTGACCTGTGTTATCTTAATTCGTTCGACCTGATGCCTCTCTTAGTTCACACATCCCCTTAGGTTGCTAGGTCTTAGGTCGCGCATCGTCTTAAGTCGCTCGACCTGCTCTCACCTTAGATCGCGCCATCTTTTAGGTCGCATACCACACTTTAGGCCGTAGTCCCTTAGGTCGCTTGCACCTTAGGTCAGCCTCGTTAGCTCGCAGATCTTAGGTCGCGTGGCCTTTAGACTGTTAGGTCGCGAGCGTTAGGTCGTTAGACCTTACCATTCCTTAGGTCGCATGACCACAACACCATTAGGTCGCTCGATCCTATCCTCCCTTAGGCCTTCACTAGGTCGTACCGTTTTGGATGGGGTGCTGCCCCACACCCCGCCGGGGCGCTGCCCCTGGACCCTCGCGGCCTGACCGGGCAGGTCGAACCCCGTAGCAGGGGAGTTGCCCCCGCACCCCCACCTTGGAGGGGGGTTGTGACCCCCCTGGACCCTCCTCCGTAGGGGATCTTATCTGAAAAACATTCAACAGAACTTGCTTTGTTGAGATGCTGAGTTGACCATTCTTCGAGACAAACTATCTTTGGCTTCTCGGTCGATTTTATGGATTTTTGAATACCTATTTCGATGGATTCTTTATCGGTTTCTTTGGATTTTATTCACGTCTTCGAATGTGAATTTTTATGATTGATTGTTTCTACAATCACTTCTATGATTTGTCACTTTAAAATATAAAGGTTTTATGTACTAGTAGTAAATATCAAAACTCTTTCAACAAAATGATTTCAACTCTATTTTCAATAACAAAGCTCTTTTCTTAAATCATTTTCCAATCTACTAGTATATACAAACCTTTACCTCACTCGGATGAGAAATCTAATTAAACGGCTTAGTAAAACAAGTGGTATGAAACGCTTTCGTTCACTTTGTCGGTTAATTCTTGGACTTGTTCGATTGAACCTCTTGTGACAATTTTCTAGTGAAGATTTACAGTTTGTTCGTAAATATTTAAGTTAAGCAAGTGGTTATGGGACACGAAGATAAACTTTTATATTTACTAGCTTAGTGTAATTGACACTTCTCGTTGATCATGACGATCATTTTATGATTTAGACTAGCAATTGTGCGATGTCTCTTTGTTTGCAAGGTTAGACTAGACCTTATGGGTGTGATTCCGACTCACACATATCTCTTGTCCGCAAGGTTAGTCTAGACACCATTTGTGTGATTCCACTCACACATACCTTTTTGTTGCGAGGTTAGGCTAGACACCATTTGTGTGATTCCACTCACACATACCTTTTTGCTTTTTGGTTAGCCTAGACCTCATCTGGGTGATTCCAACTCACCCATATGGGGTAGCTCCCCATGGTCTTCGGACCGTCATGTGATAGGCCTCTTTCCCTTTTTCTGTGACTTCTGGATTTCTTGTGTTGATTTCTGGAATTTATGTCATTGACTTGTTATGAGTACAAGTTTAGGGTATGATGCCCTCTTTGGATCTTTGAGAAGATTCTTGTGATATTGATTTATCTCTTATTGATTGATCTTCTGTTGATCATCATTTGCATTCTTATAGTAGTATGTCAGTATGGATATTTTATGTTTATGCCATATCTTTTATTTTATATCATGTCATCTGATATTTATAGCTAGACTGATCCGTTTATTATTTTCTTAAATAATACTTGGGTCAGACCGAGATGTTACAGTGCTTCTGCTTGACTTCTTCCCGGGATTTGCTACTCTGACTTTTGGCTAACTATTTAGATTAGCAGTTTTTGTTGTATACACTTGAGATATAGACTCATAGTTGTATTCTTTTGTATAGCACGTGTTGCTATTCTTTTGTATTATTGTGGATCTTTTTGACCACTACTCTGATGTACACTTTCATGTGTTAGTTATATATTCATATCTTCTTCCGCCTTTGTGATATGGATGTCTGTGAATGATTTGTGTTATGCTTATTTCTATGTTTGTTTCCGAAGATTATTTATAGCCACCGTGTGATAAGCAATTACATGGATGGTCGCTCCTCAACAGCCTTATTCTCTGTGCTAGTTGACAGCACTACACCGTAGTGTTCTTGGCTAGCGTGGGTATAGAGGTGGGGCGTCACAGCTTGGTATCAGAGCCAAACTTCGGAACAATGTAGAATAACTTAACAAGGATCATCGCCCTAAGTCCACCTTAGGAGTTATGTCTTAGGATTAATTCGAGTCGTCTTACCGATTCATCCTATATCCTTTATGATTCCTTGTTTTATCTAGCAAGTTTGCTTGATATTCATTAGTGAATAATCTTCTTCTTTCTCTTCTTTCTTTCTTAGGAAGAGAAATGGTTAGACATGGTCGTCCTAGAGCTGGACCATCTAGTGCTCCACCCCAAGATGGAGTTTTATGACTACCTAGCAACTTCTTGACCTTGTCACGAATGCTCAAGCAGCTGGTTCTAATCCGGAACCTACTCACCCTAAATCTGGGTTTGCACGTTTGTGCAATGATTACACCAACCTGGGTGGGAAGCCATTTAAAGGTTCTGAAACTACCATCGAGGTCCAGGCTTGGTTGAGGACCTGCGATCGAATCTTCATTCGCATGAATCTCGTCGATCTTCACCGTGTTCAGGTGGCTTCCAGTATGCTCCAAGAGAGAGCATTGGATTGGTATGAGCTGTTAATCTCAGAAATTGATGAAGCGGATCTCTCCTAGGAGCGCTTCCGGGAACGCTTCGAATCGAAATTCGTGCCCGAGGCTGAAAAAGTAACTTTGGCTCAGAGATTTATTGACCTTGTTCAAGGTCAGTCTTCTGTGGCGGACTACGTTGCATCATTCGAATCCCTTTCCAAATATGGGGTCGAATATATAAATACTCCACTGAAGAAGAACCAGAGATTTGTTTATGGCTTGAACAAGAATCTCAAGAAGCCATTACTTCTGAAGTTGGAAGTTTCTTTTTGACCAACTTATTGATATCACTCTTCGACTTGAAGAGGCAGATAAGGATAGTGATGTTGAGGTTGTGGGTGCCAAACCAAACTTCAATAACAACAAAAAGAGGCCCGGTAAATTCAAAGGCCCTTATCCCAATAAAAAGGGTAAGCAAGCAACCCTTGCGGCAAAGTCTCCTTCTCCTAATGGTGCGAGCTGCTTCAACTGTGGATCTGGGGATCATTTTGCGAATAAGTGCTCTAACCCCAAATCTTGTCGCTATTGT
The DNA here is from genome assembly GCA_030765085.1 of Allium cepa. Taxonomy (NCBI): domain Eukaryota; kingdom Viridiplantae; phylum Streptophyta; class Magnoliopsida; order Asparagales; family Amaryllidaceae; genus Allium; species Allium cepa. Next base: position 106,364,158 of record CM060941.1, on the reverse strand, counting down.
AAGAGCCCGGATCATTACGTACATCAATGCCTCAAACGTGAAGGCAAGAAGGAAGGAAAGTTGAATGTGGCTCAAGCCCCTGGCAACACATCTCGTGGCCAAGGTATTTCTCACTCCATTCTTGATGGTATTATTTTATTTCATGATCAACCTATTAGAGTTCTCTTTGATACGGGTGCATCCCATTCTTTTATATCAAAGGAACTGGTAGGCACTACTTCCTTAAGTGTTACTGCATTAATGACTTCTTTAAAAATTGCGAACCCTGTTGGTGGATTTGTAACTCTTAGTTTGCTTTGTAAAGATGTGGTGATTGTTTTATGCGATTTTTCCTTCCTAGCCGATTTGCATGTCATGCATTACTTAGGCTTTGGAATAATTTTGGGAATGAATTGGCTCAACCGTTATCAAGCCCATATCCTATGTCCTAAGCGGACTATTCATTTCCGACATCCACTATCTGTTAATCAGATTTCTGTTAGTCTTAAAGATTCAGAATCCTGTTTGGTTGCATCCTTATATTCTTTAAATCCTCGTGATAACGATGACGATGATGAGGATGATATTATTTCTCGTATTCACGTTATTCATGAATTTTCCGACATATTTGAGCCCGTTTTAGGATTACCACCTAAGCGAGCAATTGAGTTCAGAATTAATCTTGTTTCTGGAGCTCAACCTATTACTCGTCCTCCTTATCGCATGTCCAATAAGAAAAATGAGGAGATGCGCAAACAATTATCCGAATTGGAGACGAAGCAATTTATTCGCTCTAGCTCCTCACCATGGGGAGCTTCGGCTATTTTCGTAAAGAAATCCGACGGTACGCTTAGGCTTTGCGTTGACTATCGCAAGCTTAACGATCTGACTATTAAAAATAAATATCCTTTACCTCGGATTGACGATCTGTTTGATCAGCTTAGCGGAGCTAGGGTCTTTCCACAGTTGGACTTGGCTACCGGTTTTCATTAGCTTCGTATTGCTGAGGATAATATTCCTTTGACATCGTTCCGTACTCGTTATGGATCTTATGAATGGTTTGTTATGCCATTTGGTTTAACGAATGCTCCGGCTTACTTCGTTGACCTCATGAATCGAGTTTTCAAGGCTTTCCTCGATCGGTTTGTTCTCATCTTCATTAATGATATACTTGTGTATTCTAAAACCGAGAAGGAGCATGAAAAGAATCTACGGATTGTATTGGAAACTCTTTAGAGTAATCAATTAAAGGCGAAATTTTCTAAATGCCACTTTTGGCAATCTTGTGTGAAGTTTCTTGGTCATATTATTTCCGAATCCGGAATTTCTGTGGATCCTTCAAAGATTGAAGCGATTCAAGATTGGAAGAGACCGGAGAGTGTGACAGAGATTCGTAGTTTTCTCGGATTGGCGGGTTATTACCGTCGTTTCATTAAAGACTTTTCTAAGATTGTCGTGCCTCTTACTGGCTTGACTAAGAAGGGAGTTAAATACATTTGGTCGGACAAATGGGAAGCCTCTTTTCAGAAATTGAAAGAACTCCTTTCCGATGCTCCTATTCTTGTTATTCCCGAAGGGAATCAAGATTTAGTTGTTTATACTGATGCTAGTCACGTTGGTTTGGGTGCCGTTCTTATGCAAAAAGAACGTGTTATTGCTTATGCTTCTAGGCAATTGAAGCCGGCCGAGACTAGATATGCCACACATGATTTAGAACTCGCGGCTATAGTTTTCGCCCTTCGAATTTGGCGTCATTATCTATTGGGAGAGAAATTTATTCTTTACACGGATCATAAGTCTTTGAAATATTTATTTTCTCAAAAGGAACTTAATTTGCGTCAACAGCGTTGGCTCGAGTTCCTTGCACCTTATGATCTTGATATTCTTTATACCCCCGGTAAGGGTAATCGTGTCGCCGATGCTCTTAGCCGTAAACAACAAGCAGTTGTTTCTATGATGATATCCGAATGGAATGATCTCGAGATTTTATCCACTTGTGAGATTCGAGAGCGCGTATCCGATTTATGCTCATCACTTGTTTTATGTAGCCTTGAGGCTCATCCTTCTCTTTTAGACCGCATTCTTGAAGCTCAAGGGCTAGATCCTGAATTGGCTCTTCTTGGCCAAAATGTTAAGGATAAAATTGATATTGAAGGTTTGAAAGACTTTGATATTGATTCTCGTGGCGACATTCGAAAATTTGGTAGACTTATCGTACCAAATATTGGTGATCTTCGTAAAGATATTTTAGAAGATTCCCATCGTTCTAAATTCACCATTCATCCCGGTAGTAGTAAAATGTACGCTGATATGAAGCGACTTTATTATTGAAAGGGAATGAAATCTGATATTGCTAACTTTGTTAAGTGTTGCATAACTTGCCAACTTGTCAAGGCCGAACATCAAAGGCCTGGTGGGTTATTGCAACCTTTAGAAATTCCCATTTGGAAGTGGGACCAAATTTCCATGGATTTTATAGATGTTCTTCCCCGTTCTCGTTCGGGTCATGATAGCTTATGGGTGATCGTTGATAGACTTACTATATCCGCCCATTTTATTCCCGTTCGGTCTAACCGAACCGTTCCTCTTTTGGCCAAATTCTTTATCAAAGAAATTGTTAAATTGCATGGAGTTCCTACTTATATTGTTAGCGATCGAGATCCATTGTTTACTAGTGGATTTTGGAAGAGTCTTCAAAAAGCTTTAGGAACGAAGCTTAATTTTAGCACTGCTTATCACCCCCAGTCCGATGGACAAACCGAGCGTGTGAATCAAACTCTTGAAGATCTTCTTCGTGCTTGTGTGCTCGATTTTGGTGGAAGTTGGGAAGATCATATTTTACTTGTTGAATTTTCCTATAATAATTGCTTCCAATCTAGTATTGGTATGGCACCTTTCGAGGCACTCTATGGAAGGCCATGCCGATCTCCTTCTTGTTGGCTTGAGGCCGGTGAGAAGCTGGTTTTAGGTCCAGACTTTATTCGTGATTCCACAGAGAAGATTGAACTTATTCGACATAGGATGAAAGAAGCCCAGAGTAGACAAAAATACAATGCTGATAATCGAAGAAGGAAATTAGAATTTTCTGTTGGAGATCTTGTTTTTATTCGTGTGTCACTTATGAAAGGTGTTGTACGTTTCAGTCGGTCAGGAAAGTTAGCGCCTCGGTATATTGAGCCATTTCCTATCACTGAACGTATTGGTTCCATGGCTTATCGCCTTTCATTACCGGCTCAGTTTTCTGCCATGCATGACGTGTTTCACGTTTCTCAATTACGGAAATGCCTTCGGGATTCCGATTCTATTCTTGAGCCTGGTATTGTGGAAGAAATTGAAGTTTTGCCAAATTTAACTTATGAGCAGCAACCTATTCAAATTATTACTTCGGAGGCCAAACGACTTCGAAATAAAGATGTTCTGCTTGTGAAGGTTCAATGGTCCTCAAACCCTAAAGATTGCTCTTGGGAATCTAGAGAATTCATCGAGCGAACACATCCGGACTTACTTTCTAGTACTCAATAAGGTGAACTTCTTATTTCAAATTTCTTTTGTGTTAATATGCTTTTATGGTTGTTACTTTTTATATCCATCTTATATATTGCGAGGACACAATTTCTTTAAGGAAGGGAGTCTGTAACAACCCGCATATTTATCGATTTTATATTTAAATATTTTATTTAAATATTTTGTCGTTAATCGGATATTGGTCCGAAAAGCTACTTTTTGCAAACGGTCAAATTAGGACTTGAGACCACTTCCATTGAGTTCGAAATGCCGTTTATAATTTTCTTAAGTATAAACATTGATAAGTTTGGAGTTAGTGGAATTTCACTTACTTTTCCCGCTTTGGACTTTGGGTTAGATGAGCCATTATAACTCAAACCCACTTCTCTCCTTCTCCTAACTGTTCATAAATTTCCTAACAACCAAGCTTTAGCATTAATGGTGAGTGGAAGGGGAAATTAATATTCCAAGCTCAAATTCTCTTGCAAATCCAACATTCAATTCCAAATTCAAGAAGAAGATATTGGATTCAAGCTTGTGATTACTTCGCCATTGCTTTCAAGCTTTTCTTCATAAATTTGGTGCAAAGGTGAGATTTTTATCTCACAATTCTAGCCTATAATCATATTGGACTGTTGGAAATGATTCCCTATCACTTTTGCATGCACATTAGCATTTGGTTTGGATTGGATTGGCGAAAAACTCCAATTTTTAGTTGTTTGGTGAATTCCTGAGCTTAGGTCGCTCTGCCCAGGTTAGGTCGCTCGGAATCATTAGCTCTCACGCGTGGAAAAGTCACGGCCTTCAGATTTTTCGTATTTGACCATAGGTCGTAGATCGCTAGCTCGTAGCTCGTATTTGAGCTTAGGTCGTAGGTCGCTAGCTTGTAGCTCGTATTTGAGCTTAGGCCGTAGGTCGCATCACCCTTAAGTCGTAACACATAGGTCGCTCGGCCATATTTATATCCTTAGGTCGCGAGTTTCACTAGCTCGCGTAATCCCATAGGTCGCTTGACCTTATGACGTTAGGTCGCTGTCTTTATACACTTTAGGTCGTATGACCTTGGGTCATTTCACTTTAGGTCGTTTGACCTGTGTTATCTTAATTCGTTCGACCTGATGCCTCTCTTAGTTCGCGCATCCCCTTAGGTCGCTAGGTCTTAGGTCGCGCATCGCCTTAAGTCGCTCGACCTACTCTTACCTTAGGTCGCGCCATCTTTTAGGTCGCGTACCACACTTTAGGCCGTAGTCCCTTAGGTCGCTTGCACCTTAGGTCGGCCTCGTTAGCTTGCAGATCTTAGGTCGCGTGGCCTTTAGACTGTTAGTTCGCGAGCGTTAGGTCGTTAGACCTTACCATTCCTTAGGTCGCATGACCACAACACCATTAGGTCGCTCGATCCTATCCTCCCTTAGGCCTTCACTAGGTCGTAGCGTTTTGGACGGGGCGCTGCCCCCTAGACCCCTGCGACCTGACCGGGCAGGTCGAACCTCGTAGCAGGGGCGTTGCCCCTGCACCCCTACCTTGGGGGGGCTGCCACCCCCCTCCCCCCCGCACCCCCTCCGTAGGGGATCTTATCAGAAAAACATTCAACGGAACTTGCTTTGTTGAGATGCTGAGTTGACCATTCTTCGAGACAAACTATCTTTGGCTTCTCGGTCGATTTTATGGATTTTTGAATATCTATTTCGATGGATTCTTTATCGGTTTCTTTGGATTTTATTCACGTCTTCGAATGTGAATTTTTATGATTGATTGTTTCTACAATCACTTCTATGATTTGTCACTTTAAAATATAAAGGTTTTCTATACTAGTAGTAAATATCAAAACTCTTTCAACAAAATGATTTCAACTCTATTTTCAATAACAAAGCTCTTTCCTTAAACCGTTTTCCAATCTACTAGTATATACAAACCTTTACCTCACTCCGATGAGAAATCTAATTAAACGGCTTAGTAAAACAAGTGGTATGAAATGCTTGCGTTCATTTCGTCGGTTAATTCTTAGACTTGTTCGATTGAACCTCTTGTGACAATTTTCTAGTGAAGATTTACAGTTTGTTCGTAAATATTTAAGTTAAGCAAGTGGTTATGTGACACGAAGATAAACTTTTATATTTACTAGCTTAGTGTAATTGACACTTCCCGTTGATCATGACAATCATTTTATGATTTAGACTAGCAATTGTGCGATGTCTCTTTGTTTGCAAGGTTAGACTAGACCTTATGGGTGTGATTCCGACTCACACATATCTCTTGTCCGCAAGGTTAGTCTGGACACCATTTGTGTGATTCCACTCACACATACCTTTTTGTTGCGAGGTTAGGCTAGACACCATTTGTATGATTCCACTCACACATACCTTTTTGCTTTTTTGGTTAGCCTAGACCTCATCTGGGTGATTCTGACTCCCCCATAGGGGGTAGCTCCCCATGGTCTTCGGACCGTCATGTGATAGGCCTCTTTCCCTTTTTCTGTGACTTCTGGATTTCTTGTGTTGATTTCTGGAATTTATGTCATTGACTTGTTATGAGTGCAAGTTTAGGGTATGATGCCCTCTTTGGATCTTTGAGAAGATTCTTGTGATATTGATTTATCTCTTATTGATTGATCTTCTGTTGATCATCATTTGCATACTTATAGTAGTATGTCAGTATGGATATTTTATGTTTATGCCATATCTTTTATTTTACATCATGTCATCTGATATTTATAGCTAGACTGATCCGTTTATTATTTTCTTAAATAATACTCGGGTCAGACCGAGATGTTACAGGTGCTTCTGCTTGACTTCTTCTCGGGATTTGCTACTCTGACTTTTGGCTAACTATTTAGATTAGCAGTTTTTGTTGTATACACTTGAGATATAGACTTATAGTTGTATTCTTTTGTATAGCACGTGTTGCTATTCTTTTGTATTATTGTGGATCTTTTTGACCACTACTCTGATGTACACTTTCATGTGTTAGTTATATATTCATATCTTCTTCCGCCTTTGTGATATGGATGTCTGTGAATGATTTGTGTCATGCTTATTTCTATGTTTGTTTCCGAAGATTATTTATAGCCACCGTGTGATAAGCAATTACATGGATGGTCGCTCCTCAACAGCCTTATTCTCCGTGCTAGTTGACAGCACTACACCGTAGTGTTCTTGGCTAGCGTGGGTATAGAGGTGGGGCGTCACATTTTGCTTGGCCATGATGTTTAGAGGCAAGCTAGGCTCGGTCATGAAGTCACAAGGCACGACCATGGGTAAAAGAAGAGAAGGCAAATAGAGCAGAGGCAAGGAAGGGGTGCATATAGGCTAGGCTAGGGTTTTAAACTTGATTTGGTGATGGATCTTTGTTTTATGGCTCACGACCTTGGTGTGGGAAGATAATGGTCGTTTATGGAGGAGGTGGAGAGGGGATGAGATCGGAATTATGGTGGTGGCTGAGCATATGAAGAAGAAAAACAAAGGAAAAAATAAAGGAAAAGAGGAAAAAGAAAGAGGTGAGAAGCCATGGAACTTACAGTATTTTTCTTAGGATGCAAATGAATTTGAGATGAGTTACTTTTCTTTTTTTTACGTGAATTGATAGGGTAGGAGGCAGCTAGGGTTTTGCAATACACGGTTGAAAATTATGAACGACTATGGTAGGAAATAAAGAGTGTAGGCAATATAAAGGCAAGAAATAAACAATGTAACGTATGCCCAATTAAAACGAAGTAACGCATGTCTAATTGATTTTTTTCTAGCTATTAAATAAAAGATATACAAAAGAAACATCCAATAAATAAAAATAAAATCTATAAAAATAAACAAAATAGAAAATAACATAAATAGATGGACATAGAAAAATATAGAATAAAACACAGAAATTAATTGCTTTTAAAACGCTATATGTTATTCAATTTACAAAGTATAAATTAGAATTTAATGAAACGAAAAGCATAACGGATACTAGAATTATATCCAGTTTCAAATAAAAAAATTAGAATTTAAAATTTTAAAATTTCAAATAAAATGAAAGTTTGACCAAAATATAAAATTTCCAAAAATTGTTTATTTTATTGTATTTGGGAAATTAATTTATAAACAACTTCAAAATTATATTCGAAAATTTCAAAATTTCAAATTTTAAATAGTTAACATCAAGGTTTTCAAATAAATTTAAATTTAAAAATATTTACAAAATTTTGGACTGTTACACTAAACATCGGTATTAGTTTTATACGGGCTTACTAACAACCCTAAACACATTAGTGATCTTGATTCCAACCCATGAGTATTCTTTATAAGTTGATCAGCGTCCTCATCCAGTCCCACGCATTGCACTTTAAGACATCAGAGGATACATTACACATTCCACCTCTAAGTTTCACAACGGAGGTTACATAACACATTCCACCTCTAAGTTTCACAATGGAGGTTGCATATCATCCACCTCTAAGTTTCATATTATTTGCCTTGTGCAATTAAGACCGTTGACCTAGGGGATTCTGGGCTGAATTCCCCGACCCAAGTAAAGCTCGGTGTCAGTCAATAGAATCGATTCCTCCTTTTACTCATGGTTGGTTTAACTTATCAAGTCACTTTGCATTGATCAGATGTTACATCCTTAACTCACAGGATCTCTACGGGATCAGTTGCGATGTAATGTCACGGTTATTTATGTACTCTCAATTTTAGTGGCTCTTGGCTAGTCATTGATTGTTACAGTCCTAAGGTTACATTATAGGGTTTTCACAGCACATAACATATAATATAATGCAGTAAATAACAAAAATACTGATCAGTTTAAAGTAAGTAAATAGATAACAGTAAACTTGGAACAGTTAACTTCGCACTTGCAATGAGATATAACAATTTAATTGCATATTAATCACACATTCACAGTTATGTGATTTTGTTTCTCACTCGAGTAGTATTCAGTAACTTACTACTCCACTCATATGGGTCAACACACGTAACAATAATATTTGTTTCATTATGACGATAGATCGCTTTTTAGGTTCTTTAGCGCCTATACACCAAGAACTAAGCGAGCGTCCATCGGCCACTCTACCTCATATTATTGTTTTATCATCAACATCACACAAGTATCAACAATTAGGGGTGGGCATTTAGCTGAGTTAAGTGACCGAACCGACTTAACCGACCTTAACCGAACCGCTTTAACCGAAAAAATCGGTTAACCGACCGATGTTAACCAATCAAAATCGGTTCGGTTAACGGTTAACCACGGTTATAAATCGGTTGACCGTTAATCGAAGCTATATTTTAAATTATTAAAAAAGCCGAAATCTAATACTATTTGCAACCCGACCTGTCCATTTTATCCTAACCCTAATAGTTATCTCATGCCATTGCCAGCCGCTATTCACAATTCGTTCCCAAAAGATTTATCCCTTTTTATTTTCCTTCGTTCCCAATTGTGATAATTGGATCGTGAGAATCAAATCGATCCTCCTTCGACTTAGTCTTCATTCTTTGCTATCTAGATCGTCGATATAAGCAACGGTGAATGTTTGCAGGAATATAAAAAAACGTGAGTTTGATTTATTTTGTGCAGTTTTAATGTTAATCTGTTTTATTTAAATTTTATTGATTGTTTAGTGCTCACTATTTAATTCGTTTATGCTTATAGTTATAATAGCAGTTCATGTACAAATGCTTAGAAGCACGGTCAAATTTGTTATGTTGAAATGATGAAGAGGATGTTGTTTTTTCTTCTTATTTGAACATGTTTTTTATATTATTTTGGTAGTCTTAATATATCAAGAAGTCTGAGAAAGAATGAAGTCATGAACGATAATTTGATAAATGAGATTGTTTACATTAATATCTGAATTAAAAATGTAGAAGGTGTTTAAGAAAATATGTGATTTTGATCTAGTAAAAGCCAAATACTTTGCAGTTTTATCAAAGTTACCAAGTCTTTATTATTTTCAATTTTTAATCTAACCCATGCATAGTGCATACTCTATTGAAATCAAGTGTTGCAAATGCATGGTTTGTTTCTGTGTTAATGTACAAATTGCTAAAATTACAGCCATCTTGTTTCGTTTAAAACAATTATTTAGTAGCCTAAAGGCTGAAGTTGCAAACAGTTGACAATAATAAAAGCTAAAAACTGAAATGCATATGGAAATTTAGTTAATAAAAGCTAGCCTGCTTATGGAAATTGTTATTTGTTTACTCACTTTTTGAATTTTAGAAGGCAGACCCTTGGTGCGTGCAGAACTTGTATTTTATTTACATGTTTACTACAACTTCAAATATGATTAGTTTGGGGGCATATTTGCATGTTTACTGCAACTTCAAATATGATTAGTTTGGGGCATATTTGAATGTTTACTGCAACTTGCTTTCCTGAATTTGTACAGACAATGACTAAGATTAAATCACTTGTTAAGAAAAAATTAGCAGACACTATCTTAGTCATAAAATAGCTAGAGACGACAAATAGTACACCATCAATTATCGAACAATAATTTAAGCACAAATCCAATACGTATTATGCATATTCAGTTAAACTTACTATTAACTAACTAGGTCAATAAAACTGAGAAACCAATAAATCCAAAGACTCAAATTGGGGGGAAAAATTCGATATGAGAAAACTTTTCTTTCTTTTAGAAAAGGATGTAATTTTCAAATTATCATGTAATGATATTTTACATTATCAACATTTTAAGTTATCTGCCACATGACTACTAAATGAAAATTACATGTCTATGATAAGAGGGAATCAATAGATGAGGATAGATAAACTTGAAAAGCTTGCATGTTTCATTTTCATTTATGTTCATGACATTTTATTTGCTATGTTTTGTGTACATCTGAATGGAATATTCTTTTAACTGAGTAGTGAGTACACGTTGAGTAAATTTTTTTTTAGGCTAGCATGACTTGGAATATAAGATGTAGAATGTTCCCTCATGAAATTGTTCTCTTTGTAATGTTTTTTATGGAATTTGAGAATGTTCCAAATACTTTTTGTACAATAAGCATGTTTAAAAGCAGCTATTTTTTATCATTGTTGAATCCGAAATCATGTTATTAACAACGTATATAAGATGTGATTGTCCTTGGTATATAAGATGTAGAATTATCCATGAATTCAGTATTATATCTTGTTTTATTCCATGCGAATAGCCTTATAAGTTATAACTTGTATTTAACTATTCATGTTTATTATTAGGTCAGTATTTGATCTTGGACTAACTTGCTAATACAAATAGTTATATTCATATTCAGTTCATTAATATTCATATTCAGGTCAGTATTCATGTTCATTTGATATGTTGAAATTCATATTCAGTTATAGTGCAGGTATGCTAATGTAAATAATTACTTTTATTTGAACAGACTAGGAGAATAGAAAGTGGAGACTGGAAACTGAAGTAGTGATGCTGAAGAATGGAGACTATAGACTAGGAGTTTGAATTTGTAGTCGTTGACACTTGACATTTTGTATTATTGTAATGTAATTAGAATTTGAGTTGCTATTGTAATGAAGCAACTATGAACTGAGAGTAACTGAGTGAGAACTTAAGTATATAGCGGTAGCCTGGTAGCGACTGATTCAATGTTTTATTGCATTGTAACTATTAATGTATGAAGTAACTTTGCATCATTGGATTGGGTGTGTACTGTATTATTATTGTATGTGTGTGTATGTACTGTATAATGTCTGTAATGTTTGTGTAATTGAATGTATGTAATTTTGTGTTGTGACCGTGTGTAATCATCACTATTTAAAAGATTAAATGAGGATAATATGTTGTTTTGATCGGTTAACCGGTTTATTTAACCGGTTAACCGACTAATTTGAATGGTTAACCGAACCGTTCAAATTAGTCGGTTAACTGGTTAAATAAACTGGTTAACCGCGGTTAATTTTAACCGGTTCGGTCGGTAGACCAAAACCGAAATTAACCGAAACCAGTTAACCGAACCGAACCTACTTTAGAGGTTAACCGAACCTACTTTAGAGGTTAACCGAAAATTTTAACCGATTAAATCGGTTAACCGACCGCGCCCACCCCTATCAACAATAGAGCAATCAACAGATATAAATATCAATCATCTCGTAACATTTTTCGTGTGATTTTATCAGTTATTTACAGCTAAATGACATATGCAATCATCTGGAATTTAATTCGTTCTATTTTAACAATTTATAGATATTAATTTCCTTAATAAACAATCACATATTTATTTTAATATCATAACATTGTTATACTCGTCTTATTTGTTTCTTTAACTCGATATAATTCATATCGAATAATTTATTGTGCCATTTTAATCAGTTTTAACGTTTGATCAAACGTTGATATGATCGTTCCAAAATAGTTTAAAACGTATCTATGAACGTTGGCAATTGCAAATATATCAATTATATATTTTTCTTGATATATTTTATAATGATTTTTGGTGGTGAACATTCGTTCAAATGAAGTCAGAGCAACGTGGACTCCGGACGTCTTGATCGTCGTGACCAGCATCTTTTTGTCAAGGTGGTTTGGGATCCGGGATGTTCAAATTGTTCGATTCGATGTTGTGATGTGATTTTGCGATCTGGGTGGTTTGAAGGGAGTGGGGATCGAAGGCGATGTGTTGAGGCCGACACTGATGGTCGGAGACTCGCGATTCGTCGGTATACGTGCACCATGCACGTTTGTGCATCTGGGTTGAGTTCGTTTGGGGAGACGATGTCTCCCTCGGTTTCGATCTTAGGTTGATACTTGTGCGACTCGAAGTGGATGTAGATGGGGACTCGTGAGTGACTCGGGGTCTAAGGTGTTTTAGCTCGGTTTGTTTTGGTTTTGTGTTTAGGTTTAAATTTCTGAATTTGTTAACAACCTTTAACAGTTTTAAAATTTAAACTGAGTTAAAAAAGAAAAAGAAAAGGGTGAAGCTCGGGAAAAGAGATGAAGACTCGGTTTTTTTAGTTCGGGTAAGTGTTGAATTTGTATAGGATAAGATAATTATATTTCAAATGTAAAATAACAAAATTAAGCTTTTAATAATTCACCTAATCATTCTTTTATATAAAAGTGATTATTTAAGAATTTGATTTATCAAGTTGAATTATTTATTTTAACTTAGAAAGTAAATTCTTAAAGTTTACTTAATTTATAATGTAATTAAATTAAGTTGAATAATTAAGGGTTGAATCATTTACGAGTGATTAATTAATGACTAATTGATTAATTAATTAATGTAATTAACTTTGAGTTAACCAAACTAGTCCAATTAATTAAAGATAATCACTTAATTATGAAATAATTAAGTATAATTACTTAGTGGAGTAATTAATGGATAATTACTGGATGTAATTAATTAAAGAGAAAATTACTTAATGAAGTAATTAGCGGGTAGTTACTTAATGGAAGTAATTAAGGATTAATTACTTAGTGTAATGAATTAATTAAGGTAATTAGAGGTAAATTAAAGGTTGAGACTAATTAATATATGGGTAATTAAAGGTTAATTAGTGAATGTAATTAAAAGATAAATAATCAAGGGTGATTAATTAAGAGGAATGATTAAAGGATCATTAATTAATCAATTTATAATTAATTAATGTTAAGTAAAGATAATTTAAGTAATTAAAGATTAGTAATTAATTTATTTAGAGATAAATTAAATTAATTTTGGAAGTGAACAATCTTGCCTATGAAAGATAGAATAATGATCAATGCCTTGAATTGGTTAATATCTCTGATATGAAATGTTTTGTGATATGATATGTTTGGGTGACAGTGATAAATGTAGATTACTTATCAATGAATTGCTGTGGAAAAAGTGACATCTTGTATCTAAAGTTGAATTGTATTTCACTTGGATAATTTGGGTTAAGATGGTATAGAACTCGAAGAAACTGGGGTCGGGTATTAGTACATATCCGAAACTATTTCGATTTGAAATCTATAAAATTCTATATAGATTTGATATGTGAAAACCATAAGCTGGAATGGAATGACTTAAGTGAATTGGACCATTTAATCTAAGTTTGGTACTTAGAGATTTATGTATGAAATAAATGTTGTCTATAACAAATTATGAATTTGTAAATTGATACGAGTTACCCGGGTTTTAAATAAGTATATTTCATTAGTATTTTCTTGTTAGATGGGTTTTACTCTTGCTGGTTTCCAGCCTGACCAGGGTGTTACTTTGATGTAATGCTCCGTTCAGACCGAGTATTACAGATTTTCAGGTTAGGACGTTCTGGAGCTCAGGAGGCGAGCTGGATGGTAGGAACGTATGGAGTGTATTCCGCTGTGTTATTGTTGTAATTTATCTGAGTGTTTTATGTAAATTTGTAACTCTGAGGTATTGGTGTAAATAACAAATACAGTTTTCCTTTCTATAACTGTTATTTTATTTGATATTATATTTTGATCCGTTGCGATTGTGAGATTATATGCTTCTTCTTCTTCTATCTCTTTTCTTATTTTTCCCTAACTATCTGGAATTTTATGGATCGAAATTTCCAGGTCGTTACAACATACGACCTCAATTCGAAACTAAAAATCCTGATTTTTGTTTTAAAAATCATTGTTTTCGAAATGAATTTGAATGATGTAAATGAATCTTGGATCCATGCAAGTTGAAATTTTGATAAATTTGAATTTACACTGTTCTTCTCCTTCCAGACAACAACCCTTTCATATTATCTTGGAAATATGTTTTTAAAATTAAGTTATGGACATATTTTGTCTTAACATCACAAGCTATAGAAAATCAGAGAGAGTGGGATTGAATTTTTTTGAACTAGATTAAACCCTATTAAATATTAACAGAGGCATTTATGCCTGTTCCCAGATATATGCACCGAGTTTATATATACATATAGGCAATTACATAACCAAATCAGCATATCTCATTCATGACTTCCAAGATCACATGCAAACCAGATATTCAAACAGATCTAAGGGTTTAAAAGTGAGTTTACTCACATGTTAGCTTGAAAACAGAAAGCAGAGAGGAATGTTTGTGTTTTAAACTTTGAAGACTGGGAATTGATTGTTGAATTGTTAATTTGGGCCTGATATTGTTGTTTGATGATGAAACTTGATTGTTGAATTGTGCTTTGCTGTGTTAACTTTGTCTTGAGATGATTTCCAGTTTTAGTTTGAATTTGTTTGATCATCTGATGATTTTGATAGGCTGTTAATTTCCATATTTGGTTGATTACTTGTGTTGTTCTTGAATTTGTTTCTCTGGTTTGATTTTTTTTTTTCTGGTTTGAGAATTTGATTCTTCTCAGTTTTTTTTTTCTTTTGGTTTTACAGCTTTTGAAAGTGAGATAAAAGAGATGAGAGGAATGAGAGTAATAATGTTATATAGCTTAAATTTCTTTTTATAAATTTTCTTAAAAATTAAAAACAAGGAAGATGACCCTTGTTCATTTTGTTACAAAATTATTACACTTGTTAAGTTGAATATGTTAGATATGAACACTTGTAAATTCCTTTGCATGAGAAAATATTTATACATTATTTTGATTTATATTGCACTTCTCATCTTATAAACACATTTATGTATATTGTTTTAAATGGCATTTTCTATTTATATAATCACATCCCTTTGTTATATTTGTACAATTTTTAAAGAAAAAGTTTTAATACTAATTTATAAAACTATACGCATATGTTAATATTTTGAACCCAAATAATTTTAAGATATTTATTTTAAATTTAAATTCAAATACAAGTTCAAATTCAAATAAAATTTAAATTCAAATTTGAAATCCATTCTATACATAAATAAACAAACTCAATATTCACTTGTTTTGAAATTTTAAAATTAATTCAAATTAACTTAAATTAAATTCCAGAAATTCAAATAAATTACTAGTTTAAAATTGTTAAAATTTTAGAGATGTTACAGTAAATATTTTATTTGGTATTAACAGAACGACACGGTTAATAATTAGTATTTTGATACTTACCAAGGTGATAAAATGTAATTTAATTATTTTCGTAGAATAATTGAATTTGATTTAATAATTAATTTTTTTGCTTAAAGTGATTAAATTATTTATTGAATGAAAATAAGTTTCATTGTCTAGTTAAATGTGATGTCCCGGAAATTTGGGCAATATTTATTTAATAATTTCATTTATAATTATTTTAAAATGTGATATATTGATTTAATAATCCAATTCAAACATAATTTTCTTTTGAAAATTTATAATTATTTTGTTGATAAATGATATTCTTTTGAAAATTTATAATAATAATTGAATTTGAGAATCTTATTGTTTTTAAAATGTTAAAAAATTTAAATGATAAAATTTCCTTTCTAAGTTGATTTAAAAATATTTTATTTATAATGTATATATGTGTATACATTGTAAATAGGAGTTTTGATTTTTAATTTTTAAATTTAAATCTAATAAAGGATATTTTCAAATTATAATATATATATGTGTATAATTTATGAATTGATTAAATTAAATTGAAAACAGTATTGAAACTTTTTCATAAGTCAATTTATAAATCTATCTTGTATTTTCAGAAGGAAATTATAGTAAATATTTTGTTATAAATATATAATAGTTAAAAAAATTATTTTATAATAAAGTTTATTTTGTTTTATCTTTAAAATTGTTTTGAAATAAATTTAGTTTATTTATATTAAAGTATAGTATATTTGAAACTCTTGAATAAAATGAATTCAACGTTGTTCTTTTCTTTTTTTTAAAAAAGTTTCTCTTGTGAAAAATGGTTTTAAATAATTTTTAAAAATATTCAAGCAAATATTTAAACATGTAAAGATAATTCATTTGCAATCATTTAAAGAATAAATGTAAATAAACATACAAAACATCTTAATTTAATTAGAATGGTTTTATCTTAAATTAAAACATTTATAAACAAAGAAATTTATTTACATCTTTAATCTTACATGTGTTTAATATTCATGTTTTTAAAGTTGACACTTGTAATTAATTTTCATATCCAAACAACAAGTGGCATTCCTAAATCAATATTTGAATTTATTATTTTAGATAAAACTTTAAACAAATCTTTTGTTTCAAACATTTTATCTTCTATAATGAATCAAAGTTCAGATTTAAAGGAAACTGAAATCCCATTTCACTCAAAAAAAAAAAATCCACAGCCAAACCTAATCAATACTCTGCAAATTTCAACTGTATAAGATCTGCAAACTCAATGCATGTTTAAATCTGAAAACCCAAATTGAAATTCTTTTGAAACCTGCAAACAAACAAAGTTCTGCAACCTGTAAAAATCAATTCAAGCAAAGAATCTGGGAAGCATGCAGACCAAATCATCAAATGCTGTTCCAAAAGCCTGCAAAACATCAAGCTAAAATCAAATTTCAAACAGCAAGTTAGCACAGATTCAATCTGCATTGAAATTCAGGCTCCTGGAAATGATTTGAATCTGGAATGCATTCTGCTTTTCATTCTAAGGTGAGTAAATTTCTGTTTAAAAGCAGTTTCATTCTTTTTAAAATTAAGCTAATAAGGTTTTCAGAATTCAAGTTAATTTCAAAATGTTTTTCAATTAAGGAAGTCAAAACAGTGGTAAATAAAATAGAGATAACTGCTCTGTTTTTTTTTAGTAAGTAATCTCACTAATTATAGGTTGTTATAAATTATCTATGCATGAGATCTGGTTGAATTGAGTAAGCTTGTTTGACTATTGTGTGATGATGCTCTGTGTACTTTATTGAATATGCATATAGGTGATACAATCTTCTAACAGTCCCGCTTCTATTCTTAACTAGGATTTTGAATACAAATTCACTTCTTTATGACTGAATCTTAGTTAGGAATTATTGTGTAAAACATATTGTGTTTGTTCAGTATAGTTTAGGTTTGTAAAATTTTAATTTAGGAAAAAATAAAACCTATCACTTCTGAAAATAAAGAACAACAGTCAATAGTTACCAAAAGTAAAATTTGCAAACATCTTTAAATTATTCAAACAAGTTTAAAAACTTTAATGCATGTTTAAAAACATGATTATTAAAACATGAATCAAGTATTAAAATCTTCTGAGGAGTTAGTATTTAAGGTCTGTGGAGTATTTTGGATTTTGGGAATCTGATCATAAAATTGATTATGGAATCTGGATTTTTGCCTGATGAAATGTTGACTGAAAGAGTGGGGAAGATAAAGGGAAGGAATGAAGGTGAGAGTTGACAGGGTTGCTATGTGTTAGGTGAAGTTTTTTTTTCAGGTTTATGTTTTTTTTGCTTAAATCTGATTTTCAAGCTACAGAGAATTATGTTGGTGGTTGTTATCAAGTCAAGGGTGGATGGATTCTTGGAGAGGTTGGTGAAGGATGCTGGAAGTCGCCGGAGCAGTGGTCGCAGTTGCACAGTGGATAGTGGTCTCTGGTGAACTTGGGATAGTGCAGGTTTTGGGTGACTCGAAGTCAACCTCGTGCAGTTAGTGTTGTAACTCGAAGTGAATGAGGGTTTACCCCGAAGTAAATTGATGGTGTCTCGGGTTTAGTTGTCCAGGTGATAAATCTGTGCAGTGTTGTTTTTTTTTTTAAAAAAATCTGGAAACCCAAAAGTTTTAAAAGGCTATGATTTAAATTCAAGTGAGGGTTTGAATTAAATTTAAGTAAGTTATGAATTCAAAAGTTTAAAAATGAAAATTCAAATATAAAGTAAGATTTCAACTTAAATCTGGAAACAATGTAAATATAGTTTTCAGGTTTTTGAATTCAGATTTTCTATTTTTAAACAGTTTTGTTTTTTTAAAAAAAAATAATCTGAAGGGAATTCAATTTTGAAAAAAAACAAAGATTTAAATTCAGGTATAAGTTTGAATTTGGATTAAGAGTACTTTTGAATTCAAAGTTTAAAATGAAACTTTTAAATTGTAAGCCAGATCTAAATTTGGTTTTGAAATCAAATTAAATATTATTTCAGTTTTGTTTTAAAATCAGTTTGAATTCACAACAGTTTAGAAATTTTTTAAATAGTGGACAGAAATGTTTTTTTAGTAGAATTTAAATATGAATTTGATTTCAAATAAGGTTTTAATTTAAAGAATTCTTTCCTTTAAATATTTAAATAAATTATGAAATGTTTAACTTTAAATTGAAAGTTAAAGTAATCTATCTATTTTCAAATGTTTGATTTCTTAGTAAAATTAAATAATATTGATTTTTAAACTTTTCTTATATGATAATGTTAGACCTTTACTTTTAGGTTTATTAAATTATTAAAACTTGGAAAATGTTTATGTGGTTAGACATTTTTTAAATAAAAGTTGAATTAGATTTTAAAAATGTATTATTTAAATACATTTTGAATATTAATTAAGTTATAAATAAGTAAATGAATTATTTTGGGAATAATTAAAAATTTACTTATTTATTTGATTTTAAATAATAACTTGAATTAATTTATAATTAGAAATGATTAATGGATAATTAATCTAAGATAATTCACTTAAGTAAGGAATTAATGAAAATGTTGTTAATTATATAAGATAGTTATCTAAGGATAATAAATAATTAATTAATGTAATTAATTTTGATGGATTAATTAGATTAATTAATTTAAGATAATCAATTGTAATTTGATAAGTATTATTACTTTATAAAAGTAATTAAGGGTTAATTACTTATTGTAATTAATTCTGATAATGTGCTTTGTTAAATTAATTAATTTAGTTTAATTAATTTAAGTAATAATTTAATAATTTAACGATAATAATTACTTAATGTAATTTATGGAGCAGGATTACTTAGAGAAGTAATAATTACTGGATTGTAATTATGGAAAGATGTTTTATTTTAGTTAAGTAATTTGGATAATTGCTTTTGTAATTAATCAAGGATTAATTAATAAAGATAATTAATTATTGGATAGTTAATTTATTAATAAGTAATTAAGAGTAGTTAGTTACTGGATTTGAATATTAATCAAGGAGATTAATAATTAGATTAATTACTAAATGTAATTAATTTTTAATTGAGTAATTAATTTAAATATTAATTAGAGATCATTAATTATTATAATTAATGATGTAATTAAGAATTGTTTAATTAAGTAATAATTAAATAATTAAGTGATTAAGTAATTGTAATTAATTAAGGATAAATGAAATTAATTATAATTAATTAATAAATTAAGTAATTAAATGTTAATTACTTATGATTAAGGTTAATTAATTTGTGAAAATTAATTAAAGACTAATTACTTATTGTAATTAGTAAATGATTAATCATAGATGTTTAATCAAGTTGAATACTTAGTGAATGATTAATTAACTAGGTTGATTAATCAATAGGTTTATAAGCAAGATTTATAGGTGAGTAATTAATTTAGTTTATTTTAAATTAATTAAGGATAGAAGTAATTAATTTAATTCATTTTAAATTAATTATAAATGATGGATAATATATCATTTCTTATGGATGATATTGATATACCTTTGGATGGTTGTGATCTCAGAAATGAGATGAGTAGTATCTATAGGATATGGATGCTTAGTTATAGTATGATGGATTATTTTGGTTGTGATGATTGACTATTGTGTTGATTATCTGTGGTGATAATGTTATGGGTTATCTGTTAGATGTAGTCTATCTATCGGTGTGAAATAGATAAAAATAAAATGAGTTAATTGTTTAAAACCCTTAAGTATAGCTTGGACATTAAAATGGCATTTGGTTACGATGAGACCGGGATCGGGTTTCTATATTTGGATATCCGAAAACCACATCGATTCCAATTAAACGTTAGGTCGTTAATCCAAGTGGAGCAAGTGAAGACTCGAGGTGTAAGGGCTATACGTCAGTATAACTCTGTGGGTGATTCCGTAATGAGTTTGACGGAATAGTACTTATAGATTCGAGATGGTGGTTTAGAGTGCAAGGGTTATCGTCGTTAACTCTGAGGGTGATTCCAATACGAGTGTAACGAGATAATGCCTTCGGTTTCGTTCGAACCCGAAACGAACTTGTATGAATTGAATGCTTTCAGAACATCGTCAGGTGGAGGATGAGCATTCTAAGATAAATGTGTTCTTTAAAGGTAATCGTAACCTCAAGCCTCATCAACCGGGAATGGCTAAAACAGGGGAGGTGCAGCAAGGCTTCGTGGGTAGCCCCCACTTGAGAGTGAGATTTACCCCTGTCTAGAGGTCCCTTTTATTTCGGCTGTGTGGACGGTTGAGAGCTCCAACTGTCGGGGTGGTCTTGTTCAGAACTATTCAGTAAGGAATGGGTCCGGCCTTGTGTTGCAGGGGATTGAGAGTAATCCTCGGTACGGTGATCTAGGCAACGTACTGTAACGGGCGGTACCCCAGTAGCCCTGCCATTGATGGAATCCAAAATCCAATAAGTGCCTGTACGGTTTTGATTGTGCCCAACTATGTTGGAACGTGAGATGTAAGCATTCCATCTATTTCTGTATTTTATTTTGAAAACCCTAGACACTATTACAATATCACTGGATTTCCTATCAAATGTTTTGGGTTAGCGTAAGGTAAAAACTTTTCCATGTTTATGTGTGGGAAGTCTTACATGATACCTTTTGTTTTCAAAAGGATTTTCTAAAAGTTAAGCAACTTTTAAACCGTTTACTCACACCAGACCCCTGTCTGACCCGAGTGTTTATTTTCTGTTTTATTAAACTCTTGGGTACTCATATTACGTATGAGTAGTCAAGTGATTCAGGATTGCTTTGACGAGTTCTGGAGGAGATAACGGAGCAGGAGGCTTCAGCGTGTAGATATATATAGTGGTTCCGCTGTGTTTGAGTTGTATTTGTTTTTCTCTGATATACTTGAATTGTAATCGCTAGACAGATGTTTATAACTGTCTAGTTTGTGTTGTATTGGCTGTAAAACTCTGATGTATATGATACTATGTAAAGTATTATGTGATATAATATAATTTATTCGTTCCGCTGAGAGATTCTGATGTTATCTGTTTCTTTCTTTTCTTTCTTTTCTCTTTTCTATCCCTTTCTTTCTTCTTAGCGATGCGACTTCCTGGAGTTTGGAAGTTGGGTCGTTACAACGTGGTATCAGAGCATTAGGTTGAGTAAATACCTAGGCTCTGTAGTGGTGTCTTTCTTGAGAGAGCGTACTTGTAATTTTAAAAATAAATATATTTAATTCTACCTATCTGTTGGGTTACCTTTTCAGGATTTCCAATATAAGTAATAAAGGTAGATAGGGTAATGGTGTGTGTAACACAACTACCAATGGTAGAGTTCCGAATGTTCGAGCTTGGAATTGATCTGCTAGGGCAGTATTGGGCATCTTGAGGAGTTTGGCAGTTTGGTGTAAAGGATTTTTCTGATCTCTGAAGGAAAATCTTTTCAAGATTCGGAGTTTATCTTTGGATTTTAAGCTTGATTTCACTCGAGTGAGTGGATTTTCTTGAGTCTGGATCAGTTTGGAGTATTGAAGCCAGCAATGGAATTTTGGCAACCTTAGAAAGGAGTTCTTTCAGTATTTGAGTTTGAGACTCAGTTTGGTTGAGTGTTTTGTGCTTGGTTTGAGATCGAGTTTCCTGAGGGTTATCTGTCTATCTGAAGGCTCTTTTGTTGAAGTAGCTGGTGTAGTTTTGAGGTTCGATGAGCTTTTGGGTAAGGAAGTTTTTGGCAGCAGTAGCAGCAGTGAGTGGCATGTTTCTTCGATGGTTCTGAAGTCTCTGTGAATCTTTTGTCAGTAGGCCGGGCAGATGGTGAAGCTTGTCCATTTCTTCTGGAAGCTCAGCTGGGAGTGATGTTAGTGGTTAAGAGATGGACCACTAGTTTCTTCTTTTGAAGGCTTTGGCTGTTCTGATTATTTAAGGGAGATCGATTTCTTGGAATCTGAACTGAGTAGAATCGCAAAAGTGACTTGCGATGATCCGAAAGCTTTCTGAGTAACCTTTGTTTGGATTGAAGCATCTCTAGAAGATGTTTGAGTTATCGAAGTGGTTTGATATTTTCCAGATGTCTTTGAAGGAGTTAAGTTTTGCATCCTCATCAGGAGATTGAGTTCCGTTTCGACTTGGTTTTTGGAAATTTATGGAATTTGATGAACAATGTTTTCCGGAGTAAGTTAATCAAGTTTATACTTGTGTTCATCAACAACATTCTCAAATCAGAGTTGCGCAGTGGAAGCATGGTGGCAGCTATTCCAGAATAGGAACACCCGATTCATTGGGGATTTGTGTTTTGTCTTGGATCAGAGGATTTCTATAGGAAATTCACTTTAATCTGAAGACTTGGATGTCTTGTGCATCTGTTTTGTTTTCCGGAATAGGTGTAGTTTATCTGAAGTCTTCTGATATCTGTAGTAGAGTTTGTGTGGTGGATTGGATTGATCTAAAAGATTGAAGGCAGCCCAGGATCGACAGGAAAGATTTGTGGATAAGAGATTTGATCCTTCTGTTTTCTCTCAAGGGTTAAGTGATTGATCTACAGGATTGGATTGCCAGTTTGGATAACTGGGATTCGATGAGTTACACGTATCTCTAAGGGAATACGTGTATGATCTATCCCTGGTTGTGGAACCAGCAGTTCTGGAGGTTTGGTTGTTGAATCAGACTCGTTTGCAGTCTGATATCTTGTCTAGTGTTATAGATATAGTTGTACAGGAGTTTTAGAGCTTCTTAGTATTGATTGTTTGGATTCTCTAGAGCGAGTATCCCGGTATATATACTAGGGGAAACTCGACAAAATTTTATCCAGAAATTGTCTGGATAATTAGATTTGTTTGATTGGTTGAATTGGTTGTTTGATTATTAGCATGTGTTTGATATATGCTTGTGTTTTAAATAAAATCTTTAATGAGATTATTAAATTACCTTTGCTTTTAAATTTTGGGGACGAAATTCTTCTAAGGGGGGGAATGTGATGTCCTGGAAATTTGGGCAATATTTATTTAATAATTTCATTTATAATTATTTTAAAACGTGATATATTGATTTAATAATCCAATTCAAACATAATTTTCTTTTGAAAATTTATAATTATTTTGTTAATAAATGATATTCTTTTGAAAATTTATAATAATAATTGAATTTGAGAATCTTATTGCTTTTAAAATGTTAAAAATATTTAAATGATAAAATTTCCTTTCTAAGTTGATTTAAAAATATTTTATTTATAATGTATATATGTGTATACATTGTAAATAGGAGTTTTGATTTTTAATTTTTAAATTTAAATCTAATAAAGGATATTTTCAAATTATAACATATATATGTGTATAATTTATGAATTGATTAAATTAAATTGAAAATAGTATTGAAACTTTTTCATAAGTCAATTTATAAATCTATCTTGTATTTTCAGAAGGAAATTATAGTAAATATTTTGTTATAAATATATAATAGTTAAAAAAATTATTTTATAATAAAGTTTATTTTGTTTTATCTTTAAAATTGTTTTGAAATAAATTTAGTTTATTTATATTAAAGTATAGTATATTTGAAACTCTTGAATAAAATGAATTCAACATTGTTCTTTTCTTTTAAAAAAAAAAGTTTCTCTTGTGAAAAATGGTTTTAAATAATTTTTAAAAATATTCAAGCAAATATTTAAACATGTAAAGATAATTCATTTGCAATCATTTAAAGAATAAATGTAAATAAACATACAAAACATCTTAATTTAATTAGAATGGTTTTATCTTAAATTAAAACATTTATAAACAAAGAAATTTATTTACATCTTTAATCTTACATGTGTTTAATATTCATGATTTCAAAGTTGACACTTGTAATTAATTTTCATATCCAAACAACAAGTGGCATTCCTAAATCAATATTTGAATTTATTGTTTTAGATAAAACTTTAAACAAATCTTTTGTTTCAAACATTTTATCTTCTATAATGAATCAAAGTTCAGATTTAAAGGAAACTGAAATCCCATTTCACTCAAAAAAAAAAATCCACAGCCAAACCTAATCAATACTCTGAAAATTTCAACTGTATAAGATCTGCAAACTCAATGCATGTTTAAATCTGAAAACCCAAATTGAAATTCTTTTGAAACCTGCAAACAAACAAAGTTCTGCAACCTGTAAAAATCAATTCAAGCAAAGAATTTGGGAAGCATGCAGACCAAATCATCAAATGCTGCTCCAAAAGCCTGCAAAACATCAAGATAAAATCAAATTTCAAACAGCAAGTTAGCACAGATTCAATCTGCATTGAAATTCAGGCTCCTTGAAATGATTTGAATCTGGAATGCATTCTGCTTTTCATTCTAAGGTGAGTAAATTTCTGTTTAAAAACAGTTTCATTCTTTTTAAAATTAAGCTAATAAGGTTTTCAGAATTCAAGTTAATTTCAAAATGTTTTTCAATTAAGGAAGTCAAAACAGTGGTAAATAAAATAGAGATAACTGCTCTCTTTTTTTAGTAAGTAATCTCACTAATTATAGGTTGTTATAAATTATCTGTGCATGAGATCTGGTTGAATTGAGTAAGCTTGTTTGACTATTGTGTGATGATGCTCTGTGTACTTTATTGAATATGCATATAGGTGATACAATCTTCTAACAGTCCTGCTTCTATTCTTAACTAGGATTTTGAATACAAATTCACTTCTTTATGACTGAATCTTAGTTAGGAATTATTGTTTAAAACATATTGTGTTTGTTCAGTATAGTTTAGGTTTGTAAAATTTTAATTTAGGAAGAAATAAAACCTGTCACTTCTGAAAAAAAAGAACAACAGTCAATAGTTACCAAAAGTAAAATTTGCAAACATCTTTAAATTATTCAAACAAGTTTAAAAACTTTAATGCATGTTTAAAAACATGATTATTAAAACATGAATCAAGTATTAAAATCTTCTGAGGAGTTAGTATTTAAGGTCTGTGGAGTATTTTGGATTTTGGGAATCTGATCATAAAATTGATTCTGGAATCTGGATTTTTTCCTGATGAAATGTTGACTGAAAGAGTGGGGAAGATAAAGGGAAGGAATGAAGGTGAGAGTTGACAGGGTTGCTATGTGTTAGGTGAAGTTTTTTTTTCAGGTTTATGTTTTTTTTGCTTGAATCTGATTTTCAAGCTACAGAGAATTATGTTGGTGGTTGTTATCAAGTCAAGGGTGGATGGATTCTTGGAGAGGTTGGTGAAGGATGCTGGAAGTCGCCGGAGCAGTGGTCGCAGTTGCACAGTGGATAGTGGTCTCTGGTGAACTTGGGATAGTGCAGGTTTTGGGTGACTCGAAGTCAACCTCGTGCAGTTAGTGTTGTAACTCGAAGTGAATGAGGGTTTACCCCGAAGTAAATTGATGGTGTCTCGGGTTTAGTTGTCCAGGTGATAAATCTGTGCAGTGTTGTTTTTTTTTTAAAAAAAATCTGGAAACCCAAAAGTTTTAAAAGGCTATGATTTAAATTCAAGTGAGGGTTTGAATTAAATTTAAGTAAGTGATGAATTCAAAAGTTTAAAAATGAAAATTCAAATATAAAGTAAGATTTCAACTTAAATTTGGAAACAATGTAAATATAGTTTTCAGGTTTTTGAATTCAGATTTTCTATTTTTAAACAGTTTTGTTTTTTTAAAAAAAAAATCTGAAGGGAATTCAATTTTGAAAAAAAACAAAGATTTAAATTCAGGTATAAGTTTGAATTTGGATTAAGAGTACTTTTGAATTCAAAGTTTAAAATGAAACTTTTAAATATGTAAGCCAGATCTAAATTTGGTTTTGAAATCAAATTAAATATTATTTCAGTTTTGTTTTAAAATCAGTTTGAATTCACAACAGTTTAGAAAATTTTTAAATAGTGGACAGAAATGTTTTTTTAGTAGAATTTAAATATGAATTTGATTTCAAATAAGGTTTTAATTTAAAGAATTCTTTCCTTTAAATATTTAAATAAATTATGAAATGTTTAACTTTAAATTGAAAGTTAAAGTAATCTATCTATTTTCAAATGTTTGATTTCTTAGTAAAATTAAATAATACTGATTTTTAAACTTTTCTTATATGATAATGTTAGACCTTTACTTTTAGGTTTATTAAATTATTAAAACTTGGAAAATGTTTATGTGGTTAGACATTTTTTAAATAAAAGTTGAATTAGATTTTAAAAATGTATTATTTAAATACATTTTGAATATTAATTAAGTTATAAATAAGTAAATGAATTATTTTGGGAATAATTAAAAATTTACTTATTTATTTGATTTTAAATAATAACTTGAATTAATTTATAATTAAAAATGATTAATGGATAATTAATCTAAGATAATTCACTTAAGTAAGGAATTAATGAAAATGTTGTTAATTATATAAGATAGTTATCAAAGGATAATAAATAATTAATTAATGTAATTAATTTTGATGGATTAATTAGATTAATTAATTTAAGATAATCAATTGTAATTTGATAAGTATTATTACTTTATAAAAGTAATTAAGGGTTAATTACTTATTGTAATTAATTCTGATAATGTGCTTTGTTAAATTAATTAATTTAGTTTAATTAATTTAAGTAATAATTTAATAATTTAATGATAATAATTGCTTAATGTAATTTATGGAGCAGGATTACTTAGAGAAGTAATAATTACTGGATTGTAATTATGGAAAGATGTTTTATTTTAGTTAAGTAATTTGGATAATTACTTTTGTAATTAATCAAGGATTAATTAATAAAGATAATTAATTATTGGATAATCAATTTATTAATAAGTAATTAAGAGTAGTTAGTTACTGGATTTGAATATTAATCAAGGAGATTAATAATTAGATTAATTACTAAATGTAATTAATTTTTAATTGAGTAATTAATTTAAATATTAATTAGAGATCATTAATTATTATAATTAATGATGTAATTAAGAATTGTTTAATTAAGCAATAATTAAATAATTAAGTGATTAATTAATTGTAATTAATTAAGGATAAATGAAATTAATTATAGTTAATTAATAAATTATGTAATTAAATGTTAATTACTTATGATTAAGGTTAATTAATTTGTGAAAATTAATTAAAGACTAATTACTTATTGTAATTAGTGAATGATTAATCATAGATGTTTAATCAAGTTGAATACTTAGTGAATGATTAATTAACTAGGTTGATTAATCAATAGGTTTATAAGCAAGATTTATAGGTGAGTAATTAATTTAGTTTATTTTAAATTAATTAAGGATAGAAGTAATTAATTTAATTCATTTTAAATTAATTATAAATGATGGATAATATATCATTTCTTATGGATGATATTGATATACCTTTGGATGGTTGTGATCTCAGAAATGAGATGAGTAGTGTCTATAGGATATGGATGCTTAGTTATAGTATGATGGATTATTTTGGTTGTGATGATTGACTATTGTGTTGATTATCTGTGGTGATAATGTTATGGGTTATCTGTTAAATGTAGTCTATCTATCTGTGTAAAATAGATAAAAATAAAATGAGTTAATTGTTTAAAACCCTTAAGTATAACTTGGACATTAAAATGGCGTTTGGTTTCGATGAGACCGCGATCGGGTTTCCATATTTGGATATCCGAAAACCACATCGATTCCAATTAAACGTTAGGCCGTTAATCCAAGTGGAGCAAGTGAAGGCTCGAGGTGTAAGGGCTATACGTCAGTATAACTCTGTGGGTGATTCCGTAATGAGTTTGACGGAATAGTACTTATAGATTCGAGATGGTGGTTTAGAGTGCAAGGATTATCGTCGTTAACTCTGAGGGTGATTCCAATACGAGTGTAACGAGATAATGCCTTCGGTTTCGTTCGAACCCGGAACGAACTTGTATGGATTGAATGCTTTCAGAACATCGTCAGGTGGACGATGAGCATTCTAAGATAAATGTGTTCTTTAAAGGTAATCGTAACCTCAAGCCTCATCAACCGGGAATGGCTAAAACATGGGAGGTGCAGCAAGGCTTCGTGGGTAGCCCCCACTTGAGAGTGAGATTTACCCCTGTCTAGAGGTCCCTTTTATTTCGGCTGTGTGGACGGTTGAGAGCTCCAACTGTCGGGGTGGTCTTGTTCGGAACTATTCAGTAAGGAATGGGTCCGGCCTTGTGTTGCAGGGGATTGGGAGTAATCCTCGGTACGGTGATCTAGGCCACGTACTGTGACGGGCGGTACCCCAGTAGCCCTGCCATTGATGGAATCTAAAATCCAATAAGTGCTTGTACGGTTTTGATTGTGCCCAACTATGCTGGAACGTGAGAAGTAAGCATTCCAGCTATTTCTGTATTTTATTTTTAAAACCCTAGTCACTATTATAATATCACTGGATTTCCTATCAAATGTTTTGGGTTAGCGTAAGGTTAAAAATTTTCCATGTTTATGTGCGGGAAGTCTTACGTGATACCTTTTGTTTTCAAAAGGATTTTATAAAAATTAAGCAACTTTTAAACCGTTTACTTATACCAGACCCCTGTCTGACCCGAGTGTTTATTTTCTGTTTTATTAAACTCTTGGGTACTCATATTACGTATGAGTAGTCAAGTGATTCAGGATTGCTTTGACGAGTTCTGGAGGAGATAATGGAGCAGGAGGCTTCAACGTGTAGATATATATAGTGGTTCCGCTGTGTTTGAGTTGTATCTGTTTTTCTCTGATATACTTGAATTGTAATCGCTAGACAGATGTTTATGACTTTCTATTTTGTGTTGTATTGGCTGTAAAACTCTGATGTATATGATACTATGTAAAGTATTATGTGATATAATATAATTTATTCGTTCCGCTGTGAGATTCTGATGTTGTCTGTTTCTTTCTTTTCTTTCTTTTCTCTTTTCTATCCCTTTCTTTCTTCTTAGCGATGCGACTTCCTGGAGTTTGGAAGTTGGGTCATTACATTAAATGTGTAAATGAAGGTTTATTTTGTGAATGGAAATGAAAACAGGCTTGTGTGTGCTTTGTATGAATATAGGGATCTTGGTGTAAATGTGCCTAGGGTAGTATGTATTTTCTTTTTGCTCCAAAAGAATCCCCCACCACATTAAATTCCTCCTGCACAAAAGTAAAGCCATTCGCCACTTTATATTGCCAAGCCCTAAACTTCATTTTTCATTTATTTCTTAATACTCAATTTAAAACAACCCATCAACATTACATTTAATTTCGATTTGAAGTAAGTGTAACGACCCGCATATTACGACGTCTAATTAATAATATTAATTATAGAGTAATTGTCAGACGGAAGATTTATTAACGGTTTGACACGAGCCGTTAATAAATTAGGATCATCATACTTACCAAGGTGATAGAGTTGCTTTAATTTAAAGGTTGTAGTTTTAGTTGATTAAAAATATTTATTCGACTACGTATAATAAAAGTGCGCTATTGATTTGTTTATTTGGTGAGAATTTAGCGAGAAAGGATTATTTTAGTTGGGCCTATGAGAATTTCGGTTGGACCTAAGCCCATTAGTTGTTAGGGATGAAAGATATTTCCCTTAGTATGATATAATTCATCAATAAGGAAAGCAAAATATCTTCCCTACTCTTTCAAATGGCAGCCAACATTATTCTTCCTAAATAAAATATTACTCCTAAATTCCTCATTTCAATTCAAGCAAGCTAATTTCTTTTCTACAAGCAACATTGGATAGCAAATCTCTTGTGTAAAGGTGAGTAACATGTTAAGTAGTGGATTAATTGATTTAACATACTGGTTGTTTTCTTAAGCTATAATTTGGTTCATGCTATATTTTCATTAAAGGATCTTGAATGTTTGCTGCAAAGTGGATAGGAATGATCCCTGTTTGGGTGTTAAATGCTTGAGATTTCGGAAGTTTATTAATGCTTGATAACATTGAATTATTTGTTATATCTAAGTACTGAAAGTTTAGTTTTTAAAATGCTTATTATAAATTTATTAAATAAGTATTTTTCTTGAGTATTTGGCGTTAATAGGGATTATTATGAACCTGTTTTCCACAGGTAACAACGTTAAATAAATCAAACATTTTCTTTATTGTTTTTTATTAAACAGGGTAACAATTTTCTTTGTTTCGTACTTATCCCATGCACCACCGTACTCCCCGGCAAGTTAGATTTCGACACCATGGCAGTCAAAAGTCTGCATTTGACTAAGATTAGGTCTGCAAGCCATCGTAACCGTTGATGGTATATCCTCTGATCGCCACCATAGGATGATTTTCTCTTCGCATCTGCTTATTTGAAATCCTTTCATCACGTGGTAAGGTGAGCATCGTCATCACGTTTTGAAAATCTCGCCATCGATCAGAGATTTATCACAATCACGTGAGGAGGTAATCACCTCGCCGCCTTCATTACTTGATAAAAACAGCAAGGTTTGATCGGGGTTTCCGATGAGAAATTCACATATTCACATCGTCTGTACCTTAGAATCGAATTGATTTTTAGCATATAATCAACGATGTGAATATTGCCATCGAAAAAAAAACCATCAGACATCCTCAACCATCCTCCTGTTTGCCACAATGCGATGTGCCCAAAAACTGATTATGAACAGAACCCTCCTGACCGGAGCGTGAGAAATTCCAATGAAATCCTCATCGCCAAAGACAAAACACAAATCAAATTCCCAATATTCCTAGTAATCAACCCCAAAACTAATCCCTACTTCCTAAAAACATCACAATTAAATAAACCTCAATAATCCCCAAACGATTACTGTTCGCAATAAAACCAAGTGCGATAAGCGGAGGAGTCTGGTCGGGGATACATGGGATGATGTGATGAGAAACAAAAGGGAGTAGGCGAAGAGAAGAAACTAGGACGAAGAAGAAGAGAATTTGGGAGTTTTTGCCTTCCTTGAATCCGAGGAATTGTGTAAATGAAGAAGGAGACGCATTGCGATGTGGATTTGGAAATTTGGCGATGAAAGAAGAATGGGAGGCGATGTGGGGTTTTTATTATTATATCGGATTAAGGATGATATAACAGAAGGGCCCGATATGGGTATAAAGGACGATGAAATTTATTAGGGAGAGGCGGGCCTGGATTTATCTAATGGTGGGTTGGTTTAATTATATGAAAAGGATATTATTATATATATCCGAGGTGATTTTGCTCTTTAATTTCCAATGTGGATAAAGATTATCCGATGAAGGAAATTAAGAAAAAGGGCGGGGCGATATTGATGATTTTGGGATGTTCGATTGGTTTAGGCCCTTTGTGATAATTCCACATTGGGGAATTGGCATATCCTATGTGAAATTGAGGGATGCGGATCTTTTAATATGGGTCGTTCGATTTTCTCGCGGTGTGAATATCTCACAATTGTGAAATATTTATTCTGATGTGAAATGGTTAGGTTGTTTGAATAATTCATGAATTGAATTATGGTAAGCTGATGTGACTATGGTTTTGTGAACGAATATTCACCGCATAAGACCGTTTCGAAATATATTCAGAAAATTATGAAATTGATATATTTCATTATACGAACGTTAATAGATCACAACTAAACTGTTTTGGAACAAAATAAATAATGTTTAAATTTAACGTTTAATTTGATTTAAAGTGGCACATGTACTTATTCAGTACGAATTATATTGAACAAATGAAGCAAATGGGACGTACATAACAATGATTTGATAATAAAATAAATATCTGAATATTTATTTAAGGAATTTAGTATTATAAATTGTTAAGATAACGAATAAATTCCTAGGTTTGCATATGTTATTTAACTGTAAATAACTGTTTATATCACTCGACGAATGTCCTGAATTGATTGTTATTATATATGTTGAATATGTATCTGTTGATTGCTCTATTTGATTACTTGTGTGTTGCTGACGATACAACAATTGTGAGGTCGAGTGGCCGGCAGGACGCTCACTTAATTCATGGTGTATGGGCGCTAAAGAACTTAGTAAGCGATCTATTGTCACAATGAAACAAATATTATTGTTACGTGCGTTGACCCATACGAGTGGAGTAGCATGTAACTGAAAACTACTCGAGTGAGCAACGAATCATATGACAGTGAATGTGTGATTGATCTGCAAGTTTGAATTGTTATATCTCACTGCAAGTGTCAAGTTAACTGTTATAAATTTACTATTATCTATATATTTGCTTCTTTATCCGTGATTAGTTAATTTGAGGTATGTTACTTACAAGTTATGAATTGTTTACTCACTATATAAAGACCTAATACGTGACATTAGGACTGTGACTTTTAATGACCAACTTTGGGCCATTAGTTTGTGAGTTGTGTAAATAACCAAACATCATATAAGGAGCGATCCATGTGTTGAGGATGTGAACTGATCCAAGATAAAGACTTGACACGAAAAGGCAATGTCAGGAGATAAATGGATAAGAGTCGATTCGATAGACCAGATCTAAGGTAGCTCCTTGGAATGGTGATTTCTGCCTACGAGATCGCTGGTCGAACAGTTTCGCTTGCACAGGCCGTCAACTTCAGGGTGGATATTATGCAACCCGAGTAACCTCTGGGTGATACAAGTTAACCCTGTGAGACGTGTGCAACATGATGGAACTGATGAGGACGCTCATATGGTATGCTAGATTTCTCTTAGAGGCTGAAGAAAAGGCTGCGTCAGGAGAAGTGCTAGCAGTCTCTTTAGTGCCAAAGTCAAGTGTAATCTAATTGATCCAAGATAACGGCGATATCTCGAAACGGCAATGTCAGGAGGCAAATGCTATAGGCAGTCTCTTTAGTGCCAAAGTAAAGTATCGTTTATAACGGATCTGAAGCCGATCAAACTCTGATCCCGAAGGTTTTCTGTTAGCCTATGGACAAAACCGAGACTGATAGGTTGTTAGTTCGCCTACGCACAAAACTACCATGACTGATAGGTTGTTGATTCGCCTACGTGCAAAACTATCACGACTGATAGGTTGTTAGTTAGCCTACGAACAAAACTATCATGACTATGTGTATAGGTTGTTAGTCAGCCTACGTATATAACTACCATGACTTTATGAAATTAATGTCTGTATAACTGATTTGATTTTGATGTGTCATTCTTAATCCAGCTAGTATTCATGTTGATTATATGTTATTGAATACACATGTAACTGTTTGATTATGATGTTTTGATTCCTAATCCAGTTTAGTATTCACGATGTTAAGTATAAATGAATAACCGATTAACTGACCCGATATGATGTATGATTCATAGTTCAGTTAATTATTCATGATGTTTATGTGAAAATTAATAAATATATAACTGAGTTGATTAGGAAGTTTGAACCTTAATCCAGTTTTTATTTATGATGTAAGTTATAATTGTATAACTTTTCAGAATAGGATGGTTGATTCTTATTCCTGCTTATTGATGTAAGTATAACTGAAGTATATAGGATGTTTGAATCTTATTTACGTTATACCAAGTTATATGAATACAAGTATAACTGTTAGTTTGAGATGTGCGATTCTCTTACATGTGTTATTGAGATTCATATACTGTTATGTGCTAATCCGTTGTGATTGCAGGAGAAGAGCAGGTCAGATACGACTTGACACTCGTGTGTATATAGATTGCATGTATTGATTATATACTTGCTGATAATCTATGTTATTGTATTGTGTGAATACAAGTGAGGGGAAAAACCCGTTCCACAAAAGTTGCAAGGTCTCACTGAGTATTTTATATACTGTTTTACTTATGCATTGTTATTCACACCAGACTTCAAGTCTGACCCGTTTGTTATTCCTCAAATAATCTCGGGTACTCTAACGAGTATGCTGAGTTATTATTGGGGCAGGTTATATAGTTTGCGCTTCTGAAGACATGCATTAGGCAGCATTGGACTATAGTTATTTGTATTTCCGCTGTGTATATTGTAAACGATGGGTGTTTATAACCGTCTGTTTTATTTTATGCACTCTGATAGATGTGGCAATATCTTCATATATTGATCAACAACACTAGTTATTTCGATATTGTAAATTCTCAAAACGGGGATTCGAAAGGGAATTATGTAAATCAGAATAATGTAATCGTATAATTTCAAGTTTTTAATATTTTTGAAATTTTTGTGCTTAAGTTGTCAATTGTAAGTTAGCAGCACGATGGTGGTATCTAAGAGTGTACTTAATTTGGACGTCATGAACCCAAATTAGGGAAATCCTTAGGTGGCAAAATCGGTTTATTACAAATTGGTATCAGAGCATATGGTTTCCAAAAATTTAAGCTATTTTTGAAAAGTTTTCGAAAATAAAACCTTTTGCTCGCTGGAATATAGTTTTGTACTAAAGTTTGGTATAACTTTTTGACAAAGTTAAGTGAATACGTATAAGTATATCGTAATTGTAATTTCTATATCTGTATTTATTACTTAAGTATAAGTATAACATTAGTTCCTCTATTGTAGATTATCTTCTTAACTTCTGATTCTAACTGAGGCTCGTTTAAGGCGTTAGACAAAGAAAGAGCCGATGATAGTTAGAAAGGGCGTGTCTATTAGACCATATGGTTAGGAGATACCAGTACTACTGAGGAGAAGGTGAATCTACCAAAGATTCAATCTGCTAATGCTGGAGTTACTATTGTGTAGTTGAAGCTGTAATCGAAGTATATGTCGATATTCACGCGAATGTCAAGCATGAAGAAGAATTACAGCTGTGTGTTGTGAAAACTGTTAGAGTGTTGAGTAATACGAGAGTACTACTTGCTTTTGTATT
Source organism: Allium cepa (assembly GCA_030765085.1). Classification (NCBI taxonomy): domain Eukaryota; kingdom Viridiplantae; phylum Streptophyta; class Magnoliopsida; order Asparagales; family Amaryllidaceae; genus Allium; species Allium cepa. The sequence goes on along the minus strand of CM060941.1, from coordinate 106,329,094 downwards.
GGAGACACCTTGTTTTGGAGTTAAACCTGGGCGGAAGTCACCTTAGATCTTCGTTTAGAGTGGCGAATCTCATTAGAAGATTTTTCTACTACGGCAATGAAGTGTTGCACCTGGAAAATAGAATTATGTGTTACATCTGATTATAATGTACATATGTTCGACTTTACGTGCTTTGAGGTGATTCCAGGTATGTGTGTGTGTTTTTTTTTGTTTTGTTTTGTGTTAATAGAAATGTACTGTGCAGACCGAATCATTTTGCCGAGACATCCTAAAGGAAGCAAAAGAAGCGAGTGCTAACTTGAAGCAATAACTCGATACCGAGAAGAATTCTTTGTGCATTGAATGTTACTGGAGTTGAAGTTGATCGAGAGTTCGTAGTACGTGAGTTTACTGACATGTTCGAGATGTTACTGGGTTGAGAAAAGCAATCGAGAAAAGAATTGACTTGTTACCCGAAACAGAACTTTTTAGTGAATCGTCTAGTTGTGTGTCCCCGAAGAAGCGGGAAAACAGAAAAACTCTGAATGATGACCTTAAAGTAGAGGATTGATTCGGAAGAGTAATTCTCCATGGGGAATGGTTGTTGTTGTGTTTGTGTTGAACCGTAAAGAACTGTTATCCTTTGTCGAGGATCGATAATCTATTCGATCAATTGAGTTGAACCAGTGTTCTGCAGTAGACTTAACAACTGGATATCACCAATTGAGAGTGCAAGAGGATAGTGTTCTGTTAACTGCCCTAGAACGAGATACGGGTAGGTTAAGTTGTTAGTAATACCATCTGGATTGACCGACGTAGTTGTGTACTTCGTTGACTTGATGAATCATGTATTCCACGAATGGTGGATCGATTTGTCTTAGTATTCAATAATGACATCTTGGACTACTCCAAGGACGAATGGAAGTTGAAGTTCACTTGAGAGAGCTATTGGAAATACTTCGACAGCTTAGTTAAAAGCTAACTATTCCAGTGTCACTTTTGATAACGTGAAGTCGATTTCTAAGGAGGCATTGTTTTGAGAATTGGCAAGCTATGATAGAAAATTCAATACGAGTTTCACGAGAGTAGTGGCGCAAATGTTGAAGTTAATCAGTGAGAACACAAGATGTGATTGGAACACGAAGTGGGAAGAAGCATTTGGGATATTGAAACAGCTTCTGACCGATGCTCCAGTTTAGTTGTCTCAGATGACGACGATGATCTTGTAGTGTATACTGATGTTTGTGAAAATCAGGCCAGCGTTAACGAACGAGTTATGGCTAATGATTTTGTTTTTGTTTTGAGCTTAATCAAAATGTGTATCTCCAAAAGAAACGGCGACTGTGCGTTCCTATTATATTAGAGTTGCATAGTGGAGTTCTGACCGAGAACCATTGATCGAAGTTGACCATTCATCCTGAAGATACCGACGTTTATGAAGACATGTGTGGGTATACATCAGAGAGTAAATGTAGCGCGATATCGGCTTGTGCGTTGAACAATATATAAATTGTCAACAAGTGAAAGTCGATACTAAAAGCATAACGAATTACTACGACCATTAGGAGTACCTATTGGAAGTGCAATTCAGTTTCTATGAATTTTAAGGATGAAAATTGTCACGTATGAGTTGAGGCAATGAAGGCAATCATGTTACAGTTTTGTCTAACCAAATGTGTTCGCTTCATATCGAATACATCGACTCGGGCGACAATTAATCTCCTGTGTGTTTTGGGATTTGATAGTAAGGATTCATGGAATTTCTTGATAGTATTATTAGCGACCGTGATATGACTCTTTACTAGTGTGTTTTGAAGAAGACTGCGGGAAGTTCTAGACACTGAACTGAATCAGAGTTACCGTCCTCAAAAGGATGGATTGACCAAGCAAGTCAGTAGAATACTAGATGATCTGTCAGGAGTGTGTGTCTTAGACTTTAGAAGCTCTTGGGAAGATTATCTTCATCTGGTAGAATTCTAGTACACGACAGCTATCAGTTGAGTATCGGCGTGGCACCGTTCGACGTATTGTACGGCAAGCCGAGTATATCAACTCCAGGTTGATTAGATACGGACGATGGACTAGTACTTGAATCAAATTGGTTAGAGTAGCGAATGAAAGATCAAGTCAATAAGAACTCGTGTGAAAGAAGCTGAGGACCGCCATAAGAGTTAAGCGGACGACGTATGAAATTGTTGGTCAGTTAGTCTACTAAGTAGATTTGCCAACGGTGTTAGTGGATGTACACGACGTATTTCACGTATCGTAGTTACTGAAATGTGCGCACGACCCTAACATTAACGTCGAAGAATACGTCTTCGAGGTTTTTGAGGCATCCTAGTATATGACTGTAAGGCACCTAGCCTGTTCGTATCACCAATATAGATACGATGAGTCATAGGAATAAGACCGTATGTGTTTGCGAAGGTTCGAAGGAGCAACGACGTTACTGATCGCACCAGGAAACCTGAGGATGAGTTGAAAAATACTCATCCCAAGTTATTTTGTATGTGTTAATATATTATTTGATAGATGTTGATTTGTTTTGTAGTATGTGATTGTTTGATATTGCATGCTTTTTAGCAGGACGTCCCTTATTGGTTAGAATTTCGGGATGAAATTCCAATAAGGAGGGGAGCCTGTAATGACATGCGTACTACGACGTCTAATTAATAATTAATTCAATATTAATTAATATTAATTATAGAGTAATTGTCAGACGGAAGATTTATTAACGGTTTGATACAGGCGGCTAATAAATTGGAATCATGATACTAGTTGCTCTAATTAAAGGCTGTAGTTTAGTTGATTAAAAATATTTATTCGACTACGTATAATAAAACTGCGCTATTGATTTGCTTATTTGGTGAGAATTTAGCGAGAAATGATTATTTTAGTTGGGCCTATGAGAATTTCGGTTGGACCTAAGCCCATTAGTTGTTAGGGATGAAAGATATTTCCCTTAGTATGATATAATTCATTAATAAGGAAAGCAAAATATCTTCCCTACTCTTTCAAATGGCAGCCAACATTATTCTTCCCAAATAAAATATTACTCCTAAATTCCCCATTTCAATTCAAGCAAGATAATTTCTTTTCTACAAGAAACTTTGGATTGCAAATCTCTTGTGTGTAAAGGTGAGTAACATGTTAAGTAGTGGATTAATTGATTTAATCTACTGGTTGTTTTCTTAAGCTATAATTTGGTTCATCCTATATTTTCATTAAAGGATCTTGAATATTTGCTGCAAAGTGGATAGGAATGATCCGTGTTTGGAAGTCAAATGCTTGAGATTTTGGAAGTTTATTAATGCTTGATAACATCGAGTTATTTGTTATGTCTAAGTATTGAAAGTTTAGTTTTTAAAATGCTTATTATAAATTTATTAAATAAGTATTTTGCTTGAGGAGTTGGCTTTAATACGGGATTATTATGAACCTGTTTTCTACACTTAGCAACGTTTAATAAATCAAACATTTTGTTTTATTGTTTGTTATTAAACAGGGTAACAATTTTCTTTGTTTCGTACTTATCCCAGGTACCACCGTACTCCCCAGCAAGTTAGATTTAGACACTATGCAGTCAAAAGTCTGCATTTGAGTAAGACTAGTTCTGTAAGCCATCCTAATCGTTGATGGTATATCCTCTGATTGCCACCGTAGGATGATCTTCTCTTCGCATCTACTCATTTGAAATCCTTTCATCGCGTGGTAAGGTGAGCATCTTCATCGCGTTTGAAAATATCGCCATCGATCAGAGGTTTATCACAATAACATGAGGAATAAATCACCTCGCCGCCTTCATTACTTGATAAAAATAGCAAAGTTTGATCGGGGGTTTCCGATCAGAAATTCATATATTCACATCGCCTGTACCTTAGAATCGAATTGATTTTTAGCATATAATCAACGATGCGAATATTGCCATCGAAAAAAAAACCATCAGACATCCCCAACCATCCACCTGTTCGCCACAATGCGATGTGCCCAAAAATTGATTATGAACAGAACCCTCCTGATCGGAGCGTGAGAAATTCCAATGAAATCCTCATCGCCAAAGACAAAACACAAATCAAATTCCCAATATTCCTAGTAATCGACCCCAAGACTAATCCCTACTTTCTAAAAACATCACAATTAAATAAACCTCAATAATCCCCAAACAATTTCTGTTCGCAATAAAACCAAGTGCGATAAGCGGAGGAGTCTGGTTGGGGATACATGGGATGATGTGATGAGAAACAAAAGGGAAAGGGCGAAGAGAAGAAACTAGGATGAAGAAGAAGAGAATTTGGGAGTTTTCGCCTTTGCAATGTGGATTTGGAAATTTTGGCGATGAAAGAAGGATGGGAGGTGATGTGGTTTTTTTTTTATTATATCGGGTTAAGGATGATATAACAGAAGGGCCCGATATGGGTATAATGGATGATGAAATTTATTAGGGAGAGGCGGGCCTGGATTTATCTGATGGTGGGTTGGTTTAATTATATGAAGAGGATACTATATATATATATATATCCGAGGTGATTTTGCTCTTTAATTTTCGATGTGGATAAAGATTATCCTAGGGCTATTATGGTAACAGTTACCTTTACCATTATACAAATACCGTTACCATACCATTTTCTTCGGTAACTAAAAAATGCTTACCATTACCGATACGTCGATAACCATTTTGTCGGTATACCGGTATGTTGGTAACCGTTTTGTCGGTAACGGTAAATTACCGTTTCCTGAAAATAGTAAATATTATACTTCCATAGGCTGTACCAGATCATAAACCAAAGGTCCAAATATGTACCAAACCATGCAGAATAAATCAATAAACATATTAAATAGTAAATGCATCACATATATCTATATCATATCAGTTTTAAATCTCATTGATAGGCCACAACAAAGCGAAACATATATTTTAATAATAATGAACAGTTTAAGTGAAATAAAAACACATGTAAAACGGAAATAAATCTCCACGAGCTGAAAATCATGTCAACAATTCAAGTAAAATAACAAGCACATACACGATATATAAGTTTAGGATTACACATCATTTCATTAGGAAAAACAAAAGGTAGAAAACCAGTTTTAAATAGAGTTGATGAAGCCAATAAGCCATCGTGGATGCCCCAATTTTCTCATCTGCTGTATGATGCATCTCCCAAGTCCCATCAGTGTAGCCAACTAAGTGAACGGGAGGAAGATGGTCGATCTGAAGATGGAGCTTTATCATTCAAGCCTATGAAGGTAAATATATGAAAAACAAAAATTATTAGAACTTTGGTTTATGTTATCAAATTCAACAAACAATCAAAGGAAACTAGTGAAATGAAGTATTACTTTTGGTTTCAGGTTTCTGATATCATATTCAACCGATGATCAAAGGAAAATCTAAAGGTTTATAAGAGGAAAAAACTCAGAATTCAGAATACGTAAAAGATCTAAAAATGGAAGAGAAAAATAAACCAGCTTGCCTGTAAATCCTAAATCCTTCAATTTAGGTTTGCAGCGGCTGCTATTTAATCACTGGTTGTTTATATTTTGCTTTAGTCTCAGCACAACTCATACATCGAAGGGCTTTACCCCTGTCCGTTGCTTTTTTATTAACTGCTTTATCATTTTTTTAAGTTCACTCATATATACATGATTTAGTCATGTTTGTTTTAAGTTTTAAGTAGAGGTTGGGACACAACTTTGATATTCATATAAGTATTTAATATTTAAGGATTATTTGATCTATTCATTTTTACTAGCCTGTAACATGTTTGGCTAAAATGGAAATGAAGTATTACTTTGATTTATGATATGTAACATATGTTTGTTAATATATGTCAAAAACAAACATATGTACATTAGAATGTGTTAATTGAAATTTGTGTGCTATAACTTATAAATTCTGTCATTAAAATACAAATGTCCATTATCAATCATTAGAATACACATGTACAGAGGTATTAGAGGTTTGTGTGCTATGACAAAGGGAACATCTGTAATATTAAAGCTGATGTATTATTAACTAAAACATATGTTTTTTGATAAAACTTAACAAATGCTTACTTGTTTCAAATTCTTCAAGTTCCTTGTAGAAAGAGGCATCATCTTCGTTCGGCTCCCTATAGAAATTGAATTCATCTCTCCTAAGCCAATCATTTGTACAAACCAACGCCTCAACCATCTTTGGAGTTAATGAGGCTCTAAAAGGATTTTGCATACAATAACTATTATATCATTATTATTATTTTTACTGCAACACAGTAAGTATGAAAGCAACTCTAATGTACATCATATCGTCTTATGTGTAGTTACGCACTTTAAACAAATCTCGTAGCACAACAAATATGCCAGATAAATGAAAATTTACTGCTTGCGTTACACTTATCATTATTAGTTTTCTAGCCTTGTCCTATAAATAATATGAAAACCGTGCACATAGCATAGCAGAAATAATAAAAAATGAAAATCTAAAGGAGAAAGTGACAATATCAACTACAAATGATCAAATGCACATGTAAACAATTCATTAATTTTACTTTGTGTGCAAATGCAACAAAAGAAGCTTTATATGACAATTTATACTTAAAAATTAAAAAGCAGTTAAATATATTATGTCCAAACACATTTAGAGACAAACAAATTAGTGAATTACCGCTTGCAGATCGTTTGAAAACATATATAATTCTAACCTAAAAATCCAAAAAAGTAAAACATACGAACGCAATCAGATAGGGAAAACAAATTACCACTTGCACGTTTAATTTGCTCTTCTTTGATATTATTTTAGAATTGAAAGGAGAAAGGAGAGGACCAAGTCGCGACAGCCATGGTAATCGCCTAATCGGCAGACGAGAAATGAAAACGGGTAGGATAAAAAAGAGCGGCTATGTTATTTTCTCTCTTAGGCAGATGAAACCCTAGTCAACTAGCAGCGACAGATGTTGAAAATCCATAATCCAACAGACCAAAGTATGAGAAAGTTCGAAACAAATCAATTTGTCGGTAAATTACCGATACCGACGGTTCAAATTTTATTTACCAATAATTTACCGCTTCTAACGGTAAAATTACCGTTACCATACCGAATGTATTGGTATACCGATTTATTTTGTAATCGGTAACCAATTTATCGGTAACTGTATGGTAACGGTAAATTTACCGATTACCATAACAGCCCTAGATTATCCGATGAAGGAAACTAAGAAAAAACGCGGGGCGGTATTGATGATTTTGGGTTGTTCGATTGGTGTAGGACCGTTGTGATAATTCCACATTGAGGAATTGGTATATCATGTGTGAAATTGAGGGATGCGGATGTTTTTATATGGGCTGTTCGATTTTCTCGCGGTGTGAATATCTCACAATTGTGAAATATTTATTCTGGTGTGAAATGGTTAGGTTGTTCAAATAATTCACGAATTGAATTATGGTAAGCTGATGTGACTATGGTTTTGTGAATGAATATTCACCGCGTAAAACCGTATCGAAATATATTAAGAAAATTATGAAATTGATATATTTCATTATACGAACGTTCATAGATTACAACTAAACTATTTTGGAACAAAATAAATAATGTTTAAATTTAACGTTTAATTTGATTTAAAGTGGCACATGTACTTATTCAATACGAATTATATTGAACAAATGAAGCAAATGGGACGTACATAACAATGATTTGATAATAAAATAAATATCTGAATATTTGTTTAAGGAATTTAATATCTATAAAGTGTTAAGATAACGAATAAATTCCTAGGTTTGCATATGTTATTTAACTGTTTATATCACACGATGAATGTCTTGAATTGATTGTTATTATACATGTTGAATATGTATCTGTTGATTGCTCTATTTGATTACTTGTGTATTGTTGATGATACAATAATTGTGAGGTCGAGTGGCCGGTAGGACGCTCACTTAATTCACGGTGTATGGGCACTAAAGAACTTAGTAAGCGATCTATTGTCACAATGGAACAAATATTATTGTTACGTGTGTTGACCCATATGAGTGGAGTAGTATGTAACTGAAAACTACTCGAGTGAGCAACGAATCATATGACAGTGAATGTGTGATTGATCTGCAAGTTTGAATTGTTATACCTCACTGCAAGTGTCAAGTTAACTGTTCTAAATTTACTATTATCTATATATTTGCTTCTTTATCCGTGATCAGTTAATTTGAGGTATGTTACTTACAAGTTATGAATTGTTTACTCACTATATAAAGACCTAATACGTGACATTAGGACTGTGACTTTAATGACCAACTTTGGGCCATTAGTTTGTGAGTCGTGTAAGTAACCGAACATCATATAAGGAGTGATCTTATAATGATCCATGTGTTAAGGATGTGAACTGATCCAAGATAAAGACTTGACATGAAAAGGTAATGTCAGGAGATAAATGGATAAGAATCGATTCGATAGACCAGATCTAAGGTAGCTCCTTGGAATGGTGATTTATGCCAACGAGATCACTGGTCGAACAGTTTCGCTTGCACAGGCCGTCAACTTCAGGGTGGATATGATGCAATCCGAGTAACCTCTGGGTGATACAGGTTAACCCTATGAGACGTGTGCAACACGATAGAACTGATGAGGACGCTCATATGGTATGCTATATTTCTCTTTAGAGGCTGAAGAAAAGGCTACGTCGGGAGAAGTGCTAGCAGTCTCTTTAGTGCCAAAGTCAAGTCTAATCTGATTGATCCAAGATAACGACGATATCTCAAAACGGCAATGTCAGGAGGCAAATGCTATAAGCAGTCTCTTTAGTGCCAAAGTAAAGTCTCGTTTATGACGGATCTGAAGCTGATCAAACTCTAATCTCGAAGGTTTTCTGTTAGCCTATGGACAAAACCGAGACTGGTAGGTTGTTAGTTCGCCTACGCACAAAACTACCATGACGGATAGGTTGTTAATTCGCCTACGTACAAAACTATCACGAGTGATAGGTTGTTAGTTAGCCTACGAACAAAACTACCATGACTATGTGTATAGGTTGTTAGTCAGCCTACGTATATAACTACCATGACTTTATGAAATTAATGCCTATATAACTGATTTGATTTTAATGTGTGATTCTTAATCCAGTTAGTATTCATGTTGATTATATGTTATTGAATACATGTGTAACTGTTTGATTATGATGTTTTGATTCCTAATCCAGTTTAGTATTCACGATGTTAAGTATAAATGAATAACCGAATAACTGACCCGATGTGATGTATGATTCATAGTTCAGTTAATTATTCATGATGCTTATGTGAAAATGAATAAACGTATAACTGAGTTGATTAGGAAGTTTGAACCTTAATCCAGTTTTTATTCATGATGTAAGTTATAATTGTATAACTGTTCAGAATAGGATGGTTGATTCTTATTCCTGTTTATTGATGTAAGTATAACTAAAGTATATAGGATGTTTGGATCTTGTTTACGTTATACTAAGTAATATAAATACAAGTGTAATTGTTAGTTTGAGATGTGTTATTCTCTTACATGTGTTATTGAGATTCATATACTGTTATGTGCTAATCCGTTGTGATTGCAGAAGAAGAGCAAGTCAGGTACGACTTGACTCTCGTGTGTATATAGATTGCATATATTGATTATATACTTGCTGATAATCTATGTTATTTGTGAATACAAGTGAGGGGAAAAACCCGTTCCACGAAATTTGCGAGGTCTCATTCAGTATTTTATATACTGTTTTACTTATGCATTGTTATTCACACCAAACTCCAAGTCTGACCCGTTTGTTATTCTCCAAATAATTCTCGGGTACTCTAATGAGTAGGCTGAGTTATTATTGGGGCAGGTTATATAGTTTGGATGTGCTACCGCTTCTGAAGACGTGCATTAGGCAGCATTGGACTATAGTTATTTGTATTTCCGCTGTGTATATTGTCTTGTAAACGACAGATGTTTATAGCCGTCTGTTTTATTTTATGCACTCTGATAGGTGTGGCAATATCTTCATATACTGATCAACACCACTAGTTATTTTGATATTGTAAATTCTTAGAACGTGGATTCGAAAGGGAATTATGTAAATCAGAATAATGTAATCGTATAATTTCAAAAAATTTAATATTTTTGAAATTTCTGTGCTTAAGTTGTCAATTGTAAGTTAGCAGCACGATGGTGGCATCTAAGAGAGTACTTAATTTGGACGTCATGAACCCAAATTAGGGAAATCCTTAGGTGGCAAAATCGGGTTGTTACAAATTGGTATCAGAGCATAGGGTTTCCAAAAACTTAAGCTATTTTTGAAAATAAAACCTTTTGCTCACTGGAGTATAGTTTTGTACTAAAGTTTGGTATAACTTTTTGACAAAGTTAAGTGATTAAGAATTTAAATCACGGGTTAACGGGTGTACGTATAAGTATATCGTAATTGTAATTTCTATATCTATATTTATTATTTAAGTATAAGTATAGGTGCATTAGTTTCTCTGTTGTAGATTATCTTCTTAACTTCTGATTCTAATTGAGGCTCGTTTAAGGCATTAAGCGAAGCGAGAGCCGATGATAGTTAGAAACGGCATGTCTATTAGACCATATGGTTAGGAGATAGCAGTACTACTGAGGAGATGGTGAATCTACCAAAGATTCAATCTGCTAATGCTGGAGTTACTACTGTGTAATTGAAGCTGTAATCGAAGTATATGTCGATATTCACGCGAATGTCAAGCATGAAGAAGAATTACAGCTGTGTGTTGTGAAAACTGTTGTAGTGTTGAGTAATACGAGAGTACTACTTGCTTTGTATTGGAGACACCTTGTTTTGGAGTTAAACCTGGGGGAAGTCACCTTAGATCTTCGTTTAGAGTGGCAATCTCATTAGAAGATTTTGCTACTACGACAATGAAGTGTTGCACTGGGAAAATAGAATTACGTGTTACATCCGATTATAATGTACACATGTTCGACTTTACGTGCTTTGAGGTGATTCCAGGTGTGTGTGTGTGTGTGTGTGTGATTAGTTTTGGTTTTGTTTTGTGTTATTAGAAATGTACTGTGCGGACCGAATCATTTCGCCGAGACATCCTAAAGGAAGCAAAAGAAGCGAGTGCTAACTTGAAGTAATAACTCGGTACCGAGAAGATTTCTTTATGCATTGAATGTTTCTAGAGCTGAAGTTGATCGAAAGTTTGTAGTACGTGAGTTTACTGATGTGTTCGAGATGTTACTGGGTTGAGAAAAGCAATCGAGAGAAAAATTGACTTGTTACCCAGAACAGAACTGTTCAGTGAATCGTCTAGTTGTGTGTCCCCAAAGAAACGGTAGAATAGAAAAACTCTGACTGATGACCTTAAAGTAGAGGATTGATTCAGAAGAGTTATTCTCCATAGGGAACGGTTGTTGTTGTGTCTGTGTTGAACCGTAAAGAACTGTTATCCTTTTTCGAGGATCGATAATCTATTCGATCAATTGGATTGAACCAGTGTTTTGCAGTAGACTTAACAACTGGATATCACCAATTGAGAGTGCAAGATGATAGTGTTATGTTAACTGCCCTAGAACGAGATACGGGTTGGTTACGTGGTTAGTAATACCATCTGGATTGACCGACGTAACCATGTACTTCGTTGACTTGATGAATCATGTATTCCTTGAATGTGGATCGATTTATCTTAGTATTCATTAATGACATCTTAGACTGCTCCAAGGACGAATGGAAGTTGAAGTTCACTTGAGAGAGCTACTGGAAATACTTCGGCGGCTTAGTTAAAAGCTAAGTATTCCAGTGTCACTTTTGATAACGTGAAGTCGAGTTCCAAGGAGGCAGTGTTGTGAGAATTGAAAAGCTATGATAGAAAATTCAGTATGAGTTTCACGAGAGTAGTGGCGCTAATGTTGAAGTTAATCAGTGAGAACACAAGATGTAATTGGAATAGGAAGTGGGAAGAAGCATTTGGGATATTGAAACAGCTTTTGACCGATGCTCTAGTTTAGTTGTCTTAGATGACGACGATGATCTTGTAGTGTATACTGATGTTTGTGAAAATCAAGCCAGCGTTAACGAATGAGTTATGGCTAATGATTTGTTTTGTTTTGATCTTCATCAGAATGTGTATCTCCGAAAGAAACGGCGACCGTGCGTTCTTGTTATATCAAAGTTGCACAGTGGAGTTCTGAGCGAGAACCATTGATCGAAGTTGACCGTTCATCCCGAAGATACCGACGTGTATGAAGACATGTGTGGGTATACATCAGGGAGTAAATGTAGCGCGATATCGGCTTGTGCGTTGAATAATATATAAATTGTCAACAAGTGAAAGTCGATGCTAAAGGCATAGCGAATTACTACAACCATTAGGAGTACCTATTGGAAGTGCAATTCGGTTTCTATGAACTTTGAGGATGAAAATTGTCACGTATGAGTTGAGGCAATGAAGGCAATCAGGTTACAGTTTTGTCTAACCTGATGTGTTCGCTTCATATCAAATAAACTGACTCGGACGACAATTAATCTGGTGTGTGTTTTGTGATGTGATGGTAAGGATTCACAGACTTTCTTGATAGTATTATTAGTGACCGTGATATGATTCTTTACTAGTGTGTTTTGAAGAAGTATGCGGGAAGTTCTAGACAACGAACTAAATCATAGTATCTCTTACCATCCTCAAAAGGACGGATTGACCAAGTGAGTCAGTAGAATACTAGATGATCTGTCACGAGCGTGTGTCTTAGTCTTTAGAAGCTCTTGGGAAGATTATCTTCATCTGGTAGAATTCTAGTACACGACAGCTATCAGTTGAGTATCGACGTGGCACTGTTCGACGTATTGTACGGCAGGCCGGGTATATCAACTCCAGGTTGATTAGATAAGGATGATGGACTAGTACTTGAATCAAATTGGTTAGAGTAGCGAATGAAAGATCGAGTCAATAAGAACTCGTGTGAAAGAAGCTCAGGACCGCCATAAGAGTCAAGCGGACGACGTATGAAGTTGTTGGTCGGTTAGTCTACTTACTAGATTTGCCAACGGTGTTAGTGGATGTACACGACGTATTTCACGTATCGCAGTTACGGAAATGTGTGCACGGCCCTAACATTAACGTCGAAGAATACGTCTTTGAGGTTTTTGAGGCATCCTAGTATATGACCGTAAGGCACCTAGCCTGTTCGTATCACCGATATAGATACGATGAGTCATAGGAATAAGATCGTATGTGTTTGCGAAGGTTCGAAGGAGCGACGACATTACTGATCGCACGAGGAAACCTTAGGTTAAGTTGAAAAATACTCATCCCAAATTATTTTGTATGTGTTGATATATTATTTGATAGATATTGATTTGTTTTGTAGTATGTGATTGTTTGATATTGCATGCGTTTTAGCAGGACGTCCCTTATTAGTTAGAATTTCGGGACGAAATTCCAATAAGGAGAGGAGCCTGTAACGACCCGCATATTATGACGTCTAATTAATAATCAATTCAATATTAATTAATATTATAGAGTAATTGTCAGACGGAAGATTTATTAAAGGTATGATATAGGCGGTTAATAAATTGGGATCATGATACTTACCAAGGTGATAGAGTTGCTCTAATTTAAAGGCTATAGTTTTAGTTGATGAAAAATATTTAATCGACTATGTAAAATAAAAGTGCGCTATTGATTTGTTTATTTGGTGAGAATTTAGCGAGAAATGATTATCTTAGTTGGGACTATGAGAATTTCGGTTGGACCAAAGCCCGTTAGTTGTTAGGGATGAAAGATATTTCCCTTAGTATGATATAATTCATTAATAAGGAAAGCAAAATATCGTCCCTACTCTTTCAAATGGCAGCCAATGTTATTCTTCCCAAATAAAATATTACTCCTAAATTCCCCATTTCAATTCAAGCAAGCTAATTTCTTTTCTACAAGAAATTTTGGATTGCAAATCTCTTGTGTAAAGGTGAGTAACATGTTACGTAGTGGATTAATTGATTTAATCTACTGGTTGTTTTCTTAAGCTATAATTTGGTTCATCCAATATTTTCATTAAAGAATCTTGAATATTTGCTGCAAAGTGGATACGAATGATCCCTATTTGGAAGTCAAATGCTTGAGATTTCGGAAGTTTATTAATGCTTAATAACATCGAGTTATTTGTTATGTCTAAGTATTGAAAGTTTATTTTGTAAAACGCTTATTATATATTTATTAAATAAGTATTTTGCTTGAGGAGTTGGCGTTAATACGGGATTATTATGAACCTGTTTTCTGCACTTAGCAACGTTTAATAAATCAAACATTTTGTTTTATTGTTTTTTGTTAAACAGGGTAACAATTTTCTTTGTTTCGTACTTATCCCATGTACCACCGTACTCCCCAGCAAGTTAGATTTCGACATTAGGCAGTCAAAAGTCTGCATTTGACTAAGACTAATCTGTAAGCCATCCTAACCGTTGATGGTATGTCCTTTGATCGCCACCGTAGGATGATTTTCTCTTCGCATCTGCTCATTTGAAATCCTTTCATCGGGTGGTAAGGTGAGCATCTTCATCGCGTTTGAAAATCTCGCCATCGATCAGAGGTTTATCACAATAACATGAGAAGGAAATCACCTCGCCGCCTTCATTACTTAATAAAAATAGCAAGGTTTGATCGGGGGGTTTCCGATGAGAAATTCACATCGCCTGTACATTAGAATCGAATTGATTTTTAGCATATAATCAGTGATGTGAATATTGCCATCGAAAAAATCCATCAGACAACCCCAACCATCCTTTTGTTCGCCACAATGCGATGTACCCAAAAAATGATTACGAACAGAACCCTCCTGATCGGAGCGTGAGAAATTTCAATGAAATCCTCATCGCCAAAGACAAAACACAAATCAAATTCCCAAGATTCCTAGTAATCAACCCCAAAACTAATCCCTACTTTCTAAAAATATCACAATTAAATAAACCTCAATAATCCCCAAATGATTTTTGTTCGCAATAAAACCAAGTGCGATAAGCGGAGGAGTCTGGTCGGGGATACATGGGATGATGTGATGAGAAACAAAAGGGAGAGGGCGATGAGAAGAAACTAGGACGAAGAAGAAGAGAATTTGGGAGTTTTCGCCTTCTTTGAATCGGAGGAATTGTGTAAACGAAGAAGGAGACTATTGCGATGTGGATTTGGAAATTTTGGCGATGAAAGAAGAATAGGAGGCGATGTGGTTTTTTTATTATTATATCGGGTTAAGGATGATATAACAGAAGGGCCTGATATGGGTATAATGGACGATGAGCATTATTAGGGAGAGGCGGGCCTAGATTTATCTGATGGTGGGCTGGTTTAATTATATGAAAAGGATAGTATTATATATATCCGAGGTGATTTTACTCTTTAATTTTCGATGTGGACAAAGATTATCCGATGAAGGAAATTAAGAAAAAGGGTGGGGTGGTATTGATGATTTTGGGATGTTCGATTGGTATAGGCCCGTTGTGATAATTCCACAATGGGGAATTGGTATATCCGGTGTGAAATTGAAGGATGCAGATGTTTTTATATGGGTTGTTCGATTTTCTCGTGGTGTGAATATCTCATAATTGTGAATTGTTTATTCCGATGTGAAATGGTTAGGATGTTCGAATAATTCACGAATGGAATTATGGTAAGCCGATGTGACTATAGTTTTATGAACGAATATTCACCGCGTAAAACCGTTTCGAAATATATTTAGAAAATTATGAAATTGATGTATTTCGTTATACGAACGTTCATAGATCACAACTAAATTGTTTTGGAACAGAATAAATAACGTTTAAATTTAACGTTTAATTTGATTTAAAGTGGCACATGTACTTGTTCAATATGAATTATATTGAACAAATGAAGCAAATGGGACGTACATAACAATGATTTGATAATAAAATAAATTTCTGAATATTTCTTTAAGGAATTTAATATATATAAACTGTTAAGGTAACGAATAAATTGCTAGGTTTGCATATGTTATTTAACTGTAAATAACTATTTATATCACACGACGAATGTCTTGAATTTATTGTTATCATATATGTATCTGTTGATTGCTTTATTTGATTACTTGTGTGTTGTTGACGGTACAATAATTGTGATGTCGAGTGGTCGGTTGAATGCTCACTTAATTATTGGTGCATGGGCGCTAAAGAACTTAGTAAGCGATCTATTGTCATAATGAAACGAATATTATTATTACGTGTGTTGACCCATACAAGTGGAGTAGTATGTAACAGAAACTACTCGAGTGAGCAACGAATCATATGACAGTGAATTTGTGATTGATATTCAAGTTTGAATTGTTATATCTCATTGCAAGTGCCAAGTTAATTGTTCCAAGTTTACTGTTATCTATGTATTTGCTTCTTTATCTTTGATCAGTTAATTTGAGGTATGTTATTTACAAGTTATGAATTGTTTACTCACTGTATAGAGACCTAATACGTGACATTAGGACTATGACTTTTAACGACCGACTTTAGGCCATTAGTTTGTGAGTTGTGTAAATAACCGAACATCCTATAAGGAATGATCCTATAGGGATCTATGTGTTAAGGATGTGAACCGATCCAAGATAAAGACTTGACACGAAAAGGCAGTGTCAGGAGATAAATGTATAAGAATCGATTCGATAGACCAGATCTAAGGTAGCTCCTTGGAATGGTGATTTCTGCCCACGAGATCACCGTTCGAACAGTTTCGCTTGCACGGGCCGTCAACTTCAGGATGGATATGATGCAACCCGAGTAACCTCTGGGTGATACAGGTTAACCCTGCGAGATGTATGCAACACGATGGAACCGACAAGGACGTTCAAATGGTATGCTAGATTTCTCTTTAGAGGCCGAAGAAACGGCTGCGTCAGGAGAAGTGCTAACAGTCTCTTTAGTGCCAAAGTCAAGTCTAATCTGATTGATCCAAGATAACAGCGATATCTCGAAACGGCAATGTCAGGAGGCAAATGCTATAAGCAGTCTCTTTAGTGCCAAAGTAAAGTCTCGTTTATAACGGATCTGAAGCTGATCAAACTCTGAGCCCAAAGGATTTCTGTTATCCTATGGACAAAACTGAGACTGATAGGTTGTTAGTTCGCTATGCACAAAACTATCATGACTGATAGGTTGTTAGTTCTCATACGTACAAAACTATCACGACTGATAGGTTGTTAGTTAACCTACGAACAAAACTATCACGACTATGTGTATAGGTTGTTAGTCAGCCTACGTATAAAACTACCATGACTTTATGAAATGAATACCTGTATAACTGATTTGATTTTGTTGTGTGATTCTTAATCCGATTAGTATTCATGTTGATTATATGTTATTGAATACATGTGTAACTATTTAATTATGATGTTTTGATTCCTAATCTAGTTTAGTATTCACGATGTTAAGTATAAACGAATAACTGAATAACTGACCCGATATAATGTATGATTCGTAGTTCAGTTAATTATTCATGATGTTTATGTGAAAATGAATAAACATATAACTGAGTTGATTAGGAAGTTTGAACCTTAATCCATATTTTATTCATGATGTAAGTTATAATTGTATAACTGTTCAGAATAGGATGGTTGATTCTTATTCTGTTTATTGATGTAAATATAACTGAAGTATATAGGATGTTTGAATCTTATTTTCGTTCTACCAAGTAATATGAATACAATTATAACTGTTAGTTTGAGATGTGTGATTCTCTTACATGTGTTATTAAGATTCATATACTGTTATGTGCTATTCCATTGTGATTGTAGGAGAAGAGCAGGTCAGGTATGACTTGACTCTCGTGTCTATAAAGATTGCATGTATTGATTATATACTTGTTGATAATCTATGTTATTGTATTGTGTGAATACAAGTGAGGCGAAAAACCCGTTCCACGAAAGTGGCGAGCTCTCACTGAGTATTTTATATACTGTTTTACTTATGCATTGTTATTCACACCAGACTTCAAGTCTGGCCCGTTTGTTATTCCTTTTCCCAAATAATTCTCGGGTACTCTAATGAGTAGGCTGAGTTATTATTGGGGAAGGTTATATAGTTTGGACGTGCTACCGCTTTTGAAGACGTGCAGGGGGCAGCATTGGACTATAATTATTTGTATTTCCGCTGTGTATTATTGTATTATAAACGACGGGTGTTTATAACCGACCGTTTTATTTTGTGCACTCTGATGAGTGTGGCAATATCTTCATATATTGATCAACACCACCAGTTAATTTGATATTGTAAATTCTCAGAATGAGGATTCGAAAGGGAGTTATGTAAATCAGAATAATGTGATCGTATAATTTCAAGTTTTTAATATTTTTGAAATTTCTGTGCTTAAGCTGTCAATTGTAAGTTAGTAGCACGATGGTGGCATCTAAGAGTGTACTTAATTTGGACGTCATGAACCCAAATTAGGGAAATTCTTAGGTGGAAAATCGGGTTGTTACAGTAAGCAAGTCTCCCATCAACTACAAGGTGAATAACAAGCATATGGTAATCTAAATCTTTATTTCGATTTTCTAGTTCAAACGATTTTGAATTAGTATTGATGAGTATTGGTTTTATTTGCTTTGTTTATGTGGAAAGGTGAATTCTTGCTATTCTTGCTTAACTAAAATTTATCAAATTAAATTCTTTGTTTGCTGAGATGATGATTTGTTGTGAATTTTTATAAGTAAGGATATTTATTATTTGGTAGGTTTAATATGGTGTGAGCAGTTTTAAGGGGCTGCGAAAGATATGCTAGTATATATATATGCTGCTGTATTGTAAGCAAAAGGGGGTCAAGCTATATTAGTATATAGCAATAACTTAGGATTTTTGCAAGCATAAATATAGTAAGAGCAGCAGGTTATGAAATGATAAATAATATAAATGCTATAAGTACAAGAATCCGTTACAAGAAGTAATGTTTCTTTTTATTCATTTTCATCAATCTGTATACAAGAACCTGCGGTTGTGTATATACATAAGATAAAATTTGTAGGAATAGAAAGTAGTAAAACAAAGAATACAAGTCATATATGAGCAACATTTGTGTTCGAGCGAAATCTAGTTCGATGTAGCCGAAGAATTCCTGCCTTGTATGTTGCTGGGTTCAATATGTGCACGGGCTTGTTTGATGGTGCTCAAACGCTACATTTTCATGATGTTAAGTGCCATGATCTTGTTCCTGCGATGTCTCATTTCCTTGCACCTAAATCTGGTCAAGTTCGAGACCTTGTAACCGTAATTTCGTTCGTCGTACCTCTGTGGCCACCGCCAGTCCAATTATGCTAACATCTCATTTACATATCATGTCCACGATATTTACAAACAAAAAGTATCTTGTCTCCAATACATTATATATATCTAATATACTATAAACGATATACATAAATCCCAAACAACTATGTTTCATCAAGGTCAGTAACCACCAACCACCAGAAATCAGATGGCTGACCTCCAAAATGTATTCACACCCCAATAAGGCCACAAAAAATTCTCCTATACTAAAACATTCTCGTTCGCAAAACCACAAAAAATTTCAGTATCAATTAAATCGTTCACCAGAATTCAATAAGTCGACCGCCAGAAAGTATATGTATCAGTATAGGCGACAATCCCACAATTAAAGATTCCCAAATCCTAGCAATTTGATGGCGTAAATAAATTCAAGTGGAAAATTTTCGTACCTTAATTTTGTTGCGGGCCTAGCACCATGAACACTCATGGAGACCGTTGAATATCTCCGAAGAATGGTGTAGACGAGAATGTGTGGCGACCACTATACAGATGGATCTAAGTCCTTGATTATATTTAGTAGGCATATAATTACTCAGCAAATATGGATTTCACTTTCATAGTCTAGTAAAAACAAATCACTCTAGTTTCACTTCGTGGTCACCTTAGGGTTTAAACATCCACCCTTGAGTTACATCATAACTCAATAGATCAATATATACTATACACATCATATATATACCTAGGCACATACACTCATGAGTTTCCTGTGGCAGTAAATAACCAGAAATGTCCCAAACACATTTTCTTCTTCACCAAGGAGCAGCTAAAATATTATTGAACTATCGTTTAGCATTGGCTATATCATCTTCAATTGTACATGCAATTGATTTAAGATTAACAATTTCATAGTCATGCTTTTTCATCTTCAAAGTCGCAAATGTTTTTTGGTCATTAAGGGCAATGATATTCTTTTCGATTTCTGACAATAAACTCAGCGGCAACCATTCATGACGTCGATGAGAAGCTTTTCTTGATGGCATTGTGTAGTGGAGTGCACCCTAACACCAAATTTGCAAGAAGATTGACTAAGGAAAAGCCTACCACCCTACGAGAGTTCTTCTACAAGGCTGGAAAGTACATGAGACTGAAGACGTGGCCGTCGAGAGACAGGCTAGGATACTTGCTAGCTGCAGTGGAACGCTAAAACAAAGGCAATAAATGACTGACAAGGGGATGGATTAAAAATCGACTCTCAGGACAATGTTAAAGGCAAAAGAAGTGATAAGTACCAATACAGACCAGGACCGAGGTTTGATGCGCATACCCCGTTGAATGACACCATCGAAAAAATCTTCCTGGCCACACAAGAAGACTTGAAATACAAAAGCCCTCCATTCAAGAAAGAATCCGAGAACACTTTGAAGTCTGGAAAGTATTGCCGCTTTCATGAGTCCCATGGGCACAACACCAACGAATGCCACCATCTATATGATCTCATTGAAGAATACATTAGAAAGAAGAAGCTGGAACGATATGTGCAAGGCAGTCACTAGCTTATAGGAACGTGAAGGATCACCTATATCTACTCAATATCTACACAATCAACAATCCATAATAACAAACTACACTATGGCTGAATATACCAGGACATGCGATAGATCATTTCATCATAAAGTATTAAACTTACTTCTATCTTCCTTAGCGGGGTCCGTGTCAATTAGCAGCATTCGGAAGTTCAGAAGTTTGAACAATATCTTTTCTTGATGTTCTATCGGGCTTCCTAATAAACTCATCATTTTTCATTTTCACAATCACTTTCACAGTCTAGTCAAATCAAATCAAATCACCCTAGTTTCATTTCATGGTCACCTTTGGGTTTAAACATCCGCCCTTAAGTTACATTATAATACAATCAATAGATCAATATATAATATTATATACCTAGGAACATACGCTCATGAGTTTCCTGTCACTGTCATGTTTAGGGTTTGAACTACCACCCTTAAGATTGTTTCAATGTCACATTAGGGTTTGAACATCCACCCTTAAGATTATATTCACCGTTCACTATTCACCTTAAGGCTTTTTGACAACATCCTTAAATTTTTTATATTAATTATTTAACAATCAGTTATTTTATCACCCAATATAAATAACTATATCTCATCGTACAAGTCACAAACCGGTCATCCAGAGGAAAATAACAACATCAACCGTAATAATATCAATATCTAGCAATATATTCAAACATGGTGTTGTCTTCGATAATTCTAAATTTCTTGTTATACCGAAATCATACCTAATCAGACTTTCAGTCTACCCATTATATTCAGCTTTACTACCTGGCCATATATTTTGCCACACTACAAACAGTGAGCACATGCATGAATATACTACATGCTTTTTCTATTGATTCGTTTTGCAGCATGTACGGTTTCTTTGCATCCATAACCCAGTTGGACTTGGTTCTAACAAAATAGCAGTTAATATTCGAATTTTTTCTTCTTCTCCTTACCACTATCCTTGTAAACTGCTGAAGATACCACAAATGAACACACTTTGAATTATTCTGTGTCGATAGCGAAAGTTACTAAATTGCTAGATATTGTGAATAACAATAAATTACTAAATCCAACAACTATGTATTTTATATCATGTTTCACGTTAACATGAATGGAGATATTATAGAGATGTTCTCCAATTACAAGTTTTAATTGTTATTACGATGAGAATATTTAGAAGATAAAGTATAGTAAATATTCAATAAATAGTTCCACTTTAAGATTATTTTAGAATTAAAATATGTAGAAGCACAATTACTTGACATATTCAAGAATATTACTGAAAAATCGATAGATTCGCAAGCCCAGTTTTATTCCATCTTCGATAATTTTATGATAGGTGGAAAATAAATCTACATGATCAGCACCTTCAATAGCAAACTTTACATTCAATACGTTATCATCACCAAATGTTCTATGTAAGTGAGTGCTTGTGTCATTAAGATATGGTCCATGTATACATACTTTTGTTAAATAATACATTTTGGAGGTAAGATATGAACAGCTAAGAAGTTGAAGACAATATATAGTTTAATCTTTGTGTCAGAATGAGGCTCTTCTTATGTGGATAATTATTTGATGTTCTCACCAGGGAAACAAGTTTCAAGAATTTGTTTCTTTAGAAGGAATTATAAGAAAAAGGTTAATTTGTTTGCAAGTGAAATGATTAGATGTCTTCTCACATGTTATTTGTGTAGTTGATGTAGTCATATTGTACTAAGCAAATTATATAGTTATTCCTTGCATCACCGATTGTTTTTTTGAAGAAACAATAAGTGACCTAAAGAATATAAGTCTAGCTGGATAGTTAATCCATGGTCACTTCAAAAAATGTAGATGACAAGGTGTGAAGAGAAGCAAGGTATAGAGCCTGAAGTGGGTCTGCCCTTAAAATAGTGTAATGTAATGAGTAGTGAACTCAAGCTATGTTGAGGGAGCATATAAAGGTGGACTGGAAGCAAAAATTCTATAGAGGAGGGTAAGGGGAACTAGCAGCAGTGGAACTAACATGCAACATGCAAGTTCAATCTTAATGGTGGATAAACAAATGTTTGTGTTGAGATTGAAGCAATAAGACCAAGATTGGATAAACATGTTATAGTGATATCTACTAAGGTAGAAGTGAGGACCAAGTGAAAGATGCAAGGCAGTAGATTAAACATTGCTTGTTGAAACTGAAGCACTATGACATGAGTGTGTAGGTAGACCTGCGGATAGGCAGTGGTGCATGCCAAAAATAATACTGGCCTTAAGTGATGATAACTCTACCTGTTTTTAATTTGAATGTCATTCGACTGCCATAAAAGTATGTGTATAATTTTATTTTTTCAATTAGATATATATGACATTGTGGCCATTTAAGTGGTAGCAGCAGTGGCAACGTCAAGCAGCGATGGGATGATCGATTAGACGACACTTTCATCTTCAATTCTTTTCCTCAATTAGATGACGCTTGTATTACTTCGTCTAGGCCACTGCTGAATCTCTGAATCTTAAGATCTTCTCTTAATCGACAGAAATTATTAGTCCTTACTTATACTGGTCGAATATTAGTCGTGCAATACTTTTTAATCATAAAGTGGATGTAACTAGATAGGTTATTAATTTTTGGAGACCTGAAAATCATTCAAAAAATGTTAAGAGATTGATCTTCGTCGATTCCTTGAAGTTCAGATCTAGCTCTATAATATGTAGCTTTCGTGTGTTTTTACGTTTGTATGCTTTTTAATAATTCTGCAACTGATATTAAACATAACATTTACCGCGGTGCCAGTGTCAAGTAGAATCTTAGCCATCACCGAAAGCCCAATCAGAATAGTTATCATCAAAGAGTCGTTAATTGATGACGAATTCCCCTAAGCTCTTACGGAGTGATCATAAAGTAGATGTAACTAGATATGTTATTAACTTTTGAAGACTTGAAAATCGTCCAAAGAATGTTGATAGCTGATGCTAAAGAAAGAACATTATTATAGTTACCTAAAGTACCTTATTAAAGGTGATTAAATAATTAGTTAAATAGTTGTAAAACTGAACTGTGAAATGACATTACACGAAACTTTCACAAATAAAACACTAATTAGGAAAATATATATAAATATGAATCTGTTTGCAGAACCTATGAAATGGCTCTTCCGTTTTATAAAGCCGTACAAGAAGAAATAATGATCGATTGTACTTCAAAAAAACATGGAAAAAAACAAAAGAACCGCTAATACTCAATCAATAATTTTCCACCTCGTCGATAAGAAATAACTTCAAATTATCTTCCCTTTTTCCAAAACATTTTTCATCCAATTGAATAGCTTGTATTAGTTCTGAAATAAAACACTAATTATGAATATATATATATATATATATATAAATCTGACTATAGATCCACTGGCTCTACCATTCTATAAAGCCGTAGAAGAAGAAATCATGATCAATTGTACTTCAGAAAAACATGGCAAAAAACAAAAAGAATTGCTAATACTCTATGAGTACTTTTCCACCTCATCAATAAAAAATAACTTCAAATTATCTTCCCTCTTTCCAAAGAATTTTTCATCCAATTGAATACTCGTATTAATTCTCAGTAAATATGACTATCACAATCTAAACAAAATAAGATAATGATTGCTAAGCATAAACTCATTTATCTTGCTCGAAATATTCACAAATTTTTTGAACTTGTGGAAATTTATTTACTAAGATTTATTAGAATACATGCCTACAGATTACAGGCTATACTCCATGTTTTTAGTACCGAACGATGATGAAATCCAAGAAAATGTTATATATTCAATTGCATCCAAATTCAGATCGAATGGTCCAGATAAGTTCTTCCTTTCTTCCGAAAGGCATTTAGCCCCTGCGTCTACTGGTTGAATATTTGCCATCCAATACTTTTTAATCATAAAGTGAATGTAACTAGATAGGTTATTAAATTTTGGAGACCTAAAATCATTCAATGAATGTTGAGAGCTTGAGCTTCGTCGATTCTTTGAAGTTCAGCTCTAGCTCTGTAATCTGCAAGTAGGGGTAATATATGCAAGTAGGGGTAGTATACAGAAGTAGGGGTGATTTATCATAGTAGGGGTACTATATTTAAGTAGGGGTAACTTATGAAAATAAGGGAAAATCATTAGTAGTACATTTGTAGGTAAACAAAGTAGAGGGGTAACTTATGGAAGTAAGGGAAAATCATTAGTAGTACATTTATAGATTAAAAAGTAGGAGTAATTAATGGAAGAAGGGGTAATGTGATCAAGAGGGGTTACTCAATGGAAGTAGGGGTAATTTAACCTAAGTAGGGGTCCTGTAACCGAAGTATGGATACTTTCTACTAGTAGGGGTAGTTAAAGAAGTGGGTACTATATACAAAGTAGAAGTAAGATATGTAGGTAGGGTAATTAATGAAAATAGGGGTGTTGTATACAAATAGGGGTACTATGAAGAAGTAGGGGTACTATGAAGAAGTAGGGGTGGTTCTCGAAAGTAGGGGTAGTATGTAGAAGTAGGGTCGTTCATAGAAGTGACTTAATTTGCATGGGTAATTCATGGAAGTAGGGGTCCTATGAAGAAGTAAGGATGGCTCTCGAAAGTGGGGTACTATGAAGAAGTAGGGGTGGTTCTTGAAAGTAGGGGTAGTATGTAGAAGTAGGGATCGTATATAGGGGTGGTTCATGGAAGTAGGGGTAAGTATGTAGAGGTAGGGGTGGTTCGTGGAAGTAGTGGTAAGTATGTAGAAGTAGGGGTCGTATGTAGAAGCAGGGGTGGTTCAAGGAAGTAGGGGTACTATGTTCAAGTAGGGGTAGTTAATAGAAGTAAAGGTTCTCTGATGGAAGTAGGGGGTGGTATACAGAAGTAGGGGTAGTATATGCAGGGTAGCAAAACAACAATTATGGGTAAACAGAGTAGGGAAATACAAGTAAGGGTGATTTATCGTAGTAGGGGTACTATATTTAAGTAGGGGTAACATATGGAAGTAAGGGAAAATCATTAGTGGTACATTTGTAGGGAAACAAATTAGAAGGGTAACTTATGGAAGTAAGGGCAAATCATTAGTAGTACATTTGTAGGTAAATGAAATAGGGGTAATTAATGGAAGTAGGGGTAATGTGATCAAGTGGGGTTACTCAATGGAAGTAGGGGTACTTAAACCGAAGTAGGGGTATTGTATCCAAAGTAGGGATACTTTATACTAGTATAAATAAAGTAGAAGTAAGTCATGTAAGTAGGGGTAATTAGTGAAAGTAGGGGTGTTGTATACAAGTAGTGGTAATTCATGGAAGTAGGGGTAATTCATGGAAGTAGGGTCCAATGTAGAAGTAGGGATAGTTCTTAGAAGTAGGGGTACTATGAAGAAGTAGGGGTGGCTCTTGGAAGTAGGGGTACTATGAAGAAGTAGGGGTGGCTCTCGGAAGTAGGGGTACTATGAAGAAGTAGGGGTGGTTCTCGAAAGTAGGGGTAGTATAAGTAGGGGTCGTCCATAGAAGTACGGGTCGTATGTAGAAGTAGGGGTGGGTCGTGGAAATAGGGGTACTACATAGAAGTATGGGTAAGTATGTAGAAGTAGGGGTAGTATGTAGAAGTAGGGGTGGTTCATGGAAGTAGTTCAAGTAGGGGTACTTAATAGAAGTAGGGGTTCTCTGATGGAAGTAGGGGTTCTGTATAGAAGTAGGGGTACTATGTAGAAGTAGGGGTTCTCTGATGGAAGTAGGGGTAATTCTCGGAAGTAGGGGTACTATGTTCAAGTAGGGGTAATTAATAGAAGTAGGAGTAATACATGCAAGTAGGGGCAGTATATAGAAGTAGGGGTACTATACAGAAGCAAGGGTAGTATATTTGTGTGTTGCGCACATTTTTGGGTACAAATATCAATAATAATTTATCTGAGTAAGAGAGTTCTGGCGAGGCTCTCTTGCAAATTTAATGTCAGTAATGCGTAACGCAAACACCAAATCAAGAAGATGTTGACTGTGTTTCGTCAATCGTAGTCGATGTCGGTTGCTGCTTATTGATCTATACAGCCCCTTTCGGATTCTCCGGCTTCATATAATCTGGTTATTGTCTATAGATGTAGAAAGTGTGAATGCGACTTGGGAGTATTGGACATGCTAAACATTTTATCTCAAATATCTTTATATAGATATAATCAAATCTCATTTCAATATTTCAAAATGGAAAACATTTCCATATATTTTATCCATAACAGGATATTCTCAAAAACCTTTCATTTCTAATCACATAGAAAATAATTCTAAGTGTAATTTCAAACAATACACAAACTACCCAATCTGAAAGCAATACAAAAACTGTTAAGAAGTACTGCAAATGCCCAGACTCAACCCCAAATTCTTACACAAATAACTGCAGAAACAATGTAACTCATACCTATGACATTGTATGTCCTAGATGTAATCAACTTATGCGTACCGAGATGACGCTTGTGGGTACTATTACTACTTTGGCTGAAAATGTAGGTAGTTGTGGAGCTGTATCATATTAAAACATTTATAGAAACTTTCAGTTATCGTTTTAAAACGATTTTTTTGCAAAACACTGTGCAAACCTAGTGTTATCATTTTTATATGAAAATATTTACAAAACCCTTGCAAAAACATTCAAATGTTTTAATGTTAAAATGTCAACTGCTAGTTTTTGCAAAGGTTTTGTAAATATTTTCATATAAAAATGACAACATTAGGTTTCTTCAGTGTTTTACAAAAAAATTGTTTTAAAATGATAGCTGAAAGTTCTGAGGCCTTGGTGCAGTGGTAAAAACGCCAGGCTGTTGACGACAAGGTCGGCAGTTCGATCCCTGCCTCTGGCATATTAAACTGTGCGCCACGATGATTCTTGCAGACTTGTGCGCTGCCTACTTTGTAAATATAAGTACCCAGTTTCAAAAAAAAAATATGAAAACGTTTATCGTTTTAAAATGAAAACATTCACATATTATGTGCAGAAATATGCAGTTATCATTTAACATGAAAACATTTGTAAAACCTTTGCAAAAATGTGTTTATCATTTGAACATTAAAACATGTGCAAATTTTATTCAACTCATTTTAACAGTAGATGTTTTGAAGATGTTTCAATGTTAAAATAATAACTATAGATTTTTACAAAGACTTTGCAAATGTATTCATTTTAAAATTATCATTGTAGCTTTCTGTAAAGATTTTCTAATGTTTTCATGTCAAAATGATAAATTTAGTTTTCAACGAAGGTTTTGCAAATGTTTTAATCTTAAAACAATAAATGCTGCTTTTACAAACTTTATGCAAAATTTTCATTTTAAAATTATAACTGCGCGGTTCTACAAATATTTTCATGTTAAAATGATAAATGGAAGTTTCTGCAAATGCTTTGCAAATTTGTTATTTTAAATTACTAATTTCAGTTTTTTGCATAGGTTTTGCTTCACTTGGTATACATCCAAACAAATATAAAAGATATATACGCAGCCGTCATTTTATATGCTTACATAAATTTTCTTTCTCTGCTAGTTGAATTAACTTATTATAGTTAATTAATTTATTATAGTTAATTAATTTAAATTTTTAATGTCACTATATTTACTTATTATAGGTACCTTTAACTTTATATTAAATCTTACCCATGTCTCTTTGTGTGTATACACGTAGTTAAACAAAATTTTACATGTAGTATTTGTTATTTTTAATTAATATCTCGAGTTTCATTGATGGTAAGGTCGTCACCAAGTCTAGATTTCAGGTTTATTCCGACCACGATGGCCACATGGACCAAACTAGGATCATGATTCTTGATTCCAGCCATAGCAGGGTAAAATACTTCGTTTCGAATGTACACCTGAAATTTGAAATAATGAAACAACCCCGTTTTCCAGCTCTTAAAACTTTCGCCAATTCGTTGCTACCACACTAATTAGTTATGGCCTTAATTTCCTTAAATGTGGCTCTTTAACTCACGTTTGATAACATAAGCATAGATATTAAAAAGATTTCACTATAATATTTGGTTACAGCATTTCCCAATCTCACCTCGTACAGAGAAATTATAATATACAAGTTAATCCATCAATATGATCGACATATGAAGATGCTTCCATATTTGATCAGAGATACATAGATGGTTATAAACACTTGTTTTTACATTATTATACATTAACACATACACAACTGAATGATTTCATACATAGTCATCTACTAGCTTACGCCTCCTGCATCGTCCTCTATAATCTTCATTGTATCATTATAAAACCATACCTTCAACCTGTCTTTACATTATTATAATCTTCATCTATTTGTTTCCTACGTTTTACTATTTTCATTCGTTCTGCCATTTCATAATGCCATTTCCTACGATCATTTATCTCCTCATTTCATATACTTAGTACATTTCATACTTTCGTTTCATTCGTTAATCGTTTCATTCATAGTTTCATTACTCATTTCATTATTCGTTTCATTACTCGTTTTCCAGATAACATCTAGGCATGTTGCAAGCGTCCACACGTTCTTTCTTTATAGTTCATTCAATGCATTTTACCAAACCTCGGTCTCGTTGGGGCACCCATACACGAAACTGTTTGATAAGTGTAGCTGAGTGGCAAATTCAGTTACGACCCGAGGAGCTACAACAGAACCGATCAGCCATAAGTCATTAAATTTCCCAAGGTAACGTTTATGGAAAATCTTTCATGCATAAAATTCCTCAAGAATGTTTATGAGGAATCGTTCATTCATTTTATTTTTCTAAGATAACGTATATGGAAATATTAGTTCATAATTTCATTCATTCATACGACTCTCCAAGGTAACATTTATGGAGACTTTGTTAACGTCACACTCTCAAGGTAGCATTTATGTGAATCTAATTTCATATCCACACGGTAACGTTATCCTTTCGACTCTTAATGGACCCAGAGTGGTTCGAGGAGATCATGCAGCAGCAAGAAGATGTTATGTGGCCGAAGTCGAAGGAGCTCGGAGAGGTCTCAAAGGAAAGAGGTTTGTAACCCACACCTACACTCACAACCGGCTCTTTATTATGATTAGTCAAATCTTCATACAAACAAGCCATATTAATTACTTTATTAAACAGACA
Source organism: Allium cepa (assembly GCA_030765085.1). NCBI lineage: Eukaryota > Viridiplantae > Streptophyta > Magnoliopsida > Asparagales > Amaryllidaceae > Allium > Allium cepa. The sequence continues at coordinate 106,299,279 of CM060941.1, read as the reverse complement.
ACTCATTTGTTCCATCATCCTCTCGCTCAAGCTCAATTGAAGAACACTAATAAACTTCTCAGCTTTCTGCCTTGGAATACTAATAAAGTTCATCCCATAATTTGCTAACTCATTAAAGCGATTTATGTATGCAAGAACTAACATATTCAACCACTTAAGCTCTAAAAACATACGAAACATAGCTACCTTCTTCGCCTCAAGAATGTATCGACTCTGAAACTGCTCCTTAAACCTATCCCAAATCAAATCATCCTTAGAAATCTTGACAAACAGAAACTACAACATATAACTCAAGTTCAAACAAAAATAATTGGGTTCATTATTCTAAAACTCAAGATAACAAGAAAAATAAAAAGCAACACAGCCATCTAACTACATTAGTATGATCAAAGCATTTTCTAATCTTTCCCCATAATACACTTAACCAGTTCTAAGATCCTAAAATAATCATAAAATAATGAAGAATGTTCGCTCTCAAGGCTATCTCTATGTTGTTGACTACTACCTGCAAGATTATTACATAGGCTTCCTCTAATAACCAAATCAAATGCATTATAAGTCTTAATAAAATGTTCCAAATGATTACTGTTAAACTGCTGCACATATCAAAGTATCAAAGTAACTTTCTAATTCGTTTGATCCCACCAACTTCTCACTACATTTTTATTATTGTCGGATAATTCTTCCAAAACAACAAGCTTCAACTTAATTCCTAGCCTCTAAAGCGCCAAATCAGCACCTCCGATTCTAGAAAACAAGGACATGATCATAATTCCATTTGGAAACATGTCTCTAAGTACTGAAAGATGGTAAGCAGCCGTATCAATTTGAAATGAGTTTCCAAAGGACTTGTACCTTTAAGTCCTTGAAATGCCTCTATTGTGGTTTATCGGCAACCCTAAAAGCATTTCGATTTCGTCGGGTTCAAGTGGTGAAAGTTTATTCTTCCCAATCCACACTAAATTCCATTTACAACACTCGAACATCACCCACCGTTGAATATTTTTAGGTGGTGGAACTTCTGATTTAGCCAAAGTGGATCGAATCCGCTCGGTTAGCTTTGCACTTGCGGTACAAGTTTGAAGGTAGTTGAAGTGAGTACATCTATCCCAAGAAGGCCACAAGTTCTTTGTCGAAGGAAAAGCTTCGTGAATTGTTTTTGGAAGAATTGGAAGCAAAGGGAATCTCTCATTTATGGGTAGATTATGAATGTATCCTCTTTTTCTAGCAGCAGTAGAAAAGAATTTAGAATCTACGAATTCAGGTTCGATGTCGTATAGAAATCTTGATATGGTGTCCTAAATTCCTTTTAGAGCTAGAGCAGCATTTTGTTAGTCCCTGAGAAGTTGGTTTTGATGGCAACAACCTTAGAATAAGATTAAATATATATGTATATGCAGGATATATATACAAGTACCAAAGCATGAAGACTGTACAGTATAGAGATTCAAGAACTGATAAACTCAAGATCGAAGATATCAAGATTCAAGACTCATGAGTATCAAGATTATCAAGAGTTTAAGATTTTAATATAAGTAATTTAGCTAGGAATTTTGTTAAAGCTCCTAGAAAAGCACTGACATCTTAAAATCCATTTTATTCATGGAATGGAATCCACTTCGAGCCCGTTAAAGGGATGGAACCCTAAGTAGGATGGAACCTATGAAAAATCTAATGGAACGTTGTTTTGTATCCACTAACTTTTATTCAAATGTTTTGCAGAATTATATCTTGTTTTAAAAATGATTTCAAAATCTTCCTTTTTAAATCAAAAACATCTATCTTGGTTTTAAAATACTTTTAGCCTCAAAATAATCTTTATTTTCAATATCAAATTATCCTTGGTTTTAAACTATCTTTTAATTATAATAAATTTAACTTTTAATATTTATACTTTGATTTAAATATAAAATTATAGTAAAATTTTATATATACCAAAATATTATTCTCTATGCTTATTTATGTATTTTAACTATAATTAAGTATAGCTATAAAGTTTAAAATAGTTTTAATACAAGATAGAAGTTATTTTCAAAGAAAAACAAATTACCAAAAATAACTTAGGCCTGTCGACAACCCCAAGGAACCCTTGTCGACAAGGTGATAGTTTATTTCAAAAGTTTGAATTTCAAAGCAAGTGTCTATTCGTCATATCCTTTCACGAATGGACATGGCTGTTGTTCTACTATAAATAGGGGCTGTTTTAAACGAATTTATACTTATAGATTCTCTGATTTCACTCATCTTCTTCTTCCACATTTCTTCATATATATTTTTACCATTACTCTGCCGAAATACCATTAAATCTAACTAGATCATCTCTGGTTCGATTCTCTATCATTATCTTAATAAGATCCTAGTGCTATTCAGAGTTATAGACTTCTTTGTAATCAATCGAGTGAGAAAAGGTGTGATTGTAGCCTGGAAAATCAATCGAGCGAGAAAAGGTGTGATTGTTGCCTGGAAAATCAATCGAGTGAACTTGTTGCCCGTAAAATCAAGTATCTCTACCCAAAGGATTGTGAATCTGGAGCGGTGTACCTCGTGGCCTTGAAATCGAGGGTGTAATTGTAAGAATTGATTTTGAAAGGAAATCCGTACTTGTGTTGCGGGACTGAATGTAGGGTAACCCCGAACCAATATAAAATTTGGTGTGTTCTTTCCTTTGTTGCTTTTACTTTATATCTGCATCTGTGTTTGATTCTGCAATCATATTTGTGTCTGAATATTGCATACATTTGTGTTCAAATTATTCACCCCCCTCCAGTGTTAATTCTAGCCTTAAGATCTGTAATCCGCATTTCTCACACATTTTCATAGTAGAGGTAGAATTTTGGAGCTAGAGCAACATCTTCGGAAGTTTAGTTTTGCAGGTTCGAATGGAAGACCAAATCCAATCATGGGTTTCGGGATGGACATAGGAACTATTTCATCATCATTGGTAGGTTTATATTTCTTCATGCCTTCAGTTTTTGGGGTATAGCTTGTTAGTCCGTGAGATGATGGTTTTGATGACAACAACCTTAGAATAGATTATAAAATATAAATACTAACAGTACAAGTTTAGATATATATGTATATGCAAGACTTAACCATGTAGGTAACAAGAATGAAGACTGTATAGTATAGAGATTCAAGATATCAAGATTGAAGACTCATGGGTATCAAGATTATCAAGAGTTCAAGAGTTCAAGTAATTTATTTTTTAATTAGAAATTTTGTTAAAACTCCTAGAAAAGCACTGACATCTTAAAATCCAATTTATTCATGGAATGGAATCCATTTCGAGCCTGTTAAAGGGATGGAACCCTAAGTAGGATGGAACCTACGAAAAATCTAGTGGAACATTGTTTTGTATCCACTAACTTTTAATTCAAAATGATTTTTCAAAATTATATCTTGTTTTCAAAATGATTTCAAAACCTTCCTTTTAAAAGCATCAAAAACATCTATCCTGATTTCAAATACTTTTAGCCTCAAATAATCTTTAATTTCAAAATCAAATTATCCTGGTTTTAACTATCTTTAATAATAATATATTTAACTTTTAAATATTTATACTTAGATTTAAAATATAAAATTATAGTAAAATTCTATATATATTATTCTCTATATTTACTTATGTATTTTAATTATAGTCAAGTATATTTATAAAGTTTAAAATAGTTTTAATATAAGATAAAGGTTATTTTCAAAGAAAATCAAAACACCAAAAAAAACCTTTGGGATGTCGACATACTCAAGTACCCCATGTCGACATGGTGTCAGTTGAGTTCAAAATTTAAATTTCAAAAGAAGTGTCTATTCGTCATAACTCTTCACGAATGGACATGACTGTTGTTCCTCTATAAACAGGGGTTGGTTTTAACAAATTTTAACAGAGATTTTCTGGTTTTTCACTCTCTTATTCTTCCACATTTCTATATATATATTCTTACCATTACTCTGCCGAAATCAACATTGAGTCTAACTAGATTATCTCTACTTTGATTCTCTATCACTATCTCACCAAGATTCTCAGTGCTATTAGAGTTATAGGCTTTTTGTAATCAAATTAGCGAGAAAAGGTGTGATTGTAGCCTTGGAAATCAATCAAGCGAGATAAGGTGTGATTGCAGCCTTGGGAAATCAACTGGGTGAACTTGTTGCCCGGGAAATCAAGTACCTCTACCTAGAGGATTGTGATTCTGTAAGGTGTACCTCGTTGCCTTGAAATCGAGGGTGTAATTGTAAAGATTGTTTTTGAAAGGAAATCTGTACTTGTGTGCGGGACTGGATGTAGGGTAACTCCGAACCAGTATAAAATCCGGTGTGTTTTTTCCTTTACTGCTTTTACTTTATATTTGCATCTGTGTTTGATTATGTGATCATACCCGTGTCTGAATATTGCATACGTTGGTGTTCAAATTAACAAAAACTCAAAAAGATTTAACAATTCTCTAAAGCACTATTCACCCCCTCTCTAGTGTTTATTCTAGCCTTAAGATCATTAATCCGTGTTTCTCACATTTGGTATCAGAGCAAGGTTTTCAAAGTTTCATAATCTGATTTTTGAAAAAGTTTTCAAAATGGCTATCAACACTGGTATTGTTACTAACACTAGTATCCCTATCACTAGTTCATTTGTCAGACCACCACTTTTTAATGGCATTAACTATTTATATTGGGCATGTAGGATGAAAATATATTTACAGTCTGTAGGACTAGATACTTGGAATATCACACAAACTGAATGTTCTGAACCCACAACTGATTTTGCACAGTGGACCACTAAGCAAAAGACTATTGCACAAAATAATTCTAAAGCAATGAATATTTTGTTTTGTTCAGTTGATAGAAATGAATTTAATAGAGTGTCAGTTTGTAAGTCTGCATATGAAATCTGGAAAACTTTGCAAGTGACTCACGAAGGAACAAGCAAAGTTAAACAGACCAAAATTTCCATGCTCAAAAATTAGTTTCAATTATTTAAAATGAATTCTAATGAGTCTATTTTCAATATGTATAGTATATTTCAGAATATTATGCATTCTTTAATATCCTTAGGAAAGGAATTTTCTAAAGAAGTTCAAGTTAGAAATTTTTTAAATTCTCTTACTCCAGAATGGGATCAAAAGACACTTGCGATCGAAGATGCAAATGACATCAGTACCTTAAAGATAGAAGAATTAATTGGAAATCTAATGTCGTTTGAAGTCCAAATGATCGGGAGAAGAGAAAGCAAAGCATATGAAAAGAAATCAATGGCATTCAATGCATTGACCGATGGATCAGACTCAAATAGTGATAATGATGAAGAAATAGCCTTTATGACCAGAAATTTTAGGGAATTCCTGAAATACAAAAAGATGAATAATCTCAAGAGAAGCAACTATAAGAACTCTGGAAATCAGAATGTAATGCCAAATAATGTCAAATGTTTCAACGGTGATGAACCAGGCCATATCAAAAGAGATTGTCCTTATCCAGATAGGCAAGATCCTCCTATAAACAATGATCCAACAAAGAAGTGGAAGCATGCATTTACTGCTACTCTAGATGACTCAGACTCGTCCTCAAGTGATGATGATTAGAAGATAGATAATTCAAGTTTGTGTTTCACAGCAGTTCACGACTTCGACGAATTCAGAGAAATGGACTCAGAAAAAGGTACACATTTACAGTATAATTGGTTGAAATTGCATGCTTAGAATTAGATGTTTGATTACTTGATTGATTGATTTTGAATTAGTGTGTTATTTGAATTTTAAATTTTTTACTATTATTTTATTATTTTTATTATTTTATTATTATTTTTATTATTATTTTCATAGTATAATAATATATTGAAAATACTATAATTCTAATAATATTCCAGATATATATACATTAAATATAATAAGTATATATATATATATATATATATATATATATTAGAGTACTTCGGAAAAATAAATCAGAAAAATTCACAGGCACATGTCGACACGGTCCCCACCATGATGTCGACATGGGTACCAGAATTTGAAATTCAAAATTTGAATTCAAATGGTTGAATTTCTCTCCACCTTTTCACTTCATTCAATTCTCTGAAAAGGCATCTTTTGGCCAGAGAACATGTCCTTTGAGAATCTATTTATTCACTATCTTTTATCATATCTTTTCACTCTCATTTTCAAATTCAAACTCTCTCTTCAATACTTCAAGCTCTTTACTCTCTGTTCAATGGCTTCTTCAAGCAACCCCTCCACCTTGAGAATTTCTGGAAAAATAAAAGAGCAACTCTTCAATGATCCGGAGGCAATAAAAGCATACATCAATTATGCTAATTATGCCAAAGTCCATCCCGGAAAGTTTGCTATTTTTCAAGATTTTTCTTCTTATGAAATTGATTCTCTTTTTGCAAACAATCAAATTCTTAGTCTTGTTGATGCTTCTCAAAATGATTTTGTTTGCTATCCAAACCTTGTCAAATTTTTCTATGCAAATTTAAATCTTGGATTTTATAATGGAAATGAGGATGAAATTTGGAGTAGTGTCAAAGGCACTAGAATTGTTTTGAATTGTGATCTTTTGGGTACCATTCTCAATTGCAAGAGTACGAGAATGGATCTTTAAAATTTTAAAATAGACGAAAATGATCGTGAGACATTTCATCACATTTTCGAAGGGAATGATAATTTTGAATTCAAAAATCGAAATTTCCGACCAAAAGCACGAATTGTCAATTTCTTTTGCAACATACTTTGACCCAAGATCGGGGAATTTTAACAATCCTACTTCAAAAGTTTGCAAAGCACTTTTTGCTATTTTTGGAAATTATGACATTAATTGGGTGCAAGTTATTTTGGATGAACTTCGTCCTAAAAATCTTGAAATGGGTGAGAACACTTTGTATCATGGAATTTACCTCACTCGGATTTTTAACTATTTTGGAGTGGATTTCAAAGGCAAAGAATTTGTTTCTAGAGAAGTTTTCAATCATTCCAACATTTCGTTTATGAAAATTCCATTTGTTTTTCAACCTTACGAGACTCTTGCCGAAAAGGAAGAGCGTTTGGCTCATGAGGAGATGGAAGAAGAGGAAGAGGAAGAAGAAGAAGAAGGGGATGAAATGGAAGTTGAAGAAGAAGAAGAAGGTGAAACTTCTTTGGAAAGCATCGACTATCCTCCTAATCCATCCAACAAAACCCTTCTCAAAAACCAAAAAACGATTGTTGAGAATCAACGGAACCCTTCTCAAAAACCAAATTCCGGTGTGTTCTTTCATTTACTGCTTTTACTTTATATTTGCATCTGTGTTTGATTTTGTGATCATATTTGTGTTTGAATATTGCATACATTTGTGTTCAAATTAACAAAAACTTAAAAAGATTTAACAATTCTCTAAAACACTATTCACACCCCTCTAGTGTTTATTCTAGCCTTAAGATCCTTATTCCGCATTTCTCACGTAGCTCCAAATTCTCTTTTGTTTTTTTCTAATGCAAAGTTTATCTTTTTCCTCGTGCATAAAATGTGTGATGATCCCTCATCATTCCAATCATCAGAATTCGAGTCAGGAGATTCAACCCAAGGTTGATCACCAGAGTCTTCTTGCATTTGTGCATCACTAATAGAGTTAGCAAGCTCTAAAATCGAAGTGTTTGCTCCATATCTATCAATCACTAAAGAAACCTCATCATCCATGAAACCCATTTCGAAGACAATTCTGTCTTTTTCAGTATTTTGGTCTGTGAAATCCTTAAAATTGAAATTGTCCATGTCCTCAAAATTGCTTACCTCCAAAATGTATTATTTAACAAAAGTATGTATACGTGGACCATATCTTAAGGACATAAGCACTTACTTACGTAGAACATTTGGTGATGATTACATATTGAATGTAAAGTTTTCTATTGAAGGTGATGATCATGTAGATTTATTTCCACCTATCATAAAATTGTCGAAGATGGAATAAATCTTGGCTTGCGAATCTATCGATTTTTCAGTAATTGTAACGACCCGTATTTTACGTATCGATATATCGTAGAATTATTAGGTCGTTAGTATTGTTTTGGTCATCCATAGCCTGAGTCGTGAAGAAGATAGCTCGTAGGGTCTTTAGAACGATGCTTGGTTAGGTTGTTAACGAGTTATAAAGCTTGGCCGAGTTAAGTTAGTGGGCGACTCAAGAGTGGCCGGGTTAGTGGGGTTCTTAAGTCGTTAACGACTCATACTTTTTGACCGAGGTAAGGCTTAAGCATGTAGACCGACCTAAGGGAGTTAAGGTTAGTGGAGTTGAAGAGTTAACACGTTACCGAGTTAACTAAGACTTGGGTCTAAGTCGTACACGACTTAGTGGGATAGTGGTTAGAGTCTTGAGTCGTGGCCGACTCATAGAGGGCCGACTCATGGGTGGTTGAGTCGTATGGCCGAGTTAAGAGGAGTAGCGACCTATAGGCTTGTGCGAGTTAGCGAGTCAGTAGGAAGCGACTCATGGTTGGACCGAGTCATTGAGTAGCCGACTCATAGTAGTTGCCGACTTATAGAAGTAGCGACTTAGTAGATTGACCGAGACAGGAAGTTAACTAGTGACCGACTCATAGAAGATAGGGGGGGTTGCCGAGTTAAGAGAAGACCGACTCATGGGTTAATGGCTTAAGGAGTTAAGGCCTAGGACGTAGGTTGAGTCGGCCAGGGGTTAGGTCGGCAAGTACCCAGTATAGCTTAGTGTTGTTAAGTCGGCAGGGACATAAACCATTGAGTCGTATGTGTTGTGTTGGGTTAAGTCGTAGGTTGATGAGTCGTTTGACTCGGGGTAGATGTTGAGTCGTTAGGAACGACTCATGGAATGAGTCGTGAGTCGGTACCTTTGTTTTGAGTTAGGTCGGCCGCAAGGCTAAACCGTTAGGTCATGTCTCGTATAGGCTTGGGTTATGTGCTTAGGACTTAGGTCGGCAGGGGTTGGGTCGGCACTAAGTCGTAAGTCGGCATGGTTCTTGAGTCGTTGTCTTGAGTCAATATGCTGTGTAGTTAGGTCGGCCTGTGTATGAGCCGCGTGTGTTAACCCGTGTATGCAGTTGAGTCGGCAGAAGCTTGTAGAGTCATGAGTCGACAAGGCTAAGTCGCGAACGACTTAGGGGATGAGTCGGCAGCCGAGCTAGGGGGGGGATTTCAGCCTTTAAATAGTGGAGTTTTTCTCACTTTTTGGCACCGGTTTTTGAAGCGACGAAGTGCTGCCATTTTGAAGACTTGTCTACAGTATTTTCTTCACTTCTTTCTCTACTTCTATCAAGTGCTAACATCCATTGAAGATCGAAGATCAAGATCGAAGATCCAAGTGTCCAAGTTGAAGATCTTCACCCGTTTGAGCTAGAATTCATCGTTTCAAGTGAGATATCGCCGGATCAAGCCGTGATCTCCGCTGTCCAGATCTGTAGTGTTGTGATTTTGAGGTGTTTGGGTGATTTGGTGAGTGGTAGTTATCTCTCACGCGGATCCAAAGGAGTGTATGGGATTGGTGATATTTTTATGTGTTAAAGTTAGCGTTTTCTCGCATTTTCCTTAAGTCTGCATGTAGATCCATCATGTTTGAAGATGTTTACCTTTAGAAGTTATTTATCAAGTATTAGAGATAAAACCCATGTTTAGATTTGATAGATCTATGCTAAAAACCATGATTTCACATATGTTGGACTTTTGCACACTTAATTACGAAATTGCCATTATAATTGTTATTGCTTAATATATCTTGTTTGAATGCTTGAATGTTTGAATGAATGCTAGATTTGATTGTTTCCAAGTTAGCTAGTAGTTGATTTGGAACAAGGTGATTGAAGATGATTCAAAAGCTACGGAAGAAGGCTCTTGAATGGTGAAAGCTGCTTAAGGCATATGTAGCGGATGTTGAAGCTCATATGTATGATGTTGAGATGGAACTTTGCCATGATGCGATGAGGCAAACCATGTTGTTGAGTTGAGATCTTGCTTTGATGTGATGAAGCGAGGCATGTTGATATCTTGAAGGGTAGTTCAAGTATGATGTGAGTCTTGGCTTAATCCAGGCAGGGATCATTCCAAGCATGTTGATAACTTGAAGGGTAGTTCAAGTTGGTTGATAATGGAGCTGCTCAAGAGGTAGCTTGGGCTAGGTTGAGAATAGTCGTCGAGGAGGATGACTAGGAGGCTTGGACTTTATCGTTGTTGAAGGTTCTAGCAAACTTAAAGCAAGGGTACATAGGGACGCCTAAAAGACTACAGGAAGGTAGTCGAGTACTCTGGGCCAAGAAGATAAGTCCTAGGCACAAGGCAGTGTGCGGAGTTTTGTCTAGAACCGGGGTTACCATTAGCCCTTGACAGATGGCTCAGGAAGGAGTCGGTCATTCAATTAACGGTGATTTCGAAGCAAGGTTAACAGTGATAGCAGAGTCATGGATGTTTGGATGTTTGGTTGTATCATCATTCGGCTTCAAGAGCGGTGTTTTCTGGGTGCTTATCTGATCTTGGTTTAGGCCTTGGGGGTTTGTATTTGGAAAACATCGTCCTTGACTCGAGTGATTATTGCTTTACCTTACTTATCTGCTATGTTATGCTTACTTCTCCTTAGTGTGTGTCTGGGGGCTATCACTGTAGAAAGAGGTGGAGTGGGATGGTTTGGTTCCTATTCCTTTATTTCCTTATGCTCTTTTGGTATGTTTGATAGTTAATTTACTGCTCACTAAGACTTTGTCTGACTCAAGGTTTTATGTCTCCTCTTATTACCTTGGGCTGTTCATCCATGTTGGGATGGGCAGACTAGGTAAGCAGGTGACAGGTGCTGTGCTTGGAGTTTCTACGTTGAAGATGACGAAGACGAGCAGGAGGCTATGCATATTATTTTCTTATATGTACTGGGTATCCGCTGCTGTATTTGGTTGAGTGATTTGTAGTGAGGCTTCATGTATGGATTTGTGTGAATGATTGTATAAAACTGCTATGTTGCTTATATGATGATGTTATGTTCTATGGAGCTTCACTATATTATATTTCTCTATTGTATTTTATCCATGCGCTGTGAGTTATACGATAGATTCTGCGAATTTTGTTTTACCCTGGCTATCGTCCATGGCTTCCTTGCACACCTTTCAGCGCACTATTCCCTTGTTTTGGTGCGGGAGTCATGGGCGGTCGTCACAGTAATATTCTTGAAGATGTCAAGTAATTGTGCTTCTACACATTTCTATCATATGGAAATAATAGCCACTACTTTCAGTAGCGGTCACCAATCAATTAATCAACATCTCATGGTATAAATTCCTGCATGGTATCAACACTAGAGCACTCCTAGACTCAACATTATAAATCTACAGTACTTTCATTTGATACTGTTAACAGTCGTTAAGTCGTTTGTATTTAACATTTAATCAAAAATAGTTCATTCGTTACATTTTGCTTACAAAATTAACCACGTACTCTTTAAAATAAATAAATCGATATCACATCAGACAGATATTTTTTGGATACGGCATCTGAATTGTTTTTGGGTGGATATGTATATCTTCTTTTTAGACATTCGATATTTTTCATAGTTTTAGATATGAATATGAGCAGATTTTAAGTTTTTTTAGTACTTATTGACGTGTCTATACGTAAGCAATAGAACTCAAAAAGCATTTAAAAAGGAACAAAAAGATTATTGTAACAACCAAGCATAACACAAGCACTATTTAGTTAACAAAGATTGAATATGCTAAAGGACCTGGATATTTTGTATGAAATTAAACCCAAAATTGCAGAAACCATTAGATTAAAGGAAAAAGAAAAATCATAGCCCTCTACTTCCTTCCACACACAGTTTCCTACTATACTTTCGGGCCTCCTAGTACTGTCCAACAAAGATTCATTCTTTAATTTACCGACTCATTAATTCCTCCTTATATAAATTCATTTTCTAATTTGTTATTACTCAGCATCTTTAGTACATCATAATTAAGACCAATACCACCCTAAATGTACATCAAGTCAAGTCTTGTTTACTACACTTCATTAGCTTGCTAACTATTTTACATGACCTTTTTTCCTGAAATAAACAATTTAGCGATTTAGTTATGTTTATATCATCTACACATCTTCAACATAACCTATGTAATCACATTGTATCTTCTAATAATTTAAAATGTGGAAGTTGAAAGCTTTTAGTTTTAAAAATTGCAGTTTTGAGTTTAGCTTGTTGGTAAAGCTTGTAGACGGAGAAGAAGCAGATATTTATAGGAAGAGAGAGAAACAACATAAGGCGTTGATTTCAATTTAAATGAACGAATGAGATTAAAGCAGAATGCCTATAGGCAGCAATGTCAGTATCGAGGCGGCAATGTTAATATTAAGGCAGCAATGTGAAAAGTTAGGATTATACTAAAGTGTAAAAAATTTCTTCTATATAAAGGGGAAGGGTAAATGTTACTACAAATATTCATATTGAGCTTCTAAAGGATAACGTATCGAGTTTGACAATAATAGGGGGTGTCAAGCCAAAAAAGGGCCAGGTCATCAAGCAATCAACATTTCACAAGCGGAAACAAGCTCTAAACAGATGTCGAATGTCTAGAAGCAAAGGGTTGTCGAAATTTTATGATAAGAGAGATGATGCATATTCAAGTAATTAATAGATATAAAAGGTATCGAACCTTTAAAAATTCCGAGCTTCAAGCATTTAACAAGCAAAAGAATTGTCGAGCTTGAATAAAGAAAAGAGGAGGAGATGAGCCTCAACATCCATAAAGGTTGTCTAACATGAAAGGCGGAGAAGGTGTCAAATCTCAATGACTATAAGGAATGTCAAGCATATAACAAGGAGAAGCAATGTCGAACATCGATAATAAAATAAGATGTCGAGTTTACTAGAAAATGGATGCGCTGAATGTTCCAAACGTAACCTACAACACATGTTTTGTTGAATGCCGTGGAAGTCGCACCTTAAAAACGAGCTTAAATGCTATGGAAGTCGAAAGCTTTTAGTTGAAATAAGAAAAATAAAATTTCAGTTTTGAGTTTAGCTTGTAGGTAAAGCTTGCAGAAGGAGAAGAAGCTGGTATTTATAGAAAGAGAGAGAAACAACATAAGGCGTTGATTTCAATTCAAATGAACGAACGAGATTAAAGCAGAATGCATATCAAAGTGGCAATGTTAATATTGAGGCAACAATGTGCAAAGTTAGAATTATACTAAAGTATAATATTCTTCTTCTATACAAAGGGGGAGGGTTAATGTTACTACAAATATTCATGTCGAGCTTTTAAAGGATAACGTATCGAGTTTGACAATAATAGGGGGTGTCAAACCAAAAAAGAGCCAGGTCATCAAGCAATCAACATTTTACAAAGGGTAACAAGCTCTAAACAGATGTCTAAAAGCAAAGGTTTACCGAACTTCTATGATAAAAGAGATGAAGCATATTCAAGTAACTAATAGATATAAAAGGTGTCGAACCTCTAAACATGGTGAGATTTAAGCATTTAACAAATAAAAGAGTTGTCGAGCTTGAATAAAGAAAAGAGGAGGCAATGAGCCTCAACAACCATAAAGGTTGTCCAGCATGAAAGGAAGAGACGGTGTCAAATCTCAATGACTATAGGGAATGTCGAGCATATAACAAGTAGAAGCAATGTCGAACATCAACAATAAATCAAAATGTCGAGTTTACTAGAAAATGGATGCGCTGAATCAACAAACACTTACAGATGTCGAGTTTTTATAATGCAAGGGCTATCGTACCTAAAGAAAACCAGGTTGATAAGGATGAAGGAGGTGATATCGAACCAATACAACAAGGAGTGTCGAAGAACAAGTAAGGAAAGAGGATATCATGTTGGTATAAGATGTCGAATATTTAGTCTCGTGATGAGAATGTCAAGCTTTGAAGGAAGATGAACCTATGATACACCAACTCTCGTCTAGCTATTACCACAATAACAGCTGTCGAGTACCTACCATAATAAAAGCTATTGAGTAGTTACCAGAGGAATATTAACTTACAAGACAAGTTATGTCGAGTTTCACCACGAGGATGCCGAATCTTAAAAGAAGGCAGGGATGTCAAATATCAACAATTTGAACAGATAACACATATCATATTGAGTGGACACGTGGCAACCAATCCTCCTGCTACTGCCTCTATAAATACGCACCCCTCTGCTACTTGGAAGGGATATATAATTCTTTTCTCTTTCTTAAATTTTCAAGTTGTGACAAGCACCATTGTCCCATTGGTTAGATGATTCGACTTTGGTACGGGAGCTCACGAGTTCGAAACTTGCGTAGCGTGATTCAAACATTTATTGACACATGATTTGTGGTTTGTTGTCAAAGTGACATGTTATATCTAAGTGTCATTTCGAAGAAAAACTAAAATTCAAGTTGTAAACCCTAAATCGAACTGGCCATTTTTTGAGCCGATTATAATTTTTAAGACTTTTGTATACGGGGTTTGAACAAATAACTTCACATAGCATACATCTATTGAATGAAGAAATTTGACTATTTGAGACTTACACACAACTTACTTTTGAACTTATACGTGGACTATGGAAACATTTATAACTCGATTTTGGACTTTGACTTGGGATTGAAATTGCATACTCTTTTGGACTTATATAAGGCCTTTTAAGTTTTTTTCAGACCAGACTCAACTTGCCTTGCATATTTGGTTAAAAAAGAAATTTATTAAGACTAACGATATGAACCAAATTCAGGAGCTTGTGCCAATCATTAAATATTAAGACGTGCATGATTATGATGATGAATCGTTAATTTTTTTTAGGAGATCACTTTTTGATGGATTAGTTTCGGTTATTATGCTATTATCTATTCTTTGGCACGGCACAGACAAAAAATTCAATTTTTTTTTGTTGTGGATTGCTTTATAAATTTATTTTTATGATTTAGTCATTCTGTATCAAACTTTGTTATAGGTACCTCAAACTTTTATAAGTTTATAAGGTAAAAAATAATGAGAAGATCACCACGACCCAAAGTTTGGTGTTTCGATGTGCTTTCCCAATAAAAAATGCTTGAAGCTTTGCAAAAAAGTCCAATATATTTGAGGATTTTTCCAAACAAATGCTTGCGCATTGAGTTGTTGAGCACATTAGAACATTAATGGACATCAAAAGTTTGGATACTCGTGAATTGCTACCTAAAAAAAAGCTATAAAATGAATATTTAATTTGTTTGATGATATAAAGTCGTATAGAATTTTGGTACAACTTGACCGTATCAAAGCCATTCTCGAATTTGCAGTAAAATGACTAAAAGTCCAAATGGAGATTAGAAGGGAGCAAGCTTAACAGGGCCCATGAACAACTTTTGAACTTAGGTAGGCAGGGATTTAATATATGTTGCATTATATCTTAAGCCCGTTCTAAATTGGTACATGAACATACAGAACAAGCACGCTCTAAGTTGTTTAATACCAACTGTTGAGATGTCTCATTTTGGATCAGAACCATATACACTCCTTATAAATTCGTGGTTTCCTGCAGCTAGTTCATACCAAGCACGACTGCTTTTCTTCTTCAGTTCCAATCCCGAGCCCTAACTCAAATTTTAGCTTTTGACATGGAAATGAAAACCGGGAGTAGTAGCCATCGTCCTGTATGCTTAGTAATATTCATTCTGCCTTTTATTTTCTCTATTTTTTTCATTCCCTTAACGCGTTGGGAAAAATCCAATTTCCCAATTTGTTTAAATTCAGTTTTATTTCCTGATACCAATTTGCTTCATTATCTGGTCATTGTGGAAATTTGGTTCCCTGTGAACTCGTTCCCTTGTAGCCACATCAATTTGTTGTAATTCTTAATCTTTTGATTCTCTGATAATTACCTTTGGAGGAAAAAAAGGGGAGTTACATACAGATTTAAGTCTTAAATTTGTCTTCCAAATTAATGATATCATTCAGAGGCGACTATGATGATCAATGTTTACAGACCTGTAATGATTTGCGGAAATGATCGCAATTATTGAACATCTAAGGTGCTGAGTTGTCTCGTATTTCAATTATTTCTTTATTTTGATCATTGATTTTAGTTGATCGCTTTGCATATAAAATTATTGATTGGCCAAACTGGAAATTTTGTTCGGTCTTTTAATTTATGAAGCAAAAGTACGTGCTTCCCTCGTTATCCATTGTAATTTCTATTGCTTTTGGACGTTGGGTAGCTACAATACTAATAAACTTTAGCAATGTCCTTTTTTGTTTGTATTTAGAAGATTGCATCATAGAAATTGTTAATGTTAATGCAGCTTAGGGTGAAGATGTTGTTTAAGGTTTCTTGCATAACATGGGCAAAGCTTTTGTTTTTTTAATTTACTTTTTAAAAATATCCAATTGCCATTTTTTAAAGATTTTGTTTCTTTCTTGTATGGGGAACCCAAACCATATAACTTAAAAGTGAAGGAATTGGGTCGGTCTCTTAAGTAATACAAGAAAAGCAATTTTTATGGCATGTATTCATGGTTTGATCGACCATATGGTTTTCAAATATAACTTTAAGAATGTATTTTAAAATAAAATGAACTTTTTTTAAAAAAATGATAGGTTTTTTTAAACTTAATTACAAATAATTTCATAACAAAGTATAAAAATTTCAAATGTTAGTAGTTAAAAGTAATAACGTATATAACCATTCTATTGACATATAAGTATTCAGACTCAAATTATGCAATAAACTATAAGACTTCAAATAATCTTATTGCTGCCTGATCGTACGAAATGTATAGTGATTACATTTATCTGTTATTTAGGTTATGCATGTTAGATTTAATTGTTATAAAATTTATTTAATATCTATAAAGTTTAGCTTAATTTTACAAAGTTGAGCCAGGAAAATATTTATAAAACTTGGTTGACTTAGCTGTTTCATAAGCTTATTACATCAAAATGGGATCATGGCGATCTGATTGAAAAAAAAAAACCTATAGGATTGTTTTGAAACAATGGAATCGTGATCATGTTAGTAAAATTGTTAAATATAATATAAATCATGATTCCATCAAAATGAGACTAAGTGCTTTGAGCAGAATGTTCAGTAAAACCGAGCATAATTTTACTAAATACCATGTTCAGTTTTAGTAAGCGTTGAACTCAACTTGATGCTCGTTCGATTTTTAGTTAGTTACTTGCGTTTTCGAATGACTATTTGCTTGTAACATTTATTTAATAATCTATTTAATATTTTCTACCTCAGTGGTCAAGTCTAGTCTGTTTGTTTAAATTGTGGTTTATTACATAGTAAAAAAAATCCATAGTGTATCAAAGCACTTCGATATATATTTTAATTAGCATAATACGTAGATTTCAATTGAAATAATATATGTATATATATATATATATATATATATATATATATATATAACTTTGTTGAGCCTATTAGCAAACTAGTGGTTATGATATTATTTTCTGTTAAATTATTCGAAGAAAAAAAAAAATCAAAAGTAGCTAAAAAAATTAATTATATAAAGGTAATTTCAAACATTTTTAGTATAAATAACAAAAATGATGATTATTTTTGAATGAAGATTTTAAGTACAAATTTTAGTTATATATTTTTTGAACAATTCAATTCGTCTTAATGATGGAATTTTTTTGGAAAGTGAAGATCGTCTTTGAATGCTCTATGACTGCTTGGACGAATATTCAAATTATCTATTTGCATATATTGCCGTGCAAATTTTAATTTTGCTTCTACTATCTTTTAAATTATTAACTGGTAATTTGTTTTTGTTTGTAAAAGCAAATCCAGAAAGGTTTATACAAAATATGCTAAGTTGCATATAAATCTTTGCATAATTCGATATGTTTAGGCATAAAAAAAAAACCATAGTGCTGCCGTTGAAAATCTGGTTCAAAGCTTAGAAACTTTAAGAACAATTCTTTTTCAAGTTTATGGTTGAGGAACGCTTTTAGAAAATTTATTTTGCGCTTTTGCATCTGTAGTGAACAAGTTCAAAATTTGAACCATTATCAATCCAAAAGATTAGAGTTTTTTATATTTGTATATTAATATTCTTGTCTTTGTAATTCATATAAGCAGGCACATAAACTCTTGCTTGCTTGGCGTCATATTGTTTTTAAAGGACACAATTTAAAAAAATTGAAACTAGGATTGACGTTGCCGTAATTTGAATGACTCTCTATATTAATGAAGTTGGATAAATTGTTTATTTTAATATGCATGAAATGATAGGATTAGTTACGCTAAAGTAGCTTAGGTAGAAAATTTTGTTTTTAATTAATGTTTGACTACATATAACCTGTTCGCTACAAGTTAAATTTTCGCCTACGTCCCTATTCAATAGCATCTTCAAGAATCCACATCTTCACTCGCAGGGATGTAACTAATGCCACTATTGGGTGGACAGCCGTCCTACTTAGAAAATTGAAAATTAATTGAAGTTTTAGCTCAAAACCTATATTCAATCCGTCTTTTATTTCAATGTTATCTCGTTTCTCACTTCTGATAATAATTGCTGGCACCATGCCAATAAAATAGTAGATGCAACATAACTCAAATTGGTTCTCTTGAATCTTTAACAAAATATAAACCTGATGGTTACATATAATTTGGATCTCAGTCAAAACCATCGCAACAATAGGCTAATAGTTGAGCATTTGTTTTCTCGTATTATATTGTTCACAGAGTAGAAAAATCATTCTTTAGCAGTGAATAAAAAATTTATATTAGTTTTAGTTGCTCTTTATAAATTCAAAAAACTAGCAAAACAAATTTTTAATTTTTCGTTAAATATAATATAGATCAGCAAAACAATTGAGAAAACAACAAAGTTAAAATTATTATCAAGTATAATTTACGCATCATTATTTAATTAAACTTGTTAGATATTTTTGTTATTATTTGAAAACATGTCCAAAAGATTAACTAAAATCTTTTTCATTCTACAAAAAATAAAATTAAATAGTATTGAAACGTCTTCTGTGGTTCTATTGAATTTGAATTTAAATAATTTAGATTCAACAAATGAAGTGCATGATTTTACTAAAATAAGAGAAAATAAGAACAATGTAAAACAACATCTAATATTAAGTTGAGTTATATGGATGCGTTATAATAACGATTATTAGACATAAGATGTAATTCATTATATTAAAATGGGATCACGACGACTCGATTTATAAAAGAATGTTAATAAAATTGTTTTGCGACAAGAGACGATGATCATGTTAGTAAAATTGTTATTTATAATATAATTCATAGTTCTTCTAAGTACGATGTTCGGTAAAACTAAACACAATTTTACTAAGCACCATGCTCAGTATTAGTAAGCACTAAATTCAACTTGGTGCTCGTTCAATTTAAAGTTAGCTACATAGGTTGTCAAATGACTGTGTCGACTACTTGCTTGAAAAAAAAAAATCTATTTAGCAATCTGTTGAATGTTTTCTAACTCAATGGACAAGTCTGTTTGTTCAATTTGTGGTTTTCTACATAGTTTTCAATTTGTGGTTTTCTATTTTCAAGGTAATAGGTTTTAAGGACAGCATTTCTGAATAATTAGTTGTAAGGACAATTTACAGAATAATGATAAATTCATTTATCTTTTTAAAGTATATAAGAAAATGATAAATCATTTTATCATTATTTCTATATAAATAAAAATGATAAATTATTTTATTTTTTTCTTATAAAATATCCTTAAACTAATTTTTCAGAAGTGGTGTTGTTAAAACTTATTATTTTGCACAAACAAGCGCTTGAAGTGAAAATCCTATTTTATTAAGCATATCAAGAAACTTTCAACTAAAATGAGATATATATGTTATTGAGTTAATTTGAAAACCAATGGATACGATATTATTTTCTGTTAAATTATTCGAAGGGCGAAAAAAGTCAGATGTAGACAAAAAAATAACCTTGTAAAGAGAAATCCCAAATATTTTAAGTAAAAATTCTGAAAATGAAGATTATCTTTAAATAAAGATTCAGTACAAATCTTAATTTATATTTTTTGAACAATTCGGTCCATCATGATAAAGTATTTTTTGTGGGAAAATAAAGATTATCTTTGAATGTTCTATGACTGTTTAGACTTTTAAAGTACTGAACATGTTACTCAGGTTGTGTTTCTTTAGAAATATCTAGATTGTCTATTTAGTTTTGTTTGGGACACGTGGCAAGAGATTGCAGGGACTTAAAGATCTGCTATCTATGTGGTTTTTTCGGGCATGCACACTTGCAATGTCCCAAGAAAATAAATAATGACTTTTCAGCTCATAAAAATGACCCTGCCACTACCACTAAAAACAAATTCAAAAGCAGCTCGGAACACACAGAGGACTCCACACTCATCATACCTTCCCAGGAAACGAAGCAGCACACATCACACCAGCAGTTGCCTCGATCCCCTCCCTTATCTCATTCCAAACATTTTTTCTCCTAATCTAAACCTTCTTCCTCACAAATTTTTTCAATGGTTGATTCTTCCCTTTACCTCATTGCCACAATTATAGATGGATTTTGGTCCATTGAATCACTCCACCTCACCCTCTCAAGAAGCTTCCACCACCACGAGTGGCCGCTTTGGATCCTTTCCAGCAACATCTTCATTTTTTGTTGCCCCTCCTCGATCTGTGATCAAGCTCTTCAGCTGAGAACTTTATCGAAGCCAGGCGGCTCAGTCCTGTTGCAACAATGGTCAGAACTCGATCATCAGTCTCCTAATCTTGAACTGGCTGCATGGGTTCGGGTCCGAGGCATCCCCGAATTCCTTAGAGATAATATGCCTGCAGTCAGAGATGCCCTAAGTCCCACCTCCTTGGCCATATCCCTGATCCGCCCATCATATTTGATCACTGGCAATACAACCCCCACAATCTCCTCCTGGATGTCTTCAACGCTCTCTTCTGTTGGTGTATATGGATTGAACGCAATGCACACGCGTTTAATAAACCGAAATATCATTTCGAAGGCATATGCAGATGTATAACTCATTTATTCTCCACGTGTACAGGTCGAAGCTTATCTACTCCTTTCAGACTTCGTCTTCCATAAAGTTCATCCCCAACCGAGTCACAAAGTAGCAGTTCGACGTTCCCCCCGACCATAGTTGCGAACAGTTGGTAGTAACTTGATGCTTTCAGATCTCTATCTTTCCTTTTGTTATTTTGTTATGATACTCTTGTATTTATTCTTGCACTGCCTTGTCCTATCTATGTCGAATGTTTGTGTAGTCTCTGTACTTGCTCTACGCGCCATCGATCAGGCATGTTGATCAATACAATATTATTTCATATATGTTACTAATCGGCTGTGTAGTGTCACGCTACACACCCGTCTTGCTCAAAAAAGTTTGCTTAATGTGTAAGTTAAAAATGTTGAAATATTTAACTTAAAAGTGTCTAGCTGGTTTAAAAGACAAAATAAATACATATTTCTTAGTGGATGCTCTGTATGTCTATGTCTATCGTATTGTCATCAAAACGCAACGGGATTTTAGGAGTCCGAGAAGACTTTCTATTTGCTTTGTTGTACAAAAAAACAACGCTACCCCAATAACATTAACTCATTACCAAAACCTTCAACAACATTACCTTCATCACCCAAATCTTCAACAACATTATCTCCATCCTCACCTTCAACAACAACACTATCCATGTGTTCATTACCTTCAACAGCGTCATCTATGTATTTATTACCTTCAACAAAATCATACATGTTTTCAATACCTGCAGCATTATAAATTTCTTCATTATTTTCATTGTACATGTCTTTACTGTTTTTCATACCTTAATTACTTTCAACCATATTAACATTACCATTACACATGCACATCCTATGGACGTATGCATGGAAAAGTGTGAGTAAAATTGAAAATGTGTCTTAATTTTAGTCATTATTGTCTTTTCCTTTAAAAAAATTTCTTAAAAGTTGAATATATTGCATAAAGATGGATGAATATATATTAGCTACGGCTATAGAGCATGGCTAGTTGAAAAATGTCACGCGCGCATACACACACATATACAAAAGGGGATTTTCACTTCAAGGGCTTATTTGTACAGGGTAATATGTTTTAAGGACGCTACTTCTGAAAAATTAGTTTTAAGGACATTTTACAGGAGAAAGATAAAAGAATTTATCATTTTCAGTTATACAGAAATAATGATAAAAGTATTTATCATTTTCCTGTATAACTTAAAAAGATAAATGCATTTATCATTATGCTGTAAATTGTCCTTAAAACTAATTATTCAAAAGTGTTGTCCTTAAAACTTATTACCCTACAAATAGAAGCCCTTCAACCTAATTTCCACTATACAAAATTAGATTTATTTTAACATTTGAGAAAAAAGTAGAATATAACAACAGATCAAAAATAACACAGGTCATCATATGTTACTTTTTATATTGCAGGTATGTGAGTTGCAGATGAACACAGTAATGTAATGGATGATAAAGGATCTTAAAAGATGTAGGAAAAAAATTCACAATAGGTAAACCTCATAGAATAAATGACATAGCCATAGGAACTATGAGAAAATTTATGGTAACATAGCTGAATTTGTCGAAATATTTTTATCTACGTTTAGTTTTTGAAGATTCACATATAAACATAATTTTATTCTGACATCATTTTAGTACAACAAATACATCTTAAAGTCATAATCTTATAGTGTTATTCTCAAATATAACGTTCTCACAAACATGGATGCGTGCTCTAAAATTATTCAATGGTATAATCATATGAATACCTAAGCTTTATTCCAATTCTAGTTCAGGTTCATTCCAATTTTGGTGCAATTTAACTCATCAACTTTGTCACATTTTCTACTGTCCGCTTAGCTATATTATTATAACATGAACCAAAATTAAAAACAACATATGATAGATGCAAGAAAAACCAATATAGTTCATTATACATGTCTTCATTATCTTCATTATACATGTCTTCATTATTTTACATGTCTTCATTACTTTCAACCGCATTATCATTTATATAAGAACATATGAATTATCAATAACATATGACATCTTAAAAAAATGAATGGATTATGCAACTTTCTAATCAAATTCAGCTAAAAACTGAAAATTACACATGACTTATGAATCATTTATAGATACTCTATCTAGATTTATGTATACAAATATATAACCATAATAATCCTTCATATTTTCTAAATACTGGCTAAACATCATACCTTCTTAATATGAAGGATACACAATATTTGAATGTCTATTAGTCAATGACTCCAGTGATTTTCGGGCCGTAGCAAATGTTCTCCAATTTATCTTACTAGCATTGCGCTTCCTCGATTCTAATTTAAACACGTTATAAAGTTGGGCAAAATCTTCTCGCTCTTTCTGCTAAACTTTAATGGGCATGTAAAAGGTAGGTGCCATGCAAACTACGAAAAACATATTATGACGGTAACGGCTGACGACACCGGCATTTCGGATTGAAGATATACAGGCAGAAAATTATTTGATAATCTTTTATAGGGCTGCCAAAGTATCTAAGAGAAAATAACATAAATTAATTGAAAATTAAAAAATAATGAAAGTCCAAATAAAATATGTATAAATATCTATACATTCATTAAAAATATAAATTCTAATCATTGAGCGCATCATCCAAAAGTGGTCGGGTGTAAGAATCTTTAGTTTTCAATTCAAGTATCTTGGTCCACCCAGCCATCAAAGGAAATTCTGATAATTTGTCTGAATAATCCACATTTTTAGCATATATGCCATAAAGTTTTTGAGGAATTATTTGAAAGTGTTCAAAAAGGAAAATTTACAAAACAGTAAACATTTCAAATGTTTTTTCTTTTGTTAAACATAAGCCACAATGAACAAAAAAAATAGTTTACCTCTAGAAAAGGTACACAAAAAGCAAAAGATGTTTTTCTCCAATTTCTATGCTTTTTGTGCGCTACCAACTAGTTGTGCATTTGACATAATAGAGGTAAACTATGTACTTGTTTCAAACTTTCAAATTTTCGATACTTCAACAAGTTATCAAATAATATTTCAGAAGACCGTGAACGCACATAATCCTCATTCAACAGTCTTGTAGATAAAACTCTACATAGATCTTTTCTAAAATCATCTCCAGTCGCAGGCTCTCCATCAATGGGAAAGCCTGTAATTCTTGCCACATCTTCCAACGTGGGTGTTATCTTTTTGTCGTCAAATGCAAAACAATAGTCCGCGGTGTCGTAAGCATCTACAATATTGTCTATTAAACTCTAATTGATCAAAGGCACCAAATGAACAAGTTCAATATAGGATGGACCTCATAAACCAATACACAACAATATGGGATCAATACCAGAAAGTCACACACAAGACATGCACGAATTAAACATCCAAAATCAATTATAGTTGGCATTCGAATAAAATAAATCGTGAGAAGAACTCATCTTTGCTTGACTAAAAGGAAAGGCGGCGGCTGCATAGTTGCTGGCTTGCGACTCTAGGGTTGCAATTCGAGATGGCTATGAGGACAGCTTCCAGAAGGCATATGAGGAGACGACTCTCTTTAACTGGAAAGATTGCATGTTTAAAAACTGATTTGCTGCAATTCAAATACCAAAGGCCTATCATGGAAGGATACTGTTATTCATATTAAGCCATACCACTTTAATCCCCCATACCACTTCAACCTCCGATGATATTGGTGCTTGATGAGAAAAATTATTTTGTAAACTGACCACCAAGATATAACAACCATTATAATGCTTGAAGCCGTATTTCAATCCCAATAGATATTTTGTGATCTAATCTATAGGGAGTTCATAGCTTAAAACAATTGGCAATCTTTTTAGTTCAACAAAATGGACCTTAGATTTTGGTACTTTTTAACAGCAAGTTAAAATTCATCAAAGTGAATTTTTTTGTGCTAATATTGCAGTTTCTTTAGTAATTCTAAAATTTTCTCCAATTTGACAAAATTAACGCTCAGAAAAAATCTAAATACTTCTAAATTAAAACAATTACTACATGTGGAAGGTTTTAAAATTCGTATTTTTATGGTAGCATATCCATTGTGTTCACGTAATAATGCCAAGTCTAACAAAATGCTGAGAACTTCATAAATTAGAAAATATTCACCAATATTTATATGAACTTACATTTAACTCAGTTATATGGAGTTGGCAGATGGACCTAAGAGACCTGGTTGCTTGTACATTTCACAAAGGTTAAGGGCCTGCACGAAGAAGACGGTATGACCTAGATTTTAGATGTTTTAAAACTAAAATAACATAGTTTTTATATATTCCCTGAATCCCAAGGGCATGCACAACATCATTTTTAACTTGTGTACATGGTAAATGATCAATTACTAAGCAACATTTTAATATTATCAATGGTTTTCTTTTTCTTCATATAATGAATAAATAGACAAAATGAAAATATATTAAGTAAGAAAAGGGAAATCGAACCTCTATACCAAATCACTTGCTCAATGCCTCATTCAACACGTTATCACCACGTTGCCTGCATTTTTCTTTACATTATCATAACTTAAGGATGCTACAAAATAAGTTTGCATAACATTTAGCTGTAGCAAACAAATCTTTGTTTCAGTGAAGAATGCCAATCATGCAAAACAACTAGATTAACTTGAGCTGCATGTAAAGGAGGCCACACAATTTGAGGAATTTAGTTGTCTTAACTCAGCTTGGATTCCCACCAATCTTCCCATGATAACTATGATTAAACTAAAGTAAAATAAATTATTTAATACAATAGACAAAGTCAGCATTAACAGAGCTGATAGCTGATCATCTAAATCGAACCAGTGTTCAAAGTGCAAGAACTCTTCCACCGTCAATTGCATGATAGCAATTGACAAATTCTGCACATAATACATAAATTATCTTAAAAATATTTAAATATTACAGCAACCAATAATATAAAGCATTGTTTTAAAAATATATTCAAACGTCATCTACATAACACATCATTTTGAATTTTCGACCTTTTCAACTTTCTTTGCAAGACCGTCAACCTGGTTTTCATTGCGCCAAATGAGATCAAGCAAAAGCTCTGCACGATGATCCATATCACCATTGAATCTTTTAATCCCGTCATCCGACTCCTTATTGGACTGTACCAACCGGGCATCCCACTCCTTATGTATTGCTGTGATACGGACATCCGACTCGAGCTTCATTTGATTTATATGCTCTTCTGCTTCCCTAATGCGCATATTGATTTCATCTATTTGTAACTTTATTTTAGCAATTTGAGCTTCAAATGTTTGCGACTTCAAAGCCTGCTTTCCATTTTCAATCTCCTAACAGTAATGGGCATCAACTCTTAACAAAGCTACTTTTCATTTCAGAAAAAAAATCAAAGTAAAACAGAATATTATACCAATCTATGTATACTGCTTTTCATTTCAAGCGTTCTTGTATTAATTAAATCAATCCTACGTCCCATCTGTGCACGATTTGAGTACATCTCATTTTCAATTTCGTTCGCAGCCCAAGCTTCCAATTTCGTTCTAATGTGGAACAAGCTTGCGCGACAGCACAATATAAATCATAAATATGAGCTCTGAAAATCGAGAGGAGAAGTGACTGATTGAGCTAGGGAAAAAAGGAGTTCATAAGTAGATGCAAGTCTAGTGTAGCCTTGTTGACTATACTACGCATTTATGTTTTTGACTTTTTCAGTCCAATTCTTTTGCTATTTTTTATTTTATTTTTTTATTTTTCAAAAGGACTTTTACAGTATTTTTAAAATGGTATTGAAAATTCTCACTGCATTTTCTTACAATAGCATTGTTAAAACCAAGTTCATAGATTACATAGCAGCTTACAAATGATAGATTGATTATTGTATGGTTTAGCACCTGGATGTCTATTACGTTCCACAAGTACCCGATTAGGTTTGGTTTCCGGATGTCTTTTACGTTCCATAGGTATCCGATTAAGTTTGGCATTCAATTGTCTTTTACATCTTTCAGTTAGCTTGGTTAAACAATATATCTTGGGTACGGATTGGTTTCCATATGTACTCAATTAGGTTTGTTGTCCAAATTACAAATGCTATTTTTAATTATCATATGGTAGTTTCGATATATTGTAATGCAATTAAAAATATCAATGATATTCTTGCCTATCATTCATTTAATTTCATTCATTCTTAAAATATTTTTTAACTATCATTCATTCATTGTAATGATAGTTGGATATAGCATTATATTTTAAATTAAACTAGTATTGTATATAGAATATGAACAATGATAGTTGAATTTAGCAATGCATCTTTTGAAGTGAACTAGCATTATAATAGTTGAATATGACATTATATTTAAAAAAAGAACTAGCATATGTATAGCATTATATTATAAAAATGAATAGAGCATCATGTATAGTATGCTAAATAATGGTTGAATATAATATTGTATTAAAAAATGAACTAACATGTATAGAGTATAATAAATGATATTTCTTTGACAAGTAATTTCAGCAATAACTAACGATATTAATAGTGGAGATAACTGGGCACTTTAATTTATAGCAACATTATGTTCATAAAAGTGATATAATTAGATGGATCTTTCAACGCAAAGTATTTCAAGACACGAGATAACACCAGATCCAAAAACACGGTGGATCAGCAATCACAGACCTTTGTGTAAATATCTTATTAAAAAGACCTTTATATTTGTAAAGCGCTTTTTAAATAAAATCTTTTATGAAAACAATTTATTTTTAAAAATACTCTATTTAGTTGCAAACAGTTGTAATGGTATTTTAAATTGAAAAACATACTCTATTTAGACATAAAATTAGACAAAATTGCTGACATTAGGACTGTCAATGAATACCTAAAAATTCTGAAATCTGTCTGTATCTGTATCCGAAATTTGAAAAATTATCCGATATCCGAAAAAAGAATACAGATATGGATGTGGTCATATCCGTGTCTGATAAATATCAATCCGGTTTTTATCAAGATTATAGTTGTTTTCTAATGCTTTTTCGTACATAAAATTGTTCTCATTTACTATTTTATATTAGCAGAAAAATTAATGTGTACGTAAAAATCAATTTTTATTGCTTAAAATTATTTTTCTTAGTACATTTACGGTTTTTAATATATTTGGTATTGATATTTAAATGGAAAGCTCGAGTTACAAATATAACAACTGCACCATAGGGAATGCGAATGCAGGAAAATGGTTAGTAGGGATGTGAATGCAGGTAAATGTACATTTCTTATTAGGGAGTTTAATATATTTAGTACATTTACGTATATATTAATATATTTGATATTGATATTTAACTTAAATGTTCAGGATTTAAGTTAAATTTCTTAGTACATTTACGATTAAAAAAAATATTACAGTAGCACTGGAATTTATCTTAAATCCTGAACATCGGCGAATCAACCTAAGTAGCCTTTGCACCATCCTCCTGCATTCACATCCCTACTAACCACGATAACACAACAAACCAATATTCAATTCCCTGAACCGCCCAGCTTCCCTACAATATAACAACTGCATTTCAACATCTCCTCCCATTCGAAACAAACACATTGCACCATGCCACAACCTACATTTCCACACAAACAAAAAACCTTTATGCCTACACCTCCTTCCCATGCATCACCACTTTTTCTAGGAACCCAAAATCCTCAATCCCAAATCCATGCAATTACACTCGGCAACTACAATATTCACTTTCCATTGATCACTTCCTAGAACCATAGCATACTTCACACTCCTCATTGAATCCCTCCTCTAATATACAACATCAATTTCATCCCCCAGACAACACATACAAAATTTCTTGACCATCACCTTCTAAAACTGCCACCTCCATATTTACTACACACTAACTTCCACAGCCTTGCACAAATCAGCCACCTCATTTTCACTATTCCATAGCAATGCACCCAGCTTCTACCTTCACTATCTTCAATAGTCACAACTTCATCAACTACTCTCAACTTGCCTAACTCCTTCAAGCAGCAAAACGTCAGTCCTCTGTCGGCTTATACGAACTGCTTCCTTATTCAAATGCTGCTACATCTTCATCTGCAAATCGCTTTCATCCATACACAAACCCGGAACCACAAAAACCTGAATCAACCACTTGAAACCCACTTTAAACATGCACACGACCCTCTACAATCTCAACTCCCAAATCACCTCCTCCTCACTCAATGGTGAGCCAAAACTTGAACGCACCACTACCAGCAACACAATGACCTCAACTCCTCACCAGCCTCACCTAATCACAATACACAATTTGCAATCGGACTTCGAACTCCGATCCAGACTGTTACCAAACCCACTCTTTGATTCCCTTAAATTGTGTTTGATTTCAAGATTTCCTATTAATTATTTGTTTTAATTATTTGTTTTAAAGCAAATGGAGTGTGTTAGGTTGGGTAATTCGAAATTGTTTATTATTAATTTTTCCTTTTCTTTCTCTTAATTGTTTTGTGTATCAATTTCTTTTATTCTTTCCCTCTCTAAAAAAACACTATATAAGTCTAGTCAAGTCTCTGGTCTTGGGTTCAACTTGCTTAATTACATTCCCCTTGAAGCGACGCCTTTACACTCATGTAGATGATTATATGAAGTGTATCCCGCAATACACCACTTGGTTCTCTTTTTAGCCAAGTGTAACATCATTAAAAGCTAAGATTACCCTATCAAAATCGATGAACACCAAAATCCAAAGCAATCTCAAAACTCCCCTTTCCAATTCAGTACATTATTCGCACAACACTCTATTTCTTAACACAGCAGCTTTATATATATTTTCTAAAAAAACAAGAAAGAATTTTGCACCCAAAAATTCTTTCAGCAAACAACCATGGCGTGTCCACTCCGGTAGCTCAGCAAGCAAGTCAAGGATCATGGCATAGTGGTCAAACTCTGGTGGTGGAATAAAGAGGAGCAATGGTGGTGTGGGTTTAAAAAAATAAAGAAAAGGGAGAAAAGGCTGCTGTTACTGTTTGGTTTGGGGTTTGGAGTTGCTGAGGTCGTTGGATGGTAGGGCGTTGCTGAAGGGAAGGCTCAGGTCGGATGGGCAGCGACCCATGGTTGGAGGTGTAGACAGATGGGATGACAAAATATTATATTAGTCACTGATTTTTGTGAATTCTGACTATTTTGTTTGCTACTTGTTATTTATTAAATGATTGAATATGATAGTTCAGTTGATTATTTGGATTACATGATTATTCGAGAATCTTAATCGTCTAGCGAAGTTGGTCATCCCGCATTCATAAATTATGGGAATATCTGTGATTTTCCATGCTTACAATTTTCTTATTGAGCTGGTAGCCCTGATGAAACTATTGATGAAGGCATGGAGATTATGACAAACTCCATTTTACCAATTTTACAAGATACAATCGTCAAAGGCGATCCTTGTCTTGAAACTATCAACTTATATTGGACTCGACCAAATTCTAGATCTTGGGTAACAAATCCAGCTAAAGATGTAAAAGGTGAATGGGTAATAGATTGGTAGTAAAGAAACTAAAGCCAAGAAAAATGGTGATGCTTGGAGGCTTGTTCTTGATGCTTGCATGCCAGTTATTCATTTGATTAATACCACTCAATATATTTTGTTTGGATTCAAGCAGATCAAGGATATATTTAGGATCTCATATGCATTTGTCCAATGTGTTCAGCTTCTTTCCAATAACATAAAAATGGTATCCAGAGGAGTCATTGATGAACTAGTGATGAAGAAGACAAGGTTGCTTTGATACATTACTCACAACAATCGGATTTTCTCGTGGTATAATCAATGGATTTATGCGTGCTCAAAGACGTAGAACAATTATCTTGAAAGTATTTCAAGCAAATGCGCTTTCCCCACTTTTTGGATCGAATAGACCAAACATTTTATTTCCATTTTTTATTATATTTAAAATTATGAATTGGTTAGGGAGAACCTCAAATCCCAAATTTATTATTTTGAGCATGAACATAGTGAAGAAAATGGGAAAACAAATAAAGGGAAAGAAGTGGAAAATGAACGAATAACAATATCAAAGGCCTAGGATAGCTTTCTATTTACTCAAGCAATAAGAGGTTTAATGTTAATA
Source organism: Allium cepa (assembly GCA_030765085.1). NCBI lineage: Eukaryota > Viridiplantae > Streptophyta > Magnoliopsida > Asparagales > Amaryllidaceae > Allium > Allium cepa. Next base: position 106,268,239 of record CM060941.1, on the reverse strand, counting down.
GCCCAATCTTATCTTAGAAAATATGTTCTATTTCCCGAATTAATAAAAGATAAAAATACTGATCATATGTTATTGTTTCGATTCCCCAAATGGTATGAGGATTGGAAGGAATGGAATGAAGAAATGCATGTTAAATGTACTTATAATGGTGTTCAATTATCAGAAATGGAATATCGCCAAATTGATTAAGAGATGATATCGAAATAAAGATTCTATTTCTTTTTTGTTTGAAACCTTGGCAAAGATCTAAGGTATGATTTAATTATAGAAATTAGCAAAGGAAAAAATGAGAAAAAAATAACTTCTGTTTTTTAACAGTTCCGGGAAGAGAAGCAGAGCTACCAAAACAATGAGTCACCCGTTCCATTGTATTATCAATAGAATGGTAATTATTGGAGTGCTAAAATGTAGGTTTAACAAAAGGTTCTGGTGACATGGGAATGTTCCCATCATCGTAGTCATCTAAGAAATCTTCAATATCACTACATATGCATGCACCAGTCATATATTTTTCATGTGGTTCTCTAACCTATGATAAAAGATCATATACATCTTTTCCAACTTTAGTGTTAGATGAAGCCTGATTTTTCTGGCCCCACATGATTTCAAAATTACTTCCTGTACCTACTGCTACATGCTTTCGGTACATGGTAGTCTGGTTCCATTTGAAGCCGTGAAAAGTTGCATTCGTTGCAGTTATGGTGTCTTTTGCACCATCATATTGCTTAGGATTTCCTGAACCAGGAATAGTTGATTTGCATGCACCATTAGCTTCTATTGCAACCACCATTGAGTTATCAATTCGGTTTTGTTGCAACCATCATCGAGTTATCTTAATTTAGCTGTGAGTTGTCAATTGAATCCCTTCAACCTGTTTTTCCCTACATCACAAACACGTAACCTCAATATACAATCATCTGTTTTAATACAGAGATATAATTATAATCAATCTGCTCCAATAGGCGAAAATAATCAATTCAATTGATAAATTTAAATAAACAGTCAATCACAGCAATTCAAACTCTCTCGCTTTCTCCGTCAAACACTCTCTCAATGATGTATCATCTACACCCAACAATTTCAGTCTCAAAAGAGGATGAAGCAGCAAAAAGCACAATGAAGCATAATTAACACATTATAAGGAACTCAACCGTAATCAAAAATGAAATCATGGAAGAGACCGTATGTGACGATCCAAAAATCCGCACCCTTTGAACCGACCATAAGCCACACAGGTCAGGCCCAAAAGGTTCAAATCCTCGTCGTTCCTAGCGATTTGGATTCTCGACCATCGAAAGTCAACACCTAAATATCAGTGAATATATTCAAATGTCGAAATTCAGGTGTCGGAATCCTTTCCGCTAGGGGATATAATAAACAGAGCAGAATCTCATAGCGGAAAAAAAACAAAGTATAATATCAAAATATAACTTTATAGCGGAAAACAACTTTATATTATCAAAGTAAACATACCATGCATAGTTATAAACACTATCCTCAAAATAATACAGTCATGAACATCCAAGTATGTATAGTAAAATACGTCCTGCCATCTAACGAAGGTCTCCAACACTTCTGGAATCGTCTAGAATTCCCCAAACCCTGTCTAAACCTGAACTACACTCGGCTATCTAACCCGAGTGAAAAAACACCCGAGTCAGGCTTGGATTAACCAGTTTAAAAACTAGACAACAAATCATAACACATATCCCAACCATCACACAATCATCCAAAGGTTTCAAAAGATTTCATGCTTTTTAGAAATGAAGCTACCATAAGATCACATCCCATCACACAATGCAAGCGAAAATCGGAGGAGCGAGTTTTACCTTATGATAACCAAATATGCTTTTATACATAAATCATTTGGATATTATCTTTAATGTCTAATTTTTAAACTTTTAAAATTAAACTTATAAATCTTAGCAGACGTAGGTACCCATATAATAAAATCATGCTTATTTACATTGCAAGTTATAAGCAAGATTCATGCTTTTGAGTTTTATTTTGAAAAATATTTCACCATCATCATTTATTATTTTAAAAGAGTTTTATTTTTCATACGGTAGGCTTTGAACGCTGACATGCTTTGTTGGAACAATGGAGCTTAGAACTGGACAATCGATGACTTTTATAAGAGTTTTATTTTTCATATAACTATGCGGATTCTATTTCTTATCTATTGATTATGACGCAGCTATTGATTCATATAACGTAGCGGATTTTATTTTTGATTGTCATTGATTGTCCAGTTATATGAAAAATAAAACTTTTCTAAAAGCCTACCATATGAAGCTCTATTGTTCCAACAAAGCATGTCAGCATTAATTATATGAAAATAAAACTCTTTTAAAAGTCATTGATTGTCCAGTTCCAAGCTCCATTGTTCCAACAAAGCATGTCAGCATTCAAAGCCTACTGTATGAAAAATAAAACTCTTTTTATATAATAAAGGATTGGTGCTATGAAAAAAAGAATATATGTATACAGTAATAGTGGCAGTGGGTTCTATTGATTCTTTCATTGAAAGACAATAAGCTTAGATCAAATAGAAAATAGAGGTATCTGATATATAGCTGTGTATAGATTTAACCACAAGGAGTATGACTGCCTAAGACGCGTACTCAAGCTGAAACCCAAATTCTTTGAACTGCATAACTAGGCAGACATATATAACAATTTAAAGTTGTCGTGTATTCAAACTTTAAATATAAAAGGATATAGATAGTGTATCTGTCGATCAAAAGTTATGGCGATGATGTCACATTCTTGACTTGCCACCATTCCTTTACATCCCCTATATCGAATTTGGTAAGCATAAGGAGTTATCTCTGGAAAGTCAACTTTTTTGGAGAGCTGGTTTCATTGACAAGGTCAGGGGTAATCTTCCCAATTCCATCAGAGCAAAAGTAGTTGTTTTTATTATGTCTTTTATTTCACGAGTCTTGGATAGAGGCATGTTTATCGTTGCATATGTGGATGAAAGCATTGGCCTAATTGTGCTGCATACTTGGCTATGTTCATGGTATCAGACTTCCCCATCCAGCTCCTGATGTGGGACACTCTTACTGATTCATCTTCTACCAAAAACTAGGCTAAAACATCACAGATTTGGTTGGAGGAGAAAGCTAGAAACATGTACTTGCTACCACATAGGTGAAAGTCGTTTTCCACTATGTCTTTCACTCTCTAATGTATTGTTGTCCTTTGGGAGCTGGAAATTTTCTCGATCTCTTGGACTATATGAGCAGGGTAGAAGTTCAGCGAATTATGATTCAGGTTCTGCATGCTTTCACCAGTGAAGCTTACCCTGATGAATCTATCGGATCTTTCATGGTAGTGCCTTAGAACTTTGTTGGATGGCTCTAGTTCAGGAGGAAAGCAGTAGGCTTTTGTAGGGGTGATGACTAGTCTCCTAACCTCCAAGTTGTCGTTGGCTATGGTTTGGATCTTTAGATTCTTAGGATATTGAATAAGCCAGTTACGAACTAAATGCAATCTATCATATGGATTGAAGATGGGCCTTCTACAAGTGTATATATGCCTAAGCATGACATCATTGAAGGTTTCTTCATTGTTCCTTAACAGATCAAAGAACGCATCGTTTAGTAGATAATGAGAAAACACATCTTTGTGAACTAAGGCACTGACCATGAACAAGTTTGAAAAACTAATGCCTGGAACGTATTCAAAACAGAAGAAATGCTTGGTGGATGTACCCAGCGTCTCAATATTTAAGATGATTGGTTTCTTCAAAGCCAGTTCCATCGTTCAATATCCTAAGCTTATCGTGATTCCAATATGATAATTGCCCGTAACACTTACTCACAGTATTGATAAAATAGAAACTAGATAACCAAGAACGTATTACCTCACTCTTCTTTAATTTAATTGGAGGAGAATACACTGAATTGCCCAATTCTCGACACCAATATCAAGAATTAGGAATTAGTAATGATTACAGTAACTGGTTAGGGTTACAGTTTTTCGTCCCAAATTTTTGACCCTTGGGGTCCTATTTATAGATGTGCATCCCTCTTGCCGGCTTACTCTCACCTTGATGCGGTAGTCGGTTGGTGGAAATTTGGTGACACTTTGTGGTTCTGTATTATTAGCTTTAACTAATCTATGCACAACATTGTCGGTTTCTTGCCGTATCTATGCTAGCCTTATCAGAAGAGCTTTGTTATCAGCTCGATTTGTAAGGTCTAGGCTTATATTCCTTTCTGAGGTGAGCTTTGTGCCTTCTTGTTGGACCTACTTTGTTGTCGGTGACCCGATAGGCTTAAGCTCGCCTGCTATCGGAAGCGCTTAATGGCTCGTGTCCTTGGAGTTAGAGATTGACCGTCCAGATGGTGTCCTTCCTTGACAGCTGCATGCTCTATCTCTTCACAATCTTGCTTTGTGTAGTATTCTATGATAACATTTAACCCCCCTCCCTCCGCTATTGTGAAGGGATGCGCTGGACTTTGCAAGTCAGCCTTACTTTTCTTTTGTCCAGACGCGGATGGGACCCAACTCTGGCTATTGTCAACCCATCATTTCATTTTTGGGGCCCAACGGTCTTTTCCGAAAAGGAATTTGAGTGGTCTTCTATGCTGGTATATAACGAGGGTGGCCCCCATTTTTCCTTCTTCTCCTTTTATTTTCTTTTAGTCTTCTCCGAGCTAGTGAATTTTTCAACGTTCTTTCCTGCAATTGATCCCAATTTGCAGTTCAATGCAAACTGCAAATAATATAGGTCCTAAATTGAACATAGAACGGACAATCGCTGTTTAAAATGCTCTTGTATGCAATGGTGGATTTCCATATGTGATTTATGGACCTTCAGGTATCGGAAAAACTGTAACACTAATATAAATAATATTTCAAGCTTATTCCAAGGTAAATAATTCGCATATTCTTGTATTCATGTCTCCCAATAACTCGGCTGACTATATATTAGAGAAATTAATCAGTAATGAAGGAACTAAAGTTAGAGAGCATTAAATATTAAGATATAATACAGTGGGTCGTCCGATTTAGGATGTTAAACATGATTTTCTTCGGTTTTGTTACCTTGATAAATCGATGAATTTTGCATTTCCTCCTCTGAAGCTTTGGCAAAAATATAGAATTGTTGTATCAACTCACATGAGGATCTTCCATGCAAAAAAACACTGTTTTACTCATATTATTTTAGATGAAGCGAGTCGAATGTCTGAATCTAAAATCGGAGAATTGTATTTAGAACCATGGACGACACGTACTATAGTAGTTTTAGCAGACGATCGAATGTCGTTAGGCTTTGTTATTGGTTCCAGAAAAGAGAAAAATTATAGATTGAAAAAACCGTAGATAAAGAAGCTACTTACTATGCATCCTTTTGAAAGTGGAGATGATAATATTATCAGCAATTTAGTGATAAACAATAATCAGCATTGGAATAAAATTGAGAATTCCACTTATTTAGTATCATCAAAAGTCTGCTTGTTAGTTAACTTGATGTCAAAATACATGTACTTTTGTTAGGTTGCAGCAATAGCAAAGCAAGAACTCAATACTTTCTTTAATATTTTATTAAGTCTCTAATTCAATGTTTAATGTATGCATGGAATAAGCTTGATCATGTTATCTCAAATATTATCGATTGTAGCTTTTATTTTGGTTATTTTTTTTATTTTTTACTTTATTATTTAATTGCAAATTTTTGCTTTTTGGACTACCCATAATCTGAGATGTATTATATTTGAAAGAGTTATTACTGCAATGGTGCTTAAATTACTCTTGCATGAGATTGAAGACCTCCAAGGTTTAGGCATAGAATACATGAATGGTAGTTACTTCGGCCTACAATCACTAACAAGGAATGAACAATTCTCAATGGTTAACGCATTTCAGGGTAGTAAGTTATTTATTTATTTAAGATTCAACCCTCTGAAATTATATAGTTTAATAATATTTGTTCAGGTGAAATTTTTTATTGCCACCCAAATCCTGGAAGAAGGTTTAGATGTACAGAGCTGTAACTTTGTAGTAAGGTTTGATCAACCTTTAAACGTTTGCAGTTTCATACAGTCTCAAGATCGTGCTAGAATGGAAGATTCAGTATATTTGTTAATGATAAAAGGGTTAGCAAAATATTACTTCATATTTCTGTTAATTTATTTTATACCTGTTAATTGCAATATGGGAAGTTTCATGATATCGAGGAGATATTTTGTACAAAGAATTGTCATGAAGAATAGGCTATATTTCTTAAAACTCCATTCTTCATATAATTTACTCTTCAAAATATAAGAATTTGATTTTTGTTTTAACTCTTCTTAGAGGTGTCACAGCTGCACGCACAAATGTGACAAATTACCTTAATAGTGATACATTATGAGGGAGGAGTCATTGCGACACGCATCTCTTCCATGCAAACCTTTAAAATGTGAAATGTACAATAAAGAATTTTATCGCGTTGAATCAACTGTAGCGAAAGCTACATTGAGTTCTAGTGTTTCTTTGATACATTTCTACTGCTCCCGACTTCCTTCATTTGTCTACTCAAGGACCGCTTCCCTTAACAATTAGCATTGGATAACCTTTGATTTGCTCAGCAATGTATTATTTCATGTCTGAGGCGTGGTGTAAGCCTCAAAAAGTTACGGCATAAGCTTTTAGAAAAACGCAAATCATGTAATGAAATTTGAAATAAAATAACATTAAACAAAGATTACTCACTTTCACACAATATTTTTCTTGCTCGTGTCTTCAGGTGACACTATGTACTGCTATGCAGAAGAGAGAGACGATTATTCAACAAACAATTTTAAAGTCGTACCCTTCCATTTTGGTTCTGGAAAGTCGCTGCCGATGTCCCGAGTATGAATCTAGTCCTTAGTAGGGTTATATTGGTGGATGTGCAAATGCAATCACGTGATTTTAAGAGAGTAAAGTTCTATTGTGTTGGTTAAGACTTTATTTTCGTTGACATGATTATTACAAACAAAAGCAAAAAATTCAACATAACATGTAAGAGTTCACAGAGCAGTAGGTACAAAAGTATGGCAGGACGTATCTTACTATAATATATAATAAAATGCTAAATTACAAAAAAAAAAAGCAAAAAATTCAAGTTCGATTTCCTAGTATATTCGGCCGTAGTGTAGTTGTTATTATGGATTGTTGATTGTGTAGATACTGAGTAGATATAGGTGATGAGCTACTTTTGTAGTGTAGTTGAGTAGGGACATTATTGATGCATTGTTATAATTTTTCTGTATATATTATGATTAGTACTGTAAGGTGGGGAACCTATTCCGCGAAAGCGGCGAGGTCTCACATGTACCATATAGTTATTTGATTGTTTTTTATATTCGTCACCAGACTTTATGTCTAACCGCTATACTTTTGTTTACCCCATAGACGTTGGATACTCTTAGGAGTATACGATAGTCTATTTTACTGGTTTGGATACAGATGACAGATGATGATGAGTAGAAGGCTCTATTATTATCATTTATGTATTATTACACCTGTTGTATTATTGAGAGAGATATGTATTGGTCATTGACACTGTATATTTTATGTCGGATATTCTTTTGTTCTTCTCCTTACCACTGTCCTTGTAAACTGATGAAGATACCACAAATGAACACATTTTGAATTATTCTACCTCGATAGAGAAAGTTACTAAATTTCTAGTTATTGTAAATAATAAAAATTACTAAATCCAACAACCATACATTTTATTTTTCACGTTAACATGAATAAAGATATTATAGAGATGTTCTCCAATTATAAGTTTAATTTGTTATTACAATGAAAATATTTAAAAGATAAAGTATAGTAAATATTCTATAAAAAAAAGTTTTCAATTTAAGATTATTTTAGAATTCAAATGTGTATAAGCACAATTACTTGACATCTTCAAGAATATTACCGAAAAACCGATAGATGCACAAGCCAAATTTTATTCCATATTCGGCAATTTCATGATAGGTGAAAAATAAATCTACATGATCATCACCTTCAATAGCAAACTTTACGTTCAATACGTTATCATCACCAAATGTTCTATGTAAGTGAGTGCTTGTGTCCTGAAGATATGGTCCATGTATACATACTTTTGTTAAGAAATACATTTTGGAGGTAAGATATGACCATGTAAGAAGTTGAAGACTATATACAGTTTAATCTGTGTGTCGGAATGAGGCTATTCTTATGTGGATAATTATTTAATGTTGTCATTAGGGTAACAAATTTCAGGAATTTGTTTCTTTAGAAGGAATTATAAGAAAATGGTTAATTCGTTTTCAAGTGTAATGGTTAGATGTCTTCTCGCATGTTATGTGTGTAGCTGATGTAGTCATATTGTACTTAGCAAATAGTAGGGATACCGATGATGGTGAAGTGGACCCTTCCCATGATGTTGCTTTTGTTACACTGAAAGAGGTTACTGAAGCAGTCCCTTCTCATACTAATCATTTATCTCATTTTGTTACGATGGGGTTCTCTACAAAATTGGCCACAAAAGCAATTGAGCAAAATAGAGAAGGAGTCATGGATGGGATCCTCGAGATGCTGCTTGCTTATGGCACATTTAATGGGTCTCCTTCTGGACATGGGGCATCCACAGTGCATCCTTCCATCACAAGTGATAAAGATGTATTAGGGGATGATATAACTGATATGGAAAATTTTAATTTTTAAGAAATCACAGACCATAATACTGAAAAAGACAGAATTGTATCCACTCTTGTGGAAATGGGATTCACAGATTCTCGTCTGCTCCATTCACATATATTTGGTCATTAAGGGCAAGATTAACAATTAACATCGCAGTCATGTTGTTAAAATCATTTGCACATTCAACGGTAGGCACCAAAAATGCAACAATGGTAGATCTCCATTAACATCACTTGGAAGAACTTTCATCATAGTCATGTTATTATCATTTGCACATGCAATTCAGAAATCAAACAATTCAATTGTTGTGTTTTTGGTGCCTACCATAGTTTTAGTTAGAGATGTTACAGTCAAAGTGCATGGCTTGCGCCTTGAGTCTAAGCGCACGCCTTTTACACCAGCAGACGGTGGCACCGTACAAAAAGTATTATTGTTCTAATCGAAACCAAACAACATCATCGAACCTTAATTGTGTTTTACAACCGTAATTGGATTTGAAATTAGGGTTCAAAGGCTCTAATTAGGTACGACAGCTCTAATTAGGTTCGATGATCCTAATTGGATTCGAAATTAGGGTTCAACAACCCTAATTGGGTTCAATTTGGTATAGTATTTTTATGGCGAGTAACGATCATGGTTTTAGCAAATTATATTTTTAATTTGTTCTCTTTATTTCTTAAGCAAAAATAATTTATCATCATACAATTAGCAAAAGAATTTCTATTTGATGATAATATTGGCTTGAGAAGTCCACTGTTAAATGATTTGGTTTATCACTAAGTAACTCAACTAAATACTTAACAATTAAATCAAGAAAATCTTAATTGTTAGTGAGTATTTTGATTAAGGTTACATAATGTCTAGAATGTGATAAATTAGTTCGGGTACACTAAAATTCAGGCAATGTTATAAGAATTAACATTTGATAATAATTAACTTAAGGATATAATTGTACAAAGATATAAATCATTTTTATTTCACATTGGTACAATAAATTATATATCTAGTACAATATAGTACAATTTAGTACAACCCCTAAGTCTACCCTTACAATCAAACAAGGAGGCTGTACCCTACTTATGTCCTTACATATGACTTCTCTGCACCCCTAGTACTTTAATCCCATGATTTATGCTAGTATCTACTTGATCAAAATTCGGGCATCCGTGTTTCCACAAGGTAAAATCCTCGCCCCTCAATTCTCGCATATTTCCTTGCACCAACTCACCGAACCTCCTGAACAAGATCATCTTCTTGGTCTCTGGTAAGAACTTGCTTTCGAACCTCTCCTTGAAGTCTTTCCACGAGATAACAGCTTTTGGAACATTGACTGTGATTGCTTTCCACCAGTACAATGTTGCTCCTTGTAACTGTCGAAAAGCCAATCTACGTTTCAAATGGTCCTCTAGACCCATGTCCTCGAATATCCTCTCACCCTTCATTAGCCAATCTTGCACCTCAATAGCTAATTCTTTTATGATGAAAGGCTTTCCACCCATCTTAGTGTAGTCGCTGCATAACTTACAAAGTCAATTCTAGCGGCTACGGGTTGTTGCCCTGCACCAGCATTTGTGGCTACAGCTGCTCCAGCTAGCAAGACGTTAATAAACTGCTGAAACCTGGCTCCAACATCGAAGTTTGCTCCTCCAATGTTCACGTTGGCATTTGCGTTTGGAGCCGCATTTGCTCCAACGTGCACTTCATCATTACCAGCTGCATCTGTGTTCCACATATTCCCTTGACCTCTAATAGTAGTAGTAATCCTTTCTCCAGCCCCTTGTATTTGTCTCACTAAACCACTTCTATTCATCTTATTTCGTTGTCTGCATGAAGCGAGATCTTATTAGAGATGGTATAAGATTTTGACAAAAGGAACGGAGAGGTACCCATACCAATCTACAACAAACTCTACTCCTACATATACATATGCATACTTATACATATATAATATCTCAGTAACAAATACGTTAGTATATATATACGTATACTCTTTCCCCTTGTTATAACTTTGGAAATTCTGCTTTTGTTATCGCAAACTTTAACTTTTAAGGTTAAGTTTCAAAAACCTAACGCTCTAATACCAAACTGTAATGACCCCGATTTGATAAGGTTGTCACCAAGTCTAGATTTTGGGTTTATTCCGACCACGATGGCCATATGGACCAAACTCGAATCAGGCTTCTTGATTCCAGCCATAGCAGCGTTAAATTTTGTGACGACCTGCTTTGTCTATGTTGAGAGTCATTTAGGCCATTTGGTGTCTTGGTATGAAGTTCCCTACTCCGTTTGGACCAGGAATAGAGGGCATGATCATTAATTTAAATATAGGTACTTACGTTTACTTATTATAGGTAACTAAATTAAGATAATATAAGGAACCAAAGTAAATTGTCTTAGTTACCTAAAGCAACTTATTATAGATACATAAATTACCTAATGTTAGGTGCAAATTTAACTTATAATAACTTTGTGTGTGTACACGCAGTTTAGCAAAATTTTACATGTAGTATTTGTTATTTTTAATAAATGTATTGAGTTTCATTGATGATAAGTTTGTCACCAAGTCTAGATTTTGGGTTTATTTCGACCACGATGGCCATATAGACCAAACTCGGATCAGGCTTCTTGATTCCAACCATAGCAGCGTTAAATTTGTGACGGCCTGCTTTGTCTACATTGAGAGTCGTTAAGGCCATTTGGTATCTTGGTATGAAGTTTCCTACTCCATATAGAAAGGGAGTGGAGGGCATGATCATTTATTTAATTATAGATACTTACATTATCTTATTATAGGTTCCTAAATAAAGATAATATAGGTAACTAAAGTAAATTGTTTTGGTTATCTAAAGAAACTTATTATGGGTTCCTAAATTATCTAATTTTAGGGTACCTATAATAAGTGAATATAAGTACCTATATTTAAATAAATGATCATGCCTTCTATTCCCGTTCCATACGGAGTAGGGAACTTCATACCAAGACACCAAATGGGCTTCACGTCTCTCAAGGTAAATAAAGCAGGCCGTCACAAAATTTAACGCTGCTATGGCTGGAATCAAGAATGATCCAAGTTTGGTCCCTATAGCTATCGTGGTCGGAATAAACCCAAAATCTAGACTTGGTGACGACCTTATCATCAATGAAACTCGAGACATTAATTAAAAATAATAAATACTACATGTAAAATTTTGCTAAACTGCGTGTACTCATAGAAAGTTATTATAAGTTAAATTTGCCACTAAACTTAGGTAATTCAGGTACCTATAATAAGTTTCTTTAGGTAACTAGAACAATTTACTTTAGTACCCTATATTATCTTAATTTAGGTAGCTATAATAAGTTAATGTAAGTACCTATACTTAAATAAATGATCATGCCCTTATTCTCGTTCCATACGGAGTAGGGAACTTCATACCAAGACACCAAATGGCCTAAACGAGTCTCAACGTAGACAAAGTAGGTCGTCACAAAATTTAATGCTGCTATGGATGGAATCAAGAAGCCTGATCCGAGTTTCGTCCATATGGCCATCGTAGTCGGAATAAACCTAAAATCTAAACTTGGTGACGACCTTATCATCAATGAAACTCAAGACATTGACTAAAAATAACAAGTACAACATGTAAAATTTTGCTAAATAGCGTGTACACACACAAAGTTATTAGAAGTTAAATTTGCACCTAAATTTAGGTACCTATAATAAGTTGCTTTAGGTAACTAAAACAATTTACTTTAGTTACCTATATTATCATAATCTAGGCACCTATAATAAGTTAATGTAAGTACCTATAGTTAAATAAATGATCATGCCCTCCACTCCATTACTTCTTCCTTCATTACTAAACTCATATCTAAATTGAATAATTGAATTACTATGGACATTTCTAACAGTTATTTCATAAGTTATAACAATATGCTTCGAAATATTCATTAAGTTCTTAAATAAAAAACTCAAGGTTCGGTTGATCGTCTAAATGGTTTAATAATAACTTATCGTAAACTAAAGGAATACACCAATGACTCAAACGGGTTAAATAAATGAAAAATGAAAACATTTACAATACCATAAGCTTCACTTGAAGCCTGAACATTTCCCTTTAAAATTTACTTGCATAACTATGATCAATATCTTCAACCGAAGCTTTTAAATACAGATTTTTTGTCAAAAAGTTGAAGACCCAAAAAACCAACATGTTGAGCCATTTTATTAATGGTTGAATCAATTTTTGAGTCAATCAAAAGTCCAATGTAAGATTCTATAATAAATTCAACAACTGTTAGAAATACTCCTCTTTATTATATAGGACTTTTATAAACTCGAGACATTAATTAAAATTAACAAATACTACATGTAAAAAATTTCTAAACTGCGTGTACATGCACAAAGTTATTATAAATTAAATTTCCACCTAAAATTAGGTAATTAAGGTACCTATAATAAGTTGCTTTAGGTAACTGGAACAATTTACTTTAGTTATCTATATTATCTTAATTTAGGTTAAATTTGCACCTAAAATTAGGTAATTTAGGTACAATGTTCTCAACATAGTAGGGAATAAAGAAGAAGATGAGACTGCCAATGAGGAAGCAAAATAAGAAGAAACAACTGACTTCAAAACTGAAAAGGAGAGTGCTAAAATTGAGAACATTGCTGATCATGTTGAGGATACATTAGTTGGGAATAAAGAAGAAGATGAGGCTACTGATAAGGAAGCAAAACAAGAAGAAACAACTGACTTCAAAATTGAACAAGAGAGTGAAAAAATGGAGAAAATTGTAGGCTATGTCAAGGAGACATTAATGAAGAATAAAGAAGAAGATGAGGATATTGACGAGGAAGCAAAACAAGAAAAAACAATTGACTTCAAAACTGAACAAGGGGATGCTGAAATGGTGACTAAGGAAATGAATATTTCAGTTGACATGAAACATAATGGTAAGGAGGACAATGTTGAAGTCATTGATGCTTCGGTGGAGGTAAAGGTTGAGGAAGATCATGTGGTTTCTACTGAAGTAGAGGTTGAGGAACACATGTAAATTTAAAGTTACACAGCATATAAACAAAACTGTTGCATCTGTCTAAAGGCTATAACTTTTTAGATTTTAAGCTAGTATTATGTAGATGAAAACTTTTTGCATCCTGATACATTTAAATAACACTAAAAATATATAATACATGATCCAGGATTGCTAAGAAATACCTTATGAAGAATGTTTGGTGCACCGACTATGATACCGAGCGTCTCTCTTCTCATGGATATAAGTAGCATCTTCATCCATTTTATAAGTTGGTCCTTGACTAAATCTAGACCAGCTATAGTTGATATTATTTCATTAATCTCCATCAGTGTAGCATCTAACTCATTTGCAGCATTTGAAGTTTGTGCTTGTTGTCTATACAAATATGCATCGGGCTCCATAGAGGTAGCACGCTTGAAGTATCTCTACTGATACCACGTTTCAAGTTGTCAACAAGAACATGGTTTGTTGTAAGTTTCTATATGTTTCTGGAGACAACGAAATTTAAAATTAGGATTAAAGGGCTATGATCTATGTGTAGTGCATATAATTTACCTTTAAAATATCGTATCCAAAATAAATTATCATGCATATAATTTACGGAAAACTAAAAAAATGCTTGAAATAGAACGCAAGATATAAATATATAGTGCATATAATTTACCTTCAAAATTATTGTATACAAATTTGTTTTTGACCAATAATAGCTGACTAAGATCAAATACTCAAGATGTACTTTCCCATTGTTCCAATTTCACATTGAACTATGAAGGGTCATGGTACTAATATCAAAATGGAATGTGAAAAGTCATACATACTCATCACATAACTTGGTTTAATTTTTGATAAATATTAATTAAATTGTTGCACAGATACATCATACCCATGTCCTTTAATCCTGATTTTAAATTTCATTGTCTCCAGAAACATACAATTACTCTTGTCTAATCTCCAAACATCTCCTACAAACCACACATCACTGCACCAAATCATTGCAGCCTTCGGCAATCACCAAATATCAATTCCAACATTGAACACCCCCACTGCAACATTATCATCTTTCCTACAACCACCCAATCAACTGTAAAACAACCTACTACTTGACGGTCTACTGAACGGAATAGTTCCGGGCAAGAGAAAGATTCGAAATTCTATCGCTCCATGAGGGGGAAGCCTTGAAATTGGTTCAAAGACATTTGCAAACTCTCTAACCACACGAACTCGATCTAACTCGTCCAACGCTGCATTAATTGTGAATAGCGAACTATCTGCTTTAGATTTCATCTATGCAAGCGGGTAAAGAATCTGCTTACGACTATTTGGATGCCTTAGTGTCACTACTCTCTCCTTACAATATAATTTAGTGTCGTGCTTACTGAGCTAATCCATACCCAAGATTACCTCGAACTTAATATAGTCAAACACATGAAGATCACATAAAAACATATAGCCCTGCAACTTCATCTCTACGTGTTCGCACTTCAGTCCAACAGTTGCCAACCCGCCAATGGGATTCGCGACTTTCAGAGAAGTAACTAGATATGTCGTGTCAAGTTCAAACAGTACTAAATACAATAAAATGTTTGATATAATAACACTCAAACTATTTATAGGAGAATTTTTTGGAAAATAAAATATAATAAAATACTAAGGTTGTATAATTATACAAAATAAAGACATGTTTTGATTTAGGTAGATGACTCTGATGATATTTTTCCTCATGACAGGCTGGAAAAACAGTAATAACTACAATTCATCAACCATCAAGTAGATTATTTCACAAATTTGATAAACTTATCCTTCTTGGATAGGGAGGTTTGCTATATTTTGGGAAAGCATCAGAAGCTATGTCTTACTTTTCTTCAATTGGATGTTCACCTCTAATTGCAATGAATCCAGCTGAGTTCTTACTAGAACTTGCAAATGGAAACACAAATGATGTATCAATACCTTCAGAGTTGCATGACAGAGTGCAAATGGAAAATTTGAGTAGTGACACCATACATATAAAACCATCTGCAATAGATGTGCATGAGGTAACCCACTTTTCCTTCAGCTGCAATACAAAGAGAATTTGTTCTTTGTTACGCTAAATCTAGAAATACATTATGCAGTTTAAGACACTATTACCTACTACTCATCTTAACTTTAAGGTTTGGATATAGTACGATGATTATAAGGTACTTTATATATATATATGTGTGTGTGTGTGTGTGTGTGTGTGTGTGTGTGTGTGTGGTGCTTTAGTATTATAATCACAAAAATTATTAATCTTTATATAAAATAAACGGAACAGTACTTGGTGGAAGCTTATGAAACTCGGGTTGCTAATAAAGAAGAAAAAAAAAACTATTAATACCTATTCCGATTAGTGAAGAAGTGAAAGCAAAGGTCTCATTAGCAAAAAGAAATTGGGGAGCAAGCTAGTGGGAACAATATTCGATATTATTTTGATGCAAATTGTAACAACCTGATTTTTCTACCAAAGAATTTCCCCAATTTGGGTTAATTACGTCCAAATTAAGTACGCTCTTAAATACCACCATCGTGCTGCTAACTTACATTCAGCAACTTAAGCACAGAAATTTCAAAAATATTAAAAACATTGAAATTATACAATTACATCATTCTGATTTACATAATTCCCTTTCGAATACCCGTTCTGAGAATTTACAATTTCAAAATAACTGGTTGTGTTGATCGATATATGAAGATATCGCCACACCTATATCAGAGTACATAAAATAAAACAAACGATTGCAAACACCCGTCGTTTACAACATAAACATACACAGTGGAAATACAAATAGCTATAGTCCAATGCTGCCTCCGGCACGTCTTCATAAAGTAATAGCATGTCCAAACTATAATCTACCCCAATAATAACTCAGCCTACTCAATTGAGTACCCAAGAATTATTTGGGAAAAGGAATAACAAATGGGTCAGACTTAAAGTCTGGTGTGAATAACAATGCATAAGCAAAATAGTAAATAAAATATTAAGTGAGACCTTGCCACTTTCGTGGAACGGGTTTTTCCCCTCACTTGTATTCACACAATACAATAATATAGACATACAACATATGTACAACCAATGCATGCATCTATATATAACAAGGCAGTCAAGTCGTACTTGACCTTCTCTTCTCCTGTAATCACAATGGATTAGCACATAATAGTATATTAGTATATAATATATGTAAGAGGATCAACATCTCATACTAAACAGTTATACTTGCATTCATTATACTTGGTATAACATAAACATAAGAATCAAACATCTTAGTTATCACAGTTATACATTCAACACATGCAATCAAAATGAATAATAAACTGAATTAGAAGTCATATATCGTAATCAATTCAATTCTACGGTTATTCATTAATGCACTTAGTTTTATTTGGGCTTACCAGTAACCCTACACAATTACCAATTAGTTTTAACAGGCTAACTATTAACCTTACTCTACGTTTTCACAGTTTAGTTTTATACGGGCTAACTAATAACCCTTAGGTCCATTTTAGTTTTATATGGGATTACTAATAACCCTAACCTCAATATTAGTTTTATATGGGATTACCAATAACCCTACACATTTGTACAAAGTAGTTTTAATAGGCTGACTAGTAACCTTACACAGTTTTACCAATTTAGTTTTATATGGGCTGACTAATAACCCTACAGTCCAGTTTAGTTTTCGAACGGGCTAACTAACAACCCTAACATCAATGTTAGTTTTATACGGGCTAACTAACAACCCTAAACATCAATATTAGTTTTATACGGGCTTACAAACAACCCTAAATGTAATGACCCACTATTTTGGACTATTCAAATCGACAATAAAACCACACATGTCTGACTTGAATAATTCAAAACAGTATATTGTAATAAAATTTGGAGCAAATAAAACCAATCGTAGAATCACAGAAACGGATAAATCAGAATACTCGCAGCGGAATTAAAGATAACCATAGTGGTTCATGAAGCCACTACAAACTCAGTCTCAAAACAAGTACAAAATACATAATCTGAAGAAAAAAATTAAAGTTCTGAAACAAGTACAGTAGAAATCCTAAATACACAAGTCTCTAATACATCAGCTGAAACAGAATGACTGAACAGAAATAGATAAAACTAGATAAGCGAATGAACTCTAGAAAACTCTAGCTTCGAAAAGGTAGATCCAAGCTGTGGTACTCAGGCAGACCCGAGCGTAAGAAATAAACACAAACATTTGAGTCAGGACATACATACTTATACAATGTAAACCAACTCAAGTGAACTGTAATATAAGGTACAAGTAACTTAAAGGATGCTTGGGACTGCCCATCCTCTAAGGATCCATTAAACTATTTACTATGTAGTAATTTACGTTATTATAATAATGTCTAATAGTAAAATAAACTTACTTTAAAATAGCGTTAAGGCTTACATTTTTCACCTTAAGACACAATAGTCCCAGTAGTCTATCCAGTACCAGTGCATCTCCAGATTGGGAGATTACACTAAATACTCCACAGGCTACGGGAGAAATCCAAAATCGTACAAGGCACGCTAAGGTAGGTGACACGGCACAACTAGGCAATGCTAGGGTAGATATACCAATTACTATCCAGACTGGTGGTGACGCGTAGCAGCCACAACCGCCCACCTCGAGCCACACTCGTAAAAACAAAGGTGCGCACCAATCAATCACAAAGTAATAGAATGGCATACGAAGAAGTGTGCCTGATAAGAGGAGCTACCTTACTAGCCCGGAATCCCTCCTATTTTAACCACCTTATGCCAACTCAAGGGAGTCGGGTCCATGTATATACCTCAACAGAACGTCGCCACCATCCTACTTCATTCTGGAATCTCCATCGCTTTCACGATTGTTAAAGTGGTTTTCAGTATCGACAAAGAGTATGCCGTTATCTGATCCCGGTCTTTTTAACAATCCAACGTTATTATTACCCGTGGTTATAAGTTTCAAAAGTGGTTTATATTCCAAATCAAAATATTTCATTTAAACGATTTAAATATGAAGTAGTTATCCTTCCAAATCAATTATTCAATTTCCAGGATTTCAGCAATTTCTTAGCTCATTACTTCAATTTAAAACTTTCAAAGCATTGAAATTTCAAAACTGCAGCACTTATAAAGTGATGCAGTAGGTATATTTGGTATATATCAAAAACATAGTTCAAATTCAGAAACTGCAGCACTTCAGAAGTACTGTTATAGGTTTATTTAGTAATTTTAGCACCTAGTTCAAATTTTCAGAAACTGCAAAACTTCAGAAATGCTGTCATAGGTTCATTAAGTAATTTCAACACATTGTTCAAATTTTCAGAAACTGCGGCACTTTAGAAATGCTGTTATAGGCGTCTTTAGTATATTCAAGCCATAGTTCACATTTTCAGAAACTACAGGACTTCAGGAATGCTTTTATAGGTATCTTTAGTATATTCAAGCCATATTTCATATTTTCCACAGCATTTCTGAATCGCTATAATTTCTGTTATACATTTTAAAACAATATATCTTCACTTTTTCTCATTTTTAACCTGTCTAACTTATTCCACTTTCCAAAAAAAATTATTGGGGTACTAATTAACTTATAAATTTTAATAAAATAACATTTATTAATGAATATCCAATTTAAATTAAAATTCATTTGTTAAGTCAATACTTTATAATTTGCTTAACTTTTATTTCAACCAATAACTTAATATTTTATTTAACATACTCATCTCCTAAAAAATTAAATTTCCATTTATTTACTTAACTTAAAATTTCCATTTAAAAACAAATTCCCAATTTCAAGTAAGTCATCTTTTCAAAATACACCTTTCCTTTTAATAATTTATACATTTTTAACTTATAGAAAAATCACTATAAATTTCATTTAAATTATCTAAATCCAATTTAAATTAAAATTTCATATTTTTATATTTAAAAATACTTATAAATTTCATAATATATATATACATATATATTTAACCACATGTTTGTATAATATTTTCTAACCTAGGTTAAGTGATACAGATAATATATCATTTCAATCCGTAATTTAAAAAGAAAAAATCCAGGTTCTATCATTTCAAACCCACAATCCCAAGCAAATCAAATACAATAAAAATAATTCGAGCCTATCATTTCAGCCCATAATGATTTTTCCTTATTCTAAAGTCCGTTCGGGTATGTATCATTTCAACCCATAGTGATAAGGAAACTTGCAATGTGAGATACAGACATAAAATAGCAGTATATCATAAAATATTATAACAGATGATGTAACAGGTAGAAAATCAGGTTATACATCATATAAACAGATCACAGGCATGTATGAACATAGAATATCAATTATTACATATTCACTTGTTATCATTTCACAAACATATAAGTACGGAATGTCTGGCGTGAATAACTCACCTTTTTGAAGCTAGAGATCACTTCAAAACGAAAAAATCCACACTCCGCAAAGCACGAGAAGGCACGATAAGATTCGAGAAGAAGTAACAACCAAATTCAGGTTTTTCAATCAAATAAATAAAAAATATATAAATATATGATTTAACACAAAGTAAATCAAAACAATATAAAACATGAATAAATTTGAAACAAATATGAATTCAATCAACAAGTGGGCTTGGCCACATCACCTATAGGCTCAACCATCACCATATTTTGCTCGGCCATGATGTATAGAGGCAAGCTAGGCTCAATCATGAAGTCACAAGGCACGGCCATGGGTTAAAGAAGGGAAGGCAAAGCAAGTAGAGGCAAGGAAGGGGTGCATATAGGCTATGCTAGGGTTTTAAATTTGATTTGGTGATGGATCTTTGTTTATGGCTCATGGCCTTAGTGTGGGGAAGATGATGGTCAGTCATGGAGGAGGTGGAGAGGAGATGAGGTTGGAATTATGGTGGAGGCCGAGCATATGAAGAAGAAAAAAGGAAAAAATAAAGGAAAAGAGGAAAAAGAAAGAGGAGTGAAGCCATGGAACTTACAGTATTTTTCTATGGATGCACATGAATTTGAGATGAGATACCTTTCTTTTTTTTACGTGAACTGATAGGGTAGGAGGCGACTAGGATTTTGCAATACACGGCCAAAAATTGTGAACGTCTGTGGTAGGAAATAAAGAGTGTAGGCTATATAAAGGCAAAAAATAAACAATGTAACGTATGCCCAATTAAAACAAAGTAACACATGTCTAATTGATTTTTTTCCTAGCTATTAAATAAAAGGAATACAAAAGAAACATCCAATAAATAAAAATAAAGTCTATGCAAAAAAAAAAATAGAAAATAACATAAATAGATGGACATAGGAAAATATAGGATAAAACACAGAAATTAATTGCTTTTAAAACGCTGTATGTTATCCAATTTACAAAGTATAAATAAGAATTTAATGAAATGAAAAGCATAACGGATATTAGAATTATATCCAGTTTCAAATTAAAAGATTAGAATTTAAAATTTTAAAATTTCAAATTTCAAAGAAAAGTCAAAGTTTGACCAAAATATAAAATTTCCAAAAATTGTTTATTTTATTGTATTTGGGAAAATAATTTATAAACAACTTCAAAATTATATTGGAAAGTTTTAAATTTTCAAATTTTAAATAATTAAACATTAAGGTTTTCAAATAAATTTAAATTTAAAAATATTTACAGAATTTTGGGTTGTTATACTTTCCCCCACTCAAAATCTTTCATCCTCGAAAAGGAACAAAACAAGGAAAACAAAGAAAGATAAGATAGCAAAGTAAAAGTACCTAAAACAAACAATTCCAAATTTGATGCACATATACTCTCCTCCATCTCCCAGGTACAATCCCGATCATCCGTGCTCCACTGCACTTTGACTAGGTTGATAGATTTCGTTCTTAGCTGCTTCGTATCTCGATCGACGATACGGAGTGGCTTCCTCTCAACAGTCAAATTAGGCTCAATATCCAAACTATCAAGAGTAGTAGACTGGATAATCAAAGATGGATCATGAAGATATTGACGAAGATGTGATATATGGAATACATTATGCACTCCATAAAATTTCTCAGGCAAATCCAGAGTATAAGCTAGAGAACCAATCCTTTCCACAACGGAAAGGACCAACAAACCTAGGAGCAAGCTTCCTTCTCCGACCAAACCGAATCACATTCCTTAAAGGAGAGACCTTATGGTAAACCAAATCGCCAATAGCAAACTCCAAACTGCTCCTACGCCGATCGACGTTCTTCTTCTGCCTATCCTGAGCAATCCTCATCTTCCACTTAATCTCCTCAACCTTTTCAGAAGCCTCCAAAATAATATCAGGACCAAGAACCAAACGATTACCAGATTCAATCCAGCAAGACAGAGATCTACATGGTCTTCCGTAAAGAGCTGCAAACGAAGACATTTCAATGCTTGCCTGAATTCAAAGATGAATGAGATAGACAAAAAACTAAGACAAGATTGAAATAGAAGACTGGAAATATACCTGATAACTATTGTTATAGGTGAGTTCAACAAAATGGAGATGATCTTCCCAAGATCCTCCATAATCCAGAACACAAGCACGAAGAAGGTCCTTTAGAATCTGATTCACTCTTTCCGTTTGACCGTCGGTCTATGGATGGTAAGCAGTGCTCAGATTCAGACGAGTACCCAAAGATTCTTGAAAAGCTTTCCAAAACTGACTGGTAAAGACAAGATTCCGACCACAAACAATGCTGATAGGGACACCGTGAAGACGAACAATCTCCCTCATGTAAATCTTAGCCAGACTGGAAGCAGAACGGGTAGGCTTGATCGGAATAAAATCAGCGAACTTGGTCTGTCTATCCAGAATAACCAAATACTCTCATTATCCCTACTAGACCTTGGCAACCCATCAATAAAATCCATGGAAACCTGTTCCCATTTCCAGTTGGGAACCTCAAGGGGCTGCAACAAACCAGGGGCTGCAACAAACCAGGGGCTGCAACAAAGATAGAGATATCTCGCCTCATACATGTCCATCAATAAAGCTTCTTCATATCTTGACATATCTTCGTCACACCAGAATGAATAGATAGTCTGGATCAATGATGTTCCCGAAGTAACTCTTGCCTCAATCCATCAACATTCGAGACATAAATCCTATTATTAATCCTTAAAATCCCTTTATCATCGATCTGAGCTCCACTACCATCAGAACTACTACCACCAACTCTACTCCGAACACTCTCCTTAATCAATCTGATAATCCTATCCTCATTCTGCTTAGCAATGATACGATCCAAAAGAGGAGAAGAAGAAACAACAAGCTGACACAACATGGCCTTCTCCTACTCAAAGCATCAGCTACAACATTAGCTTTCCTAGGGGTATAGCTAATGTCAAGATTATAAGAAGTAAGGAACTCAAGCCATCGAACCAGCCTTTGTTGAATATGCGATTATATGATTTTTGTTTGATGATAATAAACATATATATATATATATATTCATTTAAATGTATTTGTTAATGTACTATTTTATTTTTCATAGATTAAATAAATATTTGCTGAATAAAATAAATAACACAAAATTTGAATTCAAACAGAAATTTTATTCAAACAAATATTTATTATAATTTTTGAATAGTTCAAATTTCAACCTCTCACTATATATACACACAACTTCAATTACAATACAATTTTGATTACATCACAATTCACATTTACATTTGACCTCACTACATATCACTCATTCACTCAACTCGTATTTTATCTTCAACTTCATTCCAAATTGAATCCAGCATCTGAGCAATCTGCAAAAATATACACTGACGTAGTAAAATTGAAAAGGAAAAATTTTTGCAGTATAAAATAAAATGTGAATTTTGAAAATAATATTTGCCTCGGTTATTTGGGTTGTTCGTCATCATTTAATTTTGAATTCATCATACACGAACAGCTTGTGACATGCACAGTGTATCACTGTACATGCCACAAAGTCGTGCACACCGATATACACTTGATAAAATTGCAGGGACAGGTGAGTACAAGGTCAAACCCAAATCAAAAGCCGGGTTCAACTCAAGTGCAATAAAAATAATGTCACGACACGAGCACAAGGTCAAACCCGAAGTTGGATTCAACACTGGTGCAGTCCAAAAATATGAGTACAATAAAATGATCAAAACAACTGTACATGAACACTTGCAACAGAAGAAGGCCAGAGTACAGGCAAAATGAAAACAGGCTAGAGGAATCACAGTGCAATGAAGGTTACAAGGAAATACAACACATATATACATACATAGATGTATGTATACACATGGTAGCTGAAACAAATGGCTCAAACTCAACTACAACCAGATTTCATGAAACCAGAGTAGTTCAACTGCATGAACACACAACTCAGAGGCATGAAGCAATACAAAGGCAGTTCAGTAATCAAGTGAACACAATACAGCAATGAACCAAGACCAAATTCAAACCAACCTCGACCAAAATCCAAATATACAAATGCAATATGAACCAAACAGTGCACAAAGGAAGTGGTACAAACTACATGAAGACAATGCACAAACATATGTATACATACGCACACACACATGTATACATACATGTAGTGACAGCAAAACTCAAACCAGCCATGATATGGAAGCAAACCTGACCAGTTCAGGTTAAAGCAAGAAAGTACACATGAAGCTAGTAGTGCAACAGGTCAGGGAAGCAAACAAGTGCATCATATAAACTAGATGACCAGATGTCCAGAGTCTAGACCCAAAGCAACTCGAGCTAGTTAATTGAACCAGCTCTCAAGTCCAGATGACACAAAATATGAAAACAATGAACCAATACAATGTGAACTAGCTCGAATGTAAGTGCATACCATACATATATATATAGAGTTGGCACAATACAAACATAAAGACTGCAATATACTCAAATGGACATGACTCAAAACATCATCGTTGAAGACGAGAAGAATCAAGTCAAGACTATACAAAACCAAATGAACAGACTATGTCAACATGAAGAAGACTCAAAGACACAACAGAATGAAAGTGTACAAACAGTGATGAATGCAGATACAACATGCATCAGATTAGGTCAAAGTAAACCGAGATCAGCCATGACCAGAAAGAAGCCAAAGCTAATGAACACCAAGTGATACAACAGTTCAGTGAACAAGTAAAGCACATTTGTTTATATGTGTAAATATATATTACAAGTTCAAGCTGTAGGTCAAAGCATAAAATTAAAGTGGGCAATGTCAACAGGATCATGTAACAGTTTTTTTAAAAACATCATCAAACATTATCACGTAATCAAAGCAATGCCAAAGTCGAGTATGCTACAGAATAATCATGCCAAAGCCATGGAACAGTAAAACAAAGTCAAAGCCGATGTCAATAGAGCAAAGTCAGGAAGGTTCAAAAATGACCGAAGTCAATCTACAAGCATCAGAAGAAGCCGTGGGTCAAAAATCAAAATACCAAAATCAACACCGTAGTAGCCAAGAAATCAAAATCAACACCGTGTCAATCAAGAAATCATAAATATACGAAATTGATAAAGTCGGAATCAATCTCAAGCATCCAAGCAACATCGACCTACCGAGCAAGATAAATTGACGAATTCAAATGATTATATACGAACGAAAATGTAGGAATTCGACTTCTATAAATCCCATTCATCATCGGCAGTTTTAATCATCGAGTTCAAGTATTCAAACCAGAGAGAAAAAGCATAAATTACATACCGGAATCAAAGTCGAACTCAATCAAATAGAACCAGCCGAAAGCATCTCAAGAGACGATCAATTGACAGAGTAAGGAAATCTAAATCAATTACTCGATCGATCTAACTAAAGTCGACGTCTTCAAATTTGTTCAAAACCCTAATTTTTAATCAGAGAGGAACGAACGAGAACGAACAGGAAGCCACCTTTTTTCACAAGGAAGCGGACCGATAAAATAAAGGGAATAATATTTCAAATTAGGCTGGCCTTTTCTTTAGTGTTGGTTTATAATAAAAGGCTTATAATTAGGGTTTTGTTTTTTGTTTTAAATTGTGTTTTCCATTTTAACCGTTGTAATTTCTAGTCGTGTGACTAAGGGACAAACTACGTGGCGCAGTTTGAGAATTCGCAACTCAGTGGCTGAGTTGTGGCAGGGTTTTGAGCGTAGAGTTAGGTTAGTCAATAGCGGGTGTCGCGAGTTTACGTGTGTAAGCGTGTGACTACTTAATTTCTAGTAGAAACCTTGGAGGCAGCACATAGGCAGTTTTTTGCCGAAGCTGGGTAAATTCCGTGTCGTTCTATTTCTGCATTTATTCTGCTATTATCCGTGCTGCTATTATTTTGATATATCTGTGTTGAAATTATAAGCTTCTGCAATAATATTTATAATTAATAGTATCATCCTATTCACCCCTCCTCTAGGGTGAAATCGATCCTACGGCCTTGATTCAAGTCCTTTTGGGTGAAGATATATTTCAAAGACCGATGATCAGTGAATCAAACTTAGCACCCAAAAGATGATGCCTCCAAAGCTTCAAGGCAAAAACCACAGCAAGCAACTCCAAGTCATGAGCCGCATAATTGGCCTCATGGGTCTTCAACCAACGACTAGCACAAGCACTGACCTTCCCATCCTGCATTAGAATAGCTCCTAAACCCTCACGACAAGCATCAGTGTATACTGTTAATGCCTCATTTCCGTTCAGAACGGTAAGCACTGGTGCGGAAGTAAGCTTACGCTTCAACTCACTGAATGCATCTTTACACTTATCATCCCAAATAAACTTAGCATTCTTTCAAATTAAAGCAGTGAGAGGTGCAGAAATCCGAGCAAAATTCTCAATGAATCTTCGGTAGTAACCGATAAGGCCCAGAAAACTTCGAATATCAGTTGGAGTCCTAGGAGTTTCCCAATCCTATAACAGAATAGGGAGAAATAAGGACCATAGAAAAGATCGAATGATCAAATTACAGAAGAGAATAAAGGGAAGACTTACATTGATCGCAGCGATCTTGACTGGATCAACAGAAACTCTATTACTGAAAACAATATGTCCAAGGAATCGGATTTCATCTCTCCAGAAGTGGCATTTAGAGAATTTAGCCTTTAACTGATGATTTCTAAGAGTCTCCAAAATAAATTTCAAATGGGATTTATGTTCTTCCTCAGACTTGGAGAATACAAGAATATCATCAACAAAGACTAGAACAAATTTATTAAGCATGTCCCCGAAAACACGATTCATCAAATCAACAAAGAAAGCAGGAGCATTAGTCAAAACGAAAGGCATGACTAACCATTCATAAAACCCATTCTCAGTGCAGAAAGCAGTTTTGGGAATGCTTTCCTCTGCAACTCTGAGCTGGTGGAAACCTGTGGCAAGATAAAGCTGAGAGAAAACAGTAGCTCCATAGAGCTGATCAAACGTATCATTAATGCGAGGCATAGGATATCCGTTCTTCATAGTGAGCTTGTTCAACTCCCTATAATCAACACACATCCTTAAAGAACCATCGGACTTGGTGATGAAAACCACCACCGCTCCCCATTCTAAATAGCTTGGTCTGATCAGACCCTTGGAGAACAAGTCCTGAATTTACTTCCTTAACTCAACCTTCTCACGGGGTGCCATTCTTTTGAGTGGAAGAACGACAGGTCGAGCTCTAGAAATAAGATCAATACGAAAATCAATTTCCCGTTTAGGAGGTAAAGAGGCGACCTTCCCAAATACATCAGGATATAATTTGACCACATGAGTCGAGTCAAGATCACCAGGAGGTGAATCAAGAGAATAAATCAAGATGCCAGCATTATCCTGGGGCAAACTACACTGAATCACCAAAGAATTTCCAAGATCATCCTTAAGAGAAATAGTTCGGGAACTTTGGGAGATAAAGGCATCATGCCTCTCCAGCCAATCACCTTCAAGCAATATATCAAAGGCATCAAAACCCAAAACATAGAAATCACCACTGAAACAGTGCTCAAAATAGAGAAGCTTCACTTGCTTACAAATCCTACTAAGATTTGCAGGACCACCAATAGGATTTGAAACACATAAAGGCACATGAGCAAATTAGGACAAAAGACGATGCTCGAATTTATTGGAAAGATCCAAAGAAATAAAGCTATGGGAAGCTCCAGTATCGAATAAAACACGAACATGAGATTTAAACAAAGTAAAAGTGCCCAGAAGTGTACCTTGGTTATCACTAGGAGCAGGAGAAGGAATAGGTGCAGGCGCAAGCGGTGGAGCTGGAGAAGATGTATAAGTAACCGCAAACATACCCGATGACTTGCCCTTCTTCTTAGTAGGGCAGTCCTTCTTGAAATGGCCAGGCTGCAGACAAATGTGGCAGAGATCGCGTCTGGTCAGCTGAGCTGGAGGAATAGCTTCACCACCCAAAGTAGGACAGCTATTAGCATAGTGTCCCTTCTGATTGCATCTGTAGAAAGTAATGGAAGATAGATCGATCGTCTGCCTCTGAGATGAAGAAGATGATACCAACCCTGGAGTCTTGTTCTGATTCCCCTTCCGATGGTGAAAATGGGGCTTTCTCTTCCTAGGATTGCCATAAGAAGACTGAGATGAAGTAGACTGAGCAGCTGGAGGATCCCTAGAAGTAGGATTTTCGTATCTAATGGCCATATCCATTAAAGTGGTGACAGGACTATGCACATGGGATATGAGACGATCATAGTACTCCGGGCGTGCACCAGCAGTAAACTTCTCATTTTTCTTGAGAGGATTGTCGATCAGATTGAGGCCAAACTTAGAAAGTTCATTGAACTTCCTCTCATATTCAAAAAAAGACATATCACCCTGCTTCAAATCCATGTATTCCTGATACAACTGAGACTTTCCTGCCTCGGGCATCCATTTTACAAGAAAAACGTCCCTAAAGCACGATAAAGAGTATAAGACAAATTTCAAAAGAGAAACTGAACCTAATTCAAGAAAAACAGAAGATGATACCTAAATTACTCTCAAGAGATGTCAGCCTTAGCGGTGTGAGCTGTAACAGTCTCCCACCAATCCAAAGCTGTTCCTTTCAATTGCCAAGCTGCCAACTGACGCTGCTGGGCATTAATGATCTCAAGACCGAAGAAGATTATCTCCAAATCCTTTAACCACTGTTGAGATTCAATGATGCTCTCAGATCCTGTGAACTTGGTGCCACCAAGCTCGGTGTATTCCTTACAAAGCTTTGTGAGCCTGACTGGTGCAGCAGGCTCAGGAATTGGGGCAATATCGCGTCTCCTACCTCTTGCATTCCTACGATCCATCTTGAAAAATCAAGAATGAATTTTAGGATAGAGGAAATTGAGAAACAAGACAGGATTAGATTAGATAAGATGTAACGGGAATTGAATATCCCGAACAAAGAAATTACTAACAAGATGGATAAGGGAAAGAAGGACATTAGGAAAAATTGACTTTAAAACAAGAAAAGCTTTTATATTAAAATACTCTTTAAAATCCTTTGAAAATCATTCGAAAAATCATTTTATACTTTAAAATATGTTCTCTCACAAATAATGGATTCTAAGATTGATTTCACTCATTCTAGGGTATTTCTACCCTATCTCTAATGAGTTTTTGCTCCGCAGGCTAAGATTTGCCTAAACCAAAGCTCTGATACCAACTGTAATGACCCACTATTTTGGATCATTCAAATCGACAATAAAACCACACATGTCTGACTTGAACAATTCAAAACAGTAGACTGTAATAAAATTTGGAGCAAATAAAACCAATCACAGAATCAAAGACACAGATAAATCAGAATACTCACAGCGGAATTAAAGATAACCATAGTGATTCATGAAGCCACTACAAACTCAGTCTCAAAACAAGTACAAAATACATAGTCTGACAAATAAATACAGTTCTGAAACAAGTACAGTAGAAATCCCAAATACATAAGTCTCCAATACATCAACTGAAACGGAATGACTGAACAGAAATAGATAAAACTAGATAAGCAGATGAACTCCAGAAAACTCTAGCTTCCAGAAGGTAGATCCAAGCTGTGGTACTCAGGCTGACCCAAGCGTAAGAAACAAACACAAACACTCGAGTCAGGACATACATACTTATACAATGTAAACCAACTCAAGTGAACTGTAATATAACGTACAATTAACTTAAAGGATGCTTGGGACCGCCCTTCCTCTAAGGATCCGTTAAACTATTTACTATGTAGTAACATATGCTATTATAATAATGTCTAATAGTAAAATAAACTTACTATAAAATAGCGTTAAAGCTTTACATTTTCCACCTTAACACATAATAGTCCTAGTAGTCTATCCAGTATCAACGCATCTTCAGATCGGGAGACTACCCTAAATACTCCATAGGCTACGGGAGAAATCCAAAATCGTACAAGACGCGCTAGGGTAGGTGACACGGCACAACTAGGTAATGCTAGGGTAGATATACCAATTACTATCCGGACTGGTGGTGACGCGTAGCAGCCACTACCGCCCACCTCGAGCCACACTCCCAGAATCAAAGGTGTGCACCAATCAATCACAAATTAATAGAATGGCATACGAAGAAGTGTGTCCGATAACAGGAGCTACCTCACTAGCCCGGAATCGCTTTTGTTTTAGCCACCTTATGCCAACTCATGGGAGTCGGGTCCACGTATATACCTCAACAGAACGTCGCCACCATCCTACTTCATTCTAGAATCTCCACCGCGTTCACGGTTGTTAAAGTGGTTTTCGGTATCGATAGAGAGCATGCTCATATCTGATCCCGGTATCTTTAACAACCCAACGTTATTATTACCCGTGGTTATAAGTTTCAAAAGTAGTTTATATTCCAAATCAAAATATTTCATTTAACCTATTTAAATATGAAGTAGTTATCCTTCCAAATCAATTATTCAATTTCCAGGATTTTAGCAATTTCTAAGCTTATTAGTTCAATTTTGACATTTCAAAGCATTGAAATTTCAAAACTGCAGCACTTGTAAAGTGCTGCGGTAGGTATATTTAGTATATATCAAAAACATAGTTCAAATTCAGAAACTGTAGCACTTCAGAAGTGCTGTTATAGGTTTATTTAGTGATTTCAGCACCTAGTTCAAATTTTCATAAAATGCAGCACTTCAGAAATGCTGTCATAGGTTCATTAAGTAATTTCAATACATAATTCAAATTTTCAGAAACTGCAGCACTTCAGAAATGCTGTTATAGGTATCTTTAGTGTATTCAAGCCATAGTTCATATTTTCAGAAACTATAGCACTTCAGGAATGTTGTTATAGGTATTTTTAGTATATTCAAGCCATAGTTCATATCTTCCACAGCATTTCTAAACCGCTATAATTTCTGTTGTACCTTTTAAAACAATATATCTTCACTTTTTCTTATTTTTAACCTATCTAACTTATTTCACTTTCCAAAAATTTTTATTTGGATATTAATTAACTTATAAATTTCAATTAAATAACATTTTATTAATAAATATCCAATTTAAATTAAAATTCATTTGTTAAGTTAATACTTTATAAATTGCTTAACTTTATTTCAACCAATAACTTAATATTTTATTTAACATACTCATCTCCTAAAAAAATAAATTAAATTTCCATTTATTTACTTAACTTAAAATTTCCATTTAAAAACAAATTCCCAATTTCAAGTTAAGTCATCATTTCAAAATACACCTTTCCTTTTAATTCTTTATACACTTTTAACTTATAGAAAAATCACTATAATTTTCATTTAAATTATCTAAATCCAATTTAAATTAAAATGTCATATTTTTATATTTAAAAATACTTATAAATTTCAGAATATATATATATATATATATATATATATATATTTAACAACGGGTTTGTATAATATTTTCTAACCTAGGTCAGGTGATACAGATAATATACCATTTCAATCCGTAATTTAAAAAGGAAAAATCCGGGTTCTATCATTTCAAACCAACAATCCCAAACAAATCAAATACAATAAAAATCACTTGAGCCTATCATTTCAGCCCATAATGATTTTTCCTTATTCTAAAGTCCATTTTTTATATCATTTCAACCCGTAGTGATAAGGAAACTTGCAGTGTAAGATACATAAATAAAATAACAATATATCATATAATATTATAACAGACGATGTAACAGGTATAAAATCAGGTTATACATCATATAAACAGATGACATGCATGTATGAACATAGAATATCAATTATTACATATTCACTTGTCATCATTTCTAGAGATCAATTCAAAACAAAAAAATCCACACTCCACAAAGCACGAGAAGGCACGATAAGATTCGAGAAGAAGTAACAACCAAATTCAGATCTTGTAATCAAATAAATAAAACAAATATAAATATATGATTTAACACAAAGTAAATCAAAACAATATAAAACATGAATAAATTTGAAACAAATATGGATTCAATCAACAAGTGGGCTTGGCCACATTACCTATAGGCTCAACCATCACCATATTTTGCTCGGCCATGATGTTTAGAGGCAAGCTAGGCTCGGTCATGAAGTCACAAGGCACAGCCATGGGTAAAAGAAGGGAAGGCAAATCGAGTAGAGGCAAGGAAGGGGTGCATATAGGCTAGGCTAGGGTTTTAAACTTGATTTGGTGATGGATCTTTGTTTTATGGCTCACGGCCTTGGAGTGGGGAAGATAATGGTCGGTCATGGAGGAGGTGGAGAGGGGATGAGGTCAGAATTATAGTGGAGGCCTAGCATATGAAGAAGAAAAACAAAGGAAAAAATAAAGGAAAAGAGGATAAAGAAAGAAGAGAGAAGCCATGGAACTTACAGTATTTTTCTTAGGATGCAAATGAATTTGAGATGAGATACTTTTCTTTTTTTACGTGAATTGATAGGGTAGGAGGCAGCTAGGGTTTTGCAATACACGGTTGAAAACTGTGAACGACTATTGTAGGAAATAAAGAGTGCAGGCAATATAAAGGCAAGAAATAAACAATGTAACGTATGCCCAATTAAAACAAAGTAACGCATATCTAATTGATTTTTTTCCTAGCTATTAAATAAAAGATATACAAAAGAAACATCCAATAAATAAAAATAAAGTCTATACAAACAAACAAAATAGAAAATAACATAAATAAATGGACATAGGAAAATATAGAATAAAACACAGAAATTAATTGCTTTTAAAGCGCAACATGTTATCCAATTTACAAAGTATAAATTAGAATTTAATGAAACGAAAAGCATAACGGATATTAGAATTATATACAGTTTCAAATAAAAAGATTAGAATTTAAAATTGAAAATTTTAAAATTTCAAATAAAATCAAAGTTTGACCAAAATATAAAATTTCCAGAAATTGTTTATTTTATTGTATTTGGAAAAATAATTTATAACAACTTCAAAATTACATTGGAAAATTTCAAAATTTCAAATTTTAAATAATTAAACATCAAGGTTTCCAAATAAATTTAAATTTAAAAATATTTACAAAATTTTGGGTTGTTACACTAAACATCAGTATTAGTTTTATACGGGCTTACTAACAACCCTAAACATATTCGTGATCTTGATTCCAACCCATGAGTATTCTTTATAAGTTGATGAGCGTCCTCATCCAGTCTCACGCATTGCACTTTAACACATCGGAGGATACGTTACACGTTCCACCTCTAAGTTTCACAACGGAGGTTACATAACACATTCCACCTCTAAGTTTCATATTATTTGCCATGTGCAATTAAGACCGTTGACCTACGGGATTCTGGGCTGAATTCCCCGACCCAAGTAAAGCTCGGTGTCAGTCAATAGAATCGATTCCTCCTTTTACTCATGGTTGGTTTAACTTATCAAGTCACTTTGCATTGATCAGATGTTACATCCTTAACTCACAGGATCTCTACGGGATCAGTTGCGATGTAACGTCACGATTATTTACATACTCACAATTTTAGTGGCTCTTGGCTGGTATTATTGTAATAACAATACCGATCAATTTAAAGCAAGTAAATAGATAACAGTAAACTTGGAACAGTTAACTTGGCACTTGATATAACAATTTAATTGCATATTAATCACACATTCACAGTTATGTGATATTGTTTCTCACTCGAGTAGTATTCAGTAACTTACTACTCCACTCATATGGGTCAATACACGTAACAATAATATTTGTTTCATTGTGACGATAGATCGCTTTCTAGGTTCTTTACCGCCCATACACCAAGAATAAGCGAGCGTCCTATCAGCCACTCTACCTCGTATTATTGTTTTATCGTCAACATCACACAAGCATCAACAATAAAGCAATCAACAGATATAAGTATCGATCATCTCGTAACATTTATCGTGTGATTTTATCAGTTATTTACAGCTAAATAACATATGCAAACATCAAGAATTTAATTCGTTCTATTTTAACAATTTATAGATATTAAATTCCTTAATAAATAATCAGATATTTATTTTAATATCACAACATTGTTATACTCGTCTTATTTGCCTCTTTAACTCGATATAATTCGTATCGAATAATTTATTGTGTCATTTTAATCAATTTTAACGTTAAGTTCAAACGTTGATATGATCGTTCCAAAACAGTTTAAAATGTATCTATGACCATTGGCAATTGCAAATATATCAATTATATATTTTTCTTGGTATATTTTATAATGATTTTTCGTAGCGAACATTCGTTCAAACGAACCATTATCTCATCGGGTTAATTTAAATCCATCCTAACTACCTCCGCATATATTAATAGGCCTCATCGGTTAAAAACAAATATCCGCAAATATATGTATTCTCATCGGGTTAAAAATTTAACATGCTCTAATCAGCACACTAAGCGTTCACATCAGCAAGAATCCTCTTCGGATTCCTTCAAGCCCAAATCTAATAATCAAACCAGGGCCCGCCTCATAATATAAAATCCTTCACCATATTCCTTATCGGGTTGTTTAACTTTTCAACCCGTTAATCCAATCAGCCCATCCCCAGGAAGAAATAAATCTCGTAATTCCTTTTTTTTCCCTCTTCATTAATTCCCCCTTCCTCTCCTTTCTTAACGCGATTTTTCTTCTCCATAACTCCTGCCGTGCTAAACGTCGATCAAAACTTCACTTCCTCCGCCTCTACCAATTTCCTAACCCTCTATTTCTTATCGCGTCCCATACAAGACTCCTCTTACTCCTCGCAAATCTCATCGCTTACCTGATGAGGCCCAGATCGGCAAATTTCCGATATGGAGCTAACTGACCTCACCCCATTTCATTACATCCCCGTCCACTCCTATCAGGCCTTAATTTCTCCTCAATAACTTCGAACGGTTATATCATGGCGATGAGAAATTTTCTGTAGCCCTGGTCGGAATTCGTGAACAATCTAGGGAAAGTTGGGGTTTAGGAGGTTGGTCGTCCGATCAGGTACCCTTGTTGGCTGAAAATTTTCTATGAGTGGTGATTTTTATTTATCGCGATGAGGCTTTGGTAGTTCTTGTGGCATTGCAGTAGTCTGATCGAATTTGCGTCGATCAGCGTATGATCTGAGGACATATACAACAGATGCTGGAGTGCTTGTGAGAAAATCTGGACGGAAGGAGTGACTAGAATTTGGAATTTTAGAAAGGAGTGGAGAGTTTTTCATCGCACATTCGCGATGAGGGTTTTGACATGAAGGATGCCCCGATCAGACTTAATTGTTCTGATGGGTTAAGGCGATGAGAATTTCTCATCGGTCAAGAGTTTGATTGGGTTTACATTGGGATTTTTCTTTTTTGATGGCCTCATTTCTTTCGCGATGAGGCAGACACAGGTCAGCGGTTTGATATATGATCCAATGGTTTAGATGGAGTCATCTAAGTCCAAGGTCAACGCAGCATAAAAGATGGATGAGGTGTCGATTATTCGTTCGTCAGGGGTGCTACTGGCCTGCACTTATACAATTATGAAGACAATTTGAATATTGCCTAATTCATTCTTTGTACCCTCAGCTGGTATAATTAATACTAGTATAACCATACAACGGTGGAGAAACCGACCATTCGATTGTATAACTTTGATAAGAAATATACATTTGAATTTTTGCAACATACTTCACTGATGAGTCTTGAGCAATTTAAAGCAATTCGATGAGCGACTTGAATTGATCTTAAGCAGTTTGGTCCCAGCTTTAAGCCATGCCTAGTTATATAGCTTTATCTTGCGATGATAAAGGTGTCAAAGTATAGGATAAATAAAGATGTGGAGTGAATGAAAGTGAAAAGAGCAACAGCTGATAGGAGTGTTTTAAGTGCTAAAAAGAGTAGCAGGAACAAAAGGATCTCATGTGTGAAAAGCCAAAGAAATGAAAAAATTAACGATGTGTTAGTTGAAATTACAAGGGAAAAAGAGTCGCAAAATGTATCGGTGTAAACAAGATGGTTATTTAGTCCCAAAATGCGACAGAAATTCCCTGATCATGACCAAGGTTCTTGCAAATGCAAAAATATCAAAGAGTCGCAAAAAATTTCGATGTAAAATAGATTGTATAAATTTCAACCCCAAAATGCAATCAAAAATTGTAACGAGAATATAATGTAGTGCTTGGTTTATCCTTTTTGGTTTATCCTTTCATATACAACAGATGCTGGAGTGCTTGTGAGAAAATCTGGACGGAAGGAGTGACTAGAATTTGGAATTTTAGAAAGGAGTGGAGAGTTTTTCATCGCACATTCGCGATGAGGGTTTTGACATGAAGGATGCCCCGATCAGACTTAATTGTTCTGATGGGTTAAGGCGATGAGAATTTCTCATCGGTCAAGAGTTTGATTGGGTTTACATTGGGATTTTTCTTTTTTGATGGCCTCATTTCTTTCGCGATGAGGCAGACACAGGTCAGCGGTTTGATATATGATCCAATGGTTTAGATGGAGTCATCTAAGTCCAAGTCAACGCAGCATAAAAGATGGATAAGGTGTCGATTATTCGTTCGTCAGGGGTGCTACTGGCCTGCACTTATACAATTATGAAGACAATTTGAATATTGCCTAATTCATTCTTTGTACCCTCAGCTGGTATAATTAATACTAGTATAACCATACAACGGTGGAGAAACCGACCATTCGATTGTATAACTTTGAAAAGAAACATACATTTAAATTTTTTGTTAATATTACTTAAACATTAAGTGATAATATGTTGGAAAAGAATAAATTGAGATTTGAATCTGAAAATATGAATTTCAAATTTATATATTAATCAAAGCATTGAAAATTGTCGATTTGAAATTGAAATTTTAGAATTTGAAAATCATAATAGATTTGAAATTGAAATTTTAGAATTTGAAAATCATAATAGATTTGAATTTGGAATCTTTGATGCGCGAAATAAAAGGAGGAAGTTTAGAGAAACCACGATGAGACAAGATCTACGTTTTTAGGGAAACCGCGATAAGACAAGATCTACGTTTTTAGGGAAACCGCGATAAGACAAGGTCTACGTTTTTAGGGAAACCGCGATGAGACAAGATCCATGTTTTTTGGCTTCAGAAAAATTGATTTTGGCCAGTGACAATAAGCAAACCTCCCTAACGGTCGGTTTGATAATAAAATGATATTTATACTTAATTAGCAGCTGTGGTAATTAACGTGGTTTAGTTACTGTTAAGTACAAGAACTGAATGATCTATTTATTGAACAACAAAACTGGCTTTATATATATAGCCACCGCATTACATGAGATGCTAACTGCTTGAAAGGAAGAACAGTTCATAACAAGCCATGAAAAAAGCTACGTGATAACAAAAACATGAATAAATCAAACTATCCTGAAAACTAGGTCTTATTTGAGATAACAAATGTATAAAAGAAACGTGGAAAAAACTCCTTCATTCTCTCCTTTAGCAATTAGCTTATCTTCAAAAATCTCACAAACTCCCAGCTGCCTTCGAAGTTTTTTAAAAACATCAACTTTCAATGCTTTAGTCATCAGATCTGCCAACTGATCCTTACTGCTACAATGAACCAAAGCAATTTTACCCTCTTGGTAAGGTTCCTTAAGAAATGATACCTCACATCTATATGCTTGCAGCGACAATGCATCACCGGGTTTTTTGACAATTTTATGGTTGAGCCATTGTCACACTTCAAATGAGTACATCCGTCATCGACATATCCCAATTCAGTTAAAACTCTTTTTAACCAAATGGCTTGACATGCACAAACAGCAGCTGCAACAAATTCCGCCTCTGTTGTTGACAATGTAATTATGGGTTGTTTCTTCGAGCTCCATGACACAGCTCCTGAACTCAACAAAAACACATAACCACTCGTGCTCTTACTATCATCCATGTCTCTGGCATAATCGCTGTCTGTAAAAGCAAGTAATTCACCATCTCCTCCTCTTTTGTAATGGATACCATAATTCACAGTACCTTTCAGATATCGAAGTGCCCTCTTTGCTGCTTGTAAATGAAGCTCTGTTGGCATAGACATGTATCTGCTTATAAGGGAAGTAACGAACATGATGTCTGGCCTTGTGGTGGTTAAATACATCAAACTGCCCACCAATTGTTTATATTGTGTTTCATCCACTGTAACGCCACTGTAACGCCACCTTTATCTTTGCTAAACTTGAATCCTGGAACAATTGGGTTGTTCACCTCATTGCTCTCCAACATGCCGAACCTTTTAAGAACTTCCCGTGCATATTTTCTTTGGCATATGTAAATACCATCAAGCTTTTGCATAAACTCAATGCCAAGAAAAAATCTCATCGTTCCTAAATCTGACATAGCAAATTCTCCTAACATGGACTGCTTGAATTCAAACATCATGTTTTCATCGTCACCAGTAAAAATTAAATCATCAACATAAATACTTACTATGATTATTTTTCCTTCTTTGTTCCTCTTGGTAAACAATGTTTGTTCGCTGTCACATTTCTTGAACCCTTCCTTCATGAAATGTGCTTCAATCCGACTAAACCAAGCTCGTGGAGCTTGTTTTAATCCATACAGAGCCTTATGCAGCTTGTAGACTAGATGTTCCTTGCCTTTCTTCTCGTAACCTCTTGGTTGTTCGACGTAGACATCTTCATTCAGCTCTCCATGAAGAAAAGCCGACTTAACATCCAACTGATAAATCTTCCAACCTTTCTAAGCCTGCCAAAGCAATGATCAGTCTCACTGTATCCATGCGTGCTACTGGCGAAAACACCTCCGTATAGTTTATGCCATGCTTTTGAGAGTACCCTTTTGCCACCAACCTCGCCTTGTGCTTGTCAATTTCTCCATGTTCATTATACTTGGTTTTATAAACCAACTTCACTCCGATTCTTTTTGCAGTTTTTGGTAACTCAGTCAATGTCCATGTCTTATTCTTCTCAAGTGAATTGATTTCACAGTCCATAGCTTGCCTCCAACTCATATTCTTCACAGCTTCCTCAAAATACATGGGGTCTTCAGTTGATACAAGTTGTGCCATATTTGCTTCATCTTCGCTTAGACCTTCCCTACTAACATAATCATACGACCAGGCAGAAGGGCGCCTCGCTCATCTCACTCTCCCTTCATCTTCACTAGTTGTATCTCTGGTTCCGTCTCTACTTGTTCCAATCTCCTCTTCGCCATCATTACCATCTTCAGCCTGACTATCACTCTCATTGCCTTCCTCACTGGTTTCTTCATTATCACCCCATTCCAGATCTAACACAATTTGATTTTCATAAGACACGTCCCAATTCCACTGTTTTTCCTCTTCGAAAATCACATCCCTACTCACTACTATTTTCTTAGTGATTGGATCAAACAGTCTATACCCCTTTGACTCCTCACTAACTCCTAATAATATACAAGGAAAACTTTTATTATCAAGCTTACCTCGTTTCACATCTGGAACATGTACATGGGCAAGACAACCAAAGACGCGAAAGTGATCTACCGAGGGTTTTATCCCACTCCATGCCTCCTGAGGTGTAATATCTTTCACAGCCATTGTTGGACACCTATTCAGAACATAAAAGGTCCAATTTACCGCCTTTGGCCAAAAGGTTTCCGGGATTTTCTTGTCAGACAACATAGAGCGAACCATGTTCATTACTGTCCTATTTTTCTTTCGGCCACACCATTGTGTTGTGGAGTGTAGGCGATGGTCAACTGCATCTTAATTCCCTGTTGCATGCAGAAGGTATTGAACTCGTTGGAAGTAAATTCACCTCATTTGTCAGTCCGCAAACACTTTACAAACAACCCTGTTTCCTTTTCTACCATTATTTTGAACCTCTTAAAGCAGCTTAATGCTTCTGATTTTTCAGCCAACAAATATACCCATGATTTTCGACTAAAATCGTCAATAAAACAGAATATGTACCTTTTTTTGCTGTTGGACTCAGGTGAGATAGGGCCGCAAATATCTGCGTGGATCAGCTCCAATTTCTGACTTGCTATCCAAGTACTCTTCTTTGGCATGGCGTCTCTATGTTGCTTACCATTGATACAATCTATGCAGGTCATGTTTGAAGTAGGAATTTTGGGAAGTCCACGTACCATCTTCTTGAGTTGCAAGGTTCTTAATCCTTTATAGCTCAAATGTCCATATCGTCTATGCCAAAGGTAGGAGAGGTCTGGTGAGGTTGTATGAAGACAACTTTTTGGTTGAGTTTGCGTAGGTATTTGAGCTTGAACCTATGCTTGTAAAATGAACATTCTATTGACACTCATTTGTGTTTAAAAGATTAATCCCTTGTCTGGATGATGGATCTTACAAAGTCCTCCCTTTATCAAAATTGTCAACCCTCTCTCCTGAAGTTGTCCTATGCTTAGGAGATTATTTTTAAGCTCTGGAACATAGTAAACTTCATTGACAATGTGCACAACACCATTCAACAGCAACTTCACAGCACCTCTTCCAGCCACATCCATTCTTCTATTATTTCCCAACTTGACAAAATGTCAAAAAAATTCATCCAAACTTGCAAACATACCTCGATCACCACACATATGATTAGAACACCCTGAGTCAAGAAAACCATGCATTACTCCTTTCGACCTCATGTAAATCAACGTATGACATAAGAAGCATTTCATTTTCATCATTCGATTGTATATAATTAGCTTCCTTGTCCCAAGAGGGGCACTCGTATTGAAAATGTCCGAGATTGTGACACTTGAAGCATTCAACAGATGCCTTATTGAACACTTGTTGACCTCTGCCGCGACCTCTTCCTCTGTAACCGCTCCTTCCTCGTCCTCTACCTCCAAATTTTTCATCACTTATGACCTTCAAGACTTGCTCAACACTACTTCTGCTGCTCCTATGAAACTTCTGTTCATGCATGATGAGTAAACTCTGAAGTTCATCAACGGTGAGTGCATCGATGTCTTTAGATTCCTCAATTGAGCATACTATATAGTTGAATTTATCGGTGAGGGATCTAAGAATTTTCCCGCAAATTGTAACATCGGTCATAGCTTCTCCATATATTCTCATCTTGCTGGCGACAGACATAACTCTAGCAAAAGTATTCAGTAACACTTTCACCGTCTTTCATTTCAAGAGTCTCGAAATCTCTTCTCAAGGCTTGAAGAGTTGAACGCTTTACCTTGGCATTCCCTTCATATATTTTTTTCATTGACTCCCAGATCTTCTTCGATGTATCCTTTTCCAAGATTGTCTCCAAAATAGTACGATCAATTGCTTGGAAAAGATAATTCTTTGCCTTGAGATCCTTAAGCTTCAAGTCATCTAGCATTTTCTTCTCTGCCTCCGTCAATGGCGGGGCTCCTTCCTGTGGCTCTACAAAACCATGCTCGATCAGACTCCAATACTCCTTGCTTCGAAGGAATTTTTCCTTAAGCATGCTCCAATGGTCATAATGTCCATCGAAACATGGAATGGAAGGCTGCACAAAATTTCCTCCTTCGGTGATCATCTTTCCTGTCTCTGTGTTTAGAAATCACTCAAAAAAAAAGCTACGGCTTTTCTGCTCTGATACCAGATTGTTAAGTACAAGAACTGAATGATCTATTTATTGAACAACAAAACTGGCTTTATATATATAGCCACCGCATTACATGAGATGCTAACTGCTTGAAAGGAAGAACAGCTCACAACAAGCCATGAAAACAGCTACGTGATAACAAAAACAGGAATAAATCAAACTATCCTGAAAACTAGGTCTTATTTGAGATAACAAATGCATAAAAGAAACGTGGAAAAACTTCTTCAGTTACCCCGTAAACAAAAATCAAGGTGCAGAATTTTCTTGTTTGTGGATAAACCCGTAATAACATTTACAAATCACACGTTTAATCAAACCTTTCAATAAGGTTAGTGCTTGTTTAAATCACATGTTAACAAGCAAACTCAAGCTGAATATTCTAAACCCACAACTGATTTGGCACAGTGGACCGCTGAGCAAAAGACTGTTGCACAAAATAATTCTAAAGCAATGAATATTCTGTTTTGTTCACTTGATAGGAATGAATTTAATAGAGTGTCAGTTTGTAAGTCTGCATTTGAAATCTGAAAAACTTTGCATGTGACTCATGAAGGAACAAGCAAAGTTAAACAGACCAAAATTTCCATGCTCACAAATCAGTTTCAATTATTTAAAATGAATTCTAATGAGTCTATTTCAGATATGTATAGTAGATTTCAGGATATTGTGCATTCTCTAATATCCTTCGGAAAGGAATTTTCAGAAGAAGATCAAGTCAGAAAAATTTTAAATTCTCTTACTCCAAAATGGGATCAAAAGACACTTGCGATTGAAGAGGCAAATGACATCAGTATCTTAAAGATAGAAGAATTAATTGGAAATCTAATGTCGTTTGAAGTCCAAATGATTGGGAGAAGAGAAAGCAAAACATCTGAAAAGAAATTAATGGCATTCAATGCATTGGCCGATGGATCAGACTCAAACAGCGATAATGATGAAGAGATAGCCTTTATGACCA
Source organism: Allium cepa (assembly GCA_030765085.1). NCBI lineage: Eukaryota > Viridiplantae > Streptophyta > Magnoliopsida > Asparagales > Amaryllidaceae > Allium > Allium cepa. The sequence goes on along the minus strand of CM060941.1, from coordinate 106,225,676 downwards.
GGAATTTTAGGAAATTTCTGAAATACAGAAAGATGAATAATCTCAAGAGAAACAACTATAAGAACTCTGAAAATCAGAATGTAGTGCCAAACAATGTCAAATGTTTCGACTATGATGAATCAGGCCATATCAAAAGAGACTGTCCATATCCAGATAGGGAAAATCCTCCTATAAACAATGATTCAATAAAGAAACGGAAATGTGCATTTACTCGTACTCTAGATGACTCATACTCGTCCTCAAGCGATGGTGATCAAAAGACAGATAATTCAAATATGTGTTTCACAGCAGTTCATGACTCCGACGAATTCACAGAAACGGACTCAAAAAAAGATATACATTTACAATGCAATTGGTTGAAATTGCATGCTTAAAATTGGATGCTTGATTGCTTGATTGATTGATTTTGAACTAGTGTGTTATTTGAATTTTAAATTTTTTAATATTATTTTAATATTATTTTTATTATTATTTTTAATAATATCATATTATTTTATGGAATATAATATAATTTCAGAATTATTACAGATATATATATATATACATTAAAAATAATAAGTGTGTGTATACATATATATATTAGAATACTTATAAAAATAAATCATAGAAATTCACAAGCACATGTCGACATGGTCCCTACCATGATGTCGACATGGGTACAGAATTTGAAATTCAAAATTTGAATTCAAATGGTTGAATTCCCCTCCACCTTTTCACTTCATTCAATTCTCTTAAAAGGCATCTTTTGACCAGAGAACATGTCCTTTGAGAATCCATTTATTTACTATCTCTTATCACATCTTTTCACTCTCATTTTCAAACTCAAACTCTCTCTTCAAAACTTCAAGCTCTCTACTCTCTGCTCTAATGGCTTCTTTAAGCAACCCCTCCACAATGATAATTTCCAAAAAGATAAAAGCGCAACTCTTCAATGATCCGGAGGCCATAAAAGCATACATCAATTATGCTAACTATGGAAAAGTCCATCCCGGAAAGTTTGCTATATTTCAAGATTTCTCTTCTTATGAAATTGATTCTCTTTTTGCAAACAATCAAATTCTTGGTCTTATTGATGCTTCTCAAAATTATTTCGTTTGTTTTCTAAATCTTGTTAATATTTTCTATGCAAATTTAAACCGTGGATTTTATATTGGAAATGATGATGAAATTTGGAGTAGTGTCAAAGGCACTAGAATTGTTTTGAATTGTGATCTTTTTGGTACCATTCTCAATTGCAAGAGTACCGGAATGGATCTTTCTAGTTTTAATATTGATGAAAATGATCGTGAGATGTTTCATTACATTTTTGAAGGAAATGATGATTTTGAATTCAAAAATAGAAACTTTCGACCAAAAGTTAGAATTGTCATTCTTCCTTTACAACATACTTTGACCTAAGATCGGGGAATTTTAACAATCCTATTTCAAAAGTTTGCAAAGTACTTTTTTCTATTTTTGGAAATTATGATATTAATTGGGCGCAAGTTATTTTGGATGAACTTCGTCCCAAAAATCTTGAAATGGGTGAGAATACCTTGTATCATGGAGTCTATCTCACTCAGATTTTTAACTATTTTGGAGTAGATTTCAAAGGAGAAGAATTTGTTTCAAGAAAGGTTTTTAATCATTCCAATATTTCTCTTATGAAAATTCCATTTGTTTTTCAACCTTATGAAACTCTTGTCGAAAAGGAAGAGCGTTTGGCTCATGAGGAGATGGAGGAGGAGGAGGAAGAAGAAGAAGAAAGGGATGAAATGGAAATTGAAAAAGAAGAAGAAGAAGGTTAAACATCTTTGGAAAGCATTGATTATCCTCCTAATCCAACCAACAAAACCCTTCTCAAAAACCGAAAGACCGTTGTTGAGAATCAACGGATTCTTAAACGATCCATTAGTAAAAAGTTGGAGAGAATTTCATCCAAGATGAACAAGTTTATTTCCAAAGTCAGCAAGAAGCTTGGATTATCTTCATCTTCATCGTCCTCTAACTAGTTCTATCATTTCATTTCATGTTGTATCAGTTTAGTTTGTTTTAATTTAAAAGTTCATGTAGTTCTTTGTGTTTAATCGTTGTATCGTGTTATCATGAAATGAAATTGAATTCCTTTTCTGTTATCTAGCTTATCTTATCTCCAGAATAAATGTTAGCATATTGTATAAATATATATATACACAATTATTCACAAAATCAAAATAAGCCATCAAAATTTACTACACCATGTCGACATCCCCCTTATGACCAAGTCGACATGTACTAGTTAGAAATGACATTTCATTTTGAATTTGAAATTTGTAACTATCTTATGTCTATTCATTTCAAACGAATTTCTACACCTATAAATACCTATTTCTTCCAGAATTCATCACTCAATATTATTTCTTATCTACTTTGTCTCTCATTCTTCTCACAAACTAAAATATGGCCAATCCGATTCATAATTTATCCAAGAATCTTAAAGAGACTCTTAATTCTTTTAAAAATATTCTTTCGTTCATTCTTAAAAACCAGCGACACTTAGAGTTGAGTCAAATGCAGATGATTAAAGAGCAAGAAAGGCATTTTGATGCAATATGATGGATGATTTCCTCCCTGCACAAGGATGCTAACGAAGCACATCCTCCAGTTACTCTCACTAATGATAATGAAAATTGGGATGCCATTAAAGCAGACCCTATATTTGAAGAAGAATGATGGATGGAAGTTTCTCATAATGTTTGATTCGATTGGTTTGTTTGATTTGAATCGATTGGTTTGAATTGTTTGATTTGATTCGAATTGATTTGGATTGATATTTGGTGTGAAAAAACATGTATAAATATGCAATGATATTTATATGATCTTTAATTAATTATCATGTTTATCAGTATAATTATCTCTTAATCTATCTATTATATACTCCATTATATAGCTTATTAATGCAGGTATTTTGGTCCAAAAATGAGGGGGATTTATATAGTTTGGAGATTATATAGTTTGGAGTTAGTTTTTGTTGATGACAAGGGGGAGAAATATAAAATAGATAGTTAGGCATAGATTAAGGGTGAGTTACTAGAATAGAAGTAATATTTTATAAACAAAGATTGTCATCATCAAAAAGGGAGAGACCGTTAGTCCTTGAGGTGATGGTTTTGATGACAACAACCTTATAATAGATTATAAAATATAAATACTAACAGCATAGTTTAGATATATCCGTATATGCAGGATTTAACCATGCAAGTGCCAAGAATGAAGACTGTACAGTATAGTGATTCAAGATATCAAGATTGAAGACTCATGAGTATCAATAATATCAAGATTATCAAGAGTTCAAGATTTCAAGAATTAGTAATTTTAATTAGGAATTTTGTTAAAACTCCTAGAAAAGCACTGGCATCTTAAAATCCAATTTATTCGTGGAATGGAATCCACTTCGAGCCCGTTAAATGGATGGAACCCTAAGTAGGATGGAACCTACGAAAAATCTAGTGGAACATTCTTTTGTATCCGCTAACTTTTATTCAAATGATTTTACAAAATTATCTTGTTTTCAAAATGATTTCAAAACCTTCCTTTTAAAATAATCAAAAACATCTATCTTGGTTTTAAATATTTTTAGCCTCAAAATAAGCTTTATCTTCAAAATCAAATTATCCTTAGTTTTAAACTATCTTTTAATAATAATATATTTAACTTTTAATATTTATACTTAGATTTAAATATAAAATTAGAGTAAAATTTTATATATATACCAAAATATTATTCTCTATATTTATTTATGTATTTTAGCTATATTTAAGTATATTTATAAAAGTTTAAAATAGTTTTAATATAAGATAAAAGTTATTTTCAAGGAAAAACAAACCAACCAAAATTTCCTTTGGGTTGTCGACATACTCAAGATACCCATGTGGACATAGTGGCTGTTGATTTCAAAAATTTGAATTTCAAAAGAAGTGTCTATTCGTCATATCCCTTCACGAATAGACATGGTTGTTGTTCTTCTATAAATAGGGGCTGTTTTCAACGAATTTCTAATCATATTTTTCTGGTTTTCACTCCTCTTATTCTTCCACATTTCTTTATACATATTCTTACCATTACTTTGCCGAAATCAACATTGAATCTAACTGGATCATTTCTAGTTTGATTCTCTATCACTATCTCAACAAGATCTCAGTGCTATTCAGAGTTATAGACTTCTTTGTGATCAATTTAGCGAGAAAAGGTGTGATTGTAGCCTTGGAAATCAATCAAGCGATAAAAGGTGTGATTGTGGCCTTGGAAATCAATCAAGTTAGAAAAGGCGTGATTGTAGCCTACGAAATCAATTGGGTGAACTTGTTGCCCCTGAAATCAAGTATCTCTACGCAGAGGATTGTGAATCTGGAGGGTGTACCTCGTAGCCTTGAAATCGAGGGTGTAATTGTACAATTGCTTTTGAAAGGAAATCTGTACTTGTGTGCGGGACTGGATGTAGGGTAACTACGAGGCAGTATAAAATTCGGTGTGTTCTTTCCTTTACTGCTTTTACTTTATTTCTGCATCTGTGTTTGTTTCTGTGATCATATCTGTGTCTGAATATCGCATACATTTGTGATCAAATTAACAAAAACTCAAAAAGATTTAGTAATTCCTTTAAACACTATTCACCCCCCCTCTAGTGTTAATCCTAGCCTTAAGATCTGTATTTCGTATTTCTCACACAGAGTACATAAAGAAATAGACGGTTATAGACATCCGTCGTTTACATACAATACTACACGGTGAAAATAAAACAAGTATATAATACTCCAAAACTGTTGCCTCCTGCACGTCTTCAGTGTAAGCACTCGCAACATCCAAAATAACCTTCCCCAATAATTCCTCGGCCTATTCAATTTGAGTACCCGAGAATTATTTAGGAAAAAGAATAATAAACAGGTCAGACTGTACGTCTGGTGTGAATAAACATGCATAGTAAACAATATACAAATACTAAGTGAGACCTCGCCATTTTCGTGGAACGGGGTTTCCCCTCACTTGTATTCACACAATAATCACAGATATACATATATAATGGTACATGTATATACAGCATATATATAACGGTATATGCAAACTTATAAACACAGCAGTCAAGTTCAATACCTGACCCGCTCTTCTCCTGCAATCACAATGGATTAGCACATAAAAATATGAATGATAAATTTAGATGAGAATCAAACATCTCAACTTAAACTGTTATACGGTCATTCATATTTCTTAGTATAACATAAGTAAGAATCAAACATCTTAGTTACTGCGGTTATACTTTCAACATATCATCGGAAATAATAAGCTAAAGTGAGAATCCACATATTAGTCGGTTCAGTTTCTCAGTTATTCAACTATACATAAACATCATGAATAATTAACTGCACTATGAATCATACATCATATCGGGTCAGTTATTGGTTATTCATTTATACTTAACATCGTGAATAATTAACTGAAATAAGAATCATACATCCTAGTCGGTTCAGTTACTCGGTTATGAGTTCACTTTATTAATATTCAGTTCGTCAACAGAAACAATAAAAATCATACATCTTAATCGGTTCAATTCCTTAGTTATTTCTTTACAAAGTTCGATAGTCGGCATGAATAATAAACTAAATTAAGAATCAAATGTCCTAGTCGGTTCAGTCCCTCAGTTATTCATGTACTAAGTCGGGTAGTTTTGTTCTTAGGCTTACTAACAACCTTAACACAACAATCAATCGGGGTAGTTTTGTTCGTAGGCATACTAACAACCAATACGCATCTATCCAAGGGTCAATATGAATAATAGACTGAATTAAGAATCAAACATCTTAGTCGGTCAGTCACATGGTTATTCATTTTACAGGATTAGCATGAATAATAAACTGAATTAGGAATCAAACATCCTAGTCGGTTCAGTTCAACGGTTACTCATGTACAGTCGGGATGGTTTTATTCGTAGGCTGACTAACAACCTTAACGATCTCGGTTTTGTCCATCGGCTAACAGAGAACCTTCAAATATTCAAATTAGACTTGACGTTTGGCACTAAAGAGATGGCTTAGCGATTCTCCTGACGCGGCCTTTGATTCGGCCCTGAAGAGATTTGCCTGGAGCACAATAATAATGAGCGTCCTCATTCAGTACCATTGGGTTGCACACTTCGGCCCGTGCAAACGAGACTGTTGACCCCATGACTTTGGGGCGAAAGTCACGACCTAAGGAGCTGCCTTAGTGTCGATCTAATATGAATTGATTCCTTCATTTATCTCCTGACGTTGCCTTCGTGGAGTCAAGTCTTTATCTCGGATCAGTTCACATCCTTAACACACGGATCACTATGGGATCACTTCCTATAGGATGTTCGGTTATTTACACAACTCACAAATTTAATGACTCAATGTAGGTCATTAAAAGTCACAGTACTAATGTCACGGATTAGTTCTTTTACAGGGTGAGTAAATAGTTTATAACTTGTAAATAATAATAAAATAATTGATCACAAATAGAGAAGAAAGTAAATAGATAATAGTAAACTTGGAACAGTTAACTTGGCACTTGCAATGAGATATAACAATACAAATGCATATCAATCACATTCAACAGATATCAATTTTGTTGCTCACTCGAATATTTTTTCGGTTACTTACTACTCCACTCGTATGGGTCAACACTCAGAACAATAATATTTGTTTCATTATGACAATAAGTCGCTTACTAGATCTTTTAGTGCCCATACACTAAAGTATAAAGCGAGCGTCTTATCAGCCACTCCACATCGTATTGTTTATCGTCAACAACCCACAGTACGATAAAAAGAGAAATCATCAGATATAAAATATACTACGTTATTTTCTAGTGTTTACATGTGATTTAAACAGTTATTTACATTTTAAATAACATATGCTACACTCAGGAATTTATTCGTCATCTTAACACTTTATAGATAAAATTCCTTTAAATAAATACTCAGATATTTATTTTAGTATCAAAACATTGTTATATTTGTCTCATTTGCTTGTTCGGTTCGATAACATCTGTATCGAATAATTTTACATGCATTAAAAATCAAAATTTAACGTTAAAAATAAACGTTCACAAATTCGTTCCAAATTAGTGTTTTTGTTATCCATGAACGTTGGTGTGAAAAGTTATATCAATTTTTCAATCTTTAATCGATATAATTCCATGGTTTTATACGAGTGATGTTTGCTAAGGGTTTGTGTTAAATCTCACATTGGAACCCTTAAAATCAAAGGTGAAGATTTTTCTGCATTAGCACATACGTTCAGCCCCCAAATACCCATCTGCTTCCTTATTTCACATCGAATCAATTTAAATCCTTTGATCGGCCCAATAATAAATTCCAAGCCCGCTTCATACAAAAAAACTCATCATCGCCCTTTAAACTCCTTCCTCCCTTAATTCCACATCGTCCCTGCTTTATTTCTCTCATCGCCAAACATCCGCCTTCCGACAAACTTACCTCCCTCATCGCTCCTCAATTCTGTTCCCCAAGTCGCATCCTTATCACCTTGATTCCATCCACGTCGCTGAAGTTCCACGGATCCATCTACTCTCATCGCTCTACTGGCGATGTGGTATGGATCCTCATCACAAAATAGACGATGAGGAAATCTGAGGTACGAATTCGAAGTTTTCTCAGGCGATGTGAATGTGAACATAATTTCTGATGTGGATGAATTAATTCTTGAATTAGGCAATTAGAAATTGGGGGAACTTAGGATTGGGATTGCGATGAGGTCATTCTCTAAAATTCTAAGGAGCGATGATGTTTTGGCACTAATCCTCATCGGATTCAAATGATCAAAGGAGTTATAAGTCCCCGATCAAAGAATTTCACGCGATGAGATCCTTTAGAAATTTCAGAGGATTTAGAAGTTGGGTTTGCTTGTTAGGTTAGGTTCTATGATCGGTTAACTGGCGATCAAGTTGTTGCTTGGCCGATGATAAAGCGAATAGAAGATGGATAGGATTTTTCATGAGCCTACGATGAGGATTCGTAAATCTTCTCCGGTGAGAAGAAATGGTGGTGCGTAGAGGCTGCCATTAAAAGAAGATGAATGAGGATAATTTCAGTTGCTTAGGAAATGAATGAAATTATCTGACTAAAGAAAATATCCTTCCTTCTTTTAGATTCACGCCAAGCACAAGTAAATTCTTTTCTTCACTTTAAATTACCTGACACTCTTGCAAAGCACATAACTTTATCTTACAAAGCCGGACAAAAAACTACAACTTTTAATTAGAGCAATTCTATCACCTTCGTAAGTATCATGGTCCTAATTTATTAACGGTCGAAACCGAACCGGTAATAAATCTTCCGTCTAATAATTACTCTATAATTAATATTAATTAATACTTAATTAATTATTAATTAGACGTCGTAATATGCAGGTCGTTATATATTGCTATTAATTTTGATTTAACATTTAGTTTCATAATGTATGGTTGTGAAGACTTTGTGTAACATCCCAAAAATTTATCAATTAAAATTAATAATATATTTTAAACTTTTAGAATTTAATTTGGAAAAAAATTGAAAAAAATCTCAAACAAATAAAATAAGTGATAATAATGTATAAATAAATTCCAATTTCTTTTGATTTTAAAATTTTGAAATAACGGATGTTTTAAAATGTCATTTGGATTTAAAATTTTATATACATATATGTATATTGCATAAATGAGTAGAATTGAATATATATATATATATATATATATATATATATATATATATATATATATTGAAATTGAATTTAAAATTTTCAAGATATGTGTAAACACATTAATGGACATAAATGTTTATATTTCAAGTTTGAATTGAAATTTAAAATAAATGTTTTAAAAAAAAGTAGCATTTAGAAACATTAAAATGTATTGTATATAAATATTGGTTAAAAACAATTCTTTTAGCATTGCATATATATATACATATATACAAATGAATAAAGAGATACATTTATTTATAAAGTGTATATAACATAAAAAATAAAATTATAAAATTTCTTTTGTCTTGTAAAAATCACAAATGCTAAATATACATTCACATGGGAGGTGGACTAAAGAGAATAACAAAATTGAGATCTCATGATTATTGTTTACAAATGGCATGAAACATCAATGCTTGAATAAAATAATCAAATTAAAAAAATTATAAGAAACTTTTCAGCTTCCAATTTCAAATTTATTTAGCTCCAAATCTCTGAAAAGTTCAGCAACCAAAAGATTTAGCAATCTCAACTCCAACACAAAATGAAAAAAAAGAAAACTGCCTACCTTCTTCAATTCAAAAGTTAAAAAAATAAATTGAGAATCATCTTAAAGCTTTAAGCTGTAGTGTAAGTTTACATCTCTCAGGTAAGTTTTTAAAACTTTATAGTTTAATGAAATTATGATTTTGAAATCAAGTTTTAACAAACAGAATTCAAAATTGCAGATTAATAAAAACAAGTGCTTCAGGTTTTTGGCAGTGCAAGTGTTTCTAAAATAATTTAAAGACAAGTGAATCTTTTCTTTTAATTTGAATTCGAAGTTTGCTAAACAATATTAAAGTAGTAAAGTAAGAATCTGAGTAATTGAATCAATCATTTGCCGGAAAAATCAAGATCAAAAATTTAAAACCATTTCTAGTTTCAACTGCAGAAAAGCTTCTCTATTACTCAACTGTAAACTGCTGTTATTTATGAATTAAGAAAAAGAATACAACAAAGAGTAAGCAAGAATTTTCAACTACAACTTGCAGATCTAAACTAAAAAAAGAGACTAAAGTAGAAAGGAAAGAAGAAAATTTACAGGCCTTCAACCCTTTCTTTGAAACTGTCAAGAGCCTTTCTGTCTTCAGGAAACGTGAGTAAACCTTTGTTTTTTTTATCATTTGTTGCTGTGTGAATGCTAGAATGATGCAGGAAAGTTTAAACTTTGGTTTGCATGCCCTTGAGTGTATGAATGAATTTTTAGCCTGTGCATGTTGATTTTTCAAGGATGCAAATCCATGTTTAGCTTCAAGGATATAAAAGCCTGTCAAACCCCAAATTTTTGTTTCTAGCTTTGTTTAGATTAAAAGTGTTAAAATAAAAAGTGTTCAGATTCACTTAAATTGAATTTTAAAAAAAAAATTGTATAAACCAAAATCAAGAATGCATCCCTGGGAATGTTATTTTCTTCCCTGTTTTTTTAACTCCCTGGTTTACAGTGTTAATATACCAAACTCAAACCCCCTCTCTATTTTCTGTTGAATCTGAAAAATAAACAAGTTGAGCTATGGTTTGGACATGCACTATGCATTCAGCAATAAATCAAAGCAAGTTTTTGTAATTTTCTTTTTACTGGAAACTATGAAAAACACAGTTACATGTAAATTCTGGTTTACAGAGTAAACCATATCAAATCCAAACCTCTCTTTCTCCCTTATTGCTTCTGAAATTTTTTGTAAATCAGTTAAAATATTGTTTAACACTGCATTATATTTCAGTAACCAATTAAAGTAAAGGTCATATAGTTTTTTTCTAGGAACTATGAAATGCAGTCACCATTCTAGTTTTGCAAAAATTCAAACTTCACAGATTTAAATTTCAGTAATATTATTTGAATCCTCACCGCGGAATAGGATTTTTAAAACAAATATGGTGATTTCTAGTTGAGTGTGCAAGGTGCATTTACTAATGGAACCAAATATGCTTTTTAATCAATTTCTGGTGATTGAGCGAATCCTAGATGTTGAATTTTTGTTTGAAGGCAGTTTGTTGACCAATGATTACAGGAAAATTGTAAAAAAAAAATTCTATTGCAAGAATCGATAGGACGAGACAAAATTAGGGTTTAAGCTCTGCATTTTGATGGTGAGGTCGTGGGTTAACTACGTCATCGACACGGCGTTTCAAGCGATCGATCTTGGGGGATTTGAATCCTTGGGTATCAGGGAGGCTTCAAGCAAGATGGCACGATCGTCGATGGCCGGAGGAGATAGTTCGAAGCGGTTTTAGGCGACCCAGTTTTTGTACAGTCGAACCCATAGGCTCGATTCTCGATTTCGTGACGAATGCTAGGTTCTGGGTGCTTGAGTGGGTTGACGTCGTCTTGTCGGAGGTGGGGTCGACGGCCAGAACTTCGTCCATTAGTGGTGCACGTATACGTGATACGTTGCATATCAGTTTGATGGTTTGGGGAAGAAAGAAGGCAGCTCGAAGCATTACGCGGGGAATTGGGGAGAAGGCTCGAAGTCAGGCTCGTGTCAATTAAGCGTTGAATCGGGTTGTTTTAAAACCTTAAACAAATTTTTGTAAAAAAAGTCACTCGGGTAAATTTGGGTAAAAACTCGAAGCAGGGGGATGTTTGTCTCGGGGACAACTCGAGGCAGTCTCGGGTTGGTCACGAAAACAATAAAAATCCAGTTTAAAACAAAATTTTGAAAATACAAGTTAAATAATTTCCTGAATACACCCTTTAGACATTAATGATAATTTGTTAAGTGGAATGTGAGGTAAATGATATTGAATCAATTATTTAAAACAGGGAATTAGGCTGAAGCAAAAACTGCACAAGGAAATCGGTTAAGTCACAGATTTTTTTAATGATTTTAAAGATTTAATTTTTGAATCCAAAATAGTTTTGAAATTGGAATTGAAAGCTTTTGAAAAGAGATTCCAAAAATAAAAGTAATTTTGAATAACTTGGTTGAGTGTTGAAATTTAAATGATTTGATATGAATTTGAATTCAATATTTGAAATTGAATTCAATAATTTGGAAATTATGGTTTAAAAGGATTATACAAGTTATAAAGGTGTTTATATGGTTTTAACCATTAAAGAGTATTGTTTTGGGAATTTGAATTTAAACCCAAGTTTTATACTTGAAAGACTTTAACTTATGTAAATATAATCAGTTTTTCCCCAAACGAAAACTATTTGTTTCAATTAATAATAGCTTTCACAAAAAGAAAGGATTTCCAATTTGTATCGAAAGATTTCAAGTTTGAAATGAAATTGTAAGTAGTTTTGAAAAATTATGAATTAACTTTGTGAAAGATTATTAAACCGTGTTTTGAAATCGAAGAGGATTTTAAATGGTGTACTTTTTATATAGAAGGTTTGAATTGAAAATAGTTTGAAAGCTATGAATTAAATCTTTAATTTAAGATTAGATAAGTTAATCCAATTTGAAATGGAATTGTTTTGAAAAGCCGTGAATGAACCGTTGTGGAAAATTGGTAAACTTTGTGAAATGAACCTTTTGTTTAAAAGAATTAAAATGGTAATTTGTTTAAACCATTTGAAAAGAAAGGTTTTGGATAATTAGTCGTGACTTAACTGAAATCCCATATCCATATGTTTTTAAATATTGCGCTCATTATTCTGTTTAGCCGGGAGAGGACCTTGTGTCATATAACTCATTCTGAATAATGATACGTCATTATGGATAGCATTTGAAGACCGGTAGTGAAGACCGGGTATTTTCGAGAACGAAAGGATAACCCGTCGATTGTCTTTGCACTGAGTCGCGCCAGTATAGAGATTTCCTAAGTGATGGGATGTAACAGCCCGCAAATCCGTACCCCTTGAGTCAACACTATTCTATCTAAGTCAACTCAAGTTGTACAGAAATACGAACCATTTGGGTTAAAGAAGAAGAGGTAGAAGAAGAGAATAGAAATCAACAACAGAATCTAACCATCGCAGCGGGATAAAATATAATAGATAATAAATGATCTTTACTCAAATCAAATATATTTGCTTACATATATTACATCATAAGAGTACATCAATCACAGCTCAAAATCAATACTTATTATGGATACACAACAACTCAAGATACACAACTCAAACAGCGGAATATATATATATATATATATATATATATATATATATATATATATATATATATATATATATACACACAAGTACGGGAGTACGTATCGTCATCCAGGTCGTCTCTTGAGCTCCACAACATCATATCCTGTATTCTATAATACTCGGTCTGACCCGAGCATTACAGTTAATAACACCCGAGTCAGTCTGGAATACCAGCGTGAGAAAATCACACCTAATTGATTATTAAAGTTTCGAAAATCCTTTGAAAAACAAAAGCATCTCGTAAGACCACGCCACAAATAAACATGTCGGGTTTTTACCTTACGATACACTACAAGGGGAGGGGGGATTTCCGACGGCTGAAAACCGTCGGTGGCCGTCGGAAGCCGTCGGCGGCCGTCGGAAAAAGCCGTCGGAAATGAAGGCGTCGGGAAGCAGTATTTCCGACGGCTACCGACGGGTGATGCCGTATACATTATCGACGGTTTCCGGCGGTTTCCGGCGGTTTCCGACGGCTTCCGACGGCCGTCGGAAACCGTCGGAAACCGTCGGAAATCAGGCCAATAAGCCGTCGGAACCCGTCGGAAACCGCCGGAAAATTTCGACCAGTAAGCCGTCGGAAGCCGTCGGAAGCCGTCGGAAACCTGTTGTTTTTTTTTAAAATCTGCTGCAAATAGAGCCTTCCAACCACATTTCTCTTCCAAACACTACAATATCAATACTGCACAATCAAATAAACAATAATCCAACCAAACATGCAAACCAATACTCCAAAATATTCAATAGACACAGAAATAAACTAAATTAGAATAAAAATAAAATACAAAATATACATAACATTCCAACATTAACAATAATACTAACAATAACTGTTCTAATCATGCATATCCTGATACAGCTACAGAACCAAGTGTATTATACATAATTATACATATCAACAATTAATTGTTCCTTCTACCAAATCATTGTAAACTAAAACTAAACATACCTGCACGAACGAATTAGAAAGCAATGAATCAATCTGCCCCAGATCCAGAGCCAGCCGATGAAGGGAAGCGGCCACCAAACTGCTGCATGTACTCAAATAACTGTGCCGTCTGCATGGCCTGTTGGCGGTTCTGCTCCTCCAACTGCTGAACTCTAGTCTGTAATTCTTCTATACTTGCTAGCTCGCTCTGAGGTCTACTCCGCCGTCTCCTACTCTGACTACTGGACTGCAATAATTGAAAAATAAATAAAATCAAAGTTTATTGTTTTGAAAAGGTAAGAATATCATATTTTAAGTATTTTAAGAAAAATTAAATTATTTACCGCTAAATTGCCAAATCCGTATCGTCGACCATGCTCTGGTGGACTCATAACGGACTCAAAAATAATGTCCTCTTCATCGGTCGTCAGCTGCTCTCGACCCGTATCAGAAAGGAGTTTCTGTCGCTGCTCCATAAACATCTCCTGCATTGACAAATTAATAATATCATATCTTATTTCATAATAATTTGACAACTAAAACAATTACTAATACTGAATAAAATGAAATATGCTTACATGGCTTTTACTGGATTTATCGTCCTGCCATGTGTACGAAACAGTCCCGTCTGGATTAACATGCTCAACAGCATGCGTACGGGTGAACACGTCCATATAGCTGACAGGACCATGTGCCTCGGCTTCCTGAAGTTGATTGTTACATACAATTATTATACATTTAAAATCATATAGCATAAACTATTTACATTTATTATTCAGTAATTAAATTTACCAACTCCTGCCGATACTGCTGAAACGACTTCGATCCTCCGCGATGAGTAACGGGATTCTTATTTCTATTTGCAGAGTTTCTATCTGACTCTGCCTGTACATTCAAAATTTGATACATTATTTTTCAATCACGTTAAATTAATAATTGAAAAAAAATTAGTATACTTGCCTTCGCCTCGTCCGTCTCCCAGTAGCTCAACCAAGCTTGCCACACGCTCTCCCCCATCCACCGTGGTCTCTTCCCGGATTTCTTAACCTCAGATATCGTGTCTCTGTAGTTCTTTCGCATCTTCCTCATCCAGTATGCTCGTGCCAGCTGCATATCATCTGTCTGGATGTCTATCTCAGCCTGTGTTAAAAAAAGATTACACTTTAAACGATAAACGGTAGAAAAACGACAAAAACGAATTAAAAATGGAAAACATAAAAATTACACATACTAGGACATCCTGCCATATGCACTCTATGATGTGCGGAGGGATGGTATCCCACTTTGGCCAGCACGCACTCATCCTACTACGATATGCTGCTCTGGAGACGTCCAACACTACCTTAGTGGGTAGTAGCTCGAACCCCCTGTTTTTAAGTACGATACAGATAAGTACATACGTATAGTATAGAAAAAATAAGATGATGAATAAGATTTAATTTTTACCCATCTGCTTTGGGGGCTAACGTAACAACTGGACGGTGTGGCGCTTGCGATGGGCCACTGCCATCGCCTCCTGAAGAACGGGAAGAGCTCCTCCCTCTATGTGACATAATGATAAACCTGTGACGTTTACACATCATTATATAAGAGAATAAAAACATGATAATGAAATATATTTCATATGAACATGACATCAATGGTATAAATTGCTTAATTATAATGACTGAAATGTAAATAGACATGTAAGTTTGTTATACCTGATTCATGATGGGTGTACTCTTCCTACGATAAGCAGAGTTCATTGCATTTTTAATAAAAATTGCTAAATAAATGACAAATTGAAATAACATAAAACAATAGTAAACGGATTTAGTTTCATAGTTACATCAATTTCATAATACATCAAGAATTCAACATAGTTACATCAATTGCAAAAAAACAGATTCAAATTTATATCAGTCATCATCGTCTTCTGATTCAGATTCGGTCTCGTTTTCGACGATATTTTCCTCTGCACTGTCAAACGCTTCTACCAAAACATTTGATTCATCGATCAAAGGACCAAAATCTGTATGATCGTCTGTAATTATTATTTCGTTATTTTGCTCAAGATCTGCCTGATAAGCTTGTTCGTCCGGAATATTCTTCCCATCGAATGTGAATCTGGCCTTTGTTTTAAAAACTGCAGACCAATCTGCTTTATCTCTTTTTAGAGACGGATAAGGAGCGTAATAAACTTGCAATGCTTGTTTGGCTAGTACAAAAGGATCATAAATTTGTGTTAGAACGCCATAAAAATCATTTAAATGGTTTTCTGGATCGTCACTACCTTTAACAAATACACCAGTATTATTTGTTAATTTTTCTGCACCGTATTCTTTAGTGTTAAATTTGTATCCATTGACGAAATATATTGGATATGTCTTGACCACTCTTTTTGGTCCCATTGCAAGATGTTTCAACCCTTCGTCAACAACACAATTTTTCGGCTCATAAACGTAATTTGAAAACCAACGGGAAAATTCTTTACTGAGATCTCCGTTCGGATGTTCCCGTTCATAAACACTGTTTATATAAACAAATTATTACATTAGGTTATACACGCGCATGCATTACAGAAAAGAATAAAACAAAAATTATTATTTCAGAATACCTAACAAACGGTGCAACCTCGGCACAATTTAGAAGAATATAAGTGTGTGCTACACGAAGATCTCTATCGTCTAGCCATATTTCCACACATTTTCCAGAAGGCCGACCATGTTGTCTAAAAATAGATAACATTGCTTGAGAGGACTCTTGTTCGTCGCCTTCATCATTACGAGGAACACTTTGAAATGAAATATTCACATGGTCACTGAAATAGTGAGAGAAAAAGAACGAAGCTTCTTCTTCGATGTAAGATTTACATATCGAACCTTCAACTCGTGCTTTTTGTCTCACTTTTTTCTTCAGATGATTCAAATATCTATGCAACATTAATTTATATTAACTTCATCTTTCAAATGCAATTAAATTACGTTATAACATATTACATACCTCTCAAATGGATACATCCATCCGTATTGGACAGGACCTCGAAGTCGTGCTTCAGATGGAAGATGAACAGGTAAATGTTCCATCACATTAAAAAAACCTGGCGGAAATATTTTCTCTAATTTGCAAAGCAATATAGGAATGTCCACTTCAAGTTTACGTAAACGTTGCACTTTTAAAGTAGTCGAACAAAGCTCTTTGTAAAACATACTAAGCTCCGTTACTACCTTCCAAACTTTTAACGGCAGTAGTTCTTTAAACATAACGGGAAATAAATTTTCCATCATTATGTGACAGTCGTGAGTTTTCATTCCGCTCAATCTACTATTTTTAAAGTCAACACATCTACGAAGATTTGATGATATCCCATCAGGAAATCTTAACCCTTCCACCCATTTTAACACAGCTTTAACTTGATTATTATCTAATTCGTAACAAGCTTTTGGTTTTTTACTGTCATTTGGTTTCATATGAAGCTCGGGACGTTTGCATAATTCTTCTATATCACGTCTTGATTTCAAATCATCCTTCGTCTTCCCTTTCACATTCAAAATTGTGTTAAACACATTATCAAATACATTTTTCTCATTGTGCATCACATCTATGTTATGGCGAAGCAGAAGATGTTTCCAATACGGCAACTCCCAAAAAATAGTTTGTTTGCACCAGTTATGAACAACTGATTTGCCTTCAATTTCTGTTTGCTCCCCCGTTTCATATATCTTTGGATAGTCCTTAACAAGTTCATATATGTCTTCGCTTGACCATATCGTCGGTGGTTGTCTATTTTCTACTCTATTAGCTAAAAAGTTTTTCTTGTCTCCTCTGAAGGGATGATTTACATGGAGAAAATATCGATGACAGTCAAACCATGAAATTTTCTTACCATGAGGTAAAGAAAACGCTCGTGTTTCATCCATGCAATATGGACATGCTAGACGACCGGCAGTACTCCATCCCGAAAGCATTGCATAGGCAGGAAAATCACTTATAGTCCACAACAAAGAAGCAAACATACGAAAATTTTTCTTCTTTGACACATCGTATGTTTCTACTCCTTCGTTCCACAGTATTTTTAACTCCTCAATCAACGGTTGTAAATATACATCGATTCCTTGTGTCGGATCGTCGGGGCCAGGAACGACAACAGTAAGAAACATATATTGCGTTTTCATGCACATCCATGGAGGTAAATTATACGGTGTGACGATAATGGGCCAGGATGAATATTTAGAACCAAATTGAGAAAATGGAGAAAAACCGTCCGTACATAATCCTAATCTAACATTTCGACTCTCCGCTGCAAAATTTGGATACGTTTTATCGAAATGCTTCCATGCTTCTCCATCGGCCGGATGTGTCAACGTACCCTCTTCCTCCGTTCTCACGCTATGCCACCTCATATTAGACGCAGTTACAGAAGATGCGTATAATCTTTGAAGTCTTGGAGTTATGGGTAAGTAGTGCATACGCTTGTACGGAACTTCCTTACCCTTCTTTTTTCTTGGTTTGTATCTCTCCTGGTTACAAACTTTACAATTTCTAAGGTTTGCGTCTTCTTTCCAAAACAACATGCATCCTTTTAAACATGTATCTATTTTCTGATACGGTAAACCAAAAGCCGACATAAGTTTTTTAACTTCGTAGTGATTTTCACACATTAGATTATCGGGCGGCATATGTCTTTTTGCAGCTTGTACAACAGCCGTAAACCCAGCTTCAGTGATGTTGTATTTTGACTTCATCGCAATGTATTCTGCGATTACTGACAGCTGCGTGCCGCTTTTACAACCATCCCAAATAGGTTTTTTAGCTGCATCTAGTAAATCATAAATTTTCTTAGCTTCAATATTTGGTTCTTCAACATTTACATCATCGTCGTCAACTTCAACCATAGGAAACATTGATCGTGCTGCATCTTCGACCATATTTTCTATACGGGTCGTTGAAACTATTTCGTTAACGACACTTTCAGACTCTACAGAAGTATTTGCTACAACTTCTCCATGCCGATCCCAAACATAATATTCGGGTGTGAAACCGTGTTGGCACAAATGAACTTTCACAATATCTGGTAACAAAAACTTCAAATGTCTACACCTACTACACGGACAACGAATTTCTGGATCGTTTCCGTTATTACTTAAGGCGAATTCAACAAACACGTTTATACCGTTATAAAAATCTTCTTTTATTGAGCCCCTCATTCCTTTTCTTTGGTACATCCATCTCCTTCGATCAACAAAATAATCAATCATTTTTCCTATTTGACAAAATGAGAAGTTCAAAATTTAATATTTATTTTGAAGAATACACATTCGAAAAAGATTATTTTCATGTTCGTATAATATTTTGAATTTAAAGAACAACTTCACAAATTTAAAAATATTTTCAAATAGGGCACATTTCATTTTTTAACGTACGTAACGATTAAAAATATATAATTTTTTTTCATTGGTCAGACATCCTACCTCCCATTACAAACACAGTAAGCATTTACATTTCGTATATTACTTCGTCCCAAACGATTCAATAAAATTTCGGCAGCATTTCCCTTTTGTTCCCTGCATTGTACACAAATGCGTGTACGCAGGAAACAAAAAAGAAAAGTTAGGGCGAAATTTTATGAACCGTTTGAGACGAAGTAGTATACAAAATGTAAATTCTTACTGTGTTCATAACTTGTCCAATACAGGGACAAATCCGACAAACATTGTACCAGATGAATATAAATGGTCGTTTTTCGAAAAAAACGACTATTTATACAACGATCATGTACAACACTCGTCAGACGGGGCCAAAAACTCTCTAAGGGACATTTGTCGGTTAACATGCGCGCATTTTACTCAAAAATACAGTTTTACTCACTGTTCACATTTACAAAAATATATAAAAATTTAACACAGTTATTCGACGTATTACGCATCAAAAAGGCTGGTTTAACATTTTTGTCTTTTTTTTAATACGCACAATTATAATTTAGAGTAATGCATTTTTTTGTTTCATAAGTAAATACGTGCACAATATAATACTCCTAGTTCATTCAATCATTTTATCGTATGCCAAATAACGTATACAATCGTCGAATCAGGACATATACAACAATTTACATATACATGAACAACCACAAAGTATACGTATTTTTCACAATTTCACGATAAAAGATGAAATATGTATGTCATGTGATGCTATAAACCATTGTTACGCTAATGCAAACAATTTCAATCGCTAATTCGCCCTAATTTATCAATTTATGCAAATCTAAAATTAGGATAAAAACTGAAATTTTCAGAAAAATAAGAGATTATACCTGAGATTGAGAGAAAGAGGTGTTGAATCAGCAGTGTGGAAGGAGAAAAAATCACGAAATTGGCGAATGGAGGTGGAAAATGTGAATTTGGGGGTTTTTGGTGAGATTGGGGGAAGCTGGAAAATGAGGAAGAAAGGCTCGGCCGGCTGCAGGTATTCGCGAATTTCCGACGGCTTCCGACGGCCGCCGACGGCCCGTCGGAAGCCGTCGGAAATTCGCCGTCGGAAGCCGTCGCCCCCAGCCGTCGCTATTTCGCTTTTTTCTAGTAGTGATAGCTAAAACAATTTTTATAGAAATCCTCTGATATTATAATATGGTCTATATACAAATACTCATAAAATAGCCGAAATTGTTACATTATTAAATTCCAACTACTAGCCATAGAGTGGGTAATACAAACAAAACTCGTACAAGGCTCGTAGGGAGAATGGATTTCCAACCAATGACTAGGCACTAGGGTACCACCTATCACAGTATGGGGCCTAGATCACCGTACCGAAGAGTACGCCCGCTTCCCTGCAACACAAGGCCAGGACTACCCCTTACTGGATAATCCCGAGTGAGATCACCCCACGGTTGGGATCAGCAACCGCCCACTAAGCCGAAATAAAAATGGACATCTAGACAGGGATGACCTCACCCTGCTTGGGTGCTACCCACCTAGCCTTGCTACATAACCCCTGATTTTCAGTCATTCCCATTTGATGAGGCTTGAGGCTAAGCGTTACCTTTT
The DNA here is from genome assembly GCA_030765085.1 of Allium cepa. NCBI lineage: Eukaryota > Viridiplantae > Streptophyta > Magnoliopsida > Asparagales > Amaryllidaceae > Allium > Allium cepa. The sequence continues at coordinate 106,204,874 of CM060941.1, read as the reverse complement.
TAGAACATATCCCTTAGAATGCCCATCGTCCACCTGACGATGTTTCGCAAGCATTCGTCCATACAAGTCCGTCCCGGGTTCGAACGGAACCGAAGGCACTATTCCTACTACATTCATTTTGGAAATATCCTCAGGATTAGTAGCGACTAGCCCTTACACTTCACTACTCCATCTTCGAATCCAAAATCGTTTTCACAAATCGTACAAACCGGATCGAAGTGGTTTTCGAGAAATTAATCTCGACCCCGGTCTCTTCGAAACGATCAACGCATTTGTCCAATATTGATAGTCGGTGATTTAACTATCAATTAATATTCACAACAACCATCCAACCAATAAATAATTTCCCAAATTATTTATTTATCTCAAAATATCTTTACAAGGTATATTCTTACTTTCAGATCCTTTTGAAAACAGTTTTCAAACTACCTTCCTTTTTCTCAGAATAAAATTCCGAGTATTTCATTTCCACTGGAATCACCAAGCACAAGATTTAAGATTTTTAAAATAATTTCAAAACACTTTAATTGTAAAGTATGGTTAATATTTAATTTAAAAAATCTTTCTTTTGTACTTAATTAAAATAATGCTTTAAACAAGATACCAAGTCATTCTTTATATGATTATTACGATAATAGATAAAACAAAAATACTTACTTTGGAATTTACCTTTAAACACTTAAGTTAAGACTACTTTAATAATTTACTAAGATACATACTATATAAACATTTGAAAATAAAGTTACTTAATAAAATGTAAAACTAGATTTCTACCTTTAAAAACACATCACTATGTTACTTCTTAATAATTACTGCTTAAATAAATTAAAGAAAATACTTACTTTAGACTTTAAATATTAGAAATAACAAATTTTACAAAACTTTCTTTCTTAAAAACAACTTTCAAACATTTAATTCATATTTAAAAATTTACCTTTGAAACAAGTACTTGGCTATCCAGAGAAAATTCCCACTTCAATCACCTAAATCAATTTTCCCCAAATTGATTTCCAATTTACTCCATTTGAAATAAGTTTCTTTAATTACTCCATTCATTTCAACATTCATTAATTATGAACTTTATTTATTTTTATTTTTATTTTTATCTACCGTTTGATTTTAAATCATTTGACTGAAATATACAAATTTAAGATCTTGTCCAAATTTCTTCTTTACCCTTCAACAAATTTAAATCTTAAATCTTAAATAGATGTTTTGTTCTTTTAAATAATAATACTGAAATTTAAAATTCATTAATCTTCTGATTATTCAAAATTTTCCTTACAGTACTCCAGATTTATCTATAAGAATTTTTAAGTCACTTTATTATCTTCCCGATTCATTCCTAAATTTATTCAAATTTCTATAAATTATTTTACTTACGAATTCTCTTCTTTTATTTCTTTCAAAAATCCGATTTATATCTTTTGGCAATTCATTATACCTAATTATATCAATTAAGCCACAGCATTCAATATCCCAATATAATTCATCATAGAATATCAAATAATCACAGCAGAGTGTAATAAATAACTTAAATATATGTTGAGGGATCCAGTTGGATCCCTCCAACCTGTTTTCTCTGCATCCACAGATATTAGCACAATAGAATATGCCAATTTCAGAAATATACCATACTATAACACAATATAAATCAAACATCCCAAGATGTAGTATATACTAAATAAAATCAACCAATTCGTCCATTCAACCAATTGTTTAAATTTAATCATTCAAATTTAAATTTAAATCTAAATCTAACTGAGTGAGATTAACTCACCTTTGCCTCTTATTTTGCTATCCTATCCCAACCAGCTTGTTTTCTCCAAGATTTCAGACCTTGAATAAACATTATGTGATTTATTGTCATTTGAACTAATCGAACAATTTATTACCATTCATTAATTTAACTAACCAAGAATTTTACTTGAACTAATTCTCCTTTAATAAATTATTTTTAATGCCCTAAATAATTGAATAAGCTAATTAAATAAGTTAACCAACTTACTACTTATTTAAAATTAAACAGTAAGATAAAAACATGTATGTGTATTCTTATTAAATTAAAACAGAATTGTTTTATTGTAAAATATCCTTTTATGTTTCCGTAAATACCACAGTAATTTGTTTTACTGTGAATTTATATACATATACATTTTCAAAAAGCACACTATACCTTACTGCAATTTATTATTTTATTTTTCCGTATATCTATATACTGGAAAAACTGCATATATCTCATTGTACATATTTTTTTTTTCTGTTTCTTTATATCTTCATATATATATATATTTCAGATTTTAAATTAAGTTAAAAAAAATGCTTAATTAATCCTTTCTTTACTGAATATATTTCTTCTCTAATCTATATGTATATATACACACATATATGTATCCTAAAATTGTAAATAGGGTTATACCTCACAGCTCGCGTCACCATTCCCAATACACATCCAAGCTTCGATTCTCCAAACACTGTCTCGATCGAAACAAAATCTAAACCCTAGATCGCGAAACCTATGGCAGGATTAACTCGGCTACATGCCACGATGCCGACGCCAATGAAGTCGAGACTCATCCCAGCCCTCGCGATCACTCGACGATAACTCGCGACTCCCATTCGATGCGTGCGCGATGTCTCCTCCCCTCTAGCCTCAATTCAGATCGAGCTTCACCATGCCGAATACCAACGAGACTAAATTCCATCGTGTTTCGCTTTTTTTCCCTTTTTTTTATACGAATCCGAAGAATTGATTTGTGATTTGAAGGAAAGGGAAGGGTGTCGGCTGTTTTAAAAAGAAGGGCAAGGGAAGATTTCGATAAATTGAAGAAAGAATAAGGTTTGTTATACGAGATAATATCGATTTGGGAAAGAACTCGCTCGGCTTTCAGAAGAAGGAACGAGAAGTGAACGATGGAAAAAAAATAAGGGTAGCGTGTTAAAACGAATATGAGATGGCGTATACAAGAAGCTTAACCAATTAAATTAAATTTTATTAGGTTATTATCAATTAAATTCCTAGCACGTTTATATTTCGTATGCTCACATACAAACTCCGATCAATACGAAATTTGAAATCCGATAATAGTTCAATATTACGGACTCAATGAAACTGGTTTTGACGTATTCCGAGACTGTGCCTCGGAAGGCTATTTTAAATTCAAATTAAAATGATAAAATTTCAAACTGAACAAATCACTGCTAATTTCAGTTTTACAACTTCTATAACTTTCAGTATTATCAGTATAAATTCTACAAACTTTCAAATTATTTTTTTATAGGCTTAGAATTCCAGATTCAATATTTTATCCAACCTCAAATTATTTAATTCAATAGTTTAATTATCAAATAAATCGTGATATTCGTAATTTAATTTAAAAATTACTCTATTGAATAGTTTAAAATCACCTAAATATTCCAATTTTTAAATGCCCGAAAATTCCGGGTCGTCACATGGGAAGTCCGATCGGGATTGTGAATACCCGGATTTGCAAGGGCTTCTTCGGAAGTGCCTTCGGTTCTGTTCGAACCCGGAACAGACTTGTATGGATGTGTGTCTGACATACATTTTGAGATGTAAAACCGGTTTCTATCAAATACATTTTTGTTTGGTGGCGGAGATTTATTCTCTTAACTTAACAACCTTCTCTGAGACGTACGAGCTCAGAGGTTATGCAGTTGATGGTTACTAGTGATACATTCCCAATTTGGTAATGTGGCATACGAAGTGCTGCTGATCATTTGTTGATCAAAGCATGGCTTTGTGAAAAAGCGTAGCTTTGTGGACGAGACCTCATCGAGCCTCACAACCCGGTAATGGTCGAAACACGAAAGATGCAGCAAGGTTTCAGGGGTTTCTCCCCTAGGGTATAGCCATTCCTTCTGGAAAAGGGTGGTATCATGGTATGGAGCTCAGATACTTACTCATGTGGACACTGTAGTATATTTATTACTGTGTGATGTTGTTGGTGTAGAGGGCCTTTGGATAAGCCCTCGGATAAAGGTCGCATGCGATCGAGGGTGGCATATCTTAGGTTTTACCCCCTGGAAAGTGGTAGACCGGCCTCGTGTTAGCAGAGAGCCGGGTAGGTTCTCGGGGCGTCCCTCTAGAGGCGTTCCCATGTAACAATAGGAAGTTCCTTGGCCTGACCATTTGTTGGAAATCCATTCATCCTATAAGCACCTTGTGCGGTTTTAGTTGTATTACCTGTCATCTACTTATGGTGGCGCCCCACTGTTTGGATGGTAGCTACAGTAGGCATAGTCCGGAATGTCTATGCTGGCTAGGATTAATATTGTACTTTCGAAATGTTTTCCACTATGCACTAATAATAATATCAAAATGGTTTTCACGTAACAAGCATTTTTGACTATCATAAGGAGAAATCTCCTCCAATTCTGCGTTTGCATGGTGTGTGTGGCGGGAGGCCTTATGGTAGTTTCATTTTTCAAAAAGCATTGCGGATTTGAACTTTAAAAGCTTTGTTGTTTGTCTGAAAAGATTAAACTGTTTTGTTTGCTCACATCAGTGCCATGACTGACCTGGGGTTTATTGTTCCTTTCCTAAACTCTGGGTGCCCACTATTTTCCACACAGGCAGTCTAGAGTTGGGTTTTCCAGATAGTCGAATAGTAGGAATTGATTCGACAGCCTTCGAAGCCCTTTGTATTTGTGGATCGCATTTGCTACACTTCAGCATTCACAGCTGACCTTGCTTAGCTTCATGCAACTTGATGAGGGTTCGAGCTAGCTTTGGATTGAAGATGGAGTTTTTGGAGTTTGGCATTGAAGACATTAACTTTCCACTGCTATTTCTTGTATCTCTGATAGTATTGATATCTATTGTATCATTCTATTGTATTTAGTTGTATCAGATATTGTATCAAATGTTGTATAACAAATGTATTATTTCATTTCTTTCGTTGTGTTGTACTTAATGTGTTATAAGCTCCGGCGAACGAGATTCGATGTTTGGATCTGCGACATTTGAATACGAGTGTTGTATTCGGTGTCGATTTTCGAAGGTCGAGTCAGGATTGTCACAGTGGTATCAGAGCTGAAGGTTAAAACTTTAGCTCAGGAGTACAACACATCAAGTGACTCATTAGAAATAGAGTGAAGTATATCCTAGAATGAGTAATCCCTAAGATATCCATTCGAATGCCTCGGTAAATTCTCTTACTATTCACTGATAGTAAGTATGAGTGCAAGAAGAGGACGAGATAGAGGACAGGGAAATACCACTACAAATGGTCAGTGCCCTGTAACAACAGTGGAAACGATTTTTCTCTATCAATGTCTTTTGATTCGATTCCAAATTCTTTGACGGCTTCGTGACAGCTCCAGAAAGAAGCTTCGGTGTGATGGTGACCCTACGAATCGTGTAGATAAGTCTCTATTTCGTATTCTCTTGGTCAAATTTCTACCAGTTTTTCGTTCTCAACTTTAGCGAAATTGAATTTTGAATTGAAATAAATTGGTTAACTAAAATATAAAGTTAAATAATTTGTATCGATAAAACCATTTCGATTAAAACCAAATTTGAAATTTTATTGTAATTGCTTATGAGTATAAAAGTCCGAAGAGGGACCAGTTGGTGTATGCTTTGAGATATTCCAACCTGGATTGAGTATCTATTGTTTGTTCTGTTGGGTCTAGATATAGTCTACGAACGGTTAGTTATCCCTTCAAACTAACCAATGCCCATGTATATTTCTAGATCTGGATGCCTCCGAGTATCTTGTAAAGAGTTAAATAGATTCGTTCTTGTATCTATTATTGATATTCTAATTTGGTAAGCCAAATACATAATATATAATTGGCTTAATTTGTGAGTCGATTCTCTATCTTTGTGTATCTATCCAATCTTTGTTGTCTCCCTGGAAAATTTCGAGGACGACATTTCCTTGAGGAGGGGATATCTGTAACATCCTAAAAATTTATCAATTAAAAATAATAATATATTTTAAACTTTTAGAATTTAATTTGGAAATAAATTGAAAAAAATATCAAACAAATAAAATAAGTGATAATAATATATAAATAAATTTCAATTTCTTTTGAGTTTAAAATTTTGAAAAAATGGATGTTTGAAAAGGTCATTTGGATTTAAAATTTTATATACATATATGTATATTGCATATATGAGTAGAATTGAATATATACATATTGAAATTGAATTTAAATTTTTCAAGATATGTGTAAACACATTAACGGACATAAATGTTTATATTTCAAGTTTGAATTGAAATTTGAATTGAAATTTAAAATAAATGTTTTTTTTTAAAATAAGTAGCATTTAAATACATTAAGATGTATTGTATATAATGTAAATATTGGTTAGAAACAATTCTTTTAACATTGCATATGTATATACATATATACAAATGAATAAAGAGATACATTTATTTATAAAGTGTATATAATATAAAAAATAAAACTATAAAATTTCTTTTGTCTTGTAAAAATCACAAATGCTAAATATACATTAACATGGGAGGTGGAGTAAAGAGAATAACAAAATTGAGATCTCATGATTATTGCTTACAAATGGCATGAAATATCATTGTTTGAATAAAATAATCAAATTAAAAAAATTATAGGAAACTTTTTAGCTTCCAATTTCAAATTTATTTAGCTCTAAATCTCTGAGAAGTTCAGCAACCAAAATATTTAGCAATCTCTACTCCAACACTCAAGAAAAAAAATCAGAAAAAAAAAAAACTGCCTACCTTCTTCAATTCAAAAGTAAAAAAAATTTGAGAATCATCTTAAAGCTTTAAGCTATAGTGTGAGTTTACATCTCTCAGGTAAGTTTTTAAAACTTTATAGTTTAATGAAATTATGATTTTGAAATCAAGTTTTAACAAATAGAATTCAAAACTGCATATTCAAAAAAACAAGTGCTTCAGGTTTTTGGCAGTGCAAGGGTTTCTAAAATAATTTAAACGCAAGTGAATCTTCTCTTTTAATTTGAATTCGAAGTTTGCTAAACAATATTAAAGTAGTAAAGTAAGAATCTGAGTAATTGAGTCAATCATTTGCAGGAAAAATCAAGATCAAAGATTTAAAACCATTTCTGGTTTCAACTGTATAAAAGCTTCTCTGTTATTCAACTGTAAGTAATTAAAAACTACTGTTATTGATGAATTAAGAAAAAGAATACAACAAAGAGTAAGCAAGAATTTTCAACTACAACTTGCAGATCTAAACTAAAAAAAGATTAAAGTAGAAAGGAAAGAAGAAATTTTACAGGCCTTCATTCCTTTCTTTGAAACTGTCAAGAGCCTTTCTGTCTTCAGGAAACGTGAGTAAACCTTTGTGTTTTTTATCATTTGTTGCTATGTGAATGCTTGAATGATGTAGGAAAGTTTAAACTTTGATTTGCATGTAAGAATCTTGAGTGTATGAATGAATTTTTAGCCTGTGCATGTTGATTTTTTAGGGATGCAAATCCCGATTAGCTTCAAGGATATAAAAGCCTGTCAAACCCCAAATTTTTGTTTCAAGCTTTGTTTAGATTAAAAGTGTTAAAATAAAAAGTGTTCAGATTCACTTAAATTGAATTTAAAAAAAATATTGTATAAACCAAAATCAAGAATGCATCCCTGGGAATGTTATTTTCTTCCCTGTTTCTTTTAACTCCCTGGTTTATAGTGTTAATATACCAAACTCAAACCCCCTCTCTATTTTCTGTTGAATCTGAAAAATAAACAAGTTTAACTATGGTTTGGACATGCACCATGTTTTCAGTAATAAATCAAAGCAAGGTTTTGTAATTTTCTTTTTACTGGAAACTATGAAAAACACAGTTACATCTAAATTCTGGTTTACATAGTAAACCATATCAAATCCAAACCTCTCTTTCTCCCTCATTGCTTCTGAAATTTTTTGTAAATCAGTTAAAATATTGTTTAACACTGCATTATATTTCAGTAACCAATTAAAGTAAAGGTCATATAGTTTTTTCCTGGGAACCATGAAATGCAGTCACCATTCTAATTTTGCAAAAAGTCAAACTTTACAGATTTAAATTTCAGTAATATTATTTGAACCCTCACTGCGTAATAGGATTTTTAAAACAAATATGGTGATTTCTAGTTGAGTGTGCAAGATGAAGTTGCTAATGCAACCAAATATGCTTTTTAATCAATTTCTGGTGATTGAGCGAATCTTAGATGTTGAATTTTTGTTTGAAGGTAGTTTGTTGACCAATGATTGCAGGAAAATTTAAAAAAAAAAATATTGCAAGAATCGATTGGACGAGACAAAATTAGGGTTTAAGCTCTGCATTTTGATGGTGAGGTCGCGGGTTAACTACGTCGTCGACACGGCGTTTCAAGCGATCGGTCTTGGGGGATTTGAATCCTTGGGTATCAGGGAGGCTTCGAGCAAGATGGCACGATCGCCGATGGCCGGAGGAGATAGTTCAAAGCGATTTTAGGCGACCCAGTTTTTGTACAATTGAACCCATAGGCTCGATTCTCCATTTCATGACGAATGCTAGGTTTTGGGTGCTTGGGGTGCTTGAGTGGGTGACGTCGTCTTGTCGGAGGTGGAGTCGACGGCCAGAACGTCGTCCATTAGTGGTGCACGTATACGTGATACGTTGCGTATCAGTTTGATGGTTTGGGGAAGAAGCATTATGCGGGGAATTGGGGAGAAGGCTCGAAGTCAGGCTCGTGTCAATTAAGCGTTGTATCAGGTTGTTTTAAAACCTTAAACAAATTTTTGTAAAAAAAAAAATTCACTCTGGTAAATTTGGGTAAAAACTCGAAGCAGGGGGAGGTTCGTCTCGGGGACAACTCGAGGCAGTCTCGGGTTGGTCATGAAAAAAACAAAAATCCAGTTTAAAACAAAATTTTGAAAATACAAGTTAAATAATTTCCTGAATATACCCTTTAGAAAGTAATGATAATTTGTTAAGTGGAATGTGAGGTAAATGATATTGAATCAATTATTTAAAATTTATGAAGTTCAAAGATATTTTAAATCTTATATTTTCTTTTAAATAAAAGTTGTTTTTAAAATTTAACTTAATAAAAAAAATTAAATATCCAAGTGTTAACTTTAAACCAAATTTATTTATAATGATGAAATAGTAATTAACAATTGATGTTTTGTAATGATTTTATAATTAATAATTAATTAATTAAAGAATAGTCAATTAATAAAAGTAATTAAGAGTAGATAATTGATGATTAAAGATTGATTAATCAAATGTTAAAGGTTAATTAATTTAAAGAATAATCAATTAATATGATAAATTAATTAAAGTAATCAAATCAATAATAATTAATTAATTAAAGTGATTAAGAAATAATTATTAATTAAGGAATAATTAATTATTGTAATTAATTAAGAATAATCAATTAAGGATTAATTATTAATTAAAGGGTAATTAATGATGAATTAAAGAATAATTACTTAAATGTTTGTAATTAATTAATTATTAATTAACCTTGACTAGGAATTATCCATAGGCAAATGATTCTGGTTTAGATTAATCAGACGTTTCAATTGGCTTTACTTATGGATGACCATATTCTATTGAATGTTGTGTGATGGATTGATATATTTGGTATGTGATGTGATGCTATGTAATGCTTTGTGCTGAGCTGTTATATCTGTGACAAATATACTGTTGTATGAATATGAAAACCCTTTTTTCCCGTAAAACGACATTTGAATTTCGATGCGACAGGGAGTCGGATTCCAATTGGTTATCCGAAACCCACATCGAATCGTAATGATTGAATCTGTAATGATTAATGATGTTGCACTATTATGTAAAACCTCTGGACCACGCTATACACACACAAATATGGATTGCACAAGGAACTCGGTTAAGTCACAGATTTTTTTATGATTTTAAAGATTTAATTTTTGAATCCAAAATAGTTTTTGAAATTGGAATTGAAAGATTTTGAAAAGAGATTTCAAAAATAAAAGTAATTTTGAATAACTTGGTTGAGTTTTGAAATTTAAATAATTTGATTTGAATTTGAATTCAATATTTGAAATTGAATTCAATAATTTGGAAATTATGGTTTAAAAGGATTATACAGTTATAAAGGTGTTTATATTGTTTTAACCATTTAAAGAGTATTGTTTTCGGAATTTGAATTTAAACCCGAGTTTTATACTTGAATGGCTTTAACTTATGTAAATATAATTAGTTTTTTCCCCAAACGAAAACTATTTGTTTCAATTAATAAAAGCTTTCATAAAAAGAAAGAATTTCCAATTTGTATCGAAAGATTTCAAGTTTGAAATGAAATTGTAAATAGTTTTGAAAAATTATGAATTAACCTTTGTGAACGATTATTAAACCTTGTTTTGAAATCGAAGAGGATTTTAAATGGTGTATCTTTTATATAGAAGGTTTAAATTGGAAACGGTTTGAAAGCTATGAATTAAATCTTTAATTTAAGATTGGATAAGTTAATCCAATTTGAAACGGAATTGTTTTGAAAAGCCGTGAATGAACCTTCATGGAAAATTGGTAAACTTTGTGAAATGAACCTTTTGTTTAAAAGATTTAAAATGGTAATTTGTTCAAACCATTTGAAAAGAAAGGTTTTGTATAATAAATTGCGACTTAACTGAAATCCCATATCTATATGTTTTTAAATGTTGCGCTCATTATTCGGTTTAGCTGGGAGGGGACCTTGTGTCATATAACCCATTCCGAATAATGATACGTCGTTATGGATAGCATTTGAAGACCGGTGGTGAAGACCGGGTATTTTTGAGAACGAAAGGATAACCCGTCGATTGTCACTGCACTGAGTCGCGCCGGTATAGAGATTTCCTAAGTGATGGGAAGTGCGATCGGGATTGTGAATACCCGGATTTACAAAGGCTTCTTCGGAAGTGCCTTCGGTTCTGTTCGAACCCGGAACAGACTTGTATGGATGTGTGTCTGACATTACACTTTGAGATGTAAAACCGGTTTCTATCAAATACATTTCTGTTTGGTGGCGGAGATTTATTCTCTTAGCTTAACACCCTTCTCTGAGACGTACGAGCTCAGAGATTATGTAGTTGATGGTTACTAGTGATACATTACCAATTTGGTAATGTGGCATACGAAGTGCTGCTGATCATTGTTGATCAAAGCATGGCTTTGTGAAAAAGCGTAGCTTTGTGGACGAGACCTCATCGAGCCTCACAACCCGGTAATGGTCGAAACATGAAAGATGTGGCATGATTTCAGGGGTAGCTCCCCTAAGGTATGACCATTCCTTCTGGAAAAGGGTGGTATCATGGTATGGAGTCCAGATACTTACTCATATGGACACGTAGTATATTTATTACTGTGTGATGTAGTTGGTGTAGAGGGCCCTCGGATAAAGGTCGCAAATGACCGGGGGTGGCATATCTTAGGTTTTACCCCCGGAAAAGGGGTAAACCAGCCTTGTGTTAGCAGAGAGCCGAGTACGTTCTCGGGGCGTCCCTCCAGAGGCGTTCCCATGTGGCAATAGGAAGTTCCTTGGCCTGACCATTTGTTGGAAATCCATTCATCCAATACGCGCCTTGTACGGTTTTAGTTGTATTACCTATCATCTACTTATGGTGGAGCCCTACTGTTTGGATAGTAGCTATAGTAGGCATAGTTCGGAATGTCAATGCTGGTTAGGATTAATATTGTACTTTCGAAATGTTTTCCACTATGCACTAATAATAATACGAAAATGGTTTTCGCATATCAAGCATTTTTGACTATCATAAGGAGAAATCTTCTCCAATTCTGCATTTGCATGGCGTGTGGGGCGGGAGGCCTTATGGTAGTTTCATTTTCCAAAAAGCATTGTGGATTTGAACTTTAAAAGCTTTGTTGTTTGTCTTAAAAGATTAAACTGTTTTGTTTGTTCACACCAGTGTCATGACTAAGCTGGAGTTTATTGTTCTTTTTCTAAACTCTGGGTGCCCACTATTTTCCACACGGACAGTCTAGAGTTGGGTTTTCCAGATAGTCGAATAGTAGGAATTGATTCGACAGCTTTCGAAGCCCTTTGGATTTGTGGATCACATTTGCTGCACTTCAGCATTCACAGCTGACCTTGCTTAGCTTCGTGCAACTTGATGAGGGTTCGAGCTAGCTTTGGATTGAAGATTGAGTTTTTGGAGTTTGGCATTGAAGATATTATCTTTCCGCTGCTATTTTTTGTATCTCTGATAGTATTGATATCTATTGTATCATTCTATTGTATTCAGTTGTATCAGATATTGTATCAAATGTTGTATATCAAATGTATTATTTCATTTCTTCCGCTGTGTTGTAGTTAATGTGTTATAAGCTCCGGCGAACCAGATTCGACGTTTGGATCTGCGGAATTTGAATACGAGTGTCGTATTCGGTGCCAATTTTCGAAGGTCGAGTCAGGATCGTTAAACTTTGCTCATGATAGTAAACTGTTAAACCATGTTATTGAAGAAGTTGAAACATCTTCACATTTGCCACGTGGTAAGTGTTAACTTGTAGATTTATGGTACAAGATTAGAAAGGTTATTTTTCAACTCACCGTAATGAACGCTATCATGTTTCAGAGTTTCAACAAATTCAAAGTGTTATGAAATCGCATAATGAAATCTTTAACTTATATCATCTTAGCATGCACATGATTATGGAAAGAACATTCGGTGTTTGAAAAAATATCAACATTTTACGAGATATGTCGGCATATAGTTTCGTGAAACAAGCATAATTTATTGTTGCAATCCGTGCTATTCATAATTTTATAAGAAAATACAACGATACAGATCTCGATTATGAAAAAATAGTCAATGCAGAAGTTCTACGTAGTTATGTTGAAAATTGGCATGAACAGTGTCAACACATCGATGATGGTGCAAGTTCATCAAATATACAATAGATTGTTACAACACGTAATGAGATCAAAGACATTTTGATTGCTGTAAAACGACGTTGATCTATTGAATATTTGTATGTGAATTTATCATTTTTTTTCCATTGTAGTTGAAGTTCTCTGTATTGTTGTATTTGAATAGTTACTAAAAATTAATTATTAATTAATACAAAATAAAAGTAAACTATTTTCACATAAAATATACAAACAATTTTACCTTTTACCCAACTTCTAATCAACTTTTAACCAAACTCTTACAAACGAACACCACAACCTCTAAGCTCTAATCAAATTTGTTCGTGAGCACATCCGAATAAGAAAGAATAAAAAAATACATCTTGACATTGAATAAAGTAGAAACGACATAATCTTATAAAATGAGAATAACATTCGATGTAAAATGCAAAAAGTTTTGTCCATGTTGTGTGAAATCAAAAATGGAAATTTAGGACATGATTTTATTTTTATTTTAATATGACTTTTGTGTGCAAAAGAATACTTAAGTAAGAACATTTTTGTAAATACTTATAATATTTGTTTCGAAAACACTTTGCAAAATATTTTAACTTAATATTTTACGTTTTTATAATAAATCAACTGTTGTATATTTTCACTTAGTTTCAAACATGTTATATTTATTTCAAAATACATATGTTATAATAATAATTATATTCGAATTACATTTTGAAATAAAAATTTATCTTTTAATATTCATTAAAACAATGTTAAGCCATGAAATATAGTGTCAGCTACATTACTAGGTTGCGATGTTGATAAAATAAATATCAACAACGTCTCGCCATAGTATCATAACTACACGCTATCATTCAATAGCTAAAATGTTCTTTTTACAGTTTTCAAAATCTAAAGTATTTATAACCCTTCAAAACATATTATTACGTTGAATGGTCATGTTTGAATGTTTAAAATTCCAATCGATACAATAGCGTCCCTTGCAGCGACTAGAATTGTAAACGATCTCACTGACAAGTCAACATAAAAAAATTAACATTTGTATCTTTCATAAATACTTATCAACATTTTATTAAACAAAGTAGACAAGTCCAATGGCTTGTTTATTCTATTTGAAATGATAGTTTGGTGTAGCACTTTGGCTATAGAGCACACTAAATTGTTAAAATAAGCGAAGTGATAATTTAGTGTAGCATTTTTGTTACAAAGTCCTGCAGTAGGTTTATGATAACTGGAGTCTGGGTCTGAACCAGGAATGGATCAGACAAAGACTTTTAAACCGTTTTCTACTATTACTTATTTTATTTGAAATGATAGTTTGATGTAGCACTTTAGTTTTGAAGTATGCTAAAACGCTTAAAATAGGTAAAATAATAGTTTAATGTAGCATTTCAGTTAAAATGCCCAACAGCAGATTCATGATATCCAAATGATAATGTAAAAGGAAAGGAACGTGTTGGAGTGCTGGGACTAATAAGTTTACACTATGATAATGTAAAAATATAAGTGATATGTTTACACAATGGATCGACAGAAGTTCAAGATTTCAGTGGAATGAATTTGAGAAACCCTACTTTGTATGTTTTAGATGAGTTCACATAAGACTTTTAGTAATAAAATTAATCTGTATATCTACAATTTCTTAAATGATTCAGTAATGGAGAACATCGTAGACCATGTTGAGAAGACACTTGTAGAGAATAAAGAAAAAGATGCGGCTATCGATGACGAAACAAAACAAGAAGAAACAACTGACTTCAAAACTGAACAAAAAAGTGCTAAAACGGAGAACATTACTGTAGATGAGGCTACCGATAAGTCAGATGAGAAAGAAAAACAGGAAGAAATAACTGACTTCAAAAGTGAACAAGAGAGTGCTAAAATAGAGAACATTGTAGACCATGTTGAAGAGACAATAGCGGAGAATAAAGAAGAAGATGATGCAGCAAAACAAGAAGAAACTACTGACTTCAAAACTGAATAAAAGAGTTCGCAAATGGAGAACATTATTGTAGATGAGGCTACCAATAAGTCAGAAAGGGAAGATGAGGCTACTGGTGAGAAGATGAGGCTACCGATGAGGAAGCAAAACAGGAAGAAAAAACCAACTTCAAAAGTGAACAAGAGAGTGCTTAAATGGAGAACATTATAGACCATGTTGAGAAGAAAATAGTGGAGAATAAAGAAGAAGATGATATATCAAAACAAGAAGAAACAACTGACTTCAAAACCGAACAAAATAGTGCTAAAATGGAGAACATTGAGGAGACACTAGTGGAAAATAAAGAAGAAGATGAGGCTACGGATGAGGAAGCAAAACAAGAAGAAACAACACACTTCAAAACTGAACAAGCGAGTGTTGAAATGGAGAACGTTGTAGATCATGTTCAGGAGACACTAGCGTGAAATAAAGAAGAAGATGAGGCTGCTAATGAGGAAGCAAAACAAGAAGAAACAACTGACTTCAAAACTGAAAAGGAGAGTGCTAAAATTGAGAACATTGTTGATCATGTTGAGGAGACACTAGTTAGGAATAAAGAAGAAGATGAGGCTACTGACGTGGAAGCAAAATAAGAAGAAACAACTGACTTCAAAATTGAACAAGAGAGTGAAAAAATGGAGAAAATTCTAAATAAATTTGAATACTCAGTACCATTCCATTCTTCCATGACATGAATTTTATCCATAACAAACTCATTTTTCAATACTGAGCAGTTTAAGGGCACCTCTTTAGAAAAGTTAAGCAACATGTACATTAACCTTACTATTTCATGTAATTTATTTTCGTACGATTTTATCTTATCATAATTACATTCCTTAGTGATTCATTAATTAAATTTATTATTTTATTAAACATTTAATCAAATCATCACTAGAAGACAAATTATACAACAAAGAATCTAAATCAAGCACACCTTGATTCAACTTTTTATCAAGTTGCCCATGAATGAGTATAATACGAGTGATGTTTGGTAAGTCAACCATGGTTAAATCAAGCATGCCTTGTTATTTTTATTATAAATGTAAGCAGATTACTACTGCATATTCCTTTACCGTTGTCTTTTATTTCATCATTAGCTGCTTCACTTGGACTCAATGAATTTACATTTCCATTAGGGAAGTACCTATATTTAAATAAACGATCATGCCCTCTATTCCC
Organism: Allium cepa; assembly: GCA_030765085.1. Lineage (NCBI taxonomy): Eukaryota > Viridiplantae > Streptophyta > Magnoliopsida > Asparagales > Amaryllidaceae > Allium > Allium cepa. Next base: position 106,188,869 of record CM060941.1, on the reverse strand, counting down.
ATTCCAAACGGAGTAGGGAACTTCATACCAAGACACCAAATGGCCTTAACGACTCTCAAAGTAGACAAAGCAGGTCGTCACAAAATTTAACTCTGCTATGGCTGGAATCAAGAAGCCTGATCCGAGTTTGGTCCATATGGCCATCGTGGTTGGAATAAATCCATATTCTAAACTTGGTGACGACCTTATCATCAATGAAACTCAAGACATTAACTAAAAATAACAAACACTACATGTAAAATTTTGCTAAACAGCGTGTACACACACAACGTTATTATAAGTTAAATTTGCACCTAAAATTAGGTAATATAGGTACCTATAACAAGTTTCTTTAGGTAATTAAAACAATTTACTTTAGTTACCTATACTATCTTAATTTAGAAACCTATAATAAGTTTGTTTAGGTAACTAAAATAATTTACTTTAGTTACCTATATTATCTTCTTCTTCCTCATTAAGGTAATTAAAGTAAATTGACTTATCTTTACCTATAATGTTTTCTCACTGAAAATCTTGAATGATCTCAACGTAATGTTCCGATCAGAAGGATCTCTGATCGCAAAATCTGCGATCAAACCCTTCTGATCTTCTTTCTTTCTCTTCATATCATCATTTATTTAAATATAGGACTTTAGTTACCATGAATGGATTTCGTAGACAAAGCAGGCCGTGGATAGGGTTCGTGCATGGTAGTAAATCTTCTTTAGACAGCTTCATCAGATCAAAACTCTCCTAAATAGTATGTTGATAGAACTTCCATTATCAACCAATATCCTACTTACTAAGCAGGGCCCAACAGTGGCCGTAATCACCAAAGCATCCATGTGTAGGTAATCAGTCCCGTCCATGTCATGGTATCCAATTGTGACTTCATCCTTATCGACCCTCGGTCGCTTTCCTTTCCTCAAAGAACAAACAATCTCATTTTCATGGCGTAAAGATTTCGCAAACCTTTCTTTAGTGCCTTTATTGGCTTCGACCTCATAGTCCTCCAAAAATCATCTTGATATGTAGAGGTCTTCCAAAAAACGATTTTCTGCCTACACAAAGGTTAACATTGAACTATTTCCAGTCTTTATTAAGCCAGTTTAGAAGCAGGTAAGCTAGAGCACTTGTTGCTCCAGAGTCCAACCTTAGATATTCTTTACGACACTCTTAAGACGGTATACGTTCTTTGTATTCCTTAATGTGTTGACCAGTTTTATAGACTAAGTGCAACCTCGCACTTACACTATTAAAGGATCCATGGAGCCGGGCGCAGCGGAAGCAGGGGTGAATTTTGAAAATTTTCTTAAAATTTGTTTTAGTTGTTTAATTTTTTTGACATTTAAATTAAATTTTAAATTTAAAAGCAAGTTATTTTATTTGACAGTTTATTTATTGTTTATCAATCTTGTTGGTATGCTGCTTAATAAAGTTAAAACCATAATTTCATAATTTGCACATACATACATATATACATGCATACATGCATATATATATATATATGTATGTATATATGTATGTATGTATGTATGTATGTATGTATGTATGCATGCATGTATGTAGTAATATACATATATTAATTTATATCAACACTAATATACCAATCTTTATATATTTTATGACATTAGGATTTGTACCATAAAATATACACAACCGTATATATGATTTATATGTAACATTGTCATATAATACAAATGTAATATTGTCATATGTAATATTGTCCTTTATTAAATTATTTAATAATTTTGTATTTTTTGGCCAAAATTATATTTTGCATATACATATTTTATTAAAATTTGATACATTACACAAATGAACAATCACACAATTCAATTTGCACATAAACCAATCAACAATAATTATATTAATCTGACGTGTATTTAATATGTATATGTGTATATATATAACATAAAATTTTATTTTCATTTTTTAAACAAAATAAATAGGGTTATATTTATCTTTATATATATCTAAATATTTATGTTATATATATATATATATATGTAAATATTATATTAATATACACATATATATAATATTAGTTTTAGCTCTAATATTTTTTATTAATATGAAACTTAAATTGAAAATTATATATATATATATATATGTTAAAAATGAATAAGTTTATATAAAAAAACCGAAACATAAATTAATTTATATTTATTTTAAATATTTTATAAGCTGATTATTATTAAAAACTAAACTTATATATATTATATAATATATTGCTTAACTTAAAATAATTTTAAAACCGGTATATATATATATATATATATATATATATATATTTTTGAAAATCAAAATTAATTTTATATAAAATAAGTATTTAAAGTGCATGGCTGAATATATTTATATATTATATAAAATAAAACTAAAAACCAAACAATTAAGTTAATATATGAATATACCTTGCCTAAAGTTAATACCTTGTGTTGAGCGAATGATTCTTATCAACTCTTTGATCCTTCTTGTTGATGTCCTAGATCAATAAGGTGGATGTTTATGTTGTTTGTAAATATGTTTAGAGGAGGGTGGAGGCTGGGGTTTCATGAAAGAATGAATGCTTAAACCCTAATGAGTGGAATTGAGGAGTTCTTATAAAAAATGCTCCTCCTTTAACTCACTTGGTCCATTAGTTTATTATTATTTTTAATTATTTTTTTGAATATCCAAATAAACAAGGCTTAGGGTTAACAGTCTAAACATCCTGAGCAAGCATGCACTGACCCCACAACACATACTCCAGTTAAATCAAAGGGATTTATGCTCTCATTAGGAATCGACCCTTGCACCTCTCATTTGGAAACCCGATGCTTTGATCAACTAAGCTATCCCTTGGGGTGGTCCATTGGCTTATTTGTTTCATAAACAAAAGGGCTAGTAGCCTTCTCATTATTAATATATATGTTGCACTCAAATAAAATCATATTTTATGATGCAACATACATACATACATATATATATATATATATAACAAATATTATATTTATTAAATAAATATTAATCCAGTTAGTATTATTTTAATCTTTTAATTAAAATGCAAATATATCAACATATATTTTGCAAATTAATAATCTTATTTATTTATTTTAATTAGTATATAACAAACGAATACATATTAAAATAAATATTCTTCTCTTTAATTTAAAGCATGTTATAAATTTATTTACAATATAAACTCTGGATCTTCACTTCTAAACACCATTGTAAGAATCAACTGTGAATTGATCAGCGATTAACATCGAACAATTCGAATATTAATGTCTCATCAGTTTATGCTTTGGTGACGTGAATTCATGAATCGTACCATTTAGGTATAAAATCATATTTTAATCCAATTTAAGCATTTATCAGCTGCGATGATTATCTATATTTGTTCTCTTCATCATTAACTTATCACTTTAAACATGTGGAATTTGGTAATGATCAAAATTAAAATAATGTTTATATTCAACTAAATTGTCCAAACGCAAAGTCCTTGGTACAATAATAATTATTATTATCTTTCTACTCTAGCCAGATATTTTGACTTTGAGTTGAATGTAGTTGACCATGATATTTATCTCATACAACTATGGTGACGAATCCTCTATTAAATAGTATTTCACTTCCTACATTTCCACTCGACCCAATTCATAGTTGTTCAATCGTCGCTATGCCATGAGCCAACTGCAATTAAAACGGAATTTCTATGTAGAAGGTCCACAATATTCTCAAGTCGAAAGAACTTACGTAATATCGATCACACAGAGACTTCATGTTCGCCCTAGTTCTTATTAACCAACATGAAACTCTCTCACAAGTCATTATATAGTTATCCACAATAACTATCAGTACATAACCTCTTGATGCCCCAGTAGTCACAAGTAATACAATGCCCAATATTTGGAGAGCGTTATGTATCGTGGTCCCAACAGATGTATCGATATCCATTCTCGAAACATCTGGACCAAGAATATTTAAAAGAAAGTATTATTTTATTTTACGATTCAATACTCATGGTTACAACATTTGCAACTGCAATCATATAATACTCTATTTAAGGATTTTTTTAATAATATATTATTGATTATCTATATAATTATTTATCACAATATAACAAAATTTATAATAGAAAAACATAACACCTTTATTGAAAAAAATTGATTACAGAGTTAGATAATATGCAATAAATTACATAACTGCCCCTAGGGCATACCCTAACTCTATCAATACTAAGGCATAAAGAAACACATGTCATGTATCAAAATGTACAGTACAATACATACAAACACACACACGACGATCGGTATAATCAATCAGTTCATACAATTTTAGATAAATAGATAACAACACACTAAGTAACACGTAGATAGATCGCTAACAGATACCACCCATACAATCATGTTAGAAAGCTATCTATCTCATTTTTTAGTAATATATGACTAATACAATCGTTCCGTAACCAATTTGTATTGAAAATATACCCATACAACATACTATTTGTTTTATCCATTTCATATCATAATTCAGTACAAAACATAAATAGTTTTTTCATAATATCAACCATACTTAATATGTGATCACATACACACACACACACATATAATTAATCTCTTTAGGAAATGTTTCTAACAATTTTCCAAATATCATTTAATTATAATAATATGGTTTTAGATCTTAAATAATATTTAAACAGGTTTATTTTAGTGTATAATTTATATATGAACTTGATACTCATGCATATATATTAATATCAATCAAGTTGTATAAGTTTTATCAGAGAACTCAACTTCTTCCTAATCAAAACTTATATCAAATTATTTTAATAACTCAACCAATCATCATATATGATTTCTGGACACAAATCATATTTATATACATTTATTCAAAGATTTAAAAAATATATACAAAAATTTATATACATATATACACACTAGCAAGGCAGAAAACCGCTCCAAGTGCCCACCAATTGACTGGTAGGCTCCCATCAGTCGACCGGTAGGATGTAAAGTCAGTTTTCCTCCACCTGAAGTATTAAATTTCGGGTACACATCTACTCCAATAAAATGTTCAGTCATCATACTATATTATTCAGATCATCAACATGTTATATCAGCCATATAACCTCAATTAACAACCCAAACAACATCATAATGTTTAGATCCAAAATTGGTTCTAACTCAATATTAAATAGTTATATAGCACTGAAGTCGCTGACCGTCGACTCCAACAATGTTATTTGACGAATTTACTACTTAGTTTATTTCATTTAAATAGTTTATAATAATTCAATGCAGTTGTAGAATCACAATCACAGTCATAGTTACAGTCACAGTCACAGTCATAAAACAATATCAAAGATATGAAAACAGTAAAGAACACACAGATTTATAGTGGTTCGACAATCTTCGGTCTATGTCCACTTTGTCAACTTTATTGTTGTACGCTTGATTACAATGATTAAAACAACCACAATACAATAATTTAGTAAAATTTTAGATATATGAATGATCTAAGTTGATTCCACAAAGCAAAAGTTGGTCCACTCTGATCTAGGTTGGTTCTGCTATCTATGGAGTTGGTTCCACCATATTAATATCCAAAGTTCCAAGGAAAAGGGTCCCCTAAATGAAAGCCAAACATCTTCTATTTATAGTTTATCATAGGCCCTTAAAAATCTCCATCAAAAGCTAACCTAACATCTCTTTTAGGCTATATAGCTATTCAGCCCGTTCCTTCCATTTCAGGCCCGTGACCGGGTCAACAAATACCAAATCACATCTTGCAAAAAATAGTGTGGCTGAGCCAGATTGGCCGAGTCAAAAGGGAGCTAAGCCAATATAGGCCGACTTAAGAAGTTAAGTCGGCAATAGGGTTATTTATGAGCCAAAAATCTGGCTCGGTTATACATAATGCCAAGCCAGATTTCTAGCTCGATTGTAGGGGTATTCCAAGCCAAAAGTCTGGCTTAGACACTAGGTGTGGCCGAGCTATAATTCTAGCACGGCCATTAGAGGTAACCGAGCCAGATTTCTGACTCGGCCTGGGGTTTCCAAGCCGAAATTCTGGCTCAGAGACTACACATCCAACCTAGTTTTCTGGCTCAGACATAGCCCCTTTGAGCCAGACTTTTGGCTCTAATTTCACCTCTTTTAGCTTCCTTTTTCAAATTTATGTTCCTCGTGATGCATGATCGCATTCTTCTCATCGTCGGGCATGTGTTCTAAGCCACATCTTCGACTCCAACGCGCCTTATATCTCAGTAAGTATCTATGTCTCTTATCTGTATGAATTCCTGAAACGTTGGAATGTTATGATGCCTATAACTTTCGACAGAAGCATTTGATTGAGACATGGTCTGTGGTGTTGTGTCCTTAACGACGAATGCTACCAGAATACAATTGGTTTCTTATTATAAGGGCTTTGGCTAAAATATAAATGTATTCCATTAGAGGTTCCATATGGAAGAAGATCATAGATGAGCCAACTCATATTCCTCCATGTCTGACACTTACCCATTCCAATGAATTTCTCTCTTCCTATTACCCATCTTGTCAATCAAATGAGTTGTCCAATTCCTCTAAGTGCGTAAAAATTAGGTATAACATAGTGTTTATGAACAAGAATTCAATTCAAAACCCCTATGAATCAAAATTTTATCATATATTTTGGTTCTAATCATATGTAGATATCTATCATACCTTTTATATGAAAAAACAACATAAAGGAATCATTTTTACTCACCAATTGTTTATTGCCCTAAAACCCTAGGATGCACAAAAGAGAATTATGGAGCCTCTAAGCTTGTATATGCTCCTTCCTCTTGATTGCTTCACAAATTGCTCACTAAATTTGCAAAGACAAAGTTTCCTCACTTTGGCTAGGGCTAGACCAAAAGTTTTGTATGTTTATTTCTTTGTTTGTAATGGATATCTTCTTATAGGATAAGCAGAAAAACTAATAAGTACTATCTCTTAGTGATTAGGCTTGGTCCATGATATGTTGGGCTTAAGGAATGTACATGGGCCTGGATAAACATTTAAGAGAAAATAGACTGCCTAATTAATTAAAAATGAAGACAACTTATATATATAAGGCCCAATTCTATAAATACAAGGTATTTATCCTTTTCTCAATTTTTCCCTTAGCCCATAATACACAAAATACATATCGAATGATATTGTTTATTTTACACACATATATAAATATAACTATATAATGTACATAATTTAAATTGTATTATTCTTTTAACTTAAAATCATATTATAAGCTAAATACGTCGTCACAGCTTGGTAAATATCAATCTTAATTATTGCCAATATAATTATCAAATATATCTGAAAAAGGTGAAAATAATATATAGAAAATACGAGTTGTCACAATTTCGCTTTAAAATAATTTTTAAATAACACTTCACCTAGTAAATCTGTAAGCATATGACTTCATGCATTATACTATGCGTCAACAAAATCTGCATAGGCTTTGATCTTTGGATTGTTCAAATATTGACTGTAGACCAAAGTCACACCTAAAAGTCTCACAACCATAATTCAAGTTTGACCAAAATTTATTTAATGAAATAATTTTTTAATGTAATAAATCAATATAGAGATATTTTATATATAAATAATTATACGGATTTTTTTTTGAGGAAATGAGTGATCCTGAACTCATGCAATTTTATTCTACAATTAAAAGAGGCACTGCGAACAAGCCTCATAATTTTATGTATATTTGATACACACACACACACACATATATATATATATAATGGGTCGATTATATTAATAATTAGATTAATAATATCTATGTATTTAAAAATAAAGTAATAGTTTTATTATGTAATTAAATAATCGAGTTGGCCCACATATTCACATGATCTAGAGTTTATTTTTAAAAAATTTAAAATAAAATAAAACAATGTTTAGGTTTGTTGAATATTTTAAGCAGGTTGATTCCTTATATATACCTCTTTCAAACTCATTTGATTTACACTTCTTTTGCAAAACTTTTCAAAATTCTTTGTTTTATTTCATCCAAAATTTCATTAAAAAAATATCCTCTTTTTATTTTCACTAAATTTTAATTTATTTTAACTTGCGAATTAAAATGAATTTGTAATTTTGTTTCCTATGTGATGTTCTAGCATTCAAAATGATAACCCTTGGCTTGTTTTGTGGCGATTTTATTATTTCATTATCTTTTATTATTGTTCAATATATTTGGCATAAAAGTATTTTTTCTTTGAATTTTTAGTTCATATTTTTTTATATTTTAATGAATTTAATAATCGTTTTTATTTTCAATTTGATTTAAACTTGTTAAGAATATTTTCTAAAATCGTACAATTAATAAAAATATATGTTTAAATGGATTATAATTATTTTCATGATTTATTTATTAAATATAATTATATGAATATTTAATATTAATTATTTCTAGTTTTTTTTATCAATTAAACAATTTGATTATTAAATTATGTTTTCGGATTTTGTATAAATATAAAAATTATGAAAGCCAAATAATTATAATAATTAAATCAAAATTTTATATAAAATTTTGATATATATATATGTATGCATGTATGTATGTATGTGTATGTGTATACGTATATGTATATGTATGTGCGTGTATTTATATTTACAAATATACACACACACACACATATATATAATTATGTGTATATTGTAGACTAATATAACTGTTTTCATAATTATATATATTAATAATTAATTATGACTAAATATTTGTATATATAAAATTGAGTTCAGCCATAGAATAATAGTAATTTATGGAGCCAAAAACAATTTTGGAATAATATATTTTATTATAAATAATAATATTATATATATATATATATGTATATTTGTAATTAATAATGTAATTAATGAAATACATGTATTTACATATTTATATACTTATAATAAATATATATTTAATTATATATATGTGTGTGTGTGTGTATTTATGTCACTATATAGACATTAATATAATAAATAAATATTATATATTGTGTAGATCATTACAATGCCCCATTTAATTAATAAAAATAATGTTAATTAAATAAACAATGAACTAAGAATTCAAATTTAAACTCAAAGTTTTAAATAAAAATAATTATTCAAAATAAAATTTAAAATATATTTATTCGTTTTACAAAAAAATTATTTAAAATGCAATTTTGAAATTAATTTTTTTTTGAAAACCACCATAAATTTCGCTGCGCTTAGCCCTATAATCCCAACATGTAAAGCCCCTCCCCTTCCACCCTTCCGCGCACATATGCATACACACACATCAATTAAACACACATAATAAATGTCACTAAAATTTTCCAAAGAAAAGAAGAAGAAGGGAAACAACATACCTGAGTCGGTACGGAGGCGCGGTGTTAGGCTGGAATCATAAGGAGAGTTTGGTTTGTCGATATTGGTAACGCTAGAAGTCGATGCTTGAGTCAAGATTGCTAGAATTAGGGCACGGCGTACTTTGAGTCAAGATTGCTTGATTCAGGAGGGAAGGGAGGTGTTTTTGGGGGATTTGATTTATGTTTTTTTATTTTATTTTGAGTGATATAGTAAATTGAGGAAGACATGGAGAGGATCGATTGCTTTGTTTATAAAAAAAGTCGAGGCATTGGTAAATCGTATGTATTTTTCTATGACTCATCAACACCTTTTCTAAGCTCTTTCATTTTTCTACGACATACCGACACTATACCTACTACCCACCATAAGGTGTAGGTATGGCGTAAGTAAATTTGGATTGGTATTGCTGTTTTTTTCTTGTAGTGAATTATCATTACATCCAATCAAAAGAATATGATCATATATTTATATACATTTTACACTTTCATTTATTTATACAATTTAATTTTTACAAATTAATATTGAAAAAATAATAAATTTGCATTTGCTAACTCTTATTTTAAGATAAATGTTTAATTTCTTTTGTTTAAAGTTTTATCATAAAGGAAAAATATTGAAACATAAAGTATGGTTTAAAATTTAAAAGCGATATTTAGTTTAAAGGACAAACTTAAAAAAAAATTAGCCTCAAAGCAAATATTAGTCTGAAGGACAAATTCGCTTCTTTCTCTCCAAATCAACTTTCTCCCACCACCATCGTCTCATCACCATCTCATCTCACCTTGCCTCCTTACTGCACCACTTCGTCGTACCACCTTATCACACCTCTTTCCTTTCTTCTAGATAGGTATTTGTCTTCGATAATTTTAGTAACAGCCACGACGTGCAATATAAAGATAGCATAATAATAAAATAGCTACAAAATACAATATAAAAATAGCACCACACAATTTCGGGAACAACAACTATGATATGTTATATAGAACTAGCATCATATAGAAATAAATTTTTGAAATTTCATTATACAAAATTCTAATTCATAGAATGCTATATATAAGCAGCATTACAGGTTGTAACTTCCATCTTCTTTATAAAATCGAACTCCATCTCTAAACTACCTTCTCCTCCACCATCATTATCAAACCTCCATCAATCATCGTTGCACCTCCATTAGTCATCGTTGTTACTCCACCAACCGATGTCTTCGCCTTCATCTATCACCACAACAACAACTAGAAAGTAATAATCCATCTTCTCCGCTACCAAGACCGTCGCAGCACCTCCACCAGCCCTTGCCACCACCTCCACCATTTCTGAAAGTGAAAAACCTTAACTAATGGAGGATTGAACTTGACACAAATGGTTTTCTCATGAATTTGGAGGAAAATTTTGGCATTAAGGCTTCATCTCAGGGCTGAATTTCGTTCAAAGGTTTCTTTCATGTCAATATTAACAAAAACAATAATTTGCTAACTCCTATTTTGTGATAAATATTTCATTACTTTTTTTTGAAGTTTTATGAAACAGAAAAACTATTAAAATATGAAACAATGCGTTAGAAATTAAAATATTCTTAACAAAATTAGAATAAAAATACAATTTTCATATTTTAAGTCTTATTTTCACTGTTAATTTAATTTGGGGTCATTTTGTCCCACATCCTTATGTAAAGTAATCTTATTTTCCAAGTCCCTCCCATAAAAATCCTACAAATCAAGTCCCTATAATTGTTAAAACTAAATTACCGCCTTCGCCCTAACTCTTGCTCCTAAACCCATATCAACATCTTACCGTTGTGTTGCCAAAAATAATTGGGTTCATTATTCTAAAACTCAAGATAACAAGAAAAATAAAAAGCAACACAGCCATCTAACTACATTAGTATGATCAAAGCATTTTCTAATTCTTCCCTATAATACACTTAACTAGATCTAAGATCCTAAAATAATCATAAAATAATGAAGAATGTTCGCCCTCAAGGCCATCTCTATGATGTTGACTACTACCTGCAAGATTATTACATAGGCTTCCTCTAATAACCAAATCAAATGCATTATAAGTCTTAATAAAATGTTCCAAATGATTACTGTTAATTAAGTTGCTGCATATCTGAAATATGTATCAAAGTAACATTCTAATTCGCTCGATCCCACCAACTTCTCACTACATTTTTATTATTGTCAGATATTTCTACCAAAACAACAAGCTTCAACCTAATTCCTAGCCTATGAAGCGCCACTTCAGCACCTCCGATTCTAGAAAACAAGGACAAGATCATAATTCCATTAGGAAACATGTCTCGAAGTACTGAAAGATCGTAAGCACCTGTATCAATTTTAAATGAGTTTCCAAAGGACTTGTACCTCTAAGTCCTTGAAATGCCTCTAGTGTGGTTTCTCGGAAACCCTAAAAGCATTTCGATTTCGTCGGGTTCAAGTGGTGCAAGTGTATTCTTCCCAATCACACTAAATTCCATTTCCAACACTCGAACATCACCCAACTTTGAACACTTTCAGGTGGTGGATCTTCTGATTTAGCCAAAGTGGATCAGATCCACTCGGTTAACTTTTCACTTGCGATACAAGTTTGAAGGTAGGTGAAATGAGTACATGTATCCCAAGAAGGCCACAATTTCTTTGTAGAAGGAAAAGCTTTGTGAATTGTTTTTGGAAGAATTGGAAGCAAAGGGAATCTCTCATTTATGGGTAGATTATGAATGTATCCTCTTTTTCTAGCAGCAGTAGAGAAGAATTTAGAATCTAGGAATTTAGATTCGATGTCGTGTAGAAATCTTGATATGGCGTCCCAAACTTACAGTTACAACCAATAGTATAAACCATGGGCATATGATGTAGAGAACCATCAGTTCTACCTACACATTTTTTACTGTTATAGGTACTTACACATTTTTTTAAAGATGATCTATTTTGCAATAGAATCGGGTTTGAGTATCCACACTAAATTCTATTGACCATGGGAGATGCATCTACAACATGTTAACAATCATTTGATAAAGTTAAGTGATTAAAGAATTAAATCACGGGTATATGGAATACGTATATGTATGACGTATTTATAATTGTTATATCTATAATTAATTATAAGTATAAGATGTATTTAACTTCTTCTATATTGCTTTCCCTTTCATACTTCCATTTTCTAATATAGGCTCGCTTAATGTAGTAAGCAGAGCGAGAGTCAAAGATGACAATAAGAAAAGGCACATTAATTAGACCTGCGCAGTTTGGAGACAACAATACAATGGAAGAAGTGGTGATGCGTGTACCGCGTCTTGAAGTAATGAATGCAAATGTGAATGATGAAGTACTAGCTGAGGTGAATGCCAACGTCCAAGCGGATGTTGAGCATGAAGAAGAAGCAATAGTTGAAGGTGTGAATGTTAATGCAAATGCACATATTGGTGCAGGAGATATGGCAGTACTGTTTCAGCAAATGATGCAAGCACAACAACAACAGAATATACAAGTGCTGCAAGCGCAAGAGCAATTTTTTTATAGTTTATGTAGGCTATGCAACAGTAAACTGTAGCTTTGCTACATCAAGCGATTGCGGCAGCTACCACCGTAGTACCAGTAGAAGCACCAATTGCTCCTGTTGTACCCCAGGTGAATGTTTCAGATTTCTCAAATCTAAGAAAAAGTTGTAGATCTAGGAGGAACCACATTCGATGGTATGGATTCTGCGATGGTTGTACAGGAATGCAATCGAGTATGTAGTTTGATTTTGGATGATTTGAATTTCGATGACATAATGAAGTTGAACGTAACGGCTCGCTAGTTAAAAGGTGTCGTGTATGATTGGTGGGCGACAATCAGTAAAATTGTTGATGCCGAACTGTTGATTTGGGACTGCTTCATGGAACAGTTTGAGACCTTTCTAACATCGCCTTTCTTTGGCTTAGTACAATTCCTACTATAGTGTCCTAACTTGCCGAAATTGAAACGTCTCACTTTGCTTAAGTGAAATATCATATATATCATCCTCTGATACATCTTTATCATTTGCCACGGAAGGAGGCACTATGGATGCCTTATGTCTAGAAGAAGACCCGTCAATGGTGCCATAAGTAATCAGCATTTCGAGGATCTTATCCATGTCTCCTTCTCTATTTTTCTCAATTGCTTTTGCGACCAATTTTGAAGAGAACCCCATCACAACAAAATGAGATAAATGATTAGTATGAGAAGGGCCTGCTTCAATAACCTCTTTCCGTGTAACAAAAGCAACATCATGAGAAGGGTCCACTTCACCATCATCGGTATCCCTACCATTTACTAAGTACAATATGACTACATCAACTACACAAATAACATGCGAGAAGACATCTAATCATTTCACTTGCAAACAAATTAAAAAATTTCTTATAATTCCTTCTAAAGAAACAAATTCCTGAAACTAGTTTCCCTAATGAGAATATCAAATAATTATCCACATAAGAAGAGCCTCATTCCGACACACAGATTAAACTGTATACTGTCTTCAACTTCTTACCTGATCATATTTACCTCCAAAATGTATTATTTAACAAAAGTATGTATACATGGACCATATCTTAAGGACACAAGCACTCACTTACATAGAACATTTGGTGATGATAGCGTATTGACGTAAATTTTTCTACTGAAGGTGATGATCAAGTAGATTTATTTTCAACCTATCATAAAATTATTGAAGATGAAATAAAACTTGGCTTGCGAATCTATCGATTTTTCAGTAATATTCTTGAATATGTCAAGTAATTATGATTCTACGCATTTGAATTCTAAAATAATCTTAAACTGGAAACTTTTTTGTAGAATATTTACTATACTTTATCTTTTAAATATTCTCATCGTAATAACAATTAAAACTTGTAATTGGAGAACATCTCTATAATATCTCCATTCACGTTACCGTGAAAAATAAGATAAAATGCTTGGCTGTTGGATTTAGTAATTTATTATTATTCGCAATATCTAGCAATTTAGTAACTTTTGCAATCGAGGCAGAATAATTCAAAGTGTGTTCATTTGTGGTATCTTCATCAGTTTACATGGACAGTGGTAACGAGAAGAAGAAAAGAATATCCGACATAAAATATACAATGTCACTGACCAATACATATCCCTCTCAATAATACAATAGGTGTAATAATACATAAATGATAATAATATAGCCACCCGCTCATCATCATTTGTCAGCTCTATCCAAACCAGTAAAATAGACTATCGTCTACTCCTAAGAGTATCCAACGTCTATATGGTAAACAAAAGTACAGCGGTTAGACATAAAGTATGGTGAGGAATATCAACAACAATCAAATAACTATATGGTACATGTGAGACCTTGTCTGTTTCTTTAGTGATTGATATATATGGGCCAAACACCTTAATTTTAAAGCTTGCTAACTCTATTAGTGATGCACAAACGCAATAAGACTCTGGTGATCGGCTTTGGGTTGAATCTCCTAATTCGAATTTTGATGATTGGAATGATGTGGGATCATGACACATTTTATTCAAGAGGAAAAAGATAAACTTTGCATTAGAAAAAAGAAAGAGAACTCGGAGCTGTACCCCAAAAACTGAAGGCATAAAGAAATATAAACCTACCAATGATGATGAAATAGTTCCTATGTCCATCCCGAAACCCATGATTGGATTTGGTCTTCCATTCGAACCTGCAAAACTAAGCTTCCGAAGACTTCTAGAAGCTTCCATGGTGCCACCATACTTCTACTATGAAAATGTTGCTCTAGCTCTAAAAGGAGTTTGGGACACCATATCAAGAATTCTATACGACACTGAACCAAAATTCGTAGATTCTAAATTCTTATCTACTGCTAGAAAAAGAGGATACATTCATAATCTACCCACAAATGAGAGATTTCCTTTGCTTCCAATTCCTCCAAAAACAATTCACGAAGCTTTTCCTTCTACAAAGAAATTGTGGCCTTCTTGGGATACATGTACTCACTTCACCTACCTTCAAACTTGTGTCGCAAGTGCAAAGTTAACCGAGTGGATTCGATCCACTTTGGCTAAATCAAAAGATCCACCACCCGAAGTGTTCAAAGGTGGGTAATGTTCGAGTGTTGGAAATGGAATTTAGTGTGGTAGGAATAATAAACTTTCAACACTTGTACTCAATGAAATCAAAATGCTTTTAGGTTTCCGATAAACCATACTAGAGGCATTCCAAGGACTTAGAGGTACAAGTCCTTTGGAAACTCATTTCAAATTGATACAGTTGCTTACCATCTTTCAGTACTTAGAGACATGTTTCCTAATGGAATTATGATCTTGTCCTTGTTTTCTAGAATCGGAGGTGCAGAAGTTGCGCTTCATATGCTAGGAATTAGGTTGAAGCTTATTGTTTTGGTAGAATTATCCGATAATAATAAAAACGCAGTGAGAAGTTGGTGGGATCAAACGAATTAGAAAGTTACTTTGACACATATTTCAGATGTGCAGCGGCTTAACAGTAATCATTTGGAACATTTTATTAAGATTTATAGTGCATTTGATTTGGTTATTAGAGGAAGCTTATGTAATAATCTTGCAGGTAGTGTCAACATCATAGAGATGGCCTTGAGGGCGAACATTCTTCATTATTTTATGATTATTTTAGGATCTTAGATCTGGTTAAGTGTATTATGGGGAAGAATTATAAAATGCTTTTATCATACTAATGTAGTTAGATGGTTGTGTTACTTTTTATTTTTCTTGTTATCTTGAGTTTTAGAATAATGAACCCAATTATTTTTGTTTGAACTTGAGTTTGATGTTGTAGTTTTGGTTTTAAGTTGCAGTTTATGCAGTGGCTGTATAAACGTAGATGATGGAAGGATAAATGTGGACTTTTATTGGTTATGCATTCGTGATGAGATCTTTGATGATATGAGTTTAGCGGTTGCTTCGAAGAGAAGTCTTGCATCTCATCAACTGAAAGGTGTAGTTCATGATTTGTGGATTACTACAATTGTGAAGATTCCTAAGGATGATTTGACTTGGGATAGGTTTAAGGAGTAGTTTGAGAGTCGATATATTTTTGAATCGAAGAAGGATGCTATGTTTCGTATGTTTTTAAAGCTTAAGTAGCCGAATATTTTAGTTCTTGCATATATAAATCGCTTTAATGAGTTAGCAAATTATGGGATGAACTTTATTAGTACTCCAAGGCAGAAAGCTAAGAAATTTATTAGTGTTCTTCAATTGAGCTTGAGCAAGAGGAGGATGGAACAAACGAGTTGTCTGTTTAATGAAGTAATTAATATGGCTTGCCTGTATGAAGATTTGGCTAATCGTAATAAAGAGCCGGTTGTGAGTGTGGGTGAGGGTTACAAACCTCTTTTCTTTCATAAGTGAAAGGGTTACCTCGGGAAGAAAAATTAGAAAGGCCTACCTTCAGAGGGACCACATACTTAGAAGAGTGGTTTCCTTATTTGTCACCGAGTAACTCAACTAAACACTTAACTATTAAATCAAGTAAATCTTAATTGTTAGCGAGTATTTTGATTAAGGTTACATAATGTCTAGAATGTGATAAATTAGTTCGGTTGCACTAAAACTCGGGCAATGTTATAAGAATTAACATTTGATAATAATTAACTTAAGGATATAATTGTACAAGGATATAAATCATTTTTATTTCACAATGGTACAATAAATAATATATCCAGCGAAATATAGTACAATTTAGTACAACCCTTAAGTCTACCCTTACAATCAAACTTGACCCATCAATGGTGCCATAAGTAAGCAGCGTCTCGAGGATCCCATCCATGTCTCCTTCTCTATTTTCCTTAATTGCTTTTGCGACCAATTTTGAAGAGAACCCCATCACAACAAAATGAGATAAATGATTAGTATGAGAAGGGACTGCTTCAATAACCTCTTTCCGTGTAACAAAAGCAACATCATGAGAAGGGTCCACTTCACCATCATCGGTATCCCTACCATGGTATGGGTGGTTCAAGGAAGTAGGGGTTCTATGTTCAAGTTGGGGTACTTAATAGAAGCAGGGGCTCTTTGATGGAAGTGGGGGGTGGTATACAGAAGTAGGGGTACTATACAGAAGTAGGGGTAGTATATGCAGGGTTGCAAAATAGAAACTATAGGTAAACGGAGTATGGCAATACAAGTAAGGGTGATTTATCATAGTAGGGGTACTATATTTAAGTAGGGGTAACATATGGAAGTAAGGGCAAATAATTAGTAGTACATTTGTAGGTAAACAAAGTAGAGGCGTAACTTATGGAAGTAAGGGCAAATCATTAGTAGTACATTTGTAGGTAAACGAGGTAGGGGTAATTAATGGAAGCAGGGGTAATGCGATCAAGTGGGGTTACTCAATGGAAGTAGGGGTACTTTAACCGAAATAGGGGTACTATATCCGAAGCAGGGATACTTTATACTAGTAGGGGTAATTAAAGAAGTGGGGTACTATAAACAAAGTAGAAGTAAGACACGTAAAAAGGGGTAATTAACAAAAGTAGGGGTGCTGTATACAAGTAGGGGTAATTCATGGAAGTATGGGTCCAATGTAGAAGTAGGGTTAGTTCTTAGAAGTAGGGGTACTATGAAGAAGTAGGGGTGGATCTTGAAAGTAGGGGTACTATAAAGAAGTAGGGGTCGTTCATAGAAGTAGCGGTCGTATGTAGAAGTAAGGTTGGGTCATGGAAGTAGTGGTACTATGTAGAAGTAGGGGTAAGTATGTAGAAGTAGGGGTAGTTCTTAGAAGTAGGGGTAGTATGTAGAAGTAGGGGTGGTTCATGGAAGTAGGGTACTATGTTCAAGTAGGGGTACTTAATAGAAGTAGGGGTTCTCTGATGGAAGTAGGGGTACTATACAGAAGTAGGGGTACTATGTAGAAGTAGGGGTTCTCTGATGAAAGTAGGGGTAATTCTCGGAAGTAGGGGTACTATGTTCGAGTAGGGGTAATTAATAGAAGTAGGAGTAATATATGCAAGAAGGGGTAGTATACAAAAGTAGGGGTACTACAGAAGTAGGGGTAGTATACAAAAGTAGGGGTACTACAGAAGTAGGGGTAGTATATTTGTGTGTTGCGCACATTTTTTGGTATAAATATCAATAAGTGTACCAATTCATCGGAGTAAGAGAGTTCAAGCGAGGCTCTCTCGCAAATTTAATGTCAGTAATGGGTAGCGCAAACACCAAATCAAGAAGACGTTGGCTGTGTTTCCTCAATCGAAGTCGATGTCGGTTGCTGCTTATTTTGATCTATACAGCCCCTTTCGGATTCTTCGGCTTCGTATAATCTGGTTGTTGTTTCTTGATGTGGAAAGTGTTAATGCGACTTGGGAGTATTGGACATGCTAAACATTTTATCTCAAATATCTTTATAAAGATATAATCAAATCTCATTTCAATATTTCAAAATGGAAAACATTTCCATATATTTTATCCATAACAGGATATTCTCAAAAACCTTTCATTTCTAATCACTTAGAAAATAATTCTATGTGTAATTTCAAACTATACACAAACTACCCAATCTGAAAGCAATACATAAACTGTTAAGAAGTACTGCAGATGCCCAGACTCAACCCTAAATTCTTACACAAATAATTGCAGAAACAATGTAACTCGTAGCTATGGCATTGTACGTCCAAGATGTAATCAACTTATGCGTATCGAGATGACACTTATGGGTACTGCTACTACTTTGGCTGAAAATGTAGTTAGTCGTGGAATTGGATCATATTAAAACATTTATAGAAACTTTCAGTTATCGTTTTAAAATGATTTTTTTGCAAAACACTACAGAAACCTAGTGCTATCATTTTTATATGAAAATATTTACAAAAACATGCAAATATTTTAATGTTAAAATGGTAACTCTAGTTTTTGCAAAGGTTTTGTAAATATTTTCATATAAAAATGACAACATTAGGTTTCTTCAGTGTTTTGCAAAAAAAATCGTTTTAAAATGATAACTGAAAGTTTTTGTAAATGTTTTAATATGAAAACATTTGCATATTATTTGTAGAAATATGCAGTTATCATTTTAACATGAAAACATTTGTAAAACCTTTGCAAAAACATGTGTTTATTATTTAAACATTAAAACATGTGCAAACTCTGTTCAACTCATTATAACAGTAGATGTTTTTAAGACGTTTCAATGTTAAAATGATAACTATAGATTTTTACAAAGATTTTGCAATTTTAACAGTAGAGGTTTCGAAGGCGTTTCAACGTTAAATAACAAATGTAGATTTTTACAAAGATTTTAAAAATGTATTCATTTTAAAATTATCATTGTAGCTTTCTATAAAGATTTTCAAATGTTTTCATGTTAAAATGATAAATTCAGTTTTCTACGAAGGTTTTGCAAATGTTTTAATTTTAAAATAATAAATGCAGCTTTTTGCACACTTTTGCAAATTTTTCATTTTAAAATGATAATTGCACGGTTCTATAAATATTTTCCAATATTTCCATGTTAAAATGATAAATTGAAGTTTCTGCAAATGCTTTGGAAATTTGTTATTTTAAATTACTTTTCAATTTTTTGCATAGGTTTTGTAAATGTTTCAATGGTAAAATAATAACTAAAGATTTTTCTGATGAGATTTTCAAATATAATTATGTTAAAATGATAGATGCAGGTTTCCACAAATATTTTTATGCTAAATTACTAATGGCAGATTTCTACAAAGAATTTGCAACTGTTTTCATGTTAAAATATTTGCATAATCTACGGTTATAGTTTCAAAACGAAAACATTTACAAACGCTTTTTAAAAACCTACATTTATCATTTTAAATGCTATTTTGTTTCATAACAAAAATGAATAAAGAATAATCCTTTTATAAGTGCACATAATAAAATACTGCTCGGCCACACCCTTAAATACTTAAGGTTGAGAGTTTTGGGTAGGATACGTGAGGTTTCAAAGGGCTAGAGTGAAGTAAACTTGGAAATGAGATTCGATATCTCTGGATTTCACAGATGGATTGTCGAGGTCAAGGCTTACTAAACAACCTAAAGTTAAATTGAACAAGTATTGTTGTTTTAATTGTAGATATTTCATATACTACTACGAATAGTATAATAAAATACTAAACATATTAAACATCCTTAACCCTGTGGTATATGCCTAGCATAATTTCTGTTATTATTATTATTTTTATTAATTGATTTGTCTTTGTTATTTAACTTTGTTGCTAAATATACATGATATAATTGCTTTATGGAATTGTATATAATTAGCATATAGGGGTTAATAGATGTAACTTAAGCAGCAATATTCAAGTTTAGCTTCAAATAATTATTCATTGGTTCATTTGTTTTTCCAAAAAATTTAGATGTGCTTTGCTTCTATCTTTGGTGTTTTTCTGTCCTAAAATTATTTTCATTTCAGAAATTAGATCAACGGGAGTTGAATTGCCTCTGGAAGTTTGCAAAATCATTATGACTCCAATTTCGACTGGTATTCTCTATTCGTTCTCATTTGTTCCATCAATTATGCATCGCATAGAGTCTATGCTCCTTGCTTCAAAATTGAAGTTGATTCATTTGGATCACTGCTTGCAAAATGTTAATGTTTCTATGACCAAGGTAAATATGAATTTTTTTTCTTCATTTAAATGAGAATGCAACAATAAGAAAGGTCTGTGTTGTTGTTTATAGTACTTTTAATGTTGCCTATACTTTTTTATGAAACATTGTTTTTCGACGTCTTTTGTATAAGTATTGGAAGCAATTACTACCAAGAAATGCCAAGAACCATTTTCTTTGGAATCATTGAAAACATTTGGGGACTCATTTCTTAAGTATGCCACAAGCCAACATTTGTTCAAGATAAATGAGCATTATCATCAAGGCACACTAACAAGTAAATGCGAGAAATTGATTTCCAATACCAATTTATGTCGGATAGGATGCACACACTGTCTTACTATAAATTTCTGTTATTTACGTTTGCAATTAAATACAAATAATATAGTTCATGGTTGATGTCTAATTATAAATTTATATTGGGGTTGATAGGGCTTTATTCTCAATGAGCAATTCAATGGCAAAAAGTGGATTATTCCTGGCAGCTTTTATAATTTTGACATGGACATTCAAAATCAATTCACAAGTTAGAATAATCTTTATAATGCAGGAGTACAAAATATTAAAAGTAAGGTAGTTTCCGATTCCATGAAGGCACTAATCAGTGCTTATCTTATTTCCTCTGGAGAGGAGGCGACATAATAGCTTTTCTCATAAACAAGTATTTATCTTAAAAATACTTTCATATATGTGTGTGTGTGTGTGTTTGTGTGTGTATATATATATTTAACATTGTCTCAATAAAGTATTTACTCTCAAAAATACTTTTAAATATATATACAATTCTGTATCAACAAAGAGTCGCATCTACTGAACTGGTCCGACATCATCAATCATCACACATGCATCCATCCACACTTGAAGCGTCATTCGCACGCGCTTTTTCCTATGCAAATGTCGCCGGTTGCCCGTGGTTTATTTTAAGCTACAGTCGGTAAATCCCAAACTCCTGTCATTTGGTTGACTCTGATTCAAGGCGTCACCGACAATCGCGCTGTATGCACACGCATATGGAGCATTCGTATATTATAAATACTTTCGTTTTGAGAAGATAACACTTTTATTCTTCTCTTAGTAAAGTGCTCTATTTAATACAGATATGGTGAAACATGCCATGGAGACGTTCCTCCCGTTCCCCCACCTTTTTCTTCTATCGAAGCGGCCCAATCGTCGAGGCATCCTGCTGAAGTCAACCCTGAGGAAGAAACAGCCCCGATGATTCCAATTGACGTTGTCAGATCAAAATTCACAGAAAAAGACTGGAAGAAGGTTTCCGCGGCCCATGGAATTCCTTTGGACGACATCATAGTCCAAGGGCCTGATGACAGACCCCATTTGCCTCCCGTAGTATACATGTCCTGGAAGAAGACCTATTGCGAATGTGGTGGGATCCCTCCTTTGTCCACTCCATTCTGAAACATGTTGATTAGATTCCGACTAGCGCCAATCCAGTGGGCTCCTAACGCTTATAGAATGATCGTCGAGATGAAAACGCTTGCGATGATGGCCACGGGCACCAGTATCACCCCTCGAGAGCTTAGCTATTTTTTACAAATTAAAGGGGACAAAGGGGAGCTTATTTTACAATCTTGAGGCCAACTCTAGCGTCACAGGCGTAAAGCATCTGAAGAGTATAGCTGGCAACTTGCGGGATGCCTGGCTCTTCGTGAAGAACCCACGTGGTCTCCCCATTACATTCCAAACTCCTCGTAAGGACTTCAACTGCTGAATAACTCTGAGTAGTTTCATCGTCGATCTGACTAATAATTTTCACTTTTATATCTATTAAAACTTGATGCAGCGGATAATAATAAGTTGTCACCAAATGATGCACAACAAACAAACAACGATGGAACGATACAAATATGAATCGATGGATTGTTAATACCTAAGATAAATGCCCAAATCCATTGATCTCGTGAGATACCGGATCCTAGCTATCTTGAACACGTTGATCGAGCACGATATCGTGTTAGAAGATCTACGATTCTTCGACGTTGATCTCGCGCATGAGATTCCGTGAACCGGCTTCAAAATCGTTGATTCGAGCGCACTTGAATAACCGAAGATGGAGAAAGGAGATAACACTCAACTTCCAATTTTAAAGAGGCACAAAGCACTCAAACAAAAGTTTATTCAAAATCAACCTCCTTCACAAATGACACAACCCCGCTATTTATAGAGTTTTACAACATAGGTCGGCGACCTAACAGGCGCGACCTAACAGACCCACGAGCTAACATATGCATGGCTTAACAGAGACAATTACAACACATGCGACCTACGACCTAACTCGGTCGTTAATGACCTAACAGACGTTACAACATTACACATACAATATAGCGACTTAACAAATTACAACATAACGACCTAATAGTACTGCGACATAACAACAGCACGGCAACAGGAAGCTTGAGCGATTTATCAACTTGAGCGACGTAACACTGGAGCGATAAGGAACCTCTGCTTCAGGAACTTGAATGACATAAGAAGAATGCGACATAAGGTTGAGCGACCTAGCGGCATAAGAAACTAAGCAAGTTCGCGACCTAAGGAATTCACAACATAGGAAGCTCGCGACTTACTGGAACTCACGGCATAAGAGAGGTTGCGACTTAAGAAACTTGCGACATAGGAAACTCGCGACCTACTGGTATTCATGAATTCTGGAGTGGCTTCGTTCTCGCGACCTGAGGAATGTCGTGTTGCATCACTAAGTCGCTTGAGCGACTAAGGTTTAACACGTTAGGTCGCTGGCGACCTAAGCTTGACGACTTAACGTAGTTATAGGGTGCATGGCGCGCTACATCATCCTCCCCCGGTTAACAAGAATTCGACCCTGAATTCGCACCTTCCTCTTCCTCGACAAGCTTATCCCCATGATACGGAATCAAATGTTTAACGTTGAAAACGTCGGTAGTATGGTCATGATCCGACAACCTTAACTGATAAGCATTATCATTGATCCTTTTCAAGATTTCTACTGGACCAATCTTTCGAGCTTTCAATTTGTTGTAAGTTCCAACTGGAAAACGATCTTTCGTCAATACTGCGTAAACAAAATCACCCTCTTTGAAGTCCACACTCCTACGCTTCTTATCTTCCAGTTTCTTATACTTCTCATTTGACTTAAGCAATCGTTCATGAACAATACTGTGACATTCCTGCAACTCATTCACGAAATCACAAGCTCGTTTAACAACCCCTTTCTGACGTGGAACTATCGACAAATCCAACGTCCTTTCGGAATTGCTGAATATACTACTTGAAATGGACTGAATCCAGTACTTCGATTAACAGAATGATTATGTGCGAATTCTGCCTGACACAACTTCACATCATAGCTCCTCAAATTATCCTTCACAAGGCATCTCAACAAGTTTCCCAAAGATCTGTTCACCACTTCCGTTTGCCCATCCGTTTGTGGATGATAGGCGCTACTAAAATTCAGCTTAGTTTCAACCATCTTCCACAGACTCAACTAAAAATGACTTAGAAATCGAGTATCCCGGTCAAAAACAATGGTCTCAGGTAGCCCATGTAGTCGATAAACCTCTTTAAAGAACAACTGAGCAACACGGACTGCATCAACGGTCTTTTTACAACCTCTTTAAAGTGTCAATTTATGAAATAATGTTAGTAACAAATGTATGATGATAAACAAATGCAAATGATAAATGTTAACAAGTGTCACCATGTTATTTTTATTTTCTTTTGTTTTTAAATAAATCTTAATTTAAGCTTATATAAAACATCTATCTCTTCTCTTCATTCTTTTTCTATTTTCACACTTTCAAAGCAAAGAAGAGAAAAAAATAAACATAGTAGAAAAACAGATCTGAGGAGATTTAATCAAAACTGAATCAAGCTAAGCAAATATTCAACTCTGACTTCAGCAAGTTGTTAAGCAAATTTCAGATTTGAAAATCCAATCTTTTAAAATCAACTGCAGACTTGGTATGTTCCTCAAAACAAGGTGAGCAAAACTTGGAAAATTTGATATATCTTGAACTAGCATGCGATGATCCTTTAAGTATGATTTGAATTAAACTATGCATATTGCTTAAAATGATTTCCAGTATATAAATGTGTGTGAATATTTATATTTATGACTGTGGTATGAAAGACAAGCCCCTGTTTAAACTGAGACAGTGAGTAACAATTCTTTTTAAAAGAATTTAAAATCTGATTTAAATCTAGATGCATGCAATTAATATCTATAGTAAATTATGATAAAGTGTAGCATGATTACATATATAAATTGTATGTATATTTATCTGAATATATGGTTGTGTATACATATTTTTAGCTCTGTCCAGTTGAACGGGATAAAAAAAATCAATATCCTCTCCTTGATTCTTTTTAGATCTATATATATAAATCAATTTGGTTTGCAATAATAAGGTACTTGATCTAAAAATAAATCCTGGCAAGATTTCAAGATAGTTTTTAACAAAAGTGAGAATTACAGTAAAAAGTATGAACTCATATAAAATCTCGAATTAAATTAATTGTGTATTCAAGTATAAAATTTATTTTGTTATCGATGATAATAATTTTTAAAAATAAAATTAAGATTTTTAGGCTTTAAATTTGAGAAAGATTGCTTGTTGAATGGAAATTTGGGTTTTAATCATTTTTTGGTGATCTGGTGTATCAGAAAAGTCAGGGGCACTGCTGGAGTAGGCAATGAGATCATGGGTTCTGGCAAAATTGGTCGCATTATTTTTCAACCACCAGGTCATCGGTGTGGCTCCGATCTAGAGTTTAACTCGCCTTTTTGATTCGTTGATGTTGTGAAGGAATTTCTAGGTCATTGGGGAACTGGAGGAGATCGCGAGTGGGAAATCAGGAGCGTAAGCGTTCGATGAAGTAGGGGTCATGATCGCGAGGTCGTAGGTGGACCGTGAGGGTGAGGCGAGGCAGTTTTAGGGGTGTTTGTGTTCCAGTTTTGGGTTCGAAGGCCAAATGTCGATGATATGCTTTTCGACACGAATTCTAATGTCGGTTAGGAATACCGGGTTGTGGGTGACTGAGGCGAACGGTCGTTGGTGAGAGGTTGTGGCCGAGTACGTCTTGCACGTGCATGAGTCAGTAGAGTGAAGCAGGGTGATGGAACGGAGAAAATTACTGGAAAGAGCGAATAGAGAAGAAGGTAATAGGACCGGATTGGATTTAAATCAATAAGATGGGCCAGAGAATTTGATTCGGGGCAAAAGTTATAGAATTAAACATATTTAGAAATAAAGTAAATTTATATAAACAATATGGTATACCAATACGGCTTTAATTCGTAATTAAACAGTGATATATGTTGGGTAGTTCCTGTAACTGAAATTAGATTTGGGTTGGTTCGAGTTAGGAATCCATGATTTATTAGAGCATTGAACTTGAATCAATTTATTTCTCAAGTAATTAATTTGTAAGCATTAAATAAATAATTAAGGGTTATTAATTGATTTATTAGAGATTAATTATTTGTTAATTAGAGATAAATCAATGTAAGCGATTTGAGATTATTTACTTAAATGTGAACTACTTAATGTAAGTAATTAAAGAATAATTGGATGTTAATTAATTATTAATCAAAGATTAACTAATTGAGGATAATTAACCAATGGAATAATTACTTGATGAAAGTAATTAAAGATAAATCATTTAAGGGAAGAAATTTAGAATTAATTACTTAGTATGGTTAATTAAAGGTTTGATTAATTAAGGAGATTAATTAAGGGAGTTAATTAATGAGTGTGATTAATTAAAAATAATTAATCAATGTAAGTGAATACTGGATGATTAATTTGAGTACATAAATCAAGATAATGTAATTAATGTGAATGGGTGAAGGTTAATTAATTTGTGCTATTAATTAAAGGCTGGTTACTTAATGTAATTAAAGAGGATAATTAATCAATGGTTTGTAATTAAGTAATGTTAAGTAAGCAGGATTAGAAGTAATTATATTAATTAATTTAAATTTTATTTAAATTAATTGGAAGGGTGAGACTAATTAATCTTGTTTATGAATGATTGAATAATATTGAATGCCTTGGAATTATTTGGTATTTCTGATATGGAATGTTTTGTGATATGATTGGGTTGAACAGTGATAACGTAGGTAACTATCGAAATGAATTGTTGTGAAAGTGACATCCTGTATTTAAGTTTGAATTGTATTTCATTTGAATGGCTAGTGTAGGATGACATGGGACTCAAAGAGACCGGAGTCGGGTATCAGTAAATATCCGAAACCACTTCGATTTGTAATCTACAATAATTCTATATAGGTTTGATATGTGAAATCAATAGACTGGAATGGAATAATATAGACCTTTGAAACTAAGTATGGGTGCTTAGAGATGGACTTATGAAATAAGTGTTGAGAAAAACAAGTAATAAACTCGTAGTGAAGTACGAGTTACCCCGGGTTTTTCTTTTATGGTTTGAACTTAGTATTTCAAATTATACGGGTTTACTCATGCTGGTTTCCAGCATGACCCGGGTGTTACTTTGATCTAATGCTCTGGTTGGACTGAGTATTATAGATTTTCAAGTAAGCACGTTCTAGAGCTCAGGAGACGAGCTGGATGGCAGGAACGTATGAAGTGTTTCTGCTGTGATATATGGAGTATTGTATATCTGAGACATGTTGATTGTATCTATCCAGTGTTTGTATATATGTTGTAACTCTGATGTATTAAAGTGTAATTTGATAAATACAGTTTTCCTTCTATAACAGTTATTATTTGTTATTTTATTTTATCCATTGCGAATGTGAGATGATGGTGTTTCTGTTCTTCTTTTTCTTCTATCTCTTTCTTCTTTTCCCTAAATATCCGAAATTTTCGGAATCGAAAATTTCGGGTCATTACAATTGGTATCAGAGCGAGGTTAGGTGAGAACCTTGGCTCTGGTGGGGGATACTCATTAAGAATGGGATCAATGGTACCCTAGAATGAGTTGAGTGTGTGTGTGTGTGTATGAGAGCGTACTTGTTATTTTCTTATATAAATATTTTAAAATAGTTTCAGAAGTAAATGAATCTTATATAAGTTTATTAAGCAATAGATTTTCTATTATATTAAGGAAATTGGTAGTTGTATTAATTAAATTAAAAGTAATAATAAGAATTAAGGGGTAATAGAAATACAACCACTGAAATTGAATAAAGACAAGTTTGAAATGGATTCAAACTGGAATTAAAATTTCGAATTTGGAGAAGAGTTTCAGGATAAGATAATAATGAATTGGTTTCTTTGGTTATTATCATAAATGATGGTTGTGTTTAATAATAAAATGTGTATTAATGAGTATGTAAAATGAAATGTTTTAGGGAAGTAAAACATTTAGGCAAGTATGACTTATAAATTGGAATTGAAGATGATCTTAATTATGAAGTTTTAAATCTGGGTCTAGAATTTGAAAATTGTTTCAAAGTGATAAAGAAATATTATTTGATGTATTTGGAAAAAAGGTCCTATTTCAAACAAGAGTTGTTTGAAAATTTAAAGAAATTTGTTTTGAATTAAAAAAAACCAAAGGTGGTTTAAAATTTAAGGATAACTTGGCGTGTAAGGGAATTAATATGTGTATATAAGGAATATACATAATATCAAGGATAGTTTGAAATAAACTCTAAATGTTGAGTTTTAAATTTTAATTGGAATGAGATGTGATACCCAAAGTGATTAGTTTTTGAACTTATAAGTGGGAAGATTATTAATATGAAGTTTAAATTTGAAGCGGGAATTCAAATAAGAGTAAAAGTTGAATTTTTCTAATTAAGTCTGATTTATAGGTTAAGAATTCCCTCTAGAGTTCAGTCTTTCAGAGAAATGGCTAAGGGTGAAGAATAGAAGGCAAGGTGCAGAGAACGAAGAGCGGCTGCACGTAAGGAGTGGGAAATAGCTATACAGGAGTATGAAAATCGAATTAAAGAAAGAAATAGACCAGGACCTTATGATAATGTCACCTTCTATAGATGTTTCAATAAGGGTCATTACGTGGCTAAGTGTGGTAAAACAAGGAAGGAATTAAAGGGTACATTCCAACGATTTCGCTCTGAGTTATTATGCTTTAAGTGCCATAAGAAGGGACATTTCCTTAACCATTGTTCTGAAGTGAGGAAGGTAAAGCGTAAATCAATGGAACTGGTCAAGGATAAACCATTTGCTATCATTGTAAAGGGTTGGGACACACCGCTAGAAATTGTCCCAAGAGACGGAAGAAGAAGATTAAGGTTGTGGAACATCCTGTAGGAAGCATGGAGGTCATCCAGATTGATGAAAGGGTAGAAACCTATTGTGGAAAATGCTATAAGTGTGGACATCCAGTAGAAAGGTGCATGTTTAAGCTTTGCCCATTGAAAGGAAGTCCATAGGAAGGATTCTGATAGAAATGCTATGACTCTTAAACCTTGGTGATGGTATGGACATCTTAATTTATGACTTTGTAAGGTCTTTTATTGTGATAT
This sequence comes from Allium cepa, assembly GCA_030765085.1. Taxonomy (NCBI): domain Eukaryota; kingdom Viridiplantae; phylum Streptophyta; class Magnoliopsida; order Asparagales; family Amaryllidaceae; genus Allium; species Allium cepa. Next base: position 106,159,476 of record CM060941.1, on the reverse strand, counting down.
ATGGATGTTATGTTGAACTGCTAGTGCGCAGTCTATCATTGCATGAAACATTTTGTGGCAGTATGATCCAATAAAATCACCTTCTTTTATTTGAAAAGGAATTTGAAATTAATTCAAAATAGAAATCTTTTAAGAGCTAGTTTCAAGGTTGAAGTGGGTAATAAATTGGATTTCAAAGATTAGTTGATTAAAGGATTAAATCAACATTTAAAAATTTAACTCGAATTCATATAATTCGGGATGGTTTAAATTTGAAATTTGAATTGAATTAGTTCAAATTGAATTTGATTTGAATTAATTAAAATTTTGATTGAAGATGGATAAATTTGAAATTCAAATGGAAATTTTGAATTGAATTAATTTGAAATGAAATTGAAGTTGAATGAGTTCAAATTTAAATGGGAATTGAGATTAATTCAAATAGAAATTTGGAATGATTTGAAATTGAAGTGGGTTCAATTTGAAATTAGTCCAAATTTATTTGAATAATTTGAAACTGTAATTAAAGTTGAATAGGTTTAAAAATCAAATGGAATTTGATTTGAATTTGGAAAGAAATTGAGTTTAACTCAACTTGAATTGGGATTAAATAAATTTCAATCGAAAATGAGGTTATATAAATTGGAATTGAGTCAATTCAAATGAGAGTGGAAATTTAAACTGGAAATGGGCAATTGATTGCAAATAGAGGTTGGGAATTGAACAGTTTGACTCTAGACTATATTCAAAATAAATTGTTTTAATACAAACCTATTTTTCCAAGCTACTTGCCATACAATCTATCTTTTAAAGCCAAACTATTATATACTTATTTTACAATTATTTTTGGAACCATTTAACTATTTTACAACTATTTTATAAACTAATTATTATTTTTACTACTAATTACTATTTTACAACTATTTTGCAATTATTTAAAATTTCTATAACTATTTGACTATTTTCCAACTATTTTACAATTACCTAACTATTTTACAGTTATTTTACAAACTAATAATTATTTTTGAACTAATCTATTTTAAAAAAATTCAAGCTATTTTCAAAATTTAAGCTAGTCAGTGTCCAAACTATTTATAATTAAAGTAATAATCCATTTGGGGATTGAAGAAATTGTGGATAAGTGAATAGAATTAAAGAAATGTGAATAGAAAAGGAGTTTGATTTGGCTAATAACCAATAAAGATAAATACGTAGGATGTACATATATTGCTCTATTCGCATAATGATTTGATCTAGATTCGAGCATAGAATTTCGAGATAGTATATCGATCCAAGTTGGGATTTTTCACTCGATTTTCGACGGCGAACCTGGATATGGACTGTTGATTAGTTCTGGATATTCTCTATCATAGTTATTGCTATGCAAGGGGAATGACGGTTTCTGATCAAGAAACCAGATCTGAGTCCGCACTAGGAAGTCGGGTGGACGATACTAGTTCGGAAGAGAAATTGTGTGATCGAGTGAGCGATCAGATTGATATTGCATACAGATGATATGTGTACATCGTACGGATTGGAATGAAATTGATATTGAAAGTTTGTGGATAAGAACTGTAAAATGGTTTTTGAAGTGGAAAATATATTTTGTGAAATATATGATGAAATAAAGTAGAAATTGGATATTTCGATGGTAGAAATTTACTTTATGGAAGTAAGTTAGTAAGTGACTTTATAGAGTAATCAAATTTGAATATTTGATTTGGAATAAACAAAATTATATATCTTTGTTATATAAGATAAATCCCCCTTTGTTGAATCTTTTGCCAGAAGAAAAGGGTTTTGAATGTTTTTGAAGTATAAAAAGGGAATTTATACAAGTTGAAGTGATCCAAAGATTTTTTAAAGTTATATTTATATATATATATATATATATATATATATATTTGTGTGTGTGTATGTAAAGGATCTTATGAGAATGATTTTGGGAAAATGTTTTTGGAACCTATGGATTTGGAAAGGCTTTTGATTTTTGGAGAAAAATCAATTTTGAAAATTTGGAAAGCCTAGTTGAGAATTATCGATTTTGGGATAATCGATTTTGAGGAAGGAGATTTATATAAGTTTCATACTAGGTATATGATTTGGAAGATACTATATGTGTATAGTATAAAGTGATTTGAAAATGGCTCTGGAGAAAAAGGCGCTCCCTTGAAATGAACTTCTCAGGAGTACCATAGGTTGGTACTGCCTTGAGCCTCAAAGAGGGGGAGGCTCTCAAGTTGATCCTGTAAGGAGTCCGGACAAACTAGTTCTTGAGGATTATTGGGTAGCAAAAGTCGAGGGTGATGATGCCTACAGAGGCATTTGGGTTATGTTGTGACGATAGTGTAACTCGATGTCGCTGTGATCTACTATGGACCATAGCGGAAATTGTGTGGAGGTGAATGTCAACGGTCTACGCTTGATTTTGCCGAGAAGGCAACGTTACATCGGTAGACTGCGATCTATGGTCGAGTGGAGTGGAGAAGTTTCATTCTTTTGACAGCGAAATTCAAGGGCGATGAGGCCTACATTTATATGGGTTTTTGCTGTGATAGCAACGTAACCCCGATTGTAGCAGCGATCTTTAGCGGGTTCCATGGGGTAATCGAGGGGCGTGGAGTGTCTATAGTTATATATGGATTTTGCCGGGAAGGCAACGCAACCATCGGGTTAATTGGGACCGTGGATGGGGGGATGATTTTCTGAGCATTCTCATCAAAGATATTTCCTCTATTACAAATGTTTTCTGTATTTTTAATAAAATTATTTTTCCAAATATTTTCGCTGAGTGTTGAAAACGGGTTTACCAAGTACTTATAGATTTTCAGTCCTACGCCTGATCAACGTATGACCGAATTTCTATGAGAACAAGGATAGACTTGTTAAAATATCGAGTTATAAAAGTATTTTCGTCAAAAATATTTTTGTTAATATTATATAGATTTTAAAGAAGTGCTTTAAAAATAATCAAAGAAAATTTATCTGATTTTTAGCATTTTAATAAACGTGGCTCCGTTCCTTTTCGAGGACGAAAAGATTCTAAGGGAGAGGAATGCGACAACCCAGATTTTGGAATATCTGTTAATTGATAATTAACTAGGATAATTAATAGAAATGCTGATTTATAAATTTAATAAATAAATCTAATAATAAATATTTATATTTGATAAATATTTATTTGGTAATCCCTTAATATAATTATATAGTATGGGCAAAATTATTATTTTCAAATAAAATTAAATATGAGTTTGTTTAAAAATATATTTATATATGAGTTGATCTTAAAATTTAATTTGAATTTGTGTTTGAAATTCAAATAAATATATTGAAAATGATGCTTGTAATAAATGGTTGTATATTAAAAGAACATCGTTTAAAAAAAATATAAATATATATATATATATATGAACATCTAAAAACTTAATACATAATTTATGAATTATAACACATATGTTAATTTAAGAAGTATGGTTTATGACACTAAAAAGAAAAAATAAACACATGCAAAAAATACAAGTGTTAATTTATGAAATAATGTTAGTAACAAATGTATGATGATAAACAAATGCAAATGATAAATGTTAACAAGTGTCATCATGTTATTTTTAGTTTCTTTTACTTTTAAATAAATCTTAATTTAAGCCTATACAAAACATCTATCTCTTCTCTTCATTCTTTTTCTATTTTCACACTTTCAAAGCAAAGAAGAGAAAAAAAATAACCATGGTAGAAAAACAGTTCTGAGGAAGTTTAATCAAAACTGAATCAAGCTAAGTAAAGATTCAACTCTGACTTCAGTAAGTTGTTAAGAAAATTTCATATTTGAAAATCCATCTTTTAAAATCAACTACAGACTTGTTCTGTTCCTCAAAACAAGATGAGTAAAACTTGGAAAATTTGATATATCTTGAACTAGCATGCGATGATCCTTTAAGTATGATTTGAATTAAACTGTGCATGTTACTTAAAATGATTTTAAGTATATTGTGTGTGAATATTTATATGTATGACTGTGGTATGAAAGACAAGCCTCTGTTTAAACTGAGACAGTGAGTAACAATTCTTTTTAAAAGAATTTAAAACCTGATTTAAATCTAGATGCATGCAATTAATATCTGTCGTAAAGTATGATAAAGTGTAGTGTGATTACATATATAAATTGTATATATATTTATCTGAATATATGGCTGTGTATATAGATTTTTAGCTCTGTCCAGTTGAACATGTTAAAAAAAATTAATATCCTCCCCTTGATTCTTTTTAGATCTAGATGTATAAATCAATTTAGTTTGGAAAAACAAGGTACTTGATCTAAAAATAAATCCAGGCAAGATTTCAAGATAGTTTTTAACAAAAATGAGAATTACAGTAAAAAGTATGAACTCATCTAAAATCTCGAATTAAATTAATTGTGTATTCAAGTATAAAATCTATTTTGTTATCGGAGATAATGATTTTTAAAAATAAAATAAAGATTTTTAGGCTTTAAATTTGAGAAAGATTGCTTGTTGAATGGAAATTTGGGTTTTAACCATTTTTTGGTGATCTGGTGTATCAGAAAAGTCAGGGGCACTACTGGAGTAGGCAATGAGCTTATGGGTTCTGGCAAAATTGGTCGCAATATTTTTCAACCACCGGTCATCGGCGAGGCTCCGAACTAGGGTTTAACTCGCCTTTTTGATTCATTGATGTTATGAAGGAATTTCTAGGTCATTGGGGAACTAAGGGGATCACGAGTGGGAAATCAGGAGCATAAGCATTCGATGAAGTGGGGGTCGAGATCGCGAGGTCGCAGGTCGACCATGGGGGTGAGGCGAGGCAGTTTTAGGGGTGTTTGTGTTCCAGTTTTGGGTTCGAAGGCCAAATGTCGATGAGATGCTTTTCGACGCGAATTCCAATGTCGGTTGGGAACACGGGTTGTGGGTAACTGAGGCGAACGATTGTTGGTGAGAGGTTTCAGCCGAGTACGTCGTGCACATGCACGAGTATGTGAACAGTAGAGTGAAGCAGGGTGATGGAACGGAGAAGATTACTGGAAAGAGCGAATAAAGAAGAAGGGAATAGGATCGGGTTGGATTTAAATCAATAAGATGGGTCAGAGAATAAGATTCGGGGCAAAAGGTATAGAATTAAAAACATTTAGAAATAAAGTAAATTTATATAAAAAATATGGTATACCAATAAGGCTTTAATTGTAATTAAACAGTGATATATGTTGGGTAGTTCCTGTAACTGAAATATGATTTGGGTTGGTTCGAGTTAGGAATCCATGATTTATTAGAGCATTGAACTTGAATCAATTTATTTCTCAAGTAATTAATTTGTAAGGGTTAAATAAATAACTAAGGGTTATCGACTGATTTATTAGAGACTAATTATTTGTTAATTAGAGATAAATCAATGTAAGTGATTTGAGATTAATTACTTAAATGGGAACTACTTAATGTAAGTAATTAAAGAATTAACTTGCTAAGGGTTAATTAATTAGTAATTGGATGTCAATTACTTATTAATAAAAAATTAACTAATTGAGGATAATTAACCAATGAAATAATTACTTGATGAAAGTAATTAAAGATAAACACTTAAGGGAAGTAATTAAGAATTAATTACGTAGTATAGTTAATTAAAGGTTTGATTAATTAAGGAGATTAATTAACGGAGTTAATTAATGAGTGTGATTAATTAAAAATAATTAATCAATGTAAGTGAATACTGGATGATTAATTTGAGTAAATAAATCAAGGATTATGTAATTAATGTGAATGAGTGAAGGTTAATTAATTTGTGTTATTAATTAAAAGCTAATTACTTAAAGTAATTAAAGAGGATAATTAATTAATGGTTTGTAATTAATTAATGTTAAGTAAGCAGGATTAAAAGTAATTAGAGTAATTAATTTAATTTTTTTTAAATTAATTGAAACGGTGAGACTAATTAATCTTGTTTATGAATGATTGAATAATATTGAATGCCTTGGAGTGATTTGGTATTTCTGATATGGAATGTTTTGTGATATGATTGGGTTGAACAGTGATAACGTAGGTAACTATCGAAATGAATTGTTGTGAAAGTGACATCCTGTATTTAAGTTTGAATTGTATTTCATTTGAATAGCTAGTGTAGGATGACATGGGACTCGAAGAGACCGGAGTCGGGTATCAGTAAATATCCGAAACCACTTCGATTTGTAATCTACAATAATTCTATATAGGTTTGATATGTGAAATCAATAGACTGGACACTACAAGGGGAGGGGGGATTTCCGACGGCTGAAAACCGTCGGCGGCCGTCGGAAGCCGTCGGCGGCCGTCGGAAAAAGCCGTCGGAAATGAAGGCGTCGGGGAGCAGTATTTCCGACGGCTACCGACGGGTGATGCCGTATACATTATCGACGGTTTCCGGCGGTTTCCGGCGGTTTCCGACGGCTTCCGACGGCCGTCGGAAACCGTCGGAAACCGTCGGAAATCAGGCCAATAAGCCGTCGGAACCCGTCGGAAACCGCCGGAAAATTTCGACCAATAAGCCGTCGAGAGCCGTCGGAAGCCGTCGGAAACCTGTTGTTTTTTTTTAAAATCTGCTGCAAATAGAGCCTTCCAACCACATTTCTCTTCCAAACACTACAATATCAATACTGCACAATCAAATAAACAATAATCCAACCAAACATGCAAACCAATACTCCAAAATATTCAATAGACACAGAAATAAACTAAATTAGAATAAAAATAAAATACAAAATATACATAACATTCCAACATTAACAATAATACTAACAATAACTGTTCTAATCATGCATATCCTGATACAGCTACAGAACCAAGTGTATTATACATAATTATACATATCAACAATTAATTGTTCCTTCTACCAAATCATTGTAAACTAAAACTAAACATACCTGCACGAACGAATTAGAAAGCAATGAATCAATCTGCCCCAGATCCAGAGCCAGCCGATGAAGGGAAGCGGCCACCAAACTGCTGCATGTACTCAAATAACTGTGCCGTCTGCATGGCCTGTTGGCGGTTCTGCTCCTCCAACTGCTGAACTCTAGTCTGTAATTCTTCTATACTTGCTAGCTCGCTCTGAGGTCTACTCCGCCGTCTCCTACTCTGACTACTGGACTGCAATAATTGAAAAATAAATAAAATCAAAGTTTATTGTTTTGAAAAGGTAAGAATATCATATTTTAAGTATTTTAAGAAAAATTAAATTATTTACCGCTAAATTGCCAAATCCGTATCGTCGACCATGCTCTGGTGGACTCATAACGGACTCAAAAATAATGTCCTCTTCATCGGTCGTCAGCTGCTCTCGACCCGTATCAGAAAGGAGTTTCTGTCGCTGCTCCATAAACATCTCCTGCATTGACAAATTAATAATATCATATCTTATTTCATAATAATTTGACAACTAAAACAATTACTAATACTGAATAAAATGAAATATGCTTACATGGCTTTTACTGGATTTATCGTCCTGCCATGTGTACGAAACAGTCCCGTCTGGATTAACATGCTCAACAGCATGCGTACGGGTGAACACGTCCATATAGCTGACAGGACCATGTGCCTCGGCTTCCTGAAGTTGATTGTTACATACAATTATTATACATTTAAAATCATATAGCATAAACTATTTACATTTATTATTCAGTAATTAAATTTACCAACTCCTGCCGATACTGCTGAAACGACTTCGATCCTCCGCGAACAACTGGACGGTGTGGACGGTGTGGCGCTTGCGATGGGCCACTGCCATCGCCTCCTGAAGAACGGGAAGAGCTCCTCCCTCTATGTGACATAATGATAAACCTGTGACGTTTACACATCATTATATAAGAGAATAAAAACATGATAATGAAATATATTTCATATGAACATGACATCAATGGTATAAATTGCTTAATTATAATGACTGAAATGTAAATAGACATGTAAGTTTGTTATACCTGATTCATGATGGGTGTACTCTTCCTACGATAAGCAGAGTTCATTGCATTTTTAATAAAAATTGCTAAATAAATGACAAATTGAAATAACATAAAACAATAGTAAACGGATTTAGTTTCATAGTTACATCAATTTCATAATACATCAAGAATTCAACATAGTTACATCAATTGCAAAAAAACAGATTCAAATTTATATCAGTCATCATCGTCTTCTGATTCAGATTCGGTCTCGTTTTCGACGATATTTTCCTCTGCACTGTCAAACGCTTCTACCAAAACATTTGATTCATCGATCAAAGGACCAAAATCTGTATGATCGTCTGTAATTATTATTTCGTTATTTTGCTCAAGATCTGCCTGATAAGCTTGTTCGTCCGGAATATTCTTCCCATCGAATGTGAATCTGGCCTTTGTTTTAAAAACTGCAGACCAATCTGCTTTATCTCTTTTTAGAGACGGATAAGGAGCGTAATAAACTTGCAATGCTTGTTTGGCTAGTACAAAAGGATCATACTTGTGATAGTGCGATGTATGCTTTATTTCGATAAGATTATAATCCTTATGCACATTAATTCCAGAACCTGGAACATTGCTAAACCAATTGCATCTAAATAGAAACACCTCCTCCGCGGGTCTTGAGAAATATGTCAGTTGCAAAATTTGTGTTAGAACGCCATAAAAATCATTTAAATGGTTTTCTGGATCGTCACTACCTTTAACAAATACACCAGTATTATTTGTTAATTTTTCTGCACCGTATTCTTTAGTGTTAAATTTGTATCCATTGACGAAATATATTGGATATGTCTTGACCACTCTTTTTGGTCCCATTGCAAGATGTTTCAACCCTTCGTCAACAACACAATTTTTCGGCTCATAAACGTAATTTGAAAACCAACGGGAAAATTCTTTACTGAGATCTCCGTTCGGATGTTCCCGTTCATAAACACTGTTTATATAAACAAATTATTACATTAGGTTATACACGCGCATGCATTACAGAAAAGAATAAAACAAAAATTATTATTTCAGATTACCTAACAAACGGTGCAACCTCGGCACAATTTAGAAGAATATAAGTGTGTGCTACACGAAGATCTCTATCGTCTAGCCATATTTCCACACATTTTCCAGAAGGCCGACCATGTTGTCTAAAAATAGATAACATTGCTTGAGAGGACTCTTGTTCGTCGCCTTCATCATTACGAGGAACACTTTGAAATGAAATATTCACATGGTCACTGAAATAGTGAGAGAAAAAGAACGAAGCTTCTTCTTCGATGTAAGATTTACATATCGAACCTTCAACTCGTGCTTTTTGTCTCACTTTTTTCTTCAGATGATTCAAATATCTATGCAACATTAATTTATATTAACTTCATCTTTCAAATGCAATTAAATTACGTTTTCATGCACATCCATGGAGGTAAATTATACGGTGTGACGATAATGGGCCAGGATGAATATTTAGAACCAAATTGAGAAAATGGAGAAAAACCGTCCGTACATAATCCTAATCTAACATTTCGACTCTCCGCTGCAAAATTTGGATACGTTTTATCGAAATGCTTCCATGCTTCTCCATCGGCCGGATGTGTCAACGTACCCTCTTCCTCCGTTCTCACGCTATGCCACCTCATATTAGACGCAGTTACAGAAGATGCGTATAATCTTTGAAGTCTTGGAGTTATGGGTAAGTAGTGCATACGCTTGTACGGAACTTCCTTACCCTTCTTTTTTCTTGGTTTGTATCTCTCCTGGTTACAAACTTTACAATTTCTAAGGTTTGCGTCTTCTTTCCAAAACAACATGCATCCTTTTAAACATGTATCTATTTTCTGATACGGTAAACCAAAAGCCGACATAAGTTTTTTAACTTCGTAGTGATTTTCACACATTAGATTATCGGGCGGCATATGTCTTTTTGCAGCTTGTACAACAGCCGTAAACCCAGCTTCAGTGATGTTGTATTTTGACTTCATCGCAATGTATTCTGCGATTACTGACAGCTGCGTGCCGCTTTTACAACCATCCCAAATAGGTTTTTTAGCTGCATCTAGTAAATCATAAATTTTCTTAGCTTCAATATTTGGTTCTTCAACATTTACATCATCGTCGTCAACTTCAACCATAGGAAACATTGATCGTGCTGCATCTTCGACCATATTTTCTATACGGGTCGTTGAAACTATTTCGTTAATGACACTTTCAGACTCTACAGAAGTATTTGCTACAACTTCTCCATGCCGATCCCAAACATAATATTCGGGTGTGAAACCGTGTTGGCACAAATGAACTTTCACAATATCTGGTAACAAAAACTTCAAATGTCTACACCTACTACACGGACAACGAATTTCTGGATCGTTTCCGTTATTACTTAAGGCGAATTCAACAAACACGTTTATACCGTTATAAAAATCTTCTTTTATTGAGCCCCTCATTCCTTTTCTTTGGTACATCCATCTCCTTCGATCAACAAAATAATCAATCATTTTTCCTATTTGACAAAATGAGAAGTTCAAAATTTAATATTTATTTTGAAGAATACACATTCGAAAAAGATTATTTTCATGTTCGTATAATATTTTGAATTTAAAGAACAACTTCACAAATTTAAAAATATTTTCAAATAGGGCACATTTCATTTTTTAACGTACGTAACGATTAAAAATATATAATTTTTTTTCATTGGTCAGACATCCTACCTCCCATTACAAACACAGTAAGCATTTACATTTCGTATATTACTTCGTCCCAAACGATTCAATAAAATTTCGGCAGCATTTCCCTTTTGTTCCCTGCATTGTACACAAATGCGTGTACGCAGGAAACAAAAAAGAAAAGTTAGGGCGAAATTTTATGAACCGTTTGAGACGAAGTAGTATACAAAATGTAAATTCTTACTGTGTTCATAACTTGTCCAATACAGGGACAAATCCGACAAACATTGTACCAGATGAATATAAATGGTCGTTTTTCGAAAAAAACGACTATTTATACAACGATCATGTACAACACTCGTCAGACGGGGCCAAAAACTCTCTAAGGGACATTTGTCGGTTAACATGCGCGCATTTTACTCAAAAATACAGTTTTACTCACTGTTCACATTTATATATTAATTTCACACATTTATTCGACGTATTACGCATCAACTTAGGGCTGGTTTAACATTTTGTCATTTTTCAATACACACAATTATAATTTAGAGTAATGCATTTTTTTTGTGTCATAAGTAAAAACGTGCACAATATAATACTCCTAGTTCATTCAATCATTTTATCTTATTCCAAATAACGTATACAATCGTCGAATCAAGGCATACACAACAAAATACATATACATGAACATGCACAAATTATACGTGTTTATCACAATTTCACGATAAAAGATGAAATTGGTATACCATGTGATGCTATAAACCGTTATTACGCTAGTGGAAACAATTGCAATCATTAATTCGCCCTAATTTATCAATTTATGCAAATCTATAATTAGGGTAAAAACTGAATTTTTCATAAAAATAAGAGATTATACCTGAGATTAAGAGTACTGAAGCTTGATTAGAGTGCGTTGGAAGATCCGGAAGCTAAAAATTAGGGATTGGAAGCTTAGGGGTTGAATTTGGGGGGTTTTTTGGGTTTTTTTCGTATGAAATGGAGGAGGAAGAAAGGGCTCGGCTGGCTGGTATAATCGCAAATTTGCGACGGCTTCCGACGGCCGCCGACGGCCCGTCGAAAGCCGTCGGAAAATGGCCGTCGGAAGCCGTCGGTCTTGGCTGTCGGTATTCTGCCTTTTTCTTGTAGTGGGAATGGAATAATATGGACTTTTGAAACTAAGTATGGGTACTTAGAGATCGATTTGTGAAATAAGTGCTGAGCAAAATAAGTAATGAGCTCGTAGTGAAGTACGAGTTATCCCGGGTTTTTCTTTTATGGTTTGAACTTAGTATTTCAAATTATATGGGTTTACTCACGCTGGTTTCCAGCATGACCCGGGTGTTACTTTGATCTAATGCTCTGGTCGGACTGAGTATTATAGATTTTCAAGTAAGGACGTTCTAGAGCTCAAGAGACGAGCTGGATGGCAGGAACGTATGAAGTGTTTCCACTATGATATATGGAGAATTGTATATCTGAGACATGTTGATTGTATCCGTCCAGTGTTTGTATATATGTTGTAACTCTGATGTATTAAAGTGTAATTTGATAAGTACAGTTTTCCTTGTATAACAGTTATTATTTGTTATTATATTTTATCTGTTGCGAATGTGAGATGTTGGTGTTTCTGTTCTTCTTTTTCTTCTATCTCTTTCTTCTTTTCCCCAACTGTCTGGAATTTTCGGGTTCGAAAATTCCGGGTCGTTACATCAATCAATCAATCAACACCTCATAGTATAAACTCCTGAATAGTATCAACACCGGAGCACTCCTAGATTTAACACTATAAATCTATGGTACTTTCATTTGATACTGTTAACAGTCGTTAAATCATTTGTATTTAACATTTAATCAAAAATAGTTCATTCGTTACATTTTACTTACAAAATTTGTTGCCAACAACTAGCCAATTTGTTGTCACCAAATGGCTAATGTGTTTCCTGTAAATCATACCAGAGGCATTTCTAGAACCGAGAGGTATAAATCATTAGGGAACACGTTTCAAGTCGACACTGTCGCGTGCCATCTATATGTACTGAAATATTTATTCCCTGACGGAATTAGAATCTTGACTCTGTTTTCAGGCGTTGGAGGAAGTGAGATAGCGCTCTACAGTCTTGGCATCAGATTGAAACATGTGGTATCGGTTGAATAGTCTGATAGCAGTAGAAACGTAATGAGGAGTTAGTGGGAGAAAACTAATTAGACAGGTACATTGATACATATCTGTGACGTGCAGAAAGTCGATAGAGGTCAATTAGAACACATTGTGCACACTTATGGTACATTTGATTTGGTTATTGGTGGAAGTCCTTGTAACAATATGGCTGGCAGTAATCGGCATCACATGGTGGGTCTTGAAGGCGAACATTCTGCTTTGTTTTATGACTTTTTTCGCATCTTGGATCTTGTTAAGTTAATAGGTCAAAGCAAAAGAAGATGCGATCAAATCTAAAATAGCTCTACTATAGCTTATAAATTTTGGCATTTGCGTGAAGTTCTTGTACAAAGTACGTAAAAACGCTTCACCATCTTCCAAGTCATCGTTTTTTTCGATTCTTCGTAGCCTTAGTGCCTTGTCATACTATTTACCACATGCACCCACTATGATTTTGATTTCGGTGTGTACAGTCTCGCATTTATTTTCCAAAGTTGGAGATTGGACTCGAAGACTTAAGACTTAGTTAGTATTATATTTTTTTGAATAATGTAATCATCTATGTATTTTTCAACACACTACGTATTAAACTCTAATACAACAAAAATTGAATAGCAGCTTCATGAACTGCTTTTAATTTGTTATTCCGCTGCGATATTCTACTGTTGTTTATTTGTTCTTCTGTTCTTACTTGTATTCTTTTATTTACATCCCAATAACTATCCGACTTTCGGGACAACTCGAATTGGAAGGCTAGTTTAGTTCCGACTGGAGGCGTACGAAAGGTTAGGTCGTTACACTACAACATCCCATATTTTGCTAACGCGTTAAAGCGATTTTGATATGCAAGAACTAATATATTCACCTGCTTATTAGTAGGAAATCGGCAAAAGAACCAGAATTTGACTGATGTAAGCTAGAAGGCCAGATCGGTAAGGAATTAATGTGTATTCGATATGAATTCAGGATGATATTGATGACGAAAAGTGATAAGGTTGGTATGAAAGAGGTTTGTAACCGACAAGGAAATGGAGAGATGATTTGTTGGGATCGGCGGTAAGGAATTGTGTTAATAACGATGAGAAAACATATTGCAAAATGATGATAAATATACGATGTGACTATATCTGTGTTTTTCGTATGGATGATTTATTTGAAAGTTCGATAAGTAAAATAGTGAAAATACGTATAGTGGGAGATATGATTCTAGCTCATGTCTCCACGATATTATGGGTGCTGGAGTAACATAGTTATTAGTCTATCTACATGAAGTCATGTATACCATATTCTATAAGTTGTGAGAATTGACCTATGAGAGTGAAGTAGTAAATAACTAAAAACTACTTCTATGAGCAACACAATCCTTTGTAATGTGTGTTTTTGATATGCATTGTTCACATGTCGATCATATTGATAGCATCTCTGATCAAATATGGCGGCATCTTCACATGTCGATCATATTGATAGTTTATTTTGTATATTATAATTTCTATGTTCGGGGTACGATAGGGAAATGATGTAATAATTAGTAATGAAATTTTATTTTTAAATTTCTACGCTTAAGTTATAAAATTTAAGCTAGAGGTCCAACGGTGGTGCCTTCTCTCATGAATAATGATGTAATAATCAGTAATGAAATTTTATTTTTAAATTTCTATGCTTAAGTTATCAAATTTAAGCTAGCGGTCCGACGGTGGCATTTCTAAAGATATTGGAAGCACATTTTCTTTATTTCCTTCTCTCATGCATCAATTAGAAAATTTCCTTGTTGCTAATGAGCTTAAGAATATTTTATTAGAAGCACTTCCATAATGCTCTGAAGTAAAAGCTGACTGTGTAAGACAGCTGGCTTAATTTTTATACAAGAGATAAATTTGATTACAAATACTAGGGTTTGAACTAGAAGAGATGTTTATAACAGATTCTAAAAGCAATAACAATGGAGAAGTGCATGGAACATATGTCTCTTGAGATCTTGGAAGTACTGGGGGATGCATTCCTAAAATACATATTTGGCTGTCATGATTTTATTTCATATCAAGGATTAGATGAAGGAATCTCACTGAAATGCACTCAGATATTGTGAACAATGCTAACATATCCGAGCTTGCCATTGCTAAGAATTTGCAAGTAAGTAAATTTATATAATATTGGTTGTTATTTCCTATGTAGCTAATGTTTTGTATATAGTCTTCTTCAAATATCGAGTGAATTACATACTCTGACAAATTAAACTCGTCAAGTTGCATTTTAATCTTCATTGGTACAATAGTAGAGCCTCATATAGCATTTGGATTTGTTAGTTATATTTTTATGTGTGGTTTTGTACTTTGCACCTTATCATTATTTTTTTAGTTACTCTGAATGATTAAGAATTAATTTCAAAGCATTTCATTATTTCAAATTTCAGGTGTACATTCAAAACGAAGTATTTTTACTAGAAGAACTTCTTTGCATTGGGCAGACGATGTATAGTAATTTGTAATGCAGATACAGAATCACATATACATAATCAAAAAGTTATTGGCAACGTAATAGATGAAAATTCTTATGTAAAATGCATAAAGTCTCATAGATGGGTCCATAGAAAAACAATTGCAGATGTTGTTGAATCCTTAGTTGGAGAATTTCTTGTTCAGAGTGGATTTAAAGCTACGATTGTATTTTTTAAAAGTCTTGGAATAAAAGTTTTTTTTGAAAAAACCAGAGAACTCGACGGACCGGTAAACTCCTAAGAAAGGTATAGTAAAGCCGTCCGCTGATCCAAGTCCCCATACCCCTGGGTAAATTTATATAGGATAGGAAAACATATGGTAGGAATTGAACCTGGTCTTTTTAACAGAACCCAAGCCTCCTTTCCACTACGCCGCACCCACGGACTGCTTGGAATACAAGTTGATTTTGAAATTTCAGATATTTTTAGAATATATTAAGAAAGCAAAAAATATTTGCTAATTAGTGAAATGACAGATGTTATTACGCTAGAGAACTTGTTAGGCTATAGATTTAGTAATTGAGGTCTTCTTCATCAAGCATTTATCCATCCTTCTTATCATAAGCACTTTAGGAGGATGCTATCAGGTTTGTATTTCACTATTTCTATAGAAAATATATATAGAATTCGATAGAAAATCATTAATATATGTCACGACCCGTCTTTCTATCACCAGAAAAACGCATCATGATTTAAGAAAGAAAGGGATAGAAGAAGAAAAGATAAGGAAGAAGAAACTCAACAACATCAGATACTCACAGCGGAACGAATGAAATATAATATATTACATAAAATATTACATAGTATCATATACATCAGAGTTACACAACCCATACAACACATAAGACAATTATAAAACATCTGTCTATCATACAACTCAAGGTATCACAAAGATACAGACACAACATAAACACAGCGGAACCACTATATATCTACACGCTGAAGCCTCCTGCTCCAAATCTCCTCCAGAGTTCGTCAAAGCTAACCTGAATCCCTCGACTACTCATACATAATATGAGTACCCAAGAGTTTAATAAAACAGAAACTAAACACTTGAGCCAGACAGGGGTCTAGTGTGAGTAAACGGTTTAAAATTGCTTAACTTTAGAAAATCCTTTGAAAAGGAAAGGTATCACGTAAGACTTCCCACACATAAACATGCAAAAGTTTTTACCTTACACTAACCAAAACATTTGATATGAAATCCAGTGATATTATAATAGTGTCTAGGGTTTTCAAGTAAATAGAAAATAGCCGAAATTGTTACATCTATTAAATTCCAGCTACTAGCCACAAAAGTGGGTTAATACAAATCAAAACCGTAGGGTCTCGTAGGAAGAATGGGTTTCCATCAATGACAGGGTTACGGGGTACCGCGCATCACAGTACGGGGCCTAGATCACTGTACCGAGGATCCACCCTAAATCCCCTGCAACACAAGGTAGGAACCGTCCCTTACTGGACAGTCCCGAACAAGACCACCCCGTGGTTGGCGCGACCAACCACACACACTAAGCCGAAATAGAAAGGGACCTCTAGACAGGGGTAAATCTCGTCCTACTTGGGCATGACCCACTTAACCTTGATGCACCTCCTCTGTTTTAACCATTCCCGGTTGATGAGACTTGAGGTTACGATTACCTTTATAGAATACACCTATCTTAGAATGCTCATTGTCCACCTTATGATGTTCTGAAAGCATTCAATCCATACAAGTTCGTTCTGGGTTCGAACGAAACCAAAGGCACTATCTCGTTGCACTCATTTTGGAATCACCCTCAGAGTCGATGACCATAGTCCTTGCACTCTGAATCACCATCTCGAACGTGAAAGTACTATCTCTGTCAAACTCATCTCGGAATCACCCTCAGAGTTATACTGACGAATAGTTCTTACACTTCGAGTCTTCATTAATCTCTTCTCTTGGATTCACGACCTAACATTTAATTTGGATCGATGTGGTTTTCGGATATCCAAAAATGGAAACCCGGTCCCGGTCTCATCGAAATCCAAACGCCATTTTAATGTCCAAGTTGTTTAAAGGTTTAAACATTTAAACTTATATTCAGAATAACATAAACTGATAAATGATTCATATTATCACAATAGATAATTCATATCAACCAATCATCTCACAAAGCAGCACATATCACATATCAAAGATATTACATCCAAATCATCCAAATTCAATCATCCAATATCAATCAATCATTCATAAGCAGGTTTGATTAACTCTTAATCAATTTAATTAACCTTTAATTAAATTAATTATGATCCTTTAATCACTTGGATTATCTTAATCCTGCTTCATCAATTAATTACAAATTAATTAATTAATCACCCCTTAATGACCTTTCTTAATTAATCTCCTTTGATTAATTATCCTTTAAATTACATTAAGTAGTTAATCTTTAATTAATTACAAAATTAATTATCCTTAACCATATACAGTAATTAACCTTTAATTACTTCATTAATTAATTAACTATAATTAATTACATTAATTAATTACTCTTTAATCACTTATTTTTGATTAATTAATCTTAATTAATCAATCCTTAATTACATCGTTAATTATATTAATTAATGATCCCTAATTACATTTTAATTAATTATTAATTACTCTATTTAAATTAATTACATTAAGTGATTAATCTTTAATTAAATCACATTTATTAATCACTCTTAGTTAATCACATCCAGTAATTAACTACCATTAATTACTTCATCAAATAAATTAATTACTCCTTAAATAATTATCTTAACAAGTAATTAATCACATTACTAATTATCCTTAACCCTTTAATTAATTGATTACTCTTTAATTAATTAATTTTCAAATCAATTATATTAATTAATCCTTTGATTAATAGCATCAAGTGATTAACCCTTAATCGCTTCCATTTAATTACTTCCATAAGTAATTTCCCATTAATTACTTCCATAAGGAATTATATACTGATTACGTCCATAAGTAATTATACACTAATTACTTCCATAAGTAATTTATCTTTTCTTAATTTCATTCAGTAATTATCCATTAATTACTTCACTAAGTAATTATACTCAATTAATTATTAAGTGATTATCTTAAATTAATTAGACTAATTAATTAACCTAAACTAAGTTACTTTAATTAGTTATCCAATTAATAAATCACTTACTTCCTCATTAATTCATTAACCATCCACTAATTACTTCATTAAGTAATTATCCTTAATTACAAATAATAATTAAGCTTTAATTTAATTTATTTATTACTTATCCTTAATTAAATTCATCCTTCAAAGATAGACTTTTCATTTAACTTACATATTAATTTCTATCATTAAACTTCATTTAAACCTTTTAGAAATAATTATAAATTTGAATAAAATTTTACTTTTAAACAAAACATTTTAAATCCTTAACTTTTAATACACATAAAATCTTTGAAAATCCTTTTTTAAACATGTTTAATTAAATTAAACAAATATTCATCTCTGAAAACTTAATTTCATGTCCTTTAAACTTATTCATTTAAATATAATTTAAAATCAATCAAATCATTCCTTTGTAATTTCTTTGGATATACCTTTAACTTAAAACATTCATATTTCAAACTCATTTGAATTTTGCTTAATCATGATCTAATATTTTAAATTAAAAATATCTTGAATTCAAAATTCAAAATTAATTTGATTAACTACTTTAAAATCAATCATCTTATACATTTTGATTTAGAAAATATATTTGACTAAACTCTCTTAAAATCTTGGTTTCCATTTGTTTGAAAAGCTTTTTAATAATTTAAAACTTGCTTCCTTTCTACCGAACATTGTTTATGTTTTAAAAACAAAACACTGAAAACAAACATCAAGCTCAAACTCGAGACAACCCCTAAGATCCCCCGACCTTGCTCCGAGACAACCCTTAGTCTCATCTACTTCGAGACTAGCACGAGAAAATATGAAGACAAACCCAAGCCCAGCCTTCGTTCCCAAACCAAATCCTTCACCTGTCGCCAAAACGTGCACGTGCACGTGCACCGGCAACTCCGGCCATCGACGATCGGCGCGACGATCCACAACAACCCCACGAACCCATGCAAACACGAATACGAACCCAGATACAATGATCAACTCACAAATCGAAATCAAGAATTTCGATCGAAACTGGAAATCCACTGCCTCCAGTAAACCATCACTTACCGTCGACTCTCACTCCGATGAACTTCGCCGACACCCACATCAATTCATCTCGACTTCCAGCTCAACATTCCATCATCACGATGGCACCCGAAGACTAGACAATGACGAATAATCTCGATAACGCCAACTACCCAAAACCCGATACTAAACCCTACTAGACCAAATTCCAACCACCACGTCGCACTAAAAATCAAGCGACTCTCTTTTTCCCTTGCTCGTCGATCTACCATCATCCTCCAGACCAAAGCTCGTTGCCCAATTCCTCTTCATTCGTCGGAATTTGGCGAAAGTGCCAATTTCGATCATCTTAGAAAATCACAGTGAATACTAACCTAAAAATCATGATTGCATCATCTAAATTCATTATTTCCTATCACTAATCTGTATATATAATCAAATTTAGAAATTATGATGATTTATTTCTGACCATTATTCATTTCTTACTGTTATTCCTGTTTAAAAATTGTTTGTTAATTCAAAATTCCAGAAACTATTTAAAATTACCGTCATACATTAACAAAAAACTTCCATTTAATCATCAAAGTCTAGTATTGATGTTATTGGGAGATTTGAATTTTTGTAAGTAAAACCTGAACTAAAACAATAGATAACAGGGTATCTATATATACAGACCTATTTACACATATATACATATCTACCAATTCAATTATATAAACACTAAAAGATTTTCATGCAACATCAATATCAATTCATAGATTAACACATACATTAGAACCAATCACAACTTAAACTATTTTTTTTAAAAAAAATTACTCACTAAGCATGAATAAACAGGGAGCAGAGGACATGTTCTTGTTTCCTGGAATTGCACATTTGAATTTTTGCTTAGCTGTTGAAGTTGAATTCTTTGCATGCCTATAAATTTTTGATTTTAAATGTTGAAACTGATATTGATCTTTCATTTGAGTTGCAGGTTGAGGTTGCAGTAGGTATAGTTGCTAGAAAAACTTGTTTGCAGATTTGAATTTTAGGTTTGATTTTGCTTTTGGTTTCAGTTTCAGGTTTGAAATAGTTTCTGTTTTGCTATTTAATCTTTGAAAGAATGAGGAGAGAAAAAGAATAGAATTTGAGAAGAAGAAAGTTTTTGAATTGAAAGTGGAAAAAAAAGTTTCTCTTAAACATTTTCTTTATATGTTTAAATTTTCAAACAAAAGAAATAAAGGCCACTTGTTTTAATGCATGCCATATTAATTACAAGTGTAATTTGCATGAGTTCATTTGTTAATAAGTGTCTAAATCTTGACTTATGTATTTACAAAAGTTTAAAACCAATTTATAAATTAATTATACAAGTATTTATTTTAATATGTTATGTTTATATTAATTTATATTTAAGGTTTAAACTTATACACATTTATAAACCATGTAATTTAAAGAAGGAATTTTAAAAACAAAGAAATAAACCAATTTAAATCTCATTTTAACACAAGTTAAAAATATTTTTGATTAATATATATATTGGTTTTGAAAATATAGGATTTAATTTTAACTAGCTTTGAAAAATTATTAACTTTAATTTTAAAACAAAACTTCAAATCTCAATATATATAAAATTTGAAAACATACGCTTTATTAAAATCAAAGATTTCCTATTTACATTACATACATATGTATATTTACATTTTAAATAGAAAATATTTTTGACATTAGTTTTGAGAATTATTATATTAAATTTTAAAACAACTTCAAATCATGATATATACATACATATATATTACAATTTGTAAATACATCTTTTATATAAAAGAAAAGATTTTCTATTCATAATATATATACCAATATATATATACATTATAAATAAAATAAATTTTTATTAGCTTTGAAAGATAAATCTTATCAAATTTAAATTGTTAGAAAGATATTGATCAATATTGCCAGATTAAACATTTATTAACCTTTAAAAGATTAAATTTACCAATTTAAACTAAAACTATAAAGGAAAATTGTCAAATCAATTTAATTATTAATACAGATTATTAAATTGATATTGCCTAAAATTCTGGGTCGTCACAATATATATATATATATATATATATATATATATATTCTAATGCATTACGGCCAATAACACTTCTTTTGCATATGTATCTATTTGGAAATATTTTCATGAGTACCTATTAAAAAAATCAAGTTATCTCACTGAAGTAATAACAAAGTTCAAGAATTATGTTCTTTAACCTGAGCATGAGAAGAATTTGGCTGAAGAACCAGGATGCCCAAAGGTACTCTTCTCTTTCCATTTCCAAAGATCATATTAGATTTAGTTGTGAATGTGATATGTTTCGCGTCATAATTTTTGTTTGATGTAAGCTTTCAAAACTGTCCTTAATTTGCTATTGAAGATAAGGGTTTATTTAAAATTGGTGATTTTTCAAATTGGCCCCCAAATCATAATGATTCTAATTACCTTATCCTAATATATGTATATTAACACCCTAGTTTATTAGGATGTTTAAACAAATCCCAGAATCTTGATATTTTATATAAACCTTCCAAATCATGGTAATGACTATATAAAGTTTTTCAATTCAAGCTCAATAATACAATTTTTTATATAAATATTATTTGTTTAAATGATATCTGAATTTGTTTTATGAAATGCAAAGGCATAATTTAACAATAAACCATTATGATTGCAGGTGAAGAGTAGGTCGGGTATTGACTTGTAATGTTCAACTTGTATGTGTATGAGTTTGGTATATATTATATGTTATTGTGTAATAGATACAAGTGAGAGGAAAAACCCGTTCCACAAAAGTAGGGAGGTCCCGCTTATCATCGTTATTGTGTAACTATGTATTGTTATTCACACCAGACTTTATGTCTGACCCGTTTGTTATTCATTTTCCCAAATAATTCTTGGGCAGTCAATTAAGTAGGCTGAGTCTTATTAGAGCAGGTTACTTTTGGATGTTGCTACGCTTATTGAAGATGTGCAGAAGGCAATGGTTTTGAAGTATAGTTATTTTTAAAATTCCGCTGTGTATTGTATATGTAAACGACGAGTGTTTATAAACGTCTGTTTTATTTTATGTACTCTGATAGGTGGACGATATCTTCATATATCGATCACACCACCAGTTATTTTGATATTGTAATTTCTCTATACGGAGCAGCGAAGGGGAATTATGTATAATGCAATAGAAATAATTTCAATGTTTTAAAATTAATTACTTAAAATCTAACTACTTAAAAGTAAACAAAAAGCCACTTTTCAAATATTTTATATTAAACACATATAAGTGACAGCACATCTTAGGAAAATATGTATAATTTGGATTACTTATATTAATCATTATAATAGAGGACGTAAATAAACATAACTCAACTACGTTGCAATCAAAGCGTAACAAAATACAAGTTCGCTTATGATACACAACTCAATTATAGTGCATTCAAAGACTAAGGTGATTGAAGACTACTTATTTCATTTTTCAACTTTGAATTACAGCCTCAAGTCTAAATTTTTCAATTTGCATCTCAAACGCATATTCGCTTCCTCTTTGGCAAAGTTGTGGATCTATCCACTCTAAAAGCTCACAACAATTTGATATATTTGCACAAGCAAAAAATCGATGTCCGGCAAAACATATATTCTCATCGACTTTGGTCACTGCATTGATTCCACAAAAACACATGACTTGTTTGCATGCTTGGGGTTGTAGCAGTTCGAAAATCGACAAGGTATCCAAGGATGGGATTTCATGATGTTATGGCGGTTCTAAATTTGGTAAGGGAGTGGATTCAAAATCCTCCCACCACGGATCAACTTCTTCAAAACTCGAACTAGCTATGTTTGATCATTCAATTTCGAACCTTCCCGTCTTTTTAATTAATACGAAAAAAAAGAATGAGATTAAAATTGTATATAATATAATCAGGGCCAGTTCTAGCCTTTGGATTGCCCTAGGCAAGCACAAATTTGGTTGCCATTTACATAAGAACGTAAAATAAAAATGATATAATATTGTAAGTATCAAGCCATCAAAGTATGAAACGACCCGCTATTTTGACTGTTTCTAGTCGATAATTAAACCAACTTAAAATGCTCAAAACGAAGGATGTTATTTCTCATGGTGTTTAAAAAAATAAGACACAGAATCACAGACAGATTTGTATAAAATAATTAATGGTATCAATAAAAAATTTATATAACAGAGGCGCATCTTCACGAATCTTCAAAAAATTTAGGGACCAAGTCTACTTATTTCATATCTTAAATAACTCAAGTTGTTTTAATTTCTCTTTACAATTTCACCATAAATAATAGGTGGTTGATATAAAGGTTGACCGTCTTACAATATTCACATATTAGAGAGAGGTACATTTTGACAACTATTAAATATCTTAAGAAATTAGATGCCAAACATTGCAGTCTAATCAACATATGAAACCAAACAGATGTGATACAAAAGAGACTTGACTCGGGCTGATCAGTATCATCAGGAACATATAGCACAATGGCATTCTTGAAAAGACCACAAACTATGGTGATAACACTTACAATACCCTGTCTCTCCAAAAATTCTATATGGCTTTTCAAACCTAGTTCCCTAAACATTGATCAATGTGAATATTGTAAATGTTTAGGGAACCAAGTTTGAAAAGCCATATAGAATTTCTGGAGAGACAGGGTATTGTAAGTGTTAGTCACCATAGATTGATGTCTTTCAAGAATGCCACTATGCTATATAACAAACATCAAAGTACAATTTTTTTTCTATATACAGCCAAAGTGAAATATAAAAATATGAATATATACAATAGTACGGAAGCAAATGAACTAATCGCAGTGGTCTTCACGAATCTTCATCGTCTTGAGTTTTAGATCCTAAGTTGTAATACTCGGTCTGACCCGAGCGTTCGTGCAAACACAAAAACACTCGAGTCAGGATTAACTTTATTCAAGTAAATCAATTGTAATTAAGAAATCAAATGCAGTAATTAAAGTGTAGTATCTACTTATATCGGTGTTCTTGTATATTATTTGTGTATATCAGTTTTTGCTTTCAAGTGTAGTATCTGTGTATGTCAGTTAAATTTACAGGTGGTCACAGGAGCATGCAGGTATACAAGCATGCAAGTACACGGGTATACTGCCATAATATCCCGAAACAAGCACATCACAAAGCGAAAGGTAGGGCAGTACATTGGTTAATACAAACGAACTCATATAAAGTGGTGCAGCTATGTAATCACCCAGTAACGTACAAGTTCAACTAGTAAGAGGGGCAAAGTAGCCAAGCTAAAATAAAATGATATGATCAACGCATCATTGTGGAAAGCCAACAACACATATATATACATGGTCAAGTAGGGTGCAGTATGTATACAACAAAAACACAGCAAGCACATGGGTCATATGAATCACTATGTGCAAGAAAATTCGCAGCAACATTTCCACATGCCAAACGATTTAAAAGCAAGAGCAGATTTCATCGGAAACATAACTGTCATGCAAGGAAATATGTGCAGCCTACAACGAGTACACAAAGCATAAGTAATGCAACCCAGGAACTAACAAGCGAACCCACAATGCTAAGTAGAAGACATGGCAGCAGCAGTAGCATGTGTCAATGGACGGTGCAATAAAATTTTACAGTTGCAAACAACAACATAGATGCAGTCATATTGGCACCAGAATACAAGTGCAGCTGTCATGAGGTGGTGTGTGTGGGATGAATACGACAGGGAACATATTCAAGGTAGCAAGGCAACAGTGCAAAATAAACTACAGTAGGGGAAAATGTACAGCCATTTCAACACATACATATACACACATATACCTTATAAAAAATGTTTAAACATGATTTATCTTTAAATCACTCTATATCCTTGTTTATAATCAATACTTTAAAGTAACTTGGTTTAAGTCGGTGAGCTTAAATTAAATTTAGACGATGATCATGTTCGAAACAATTAGCGATTTAACAAGTTCTTTAGATTCTACACGACTCAATGTACTATTAAATTACAACCGTTATTTCAGACCATAATATACATATCTTATATTTAGGAACACAAATACTATAAACATTTGACAGGAATGTAGTTAAAGCAGTTCATACGTACAGACTTCAACAAATATGTATTATATGAATTAAGTTAATTCAGTTTTTTTTAGTATACACTATGGGTTCAGACAACAAGCATCATGAGTCGGTACAAAGTTCCTTATAATATATATTTTCCCCAAATTTTGAAACATATGTAGAAGGATTTCAAGGTTTCAATAACTGATGGTACTTGGGTTTCAAACAAAACATGTTTGAATGTAAATAATTCTTTAAATATACAATTTCAATTTAAAGATCAACAGTGCAGTCGCACTTTCAACTGCATATATATATATATTTGCTCTAGAAATCAAATTAAAATCAGTTATATGTATGTGTGTGTGTATGTATGCATGTATGTATGTATAAATGACAGCAACCTCATATATGTATGTTTAAGTTACGGATGTATCTATTGTTTTAAATCAAACTGCATTTTTGAGTTTAACTGGTTAGTGCATGCAGGGTAAAATGACACAGCAAGCATGTATCTACTCAAAGCAACTCCAACATGACAACATGGGCTATGCAATATATACAGAGGCACCAAATAAACAAGTTCAACATAGGGTGGACCTCACAAACCCATACACAACAATATGGGATCAATACAAGAAAGTTACACACAAGACATGTACGAACTAAACACCCAAAATCAATTATATTTGGCACTCATATAAAATAAATCGTGAGAAGAACTCATCTTCGCTTGGATAAAAGGAAAGGCGACGGCTACATCGTTATTGGCTTGCGGCTCTAGGGTTGCGGTTCGAGATGGTGACGAGGACAGCTTCCAGGCGGCAGACGAGGAGACGACTCTCTTTAACTGGAAAGACCGCATGTTCAAAAACTGATTCACTGCAATTAAAATACGAACGGCCTATCATGGAAGGTTACTTGTTATTCATATTAAGCCATACCACTTTAATCTTCCATACCACTTCAATATCCGATGATATTGGTGCTTGATAAGAAAAATTATTTTGTCAACTGACCACCAAGATATAACAACCATTATAGTGCTTGAAGCCGTATTTCAATCCCAATAGATATTTTGTGATCTAATCTATAGGGAGTTCATGGCTTAAGACGATTGGAAATCTCTTTAGTTCAACAAAGTGAACCTTAGATTTTGGTACTTTTTAACAGTAAGTTAAAATTCAACGAAGTGAACTTCTTTTTGCGCCAATATTGCAGTTTCTTTAGTAGTTCTAAAATTTTCTCCAATTTGACAAAATTAATGCCCATTTCAGGAAAAACTAAATACTTGTAAATTACAATAATTACTACATATGTAAAGTTTTAAAATTCGTATTTTAGGTTTTATGGTAACATATCCATTGTGTTCACGTTATAATGCTAAGTCTAACAAAATGCTGAGAATACTTCATAAATTAGAAAATATTCACTAATATTAATATGTACTTAAATTGAACTCAGTTATATGGACTTGGCAGATGGACCTAAGAAACCGCTTGCTTGTACATTTCACAAAGGTTAAGGGCCTGCACGAAGGAGACGGCATGACCAAGATTTTAGATGTTTTAAAACTAAAATAACATAGTTTTGTATATTCCTAGAATCCCAAGGGCATGCACAACATCATTTTTAACTTGTGTACATGGTAAATGATCAGTTACTAAGCAACATTTTAATATTATCAATGGTTTTCTTTTTCTTCATATAATGAATAAATAGACAAAATAAAATATATTAAAGAAGAAAAGGGAAATCGAACCTCTGTACCAAATGACTTGTTCAATGCCTCATTCAACATGTTATCACCACGCTGCCTGCATTTTTCTTTACGTTGTCATAACTTAAGGAAGCTACAAAATAAGTTTACATAACATTTAGCTGTA
Organism: Allium cepa; assembly: GCA_030765085.1. Classification (NCBI taxonomy): domain Eukaryota; kingdom Viridiplantae; phylum Streptophyta; class Magnoliopsida; order Asparagales; family Amaryllidaceae; genus Allium; species Allium cepa. The sequence goes on along the minus strand of CM060941.1, from coordinate 106,132,093 downwards.
GTAAAAAAATCGTTGTTTCAGTGAAGATTGTCAATCATGCAAAACAACTAGATTAACTTGAGCTGCATGTAACGGAGGCCACATAATTTTAGGAATTTAGATGTCATAACTTGGCTTGGATTCCCACCGATCTTCCCATGATAACTATGATTAAACTATAGTAAAATAAATTATTTAATACAATAGAAAAAGTCAGCATTAACAGAGGTGATAGCATATCAACTAAATCGAACCAGTGTTCAAAGTGCAAGAACTCTTCCACCGTCAATTGCATGATAAAAACTAACAAATTCTCCACATAATACATAAATTGTGTTAAAAATATTTTAAATATTGCAGCAACCAATAATATAAAGCATTTTTTTTAAAAAAAATACTCAAATGTCATCTACATAACACATCATTTTGAATTTTTGACCTTTTCAGCTTTCTTTGCAAGACCGTCAACCTGGTTTTCAGTGTGCCAAATGAGATCAAGCAAAAGCTCTACACGATGATCCATATCATTATTGAAACTTTAAATCCGACCAACCGACTCCTTATTGAATTGTACCACCCGGGCATCCGACTCCCTATGTATTGCTGTGATACAGGCATCCGACTCGAGCTTCATTTGATTTATATGCACTTCTACTTCCCTAATGCGCATATTGATTTCATCTATTTGTAACTCTATTTTAGCAATTTGAGCTTCAAATGTCTGCGACTTCGAAGCCTGCTTTTCATTTTCAACCTGCTAACAATAATGGCAATCAACTCTTAACAAAGCTACTTTTCATTTCAGAAAAAAATCAAAGTAAAACAGAATATTATACCAATCTACGTATACTACTTTTCATTTCAAGCGTTCTTGTATTAATTAAATCAATCCTACGACCCATCTATGCACGATTTGAATACATCTCATTTTCAATTTCGTTCGCAGCCCTAGCTTCCAATTCGTCGGTCATAGAAGAATAAGAAAAGAAAAACATTAAAACAAACCTGAATTTGAGGATTCTGATGTGGAAGAAGCTTGCACGACAGCACAATATAAATCATAATTACGAGCTCTGAAAATTGAAAGGAGAAGTGACTGATTAAGTTAGGGAAAAAAGCAGTTCGTAAGTAGATGCAAGTCTGGTAGCTGCAAGTCTAGTGTAGCCTTGTTGACTGTACTACACATTTATGTTTTTGACCTTTTCAGCCCAATTATTTTGCTATTTTTTATTTTGTTTTTTAATTTTCAAAAGGACTTTTACAGTATTTTTAAAATTCTATTGAAAATTTTCACGGCATTTTCTTACAATAGCATTGTTAAAACCATAAGAACTTCATATCAAGCCTGAATCGAGCTTCTTGATTCCAACCGTAGCAGCGTTATTTATTGTGACGGCCTGCTTTATCTACTTTGAGAGTCGTTAAGGCCATTTGGTGTCTTGGTATGAAGTTCCCTGCTCCATATGGAATGGGAGTGGAAAGCATGATCATTTATTTAATTATAGGTACTTACATTAACTTATAATAGGTAATTAGGTAACTAAAGTAAATTTTCTTAGTTACCTAAAGAACCTTATTCTAGGTACCTAAATTGCTTAATTCAGGCACTAATTTAACTTATAATAACTTTGTGTGTGTACACACGGTTTAGAAAATTTTTACATGTAGTATTTGTTATTTTTAATTAATGTCTCGAGTTTCATTGATGATAAGGTCGTCACCAAGTCTAGATTTTAGGTTTATTCTGGCCACGATGGCCATATGGACCAAACTCGGATCAGGCTTCTTGATTCCATCCATAGCAGCGTTAAATTTTGTGACAGCCTGCTTTGTCTACGTTGAGAGTCGTTAAAGCCATTTGGTGTCTTGGTATGAAGTTCCCTACTTCGTTAGGAACGGGAATAGAGGGCATGATCATTTATTTAAATATAGGTACTTACATTTACTTATTATAGGTATCTAAATTAAATAATATAGGGAACTAAAGTAAATTGTATTAGTTACCCAAAGCAACTTATTATAGGTACCTTATTTACCTAATTTTAGGTGCAAATTTCACTTATAATTACTTTCTGTGTATACACGCAGTTTAGCAAAATTTCACATGTAGTATTTGTATTTTTAATTTATGTCTCGAGTTTTATTGATGATAAGGTCGTCATCAAGTCTGGATTTTGGGCTTATTCCGACCACGATGGCCATATGGACCAAACTCGGACCAAGCTTCTTGATTCCAGCCATAGCAGCGTTAAATTTTGTGATGGCCTGCTTTGTCTAGTTGAGAGTCGTTAAGGCCATTTGGTGTCTTGGTCCCTACTCCATATGGAACGGGAGTGGAGGGCATGATCATTTATTTAATTATAGTTACTTACATTAACTTATTATAGGTACCGAAATTAAGATAATATAGGTAACTAAAGTAAATTGTTTTAGTTACCAAAAGAAACTTATTATAAGTACCCAAATTACCTAATTTTAGGTGCAAATTTAACCTAAATTAAGATAATGTAGTTAACTAAAGTAAATTATTTTAGTTACCTAAAGAAACTTATTATAGGTACCTAAATTACCTAATTTTCGGTGCAAATTTAACCTAAATTAAGATAATATAGGTAACTAAATAAATTATTTTAGTTACCTAATGAAACTTGTTATAGGTACCTAAATTACCTAATTTTGGGTGCAAAATTAACTTATAATAACTTTGTATGTACATGCAGTTTAGCAAAATTTTACATGTAGATTTGTTATTTTTAATTAATATCTCGAGTTTCATTGATGATAAGGTCGTCACCAAGTATAGATTTTGGGTTTATTCCGACCACGATGGCCATATGGCCAAACTCGGATCAGCTTTTTGATTCCAGCCATAACAACGTTAAATTTTGTGACGGCCTGCTTTGTCTATGTTGAGACTCGTTTAAGCCATTTGGTGTCTTGGTATGAAGTTCCTTACTCCGTATGGAACGGGAATAGAAGGCAAGATCTTTTATTTAAATATAGGTACTTACATTAACTTATTACAGGTAAATACATTAACTTTCTGTGTATACACGCAGTTTAGCAAAATTTTACATGTAGTATTTGTTATTTTTAGTTAATGTCTTGAGTTTCATTAATGATAAGGTCGTCACCAAGTCCAGATTTTGGGTTTATTCCCACCATGATGGCCAGTCCCATCTCGGAATGCAACTTTAAATGTCTTGGACGAATGCTTGCTGCTTACATCTATAAAAATCATCGCCGATTTAGGAAAAAAATGTTCTTCGTATATGAATGCTCTTTTAATGTTTCACTTCAAAAAACACCATATGTACATGGGGCATCCACAGTACATCCTTCTGTCGCAAGTGATAAAGATGCATCAGAGGATGATATATCCGATATGGACGATTTCAATTTTGAGGATATCATAGACCAAAATACTAAAAAGACAGAATTGTCTCTGCGCTTATGGAAATGGGTGTCACGAATGATGAGGTTTCTTCAGCGATTGATAGTTATGGGCCAAACACCTTAATTTTGGAGCTTGCTGATTCTATTAGTGCTGCAAAATGCAAGAAGACTCTAGTAATTAGCTTTGGGTTGAATCTGCTAACTCGAATTTGATGATTGGATTGATGAGGGATCATCACACATTTTATGCACGAGGAAAAAGATAATCCCTGCATTAGAAAAAAAAAAAAAGAGAATTCGGAGCTATACCCCAAAAACTGAAGGCACGAAGAAATATAAGCCTACCCATGATGATGAAATAGCTCCTTATTTATATATTGGTCATTTTGTTTAATCGGCTGTTTGGTTCTCCAAATTCGGTGTGACTGGATCTGGGATGCTACCTATGGCAATGTTCTTGCCTTTGACTAGATCTTTCTTACGTCCATGAGCCATGTCCAAGGATTGGGAAGTGGACTGGAAGTGGAAATGTTAGTCCATGTCCGATAGAGGTGATAGCCAAGTAGATAATTAGGTAAGTTTTTTTACGAATATTTACTATACTTTATCTTTTAAATATTCTCATCATAATAACAATTAAAACTTGTAATTGGAGAACATCTCTATAATATCTTTGTTCATGTTAACGTGAAAAATAAAATAAAATGCATGGTTGTTGGATTTAGTAATTTATTATTATTCACAATATCTAGCAATTTAGTAACTTTCGCTATCGAGGCAGAATAATTCAAAGTGTTTTCAGTTGTGGTATCTTCATCAGTTTACAAGGACTGTGGTAAGGAGAAGAAGAAAAGAATATCCGACATAAAATATACAATGTCACTGACCAATACATATCTCTCTCAATAATACAACAGGTGTAATAATACACAAATGATAATAATATAGCCTCCTTCTCATCATCATCTATCAACTGTATCCAAACCAATAAAATAGACTATCGTCGACTCCTAAGAGTATCCAACGTCTATGGGGTAAACAAAAGTATAACGGTTAGACATAAAGTCTGGTGAGGAATATCAGCAACAATCAGATAACTATATGGTACATGTGAGACCTCATCGCTTTTGCGGAATAGGTTCCCCACCTCACAGTACTAATCATAATATATACAGAAATCATAACAACGAATCAATATGTCCCTACTCAACTACACTACAAAAGTAGCTCATCACCTATATCTACTCAATATCTACACAATCAACAATCCATAATAACAACTACACCATGGCCGAATATACCAGGACATGCGATAGACCATTTCATCATAAAGATATTAAACTTACTTCTGTCCTCCTTAGCGGGGTCTGTGTCAATTAGGAGCACCCAGAAGTTTAGAAGTCCAAACACATCTGTGTTCGAGCAAAATCTATTTCGATATAGCTGAAGAATTCCTGCCTTATATGTTGTTGGGTTCAATATGTGCACGGGCTTGTCTGATGGTGCTCAAACGTTGCATTGTCATGATGTTAAGTGCCACGATCTTGTTCATGCTATGTCTCGTTTCCTTGCACCTGAATCTGGTAAAGTTCGAGACCTTGTAACCGTAATTCCGTTCGTCGTACCTCTGTGGCCACCGCCAGTCCAATTATGCTAACATCTCATTTACATATCATGTCCACGATATTTACAAACAAAAAGTATCTTGTCTCCAATATATTATATATACCTAATATACTATAAACGATATACATAAATCCCAAAAAACTATGTTCATCAAGGTCAGTAATCACCAACCACCAGAAATCAGATGGCTGACCGCCAAAATGTATTCACACCCCAATAAGGCCATAAACAATTCTCCTATACTAAAACATTCTCATTCACAATACCACAAAAATTTTCAGTATCAATTAAATCGTTCACTAGAATTCAATAAGTCGACCGCCAGAAAATATATGTATCAATATAGGCGACAATTCCATAATTAAAGATTCCCAAATCCTAGCAATTTGATGGCGTGAATAAATTCAAGTGGAAAATTATCGTACGTTAATTTTGTTGCGGGCCTAGCACCGTGAACATTCATGGCGACCGTTGAGTATCTCCGAAGATTGGAGTAGACGATAATGTGTGGCGACCGCTATACAGATGGATCTGAGTCCTTGATTATATTTAGTAGGCATATAATTACTCGGCAAATATGGATATCACTTTCATAGTCTAGTAAAAACAAATCACTCTAGTTTCACTTCGTGCTCACCTTAGGTTTAAACATCCACCCTTAAGTTACATCATAACTCAATATATCAATATATAATATACACATCATATATATATATACCTAGGCACATACACTCATGAGTTTCCTGTGGCAGTAAATAACCAGAAATGTCCCAAACACATTTTCATCTTCACCAAGGAGCAGCTAAAATATTATTGAACTATCGTTTAGCATTGGCAATATCATCTTCAATTGTACGTGCAACTGATTTAAGATGAACAATTTCATAGTGTTGCTTTTTCATCTTCAAAGTCACAAATGTTTTTTGTTCATCAAGGGCAATGATATTCTTTTCGATTTCTGACAATAAACTCAGCGGCAGCCATTCATGATGCCGACGAGAAGCCTTTCTTGATGACATTGTGTAGTGGGGTGCACCCTAACACCAAATTTGCAAGAAGATTGACTAAGGAAAAGCCTACCACCCTACGAGAGTTCTTCTACAAGGCTGGAAAGTACATGAGACTGGAAGACGTGGACGCCGAGAGACAGGCTGGGATACTTGCTGGCGGAAGTGGGAATGCTAAAACAAAGGCAAAAACTGCTGACAAGGGGATGGATTAAAAATCGACTCTCGGGACAATGTTAAAGGCAAAAGAAGAGACAAGTGACAATACAGACCAGGACCGAGGTTTGATGCACATACCCCGTTGAATGACACCATCGAAAACATCTTCCTGGCCACACAAGAAGACTTGAAATACAAAAGCCCTCCATTCAAGAAAGAATCCGAGAACACTTTAAAGTCTGGAAAGTATTGCCACTTTCGTGAGTCCCATGGACACAACACTAATGAATGCCACCGTCTATAGGATCTCATTGAAGAATACATTAAAAAGAAGAAGCTGGAACGATATGTGCAGGGCAGTCACTAGCTTATAGGAACGTGAAGGATCACCTATATCTACTCAATATCTACACAATCAACAATCCATAATAACAAACTACACTATGGCCGAATATACCAGGACATGCGATAGATCATTTCATCATAAAGATATTAAACTTACTTCTATCTTCCTTAGCGGGGTCCGTGTCAATTAGGAGCATCCGAAAGTTCAAAAGTCTGAATAATATCTTTTCTTGATATTCTATCGGGCTTCCTAATAAACACATCATTTTCCATTTTCACAATCACTTTCACAGTCAAGTCAAATCAAATCACCCTAGTTTCACTTCGTGGTCACCTTTGGGTTTAAACATCCGCCCTTAAGTTACATCATAATACAATCAATAGATCAATATAAAATATACACATTATATATATACCTAGGCAGATACGCTCATGAGTTTCCTGTCACTGTCATGTTTAGGGTTTGAACTACCACCCTTAAGATTATTTCAGTGTCACAATAGGGTTTGAACATCCACCCTTAAGATTATATTCACCATTCACTATTCACCTTAAGGCTTTTTGACAACATCCTTAAAAAATTTATATTAATTATTTAACAATCAGTTATTTTATCACCCAATATAAATAACTATATCTCATCGTATAAATCACAAACTGGTCATCCAGAGGAAAATAACAACATCAATCGTAATAATATCAATATCTAGCAATACATTCAAACATGGTGTTGTCTTCGATAATTCTAAATTTCTTGTTATACCGAAATCATACCTAATCAGACTTTCAGCCTACCCATTATATTCGGCTTTACTACCTCGCCATATATTTTGCCACACAAGAAACGGTGAGCACATGCATAAATATAAAACATGGTTTTTCTATTGATTTGTTTTGTAGCATGTACGGTTTTTTTGCATCCATAACCCAGTTGGACTCGGTTCTAACAAAATAGCAGTTAATATTCGAACTTTTCTTCTTTTCCTTACCACTATCCTTGTAAACTGCTGAATATACCACCAATGAACACACTTTGAATTATTCTGCGTCGATAGCGAAAGTTACTAAATTGCTAGATATTGTGAATAATAATAAATTACTAAATCCAACAACTATGTATTTTATATTATGTTTCACGTTAACATGAATGGAGATATTATAGAGACGTTCTCCAATTACAAGTTTTAATTGTTATTACGATGAGAATATTTAAAAGATAAAGTATAGTAAATATTCAATAAAAAAGTTCCACTTTAAGATTATTTTAGAATTCAAATATGTAGAAGCACAATTACTTGACATATTCAAGAATATTACTAAAAATCGATAGATTCGCAAGCTCGGTTTTATTCCATCTTCGACAATTTTATGGTAGGATCGGCACCTTCAATAGAAACTTTACATTCAATACGTTATCATCACCAAATGTTCTATGTAAGTGAGTGCTTGTGTCCTTAAGATATGTATACATACTTTTGTTAAATAATACATTTTGGAGGTAAGATATGATCAGCTAAGAAGTTGAAGACAATATATAGTTTAATCTTTGTGTTAGAATGAGGCTATTCTTATGTGGATAATTATTTGATGTTCTCACTAGGGAAATAAGTTTCAGGATTTTGTTTCTTTAGAAGGAATTATAAGAAAAAAGTTAATTTGTTTACAAGTGAAATGACTAGATGTCTTCTCACATGTTATTTGTGTAGTTGATGTAGTCATATTGTACTTAGCAAATTATATAGTTATTCCTTACATCACCAAATGTTTTTTTGAAGAAAAAATAAGCGACCTGAAGAATATAAGTCTAGCTGGATAGTTAATCCATAGTCACTTCAAAAAATGTAGATGACAAGGTGTGAAGAGAAGCAAGGTATAGAGCTTGAAGTGGGTCTTCCCTTAAAATAGTGTAATGTAATGAGTAGTGAACTCAAACTATGTTGTGGGAGCATATAAAGGTGGACTGGTAGCAAAAATTCTATAGAGGAGGGTAAGGGAAACTGGTAGTCGTGGAGCTAACATGTACATGCAAGTTCAATCTTAGTGGTGGATGAACAGATGTTTGTGTTGAGACTGAAGCAATAAGACCAAGATTGGATAAACATGTTATAGTGATATCTGCTGAGGTAGAAGTGAGGACCAAGTGAGAGATGCAAGGCAGTAGGCTAAACATTGCTTGTTGAAACCGAAGCATTATGACGTGAGTGTGTAGGTAGAACTGCGTGTAGGCAGCGGTGCATGCCAAAAATAATACTGGCCTTAAGTGATGATAACTCTACCTGTTTTTAATTTGAATGTCATTCGACTGCCATAAAAGTATGTGTATAATTTTTATTTTTTCAATTGGATATATATGACATTGTGGCCATTTAAGTGGCGGCAGCAATGGCAACGTCAAGTAGCGATGGGATGATCGATTAGACGATACTTTCATCTTCAAATCTTTTCCTCAATTACCTAATGCTTGTATTACTTCGTCTAGGCCACTGCTGAATCTCTGAATCTTAAGATCTTCTCTTAATCGACAGACATTATTGGTCCTTACTTATAATGGTTGAATATTAGCCGTGCAATACTTTTTAATCATAAAGTGGATGTAACTAGATAGGTTACTAATTTTTGGAGACCTAAAAATCATTCAAAGAATGTTGAGAGATTGATCTTCGTCGATTCCTTTAAGTTCAGCTCTAGCTCTATAATATGTAGCTTCCGTGTGTTTTTATGTTTGTATGCTTTTTAATAATTCTACAACTGATATTAAACATAACATTTACCGCAGTGCTAGTGTCAAGTAGAATCTTAGCCATCATCGAAAGCCCAATCAGAGTAGTTATCAGCAAAGAGTCGTTAATTGATGACAAATTCCCATAAGCTCTTACGGAGTGATCATAAAGTAGATGTAACCAGATATGTTATTAACTTTTGAAGACCTAAAAATCATCCAAAGAATGTTGATAGCTGATGCTAAAGAAAGAACATTATTATAGTTACCTAAAGTACCTTATTAAAGGTAATTAAATTTGTAATTAGTTAAATAGTTGTAAAACTGAACTGTGAAATGACATTACACGAAACTTTCACAAATAAAACACTAATTAGAAAAATAAATATAAATATGAATCTGTTTGCAGAACCCGTGAAATGGCTCTACCATTTTATAAAGCCGTACAAGAAGAAATAATGATCGATTGTACTTCAAAAAAAACATGGAAAAAACAAAAAAAACCGCTAATACTCAATCAATAATTTCCACCTCGTCAATGAGAAATAACTTCAAATTATCTTCCCTTTTTCCAAAACATTTTTCATCCAATTGAATAGCTTGTATTAGTTCTGAAATAAAACACTAATTATGAATATATATATATATATATATATATATATATATATCTGACTGTAGATCCACTGAAATTGCTCTACCATTTTATAAAGCCGTAGAAGAAGAAATCATGATCAATTGTACTTCAGAAAAACATGGCAAAAAACAAAAAGAACCGCTAATACTCTGTAAGTACTTTTCCACCTCATCAATAAAAAATAACTTCAAATTATCTTCCCTCTTTCCAAATTTTTTTTTTATCCAATTGAATACTTGTATTAATTCTCAGTAAATATGACTATCACAATCTAAACAAAATATGATAATGATTGCTAAGCATAATCTCATTTATCTTGTTCGGAATATTCACAAATTTTTTGAACTTGTGGAAATTTATTTACTAAGATTTGTTAGAATATATGCCTACAGATTACAGGCTATACTCCATGTTTTTAGTACTGAACTATGATGAAATCCAAGAAAATGTTATATATTTAGTTGCACCAAATTCAAACCGGATGGTGCAGATAAGTTCTTCCTTTCTTTCGAAAGGCATTTAGTCCCTGCCTCTGCTGGTTGAATATTTGCCATGCAATACTTTTTAATCATAAAGTGAATGTAACTAGATAGGTTATTAAATTTTGGAGACCTCAAATCATTCAATGAATGTTGAGAGCTTGAGGTGCGTTGATTCTTTGAAATTCAGCTCTAGCTCTGTAATCTGCAGCTTCCATGTATTTTTCAGTTCGTATGCTTTTTAATAATTCTGCAACTAAAATTAAACATAACATTTACCGAAGTACCAGTGTCAAGTAGAATCTTAGCCATCACCTAAAGCCTAATTAGAATAGTTATCGTCAAAGGGTCATTAAGTGATGTCGAATTCCCCTAAGCTCTTGCGGAGTGATCATAACGTGGATGTAACTAGATATATTATTAAGTTTTGGAGACCTGAAAATCGTCCAAAGAATGTTGAAAGCTGATGTCAAAGAAATGTTGATGCCAAATCAAAGTTGCAATTAGATTTTACTTTATAGTCTAAGTCAAAAAGTACAACCAGATTGCACTATTTCTTTTAAGCTAAATTATGCTAAGAGATTGCACTTTCATCTAAGCTGAAAAGTGCAATAAGATTGCACATTTTACACTAAGTAATAATGTGCAACCAGAATGCACTTTCTTGTTTTAGTAATAAAGTGTAATTAGATTTGGCTTTATCTTTGAAGCTAAAAAGTGCAACGAGAATGCACTTTATACTTAAAAACGATAATTTCATCAGGGGGCTAGGAGGATTTTTTTCCATCGGGGGGGTAATTAATGGAAGTAAGGGTAATGTGATCAAGTGGGGTTATTCAATGGAAGTAGGGGTACTTCAACCAAGTAGGCGTACTTTATTTGAAGCAGGGATACTTTATACTTCTTCCTAGTATGCACTTCCAAGAGCCACCTCTAGTTCTCAGAACTACCCCTATTTCCAAGAATTAACCCTACCTTTTCAATTACCCCTGGTTCTCGAAAGTAGGGTGGTTCGTGGAAGTAGGGGTAAGTATGTAGAAGTAGGGGTCGTATGTAGAAGTAGGGGTACTATGTGCAAGTAGGGGCACTTAATAGAAGTAAGGGTTCTTTGATGGAAGTAGGGGTGGTATAAATAAGTGGGGGTACTATGTTCAAGTAGGGGTGATTAGTAGAAGTATGGGTAATATATGCAAGTATGGGTAGTATACAAAAGTAGGGGTACTATACATAAGTAGGGGTAGCATATGCAGGGTAGCAAAACAGCAACTATGGGTAAACGAAATAGGAAAGTAAGGGTGATTTATCGTAGTAGGGGTACTATATTTAAGTAGGGGTAACTTATGGAAATAAGGGAAAATCATTAGTTATGAAATCATTAATTTATATAATCAATGATGTAATCAAAGATTGATTAATTAAATGAATTAATCAGTAATAAGTGACTTATGAGAAGTTAATTAGTATAAGTAATTAAGGATTGACGTAATTAAAATAGTTAATTAATTCATGAAGTAATTAAGACTACCTACTGATTCTAAAAATTAATATCGTGAAATTAATTAAAGTTAATTACTTGGATGTAATTGAAGGATAATTAATCCAGGTTGATTAATCAAGATGAGTGATGAAGGTAAGATTTATTAATTGATTTGAAATTAATTAATGACAAGTGAAGAATTCTAAATGGTTGAGGTTAGAAATTCAATCAGAATTAATTTAATTAATATTGGTATCTAAAAATATTTTTATTAAAAGGGAAGTAGTTTAAATTTCATTATTGGTTGATTAATTTATTTAGCGGTAATTGATTAGTTCAAATGATAATAAACTGTAAATGTTTTTACAAGGTCAAAATTTCGATGAAACCAAAGTCAAGATTGAAGGGGATTGCGATAAACAGCAAAGGTGAGTAAATCTGACTCTGTTGGATTTTTATTTAAATTTAAATGGTCAAATTTAAATAATTGGTTGGATGAATAAATTGATTGGATGTGTACTGATGATGATGTGACTTTGGTTATGGTGGTTCTCGAGCTAATTGTGGGTTGACTCGAAGTATTCGGGTTTTTAAATTATTTTAGATTTAAAGTTATAAATAAGAGAATGTTTTCATTCTAACGTTGTTAAGGGCTTAATGATTTCTGATTCATCAAATTAGAAGGGTGATTAAAATGAATAATTAATTAATTCAATTAATTAATGATTTGGGTTGATTAATTTAGTAATTAAGGGTTTGAACTAATTAATTAATGAAGGTTTAAGTTCATTTATTAAGTTTAATTAATGTAGAATAATCAATGGATGGTTGATAGGTAATTATTTAATGTAATTAATAAAATATAATTACTTTGTGAAATTAATCAAGAGATTAATTAAGATGATTAATTAAGGAGAAATTGATTTATTTAATGAAGTAAATAAATGGGTAGTTAATTACAGGTTGAGATAAATCAAGAATGATTAATATTGTGGTTTAATTAGTGTAATTAATTTAGATTAGGATAACATGAGACGCGAAGAAACCGAAGTCCGGTATTAGGAAATACCCGAAACCACTTCGAATTTTTATAGATTGATATGTGAAATCTATACACTGGAATGAAGTGATTTAAAGGAATTCGACTATTTAATTTTAAACTCCGGTACTTATAAAATGGATGCATGGAATAAGTGATGTCTATAAAATATTGTGAACTTGTAAATTGACACGAGTTACCCCGGGTTTTAAATAAGTTATATGCTTTGTATTCCATGTTAGTTGGGTTTACTCACGTTGGTTTCCAGCCTGACCCGGGTGTTACTTTGGTGTAATGCTCGGGTCAGACCGAGTATTACAGATTTTCAGGTAAGGACGTTCTGGAGCTCAGGAAGCGAGCTGGATGACAAGAATGTATGGAGTGTTTCCACTGTATTTTATTTCTGTATATCTGTGACATGATAATTGTGCATATTCAGTGACTGTATATATGTGAAACCCTGATGTATTATAAATGTAATTGACAGATATAGTATTCTTTTGTAAACTGTTATTATTTATTATTATGTTTTATCCGCTGTGAATGTGAGATGTTGAGGTTTTTGTTCTTCTTCTTATTCTTCTCTTATTCTTTTTTATAACTATCTGGAATTTCGGGTTCGAAAAATCCGGGTCGTCACAGTTGTTGTAACGGCCCGAAATTTTCGATTCTGAATATTCCAGATAGTTATGAAAAAGAAGAAAGAGATATAAGAAGAAGAACAGAAACAACAAATCTCACATTTGCAGCGGATAAAATATAATAATAAATAATAACAGTTTACAAAAGAATACTGTATTCGACATACATTTTTAATACATCAGATTTACGTATATATGCAGACACTGGATATACACAATTATCAAGACTTAGATATACAACAATATAATACAGCGGAAACACTCCATACGTTCTTGCCGTCCAGCTCGCCTCCTGAGCTCTAAAACGTCCTTACCTGAAAATCTGTAATATTCGGTCTGAGAGCATTACACCAAAGTAACACCCAGGTCAGGCTGGAAACCAGCGTGAGTAAACCCAACTAACATGGAATATCAAAGCAAGCAACTTATATAAAGCCCGGGGTAACTCAAACCAATTTTACAAGTTCATAATGTGTTATAGACATAACTTATTTCATATATAAGTTTTCTAAGCGCCAAACTTTAGATCAAATAGTCCAATTCACTTAAAACATTTCATTCCAACCTATTAATTTCACATATCAATTTATAGGAATTCAAAGTGGTTTTTGGTATTTCCTAATACCTAAACCCAGTCTCTTCGAGTCTTATATCTTCCTAACCCAAGTTATCCAAATAAAATACGCAACATTTCATATCAGAGATATCAACTCATTCAAAGCATCCAATACCATTCAATCATTCATAAGCAAATTTGATCACTTCCAAATTAATTCAATTGATTCTAATTGAATTTATAACCTCAGTCACTTAGATTCCTTCAGTTAACATTAATTAATTCTAAATCAATTAATTAGTCAACCCTTCATTATACATCTTAATTAATCACCCTGGATTAATTATTTTTCAATTACATTCAAGTAATTATCTTTAATTAATTTCACGATATTAATTATTCTTAACCAAAAATCAATAAGTAATCTTAATTACTTCATAAATTAACTATAATTAATTACATTAATCCTTGATTACTTATATTAATTAACTTTTCATAAGTCACTTATTATTTATTAATTTAATCTTAATTAATCAATCTTTAGTTACATCGTAAATTATATAAATTAATGATTTCCAATTTATATTTTAATTTGTTCTAATCTAAATTAATTACTTTAATTAACCACAATATTAATCATTCTCAATTTATCTCAACCTGTAATTAACTATCCTTTTATTTACTTCATTAAATAAATAAATTACTCGTTTTATAATAGAAACTTAAAGAATTAAAACCAAATTTATTTTTAAATTCAAATCAATCTACAATTGCACTTTTCATTCAAGTTGTTAAAACACTTAATATTTAAATTTTAATTTGTTAAATTTAACTTTGATTTAGAACTTATTTTAAATCTCTACTTTACAATTTAAACTTCAGTTTTTAAATACCACTTTCATTTCTTTCCAATTCATTCTTATTTTTATCCTATAACTATTTCACTTTCAAAAATTCGCTCTTATATTTCTTTCAAAAATCCAATTTATATTTTCCGATAACTCAGGGTACCGAAATATTCAAGCAAACCATAGCATTCAGCATTCCAATTACCAAAAATATTCATCATAGAATATCAATCATTCCAGTATATATTATATATTAATTATAATATAGCACAACAATTCAATTTCAACCATTCAACCAACCATTTAAATTTAACCATTTAAATTTAAATAAAAATCCAGAGGCGTGAGATTACTCACCTTAATTTGTCTGCGACCCATTTCTGTTTCGCCTTGTTTCTTCACAATTATCGACCTTGTATAAATATTAGATGATTTTATTAATATTCAAAACAAATCGAACTATCGATTTCCATTTAATTTAAAACAAAAATTTAATTTCCTAACCACACAGTATGTCACCTCCTATCTTGCAAATACCCGGTCTTCACCACCGGTCTTCAAATGCTATCCATAACGTCGTATCATTATTCGGAATGGGTTATATGACACAAGTTCCTCTCCCGGCTAAACCGAATAATGAGCGCAATATTTAAAAACATATGGATATGAGATTTCAATTAAGTCAACTTAATATCCAAAACTTTCCTTCAAATGGTTTAAATCAATCACCATTTATAATCTTTAAACAAAAAGATTCATTTCACAAAGTTCACCCAGTTTCACAAAGATCCATTAAATCTTCAATCAAGACTTAACTCATAGCTTTCAAAACTCGTTTCCAAAGATTCATTCATAACTTGGAAAACTATTTCAATTCAAACTTGGACTCTCTTTAATACAATTGGGAATTCATTTCTTATATGAAAGCTTTTATTGTTTGAAAACAAACTGTTTTGTAAAGGCCCGCAAATTCGTACCTTTTTTAGCTGGTAAAATCCCACAACAATTCAGCCAAAGAGGAACAAACTTACGAATCTTTAGGGTTTAAAGAAGAAGAGGTTGAAGAAGAAGAAACAGAAATAATAACAGAATCTCACACTTCGCAGCGGAACAAATATAATAGATAAATAAATATCTTTAAATAGAATCACTATATCAGTTATTACATCACATCACATTGCATTATCAGAATGCACAACAACAAACAGTGGATAGAAATATTACATATATAAGTGATACGCCTCGCCGTCTAGCTCCAACTCCTGATCTCCATAGCAACTTCTTGACTTTGCTCCCGAATAACTGCTAACCTGACTCTAGGCTGTCCGTGTGGAAATTATGGCCACCCAGAGTTTAGAAAGGGAACAATAAACTCTAGGTCAGTCATGGGACTGGCGTGAGATCTTAAAAATAGTTATTTTCACAAAGAAAATATAAGAAATCCGCTATGCTTTTTTTTTTTAAATGAAACGACCATAAGGCTCGGAAAATTCCAAATAGTTATGAAAAAGAAGAAAGAGATAGAAGAAGAAGATCAGAAACATCAACATCTCACATTCGCAGCGGATAAAATATAATAATAAATATTAACAGTTTACAAAAGAATACTATATCTGTCGATTGTAATTTAATACATCAGAGTTACACATATATACAGACACTGGATATACACAATTATCATGACTCAGATTTACAATAATATAATACAGCGGAAATACTCGACAGTTCCTGCCAACCAGCTCGCCTCTTGAGCTCCAGAATGTCCTTACCTGGAAATCTGTGGGTCAGACCGAGTATTACAGATTTTCAGGTAAGGACGTTCTAGAGCTCAGCGGGCGAGCTGGATGACAAGAACGTATGGAATATTTCCGCTGTAGTATATATTTTGATTATCCGAGACATGTTGATTTGTATATGTCCAGTGTTTGAGTATATATGTAACTCTGATGTATTAAAATGTAATCGATAGAATAGTATTCTTTTGTAAACTGTTATTATTCATTATTATATTTTATCCACTGCGAATGTGAGATGTTTATGTTTCTGATCCTCTTCTTCTTCTTCCATCTCTTTCTTCTTTTTCATAACTATCTGGAATTTTTGGGTTTGAAAATTTCGGGTCGTTACAGTTGGACCAACTGTATCGATCCAAAATTTTCAATCCCAAAAATTCCAGATAGTTATGAAAAAGAAGAAAAAGGTAGAATAAGAAGAAGATCAGAAACATCAACATCTCACATTCGCAGCGGATAAAATATAATAACAAATAAATACAGTTTACAAAAGCATTATTTATCTATCAATTTGATTTATAATACATCAGAGTTACACATTTATACAGACACTGGATATACACAATTACCATGCCTCAGATATACAATAATATGACACAGCGGAAATACTCTATACGTTCCTACCATCCAGCTCGACTCCTGAGCTCCAGAACGTCCTTACCTGAAAATCTATAATACTCGGTCTGACCCGAGCACATTTGTAGGTAAACAAAGTAGAGAGGTAACTTATGGAAGTAAGGGAAAATCATTAGTAGTACATTTATAGGTTAACAAAGTAGGGGTAATTAATGGAAGAAGGGGTAATGTAATCAAGTGGGGTTACTCAATGGAAGTAGGGGTACTTTAACCGAAGTAGGGGTACTGTAACCGAAGTAGGGATACTTTATACTAGTAGGAGTAATTAAAGAAGTGGGTACTATATACAAAATAGGAGTAAGACATGTAAGTAGGGGTAATTAATGAAAGTAGGGGTGTTGTATACAAATAGGGGTAATTCATGGAAGTAAGGGTCCAATGTAGAAGTAGGGGTACTATGAAGAAGTAGGGGTACTATGAAGAAGTAGGGGTGGTTCTCGAAAGTAGGGGTAGTGTGTAGAAGTAAGTCGTTCACAGAAGTGACTTAATTTGCAGGGGTAATTCATGGAAGTAGGGGTCCTATGAAGAAGTAAGGATGGCTCTCGAAAGTGAGGTACTACGAAGAAGTAGGGGTGGTTCTCGAAAGTAGGGGTAGTATGTAGAAGTAGGGGTCGTATGTAGTAGTAAGGGTCGTTCGTGGAAGTAGGGGTAAGTATGTAAAAGTAGGGGTGGTTCGTGGAAGTAGGGATAAGTATGTAGAAGTAGGGGTCGTATGTAAAAGTAGGGGTGGTTCAAGGAAGTAGGGGTACTATGTTCAAGGAGGGGTAGTTAATAGAAGTAAAGGTTCTCTGATGGAAGTAGGGGGTGGTATACAGAAGTAGGGGTAGTATATGCAGGGTAGAAAAACAGCAACTATGGGTAAACGGAGTAGGGAAATACAAGTAAGGGTGATTTATCGTAGTAGGGGTACTATATTTAAGTAGGGGTAACATATGGAAGTAAGGGAAAATCATTAGTAGTACATTTGTAGCAAATCATTAGTAGTACATTCGTAGGTAAACGAAATAGGGTTAATTAATGGAAGTAGGGGTAATGTGATAAAGTGGGGTTACTCAATGGAAGCATGGGTACTTTAACCTAAGTAGGGATACTTTACACTAGTAGGGGTAATTAAAGAAGTGGGGTACTATAAATAAAGTAGAAGCAAGCCATGTAAGTAGGGGTAATTAATGAAAGTAGGGGTGTTGTATACAAGTAGTGGTAATTCACGGAAGTAGGGGTCCAATGTAGAAGTAGAGATAGTTCTTAGAAGTAGGGGTACTATGAAGAAGTAGGGGTGGCTCTCAGAAGTAGGGGTACTATGAAGAAGTAGGGGTGGTTCTCGAAAGTAGGGGTGGTATGTAGAAGTAGGGGTCGTTCATAGAAGTACGGGTCGTATGTAGAAGTAGGGGTGGGTCGTGGAAGTAGGGGTACTACGTAGAAGTAGGGTAAGTATGTAGAAGTAGGGGTAGTATGTAGAAGTAGGGGTGGTTCATGGAAGTAGGGTACTATGTTTAAGTAGGGGTACTTAATAGAAGTAGGGGTTCTCTGATGGATGTAGGGGTTCTATATAGAAGTAGGGGTAATTAATAGAAGTAGGAGTAATATATGCAAGTTGGGGCAGTATACAGAAGTAGGGGTACTACACAGAAGTAGGGGTAGTATATTTGTGTGTTGCCCACATTTTTGGGTATAAATATCAATAATTGTACCAATTTATCTGAGTAAGAGAGTTCTGGCGAGGCTCTCTCGCAAATTTAATGTCAGTAATGGGTAACGCAAACACCAAATCAAGAAGACGTTGACTGTGTTTCATCAATCGAAGTCGATGTCGGTTGGTGCTTATTTTGATCTATACAGCCCGACTTCATATATCTGGTTGTTGTCTATAGATGTAGAAAGTGTGAATGCGACTCGGGCGTATTGGACATGCTAAACATTTTATCTCAAATATCTGTATAAAGATATAATCAAATCTCATTTCAATATTTCAAAATGGAAAACATTTCCATATATTTTATCCATAACTGGATATTCTCAAAAACCTTTCATTTCTAATCACTTAGAAAATAATTCTAAGTGTAATTTCAAACAATACACAAACTATCCAATCTGAAAGCAATACACAAACTGTTAAGAAGTACTGCAAATGCCCAGACTCAACCCCAAATTCTTACACAAATAATTGCAGAAACAATGTAACTCATACCTATGACACTGTATGTCCTAGATGTAACCAACTTATGCGTACCGAGATGACGCTTGTGGGTACTACTACTACTTTGGCTGAAAATGTAGGTAGTTGTGGAGCTGGATCATATTAAAACATTTATAGAAACTTTCATTTATCGTTTTAAAACGATTTTTTTTGCAAACCTAGTGTTATCGTTTTTATATGAAAATATTTACAAAACCCTTGCAAAAACATGCAAATGTTTTAATTTTAAAATGGAAACCGCTAGTTTTTGCAAAGGTTTTGTAAATATTTTCATATAAAAATGACAACATTAGGTTTCTTCGGTGTTTTGCAAAAAAAATTGTTTTAAAATGATAACTGAAAGTTTCTATAAATGTTTTAATATGAAAACATTTATCCTTTTAAACTGAAAACATTCACATATTATTTGTAGAAATATGTAGTTATCATTTAACATGAAAACATTTGTAAAACCTTTGCAAAAATGTGTTTATCGTTTGAACATTAAAACATGCGCAAACTCAGTTCAACTCATTTTAACAGTAGATGTTTTGAAGACGTTTCAATGTTAAAATAATAACTATAGATTTTTACAAAGATTTTGCAAATGTATTCATTTTAAAATTATCATTGTAGCTTTCTGTAAAGATTTTCAAATGTTTTCATGTCAAAATGATGAATTCAGTTTTCTAACAAGGTTTTGCAAATGTTTTAATCTTAAAATAATAAATGCTGTTTTTTGCAAACTTTATACTAAATTTTCATTTTAAAATGATAACTGCGCGGTTCTACAAATATTTTCATGTTAAAATGATAAATGGAAGTTTCTGCAAATGCTTTGCAAATTCGTTATTTTAAATTACTAGTTTCAGTTTTTTGCATAGGTTTTGCTTCACTTGGTATACATCCAAAAACAAATATAAAAGATATATACGCAGCTGTCATTTTATATGCTTACATAAATTTTCTTTCTCTGCTAGTTGAATTAACTTATTATAGTTAATTAATTTATTATAGTTAATTAATAATTAATTTAACTTTTAATGTCACTATATTTACTTATTATAGGTACCAAAATTAACTTTATATTGGATCTTACCCATGTCTCTTTGTGTGTGTAGACGTAGTTAAACAAAATTTTACATGTAGTATTTGTTATATTTAATTAATATCTCGAGTTTCATTGATGGTAAGGTCATCACCAAGTCTAGATTTCGGTTTTATTCCGACCACGATGGCCATATGGACCAAACTATGATCAAGCTTCTTGATTCCAGCCATAACAGGGTAAAATACTTCGTTTCGAATGTACACCTGAAATTTGAAATAATGAAATGACCCATTTCCCAGCTCTTAAAACTTTCGCCAATTCGTTGCTACCACACGAATTAGTTATGGCCTTAATTTCCTTAAATGTGGCCCGTTAACTTACGTTTGATAACTTAAGCATAGATATTAAAAAGATTTCACTATAATATTTTGGTATAACATTTCCCAACCTCACCTCGTACAGAGAAATTATAATATACAAGTTAATCCATCAATATGATCGACATATGAAGATGCCACCATATTTGATCAGAGATATATAGATGGTTATAAACACTTATCTTTACATTATTATACATTAACACATACACAACAGAATGATTTCATACATAGTCATTTACTAGCTTACGCCTCCTGCATCGTCCTCTATAATCTTCATTGTATCATTATAAAACCATACCTTCAACCTATCTTTACATTATTATAATCTTCATCTATTTGTTTCATACGTTTTACTATTTTCATTCGTTCTTCCATTTCATAATATCATTTCCTACGATCATTTATCTCCTCATTTCATATACTTAGTACGTTTCATACTTTCGTTTCATTCATAATTTCATTACTCATTTCATTATTCGTTTCATTACTCGTTTTCCAGATAACGTTTAGGCATGTTGTAAGCGTCCACGCATTCTTTCTTTATAGTTCATTCAATGCATATTTTACCAAACCTCGATCTCGTTGGGGCACCCATACACGAAACTGTTTGATAAGGGTAGCTGAGTGGCAAATTCAGCTATGACCCGAGGAGCTACAACAGAACTGATCAGTCATGAGTCATTAAATTTCCTAAGGTAACGTTTATGGAAAATCTTTCATGCATAAAATTCCTCAAGATAAATTTTATGAGGAATCGTTCATTCATTTTATTTTTCCAAGATAACGTTTATGGAAAATATTAGTTCATAATTTCATTCATTCATACGACTCTCCAAGGTAACATTTATGGAGACTTTCTTAACTGCATACTCTCAACGTAGCATTTATGTGAATCTAATTTCATATCCACACGGTAACATTATCTTTTCGGCTCTTAATGGACCCGGAGTGGTCCGAGGAGATCAGGCAGCAGCAAGAAGATGTTATGTGGCCGAAGTCGAAGGAGCTCGGAGAGGTCTCAAAGGAAAGAGGTTTGTAACCCTCACCCACACTCACAACCGGCTCTTTATTATGATTAGTCAAATCTTCATACAAACAAGTCATATTAATTACTTCATTAAACAGACAACTCATTTGTTCCATCATCCTCTCGCTCAAGTTCAGTTGAAGAACACTAATAAACTTCTCAGCTTTCTGCCTTGGACTACTAATAAAGTTCATCCCATAATTTGCTAACTCATTAAAGCAATTTGTATATGCAAGGACTAACAAATTCAACCACTTAAGCTCTAAAAACATACGAAACATAGCTACCTTCTTCGACTCAAGAATGTATCGACTCTCAAACTACTCCTTAAACCTATCCCAAATCAAATCATCCTTAGGAATCTTGACAAACAGAAACTACAACATCTAACTCAAGTTCAAAAAATAATTGGGTTCATTATTCTAAAACTCAAGATAACGAGAAAAATAAAAAGCAACACAGCCCTCTATTTCCTTCCACACACAGTTTCCTACTATACTTTCGGGCCTCCTAGCACTGTCCAACAAAGATTCATTCTTTAATTTACCGACTCATTAATTCCTCCGTATATAAATTCATTTGCTAATTTGTTATTACTCAGCATCTTAATCTTAATACATCATAATTAAGACCAATACCACCCCAAATGTACATCAAGTCAAGTCTTGTTTACTACACTTCATTAATTTACTAACTATTTTACGTGACTTTTTTTCTTGAAATAAACAATTTTGCGGTTTAATTATGTTTATACCATCTATACATCTTTAACATAACCTATGTAAACACATTGTATCTTCTAATAATTTAAAATGTGGAAGTTGAAAGCTTTTAGTTGAAATAAGAAAATTAAAATTTGCAGTTTTGAGTTTAGCTTGTAGGTAAAGCTTGTAGAAGGAGAAGAAGCAGATATTTATAGCAAGAGAGAGAAACAACATAAGGCGTTGATTTCAATTTAAATGAACGAATGAGATTAAAGCAAAATGCCTATAGGCAGCAATGTCAATATCGAGGCGGCAATGTTAATATTAAGGTAGTAATGTGAAAAGTTAGGATTATACTAAAGTAAAAAATTCTTCTTCTATATAAAGGGGAAGGGTAAATGTTAATACAAATATTCATATTGAGCTTCTAAAGGATAACGTATCGAGTTTGATAATAATAGGGGGTGTCAAGCCAAAAAGAGCCAGGTCATCAAGCAATCAACATTTCACAAGCGGAAACAAGCTCTAAACAGATGTCGAATGTCTAGAAGTAAAGGGTTGTCGAACTTTTATGATAAGAGAGGTGATGCATATTCAAGTAATTAATAGATATAAAAGGTATTGAACCTCTAAAAATGCCAAGCTTTTAGCATTTAACAAACAAAAGAATTGTCGAGCTTGAATAAAGAAAAGAGGAGGAGATGAGCCTCAACAACCATAAAGGTTGTCCAACATAAAAGGCGGAGACGGTGTCAAATCTCAATGACTATAAGCAATGTCAAGCATATAACAAGTAGAAGCAATGTCGAACATCGACAATAAAACAAGATGTCGAGTTTACTAGAAAATGGGTGCGCAGAATGTTCCAAATGTAACCTACAACACATGTTTTGTTGAATGTTGTGGAAGTCGCACCTTAAAACGAGCTTAAATGCTATGGAAGTCGAAAGCTTTTAGTTGAAATAAGAAAGATAAAAATTCAGTTTTGAGTTTAGCTTGTAGGTAAAGCTTGTAGAAGGAGAAGAAGCTGGTATTTATAGAAAGAGAGTGAAACAACATAAGGCGTTGATTTCAATTCAAATGAACGAATGAGATTAAAGAAGAATGCATATCAAAGCGGCAATGTTAATATTGAGGCAGCAACCTGAAAAGTTAGGATCATACTAAAGTATAATATTCTTCTTCTATACAAAGGGGGAGGATAAATGTTACTACAAATATTCATGTCGAGCTTTTAAAGGATAACGTATAGAGTTTGACAATAATAGGGGGTGTCAAACCAAAAAAGAGCCAGGTCATCAAGCAATCAACATTTTACAAAGGGTAATAAGCTCTAAACAGATGTCTAGAAGCAAAGGGTTACCGAACTTCTATGATAAGAGAGATGAAACATATTCAAGTAATTAATAGATATAAAAGGTGTTGAACCTCTAAACATGGTGAGCTTCAAGCATTTAACAAATAAAAGAGTTGTCGAGCTTGAATAAAGAAAAGAGGAGGCAATGAGCCTCGACAACCATAAAGGTTGTCCAACATGAAAGGGAGAGACGGTGTCAAATCTCAACGACTGTAGGGAATTTCGAGCATATAACAAGTAGAAGCAATGTCGAACATCAACGATAAATCAAGATGTCGAGTTTACTGGAAAATGGATGCGCTGAATCAACAAACACTTACAGATGTCGAGTTTTTATAATGCAAGGGCCATCGAACCTAAAGAAAACCAGGTTGACAAGGATGAAGGAGGTGATATCGAACCAATACAACAAGGAGTGTTGAAGAACAAGTAAGGAAAGAGGATATCACGTTGTTATAAGATGTCGAATATTTAGTCTCGTGATGGGAATGTCAATCTTTGAAGGAAGATGAGCCTATGATACTCCAACTATCGTCCAGCTATTACCACAATAACAGTTGTCGAGTACCTACCATAATAAAAGCTATTGAGTAGTTACCAAAGGAATATTGTATTGTCGAACTTACAAGACAAGTGATGTCGAGTTTCACCACGAGGATGTCGAATCTTAAAAGAAGGCGGGGATGTCAAATATCAACAATTTGAACAGATAACACATATCATATTGAGTGGACACGTGGCAACCAATCCTCCTGCAATTGCCTCTATAAATATGCACCCCTCTGCTACTTGGAAGGGATAAATAATTGTTTTCTCTTTCTTAAATTTTCAAGTTGTGTCAAGCACCATTGTCCCAGTGGTTAGGTGATTCGACTTTGGTACGAGAGCTCACAAGTTCGAAACTTGCATAGCGTGATTCAAATATTTATTGACACATGATTTGTGGTTTGTTGTCCCAGTGACATGTTGTATCCAAGTACCATTTCGAAGAAAAAATAAAATTCAAGTTGTAAACCCTAAATCGAACTGGCTATTTTTTGAGCCGATTATAACTTTTAAGACTTTTGCATACGAGGTTTGAACAAATAATTTCACATAGCATACCTCTATTGAACGAAGAAATTTGACTATTTGAGACTCACACACAACTTACTTTTGAATTTATACTTGGACTAGGGAAACACTTATAACTCGATTTTGGACTTTGAATTGGGATTGAAATTGCATGCTCTTTTGGACTTATATAAGGCCTTTTAAGTTTTTATTCAGACCAGACACAATTCGCCTTACATATTTGGTTAAAAAAGAAATTCGTTAAGACTAACGACATGAACCAAATTCAGGAGCTTGTGCCAATCATTTAATATTAAGACGTGCATGATTATGATGATGAATCGTTAAATTTTTTAGGAGATCACTTTTTGATGGATTAGTTTCGGTTACTATGCTATTATCTATTCTTTGACACGACACAGATAAAAAATTCAAAAAAAAATTGGTGTGGATTGCTTTATAAATTTATTTTTATGATTTAGTCATTCTGTACCAAACTTTGTTATACGTACCTCAAACTTTTATAAGCTTATAAGGTAAAAAATGATGAGAAGATCATCACGACCCAAAGTTTGGTGTTTCGATGTGCTTTCCCAATAAAAAATGCTTGAAGCTTTGAAAAAAAGTCCAACATACTTGAGGATTTTTCCAAACAAATGTTTGCGCATTGAGTTGTTGAGCAAATTAGAACACCAATGGACATCAAAAGTTTGGATCCTCGTGATTTGCTTCCTAAAAAAGAAAAGCTATAAAATGAATATTTAATTTGTTTGATGATACAAAGTCGTACTTCACCGTATCAAAGCCATTCTCTATTTTGCAGTAAAATGGCTAAAAGTCCAAATGGAGATTAGAAGGGAGCAAGCTTAACAGGGCCCATAAACAACTTTGAACTTAGGTAGGCAGGAATTTAATATATGTTGCATTATTTCTTAAGCCCATTCTAAATCGGTACATGAACATACCGAACAAGCACACTCTAAGTCGTTGTTTAATACCAACCGTTGATATCTCTCATTGTGGATCAGAACCATATACACTCCTTATAAATTCGTGGTTTCCTGCAGCTGGTTCATACCAAGCACGGCTGCTTTTCTTCTTCAGTTCCAATCCCGAGCCCTAACTCAAATTTTAGCTTTTGACATGGAAATGAAAACCGGGAGTGGTAGCCATCGTCCTGTATGCTTAGTAATATTCATTCTGCTTTGTATTTTCTCTATTTTTTTATTCATTCCCTTAACGCGTTGGGGAAAGTCCAATTTCCCAATTTGTTTAAATTCAGTTTTATTTTCCTGATACCAATTTGCTTCATTATCTGGTCATTGTGGAAATTTGATTCCCTGTGAACTCGTTCCCTTGAAGCCACATCAATTTGTTGTAATTCTTAATCTTTTGATTCTCTGATAATTACTTTTGGAGGAAAAAAAGGGGAGTTACATACAGATTTAAGTCTAAAATTTGTCTTCTAAATTAATGATATCATTCAGAGGCGACTATGATGAACAATGTTTACAGACCTGTAATGATTTGCGGAAATGATCGCATTCATTGAACATCTAAGGGGCTGAGTTGTCTTTTATTTCAATTATTTCTTTGTTTTGATCATTGATTTTAGTTGATCGCTTTGCATATAAAATTATTGATTGGCCAAACTGCAAATTTTGTTCGGTCTTTTATTTTGTGAAGCAAAAGTACATGCTTCCCTCGCTATCCATTGTAATTTCTATTGCTTTTGGACGTTGGGTAGCTACAATACTTATAAACTTTGCTATGTCGTTTTTTGTTTGTATTTAGAAGATTGCGTTTTCTTATATTAGAATACATGTGGAAAAAATGTGAAGTATCATATACTTCTGGTGCTTTAGTATCATATACTTCTGGTGCTTTAGTATCATATACTTCTGGTGCTTTCTTCCATTTGTTATGTATTATGTTTTACGAACCAAAATTTAGTTTTTATTTAAATTGCATTATAGAAATTATTATAGAAATTGTTAATGTTAATGTAGCTTAGGGTGAAGATGTTGTTAAGGTTTTCTTTAATTTACTTTTTAAAAATATCCAATTGCCATTTTTTAAAGTTTTTGTTTCTTTCTTGTATGGGGAACCCAAACCAATTTAACTTAAAAGTAAAGGAATTGGGTCGGTCTCTTCAGTAATACGAAAAGCAATTTTTATGGCATGTACTCATGGTTTGCTCGACCATATGGTTTTTAAATATAACTTTAAGAATAGTATTTTAAAATAAAATGAACTTTTTTAAAAAAATTGATAGTTTTTTTTTAACTTAATTACAGATAATTTCATAACGAAGTATAAAAATTTCAAATGTTAGTAGTTAAAAGTAATAATGTATATAAACATTCTAATGGCATATTAGTATTCAGACTCAAATTATGCAATAAACTATAAGACTTCAAATAATCTTATTGCTCCTGGTCGTACGAAATGTATAGCGATTACATTTATCTGCATTTTTTCATTAGTTATGCATGTTTTCTAGTTGTTATAAAATTTATTTAATATTTATTAAGTTTAGCTAAATTTTACAAAGTTGAGTGAGGCAAATATTTATAAAACTTGGTTGACTTAGGTTTTTTTTAAGCTTATTACATCAAAATGGGATCATGGCAATCTGATTAAAAAAACATAAACCTGTTCATAAAAATTTTGTGAATAAACCTGTGAATAAAAAAAATAAACCTGTTCATAAAAAAAATAAAGGGTAATTTCAAACATTTTTAGTATAAATCATAAAAATGAAGATTACATTTGAATGAAGATTTTAAGTACAAATTTTAATTTTATAGTTTTTGAACAATTCAATCCATCATGATGGAGGAATATTTTTGGAAGGTGAAGATCTTCTTTGAATGCTCTATGATTGCTTGGACTTTTGAGGCATGGAAGAAGTTGTACGATTTGTGTTTTTGTACGAATATTCAAATTATCTGTTCTAATTTGAAATAAAATACAAATATATGATTAATGTGTTCTAATTTATCGTTCTTATACTTTCTAAAAGTAATTTTGGCATATATATAATAATTAAAATATATTTTGTGAATTGAAATAATCCAAAAAAAGTATGGTGGATCAATAACGTAGAAAATATATTAAATGTTTGGTTAATTTGGTTAAACCGATACTCAAACTAATTTTTTTTATGTACCAATGTTAAATCAACTTAGTTTTAAAATCAAACCAAATCGATCATAATTTTTCTTGCAGTACACCCAGTCCTCGTTTTCCTAGCTAACAATCAATCACGACATTCCCAAATTCAAATAAATGATTATCTACGTCGTGCTTTTTTGACAATCCCAAATTCAAATTCAGATTTGCTTTAAACTTCTAATGTCGTGTTATTTCTTTTTCGCTGCCTCCGAGTCGGCTAGGGTTTTAATTTTCAATAATGTTGGCCAAGATTTGGCAACATATCGTTTCGACTTGGCACGAAAGGTTGAAATTCTAAAGGCACGAAAGGTTGAAATTCTAAAAGTAAGAACCTGAAATATGGGTAATACGATATGCAGGTTGGTATATATTCTGTTTTACTTTTTTCTTTTTGAAATTAACGTCTGTTCTTAATGTTTCAGTCGGTGGTTACTTTAGATAGTTTGCATGGTTTTTTTGATACTTACACTACTTTAGAAGGTTTTCTTAATGCTTAATTACTACTAGGCAACCGAGAATGTCAAGGTGGTGACTTTTGAAACCGAAGTACTTAAAATACAGTCATAAATATCCGAACTCAAGACACGCGCCACTGAATCTAACAAGCGTTTGGAACTAATGATGTCTAAATCGGACAAGCGTATGAAAATGATGTATAAGGAGGCTGATAAGCGAGAGGAACGATTCAGTAAGGAGTCAGATGACCGTGCGAAAAAAATCGGCGAATTTGCAGAAGGCTTGGTTGGTTTGATTCGACGCACTGAAGATCAGATTGCCAATCTTTCAAAGCAACTTGTGATGGCTGGAAATTCAAAATGTTAATTTGGATCACGCTTGAGTATTTTTTTTTTCAAACAATGCTTTATATTTTGGTTGATGTAATATTTAAATATTTTTAAGACAATTTATGTATTGTATGGAGAATTTGTCAGTTGCTATTATGCAAATGATGATGGAAGAATTTTAAAAATACTGGTTCGATTTGGATGATCAGCTATCATCATTGTTAATGCTGACTTTGTCTAATGTGTAGATTGGTGGGAATCCATTCATGAAGTTGGAATAAGGTCCAAGATACTAGAATTTGTACAAGTATAGCATTTTAGGATGCCAACTCTATATGTCTTTAAATATTCTTCGAAACTCGAAACTTGTTATTCCATGCCGTCCCAAAAAAACATTCACTCCGATCTCGACACTCGTTTTTTCGTACCTACTTCCGTTCAATCGTTCATCTCGTCCCAAAAAACGAAACCTACTTCTTCAAAAGTCGTCGATCAATTGCTCGCCTCCTACTGCTCGCCGCCACCTCTGGTAAAACCCTAATTGCATCACTTCATCACTTTTTTCTTATAAACATTTATGAAAATCGTGGAATAATTTAAAGTTTTGATTTTTATTAGAATTGTAAAAGGCATAGGTTATAAAATAAAGTCGTATTAAATAAAAGTTTGAATAGATCAATTTATCTTCGAATGAGTTAATAAATATAATATGAGATTAGTTGTTAACCAGGATCGAATGTTTAATTTTTACCAGTTTGAATTTTGATTTGTTAACCATTGTTGGTAAATCATGCTATGATGGATGAATGTTGATTATTCTATATAACACATAGTTTTCACATAGTGAAGATATCAGTGACAATGAAATTTTTTTTTGAGATGCCGACAAACGTGCGACTTTTAAGCGTTTATTGCTCATTTACAGAAGATACTTTCTTACTTTAAAGCGCTGATTGCGGTAAGCTATTGACGGATCCTCTTGCTTGTCTTGAATCCTTGGGAGGAAGTCGTAGTACTCAACAGAGTAACGGTGAAGAGTACATGCTACACAGGCTTGAATGTGACCTACGAAAATTAAGAAAAAGCTCCGGACTTTTTATGCGAGAAGACGCAGCTATTTTTAGAAATGATATGGATAGGCTGGTAAATTCTAGCATTCTCTTTTATAATCAGAGCTACCAGATCAGTGATTATTTGAAATAGATAAAAAAGCTTAGAAAATTCATGACTCACTCTCATGTAGGTGGTGTCAGTTCAGTTGAGTTTGACAAATCATGATGGGCAGATTGAAGAAATTTTAAAAAAGTTGATCAAATATGATGTAGAGATAGATAAAATTAAGGAAAAATTTGAAGTCGAAATTAAGGGGATTAAGAAAGCCAATAGGTTACATGAGGAGTTTATACTTACAAAGATTGTTGCTGCGAAGAAAGAATTTGAAATATACTCAATTAAGATCCATAAGATGAACAACAAGAGAAAGAAAGATAAAATTTGAGGAGAGTTGAAACTTGTAAGTGTTTACTGTAATATTATTATGTGCATGCTGCCACATTTCGTTCAGTACCCAAATAAATCACGTACATGAATCTACGTGCAGATGGTTATATGTCGAGATCTAAACATTCATGAAAGATTTAATAACGCATAAAATATCCGAAAAAAATAAATAAATAAAAAAGATAATAAGGAATCAATGCACATTGGGGACAAATTAGCTCCAGAATGATATGACTGTCTTAAATCTATGACAAAATCTACAATTTGAACATTTTATTATTGTAAAACTTTAATTTTAGTTATTTTCTTACTTGATGTATAAAATGCAGTTCTGAAAAAGAAATACAGATTTCGAAATAATAGTTGATTACGAGTATAAAAATTATTTGCAAGTACTACAATGAACTTAACTAGAGCGTATTCACTAAAATAGTTGACTGCACACAGTGTGATTTTCTTTTGTTAATTGTGTCTGTGCATATGATGTTCTTTTTTGAATATACAAATATTGGTTAGAGCTGTAACTTATTGTAATTTTGATACTCAGCATTATAGTGGATGATCTCTAAATTTGTTTGTATTAAAGCCTTGGCTGGTTAAACAAAAGTTATGTATTAGTTATTAATTTATGAAAAACATGCTATGTTGCTCTTTACACCTTTGGCTAATTGATGCATAGTTTTTATAGGTATGATACATTGCAGTTTTTTAATCAATTTAGCTAAGATGTTAAAAGGAGGATCCAAAACATTTCTAGTTTGCTGCCACATGCATGGATAATATATAATGAACTATTGGAACAGAATGATTGGTTAGGCGGAACACTTGTAACCTTTCACCTGAGGATCATACGCAATTGTATATGTAGACGAGCCTAGAATGAAGTCAATCTGTTGTTCCAATAGTTCATTATGGTTTGTTTGCACGACCATCATAGAAGAGCCATAAGTAACATATCTGGCAAGATAACTCATACACCTTGTAAACTAATTGTCAGTATGCATCAGCAAAATGACACTCATGGGGATCATATGCAATTGTACGTGTAGGTCTTGAACTGATCCTTTTGAATCGGTGTACTCATGTTGATATCTGCATTTAAATTGTTTCCCGACATTCGTCATGCAGACGAATGCCAGATGATTATCTTATTCAATAATTGATAAATTAACAAGCATAATTAGAATATTTTGATTTAACATTTTTTCTATATATCTGTTGATCTGTTGCTTCAACTAATATCCGCATCTTCTGTATACTAAAATACTTCTATTTGGAACTTTTGAAGTTAAAAAAATTGTCATGTTAAGTGAATAATTCAAAGTGGAGTTCGAGTTCTTGAGTTCGAATCCCTGACGTCCAAATTATGTTACTGATTTCACCATCTTGGACGCTGCTTTTTCTAAAAGGGGAAGAGGAAGGTAGGTAGTTGGTTGTGGCAATTTTGCATTCATAGCCTTTTGTTTTCCTTATGTCTGTCCAGAAATATTTGCATTAATTACTTGTTTTGGTAATAGATTACATATTACAATATCCATAAAATACTTCAGAATACACTCGACTTTAGTTATTTTAAATTGGTAGTAGATTTGGATGCGGATACTATTGTTGTTCGAGCTATGAACTTAATTCATCTTAACTAGTTTGTGTTTGAAAACGAGTTTTTTGGTGTGTATATAATATGTACGTCAACAGATGACGGATGTGGGAGGGAAAAAATTTGAAAAATGTTGGGTCATTTAAAAAAGGCAGGAAAGAAAAATGTTTTTTATACTTTTGAAAGACGGGAAACATGAGGGAAAAAATATTTTTAAATTTATATCCTGAAATTTAACTATCTCTGCCTTCTTTTATGTGATGTATTTTAAGATATAAATTGAAGACATAAAATATAAATTTCGTTTTCTAATCAAACTTGAAAATAGAAGGATTATAGGGGAATGAGTGGAGCACGTAGGTTGGAGCTGGTATATTATATGAAGATGTTGTGTGGAATGAGAAGAAATGGTGCTGTGTAAACTTTGTGATATAAAAACGAATGTTGTCTGTGGTACGCTAGTAGTAATAAAAAAAATGTATAAAGCTAAGTAGAAAAGTTTAAATGCCGCATAAAAAACATTCTGTACATTGAACCAATAGAAGAAGGCAAAATCTGACACAAACACAATAACCTTAAAAAGGAACGTGTTAAATGGAAAAGTTTATGTGACTAATGACCAGTTCATCTGTCTAAGCATTAACAAGCCTCATTATTTTATATCCATTTTTCGCATGAGCTCTGGACTTTAGGGTAGGTGAGTTCTTTGTTATCTCTGACACACATTTTTAACCATGTGTATTAAACAATATATTTATTTATTATGATAAACATGATGCACTCACAACTGTAACAACAAGTCTTATGCAATTTTTATATATAACTTCAGTGATATATTTGGACAATTAATTAAATATTGAAAACTCATGTTCAGCTAATTTGTATTTGTTTACCTTTGGACGGAGCCTTGGAGCCTTGGAGAATGGAGAATAGAGTTGCAATATATTTGGAAGTCTATATTAGTAACTTTATGTTAATTGAAGGCGACTATTAATGTAGTTGTAGTTATATTAACGTATTGGTTTAAAACATTAAATTACTAATGTAATGCTTGTAATGTATTATGCTGCGAAGTGCGAACTTGTAATGTTGGCTGCCTGTCGCTGTGTAATGGTCGATTCCAACATGTGGCTGCTGTAGTGTATGCAGTGTATGCTGGCGAACTTGAATTCCTAAATATGAATGCTGTGTAATTGTTGTTGTGTATGCAGTGTATACTCATATGTTGGCTGACTTGTAATGCTGTTATGGACCTGTGGTCGTGTTAAATATTTGATAAATATATGTTATGGACCTGCTGGCTAACTTGTAATGTTGTTATGGACCTCTCGCTTCACCTTATAAACTTTGACCACGGTATGTTGACGAAGTTGACGAAGGGTTTCATTAAGATTAGAGACAATAGACAATAATGAATTTTCAATATTGGAAAGTCATGAAGAGAGTGAATTTTAGATCTTAGCAAGTCGTTTTCCAATGATGATTTGATTTCGATCTCGTCTCCATGATTTCGGAATCAGAGTTATACTGAAATGTAGAAGGAGGTGGTGGAGTTTGAGGTCTTGGAGGAGATTATGCAACATTTTCTTGTTGTTGTTGATGTGGAGGTGGCTGAGGTTCATTTTGAGCTGTTTGCCATTCTCCTGATAGCATTGTCATTATATTAGAGTTACGACATATATATTACTTTAACTATTAGCCTGCATGTCGAATCCAACATAGGCTTTAACTAATTGCCCGCAGAATCTCGCCTGGTTTTCATCTGCCCATGAGTAAAGCTCAAATATTTGTTAACAAATATCAATCTTATCTTCTCGAATTTTGCAACGTCGGAAAGTGTTGCGAAAACATTTTTCAGAGTGGTGAAAGTTCTTGATGCTTTACACCTGTAAAGTAATATCCTTTTAATTTGCCTTCATCTCCATTGTCTGTATTCTTCAGAAAAGAAGCCAAAAAGACAATGGCACATGTAAAATGTGAAGAAGAGGAGGAGGAAGAAAGTGAATTATATACCAACACTAACGACGACGACGAGAATGATTTTGATATTACTAGTGCCTCAAAATTTCTTAATTGTCCTATTTGCTCACTACCCTTGCAATTACCTATTTTTCAGGTTCTTCTCTCTTTCTACTTTTACATAATTTTACCCTCCTTTTGTATCTTATATATATTTTTGCATGCAGTGCAAAATGGACATGTAACATATGCTCTCGCTGCAGCAGCTCCAAACGTTTCCATACTTGTTCTGCTTCACATACAATCCGATGTAATCTGTTTGAGTCAATGATAAAATTTAATTACTTGCAAAATTACATTTCAAAGGTAGCTAAATGAAATTAATATCCATAATAATTTAATTTAGGTACTTTTATTTAGTTCATTTAATTATCTACGGTAATTTCACATTAAATTCACTTATTCTAGGTACCTAAGTTAAAATATCATAGGTAACTAAAATAACTTATTCTAGGCGCCTAGTTTAATTGTAATATTAAATCGACCAACACTAAAGTGATTTATGTACCTCATATGTACTTATTAACTTTATAAACATTTATGAAAATATTCATTACTATTTACGTGGGTTTGATTAGTACTGCGCGAATTATAATTTGTGATAACTGTTTGCGAGCTGTTTTATATTTTTATACATCAATATATTATAAGTACGTATAATAAGTTAATTTAATTACGTAAAATAATACGTTTCAAATGTACCTAAATGAACTTAATATACGTATCCATGATAATTTAATTTAGCTACTCGTATTAAGTTCATTTAACAATCTATTGTAAGTTAATATTAAATTAACTTATTGTAGGTACCTAAATTAACTTATCGTTTCGACCTATACCACGAAGTAATTTATGTACCTCAGACGTACTTATTACCTTTAAATACATTTATGAAAATATTCATTAACTATGTATGTGGTTTTGATTAGTACTGCGAGAATTATAATTTGCGATAACTGTTTGCGAGCTGTTTTATATTTTTATAATCCTATAGTTTGGATATATATAAAATTTTGGAAAAGAGTCATGGTAATTAAATCAACGTATTATAAGTACGTATAGTAAGTTAATTTAATTACCTATAATAATTTGTTTTGAAGTAAATACATAAAGTTAATTTAATTACGTGCAAAAATACGTTTCAAAGGTAGCAAAATGAACTTAATATCCATAACAATTTAATTTAGGTACATTTATTAAGTTCATTTAACTATCTACTATAAGTTCATATTAAATTTACTTATTGTAGATACCGAAATTAGTATATCATAGGTACCTAAAATAACTTATTATGGGTACGCAAATTAACTTTAATATTAAATCAACCAACACGACGAAGTGATTTATGTACCTCATACGTACTTATTAACTTTAAAAACATTTATGGAATATTCATTAAGTATTTACGCCTGACCCGTTTGTTATTCTCAAATAAGTCTCGGGTACTCTAACGAGTAGGCTGAGTTATTATTGGGGCAGGTTATATAGTTTGGATGTGCTACCGCTTCTGAAGACGTGCATTAGGCAGCATTGGACTGTAGTTATTTGTATTTCCGCTATGTATATTGTATTGTAAATGAGGGGTGTTTATAACCGTCTGTTTTATTTTATGCACTCTGATAGATGTGGCAATATCTTCATATATTGATCAACACCACTAGTTATTTTGATATTGTAAATTCTCAAAACGGGGATTCGAAAGGGAATTATGTAAATCAGAATAATGTAATCGTATAATTTCAAGTTTTTAATATTTTGAAATTTTTGTGCTTAAGTTGTCAATTGTAAGTTAGCAGCACGATGGTGGCATCTAAGAGTGCACTTAATTTGGACGTCATGAACCCAAATTAGGGAAATCCTTAGCTGGCAAAATCGGGTTGTTACAAATTGGTATCAAAGCATAGGGTTTCCAAAAATTTAAGCTATTTTTGAAAAGTTTTTGAAAATAAAACCTTTTGCTCGCTGGAGTATAGTTTTGTACTAAAGTTTGGTATAACTTTTTGACAAAGTTAAGTGATTAAGAATTTAAATCACGGGTTAATGGATATACGTATAAGTATATCGTAATTGTAATTTCTATATCTGTATTTATTATTTAAGTATAAGTATAGCATTAGTTCCTCTATTGTAGATTATCTTCTTAACTTCTGATTCTAACTGAGGCTCGTTTAAGGCGTTAAGCGAAGCGAGCGCCGAGATAGTTAGAAAGGGCGTGTCTATTAGACCATATGGTTAGGAAATAGCAGTACTACTGAGGAGATGGTGAATCTACCAAAGATTCAATCTGCTAATGCTGGAGTTACTATTGTGTAGTTGAAGCTGTAATCGAAGTATATGTCGATATTCACGTGAATGTCAAGCATGAAGAAGAATTACAGTTGTGTGTTGTGAAAATTATTAGAGTGTTGAGTAATACGAGAGTACTACTTGCTTTTGTATTGGAGACACCTTGTTTGGAGTTAAACCTGGGCGGAAGTCACCTTAGATCTTTGTTTAGAGTGGCGAATCTCATTAGAAGATTTTGCTACAACGGCAATGAAGTGTTGCACCGGGAAAGTAGAATTACATGTTACATCTGATTATAATGTACATATGTTCGACTTTACGTGCTTTGAGGTGATTTCAGGTGTGTGTGTGTTTAGTTTTGGTTTTGTTTTGTGTTATTAGAAATGTATTGTGCGGACCGAATCATTTTGCCGAGACATCCTAAAGGAAGCAAAAGAAGCGAGTGCTAACTTAGATCAATAACTCGGTACCGAGAAGATTTCTTTGTGCATTGAATGTTACTAGAGCTGAAGTTGATCGAGAGTTCGTAGTACGTGAGTTTACTGACGTGTTCGAGATGTTACTGGGTTGAGAAAAGCAATCGAGAGAAGAATTGACTTGTTACCCGAAACAGAACTGTTTAGTGAATCGTCTAGTTGTGTGTCCCCAAAGAAGCGGGAGAATAGAAAAACTTTGATTGATGGCCTTAAAGTAGAGGATTGATTCAGAAGAGTAATTCTCCATGGGGAACGATTGTTGTTGTGTTTGTGTTGAACCGTAAAAAACTGTTATCCTTTGTCGAGGATCGATAATCTATTCGATCAATTGAGTTGAACTAGTGTTTTGCAGTAGACTTAACAACTGGATATCACCAATTGAGAGTGCAAGAGGATAGTGTTCTGTTAACTGCCCTAGAACGAGATACGGGTTGGTTAAGTGGTTAGTAATACCATATGGATTGACCGACGTAACCGCGTATTTCGTTGACTTGATGAATCATGTATTCCACGAATGGTGGATCGATTTATCTTAGTGTTCATTAATGACATCTTAGACTACTCCAAGGACGAATGGAAGTTGAAGTTCACTTAAGAGAGCTGCTAGAAATACTTTGACAGCTTAGTTAAAAGCTAACTATTCCAGTGTAACTTTTGATAACGTGAAGTCGAGTTCTAAAGAGGCATTGTTGTGAGAATTGGCAAGCTATGATAGAAAATTCAGTATGAGTTTCACGAGAGTAGTGGCGCCAATGTTGAAGTTAATCAGTGAGAACACAAGATTTGGTTGGAACACGAAGTGGGGAGAAGCATTTGGGATATTGAAACAGCTTCTGGCCGATGCTCCAGTTTAGTTGTCTCAGATGACGACGATGATCTTGTAGTGTATACTGATGTTTGTGAAAATCTGGCCAGCGTTAACGAACGAGTTATGGCTAATGATTTGTTTTGTTTTGAGCTTGATCAGAATGTGTATCTTCGAAAGAAACGGCGACTTTGCATTCCTATTATATCAGAGTTGCATAGTGGAGTTCTGAGCGAGAACCATTGATCGAAGTTGACCATTCATCCCGAAGATACCGACGTGTATGAAGACATGTGTGGGTATACATCAGTGAATAAATGTAGCGCGATATCGGCTTGTGCGTTGAATAATATATAAATTGTCAACAAGTGAAAGCTGATACTAAAGGCATAACGAATTACTACGACCATTAGGAGTACCTATTGGAAGTGTAATCCAGTTTCTATGAACTTTGAGGATGAAAATTGTCACATATGAGTTGAGGCAATGAAGGCAATCAGGTTACAGTTTTGTCTAACCTAATGTGTTCGCTTCATATCGAATAAACCGACTCGGACGACAATTAATCTCGCGTGTGTTTTGTGATGTGATGGTGAGGATTCACGGACTTTCTTGATAGTATTATTAGTGGCCATGATATGATTCTTTACTAATGTGTTTTGAAGAAGACTGCGGGAAGTTCTAGACACCGAATTGAATCATAGTATCTCTTACCATCCTCAAAAGGATGGATTGACCAAGCGAGTCAGTAGAATACTAGATGATCTGTCATGAGTGTGTGTCTTAGACTTTAGAAGCTCTTAGGAAGATTATCTTCATCTGGTAGAATTCTAGTACACGACAGTTATCAGTTGAGTATCGGCGTGGCACCGTTCGACGTTTTGTATGGCAGGCCGAGTATATCAACTCCAGGTTGATTAGATACGGACGATGGACTAGTACTTGAATCAAATTGGTTAGAGTAGCGACTGAAAGGTCGAGTCAATAAGAAGTCGTGTGAAAGAAGCTCAGGACCGCCATAAGAGTTAAGCGGACGACATATGAAGTTGTTGGTCAGTTAGTCTACTAAGTAGATTTGCCAACGGTGTTAGTGGATGTACACGACGTAATTCACGTATCGTAGTTACTGAAATGTGTGCACGGCCCTAACATTAACGTCGAAGAATACGTCTTCGAGGTTTTTGAGGCATCCTAGTATATGACTGTAAGGCACCTAGCCTGTTCGTATCACCAATATAGATACGATGAGTCATAGGAATAAGACCGTATGTGTTTGCGAAGGTTCGAAGGAGCAACGACGTTACTGATCGCACCAGGAAACCTGAGGATAAGTTGAAAAATACTCATCCCAAATTATTTTGTATGTGTTAATATATTATTTGATAGATGTTGATTTGTTTTGTAGTATGTGATTGTTTGATATTGCATGCTTTTTAGCAGGATGTCCCTTATTGGTTAGAATTTCGGGATGAAATTCCAATAAGGAGGGGAGCCTGTAACGACCCGCATATTTCGACGTCTAATTAATAATTAATTCAATATTAATTAATATTAATTATAGAGTAATTGTCAGACGGAAGATTTATTAACGGTTTGATACAGGCGGTTAATAAATTGGGATCATGATACTAGTTGCTCTAATTTAAAGGCTGTAGTTTTGGTTGATTAAAAATATTTAATCGACTATGTAAAATAAAAGTGCGCTATTGATTTGTTTATTTGGTGAGAATTTAGCGAGAAATGATTATTTTAGTTGGGCCTATGAGAATTTCGGTTGGACCTAAGCCCATTAGTTGTTAGGGATGAAAGATATTTCCCTTAGTATGATATAATTCATTAATAAGGAAAGCAAAATATATTCCCTGCTCTTTCAAATGGCAGCCAACATTATTCTTCCCAAATAAAATATTACTCCTAAATTCCTCATTTCAATTCAAGCAAGCTAATTTCTTTTCTACAAGAAACTTTGGATTGCAAATCTCTTGTGTAAAGGTGAGTAACATGTTAAGTAGTGGATTAATTGATTTAATCTACTGGTTGTTTTCTTAAGCTATAATTTGCTTCATCCTATATTTTCATTAAAGGATCTTGAATGTTTGCTGCAAAGTGGATAGGAATGATCCCTTTTTGGAAGTCAAATGCTTGAGATTTCAGAAGTTTATTAATGCTTGATAACATCGAGTTATTTGTTACGTCTAAGTATTGAAAGTTTAGTTTTTAAAATGTTTATTATAAATTTATTAAATAAGTATTTTGCATGAGTAGTTGGCGTTAATACGGGATTATTATGATCCTGTTTTCTGCACTTAGCAACGTTTAATAAATCAAACATTTTGTTTTGTTGTTTGTTATTAAACAGGGTAATTTTCTTTGTTTCGTTCTTATCCCATGTACCACCGTACTCCCCAGCAAGTTAGATTTCGACACTAGGCAGTCAAAAGTTTGCTTCTGACTAAGAGTAGGTCTGTAAGCCATCCTAACCGTTGATGGTATATCCTCTGATAGCCATCGTAGGATGATTTTCTCTTCGAATCTGCTCATTTGAAATCCTTTCATCGCGTGGTAAGGTGAGCATCGTCATCGCGTTTGAAAATCTCGCCATCGATCAGAGGTTTATCACAATAACGTGAGGAGGAAATCGCCTCACCGCCTTCATTACTTGATAAAAACAGCAAGGTTTGATCAGGGGTTTCCGATGAGAAATTCACATATTCACATTGCCTGTCCTTAGAATCGAATTGATTTTTAGCATATAATCAGCGATGTGAATATTGCCATCGTAAAAAAAGCCATCAGACAACCCCAACCATCCTTCTGTTCGCCACAATGCGATGTGCCCAAAAAATGATTATGAACAGCACCCTCCTGATCGGAGCGTGAGAAATTTCAATGAAATCATCATCGCCAAAGACAAAACACAAATCAAATTCCCAAGATTCCTAGTAATCAACCCCAAAACTAATCCTTACTTTCTAAAAACATCACAATTAAATAAACCTCAATAATCCCCAAATGATTTCTGTTTGCAATAAAACCAAGTGCGATAAGCGGAGGAGTCTGGTCGGGGATACATGGGATGATGTGATGAGAAACAAAAGGGAGAGGGCGATGAGAAGAAACTAGGATGATGAAGAAGAGAATTTGGGAGTTTTCGCCTTCCTTGAATCGGAGGAATTGTGTAAAGGAAGAAGGAGACATATTGCGATGTGGATTTGGAAATTTTGGCGATGAAAGAAGAATGAGAGGCGACGTGGTTTTTTTTTTATTATATCGGGTTAAGGATGATATAACAGAAGGGCCTGATATGGGTATAATGGACGATGAGATTTATTAGGGAGAGGCGGGCCTAGATTTATCTGATATAACTGAAGGTATTTCTACAATTATCTAGTATACTTGCAAATTTTTGCAATTAATTGGAATGAACAGCAACTACTTCAAATGGTAGCAATTACTTCATACAATTGCAGACCTTAATGCAAATTATCCACTATATGGAATAATTGCAGATTTTTATGCGGTTATTCCATGTAGTTGCAGAAAAGTCTGCAATTATATAGAAAAACTGCAAACTTCTATGCAATTATTCCAAATAATGGAAGACTTTTCTATAATTAATATTTGGTTAAATTGCAGAAAACTTTACTGTTTTTTGAAATTTTTTATACATTTGTTAAGTTTTCTTGATTAATTGCAGATATACATGCAGTTATTTTAAAAAATTGCACATATACATGCAGTTTCCTTGCGTAATTGCAGATAAACATGCAAAAATTCTAGAATAATTGTAGACATATATGCAATTATTTTCATTATTTGTATACAACTCTTCTGATATTTGTACAATTGCTGATATGTGAGCAGTTATTTTGAATATTTGCATTCATCTAACTTTTATTCAATTATTTGATATTACTGCAGACTTTTATGCAATTGTTTAGAATAATTGCGGAATTTTAAGCAATTATTCTGCATACTTCTCATTTTCTGCAATTAAATGGAATAAACAATAACTTTTATTCAAATGGCAGCAATTATATGAAATAATTGTAGAGTTTATTCAATTATATGGAATAACTACAGATTTATTGCAATTACATGGTATTATTG
Source organism: Allium cepa (assembly GCA_030765085.1). Classification (NCBI taxonomy): domain Eukaryota; kingdom Viridiplantae; phylum Streptophyta; class Magnoliopsida; order Asparagales; family Amaryllidaceae; genus Allium; species Allium cepa. Next base: position 106,090,256 of record CM060941.1, on the reverse strand, counting down.
CAGACTATTATGCAATTATTCCATATAACTGAAGACATTTACGCAATTATTTAGTATTCTTGCAAATTTCTGCAATTAAATGGAATAAACAACAATTTTTCTTCAATTGGCAGCAATTAGTTCATATAATTGCAGACCTTTCTGCAAATTATTCATTATATGGAAAATTGCAGACTTTTATGCAGTTATTCCATATAATTGCAGAAAAGTCTGCAACCATATGGAATAAATGCAGACTTCTATGCAATTATTCAAATAATTGCATTTTATACATCTGTTAAGTTTTCTAGATTATTTGCAGACATACATTCAAGTATTTTTAAATTGCAGATATACATGCAGTTTCCTTGCATAATGCAAATATTCTAAAATAATTGCAGATATATACGCAATTATTTTCGTTAATTACATACAACTCTGCTGACATTTATACAATTGCTGATATGTAAGCAATTATTTTGAATATTTGCATTCATCTAACTTTTTGCTCTCAATTTGTCCAGTCATTAACTTAATTAGAGACTGTATCTTCGAATTTCCAAATAATCGATTGTATGCATAAATTTGTGCAGTATATTGTTTCTATATGTAAGTTTTTGTAACTTTCTACAATTTTTCGGCAAATTTTATTAAATGAAGCAATTAATAACAGAATAAATATCGATACTACGAAGAAAATTAGTTATAACCTTCGATTCGGTGGTTTTTGTTGCTTTCATCATCTGTATTTTGGTTTTCTTTTCATCTTGAATCGACTTCATATTCGATTGTTTGATTTTGATTAAATGTCGATGGAATTTTGAAGAAAATTTGGGTTTTCTTAGAGCGGTGATTAGGGAAATATTTTCGATAGTTCGTGAGTTCGTCTAGAGAAGGCGGGAGGGTAATTTCGGAATAAATCATGTCGCATTCAAAAATAGGGACGTGAAACTTCTAAAAAACGGAAGGATGTTTTGTGTATTTACAAACTTATAAAGGATGTAGGCCAAATGTTCCCTTAAATTTTTACCATACTTTCCGATCTTAATTAATTATGATTAAGGCAAATTTTAAATGATCGCCCATATTATGAAACTATATATTTACATTTTGCAATAGAATGAATATACTGCTTTTGAGTACCACAATTATCAAAACTTTCCAATTACCTTATTATCATGCTCTATCGTACATTTTTTAACCATCAGATTATCTGATTTCCAAAAATAGCGATACATATACATATCCTGACTTGCAACGTCGATATAAACTCAATGTAACTAGTTGTAGGTGAAGAGCAGGTCAGGTATTACTCGCTTCTTTAAATTGCATGTTATTTATTATATGTATGAAATACATGTGAGGGGAAAACTCATTCCGCGAAAGTGGCGAGGTCTCACTTATTATTTTATTGTTTACCTATGTGTTGTTATTCACACCAGACTTTATGTTTGACCCGTTTATTATTCATTTTCCTAAATAATTCTTGGGTACTCGTTTGAGTAGATTGAGATTATCGGGGCAGGTGATAGGTAAGGACACTAAAGGTGGAAGTTGAAGCTGGAGACGTTAGCAATGATAGGAGCTACTTGGTAAAAGTAATATTTAGTACATTTCATTCCGCTTTTAGATTAATGCATATTGTTGTAAAGATGGGTATTATAACCATCTAGTTTTATGTATCTCTGATCAAATATGGTTGCATCTACACATGTCGATTATATTCAGTATATTTTGTATATTATATTTCTCTGTACGCGGTACGATTGTGAAATATTGCGATAAATCAATTATGAAATTCTATTTTAAAATTTATATGCTTAAGTTACTGAATGTAAGTTAACATCACGACGGTGGTATTGAGAGCGTAGTTTAAAGCGGTGGTGGCCACATTGATTTAAATGAAATTCTTAGGTGGCAAAGTCGGGTCGTTACAGTTTGGTATCAGAGCATGGTTTTGCGAAAACTGAAGTAAAACTGATTTTAAATTGTTTTGAAAGTTAAAATGAATGAAGATAAAGAGATATTATGATTAATTTAATTGTAAAGAAGAAATAAGTTCTACATTAGATAATGTGGGATTAAAGGGTATACGTATTATATTCTTATTTGTTATTTGATGTATATCAATATGTATATGGATATATGCAAAATATAAATTAGTATATATATACATAGGTGTTGAGTTAATGTGTTTCTATGATTTCTTTTCCCTCTCTAATCTTCTATTTCTTAGGGAAGACTCGCTTTGTATAGAAAGTGGGACAGGGGGAGATAACGTGTATTTATATTAGGATGTATTTGATTTAAGTACTTAGTAGGAAGTCTATTTATGTTTTTGAAAAGTATTTTTGAAAATAAAATATTTTGGTTTATGAAAGAGAGATTATAGATAAGTATTTTGGAGATTTTTGTGAAAATAATGGGTTTTGAAAAAGATTATATATGTTTTCTTTTGAAAGGAAAATTAGATTTAAATATATATAATTTTTTTTGAAAAGGGTATATATACAAGTTTAGAGAAAAGTATTTTGGATGGAAATTTTGATATAAGTATTTAGGAAAAATACTTTAGTTTTAAAAATATTTTTGGGAATAGAATGTTTTGAGGTAGACACTACTAAAGTATTTTCGATAAAAATATTTTGGATATAAATATTTTGAAGGACAGATGTTTTAGTGTGTATATATATAGGTTAGCATAAGTAGATATTTTATGCTTGGGTTGATTCGTGCATTCTGATGATTCCAACTTATGTGGTAAATTTTCGAGTTATGTTAGTTTGATTTGATCAAGTAGCATTAAATCATTATTGGATAAGTATTATTATATGGTTATATGTGTTATATGTTATAATACTATATGTAAATTGTTATTTCTGTTGTGATGATTATTAAAAGGTCAACATTCAGGTTACGGTTTTTGCGACCGAGGATAACTTAGCTACCGTTGGAACTTGGCGACCGCTAGAGATAGCTGGCGAACGCTATGAGTCTCTGGCGACTGTTAATGAGGTATATTTTGTTTTGTAGTATGTACGTAATAAATACATACTTATGTTTGATTGGTATGTATTCAGAAGTTGCCTTATCTGAATTTCAGTACGAAATTCCTATAAGGAAGGAAGTCTGTAACGATATGTTTTTTTATAGTATTTAAAGTAAATTAATTGATACATTAATTTAATGGAATTTAATATGTGGAAATAAAATATTGGAAGTTAGTAAATATTTTAGTTGGTATTAACGGAACGACACGGTTAATAATTAGTATTTTGATACTTACCAAGATGATAAAATGTAATTTAATTATTTTCGTAGAATAATTGAATTTGATTTAATAATTTAATTTTTTTCTTAAAGTGAGTAAATTATTTATTGAATGAAAATAATTTTCATTGTCTAGTTAAATGTGTAAATGAAGGTTAATTTTGTGAATGGAAAGGAAAACCTAAGGGCTTGTGTGTGCTTTGTATGAATATAGGGGTCTTACTACAAATGTGCCTAGGGTAGTATATATTTTCTTTTTGCTCCAAAAGAAGCCCCCACCTTATTAAATTCCTCCTGCACAAAAGTAAAGCCATTCGCCACTTTATATTGCCAAGCCCTAAACTTCATTTTTCATTTATTTCTTAATACTCAATTTAAAACAACCCATCAACATTATATTTAATTTCCATTTGAAGTAAGTGTAACGAACCGCATATTACGACGTCTAATTAATAATTAATTAATATTAATTATAGAGTAAATGTCAGATGGAAGATTTATTAATGGTTTGATACGGGCGGTTAATAAATTAGGATCATGACACTTACCAAGGCGATCGAGTTGCTCTAATTTAAAGGCTGTAGTTTTAGTTGATTAAAAATATTTAATTGACTATGTAAAATAAAAGTGCGATACTGATTTGTTTATTTGGGGAGAATTTAGCGAGAAAGGATTATTTTAGTTGGGCCTATGAGAATTTCGGTTGGACCTAAGCCCATTAGATGTTCGGGATGAAAGATATTCCCCTTGGTATGATATAATTCATTAGTAAGGATAGCAAAATATCTTCTCTACTCTTTCAAATGGCAGCCAACATTATTCTTCCTAAATAAAATATTACTCCTAAATTTCCCATTTCAATTCAAGCAAGCTAATTTCTTCTCTACAAGCAACTTTGGATTGCAAATCTCTTGTGTAAAGGTGAGTAACATGTTAAGTAGTGGATTAATTGATTTAATCTACTGGTTGTTTTCTTAAGCTATAATTTGGTTCATCCTATATTTCCATTAAAGGATCTTGAATGTTTGTTGCAAAGTGGATCGGAATGATCCCTGTTTGGAAGTCAAATGCTTGAGATTTCGAAAGTTTATTAATGCTTGATAACATCAAGTTATTTGTTATGTTTTGAAAGTTTAGTTTTTAAAATGCTTATTCTGTTACAATATATGTAAATATATAAGTGAATATGCTTTTATGGTTTTTTGTTTAGTCCCACATCGTGGAATTGGTTAAGTCCTTTGCTCTGAAGCCTTTATATAAAGGAGGCTATGTAATGTAAATACATATTTATTCTTAGAAGTGAATAATATATCTTTTGTCTCTCTCCAATAGCTTCTATTTTTCTTTATTCTATAACACGTTATCAGCACGATCTCCACAAAAGTTTTTTTTAAGATCTACAATTGTGATAATTTATGAAATCAAATCTATTCTTCTCCAGATCTAATTATAGATCTCAAAACGGTAAGTTATTTTCCTAATATGATTGATCTAATCTTCCAATTTTTTTTATATATCTCATTCCATTCTAGATCTACTTCTTCAGATCTAAATCTATTGTCTTATTTTTTAGACTTTATTATACTAGTCTTATAATTTTATATCTTATATAGATCTAAACTTTGAGATCTAATTCTTATTTTGTTGGTTATTATATTTCAGATCTAATTTGTTTGTTGTTGCTATTTTCTGATAATATTATATTGTAGATCTCAATATTATACTTATTTTTATGCTTTTGAGTTCATTTATTTTGGAATGCAAGTTTGAACTTGACAAAATTTTGATACTGTTGATTGAAGCAATTTTTTTGAATTTGATTGTATTTAGTTTGGACATGGATTTGAGAAATCAAACATGGTTGGTAAATGGAGTTTTCATTTTGAAAACCTTTTGATTTGATTTAGATTTGAATGAAGACTTTGGAAATTATTTTGATATATGATTTACATTTCCAGAAGAAATGTTTTATTGTTTCGAAGAAAACAAATATAAATATAATACGTATCTAGAAGATCGTATTAGGTGAATGGAAACATTAGTAAAAGCTTACATGATAAGCTTAATATCTTCCAATGTTTCCTTAAAAAAAAGGAAAAGGAAATAATAACTGAGAACCTGCAGTTTTCATAAATCAGTAAATTACAAGTTTCCTCAAAATAAAGAACCAGAAGTTCTAACTAAAAAAAAGGATTATATATCAAAACTCAAATATATAAATTTGAGATGTGAAGCTTTGAATTATTAGAAAATCTAATTCAGATTATGGTAAATTTCAATTGCAATCAAATCTGAAGTTTGATAACGAAAATCAAGTTGTACCATTTAGGATCCAAAGTACTAAATCAAATATTTGCCAATGGGATTAACTACTAAATCAAATAAATGTATAGAAACTTGTTCACTCCAGAAGTAGTGATAATAATATATTAAAAAAAAAGGTCTCCAGAAGAGATTTGTTGATATATTTGGTGCTTTTACTAAACCAAATAAATACGTAGAAATATATATACTCTCCTACTCTCTTTCTTTTTAATTAAAAATAAGTTGTTCTAATAGAAAGTTTATTTCTTAACTTTTTTTCCTTCTTACATGCATCCGATCGCTTTTCAAAAGGTAAAATATAATAGATCAAATATAATAGATCTGAAATAATCTTAATTTCCTAAATTTCTAAAATAACTTGTGTTGATTTGAAGATTTACATGTTTGTTTTGATATATTTGGTAAAGAATTATGAAGTTAGTTTTCTTATGAAAATAATAATGATTTGGATCTGAGATTTATAGTTATTTATGATTATGAATGATATGGATAGATCTGAGATAATTTTGTTTACTTAGAAATTCTGATTATTGCGAAATAAAGTTTCGCTTTAAGATATTTATTTTAATTTTATTATTGAGTAATATTGAACCTATATTTGAGATGAAATTGTGTTACTTTGAGTACTGTTTGTTCAATTAGTTCATATATTTATAATGAAATTATTTTGCTATGACAGTAGTTATATCCTAAACCACATAAAGGTTAATTGTAGTTATTTTTATCACGAATGAATTAATTGCAAGTGTTATGGTAATAAATTAAATCATTTATTGTCATAAATGCATTGATTATTGTAAATTAAATGACGTTGTATGTTTGTGTTTGGGATAAGAATAGACGTATGATTTACTATTTGATGTATTTATTTTGACAAGTAATGTCTGTTGTAACGGAAAAAATAGGTTTAACAACAACTTGAAGTTGTGCAAAGGAATTATTTTAATAGAAGTTGCATAACTCAAAGTCCAAGGCCTGAAGTCTGGAATTATGAAAAGATTTTCTGACAAACTTTACAAGCTCGAATTCTTGTCAGTATTTTTTTTTAATTTGTCAAAATGTACAAGCTTCTAAAAAAAAAGAAGGGCAGTTTGCACAAAATTTAAGAACCCGAAGTTCATAATAAATTAGTGAACTTGAAGTTCATAAATTAGAAGCCCGAAGCTCTATTGAAATTGTGTAAAATGATAAGGTTGTACTTCTTGAAGAAGTTAAAGGAAAATAATATATTATCATATGAGATAATAATGCTGCATTCAAGAGATTACAAAAATCTCCAAATGAATTATACCTTACCTTATATCTTCATATTTATATTATATTAACCAAATATCCTGAAGATATTATGTTATATGATATATCAAACATCATTGGATGTGCGTGTATTAATCTCTTGAAAAGATGTTTTAGAGATTTATTTATATTTATATTGCAAAATTTAACATCCCAGAAGAGATGTTATAGAAATTTTATTTTTGTTACATTGCAATTCCTTAAAAGGAAATACTATATTCCCCGAAGGAATAATGATATAAATATTTTTGAGTAATAACAATAGTTTATCGAGAGAAAAAAATGATATTGTATACCAATGTTACATTCCATAAGTAGTGGTTTTATCTTTCGCATCTTACTTTCATTTGATGCATCTAATTTTGTTACTATATTTAAAGTCTGATATGTCATTTCAAAGATAGTTACAACAACAAAAAAATTCCAATAGGGATGTTTTATGTTATTGTAAAGATAGTAATTATGTAATTTCTACAAATAGAAACATTGTACATTGATATGACATTCCAATAGTACATATATATCTATAGAAGAGATAAATTCACTCCAGAAGTAGTGATAATAAAATATCCCTAAAAGAGACTAATAAATTAGGAAATGATAACATATCTCTAGAAGAGATTTGCTTATATGTTTGGTAATTTTATTAAACCAAATAAATGCATAGGAATTTGATTATAAAGGATCCTAATTTAGCTTAGATTAGATCCTAAAAATTTGAGAGCTATACATATGGTCCTGAGGAAATCTGTATCTGTAACATTCCAAGTATCTAGAAGATACTATTATTATTTTTGCCGTAATTTTTTTTTTACAGAACTCTCAATAGAGATGTGTAGAAATGTCTATATGCAATTAAAAATTACTCCTTGATAAGTAATCATAATTAGTGTTCAAAACTGATGTTTGAGATATACTTGAGGAATAAAACTTAACAACTTGAAGTTGTGTATATTTTGTTCGAACCAGAAGTTCGATATGGTTTCAAACCAAATGTTTTGAACATTATCATGCGGTTTTAACAGGTTTGCATTGACATTGATTTATAAATAGAAATTAATATTTTTGATCCTTGTAACAGTTTGTTCTAAAAATCACTAATTCAAATGAGAAAGAATATGAAAATTTTATAATATATATGTGATACGTGGACGCACGTATACATCCATATATGTAAATATTTAGCTAACAACCTAAAGTTTGTTATAATCTATTATTTAGTGATTATGCATAGATATTATTTAGTGATTTAAAATTCAATCAACATAAATGTTGAACGACCTGAAGTCATGTATGTATTCAAATGATCTACACAATAAGTAAATTCCTCCAATAGCTTAGATCAATGAATGAGAACAAACTCTAATAATCAATATCAATTTAATGCATCTTATCAACGAATAAAAGAATTATCCTCCTATTATTAATATGTATGATGTATTTGCTAGTAGCAATATCATAATAGTTCAAAATAAGAATCCAAAGACGATAATTATTCAATGTTTGTCAACATTGAGGGGGAGGATAAAGGGATACAAGTTCATTTTGATCATCAGTGTTAAATATTTATTAAAATATACAATGATGCAAAATATTATCAATATTATCCCTAATAGACTTTCTCCAATATAGATTTGAATCCCTGAAGGATCAAAGTTTGTAAACCACATCTGAAATATGGTTCAAAAGTCACTTCAAAATATTTTTGGAGTATGTAATAAAGATGCAAATAAAGGAGGTGAGTGTTCTTGAAGAAACACTTAAGGATGCTCTGAAAGAGATCCATGACATGATTCTCAAATAACCCTAGAAGTGGGTTAGGTACCTAAAACATAATTAAAGAGATCTCAATAAATCATGTCTAGAACTGACAAGAAATAATCATCGATGATAAATTTTTAAATAATAAAGCGCTTATGTTTATAAATGGATTAAAGATCCTGGATTAAGGGAAAACATGACTGGCCATCATGAATCCTTTACCAATAGAGAAATATGTAGTCCGCAAAGTAGCGAAAGTACTTGAAATGTTTAATATACCCCGAAGGTATAAATATGGTTTAAATCATATTAAATGATGAAAATATACAAATTCCTGAAGAATATAAATAACTTTTATGGTTATAAAGAATGCAAAGAGCAAGAAGCATAGATTACAACCTACTTTTGAGTATTGTTGTAATGAAAATCTTGATATAATTCATGATGAGTAGATTACTTCCTATTTTTAAGTATTGTTGTAATAAAACTCTTAATATCCATTAAAGTGGTAGTTGCGATATGCAAATACTTATTAAAGTATACAAATTCCTAAAGAATATATATAACTTTTGTAGTTATAAAGAATGCAAAAGACATGAGTGTAGATTACAACCTTCTTCTAAGTATTGTTGTAATGAAAATCTTGATATAACACAAGATGAGTAGATTACTTTCTACTTTTTAGTAATGTTGTAATGAAATTTTTAATATTCATGAAAGATGTATAGTTGCAATGCGCAAAACTAATTTGAAGCATAAAAATGAAAACACATGAAATGGTTTTCATAAAAGTAGCATAAAATTGCATAAAATGCAAATTATATTTGAAAGAAACAATCTTAAAAAAATTGATTGTATTGAACGAAACTATTAATAAATTTTATTATTAATGAGACACATATTTATAGATCCAGAAGTATCTATAACCAATTTGAGTTATCGAAAGACGAATACAAATTCAGAGGAAACTTTAAATCAGGGGAAGCATCTATAAGCATTTTATAATGCACTCTTTTTCCTTAACTAAGATTTTTCCCACTGGGTTTTTATTAGTAAGGTTTTAGTGAGGTATTATCTTGATCCAGAAGTATCAACTCCCTAGTAATATTTGAAATAAGCTATAATGTACTCTTTTTCCTTATTTAAGATTTTTCCCACTGGGTTTTTCTTATTAAGGTTTTAATGAGATATTATCTTGATCTAGAGGAATCAAACGTCTTTTCAAGAAATAACATCTTAAATACGTTATTTAAGTTAAATTATATTTTTATCCTTGACTAAGGTTTTTCCCATCGGGTTTTCCTTTGTAAGGTTTTTACTGACGTATTAAATTGATCCAGAAGTATCAAACTCTGTCAGATGCAGTAAATTATTGAAATATGACATACTATATTGTACTCTTTTTCCTTCACTAAGATTTTTCCCATAGGGTTTTACTTAGTAAGATTTTAATGAGGCATTAGTTTGATCCAGAAGTATCAAGCTTTATATAAAGAAATAAGAAAATAAAATATGTCATTGTACTCTTTTTCTTTCACTAAGATTTTTCCCATTGGGTTTTTCTTAGTAAGATTTTAATGAGGCATTATTTTGATCCTGAAGTATCAAACTCTTATAACGGATATCATTTTTAGTATGATATTTATGATTTCACAAGTTGCACTCTTTTCCTCGTTCAAGATTTTTTTCCCACTGGGTTTTTCTAATAGAGGTTTTTAATGAGGCAACAGACAATATCTATATCGACTGAATCGATAAATGCAAGCAAGATAATAATGAGGTGGAGAAATCGTCATACACGTTTTGAAATGGAAATTTCAAATTATCCGAGCATTCAAGATTTTGAAGACGCATATTCAAGGGGGAGTGTTACAATATATGTAAATATATAAGTGAATATGCTTTTATGGTTTTTTGTTTAGTCCCACATCGTGAAATTGGTTAAGTCCTTTGCTCTGAAGCCTTTATATAAAGGAGGCTATGTAGTGTAAATACATATTTATTCTTAGAAGTGAATAATATATCTTTTGTCTCTCTCCAATGGCTTCTATTTTTCTTTATTCTATAACATATTCTAAATTTATTAAATAAGTATTTTGCTTGAAGAGTTGGCGTTAATACGGGATTATTATGAACTTGTTTTCCGCACTAATAAATCAAGCATTTTGTTTTATTGTTTGTAATTAAACGGGGGTAACAATTTTCTTTGTTTCGTACTTATCCAATGTACCACCGTACTCCCCAGCAAGTTAGATTTCGACATTAGGCAGTCAAAAGTCTGTGTTTGACTAAGACTAGGTCTGTAAGCCATCCTAACCATTGATGGTATATCCTCTGATCGCCACCGTAGGATGATTTTCTCTTCGCATCTGCTCATTTGAAATTCTTTCATCGCGTGGTAAGGTGAGCATCTTCATCGCATTTGAAAATCTCGCCATCGATCAGAGGTTTATCATAATAAGTGAGGAGGAAACCACCTCAACGCCTTCATTATTTGATAAAAAATGCAAGGTTTGATCGGGGGTTTCCGATGGGAAATTCACATATTCACATTGCCTGTACCTTAGAATCGAATTGATTTTTAGTATATAATCAGCGATGTGAATATTGCCATCGAAAAAAAAAACCATCAGACAACCCCAATCATCCTTCTGTTCACCACAATGCGATGTGCCCAAAAAATGATTACGAACAGAACACTCCTGATCGGAGCGTGAGAAATTTCAATGAAATCCTCATCGCCAAAGACAAAACACAAATCAAATTCCCAAGATTCCTAGTAATCAACCCCAAAACTAATACCTACTTTCTAAAAACATCACAAGTAAATAAGCCTCAATAATCCCCAAATGATTTCTGTTCGCAATAAAACCAAGTGCGATAAGCGGAGGAGTCCGATTGGGGATACATGGGATGATGTGATGAGAAACAAAAGGGAGAGGGCGAATAGAAGAAACTAGAAGAAAGAAGAAGATAATTTAGGTGTTTTCGCCTTCCTTGAATCTGAGCAATTGTGTAAATGAAGAAGGAGACGTATTGTGATGTGGATTTGGAAATTTTGGCTATGAAAGAAGAATGTGAGGCGATGTCGGATTTTTTTATTATATCGGATCAAGATGATGTAACAGAAGGTCCCGATATGGGTATAATGGATATGAAATTTATTAGGGAGAGGCGGGCCTGGATTTATCTGATGGTGGGTTGGTTTAATTATATGAAGAGGATATTATTATATATATCCGAGGTGATTTTGCTCTTTGATTTCCGATGTGGATAAAGATTATCCGATGAAGGAAATTAAGAAAAAGGGAGGTGTGGTATTGATGATTTTGGGCTGTTCGATTGGTGTAGGCCCGTTGTGATAATTCCACATTGGGGAATTGGTATATCCTGTGTGAAATCGTGGGATGTAGATGTTTTTATATGGGCTGTTCGACTTTCTCGCGGTGTGAATATCCCACAATTGTGAAATATTTATTCTGATGTGAGATGGTTAGGTTGTTCGAATAATTCACGAATTGAATTATGGTAAGCAAATGTGACTATGGTTTTGTGAACGAATATTCACAGCGTAAAACCGTTTCGAAATATATTCAGAAAATTATGAAATTGATATATTTCATTATACGAGCGTTCATAGATCACAACTAAATTGTTTTGTAACAAAATAAGTAATGTTTAAATTTAACGTTTAATTTGATTTAAAGAGGCACATGTACTTGTTCAATACGAATTATATTGAACAAATGAAGCAAATGGAACGTACATCACAATGATTTGATAATAAAATAAATATCTGAATATTTATTTAAGGATTTTAATATCTATAAAGTGTTAAGTTAACGAATAAATTCCTAAGTTTGCATATGTTATTTAACTGTAAATAATTGTTTATATCACACGACGAATGTCTTGAATTGATTGTTATTATATATGTTGAATATGTATCTGTTGATTGCTCTATTTGATTACTTGTGTGTTGTTGACGATACAATAATTGTGAGGTCGAGTGGCCGGTAGGACGTTCACTTAATTCATGGTGTATGGGCGCTAAAGAACTTAGTAAGCAATCTATTGTCACAATGAAACAAATATTATTGTTACGTGTGTTGAGCCATACGAGTGGAGTAGTATGTAACTGAAAACTACTCGAGTGAGCAACGAATCATATGACAGTGAATGTGTGATTGATATGCAAGTTTGAATTGTTATATCTCATTGCAAGTGTCAAGTTAACTGTTCTAAGTTTACTATTATCTATATATTTGCTTCTTTATCCGTGATCAGTTAATTTGAGGTATGTTATTTACAAGTTATGAATTGTTTACTCACTGTATAAAGACCTAATACGTGACATTAGGACTGTGACTTTATGACCAACTTTGGGCCATTAGTTTGTGAGTTGTATAAATAATCGAATATCATATAAGGAGTGACCCTATAGCGATCCATGTGTTAAGGATGTGAACTAATCCAAGATAAAGACCTCACACGAAAAGGCAATGTCAGGAGATAAATGGATAAGAATCGATTCGAAGACCAGATCTAAGGTAGCTCCTTGGAATGGTGATTTCTGCCTACGAGATCACTAGTTGAACAGTTTCGCTTGCACGAGCCGTCAATTTCAGGGTGGATACGATGCAACCCGAGTAACCTCTGGGTGATACATGTTAACCCTATGAGACGTGTGCAACACGATGGAACTGATGAGGACGCTCATATGGTATGCTAGATTTCTCTTTAGAGGCTGAAGAAAAGGTTGCGTCAGGAGAAGTGCTGGGAATCTCTTTAGTGCCAAAGTCAAGTGTAATCTAATTGATCCAAGATAATGGCGAAATCTCGAAACGACAATGTCAGGAGGAAAATGCTATAAGTAGTCTCTTCAGTGCCAAAGTAAAGTCTCGTTTATAACGGATCTGAAGCTGATCAAACTCTGATCCCGAAGGTTTTCTGTTAGCCTATGGACGAAACCGAGACTGATAGGTTGTTAGTTCGCCTACGTACAAAACTACCATGACTGATAGGTTGTTAATTCGCCTACGTACAAAACTATCACGACTGATAGGTTGTTAGTTAGCCTACAAACAAAACTACCATCACTATGTGTATAGGTTGTTAGTCAACCTACGTATATAACTACCATGACTTTATGAAATTAATGTCTGTATAGCTGATTTGATTTTGATGTGTGATTCTTAATCCAGTTAGTATTCATGTTAATTATATGTTATTGAATACATGTGTAACTGTTTGATTATGATGTTTTGATTCCTAATCCAGTTTAGTATTCACGATGTTAAGTATAAATGAATAACCGATTAATTGACCCAATATGATGTATGATTCATAGTTGAGTTAATTATTCATGATGTTTATGCGAACTTGAATAAATGTATAACTGAGTTGGTTAGGAAGTTTGAACCTTAATCCAGTTTTTATTCATGGTGTAAGTTATAATTGTATAACTGTTCAAAAAAGGATGGTTGATTCTTATTCCTGTTTATTGATGTAAGTATAACTGAAGTATATAGGATGTTTGAATCTTATTTACGTTATACCAAGTAATATGAATACAAGTATAACTGTTAGTTTGAGATGTGTGATTCTCTTACATGTGTTATTGAGATTCATATACTATTATGTGCTAATCCGTTGTGATTGCAGGAGAAGAGCAGGTCAGGTACGAATTGACTCTCGTGTGTATATAGATTGCATGTATTGATTATATACTTGCTGATAATCTACGTTATTGTATTGTGTGAATACAAGTGAGGGGAAAAACCCGTTCCACGAAAGTTGCGAAGTCTCACTGAGTATTTTATATACTGTTTTACTTATGCATTGTTATTCACACCAGACTTTAAGTCTGACCCGTTTGTTATTCCCCAAATAATTCTCGGGTAGTATAACGAATAGGTAGAGTTATTATTGGGGAAGGTTATATAGTTTGGATGTGCTACCGCTTCTGAAGACGTGCATTAGGCAGCATTGGACTATAGTTATTTGTATTTCCACTGTGTATATTGTATTGTAAACGACGGGTGTTTATAACCGTTTGTTTTATTTTATGCACTCTGATAGGTGTGGCTGTATCTTCATATATTGATCAACACCACTAGTTATTTTGATATTGTAAACTCTCAGAACGGGGATTCAAAAGGGAATTATGTAAATCAGAATAATGTAATCGTATAATTTCAAGTTTTTAATATTTTTGAAATTTTTGTGCTTAAGTTGTCAATTGTAAGTTAGCAGCATGATGGTGGCATCTAAGAGTGTACTTAATTTGGATGTCATGAACCCAAATTAGGGAAATCCTTAGGTGGCAAAATCGGGTTGTTACAAATTGGTATTAGAGCATAGGGTTTCCAAAAACTTAAGCTATTTTTGAGAAGTTTTTGAAATAAAACCTTTTGCTCGCTGGAGTATAGTTGTACTAAAGTTTGGTATCACTTTTTGACAAAGTTAAGTGATTAAGAATTTAAATCACGGGTTAATGGGTATACGCATAAGTATAACGTAATTGTAATTTCTATGTCAATATTTATTATTTAAGTATAAGTATAGGTGCATTAGTTCCTCTATTGTAGATTATCTTCTTAACTTCTGATTCTAATCAAGGCTCGTTTAAGGCGTTAAGCGCAGCGAGAGCCGACGATAGTTACAAAGGGCGTGTCTATTAGACCATTTGGTTAGGAGATAGCAGTACTACTAAGGAGATGGTGAATCTACCAAAGATTCAATCTGCTAATGCTGGAGTTACTATTGTGTAGTTGAAGCTGTAATCGAAGTATATGTCGATATTCACGCGAATGTCAAGCATGAAGAAGAATTATAGTTGTCTGTTGTAAAAACTGTTAGAGTGTTGAGTAATACGAGAATACTACTTGCTTTTGTATTGGAGACACCTTGTTTTGGAGTTAAACCTGGGCAGAAGTCACCTTAGATCTTCATTTAGAGTGGCAAATCTCATTAGAAGATTTTGCTACTACGGCAATGAAGTGTTGCACCGGGAAAATAGAATTATGTGTTACATCCGATTATAATGTACATATGTTCGACTTTACGTGCTTTGAGGTGATTCCAGGTGTGTGTGTGTGTGTGTGTGTGTGTTTAGTTTTGGTTTTGTTTTGTGTTATTAGAAATGTACTATGCGGACCGAATCATTTCGTCGAGAAATCCTAAAGGAAGCAAAAGAAGCGAGTGCTAACTTGAAGCAATAACTCGGCACCAAGAAGATTTCATTGTGCATTGAATGTTACTAGAGCTGAAGTTGATCGAGAGTTCATAGTACGTGAGTTTACTTGTGTGGTCGAGATGTTACTGGGTTGAGAAAAGTAATTGAGAGAAGAATTGACTTGTTACCCGGAACAGAACTGTTCAATGAATCGTCTAGTTGTGTGTCCCCGAAGAAGCGGTAGAATAGAAAAACTCCAACTGATGACCTTAAAGTAGAGGATTGATTCAGAAGAATAATTCTCCATGGGGAACGGTTGTTGTTGTGTTTGTGTTGAGCCGTAAAGAACTGTTATCCTTTGCTGAGGATTGATAATCTATTCGATCAATTGAGTTGAACCAGTGTTTTGCAGTAGACTTAACAACTGGATATCACCAATCGAGAGTGCAAGAGGATAGTGTTCTGTTAATTGCCCTAGAATGAGATACGGGTTGTTTAAGTGGTTAGTAATACCATCTGGATTGACCGACGTAACCGTGTACTTCGTTGACTTGATGAATCATGTATTCAACGAATGGTGGATCGATTTATCTTAGTATTCATTAATGACATCATAGACTACTCCAAGGATGAATGGAAGTTGAAGTTCACTTGAGAGAGTTACTGGAAATGCTTCGATAGCTTAGTTAAAAGCTAAGTATTCCAGTGTCACTTTTGATAACGTGAAGTCGAGTTCTAAGGAGGCATTGTTGTGAGAATTGGCAAGCTATGATAGAAAATTCAGTATGATTTTCACGAGGGTATTGGCGCCAATGTTGAAGTTAATCAGTGAGAACACAAGATGTGATTGGAACATGAAGTGGGAAGAAGCATTTGGGATATTGAAACAGCTTTTGACCAATGCTCCAGTTTAGTTGTCTCAGATGATGAAGATGATCTCGTAGTGTCTACTGATGTTTGTGAAAATCAGGCCAGCGTTAAAAAACGAGTTATGGCTAATGATTTGTTTTGTTTTGAGCTTGATCAGAATGTGTACCTTCGAAAGAAACGACGACTGTGTGTTCTTGTTATATCAGAGTTGCACAGTGGAGTTTTGAGCGAGAACCATTGATCGAAGTTGACCATTCATCTCGAAGATACGGACGTGTATGAAGACATGTGTAGGTATACATTAGGGAGTAAATGTAGTGCGATATCGGCTTGTGCGTTGAACAATATATAAATTGTCAATAAGTAAAAGTCGATACTAAAGGCACAGCGAATTACTACGGCCATTAGGAGTACCTATTGGAAGTGCAGTTCGGTTTCTATGAACTTTGAGGATGAAAATTGTCATGTATGAGTTGAGGCAATGAAGGCAATCAGGTTACAGTTTTGTCTAACCTAATGTGTTCGCTTCATATCGAATAAACCGACTCGGATGATAATTAATCTCGCGTGTGTTTTGTGATGTGATGGTAAGGATTCGCGGACTTACTTGATAGTATTATTAGTGACTGTGATATGATCCTTTGCTACTGTGTTTTGAAGAAGACTGCAGGAAGTTCTAGACACCGAACTGAATCATAGTATCTCTTACCATCCTCAAAAGGACGGATTGACCAAGCGAGTCAGTAGAATACTAGATGATATGTCACGAGTGTGTGTCTTAGACTTTAGAAGCTCTTGGGAAGATTATCTTCATCTGGTAGAATTCTAGTACACGACAGCTATCAGTTGAGTATCGACGTGGCACCGTTCGACGTATTGTATGGCAGGCCGGGTAGATCAACTCCAGGTTGATTTGATATGGATGATGGACTAGTACTTGAATCAAACTGGTTAGAGTAGCGACTGAAAGATCAAGTTAGTAAGAACTCGTGTGAAAGAAGCTCAGGACCTCCATAAGAGTTAAGCGGACGACATATGAAGTTGTTGGTCAGTTAGTCTACTTAGTAGATTTGCCAACAGTGTTAGTGGATGTACATGACGTATTTCACGTATCACAATTACGGAAATGCGTGCATGTCCCTAACATTAACGTCGAAGAATACGCCTTCGAGGTTTTTGAGGCATCCTAGTACATGACTGTAAGGCACCTAGCCTGTTCGTATCACCGATATATATACAACGAGTCATAGGAATAAGACCGTATGTGTTTGCGAAGGTTCGAAGGAGCGATGACGTTATTGATCGCACCAGGAAACCTGAGGATAAGTTGAAAAATACTCATCCTAAATTGTTTTGTATGTGTTAATATATTATTTGATAAATATTGATTTGTTTTGTAGTATGTGATTGTTTGATATTGCATGCTTTTTAGCAGGACGTCCCTTATCGGTTAGAATTTCGGGATGAAATTCCAATAAGGATTGGAGCCTGTAACGACCCGCATATTACGACGTCTAATTAATAATTAATTCAATATTAATTAATATTAATTATAGAGTAATTGTCAGACGGAAGATTTGTTAACGGTTTGATAGAGGCGGTTGATAAATTAGGATCATGATACTTACCAAGGTGATAGAGTTGCTCTAATTTAAAGGCTGTAGTTTTAGTTGATTAAAAATATTTAATCGATTATGTAAAATAAAAGTGCGCTATTGATTTGTTTATTTGGTGAGAATTTAGCAAGAAATGATTATTTTAGTTGGGCCTATGAGAATTTCGGTTGGACCTAAGCCCATTAGTTGTTAGGGATGAAAGATATTTCCTTTAGTATGATATAATTCATTAATAAGGAAAGCAAAATATCTTCCCTACTCTTTCAAATGGTAGCCAACATTATTCTTCCCAAATAAAATATTAATCCCAAATTCCCCATTTCAATTCAAGCAATCTAATTTCTTTTCTATAAGAAACTTTGCATTGCAAATCTCTTGTGTAAAGGTGAGTAACATGTTAAGTAGTGGATTAATTGATATAATCTACTGGTTGTTTTCTTAAGCTATAATTTGGTTCATCCTATATTTTCATTAAAGGATCTTGAATATTTGCTGCAAAGTGAATAGGTATGATCCCTGTTTGGATGTCAAATGCTTTTATTAATGCTTGATAACATCGAGTTATTTGTTATGTCTAAGTATTGAAAGTTTAGTTTTTAAAATGCTTATTATAAATTTATTAAATAAGTATTTTTCTTGAGGAGTTGGCGTTAATACGGGATTATTATGAATCTGTTTTCTGCACTTAGCAACGTTTAATAAATCAAACATTTTATTTTATAGTTTGTTATTAAACAGAGTAATAATTTTCTTTGTTTCGTACTTATCCCATGTGCCACCGTACTCCCCAGCAAATTAGGTTTCGACACTAGGCGGTCTGCGTTTGACTAAGACTAGGTCTGTAAGCCATCCTAACCGTTGATGGTATATGCTCTAATCGCCACCGTAGGATGATTTTCTCTTCGCATCTGCTCATTTGAAATCCTTTCATCGCGTGGTAAGGCATCTCCTGTGGTTCAGTTACATGCTGAATTTGTCCAATTTTTTTTCCAATGGTTCAATTCAGACTGAATATTCAGCTGAACGTTCAGGATCCAATTCAGGATCCTGAACTGGGCTTGGGCGCTAGGCTTCTGGCGTCCGTAAAATGGATGCCTAAGCCCCCCAATTATGGGGGGCATCAGATGTCCATTAAATGGGCGTCTGGCCACTGGGTGCCCACCCAGGCTTAGGGCTCCTGAACCCACTGGAGATGCCCTAAGGTGAGCATCTTCATCGCGTTTGAAAATCTCGCCATCGATTAGTGGTTTATCACAATAACGTGAGGAGGAAATCACCTCAACGCCTTCATTATTTGATAAAAACTGCAAGGTTTGATCGGGGGTTTTCGATGAGAAATTCACATATTCACATTGCCTGTACCTTAGAATCGAATTGATTTTTAGCATATAATCAGCGATGTGAATATTGCCATCAAAAAAAAACCATCAAACAACTCCAACCATCCTTCTGTTTGCCACAATGCGATGTGCCTCAAAAAATGATTATGAACAGAACCCTCCTGATCAGAGTGTGAGAAATTTCAATGGAATCCTCATCGCCAAAGACAAAACACAAATCAAATTCCTAAGATTCCTAGTAATCAACCCTAAAACTAATCCCTACTTTATAAAAACATCACAATTAAATAAACCTCAATAATCCCCAGATGATTTTTGTTCGCATTAAAACCAAGTGTGATAAGCGAAGGCGTCTGGTCGAGGATACATGGGATGATGTGATGAGAAACAAAAGGGAGAGGGCGATGAGAAGAAACTAGGATGAAGAAGAAGAGAATTTGGGAGTTTTCGCGTTCCTTGAATCGGAGGAATTGCGAAACTAAGAAGGAGACGTATTACGATGTGGATTTGGAAATTTTGGCGATGAAAGAAGAAGAGGCGACGTGGGTTTTTTTATTATTATATCGGGTTAAGGATGATATAACAGAAGGGCCTGATATGGGTATAATGGACGATGAGATTTATTAGGGAGAGGCGGGCCTAGATTTATCTGATGGTGGGCAGGTTTAATTATATGAAAAGGATATTATTATATATATCCAAGGTTATTTTGCTCTCTAATTTCTGATGTGGACAAAGATTATCCGATGAAGGAAATTAAGAAAAAGGGAGGGGTGGTATTCATGATTTTGGGCTGTTCGATTGGTGTAGGCCCGTTGTGATAATTCCACATTGGGGAATTGGTATATCCGGTGTGAAATTGAAGGATGAAGATGTTTTTATATGGGCTGCTCGATTTTCTCATGGTGTGAATATCTCACAATTGTGAATTGTTTATTCTGAAAAGAAATGGTTAGGTTGTTCGAATAATTCACGAATTGAATTATGGTAAGCCGATGTGACTATAGTTTTGTGAACGAATATTCACCGCGTAAAACCGTTTCGAAATATATTCAGAAAATTATGAAATTGATATATTTCATTATACGAACGTTCATAGATCACAATTAAACTGTTTTGGAACAAAATAAATGACGTTTAGATTTAACGTTTAATTTGATTTAAAGTGGCACATGTACTTGTTCAATACGAATTATACTGAACAAATGAAGCAAATGGGACGCACATAACAATGATTTAAATAAAATAAATATCTGAATATTTCTTTAAGGAATTTAATATCTATAAATTGTTAAGATAACGAATAAATTCCTAGGTTTGCATATGTTATTTAACTATAAATAACCATTTATATCACACGACGAATGACTTGAATTTGTTGTTATTATATACGTATCTGTTGATTGCTCTATTTGATTACTTGTGTGTTGTTGATGATACAATAATTGTGATGTCGAGTGGTCGGTAGAACGCGCACTTAATTCTTGGTGTATGGGCGCTAAAGAACTTAGTAAGCGATCTATTGTCACAATGAAACAAATATTATTATTACGTTTGTTGACCCATACGATTGGAGTAGTATGTAACTGAAACTCCTCGAGTGAGCAACGAATCATATGATAGTGAATGTGTGATTGATATTCAAGTTTGAATTGTTATATTTCATTGCAAGTGCCAAGTTAAATGTTCCAAGTTTACTGTTATCTATGTATTTGCTTCTTTATCTTTGATCGGTTAATTTGAGGTATGTTATTTACAAGTTATGAATTGTTTAATCACTGTATAAAGACCTAATACGTGACATTAGGACTGTGACTTTTAACGACCGACTTTGGGCCATTAGTTTGTGAGTTGTGTAAATAACCGAACATCCTATAAGGAGTGATCCTATAGTGATCTATATGTTAAGGATGTGAACTGATCCAAGATAAAGACTTGACACGAAAAGGCAGTGTCAGGAGATAAATGTATAAGAATCGATTCGATAGACCAGATCTAAGGTAGCTCCTTGGAATGGTGATTTCTGCCCATGAGATCACCAGTCGAACAGTTTCGCTTGCACGGGCCGTCAACTTTAGGGCAGATAAGATGCAACCCGAGTAACCTCTGGGTGATGCAAGTTAACCCTGCGAGATGTGTGCAACACGATGGAACTGATGAAGACTTCAAAAGTTATGATAGATTTCTCTTTAGAGGCCGAAGAAACGGCTGCGTCAGGAGAAGTGCTAGTAGTCTCTTTAGTGCCAAAGTCAAGTCTAATCTGATTGATCCAAGATAACAGCGATATCTCAAAACGGCAATGTTAGGAGGCAAATGCTATAAACAGTCTCTTTGGTGCCAAAGCAAAGTCTCGTTCGTAACGGATCTAAAGCTGATCAAACTCTGATCCCGAAGGATTTCTGTTATCCTATGGACAAAACCGAGACTGATAGGTTGTTAGTTCTCCTATGCAAAAAACTATCATGACTGATAGCTTGTTAGTTCGCCTACGTGCAAAACTATCATGACCGATAGGTTGTTAGCTAACCTACGAACAAAACTACCACGACTATGTGTATAGGTTGTTAGTCAGCCTACGTATAAAACTACCACGACTTTATGAAATGAATACCTGTATAACTGATTTGATTTTGATGTGTGATTCTTAATCCGGTTAGTATTCATGTTGATTATATGTTACTGAATACATGTATAACTATTTGATTATGATGTTTTGATTCCTAATCTAGTTTAGTATTCACGATGTTAAGTATAAACGAATAACTGAATAACTGACCCGATATGATGTATGATTCATAGTTCAGTTAATTATTCATGATGTTTATGTGAAAATCAATAATCGTATAACTGAGTTGATTAGGAAGTTTGAACCTTAATCCAGTTTTTGTTCATGATGTAAGTTATAATTGTATAACTGTTCAGAATAGGATGGTTGATTCTTATTCCTGTTTATTGATGTAAATATAACTGAAGTATATAGGATATTTGAATCTATTGTTGAATATGCGTTATATGATTTTTGTTTGATGATAATAAACATATATATATATATATTCATTTAAATGTATTTGTTAATGTACTTTTTTATTTTTCATAGATTAAACAAATATTTGCTGAATAAAATAAATAACATAGAATTTGAATTCAAATAGAAATTTTATTCAAACAAATATTTATTATAATTTTTTGAATAGTACAAATTTCAAGCTCTCACTATATATATATACACACACACACAATTTCAATTACAATACAAATTGATTAAATTACAATTCCCATTTACATTGCACCTCATTACATTTGACTCATTCACTCAACTTGTACTGATCTTCAACTTTATTCCAATGTGAATCCAGCATTTGAGCAATCTGCAAAAATATACATTGACGCAGTAAAACTGAAAATAAAATATTTTTGCAGTATAAAATAAAATTTGGATTTTGAAAATAATATTTGCCTCGGTTATTTGGGTTGTTTGTCATCATCTAAATTCGAATTCATCATTCACGAACAGCTTGTGACATACACGGTGTATCACTGTATATGCCACAAGGCCGTGCACACCGATATATACACTTGATAAAATTACAGGGACAAGTGAGCACAGGTCAAACCCAAAACGCCGGGTTCAACTCGAGTGCAATAAAAATAATGTCACAATATTCCGCACAAGGTCAAACCCGAGCTACAAGCTGGATTCAACTCAGGTGTAATTCAAAAAACAAATACAAATGCAATAAAATGGTCAGAAGCAACCTCACAGCACACTTGTATACATTTATGTGAACCAGACAAGTACGGATGCACAACTAAAAACATGAATAACACATCATACATACGCAGTGCAAAAGTGATGAGCTACAACTCAGTACAGCACAACCAACTGCCCAAGCTCAAGGACACAACTGACACAGTACATGTCGACCAGGCAGAATCAAAGTGGCAACACATCAAAATTCAGTGTTAAGCAAAACTGCATCAAGAAAACATAACCAAAATACAATGCAGACACAAATATCAAATGCACAAGTGTAGTCTCAATGATGAAGGCCACAAATCTGGACCAGTCAACACATATATATGCACAATGAAGCCAGAGGCAACAGGCATAGTCACACTGCATCAGACCAGAAAACAAAGACCAGGAAATTATACATGAAGCCCACATGAAGCAAGATCAAGTCCGGCCACCACATAAAGGAATAAACACATGAACTACATAACTCAAGCTAGCATATCATATATGCAATAAGCTTCAGGTGGTATACAAGTGGTGCAGAATAATGAACAGTGAAGTAAATGCATGCACACTTGTATACATATATACAAAAAACAATGCAAGTGCAGACTCAAGTGTACAAGACCGAACCAAACACAATACAACAATGCAAACTGACTCAAAGCAACGCAACAACGACTTCAGCATAGTAATATACATAGCATAATGCCACTGCAGTTGCAAATAAGGTACAGACCACGCTCGAGTACACATAAAAGAAACTCAACCTCAAGCATCAGGTCGAAATCAATCAGTGACATGTATGCATACACACATTAGAACCAGAAAACAAGGACCAAAATCAAATGCTACATGAAGTCAACGCAAATACAACATGCAGTGATACACAGTGACCAAGTGCAAATGTAACCCAAGAAGTTCAGACAAGTTCAGATATGAAACAGGGATAACAGTGGTGCAGCATATACATGTATAGTGAAGACAACTACAACTATCAAGTCGATTCAAAGCTAGTGCTACCAGAAGTCAAAGCCGAAGTCAGGTGATGTTGAAAAACAAGTTGAAGCAGAAAACAAAAATTAGAACAAGTCAGAAACCAACAGTAGCAAGTTCAACCACGAAGGTCAGAAATCATCACATAAACAATATCACAAGCCGAAGTCAAAAAGAACAGAATCGAACAGTTCAAATTCGAAACCGTGGTGGCTAAGTAAATTACCAAGTCAAGAAACAACATCGTGAGTATCAAGCAACGAAATTATATGATTTGAAGAAGTCAGATAAATCACCATCGTTCAAGAATAATCAAATGGCCGAAGATAAATTCAAACAAATGTATATGAACGAAAATCAAGGGGTTCGAACCCTATATTAAAACCAAATCATCATCGGCTACAAAATCATCGAGTTCAAGTAAGTCAAAACCAGAAAAGCAAAAGGAGTAAATTACACCGAAATCAGATTCGAACTCGATGCAAATAGAAGCAGCCGTGAGCAACTCAAAGAGATAGTAGATCGACAAAGCAAGGACCTAAATCATCATTCGATCGAGCAACCATTTTCGGCAGCTTCTAATTAGAAGCCCTAATTTGCAAGCAAAGGAAAAAGGAACGAGCCGCCATTATACAGAGCAAAGAGGGAAGAACGAGCCAACATAATCATAATAAAAAGAAGAAAAGGGCTGGCCTTGCTTTTAGTTGGGCTTAATAATTTAATTAGGGTTCTTTGTTTTCAAATTGAATTTACTTTTGTATTTTCCTTTTTAAACCCTTGAAATTTCTAGTCGTGTGACTAAGGGACAAACTACGTGGCGTAGTTTGAGAATTCACAACTCAGTGGATGAGTTGTGGCAGAGTTTTGAGCGTAGAGTTAGGTTAGTCAGTAGCGGGTGTCGCGAGTTTACGTGTGTAAGCATGTGACTACTTAATTTCTAGTAGAAACCTTAGGGGCAGCACGTAGGCAGGTTTTTGCCAAAGCTGGGTAAATTTTGTGTCGTTCTATTTCTGCCTTTTTTATTCTGCAATTAACTGTTCTGCTATAATTTTGATATATCCGTGTTGAAATAATTTTATAAGCTTCCACGATATTTTTTATAATCAACGGTATCACCCTATTCACCCTCCCTCTAGGGTGAAATCGATCCTACAAGTGGTATCAAAGCTAGGAATAGATGTCAACTTTTGTTTTTAAAAATTCGATTTTCAAAAACCAATTTTTGTTTTAAAAATTTGAATTTTTAAAGGGCTTCATTTAATACTGCTTTTGCTGAGGGTCAGTCCATAGTTAGACCACCAATGTTCAATGTTAAATATGCCTAGTGGAAAAATAGAATGAAAATTTTTCTGAAAACCATTGACGCTTGGAATATTGTTGAGATAGGTTATAGAGCACCAACTATAACTGTAGATAATCAGGAAATAGATAAATCGATGGATCAATGGACAGAACTAGAAAATAAATTACAAAATGCTAATGCTAAAGCTATGAATTCTATCATCTGTTCATTGGATCAATTTGAATTTAATCGTGTCTCACATTGTCTAGCTACGCAGGAAATATAGCACACACTCGAAGTGACTCACGAAGTAACATCTCAAGTCAAAGAATCTTGCCTTTCCATGCTAAGCAGCGAATACGAAAATTTCACAATGGCCAAGGAAGAAGATGTCAAAGAAATGTACGAACGACTTTCCAATATCGTATACAAATCAAAGGCTCTTGGAAAATCAAACACAGAATTGGAGATAGTCCGAAAAATCCTCAGAGTCCTTCCATGAAGTTTTGAAGCAAAAGTGACTGCCATTCAAGAATTGAAAGATTTAAAACAAATGAAAGTTGAAGAACTCATCGAAAATCTCACCACTTATGAGCTAGAAATGAAATTCAAGGAAGAGCGTGAAGGAGGAGATACTCGAAAGAAATCAATAACTCTCAAAGGAACAACCGAAAGTGATGATGATAACGATGATGATGATGGAGCAGCAGAGCTGGCACTACTAATAAAGAAATTCAAAAAGTGGAATCACAGATACGGAAATCCAGCTCGAAATCAAAAATTGAAAAGCAGAATAGCCAAAGCACTATACTACTCAGAAGAACAGAAGATCATCTGTCACCAGTGCAACCAACCCGGACATATCAAGCCCAATTGTCCTCAAAATCGACGCGACCTTGAAAAGAAATCAAAAAGGAGAATTTTTGCAGCCACGTGGAATACGAGTGGTGAAGATAATCAAAGTACTGGCAGTGAGAGTAAGAAAGCAGATATGAGCCTTCAAGGTAATATAACTCATAGCGGCGATGACGAACCAAGCGAGGTATCAAAACTCACTCACTCAGAATTACTTATATATTTCCACGAAGTAAATGGCTGTTTTGAACGACTTAGGGAGAAGTATGCCAAACTTGAATCACAAAAAGATACTTTGATAGATTTAAATGAACAACTTGACCAATTAGTTAAAACCTATAAAAGTAGGATCCCTAAGTGTGATAGTGTCCAACATTCGAAGAAGTAATTAAAAAATCAGAAATTTATATAAAATCACTTAAAAATGAAATTCTGATTTTGAAAGAAAGTGAAAATACTAGGAGAGAAAACTCTATTAAAAAGTGCACACAATTGTTAAACAAAAATGAATCTCTCAAAACACAAGTCCAACAATTGTCAACGACTTTAGATAAATTTTCAAAAAGTGAAAAATCGTTGAATATGCTATTAGGAAAGCAAACTGTTAATACAGTTAGACAAGGACTTGGATATAATCAATCTAAAAATGTTAAAAGCAAAATTAACCAAGTCAATTCTATGTGCACAATTTTTAGAAAATATGGACATAATCACAATAATTGTTGGTATAGACCCAAACACGTGAAAACTATACCAATTAGGGTTCCAAAAGGCACAAATATAAAATCTCTCAAAGTTAAACAAATCTGGGTGCCAAAAGGAACATATATAAATAGTTTTGGGTCTCCATAAAATTATTTTTCAAAATATTCTGCCACTAACAATCATGGACTTATAAAAACAAATAGGTCACAAAAATCTTTTATCGTGTAGGAGTGGTGGCAGGCTAAGGAACAACAACAGTGTTATCTGGATTCTGGCTGTTCTAGAAACACAACGGGTGACAAAGCAAAGTTCCTTAGCCTAATATAAAGGTGACAGGATCATAATGGACAACAACGAAAAATATCGTAAAGGTAAAACAGGTAATGGCATATTTATTGGAACGATATATTAAATGTGATAATCTGCATCGTAATCTAAGTTAAATCAGCCAATAATGTGATAATAAAATAAATAATGATTTTGATTCTGACTTATTCAAAACTGTTGGCCAATTATATTCTTATGCCAAGAACACTATAAAAAAATATGTAGAGTCTTTGAATTACTTCATATATATTAGTTCGAATTAATAATAGTGTTTTGTTGGACGATAATACATTTGGTTATTTTACGGCTGACTCTATATTCACGGTTTTTAATTATTTACACGTTTTCAATTCAAATTCAAGAGAATGTCATTTAAAAAGCTGTTAAAATTGATTTTGAGATATTTTGTTACACATTTCATGGTCTGATCTATCAAATTCAATTAATGATAATTTTGAGTGAAAAAGAAATTCAGATGCAGATTACACTGGTAATCTAGTTGATAGAAAAATTATAAGTGGAACGTGATTTGTTGAGACATTTAGTAACTACATCGTTTTTCAAAGAAAACATCTGCATATTTTTCATTTCAAATAATTTTCAAATAGCAGAAAATTTTCTCATATAACCCCTTCTAGAAAATCATTTTTGACCATGTTTTCGGATCAGTCATATTGAAAATTTGATTTTATAATTATTTTTGAATTTGATTTTAAATGGCTATTTTGACTAATCTGACTCCCTAATAATTATCGAAAAGATAAGCAGTGATTGAAAAAGTGATGAGTGTTGATATTTATCATATATTATAACTCGAGACGGTATAATTAGTAAATTTCTTTAGAAATTTAAACAAGAGTTATAAAAAAATTTGTTGGTAAAAATTCCATGACCATCTCCATTTCTATCCTATTTCTAACGACCATCACTCATCAAAATTCAATATAGTTTGTCAATATGTGATACTTTAAACAGGAATCATTCGTTTTTCATTTTACATTTTTTAATAAAAAAATAACAATAATAAAAATAAATAAATATATAATTCAAAGTACATTCTCAATTAAAAGTCCTCGCGGTTATGCATGGGTAAAGTACTTGGAATTTGTTATGTGCTTCCATGCTCATTTAAAACTCCTCACGGTTATGCATGTGTGGAACGCATATTAAAATTGATTTTTTTTAAATAAACAAGTTGAATCTAATCCTGTTTAAAAGTCCTCATGGTTATGCGTGGTTAGAAGATACTTGAATTCATTTTTTCTAAAAATAAAATTGGAATACTACTAATCTTATTTAAAAGTACCAACGGTTATGCATGGTTGGTAGATATTCAAGTTCGTGATATAAATATACCACAAATAGACACAACTATATGGTTATATATGATGACATCATTCTAAAAAGTGGAATATGCGTCCAACAAAGTATTTATGATTTTTGTTTGATTTTTCATTGAAATTTAATATTTATATTCAATTGAGTTCTAATGTTGGATTAATACCTATCACTTTATCTCCATTTTTCTAACACTATTACTCTTTTGCTGATAACAAAAGTGGAAGAGAAAATTTAAGATTTGTTAAATAAAATCGAGCAAAAGGTCAACTATTTTCTATTCGCATCTAAGCTCACTTGAATATTTTTAATTGTATGCATATATGAAGGGGAGCTTTGTGTAGAGATAAAGCATTTAAATAGAGGGAGCAATTAGAGTATATCAATGATCAAATACATTTAACATATTCAAAATCCTAAATATATGTCTATTATCATCAAAAGGGGGAGATTGTTGAATATGCGATTATATGATTTTTGTTCGATGATAATAGACATATACATATATATATTCATTTAAATGTATTTGTTAATGTACTATTTTATTTTTCATAGATTAAATAAATATTTGCTGAATACAATAAATTACACAAAATTTGAATTCAAACAGAAATTTTATTCAAACAAATATTTATTACAATTTTTTGAATAGTACAAATTTCAAGCTCTCACTATATATATATATATATATATATATACAATTTCAATTACAATACAAATTTGATTAAATTACAATTCACGTTTACATTGCACCTCACTACATATCACTCATTCACTCAACTTGTACTGATCTTCAACTTTATTCCAATGTGAATCCAGCATCTGAGCAATCTGCAAAAATGTACATTCACGAAGTAAAATTGAAAATAAAATATTTTTTCAGTGTAAAATAAAATGTGGATTTTGAAAATAATATTTTCCTTAGTTATTTGGGTTGTTCGTCATCATTTAAATTCGAATTCATCATTCACGAACAGCTTGTGACATACACAGTGTATCACTGTATATGCCACAAGGCCGTGCACACCGATATATACACTTGATAAAATTACAGGGACAAGTGAGCACAGGTCAAACCCAAAACGCCGGGTTAACTCAAGTGCAATAAAAATGATGTCACAATATTCCGCACAAGGTCAAACCCGACCTACAAGCTGGATTCAACTCAGGTGTAATTCAAAAAACAAATCCAAATGCAATAAAATGGTCGGGAGCAACCTCACAGCACACTTGTATACATTTATGTGAACCAGACAAGTACGGATGCACAACTGAAAACATGAATAACACATCATACATACACGGTGCAAAAGTGGTGAGCTACAATTCAGTACAGCACAACCAAACTGCCTAGGCTCAAAGACACAAATGACACAGTACATGTGGACCAGGCAAAATCAAAGTGGCAACACATCAAAATTCAGCGTTAACCAAAACTGCATCAAGAAAACATAACCAAAAAACAATGCAGACTCAAATATCAAATGCACAAGTGTAGTCTCAACGATGAAGGCCACAAATCCAGACCAGGCAACACATATATATATGCACAATGAAGCCAGAGGCAACATGTATAGTCACACTGCATTAGACCAGAAAACAAAGACCAGACAACTATACATGAGGCCAACATGAAACAAGATCAAGTCCAGCTACCACATAAAGGAATAAACACATGAACTACATAACTCAAGCTAGCATATCATATATACAACAAGCTTGAGATGGTATACAAGTGGTGCAGAATAATGAATAGTGAAGTAAATGCATGCACACTTGTATACATATATACAAAAAACAATGCAAGTGCAGACTCAAGTGGTACAAGACCGAACCAAACGTAATACAACAATGCAAACTGACTCAAAGCAACGCAACAATGATTTCAACGTAGTAATATACAGAGCACAATGCCACTGCAGTTGCAAATAAGGTACAGACCACACTTGAGTACACATAAAAGCAACTCAACCTCAAGCATCAGGTCGAAATCAATCGGTGACATGTATGCATACACACATTAGTACCTGAAAACAAGGACCAAAATCAAATGCTACATGAAATCAATGCAAATACAACATGCAGTGATACACAGTGACCAAGTGCAAATGAAACACAAGAAGTTCAGACAAGTTCAGATATGAAACAGGGATAACAATGGTGCAGCATATACATGTATAGTGAAGACAACTACAATTATCAAGTAGATTCAAAGCCAGTGCTACCATAAGCCAAAAGCCGAAGTCAGGTGATGTTGAAAAACAAGTTGAAGAAGAAAACAAAAATTAGAATAAGTCAGAAACCAACAGTAGCAAGTTCAACCACGAAGGTCAGAAATCATCACATAAACAATATCACAAGCCGAAGTCAAAAAGAACGGAATCGAACAGTTCAAATTTGAAACCGTGGTGGCCAAGTAAATTGACCAAGTCAAGAATCAACACCATGAGTATCAAGCAACGAAATTATATGAATTGAAGAAGTCAGATAAATCACCATCGTTCAAGAATAATCAAATGGCCGAAGACAAATTCAAACAAATACATACAAACGAAAATCAAGGGGGTTCGAACCCTATATGAAAACCCAATCATCATTGGCTACAAAATCATCGAGTTCAAGTAAGTCAAAACAAGAAAGCAAAAGGAATAAATTACATACCGAAATCAGATTCGAACTCAATGCAAATAGAAGCAGCCATGAGTAACTCAATGAGATAGTCGATCGACAAAGCAAGGACCTAAATCATCATTCGATCGAGCAACCATTGTCGGAGCTTCTAATTAGAAGCCCTAATTTGCAAGCAGAGGAAAAAGGAACGAGCCACCATTATACATAGCAAAGAGGAAAGAATGGGCCAACATAATTGAATTTACTTTTGTATTTTCCTTTTTAAACTCTTGAAATTTCTAGTCGTATGACTAGGGGACAAACTACGTAGTGTAGTTTGAAAATTCACAACTCAGTGGCTGATTTGTGGCAGGGTTTTGAGCGTAGAGTTAGGTTAATTAGTAGCGGTGTCACGAGTTTACGTGTGTAAGCGTTTAACTACTTAATTTCTAGTAGAAATCTTGGGGGTAGCACATAGGCAAGTTTTTGCCAAAGATGGGTAAATTCAGTGTCGTTCTATTTCTGCGTTTTTTATTCTGCAATTATATGTGCTGCTATAATTTTGATATATCTGTGTTGAAATAATTTAAAAGCTTCCGCAATAATTTTTATAATCAACAATATCACCCCATTCACCTGCCTCTAGGGTGAAATCGATCCTACATTATTTACGTTATACCAAGTAATATGAATACAAGTATAACTGTTAGTTTGAAATGTGTGGTTCTCTTACATGTGTTATTGAGATTCATATACTGTTATGTGATAATCCGTTGTGATTGCAGGAGAAGAGCAGGTCAGGTACAACTTGACTCTCGTGTCTATATAGATTGCATGTATTGATTATATACTTGCCGATAATCTATGTTATTGTATTGTGTGAAATGTGAATACAAGTGAGGGGAAAAACCTGTTCCATGAAAGTGGCGAGGTCTCACTGAGTATTTTATACACTGTTTTACTTATGCATTGTTATTCACACCAGACTTCAAGTCTGACCCGTTTGTTATTCCTTTTCCTAAATAATTCTCGGGTACTCTAACGAGTAGGCTGGGTTATTATTGGGGCAGATTATATGGTTTGGATGTGCTACCGCTTTTGAAGACATGCAGGAGGAAGCATTGGACTATAGTTATTTGTATTTTTGTTGTGTATTATTGTATTGTAAATGACGGGTGTTTATAACCGTCTGTTTTATTTTATGCACTCTGATGGGTGTGGGAATATCTTCGTATATTGATCAACACCACCAGTTATTTTGATAGTGTAAATTCTCAAAATGAAGATTCAGAAGGGAATTATGTAAATCAGAATAATGTAATCGTATAATTTCAAGTTTTTAATATTTTTGAAATTTCTGTGCTTAAGTTGTCAATTGTAAGTTAGCAGCACAATGGTGGCATTTAAGAGTGTACTTAATTTGGACGCCATGAACCCAAATTAGGGAAATCCTTAGGTGGCAAAATCGGGTTGTTACAGTAAGCAAGTCTCCCATTAACTACAAGGTGAATAACAAGCATGTGATAATCTAAATCTTTATTTCAATTTTCTAGTTCAAACGATTTCGAATTGGTATTGATGAACATAGTTTTGTTTGCTTTGTTTATGTGGAAAGGTGAATTCTTGCTATTCTTGCTTGACTAAAATTTATCAAATTAAATTCTTTGTTTGCTTAGATGATGATTTGTTGTGAATTTTTATAAGTAAGGAAATTTATTATTTGGTAGGTTTAATATGGTATGAGCAGTTTTAAGGGGCTGCGAAAGGTATGCTCTCTCTCTCTCTCTCTCTCTATATATATATATATATATGTTGTTGTATTGTAAGCAAAAGGGGGTCAAGCTATATTAGTATATAGCAATAACTTAGGATTTTTGCAAGCAGGTTATGAAATGATAAATAATATAAATGCTATAAGTACAAGAATCCATTACAA
Source organism: Allium cepa (assembly GCA_030765085.1). Lineage (NCBI taxonomy): Eukaryota > Viridiplantae > Streptophyta > Magnoliopsida > Asparagales > Amaryllidaceae > Allium > Allium cepa. The sequence goes on along the minus strand of CM060941.1, from coordinate 106,056,840 downwards.
GATTTAATATTTCTTTTTATTCATTTTTCATCAATCTGTATACAGGAACCTGCGTTTGTATATATACATGAGATAAAATTTGCAGGAATAGAAAGTATTAAAACAAAGAATACAAGTCATATATGAGAAACATCTACGTTCGAGCGAAATCTAGTTCGATGTAGCTGAAGAATTCCTGCCTTGTATGTTGCTGCGTTCAACATGTGCACGGGCTTGTCTGATGGTGCTCAAACTCTGCATTGTCATGATGTTAAGTGCCACGATCATGTTCCTGCTATGTCTCGTTTCCTTGCACCTGAATCTGGTCAAGTTCGAGACCTTGTAACTGTAATTCCGTTTGTCGTACCTCTGTGGCGACCGCCAGTCCAGTTATGCTAACATCTCATTTACATATCATATCCACGATATTTACAAACAAAAAGTATCTTGTCTCCAATACATTATATATATCTAATATACTAGAAACGATATACATAAATCCCAAACAACTATGTTTCATCAAGGTCAGTAACGACCAACCACCTCAGATGGCTGACCGCCAAAATGTATTCACACCCTAATAAGGCCACAAACAATTCTCCTATTCTAAAACATTCTCATTCACAATACCATAAAAAATTTCAGTATCAATTAAATCATTCACCAGAATTCAATAAGTCGACCACCAGAAAATATATGTATCAATATAGGCGACAATTCCACAATTAAAGATTCCTAAATCCTAGCAATTTGATGGCGTAAATGAATTCAAGTGGAAAATTATCGTACCTTAATTTTGTTGCGGGCCTAGCACCGTGAACATTCATGGCGACCGTTGAGTATCTCCAAAGAATGGAGTAGACGAGAATGTGGCGCGACCGCTATACAGATGGATCTAAGTCCTTGATTATATTTAGTAGGCATATAATTACTCGGCAAATATGGATATCACTTTCATTGTCTAGTAAAAACAAATCACTCTAGTTTCACTTCGTGGTCACCTTAGGGTTTAAACATCCACCCTTAAGTTACATCATAAATCAATAGATCAATATATAATATACACATCATATATATACCTAGGCACACACACTCATGAGTTTCCTATGGTCGTAAATAACCAAAAATGTCCCAAACACATTTTCTTCTTCACCAAGGAGCAGCTAAAATATTATTGAACTATCGTTTAGCATTGGCTATATCATCTTCAATTGTACGTGCAATTGATTTAAGATTAACAATTTCATAGTCATGCTTTTTCATCTTCAAAGTCACAAATGATTTTTGGTCATTAAGGGCAATGATATTCTTTTCGATTTCTGACAATAAATTCAGCGCAGTCATTCATGACGCCGACGAGAAGCTTTTTTTGATGGCACTGTGTAGTGGGTTGCACCCTAGCACCAAATTTGCAAGAAGATTGACTAAGGAAAAGCCTACCACCCTACGAGAGTTCTTCTACAAGGATGGAAAGTATATGAGACTGGAAGACGTGGCCGCCGAGAGACAGGCTGGGATACTTGCTAGCGGTAGTGGGAACGCTAAAACAATGGAAATAAATGACTGACAAGGGGATGGATTAAAAATCGACTCTCGGGACAATGTTAAAGGCAAAATAAGAGACAAGTGACAATACAGACCATGACCGAGGTTTGATGCACATACCCCGTTGAATGACACCATCGAAAACATCTTGTTGGCCACACAAGAAGACTTGAAATACAAAAGCCCTCCATTCAAGAAAGAATCCGAGAACGCTTTGAAGTCTAGAAAGTATTGCTGCTTTCATGAGTCCCATGGACACAACACCAACGAACGCCACCATCTATAGGACCTCATTGAAGAATACATTAGAAAGAAGAAGCTGGAACGATATGTGTAGGGCAGTCACTAGCTTATAGGAACATGAAAGATCACCTATATCTACTCAATATCTACACAATCAACAATCCATAATAACAAACTAGACTATGGCCGAATATACCATATATCATTTCATCATAAAGATATTAAACTTACTTCTATCTTCCTTAGCGGGGTCCGTGTTAATTAGGAGCATCCGGAAGTTCAGAAGTCTGAACAATATCTTTTCTTGATGTTCTATCGGGCTTCCTAATAAACTCATCATTTTTCATTTTCATAATCACATTCACGGTCTAGTCAAATCAAATCACCCTAGTTTCACATCTTTGTCACCTTTGGGTTTAAACATCCACCCTTAAGTTACATCATAATACAATTAATAGATCAATATATAATATACACATCATATATATACCTAGGCACATACGCTCATGAGTTTCCTGTCACTGTCATGTTTAGGGTTTGAACTACCACCCTTAAGATTGTTTCGATGTCACATTAGGGTTTGAACATCCACCCTTAAGATTATATTCACCATTCACAATTCACCTTAAGGCTTTTTGACAACATCCTTAAATTTTTTATATTAATTATTTAACAATCAGTTATTTTATCACCCAATATAGATAACTATATCTCGTCGTATAAATCACAAACTGGTCATCCAGAGGAAAATAACAACATCAACCGTAATAATACCAATATCTAGCAATATATTCAAACATGGTATTGTCTTCGATAATTCTAAATTTCTTGTTATACCGAAATTATACCTAATCAGACTTTCAGCCTACCCATTATATTCGGCTTTACTGCCTGGCCATATATTTTTCCACACTAGAAATAGTGAGCACATGCATGAATATACTACATGCTTTTTCTATTGATTTGTTTTGTAGCATGTACGGTTTGTTTGCATCCATAACCCAGTTGGACTCGGTTCTAACAAAATAGCAGTTAATATTCGAACTCTTCTTCTTCTCCTTACCACTATCCTTGTAAACTACTGAAGATACCACAAATGAACACACTTTGAATTATTCTGCATCGATAGCGAAAGTTACTAAATTGCTACATATTGCGAATAATAATAATTACTAAATCCAACAACTATGTATTTTATATTATGTTTCACGTTAACATGAATGGAGATATTATAGAGATGTTCTCCAATTACAAATTTTAATTGTTATTACGATGAGAATATTTAAAAGATAAAGTATAGTAAATATTCAATAAAAAGTTTCCACTTTAAGATTATTTTAGAATTCAAATATGTAGAAGCACAATTACTTGACATATTCAAGAATATTACTGAAAAATCGACAGGTTCGCAAGCCCAGTTTTATTCCATCTTCGACAATTTTATGATAGGTGGAAATAAATCTACATGATCATCACCTTCAATAGCAAACTTTACATTCAGTATGTGTCCTTAAGATATGGTCCATGTATACATACTTTTGTTAAATAATACATTTTGGAGGTAAGATATGATCAGCTAAGAAGTTGAAGACAAATATAGTTTAATCTTTGTGTCAGAATGAGGCTCTTCTTATGTGGATAATTATTTGATGTTATCACTAGGGAAACAAGTTTCAGGAATTTATTTCTTTAGAAGGAATTATAAGAAAAGGGTTAATTTGTTTGCAAGTGAAATGATTAGATGTCTTCTCGCATGTTATTTGTGTAGTTGATGTAGTCATATTGTACTTAGCAAATTATATAGTTATTCCTTACATCACCAAATGTTTTTTTTTTGAAGAAACAATAAGTGACCTAAAGAATATAAGTCTAGCTAGATAATTAATCCATAGTCACTTCAAAAAATGTAGATGACAAGGTGTGAAGAGAAGCAAGGTATAGAGCCTGAAGTGGGTCTGATGAATGAGTAGTGAACTCAAGCTATGTTGAGGGAGCATATAAAGGTGGACTGGGAGAAAAAATTCTATAGAGGAGGGTAAGGGGAACTGACAGTAGTGGAGCTAACATGTAACATGCAAGTTCAATCTTAGTGGTGGATAAACAGATGTTTGTGTTGAGACTGAAGCAATAAGACCAAGATTGGATAAACATGTTATAGTGATATCTGTTGAGGTAGAAGTGAGGACCAAGTGAGAGATGCAAGGCAGTAGACTAAACGTTGCTCGTTGAAACTGAAGCATTATGACATGAGTGTGTAGGTAGAACTGCGGACAAGCAGTGGTGCATGCCAAAAATAATACTAGCCTTAAGTGATGATAACTCTACCTATTTTTAATTTGAATGTCATTCGACTGCCATAAAAGTATGTGTATAATTTTTATTATTTCAATTAGATATATATGACATTGTGGCCATTTAAGTGGCAGCAGCAGTAGCAACGTCAAGCAGTGATGGGGCGATCGATTAGACGACATTTTCATCTTCAAATCTTTTCCTCAATTAGATGACGCTTGTATTACTTCGTCTAGGCCACTGTTGAATCTTTGAATCTTAAGACCTTCTCTTAATCAATAGAAATTATTAGTCCTTACTTATACTGGTTGAATATTAGTCGTGCAGTACTTTTTAATCATAAATGGATGTAACTAGATAGGTTATTAATTTTTGGAGACCTGAAAATCATTCAAAGAATGTTGAGAGATTGATCTTCATTGATTCCTTGAAGTTCAGCTCTAGCTCTATAATATGTGGCTTCCGTGTGTTTTTATGTTTGTATGCTTTTTAATAATTCTGCAACCGATATTAAACATAACACTTACCGCAGTACCAGTGTCAAGTAGAATCTTAGCCATCACCGAAAGCCCAATCAGAATAGTTATCATCAAAGAGTCGTTAATTGATGACGAATTCCCCTAGGCTCTTACAGAGTGATCATAAAGTAGATGTAACTAGATATGTTATTAACTTTTGAAGACCTGAAAATCGTCCAAAGAATGTTGATAGCCGATGCTAAAGAAAGAACATTATTATAGTTACCTAAAGTACCTTATTAAAGGTAATTAAATTTGTAATTAGTTAAATAGTTGTAAAACTGAACTGTGAAACGACATTACACGAAACTTTCACAAATAAAACACTAATTAGGAAAATATATATAAATACGAATCTATTTGCAGAACCCGTGAAATGGATCTACTATTTTATAAAGCCGTACAAGAAGAAATAATGATCGATTGTACTTCAGAAAAAACATGGAAAAAAACAAAAAGAACCGCTAATACTCAATCAATAATTTTCCACCTCGTCAATAAGAAATAACTTCAAATTATCTTCCCTTTTTCCAAAACATTTTTCATCCAATTGAATAGCTTGTATTAATTCTGAAATAAAACACTAATTATGAATATATATATATATATATATATATATATATATCTGATTGTAGATCCGCTGAAATTGCTTTACCATTCTATAAAGACGTAGAAGAAGAAATCATGATCAACTGTACTTCAAAAAAACATGGAAAAAAACAAAAATAAACTGCTAATGCTCTATAAGTACTTTTCCACCTCATCAATAAAAAATAACTTCATATTATCTTCCCTCCTTCCAAAGAATTTTTCATCCAATTGAATACTTGTATTAATTCTCAGTAAGTATGAATATCACAATCTAAACAAAATAAGATAATGATTGCAAAGCATAATTCATTTATCTTGTTCGGAATATTCACAAATTTTTTGAACTTGTGGAAATTTATTTACTAAGATTTATTAGAATACATACCTACGGATTACAGGCTATACTTCATGTTTTTAGTACTGAACGATGATGAAATCCAAAAAATGTTATATATTCAGTTGCATCCAAAATTAGACCGGATGGTCTAGATAAGTTCTTCCTTTCTTCCGAAAGGCATTTAGTCCCTGCCTCTATGGTTGAATATTTGCCATGCAATATTTTTTAATCATAAAGTGAATGTAACTACATAGGTTATTAAATTTTGGAGACCTAAAATAATTCAATGAATGTTGAGACTTGAGCTTCGTCGATTCTTTGAAGTTCGACTCTAGCTCTGTAATCTGCAGCTTCCATGTATTTTTCAGTTCGTATGCTTTTTAATAATTCTGCAACTGAAATTGAACATAACATTTACCGAAGTACCAGTGTCAAGTAGAATCTTAGCCATCATCTAAAGCCCATTAGAATAGTTATCATCAAAGGGTCATTAAGTGATGACGAATTCCCCTAAGCTCTTGTGGAGTGATCATAACGTGGATGTAACTAGATATGTTATTAAGTTTTGGAGACCTGAAAATCATCCAAAGAATGTTGAAAGCTGATGCCAAATCAAAGTTGCAATTAGATTTTACTTTGTAGTCTAAGTCAAAAAGTGCAACCAGATTGCACTAGTTCTTTTAAGCTGAATTATGCTAAGAGATTGCACTTTCATCTAAGCTGAAACGTGCAATAAGATTGCACATTTTACACTAAGTAATAAAGTGCAACCACAATGCACTTTCTTGTTTTAGTAATAAAGTGCGATTAGATTTGGCTTTATCTTGAAAGCTAAAAAGTGCAACTAGATTTGGCTTTATCAGGGGGCTAGGAGGTTTTTTTCCATCGGGGGGGGGGGGGGAGGGGGGGGGGGGGGTAATTAATGGAAGTAAGGGTAATGTGATCAAGTGGGGTTATTCAACGGAAGTAGGGGTACTTTAACCGAAGTAGGTGTACTTTATTCGAAGTAGGGATACTTTATACTTCTTCATAGTACCCACTTCCGAGAGCCACCCCTGCTTCTCAGAACTACCCCTATTTCCAAAATTACCCCTACTTTTTTTAATTACCCCTGGTTCTCGAAAGTAGGGGTGGTTCGTGGAAGTAGGGGTAAGTATTTAGAAGTAGGGGTCATATGTAGAAGTAGAGGTACTATGTTCAAGTAGGGGTACTTAATATAAGTAGGGGTTCTTTGATGGAAGTAGGGGTGGTATACATAAGTAGGGGTACTATGTTAAAGTAGGGGTGATTAGTAGAAGTATGGGTAATATATGCAAGTAGGGGTAGTATACAGAAGTAGGGGTACTATACATAAGTAGGGCAGTATATGCAGGGTAGCGAAACAGCAACTATGGGTAAACAAAGTAGGAAAGTAAGGGTGATTTATCGTAGTAGGGGTACTGTATTTAAGTAGGGGTAACTTATGGAAATAAGGGAAAACCATTAGTAGTACATTTGTAGGTAAACAAAGTAGAGGGGTAACTTATGGAAGTAAGGGAAAATCATTAGTAGTACATTTATAGGTTAACAAAGTAGGCGTAATTAATGGAAGAAGGGGTAATGTGATCAAGTGGGGTTACTCAATGGCAGTAGGGCTACTTTAACCGAAGTAGGGGTACTGTAACTGAAGTAGGGATACTTTATACTAGTAGGGGTAATTAAAGAAGTGGGTACTATATACAAAGTAGAAGTAAGACATGTAAGTAGGGGTAATTAATGAAAGTAGGGGTGTTGTGTACAAATAGGGGTAATTCATGGAAGTAGGGGTCCAATGTAGAAGTAGGGGTACTATGAAGAAATAGAGGTACTATGAAGAAGTAGGGGTACTATGAAGAAGTAGGGGTACTATGAAGAAGTAGGGGTGGTTCTCGAAAGTAGGGGTAGTATGTAGAAGTAGGGTCGTTCATATAAGTGACTTAATTTGCAGGGGTAATTCATGGAAGTAGGGGTCCTATGAAGAAGTAAGGATGGCTCTCGAAAGTGGGGTACTATGAAGAAGTAGGAGTGGTTCTCGAAAGTAGGGGTAGTATGTAGAAGTAGGGGTCGTATGTAGTAGTAGGGGTCGTTCGTGGAAGTAGGGGTAAGTACGTAGAAGTAGAGGTGGTTCGTGGAAGTAGGGGTAAGTACGTAGAAGTAGGGTCTTATGTAGAAGTAGGGGTGGTCAAGGAATTAGGGGTACTATGTTCAAGTAGGGGAAGTTAATAGAAGTAAAGGTTCTCTGATGGAAGCATGGGGCGGTATACAGAAGAAGGGGTAGTATATGCGGGGTAGCAAAACAGCAACTATGGGTAAACGGAGTAGGGAAATACAAATAAGGGTGATTTATCGTAGAAGGGGTACTATATTTAAGTAGGGGTAACATATGGAAGTAAGGGCAAATCATTAGTAGTACATTTGTGGGTAAACAAATTAGAAGGGTAACTTATGGAAGTAAGGGCAAATCATTAGTAGTACATTTGTAGGTAAACTAAATAGGGGTAACTAATGGAAGTAGGGGTAACGTGATCAAGTGGGGTTACTCAATGGAAGCAGGGGTACTTTAATCGAAGTAGGGATATTGTATCCGAAGTAGGGATACTTTATACTAGTAGGGGTAATTAAAGAAGTGGGGTACTATAAATAAAGTAGAAGTAAGGCATGTAAGTTGGGGTAATTAATGAAAGTAAGGGTGCTGTATACAAGTAGTGGTAATTCATGGAAGTAGGGGTCCAATGTAGAAGTAGGGGCAGTTCTTAGAAGTAGGGGTACTATGAAGAAGTAGGGGTGACTCTCGAAAGTAGGGGTACTATGAAGAAGTAGGGGTGGCTCTCGAAAGTAGGGGTAGTATGTAGAAGTAGGGTTCGTTCATAGAAGTACGGGTCGTATGTAGAAGTAAGGGTGGGTCGTGGAAATAGGGGTACTATGTAGAAGTCGGGGTAAGTATGTAGAAGTAGGGGTAGTTCTTAGAAGTAGGGGTAGTATGTAGAAGTAGGGGTGGTTCATGGAAGTAGGGTATTATGTTCAAGTAGGGGTACTGAATAGAAGTAGAGATTCTCTGATGGAAGTAGGGGTTCTATATAGATGTAGGGGTACTATGTAGAAGTAGGGGTTCTTTGATGAAAGTAGGGGCAATTCTCGGAAGTAGGGGTACTATGTTCAAGTAGGAGTAATTAATAGAAGTAGGAGTAATATATGCAAGTAGGGGCAGTATACAGAAGTAGGGGTACTATACAGAAGTAGGGGTGGTATATTTGTGTGTTGTGCACATTTTTGGGTGTAAATATCAATAATTGTACCAATTTATTTGAGTAAGAGAGTTATGGTGAGGCTCTCTCGCAAATTTAATGTCAGTAATGGATAAGCAAACACCAAATCAAGAAGACGTTGACTGTGTTTCGTCAATCAAAGTCGATGTCGGTTGCTGCTTATTTTGATCTATACAACCCCTTTTGGATTCTCCGGCTTCATACAATCTGGTTGTTGTCTATAAATGTAGAAAGTGTGAATGCTACTTGGGAGTATTGGACATGCTAAACATTTTATCTCAAATATCTTTATAAAGATATAATCAAATCTCATTTCAATATTTTAAAATGGAAAACATTTACATATATTTTATCCATAACAGGATATTCCCAGAAATCTTTCATATCTAATCACTTAGAAAATAATTCTAAGTGTAATTTCAAACAATATACGAACTACCCAATCTGAAAGCAATACATAAACTGTTAAGAAGTACTACAAATGCCCAGACTCAACCCCAAATTCTTACACAAATAATTGCAGAAACAATGTAACTCATACCTATGACACTGTATGTCCTAGATGTAATCAAATTATGCGTACCGAGATGACCACTAGTACAAAAAGTGCATATTGGTTTGCCTCATTTGATCAGTTGAAGTAAAAACTGATGCAAATAGGACTATTTGCATCAGTTCTATCTTAATAACCGATGCAACTGGTACGTGGAAAGCAATAGGTAATAAAAATCAAATTTGCATCAGTTCTCACCAACAACCGATGCAAATAGTTTTAGTCGCATCAGTTTTAAAGTCAACCGATGCAACTACATGTTGATGGCAATATGAAATTTAGGTGGGAAATAATGAAAAATTGGCTCCAAATTTACTTTTGACAAATGTCCTCCTCCCTCCTCAATAAACCACTCCCAAAATAATAGTAATAATAATAATAATACCATGCCCTTCCCTTCTTTTCATTTTCAACATCGAACAAAAGAAGAAAAAATTAAAACGAAGCTTTTGAAAATTTTAATGGCGAAGATGGCAGCAATCTCGAAATCGATTTACAGTAAGAAATCCACGGCCGAGCATCTTAAACAAATAAAAATTGAATTGGAAGCGGTTTCGTAAGTCTCGATTGAAGTTCGGCCAGTAATAAAAAATGAAGCAAATTACCCCAATTTGAGCTGTGAAAGGATCAAATCCTGACCCAGCAGAAGCAAAACTAACACCAGTAATCAATTCCTCGGTACCTAAAGACCAGTCCAAGAAAGGAGGCAACTCTTCTTTCAATCCAACATACGAAGCTGATGGATTTGTAAGTTGTTAATTATATGTTCAAAATTTTGATTTCCAATACCGATTAAAATGAAGACACGAATTAAAGCCGATGGGTTTGCAGTTTGCTTCCTATCTTGAGCCTACTGTGTTGATTTAGATAAAGAATAAGAGCGTTTAATGTGCTCAGATACAACCGATTCTTTTCATAAGATATGATTAATGTTTTTACAGTAGAAGTACGTCTAACAGATGTAATTAATTTTCAAAATTCAGTTTTGATGTCGTGAGAATTTTAAATAATGAAATCTCTGTTTAGTGAAATTATTTTGCTTAGGAAATCTAAAATAAGTTGTAAGTAGGGGATTATAAATCATTACATCATTTTTGCGTGGTGAATCATTTTACATAATTGAATAGGCTTGTTGCTAGAAGTGGGGAAGATAGATAAAGTGAAGAACAACATGATATATTAGCTGGCTCAAGATAGAATTTCTGTAGTTTATTTAATTAAAATGTGTTTTAATATGGATAATTAGTTGAAGTGCATTAAAATAATAATTGCAGAGGCATCTGAAAAGTGGTCCATGACTAGCATATTAGTACTTCAGCTCATGCCATGTTTCACAAATCTCTTGCTCCTTTTTCTTATATTGGTTTTGTAGTTTTATTTGCCCTGTTCGAAACTAATTTACTGCTATTTTGCATCAATAAATCGTAGTTATTATCTGCTGTAAATCTTGTCCTTTCTACTATACTCCTGGGTCATATTTTTCAATGCAGTCTTATGACTGATCCTTGTATTTGGTGTAAACTGTACTATGACTTTAACCTATAGTTCGAAAAATAAACTTGGGTACTTTTCAGAATTTCAGCACACATTTTGTAGTCTTATTTTTCTTGAATTAGATAAGTTTTAGCAAACAATGTTAGTTTGGTTATGTCATCTGAACAATATGTAAATGAAGCTATTATTCACATGCTAAGAAAAATTGAATTTTATTTTTATCTGAAGCAATATAGATATTGTGCTGCAGAATATGGGTTGCTAATATAAGCAGTATACGGATGAAATCTCAAAATATCAAGATAGTCTTAGTACTGTAGGAAAAGGCTGGCGTATATTACAAAGCAAGGCAAAGAAGAATGGAACCGATTATAGGTGTATTACGGAAAATGTTAGCTATATGGATGGAAATATTGAGGTCGTGTAAGCTACGTTCATGTCAAATTTACCTCTTAAAGCAATGGGAACTAAGGTCTGGGCATTCATGTACCCATGCAAAATCTGAGGTAGACATTAATTTTAGCTTTTCGTCTATGTTGTATCATGAATTGCATGCTGACATTCTATCATTTACGTCTTTGTGGAGTACGTGAGTTTTAAAGTTTAATCACTCTTGCACCCACCCTTTAAAAGCCACAAAGTCCTCCCTTTTTATTCCTAAAATTGTATACTTATATAAATAAAAATTATTACAGATCCAAGGTGCGTGTTTTAATTGATTAGGTGTTGTGAAGAAGTTTTTACTCTGTTCTGGACTGCTTAAACCTTAACAAACAATTTCTTTTTACTATATATTAAGAGAGTTTTTCCATTATATCCTTACCAAGGAACCTTTTGAATTTTTTGCTATTTGGGATCTTATACTAGAAAATTTTAATTTCAAAAAATGTCAATGTTGGTACTATAGTGTAAGAGCCATGTTTGTTTTAATTTACCAACCACTTCAGCATGGACTATACAAGTTTCTAAGTTTAACACTTTCTTTATTCTTTACAACTGGAAGAACTCCTATTTTCTTGCTAATATGAAATTTATTTGTTATGTGATTTTAAATGATAGGTATAAATGATATGCTTAAAATCTTGATATAATATAGGAACATGTTTGTAATATTCACCTTAGTCTAACTAAATAGCCTGATTTTAATATTTTCTTGAGCTTAAAATTGTATATATTTATGGATAAGTTTCATAATTGGCTTGTTTTTATATTTTTATTTTGACTAATTTTTTCCCTAACACTTTTGAATAAGGGTTTCAATTTAATTCACTATAAGGGGTTGTTTTGATGAATATACCATCAATTTATAGAAATTCATATCCAGATATATATATAAATATTAGTGTGCACATTAGTCCATTATAAGCAGGTTAATATCAAAAGCTTGGACCTCAAATAATATTTACTACTATCTTTTTGGTAAATGAGAATGAGAACGAAGATGAGTTTATTAAAGTTGTTTTGCCTATGCAATAAGTTGCTAAAGTGTGACTTTCAGGACTCAAACCCTCTAACTCTGCTGCAAAACTGGAAACCCCGTCAACTCCACTTGAGCTGTGCATAATATATCTTAATATCTTATCCCCTTGGTTTCAAGCTACTACATAAACGAAACTGTGGTATCCTGGATATTTTAGTTGGATATTTTATTATATATTATCCAAGACAAAACAGCACACAATTCAATTTCAATATTTCATATTTATATTTTCACATGTACAAATTTATGAACTTTAGCAGCATATTCCCATGTTTTAATAAGTAATTAAATAACATTAACAATCTCAAAAATATAAATTACCTTTTAATTGTAGCATAGACGGTAAAAAGCAGTAGAAGGCATCGATAAGCAATAAGATGAGAGAAGAACTTTCATGCGTACTAGATTCCAAAGAGTAGTTAAAACAAAAGTGCCTGTGGTCCTCTAATTGTACCAATTGAATAATTTAAAGAACACAATTCCTCACTTTTCAAAAGAAAATTAAGCAATAGATCCAAAAACTATCAAATCTCCTCGAATTTGTACACATTACTTTTTATAGAGGAATTAAACCATCTATACTGTTCACAAACCTTTCCAGTTCATCAATATCAGTACATATAATATCTCCAAATGCATGCTCATTTTGGCCGAAAACATAAGGTAATAATAATTATGAAAACAATAGGCATTCTAAAAACATATAAATCACAACTACCTAATGGTTTTTTTTCCTTTTCCAAGAAAATATTTGTTGGTTAAAATTTACTAACCTTTGGTGGAGAATTATAGCGGGGAGTAATTAATTTTGAAAAGTTGCATTTGTACATATGTCAAGTAGCTCTGTAGAGCATGATGACAAAAATTATCTATTTTGATAGAGATTTATCAAAGTATGTACCTATGTACAATTGGTAATGTAAAATTTCCTAGATGTATGTATTTTGTTTCTGTACTTGATCAGTGCATGCTTACTTGATAGAAAACAAAGCAGTGGTACATTTGCACGCGTCCAGATATAAGACTGGTTGAATTTAGATAGCAAATTTGGAAGAATTATGCTCTTGCCAAACATATAAATACCTATATCACTATGTCGATTTGAATAATCTTTATGCAGTAAAATACTACATGTTTATGCAGTCTTAACTATACAACCAACTAAACCATATTTTTTCTTAAATACTTTCCGTCTTCAACAAATTACTACAGTTGGTCAAAAATCCACAACTGGTACCCTGTGAGATGTTCTGAAGTGTGTGTCTGTTGTTGTGGTTGTGGAATGGTATAATAAATGCTGATGCTAATGTGTGTCTGTTGTTGGTGGTAATGCAGATGGCATGTCGAGATGCCTGCACTTATAAAACAGTCCATCTCTATGCTGTCTAATGTTGGCCTTGGCATGGCCATGTTTAGTCTTGGTCAGTACCATATTCTCTTGTTCTCCTCTTTCATTATTTCTTTTGTCGTTGCACCACCCTTATTTCACTCAGTCATTAACCAAATGAATAATTATTATTATTACAGGGTTGTTTATGGCGTTGCAGCCAAGAATGATAGCATGTGGGAACAACCATATTATTACACGGCATAAATCATTCTCAACCATTCTCACTTCTCAGGGAATCCTCTTCCTGAAGCCATCAAAAACCCAACTCTCTTCACTTCTAAAGTAGAGAATAATTTCAATAAATTACGAAAAATCTCCAAATTTGAATATATTAATCTTTTTACCCATAAGCATTTATAAAGGGAAGCAACTAGTGTTTTGTTGTGCTGATGTCGAATTTAGAGCGTGCGTTTGAGAGAGAAGGAGGAGAGCAGGACGTATGCAACTTTGAGGTGAGTTTCAACACTCACAAATCCTATGTTTAGTCCTTAATTCCCTCAGTTAGTACTTGAATCCCATCGATATTTGTTGTGATGTGTTTGGGTAGATTACCGTGCAAGTTTGTATATGCATATTCATTTTTTTACTGTCTTATTGTTGGGTATTGTGAGTACTTCATTTTTATGTTTTGCTGTGTGTTTTCCTATTTAATCTCTATGTGTGCAACTATGTACTTTAACCAATTCCTTTATGAATTCATGCATTATTGGGTAAGCATGTGTCTGCAGACTTAGGTGTTTGCAGGTGGTTATGCATGTACGTTAACATGGGTGTGTGTTGAGTATGAATATTCATACCTACTGCTGCTGTTTAGTTTTTTTTTGCTATGCATTCTTTTATTGAAATGAATATTGTCTTCTTCCTTATGTGTATTTTATTAGCTTACAATCTGTGTTGCACTTCAGAATTTCATTAGCTTTACAAACCATATTATTACAGGGCGCTCAAAAAGAGATTCAAGCTCTGTTAGACATCAGTTAGCAATGATCTCCAATAAGTATAACCTGTTTGACACAAAGTACCAGAGGAATAAGACATTCAGGCTCTGTTGCCTGAGTGTACTCATCAATAGGAACTTGACGAAAATGGAAATTTGCAAGACGAGGATCGCGGGCACCAACACACAGGCAGCAAATAACACTAGCGCACTGTAATATTTCTCTTTCAATGGCCCTTTTCAATGTTTTAAACTTCTTTTCATCATTGCTTATTGTTCACCCTATTCATCTTTCAATTGCTAAAGCTTATGTAGTTCACTTTTTTCAGGTGTTTCAAGGCGACCAACCTGATAGTGAAGAGTTAGGTGCTCCACAGAGAGCCGACTGCCTCTCTTGATTTGGCATAAAGACAGCTTTAAGTCCAGTTGAGCTTATCTTCTCAACATGGTATCTATTAATCTAGACTACGGTTGTTAGAAATGTTGTATTGTATGGATAATTACGGTTGATATCTTAGCTTTATTTCTAGGATCAGGTTCAGTCTGGAAAATGGTAAGCTAACTAATTCTTTGATTCTTTAGTCTTGTCAACCATCTAATTTTCTTCCTTTTCCCCAAACTGAGAATTTACAGAGTTCATATTTATGATAGTTAACATTTTGTTACTGTTTTGTACAACACATCTCTCCATCTGGACCATCTCCGCTCACTGTTCTTTCAATGCAGTAAGCAAGTCGTTTTCACCTTATTTTTAATATGGATTTAATCTTTTGCAAGTACAACCAATTCCATGACTCCTCTTTCATAATAAATGCAGTTATTAACATGAGTTTTGCTTCCTATATTTGAATATTATTCTAAAAAAATGGCGACATTAAGTTATAAGTGTGTATAGTTAACATGAGTTTTGCTTCCTATATTTAAAGATTATTCTAAAAAATAGTGACATTAATTTATAAGTGTGTGTATTGAAAATAAAACACGAACATGCACATCATAAAAAAATTAATTTGAAAAAGTTGAATTACACTTCTAACAGGTCACATGTTACACTTTTAACTGGTCATAAAAGGGGATGGTTGCTGTGGTGGTTGCTTTATTGGAGGAGGAAGATTTGGTGTATGTTGTTTTGGATGAAGGGGAGTTTGTAAGTTATGTAACAGAACTATTATGTTGGATAGTGGGTAGGAGGAAGATGAAGGGGAGTTTGTAAGTTTGGAAGTCTGTAAGTTTGTAAGCCCCCATGTTGGATAGTTTGTAAGTTATGTTATGCCATCAAATTTAATTTTGAATGATAGTAATATTGCATGCAATAATTGTTTGTTATAATCAATAATATATAGTCTATTTGAGTACTGTAATAATGGTATTTGAGAATGGTTTTTTTGCATCAGGTATAAATAGCTGATGCAATAGAGGGATTAGTTGCATCGGTTTTCATTACAACCGATGCAACATGAGGGCTGTGTCCAAGCAACCAACCATGATATTTTGCATCAGTTGTTAGTAACAACCGATGCAAAAAGGACCTTTTTGCATCGGTTTCAGAACTGATGCAAAAGTGCTAAGCCTGTTGCATATGCATCGATTGTTGAACTGACGCAAAAGGGGGGTAAACAACCGATGCAAATGACATGTTTTGTAGTAGTGGACGCTTATGGGTAGTACTACTACTTTGGCTGAAAATGTTGGTAGTTGTGGAGCTGGATCATATTAAAACATTTATAGAAACTTTTAGTTATCGTTTTAAAACGATTTTTTTGCAAAACACTGCACAAACCTAGTATTATCATTTTTATATGAAAATATTTACAAAACCCTTACAAAAAAATGCAAATGTTTTAATGTTAAAATGGCATCTACTAGTTTTTGCAAAGGTTTTGTAAATATTTTAATATAAAAATGACAAAATTAGGTTTCTTCAGTGTTTTGCAAAAAAAAATCGTTTTAAAATGATAACTGAAAGTTTCTATAGATGTTTTAACATGAAAACATTTGTCGTTTTAAAATGAAAACATTCGCATATTATTTGCAGAAATATGCAGTTATCATTTAACATGAAAATATATGTAAAACCTTTGCAAAAATGTGTTTATCATTTGAACATTAAAACATGTGCAAACTCTATTCAACTCATTTTAACAGTAGATGTTTTGAAGACGTTTCAATGTTAAAATAATAACTATAGATTTTTACAAATATTTTGCAAATGTATCCATTTTAAAATTATCATTATAGCTTTCTGTAAAGATTTTCAAATGTTTTCATGTTAAAATGATAAATTCAGTTTTCTACGAAGGTTTTGCAAATGTTTTAATCTTAAAATAATAATGCTATTTTTTGCAAACTTTGTGAAAAATTTTCATTTTAAAATGATAACTGCGCGGTTCTACAAATATTTTCATGTTAAAATGATAAATGAAAGTTTCTGCAAATGTTTTGGAAATTCTTTATTTTAGTTTACTAATTTCAGTTTTTTGCATAGGTTTTGCTTCACTTGGTATACATCCAAACAAATATAAAAGATATATAAACGCAGCCGTCATTTTATATGCTTACATAAATTTTCTTTCTCTGCTAGTTGAATTAACTTATTATAGTTAATTAATTTATTATAGTTAATTAACTTAACTTTTTAATGTCACTATATTTACTTATTATAGGTACCTAAATTAACTTTATATTGGATCTTACCCATGTCTCTTTGTGTGTGTACACGCAGTTAAACAAAATTTTACATGTAGTATTTGTTATTTTTAATTAATATCTCAAGTTTCATTGATGGTAAGGTCATCACCAAGTATAGATTTCGGGTTTATTCCGACCACGATGGCCATATGGACCAAACTACGATCATGCTTCTTGATTCCAGCCATAGCAGGGTAAAATACTTCGTTTCGAATGTACACCTGAATTTGAAATAGTGAAACGACCCCATTTTCCAGCTCTTAAAACTTTCACCAATTCGTTGCTACCACACGAATTAGTTATGGCCTTAATTTCCATGAATGTGGCTTGTTAACTAACGTTTGATAACTTAAGCATAGATATTAAAAAGATTTCACTATAATATTTTGTTATAGCATTTCCCAATCTCACCTCGTACAGAGAAATTATAATATACAAGTTAATCCATCAATATGATCGACATATGAAGATGCCACCATATTTTATCAGAGATACATAGATGGTTATAAACACTTGTCTTTACATTATTATACATTAACACATACACAACGGAATGATTTCATACATAGTCATCTACTAGCTTACGCCTCCTGCATCGTCCTCTATAACCTTCATTGTATCATTATAAAATCATACCTTCAACCTGTCTTTACATTATTATAATCTTCATCTATTTTTTTCATACGTTTTACTATTTTCATTCGTTCTGCCATTTCATAATATCATTTCCTACGATCATTTATCTCCTCATTTCATATACTTAGTACGTTTCATACTTTCGTTTCATTCGTTAATCGTTTCATTCATAATTTAATTACTCATTTCATTATTCGTTTCATTACTCATTTTCTAGATAACGTTTAGGCATGTTATAAGCATCCACACATTCTTTCTTTATAGTTCGTTCAATCCATATTTTACCAAACCTTGGTCTCGTTGGGGCACCCATACATGAAACTGTTTGATAAGTGTTGCTAAGTGGCAAATTCAACTACGACCCGAGGAGCTACAACGGAACCGATCAGTCATAAGTCATTAAATTTCCCCAAGGTAACATTTATGGAAAATCTTTCATGCATAAAATTCCTCAAGATAACATTTATGAGGAATCGTTCATTCATTTTATTTTCCAAGATAACGTTTATGGAAAATATTAGTTCATAATTTCATTCATACGACTCTCCAAGGTAACATTTATGGAGACTTTCTTAACGTCATACTCTTAAGGTAGCATTTATGTGAATCTAATTTCATATCCACACGGTAACGTTTTCTTTTCGACTCTTAATGGACCCGGAGTGGTCCGAGGAGATCAGGCAGCAGCAAGAAGATGTTATGTGGCCGAAGTCGAAGGAGCTCGGAGAGGTCTCAAAGGGAAGAGGTTTGTAACCCTCACCCACACTCACAACCGGCTCTTTATTATGATTAGTCAAATCTTCATACAAACAAGCCATATTATTTACTTCATTAAACAGACAACTCATTTGTTCCATCATCCTCTCGCTCAAGCTCAATTGAAGAACACTAATAAACTTATCAGCTTTCTACCGTGGAGCACTAATAAAGTTCATCCCATAATTTGATAAATCATTAAAGCAATTTATAGATGCAAGAACTAACATATTCAACTACTTAAGCTCTAAAAACATACGAAACATAGCTACCTTCTTCGACTCAAGAATGTATCGACTCTCAAACTACTCCTTAAACCTATCCTAAATCAAATCATCCTTAGGAATCTTTACAAACAAAAACTACAACATCTAACTCAAGTTCAAATAAAAATAATTGGGTTCATTATTCTAAAACTTAAGATAACAAGTAAAATAAAAAGCAACACAGCCATCTAACTACATTAATATGATCAAAGAATTTTCTAATCTTTCCCCATAATACACTTAACCAGTTCTAAGATCCTAAAATAATCATAAAATAATGAAGAATGTTGGCCCTCAAGGCCATCTCTATGATGTTGACTACTACCTGCAAGATTATTACATAGGCTTCCTCTAATAACCAAATCAAATGCATTATAAGTCTTAATAAAATGTTCAAAATGATTACTGTTAAACTGCTGCACATCTCAAAGTATCAAAGTAACTTTCTAATTCGTTTGATTCCACCAACTTCTTACTGCATTTTTATTATTGTCGGATAATTCTACTAAAACAATAAGCTTCGACTTAATTCCTAGCCTTTGAAGCGCTACTTCAGCACCTCCGTTTCTAGAAAACAAGGACATGATCATAATTCCATTAGGAAACATGTCTCTAAGTACTAAAAGATGGTAAGCAGCCGTATCAATTTGAAATGAGTTTCCAAAGGACTTGTACCATTAAGTCCTTGAAGCCTCTATTATGGTTTATCGGAAACCCTAAAAGCATTTCGATTTCATCGGGTTCAAGCGGTGAAAGTTTATTCTTCCCAATCCACACTAAATTCCATTTCCAACACTCGAACATCACCCACTTTTGAACATTTTTAGGTGGTGGTTCTTCTGATTTAGCCAAAGTGGATCAGATCCGCTCGGTTAACTTTGCACTTGCGATACAAATTTGAAGGTAGTTGAAGTGAGTACATGTATCCCAAGAAGGTCATAATTTCTTTGTAGAAGGAAAAGCTTCATGAATTGTTTTTGGAGGAATAGGAAGCAAATGGAATCTCTCATTTATGGGTAGATTATGAACGTATCCTCTTTTTCTAGCAGCAGTAGAGAAGAATTTAGAATCTGCGAATTCAGGTTCGATGTCGTATAGAAATCTTGATATGGTGTCCTAAATTCCTTTTAGAGCTAGAGCGGCATTTTGTTAGTCCCTGAGAAGTTGGTTTTGATGACAACAACCTTAGAATAAGATTATAAAATATAAATACTAAAATTATCATTTAGATATATATGTATATGCCGGATATATATACAGGTACCAAAGAATGAAGACTATACAGTATAGAGATTCAAGAACTGCTCAAGATCGAAGATATCAAGATTCAAGACTCATGAGTATCAAGATTATCAAGAGTTCAAGATTTCAATATAAGCGATTTAGTTAGGAATTTTGTTAAAACTCTTAGAAAAGCACTGACATCTTAAAATCCATTTTATTCGTGTAATGGAATCCACTTCGAGCCCATTAAAGGGATGGAACCCTAAGTAGGATGGAACCTACAAAAAATATAGTGGAACATTGGTTTGTATCCACTAACTTTTATTCAAATGTTTTACAAAATTATATCTTGTTTACAAAATGATTTCAAAATCTTCCTTTTTAAATCAAAAACATCTATCCTGGTTTTAAAATACTTTTAGCCTCAAAATAATCTTTATTTTCAATATCAAATTATCCTTGGTTTTAAGCTATCTTTTAATTATAATAAATTTAACTGTTAATATTTATACTTTGATTTAAATATAAAATTATAGTAAAATTTTATATATACCAAAATATTGTTCTCTATACTTATTTATGTATTTTAACTATAGTTAAGTATATTTATGAAGTTTAAAATAGTCTTAATACAAGATAGAAGTTATTTTCAAAGAAAAACAAATTAACAAAAATAACATAGGTCTGCCGACAACCCCAAGGAACCCTTGTCGACAAGGTGACATTTTATTTCAAAAATTTGAATTTCAAAGGAAGTGTCTATTCGTCATATCCTTTCACGAATGGAAATGGCTGTTGTTCTACTATAAATAGGGGCTGCTTTAAACGAATTTATATTTATAGATTCTCTGATTTCACTCCTCTTCTTCTTCCACATTTTTTTATATACGTTTTTATCATTACTCTACCGAAATCACCATTGAATCTAACTAGATCACCTCTGGTTTGATTCTCTATCACTATCTCAACAAGATCCTAGTGCTATTCAGAGTTATAGACTTCTTTGTAATCAATCGAGTGAGAAAATGTGTAATTGTAGCCTGGAAAATCAATCGAGCGAGAAAAGGTGTGATTGTAGCCTGGAAAATCAATCGAGTGAACTTGTTGCCCGTAAAATCAAGTATCTCTACCCAAAGGATTGTGAATCTGGAGCGGTGTATCGCGTGGCCTTGAAATAGAGGGTGTAATTGTAAGAATTGATTTTGAAAGGAAATCCGTACTTGTGTTGCGGGACTGGATGTAGGATAACCCCGAACCAATATAAAATTTGGTGTGTTCTTTCCTTTATTGCTTTTACTTTATATATGCATCTGTGTTTGATTCTGCAATCATATCTGTGCTTGAATATTGCATACATTTGTGTTCAAATTATTCATCCCTCCTCTAGTGTTAATTCTAGCCTTAAGATCCATAATCCTCACTCACACATTTTCATAGTAGAGGTAGAATTTTGGAGCGAAAGCAACATCTTCAGAAGTTTAGTTTTGCAGGTTCGAATGGAAGACCAAATCCAATCATGGGTTTCGAGATGGACATAGGAACTATTTCATCATCATTGGTAGGTTTATATTTCTTCATGCCTTCAGTTAGCATAGCTCCGAATTCTCTTTTTTTTTTTCTAATGCAAAGTTTATCTTTTTCCTCGTGCATAAAATGTGTGAAGATCCCTCATCATTCCAATCATTAGAATTCGAGTTAGGAAATTCAAGCCAAGGCTGATCACCAGAGTCTTCTTGCATTTGTGCATCACTAATAGAGTTAACAAGCTATAAAATTGAAATGTTTGTCCCATATCTATCAATCATTAAAGAAATCTAATCATCCATGAAACCCATTTCGAAGACAATTCTGTCTTTTTCAGTATTTTGGTCTGTGATATCCTTAAAATTGAAACTGTCCATGTCCTCAAAACTGCTTACGTCCAAAATGTATTATTTAACAAAAGTATGTATACGTGGACCATATCTTAAGGACACAAGCACTTACTTACATAGAACATTTGGTGATGATCATGTAGATTTACTTCCACCTATCATAAAATTGTCGAAGATGGAATAAATCTTGGCTTGCGAATCTATCGATTTTTCAGTAATATTCTTGAAGATGTCAAGTAATTGTGCTTCTACACATTTCTATCATATGGAAATAATAGCCACTACTTTCAGTAGCGGTCACCAATCAATCAATCAACATCTCACAATGTAAATTCCTGCATAGTATCAACACTAGAGCACTCCTAGACTCAACATTATAAATCTATGGTACTTTCATTTGATACTGTTAACAGTCGTTAAGTCGTTTGTATTTAACATTTAATCAAAAATAGTTCATTCGTTACATTTTACTTACAAAATTAACTATATACCCTTTAAAACAAATAAATCGATATCAAATCCGATAGATATTTTTTGAATACGGCATCTGAATTGTTTTTGGGTGGATATCTATATCTTCTTTTTAGACATTCGATATTTTTCATAGTTTCAGATATGAATATGAACAGATTTTAAGTTTTTTTTAGTACTTATTAACGTGTCTATACGTAATCAATATAACTCAAAAAGCATTTAAAAAGGAACAGAAAGATTATTGTAACAACCAAGCATAACAAAAGCATTATTTAGTTAACAAAGATTGAATATGCTAAAGGACCTGAATATTTTGTATAAAATTAAGCCCAAAATTGCAGAAACCATTAGATTAAAGGAAAAAGAAAAACCCTAGCCCTCTACTTCCTTCCGCACACAGTTTTCTATTATACTTTCGGGCCTCCTAGAACTGTCCAACAAAGATTCATCCTTTAATTTACCGACTCATTAATTCCTCCTTATATAAATTCATTTGCTAGTTTGTTATTACTCAGCATCTTAATCTTAATACATCATAATTAAGACCAATACCACCCCAAATGTACACCAAGTCAAGTCTTGTTTACAACACTTCATTAGCTTACTAACTATTTTACGTGACTTTTTTTCTTGAAATAAACAATTTAGCGGTTTAATTATGTTTATATCGTCTACACATCTTCAAAATAACCTATGCAAACACATTGTATCTTCTAATAATTTAAAATGTGGAAGTCGAAAGCTTTTAGTTGAAATAAGAAAACTAAAAGTTGCAGTTTTGAGTTTAGCTTGTAGGTAAAGCTTGTAGAAGGAGAAGAAGCAGATATTTATAGGAAGAGAGAGAAACAACATAAGGCGTTGATTTCAATTTAAATGAACGAACGAGATTAAAGCAGAATTCCTATAGGCAGCAATGTCAATATCGAGGCGGCAATGTTAATATTAAGGCAGCAATGTGAAAAGTTAGGATTATACAAAAGTATAAAATTCTTCTTCTATATAAAGGGGAAGGGTAACTGTTACTACAAATATTCATATTGAGCTTCTAAAAGATAACGTATCGAGTTTGACAATAATAGGGGGTGTCAAGCCAAAAAAGAGCCAGATCATCAAGCAATCAACATTTCACAAGCGGAAACAAGCTCTAAACAGATGTTGAATGTCTAGAAGCAAAGGTTGTCGAACTTTTATGATAAGAGGGATGATGCATATTCAAGTAATTAATAGATATAAAAGGTATCGAACCTCTAAAAATGCCGAGCTTCAAGCATTTAACAAATAAAAGAATTTTCGAGCTTGAATAAAGGAAAGATGAGGAGATGAGCCTCAACAACCATAAAGGTTGTCCAGCATGAAAGGCGGAGACGGTGTCAAATCTCAATCACTATAAGGAATGTCAAGCATATAACAAGTAGAAGCAATGTCGAACATCGACAATAAAACAAGATGTCGAGTTTACTAGAAAATGGATGCGATGAATGTTCCAAATGTAACCTACAACACATGTTTTGTTGAATGCTGTGGAAGTCGCACCTTAAAAACGAGCTTAAGTGTTATGGAAGTCGAAAGCTTTTAGTTGAAATAAGAAAAATAAAATTTCAGTTTTGAGTTTAGCTTGTAGGTAAAGCTTGTAGAAAGAGAAGAAGCTGGTATTTATAGAGAGAAAGAAATAACATAAGGCGTTGATTTCAATTCAAATGAACGAACGAGATTAAAGCAGAATGCATATTAAAACGGCAGTGTTAATATTGAGGCAGCAATGTGAAAAGTTAGGATTATACTAAAGTATAATATTCTTCTTCTGTACAAAGGGGGAAGATAAATGTTACTACAAATATTCACGTCGAGCTTCTAAAGGATAACGTATCGAGTTTGACAATAATATGGGGTGTCAAACCAAAAAAGAGCCAGGTCCTCAAGCAATCAACATTTTACAAAGGGTAACAAGCTCTAAACAGATGTCTAGAAGCAAAGGGTTGCCGAACTTCTATGATAAGAGAGATGAAGCATATTCAAGTAACTAATAGATATAAAAGGTGTCAAACCTCTATACATGGTGAGCTTCAAACATTTAACAAATAAAAGGGTTGTCGAGATTGAATAAAGAAAAGAGGAGGCAATGAGCCTCAACAAATTTGTCCAGCTTGAAAGGAAGAGACGGTGTCAAATCTCAATGACTATAGGGAATGTTGAGCATATAACAAGTAGAAGAAATGTCGAACATCAACAACAAATCAAGATGTCAAGTTACTAGAAAATGGATGCGCTGAATCAACAAACACTTACAGATGTCGAGTTTTTATAATGCAAGGGCTATTGAACATAAAGAAAACCAGGTTGACAAGGATGAAGGAGGTGATATCGAACCAATACAACAAGGAGTGTTGAAGAACAAGTGAGGAAAGAGGATATCATGTTGTTGTAAGATGTCGAATATTTAGTCTCGTGATGAGAATGTCAAGCTTTGAAGGAAGATGAGCCTATGATACACCAACTATCGTCTAGCTATTACCACAATAACAGCTGTCGAGTACCTACCACAATAAAAGCTATTGAGTAGTTACCATAGGAATATTAACTTAGAAGACAAGTGATGTCGAGTTTCACCACGAGGATGCCGAATCTTAAAAGAAGACGGGGATGTCAAATATCAACAATTTGAATAGATAACACATATCATATTGAGTGGACACATGGCAACCAGTCCTCCTCCTATTGCCTCTATAAATACGCACCCCTCTACTACTTGGAAGGGATAGATAATTCTTTTCTCTTTCTTAAATTTTCAAGTTGTGACAAGCACCGTTGTCCCAGTGGTTAGGTGATTCGACTTTGGTACGAGAGCTCACGAGTTCGAAACTTGCGTAGCGTGATTCAAACATTTATTGACACATGATTTGTGGTTTGTTGTCCCGGTGACATGTTGTATCTATGTACCATTTCGAAGAAAAAATAAAATTGAAGTTGTAAACCCTAAATCGAACTGGCTATTTCTTGAGCCGATTATAATTTTTAAGACTTTTGCACACGGGGTTTGGACAAATAATTTCACAAAACATACATCTATTGAATGAAGAAATTTGACTATTTGAGACTCACACACAACTTACTTTTGAACTTATACTTGGACTATGGAAACATTTATAACTCGATTTTGGACTTTGAATTGGGATTGAAATTGCATACTCTTTTGGACTTATATAAGACCTTTTAAGTTTTTATTCAGACCAGACTCAATTTTCCTTGCAAATTTGGTTGAAAAAGAAATTTGTTAAGACTAACGATGTGAACCAAATTCAGGAGCTTGTGCCAATCATTTAATATCAAGACGTGCATGATTACGATGATGAATCCTTAAATTTTTTAGGAGATCACCTTTTGATGGATTAGTTTCAGTTACTATGCTATTATCTATTCTTTGGCACGAGACAGATAAAAAAATTCAATTTTTTTTTGTTGTGGATTGCTTTATAAATTTATTTTTATGATTTAGTAATTTTGCATCAAACTTTGTCATAGGTACCTCAAACTTTTATAAGTTTATAAGGTAAAAAATGATGAGAAGATCACCACGACCAAAGTTTGGTGTTTCGATGTGCTTTCCCAATAAAAAATGCTCGAAGCTTTGCAAAAAAGTCCAATATACTTTTTATTTGAGGATTTTTCCAAACAAATGCTTGCGCATTGAGTTGTTGAGCACATTAGAACACCAATGGACATCAAAAGTTTGAATCCTCGTGATTTGCTCCCTTAAAAAAGCCTATAAAATGAATATTTAATTTGTTTGATGATATAAAGTTGTATAGAATTTTGGTACGACTTGACCGTATCAAAGCCATTCTCGAATTTGCAGTAAAATGACTAAAAGTCCAAATGGAGATTAGAAGGGAGCTAGCTTAACAGGGCCCATGAACAACTTTTGAACTTAGGCAGGCAGGGATTTAATATATGTTGCATTATTTCTTAAGCCCATTCTAAATCGGTATAACAAGCACACTCTAAGTTGTTTAATACCAACCGTTGATATCTGTCATTTCGGATCAGAACCATGTTCACTCCTTATAAATTCGTGGTTTCCTGCCTCTGGTTCATACCAAGCGCAGCTGCTTTTCTTCTTCAGTTCCAATCCCGAGCCCTAACTCAAATTTTAGCTTTTGACATGGAAATGAAAACCGGGAGTGGTAGCCATCGTCCTGTATGCTTAGTAATATTCATTCTGCTTTGTATTTTCTCTATTTTTTTATTCATTCCCTTAACGCGTTAGGGAAAGTCCAATTTCCCAATTTGTTTAAATTCAGTTTTATTTTCCTGATACCAATTTGCTTCATTATCTGGTCATTGTGGAAATTTGATTCCCTGTGAACTCGTTCCCTTGAAGCCACATCAATTTGTTGTAATTCTTAATCTTTTGATTCTCTGATAATTACCTTTGGAGGGAAAAAAGGGGAGTTACATACAGATTTAAGTCTAAAATTTGTCTTCTAAATTAATGATATCATTCAGAGGCGACTATGATGAACAATGTTTACAGACCTGTAATGATTTGCGGAAATGATCGCATTCATTGAACATCTAAGGGGCTGAGTTGTCTTTTATTTCAATTATTTCTTTGTTTTGATCATTGATTTTAGTTGATCGCTTTGCATATAAAATTATTGATTGGCCAAACTGCAAATTTTGTTCGGTCTTTTAATTTGGGAAGCAAAAGTACATGCTTCCCTCGCTATCCATTGTAATTTCTATTGCTTTTGGACGTTGGGTAGCTACAATACTTAGGTTAATGTATTATGTTTTAGGAACCAAAATTTTCTTTTTATTTAAATTGCATTATAGAAATTGTTAATGTTAATGTAGCTTAGGGTGGAGATGTTGTCAAGGTTTCTTGCATAACATGGGTAATGCTTTTGTTTTTTTAATTTACTTTTTAAAAATATCAAATTGCATTTTTTAAAGTTTTTGTTTCTTTCTTGTATGTGGAACTCAAACAATTTAACTTAAAAGTAAAGGAGTTTGTTAAAGGAACCGCTTAGTACTCGATTGGTTCAGTCTTTTCAGTAATACAAGAAAAGCAATTTTTATAGCTTGTACTCCTGGTTTGCTCGACCATATGGTTTTCAAATATAAATTTAAGAATGGTATTTTAAAATAAAAAGAACTTTTAAAAAAAAATTGAAATGTTTATTTTAACTTAATTACAAATAATGGATAAAGTAGTTTTTGATATTTATGCTAAATTTGTAATTATGTATTCGGATTATGATTTTATCAAAATGGGAATAAAAATGTTTTCATTTGTTTTAATTATAGAATATTTTTTTATTTTTTTATACTTACTTTTTCCTTTTTGTTAAAATCATACTAAAACCTATTTTATTTGTAATCTGGTTAAAAATAGCTCATTTTTCAAGTTTTAATTTTTTTTTTCCCATTTTCATTGAAGTGCCTTTAATTTAATTTATATTTGAATTTATACGCTCTAGCAAATTGTGAGAGTATGCTATTGAAGTTGCAATTTTTGGGGTGCAAAATAGCCTATTAATATTAAAGAGAGCGCAGTCGGTGCTAAGTTTTTCGTTGTCAAATTTAAGTAAAAACAGTCTGACAACAATTCCTCCACAACCACAGCCAAGGCTCAAATCAATTGAGCAATAATAGTTAACAATAACTATGAAGGTTTTTAATATGGAGAACAAATAGAAGAAAATATCTATCCATGTTCCATCGATCGATAAATTTTTCTAGCCCAAGGACAGTTGATTAAAATTGTTGTAATATTTTAGAGTTAGTAATGTAATAATCTGATCGAAACTAAATTATTGATGTTGATAATATGAGATGGACACCAATAATATAATTTTGTTTTTCCTACTAATTAATATTTGATGAGCGATATATAATAGTGAATGTTATATGTGCAAATGTTATATTTGCTCAAATTACGTTAATAAAAGTTTGAGAAGTTATTATTTTATTAGAGTAAATTTTGGTTAGTTGATTATATTTATAAGTTTATAAAATTGTTATTGTTTGGTTTGCTTCTTACTTGAAATGAATGATATATCATAATTTGTAGTTGATTTAAAATTAAGTCGAAGTTTTTATAGCGAATAGGTCATTATCGCACTTCAAAATGTGTTGTCATTTTTCAGTTATCATATATGAACTTCGAAGTGCCGTAGCAAATAGACCATTAACATACTTTAATCAACACACTTGTTATTCTTCAATAATTACACACGTCATCAAACCAAATAATAGTACTTTTATTATTGACTTTTTTATATATTAGCAACCAAATAAAATTATTTTAATAAGATAATGGCTTTTCAAACTTGATTTTAAAGTGTTTTTTTTTTTATTTTTGCAAATTATTGTTTTAGCAATATAATAGCATATGTATGTGTGTATCATAAATCTGAAATGTCATTAAAATCGCATTTTAATGATCAACATATTGTATCTAATCAAATGAATTAGACAACATAATTTACGTTCATGATATTTTATAACAAAGCATGAAGATTTCAAATATAAGCATTTTAATCAAAACGAGACATTTAATTATGCATTATTTTATGAAAAAATACAGATAAGTGGAACATAAAAATGAAAAATGTAGTGCACTTTAATTCATGTTATAAACTTATTTAATTGTCATAAAACTTCTTTAATTTTTATGAAGTTTAGTTAAATTTTACAAAGTTGAGTGAGCCAAATAGTTATAAAACTTGGTTAGTTTTAGTATAAAAAAATTGATTTTATTAATTTAGTCAATTTATTTGCTTAG
Organism: Allium cepa; assembly: GCA_030765085.1. NCBI lineage: Eukaryota > Viridiplantae > Streptophyta > Magnoliopsida > Asparagales > Amaryllidaceae > Allium > Allium cepa. Next base: position 106,027,492 of record CM060941.1, on the reverse strand, counting down.
CTATTTGTTAAAAACTTAATTAATCTTTATAAACTTTGTTATTTTTTTTACTTTTTTTTTATAAAATGATAGTGGATAGGCCATGCCATATTTACTACTATATTAAAATAAAAGTACCAAGTGCTATTACACTGCCTCAACAACAATAAACTATACAAACTATTTTACTTACAAAACAGTTAACAACACAAGCAGAACCCAAAAAACCATAAACACAATCATACGTAGACGATTAAAAAAATGACATTGCTAGCCATTGAAAATCAACACTTTCTTAGACATCATTCATTCTCTTGTTTACTCTATTATTTACTGAACTTTCAATGTGATCGACAGCCTTGTGTTTTTTTAAATGGGTAAAGTTTTATTACAAGGTCCAAATATGGTCAGCCCGACGCAATACAACTACTATTAGTTCGAATTGATTAAACTGCTTTGTCTTCCTTCGATCTTTTCTGGAGGTTTTCATGTCTGCTCCAGCTGAATCTCGGTATTATGTACTTTTAGTTCCATCCTTTTCAATGTCTTTAATTCAGCAGCTGATAAATCTGTGAGTTTTCCTGCTCTTTTCATAATTATTTGTATTGCATGTTCATTTTTGCGTTTGTTTTAAAATACACGTCTATTTCTCTCTCCGCACATGCCATACAGAAGCAGCCATCAAAATGGAAGTGACTTTCCCCATCAGGCTTTTGGTTTTTCAGTTTTTTGTCAAAAAATGGAAGTAACTTTCCCCATCAGGCTTTTGGTTTTTCAGTTTTTTATCAAGTAAATCGCAATGTCACTTCTGTAGTAATCTTGTAAGTTGCAATTCAGAACTGTCTTTTGTTTATATCATATTTTTCTGGTAAATGTACAGTGAAAGAAAATGTGTTTATGATTTTCTTCCTCTTGTTTACAGAACACACAAATCGAGTCTCATATTATCTTTCATTTTTTAAGTCTGTCCATGGTAGTCCATGCTAGGAAGTTTGAATAATAGAGCCTTCTAAGTTATTTGTGACATTTTGGTGGTACTTGCTCTATTGCAGACAATTTGAGTCCATTCAATTTCGATACTTCTTTCCCTAAGATGTTCCCAAGCAGTCTTTAAGCTGAAGTCTTTGTTATTTGGTTTACATATCCAAGTGACTGATAATGTAGCACTTAATGGAATACTCATTATTTCCTGTTTGATTTGATTTACTGGATAGTCGGAGGGAAAATCCCATGAATTATCTTGTATAATTTTTTCTAACATAAAGTCTCTTCCTTCATATGCATTAAAACTGTCTCATCCTAGTTTGTTTATGGCACATTCGTTATTCAAGCAGAGTGAATCTCTCCTTTCCATATAAAATTAGCACACACTTTCAATTTTGTCAATGGAAGCACTAGGAATTTGAAATGTCTCTAGCCAAAATCTAACCATAAATGTTATAACAGTGTGAATCGGTTACATTCTGTCAGCAAAAAATAACAATTTTGAGCTTCAACTTTATAGCTTGTTTGTTAATTTTTTACTAGAACCGCACATTCTCTATTAGTTATAACATTAGTAAATAATGGCACACCAAGGTATTTAACAGGCAGACAACTCTCCACATAATTAAGAAATGAGCAGAAAATCTTTTTGTTCTTGCAGTACTCATTGAAGTAGTATTTTCTTTTTTGTTCATTTACTTTCAGACCAGCTAAACTCTCAAGTTTTTGAAAGATCTCTTTTATACCCATAATTGCAATATTAGTAACCTTATAACAGATAATAAGATAATCAGCATATAGAAGATGTGTTATTTGAGGCTGTATTTTATAAACTGGCTCTATGATGTTGTTGTGAGTATAAATTTCCATTTGTAGAGAAAAGAATTCCATTACCACAGCAAAGAGATAAGGGGAGAGGTCGTCTCCTTGCTTCAGTGCCCTATTGCTTTTAATAAACCCTTTAGAAACTCCATTCATTAGAACTTAGTAGCTGGAAGTGCTTATGCATTCTTTAATAAAATTCAAAAGTTTTTCAGAGACCTCATGTAACGATTAGGGATTTTTAACATCCCGAGCTGTGAATATTAATTTATAATATTCAATAATATTGTATTTTAATATTCAAAAAACATCCCAAATAACTGATATTATACCAATTTTTCTGAACCAGTATAATTTGAATTTTCAAATCTATATTAAATTATAGATTGATTTAAATGGAATTTCATACATACATATTCTAGTTTAAAGATAGAATATACATATTTTGTTTCGGATAAAATATGTGTAGATTGTTTTGGAAATATATATGCATTTGGTTGAAAGATTAAATGTGTATATTTTATTCTAAAGATAAACTATATTAGAGAATTTAAATTTATTAAAATCAAATGCTCATAGTCTTATATATTGGAAACAATAAAATTTACACATAACGAGAACAGGAATTCATGCATTAAATTAAATTTAGATGTATATAAAATTTGGATTGAAATTAATAATGAAGTAAAAAGAGATATTTTGATTTTGGCATATAAACAATGTTGTCTATATTAACTAAAAAGAAATATTAAAATTTCTAAAATAATGATATACATTGAATTAGAAAAGTTGTATATGTGTAATAATAAGTTAAAAAGGAAATTTATAATATTTAAATTGATGGAATGTTATAAATAAATAAATGTGTATATGAATCAAATAAATAATTGGAAATAAACTATATACACATTGAATAAGGAAAATTTATAATACTTAATTGATAAAACGTTATAAATAAATTTAGGTGTATAAAAATCACTTAAGTATAATAAAGAGAAGTTGTATATATAATTGGGAGAAACTATATGCACATGGATAATAAATTATTTAATATATTTGTAGATAATATATGTCTATATTATAAATGAAATTGTGTATATGGTTATATATACAAGAAGGATTTAAAAATAATTATTATACCACTATGAAGTTTTATAAGACATAGAGTATTTAATATTGAAAGTTATTCTATTTTATAACATATGTATATGGGGTATTTAACATAGAATGTTACGTTTTGTTTAAAATACATATGTATTTTTATAAAACAAATAAAACAAGAGGTTATTTTAATTTACTAGTTTTCACCTTTATTTCAAACTGTATGAGTGACAAAAGCAAATTCAACCAAGTCAAAAACAAAGATAATTTTTAAGTTACTTGTAATCTTTGTTTAAGTAACATATACTTGCATAGGAGTAAAATCCTGGAAAGAAAATCTAACATAATTATTTTTAGTTTTTTTCAAAAGATATTTTCAGCTGAGACAATATCTTTTCAGCCACCAAAAAGTCATTCTGTCCATCTTCTGTTAATTACAAGCTTGTGTATATTTGAATATTTTCGATCTGAGTGGCTTGTTTTAGAAGTCAAAACCTGTATCTTAAATACAAAAGCCTTTGTTCGAAATTATAAGCAACAGAAAAGAAAACTAAAAGAGAAAAAAAATATAACAATGCTTTGGAATTCTGTAAAACGAAGCATCCACTGTTAAACTCGAGCTCAGGAGATTCAAATCAAGATTTTTAAGAATTCAAGTTTCAGATTTTAAAGATCTCAAATTTTAATTTCGAAGTTTCTAGAACCAAGATGTTTAAGGTGAGAAACTTAAATTTCCAAACTTCAAAATATTTTGGCTTACTGCTCTGTTAACTGTAAACTATTATACCTGTTCCTACTTCAAAAAAATTCTAAATCTCTTAATCCAGTCCATATATGATGATGACATAAACAGATAAAATATGTATTTTCTAGTATGGTTTAATTTAAAAATAGTATGTGAATAAATTATGTTGTGTAGTTTATTGCTCATCAGTTTTACAGTAAGTATCATACTTTAGTGGAAATTCAATGCTATTAGATCAAGGATTCAAGCATGCAATCGGGTTCCCTGTGTAGAGATATGAATTTTAATAGTTAGATTAGAATTTTTAGTGATTTATATCATGAGAAATCGAAGGATGAACGATTTCCGTTCGAAAATTATTTTTCGACAATCTTGACGCTGAGTGATGTCGCAGCCAGTTCTAGAGGGTGCTGGTGGACCTAGGGTAGGTGACGACCATGGCGGAATTTCTGTTTTTGGCTTAGATTGAAAGAGCAAGTTAATTTTAGGGTTTAACGGTGTGTCGGCTTTGTGTGAAGTCGCGAAAGTTCCTCGATGAGAGGGTGCGACCGGAGTTCAAAATTTTAGGCTTGGAGGTAACTGCATGTATGGGTGACCGATCGAGATAGCGGCGTGCGATATAGTTGTTGGAGGTGAGAGCGGTTCATCGATTTGTGCAGGTATTATGGGTTTCTGATTTTGGTATTGGGTGAGCTGATGATCGATTTTCGATCGGAGATGAAGTTAGCATCGGCGACGCAGCAAATCGTGTCTAGGGACAATGGGGGGCTCGACGGTGGTGTCACGACGGCGAGTTAATCAAGAGCTCGGGTGTACACGTGCATGTGGGTCACCCAGCACGAGCAACGTCCAGGCAAGCATAGTTGTTCGTGTGATGGGTAGTGCGAACGTTTTGGTTAGATGTTTGTCTCGAGTGATCCTCGTTTTGATCGATACTGGTATTGTAACTTGATGACGTTCGAATTTGAGTTGCGTTCCTGATGAGGGAACTGGGCCGGGGTTGTGAGATGAGGGAAAAGGAGGAGAAGGGATAGAAATTAGGTGGGTTCTTTGTCTTTGGGCTTGGCCCGGTTACTTCGTTTGTGTAAAATAATTAAAGAGGGTTTCGGTTTGTGATTAGTTTGGACCGATGAGTTTTGTTATAATATTTTTAAACAAGATTTGTTAAGTAAAGAATTAGGTTACAAAGTAAAACAAAGTCCAAAGCAAATTGACCTTCAACAAGAATGATGATTGAAATAAATATTTTTTTAAAACAATTTTTTCTTTAATGTTAAATGTTTATTTTCAAGTTTTATAAAGACAAAGAAAATTTGGAAATAAACTTGATTTGTTTGAGATTTTGTTTAAGTTTTTTAAATAAGCCATTTTACCATTTAGTAATCAAGCTTTTAAAAATAGTTTATTTACAGATCCTTGGGTTTTGAATAAGTGAAGTTTAACCGAAATAATTAAAGGAAAATAAATGTTTATACTTTGAAATGAATTCGAGTTCTTAAGTGATAATATAATTATTATTTTAATTTCACATATAATAGTGTGTTATAAAGAAGATGGTTCGTATCGATGGATGGTACGCCGTCGTACGACCAGTGTGAAGTTAAATAAGAAATTTTTTAAGCTTGTGAAGATATAATTTAATTACCCAATTATAAATGAATGCCATTGAATAATTTTACGGCCAAACTATTGAAATGTTTCCCAACTGAATTAGGTGTGTTTATTTTAGATTATTTCAACTAGTTGACTTTTGGACGGTGGAAACAGACGCTCTTCCGCCGAATAGTTAATTAAAACGTCTGTAGATAGTATACGCCGTCTATATGATATTATCTGTGTAGTTGATTACTAGTTATGATAATCTCTGATCTGCTATTCATGTATACTTGCTAATTATATTTGAGAATATAATGTGAATCGATCTACGGTAGCTGATTAATTTGAATATCCGTAACTGTGAATTGTGAATGGTGAATTGATAAGTACCGTTGAGACTGATAAGCTAGCCTTGTTCTGTTTTGGATTGATTTTGAACCTAGTTTTGTTTTAAAAATAAATATTATTTTTAGAAATGTTTTAAAGAATTAATAAATATTTTTGAAATATCAAAAGTAGTTTATTTAGTATTTTTGAAAATCTTTTTAAAAGGTATAATTTGTTATAAGTATGTATTATTTGAACCATTTCAAGTATAAATACTATTTTTGTAATAATTATTTAAAAAGTGAATTTTTATTAATTTAGAATTTCAGTAAATATCCTTTAAAATAATATATTATAGAACTTTTATAAAAAGATTATTTTTATTTAATAAACTTCAGAAATGTATTTGGAAATTTTATAAGTATGATTTGTAAATAAGTTGTTTCAAAATTTATATCTACTCAATAAATAAGCTTTCTTAAATCTGCTAGGATTTTAAATGCGAACAAGGCTTAATGGTTGTAATAGGAAATAACTTGGTTGTATTGATTGGCTATTTTGATAGTTAAATAACCAACTATCAATATTGGACGTTGCGCTGATCATTTCGAAGAGACCGGGATCGAAATTTATTTCTTGAAAACCACTTCGATCCGGTTCGAACGTTTTCATGTGGAAAACAAGAGTTTGGATTCGAAGGTGGAGCAATGAAGTACAAGGGCTAGTCGCTACTAATCCTGAGGATGATTCCAAAATGGATGTAGTAGACTAGTGCCTTCGATTCCGTTCGAACTCAGAACGGACTTGTATGGATGAATGCTTTCAGAACACATCAAATGGACGATGAGCATTCTAAGAGATGTGTCCAAAAAAGGTAACGCTTAGTCTCGAGCCTCATCAACCGAGAATGATTGAAAATCAAGGGTTATGCAGCAAGGCTAAGTGGGTAGCACCTATTAGGGTGAGGTCATCCCTGTCTAGATGTCCCTTCTTGTTTCGGCTTAGTGGACAATTGCTGATCCCAACCGCGGGGTGATCTTACTCGGGATTATCCAGTAAGGGGTAGTCCCGGTCTTGTATTGTAGAGAATTGGGAGGGATCCTCGGTACGGTGATCTAGACCACGTACTATGACAGTTGGTAACACAATGCCTAGTCATTAGTTGGAAATCCATTCTCCCTACGTGCCTTTTACAGCTTGGTTTGTATTACCCACGATTATGGCTAGTATGCTGGAATTTAATTAATGTAACAATTTCGGTTATTTTAATAAGTATTTGTATATAGACCCTATTATAATATCAGAGTATTTCGGTATAAAAATGTTTTAGCTATTGTAAGGTAAAAACCCGACATGTTTATTTGTGGCGTGGTCTTACGAGATGCTTTTGTTTCAAAGGATTTTCTAACTTTAATAATCAAGTAGAGTGTGTTTCTCACGCTGGTTTACCAGACTGACCCGGGTTTGGTGTTTTTCCTATATGCTCGGGTCAGACCGAGCATGTGTATTCCAGGTTTAGCTGGAAGAGTGGAAGCTGTTCAGGAGAGGAGCTGGATCAGGAATGTATTCTCGTAGATGTTTATATTCAGTCTGTTTGGTCGTGTGATCATTGTTATAAGGACATGATTGAAAGAACTGTCCGAGTTGTGTGGTTGTAACTCTGATGTAAAAGCTGTATATATTATATAAAGTAACAGTTTTGGTTTCGTGTAAAGATTTGTTTATATTATAATTTAGTCGATCCACTGTGAGATTCTGATTTGTTCATTTTTCTTCTTCTTTCTATTTCTACCTTCTTTCTTTCTTTCATTATCCGTCTTCCCGTACAATTTAGTGGACAAGAGTGGTTTAAAATCGGTTTAAATCGGTACGGAAAAATGGGTTTTGACATTGTGGTATCAGAGCCTAAGTTAAGTGAATACCTAGGTTTGGAAGGGTTGCTTATTAGGAATAGAGTATGTAGCAACCTGTTTGAGTCTAAGTGTATATATATACGAGAGCGCGTATTTGTTAGTTTTATAAAAAAATGTTTTTATATTGTGTTAATTGATCGGTTAAGTGGCATATGGATTCTGGTCAATACGAGTAGCTAACGTTGTTGATAGGGATCTCTAAACACTTGAACCAGGCTAACGAACACAATATTGTTTTAAAGGGGTGAATGAAATAATTTTACCCAAAATATATTTTCTATATAAAAGGGGAATGATTTTTAAATATATATGGTATTTAAAATGATTGGTTGTGATGATAATAATTTATCATCTAGGATTTGGTGGTCTTAGTTGTCAACCATGTGTATTTTCATTGGTTGCCCTTTTTGATTTGAACATGCCCTTAGAAACTGAACCCTTTAGAATTCGAATCTTTAGAAAGAAGATTTTACTGAGTTTATTTACTAAAGAAATTTAGGAACTTTAAACTAGTAAATTTTTGGGAAATTTTCCACCATTTAAAGATAATTTTAGAATAATGGGTTCCTAAAAAAAAGGATGTTTGAAATTTAAAAACCCTATAACAATTTATTTGTTATATATATATATATATATATAGATTTATAAATTGAAGAAATAAGTTGTTTATAAAACTTACTATATATATGTGTGTATTTTCTCCATCCGATAATCACTTTTCAAATATGTATACTTAAATTATTTTGAAAGGTTCATTTTATAAAAATCTAGGATGATAGGAATTTAAAAGGTGGAATAAATTTTGAAATGTAAACCTTGATGTACTCCTTAGCCTATAGAATTCTAAAACCTTAAGATCTCATCTTTGGGTTTTGGTTTTGATTGTAGAGAACCCGTAGCATTAACTAGGGTGGAGCACTCTCGAAGGCCAGAAGAGTTGGCGATTATGGTTTGGCTAGGAGGATTCAGGAGGATCTGGGTGAGCCGTCAATATACGAGGAAGTGCCAGTGGAGCCTATCGAGCAGCCACAACCTCAGGAAGAAGAGCCCAAGGAAGAAATAATTGAGAAGCCCAGGGAGGAAGCTGAAGAAGAACCTGAAGAGGCATTCGACGATGAAAAGGAGTTCGAGGTCGAGGAAGTACGCGAAGAGGAAGAGGAGGAGTTTGATGACGAGGAAGAGTTTGAAGTTGAGGAATATGTTGAATCAGAGAATGATGACGCAGTCATTTGGGATTTAGGTAATGCTGTTGAGGAGCCAGCTGATGGTGTAGGTTTCATTCCTAGAGTGCCTAATCCAGAGGATGTTTGGGTACCCGACAGTGAGGCAGAGGTCAGGGAATCGTCAGGACCCGAAAGGGAGGACTCTGGTAGTGAGAGTCCATGGTTAGTTGGGTTGCTTTCTCATGGTAGGGTGTGCTTTTTGTAGGTGTTTATGACCCATGGACGTCATGATTGTTAGATATTACATGTTTGGTAGGGTGATATATATATATATATATATATATATATATATATATGTAGGGTTGAATGGATGATGATAACAGCTGTAGGAATATTATAGATGGTATTTAATGTAATGTATATTTTGATAAACAGTTTGAATTTATGTGTTTACTGGTTTGGATTGTTATTAATCTGTTCTAATCTGTGTAGATAATTTTACTAAATTAGCTATGGAATTTTGGGGACGAAATTCATTTAAGGGGGGAGGAATGTAACGAACCGGGATTTTTAACATCCAGAGTTGTGAATTTTAATTTATAATATTCAATAATATTGTATTTTAATATTCAAAAAAAAAATCCCAAATAACTGATAATAATATACCAATTTTTCTGAACCAGTATAATTTGAATTTTCAAATCTATATTAAATTACAGATTGATTTAAATGGAATTTCATACATATATATTCTAGTTTAAAGATAGAATATACATATTTTGTTTTGGATAAAATATGTGTTGAATATTTTGGAAATATATATGCATTTGGTTGAAAGATTAAATGTGTATATTTTATTCTAAAGATAAACTATATTAGAGAATTTAAATTTATTAAAATCAAATGCTCCTAGTCTTATATATTGGAAACAATAAAATTTACACATAATGAGAACAGGAATTCATGACATTAAATTAAATTTAGATGTACATAAAATTTGGATAGAATTCATAATGAAGTAAAAAGAGATATTTTTTATTTTGGGTGTATAAACAATGTTGTCTATATTAACTAAAAAGAAGTATTAAGATTTCTAAAAAATGACATACACTGAATTAGAGAAGTTGTATATGTGTAATGAAAAGTTAAAAAGGAAATTTATAATATTTAAATTGATGGGATGTTATAAATAAATAGACGTGTATATGAATCAAATAAATAATTGAAAAGAAACTATATACACATTGAATAAGGAAAATTTATAATACTTAAATGATAAAATTTTATAAATAAATTTAGGTGTATAAAAATCACTTAAGTATAATAAAGAGAAGTTGTATATATAATTGGGAGAAACTATATACACATGGATAATAAATGATTTAATATATTTATATATAATATATGTCTATATTATAAATGAAATTGTGTATATGGTTATATATACAAGAAGGATTTAAACATAATTTTTATACCACTATGAAGTTTTATAACACATAGAGTATGTAATATTGAAAGTTATTCTATTTTATAAAATATGTATATGGGGTATTTAACATAGAATGTTACGTTTTGTTTAAAATACATATGTATTTTTATAAAACAAATGAAACAAGAGGTTATTTTAATTTACTAGTTTTCACCTTTATTTCAAACTGTATGAGTGACAAAAGCAAATTCAACCAAGTCAAAAACAAAGATAATTTTTAAGCTACTTGTAATCTTTGTTTAAGTAACATATACTCGCATAGGTGTATATAATCAAGAAGTTATTTTAATTTTTCTCACCTTTATTTTAAAATATTTTAGAGACATATGCAACACTACCTTGTCAAGTGATAATGACTGGGCTGTCTAATTTCTTGTGCATACTTATATATATATATACTTTTAAGTACCTTATGGTTTATATAAACTAGATAATAAATAAAAGTCCTTAGGTCATTATGCTGTAACAAAGAAATCAGGCCTGTAAAACTGTTAACAAAACAATGGGAAGTTAAGTAATAAATTTTAATTAATAAACTACACTTGGCAGTAAAGTCCTGGAAAGAAAATCTAACATAATTATTATTAGTTTCTTTTCAAAACATATTCTCAACTGAGACAATATCTTTTCAGCCACCAAAAAGTCATTCTGTCCATCTTCTGTTAATTTCAAGCTTGTGTATATTTGAATATTTCAGATCTGAGTGGCTTGTTTTAGAAGTCAAAATCTGTATCTTAAATACAAAAGCCTTTGTTCGAAATTATAAGCAGCAGAAAAGAAAACTAAAAGAGAAAAAAAATATAGCAATGCTTTGGAATTCTGTAAAACAAAGCATCCTCTATTAAACTCGAGCTCGGGAGATTCAAAACAAGATTTTTAAGAATTCAAGTTTCATATTTTAAAGATCTCAAATTTTAATTTCGAAGTTTTTGGAACCAAGATGTTTAAGGTGAGAAACTTAAATTTCCAAACTTCAAAATATTTTGGCTTACTGTTATGTTAACTATAAACTATTATACCTGTTCCTCTTCAAAAAAAATCTAAATCTCTTAATCCAGTTCATATATGATGATGATATAAACAGATAAAATATGTATTTCCTAGTACAGTTTAAGTTAAAAATAGTATGTGAATAAATTATGTTGTGTAGTTAATTACTCAGTAGTTTTACAGTAAGTATCATACTTTAGTGGAAATTCAATGCTATTAAATCAAGGATTCAAGCATCCAATCAGGTTCCCTGTGTAGAGATATGAATTTTACTAGTTAGATTAGAATTTTTAGTGATCTATATCATGAGAAATCGAAGGATGAACAATTTCCGTTCGAAAATTATTTTTCGACAATCTCGACGCCGAGGGATGTTGCGGCCAGATCTAGAGGGTGCTGGTGGACCTAGGGTAGGTGACGACCATTGCGGAATTTCTGTTTTTGGCTTAGATCGGAAAAGCAAGTTGATTTTAGGGTTTAAGGGTGTGTCGGCCTTGTGTGAAGTCGCGACGATTCCTCGACGAGAGGGTGCGACCGGAGTTCAAGATTTTGGGCGTGGAGGTAACCGCATGTATGGGTGATCGATCGAGATAAGCGGCGTGCGATATAGTTGTCGGAGGTGAGAGCAGTTCATCGATTTGTGGAGGTATTGTGGGTTTCTGGTTTTGGTATTGGGTGAGCTGATGATCGATTTTCAATCGGAGATGAAGTTGGCATCGGCGACGCATCGAATCATGTCTAGGGACGATGGGGGACTCGACAGTGGTGTCACGGCGGCGAGTTAATCAAGGGCTCGGTGTACACGTGCACGCAGGTCACCGAGCACGAGCAACGTCCAGGCAAGCACAGTTGTCCATGTGATGGGTAGTGCTATTTTGGTTCGATGTTTGTCTCGAGTGATCCTCGTTTTGATCGATATTGGTATTGTAACTTGTTGACGTTCCAATTTGAGTTGCGTTCCTGATGAGGGAACTAGACCGGGGCTGTGAGATGAGGGAAGAAGGAGGAGAAGGGATAGGAATTAGGTGGGTTCTTTGTCTTTGGGCTTGGCCCGTTTACTTCGTTTGTGTAAAATAATTAAAGAGGGTTTTGGGTTTGTGATTAGTTTGGGCCGATGGGTTAATATTTTTAAACAAGATTTGTTAAGTAAAGAATTAGGTTACAAAGTAAAAAAAAGTCCAAATAAAATTGACTTTCAACAGGAATGATGATTGAAATAAATATTTTTTTAAAACAAATTTTTCTCTAATGCTAAATCTTTATTTTCAAGTTTTATAAAGACAAAGAAAATTTGGAAATAAACTTGATTTGTTTGAGATTTTATTTAAGTTGTTTAAATAAGTCATTTTACCATTTAGTAATCAAGCTTTTAAAAATAGTTTATTTATAGATCCTTGGGTTTTGAATAAGTGAAGTTTAACCGAAATAATTAAAGGAAAATAAATGTTTATACTTTGAAATGAATTCGAGTTCTTAAGTGATAATATAATAATTATTTTAATTTCACATATAATATTGTGTTATTAAGAAGATGGTTCGTATCGACGGATGGTACACCGTCGTACGACCAGTTGTGAAGTTAAATAAGAAATTTTTTAAGCTTGTGAAGATATAATTTAATTACCCAATTATAAATGAATGCCATTGAATAATTTTACGGCAAAACCGTTGAAATGTTTCCCAACTGAATTAGGTGTGTTTATTTTAGATTATTTCAACTAGTTGACTTTTGGACGGTGGAAACAGACGCTCTTCCGCCGAATATTTAATTAAAACGTCTTTAGATAGTATAGGCCGTCTATCTGATATTATCTGTGTAGTTGATTACCAGTTATGATAATCTCTGATCTGCTATTCATGTATACTTGCTAATTATATTTGAGAATATAATGTGAATCGATATATGGTTGCTGATTGATTTGAATATCCGTAACTGTGAATTGTGAATGGTGAATTGATAACTACCGTTGAGACTGATAAGCTAGCCTTGTTCTGTTTTGGATTGATTTTGAACCTAGTTTTGTTTTAAAAATAAATATTATTTTTAGAAATATTTTAAAGAATTAATAAATATTTTTGAAATATAAAAAGTAGTTTATTTTTTATTTTTGGAAATCTTTTTAAAAGGTGTAATTTGATATAAGTATGTATTATTTGAACTATCTCAAGTATAAACACTATTTTTGTAATAATTATTTAAAAATAAATTTTTATTAATTCAGAATTTAAGTATATATCCTTTAATATAATATATTATAGAAAATTTTGTAAAAAAGTATTTCTATTTAATAAACTTGAGAAATGTATTTGGAAATTTTATAAGTATGATTTGGAAAGAAGTTGTTTAAATTTATATCTACCCAGTAAATTAGCTTTCTTAAATCTACTAGGATTTTAAATGTGAATAAGGCTTAATGGTTGCAATGGGAAATAACTTGGTTGTATTGATTGGCTATTTTGATAGTTAAATAACCGACTATCAATATTGGATAATGCGCTGATCGTTTCGAAGAGACCGGGATCGGGATGCATTTCCTGAAAACCACTTCGATCCGGTTTGAATGTTTTCGTGTGGAAAACAAGAGTTTGGATTCGAAGGTGGAGCAGTGAAGTGCAAGGGCTAGTCGCTACTAATCCTGAGGATGATTCCAAAATGGATGTAGTAGGAGTAGTGCCTTCGGTTCCGTTCGAACTCGGAACGGACTTGTATGGATGAATGCTTTCAGAACATCGTCAGGTGGGCGATGAGCATTCTAAAAGATGTGTCCTAAAATGGTAATGCTTAGCCTCGAGCCTCATTAACTGGGAATGACTGAAAATCAGAGGTTACGCGGCAAGGCTAAGTGGGTAGCACCCATTAGGGTGAGGTCATTCTTGTCTAGATGTCCCTTTTTATTTCAACTTAGTGGGCAGTTGGTGATCCCAACCACGGGGTGATCTTACTCGGGATTATCCAGCAAGGGGTAGTCCCGGTCTTGTGTTGCAGGGGATCGGGAGGGATCCTCGGTACGGTGATCTAGGCCACATACTATGACAGGTGGTACCCCAGTGCCTAGTCATTAGTTGGAAATTCATTCTCCCTACGTGCCTTTTACGGTTTGGTTTGTATTACCCACGATTGTGGCTAGTATGCTAGAATTTAATTAATGTAATAATTTTGGCTATTTTAATAAGTATTTGTATATAGACCCTATTATAATATCAGAGGATTTCGGTATAAAAATGTTTTAACTATCTTAAGGTAAAAATCTGACATGTTTATTTGCGGCGTGGTCTTACGAGATGCTTTTGTTTCAAAGGATTTTCTAACTTTAATAACCAAGTGGAGTGTGTTTCTCATGTTGGTTTACCAGACTGACCCGGGCTTGGTGTTTTTACTATATGCTCGGGTCAGACCGAGCATGTGTATTCCGGTTTAGCTGGAGGAGTGTAAGTTGTTCAGGAGAGGAGCTGGATCAGGAACGTATTCTCATAGATGTTTATATTCAGTCTGTTTGGTCGTGTGATCATTGTTATAAGGACAGGATTGAAAGAACAGTTCGAGTTGTGTGGTTGTAACTCTGATGTAAAGCATGTATATGTTATATAAAGTAACAGTTTTGATTTCATGTAAAGATTTATTTATATTATAATTTAGTCGATCCGTTGTGAGATTCTGATTTGTTCTCTTTTCTTCTTTCTTCTTTCTATTTCTACCTTCTTTCTTTCTTTCATTATCCGTCTTCCCGTACGATTTAGCGAACAAGAGTGGTTTAAAATCGGTTTAAATCGGTATGGAAAAATGGGTCTTGACACCCCATACATCTAAGCATATGAATAATGAACCTTATATTTATTTTATCATAAGCTTTCTGAAGATCCACATTTAAACAAATTTTCCAAATCCTTTTTTGTAAAGTTCCTGACCAACTCATTTGCTAGCAGAGAATTTTCAGATATGCTTCTCCCTTTAATAAATGCACTTTCGCACTCACTTATGCAGTCATATAGAATTTGTTTAATCCTGTTGCAGATGATTTTACTAAGGATTTTGTAGGAGACATTACAACATGAGATAGGCCAATAATCCTGTATCTGAGCTGGTTTTTCTTTTTTTGGTACAAGACAGATGAAAGTGTGATTCATTTCTTTTATAATTTTTCCAGTTTCAAAAGCTTCCGGGTAAGATAACCTCAGTTTCTCATTCAGGTCCTTCCAATGGGTTATATAGAAATGGGAACCCAACCCATCTGGCCTTGGTCTGGAATCATGATGAATGAATTTAACAGATTCCTCAATTTCCCTGCTTTCAATGTCTCTGATCAGCATATGCCTTCCACTTTCAGTAACCAGACTTCTGGTTTTAATGTCAGGTAAATTTACAGGGTAGTCTCCATTAAAAAGGTCAGTGAAATAATCAATAGCTTCTTCCTTCAGATTTCTCAGATTAGAAGCCAATTCACCTTTATCATCAATAACATTATATAAATTATTATAGTTATGTCTGAGAGATATTTTGGTGTAAATTTTTTTGAACTTTCATCACCCTCAGTCAGTCATTTTTTCTTAGCTTTTTGCTTTAGCTCTATAGTTTGAATTTGTAAAGCATTCTTGAGTTCATGTTGCACTTCAAAGAATTCTCTGTTTAAATAATCATTATAAGGGTCTTTATCCAGTTCAGATTGAATATTTCCTAGGATTTCCTGAAGTTGAGCAACTTTATTAACTTGCTTTGTTCTACATTTGTTCCATTCTTTGAGTCTTAATTTGATGTGTTTAAGGATCATAATTAAGATAAAAGAGTTATTGCCTTCGAAAATGTCTAACTTAGAGAAGTCAGCTGTATTATAATAGTCTTTACATAAAGGCCAATAATTAGCATACTTGAATGGCTTACCTTTCTCAATGCTAAGAATTAGTTCAACAAGTAGGGGGGAGTGATCACTTGTAAAACAAGGCAAGATAGTAACTTTCATTGAAGGAAACATGTTGATAGCTTCAGAATTTGCCAGCACTCTGTTCAGTTTGCAAGCGATCTTTCTAACTTCTCCACTTCTCCATGTATATTTCAGTCCAGTGTGGGCAACTTCAATCAAACCTGCAGCTATGACACATCCATTAAATTCCTTCAACTGCAACGCTTTCAATGTGAGACCATGTAACGACCCGCTATTTTGGACCATTCAAATCGACACTAAAACCGTACATGTCCGACTTGAATAATTCAAAATACCGAATTGTTAATTTAATTTGGCAAAACTTAAAATAAACAGTAAATAAATCAAACACAGATCACAGACATAGAGTAATATAATGCAGCGGAATAGAAAAATAGTAGTTCATGAAGCTACTATATACATCAGAGTTTAAAATAAAATACATCAGAATCTCTTGAATACAGAAAAGTCTTCAGTACGAGCCGATGACTTCTCTAAACCAGTCAACTAGAAAACTGAAAGCTGAAACGATAGTTGGATCTCCAAATGAAGCTCCAATCTCCAAAGGCGAGTCTCAAATGCTGTATTTCTCGGTCTGACCCGAGCGTAAAGCAAAACACAAAACACTCGATTCAGGATTTACATTCTTATATCAATAAATTCAACTCAAATGAAATATCAATTGAAATACAATATAACTTAAAGGATGTTTGGGATGTCCATCCTCTAAGGGTCCATAGAACTATCTACAGGGTAGAAATATACACTATTACACCGTAGTCATTCCCTTAATCTAAACTTCAACCCAAATGTCAAATTTACTTCGAATAATTTTATTTCCCAAATAGTATTTATATATTAAATGCCATATATGGTAAAGCACTTTCAATTTCCTTAACTTAACATATAGTTTCACATCAATCCAGCCTTCCCATTCAAATCAAATTCAATCTCATTTATCACTTTATTCTATCAATTTAAATTTTCCTAAAATAATCACTTCAATCAATTTTTTTTTTATCTCAAATTTGGATTTTATATCCCAATTTCCCCCTTTTTCAATAGGTTTCCATACTTTAAGTATTCAACACTTCAACTAAATTTTCCCATCTAGTTTTCTAAATAAAATTTCCAATTTAGTTCATCCTCATTTTATATCTAATCCAATTCGTTATCTAAATAACAAATTCAACTATCTTGGTTCCAAATACATGTCCAAATTTCTAAACCTTTAATTACAATATAGTTCATAGCTTAAATATAACAATTTACATTTAACAGTTTCATACAGATTCTCGATTTTTTTTTTACATCATTATAATTTAGTCGTGAACACTCCCTTATTTGATTCAATATCATTTTAGTGCCCTTAAATTACATTTTACTCAATATTTCTTAAATTTTATTAAACGTGAAATATCTCATTCGATAAATTTTAAATTGATTTAAATAAATAAATCCTTATCTAAATACCATTTTAAATTAACCTAAATTTATCTCCCAATCTTAATTTCATCATTATTGCAAAATTTATCCGAAATAAAATTTACATAAATATTTATCATAATTTATGTATTTAGTCAATCTTGATTAAAACTAGATATAATTAACTCTATATTTATCATTACCCTTTATTTTAGAATTTTCACTTAATAAGACCATATATTTCTTATCATATGGTCAAGTGTTACGGGTATTATCATTTCAATCCGTACACTAAATGTATACGGGTGGATAGCATTTCAACCCGTAGTCCCAAATTTAATTAAATGGAAACCGCTTGGGTCTATCATTTCAACCCATTCCAATTCAAACCAAACATAACAAAGGGAACTTGCAGTGTGATGACAGGGATGGTGTCAAAGTAAATATACAAGCAATAACAACAATCAATAACAATTCAATAAATAAATCAAATAATCCCGAAATAATCATATTAATTCGCATTGTTATTTGTATAATTATTTCTAGAATCTACACTATCATTTCATGTAGATTATAGATTATTACATTTCAGTTTTTCACTTGTCGTCCCATTTCAAATTTCAGTTTAATACTACAACAATTAATCCAACTACGTTCAAAGATTTAAAGTATAATTTATCAATTTCTACGACAATTAATGGGTCAAATTTAACTAATCAATTTACATATGGCGGGGTCAGGTTTAAATAAATCTAGGTCCGTCATATAAATTCCGTTAAATTTGTAAACTATACTAACCCAAATTAAACTAGCAAACTAGTTATCACTTAACAAAATTAATAACATCCAATTTAAACAACAATCAGTCAACAATCAATTATCAACCAATCTGTATTATTATCACATAAATAACTAACCGATAATGGTGTCAGGTGTCATAGGTGAACAGATACAGATAATAGCAGTCATACAGTAAAACAACTAACAGCAGCATATTTCAATTGACGTTTCAATTGAAATCAAATTTAATAAATAAAGAACGTTAATCGTGAGTGATTGCTCACCTTTCGAGGCCAGAGAGAAAACAACGGGATGAGTTACGGATCACAACACGGATCTCAAAGGAAAGCACGATGGACTCGAGTTCGATCGACAAGCTGATAAGGGAAGTGATGGGAACGAATCAGAACTAGATCGATAAAGATAATTGTTATAAAAGAATTTGTATGTATATAACATATATTCAAAATCATATTCTGATTTCAAACATTTATAAATAAAATATGCATACTTGTATTTCAAAACTCATTGTTTTAAATAACTAACGCATATACAATAAAATCAAACATATATGCAATATATATGTTGAAATAATACTTATTAAAAATATAAAATACTTATATATACTGTATCTTCATTGCAACATATCAACTGCCGCTTATATAAACTTTTAAACTTTATATATCTTATAAAATATAAACTGTATAGGCTTATATAACTAAATAAAGTTAATATTATAAAAATACTATATATACTTAAACCTGCGCATGTTGATACTATATGTATAAACCTTTTTGTAAACAAAAATGTCGACCCAAGTTTTCAAAAATTCAGCAACCTATTTATAAATGTTATTCCAAAGGTCTGTTTTAATATATTAATATACACCTAAGTAAAAATCCTAAACATATATAAAATCTTACTTAAATATCATCAATAACAGCAAACACCACCATGCTTATTCACTATATAATAACTCATACTTTCAGTTTCTTACTTAAAAAAACGTTGTAGGTGATCCCATAATATAAACACTATAATCTAATATTTTTTTTACTATAAGTCATCTACTCAGTATAGCCTAGTATGGACATTATTATATTATAAAATATGTGTATAAAATAAAACCTGATATTTTTACCATATATTGTAAACACTCATATATATAATTACAACTGATAACACATGTTATACCCTCCTATAGAACCTATTATATATAGTACTGGGATACTATTTTAAAATATATAGATATAGTTATTAAACTGTAGAAACAATATATAAAGTACTTAATGCTCTTATGTAAACAAAAATCTTTAACAGATGTATATATAACAGAGCATTTACAGATCTTACAATTGTTTACTTTTAAAGTATAATATATATATATATTGTCCTATTAACTTAATACTAATGTAAATCATGCTCACACGCTAAAGTGACTTTATACTTTATAACTTGAAAATGAAATAAACTTATAAACATATAATGGACTCAACTATATAAATATACTCTCATATACACTCACTAGCAGATAATATGAATATATATATACAACTTGTGCCCACACCCGTGCAACCGTATATTTTTGTGATAAATTTGGAAAACTGGATATGTATAGTGTAAATATAACATATAAATTCCATAGCAACCCACTTAATACACAAATAAATTTGTATTATATGAAACTATATACATTTTCAAGAAATCTTAAATTTATATATATATAACCCATATAAACTCATTACTTCCATATATAAACTGCATAAATATTGATAACTATCCCATCAATATAACTTATATAACTATTATATAACTTACATATGATTTATACTTGCATAAACTGATTCTATAATACTGAACAACATCAGCTAACCCAAAACTTAAAATATACCATATTCTATTCATACCTTAAACGCAAATATCAAATGAAAGAAGCTCGACCATCCGGGATGAGGGAGGCGAATGAGGTGAAAGTTGGAAGGCTAACGGCGGGACGATGGTGGAGGCTGCGGCACATGCAACACTGGCCGAAGGGGAAAGGGAAAATGTTGGCTCGCTGTGAAGGCTCGGGTCGGAGCACGCGGGGTGCGGTTGAGCAAATAGATGATGGGGAAGGCTCGGCAAAAATACTGGAACGAGAGAAATTTATAGAGGAGGAGGATGATAGAAACTGGGAGTGCGGCCGGAGTAGGGATGTTCGTTGAAGGGGAGGCTGCGCGTGTGGGACTGGTGCCGTCCAGTGGGTAGGCTACGGTGCGGGTGGAGGCTGCTCACATGGAGTTGGATCTGGTCGGTGATGACGTAGGTGGAGGGAATGGCTCGGCGAGAGGGGAAGGTTGTGGATTTGGATAGGAAGAGGAAAAAATAAATAAATAAATAAAGAGAGGAGCCATGTGCAAATTTTTGGAACTGGAGTTGGAAAATGAAACAGAGCAGAGGAGGAAACAAGGCTTCAGATCTTCCATTTATAATTTCACAGAAGAATATGAAGAGCAAGATAAAGGAAGGCAAAAGTTTTCTTTTTTTTCAAAGCAACGTAGAACAAATGAATAGCCACACAAATAAGAAGAGGAGAGAACGCAACGAAAGGAAAAAAAGTTAATAAAGGCAAATAATAATAATAATAAAAGAAAAAAAACATGAACCGTTGGAATAGAAAAGGTGAAGCACAAATTCAGGGTATAATATGATAGCAAAACAGCTGTTTAAATTATTTTTAACGGTTGGAACATTGAATGATCAAAGGAAACGAGAAGCTAAATGTAAGCTTCTGCAGATATATTAGGCAGGGTACAGAAAACGTACGAAAAACGGAAAGAAAAGGAAATGGAAACCGTTTCAATTTGATTTGGCTGAAATATTTAAAGCAATTTATTGCGGATTAGACAGCACGTTTCCTACTTGCAATG
The DNA here is from genome assembly GCA_030765085.1 of Allium cepa. Taxonomy (NCBI): domain Eukaryota; kingdom Viridiplantae; phylum Streptophyta; class Magnoliopsida; order Asparagales; family Amaryllidaceae; genus Allium; species Allium cepa. Next base: position 106,006,353 of record CM060941.1, on the reverse strand, counting down.
TAAAGAAAAAAAAAGTCACCGTTTAGGTTAAGGGTACTTTTACAACGGACAGTTATTACTTCCGTCGCGTACCAGATTCCAAAATATAAAAATAAATACACTATTGAGATCAGCACGACGAGGCGATCACAACGGTATACAGATAACAGTGGTACGATCATCCGATCAAAAGTCGATGATCGGTACCAAAATGCTACTAATTTCAGAAATAAGGTAAATGGAGCAGTAGACGTCCGAATTTGGAAAAACAAAAGATGACGTCTCACTCAGAAGAGGATTTAGAAATTTTCTATAGAAAAATATGTAGGCTTGAAAATAAATTTATTGTCAGCAATTATTAGCTAGCTTGACATTTAATAGAATTTCACAATGAAATAAACTTTGATAAATTTAATTGAAAATTTACCATTTGCTATATTTAATTATATGTAATCCAAATATTAACTTTTTATTCGCAAATTAATTTATTTAAAATTTCACCAAAATCCAATTAAATACGTTAACTGAAACCATTTAAAAATTTATAGAATTTTATGGGTCGTTACACTCTCCCCCACTCAAAACTTTTCGTCCCCGAAAAGGAAGGAGGTGGGAGAATAGAGCAACAAGGAATAAAGTAAACTGAAAGTCAAGGGTAAATAATTAATTTAAAACTATATAAATTTTACTTGGAATATTCATTTGAAACTTCATTTGCAATTTAATTTTCTTTAATATTTAATACTTTTCAAACTCCTTTTGAAAAAATTATTTACATTATTATTTATATTTACAAAGATTATTGAAAATATTAAATCCAAAATTTATGAAATTCTTAATTTAACTCAAGATACCTTTCAAATATTATTATTAGATCACAAATCATTTTTTTTAAATATGTTTTGTTTTAGATAAATAACTTCTAAAATATTTATAACACTAAAGTTTCTATTAAACCATGTAGTATATAATTAAACAATATTTTAAAGGATATATCCAACAAGGAAGGAAGGTAGATTTGGAAAACAGAATCAAGGTGAATAACTAAACTGAGCAGATGAGGTAGATTCAAAAGAATAGAATCGGGCACGAATAATTTATTTCAAACCATAAGAATTTAAATTTCAAATATTTATTCAAAATTTCTTTGTTGGGAAAAATACTTTTATAATAAAATACCTTTATAAATAAAATATTTTTATATCGAAACCAATTTTTCTTTCGAAAATACTTTTATAACTAAATGTTTTAACAAGTTTATCCTCGTTCTTGCAGACTCTGGCCATGCGTTGATCAGGCGCAAAGCTATAATTCTTCAAGTACTTAGTAGACTTGTTTCAACATCCAGTGAAAATACTTGAAAACCTTTAAAACAGATATGGAAAGTACGATCCAAACAAACAATCAAACCAAAACCTTTGTCCGATCATGGTTCGCAGATACACAATGGTTACGCCTGGGTCCCCCAGGAAACAATCCATATCCGTAAGCTTTCACAGCCCTGCGAGTTACGCCATGATGACTAGTAGGGTGCAGGATACACAATGGTTACGCCTGGTTCCCCCAGGAAACAATCCGTACCCCCAGGCAAGACTCAGCCAGGCACTTGCGCTACTATTCGCGACCTACACAGATTGCAGGATACACAATGATTACGCCTGGTTCCCCCAGGAAACAATCCGTACCCCCAGGCAAGACTCAGCCAGGCAATTGCGCTGTGCATTCACGAGAGAAAAAGAAACCGTGGGACACGTCACGGTGGGAACACTCGAGTATTACATCCGGAAAACCAAAATCAGAGAGAATAATATCGATAGAATGAATCCACGCTGTGGCCACAAAGCGGATATCAAGCAGAAGGCACTTTCCATATCTTTACTTGGAAAATATATATTATATAGTACCTTTTCAAATCACTTTTAAATATTGTACTTATATATAGTCCATATATATAGGATTCTATTTATCCCAAATCGAATACTTTCCAAATCAATAGTAGATCAAATCATACTTATATAGACTTCGATTATATAAAATCTCTTTCCAAATTGAGTACCTTTCAAATCAATAGATTTCAAATCGACTTCATGCTTATACAAATCCATTTTATATAAGTTCGACCACTCCCAAATCAAGTGCTTAATAATATAAGGTTCTCAGTCTCAAATCATTTCAATATCAATTCAGTTTCAAAATCATATATGATTTTACCAAATTTTCTTCCAAATTAGATATCTTAATTTCAAAGTTCCCGAATAATAGGTTTAGAAAATTATCCAAGTTTCCAGATTAAATAATTCAAGTTGAACAATTCATTTCCAAAATCATCATATAAGTACTGGTTTTAATTCCAGTTTAATTTCAAAACCAATTATTTTTCTCAAAATCAATTATCCTCAAAATGGTTCCAAATTTATCCTTATCCCTTTAAAACCTTTAAAGTATTTATTTCCATTTGAAATATCCAATTTACCCTTCCGAAAACCATTATTCAAACTATTAACATTTTAAAACTAAATTCCATATTAGTATAATTTAAAATATTCATATTCTCTTATTTAACAAAAGGCTTCAAACTTAAACATACCAGGCTCAACTTATATGTTTTATCAAATGTTTATACTCTTCGGAAATTTTTTTTTTTTTTTTTAGCTTTAAAACCTAAACCTTGATTTGGAAGTGCTCGAACCTTCAAAATAGTTGGTGCAATCAAATTTCAAATCCAAGAGTTGGAAATCAAAATTTTTTTTTTTATAAGTAGGGTTATTCTAAGTCAAATCGAAACTCGAGGATTGAACACCGGCATATTTTAAATCGTTTCAAATATATACATATATCTTTCGAAAATATCAAATTACCTTGGAATTTGAAATCAAAACGGTTTTACAAAATCACTTGCATAGCGAAGCTATCAAAGTGTCCTCTCCCCCACTCTGAAACTCGAAAATCAATGTCGATGATGCGTGCACTCATCACCGAAATAATTCTCCAGCGACATAAGTGAGTTCTAGACTTCTATTTTCTTGAAAGCTTCTTTGAAATTTCTTCAAACTTATTGGAACTCATTTGAACTCATTGGAACATTTCTTAATGGGAAAATACTCTTAAATCGTATTATTTATATATAATTTCCAAAATCAAAAACCCAATTTCAATACCGGAATTCCATTCTCGAATTTCAAATTTAACTCTACGGTTATAAATCATTTTTATATAAATCAATTTCTTATGAATTTTCAAAATTTTTATATATATAGAATAAAATCATAGTTATCAAAATAATAATTTCGATATATAAAACAGTTTTAAGAATACAAACCTACCCGATTTCCAAAGGATGATTCAAGAATGGATTTCGGAACAAAGATAGAGATTTGAATTAGAGGAACTGTACACAATAGACTCCTGATTCGAAGATAGGCTCAAACCCAAATGAGGAAATCAATTTACAAAATAGAAGATGGATATACTTCTATAAATCGCGGGCGGCCTTAACCGGGTCAACCGTGACTTCGGGGATATGCTCGATGCGGAATTCCCAAGGCAAATCAACATTCGAACTCCAGAGATAGAATTCAGCATACCAAGATAAAGCAGCATCGTAAACCGAGGGTACAACGATCTTCGGTGAATCAATGCCAATGGAAAAAGGAGTTTCATCCCTTTTTCTAATTTATTTAGTGGAGCTATGGGGTACTCCAGAATCGAACGAATATAAATGGGAAGAGACAAACATGAATTTCAGAACCGAGGGGACATTCCAAAATTCAAAGGAAGACGAGTCAAAAAGGAAGAGATTCAACTCGAATGAAAGTGTTTCTGTAAATAAATTTACCATATATGATAAGCTTTGCCTAGAGCCAAAGCTCTGATACCAGCTGTAACGACCCGCTATTTTGGACCATTCAAATCGACACTAAAACCGTACATGTCCGACTTGAATAATTCAAAATACCGAATTGTTAATTTAATTTGGCAAAACTTAAAATAAACAGTAAATAAATCAAACACAGATCACAGACATAGAGTAATATAATGCAGCGGAATAGAAAAATAGTAGTTCATGAAGCTACTATATACATCAGAGTTTAAAATAAAATACATCAGAATCTCTTGAATACAGAAAAGTCTTCAGTACGAGCCGATGACTTCTCTAAACCAGTCAACTAGAAAACTGAAAGCTGAAACGATAGTTGGATCTCCAAATGAAGCTCCAATCTCCAAAGGCGAGTCTCAAATGCTGTATTTCTCGGTCTGACCCGAGCGTAAAGCAAAACACAAAACACTCGAGTCAGGATTTACATTCTTATATCAATAAATTCAACTCAAATGAAATATCAATTGAAATACAATATAACTTAAAGGATGTTTGGGATGTCCATCCTCTAAGGGTCCATAGAACTATCTACAGGGTAGAAATATACACTATTACACCGTAGTCATTCCCTTAATCTAAACTTCAACCCAAATGTCAAATTTACTTCGAATAATTTTATTTCCCAAATAGTATTTATATATTAAATGCCATATATGGTAAAGCACTTTCAATTTCCTTAACTTAACATATAGTTTCACATCAATCCAGCCTTCCCATTCAAATCAAATTCAATCTCATTTATCACTTTATTCTATCAATTTAAATTTTCCTAAAATAATCACTTCAATCAATTTTTTTTTTATCTCAAATTTGGATTTTATATCCCAATTTCCCCCTTTTTCAATAGGTTTCCATACTTTAAGTATTCAACACTTCAACTAAATTTTCCCATCTAGTTTTCTAAATAAAATTTCCAATTTAGTTCATCCTCATTTTATATCTAATCCAATTCGTTATCTAAATAACAAATTCAACTATCTTGGTTCCAAATACATGTCCAAATTTCTAAACCTTTAATTACAATATAGTTCATAGCTTAAATATAACAATTTACATTTAACAATTTCATACAGATTCTCGATTTTTTTTTTTACATCATTATAATTTAGTCGTGAACACTCCCTTATTTGATTCAATATCATTTTAGTGCCCTTAAATTACATTTTACTCAATATTTCTTAAATTTTATTAAACGTGAAATATCTCATTCGATAAATTTTAAATTGATTTAAATAAATAAATCCTTATCTAAATACCATTTTAAATTAACCTAAATTTATCTCCCAATCTTAATTTCATCATTATTGCAAAATTTATCCGAAATAAAATTTACATAAATATTTATCATAATTTATGTATTTAGTCAATCTTGATTAAAACTAGATATAATTAACTCTATATTTATCATTACCCTTTATTTTAGAATTTTCACTTAATAAGACCATATATTTCTTATCATATGGTCAAGTGTTACGGGTATTATCATTTCAATCCGTACACTAAATGTATACGGGTGGATAGCATTTCAACCCGTAGTCCCAAATTTAATTAAATGGAAACCGCTTGGGTCTATCATTTCAACCCATTCCAATTCAAACCAAACATAACAAAGGGAACTTGCAGTGTGATGACAGGGATGGTGTCAAAGTAAATATACAAGCAATAACAACAATCAATAACAATTCAATAAATAAATCAAATAATCCCGAAATAATCATATTAATTCGCATTGTTATTTGTATAATTATTTCTAGAATCTACACTATCATTTCATGTAGATTATAGATTATTACATTTCAGTTTTTCACTTGTCGTCCCATTTCAAATTTCAGTTTAATACTACAACAATTAATCCAACTACGTTCAAAGATTTAAAGTATAATTTATCAATTTCTACGACAATTAATGGGTCAAATTTAACTAATCAATTTACATATGGCGGGGTCAGGTTTAAATAAATCTAGGTCCGTCATATAAATTCCGTTAAATTTGTAAACTATACTAACCCAAATTAAACTAGCAAACTAGTTATCACTTAACAAAATTAATAACATCCAATTTAAACAACAATCAGTCAACAATCAATTATCAACCAATCTGTATTATTATCACATAAATAACTAACCGATAATGGTGTCAGGTGTCATAGGTGAACAGATACAGATAATAGCAGTCATACAGTAAAACAACTAACAGCAGCATATTTCAATTGACGTTTCAATTGAAATCAAATTTAATAAATAAAGAACGTTAATCGTGAGTGATTGCTCACCTTTCGAGGCCAGAGAGAAAACAACGGGATGAGTTACGGATCACAACACGGATCTCAAAGGAAAGCACGATGGACTCGAGTTCGATCGACAAGCTGATAAGGGAAGTGATGGGAACGAATCAGAACTAGATCGATAAAGATAATTGTTATAAAAGAATTTGTATGTATATAACATATATTCAAAATCATATTCTGATTTCAAACATTTATAAATAAAATATGCATACTTGTATTTCAAAACTCATTGTTTTAAATAACTAACGCATATACAATAAAATCAAACATATATGCAATATATATGTTGAAATAATACTTATTAAAAATATAAAATACTTATATATACTGTATCTTCATTGCAACATATCAACTGCCGCTTATATAAACTTTTAAACTTTATATATCTTATAAAATATAAACTGTATAGGCTTATATAACTAAATAAAGTTAATATTATAAAAATACTATATATACTTAAACCTGCGCATGTTGATACTATATGTATAAACCTTTTTGTAAACAAAAATGTCGACCCAAGTTTTCAAAAATTCAGCAACCTATTTATAAATGTTATTCCAAAGGTCTGTTTTAATATATTAATATACACCTAAGTAAAAATCCTAAACATATATAAAATCTTACTTAAATATCATCAATAACAGCAAACACCACCATGCTTATTCACTATATAATAACTCATACTTTCAGTTTCTTACTTAAAAAAACGTTGTAGGTGATCCCATAATATAAACACTATAATCTAATATTTTTTTTTACTATAAGTCATCTACTCAGTATAGCCTAGTATGGACATTATTATATTATAAAATATGTGTATAAAATAAAACCTGATATTTTTACCATATATTGTAAACACTCATATATATAATTACAACTGATAACACATGTTATACCCTCCTATAGAACCTATTATATATAGTACTGGGATACTATTTTAAAATATATAGATATAGTTATTAAACTGTAGAAACAATATATAAAGTACTTAATGCTCTTATGTAAACAAAAATCTTTAACAGATGTATATATAACAGAGCATTTACAGATCTTACAATTGTTTACTTTTAAAGTATAATATATATATATATATTGTCCTATTAACTTAATACTAATGTAAATCATGCTCACACGCTAAAGTGACTTTATACTTTATAACTTGAAAATGAAATAAACTTATAAACATATAATGGACTCAACTATATAAATATACTCTCATATACACTCACTAGCAGATAATATGAATATATATATACAACTTGTGCCCACACCCGTGCAACCGTATATTTTTGTGATAAATTTGGAAAACTGGATATGTATAGTGTAAATATAACATATAAATTCCATAGAAACCCACTTAATACACAAATAAATTTGTATTATATGAAACTATATACATTTTCAAGAAATCTTAAATTTATATATATATAACCCATATAAACTCATTACTTCCATATATAAACTGCATAAATATTGATAACTATCCCATCAATATAACTTATATAACTATTATATAACTTACATATGATTTATACTTGCATAAACTGATTCTATAATACTGAACAACATCAGCTAACCCAAAACTTAAAATATACCATATTCTATTCATACCTTAAACGCAAATATCAAACGAAAGAAGCTCGACCATCCGGGATGAGGGAGGCGAATGAGGTGAAAGTTGGAAGGCTAACGGCGGGACGATGGTGGAGGCTGCGGCACATGCAACACTGGCCGAAGGGGAAAGGGAAAATGTTGGCTCGCTGTGAAGGCTCGGGTCGGAGCACGCGGGGTGCGGTTGAGCAAATAGATGATGGGGAAGGCTCGGCAAAAATACTGGAACGAGAGAAATTTATAGAGGAGGAGGATGATAGAAACTGGGAGTGCGGCCGGAGTAGGGATGTTCGTTGAAGGGGAGGCTGCGCGTGTGGGACTGGTGCCGTCCAGTGGGTAGGCTACGGTGCGGGTGGAGGCTGCTCACATGGAGTTGGATCTGGTCGGTGATGACGTAGGTGGAGGGAATGGCTCGGCGAGAGGGGAAGGTTGTGGATTTGGATAGGAAGAGGAAAAAATAAATAAATAAATAAAGAGAGGAGCCATGTGCAAATTTTTGGAACTGGAGTTGGAAAATGAAACAGAGCAGAGGAGGAAACAAGGCTTCAGATCTTCCATTTATAATTTCACAGAAGAATATGAAGAGCAAGATAAAGGAAGGCAAAAGTTTTCTTTTTTTTCAAAGCAACGTAGAACAAATGAATAGCCACACAAATAAGAAGAGGAGAGAACGCAACGAAAGGAAAAAAAGTTAATAAAGGCAAATAATAATAATAATAAAAGAAAAAAAACATGAACCGTTGGAATAGAAAAGGTGAAGCACAAATTCAGGGTATAATATGATAGCAAAACAGCTGTTTAAATTATTTTTAACGGTTGGAACATTGAATGATCAAAGGAAACGAGAAGCTAAATGTAAGCTTCTGCAGATATATTAGGCAGGGTACAGAAAACGTACGAAAAACGGAAAGAAAAGGAAATGGAAACCGTTTCAATTTGATTTGGCTGAAATATTTAAAGCAATTTATTGCGGATTAGACAGCACGTTTCCTACTTGCAATGTAAAGAAAAAAAAGTCACCGTTTAGGTTAAGGGTACTTTTACAACGGACAGTTATTACTTCCGTCGCGTACCAGATTCCAAAATATAAAAATAAATACACTATTGAGATCAGCACGACGAGGCGATCACAACGGTATACAGATAACAGTGGTACGATCATCCGATCAAAAGTCGATGATCGGTACCAAAATGCTACTAATTTCAGAAATAAGGTAAATGGAGCAGTAGACGTCCGAATTTGGAAAAACAAAAGATGACGTCTCACTCAGAAGAGGATTTAGAAATTTTCTATAGAAAAATATGTAGGCTTGAAAATAAATTTATTGTCAGCAATTATTAGCTAGCTTGACATTTAATAGAATTTCACAATGAAATAAACTTTGATAAATTTAATTGAAAATTTACCATTTGCTATATTTAATTATATGTAATCCAAATATTAACTTTTTATTCGCAAATTAATTTATTTAAAATTTCACCAAAATCCAATTAAATACGTTAACTGAAACCATTTAAAAATTTATAGAATTTTATGGGTCGTTACAGACCATCAACTTTATCTTCTGCTTTTAGCATTGCATTATAGTCTCCCATTGTGAACCATGGACCGCCTATTTGTTTTGATATATTTGTAATTTGTTTCCAAAGGCCTGAACGTTTTGATGCAAAGTTATTGGCATAGATGAAAGTAATATTAATTGTCAAACCTCCAATGTTGGTAGCTTTTACTGTTATTTGCTGATCATCCTTGCTTGTCAGATTACATGACCATAAATCATTACACCAGACAACTAAAATCCTACCTTTGCAAGTAGTTGTATTATTATGATATATACTTCAGTTTGTCCCCAAAGTAAAATGAAAATTATCTATGTTATCATTATTCATTTTATTCTCAAGCAAACCAAGTAATGATGGTTTATATTTATTTCTTAAATTAAAGAGGTCTAATTGTCTTTCATCACTATTAAGACCTCCAACATTACAACAAATAATTATCATTGGGAGGGTTGCGTTTTTCAATTCTGTCCAAATATAAATAAATTTTAGAACTTGAAAAAGAATACTATTAGAACTATTTGCAATATCATTAAAACACTTTCGTTCCTTTCATTCCATAGAATCTAGCAGAAAGCAAAATTAGGTAAGATAAAATTTTATTTTGAGTCATCATTTGAAAGATCTTCATTCAACTTTTTCCAAAAATAAAACTGATTTCTAATATATTCTAAACAAAATCAATCGATATGCAAATGCACCAAATATTTAGTCCATATATAAAAATCTACATCACCATCACCGAAGAGATAAATATAGCATTCAAAAATTTCACCACAGAACAAACATTTCTCCAACACCATCAGTCCTTTCTTCTCATATCCATTGTATTAAGCTTGTAATGAATAATAGACCATATGAGAATCTTCACTTTTATTGGTACATTTTTAACTTTCCACATATTTTTGTAACCAACAAATTTTCTGTCCGAAAATTAACAAACTTATACATATTTCTTACTGTGTACTCCTTCTCGTTATCAGACTGTTAGATAAACTCACCACTGTCATCTTTTAAACTGTATTCATCTAGAAATTGAGTGAGACTCATAAGTTAAAAAAAGCTCTTTCTTTTATTATTCGATTAAAAGATAATTTCTATCTAAAATCATTAGCATTCCAATCATACATTTTACCAACAGAACTATATTTATCCACAACTAGTTCATACAGAGCATCAAATTCAATTGCCAATGACATTGAAATCAACCATCCATCATGCCAAAAAGAGATTCTACAACCATCATTAACCACCAATTTAAAACCAATTTTAAACAGCGGAGAAAAACTCAAAATCTCATTCCAAAATCTGGAGCATCTTCTGCCATCAACATGCCATGAGAAAAAATTATTATATTGCGCAGATAATATTTAATATTTCCAAAGAGAAGACAATGAACTAACCATATCGCATAATCACTTACAAAGTAATGAAGTATTCATATCATCTAAATTTAGCACTTCCAAATCTTCCTGATATACTGATTTGCACACTTGATCCTAAGCAATCAGACAATATAAAGTTTTAGTCTCCTTCTTTCAAGTTCAAAAGAAATTCTTTCTAATTGAGTCAATCTTTTTAATAATCAAGAAAGGACATTTATAAAATGAAAACCAATACAGTGGAATAGAAGATAAGACTGAATTAACCAAAACAAGTCTACCAGCTTTTGATAATAAACTATCTTTCCATCTAGCAAATATTGTTTTAACTTTATTAATTAACATATATCAATCATCTTTGTGCAGTCTACCTGGTCTGATGTTGAATTCTAAATAAGAAAGAGGAAATTCTCCGACATTACAATTAAGCATATTAGCAACTAAATTTGCATCATCATTATCCTTCCCTAAAACCATAACAAAACTCTTATGAAAGTTAATTTGCAATCCCGAAAGACTTTCAAAAGCATACAAAATGAATTTCAAAGCTGCTACATACTTACAACTGGAATCACTAAAGATAATTGTATCATCTGCATAATGCAAAGAGCTAATATCTTCCTTCATGAACTCTTCCTCAAAACTTTTAATCAATCCTTTGTTACAACTAACTTTCAATATCTGTGTAAATACATCTGCAGCTAAATCAAACGACAAAGGAGAAAGAGGATCATCTTGTCTCAACCCTCTTTTAGAGCTAATAGTTTTTCCAGCTACATTATTAACAAAAGTATTAGACTTACTTGATTAAAGAATTTTCGAAATCCAAGAAATCCATATCTCACTAAAACCTCTGGCTCTAAATAAGTCAATTACGAATCTCCAATCTAATGTATCAAAAGCCTTAGCAAAATCAAACTTAAGAATAGTACATAAAATAGAATTCCTGGTACAGAATAAAACAACTTTCTAAACAAGTACAACTCCCTCCAATATAGATCTACCTTTTATAAAAGCAGTTTGTGCCTTATCAATTAACAAATTCACCCTATTCTTTAATCAATTAGCAAGTACTTTAGTAATCAATTTAAAAGTACTATTTAATAAACTAATAGGTCTAAAGTCAGCAAAACTTAAATCACCTTCTTTTTTTGGGATAAGAACCACATTCGCATAGCTTAGTTTTTCCAAATTTAGATTCCCCGCTTCAAAACTTTCAAAAAGACTTATAATATCACCCTTCATCCAACTCCAGTATTTTTTAAAGAAAAAAATTTGGGAACCCATCTGGCCTCGGAGCCTTGTTACAAGGCATTTCATTCAAAGCACAAAAAACTTATTCTTTTGTAAAATTACCATCGAAATCTAAAATATCAACATTATTAGGGTAAAGCAATTTTCAATCAAAATCAACTCTTTTTTCTCTACGTCTTCCAAAAATTCTCTTATAATAGTCATTAAAAGCTCTATTCAGTTCATCTTACTTACTAATCTCAGTATCACCACACATAACACTACAAATCATATTAGTTCTCCTTCTCCCATTAGAAACTCTATGAAAATATCATGTATTTTTATCCCTTGTCTTAAACCACTGAATTCTCGATCTTTATCTCCAAAAAATTTCCTCCTGATCTATTACCTTTATTAGCTCATCTTCCTTCATTTTAAGCGAAAAGTTCTCACTCTCACACAGACTTTTTGTTTCAGCCTTAATATTAAGCTCAAGAATTTCATTCATCAGTTTTTCCTTCTTCAACTTTATGTCACCAAAGACTTCTTTATTCCATCTCTTAAGAGATTTTCTCAAATATTTCAATTTCTTACTAAAGATATTAGCAGTTTCTCCTGCTTTCCAATATTCATTCCATTTCCTCTTCACCTTGTCATCAAAACCCTCCTTGAGACACCACATTTTCTCAAATTTAAAAAGAGGTTTTCTAGAAGTTTTCTCTCCAAAGTCAAATACAATAGGACACCGATCTAAATTATTGATGATAAAACTCTTTGATATTATAAAGGATGTATATCTTCAAATTCAGGATTTATAAAGAATCTGTCAAGTTTCACTAAAGTTGGGTTTCTCTACCACTACTCCAAGTTTATTTTCTGTTAGTAAGAGGAAGATCAATCAGAATATACTCTCTAACAAAATCTCCAAAATCTTCAACATTATCTACATAATCCTTCATTCTCTTATTTCTCTCATCAATGAATCTGGTTGTATTAAAATCACCCCCTATTATCCAAGGACCTTTAATTAAATTTTTTAAAACAGTACAATCTTTCCATAGCTTCTTCCTCTCAATTCTAGTATTAAGACCATATACACCTGCGAAAAAATATAAAATTCTATTCAGATTACACTTAAGCGTCAAATGTAAGAAAAAATCATTCTTCACTTCTTGCATTAGAGTATATTTTCCACAATTCCATCCAATGAAGATTCCTCCAGCACTACCATCAACCACAATGAAATGCCAACCATCCAACATAACACCACCCAAACATAAAAGTAATTTATCATCAAGATAGTTGATTTTTGTTTCTTGAAACAAACAATATCAGGTTTAATGATTTTGATAACGTTTCTTATTCTTAAGCATTTTGCTTCATTACCCAAACCTCTAACATTCCATGAACATATTATCATTTTTTAAAATAAAGCCCAAGCATTTCGCAATTTCATAATATTGATCATGAGTTAAACTGTTAAGAATAGTAAGGATGAAAGCACTACCTTCCAAGGGATGATCAGCTTCCATTCTTCTTGCACTTCTTCTTAATACAGTAAATCCCACCTGCAACTTACCAGTATTCTACTTTTTGCATGTCATTTTTGGACTCTAACGAGCATTCTCTAGAATCTAAAATACCACTATTTGTTTGCCTTTATCATCTTCTTTGACAACACCTTCAACTTCCATATCCAAGTTATGACTAAAATTCTCCTCTACCTTATTACTACTAGATTCAGAATTCAATACATTTTTATCTTCACTGCTTGAAGTAATATCAATAGGACTATCAATATCACATTCTTGCATTTGATTATTACTTTTCATCCTCCAAATTTTAAGACCACCATCAACATCTTTCTCAAAAACAATCTTCTTAAAACTTTTTGCATCCAGCATAAATTTTGGATCACCCATATAACTTCTAAGAGGAATTTCATAGTAATATTCATTAACGAAAAGCTTTATTAGCGAAGGGATTTCACAAGGGTCGGTTACTTCAATTTTAGCCTTTAAAGAAGTAAAGTCGGCTGAGCTCATCAGATCTTTTTGAAGACTCTTAACTACACTAACTTTAGCCAGAATGCAACTTACCATATCAAAGCTTCTAGAAGCAAAAGGAACGCTCTTGAGGACAATCCAAATCCTTACTCTTCTTCCAACCCAAGTACTACCTAGCTATAAATTCCATTTACGTAACCCAAGAATTCCATTCTCACATATAATCGATCCAACATTATCACTGCTGAAATAATTCTGAGGAAATTTTACCACAAAATTTTTATCTAGCTTCTTGACCTCCCATTTACAGATTCGATGAGTAAGCGTTATATATTTCTTGCCAATATGATGTTCAAAATCTTAAAGAGAGAAAGCCCCTCTTACAATTGATACTACCATACAAGAACTTGCTCTGTTAACTTCTCTGTCCATAGCAGCAGAGGAACGAAAAATTTCATTGCCCTTTTCCTCCTCCATAGAAGACTTTTTCCAAACCCAAGAATTACATCCTTTATGTTCTGTACGGTTGCATTTGAAGCAAATTATTGGATCTTTGCAACTTTTAGCCCAATGATCTTTCAAACCGCACCGAAAACGCCTATTGTTTGATTTAACATTCCGTTTCGGGTTAAGAAGATGTGAAAGTGCATTTCTCTCTATAAGAATAGTGCGTTCTGTGGTGTGAATAGGGAGAGAAGAGATATCATAATTGAGGTTTTGAATAAGAGGACATTTGCATTTTTTTAGTAAAATAAGAGGTCTTTGTTCATAAAATCTTTGCAATGATGGTTCTTGGAAAATGTAACACTTGTATTGTGTTTCATGTTCAAATTTTTAAGCAGAATTTATTTATAACTAGAAAGATTTGTCATGTGAGAAAGCGAAGGGAAGGAAGATGCGTCAAGGACGCCATTAGAGCATACGAACGCCACTTTTTCAAATCTTCATTAAAAAAAACTTTTTATAAACTTTGTTAATTGTTATATACCTTAGCTAAGCTTATAAATTTATTTAACTTTTATAAAATTTTGTTCACATTTAAAAAAATATCTAATTTTTGTAGTACTTGGTTAACTAACTTAAATTTACATAAAATCTAGCTAATTTTTACAAGTTTATTTAAGTTTTATAAAACTTAGTTAATTTTTTGAAAATTGTATAACTTTTATAAATTTTATTAACTAATTAGTTACTTTTTTAAAACTTTTAGTATACTTCGTTAAATTTATAAAACTTGATTATTTTTTGTAAGCTTAATTATATTTTTACAAATAATTAATTTAAAGTTTGTAAAATTAAGTTAATTTTTATAAATGTGTTTACTTTCTATAAGATTTTCTATAAAATTTGTGAACTCGATTCATTTTGTTAAAGTGTCTATTTTTAAGAAATTAAAATATAAATAAGAGATTTAACTTAGTTTGTAGGTTAAACAAGGAGTTCTTATATGATATAAAAATAAAAGAACAATTTTTATTCCACACCAGTAGATAAAAATATAATACAAATAAAAATTTACACAATCCTTTGAATTTCGCTACTAGATACAGAGCTAGTCGTCTGAGCATCACAAGCTTGTTCAGTAGCAATATGCCAATACCAATAGTCAACCTGACATTTCCTCTATTCAGTATGCTCGTAACAAATATATATGAACGTCGACGCCATTTTCTCTGTCCAATCGACAATATGACGAGTGTAGCTAGAAAATTCATGAATGAACATTTTGTAAAAAAATTAATGAAAATTTGAAAAAAAATAGAGGAGGTAGATAATAATACATAAAATATGAATACGAAATAATATATCTTAAAATTAATAGATAATCATAAAAAATTAATGTAACTTTTGGATTTTAGGTTGTTTGTATGGTAGATGGAAGGTTGAAGAAGGGTAATTTATAATAAAATATAGCAACCGTTTGCCAAAGACTATGAAATTTGACGCATCCGATATTAATCGTTGGATTTCAAGGGACTGGCTTAAACGGACTCTGACTACCAACCTTTTCGGACGATTCAAGCCGACAATAAAACACACTTGTCTTACTCAAAGCTGTAACACCCCATATTATAAAGAATAAATAGATTTTGTAGCCTGAAATAATCTAAAAATATTACATAATAATTATTTTAAATGGCAATTTATTTTAAAAATTGTTTGGAAAAATCGGTGCTCGAAATCAAAGAAATCACTCAAAACCCTCATTCAAATTCAATTAGAATTCAATTCAAATTTGAATTTCAAATTCATCAAAACATGGCTAGCCTATTGATAGGCATCAAGCCCTCAGAACATTTCAAAAAATCACAAAAACACGAAGTAAAAGTCAAAAGTCGGACGGAAAAAAGAACATAAAAACACTTGGGCAAAATAATACCCAGAGCATTAGGTAAGAGATAAGTATGTCGATATTTATAGTCTTTTTTTTCATCTCAAGTATTTGACATACTTTATTCCTATCTAATACACTACTGTGGTGGTCTCCCTGAACCAGCCCCATTCTCCGCGTCAGCAGACAGAATTACTAAGCAATTCTCTTTGTTAATGTGGGTCTCGGGTTGGGGCGTCACAACTTGGTATCAGAGCTCGATATTGTGAGATTGATACTAACCTTTGATAATTAATTATGATGTCTCAAAGTTGAACCCATGCAGTGTTTTGACTGTAAAAATCTGGGTAAAAACATGCTTCGAATCAAAGTTCAGCAGCATATTTTTATAAGCTATATAGATCGAAATGACCTAAAATTTAACATGCATAAAGATCAACAACAAGACTTTAAAGTGCACCAAGAATCATGCAAATTAGACAAAGTATGAAATAGTTATGATGTTTAAAATTCCACATCCCAACACAAGATGATGGAAAACCATGATAAGATTGCTCGATAAATTCTATGGTTTCCTGAGTGTGATTACTGGGATTAGTGCATTGGATTTTTACGAGCATTACATCATGATTTCGAAGGGTTCAAAATGGCAGATTATCAATGAGGTTTAACAAGAAAATAAGAGAAAAGAAAAAACTAAACACATAATCTCGTAGTGAAATAACAAAATATAATAATCAAATGAACAGTTCAAGAAGTTGTTTTACAATATAGATTTTATTTCAATTTTTACAATATAATCAGAGTACAATAAAAAACATACCAAAATAATGCATCGGAATAATGATAGTTTAGTGGAAATTAGCGAAAATGGCCTATAAGTCAGGCCCAATTATTTTCTAGGACACGAGTTCGACGGGTTTATTTTGCTGGACAAAAACATATGTCCGGTCATTTTTTCAAATTAAATTGATTTGCAAATTTCTTAATTCGATCAGGATCTTTATAATTTGATCATGCGAGGTTATTTTGTTGATTAATTCAGGCGATCTTTCTAATTTGATCAGGCGAGGATATTTTTTTTCTGATTACTTCAGGCGATTTTATCAATTTGGTCAGACGAGGTTATTTTTTTGATTACTTCAGGCAATTTTCTCAATTTGGTCAGGCGAGGGGATTATATCGAATTGATCTAGAGGTTTTCTCATGTTGTATTGGTTTCGTGCATGATTTGATATCTTTGGTGGAATAAGGTGTCAATTGGTGGACTAAGGTGATATTTGATATCGTTGGTGGAATAATGAGCTCTGAAAAATAATGTTCAAGAGATCAGTTAATGGATTGTGATGATGAAAGGTATTTTTTGAAGTATCTGTTTTGTTTGGTTACGATAATAATTCCTCAACTTGTGTTATTATGCTATGGTGTTAAGTAATAAATGAATTTGTATTTTTTTAAAAGCCATATACAAATAAGGTTGATTATTAGTTGTTGATTTCTTGTTTAGTTCTGACATTTCTTGTTGAAAATACTTCTCCCTTAATTCTTCGTGAATGTGTTAAATGGATGACATTGTAATTCTGAGTTCTGTAAAAGATAAATGTTTTTATATTTTTCTGAAAAGTGGGTTAAAAAAGGATTTTCCATGTAGTATGTTATGTAATTAGTTGTTAATTAAGATTAGTTGTTTTCAAATATATTTTTCATAAACATATTTATTTGTTTACATCTTTAATTGCAGGTGTTATTCATCTGTTGTGGTTGTGTTTGATTTTAATAAGAATTGTTTTAGTGCTCGTTTCGGATTTGATGCTTTTGTTTTTTGTGTTAGGAATAAGATTTATAAGGAGTGGAATAATTTTACTTCATTATGCTTCGATATTTTTATATTGGAGAATAGAAGACCACCTTTTTTGAAACAAGTAGTGATCTTCAAGCTGTATTATGCTTATCTTGGTTTGAAAATAAAGAATATTTGGTTTATTTTCTAAGGCTACAGAATAATTTCATGGATAATGTCAATGGTTAAAGTAGTAAATCTTATTCACTTATTATTGGAGAATCAAGTAGTAATAATGTTGGAGTATGCTGAGGATTTATAGTCTAGTTTTACACAAGAAAGAAATTTACATGAGCTGATGAAGAAGAATTCAAATTTGAAATTTTTTACTAGAGCTGGTCAACAATTTGATTTTGCTCTGGGATTTCGTCTAACAGTTAGTGCTTATTATTTAAAGAATGAGTTTAAAGTACAGTATATTAAAAATTGTAAGGAACGATTGACAGTTCGATGCGCTGTAGATGGTTGTCCTTTTAGTACTCATGCTTCTTGCAAATTAAAGAAATTGGACCAATTGTTTGTTAAAATATTCATTTAAGTCATTCTTGTGGTGGTGGATTTCGATCGGTTAGTAGTCCAACTATTAATAGTGATATTGTGAAAAGTTTGATTGTTAATTAAATTCGTGATGAGCCAAAAAGAAAAGCAAATGATATTATGAAAAGTTTTAGAAGAGATAATAATGTGGATTTGAGCTATTATTTTTCTTATAAGGGTAAGAAAATGGTTATGAATGATATTTATAGTGATGAAAAGAAATCTTATAATGATTCGGTTTGATATTTGAAGGCAAAAGAAAGAAATAATCCAAATAGTTACTCAAGTATGGAAGTGGATCCAGACACTAATCAATTTGAGAGAGTTTTTGTTTGTTATGACACATGCATCTTTGGATTTTGTTATTGTCGTCTTATAGTGTTTTAAGATGCAACATTTTTGAAAGGTCGAAGTGGTATTTTAATGGCAGCCGCTGCAAAAAATGGAAATCAAGGTACATTTGTTATCTTTATTTTGTTTTTAATGTATATGGGTTATACTTTATAGTGTTTTCATGCTTTTCTTGTTATAAATTTTGGCTTGATAGTTGTGCTGCTATAATTTATTGTTCTAGTCAATAAAATGTGTTGCAATTTAATGTTATAAATTTGGGTTAGATAGTTGTGCTTCTGTAATTTATTGTTGCCATATGGATTAACAGTGAATGTATTTAGTTGTTATTTTGTTTTGGTTTTTTTTCATTGGCAATGGCTCTTGTTTATAAAGAAACTGAAAAGTGTTGGAGTTGGTTTTTGACTCACTTAAAGAATGCTCCAATGTATTTTATTGATTGTTCTTTGAATATTTTGAGTCGAATATTCGAATAATTGCGTATGTTGAATTGTTGCTGATATGTTTCTGATTATTTTTGGTTGTAACCAATTTTTATGTTTAATTGTTATTTGGCATACATTATTGCTGGTTTTGTGAAAAAAAATAAATTCATGTATCTTTTTTTTGTTCTGCTATATAGCCTTTGTTTTGATTTTGTTGGTGTGTGTGATTAATTGCTTGATTTTGTTGGCGTATGGACTACCAAATGTCATTGTACGGCATCGGGTTACAATAAGAACCTAAATAAGTTTTCAAAAGTGTGTATATATAAACAAATATTTTGAATATTATCCATAGCAAACCATGACTTGGAAAATATGGTTTGTTTATGACCGATATAAAGAGAATAGACCTCAGATAAATACTTTTATGTTTAAAAGATAAATGCTTTATTAATAGTATGTCGTAATGAATAAAGTCAACTAATGACATTATCACATAGCATGTTAAACAGATGATGTTTCAAATATCATTAATTGTGTAAATTAATGGTTTAATCTACAAACTGAAACGATGAATATAAACAATAATATCAGTGTTTTGAAACTCTGTCTGAAAAACTAAAACTATCTATGAAGGGTGAAAAAAAACTTCTTTTCTTTGTTTATTAAGTAGGCATATCATGTGCTTCGTCAATGTGACACATGCATAGTAAACTCTTACACTCTGAAAGGATAGATCATCAAAATTAGAGTGATTCAGTGACAGGTAGTACATTTGGACCATGTAGCCTTTGCAGACATTTTCAGCCTGTGGCACTTAAGTAGTAACCTAAGCTTATCACTGAACTGTCTCCAATGCTCTAGATATAAGAGAATATGCAGAATGCAAAATAATACATGAAATAAAGTGAATATTGCTATACATATAAATCCACGAGACATAAAAACAGTGCATACATTAAAAGACTGATAAAACATACTGTTAATAACGTATTATTTATGACATCAGAATATTATCAAAATAAAAGATAAATGCTTTTATCCTTCTTAACATAGCATTAGAAACAAATTAACCATTACTAATTCATGATCAGTTATTATAATTTCATCATCAAATTAACATCAATTGTGTAATTACTTGCTAGTTAACATCAGCCATTACAAATTCATCATCAAATTCATCAGTAAATTCAGATATACTGCCTAAAATCTATTATAAACAATATAGTTTTGGATATCGTAATAAATTTTTAACAAATGCATGATAAAAAGACTATCAAACATCGAACAAATTGTTCTTATCATTCTCAGTTCGCATTTTTTTTGTAGCTGAAGCTGAGCTGCAAAAATTTTCAACTGTCCAGCGGTATGGTTCGTCGGAGAGGATTTGTGCAGCTATTTACGCTCTAAATGCATTGAGTTGTTCAAGGCTGATTTTTGATGTAGTCTCTATTCCTTGTGCAATCTTTTTTATGAACTTCATTACGAAAACTCCACAGTCGAACTTGTATTTCTGAATTTTAGTAATTTGAATATAATGATAAAACATATTATCTTTTATTCATTTTGATAATGAATTGTATTTAGTAGTGTGTTTATCTAAGTAACAGTATGTGAGTAAATAATAATATCTAAGTGGAGCCAACAGGGTTGGCGCAGTTGGTTGATGGTCCGGACTGCGTGATCGAAGGTCACGAGTTCGAGCCCCGAAACTGAAAACCCTGTAACAAGTACCCGAAGTATGTGTTTGGCAGGCACATACTTCCCTAGAGTTTACAAGTGAAGCTTGGTTCTCTAGGTAATTCAAAAAAAATAAAAAAAATAATATCTAAGTGGCAATATATGGGTAGCTAGTTATCGTGTAATATGCATTTTTGTATAAAAATCTGCACCATCTTCAAAATTACCCGTTGCTTTGTTAGGCACAGTCAATATTTTTAAGCAATGTAGACTTCTTGAGAATTATTTTCTGCCCGGCGTCTTATAGCTCTTTATTAATGTTGTTTACTGATGCTTTCTGTCAAAAAAATATAATTTTTTTAGAATAAAGATAAATCTACTTATCTTTTTTACTTTCTACGTATTTTTTTTTACCATATTAATAGCAAACTTTGAATGTCCAGTTCTTAAGGTCTTAGATCTTGTGGTCAAGTGTAGAGAATCGTAATTGTTCCAAGTATATGATTCCACTACTAGTTCTAACAAGCTCCAACGTTCGTTGCTGTGTATAAGAAATAATATATTGCAACATAATGGATTTAGAAGTGTTTGTCTAATAAAAGGATTAAACATATCCCTTTTGATATTTTCCATGCTTCAATCTATTGCTCCTTTCTGTTAATTTTTTTAAAGAAAATTCATCTTATAAATAAATATTTTATTTGACATTATAGTTCACTTACTGTCATTGTCATGTTCACGTAGATAACGCTAGAACTTTGTTCTAATAACTTTGTTTTTCTGAACCAAAACCAATCGATAACCTACATTTCAAAAAGAATATGGATTAAGTATAGAATTTATAATAAAGGAAAGTATAGTTTTTTCTACTTACTTGACCAGAAACATATTCTCCATAGAGAAGTTCTTCAATCATTCTTTCTGTGATGGTGATGAAGTTCCCTTCATCACAAGTAAATGCATCATCATTGAAAAATTTGATGGTTGTTGACAAAAGAAATCAAGATTAGTACGTACCGTGTTGTTTCTATTTTCTTGTTAATAAAAGAAAATAAAAACCTTTGTACAAGTTTGTATGAAAAGATAAAGATAAATTAATTTATCTTTTTAGTTTTTTTAGTTTTTTATTTGTAGATCATCAGATTTTGATGCTGAAATAAAAAGCTCTATTTGAGTTATATGTTGTTAACATATTGTACCATAAACAATATCTTATTGGAATAAATCTTTTAAGTAAATTGAGTGAAAATTAGTTTAGTTCCTTACTATTTCTCCAAGAATTCTGAATTATTTTTTGACAATTTCTTTCTGTTCTCCACTAAGATATTTAAAGAGTGTACATTTTTGAACATTCCTTGGCTTTTTTTTTTGGTTCTTTAAGGGAAACACCTTCAACAAAAATAGGATTTTTGAAAGCAATTTCTTGAGCGGGTACTTTCAGATTGTTAGATTTTAAACTATCTTGCGTCTGCTCTTCTAGTATGAAATCTTGAGTTTGCATTATATCAAAAGTTGGAAAATTATCAGAACTGTTTATGTGAATTATACCAACAATTTTTCTTTTTTTCTACTTCAGTTTTTTCCTTCAAATCATTTTTTTTCTTCATACCGCGCTCTTCTAAATTTTCCAACTTCTGGAGCTTCATTTCAAGATTCTATATTCTTTTTTCAACCATTACTCTTAAACGTCTTTCCCCGTTTAATTGTTCCGCAACATTTTTCATCTCACTAGTCAAAAAGGTGACTTTTGACTCTAGCTCCTTTATGCTACTAGCACATTCTTTGGCATATTTTTTCAGACCTTCGACTTCCTAATGCTCATCTAATTTTCTTTTCTTGGTTTGGTCTTCTTCCACCTCAATAGCTTTTATTTTATTTGAAAGGAATTTTTTCTCTTCTTTGTTACATTTGAATTTTTTTTTTAAAAAATCTGCAAAGAAAATATTTAAAGTTAAGCTTGCACATGTAATGTCATTCAAGTACTAGACAAGCTAGAGGCATAAATTTAAGTAAGTATGACAAACTAAGGCTGTAAAAAAAAGATAAATGTTTTATTCTTTTTTATTTGTTTAACAAAGAAAGAAAAATCCCATGACAAATAACCAGCTACATGAAGGGAATGATTGGTATATGCCTAATCCAAACAAAGTCGATGAGATGGATTTTCAAAATATAAAAACAAATCAAAACAGTCACACCAACTATTCTACATAATCAGACAGAGACAAAACTAAAAAGGTGAATTACAATCCAAACCAACACACAAATTTAAGACAGTCCCAATCAATGAATTCATCCCAACCAAATTAGAATTCATCCCAATTCAAATAATTTTTTTATTTCTAATTGTAGTTATTTGTTAAAAACATTTATTTGAGATGACTACATCCCAAACAGTAGCACCAATGATGATTAGTATTGGTCGCTTAGTCCCCATGTCATTATTATGTAAAAAAGGCTAATTAGTGAGGAACTTAGTCATGAATATTTGAATGCCCTTTGTACTTAATTTAGTCTCAAATAGGCTTATTAATGAAAGTTGATGGGAATGGAGGACCCTAAACACAAATAACATTTTGTTTTCTATAATTTAGGCCACTAACATTCCAAGAAATGACGTTCATTTGATTTTTGTTGAGCCTCTTATATATTTTTTAGGAGGAGTTGATTGGACTTGAGTTGATTTTTCATGTTTCTTCTTATAGTTTACATTCGCTTGAACCAATTGGGGAGCAAATTTTGGAATATTTGTTACTTTTCCTTTATCCTGTATTTGTGGTGTAATTTATGATATAACTTGTTGCCCTTCTTCGATAACTTCATTAACCTACATATGTTCATCACTTATGTATTCGGTCACTTTCACTTTTTCTACTGTTTCAGCAACTGGTGCATCAGATGTTTGATTTTCAGGAGGTGGATCTTTGTTAAGCACTAAATAAGAACTCAATTTGTTGAGGTCTTTGGACAAGCATGCATATTTATTGGTAGTTTGAACCATGTCAGTAGGTCATTTACAAGATAATATTTTTGTACATCAGTGGTCGTTTTGTATCATTTTCTTATGTGTTAGAGTCATTGAAACCCTCTTTTGCGTGTTCATGTAAGGAAACATTCTGATGTAGTGTTATTTTGAACATTATCTATCATTTTTCATTCCAAACAAATTTATCAGTGAATTCATTACAAGTTAGCAATTAGAAATAAAATAAATATATAGTTAAAAAAAGAAAACTAGCATACCTTGTCATTGTCAACTCTAGTGAGGTCTAAATCTTTCAGTTTTGATAAATCCCATTTTCTCATTCTTGGGATTTTGATTTGCAGATTTTACTTTTCATCAATTATTTGTGTTCGTTCACAAAACCAGTACTTCAAGAAAAAGATAAACAGATTTATATTTTTGTAATAAACATAATTTTGAATATATTTATATTTAGTTAAAGTTATGAAAGCATACCAGTAACACCATAGTATAGCGTGGCGTAATTCTTCGATCAACATGATACTTTTGAACATTTTTCTAAACATTTTCACATATCTCCCGTGGCTAGGAAATTGAGTTCAATTTTTTTAATTTAAAAACTTCAGTGAGAAACCCCATTGCATATAGATTTAGTTGTTTGGAAAAAGAAAAGTTATAACCAGCAATAATAATAACAACTTGTAGCGGCCCTGACTCGACCTTCGGAAATCGGCACCGAATAAGACACTCATATTCAAATGCCGCAGATTCAAAAGTCGAATCTGGTTCGCCGGAGCTTATAACACAATTATGTAAACAACAAAGCGGAAGAAAAAGAAATGAATATCATTGATATACAACATTCGATACAACAATGATACAATATGAATAAATATCAGAGATGCAAAATAACAATGCTACAGCGGAAAACTCAATAAACTGGCAGCGGAAACAAATAGAACTTGAAACTCCAAAAGAAACACCAATATCAGCAATCTCCATATATAGCTTGAACCACCATCAAGTTGCACAAAGCCGAGCAAGGTCAGTCGTGAATCCAAAGACTCCAAAGAATTCAAAGAGAAAGCTGAAAGCTATCGAATCGATATCTACTATCTGAAAAACCCAACTCTAGACTGCCCGTGTGGGAAATTGTGGGCACCTAAAGTTTAGGAAAGAAACAATAAACTCCGGGTCAGTCATGAGACTGGTATGAGCAAACAAAACATTTTTATCCTTAAAACAAACAAAAGAAATTTTAAGTTGAAAACTGCAATGCTTTTTGGAAAATGAAACTACCACAAGGCCTCCGCCACACACACAATGCAAACACAGAATTGGAGGAGATTTCTCCTTATGATAGTCAAACATGCTTGATACATGAAAAACATTTTGATATTATTATTAGTGCATAGTGGAAAATATTTCAAAAGTATAATATTAATCTTAGCCAGCATAGACATTCCGAACTATGCCTAATATAGCTACCATCTAAACAGTGGTGACCACCATAAGTAAATGGCAGGTTATACAACTAAAACCGTACAGGGCGCGTATTGTTTCTTTGGATTTTCCAACAAATGGTCAGGCCAAGGAACTTTCCATTGCCACATGGGTACGCCTCTAGAGGGACGCCTCGAAAACCATCCCTCAGTTCTCTACTAACACAAGGCCGGCTACCCCCTTCCCGGGGAATAAAACCTAAGATATGCCACCCCCGGCCCTTTGGGACCTTTAACCGAGGATCCTCAATACCAACAACATCACATAGTAATAAATATACTACAGTTCCCACATGAGTAAGTATCTGGGCTCCGTACCATGATACTACCCTTTTCCAGAAGGAATGGTCATACCCTAGGGGCGCTACCCCTGAAACCTTGCTGCATCTTTCCTGTTTCGACCATTACCGGTTTGTAAGGCTCGATGAATTCTCGCCCATAAAGCAACGTTTTTCACAAAAGCCATGCTTTGATCAACAAATGATCAGCAGCACTTCGTATGCCACATTACCAAATTGGGAATGTATCACTAGTAACCATCAACTACATAACCTCTGAGCTCATACGTCTCAGAGAAGGGTGTTAAGCTAAGAGAATAAATCTCTGCCACCAAACAAAAATGTATTTGATAGAAACCGGCTTTACATCTCAAGGTGTAATGTCAGACACACATCCATACAAGTCTGTTTCGGGTTCGAACAGAACCGAAGGAAGTTCCAAAGAAGCCCATACAATCTGGATAATTTCTAATCACGTCCGGACTTCCCATCACAATGGGTGCTCAAATCTCTATACCTGGGCCATTCGGTGCAGAGACATTCGACGGGTCATCCTTTCGCTTTCGAAAGTATCTGGTCTTCACCACCGGTCTTCAAATGTTATCCATATCGTCGTATCATTATTCGGAATGGGTTATATGACACAAAGATCCTCTCCCGGCTAAACCGAATAATGAGCGCAATATTTAAAAACATATGGATAATGGGATATCAGTTAAGTCACAATTATAAAGCCCAAAACCTTTCATTCAAATGGTTAAAACAAATTATCATTCCCAAATCTTTTAAACAAAAAGATTCATTTCAAAAAAAAAACTTCAATGGATTAAACAATTTCCACAATTTAATCTTTTAAACAAAAGATTTATCTTTAAACCCCTTTTCAATTTACAACAAGGATCACCAATCTTTGACAAAAATTCATTTATAGCCTTTCAAAACAATTCCATTTCAAATTGGATTAACTCATCCGGTCTTTAAATCAAAGACTTATTTCATAGCTTTTAAAATAATTTCCAAAGATTCCATCATAATTTTCATAACAATTCCCGTTTCAATCTTTTATATATAAAAGATACACCATTTGAAAATCCTCTTCAGTTTCAAAACAAAGCTTATCAATCTTTCACAAAGGTTTATTTAAAGCTTTCAAAACAATTTCCATTTCAGTTTGGACTAACTCATTCTATCTTTGAATCAAAGGTTTAATAGTTTTCAAACTCGTTTCCAATTCATTAAATCCCATTTTCAAATATTGAATTCAAACTCAAATCAAAATATTTCAAATTTCGAACTAAATCAAATTATTTAAATTAACTTTTATCTTCAAAAACTCCTTTTCAAACTTTTTTCAAATTCAACCCAATTTCATTTCTAAAATTATTTGGATTCAAAATTCAAATTTTAAAACCATTTTAAAATACTAAATTCTAATATCTGTGACTTAACTGATTTCCTCGTGAAATCCATATCTGTGTATGTATAGTGTGGTCCAGGGGTTTACACACAATAGTGCACCAACATCAACCATTACAGATTCAAATACAACAATATATTTGATAAGCGGTATAAACTATAACGCTTATCTTTAGATCACAGATAATAATTTACATTACAGATAATTAATTTCATCACAGAAGAAATTACATCATAGTTCACAAAACAAAATAATTCATATCACACATTATCACAAATCAGCGACATCAATCAATTCAAAGTACTCCATAGAATCCTAGCATCCATGAGTAAGATCAATTAGTTATCTGATATATTTATATCAGATTAATTACTTATGAATAAATTTCTAATCCTGGTTAATTAATCATTAATTTATTACAAATCATTTTGATTAATTATTCTTTAATCATTAATTAACCTTTAAATAAATAAATAATCCTTTGATTAATTAGTCTTAATTAATTTCAATAATTAATAAATCAATTCTTAATTAATTATCCTTAAATTAAATGATTATTCACAATCATTTTCATAAATTAATTAACTTTTATTAATTATCTTTAATCAATAAATTACTTATCACTAATTACTATTGATTAAGTCTTAATCACTATCATAAATTAAATCATTTTCTAATGAATTATCTTAATTAACTTACCCTTAGTTACATTTATTAATTATCCCTTAATCAATTAACCTTTAAACACTTGATTAAATCAATCTTTAATCATCAATTATCAATTCTTAATTACTTTCATTAAGTAATTATTATATTATTATTTTTATTTATTTAACTATTCATTAATTATTTAATATCAATTAATTAATCTCTAATTAATAATCCTTAATTACAAATAAATTATCCTTAATTAATTAATCTTAAACCTTAATTAATTAATTTAAACCTTTAATTACTTATTTAAATAATCCAAATCATAATTAATTAAATAAATAAATTATCCATTGTTAATTAACTTAATAATTCAAATCATTTAATCTTCATTTACTTAAAGATAAAAAACATTACTTATTAATGATCAAATTATCATTATCAAAAGTATTTAAAAACAATTTACATTAAACTTTTCTTTCAAATTTCATTTTAAATTTAAGATTTAAAAAATGAGTACAAATTGACTTTAAACAAAGCAAAAAAAAAAACAATTCAAAAACCTTTAATTCACATGTTAAAGAAATGTTTATTTTATAAAGAAGTTTAAAAGAAATTTAAAACCAAATTTATGTTTAAATTAAAACCATAGTTAAAAATACACTGTAATATTCAAACTGTTTAAAACATTTTTAAATTTAAAAACCCTTTTTAAAAAAAATTAGGATGCATATTAAACTTTGATTCCACATAAATCTTTAGATTAAAAAAAACTATTTACAATTTAAAACTTCATTTTTTTTAAATTCGAACTACTTAACCCTTTTTAAAGTAGTTAAATCAATTCAAATTTAAAAAAAATTATTTTGTTTGAAACCTGAGATTTAAACTTAAACTTTAGATTAAAAAACTAGATTTTAAACTTATTTAAAACTTTACTTTTCATTTAAACTCAGCTTTTAAATTTTATTTTAAAATTCAAAAAAAGAACAACAGGTTTTCTGTTAAAACCCGTTGCAAATAATTAACCCGAAGCACCATCCTTATTACTTCGAGCCCAAACACACTTTATTTCGAGCAACCCATCTACCTGCTTCGAGTTTTTTGTGAATCCATTCGAGTTTCCCCGATGCCAAGCCTTCTTCCTAAACCACCCAGCCTTCACTGATAAAATCGATACGCCGTGCACATGCACTCCTATCCCGATCATCTCCCATCGACCCCGTGACCACCCCTACGTCTCCGATGACCATCTCACCCCATACGATCACTCAGAAACTAAAATAACCTATCATCTCGAAATCGAACACATTGAACCCAAACTGGAACCCAGAGCATAACCAAAATCGCCTCGATGCCGATGATCTATGCCACCCTCAACTTCGCCATTCCACCCAGGGCTTCGTCTTCAACCCACCCCGAATCTCCCTAGATCCGATCGAACACGAAGCTTCCTCGTCCACGAATTCAACTCGAAACTGACCGTAGCTAAAACTCACCCTTAAACCCTACTTTAAACTCGTTTATCCCCTACGATCAATTTGAATTTTTTTAAACATTTTTCCCTTGCTCCCTTACGTGTCAACTTCCCTCGTTCTAAGTTTCATCGCCCAGAACGACGTGGATTACCGAAAATTGGTCATTTTACGATTTTCGTTCAACTCAATAATGCGCACTATATACAGATCTAAAAATCTTGAAACTTGCCTTAAAATTGCTCATTTTGTAATTCGAATCAAATTATGAAATCAAAACCCAATTTTATAATCATCAAATTTTGGACATTTTTATGGTTTCATTGTAATTTCACAAATTTAAATTATTTACTAATATCTTATAGTTGAAATTATTTTTAAAAATTGAATCTAAGTATCTCTAACATTTTTCATTTATAGATTATAACTCACAACTGCTTTAATTTTGAGATTTGAATTTTTAATGGTTTACTTTTTAAACTTGGAACAGACCTATGTGCCTGTAACCAATATGCACACTATCTTTGACATAAACTCTATATGCAAATAAGCATACTTAGGTACTTTTCAATCAGCGCAGACATAAAAAGTCAAAAGAAACTAGTTTAAAATTTAAGTTTGCTCACCTTGCTATGAAGTTGAACAGAGAACAAAATGTTGAGCCTGAACTTGGATTTGTTTTATGATTTCTAGGTTAAAGACTTTGATTCAGTTTTGATTCCTCTGATTTTTCTTTGATTTACCACAAATTTTCTTTTGATCTGGATTAACTTTGAATCTGCATTTTTAATTTCCAGGTGAAAGCTTTTGCATTCTTTTACTTCTCAGGTTTCTGGTTTTTGAGATTCAATTTCCAGGTTTGCAGTTGAACCAAGAATTGATCTGGGTTTGTTTACTTGAACTTCCTATTGCATAGCTTCATATTTTTGCTTTGAAACTGTTTGAACTTGAGGAAGTTGTTTTCTAGAATTTATTTTCAGGTTTTGATTTGAGAAATTTTTCTTGTTTTCAATTTGCAGGTTTCAGTTTTGAATTCCTGAAACAAAAATGAGGAGAAAAGGTTTTCTTATTTTGTTAACATTTTATGTTGAAAGAAACATATTTTTTTGCCACTTGTTTAATATGTTTCCACTTGTCTATTTGTTTTTAACACTTTTTGAATTATAACAATATTATGTTCTAAACCCTTGTTTCATTTTATTTATATTTTTAGTTTTAAATCCTTATGTTAAAATAAATTATGTTTTAATTTTTTTTATCAAATCTAATTTTATATTCAAATCTAATTTTACATCTTGAATTCAAATTCAATACTTAATAAAAAAAAAATCAATTTATACTTATAAATGAATAAATAATCAAATACCTTTTTATAAATATATCTTTATATTCCATTTATCATCTATTTCTTTTAAAGTTCAAATTAAATTCTTATTTATAACAAATGATTTGAAAAGATATTCATTACAAATAAATATTTATATGTTAGTTAATATAATTTTTAATACATTTATATTTTTAAACTTAAGATATTAAACTTATTAACAAATACTTATTTTAAAATTTTCATCTCAAACTTAAGTAATCATACTTATTATACTTTCGTTTCAAATAAAATTTCTTTAAGTCCAATTAAATTTTAATATATTAACATTTGAATTTCAAATTCACATTTTCAAATTATATTTAAAATTAACATCTATAAACAACTAATATTTATTTTGAAAAACTCTATTAAATCCACAAATTAATTTCAAAAATTAATTCAATTATCAATTAAACTGGGCTAAAATCCGAGGATGTTACACAACCTCACTAAATCTTCATTCCTTTTTCCTCTTCTAACATTGTATTCAATATTTTTGTTACTGTTTTTGGGCTGATTATGTCTTCTTCTTGAAAACTGGCACTTAAAAAATTGGAGAAACTTTCCATAGCCGAGGCTTTATTAGAAGCTGGTATAGGAAATAAGTCTTCTCTAGCTAATGGCATTCTGAATATGAGACTGACATCTTCAGGACTTATTTTTAGAAATTTGTTTCCAATTCTGAAAGCATTTTCTTTTACATCAAAAGAAGTAATGATGTCATCCAAATTCGAAGCACTTTTTCTTAAACCTTGTCATCCTATTGAAATCTCCAAGAAAAACATTGAAGTAGTTTTTGAATGATGTTTTTTCTATATAAGCCGTTGCTTCAAGTGAAAGAATATTTTTCTTCTTTATGATTGACACGACTTTATAAATTGCGTCCAAATTAAATCTATATATACCAGTATACTGCTGACTTCTCAGCTTTTTGGCTATTTTTTTAAATTTCATACCGATCGACATCATCAGAATCAGTAGTTCCTTCAGTTAGTTCTTGTGAAATTGTTGTTTCTTCATCAGAGTTGTCTAACTGATTATGTTCGAAGTCATTATTTGTCAAGTCGTTTTTTTCATAAACATCTGTGTTTTCCTCTGTTGGTTCAGTTTGATCCTACATTCATGAAAATCATATAGTCAATTGGGAGGTAAAAATAATAAGTTCAACAAAAAAATATCATACTGCACAAAAATTTGAATAAAAAGATAATATGCTTTATCATTTTAATTGTTTTGTACTTTTTTGGGATTAAGATATTTTATATCGATGAACAATTGTTGTTTCATATAGCAGTTTGAATATGGTAGTGTCATACAAATTTTAGTGTTTTCTAGGATACAACAGTTTAATTGTTAAGTAAACTTTATGGCAAATATGATTAGGAATTTGTTGTTAACACTGACTATTTGCAGGAATTTTTATAAAAAGATAGCATGTTTTGTCTCTTTTAGTCCTTTTGTCATATGCCAGATTTTTGTTGTGCTTTGCATATTTAATGGAATGTAATTTTAAATTTAATACATATATATATGAAATGAACATCTAAAATAAATATTATAGCATAGACAATGAATGAAAAAGGTTACCAACAGAGTTAGAGTCTTCTAGCTTGCTCCTCACAAAATGGACTGGTTGATGGTCTAATCTTTATGCACTATTTTCCTCTATTGTGTATAAAGATGCATGTAGCTTGTTCTATAACAACTTTTGGTTTTGCAGATCTAATCTTCATTTATATGCTGCATGAATATTATCATGTGTGGTAATATGTTAGTAATAGTGAAGAGTTATATTTTTGTAGTAAAAAGCAACAAATGAATAACTATAACATTTCATTGCTTATCTTTTGATATTCAACAGTAACTAAGAGAATTCAGTTATAGTTAATTATGCTATTAAATTGTCTATATAAAAACATAAATGCTTTTATCCTTTTTAAGTATACTTTAAATTTGGTTCATATGTTATGTAATAATTTTAAATCATTACTAAAACAGCAAACATGTTTAACATGTATCAATATTTAACAAACATACATAATGAATATCAGTAATTATTAAATATACCTAGGGTTTAGCATGTAATTTAAATCTTTTACAATAAAAGATAGATGCATTTATCTTTTTTAATAGCTAAACTATAACATATTCAAGTAATTTTTTTTGGATTTGGTATCATCTGTCACTGGTATTTACATATGCTTGATTAAACATCTATCAATTATATTAAATCATAACAAGCACTAAAATACTTTAAATCCATTACAAAAACTGTCATCGGCATCAATAATATGCAATAAATGTAGGGTATATTTAACTATGGTTTATTATCTAAGTAATATGTATTTTAAATAATATGTTTACATGAAAATTAAAGAGAGCTTACTTGTTTATTCCACAGATTGTTCGCCGAATGTATTTAAGCTGGTTCCACAAATCGTTCGTTGAAAGTATTTCAGTTTGAACTGAAATTGATGAGGCCTAAATCGATGAAGTTGAAGTCCATGTAATTGAAATGCGGTACAGAACTCAATTGATCGTGAAAAATAATTTGTAATCGATTTAGCTGAGATTTTGAAAAGAAAAATCGATTGTTTGTATTCTAAACCCTTGTTTACGATTTCATTTGGTGCACTAAAATATGTTTGAAAAGAAAACAAAAAAAGGACTGGAAGGAAGACATGAAGTAATGGATTAATGGGCCGACGTCACGTATAAAAAAATTTGTCCTGGAAAATAATTTTTTTAAAGCCATGTCCTATAACTTTATTGTTTGTTTAAAGAAGGCCGTTATGGTAAAATTCCCCTATAGTAAATACAGTCTAGTAAACTCCATCTTCATCTTCAAGAAATAATATCTTCAAACACTAAAATACTAAGGATGATACGAGCGTAATGAAAAGAAAAAACACTCGAGTCGGACCTAAAAGTTCTTTTGTATGTTAAATCAATAACAAGTAAAATATGGGTCTAATAACTTTAGAGATGTTTACGAGATTTTCAATGTCCTATCAAGTGTACAACGTGAGGGAAATAACTTAAGAGATGTTATAGGAATTTTCATCTCCTAAGAATCCGTCAAACTATCTGCATATAGTAAGATACACTACATGTATAGTGTCTATCGGTAAAGTAATGTATTAAAGTAACATTAAGGCTTTACATTGATTCACTGAATACATTTTTAAGCAGGTAGTCTATACATGTCCTGTAACACAAGTAGTAATGTCGGTAGCCCGTGAGTCCTCTATAGGTACCATACTAAAAAAATCGTAGTGGTTGCGCATAAAGATAAAAGCATGACAAGGCACGTGTGGCAACGCCTAAGGTAGGATACTACCATTTCGAATTGCCTGACTGGTGGTAACCCTAACAGCCCACCATGAACATCCTTCTTATAATCAAATCAAGGTGAACCAATCGAGTCAAAAATCAATATAGTAATATGAAGAACAAATGTCGCTAGATATAGTTAGCCTTATTAGTCAGTACAAGTCGTCCTGTTTTAGTCATTTTCAATTGACACAAGTATCGAGGTCTATCCATCATCGTTCTCTTTCTTTAAATCCAGCAACGTTCTCCAAATCCAGCCACTTCACTCTGAATCATCCACCACATACACAGCTGCTAAAATGGTTCCGGTATTGACATAGAGTATGCCAATATTCGATCCTGGTCTCTTTAACAATCGAACGTCATTTTTCACACCAGTTGGTTCTTTTGAATTACAAGAACGAATCACATTTCATATCAAAATATTAGATTATTCACTTTAACAGTATAAATCATACTTCATATCAAA
The DNA here is from genome assembly GCA_030765085.1 of Allium cepa. Taxonomy (NCBI): domain Eukaryota; kingdom Viridiplantae; phylum Streptophyta; class Magnoliopsida; order Asparagales; family Amaryllidaceae; genus Allium; species Allium cepa. The sequence continues at coordinate 105,971,797 of CM060941.1, read as the reverse complement.
ATATCAAATTCACTTCAAAATCATTTCTAATTCAAAAATAGGTTACACATCCAAATCAAAACATTCGTATTAAAACAATAATTTAAATCCAAATGATTCCCAATTTTAAAACAGTTTGAATATTGAAAATTATTTTGAATAAATAAAATAGTCTGAATATTGAAAGTAATTTTGATAATTAAAAATAGTTTTGAATATTGAAATTAGTTTAGATATTAAAAATAGTTTGAATATTGAAAGTAGGTTTGATAATTAAAATAGTTTTGAAGATCGAAAATAGTTTGAATATGTGAAATATTTTATATATTAAAATAATCTGATTATTAAAATAGATTATATATTAAAATAATTTATGTTAAAACTGTTTCTTTCTTTCACAATAATTTGAACTCAGGTTCAAATTCCAAATCAAAACGAATTAACTTTTTTGACTTCCAATCAAAGTCAACTTCATATTCAAAATTTCAATTCAAAATATCCTCAATTCAAAATGATTTCAAACTTTACTTCAAATTCAATTTAAACGGTTCTATTCAAAATGGTTCTAGTATTGACAAAGAGTATGCCAATATTCGGTCCCAGTCTCTTTTACAACCAAATGTCACTTTTCACGCCGGTTAATTCTTTTAATTTCAAGAATGAATCACACTTCATATCAAAATATCATATTCACTTTAATATTATTGTTATCCCGCCTTTTGGCAAGGCTGTAACACCAAGAAATTGAATATAAACCAAAGACGGTCTGTCCCGAAGATCGATTGTACACAGGTTCCCTATGGATGTCGATAAATTTTGTCCAAGTCCATACGGGCTACAATTGATGTGACATGACAAGCAAAGCTATAAAAGTCAACTTTTCAAGTTTCAAGTCAATCGGAGTTCGTGTGCTCAAGATACGATCGATGCAATCCAAAGAAATCAACTCACACGCATCCGTCTATTCATATCCATCATTTCGCATCCATCTGTTCGTATCCATCATGTTATCTGTCATTCATATCCGCCACGTTATATGTTGTTCGTACCCATCACGTACACTTAACTGCGTGTCCACTCAGCCTGGTGCTACTTCGTATCTGTAACGACCCGTAATTTCGCTACTTTGGAAATGAGAGATTTCGTTCGTTTTCAATTTAAAAGGAATTTAAATCTTAAATAAATGTGTTATATATAATAAATAATCATTAATTTTAATAGTTGACAAATTAAAAAATATAAATTTGGATTTTAAAACCAATTGACAAAAGTTAAGTTTTGTTAGTAATAAATTAAGGCTTAAATAAATAGGTTTAAATATTTATTTGAAAAGTTAAATCTTATTTAAAACATCTAATAAAGATAATAAAAGTATGTTTAAAAATTTAAAAGTATCTTAATAATCGTTTTACAAAAATAACCAAAATTTGTCGCATTCTGTCAGTTTTACATACACTGTAAAATTAGAGATTTTAATATTAATTAAATATAATGTTAAAATATAAAGAGACATGTTTTAATTTATTTAAAGAAGTAAAAAGTTTATTTTAAAGTTTGGTTTACTTCAATACATAGCTTAACAAAAAGTCAAATTTTGACTGTAAAATTTGTCGACAAAAACACTGTTTTCAACCAAAACAGGTTATCGAAAAGTTGTTGCAATTTGATACATTTTTTAACATGTAAATACAAAGTAACAAACTATGTTGCATGCTACATTTAACAAATGCACTTTAAAAAGTCAAAGTTTGCAAATAATTCAAAAGTACATGATTTGACAAAAAATTGCGAAAGTAAACACAAAAGGACAAAACATAAAGCATGATTATTACTACTTTTCTTACTCCTTAAGTGAAAGTGACATAAAGCCTGATTTGAAATTTGATGTTAAGTGTTGAAAAAAGTAAGGTTTCTTAAAAAATAAGTAAATGACATTTTGGTCATTTTACATAATAATATTTTATTCCAAACTTTTTTCTATAAATATTCATACATACATCTTCCATTCACAAATCATTCTCTTCTTCTTCTTTTAAGCTATTTTAATGACTTCTCTCTTTAAGAGAGGTAGAAGGGTTAAAAATAGAGGAGTTCTTAAGCACTAGTCCACTTGTTACTCTCTAACCTCTTCTTAATTCACTTCTTCTTCTTCTCTTCTTAGAAAATGGTGCTTGACCGTGAGAAATATGGAGGTGGGGAGGCATGGTCGAGATCAAAGCAAAGGTAGAAGCGATGGCCGAGCACTTAGAAAAGGTGGAAGAATGTTTAGGTGGTGGTTTAGTAAAGCGTTGAATTAAATGAATGTTGGTAGGAAGTTAAATGTTTTGGGTAAATGTGAGAAATTCTCATCGCTTTTGAATTTATATTTTGGTTATGTTAAAACAATCATATTTATACTCTTATGACATATAAATGCTTATTTGATTGTTAATATAGATGATGATAGTTTGGTTAGATTATTGAATTGTGATAATGCATTTCGTTATGTTATAAATATTGAATGTTGAATTTGAAATCATATGTTATATGATTGGTTGAATGAATGTTACGTTAGTGATAAAGATGGATATGGTTATGTTCATTTTGATTAAGTAATCACATTTATTAATAAGACCATATTTTAGTGATATGAGATATTTTGAAAAAGTAAGTCTTTTTTCAATTAGAAGTGAAATTAAAGTAAAGATAAAAGAGAATTTGAAATTTGGAGTGAAACAGATTTAAAAAGGATAGTTAAAGTGAAATTGGGATTGAGATGAATAGTGAAACTGAAATTGAAATCGATTTTGAAAATTGAAGTTGAGATTGAAACTGAATTGAAGTTTAATTTGAAATTAGATTTGAAATCTAAGTTTTAAATGAGTTTAATTTGAAGTTAGAAATGAAATTGAATTGAAATTGGAATTTAAAATTTAATATTAAAATAATGGGATTATATTAATATTATAAAATGGTAATAGTTAAAATATATTTTAAAATACTTAAAAAGTGGAAATATTGATTTAAAATGATTTGTAATGATTTTATAAGTAATAGAATCCAATTTGAATAAATTATTTCAAGTATTGAGAAATAAGTTAAAACTAGACGCATCGCGCAACGGTAGTTCGCGATTTCGCGCCGAAAAGTTCAATTGAATGTATAGAGTGAAATATAGTTAGGAATTCTTCGAGATAAGAAAATTCCAAACTATTATATCCATATCTTCTAAATGAAGAAAGAAAAACAAAGTTTCGTTGAGTAGATTTTGAATTAAGTCCAAAACAATTCTCTAGAAAAATCGCGCTAGTGCAATTAAGTGACCGTAATAGGAAATCTGTTTAAATGAATAATTTTAATTATGGAAAAATATGAAATAAATTTGATAAATCTATTTAAATAGTTTAAAGGAGATTTGGATTGGAAAAATACGAATTATCAAATGTTTAAAAGTTGTTTAATTCAAATAAGCTTATATTGCACTTTCCGCAGCACTTTTCTACTACGAATTCTATAACTTTTGAAATATGAGTTTAAATGTAACAATGTTTCTCGAAATCAATTGTGAATATTTTTAAAAGTAAAACTAAGTGTTTAAAAGATAATTTAGAATATTTATAATCAATTCCAAAATTAAGTTGATAACCTAGTATGCGGAAACGACTAGCACGTTTGTCCCGCCTGTGAGATCTGAAAAGATAAAACAAGGTGTTTAACTAAAGTTAGGGATGGAGCAACCAGTGCCATGAACTTACCTGGCCTATGTTTCCTTTTCTTAGGCGAGGGGTGGAACAGATCGAAAGGAAAGTCCGGATGCTCTTAAATAAATAGATCGTATTGAGTTTTCAAAATAAAAGAAGATTGGTATTATCTAAAATTTAAGCAATCTTCAAAATAAATGATTTCTATGATCCTATTTACACAAAAGGAAAAATGTTTGCAAAGACTGATTGTGGGGTTTATCGTAAACAATGTCTTAAATAACATTGTTTTTGACCCGCCTAAAAGTCAAGAAATTTTGATCGAGAGTTAAGTAAGGAAATTTTTGATATTTTCCAAAGCAAACGAATGAATTACTTAGAATTATCCTAAGTCAAAATAAAGAGATTTCGAAATCAGCCAAAAAGAATTAAAGTGAAAAGAGATTTAATAAATCCTGTATACTCATATTCACTTTTTATCGATAAGATTTCGAAGGAACCGGGGTTGGATTTGGGTAATTCCTATCCGAAAACCACTTCGAACCAATATATACGTTCGAACATAAAGACATGTTGAAGATGATTGAAGACCGTGAATCTTTATAGCATGATGACTGCTTGTTGACTCGCTCTGGGTAGCTCCCGAGTTATATATAGCAGTGGTCTCCTCGTTGTGGAGATTTTTTAGATTGCAAGGACTACTCCTACTAGTGGTAGTAGGAGAGTGTCTTCAGTTTATCCTATTCCATGGACAACTTGTATGGATGTTTGTCTGACATTGCATTTCTAAAAATTACGTACATTGGTTTCTATAAACTTACATTAGCGGTAGCAGAGAAGGCAACTTCACTTTGATTAACACCCTCCTTGAGACGTACGAGCTCACGGGTTGTATTTTTATGGAAGGCAATTAGTAGTTAACGGAAATGGAAATGTGGCATTCAAAGATGTGATAAGTGCTTTGTGAAAAGGCAATCGTTGCCTTAAGCCTCATCAAATCGGAAATGGCCGAAATATGATTAGATGCAGCAAGACTAAGTGGGTCATTTTCAAGTAGGGTATGGTCATCTTCTTCTAGATATATTTCTTCCCGCTATGACATTCAGGATGTAAATTAATGTGGTTTGTATGCTATGAGGACCCTTGGGTAAATGTCGGTAACAACCGGAGGATGACATATTTGATACTATCTAGTTACAGAGGTAGGCCAGTCTTGTATTGGTAGAGGTTCCTTTGTGTTGTTCCTCGGGGCATCCATCTAGAGGTGTACCCATTTCGGAAGGTAGATACTTCACTTGGTCATTTGTATGGAAATCCATTCTCCAATAAGAACATACTGTTTTGTTTGTAGAGCCTAGCATACTGGAATTTAATAATGGTAACAATTTCAGCTAAGATTAATAAGTTTATTTGTAAATGTTTTCAAAGTGATGTCATTAGAAATAATATCAAACGTTTTGATATAAAAGTATTTTAGTTATCATAAGGTAAAAACCCATCCGTGTTTATGTGTGGGCGTGGTCTTATGAGATACTCTTTATTTTCAAAGAATTTATAAAAAGGCTAATATACGATACTGTCATTTACTATTTAGTTTTTCTCACGCTGGTTTATCAAGCCTGATCCGGGTATTTTCAATACTCGGGTCAGATCCGAGTAATTTCAGGTTTAGTCGAAGATGGTTGGAGTTCCCAGAGGAGAGTTGGAGATATTCATCTACATATGGACATATTCTATTATCCGCTGTGTTTTGTGAGTTTTAGTTTGATGTTTGTCAGCAATTGTAAGGACATATGTTTATAAACGTCCAGGCTGAATTTAGATTAGACTCTGATACATGTAATTAAAAGTTTTCCGATGTAAAGATATTTGTTCAATATTATATGTTATTCCATTCGTGTAAGATTCCATTCTTTCTATTTTTCTTTATTACCCTTTATGTTTCATCTTTTCGTGCAATATGAGTTGGACATGTGTGGTTTATTGTCGATTCAAAGAGTATGGAAAAACGGGTCGTGACAGTATCCATCAAATTGGTTCAACTTCGTATCGATCAATTGGAGTCAATTCACATTGATCCCAATCGTACAGTTCGTATCGATCGATCAATGATCGATACAAATAAAACAACCTCCAGCTATCGATATGAAATGGCCCTCAACTATCAAAATGAAATAGCATATGAGTATCGAACAAGGCCACGACAATCGATACAAACAAAACAACTTTGATCGATATGAACAAGGCCACGACAATCGATACGAATAGAACAACTGGATCGATTTGAACAAGGTACACCCTTTTGAAAGACTTGTTCACTCGGCATTAAAAGTATATCGATCCGAAGAGTTACGCCACGTCAACTTGCAAGCACGTGTCCAAAAAGCAATACAAACCGCATCGCTACGAAGAGAACGACAACTGAAAAACTGAAAATTGCATCGATCAAAACTCACAATCTACAGGTCCAAATGCCACTAAATTTTCACATGAGCTTACGTACAACCTAAAGAATGTTCATCCTAAATTTCGACTCGATTGGACCAAATCTTGATCGATATGAAATTTTTTCGTATCGATCACGAACCGAGTGCGAACCACATGAGATCGATCACGTGGGCCCACCCACGTGCCAGAAGAGGTCTTCCGAGATCTGAATGAGATATTTGCATCCTACGCTTATAAATAGCATCCCAGAGTCTATAGAAAGAGGACTTTTTAGCTCTCACATGTCCAGACTCTGTCGAAACCATTTTTGCACTCAAAGATCACTGTTGTACTCGAAATCTACTGCTGTAGTCCGCTGTAACCAGTTGTAATCTACAAACAAACATCAATAAAATCATCAATTTCATTGTGGACATAGGCCATACGCCGAACCACTCTAATTCTCTGTGTTTTTGCGTGTTTTGCTTATCTATTTTTGGAGTGTTTATTAGATAATCCTCTTTTTACATTTACTTTCTTCATTTTATCTCTTTAAATATTTCCGAAAAGTGGTGTACCCAATTTTGGTACAAACACTTTGGTGCTTTCACTGAGAAAACATAGTTTTTCACCTGCTTGTTGGATCTACTATTGATATCGGATTGCATAAATCTAAGGATAAGATCCAGATCTCAAGTTAAAAGTTCTTCCATCCTATTCAGATTTGCATCAAATCTAGGAAAGAGCTTCGCTATTCATCATGGTTAACGCAAGGACCACTTCTACTGCTACAGATCTAGAAGGACGGGATCGACATGATCCCACACGGCTACCTTCGACTGATGAGAATGCTACCATACCATCAGATCCACAAGGCCCTGTCACCAAGGAAGAGTTTCAGATGCTAATGCAAGAGCTGACATAGAGCCGTTAGAAACTTACTCGACAGCTGCATGCCAACACAGAATTAACCAATCAACTGAATCGCCAAAGGCGTTGGAGATCCAGGAGAGATCAGGCTTCCTATTCATCTACTAAGAGTTCAGCTTGTTCCGGCTATCATCACAGATCTACGCGCCCACGGCTAGATGGGAGTTACACCAAGCTACTGGACATCAGCACACACTAAGCCTTGGGCAACCAAGAGTTGGCCATCAACCAGCCATCAGACTGGACCCTCCTTCTGAGAGGGTACCATTCCATATCATGTTACAGACAACCGAGCTACCACCACTGCTACTGAGCCGGGAGTTGTTGCCCGGAACCGGACAGATTCGATCCAATGTCAGCATACCCCCGAACCTTACGTCCTTGAAGACTTAGAACCAAGGAGGTGAGACCTGGACCGTCGATCATATCCGGCCCAGCCTCGCATTGTGGAACTCGACCACACTTTGGCCCAGCACGCTCGAAATGTCCAGATGTCAGATATACCGACAATGATCCGTCAAATGATCCATAAAAGTCAGGGTTTTACTAACGACGACTGGTGAATCTCCCGAATTCATACCCCTTTCACTAATGACATACTTTATGCTGAACCACCTCGGCGATTCAGGATGCCAACTCCACCCGTCTATGAAGGAAACTCAGATCCCAATCAGCATATTTTGAAATATGAATAGTTGATGAATGCTGGACGAGATGACGATACAATTAAATGCCGAAGTTTTTCGATCTCTCTTGGGGGCATAGCTACCATGTGGTTTACCAGTCTGCCACCTTGATCTATCTCGTGTTTTGATCCGTTGGTGACAAAGTTTGTTGAACAGTTAAGGATGCATGTAACGAGACGGAAGGATGTTAACACTTTGTCTAGTGCCACCCAAGCTCCTGGAGAGACAATCAGGCGTTATTTAGAAAGATTTCATGCTGCGTGTACTGAAATTAGAAATCCCAATGATAACTCTATTCCGATGGCACTAACAAAGGGAATTGATCCTGATTTTGAATTCGGCAACTGGCTGGCCGAAAAACCCCCTACGTCATTGGACCGTTTCTATTCCAAGGCAGCCCAATTCGTAAGAAGGGAGGATGCGAAACAGTCTAGGAAAAAGGATGACGCAGACCCCAAAGTGGAAGGAATTCAGAGTAATGTAGCTATAAAACAATCCGGGGAGAGCTCCGAAAAAGTGAAATTGAATATTCAAAATAAAAAATATCAGCAGAGAGGTGAGATCGAAATAAGAAATGGGATCAGAATCGTGGTCTACGACGTAGGGCTCCCATGTTTGATAATTACACTCTTTTGAATACGTCGTTGGAGAATGTGTACTTACAGACTTGTAATATCATTCAGTATAAGAAACCTTCCCCAAGACCATCATCAAAGAAATAAATCCAGACGGGAAAATTTTGTAGATTCCACGATAGCTACGGCCATAACACGAATGAGTGCCATCACTTGCAGGATCTCATTGAGAAGTTGATAAGAGAAAGGAAGTTAGAGTAGTTTGTTCTGGCGCCACAGTCTGAAGGTGCGGGCCCATCAAATCAGAATCGTGTACCTAATCAGGCAAGACTGGAGGAACCCGCTCGTATTGGTGGGAGGTTAGTAATAAATGCTGTTAGTGGTGGTCCTCATCTAGCTGACCGAAGCTGGAAGGAAATGGAATCGTATGCTAGTTCTATCAGGCATGCAGACTTCGAATGTTGTAGTAGTTTTGAAGATGGGGCTCCGGCAAAACAACAGACGATGATGATTGACGACATCGTGCTCCAAGATAGAGATGATGACAGGGTCAAAGCCCCCACTATTGATCCACTTTTCATATTAGCTCAAGTAGGTCCTGCTTGGATGAAGAGGATGTAGTCGGCGGTGGAAGTTCTGTGAATATATTGTTTAAGCGAGCCTTCGACCAGATGAAGATGGAGGCTAAAGACTTGAAGCCTTGTCAGTCTTGCATTCACGGCTTCAATGGGAGTGCAACTATACCCACTGGAGTGGTGGAATTTCCAGTGGAGTTAGGAACCAAAGAACGCCGGAGAGTCTAGATATTGCAGTTTGTTGTATTGGACATAGACTCGCCGTACATTGCCTTCTTGGGCCGACCGACCCTAGCTGAGTTTAGGGCTGCCATTTCTCCATGGTGTTTGACTCTAAAGTTCCCCACCGATCGTGGAGTTGAAGGCGTTCAAGGACATCAGACTGCTAGGAGAGCCCGTTATGCTACTGAGCTGTGAGATGCGTAGCGAAAGGAGAAAGGAAAGGGCGTAGAGGAATCTCTCTGTGTCTGCTTTGTTGAAATTGAAAATTGATGCCTTGGCATAGGACCGGGCACCCCAACCAATTCCAAAGAGATCTTGACCTGAGAGATAACGAAAGCAAAGATAAAAGTAAAGACAGTCAAGCTTCTCTGGTCGAACTAACGATTGATGTCCCGATCGACGATAGCGACGATTCCAAAATGATAAAGATTGGATCTCAGTTAAACCAACAAATGCAAGAGGAATTGGTTGAATTTCTTTGAGAAAACCTTGACGTGTTTGCTTGGACACATTCTGACATGTGTGGAATCTCCACGGACATTGCGAGTCACATATTGACATTGACCCGCGGTACATCCCAGTCAAGCAAAAAAGGCATGGTATAGATCCATAGAGATCTGCCGCCTTTAAGGAAGAGGTATATAAGATTAAATCAAATGGATTTATTAGAGATGCATTGTACCCGGAATGGGTATTCAAACCTGTACTTGTGTGAAAGCCAAATGGGAAATGGAGAACGTGTGTCGACTATTCAGACTTGAATAAAGCTTGCCCCAAGGACAGTTTTCCACTTCCTTAAATCGATCAGCTTGTAGATTCAACGGCTGTACATGAACCTTATCTTTCATGGACACGTATTCAGGCTATAACCCGATACCCATGCACTTACCCAACAAGGAGCATATCAGCTTCGTGACCGATCTAGGACTCTATTGCTACAAAGTCATGCCTTTTGGACTCAAGAACGCTGGTGCAACTTACCAATGATTGGTTAATCGGATGTTCGCCAACCAGATTGGGAAAACTATGGAGGTATACGTGGACGACATGCTAGTGAAATCACGATTCTCCACTGAACATATTAAAGACTGGAGTCAATGTTTAATATCCTTCGAGAATACAGAATGAAGCTCAAACCGTTGAAATGTCACTTTGGGGTGGCTTTCGAAAAATTCCTGGGGTTTATCGCCAACGCTCGAGGAATTGAAGCCAATCCCGAAAAGATTTGGACGATCAAAAATCTTGAGACTCCAAGAACTATAAAGCAAGTCCGGAGCCTCAACAGGAAAGTAGCAGCACTAAGAAGGTTCATTTCGAAATCCACAGACAAATGCATTCCCTTCTTCGATTTGATCCGAAAAGGGAAACCGAACCTTGAATGGACCATAGAATGTGAGGGCGCATTTCTAGCACTAATTCAGCACCTCTCCACACCGCCTATTTTTTCAAAGCCTATCGATCACGAGAAATTGTACCTTTACCTGGTGGTATCAGGAGACACAATCAGTGCTGCCCTAATTCGGGAGGAAGATCGAGTGCAAAACCGGTCTATATATTGGTAAACGACTAACCAGAGCTGAGAGAAATTATCCAAAGCTAGAGAAGTTGGCTTATTATCTAATTATTGCCTCAAGGAAACTCCGTCCATATTTCCAGGCTCATCGTATCACCGTTTACACCGACCAGCCATTACGACAGGTCCTTACGCGGCCTGAGGCGTCTGGTAGGTTGCTCAAGTGGAATATTGAGCTAAGTCGGTTTGATATTACCTATACTCTAAGACGAGCCATTCAAGGATAAGTCCTAACAGATTTCATAGCTGAATTTACCATCCCAGAGGACTTGCCTGAAACCAGTGAATCTCCCAAGTATACCTGGAAGCTGCATACTAATGGTGCATCAAATGAGTGTTGCTTAGGTGTTGGGGTTATACTTGAAACTCCCGAAGGTCGATCTATATGCTATGCTTTGAAGTTTGATTTTCGTGCGACCAACAATGAAGTTGAGTATGAATCCTTAATTGCCTGATTGAGACTTGCTCAAGATTTAAAAGTCATTTCTGTGGAGATCTATTGTGATTCGCAATTATGTGAAGTTCGGGGGGAGTACCAGGCCAAAAATCGAAGATTGACTGCTTACCTAGCTCGGGTCCAGGAGATACTGAATCAGTTCGATTATTATGCTATCTACTGCATCCCCTGAGAGCGCAATCAAAAAGCCGATTCATTGGCAAAACTAGCCGGCACAGGTGAATCACAACAAATGGGACTCATTCCTAAGGAAACATTGTCTTCCTAAAGCAGCGATCAAATAGATACAGATTCGATATTCGAGATCATTTCTGATAAGGAGTCATGGATGACTCCGTTCAGAAATTATCTCGAGCATGGAACACTATCAAAGCACAGGAGTGAAAAAAGACAAGTTCTTCGAAAAGCTTCGCGGTTCAATATTCAGAATGGAGTCATGCATAGAAGAGGATACCCTGTTCCTTTACTCCAGTGTATCGCTCACGATGAAATTAAACGAGTATTGCATGATGTACATGAAGGAGAATGTGGCGATCACACCGAGAGGGCAAGCTCTAGCTAAGAATGTACACTGATATAGATAGCCAACCATGAATCGTGATGCGTTGAACTACGCCAAAAAATGTGATAGATGTCAAAAACATGCTCGGATTCCTAGAGCCCCTCATACCGAAATAACCCAGATGGTCAGTCCATGGCCGTTTGCAGTCTGGGGCATCGATATTATTGGCTCTCTACCTCTGGCCAAAGGTAGTGCGAAGTACGCTATCGTCGCGGTTGATTACTTTACTAAGTGGACAGAAGCTGAACCCCTTGCTACAATCACGATGAAGAAGGTGATCAACTTTGTAGTCGGCAACATTATCTGTCGATTTGGTCTCCCGCATACGATCATCATCGATAACGGAACCTAATTCGACAACGTTGAGTTCAAGGATTTATGTCAATGATTCCACATTCATAAAAAATTCTTTGCAGTTGCACACCCTCAAACGAATGGAAAAGTTGAAGCTGTGAACAAAGTTATTCTAAAGAAACGACTAGAAAAGGCCGAGGGCAAGTTGGTCGATGAAATTCCTATGGCTCTATGGCTTTACCGAACAACCCACAAGTCTGCGACTAGACACACTCCATTCTCTCTTTCCTACGGTTCAGAAGCAGTTATTCCAGTCGAGATGGAAGTACCTTCTCATCGTGTGATGTACTATGATCCGAAGACAAATGCTGTATTACTTGCCAAATCCCTAGATTCATTGGATGAGAAGCGAGAAGAGGCTGACTTGAGGGCAGCCGCATACCGAAGTCGACTCGCCCGATTATACAATGTCAAGGTCCGACCCTCAACCTTCGAACTCGACGATCTCGTCCTTAAAGGAATCTACCCAGTTCCTTCACACATGAAACCAATGTGGGAAGGGCCATGTGTAATTGAACGAAAGTTTGAAGATGACACGCTTAAATTATCGACCGTTGACGGTCTCACTTTACCAAGAGCCTGGAACAGCGAGAGTCTTCGTTGCTACTACACTTGACAGGCTTTATTTATTTAGTCTACCTTTCATTAGCAATTTGTTTCTGCATTTCAAAATTTGAATTCGTAATAAGGCAACCGACTTTGCCATATTTTCTAATTTCAGCAATAAAATGCAATCTCTTTAAGCCAGAGCTGTGATTTATTGAATGTGTCATACAACCATCACGATGCACGAAGAGCTAAGTTCCATCATACGGTGGCGGTTACTCGCTAAGTGAAACCCGAGCTAGGGGCAAGTCACTACACTGAAGCCAAAAAAGGAATAATACACGACAATCCTTTAACTAACTCCAGTCTCCCAGAGTGCGAGCTGGAGTATAAACTTATAAATGTGGTTTTCAAAGAGGGTGGATCCGTCCACCTAACGACTTCGCCCGTATCTTGACCAAGTTTGAGGAGGATGGACCCGTCCATCCAATGACCTCGCTTGTTAACTCAAGGTGGATGTGAATCGACAATCTATGATCCTGATAAATCCATCGTTCCTGGAGTATGAACGAAATTCAAACGCCTAGACAGACATGACTAACTGTATGTCGGCCAACTCCAAGTTTCCAGAGCACGAACTGGAGTGTAAACATCAACTCTAAGTTTCCAGAGTACGAGCTGGGGTATAAACATCAACTCCAAGTCCCAGAGGGCGAGTTAGAGTATAAACACTAACTCTAGATTCCCAGAGTGTGAACCGAAGTGTCAACATCAACCAACTCTAGGTTCCCAGAGTGCAAACCAATGTATCGACCGCAATTAACTCTAAGTCCTTAGAGCGCGGATTGGAGAATGAACATCGACTAACTCTAAATCCCTAAAGAGTGGATTAGAGCTTAAACACAAAATGGATGCAAATCTATCATCCGTAACCCAACTTTGAGTCCCTAAAGTGCGCTTAGAGTACAAACACAACTCGGGTGTGGCTAACCACCCGCAAATATCTAAGTCCCAAGAGTGCGGACAAAATGCTAAGTATCAAGCGAGTATGATTGACCACCCATATAATAATTTGAATCCTCGAAGCATGGACATATCCTTAAAACTTAAACAGGCATAACTGACCCCCAACGCACAAATGAAAATCCCCAAAGTGTGGATGTGATCATTAATAAGTGAGCGAGTGTGATTCGACCACTCGACCTTCACTTCTTTTGGCATCAATTCAACGACGTTAAGCTCAATGTATTGAAGGCGAAATGCAATCGCTGGCCGATCTTCATAACTCATCCCTGAAATTATGGGCATAACTTAAGTGTCTATCACTGACTGAAATAGTGCAGCATCATAGTTTAGCTTAATGTCCGGACATGATTCGTAGCCATGATTCCAAGACTTAAAAAATATACTCAAAAACCTGATCCAAAGGTCGATTTTACTGAACAAGAATTCAAATGCTGGAACACTTTAGCAAATAAATGATAAATGAGTTGAAGACAAAATAGAATTTCATTTCAACTACTTGTGGAAGAAATTTATGTACAAGTTATTTTCAAAAATCGTACTAACAGGGGCCGAACCTGCATCTATACACGGCCAGCAAAGCTAAAGAAATTCCTATCTACTCAAAAACAAGCCGAAGAAGCATATCTACTCTTTCTTCCTTTTCAGTTTCTTCTTCAACGTAGACCCGCTAGAGCTGCCACTGAGTTTCCTCTTTGAGCCTTTGCCCTTCGGCGGCTGATCTCCTTTGGGGGGGCATTACATCGATTCCCTCCTTCGAACTCAAGTGTATGGGAATACTTCCAGCAGGCGGAGTTGGGGGGTCGGGTCCACTACAGAAGGCGGAATAGGCACGCTGGTGTCGACAATAGTGCCACCAGGTGATATCATTTGTAACGGGGCTGGACCAGGGCCCGCCATTCCACCTCCGAAGCTGCTGGCCCGAGTAGCTGCTTCCATTTCAGCGTTGATCTCGCCTATAATTTCTTCCTCATGAAGTGTTTGTGCATCGCCGGAAACGCTTGCGGTTGGGACTAAGGAGCTAGTCGCTGGCGCTACACCACTCATGACAAACAACAAGTTAGAGAAAGGGTCACTATGATGACTAATAAGTTCCTCCATCATCTATTCATCGAATGAAAGTGTTCTCCCTTTTACATCATCTGTAGGTGTAGTGGCCGATGTCGTGGTCGCTTCCGTAATTATCGCCTCCTGCTCATGATGTAACTCTTGAGTTGCAGGAGGCACGACTGATGTGGCTCCAATCACCGAAAAGAGACAAAAGAAAAGCTACTAATAATCACTTCAAATGAAGCTCCTAATCATGAACAAGCATACAAAATGTTCAAAGTACCTTCCTCAGTTTGACTCGTTGGCGGTTGAACGACCTCAGAAATTTGCTCGCTAGCTTGAGATATCTGCGATTGATCTGGGTTGTAAGTAGGAATGGATTGAGAATCAACTGCAGGAGTCGGTTCAAGCTGAGTCGGCACAAGAGTTTCGGGACTTGTGTCGCAGTGCTCAACACCAGAACCTTCTCCGACCTCCGAGTTCTCAGCGCCAAGCTTTTCCTTCTCATATGAAATCATGGAGAATTTTCCTTTCATCTTCACTCAACATTCGGTTCTCACGCTCGAATTCATCGACCGATTCACCCCGATGGGCAGCCTTCTCATCTTCTACTAATCAGCCTCAAGCGTTGTATAGATGTGTCGGATAATTATAGAGCCAAGCCACGTTCCTATGCTTCAAGACGTTAGCATTATAGGTAATGAGGAGATCTTCAATGTCAACCTCTAGCCTAGACTCTGCCATTTGGACCTTCTCCTCGACCTCAGTCTCCACCTTCCGGACCTTAGCCGTTGCCGCATCCCGTTCGCCCCGGAGCACTACGGCCTGTTCACATGCCTCTTGAGCTGCGCTATTTGCATCATCCCTCTCTTGGATGATTTTGAAAAATTTGGCTTTGAGCTCGTTAAGTTCTTTAAGGGCAACATCCTGTTTGGCTGTGACAGTGGTGTTTCGGTGGCCCATCTCCTCCACCAAGGCAAAATGTGTCTACCGCATCCTCTCCATCGCTAAGTTCGCCTCATCGGCCTTTTGGGTGGCCTTTATTTCTAATTTCTGAGAGGGTTCGGCTTCATCGTTACGTACTTGAATAATCCGGTCCTTTTGAGCGAGCTCGTTTTCTAATTTCTCAATGGCATTCGCCTGCTCAAAGGCCATCTTCGACGGTTTTTATGCAGCTTTCTCCCATTCCTTGTACTGGGTATAGATGTCATGAATATAATCATGCATTGTGTGCTCTTCCTCCGATGGAATTCTCTTTAAGTGAGGGGGGAGACGAAGCCGTTAAAGCATAAGTTTGGAAAATCTTTCTTCAGATGAGCAATTCTAATAACCCCTTCTCCAGTGGGATCAGTGATAGCCTATTCAGCAGCAATCGCTGCGATTCAGGCCTAGAAGTTTGAGAACATGATTTTTGGAGAGGAGGCTCTACCGGTTGTTTTCCATGGCCCAAAGATTGTATAGGGGATCGAGGAGGAGATCACGATCGGGATTGATGTCTATAATCCCTATCCCTCTCTCTCTCGTGACGTTCTTGGATCGAATAACAACGACCACGGTTTCTATCGTCCTCCCTCCGACGAGACTCGTAATACGAGCTGGATGATTGTTGCGTAGAGCAGAGACTTCCCAACATAGAATCTCTTCTGGTCATTGAATCTGTAAAGAAGAAAGATCTACAGAATTAGTAATTTCCTGAAGTAAGTAACTTGTGATCGAAAATGATGTAGTGCCGTGAAGTGTATATGTATGTGAAACCCCTCGACCAAACAGAAATGTCAGCCACTCTTAGGGGAAGAGACTCGCTTAAGTCTAAAGCACTCTGAAGCTCCTCCAACCGGCGTCATGTTGAAGTGACACATAATCAGTGATTGGGATATCGGAAAGCCCTTCGAAAAGGTTCTTCAATTGCGAGGGAGGAGCCTATGAAATTCTAACACCGGGAATAGGTAAAGAAATGATTACGGATTTCCATCTCAAAGATTTGTGGCGCTTATGCACTGCAGCCTTGCCTTTTCTCCTTCCCTCAAGACTTTGAAAGCTGTTGGAAGGCCCGACTACGGGTTCATCATCGATGGGTGTATTCTCTTCCTCACCCCCTTTGGTTATTACAATCCCGATGCTCTATGTTTAGCCCGTTTCACCGGAGCCACCCTCAGCGTCCCTTTAAGCCTAATGCTCTAATTTCGCTCGATTAGCCCAACGGTCACCAAGTTTTCGTCTATTAGCACTGGTTCTATGTCCCTCATTTCGTCCGTCACTTCTTGAAGGATCCGTACTATTTCTTTGAAATGTGCGCCTTCAGGTCGTGGAGTTACGGCTGTAAAAGAAAAGAAGATATAAGATTCAACATCGGTTACAACAAATTCATGAATTACTGAAGAAAATTCCGATGCTACGTCTGGCTAACCATCGACTGGCGAATCCTGGGAGGCATAGGACATAGAACCATTCTGTCTTGAAATAGCTAAGCCTGGTCCAAGAGCCTTTCCCACTTGATAGTTCCTAACTGCCTCCAAAAATGTGAACGAAGGACTATCTCCCCGACTCTTAACATTAAATAGGTATCTGATTTCATTCGGAGTCGGGGTCGGAAAAAATGCTCCATGAATACAATGAATAGGCTATTCAGCAGCACATATTCATTGGGGTGTAATTGTGAGGGGGAAATTCCGAAAAAAGCCACCACTCCCCGAATGTATTGGTTGAATGGGGGAAGTGTTCTAACTGTGCATGAATGCCTATTGAAAGTAGTAAACCCTTACGGGGGAGCATGTGGTCTATCGTTCGGCCACAGTAATAAGACGTTGTCCAATGACAAGCCGTGTCTTAGGCATATCCATCCCAACATATCTTCGGAGACATTGGACGTCATAGAGTCTTGTGGGTTTGCAATAAAAATTGCTTCTGGCAACTCGTCCGGAGCTGGATCGATGACCTCGGCCGCGATGGCTGGCAACTCTATTATTGGAAGAGATGAACTTCGGGTTTCTTGCTGTTGAGAACTTGTGGATTCCATAGCTAATCAACTTATCAAAAACCATCATTAGAAGATAATAAGCCCGTGGGTTCCCCACTGTGAAGTGCATGAGTGCGTTTTGCAGTGCAGTGCTACATATTACTTGAGAAATTCTACAGAATTTGAAAGTAATAAAATGAAAAGACTTCGAAAGTCAACTGGAGTGATCGTCATCGCTGACCGTCACAACCATGCCATCCAGGCTATAGAGACCAATCCAAGTTAAAGTTTGTTAAAATTTTGTTAAGTTACAGTTCCATGACGAGCTTCAAAAGGCAGTCGAGTATGCAGTTTAACAGTTAAGTCCAGATATGCGAGGTTGAAGCTCATTGGAGACAGATTCGAGTATGCACGTGATTTTGTATCCATCAAGGTTTAAACTTAGATCGTTCCGCAATAACTCAATTTCGTATCGGTCTGGTAAGAGTGGGATTTGCATCGATCGTAAAACCTTCAACATCTCATCAATCAACAGCCTAGCATTCGTATCGATCATCGGAGTCAAGAATTCATATCGATCACGCAGGCCGTGTCTTCGTATCGATCACGCGGTCTAAGTATTCGTATCAATCGCTCTAGATCGATACGAACTTCTACCATCCTCGATCGATACAAAATCTCACCCTTCCATTCGGCACTTCCAGGATCGATATGAACTTCTAGTGTTTCCAGATCGACGCGAATAACTCCCAATGTTGCAACATTCCACTTCGAATCCATTGGTCAATTTTCTTCTCCAAGCCGTTTGAACGCCATTGCTCTTTCCTCGACCTTGCTCCGACCCAACTCCGGTGACAACGCCGTCGAAATCGGCTAGCACCTTGAATGAATTGGCACATAAACACGAGTCTCATCATTTTAGAATGGAATGGATTGGTTAATTACCTAGTTAAAAAAATAGGTTCGAAAGGTTAATGGATTGCTCGGTTTGGAGACGAAGGCAGTTTTCTTTCTTTTTGTCCTGATCGATACGAAGGCTGAAGATATAAAATGAGCAAGTGAAAAAAATCTAAGTACAAAGCGTATTTATATGGATACGTAGCCAAAGGTAAACGATGCGTCTCCCAGTAGCCAAGTGCCGGTTGGAACGATCATAACTACCATCGATACGAAGAAGCTTGTCCGTATCCATCGATCCAGAGCGATCCAAAGTGTAGCTGTTCATATCCATCAACGATCGATCCCAACTCCTTCGATGCGAAATGATAATTTCGTATCCATCCACTCGTAGATCACGAGAATTCGCACCTATCGATACGAGACACAAAAAATAAAAAAGAGAGACCAACCAAATCGTGTCGATCGACATCGATACGAAATCTTTTTTTCGACCTTTTACATCGATCCAGGAGAGGATCGATACAAGGGGACATTCCAAAACAACCATCAGGCATTGTTATAAATTGAATTTTACATTGATTCAAGAGATGGTCAATGCGGAGTTCAATACAAAAAAAACGATTGAAAAACTGACAATGACTCGTGAATGTGCAAACCTTAACGAGAGTCAGGTTTACCTACGTACATGTGTGTCGGACTAACATCCAATTTTTTGAAATTCATAGGAATTGAATATTCGTATGGTGATAATTATAACAACAACATATCACTACCATACAACACTCAGTTACAACAGTACACGGTACAATTATTGGCAGTGAACAGTTCATATTACAGAAGATCGATCAAAGGTTATATCTTTCGATGAGAAGACAACAACTGTTCAACAAGTCAGATGTAACTATTCAGGATGGAAATTGCAACTTTACAAAGCACATCATGTTCTCACAAGACGTACTTTGGGGGGCAAATGTTATCCCGCCTTATGGCAAGGCCATAACACCAAGGAATTGAATAGAAACCAAAGACGGTCCGCCCCGAAGATCGATTCTACACAGGTTCACTTTGGATGTCGATAAATTTTGTTCGAGTCCGTATCAAGCTACAATTGATGTGACAGACAAGCAAAGCTATAAAAGCCAACGCTCCAAGTTTCAAGTTAATCGGAGTTCGTGTACTCAAGATATGATCGATGCAATCCACAATCACATGCATCCGTCTGTTCGTATCCATCATTTCGCATCCATCTGTTCGTATCCATCACATTATCTGTCGTTTGTATCCATCATGTTATCCGTTGTTTATATCCATCATGTACACTCAACTACGTGTCCACTCAGTCGGGTCTACTTCATATCCATCAAATTGGTTCAACTTCGTATCATTCAATTGCAGTCAATTCGCATCGATCCCAATCGCACAGTTCATATCCATCGATCAACGATCGATACGAATAAAACAACCACCATTTATCGATATGAAATGGCCCACAACTATCGATACAAAATAGCCTATAAGTATCAATACGAAAAAGGCCACAACAATCGATACGAACAGTACAACTTCAATCGATACGAACATAACAACTGGATCGGTACGAACAAGGTACACCCCATTGAAAGACTCGGTCACTCGGCATGAAAAGTGGATCGATCCGAAGAGTTAGCGTCACATCAACTTGCAAGCACGTGTCCAAAAAGCGATATGAATAGCATCAATACGAAGAGAATGACAACTGAAAAGCCCAAACTTGCATCGATCATAACTCATAATCTACAAGTCCAAATGCCACCAAATTTTCACAGGAGCTTACGTACAACCTAAAAAATGTTCATGCTAAATTTCAACTCGATTGGGTCAAATCTTGATTGATACGAAATTCGTTCGTATCGATCACGGATCGAGTGTGAACCACATGAGATCGATCGCGTGGGCCCACCCATGTTCCAGAAGAGGTCTCTCGAGATCTAAAGGGAGTTATTTTCCTACGCCTATAAATAGCATCCCAAAGTCCAGAGAAAGATGACTTTTAGCTCTCCTATGTCCAAACTCTGCCGAAACCATTTTTGCACTCGAAGATCACCGTTATACTCGAAATCTACTGCTGTAATCCGCTGTAACTAGTTGTAATCAGCAAACAAACATCAATGAAATCATCAATTTCATTATGGACGTAGGCGATACGCCGAACCACTCTAAATCTTTGTGTTTCTGCGTGTTTTTCTTATCTGTTTTTGAAGTGTTCGTTAGATAATCCACTTTTTACATTTACTTTCTTCATGTTATCTCTTCAAATATTTCCGAAGAGTGTTGCCTAATTTTGGTACAAACAAGTGTAAATAACACTTCATATCAAAATATTGAATTCGCTTCGAAATCATTTGTAATCCAAAAATAGGTTACACTTCCAAATCAAAACATTCGTATTTAAATCAATGGTTTAAATCTAAATGATTCCCAATTTTGAAACAGCTTGAATATTGAAAATAGTTTTGAAAAATTAAATTAGTTTGAATATTGAAGGTAATTTGGATAACTAAAAATAGTTTGAATATTGAAAATAGTTTTGATATTTAAAAATAGTCTGAATATTGAAAGTAGTTTTGATAATTAAAATAGTTTTAAAGATTGGAAATAGTTTGAATACGTGAAATAGTTATATATAAAAATAATTTGATTATTAAAATAGTTTATGTATTATAATGGTTTATACTAAAACTGTTTCTTTTTTTCACAATAATTTGAACTCAGGTTCAAGTTCCAAATCAAAACGAATTAATTTTTTTTGACTTCCAATTAAAGTCAACTTCATATTCAAAATTTCAATTAAAATAGCCTCAATCCAAAATGATTTCAAACTTTACTTCAAATTTAATTTAAATGGTTCTATTCAAATGGATGAAAGCTTCAATTCAAATTCTCATTTTTAAACAATTTAGTTTAAATCTAATTCACATTTAAAATTTGAAATAGCAATTTTAAACCATTTTTAATTAAAGTACATTCAAAGTTTAAATCAAAGTTTAAACCTTTAGATAATTCATTTCCAATACATTCAAATCATATCTCTATTTCAACTTTAATATTTAAAATTAAATACTTAAAAAATTTCACTAAACAATTTCAATTTCAATGTTTCAAATCTTGAATTGGAAAATAATTTAAGTTATATAAATCAATTTTTTATCTCCTTTTAAACAATATCATTTAAACCGATTTCAATTCAAGATTTTTAAAACCATATAATTTAACCAAATCAGTGTCTACATATAATTTTCTACCCTGTGGCCAAGTAATCAGTTGTTTCAATTTTAATTACATGGATGGACATATATCATTTCAATCCATAATTAAATAACATAGGTATATATCATTTCAGACTATTTCTTAGTTCATTTAAAATAATTCAAATGACAATTTATATGATTGAACAAACATACATCCAACATATCAATTAATAGGCATCCATTGCAATCAATATCCAAATCAACCAATATATCATAACAGTTATTAGTTATCAACTGTCAGTATTTAACTAGCAATTAAATTTAGTATTAATTTAAATATCAATTCAATTAAATAAAAATATTCAAATTCAATTTAAATATCAAATTTAAATTACCAAACAATAGTCAATAAACTTTTATCACTTCATAATTTTAATTTAACTAACATCAGAAAATTTAGTATTGCGTGAGCGGTTTAATCACTCACCTTTGATTTAAATCCCATAAAAATAACCAATAGAAGTCCAAAATCTAAATAGTCTCCAAATTCAACCAAACCATTTTCATATTGTTCGGAATTTCAATACAAGTTCAGTGGAAGAAACTGCGCGTTAATAAGAGTTCGTATGTAAAAGTTACTCAAGTTAGAACATTTAAATTTTTGATTAAAATAACTAGGGGCAGAAACATAATTATGTAACCTTCCCAAACCCTATACGATCAAACCAACCTTCAGCCGCCACCGTTCATCCTCCAACCGTCGCTGATCTACGTCGCTATGCCTAAATCGTAGACCACCATGCGCCTTGCCTTGGCCTACCGCCCCCACCATGACCACGCGGTCACCTCCGCCGCCGCCTATCGAGATCCACCGCCGTGCCCTTCCCACGCCAATTCTAGCTAACTCCAGCACTTTTGCCATAATCCAAACTTACAGATGAACTCGACTAAGCCCCCTCTACAAGAACAAATTATAGACGTCGATTCCATTGGTCGAGACCTCTTCTTCAATTTCTGGTCAAATCAAGCTTCAATTGCGAAAAAAATTGTAGATGCTGATTCCATTCATCGAGAGCTTCGCAAAGATATATAATTTGATAGGGTTTGAGCAGTTTAAAATTTTGAGTTACATTTGAAATTGGAAATTAAGGTTTTGGGATATTCGCCATTGAAAAGGAGCAAGTAAATTTGAAAGTGCGAACAGAAAAAATAAAACAGAAGGCCGCTAGGGTTTCATAACAACACACACACACACATATATAGGCAAAGATGGAACAGGAACAGATGGAACAGATATCGATAGGGCCAAAGCGATAACAAAGGCTCGAAAACCCATTTCGTTCCCAAAAAGAAAATAGGTCATCCTATATATCGAAATGTAGGTTTTTATTATTTCTAAACTCAATGAAACTAATTTCAAACCCTAATTCTATTATATATAGAAGTTAGCTTTAAAATCAAATTATATTTATTTTATATGTTAATTAACTGAATTGTTATTAAACTGATTTAATCACTTTTAATTCTAAATTAAAAGTTTCCTATCATCATTCTTGAATAAACATGAATTTAATAATCTTTTGAAATACGATGTTTTTCACGTTAAACAAAAGATTTAATTATTAAATTAATTTCAACATTTAAATTACAATAGTAATAAACCCTAGTTCATTATGTTTTAATTTCAAATAAATTCTTTTATTTATATTTACACGTACTTTATATTAAATCAACAATTCCCTTCTGAATTTATTAAAATAAGTTTCCATTTTATTACACTCATTACTTTACAGTTAACGTCTTTTCTTATATTAACTGCAATATTTCAATTACATTAAATTCCATTAATTACAAAATTTAATATTAAAAACGGATTAGGTAATGAGATGAGAAATAAAACAATTGTTACAACTTAGTAATTCATATTTATTAATTTATTGTTTACAAACAAGGATTATAAATTTCCTTAGCAATTAATTGATTTCTTATTCTATGCTAAAACGAATTTCAATTAAATAACATATAATTTCTCCTTTAATACATCATTTATTTTATTCCTATTAAACTCCACCATTTTATCAAATTAAACTTAACATTTATATTCCAATTAGAAATAAATAATCATTTCATTCTTTATAACATTAATATTTGTTATTTCAAACCTTATTGTTAATATGCAACGCAGTATTGTTACACGTTCAATTGAATTGGGTAATCATCCTTTAACTTATCGAAATTTGTTATTTAAGGATTTTATCTTAGACTCTAACATACATCTAATAACATTTCAATTAATAAATCATAATTTTTTTTTATTTCTAACCATTTTTAATCAACAATTATATTAAATTAATATTTCTAAATGGTTGAAAATATGGGTCGTTACAATCTCCCCTACTCAAAACTTTCTTCCCAGAAAAGGAACAAGAAAGAATCAAGAAATTTGATGTATTTTTATTCGAAATAGTAAATTTATAAACAATTAAACTTACATATTTAAGTTTAATAAAAATTTGTAAATAACTCAACGTCAACGAAAAAATTTTAAGTCCTAAATTTACAAAAAATTTCAACATCTCCTTTGCGCGGCTAGGTTCGAAAAAATAACAATATCAATAATTACATGATATATATCTTATTCCAATAAAAAAATCCCAACCATGAGAAAACAATAAAATACCACAATCCAAAAATGTACCTATTTGTCCGACATATAAAACTCTAATTATGAAACCAAAAGCAACAGTTAACCTTTGCTTTCATAAACATCTTATTTACGTAATCCAAAAGAGTTAAAACTAGGTAATCAAAAGATCAATATACTAGTTGTTCCAATCAATAGCACAAGCAACACAACATATATAATATTCATATGCAAACAAAAGCAGTACAACCATTATATGCAACAAAAGAATCCATCGCACATCCATAACAACCAAAACTAATGGTTTGTCTAGTTTCAGAAACTTTTTATCGCACATGGGTGATAAATAAACTACTTAGTGTACCTTATGCTCATCGGCCTTAGGAAATTACTCAATAGATTATTCATACAACCTCGAACGATTTGAAGTGTCATTTTCCAAACTTATCATAAGTCAAACAACAAAGAATTTAAATATTATTTAAATTTGTACGATGTACATATATCATCTGTACACAATATCAATTCCGATCACTTGCTTGATTACACAAATTCCACTTTCAAACTAGTATTGTTAACTCGACTGCTCTAGTGCGGACTCTGGTCCGGTTCCTTGATTGGAAATCCCCGTTTTCCTTGCATAACCATAAACTATGATAGAAAACTTCAAAAATCATATCAAAAATCTGTATCAAGCGTTCCCGTCAAAAATCAGGTGAAAATCCTAATTCGGACTTGTGTGAATTTCCACAAATCATGTTTTCGAATCTGGATCAAAACTGTTATGCGAATAAAATGATCTACGCACAACTTACATATTTTATTTTGTTGTTTATTTTCACATCATTTACTTTTCATTTATTTTATTTCTCATTCATTCATACAAGATCAACTTTTATTAATTTACATTCATTTACTTTGATTATTTCCCATTCAATATTTAAAATAATCAATGGATAAATCCTTAAAGTATTGCATATGTTTCTTTGCAGTTTATTTCACATTTATTTACTTATTTACTCGATTTCAATTCGATATTAATATTCATTAGTGAATCATTTCATACTTAATTTTCTTTATTCTTTGATTCATATTTATTCCTTTATATATAGTGTCATTTAAGCATTTCAAAACATTAACTTAGGTTTATAATACTTCTTGTTACATATTAGTTCTTCATTATAAACGTTTCTTTAACACATTTTCATTTTGACTCTTTATATTTTCATTAAACACTTAATTTTAATTTTAGATTTTAATTTGGAAGTTTCCAACCATTTAAAATCATTGAAAATTCTATTTCATTTCAATGATTGAAAATCACTAATTAGCAGAAAATTTGAGAACTAAATACCGGATTTCGTTTCAAATCATATTGAAATAATATATACTGATTTCTTTTTGTATATCAACTCTTACTTAGGAAATTTAAATTTAAAATTTATTTATCAAAACAAATGTGTAGCAAAGCTACTATAGCGGTCTTCCCACTTTGAAACTCGAAAATGAACGTCGATGATGCCACGTTCATCACCAAAATTATTTTCCAACGACAGAAGAGGGAAGCACATGACTTATTTTCTTTAAAATTCTTTTAAAAACATTTATTTCAAGTACCCTTTGGAAACAATTTTAAAACATCTCTATTTGCAAATACTACCAAATAATACAAATTTTATTTTTCCAAAATCTTCGAAAACTAAATTTCAAACACCAGCATTTAAGTTCTCAAATTTCAATTTAATTTTTTTTTATTGGTAAATCATAATTTATAAACTATATTTATAAGATTACATTTTCTTATAACATACAATAGTTAATAGTTTTTGAGAACCTTGACTAACCAACAATAAATGACAATAATCGAATATTATCGTTTCCTAGCAGCTAACACAACAAAAATAACAATATCAATTTATGAAAAATAATCCTTTTAAATACAAAATACAATACTACGTAAAATTATTTCATTTACCAATTTCAAAAACAATATTGTGTTGATTTATCATGTTCAAGTGTTCAGAAATCTCTATCAATGCCATAACATCCTATGTACCGACCGTAATTCATAAATATTCAACAGAATAAATTAACACAATACAAAACATTTTTATAACACTTACAAATACACTCTTTCGTATATAATTATACTCAACTCATAATATGGCATTCCATTACCCTATCTTTTAATGGTTAGAAATAAAAATTTAATGATTTATTAATGTAATTTATTGGATATGAACTTAAATTAAAAATTTTAAATAAAAAAATTCAATAAGATAAAAGATGATAACTTATATTAGAAACTGAATTAAAAGATATTTAATTGTAAGTAATTGATAAGAGAAATTGAAATAATCAATGTTAAGTTAATAAAGAATCGAATGAATGTATATTAAAAGTAAAAGCATAAATTTGTTTATATGACATTGTATTTTTGATAAATATAAATTTCAAAAATAAGAAAACATTTATTTGGCAAGAAATGAATAACTTTTGCTATATACAATAATTGCAAAAATGTTGAATTACTGTAAAATGGTTATTATTTGAATTCATTTTAAAAGCAAATTCATAAGTTAAATAAATTATATTCCAAATATAGCGATTTATTTGATAATTTAGTTATTATATTTAATATTTGGAATTTTTTTAAATAATTGAATCTTGAATTTAATATGAATGAGAACAATTTCAAAAGTTGATTTAAATTCTATTTAAATAGGAAGGAAGATAGTAAAATTTTAAATTTGAATTTAAAAGTAGCTAAATTGATTTTGAAAATTACTCGTTTTAACTAACATGTAAAATATTCGTTTTAGGCATTATCTCGAATTTCGACGAAACCAGTTTCATCGGATCCGTAACAATAAATCGATATAGGATTTTAAGTTTCATAGCGATCAGACTTATCGTTGGGTCATGCGAGCTTGAAACGAATAGAATTTATTTTCAAAACTTTAATTAATTTAATTTTGAAAAGCTATCTTTTGAATATGATCGAATTGGCTTCCGACATATATTCCACTGTGTTCAGAATAGGGGTATAACATATAGAACGTCAGATGGCACACTTCGTTTGGAGTTCGAAAATTTCATGGATGAATAGTACTTTAGAAATTTTTTATAAATAACCCTCAAATTTCTTCAATTTACAAACCTAACCCAAAAATGAAATTTCATTCGCCATTAAAACTCAAAATCCAATGGCCATCATCGATCGGAGCCTCTAGAGGCCGAATTAGCCTTCAACTTCAACTAGGAAAACGTAGAGCACGACGATATAAAGCAAATCAATGATTGGATCGTCATCGTTCATCATGTAGTTGTAGTTATGGGTCTCATTCGCATTCTTGCGTGCATGGAGGCATGGGTTGGAGCGTGGAGGCGGTGGCGTGCGGGGGGCATCGACGGCGGCGTTTGTCGTGATGGTCGAGCGATCGTTTGAACGAAAATGAAAAAGCAAAAGCGCACAAGCCTGGAGATGAAATACGTGAGGAGGGAGAGTAAGAAATAGGTTTAAGTTTAATAATTATGTTAATTATTTCGTTAATTAAATTTCAGTTTATATCGAATGCTAATTAATTCGTAACTTTCTCATACGTGGTCAGATTCGAGCGAAACGAGTTGCGTGGATTCATATCGAAGTCGTCTACGACATTGAGTTGGATTCGAATTTGTTTGACTCTAAAAAAATTTCAGTTTCAAATAAAGATGAGTGTTTTAAATCGCCCACGAAATACTAAAATATTCTGAAGTTAGTTAGATCGAAATCATGAAGTGATTTATTTTTATTGACCGTTGCTCCGTAATTTAACTGACATTTAAATTGACATATGATTTGAACTGATAGAAATCTAAATCGATAGTTAAATTTGAAATTTAATTGCTAGTTAAACACCTGATATTGATAACTAGTTAATTGTTGCGATTTATTGACTGATTTGGATGTTGATTGAGATTAGATGCTATTGGTTGATATATTGGATGATTGGATGTTTATTTATTTTGTATATATATCATGTTATCACCCTGTATATTATTTGACAGCATATAAATTATTATTTGAATTATATTCGAATAAATTAAGAAATGGGTTTAAGTGATATATACCTATAACACTTTGATTTGGATTGAACTAATATATATCCATCCTTGAAATTTAAACCGAAATAATTGATCATTTGGCCATAGGATAGAAAATTATATATGGACACCGGATTGGTTAAATTAAATGGTTTTAAATTATTAATTTTGAATTTGTTTAAATGATATTGTTTTAAAGAATAAAAGAAATTGAATTTATAAGAATTGAATTAATTTCGAATTCGAGTTTTGAAAGATTGAAATCAAAATTGGTTAAAAGAAATTTTTTGAAGAATTAAATTTGAAATGTGAAGTTATAATCAACATATGACTTGAAGTATGGAAATTGAATTGTTTTTAAGGTTTGAAATTTTACTTGAACTTTGAATTTAACTAAGTAAAAGTGATATAAATGGATATTTGAAATTTGAGCTTGGAATTGAATTTTTTTAAATATTTGGATCTTAAATTGAACATTGAAGTTAAATTTGATATGAGTGGTTTAAATCGGTAAATTGAAATTAGACTTGAAATTTATATAAATTGAAATGGTTTAAAATAAGAATTGAATTGAAATTTGAACCATTGAATCGAATCGTTGAATCGAATTTGAAGTTAAAAATGAATGTTTTGAAATTGAAGTTAATTCGAAATGAATTCGAAATTGGAGTTAATTCGAATTGAAATCGAAATTGTAGTTAATTCGAATTGAAATCGAAATCGGAGTTGATTTGAATGTAAATCAAAATTGAGTCGATTTGAATTGTTTTGAGATTGAAGATGATTTAAATTGGAATATTTGAAACTAAATCAGTTTGATTGAAATCTGGACCTGTGTCTAGACTTATTGGAGATGGAATGAAACAGTTTTAAATTTGAAACTATTTTCACGATAAACAATTTAACTATAAACCGTTTTAAAATCCATCTTAAATTTTCAAACCATTTTAATATATAACCCATTTTCAAAACTCAAACTATTTTACATCAAACTGTTTTCACTCTCTAAACTATTTAAATTATTCAGACTATTTTCAAAAATTCAAACTGTTCATGTTAGGAACTGTTTATATTTAAATTGTCGATTTAAATACAAATGTGGTTAAAACGAAGTTATAACCTAAGTCGAAATTCAAAATGATTTTGAAATTAAATTGATCTCAAAGTGAATATAATGATTTTGAAGTGAATTTGATTTCATGATGAACAAAATGACATATGAAGTAAATATGATGATTTTGAAATAAAGGATATTTTGAAGTGAATATGATATTTTGTTATCAAATAATGATTTACTTTTGAAATGTAAAAGAACCAACCGGTGTGTAAAATGACGTTTGGTTATTAAAGAGACCGGGGCTGATTGTTAGCATACACTCTGTCAATGTTGGAACCACTTTAACAACTGTGTACGTAGAGGAGACTCCAGAATGAAGTGGTTGGATTTGGTGTACGTTGCTGGATTTGAAGAAAGAGAACGATGATGGATAGCCCCGACCTATGTCAATTTGAAATAACTAAAACAAGAGCCCTATCAACTGGACAAGTAGGCTAGCTATCTCTAACAGACATCTGTTTTTCGATTTTCTTTTGTTGACTTGGTCCATACTATTACCTTTGATGTTGGTTTCGATTGGTGCACGTTGATTTGGGATGACTTCCCTTTGACTCGATATGGGATAGATGGGCGCTGTAGGAGACCGTGACTACGATGCGTTACCATCAACCGGGACGGGTAGAATGGTAGTATCCTATCTCGGGCATTGCTTCACGTGCCTTGTCGTACTTTTATCCTCATACGAGACCACTACAATTTTGGTTTAGTGTTGTCGTATCACGACAAATCCCTATCCCTGATGTTCTACTGAGGTGTTATATGAAAACTGTACGCCACTGCTTAAAAACGCATTAAGGGAGATTAATGCAAAGCCTTAACACTAGGAAAAAATATTTATCTTATTGATTAGACATTACATAATAGCATATTCTATTATATATAGATATTTTAACAGATCCTTAAGAGATGGGAAATCCCATAACATCTCTTGAGTTATTGCATGCACAATATACACTGGATCGGAGATGTAAAACCCCATAAACATCTCTGATGCTATTACACTCCTGTTATATATCATAATTTGACTTACATAAGGATATTTCAGTTTTGACTCGAGTGCATTATTTTACTTTATGCTCGGGTCAGCCTTGAGTTTTCAGTGCATTGAAGATTATTATGGAAGGACAGAGACGAAGATTTGGTATATCATTCCCCTACATCATGTTATTCTATTGCATTGTTTTATTTTTTCTCTATCGTATGTATAACTCTGATTGATATTGTAAAAGAAAAATCAAATGTATAGTGTAAACAGCTTCATGATCTGTTTATTTGATTATTATATTTTGTTATTCCGCTGCGAGATTATGTATATGTTTCATTCTTTTCTTATTTTTCTTAATTAACCACACTGATTATCTGTGTTACGGATTGTTTTGAGTTGGACATGTGTGGTTTATTGTCGACTTAAACCTCCCGAAATGTGGATCATCACAGGTGCTAACAAAATATGCGCTATCCCTGTTATAATAACGTTTTATTATGGTTTTGCCATTAAAAAAACATCGGTTTATGCATATACTTACAAATTAAGTTTATACCATTTTCATTAAATTCATACATTATCTTTTTAGCTATTGTCTATCAATGCCCATCATGTTAATTATGCAGTTAATTTAGCTAATCAAAATTTCTAATAGATCATACCTAAAACATATTTTTAGAACTGATGGTTGTTAGTGTGTAACACTAAAATATTAAACTAAATATTATTAGAGATGATGTTCAATATAACTTATACATAAAGATCCATAAAAAGCTCGCGAATTTGATTGTCCATTAAATAGTATTGGAGGAGCAAGGAAGCAATGATACAAAACCTAATATGGACCTAAAATAAAATATTGACAAAGTATTTAGTGAAGTTATCATTGATCAGATTAGAATAAGATGAGAATAATTAGTTCTAATGGCCTAAAAAGTACCATGTAGATGAGGAAAAACCTTAATGGAAGGGCTTCACAGCCCAACACAATAAGTTTCCAAGCTAGTGGAAAATAAGATTAAGTTTGCAGAATATAACAAATGCAATTACAGTGTTGCCCTTATTTTTTGCTTTCTTTCCGTCGTCCCATTTTATCGGTGCTGCTTAACAAACTAGGGTTTTTTCCTCATCTCAAACCTAAATTATCTTAATCGATTTCAGCCCCAACCCTCCATGAATTTCGAATCTTCGTCCGTCAACTCAAATCAACACTCGATATCTATCTCATGACTTCAAATTAAACTTTAAATTATTAATTTATACTTTTGAATTTACAAAAATTTGATGTTTGTACTAGTTTAGTGCAAGTAACTTCTATTTTTAGTATCGATTTAGTAAATATTCTTTGTGGAAAGTTTATTATCAATCATTTAAACCGATACTAATTTAATATTAGTTAAATGTCATTCAAGTTTAAGCAGTACAGAGTCAACTTTGTCAAACCTAATTCAGATTAGATGTCTGATACGATAAAAAGAAAATTTGAAGTTTTAAGGCTAATTTTTTATAGTTCTAAATAAAAATAACTACCATTATCATTTCATTCCCTCTATGTGTGTGTTATTGCCACTATCTTGAATTAGCTCCAATTTCTTCATCTCTCTTCCAACCTTGCCTACTTCTCCACAAATCGACACTTCTGCATCACTAAATAAACCACAGTGTAAAAAATTAATAATTGTTGAAACCCTACTCTTCCAATTGGTTCCAATCAACAGTTATTTGCTCTACATATCATCAACGATGATTTTAGGGAGCATAAATATGCTTCGATGAACGGGTAACTTTTTTTTTGGCTGTATGAATTTAGTGAATTATTCCTCTCTATTGCAGGTCTCCTCTTACTTCTACTTATCTTTATACAAAATTTTATGTTCCGACTTCATCTAAATTTATACTCGGTTTCTGATTAGTGTGGATTGTAATGTTGTTACAACTGGTTTTATCTACTGACGATGTTTTTGCACATAATGGTTATTACCCAGGTAATCATACATAATGGTTATTACCGAGGTAATCAACTTAGATGTGTAAGGGTGTAAGCACTTAAAAGCATTTAAAACAATGGAAATTTTATGTGAAGTTATCCATTTCTTCCCTTGATTTAAAATCTCAAACCAGATTTTCGCATGATGATTTTTATTTCAAACTTTGCACGGTCTAAAAGTTAAATGGCACTAATTGTGTATAATTTTGTATATTTTAAATAAAGTACATCCTTTTCCAAATTTCCACATACTTACCAGAGCATCTACAATCCTAGACAATGTTATTTCATGAGAGATCTATGTGGCACAAGTGGTTAGCATCGCAATGCTAAGTTAATATGATTGTACATTACAATAAATAAATTAATTGTCTCCAATGTAAACATTTTTATGTATTGAAATTTGCCTAGATGACAAAAAGTTAGTGGTAGTAGCCCCTTTGCATTGTTAATTACAATGTCTAGAAGTAGACATTCCACTTCATATCGTTTAACAAAATCATGCCACATCATATTCCATGTTCTATTTACTTTAGCATTGGAGTTTAAAAATTAAACCACAATGTCTTGTTTATACGTGTCATTCACTTTGCTTTAAAAATACATATAGGTTAGAGTTGCTCTTATTATCGCAAGTATTTCTCTCTTAGCAATTAGAAGTTGATTGGAAGGCACTAGCAGTGGTTCTCTCTTTTCCTGAAATGTGTTGATTGTAGATCAATATTTCCTACTCATTAAGGATTGCAATTCATTGTTAAATTTATGTATCTTTTCTATGTTATATGCATCTTCATTTGAATATGTAGGATGTACATCGATTTTGATGCTGCTGATATAGAAAAATGCCCGGCTTCTTTTTTGATGACGTTGAATATATATTATAATCAATGATTTAGAACATAACATGTCCAACCTAATATATGGTAAATTTGCCAACTTCTTTTGAATTTTAAGAAGAGGCTTTTAGAATTGAAAATGGTTGCAAAATTTAATCACAGATGAAGGATGAGCAATCCCAGCCCTTCTATATTAATTGTGCTCATGGGTTGATTAATGTACTTAAGATATTCATGTGTCATTCAAATATATATTTATCATTTTATTACATCACTTGGTAAACTACAAATACTGAAATGTTTTCCACTATATCAAAATATGAAATGAATTGTCGTGACTATCCTACTTTGCTAAAAGAAGTTACCCTAAATTTTGTCTGCACACATCCTTAATCAATTACACCGTGCATTACATGTACAATTTCTTGATTGACTTATGCATTTGCCTCCTAATATACTATATGAGACTTTATTTCTTCTTATTGCATGCTTACCGATGATAGACATAAACTCAGATTGTCATGTTATTTGGTTTTAACTTTCCAGATTCCACACCTTAGACCTGTAGAGTAAAACATGTATACATTAGCAAGGAACAGAAGGACAACAAATGAGGTCTATTATTTAGCTTCGGTTGATGTAAAGAATATATATCTTTGGTTTGACTACTATTTGGTCTATTATTTCATGGGATTTATGCTTACTGTAAACAAGACATGCTAAACAATTTCAACTACTTTTCAAACTGTTTTATTTTTGGTACTATGTACTCTCTTTATTGATATATTACTACTTGAGAAGGGTAGTTTACTATTTGGTACAAAAAATAATACAACTTTGATGTGAATTAAAACCAATCGGAATCGAATTGAAGTAAACCCTAGAATCGCAAAAAACATGGCCGTGGATTGTAGATTTATAGAAGAAGAAGTAGCTTGCACCGAAACCGCCACAATAAATGGCTACTATGAAGAACATGTGAGATTACTACATGAAGAGACTAAAAAAACTAATCTACAACAAACCTCGTTTGTGCCGTAGTTAATTGTCGATGTAAATTAAAACCAATTGAAATCGAATCGAAATAAGCCCTACAATCGCAAAAAACATGGTTGTGAATTGTAGATTTATAAAAGGTGAAGTAGCTTGCACTGAAATCACCACAATAGATGGCTGCTGTGTATAAAATGCAAGATTATAACCGAAAGAGGCCGATAGTACCGATCTACAATTAACTGTATATCAAATAGAGGAAGGCAAAATGAAAAAAGGTAAATAAATCGAAATTTTATCATTTTAATGATGTATGTTGGCCTTCTGAATTTAAAAGTTCATTTACATGCAAAATTGTTAAAGTAAATATTTGACATATGCAATTTAGAATGTTGGGTAGTTGAAATTAGTAGATTTGTTTGCATATATAATTGATGACTGTAAATATTATTTTGCTTTGGATATTACAGTACATAATTAGTAGATCATTATTATGTTGCAAAACATAATAGACAAATCTATGCTGGGAGATATATTTGCCAGATAAATATCCGCTTTACTAATATATTTACCTGGTGTTGTCTTGCATGACGTGTTTTGCGAGAAATATTAGGCAGGCAACATTTTCCTGGCAAATATTTTCCACATGCAAATATTTGCCTAGTTAATATTTTTCCAAATATATTAGATTTACTGAAAATGCATTAAAATGCATATGTTGCTTTGTATATAACACACATCTTTTTGCAAAACATAATAGACAAATCTATGCCAGAATAAATATTAGTCAGACAAATATTTGAGTGGAAAATATTAGCCATGCAAATATTCGTATGTTTAATATTTTCCTAACATATATTAGATTCAGTGAACATGCACTAAAATGTACCATATGTGATACATTAACTAACATAATTTATAGTTATGTCACTTCACATATTCAACACTAGCAATAATATTTAGAATACAAACATTTGCTAGATTCATTGACTAACTTAATTTATAAAACAAGCAACTACAAAGAAACAAAAGATGAAGATTATAAAACAATCTAAGCAAATAGTTCTAGAAACCTACCGAAGTAGCTTCAAAAGTTTCCACTCCCTATTCTAAAAATTAAAAAAGAACATTTTTTTTATAAAATGAACACATTGATTGATTATCGATGTCTCCATTTCACAAGATATTCCAAGCTTTCCAAAATGATAACATAACAGTTGAAGATATAAGAAAGAAATCAACTTCTGTTGATCTAATAATACAGTCATACACAACGGAAGAAAACTGCTTTCGTTTTGGAGAAATGAAAGTAACAATGAAAGAAATCGACATTGCTAAAATATTTGGATAGGATATCAAGGGTTTGACAGTTTACACAACTGCTCATTTGAAAGAAGCTGAATAAGACCATGTTGTAAAATGCTTCAAGGATCAATATTTTACAGATTGCAAAATAATCAAAGCTAAGGACATAGAGTTAAAACTAATGTTAGCTTCAAAAGGGAACACAAAACAAGATCAAAATGATGTTGCAAAGACGATGATAATGCATCTACTATCAACATATTTGCTTTCTAATACAAACTCATCAATTCTCTTAGTGTTGCCACCATATATCTATACAATAAATAAATTGAAAAATGTTTCATGGCCAGCAACAATTTTGAATTATTTAATGGACCAAATCAAGAAACACAAAGATACTCCTAGAAATATCAAAGCATGTGTAACTATTTTGCTGGCAAATACTAGTAACTCATTCTATGTTCTTAGATTATATTACAAACTAAAGTATAATCTGATATTGTTTTGCAGTACTGGTTTTACAATTGGACAAAAATAGTAGAACCAACAAAAAGTTACAAACAAAGTGAACCAAGATTCACAAAATGGAAACAGCAGGAGGTTACTCCAAATATTATTCAAAAAATCATCAGTAGAAAGGTAATAATTCTTCTTCATAATAACTTTCAGTCAAATATTCGTCACTACATATATTCCAGCAGTGCATTTAACTATACTACATTTGTTTCAATAAATTTCAAGCAAAAAATTACCTATTAAATATTTGCTTGGCAAATGTTTGCCTATCTAATATTTGCCTGCGTAATATTTGCCAAGCAAATAAAAAAGTTAAATTTCCTATTTTTTAATTCGCAGAGAAAAGAAGAAAAACAAAAATGGAAGACGTGCTAAATATTGTCAAAGCAAGATCTCCTAAAGAAAAAGCTTCAGCTGCTGGCCAAAAATATGAACATATCGAAAAATAACTGAAAGATATGAAATTGGAAACGAAGAAACTGAAAAAGGATAATGTAGCTTTAAAAGAAGAGAACACGCTCTTAAAAAATGAAATTGAAGGTTTGTGAAAAAGGAAAGAAAATGATAATGATGAAAAAGTTGATAATGATCAAATAAATGTTGATAAAGCAATAAATGATGATGATGATGCTGATAATTATGAAAAAGATAAAGCTGATGATAAAGATAAATATATTAGCATTAATAAAGTCGATTATAGTAATGATGTAGTTTTAGATGCATATATTGAAGGTCTTGAAGAAGACAAAACTGCTGAAGCTGATGGTCTGACAAAGATGATGGTGATCACAATGCTAGTGATGGTATTGGTGGTAATGCTGGTACTGGTTACAAAGATGGTGGTGCTGATGATAATATTGGCGATGGTGATGTTAGGGGTATTGATGGTGATGCTGGTGGTATTGATAGTGCTGACCAAAATAAGGATGATACTGCTGCAAAAGATGATGATGACACTGATGAAACAACAAACCAATTTGAAATAGTTGTCATACCAAAGGAAGTAAAAAGCAACGAACAAGAAGAAGCTACAAAAAAAAGCATGGAAAAAGGTAAATACTTGCAAATTATTGTTGAAAATTAAAGTATGCAAATATTTGCCATCTATAAAGCAGTAAATAAAATAATTAGCAATTGAAATTTTTTGATAAACCAAAAGATTTGATTGCGAAGGACATCACAAAAAAATAGTTCAAAAAACAACATGTGCATATTTTAAAAGAAATTTTGTTTTTTCATATAAAATAAGTCTCTCAAAATATTTGACATATACTAAATATACAATTGAAACAGATTCTCAAAATTTTGACATACAAGGGAAAAACTTTCCAACATTCAAAGTTTTGACATCAAGCGAAAACCAGGAAATTGGCTGCAAAATACGAAATAAAGCAGGAACAAGAGGAGTAAAAATCAAGAAAGAGTAAAAGAGAAATTTCTTTATCTTCACTGTACAAGAAGAAAATAGAAGAGGAAAAGCAGAAGATCCAAATTTCCAGTACGAGCCACAAAAAAAATACACAGGAAAATCTGAGAAAAACAACGATGATAAAAAAGAAGTTAAAAAAGGTAATATTATCGACAAACCCGCAGAAGATGAATCTGATCATGACAGATCAGAAACAAAAGAAGATGTTGTGATAGATGTTGAAAAAAGCAAGCTAGCAAAATAATGGCTTTCAGACAATCAAATCAATGAACTAAAAGTTTTTAACCAACTAGAAGGAAATAAGTAAATTATTTAAATAATACATAACATAACATACATATATACATATATGCATACATGGCAATTATTTGCCAGGCAATTATTTATCATGTACACATGCATATCAACTTACAATAATACATACTATTATAAGTTTGATATTATTTAGATAGGAAAACAACATTCTATGACGTAGAAAAGTCATTGAAATAAAACGAGTAAATATTTCTGATATGTAGTTCAAAAAATTTGTCGATTCGAATGTATATAAGTTTACAATACATTCTATATAATGATATGATAAATATAGATAAAAAATAAGAAAAATAATATATGAATTTTAATTTCGATGCAGGTTATAGATTGTTTCATGAAAATAAAACTTGAGCAAAAAATATAAAAATATTGTTTACTTACATTCTTGTGCAGCTGTTTGAAATACTAAAATCAAAAAAAACATATCACTTTTTTTTGAAATGGTACTTATATACAACATATCACAGTGACAACATATCACATGTCAATAAACGTTCGAATCATGTTGCGCAAGTTTCGAACTTGTGACATCTCACACCAAAGTCGAATCACTTAACCACTGAGACAATAGTGTTTGTCAAGATATCACTTTAAAACTAATTATACTATAAACATATGTATATATTATTGACAACTACAAACTACATATATGAATCTTTGGTTGTCAACGTACTGGAAGAAAGAGCAATGACTTGCAAAAAAATAGTTATACCACCGCATCATGTCAACCACTACACATTTTTAGAGTTTAACGCAGTTGAAAAGACATAGAAGCACTACAATTTCCAAAGACCGAGATCAAAAATTGCCAACTTCTCATAGAAACAACGAGCTATTAAAATTGTAAGTTATAAATATGTTTTCAATTGATGTTAACAAATAATCATAGTATTTGCCTTTGAAATATTTGCAAACTGATATTTAACCAAAATTACCAAACAAATTTATTTATTTGTTCATAATTTTCAGAGTGACAATTTGATGGACCTGCTTAGAACAATTTATTCAAGAAATGGCAAGAAACCAATAGAATTAAAAAACAATCCAGTCAAATGTGTTACTTGCCTACAACTGGAGCCTCATTCATAAGTAAAACTTACTATTTACAAAGTATTTTCAAAAAATTAAAAATATTAATTTTTTTGAAATGACGCAGAATTGGTTGTGTAATATTTGTCATGATGTTCATGGAAGATCTTTCCAAAGACAAAGATACTAAAGACAATCCTAAGATGTATAATTTTGATTCTATACAGGATATTAAAGCTTTGATGGTATGTGATATAAATGCAGACGAAAAACATGGATGGCGATTAGATCCTAATACATAAAGCATATCAAAGATTTGATGGCTACATGCAATTTTTGATAATGAATGCAATAAACTTCTGGATATTGGTTGTTAGCTTTTAGAAGTAGGTATTAGATGTTAGACATTGATTGTTAGATCTTAGACATATGATATACATTGATTATTAGATTTTCACTGTTAGATGTTAACTTTTAGATAGCTACATGTTTGATTTTCACTGTTGTATGTTTACATACATTGTTTGATATCAGATTTTGAATGTTTCATTTGCCTTTTAATTGAAATACAATACGAGATATTTAGAAAAAATATTGTTGTTTTTATGTAGTATAAAATTATAAAATATTGAATATTCAGTTCAATATATGGTCAAATACTTTTGACCAGCAAAAGTTTACCAAGAAAATATTTGCTAGGAAAAGAATTGTTGGGCAAACATTTGCTGGGCAAATGTTTCCAAACAAAAATTTGAAAAATTAGTAAGATTACCGCATTTTCTTATAACTGCATTAACGTATTGCTATAATCTTCATACAGAAAAAAACTTCAATAATACAAAAACTACCAACATAAATACAAAGTTCACATCAAAGTAATAGAGCAAAATTATGAAGTTAAACACAAATAAAAAGTTCTCTTTTCATTCACTAACATTCCATTCTATAAAGAATATTTTGCCTAACTTACAAGAAGTAGATTCTGGTTTAGGATTGTGTGTAAATACAATTTTCACTTCTTTAAAACAATGA
The DNA here is from genome assembly GCA_030765085.1 of Allium cepa. Classification (NCBI taxonomy): domain Eukaryota; kingdom Viridiplantae; phylum Streptophyta; class Magnoliopsida; order Asparagales; family Amaryllidaceae; genus Allium; species Allium cepa. The sequence continues at coordinate 105,931,801 of CM060941.1, read as the reverse complement.
TTTATTATATCACTAGAACATACAAAATTGAATGCCTATATTTTTCTATCAGGATGAAGGAAGACTTCATTTGATGTTAATCTCTCATTTGAAATCAGGGACAAGTAGTTTTTTACTTTCTAAAATCCATAACCGCATGCTCGCCATCCTTGTCTGATCTTTCTCAATATTCTAACTTTTCATCTTCATCTCTTTCCTTCGAATCCTCCGTATGCATTCAAGTAGACCTAAACTTGAGGCTGTTAAAGGACGATGGAAAATGGGCTTGAAAAGCAGAGAAAGATGGGAAGAGGTTACGTTACAAGAAAATCAGCGTTTGGTGGCATAAATTAGTAGCCTTTTTTTGGAAATGCGACCAATAACATTTCACCATATATTATAAACATGGCAAAAAAATTTTTGATATCATGCGCATACCAAAATTTTTCCACACAAATACAATAAACATAAGCCGTACATTTCCTATGTTTGCTCTCTCTCACTAAGAAAATTTTAACCTAATCCCAAATCGCTTCAACAAAGGAAAACAAACGAAGGTCGACTCCCGTTATTCTGTCCGCATCATCATTACAGCATATCTCCACATCGTAGTTTATTATCATCGTCGCTTCTACTCTACTGCAGTTTTCTCCCCATCGACGATTTTCTCCTCATCGTAGAAAATTTTTGGTATGATTTATATAAATCGATTTTGTTATTATTATTTAAGCTAATCGGTTTTTCGATTAGGTTAATTAGCTTCTAATCAGCTACATTTAGGCTAATCGGTAATTCTATGATTGTGGATGTGTTGTTCAAATGGTCGATTTTGTGATTGTGACTGTGGTTGCGGTTAGGTTAATCAGTTTGGTCAATTCACTTACAGTATTAAAATGTGAATGTGTTTTGAGGTTTTATATAATAAGTACCAATTCCTTTACAGTATTTAAATGGTCGATTTCCTGAAGTTCCCAATTAGTTTTCAAATTCCGTATGGTGATGATTGACTATTGTGCTTTAGTTTTGAAGTTTTTTTGTAACGACCCAGAATTTCTGTCAATTAAAAATTGTATATTTAATTGATTTTAAATGTTAATAAGTGAAATTTATAAGTCGAATGATTTATTTTTCAAATATCTGAATTTAATTGGATAATTAAATCGATTATTTAATAGTTGAAATTATAGAAATAATTAAAAATTGGGTTTAATATGATTGAAATTGATTTGCAAAATTTTATTTAATCATATTGAAGTTATAATTATATTATAGAACTTTTAAAATTGAATTAAGAGTTAATCTGTGAAAATCGAATATTTTAATATTTAATCGACTAGTGAAATTAGCCATTTTTCGAACAGTCTCAGAATTAGACGAAACTAGTTCCATTGGACCCGTAATAGTTTGTTATTATCGGATTTCAATTTTTGTAGAAATCGGAGTTTTCGTTTGACCGTGGCGGCTCGAAACGCGTCGAAATTGTTTTAATATTAATTTGGCGAGTTAAAATAGTCAATTTTCAAACAGTCTCGTATTTCAACGAAACAAGTTTCATCGGATCCGTAATGTCATATTATTGTAAGGTTTCAAATTTCGTCTCAATCGGATTTACCGTTTGTCCGGGGCGAGCTAAAACGCACAGAAATTTAGTTAACCAATTTAATTTTAAATCGATCGTTTATAGCCATAACTCGTACAGATGATTGAATTAGCATTCGAAACCTCTTCCATTGTGTCCGGAACGCGGGTTAAACCCTAGAAACGCCGGTCATCGTGCGAGATTTGAAGTTCGAAAAATCCGGGATGAATAGTGTTTGTCAGTTTTCTATAAAAGGACCCTTTTTTTCACAAAATTTATCAAAACCCTAATTTCAATTCAGAGCCGCCTCCTTCATTTTCAAAGGTCAGAAATGCACGATCTTCTCCTCTTAATCTCTCTCAATCTATATACAATTATAAGAAATGCTCAACTACAATGTATTAGAGCTCGAAGAGGACTTTAAATCCATATGGCTGAGCTGTTATATAGTCAAGCAAATCGATGGAAATCCGCGTTCAAAGGGGGCCGTTCGTGTGTCGGCCAGAGGAGGCGACCGAGTTTCTTGGCACTTCAGGCGTGGGTGGAGCTGATGTAGGCGAGCATGTTGGCGGTGTCTGATCGTCTCTGTTTCGTTCGTGGTGGTGGCAAGAATTGATGAAGAAGGGGCGGCGATGGGTTTAGGGTGCGTACGAGAAAAAGAATACGCGGGTGGAAGAAGAGAAAAACGCGTGCGCCAGATCTGGAAGTAACGGCCCAGATTAAAGATTGTAAAAAAATATATAAAAGAAAATGTTAATTTATTTATATTAAAATTCGTGAAATATTTGTAAAATCATATCTTGTTCATACGAGGTCGGAATTACGCGAAACGAATTGAGTTGGCTTCGTTTTGTCGAGCACTACGTTATGGAACTCGTTTGGTGTCGTTTGGAGCTAGCGAAAATTTCGGGTAAAATTAAACGTCCGTTTAATTTTATTCGAAATAAAATGCTACGACTGATATCGGAAATTCAAGGTGAGAACTTCTCACTCAATCGAAATTGTTCGATGTTAATTTTAAATAGTTATATTTAAAATTCTTGATTGTATGTTTGAATGATGATTGTTATCTATGGATTGTTGAAATAGACATTATACGCCGTTAGTAAGCGGATATTATTTATTAAAAACCATATACTGCGAATATTTCACCATATAGTGAAATTGGTATTATTTATGTACTTGGAGTTGATTTTCCCGCATTATATAGCGGATGAGACCCTATTGCGCCGTCTATAAGCGGATAATATTTTTATAAATCCCATATATTCCGTACTGGAATGGAATTGGTATTGTGCAAACATCTGTGGATGCAGGAAAACAGGTTGGAGGGATCCTGTGACGCCCCACCTCTATACCCACGCTAGCCAAGAACACTACGGTGTAGTGCTGTCAACTAGAGCGGAGAATAAGGCTGTTGAGGAGCGACCATCCATGTAATTTCTTATCACACGGTGGCTATAAAATAATCTTCGGAAACAAATATAGAAGTAAGCATAACATGCGAATCAATCACAGATATCCAGATCACAAAGGCGGAAAGAGATATGAATATATATCACATAAAAGTGTACATCAGAGTAGTGGTCTAAAAAGATCCACGATCATACAAAAGAATAGCAACGCGTGCTATACAAAAGAATACAACTATGAGTCTATATCTCAAGTGTAAACAACAAAAGCTGCTAATCTAAACAAGTAGCCAAAAGTCTGAGTAGTGAATCACTGGGGGAGGAGTCAAGCAGTAGCACCTGTAACATCTCGGTCTGACCCGAGTATTATTTATAAGAAAATAATAAACGGATCAGTCTAGCTATAAATATCAGATGACATGATATAAAATAAAAGATATGGCATAATCATAAAATATCCATACTGACATACTACTATAAGTATGCAATTAATGATCAACAGGAGATCAACCGATAAGAGATAAATCAATATCACAAGAATCTTCTCAAAGATCCAAAGAGGGCATCATACCCTAAACTTGTACTCATGACAAGTCAAAGAGATAAATTCCAGAAATCAACACAAGAAATCCAGAAATCATAAAAAGGGAAAGAGGCCTATCACATGACGGTCCGAAGACCATGGGGAGCTACCCCACATGTGTGAGTGGAATCACACAGATTGAGGTCAAGACTAACCAAAAAGCAGAAAGGTATGTGTGAATGGAATCACACAAGTGGTGTCTAGTCTAACCTTGCAATGAAAGAGACATCGCGCAATTGCTAGTCTAATTCATAAAGCGATCATCAAGATCAACGAGAAGTGTCAATTACACTAAGCTAGTAAATATAGAAGTTTAGCTTCATGTCCCATAACCACTTGCTTAACTTAAATATTTACGAACAAACTGTAAATCTTCACTAATAAAATTGTCACAAGAGGTTCAATCGAACAAGTCCAAGAATTAACCGACGAAGTGAACGCAAGCGTTTCATACCACTTGTTTTACTAAGTCGTTTAATTAGATTTCTCATCCGAGTGAGGTAAAGGCTTGTATATACTAATAGATTGGAAAACGGTTTAAGAAAAGAGCTTTGTTATTAAAAATAGAGTTGAAATCATTTTGTTGAAAGAGTTTTGATATTTACTACTAGTTTTGAAACCTTTATATTTTAAAGTGACAAATCACAGAAGCGATTGTAGAAACAATCAATCACAAAGGTCACATTCGAAGATGTGATAAAAATCCAAGGAAATCAGCTCAGCAAGTTCTGTTGAATATTTTTCAGATAAGATCCCCTACGGAGGGGGGGTCCAGGGGGGGTGGCAACCCCCCAAGGTGGGGGTGCGGGGGCAACGCCACCGCTTACGGGGTTCGACCTAACTGGAGCAACCCTGTGGTCATGCGACCTAACTGAACTGGCCAAGCGACCTAACAATAGCACAGGTCAAGCGACCTAACGTTTTAAGGCCGAGCGACCTAATTAAACTCATGACTTAATGGTGTGAAAGGCGTGCGACCTAACATGTTACGACCTAAGGGTCGAGCGACTTAGTGGAACAAGGTCATGCGACCTAACGTGTTACGACCTAAGGGTCGAGCGACTTAGTGGAACAAGGTCATGCGACCTAATACTTGTAGTAGGGTTGGGCGACCTAACGGAGTAAACGGTCGAGCGACCTAACAGGTTATAGGTCATGCGACCTAGTGGGTTAACGGGCCTAACGACCTACAGGTTATAGGCCCAACGACCTAACGGGTTATAGGTCCAACGACCTAGCGGGATAGAAGGTCATGCGACCTAAAAATGGAAGGCAAGGCCGAGCGACTTAAAGGACCAAGGCCACACGAGTTAAGGCCTAACGACCTAACGACCTACGACCTAGAGGCCCACGACTTACGACCTAAGGAGCCAGAGCCAAGCGACCTAAGGCTGTATAGGGGATTTAAGGCCAGAAACGACCTAAGTGTTAGCGACCTAACGACCTATAGGCCAAACGACCTACGACGTAAAGCCCGAACGACCTAACACCGAACAAGCATTTAGATGGCCCAGCGACCTATGGTGCTAACTCGCGAGCGACCTAACTCCGAGCACCAAAAATGGCCAGAACGACCTAAATGCAAAAAATTCACAAAAAACGCTAAAAATTGGAGTTTTTTGTCAATCCAATCCAAACCAAATGCAAATGTGCATGCAAAAGTGATAGGGAATCATTTCCAACAGTCCAATATAGTTATAGACTAGATTTGTGAGATAAAAATCTCACCTTTTTCACTAAAATTTATGAAGATGAAGCTTGAAAGCAAGGAGAAGCAATCCAAAGCTTGAATCCAATATCTTCTACTTGAATTTGGAGTTGAATGTTGGATTTGCAATTGAATTTGTGCTTGGAGTTTTAATTTCCCATTCTCTTCACCATTAATGCCAAAGCTTGAGTTAGTTAGGAAATTTATGAAGAGTGAGAAGAAGGGGGTTGGAACTTGGGCTTAATAGGCTAAACTAACCCAAAGTCCAAAGGAAGGATAGGATCGAGCGACTTAAAGGGTTTCGACCTAAAGAGTCACGACCTAAAGGAGTAAGCGACCCTAAGGAAACTCACGACCTAATCATGGCCGAGCTAAGGTGAGGTGCGACTCAACCAGGTAAGCGACCTAAGGGAGACAAGCGACCTAAGGAACTCGCGACCTAACAATAGCACAGGTCAAGCGACCTAAGGGAGACGAGCGACCTAAGGAACTCGCGACCTAACAATAGCACAGGTCAAGCGACCTAACGTTTTAAGGCCAAGCGACCTAATTAAACTCGCGACTTAATGGTGTGAAAGGCGTGCGACCTAAAGTGTTACGACCTAAGGGTCGAGCGACTTAGTGGAACAAGGTCATATGACCTAACGGAGTAAACGGTCGAGCGACCTAACAAGTTATAGGTCATGCGACCTAGTGGGTTAACGGCCTAACGACCTAAGGGTTATAGGTCCAACGACCTAGCGGGTTAGAAGGTCATGCGACCTAAAAATGGAAGGCAAGGCCGAGCGACTTAAAGAACCAAGGCCACACGAGTTAAGGCCTAACGGCCTGACGACCAACGACCTAAAGGCCCACGACTTACGACCTAAGGAGCCAGAGCGAGCGGCCTAAGGCTGTATAGGGGATTTAAGGCTAGAAACGACCTAAGTGTTTGCGACCTAACGACCTAAAAGCCCACGACCTACGACCTAAGAGCCATACGACCTACGACCTAATTCCGAGTGCCGAGCGACCTAACGTTGTAGGCCATTTTAAGGTCGGAAACGAGCTATTTTGAGGCCGAGACTTTTCCACGCGAACGACCTAGCATAGGCAGGACGACCTAAGTGCAGAATTTCACCAAAAACACTAAAAATTGGAGTTTTTCGCCAATTCGATTCAAACCAAACGCAAATGTGCATGCAAAAGTGATAGGGAATCATTCCCAACAGTCCAATATAGTTATAGACTAGAATTGTGAGATAAAAATCTCACCTTTGCTCCAAAACCCAATGAATATGAAGAACAAAGCTTGAAGGCAAATGGAGAAGCAACCACAAGCTTGAATCCGATGTCTTCTTCTTGAATTTGGAGTTGAATGTTGGAGTTGCAATAAAACAAAGACTTTGGAGTTTTAATTTCTCATTCCATTCACCATTTTTGTTGAAGCTTTAGTGTTAGGAAATGAAATGAAGCAATGAAGAAGAAGGGGGGTGGAACTTGGGCCTAATGGGCTAAAAGTCCAAACCAAAGGCTCGAGTGAAAAAGTGGTGAAATTCCACTAACTCCAAACATATCAATGTTTATACTTAGAAGATTGCAAACGACGTTTCGAACTCAATGGAAGTGGTCTCGAGTCCTAATCTGACCGTTTGCAAAAAGTAGCTTCGGACCAAAATCCGATTAACGATAAAATATTTAAATAAAATATTTAAATATAAAAATCAATAAATATGCGGGTTGTTACAGATCCAACTGGATTCCTCACTAGTATTTATTTGATTACAGATATTGTGATATTTGTTGATTATCATATTGATATATGATATTTTGATTGTCGTGATTGACTATTGGGTGCCGTTGCATCATCGGATCCATTTTTAAAGTTTAAAGTAACGATTTTGATTTTAAAAGGATTTCTAAAGTGATTTTTGAAAGTATACGTTTTATTAAATTTTCGAATTGATTCAATTTAAATAATATAAACGTTATAAATTTTATGTTACTAAAAATTATGATTTTTGAAAAATATAACCAAATTGAGATTTTTGAAATAAATAGTGATTAAATTTATAAAATGGTTTAATTTGGAATTTTGAATCATTATAAAGGATGTATATAAAAGATTTTTAAAATTGATATTTATAAATTAATAATATTGGAACTATAAAACGAGTTTGTTAAGTGTTAAAATGAAGTATAAAAATGGATTTTTTAAGTGAATGAAATTATAGACTTATAAATTGAGAAGTTATAAAATGAATAGATGTTGTAAAATAAAAGATTTTAAGTAATTAACTTATAAATCAGATTCTTGCATTTAAATTGAAATCTTCGATGAAGCATAAATGGTTTATAGATGAGATTTATAAGATATATATTTTATAAATCGAAAATAATGGAATATTAAAAGGAGTTCTGTTAATGTTGAAAATAAGGCTATAAATGAAATATTATAAGTAATAAGATTTATAATTTGTGAAGATTTAAAAAGAACGATTTTGTAAATAAATGAATTATAAGTATTTAACTTATAATATGGACTTTTGGTATATATTTGAGATATACAAATTGAATCGGATTAATAAAGGAGATTTATAAATCGAAGTTTATAAATAGAAATGGAATTTATAGACATTATTTATAAATTCGAAATCAATGGAATTTGATAAATTGAATATAGAAATTTATTAAAAGAGGTATATTCGCGATTTTGGATAGCGAACTATTCTTTATAGAAAATGTGTAGAAATATTGAAATTTGGTTAGTGAAGTATATTCACGATTTTGGACAGTGAATATATTATTAAATAAAATGGTTATTTTTGGGAAAGCTATATTATAAAATGAAGTTAATTATTTTAAAAAGATGTTTTAAAATGTATTATGAATCGAATACATAGATTTCAACATTCATTGTTGAAATAGACGTTTTCGAGAAATAAGGAAATGGTGGACTATAACACTGTTGTTATAGTAAATGATTTCAGAAAGGAAATGTTTTGTATAGTATTGGGATTTATATATCTATTTTAATTTCGAATCCCTATACTAGTGACTTTGGGTCGTCGTAACGATGTTTTACGCAACATTCGTTTTGGCCCAAATAAATGTGTTTAAGCGAATGTTTTCCTTAAAGAATGAAATCTATACTTAACTGTGAAATAAGTATATTGAATATTTTCCAAGTGTTGAAAATAAATGGATTTGTGAATTACTTATTATTAAATAAGTATGGAAATGTTTTCCAATATGAAGTGAATATTTTGAGTTTTTATCTTTTGAAGATAAACTGAAAATGAATATTAGAAATTGATTTGGAAATCGTATATTCATAGATATTTTGAACTTGCAAATTCACTATGGAATTTATAAAAGAAACGGAAATTTGTTTAAAAATAAACGTTGATTTATTTTTGAAGTGTGGGAATAAATTTACGGATTTGGAACGTAAATATAAAGTAAATCGGTAAGGATTTATTTAAGGATTTATTTAATTGGTTTGAATGAACCATTTTGAAATGAAAGTATATCCCGTGTTGGGAAACGATTTGAAATTTGTTTTCAAAAGTGGTAAAGGTGAAAAGTGATTCGAAAATTTGTTTTCAAACAGTTGAAGTGTTGAAATGATATATCTAGTAAAGATATTTTGGAAAGTAAATAATTTGGGAAATTATTTGGAATCTGGTGATGTTGAGCATACCTATTGATAGCTAAATAACCAACTATTAATATTTACCTTTAAATAGGTATTTGTTGTAATTTGCTTGAATTTGAATGCCATGCTTATTTTTGAATAAGCGCTCACTATTCGGGTTAGCCGGGAAAGGACCTTGGGGTCGTATAACCCATTCCGAATATGTGATACGTCGTTATGAATTGCATTTGATGACCGGTGTTGAAGACCAGATATTTATGAAAATGGAAGGATTACCGTCGAATGTTTCTGCATCGGCCAATCTCCGATATAGAAATTTATTACCCTTTGTAAGGGGAAGTCCGGTCGTGATTAGTGAATATCCGGATTGCAAGGACTTCTTTGGAAGTGCCTTCGGTTCTGTTCGATCCCGGAACAGACTTGTATGGATGTGTGTCTGTATTTACAATTTGAGATGTAAAGCTGGTTTCTATAAAATATATTCCCGTTGGTGGGGGAGAAGTTATTCTCTTAGCTTAACACCCCTAGAGGTTATGTAGTTGATGGTTACTAGTGATACATTCCCAAATTAGTAATGTGGCATTCGAAGTGCTGTTGAGCATTTGATGATCAAAGCACAGCTTTTGTATAAAGCGTGGCTTTGTGGACGAGACTTCGTCGGACCTCACTCCCCGGAAATGGTCAAAACAGGAAGGATGCAGCAAGGTTATTAGAGGGTAGAGCCTCTTTAGTGTATGTCATTCCTTCTGGATAGAGGTGGTATCATGGTATGGAGCCCAGATACTTAACCTATGTTGTTGCTGCAAATTTATTGTTTTGTGGTTGTTGGAAATCGAGGATCCTCGGATATAGACCGGTTACGATCGGGGAATGACATATTCGTGTCAGTGGTTACCCAGTTAGGGGTGACCCGGCCTTGTGTTGGCAGAGATCCGGTTAGGTTCTCGGGTCGTCTTTCCAGAGGCGTACCCATGTGGCAATGCGAAGTTCCTTGGCCTGAACATTTGCTGAAAATCCAAAGAAACAATACGATCTTGTACGGTTTTAGTTGTAGAACCTGTCATTTACTTATGGTGGTCACCACTGTTTAGATGGTAGCTATAGTAGGCATACGTTAATGGTCGTATGTTGGCTAAGATTTATATCTTTACTTTCGAAATGATTTTTTCCTACATTATGCACTATTAATAATATCAAATGTTTCTTTTTTTAATGCGTATCAAGCATCTTTGACTATCATAAGGAGAAATCTCCTCGGATTCTGCGTTTGCATTGTGTGTGTGTGTGCGGGAGGCCTTATGGTAGTCTCATTTTCTAAAAAGCATTGCGAATCTATTTTAAAATTATCCTGTACTTTGTTTTAAAAATAATCTGTTTTAGTTCTCACACCAGTCACATGACTGACTCGGAGTTTATTGTTTTCCTTCCTAAACTCTCGGTGCCCACCAATTTCCACATGGGCAGTCAAGAGTCAGGTTATCAGGATATTCTAGAATTCAGGAGTTGCTGGAGGCAAGCTGGATGGCATGGCATATATCAACTAGTATATAGTATTTCTTTTCCGCTGTTTGTTTTTGTTTGTTGTTGTACACTCTGATGATGTGATGTAGTGTAATATGATGAAATGTAATAACTAATATAGTTCTTTGTTTTAAAGATTATTCATTTATCTATTATATGTTGTTCCGTTGCGATTGTGAGATTCTGATATTGTTCTGTTGTTGTTTTCTGTTCTGTTCTATCTTTTTCTCTCCTCTTCTTCCCGATTGCTCGGCAGTTGATACAGTGGACGTATTGATGTCGGTTTTCGTAAGCCGAAAAGTCGCGTCGTCACATTTGATACCAGAGCATATGGTTAAGCGGCAACCATGGCTCTGTTGGGTGTTACTCATTAGAGTCAGTAGTACTCTAGAATGAGTGTGAGTGTAATAATATATACGAGTGCGTATTTGTTAGTGAATATGAAATTGTTTTATATTGTGATGATTGGTTTGTTGAGTGGTCTATGGATTTTGGTCAACACGATTAATTAACGTTGTTGATAGGGATCTCTAAACACTTGTACAGAACAAATTGACACGATATCGTTTTAATAGGGTAAATGAAATAATTTTACCTTGGTTATATTCTAGATATAAAGGAATAAGTTTTCAGAATTATTAAAGTGTATATGAACTGATTGTTTGGTTGTTGAAAATATAAGATATGTGCAAGTTAATAAAAGTTGTTTGAATAAGTTGAATGAAACATATTGTAAAGGAATAAATTTTATAAGCTTATGAATTATAAGTATGAATTATAATTAAAATGATTTACAATTGTGAAATAATCTTATATACAAGAAGTGAAATTATATAAGTAAAAGATTTTTAAATGTGATTTATAATTTGAAAATAAAATTCCAGAGAAGTGTCTTGAAAGGATTTGATATTTCGGAAAATTATTTTAGAGAAATTAAAGCTCTAAACTTTTTTTGGTCGCTGGAAAATAATTCCGATGATGATCGCGACATCATTGGTGTTCATTTTCGGGTTTCCAAAAGAGGGTTGCTGCCAAATTGTTTTAAATGAAAGTTGTTTGGAAAATTTGGATTTGGTTTTGGAAATTCAAAAGGTAATTTGAATTGATTTCAAAAATGGTTTTGAAAGGTTGAAAAGACTCTGGAATCCTATTTAAAATATTTATGGGAATGATAAATGAGTTGATAACTTATATAATTTGAATTTTGATAGAATAAATTTAACTTAAAGGATAGAGTTAAATTAAAGTAAGTATAAGTAAATCAATAAAAATCCAAGTGGTAATTGTTGAATATAAGTTGTGTAACTTATGAAATGAGAAGATGAAAGTGAAATCAATTATTAAAATGGTTAAACAATTTGTTAAGCAAAACAAAATCTGAATTTGATGGTGATATGAGATAATAAATTTGACTTTCTAAAGGTTAAATAAAATTTTCTTTAGAAATGAAATCTGAATTGGATTTATAAGAGGAAATTTAAGTTAAGCTAAACAAATGATGTTTAATGGAATATAACTTAAGTGTTGAAGTTGAAATTGTTATAAATAAGTGAAGTGATGAATATGAACTTGAGTTATATAAATGAAATTCAACTTTATATTGTTAAAGGAATTAGCAATTGAATTGATAAATGGATGAAATATTAATCAATTGAATGTAAATAAATTGATATGGAATAATGAATGTAAGTGTTAATTCATTAAAAGCTAATGAAGTTGAGAAATTGAATGAATTGAATGAAAATCAATTTAATATAAACCAATTGGAATTAAAAGTGTTAAACCAAATTAAATGAATGTAAGCGAAGTAAATAATTTGGTTATGTTGAATATACATTGGTTGTTATATGATTGTTTGTTGATTTTATATAATTCATTAAGTGTTAATGAAATTGAATTAAGGAAAAATGAAAGCTATAAATCAAATAGGAAGTTAAGTGAATCTTAAATAGAATTAAATTTGATTTGTAAGTGAACCAACGTGAATATGAGTTAGTGAATGTAAACTAATTGAATATGAATAAGTGAATGTTAGTAAATCCAATGATTAATGAATCAAATGTGATTTAAATTGGAAAACCAATTCCTTGAATATTAATGAGAATATGAAGAATATTGATTTGGTTATTGATTTGTTGGATGTTAATTGTATGATAGATGTTTGGTGGTTGCATTTGTTGTTTTTGTTGCATTTGCCATATTGGCATATGTAGTTATGTTGCTATATGTTGTATATTGACATTACTTTCATATATGCATGTTTCTTATGGTTTGTTGAGTGTTTACTAGGTGTGGATTGCGCTTGCTTCGCATTTGGAGCTCGCTTTCGCGCTATATTAGCCGTATATGCTCGCTAATAATGAATAAGGTACATATCTCGGATTACATACCATACTTTTACACTTTTTTCCCTGCGGGATGCCTCATCACTTGATGAGATGTATATTTGTGATATATATACTGTCATTTTTTTTCCGGATCGAGCCGCGCAAAGGAGAGTTTGGCGAATTTTTCCGAAAATTTAAGGCGTTAGAATATTTTTGAGAAAATTGGGAAATTTTTGAAAACTAAGTTTGGATTTGGAAACTTAGTAAAGATTTTGTAAGAAGTTTAACTATGAATTTTGAAAGAATTAAACACTTAAGAGATTTGTAAAATCTAATTTGAACCGTTTGTTTTGGAAAGTTAATGGATTCTGTAACCTTTTCTTACTTGGTAATTTCGAGGACGAAATTCTTTTAAGGGGGGAAGATTGTAACGATGCAGAATTTCTGTCAATTAAAAATTGTATATTTAATTGATTTTAAATGTTAATAAGTGAAATTTATAAGTCGAATAATTTATTTTTCAAATATCTGAATTTAATTGGATAATTAAATCGATTATTTAATAGTTGAAATTACAGAAATAATTAAAAATTGGGTTTAATATGATTGAAATTGATTTTTAAAATTTTATTTAATCATATTGAAGTTATAATGATCTTATAGAACTTTTAAAATTGAATTAAGAGTTAATCTGTGAAAATCGAATATTTTAATATTTAATCGACTAGTGAAATTAGACATTTTTCGAACAGTCTCAGAATTGGACGAAACTAGTTCCATTGGATTCGTAATAGTTTTTTATTATCGGATTTCAATTTTCGTATAAATCGGAGTTTTCATTTGACCGTCGCAGCTCGAAACGCATCGAAATTGTTTTAATACTAAATTTGGCGAGTTAAAATAGTCAATTTTCAAACAGTCTCGGATTTCGACGAAACAAGTTTCGTCGGATCCGTAATATCATATTATTGTAAGGTTTCAAATTTCGTGTCAATCGGATTTACCGTTTGTCCGGAGCGAGCTAAAACGCACAGAAATTTAGTTAACCGATTTAATTTTAAATCGATCGTTTATTGCCATAACTCGCACAGATGATCGAATTAGCTTCTGAAACCTGTTCCATTGTGTCCGAAACGCGGGTTAAACCCTAGAAACGCCGGTCACCGCGCGAGATTTAGAGTTCGAAAAATCCGGGATGAATAGTGTTCGCCAGTTTTCTATAAAAGGACCCTTTTTTCACAAAAGTTATCAAAACCCTAATTTCAATTCAGAGCCGCCTCCCTCATTTTCAAAGGCCAGAAATGCACGATCATCTCCTCTTAATCTCTCTCAATCTATACACAATTAGAAGAAATGCTCAACTACAATGTTTTAGAGCTCGAAGAGGGCTTTGAATCCATACGGCTGAGATGTTATATAGTCAAGCAAATCGATGGAAATCCGCGTTCAAAGGGGGCCGTTCGTGTTCGTGTTTCGGCCAGAGGAGGTGCCGAGTTTCTTGGCACATCAGGCGTGGCTGGAGCTGACGTAGGCGAGCATGTTGGCGGTGTCTGATCGTCTCCGTTTCGTTCGTGGTGGTGGCAAGAATTGATGAAGAAGGGGCGGGATGGGTTTAGGGTGCGTACGAGAAAAAGAAAACGCGGGTGGAAGAAGTGAAACACGCGTGCGCCAGATCTGGAAGTAACGGCCCAGATTAAAGGTTGTAAAAAAATATATAAAAGAAAATGTTAATTTATTTATATTAAAATTCGTGAAATATGTGTAAAATCATATGTTGTTCATACGAGGTCGGAATTACGTGAAACGAATTGCGTTGGCTTCGTTTTGTCGACACTACGCTATGGAACTGGTTTGGAGTCGTTTGGAGCTAGCGAAAATTTCGGGTAAAATTAAATTTTATTCGAAATAAAGTGCTACGACTGATATCGTAAATTCAAGGTGAGAACTTCTCACTCAATCGAAATTGTTCGAAATTTTAAATAGTTATATTTAAAATTCTTGATTGTATGTTTGAATGATGATTGTTATCTATGGATTGTTGAAATAGACATTATACGCCGTTAGTAAGCGGAGGTTATTTATTAAAAACATATACCGCGAATATTTCACCGTATAGTGAAATTGGTATTATTTATGTACTTGGAGTTGATTTTCCCGCATTATATAGCGAATGAGACCCTATTGCGCCGTCTATTAAGCGGATAATATTTTTATAAATCCCATATATCGCGATAATTCCGTACTGGAACGGAATTGGTATTGTGCTAACATCTGTGGATGCAGGGAAACAGGTTGGAGGGATCCAACTGGATTCCTCACTAGTATTTATTTGATTACAAATATTGTGATATTTGTTGATTATCATATTGATATATGATATTTTGATTGTCGTGATTGACTATTGGGTGCTGTTGCGTCATCGGATCCATTTTTAAAGTTTAATGTAACGATTTTGATTTTAAAAGGATTTTTAAAGTGATTTTTGAAAGTATACGTTTTATTAAATTTTTGAATTGATTCAGTTTAAATAATTAAAACGTTATAAATTTTTATGTTATTAAAAATTATGATTTTTGAAAAATATAACCAAATTGAGATTTTTGAAATAAATAGTGATTAAATTTATAAAATGGTTTGATTTGGAATTTTGAATCATTATAAAGGATGTATATAAAAGATTTTTAAAATTGATATTTATAAATTAATAATATTGGAACTATACAACGAGTTTGTTAAGTGTTAAAATGAAGTATAAAAATGGATTTTTTAAGTGAATGAAATTATAGACTTATAAATTGAGAAGTTATAAAATGAATAGATGTTGTAAAATAAAAGATTTTAAGTAATTAACTTATAAATTGGATTCTTGCATTTAAATTGAAATCTTTGATGAAGCATAAATGGTTTATAGATGAGATTTATAAGATATATATTTTATAAATCGAAAATAATGGAATATTAAAAGGAGTTCTGTTAATGTTAAAAATAAGGCTATAAATGAAATCTTATAAGTAATAAGATTTATAATTTGTGAAGTTTTAAAAAGAATGATTTTGTAAATAAATGAATTATAAGTATTTAACTTATAATATGGACTTTTGGTATATACTTGAGATATATAAATTGAATAGGATTAATAAAGGAGATTTATAAATCAAAGTTTATAAATAGAAATGGAATTTATAGACATTGTTTATAAATTCGAAATCAATGGAATTTGATAAATTGAATATAGAAATTTATTAAAAGAAGTATATTCGCGACTTTGGATAGCGAACTATTCTTTATAGAAAATGTGTAGAAATATTGAAATTTGGTTAGTGAAGTATATTCACGATTTTGGACAGTGAATATATTATTAAATAAAATGATTATTTTTGGGAAAGCTAGATTATAAAATGAAGATAATTATTCTAAAAAGATGTTTTAAAATGTATTATGAATCGAATATATAGATTTCAACATTCATTGCTGAAATAGACATTTTCGAGAAATAAGGAAATGATGGACTATAACACTGTTGTTATAGTAAATGATTTCCGAAAGGAAATGTTTTGTATAGTATTGGGATTTATATATCTATTTTAATTTCGAATCCCTATACTAGTGATTTTGGGTCGTCGTAACGATGTTTTACGCAACATTCATTTTGACCAAAATAAATGTGTTTAAGCGAATGTTTTCCTTAAAGAATGAAATCTATACTTAACTGTGAAATAAGTATATTGAATATTTTCCAAGTGTTGAAAATAAATGGATTTGTGAATTACTTATTATTAAATAAGTATGGAAATGTTTTCCAATATGAAGTGAATATTTTGAGATTTTATCTTTTGAAGATAAGTTGAAAATGAATATTAGAAATCAATTTGGAAATTGTATATTCATATATATTTTGGAATTGTAAATTCACTATGGAATTTATAAAAGAAAGGGAAATTTGTTTAAAAATAAACGTTGATTTATTTTTGAAGTGTGGGAATAAATTTACGGATTTGGAACGTAAATATAAAGTAAATCGGTAAGGATTTATTTAATTGGTTTAAATGAACCATTTTGAAATGAAAGTATATTCCGTGTAGGGAAACGATTTGAAATTTGTTTTCAAAAGTGTTAAAGGTGAAAAGTGATTTGAAAATTTGTTTTCAAATGGTTGAAGTGTGGAAATGATATATCTGGTAAAGATATTTTGGAAAGTAAATAATTTGGGAAATTATTTCGAATCTGGTGATGTTAAGCATACCTATTGATAGGTAAATAACCGACTATCAATATTTACCTTTAAATAGGTATTTGTTGTAATTTACTTTAATTTAAATGCCATGCTTATTTTTGAATAAGCGCTCACTATTCGGGTTAGCCGGGAAAGAACCTTGGGGTCGTATAACCCATTCCGAATATGTGATACGTCGTTATGAATTGCATTTGATGACCGGTGTTGAAGACCGGATATTTATGAAAACGGAAGGATTACCGTCGATTGTTTCTGCATCGGCTGATCTCCGATATAGAAATTTATTACCCTTTGTGATGGGAAGTCCGGTCGTGATTAGTGAATATCCGGATTGCAAGGACTTCTTTGGAAGTGCCTTCGGTTCTGTTCGATCCCGGAACGGACTTGTATGGATGTGTGTCTGTAGTTACAATTTGAGATGTAAAGCTGGTTTCTATAAAATATATTCCCGTTGGTGCGGGAGAAGTTATTCTCTTAGCTTAACACCCCTAGAGGTTATGTAGTTGATGGTTACTAGTGATACATTTCCAAATTGGTAATGTGGCATTCGAAGTGCTGTTGAGCATTTGATGATCAAAGCACAGCTTTTGTATAAAGCGTGGCTTTGTGGACGAGACTTCGTCGGACCTCACTCCCCGGAAATGGTCAAAACAGGAAGGATGCAGCAAGGTTATTAGAGGGTAGAGCCTCTTTAGTGTATGTCATTCCTTCTGGATAGAGGTGGTATCATGGTATGGAGCCCAGATACTTAACCTATGTTGTTGCTGCAAATTTATTGTTTTGTGGTTGTTGGAAATCGAGGATCCTCGGATATAGACCGGTTACGATCGAGGAGTGACATATTCGTGTCAGTAGTTACCCAGTTAGGGGTGACCCGGCCTTGTGTTGGCAAAGATCCGGTTAGGTTCTCGGGTCGTCTTTCCAGAGGCGTACCCATGTGGCAATGCGAAGTTCCTTGGCCTGAACATTTGCTGAAAATCCAAAGAAACAATACGATCTTGTACGGTTTTAGTTGTAGAACCTGCCATTTACTTATGGTGGTCACCACTGTTTAGATGGTAGCTATAGTAGGCATACGTTAATGGTCGTATGTTGGCTAAGATTTATATCTTTACTTTCGAAATGATTTTTTCCTACATTATGCACTAGTAATAATATCAAATGTTTCTTTTTTTAATGCGTATCAAGCATCTTTGACTATCATAAGGAGAAATCTCCTCCGATTCTGCGTTTGCATTGTGTGTGTGTGTGCGGGAGGCCTTATGGTAGTCTCATTTTGTAAAAAGCATTGCGAATCTATTTTAAAATTATCCTGTACTTTGTTTTAAAAATAAACTGTTTTAGTTCTCACACCAGTCACATGACTGACTCGGAGTTTATTGTTTTCCTTCCTAAACTCTGGGTGCCCACAAATTTCCACACGGGCAGTCAAGAGTCAGGTTATCAGGATATTCTGGAATTCAGGAGTTGCTGGAGGCAAGCTGGATGGAATGGCGTATATCAACTAGTATATAGTATTTCTTTTCCGTTGTTTGTTGTTGTTTGTTGTTGTACACTCTGATGATGTGATGTAATGTAATATGATGAAATTTAATAACTGATATAGCTCTTTGTTTTAAAGACTATTCATTTACCTATTATATGTTGTTCCGCTGCCCTTGTGAGATTCTGATATTGTTCTGTTGTTGTTTTCTGTTCTGTTCTATCTTTCTCTCTCTTCTTCTACCCTTTTCTTCTTCTTTAACCATAACGGTATGGTTTTCCGGCATTCGATTACTCCGCAGTTGATACAGTGGACGTATTGATGTTGGTTTTCGTAAGCCGAAAAGTCGCGTCGTCACATTTTGCATTTCTAAATTCTCCATAAATTTTTGTTCTCTTTCTCCGGCTCATTCTTCAATGGATCTCCCTTACATGTTTTATTAGTATAAGTAGCGTGCACTACTAAAGAACTTCATGAAATTATATATAGGTACATATGATTCATGGTTAAAATACATTAGTTAGCAGTTATATTTCCTTCACCAAACATGCGTTTTAGGTGAACTTTTAAGGAGTTGTTCTTCTCTTATTAGGAATGGAAGATGTATTTCTTGGAAACTTTATTGTTTGTTGCTTGTTACTACAATAACATTTGAAACTAACTGATATTTTTTTTACTGGTTTAGCTATTAAGAACCTGAACATTTACTGTGACGGTCTGGATTTCAATGTTCGAAAATCGACATCCATACTTCACCCGTATTCGAATGTCGTAGATTCAATCGTCAAAATCCGATTCGTTGGAGCTTATAATTCATTAAGTAAATACAATATAGAGGAAACAGAATAAATAATGTCATTGATACACAATAGATGGACGCAATATTCTGATTCAACTGAATAACATTATTAGAGCCAAAGTATATATTACGGAAGGCACAAAGCAGCAAACACCAGCAATAGCAGCGGAAAGATATCACCAAATGGTGTTCCAAAGGATAAAAAGAAAGATAGAATCCAGAACTGCATCTCCATTTCTCTAAACCACAAGCTCGAACCACCATCACGTTGTAATGTAGCAAACTAGGTAATAGGATGCAATCGCCAAAATCCAAAGACTCCAAGACTGCCAAAAGTTACACCTACTAGCTGACTATCTGATAACCGGACTCTAGGCTGCCCGTGTGGAAAATTGTGGACACCCAGAGTTTATAAAGGGAACAATAAACTTCAGATCAGTCATGAGACTGGAGTGAGCAAACAAAAACACTTTATCTTTTAAAGGAAAATAAAAGAAATCCGCAATGCTTTTGGAAAATGAAACTACCATAAGGCCTCCAGGAACACACATAATGCAATCGCACACTTGGAGTAGATTTCTCCTTATGACAGTCAAAATGATTGATACGCGAAAATCTTTTTGATACTATTATTATTGCATAGTGCAGAAAACATTTCGAAAGTATAATATTAATCTTAGCCAGCATAGGTACCATTATATTATGCCTGCTATAGCTACCACCTGAGGTGGCAGGTTATACAACTGCAATCGTAAAGGGCTCGTATTGTTTTGTTTGGATTTCCAACAAATGGTAAAGGCTAAGGAACTTCCTTCACCGAATGGGTATGCCTCTAGAGGGACGTCCCGAGAACTTAACCAGCTCTCTGCCAACACAAGGTCGGGTTACCTCTATAACTGGTGTAACAACTGACACGAGTATGCCATCCCCCGGTCGTAACCAACCTTTATCCCGGGATTCACCATCAAATAGCAACATCCACATAGGTTAAATATCTGGGCTCGATACCATGATACCACCTTTTATCCAGAAGGAAATGGACATATCCTAAAGGGCACAACCCTCATAACCTTGCCGCATCCTTCCTGTTTCGACCATTTTCGGGTTGTGAGGTCCTGATGAGGTCTCGTCCACAAAGCTACGCTTTTCACAAAAGCCATGCTTTTGATCAACAAATGATCAGCAGCACTCAACATGCCACACTCCCAAATTGGGAGTATATCACTAATAACCATCAACTACATAACCTCTGAGCTCGTACTTCTCAGAGAAGGGTGTTAAGCTAAGAGAATAAATTCTCCGCCACAAAATAAATGTATTTGATAGAATCATCTTTATATCTCAAAGTGTAATGTCAGACATACAACTATACAAGTCCGTTCGGGTTCGAACAGAACCGAAGACACTTCAAAAGAAGCCCTCGCAAATCCGAGTATTTACAATCCCGATCGTATTCCCATCACATATGGAGATCTCTATACCGGAGCAACTCGGTGTAGAGACATTCGATAGGAAATCCCATCGTTCTGGAAAATACTCGGTCTTCACCACCGTCTTCAATTGCTACCCATTTCGTCGTATCACTATTCGAAATGGGTTTTATGACACAAAGTCCTTTCTCGGCTAAATTGAATAATGAGCGCTTAATTAAAAAAGCATATAGGTATAGTGAGATCTTAGTTAAGTCACAACTTTTAACACTTGTTTCAAAACCTTTTCTTTTGAATGGTTAAAACAATTTTCCACTTTTAATCTTTTAAATATAAGATACACATTTAAGATCCTCTTAATTTAAAAACAAGGTTCACCAAATCTTTCACAAAGATTAATTCATAATATTCAAACAAATGATCTATTTTTGAGATCCTCTTTTGTTTGAAAACAAAGTTCACCAAATATTTCAAAAAGATTTATTCATAGCTTTCAAAACAATTTTCACTTCAAACTTGATTTACACACAACTTGAAATCTTTTCAACAAAATTAGAAATTCTTTCGTTATATGAAAGCCATTATCATTTGAAAACAAATGCTTTTCATTTCGAAAAAATCCGATCAAATATGCATAAGTTATAGCCTTTAAAGTATAAACTTGGGTTAAATTTAAATTCCCAAAATAATACTTTTAAAATGGTTTAAAATCCATATATATTATTGTATAACTTGTATACCCTTTCAACTATAGTTTCTAAAATAATTTCAAAACAAGACATAATATATTCAACTAAATTTAAATTCAAAACTACGCTTTTCAAAAGCTTTTCATATTCAATGTAATTCCATTTCCAAAGCTATTTGGATTCAAAATTCAACTTTTAAATAATATTTAGATTCAAAATATCTGTAAGTTAATCAATTCCTCATGAAATCCATACTTGTGTGTTTGTGGTGTAGTCTAAGGGTTTTACACACAACAATACAATACCATCAATCATCACAAATCCAAGCACAACAATATCGATAAGCGGGGTAATCCTATAACACTTATCTTCATTCACAGATTCATAGATAAGTAATATAAATTCATCACAGATAGTAAATTATATTGATCGCAGCTCAAATCAAAACAATTCATATCACAGAATATTAAAGATCATAGATAACAATCAGTTCAAGCATTTAATACAACAACCATCCACAAGCAAGATAAATTAATCACATAATTAATTTAAACCAAATAAATTAATTACTCAACCCTTCCTAATTAATATTAATTAATTAGAAACCATTCGATATTAATTAATCTTTAATCATTAATTAACCTTTGATAATAAATTAATTAACCTTTAATTATTAATTAATCAACCTTAATTAATAAGTTAATCAGCCTTTAATCATTAAATAATTAACCTTTAATTATTTAATTATTCTTTAGTTAATTATCCTCAATTAATTATATTAATTAATCCTTAATTAATAAATTATCCCTTAATCATTTTTATTAAGTAATTAACCTTTAACTTAACTAATCATCCTTAAATTAATTACCTTAATTAATTAATCACATAAATTATTATCCTTTATTATTTTCATTAAATAATTAATTACCCTTAGTTACTTCACATTAATTAACCTTAATCAATTATCCTTAATTATAATTAAGCAAGTGATTACCCCTTAATTACATTAAGTAATAATCTTTTATTAATTACATTAAGAAATCATCCTTTCATTAATTACATTAAGTAATTATCCTTTAATCACTTGATTAATCAATCTTTAATCATTAATTAATTAATCACATAAGTAAATTAACTTTTAAGCAATCACTTTATTTTATTTTGAAAACACTTTGGTATTTAATTTAATTTAATTCAATTCATTTACCCAATATAAAATTTCTAAATCAAAACAAATTTAAATTTCAAAAACATTTCAATTAACATTTTAAAACTTTGAAAACTTTACTGGGGAAATTTGTTAACACTATGTTTTGAAAACCTTGTTTAAAATAACCTAAATAAATACTTTTGCTTTTATCTTTAAGTTTAAAAACTTATTTAATATTTAGGTTTGAAAATTTTGAAACCAGGTCATATTCTTTTCTTTAGTTTTAAACCTTGGTATGATATTTATTTTTATAACTTAAAACCTGGTAAAAAAAATTAAACCTGAAACCATTTTCTTTTTTTTCTTCTTTTTTTGAAACCTGACATCAATTAAACAAACCCGAGCCTAATACATAGAATCTCGAGCTTAGACTCGTGCATCTCGCTCCCCAATCCACTGCTTCGAGTCGAACAACAAAAGACTCGAGCCCAAACCCGAGTATCCTCTTTCGTCCCCTATCACGCAACATTACTCAGGAACAAATGTGCACGCGTGCACATGCACGAGAAAATGCCGCAGTTCCGATCATCATCGCTGACATCTACCCGTCACCAATGATCTACTTAACTAGCTCGAGCACCCAGATTGATCAGTTTGTTGGAAAATCGAATTCGAGCAATTTGATTCTACTAGAACTTAAACTCCGATCCACAAATCCACTCCATGCCGACGTTCTCATTCACCTGCGTCCACGCCACCACAACCCGAGCTTCGTCCGAGTTCTATACTTCTTTTCCCCAGGATGCGATCAGCTACGAACAACTGTCGATGTCACATGAACTCGAACAATATCGTGGTTGAATCTGCTTTGATGTTTACTTGCTTCAAGTTGAAATACTGATGTTGTTGAATTGTTCGGATCTTTGTTTTATTTGGAGCTGAATTGATCTTGTTTTTGCTTTAGCTTAAATTTGATTTGAAATTGTCTTAAGCTTTCAGGTTTTAAATTATTTGATCTGGATCTTTAGCTTGCTCTGATGTTTTTGAGATGTAAAGGATTGTTTTCTGGTTGAAGTTTGGAAACTGGAATTTGATTAGGTTGAAGACTATCTGATTTTCTTTCTTTTGAGTTTGATCATGGCTTCAGATTTTTTGATTTTTATTCTGGTTTCATCCTCAGGTTTTATTTTCAGCTTTATATTTTTAGATCTTGTAGATTTGTTCTTTAGTTTTGAGTGCATGAAACCAAAATGAGAAGAGACAAGTAGATGTGTTTATATAACTTATTTCCTTTATTTATTTATTTTTTTAAAATGAAAATAAAATTTAAAATAATGACACTTGCTAAATTCCATACTTAAAAGAGTTACACTTGTTAATACATATTCTTTTTAACCTACACTTGTTAAAAACAAGTATTTTTATGTTGAAACCCTTAACTTATATTTTTACTAATTATTTAAATTTAGGTAATATGTTTTCTTATTTATATATATAATTTTAAAAGAAAGTATTAAATCCTTTTATTCACTTTCAAACTATTATACTTTAAATAAATAAATTTGTATTATGTGTATTTTTTTGCAAGTTAAGCGGGGTTAAACTGGGCCCCTACCAGGTATAATTGAAAGTAGAACATACAAGCAAGAGAACACACTCTACAAGAAAGGAAACAGAAAAGGAAAAAAAAAGACAACACTACAGACAAACAAAGAAAACAGAAAGGGAAATGCCAATAAAAGCAAAGTACTAAGGAATCAATGGTTCAAATTGCTTATCAAGGAACCTGTGCTTGCTGTCGTGCATCCCCTTCCATATTTCATGCTTTAAAACAGCCCAAACCATTTCCTTGTTACCGCATATCCCTTCAAAAACTCTCTTATTTTGTTCCTTCCATATAACCTTTAGTAGCCTTTTCAGAATGAAGAAAAAATAAAGTTTTAATTCATCCTCCCATGCGGCAACATACTCAATAAGCATCCAATTTTAAATGTGTTTTAAATATAATATATATATATACACACACAATCCACGTTTTAAAAGAAAATGTACATTAAATCTTTTTATCAAATTTTATTTAAATCTCATTTTACAAACCAACTTTAGATATATATGTATATTAGTTCCTTTGAATAAAAAAATTAATAAATCTAATTTATTTACATTTGAATTATCTACATTTGAATTTCCAAATTAAATACTTTATTTACAATCTTTTTATATGTATTTATTCCCAAATTTACAATTTAATCCAAAAATTATTTCAATTACTAAATTAATTTTGACTCAAAACCGAGATTGTTACAAATTCCCCTCTTAAGAAAATTTCATCCCTGAAATTTGCTAGATAGGGAGACAACAAAGAACAGATGAACACACAAAGATAGGGAATTATCTTTCCATATCAAATTAAATATCAATTCTATATTTGGCTTACCAAATTAGAATATCAACAACAAATATGAGAACAAACTCATTCAATACTTTACGGAATACTCGGGTCATTAGGTCTACGAAATATGCAGGGGCATTGGTTAGTTCGAAGGAATAACTAACCATTTGTAGAATATATCGAGCCCCCAAAGAACAGATAAATGGATACAATTTTTCATAATTCTCAAACACCAGGTATGGATTCCAAACTCAGGTCGGAATACCCCAAAGTATATACTAGCTTGTCTCTCTTCGGACTTGAATCCACACAAGTAATCACAACAAAATTTTCAAATTTCGTTTTGACCTACATCACTTAATTTACACAATTTAATTTAGCTTTATATTTCGTTAATCAATTTATTTCCATTTTAGACTTCAAATTCATTAAAGTTAAAATGAAAAGCTGATAGAAAACTGATGAAGAGAATATGAAATAGGAATGTAACAAAGACTCGCAGGGCCACCACCACACCCAAGCTTCTTCTTGTAGCTGCTAGGAAACCATCAAAGAATTTGATATCGAATGATGATCAAAGAAGACCGATAGAGAAAGTTGTTTCCTTGTTGTTACAGGGTATCGACTATTTGTAGTGGTACTCCCCTGTCCTCTACCTCGTCCAATTCTTGCACTCATACTCACTATCAGTGAATAGTAAGAGAATTTACTGAGGCATGAGGATGGATATCTTAGTGATATACTCATTCTAGGGCATTTACCCTATATCTAATGAGCCACCTAATGTGTTATACTCCTGAGCTAAAGTTCTTACTCAACCTTCAGCTTTGATACCACTTGTGACGGTCCGGATTTCAGTGTTCGAAAATCGACATCCATAATTCACCCGTATTCGAATGCCGCAGATTCAATTGTCGAAATCCAATTAGCCGGAGCTTATAACACATTAAGTAAATACAACACAGCGGAAACAAAATAAATAATATCATTGATACACAACAGATGGATACAATATTCTGAAACAACCGAATAACATTATCAGAGCCAAAATATATATAAGGAAGACACAAAGCAGCAAACACCAGCAATAGCAGTGGAAAGATATCACCAAATGGTCTTCCAAAGGATAGAAAGAAAGATAGAATCCAGAATTGCATCTCCATTGCTCCAAACCACAATCCCGAACCACCATCTTATTGTAGTGTAGCAAACTAGGTAACAGGATGCAATCGCCAAAATCCAAAGACTCCAAGATTGCAAAAATTTACATTTACTAGCTGACTATCTGATAACCTGACTCTAGGCTGCCCGTGTGGAAAATTATGGGCACCCAGAGTTTAGAAAGGGAACAATAAACTCCAGGTCAGTCATGGGACTGGGTGAGCAAACAAAAATAGTTTATCTTTAGCAAGTGAAAACAAAGGGAAATAAAAGAAATCCACAATGCTTTTTGAAAAATGAAACTACCATAAGGCCTCCCGGCACACACACAATGCAATCGCACACTTGGGGGAGATTTCTCCTTGTGACAGTTAAAAATGCTTGATACACGAAAATCCTTTTGATATTATTATTAGTGCATAGTGCGGAAAACATTTCGAAAGTATAATATTAATCTTAGCCAGCATAGGTGCCATTATATTATGCCCGCTATAGCTACCACCTGAAGTGGCAGGTTATACAACAACAATCGCAAAGGGCTCGTATTGTTTTGTTTGGATTTCCAACAAATGATCAAGGCTAAGGAACTTCCTTCACTGAATGAGTATGCCTCTGGAGGGACGGCCCGAGAACTTAACCAGCTCTCTGCTAACACAAGGTCGGGTTACCTCTATAACTAGCATAACTACTGACATGAGTATGCCATCCCCCGGTCCTAACCAACCATTATCCCGGGATTCACCAACAAATAGCAACAACCACATAGGTTAAATATCGAAGATCCATACCATGATACCACCTTTTATCCAGAAGGAAATGGACATACCCTAAAGAGTGCGACTCTCATAACCTTACTGCATCCTTCCTGTTTCGACCATTTCCGGGTTGTGAGGTCCTGATGAGGTCTCGTCCACAAAGCTACGCTTTTCACATAAGCCATGCTTTGATCAACAAATGATCAGCAGCACTTAGCGTGCCACATTACCAAATTGGGAGTATATTACTGATAACCATAAACTACATAACCTCTAAGCTCGTACGTCTCAGAGAAGGGTGTTAAGCTAAGAGAATAAATTCTTCGCCACCAACAGAAATTTATTTGATAAAAGTCAGCTTTATATCTCAAAGTGTAATGTCAGGATTACAACCATACAAGTCCGTTTCGGGTTCGAACAGAACAGAAGGCACTTCAAAAGAATCCCTTTCAAATCGAGTATTCACAATCCCGATCGGACTCCCTATCACATATGGAGATCTCTATACCGGAGCAACTCAGTGCAGAGACATTCGATAGGAAATTCTACCATTCTCAAAAATACCCGGTCTTCACCACTGTCTTTAATTGCTATCCATTTCATCATATCACTATTAGGAATGGGTTCTATGACACAAAATTCTCTCCTGGCTAAACCGAATAATGAGTGCTTAATTAATCAAGCATATGGATATAGTGGGATCTTAGTTAAGTCACAACTTTTAACACTTGTTTCAAAACCTTTACTTTTGAATGGTTAAAACAATTTTCCACTTTTAATATTTTAAATAAAAGATACACCTTTAAGATCCTCTTAATTTAAAAACAAGGTTCACCAAATCTTTCACATAGATTCATTCATAATATTTAAATAAACGATCTATTTTTGAGATCCTCGTTTGTTTGAAAACAAAGTTCACCAAATATTTCACAAAGATTTATTCATAGCTTTCAAAACAATTTTCACTTCAAACTTTATTTACACACAACTTGAAATATTTTCAAAAAAATTAGAAATTCTTTCGTTATATGAAAGCCATTATCATTTGAAAACAAATGCTTTTCGTTTCAGAAAAATCCGATCAAATATGCACAAGTTATAGCCTTTAAAGTATAAAATTGGGTCAAATTTAAATTCCCAAAATAATATTTTTAAAATGGTTTAAAATCCATATATATTATTGTATAATTTATATACCCTTTCAAACCATAGTTTCCAAAATAATTTCAAAACAAGACATAATATATTCAATTAAATTTAAATTTCAAAACTTCCCTTTTCAAAAGATTTTCATATTCAATGTAATTCCATTTCCAAAACCATTTGGATTCAAAATTCAACTTTGAAATAATATTTAGATTCAAAATATCTGTGACTTAACCGATTCCTCGTGAAATCCATACTTGTGTGTGGTGTAGTCCAGGTATTTTACACACAACAATACAATACCATCAATCATCATAAATCAAAGCACAGCAATATCGATAAGCGGTATAATCCTATAACGCTTATCTTCATTCACAGATTCGCAGATAAGTAATACAAATTCATCATGGATAAATAAATTATATTCATCACAGCTCAAATCAAAACAATTCACATCACAGAATATTATAGATCAGAGATAACAATCAATTCAAGCATTCAACACAACAATCATCCATAAGTAAGATAAATTAATCACATAATTAATTTAAACCAAATAAATTAATCACTTAACCCTGCCTAATTAATATTAATTAATTACAAAGCATTTGATATTAATTAATCTTTACTCATTAATTAACCTTTAATAATAAATTAATTAACCTTTAATTATTAATTAACCAACTTTAATTAATAAATTAATCAACCTTTAATCATTAAATAATTAACCTTTAATTATTTAATTATTCTTTAATTAACTATTCTCAATTAATTATATTAATTAACCCTTAATTAATAAATCATCCCTTAATCATTTTCATTAATTAATTAACCTTTAACTTAATTAATCATCCTTAAATTAATTACCTTAATTAATTAATCATATAAATTAATTATCCTTAATTATTTTCATTAAGTAATTAATTACCCTTAATTACTTCATATTAATTAACCTTAATCAATTATCCTTAATTATAATTACATAAGTAATTACCCCTTAATTACATTAAGTAATAATCTTTTATTAATTACATTAAGAAATCATCCTTTCATTAATTACATTAATTAATTATCCTTTTATCACTTGATTAATCAATCTTTAATCATTAATTAATTAATCACATCAGTAAATTAACTTTTAAGTAATCACTTTATTTTATTTTGAAAACACTTTGGGATTTAATTTAATTTAATTCATTAACCCAATATAAAATTTCCAAGTCAAAATAATTTAAATTTCAAAAACATTTTAAAACTTTGAAAACTTTACTAGGGAAATTTGTTAACACTTTGTTTTGAAAACCTTGTTTAAAATAACCTAAATAAATACTTTTGCTTTTATCTTTAAGTTTTAAAAACTTACTTAATATTTAGGTTTGAAAATTTTGAAATTAGGTCATATTGTTTTCTTTAGCTTTAAACCTTGGTATGATATTTATTTTTATAACCTAAAACCTGGTAAAAATTTAAATCTAAAAACATTTCTTTTTTTTCTTTTTCTGAAACCTGGTATCAATTAAACAAACCCGAGCCTAATACACAGAATCCCGAGCTTACACTAGTGCATCTCGCTTCCCAATCCACTGCTTCGATTCAAACAACAAAAGACTCGAGCCCAAACCCGAGTATCCTCTTTCTTTCCCAATCATACAACATTACTCAGGAACAAACGTGCACGCGTACACATGCATGACCAAACGCTGCCGTTCCGATCGTCATCGCCGACATCTACCAGTCACCGATGATCTACTTAACTAGACCGAGCACCTAGATTGATCAGTTCGTTGGAAAATCAAATTCGAGAAATTCGATTCTACTGGAATTTAAACTCTGATCCACAAATCCACTTCATGTAGACGATTCCAGTCACCTGCATCCACACTACCACAACGTGAGCTTCATCTGAGTCCTATTCTCCTTTTCCCCTGGGTGCGATCAGCTACGAACAACTGTCGGTGTCGCACGAACTCGAACAATATCGTCGTTCAAACCTGAATCTTAAACCCTACTAGAGCTCCGCCGCGCCACCACGAAGAACCAGAAAATCGTCTACCATTTTTCCCTTGACCATCAATGCTTGAACCACCTTTCGACCAAAGCACGACGAATATAAAGTTGCCGATCGACGGATTTTGACAAAAATGTCTTTTCCGTTCAACTCGAGAATTCTCGACGTTCCCAAAATTGTAAATCCTGATTTCTACCTTAAAATTCATCATATTCTAGTTTGAATCCAATTATCAAATCAAAACATGAATATAAGAATACTGATTTTTCAGATTTAAAAAGTTTCACCGTAAAAAAAAATTCCAGTAGAATATTTTACTTATAAATATTTTTAAAAATAGCATTAGGTTAATATAAACAAATTTTCTTTGAGGATCATGGCATAACGTCAATTATATGAAGAGATGTTCAAATTTTGATCTTGATTTGGAAGCCTGCAACTAAAAATAGATCCTTATCTTCATATATCCCGACATATACACTTAGACATTTGCATATATACAAACACGAATTGATAACTTACATTCACACAACATATTTCATATCATGATTTCAATCACATGTATCAGAGAAGAAATAGATCAAGGTCTAAAAGTTTACTCACGTTGTTTTGAGATAGAGAGACGGTTCATTGATTTTGATTTTGAAAAACTAGAGAATATTTTGATCTGCTTGATATTCCTGAGATGATGATTGTTTTGATCTTGAATCTTTTATTTGGTTGAATCTGCTTTGATGTTTACTTGCTTCAAGTTGAAATACTGATGTTGTTGAATTGTTCTGATCTTTGTTTTATCTGGAACTAAACTGATCTTGTTTTTGCTTTAGCTTGAATTTGATTTGAAATTGTCTTAAGATTTCAGGGTTTAAATTATTTGATCTAGATCTTTAGCTTGCTCTAATGTTTTTGAGATGTAAAGGATTGTTTTCTGGTTAAAGTTTGAAAATTGGAATTTGATTAGGTTGAAGACTATCTGATTTTCTTGCTTTTGAGTTTGATCATGGCTTCAGATTGTTTGACTTTTGCTCTGGTTTCATTCTTAGGTTTTATTTTCTGGTTTATATTTTCATATTTTGTAGATTTGTTCTTTAGTTTTGAATACATGAAACTAAAATGAAAAGAGAGAAGTAGACGTGTTTATATAACTTATCTCATTTATTTATTTATTTATTTAAAATGAAAATGAAAATAAAATTTAAAATCATGACACTAGTTAAATTCCATACTTAAAAGAGTTGCACTTATTAATACATATTCTTTTCAGCCTACACTTGTTAAAAACAAGTATTTTTATGTTGAAACCCTTAACTTATATTTTTATTAATTATTTAAATTTAGGTAATATGTTTTCTTATTTATATATATATATATAATTTTAAAAGAAAGTATTAAATCATTTTATTCGTTTTCAAACTATTATACTTAAATAAATAAATTTGTATTATGTGTTTTAAATGTTATACACACACACACACACACACACACACACACACACACACACAATCTACATTTTAAAAGAAAATGTACATTAAACCTTTTTATCAAATTTTATTTAAATCTCATTTTACAAACCAACTTTAGATATAAATGTATATTAGTTCCTTTGAAATAAAAAATTAACAGATCCAATTTATTTACATTTGAATTATCTACATTTGAATTTCCAAATTAAATTCTTTACTTACAATCTTTATATATATATATATATATATATATATATATATATATATATTAACAATGATGTAGGTGGTAAAGGTCGTATTCTCCTGTTATGGAATAAAAGAATATGGAATATCAAACTGATAAATAAAGATGATCAACAAATAACAGTAAATGCAATTAACTCAGGTGGTATGAAACTTATTCTTATCTCTGTATATGCTAGCAATCTAACTTCGCATCGCAACAATCTATGGAAAACTATAATAGATATGAGCAGCAAGATAAAAGAACCATGGATTGTTATGGGGGATTTTAATGCTGTACTCAAAGCAGAAGAAAAAAAAGGAGGGCTCACTGTCAAAGTATCCCAATTAGAAGAATTTAATAACTGCATCATAAGGGCATGATTATTGGAGCCAGTCCATTGTGGCCTGAAATTCACATGGAGAAGTGGAGAATGTAAGAAAATATCCTGTAGACTAGACAGAGCATTGGTAAATGTAGCATGCATAAATAAACTGTCTAACACTAGAGTAAATATCCTACCCCCATCAACAAGTGATCACTGTCCCATACTTATTAACTTAAAAGAAGAAAAGTTGTACATAAAAGGGAAACCTTTCAGGTACTCTAATCAATGGCATGAATTAGAAGGCTACTCAGAAGCCATCCACATAAATGACATTCCTAGAGAAGAAGGAACATAATGCTACAAGCTTGTGCAAATCCTTAAGACAGTCAAGAAGCAACTGAAAGAATGGAACAGAACAAGAACTAAAAACGAGGATCAGATCACCAAACTGCAAAAAATGTGTGAAGAAACACTGATAACTATTGATAATGGAGGATCTACTGAAGAAACATGGAAGCTATACTATCAATATCAGAATAATTTAAAAGAAGCACTCAGAATAAAAGCCATTGAACTCAAACAGAAAGCTAAAGAAAAATGGTTAACTGAAGGGGATGAATGCACAAAATTTTTCTACACTAAAATGGCAGTTAGGCGGAACTTCAACTATAACTATCATCTGATTAATCAAGAGGGGAACGCAAGTGTAAACAGTGCCGAATTTGAAGAACAAGCTTTAAAATATTATAATGCCATGTTTAATGGAGAAATTGACAACTCCTTACCAATTATACATAGCAGGAGAATGGTAAACACCAGAGGTAGAAGGATGCTGGACAAAAGAATCACTATGGTAGAGGTTTGGGAAGCTGTGAGAAGCATCCATAAGGACTCCAGCCCTGGTCTAGATGGACTGGGCTCCAAGTTCTTCATGATCCATTGGGATTCCCTGAAAGATGAAATATTATCAGCAATGCAGGATATATTCCTAAATGGAAAATTTGTCAAAGAAATTAATCATACATTCATATGCCTCATACCAAAAAAGGATAACCCATCAAGAATTGAAGACTACCGACCTATATCTTGTTGTAATGTGATTTACAAAATTCTAAGCAAGATACTTTGCAACAGATTGAAACTCGTATTACCTGACCTTATCTCAGAAAGTCAAAGTGCATTCATCAAAGGGAGAAGCATTTCTGAAAACTCATTGATGGCACATGAACTGGTTAGAAACTTCAACAAACCAGGTACGGATAAATTCTGTCTTAAAGTGGATCTTCATAAAGCATATGATAAAATAAATAGAAATTTTATAATTCACATGTTAAAAAATATGGGTTTTCCCTCAAGATTTGTGAACATAATAAGAGAATGCATATCAACTCCAACCTTTTCTATCCTGATAAATGGTGTACCAAAAGGGTTTATAGGCTCCAATAGAGGGATCAGACAGGGTGATCCTCTATCCCCTTACTTGTTTGCTATTGCCATGGAATACTTCTCGTTACAAATGGAGCTGGCGACTTATAACAGGAAAATCCAGCCTATATATAACATTCAGCCTATAGTGACCCACCTACTCTATGCAGATGATTTGCTCATATGTATAAAAGCGACCAACACATCAGCTAGAGCAATCAAGGACGTTTTCTGCAATCTAGAGAGATACACAGGACTTAAAATGAATGAACAAAAAACAAAGTGTTATTTCAACAAAACATGTACCAACAAAAATGAGATACTAGATATCTTAAAAGTGGAAGAAGATGCTCTCCCTGTGAAATATCAAGGGGTCCCTTTATCATCAAATAAAATAACTGACAGAGAATGTGCAATCTTAATCTCTTCGATAAGGAACAAATTACAAGGATGGAGCTCACAACTGCTATCACTAGCAGGAAGAATTGAACTAGTACACACAGTAATCCACTCCAAAATAAATTTCTGGCTCCAAACCTTCCAATTACCAGATATTTCAATCCAGAAGATAGAAAAAGTGTGCGCAGATTTCATTTGGAAAGGAGGCATGCATAAAATTAAATATGATAAGTTGTGTAGACCCAAAGAAGAAGGAGGAGTGGGTTTGAGAAGAGTTAAAGAAATGAGGCTGGTTTACACTCCAAAACAAGCTTGGAAAATAATCACAGGAAAAGGACTATGGGTGAATTGGATGAGGAGCAGATACATTAAAGGAAATTTCTGGTGCATGCAAATAGATAACAATGCTTCGACGAATTGGAAAGCTATCATGAGAATAAGAGAAACTCCAGCTTCTTGTATTACAAAAGAAATAGTCACGGGAAGAGAAACTGACTTATGGAAGGACCCCTGGATAACAGGAAAATCGTTGATCAATATATTGGGAGTACATACTTACTCAGATTATGGATGCCCCAATAGAAAAGTCTCAGATATAATAATCAACAATGAATGGAACTGCACACAACTACCAGTAAACCAGGAGATTAAAAAGGAAATACAATATATGCCAATATATATAGGCAGAGAAAATGACATCTGGACATGGAAACCTACAGGAAGAGAATTCACTACAAAATCAGCTTGGGAAGAGATAAGGAAACAAGACAATAAGGTTGAATGGAGCAAAATCATATGGAACAATGCAAATAACCCAAAAATGGCGTTCACAACTTACAAAGCAATTCTGAAAAGACTACCTACAAAGGATAGACTTGTAAAATGGGGAATCTAAAATGAAAATAAATGTGAATTATGCAACCTAGAAGAGGAATCGCATGTGCATTTATTCTTTTCCTGCAAATTTTCGAAAGAAGTATGGAATCGATGCAAAACACAAACTAACACAACAATGGATGCTAATACTTTAGAGGAAGAGATAAATCACCTGTTGCAACGGAGAGGCGTAGACGTCAAATCCAAGATGGCCAGCATTGCTATCACAACAACAGTTTGGGGAATTTGGAAGAAAAGGAATCGTCGCGTATTCCAGAAAAAACAAAGAAATCACATAGAGATTAGCAATTTGGTGAAAAATGACATGCAACTGGTACGAAGAAGAATCAAAGAGTGCGAAAATACCTTGCTGGAATTAAATGGAGTTCGAATTGCAGGAGAGGATCAAAATCGAACATTGGGAGGAAACCCAAGTATGCGGCCGCCATGAAGAGAAAGAAGAAGTTGTAAACTGATTTAATTTTGGTATTTTGAGCTGTAAGTATTCGTTGTCGGATGTGTTATGTATAGCTCGTAGTGGGCTGAAATTTGGGCTGAAATGCCTTAATAAAGTCTTACCAATTTACAAATATATATATATATATATATATATATATATATATATTTATATATATTTTCAAATTTACAATTTAATCCAAAAATTTATATTAATTACTAAATTAATTTTGACTCAAAACCGAGATCGTTACATTTACATTCAAGAAACTAACCTAGTTACATCTCCAACAAATGAGGTATAATAGCCGTAATTCAAAGTATAATTCGGATATTTCAGTGTATTAAGAATGTTGTGCAATTCAAAGTATATGAATGTCACTAACAAATTGTAAGATAAGCTATTTTTTGGGACTGCCAAACCAGATGCATATAACATGATCATATTCTAATGCAGTAGTTCAAGCTCTGAAGTCTTGCAACGAATGGATTATGTTAGAAATGAACAGCCTTAGAATGGATGGACCGGAGCTGCATATATATTTGCACACATGAACATGAAACTAGGTACAGTACAGAAATATAGATCCGGATGAACGGCATATAGATCATATGTTAAACATCTGCAATCCATCTTTATGCAGCATACAGAGGGATGGGTGCGTGGAACTGCGCATATGCTTGAAGAACGGAAAATGGAGTTGACTGGGTGAGCTGACGTAGCTTGTGGATGCTCACGTTAACTTGAACTATTGCAAGGAATTGAGAAGTATTCAGAGACCTCAAA
This sequence comes from Allium cepa, assembly GCA_030765085.1. Classification (NCBI taxonomy): domain Eukaryota; kingdom Viridiplantae; phylum Streptophyta; class Magnoliopsida; order Asparagales; family Amaryllidaceae; genus Allium; species Allium cepa. The sequence continues at coordinate 105,895,851 of CM060941.1, read as the reverse complement.
CTAGCTTCAGCTCATGTAGAGTACATGGAACATAACAGAGATCAACATAACATATACCAAGCGTTGGAATGAGAACGCTGCATAACAGAGATCAGCCACACTTGGACCATGTCGCGGATGCAGAGGTCTATGCTCGGGACAATGGAGATAACAGATTGCCTAATATGGAGCAGTTTGGACTTGTACTAAGCATGACAGAGCAACTGACCAGGAGAGAAAATGTGATTCGAGAACCCAATGCACTACATAGTAAGATGAGCAACTACATCAGCAGGTCATGGGTGCAGAGGTATCGATGGAATAGCTTGGTCAGGTGAGTCTAAATTTGTTTGTGCAACAAGTGTGTAATATTCTTTTGGAAACCCGAGTATGATAATCCACATATTTGTTTATGCAGCAAGCGTGTTATATCAATAGATATAATAGAAAGATTGTTTGATATTGGCATATCCGACATGCTAGTAAAGAAAAAAGAAACTTGTAAATGAACGTGTAAACCTTTTTTTCAGCGATTTCATCCCAAGTTTGTATGCAGAAAACGTGACTTGGCAACTTCTATTATGATTGCATAATGAAATTTACATGAAATTTTTTAGCAATAGACCATTTTTTTTACGATGTTTTATGTATGATAATTGTATATGAATTTAGCTACGCATTAGCATTGCCATGCCAATCCTAACTTTGTCATTTATGGCTAGTTGAAGTTGGCCCTAAAAATAATATCAATGATATTTATACCATATCAGATCCTTCTGTATTTTTATTTTTTATTTTTAAAGAAGAATGTACTTTTATATGTCAAAAGTTTTTGTATATCCATTTGTTTGGTGTTCAGGTGAAGTACTTGGGAGAGGAAGGTGAAAATACACCTCTAACTGGGGCAGCTTCTATTTGCTCTCCTTGGGATCTTGTGGTTAGTTTTAAACATGTTAATTTTTACCATTCATTTCATGGCTGACAGTAACGGTATTGAAAGCTAATGGTTTGAAAAAAAAGGAACTCATTGGTAAATCCGATCCTATTATGGTTTTGCAGTACGAACAATGTTCAAGGTTATTAGGACAAAAAGGATAGACAACAACCAATGTCTAAGTCTAAAATGTGTGGATTAAGGTATTTTAGTGTTTTTTGTATATAAGAGCAATAATGTTCTTTCTTACATAAATGAAGATGACTAATAATAAATCAATATCAGAAATTGGTTTAAATCCAATACAATATTTTGTACATCCATTGCTTTTACATCCTACAAAATCAAAGCATTTTAACTTTCAAAAATTAGGTATAAGACTAGTTTTGGATTTTTGATGTATTAAATTTGGAAAAGAAATTTCACTCTATTTTTCACATAAAACGAAATGTGAAGTGCGGAAAAAAATAAAAAGATGAAAAATATTGGTTAGAAAATAGAAATAAGAAAACGGGGTAAACAAATTAAGTGATCCTTGTGGAGACACCACATAATTTGAAAATATCTTATCAATTGGACAATAGTTTAAATTCCTTATTTTTTAAAAATGAAAATTTTAAAGCTGATTTGTAACAACCCCGAAATTCTGATCATTTGATTTTAAATGTTTAATTAATTTTAAAATGATTAAACAATTGGATTTTTGGAATTTAATAACTTGAATTCATATATAGAGATTGATTAAAATATTTGAATTGCTAATTTGGGTGTTAATTAAATGGATTTACTAATTTTCTTTAACTCCATTTAAATTAGTAAACAATAATGGTGAATCATTCGGCAAATTTATTTACAATAACAAATGGTTCGAATGTAATATAATAAGAAAAGTCAAATTACATTAAAGTGGCTTAATTTATGATAACGTATTTTTAATTTAATTTATATGACTTTTCTCTTATTTTTTATTTGGGATAATATTGAAATTATTCGTTTGACGATTTGTTGGCATGCGATGATATTTGGGAAATTCCAAAAAATAAAAAATCTGTGCAATTCACTATTGATGTATGATTGTGTCGTATATTAGTGCACGATTGTATTTTTATTTCGATCACCCGTGGTTCGTACTCGAACGTAATATTACGTAGCTGAGTACTGTAAAATTTCATTTAAAAACCATTGAAAAATCAAATCGTTAATTCAATTTTCAACGACGATTTGATGGAGCGGACATTTTGGATGGCTCGAGAAACTTCTTGTTATGGGAAAAGGAAGCATCATCATTATATTTTTCTTTATCTTTTTATAAAATGGAAGAAATCAGCACTTAGTTATTTTTATTCATCCGCTTCTACCTGATTGGCTATCGAATAAAAGGCCGATCCTCTTTAGTTCAAAAAAATAAAATAAAAATGGCCGCCCCTTTCAAAATTCAACATAAAATAATCTGGGCTACTAAAAATCACAAATTTCGATTTATTGAACTTGTATCCGCTAGAGCTTCGATTCTTTGGGTTTTTTCTGAGTGCGGTAGTGTTTTCGTGGGTTTAACATGGTGCGGCTGTGCTAGGGTTAGCATTCATCTTTGATTTAAGCGGAGTTTGGCCATGTTGATTGCAAATTTTGGGTTTCTCGCGTCGATTAGCTTGTTTCCCCACATTTCCAAAAACTTTGGTCGAGCGATCGAAATCGCGTTTCGAGGCAGTAGCAGGTCGAAATCTCCATGGTGTGATCGAAGGTGAAGCCAAGGTGGGGGATGCGGTGTGAAGGTGGGTTGTCGTTCACAGGTAAAGGCGGATTTTGGTCTCGCCAAGTAGAGGCCGAGAATGGGTTCGCGTGCACGTCTTTGTTGCACGATGAATTGTGCAAGTATGAAGCATTGTATCAGGGAAGAAGAAAGTGTGGGTGCTGTGTGGTAGCGGGCCTATTTGGAGTTGGCTTTGGGCTGCGTTTTGTGAGTTAAGGAATATATAAATGGATTAATTAAATTAAGATGGTTAATTAATATTCCTTTTAGTAATTAATTCATATCTTGCTCAAATTAGGTCCAAATCTAACGTGATTAGTCATGTTAGATTCATAACGATGATATCTATATTTTGGAGTTGGATTGAAGAAGATTTGAGCTTGTAGAATTTCAAGCTAAAATCGAATTGCTCGTTCGATTTTAGTCCAATCCGGAACGCTTCGGTGAAAACTAAAAATCAGTACGAGTTTAACTCACATTTGATTTTATTATATCATATTAATGATGTTACAAATATTTATTGGTTTTTTGGATGTTAGTTAAAATTGTTTGCTTGTCTGGTCGAATTTCCGTTTGTAAAATGGTTGATATATTAATTTGATCGTTATAAACCATATAGTAATATATATATTATCGATAACCAATGTTTTGCAGGAAAAATCAATAGAGAGACCCAAAAAGGGTTTCTCGACCATAAATTATTTTATTTACACTCATACGCTGTTATTGATAGTTTATTGAAATTAATTACCGATATTCCATTTTATAGTTAAAATGTTGTCATAGCGATTTTCGCTATATTATCATTTATTAAGTTTCAACCCAAAACCATGTCATGTGAACTTGAGCTTGTATTTCCGCTAAAAAAAATTAAAAATTTATTAATCATTATGATTTATGATACTTTAAAGTAATTAATCTTTTAAATTAATTAATTTGAGATTAATTAACCAATTTAATAAATAATGATTAAAATGGTTTATCTTTAGATTTAGTTAATCTTTTTTGCTAATGATGTTTTTATACTTAATTAATCATTTTAATTAATGATTATTAGATTTTAACGAATTATTTTAATTAATGATAATGGATTTTAATTAATTTATTGAACTTGATTAATTATTTCAATTAATGATAATTGAAATTAATAATCATTTTAATTAATGATATTTAAAAGTTATAAATCATTTTAAACAATGGTTTTTGAATTTAATTAATCATTTTAATTAATGATTATTTTTTAATTTAATTAATTATTTTAACTAATGATTTTTAGAATTTAGTTAAATTATTTTAATTAATGATGTTTCATAATTAAATATATCATTTTAACAATGATGTTTTAATTAATTTTAGCTAATGAAGTTTAAATTTAATTAATCCAATTAATTTAGGATCATTTGAAGTTAATTAATGTTCAATTAATGAAATTCAAAAAATTACTTATCATTTTAATTAATGATGTTTGAGATTAATTATTCATTTAATTTATGATTATTTGAATTTAATAAATCTTTTTAATTAATGATATTTAAAGTCAATTAATTGATTTAATAAAGCCGATTAAAGTAAATTAACTAATATAATAAAAAATTGCTTTAATAAACCGATTTGAAATTAACGAACTGAGTTAATAAAGATTTTTAAAGTTGATTTACCATTGTTATAAAAGTACTTGGAAATAATTATCTATTTCGTTATGGATAATGGATTTATTTATTTAAAAGAGATTTTAAATGTGATTTATTATCTTTTGGGATAATTGATATCGTTTTAAAGTTATAAAAAGGAATTGAAACTCGATTTTTGGGATTTTAAGTTGGATAACCTTCTGGGTGTTCGGTCTGATGTTGGTTTAGGCCTTCGGGGTCGCGCACTTGGGAAAATTACTTAACGTTTAAAAAATCAGGAACAAATTTTAAAAGCATTTTACCAAAATGGAAATCAAGCACAAGTTCAGCTCGTTTTTAAAAGTAAAAGTTTGATTCATTTATGAATATAAATTGTTTCCATAAAACGAATCACTTATATGGAAACGATTTACTTGTATAATTAGCACTAAACATCGAAGAAGTAAACCTATCACTATTTCAAAGTTAAGAGTGATCAATGGACATGACTTTGGGTAATACTACCTTTACTTGTCCGGCATTGCTGTTAACCAAGAAAAAGTACAAGTTTGAATTCAATGAGTGGTGATAGGCATACAAGATTTAATTTCTATATACGATCGTTTTATATCCTCGATAGTTGGTATCTCAGCTATCGTTTACTTCAGCTACTTTATTATCGTCATTCTAAGACGATTTATTGCTACATTGAGCGTTGCTATCCTTTATCGAAAATTACTAAACCAAAAGCGCGAGAGGAAGCTAAGTTATGTAGGGTTGTTCTCCTTAGGGTATTGTGACGCCCCACCTCTATACCCACGCTGGCCAAGGACACTACAGGGTAATGCCGTCAACTAACACGGAGAATAAGGCAGGTTAGGAGCGACCATCTATAGCCTTTCTCTAACTATCTATTGAATACATCGACAATAGACATACCAAGCAGGTCGACATATCCAATGAATACTTAAAACAAAACCACAGGTGGTTGGAGGATCTATCAGAACAGAATATAACAACTCAAATGTAATATACATCACAGAACAGTAGATCATCATATACACATATATTGATACATAACAGAGTATACAAACTGATACATGCCATAGCAAACCACAATACACAGACGTATCCAAAAGAATACATATATCAGAGTTACAACAAAAAGGACTACACAAAGCTATAACAAAAAGGAGCAAGCTGAATAGTCCATGCGGAAGCAAAATTGGCTAAGTCCAAATGCACCTAACCTGGAACATCTCGGCCTGACCCGAGCATAAAATACACGGGTCAGTCTAGCTAAACAAATCAGTTAGATAAACTGAACAACAATAACCTGCAAGATCACAAAGTATAACAAATATCTCTAAAAGAGATAACACAATCATCTAACAAAAGATAAATCATATCATAACAAGCCTCGTATCATCGGCAACTCAGAGAAACAAAGAAAAGGAATATCTCGAAACAAGCCAAAAAGGCAAATAACAAATACCAATGAAGGTAACACAAGTTCCACAAGGTAATCACTATATATATCGTGGGGCTCGAAAAGACCGACACCGAAGAGCGATACCTAGGGAATATACATATCAATGAAACATCAGAAAATTTGCACGTGCTCAGTACTGTATAAACAAGGATCCATGAGCCCGAAGACTCCAAACCCAATATCACCCGAGCGGTGACGAATGACCAACTCCGAAAGAGATACAATAGGGCAACAAACCTGAAGGCACAAACCCGAAGGTACAAACCCGAAGGCAACATACCCGAAGGAAACAAACCTGAAGGAGACAGTCCGAAGACACTATCCCAAAGGCAACAAACCGTAGTGGTGATGGTCCGGAGGCCCGTACTGGACACCACTAACTGGCAGAATGTGTCATAACTCCCAAAAAGGAATCCGAAAAGTGGTAACGTGAGTCCCATAACCACTCGTTCGCACTAAACGGTTTACTATCTATTAGTTAATTTCACACTCAAAGTAGCACAAAGTTTACCTCATCTCATCGATAAACCAGACCAAAAGGCCAAAATGATCAATCGAATAGGTTGGGGATTAATCGGAAAGACAAACGCATGGATTCATGGTCCGTGTTTTACCCAACCATTTAATCTCCCTTCCACTCCGCTCGAAGTGTGAAATCGTGTGTGTTTAAATAGAATTTATAAATTGGAGAAACGAGCTTTTAATGCAATTTTAGAAGATTATTTTATACAAATCCGTGAATGAAGTCAAATAGGAATCATCAAGGTCAAATATTCATAAACAACTAATTGGAATCGACGTAAATCGATAAAAGTTGGAATCACAAACAAATAGGCAAACTAGGCAAAACAGGGAAACAGGAGCAGGTCGGTTGACCGGACTTCCTGAGTCGGCCGACCGAAATAGAAAGTTTCGGCTACAGCTTCGGTCGACCGGCCCAAGGGGTTCAGTCGGCCAAAATGCAAATTCTGCAATTCCCACCCTATTAAATTGAAGTACAAACTCTCATAATTCGCGACCGGTCGATCAATGGACCTTAGGGGCTTTTGCCAATCGATAACCCAGCCCCATTGGCTCTCCGATTCACCACCAAAAACATGTTCAAACATCAAAGTTAGGATTTTTAAAGATTTGAACCCAAAACACTAAAAATTTGGATATTCACCAATTCAATCCAAACCAAAAGCCAATGTACATGAATAAGTGTTGGGAATTCATACCCAACAATCAAAGATAGTTATAGACAAAAATGTGAGATAAATAACTCACCTTTTATCTCAAAAACAAAGAAGAAGAAGCTCAATTGCAAGGAGAAGACCAACCACTCTCCACTTCAACTCTACTAGCTTTAATCTAAGATCAAAACAAGTATTTTCCTAAGTTAGGTTTAGAAAACTTTCTAAAATTGAAGGAAGAAAGAGTTGGAGAAGATGAAGAGAAGGCTTACCAATAGCTTCACTTTGATTTTGGAGCAAGAATTCAAGTTTGCAAGAAGAACTAGGGCTTGAAATTTCTAATTCTTCTTCCTTTCCCTCATTTTCAGTTTTTGCTTGAGTTTTAGAATGGAAAATGAGTGAATGGAAGGAGAGGGACCGAGTTAGGGTATTTAGTTAGCTAGTGGGCTGAACCCAAACCCAAAACCCAACTAGAAAAAGTAGCAAAACTCGACTTACTCCAAACATATCAAAGTTTATACTCAAAAAGATCACAAACGCCATTTTGAACTCAATGGAAGTGGTTTCGAGTCCCAATTCGGCCGTTTCCAAAAAGTAACATTTCGGATCCAAAAAATCCGACTAACGACGCTATATTTAAATAAAATATGTAAATATATAACCGTTAAATATGCGGGTTGTTACAGATCTCCCCTCCTTACAAAATTGCGTCCCCGCAATTCCTAGAGACGATATTTGTAACAACTATATACATGCAACATCAGAAAGAAAAGGAAATAAGCTTGAGATGAAAAGATATTCTCACCATTCCCAAGCAAAAATAGAAAACCCGAATAGGATTGCTCGATAAACTCTCTGGTTTCCCAAGTACAATCATTGGGGTTAGCGGATCATTGAACTTTAACGAGCGGCACGTCCTTGTTCCGAAGGTGTCGCACCTCTGTGTCAAGCACGCGAATAGGCTGCTGTACAATAGATAAGTCCGGTGAGACGTTAAGCTCTAACAAATCAGGAGAATCGATAACAGAATCCGACTCCCGAAGACACTTTCGAAGTTGAGAGACGTGAAACACGTCGTGAATGCCAGATAAATGAGCAGGAAGTGAAACACTATAAGCCACAAGGCAAATACGTTCAGTAATAGAAAATGGTCCTATAAAACAAGGAGTCAATTTTCCAGTCGTACTGAAGCGCATAACCCCTTTCAAAGGAGAAACACGAATAAAGACAAGGTCACCAAGCGAGAACTCGAGAGGCTTCCTACGGTTATCTGCGTAGGATTTCTGGCGGCTCTGTGCCTCTTTCATTCTCAACCGAATAAGATCAATCTTCTCGGAAGAATTACGAACAAAATCTGGACCAAGAATAAGCTTCTCCCCAGATTCCAACCAACAAGAAGGTGATCGACATGGCCTTCCGTATAAGGCTTTGAAAGGAGCCATACCGATACTAGACTGAAAACTATTGTTGTAGGAGAACTCTACAAGAGGTAGATGATCCTCCCAACTACCACCGAAATCAAAAATACAAATACGGAGGAGAACTTCCAAGATACGATTCACCCGTTCAGTCTGTCCATCAGACTGCGGATGATAAGTTGTACTAAAATTAAGCTTTGTTTCCAAAGCTTGCTGAAGACTCCGCCAAAAATGACTCGTGAATAAAGGATCACGGTCACTCACAATAGAATTAGGAACACCGTGAAGTCTCATGATTTCCTTGACAGACAACCTAGCCAAATGTGAAGCAGTCCTACTAGACTTAATAGGAACAAAATGAGCAGACTTAGTGAGGCGATCAACAATAACCCAGATGCTAGAATGGCCTGATCTCGAACGAGGTAGGCCGTCAATGAAATCAATAGAAATCTGATCCCATTTCCACAATGGAATCTCTAGAGGCTGAAGAAGACCCGAAGGACGGTGATGTCCGGCCTTAATACGCTGACAAGTTATGCAATTACTCACATAACTCGCCACATCGCGCTTCATGCCTTCCCAATAATAAAGATGACGCATATCGGCATACATCTTACTACTACCAGGATGAATGGTATACTTAGAACGATGATAGTCATCTAGAATGTCATGCCTAAGTGCAAAATCAGAAGGCACAAAAAGACGGTTTTTCTTACGAAAATACCCATGAGTATCAATGCTAAAGTCCCGCAATGCCTCATCAGAGGATCCAGTCTCACAAAGCTGAATAAGATGCAATAAATTCGGATCACGCCGCTGGGCATCGGCAATATGATCCAATAAAATGGGTCGAGCTTCCAAACTAAATAATAGAATAGGAGAATCAGAAGATGAACCTCGATCACGAATTTCACAAAAAGATAGAATCTCAAGAATATCCCATTCGGCAAGCATCATAGAAACAACAGCCGAATGTTTGCGACTAAGCGCATCAGCAACACGATTACCCTTACCAGAGGTATACTGGATATCAAAATCATAGGAAGCAAGAAACTCGAGCCAATGCTGTTGTCTCATATTGAGTTCCTTCTGAGTGAACAAATACTTCAAGGATTTATGATCGGTATAAAGAATAAAGCGCTCGCCCAATAAATAGTTTCGCCAAATCTTCAAGGTAAAGACAATGGCGGCTAATTCAAGATCATGAGTGGCATAGCGAACTTCATTCGGACGCAGTTGCCTAGAAGCATAAGCAACTACCCGATCCTTCTGCATAAGAACAGCACCGAGACCACTACCACAAGCATCGGTGTAGACAACAAGATCATGATTCCCCTCGGGAACCACCAAAATAGGAGCATTAGTGAGAAGTTCCTTCAATGTCTGAAAGGAAGTTTCACCCTTGTCGGACCAAATATAACGAATGCCTTTTCGAGTAAGGACGGTGAGAGGAAGCACAACATGAGAAAAATCCTTAATGAACCGACGGAAATAACCCGCCAATCCAAGGAAACTACGAATCTCATGCACATTCTCAGGCCTCTTCCAATTCTGGATGGCTTCGATCTTTGAGGGATCGACAGAAATGCCATCGGAAGATACAACATCGCCTAAGAACTTAACCTTATTCTCCCAAAAATGACATTTGGAGAATTTGGCTCTAAGCTGATGGTGACGAAGAGTACTCAAGACAATTCTCAAGTGATTAGCATGCTCAGCTTCAGACTTGGAATAAATCAGGATATCATCAATAAACACAAGGACGAACTTATCGAGATATTCCCGGAATACTCGATTCATGAGATCAATAAAGAAAGCAGGAGCGTTCGTCAAACCTAACGGCATAACGAGCCACTCGAAAGAACCATAACGAGTGCGGAAAGCGGTAAGAGGTATGCTATCCTCCGCGACTCATAACCGATGAAAACCCGTGGTAAGGTCGAGCTGAGAAAAGAACTTAGCACCACTCAATAGATCGAACATATCATCGATCCTAGGCAACGGATACCTATTCCTGATGGTTAACTCGTTAAGCTTGCGATAGTCAATGCAAAGCGTAAGAGTTCCATCGGACTTCTTCACGAAGAGGACCGCGGATCCCCACGGAGAAAAACTAGACTGAATCAACTGCTTGGACTCAAGCTCTAAAAGCTGCTTCTTGAGTTCCTCATTTTCCTTTGTAGACATCCTCGTAGGAGGACGACTAACTGGCTGCACGCCTGGAATGAGATCAATGCGGAACTCAATTGCCCGCTTGGGTGGCAAACCTGAAACAGGCTCGAAAACATCAGAAAAGTCACAAGCAATAGGAATACGAGATATATCATCATCATCTCGAGAATCAAGAGAATGTAAAGCTATTTTGGAATTATCCACATTCTGAAGAACAAGTAATAGCTTAGTAGGCGAATACGGATGTCGAAGATACAAAATTCTCTCTGAACAAATAATCCTGGCATCATATCTCACTAGCCAGTCCATACCCAAAATCATATCAAATTCCAGACAAGAAATAACGTGCAGATTCGCACGAAAAGAAAAGCCACATAAAACAATCTCAACATCATCACAAAGCATACTAAGGGTCGCGGATCCCCCAATAGGATTCGCAATCCTTAAAGAAGTAACCAAACAAGAAACATCCAAAGATAAATCATCGATGAGCTTTTTCGATACGAAAGAATGTGATGCATCCGTATCGAAAAGAACTCGAATACTATGGTTATGAAATAAAATAGAACCTTCCAAAATAGATGGAGATATACCTTTGGGTTGAGAAGGACCTTCAGAAGCCTTAGCAGCATAAAGCTTGCTAGACTTGGCACCAGCCGGAACAGTAGGGCAAGTGGAAACATGATGTCCTTCCTTCTTGCAGTAACGGCAGAAGAGAGGCTTGGAACAAGCTCGAATCATATGATCAGGAGAACCACAATTGAAACACTTCCGAATGAAAGGTGTTCCAACAGACTGAGGCTGAGAGCTAGAACCACTAGTCTTCTTCTTCTTGGAAGGAAAAGACCTGGACTTCTGAAATAGAAACTGCCTCTTGTTGGGGTTCCTGGATACCTCAACCTCATCATCACTATCACACTCCTTCTCGAAGGTTTCAAGATGAAGTGCAGAATCTACCAACTCCTCAAAAGAAAGCTTAAGCTGGAGCAACAAAGACTTCTTAAGATATTTCTTAAGACCAGAAACAAACTTCAGATTCTTCTTATAAGAAGTGCTGATGAATTCAAGACCATACTTAGATAAAGCCTCGAAAAATGCAACATACTCAGAAAAAGAAGATTTCCCTTGCTTCAACTCAAGGAAGCGACGGGTCAATAAAACTTTTTCAGATTCAAGAACGAGCTTGAGTTCGAATCGTCCCCGAAACTGAGTCCAAGAAAGAGTAGACTCATCAATTTCGGCTATATGAAGCCCATACCAATCAAGAGCACGCTCTTTTAATAAGCTAGAAGTTACAAGAACTCTATCATGGTTAGAAAGATCCATGCGAGAGAAGATACGCTCGCACGTGTGAAGCCAAGCTTGGACCTCAAGAACAGACTCGGAGCCTTTAAACGGCTTTCCTCCAAGATGAGAAAAATCACTGCACATATATGCAAAGGCAGACTTGCGAGGTGGAGATACTCGAGGAGGAACTGGAGGCTGAGTGCTCCTAAACAATTCAAAAAACTGATCGGCAGACATATAAACGCCATCCGGATGTGAGGCACTGGATTGCCCAGCATCCGAACGTCGTCCCCTGCCTCTTCTAGCCATATGCTGAAAGTAAGACAAGAACAAGATTATTCACAAGGTAGATGTCATTAGTTCAAATATGGAATACTACAGAACAAATTGCATTGCTAGATGTATTCCCACATTTTATCTACCACCAAAGGCACAGAAGGAATAGAGGTAAGATGATTCAAAGATTTGTATCACTTATACACTTTGATGCACCGGAAGATGTGCATCTATTCTGTGTTTATCATATTTTGTTCTGAACCTCGCTTTGATACCAATCTGTGACGCCCACCTCTATACCCACACTGGCCAAGGACACTACAGGGTAATGCCGTCAACTAACACGGAGAATAAGGCTGGTTAGGAGCGACCATCTATAGCCTTGCTCTAACTATCTATTGAATACATCGACAATAGACATACCAAGCAGGTCGACATATCCAATGAATACTTAAAACAAAACCACAGGTGGTTGGAGGATCTATCAGAACAGAATATAACAACTCAAATGTAATATACATCACAGAACAGTAGATCATCATATACACATATATTGATACATAACAGAGTATACAAACTAATACATGCCATAGCAAACCACAATATACAGACGTATCCAAAAGAATACATATATCAGAGTTACAACAAAAAGGACTACACAAAGCTATAACAAAAAGGAGCAAGCTGAATAGTCCATGCGGAAGCAAAATAGGTTAAGTCCAAATGCACCTAACCTGAAACATCTCGGCCTGACCCGAGCATAAAATACACGGGTCAGTCTAGCTAAACAAATCAGTTAGATAAACTGAACAACAATAACCTGCAAGATCACAAAGTATAACAAATATCTCTAAAAGAGATAACACGGTCATCTAACAAAAGATGAATCATATCATAACAAGCCTCGTATCATCGGCAACTCAGAGAAACAAAGGATAGGAATATCCCGAAACAAGCCAAAAAGGCAAATAACAAATACCAATGAAGGTAACACAAGTTCCATAAGGTAATCGCTATATATATCGTGTGGCTCGAAAAGACCAACACCGAAGAGCGATACCTAGGGAATATACATATCAATGAAACATCAGAAAATTTGCACGTGCTCAGTACTGTATAAACAAGGATCCATGAGCCCGAAGACTCCAAACCCAATATCACTCGAGCGGTGATGAATGACCAACTCAGAAAGCGATACAATAGGGCAACAAACCCGAAAGCACAAACCTGAAGGTACAAACCCGAAGGCAACATACCCATAGGCAACATACCCGAAGGCAACAAACCTGAAGGAGACAGTCCGAAGACACTATCCCAAAGGCAACAAACCGTAGTGGTGAAGGTCCGGAGACCCAGTACTGGACACCACTAACTGGCAGAATGTGTCATGACTCTCAAAAAGGATTCCGAAAAGTGGTAACGTGAGTCCCATAACCACTCGTTCGCACTAAACAGTTTACTATCCGTTAGTTAATTTCACACTCAAAGCAGTACAAAGTTTACCTCATATCATCGATAAACCAAACCAAAAGGCCAAAACGATCAATCGAATAGGTCGGGGATTAATCGAAAAGACAAACGCATGGATTCATGGTCCGTGTTTTACCTAACCATTTAATCTCCCTTCCACTCCGCTCGAAGTGCGAAATCGTGTGTGTTTAAATAGAATTTATAAATTGGAGAAACGAGCTTTTAATGCAATTTTAGAAGATTATTTTATGAAAACCCGTGAATGAAGTCAAATAGGAATCATCAAGGTCAAATATGCAAAAACAACTAATTGGAATCGACGTAAATCGATAAAAGTTGGAATCACAAACAAATAGGCAAACTAGGCAAAATAGGGAAACCGGAGCAGGTCGGTTGACCGGACTTCCTGAGTCGACCGACCGAAACAGAAACAGAAAGTTTCGGCAACAGCTTCGATTGACCGGTCCAGGGGGTTCGGTCGGCCAAACTGCAAATTCTGCAATTCCCACCCTATTAAATTGAAGTACAAACTCTCATAATTCGCGACTGGTCGAGCAATGGACCTAAGGGGCTTTTGCCAATCGATAACCCAGCCCCATTGGCTCTCAGATTCGCCACCAAAAACATGTTCAAAAATCAAAGTTAGGATCTTTAAAGATTTGAACCTAAAACACTAAAAATTTGGATATTCACCAATTCAATCCAAACCAAAAGCCAATGTACATGAATAAGTGTTCGGAATTCATACCCAACTATCAAAGATAGTTATAGACAAAGATGTGAGATAAAAATCTCACTTTTTGTCTCAAAAACAAAGAAGAAGAAGCTCAATTGCAAGGAGAAGACCAACCACTCTCCACTTCAACTCTACTAGCTTCAATCTAAGATCAAAACAAGTATTTTCCTAAGTTAGGTTTAGGAAACTTTCTAAAATTGAAGGAAGAAAGAGTTGGAGAAGATGAAGAGAAGGCTTACCAATAGCTTCACTTTGATTTTGGAGCAAGAATTCAAGTTTGCAAGAAGAACTAGGGCTTGGAATTTCTAATTCTTCTTCCTTTCCCCTATTTTCAGTTTTTACTTGAGTTTTAGATTGGAAAATGAGTGAATTGAAGGAGAGGGACTGAGTTAGGGTATTTAGTTAGCTAGTGAGCTGAACCCAAACCCAAAACCCAACTAGAAAAAGTAGCAAAACTCGACTTACTCCAAACATATCAAAGTCTATACTCAAAAAGATCGCAAACGCCATTTTGAACTCAATGGAAGTGGTTTCGAGTCCCAATTCAGCCGTTTGCAAAAAGTAACATTTCAGATCCAAAAAATCCTACTGACGACGCTATATTTAAATAAAAAATTTAAATATATAACCGTTAAATATGCGGGTTGTTACAGGTATTTTCACATCTCATCTAGTTTGGATTCGGTTGTGCACTTAGATGTAGAAATATTCAGATACTCGGTAAGGTCTTGCGGGGTCCAGCTTGGTATTATCCCAGAAGTGTCACAAAGTAAATGAGCTTCTCAAAAGTATATTACTAAAAGTATACTTCAAGGGGGATGCACCTTCCTAGTCATTTGTTGGAAAATTTCCTTTCCTTATTTGATTCGTATCCCTGAATCTATTTTAGCTTTAAATTGCCATGAGTAGAGCTAACTCCTCTTCTTGGCATTTAAATGTTTATTTAGTCCATTCTATCGAGTTTGGACTGTTATTTCATTTAGTCCATTCTATCAAGTTTGGAATGTTGCTTTTTTTAGCCCATTATATCAAGTTTGGACTGTTACCTTATTTAGTCCATTATATCAAGTTGGACTTTTTTCACTTGTTCTATCAATTTTGTCCAGTTTGGATTTTATTCGGTTTATTTCCATTCCTTCAAGTCTGGTTGATATTATTTATGCTCAATCATATTTGGTTTTGTTTCCTAATATTCATTTTTGCTTTTGCCTGTATGGATGTTATTCTTGTAAGGTAAAATCCCATTCCACGTGTAACGACCTGTAATTTTCGATAATTAAATTTATTGATTAATTAATTTTTGGAATTTAATGTTGTGAAAAATTAAAAAATTAAGATTTAATAATGAGAAAAATAACTATAATGTGATTTTAATAATGTTAATTTAAGGTAATGGATGACTTTTTGAATGTAATCTCAAGTAATTGAAATAATTGAAAAGTTATAATTGGCTATAAATTGTAAATGAGGAAATAAACTAAATGTTAATTTAATTGGTGAAATAATATGTAATTAATTGTAATTGCATAAAATCAGTGTTGTGTAAGTAGTTATAACATTTGTTTGTAGATAATAAACTTATAAATGTGATTAAATTTAGAAAAGGGAACAATTGTTATTTGTTACCAATTTATTTAATCTGTTGAGTTAAATTGAAAATCAATTACATATTACATTATTATGAGTTAAGACGATAACTGAAAATGCGAATGTAATTAAACATATAGAAATGTCAATTATATTCATAAGGCAATAATTGATTTAATAATAAGACTGAAACCAAGATAAATGAATTTAGTGGGACTTTAAATTATAATTCAAAATTTAATGAAATTGAAATATTGCAACTAACATGATAAAAGATGATAATTGGAGAATATTAATGCAATAAGATATAAACCAATGTTATATATGTCTATAAAATAACGATTGATTGAATAAAAAGATTGAAATCTAATTAAATCAATTTATTGGAATTAGAATATAATTAATTGGAATTGAATGTAATTAAATGTTGTGGTTAATGTAAGAAAAGGCGTCAATCGTAGGAAATGAGGATAACAAGATAGAAACCTATGTTAATAATTTCATAAGGTATTGGTTGATTTAATAGGAGGAGTGTAAATCAAAATAAAAGAATAAAAATGAATAAGTTTAGTAAAGGAGTAAACATATGTTTATTTATTTGAAATGTTTTGTAGCTGAAAGATTGATTGTAGAGACGAGAAACTATTATTCAATAAGAAATGTATAATTACTGTTTGCATCCAATAGTGTATAAATATGTTCAAATTACTATTAGATAGGAAATAATTGTTCTACTTCTCATTACATTCATTTAGAAACTTAATCAACTGAAATTAATGTAATTGAAAATTTTCATTTAATAGGAGAGAGAATACTAAATTGTAAATTAGTAGGTGTAATTAAAAGTAGCTTATGTTCTATGAAAATATAAGAAAAGTTTGATTTAATGAAAAGAACATTTACATCAAATAATATGAATGTTACATTTGTGAATGTATGTTTAATTTCATTAAAATAGAGAATAGAAAGACTGATTTTAAAGGAAGAAATATATGTTTATTTGAACTGTGTTTTAGCTTACAGATTGATTTAAAAGGAAGGAATAAATGGTTCACCTTGGCATCCCCATTCTTTGCATAATCTCCTATCAAACATACATTCATTTATATTAGGTTACTATCTTAATTGCTTCAAGTTTCTTTGAAATATTCTAATGGGCTTTAAACAAGAAATTTATCCTAAGCAGCTTGTAAGAATCTCAGTTGACTCAAAAGTGTAGACTTCCTTGGTCTATGCGGTTAACAAAACAAGATCAATTATTATTTTTCTATTGGTTGTTTCATACGTTATAATATAACTTATTTAACAAAGTTTTATAAATAATAATGATGATGATGATGATGAATTAACTAATTTTGCAAAAATTAACTAAGTTTATAATATTAATAATAATAACAATAGTAATAACAACAACAATAAGTTAACATAATTTAAATAAATAATAATAATAATAATAATAATAATAATAATAATAATAATAATAATAATAAATTAACTATGTTAACCAAGTTAATAAAAATTAACTAATTTTTTTAAAATTAAACAAGTTTTATAAAATTAACTAAGTTTAAGTTAACTAAATTTTATAAATAATAATAATATAACTAATTTAACAAAATTTTGTAAATAATAATGATGATGAATTAACTAAGTTTATAAAAATTAACTAAGTTCATAATAATAATAATATAATTAAGTTAATAAGGTTTTAATAATAATAATAATATATTAACTAAGTTAACTAAGTTAATAAAAATTAACTAGGTTTTGTCAAAATTAAACAAGTTATATAAAATTAACAAACTTTAAGTTAACTAAATTTTATAAGTAATAATAATATAACCAATTTAACAAAGTTTTATAGATAATAATGACGAGCCGATGATGAATTAACTAAGTTTATAAAAATTAACTAAGTTTATAATAATAGTAAGTTACCCAAGTTTTAGTAGTAGTAGTAGTAGTAGTAGTAGTAGTAGTAGTAGTAGTAGTAATAAATTAACTAAGTTAACCAAGATAATAAAAATTAACAAAGTTTTGTTAAAATGAAACAAGTTCTATAATATTAACTAAGTGTAAGCTAACTAAATTTTACAAGTAATAATAATATAAATAATTTAACAAAGTTTTATAAGTAATAATAATGATGATAAATTAACTAAGTTTATAAAAATTAACTAAGTATATAATAATAATAATATAATTAAGTTAACCAAGTTTTAATAATAATAATAATAATAATAATAATAATAATAATAATAATAAATTAACCAAGTCAACCAAGTTAATAAAAATTAACTAAGTTTTGTTAAAATTAACTAATTTAAGTTAACTAAATTTTATAAGTAATAATAATATAACTAATTTAATAAATTTTTATAAATGATGATGAATTAACCAAGTTTATGAAAATTAACTAAGTTTATAATAACAATAAGAACAACAATAATAATGATTATTATTATTGTGATAATAATATAATTAAGTTAACTGAGTTTTTACTAATAATAATAATAAATTAATTATGTTAACCAAGTTAATAAAAATTAACTAAGTTTTGTTAAAATAAAACAAGTTTTGTAAATTAACTAAGTTTAAGTTAACTAATTTTTATAAATAATAATAATATAACTAATTTAACAATGTTTTATATATAAGTGTAAGATTGGACTTTATTTATTTCACTTCATTTATAACTTTTATTACTTATATGACATTATTTATAGTATTATATACTTGTATAATGTTGTAGGTGTTTGATTTCAGATTTGAAGTCCTACGAATTAACACAATTCTTTAACTATACGTTGTGCTTTCACTTGTGCAGGCACCTAACTAGTAAGGTTGGACTTTTATGGTGCTACCTTTCACTTATGCATGCAATAAAGAATAATGGATAATCAAGCATTTTGTTAACACTAGTTAGGTATAACATTTCATTAGTACTAGATGTGTAAATTTGTATACGAATGGTTATTGTATGTGGGTTTGATCATTTTGTTGAAAAACTATTGTATCAGAATGGTTATGGATATCTTATTTGATTATATGGTTAATATGTTTTTTTAACTGTTTGAATATGATGATTATGTGAGTGATTGTTGATTGATATAGTAGAAACAAAATAGACCATTAACTGGGAATAATTGCATGAAATATTGCTGCAAATAATCAACAACTTTTAGTAGCATTTTAAAAACACTTCAGAATACATATACTGGCGTTGAGTAAACGCAATGGTAAAGCAGGAATAATTGGAAACTCAACAAATAGCGCGAAAAAGCCTTTTCGTGGCCTTTTTAAAATGCTACAAAAATATTTATTGTGGCATCTGAGAAACGCTGCAATAAAACTATTTATAGTGGCGTTGAAATAAATGTAACTAAAAATTATGGATTTATAGTTGCGGGATTTATCGAGATGTTCATTAAAATGCTGCTATAAGTTTTGGTGGTGTTTATTGTGTGCAACCAAAAATATTTTTCTTGTAACCGCCTTGAAGAGAAAGAAGCAGATTATGGAGAGCCAATAAGTGCAATGGCTATCGAGCTAACACTCATTTTAGCTTGAGTACCAACAAAATAATGCAAAAAAAACACCATCGGCACTCAAACTAAAAAGGATTGCCAACCAAACAAGAAAAAATAGGAGATAATAACAGTCATCCATAGGAGAAAGCTTAAAGATATAATTTTTCACTAAAGAAGAATATGAAAAGCAAAGAAAAAAAAGAATATATAGACACAAAAAAATCACAGCCGTAAATTTATGATTTTGCCAACCAATCCCAGCCTTGGAAATCTGGTCAAGGGATAGGATCGAAAACTGATTCAATGACATCAATACTGGACTGTTTTGTTTCTATATTAAAAATAGGTCAAAATATAACTACTTTTGATGATTTAGTGACAGACATTTTGGACAACATTTTAAGCTAATAGGCAAATTAACTAACTGTAATTGACTAACACACATGTTGCGTAAATATTAAAACATCGTACCAAATTTTTAAGCAACGTACTAAATATTTAAACAACTTACTAAACTTTTTTTTGAGAAAGAATGAGAAACAAACAGAGTAACTACTGATACTTAAAAACAAACTCAAAGCTACTAAATAATTATATGACAGTTTAAGCCGGGGAAATATTTGCTTGGCAAATACTTGCCTTCTGATATTTGCTATTCTTCAAAGTACCAAAATACTGATTCAAAGTCATCAGTGGTAAAATGTTTTATTTGAAATGATGTAGAACTGATTGTGTGAGATTTAAAAAGAAAATAAACAGACTAAATATTCAAACTTAAAGCCACTAAATATTCATATGACAGATATAAGCAGGGCAAATATTTTCCTGGCAAATATTTTCGCTCAGATATTTTCTATTCTACAAAATATTAGTATACTGATTCAATAATACCAATAGTGGAATGTTTTGTTTCTGCCTTCATAATAACAACGATTTTAACTCACTCATTTGAACAATTCATATCAACATTTACAACTAGGTGCATGTCATACCTATTATTGTGTGCATCACCATTCCCCTAACTCACTTGCATTGGCAAACAAGAACATACCTGAACTATTTTATCATGCACTAATGTAGCATCATTCATTAATAGTAGAGTAGCATGGTTAAAGGCAGAAACATACGCCTGACAAATATTTGCCCGATAAATATTTGCCTAACAAAATAGTCTCTACCTCTATTCCACTATCATTTGAACAACGGTCTCTACCTCCACAACAAGAAAACAGTCTCTACCTCCATTCCCCTATCATTGGCAAACAAATAAACGGTCTCTACCTCTACAACATCAACTATTACAACCCACTCATACCAACGTTTACAACTAGGTGCATATCATAATTATTATCGTGTGCATCACCATTTCCCTAACTCACTTGCATTGGCAAACAAGAACATACTTGAACTATTTTATAATCATGCACTAATGTAATATCATTCATTAATATTAGAATATCATGATCAAAGTCAGAAACATATGCCCGACAAATATTTGCCCAACAAAATAGTCTCTACCTCCATTCCCCTATCATTTGAACTATAGTCTCTAACTCCACAACAAGAAACAAGAATATAGTATTTACCTCCATTCCCCTATTGCTGGTAAACAAGAAACCAATCTCTAACTCCATAACAACAAATATTACAACTCACTCATTTGAACAAATCATATCAACATTTACAAATAGGTGCATATCATACCTATTATTGAGCGCATCACCATTCCCCTAACTCACTTGCATTGGTAAACAAGAACATACTTGAACTATTTTATAATCATGCACTAATGCAGTATCATTCATTAATAATAGAATAGCATTATCAAAGTAAGAAACACATGCTCGGCAAATATTTGCTTGGAAAATATTTGCTGGTCAAACGAATTTATAAAAGTATTCTTCGAAGTATTAAAAATTACCATTTAGTTTGAAGTGATGCAGAATTAATTATGCCATATTTGTAAAAGATTACTGCATTATCTAATAACTACATTGACCTATAGCTACAATTTTCATACAGAAATAAACTTTAATAAAACAACAACTATTAACACAAATACAAAGTTCATATCAACTGGAGATGAGCTTACAGCATTTTTCAGTTTCAGACTATGTGTAAATACACAACCTAGTACACAACATATTAATTGACATATTGTTATATTTCTCATACAAAAATAAACTCTATTAAAACAACATTCAAGTACAGATGAGTTTACAGCAACATGAATATCGCAAATCACTTTTCTCTGATTCTAGTTCCGGACTGTGCGCAAAAACATTTTTTAGTTCCTTTTGCTTGAGCAGATTGCACTCTTTATTTAAGGCTTTCGTTATATCTTTAAGACTCAAGCATTCATTTTAATATATGTCTAGATGTTTAGAAGTAATCGAGTTCAATCAAATAGAGATGATTTTACAACAACCACTGTCTGAACTTTCATTATTCCTTATAACTCGTCCTTCTCATCTCTTTACTCCAAGAAGAAGCAGATTGTGGAGAGCGAGTAAGTGTAGCGGCTATCAAGCTGGCACTCATTTTAGTTTGAGTACTTACAGAATAATAAACAAAAAACACCATCGGTACTCAAACTTAAAAGGATTGCCAACCAGACAAGGACAAAATAAGAGATAACAGTAGTCAACCATAGAAGAAAACTTAAAGACATAATTTTTTTACTGGAGAAGAAGATAAAAAGCTACAAATTAGATCTACAAAGAAGAAGATATACACATGTCAAAAAAATCTCAGCCGTAGATCTACAAATTAGCTAACCAATCCTAGCTTTAGAAATTTGGTCAAGTGATAGGACTAAAAACTGATTCAATAACATTAATACTGGATTGTTTTGTTTGTATATTAGGAACAAGTTAAAATATAACTGCTTTTTATGATTCAATGACAGACACTTCTGACCAACATTTTAAGCTACTGACAAATCAACGAACTGCATCTAACTAATGCAGACACGTTGAATAAATATTAAAACAGCTTACGAAGTATTAAAACAGCTTACTAAATATATTTTGAGATAGGAAGAAAAACAAGCAAACTAACCGCTGGCAATTTAAATCAAACTCAAAACTACTAAATATTTATATGACAATTATAAGCCGAGCAAATATTTCCCCTAAAAATATTTGTCCTTTGATACATGCTATTCTACAAAATATCAGAATACCGATTCAACGACATCAATAGTTTGAAATGATGCAGTACTGATTGTGCGAGATTTATAAAGATAAAGAAAGAGATTAACAACTGAAACTTGAAATCAAACTCAAAGCTACAAAATATTCATATGACATGTATAAGTTGGGCAAATATTTGCCCTTTGATATTTGCTATTCTACAAAATATCAGAATACTAATTCAATAACATTAATAGTAAAATGTTTTGTTCGAAATGATGTAGAACTGATTGTGCAAGATTTGTTTCCAACATCCACTGATTTTTTTCCAATCACATTATTTTTTTATATTCTTAAATACCTACACCAGTGAGCCAAAATATCTACGTAATAAATATTTACAGGGCAAATATTTGCCTTGCAAATATTTGCAAACGGATATTTATCCAAAATTAACAAACAAATTTATATATTTTTTTCATTAATTTCCGGAGAGATGATTTGATGAACCTGTTTAGAACAAAATATTCAAGAAATGAAAAGAAACCAATAGAATTAAAAAACAATCTAGTCAAATTCGTAACTTGCCCATAACAGGAGACCCATTTGCAAGTAGTACTTATTATTTACAAAGGTATTTTTCGAAACATAAAAAATATCAATTTTTTTAAAATGATCCAAAGTTGATTGTGCAATAATTGTCATGAGATTCATGGAAGATCTTTCCGAAGACAAAATTTTTGGAGACAATCCTGAGTTGAATAATTTTCGTTCCATATAGGATATTAAAGCTTTGATGGTATATGATATAGTTGCAGATGAAAAACATGGATGGAAATTAGATCTTGATACATAGAAATGTCTCAAAGATTTGTTGGCTAAGGAAATTTTGATAATGAATGCAATAAAATTTTTGATGTTGGATTTTGTTTATTAGCTTTTAGATGTAGGTATTAAAATTTGACAATGATTGTTTTAAAAACTCGCGTTCGATGTTAGATTATGAATTTTGTATGTTTTTATACATTGCTTGATATCAGATTTTGAATGTTGCGTTATGTTTTGTATGAAATGATGCAGAACTGTTTGTGTGAGATTTACAAAAAAACAAACAGACTAACTATTGAAACTTAAATCAAACTTAAAGCCACTAAATATTTATAAGACAAGCATAAATCGGGCTTATATCTGCTTTGCATATGTTTTCCATGGCTCGATCAAGGGTTTAGTCATGGATTCGGTCATGGGCTTGGTCATTGGCTCGGTAAGGGGCTCGGTCAATGGCTCGGTCATGGGCTCAGTCATGCGCATGATCAAGGGTTCGGTCATGCGCTCGTTCATGCTCTCAGTCATGGTATCGGCCATGGGCTTGATCATGCAATCGTTTATGAGCTCGATCATGGGTTCAGTCATGTGGCTTGGTCATGTAGTCGGTCATGGGTTCGGTCATGGGCTCAGTCATGGGCTCAATTATGGCTCAGTCATGGGCTTGGTCATGTAGTCAGTCATTGATTTGGTCTTGGGCTCGGTCATGCACTCGATCATGGGCTCGGTCATGCACACAACCATGGGCTTGGTTATGACCTCGATTGTGGGTACATAACCAAGATATATTGTTTAACTAAGGGTATAATGGAATACAAAATTAACCAAATGCCAAACCGAATACCAAACCAAAAGCTAACCAGATGCCAAGCATAATTGAGTATTTATGGATGCAAAAGCTAACCAGATGCCAAGCCTAATCGGGTACATATGGAACAAATCTATACCCTAGATATATTGTTTAACTGTGCATACCATAAAATGTAAATGCCAATCGGATGTCAAGCTTGATCGGGTACTTATGGATGCAAAAGCTAACCGAATGCCAATTCTAATCAGGTACATATGGAACCAATATATACCTTAGATATACTGTTTAACTGAGCGTACCATCGAATGTAAAAGTTGATCGGATGCCAAGCCTAATCGGGTATATATGGATGTAAAAGCTAACCGGATGCCAAGCCTAACAGAATATGCATGCATGCAAAAGATAACCGAATGCCAAGCCTAATCAGGTGCATATCGAACCAATCTATACCAGAGAAATATTATTTAACCAAACATACCATCGAATGTAAAAGCTGACCGGATGCCAAGCCTAATCGAGTATGTATAGATACAGAAGCTAACTGGATGCCAAGCCTAATTGGGTATGTATGCATGCAAAAGCTAACCGAATGCCATGCCTGATCGGGTATATATTGAACCAGCCTATGCCAAATATAGTGTTTAGCCGAGGATACCATCGAATGTAGAAGAAAACCGAATGCCAAGCCTAATCGGCTGCGTATGAATGCAAAAGTTAACCGAATGCGAAGCTTAATCGGGTACATACGGATGCAAAAGCTAACCAAATGCTAATCCTAATTAGGTACATATGAAACCAATTTATACCCTAGATATATTGTTTAACCGAGCGTACCATTGAATGTAAAAGCTGACTGGATGCCAAGCCTAACCGGCTACATATGGATGCAAAAGTTGACCGGATGTCAAGCCTTATCGGGTATATATGGAACCAATCTATACCCTAGATATATTGCTTAACCGAGCATGTCATCGAATGTAAAAGCTGACTGTGACGACCCGCAAATCCGTACCCTTTGAATCGACAATAATCCACACATGCCTGACCCAAAAAACACAAACTGGCGGAAAGTCAAGAGAAAGAAAAGAAGAGAGAAGAAGAGAAGAGAAGAAAGAGAGAAGATAGAACCAAACAGAACAATACAGAATCTCACATCGCAGTGGAAAACATATAATATCATGTATATGATCTTTACAAAACAGAAACCATATATACATACATCAATCAGAGTTCAACAATCAATCAGAGTTATCAACTTAAACAGTTATAATAACATGTCCTCACAATGGCTGATAATTTAAACAACTAAGCAAAGCGGATAATAAAACAAATACGGATATACGAAAATGAAGATCTCTAGTTCTCCTGCTGAAGCTCCAAAGGCATCAAATCTAGAGCTATAAATATACTCGGCCTGACCCGAGCATTGAAAGAGAAGAACTCGCGGATCAGTCTAGTAAACCTGCGTGAGAAACACTCAACTGAATTTGTTAAGTTACCAAAACTTTTTCTTTATCAAAACAAAAGTATCTCGTAAGACAAGTCCACACATAAACACGGACATGATTTTACCTTACGATAACTAAAGCATTTCATATCAAATTCATGTGATATTATACTAGTGTCTAGTATACAAATAATATTCAAAATTGCCGAAATTGTTACCATTATTAAATTCCAGCATATAGCCCAAAATGGGTAGTACAATCAAAATGGCAAACACGTAGTGGGGTTTGGATTTCCATACAAATGACCAGGTAAAGGGATTAACTTCCGACAGTACATCTCCAGAAGAATGTATCGAGGACCCTCACAAAGGATCCTCTACCAACACAAGACCGGCCTACCTCTATAACTAGATGGTACCGAATATATCATCCTTCGATCGTTACCGACCTTTACCGAGGGCCCTCTAGCATACAAACCACAATAATCAGATACACGACGTCATAGCATGAAAATATATATCGAGAAGAGGATGATCATATCCTAATGGGAGCGACCCATTTAGCCTTGCCGCATCTAACCCTATTTTGGTCATTTCCGGTTGATGGGGCCTGATGAGGTAATGATTACCTTTCACAATCACATGTCATATCACTTTGAATGCCACACGGCCATTTCCGTTGGCTACTAATTGGCTTCCATAGAAATACAACCCTTAAGCTCGTACGTCTCAAGGAGGGTGTTAAGCTAAGAGTAGTTGCCTTCTCCGCCACCACTAATGTATGTTTGTAAAAACCAATGTACGTAATCTATAGAAATGCAATGTCAGACAAACATCCATACAAGTTGTCTAAGAACAGGACAAACCGAAGGTACTTTCCTACCACATCCTGTCGGGAAATCCCTAGAATTAGTAGCAAATAGTCCTCGCATTGGATATTTCATAATGAAGAGACCACTGCTACTGGATTTATATTAGGGTTTTAACCCCAAATGATCAACAAGCAGTCCCCCTCTATGAAACTCCAAAATATCAATATCATCACAAAGCAACCTGCACAATCGTCGCATATATGTTGGTCCGAAGTGGTTCTCAGATAAATCTGATCCCGGTCTCTACGCACCAACAATGCAAAAGCGTTTCTCAACCTCACATAGAAACTAAGGCTCATAGACTTATCACGTCTCTAACTTTCAACTTGCTATCCTTCGGCTAAGAAGGAAGCTCGATAGATTAGAGTAATACCCCGCACTATACGAATCAACATTCTCAACACAAACAATAACCAAGCCTACACAGAAGGCTACGTACAAAGTGTACGACTAAATAGTTCCCATATCAAGTTGAGGAACTAAAATTTGGCCAAGTCTGATAGTCGGTTATTTAACTATAAAAAAAACAAATATTCAGCACCATAACAATCACTAGGCCCTTTTGATTAATATTTTCTTTTTATTAAATCATTTCCAATATTCACTTCAATTTATCTTTAAAAAGATATAATCTCAAAATCATTTCAATACTGGAAAACATTTCCATATACTTATTTAATAATAAGAATTCACAAATCTATTTATTTTCAACACTTAGAAAATATTATATATACTTAAATCTCGATTAAGTACTTATTGTATTCTATAAGGAAAACGTTCTCTCTAAACACATTTATTTGGGTCAAAATGAATGTTACGTAAAACAACGTTACGACAGCCTAAAATCAATAGTGTAGGGATTCGAAAATAAGATAGATATATAAACCCCAATACTATACAAAACATTTTCTTTCGAAAATCACTTACTACAACAACAGTGTTATAGTCCACCATTTCCTTACTTCTCGAAAAAGTCTATTTCAACAATGAATGTTGAAATCTATGGTTTCGATCCTTAACACATTTTAAAACATCTTCAAAATCATTTTAACTCCATTTATAATATAACTTTTTAAAACATTTATTTAATATATTATTCACTGTCCAAAATCGTGAATATAATGTCTTTACAAAATTCAACGTTTCTACACATTTATTAAAGAATTATCCACTGTCCAAAATCATGGATATACCAAATCATATGCTTCTATATATTCATTAAAGGATTATACGCTGTCCAAAATCGTGGATATATCTCCTTTAATAAATTTTTATATTTAACTTAGCAATTCAATTGCTTTCAGATTTATAAAATAATGTTTATAAATTCCTTTTATATTTTATAAAACTTCAATATATAAAATACCTTTATAAATCAATTCCATTTAATAACTTAATTACGTGCCAAAAATCCAAATATAAGTTAATTACTTATAATCTCTTTATTTTACAACATCCTTCTTTTTATAACTTCACAAATCTTATTTACTTATAAAATCCATTATTCAAAATTCTTTGTAGGATCTAGATTAACCCTAGAGGGGGGGGGTGAATAGGGTTATAACAAATTTTCTCGAATTAAACACAGAAATATAATAGCAGAAATAAATATGCTGAAAAGTAAATCACACACAAAATTTACCCAGCTTCGGCAACCCCTGCCTACTGCTGCATTCACAGATTTCTATTAGAATTAAACAGTATCACGCTTACAAACACTCTACTAGACTTGCAGACCCTTTTGCTCCCGCTCACAAACACTCTACTAGACTCGCACACCCTGCTCCCGCCTATAGAGTTTCGCTCACTCGCAAACACTGCTCCCGCCTATAGAGCTTTGCAAACTCGCACTCCCTGCTCACTGAACTAATTGTAAATAGACAATCTGACACTACCTAATCCCTAAGTGGTGATTTACAGATTCTTTGAAAAGAAAAAACAACTTCAAAAATAACACCGGAGCAAAAATTAAAATACGGACTTGAATGCGTAATTTTTGCTCAATTAAAAAATAAGAAAAAAACTTCTAAAAATTAGACCCTAAATAAAGACTAATTCCCTTTTAAAAATAATAAAGGCCGGCCCACTTGAATTTCACCGTCCCCTTTTCTTTTGCTTGTGAAAAATGTCGGCCTCTTATTGTCGAATTAGGGCTTCGTCTTCTTTCTCGAATTAGGGCTTCGTTATGATGATTGATTACTGTTGCTAGCTCGTTCTCTGATGATCTTTCTCGTGTTCGTTCTCTGATGACCGAAGACTTGCTCGCTTGTTCTCTGATAATTGATTCTTCGAGATTGCAAATTGTTTGCAGCTGCTTCTCTTGATCGATTTCACTAAATTGCGGTATGTATTACTTTCGTTACTGGTTCAATTGCTTGCTTTAACTTGATTGCACTTGATTGAACTCGATGGCCGATGATGATGAATTGGGATTGTATTTATATGAATTTGAGACACTTTAATTCGTTCAAATTTACTTGATACTTTCCTAAATTCTTAATTGCCTGATGCGCACGTCTTTCCTGATTTTGTTACACGTGATACTCACGGCTTTCCTGATATGTTTTAACTTGATAATCATGGTTTTGAATTGAGAGCGTTCGATCCTTCTTGTAACAGACACTTTCCCTTTTTAATTTTGCTGACTATTTCAAAGATTACAAATTTGAGTTTCATTAAATTCTGACTTCGATTTATTTTTAACTTCGATCATCTCTGCTGCATACTTTACTCGGTCGAGCTCATCCCCATTCTGTAGATCTGAACTTTGCATTTTATACAAAAATATATGCTCACTATCTTCTGTTCATCTGCATGTTTACTGTGACGTTGGTCTTCATGTACTTGTTTCATGTTGCAACTGACTTGTGTCTGCATTGTTGATTCAGAACTTCTGTTCATGTCGGCACTGGCTGTAATTGAGTTGATACATTTTTCAGTTCTACATTTGTGTCACTTTGATGTTGTGTATGTGATGCATTCATTACTGCAATACTTGTCTTGGTTGAGTTTGTTGTTACAGTATCACCCATTACTCCACTTGCATTGCATTTGTGATTGATGCAGTTTTGACAATTGGTCATGTTGCAGTATTCATTGTTGTTCTCACTGTGTTGCATTTGTATCACTGGAAAACTTGTGTATCTTGTAGCTCTCATCACTGGTGCATGTATATTTCTTCATGTTGCCTTCAGGTCTTCACTGCAGTTTCATTATGACTACTCTATGTGTCTGCACTTGTGAACTTTCACTATGTTGTCTCTGACCTGAGCATGTTTTTATTGAGTTGCCTCCTTTACTTGCAGTTTGGTCCATTGAGTTGTTGCAATTGAATTCAAGTTTCTTGTACTTGTGCACTGTTGCACTCTGGTCTGTCCACTGTAGTTTGTGTCTTGCCACTGACTTGCTGTTTCGACATGAGTCCACTGTGCTTGGCCTTGGTTATATTGATTTTGGCCCATATCTGATCATCTGCACTTGTGTATATTATTGCTGTTGTCTTCATTGCCATTGAGTTTTGTAGCTTGGTGTCATGTTTGCTTTGAGTCTGCAACTTGTAGCTGGACTTGATTTGTGCCTTGTCCATACTCATGTGTTCATCCCTGTAGTATATGTTAGTGATACATTTTGGAGTTGATTCATGTTTGATGGCATTTCTTTTATGGTCTTTGTTGTTGGCATTGTCTTTATGCCTGACTTGATTCATTTGTCTTCATTTGGTGATTTGCACTGCTACACTGTTGCATACATTTGCATTGTATATATTCTTGGATTTGAACTGCTATATTGGTTTAAGTTGCACTATACTTTGTGCTACTGCCCTTGTGTCTGGTCTTTTCATTCATATTGCAACTGCACTCATGATGGCTGTTCATTTGTATTCTGGTCAGTCTTGTACTGTCCACTGCCCTGTAATCTTGAGTTGCAGTGAGCTCGACATTGTTGTTTACTTTACCACTGACTTAATGCTGCATACATGTTTGTTGCAGTCCCTTTTTGCTATTGCTATCCACATTGAACCGCCTTTGATGCACTTTTGAACTTTGTTGCAACTTGACACTGTTGATCTCTGTTGCTTACTGTTACTTTGTGCATTGCCTTACTGACTCGATTCCTTTCATGTTGTGCTTGCACGCTTGCTATTTTTGGCTGCGCACACGAGTTGGCGAGGCAGTGCACACGTGTATGAATGTACACGTGTGTATTGCAGCCACTTATGGTTACATGTCCCTGTAATATCTATATGCACGACTTTGTGATGAAATCAAGTGTGAATGATGACGAACAACCCAAATAACTGAGGCAAAACATTTTTTCAAAAATCGTATTTCATTTTATATTGCAAAAATATTTCTTTTTCAATTTTACTGCGTTAGTGAATATTTTTGCAGATTACTCAGATGCTGGATTCAAACCGGAATGCAGTTGAAGACAAAATACGAGTGTGAGTGATATGTAGTGAGGTTATCAATGTAAAAATATTTGTGATGTAATCGTGATGTAATCAAAAATGTATATGTATAGTGATAGCATGAATTTGTACTATTCAAGATTGTAATAAATATTTGTTTGAATAAAATTTCTGTTTGAATTCAAAATCTGTGTAACTTATTCTGTTTGAATTCAAATTCAAATTCTGTGTAATTTATTTTATTCAACAAATATTTATTTAATCTATGAAAAAACAAAATAGTACATTACCAAATACATTTAAATGAATATATATGTTTATTATCATCAAACAAAAACATATAAGCGCATATTCAACAATCTCCCCCTTTTGATGATAACAAACATATATTTAAGATTTTGACCGTGTTAAATGTATTTGATTAATTATATACTGTAATTGCTCCCCCTATTTAAATGCTTCCTCTCTACCTGATGCTCCCCCTACATATATGCATACAAATAGAAATATATTCAAATGAGCCTAGATGCATAAAAATTATTTGACCTTTGCTTGATTCTATTTGACAAAATCTTAACTTTTCTCTCCCCCTTTTGTTATCAGCAAAAGAATAATAGTGTGAGAGAAAAATAGAGATAAAGTGATCGATATTAATCCAACATTAATCTCAAATTGAATATAAATATTAAACTTCAATAAGAATCAAACAAAAACCATAACTACCCTTGTTAGGCGCATATTCCAATTTTAGAAATGATGGATATGGTGTTCATATAAAATCATACATTTGAATCAACTTGTGGTATTTATATCAGGAATTTGAATATCTACTAATCATGCATAACCGTTAGGACTTTTAAATGAGATTAGTAGTATTCGAATTTAATTTTAAAAAAATGAAATCAAGTATCTTCTAACCACGCATGACCGTGAGGACTTTTAAATGGGATTAGAATCAACTTGTCTATTTAAACAATTTAATTTTGATATGCGTTCCATACATGCATAACCGTAAGGACTTTTAAATGAGCATGGAAGCTCATAATAAAAAAAATTCAAGTAATTCACCCATGCATAACCGTGAGGACATTTAAATGAGAGTGAATACTTTGAATATTTATTTATTTATTTAAAAATATGACATGAAAAACAAATGATTCCTGATTATAGTACCACATATCGACAAACTATATTGAATATTTGATAAACCATGGTCGATAGAAATAATGATAGATATAGAAATGGTCATGGAATCTTTACCCAACAAAAAGTTTTATAATTCTTGTTTTAATTCCTAAAGAAATTTTCCAAATATACTCTCTTGAGTAATGTATGTTAAATATCAACACTCATCACTTTTTCAATCACTATTTATCTCTTTGATAATTAGTAGGGAGTCGGATCAGTCAAAATTTGTCATTTAAAATCAAATAAAATTAACTAATCTGAAAAATATGGTCAAACAATTATTTTCTTGAAGGGGTTATATGAAAAAAATTCTGCTAAATGGAAAAATTATTTCAAGTGAAAAATATGCAGATATTTTCTTTGAAAAAAAACGATGCAGCAAATGAATGTTTCAAAAATTAACTACGTTCAACTCGTAAGTTTTCTATCAACTAGATTACCAGTATGAACTGCATCTGAATTTCTTTTTCAATCCAAAATATCACTAACTGGATTTGGTAAACCAGACATGAAGTGTGTATCAAAAATTTTAAACCCAATTTTAGCAACAATTTAAATGACATTCTTTGGATTTTGAATTGAAGCCATGTTCACACTCAAACAAATATCATGGTGTTAATTTCAGAAACCATAGGATAAACAATTATATTCATGAGTAATCAACAGTCAATCAACATCTTAATTATTTCAAAAACAATTTCTTGAAGTTTCAACAATTTCTTAAAATCCTTTTTCACATGAGTTTGAAATCGTGCAAATTTTACAAGCAGTGATCAAAATGTCAAAATATATCTACGTGTAGCATGAGTAATCAAGGATCAATAAAATACCATCATTTGACCAAACATATTAAGTTCAATGATGAAAGGATGGTTGGTCTACTTTTAAGCACAAATCAAAGTAAGAACAAGTCAAAGGAAAAATCATATCAGTAAGTCAGAATTAAAGACATCACATCATTATCACAATCTTGGCTGATTTAATTCAGAATATGGTGCAGATTATCACATTTAATATACCTTCACCTGTTTTACCTTTACGATAATTTCTCGTGATTGTCCATTGTGATTCTGTCACCTTTATACTAGGCTAAGGAACTTTGCTTTGTTGCCCGTTGTGTTTCTGGAACAGCCAAAATCCAGAGAACACCGTTGTCGTTCCTTAGCCTGCCACCACACCTACACGATGAAAGATTTTTGTGACCTATTTCTAGGTCCATGATTGTTAGTGGTAGAAACATTATGAATAAACAAACCCTTTGGAACCCAAACTTGTTTAGTCCTTTTATTCTTGTTCCAATAGACATGAAATTTGTTTGTAGAATTCTTAGGAACCCAAACTTGTACAAATTTTGTGTTCTTGTTCCTATGACTACAATTTTCAGAATGATGTCCAATTATTTCACATATATCAAAGACACTTTTCCCTTTTGCATTATCCTCAGCTTGTGTTTTCCCAAAACCAAGTCCTTTTCTGTTGTTAGCAAAAATTTGATTTCCCAATAGCATGTTGAAAGATTTTTCGCCTCTTGAAAAGTTATTCAAAGATTTCTCAAGATTTTGGACTTTGGTTTTTAGTGTTGTATTTTCAGTGACAAGTGAGGTGCATCGATTTATAAAATCCTTTTTCCTAGTGTCGATGGTTTCCTTAAGATTCAAGTTTTCTTTTTCAAGATTCTCAGAGTTATTCTTAAGTCTTGTCAATTCTGAATCTAAAACTTTACATCTTTTACATTCTAGGTTTTGAATATTTTCAAGTTCAGTTTCTAACCTAAAATTTTTACGAGCAAGTTCTCTCCTATCAGTTTTCAGTTTTTCAATTTTAGATTCAAGAGCATCAACTACTTTAGTGAGATCAGAACACATAAAAACAAGATCTCTATAGGAATACTCACCTTCCTCACTAGATTCCTCTGAGCTTGAATCTGAATTTGATTTCGCCATAAGACACAAGTTAGCCTCCTCTGCGCTGCTATCCGAAGCTTCTTCTCCTTCTTCATCATCCCAAGTCGCTGCAAATACCTTCTTCGCCTTTTTCTTTCCTTTGTTGTTTTTGAGAAGTGGACATTTTGGTTTGATGTGGCCAGGCTTGTTGCAGTTATAACATGTCAGTTCATTATCGGAATTTTCGGAATCTTTTGACCTATTGCCCTTTGTTTTCTTCTTGCGTGGCTTGAATCTAGACCATCTTCTAAGATTATTGACAGCCATTGCAAGCTCTTCAATTGGATCTTCTTCATCGCTTTCTTCTTTGCTCTTTAAGGCAATCGTCTTCTTCTTTGGTTCGGAGTTGTTGCGTTCTTCCTTTGCTTTTAGCTCAAGCTCATATGTCATCAAGTTTCCAATCAACTCCTCCATGCTTAGCTTACTCAGATCTTTCGATTCTTGGATTGCTGTGACTTTTGCCTCAAAGTTCATTGGTAAGACTCGTAGTATCTTTCGCACAAGCTCTACCTCAGTGAATACCTTCCCAAGTGCTCTTGCGTTGTACACCAAAGTTGAAAAGCATCCAAACATGTCTTTTATGTTCTCACCTTTGTCCATCACAAAGTTCTCGTATTCATTGCTGAATAGGGCTAGACGAGACTCCTTGACTTGAGAAGTTCCTTCGTGTGTCACCTCCAAAGTGTGCCAAATTTCCTGTGCTGTTGTACAATGAGAAATTCTATTAAATTCATTTTTATCAAGAGCACATATCAAAGCATTCATGGCTTTAGCATTTGTCGTTTTCAATCTCTTATCGTTAGCATCCCACCTATCCTTAGGTTTAGGAATCTCAGTATCACCAACGATTATAGTGGGAAGTTTATAGCCAGTTTCAATAATATCCCAAACATCATAATCAACGGAACTAAGATAAATACTCATCCTAACTTTCCAATAAGCATAATCGTTCCCGTTAAACATGGGTGGCCTAACAATAGATTGCCCCTCAGAGAAAGCATTATTTGATGGATTCATGACTCTAGAGTTAAATAAAAAAATATATACCGGGCTCTGATACCACTTGTAGGATCTAGATTAACCCTAGAGGGGGGGGGGGGTGAATAGGGTTATAGCAAATTTTCTCGAATTAAACACAGAAATATAATAGCAGAAATAAATATGCTGAAAAGTAAATCACACACAAAATTTACCCAGCTTCGGCAACCCCTGCCTACTGCTACATTCACAGATTTCTATTAGAATTAAATAGTATCACGCTTACAAACACTCTACTAGACTTGCAGACCCTTTTGCTCCCGCTCACAAACACTCTACTAGACTCGCACACCCTGCTCCCGCCTATAGAGTTTCGCTCACTCGCAAACACTGCTCCCGCCTATAGAGCTTTGCAAACTCGCACTCTCTGCTCACTGAACTAATTGTAAATAGACAATCTGACACTACCTAATCCCTAGGTGGTGATTTACAGATTCTTTGAAAAGAAAAAACAACTTCAAAAATAACACCGGAGCAAAAATTAAAATACGGACTTGAATGCGTAATTTTTGCTCAATTAAAAAATAAGAAAAAAACTTCTAAAAATTAAACCCTAAATAAAGACTAATTCCCTTTTAAAAATAATAAAGGCCGGCCCACTTGAATTTCACCGTCCCCTTTTCTTTTGCTTGTGAAAAATGTCGGCCTCTTATTGTCGAATTAGGGCTTCGTCTTCTTTCTCGAATTAGGGCTTCGTTATGATGATTGATTACTGTTGCTAGCTCGTTCTCTGATGATCTTTCTCGTGTTCGTTCTCTGATGACCGAAGACTTGCGCCGCTTGTTCTCTGATAATTGATTCTTCGAGATTGCAAATTGTTTGCAGCTGCTTCTCTTGATCGAGTTCACTAAATTGCGGTATGTATTACTTTCGTTACTGGTTCAATTGCTTGCTTTAACTTGATTGCACTTGATTGAACTCGATGGCCGATGATGATGAATTGGGATTGTATTTATATGAATTTGAGACACTTGAATTCGTTCAAATTAACTTGATACCTTCCTAAATTCTTAATTGCCTGATGCGCACGTCTTTCCTGATTTTGTTACACGTGATACTCACGGCTTTCCTGATATGTTTTAACTTGATAATCATGGTTTTGAATTGAGAGCGTTCGATCCTTCTTGTAACAGACACTTTCCCTTTTTAATTTTGCTAACTATTTCAAAGATTACAAATTTGAGTTTCATTAAATTCTGACTTCGATTTATTTTTAACTTCGATCATCTCTGCTGCATACTTTACTCGGTCGAGCTCATCCCCATTCTGTAGATCTGAACTTTGCATTTTATACAAAAATATATGCTCACTATCTTCTGTTCATCTGCATGTTTACTGTGACGTTGGTCTTCATGTACTTGTTTCATGTTGCAACTGACTTGTGTCTGCATTGTTGATTCAGAACTTCTGTTCATGTCGGCACTGGCTGTAATTGAGTTGATACATTTGTCAGTTCTACATTTGTGTCACTTTGATGTTGTGTATGTGATTCATTCATTACTGCAATACTTGTCTTGGTTGAGTTTGTTGTTACAGTATCACCCATTACTCCACTTGCATTGCATTTGTGATTGATGCAGTTTTGACAATTGGTCATGTTGTAGTATTCATTGTTGTTCTCACTGTGTTGCATTTGTATCACTGGAAAACTTGTGTATCTTGTAGCTTTCATCACTGGTGCATGTATATTTCTTCATGTTGCCTTCAGGTCTTCACTGCAGTTTCATTATGACTACTCTATGTGTCTGCACTTGTGAACTTTCACTGTGTTGTCTCTGACCTGAGCATGTTTTTATTGAGTTGCCTCCTTTACTTGCAGTTTGGTCCATTGAGTTGTTGCAATTGAATTCAAGTTTCTTGTACT
The DNA here is from genome assembly GCA_030765085.1 of Allium cepa. NCBI lineage: Eukaryota > Viridiplantae > Streptophyta > Magnoliopsida > Asparagales > Amaryllidaceae > Allium > Allium cepa. The sequence goes on along the minus strand of CM060941.1, from coordinate 105,858,902 downwards.
TGTGCACTGTTGCACTCTGGTCTGTCCACTGTAGTTTGTGTCTTGCCACTGACTTGCTGTTTCGACATGAGTCCACTGTGCTTGGCCTTGGTTATATTGATTTTGGCCCATATCTGATCATCTGCACTTGTGTATATTATTGCTGTTGTCTTCATTGCCATTGAGTTTTGTAGCTTGGTGTCATGTTTGCTTTGAGTCTGCAACTTGTAGCTGGACTTGATTTGTGCCTTGTCCATACTCATGTGTTCATCCCTGTAGTATATGTTAGTGATACATTTTGGAGTTGATTCATGTTTGATGGCATTTCTTTTATGGTCTTTGTTGTTGGCATTGTCTTCATGCCTGACTTGATTCATTTGTCTTCATTTGGTGATTTGCACTGCTACACTGTTGCATACATTTGCATTGTATATATTCTTGGATTTGAACTGCTATATTGGTTTAAGTTGCACTATACTTTGTGCTACTGCCCTTGTGTCTGGTCTTTTCATTCATATTGCAACTGCACTCATGATGGCTGTTCATTTGTATTCTGGTCAGTCTTGTACTGTCCACTGCCCTGTAATCTTGAGTTGCAGTGAGCTCGACATTGTTGTTTACTTTACCACTGACTTAATGCTGCATACATGTTTGTTGCAGTCCCTTTTTGCTGTTGTTATCCACATTGAACCGCCTTTGATGCACTTTTGAACTTTGTTGCAACTTGACACTGTTGATCTCTGTTGCTTACTGTTACTTTGTGCATTGCCTTACTGACTCGATTCCTTTCATGTTGTGCTTGCACGCTTGCTATTTTTGGCTGCGCACACGAGTTGGCGAGGCAGTGCACACGTGTATGAATGTACACGTGTGTATTGCAGCCACTTATGGTTACATGTCCCTGTAATATCTATATGCACGACTTTGTGATGAAATCAAGTGTGAATGATGACGAACAACCCAAATAACTGAGGCAAAACATTTTTTCAAAAATCGTATTTCATTTTATATTGCAAAAATATTTCTTTTTCAATTTTACTGCGTTAGTGAATATTTTTGCAGATTACTCAGATGCTGGATTCAAAACGGAATGCAGTTGAAGACAAAATACGAGTGTGAGTGATATGTAGTGAGGTTATCAATGTAAAAATATTTGTGATGTAATCGTGATGTAATCAAAAATATATATGTATAGTGAGAGCATGAATTTGTACTATTCAAGATTGCAATAAATATTTGTTTGAATAAAATTTCTGTTTGAATTCAAAATCTGTGTAACTTATTCTGTTTGAATTCAAATTCAAATTCTGTGTAATTTATTTTATTCAACAAATATTTATTTAATCTATGAAAAAACAAAATAGTACATTACCAAATACATTTAAATGAATATATATGTTTATTATCATCAAACAAAAACATATAAGCGCATATTCAACAGCTTTCAGATTTATAAAATAATGTTTATAAATTCCTTTTATATTTTATAAAACTTCAATATATAAAATACCTTTATAAATCAATTCCATTTAATAACTTAATTACGTGCCAAAAATCCAAATATAAGTTAATTACTTATAATCTCTTTATTTTACAACATCCTTCTTTTTATAACTTCACAAATCTTATTTACTTATAAAATCCATTATTCAAAATTCTTAATTTAAATAAACTTATTCTTTTAATAATTTACAAATCGTAGTTAAAACTTATATAACTCCAAAAATCCATATTTAAGTATATTTCACCAAAAATCATAATTTTTATAACATAAAAATTATAACATTTATTTATTTAAAATAAATTCAATTCCTTTACAATTCAAAATTCAATAGAATGTTTATTTCCAAAATCACTTTAAAATCCTTTTAAATTTGGAAATCATCACTTTAACATTTTTAAATTACAAAAATAGGCCCAATGCTGCAACAACACTGAATACAACAATCACGACATCCAAAACATCATATATCATATGATAACAGAATATATAACAATATCTGTAAATAAATCAATACCGTTAAGGAATCCAGTTGGATCCCTCCAACCTGTCACCTGCAACAAATATACATATTAGAATATGCGTACAATGTCCGCTTCAAGGCAAACATGCATACAAAGGGTCATCCGTTCATACACGGAAACGTATAGGTTCATCTGCTCCACTAGGCAGGTATATATCCAAATACTAATCAATATATCATATATCATCCAAACAATCATCAATCATCATAAATAATATTTATTCTCACTTATATAGAAATATCAGTAAGCCAGAAAGAGTGAGTTGTACTCACATTGCTTCCAATAGCAGTTGTAGTGTTTTATTCCGAATAGAATTAAACGAGCATTTAATTTTACTCAAAATTCACACTAGCTCCGATCAACTCCAATCCAGTCCCATCGCGTAGTGTTTGTCTATTCGAACCCAACGCAATTTGTTTCGTCAATTTTCGACCTCGTATGACCAAGTTATGATGTTACAAAGATTACACGAATTTTAGTATAAATCAATTTCAACTTTAATTTTATTTTTTAACCTACTTTTATCAAAGCCGTTCATTTTCCCCGATCAAATCCTGGCCGCGTCTTGCTCTTCTTCTCCTACGTGAATAAAACGCACGCACAAACCATTGCTGACGTTGAACCCTTGCTACCCGAGCCACCATCGTTGATCGCGATGACGATCATAGACCGTCATTTGAAAGCCCTCCACGAGATGCACCTTCGCCATGAATACCATCGCACTCGGCCCCTCCATCACGTCGAAAAACGCATGTAAACGCACGACATTCTCGGCCGTTTCCACCTTGATTGTTGCATCGTATACGATCATCACCGTATGGATCGAAAGGTCTCGTGAAGCCCTACAGTTTTTCTTTAGAAAGTTTTCAAAAATATTGAAGGGATTGGAAGATTTTGAGAGAAGAAAATTGGATGTTTATGGACATTGAACTATTTGTGGCGGTTAGGGTTACTAAACCTAGATTTGTGAAAATTGAAGAAAATGATGGGCTTTTATAGAAAATTTGACGACACTATTCATCCGAAAATTTTCCGAACTCAAAATGAAGCGTGTCGCCTGGCGTTTATAATGTTTTAGCCCTATTCCGAACGCAATGGAATATATATCGGGAGCCAATTCGATCGTATTTGAAAGATATGTTTTCAAATTGAATTATTTAAATTTAAAATTCACTTAAACCGATTTCTACGCGATTTAGCTTGCCCGGGACAAACTGTAAATCTGATTGACACGGAATTTGAAATCTTACAATAATTTAATATTACGGATCCAATGAAACTAGATTCGTCGAATTCCGAGACTGTTTGAAAAATGACTATTTTTACTCGTCAATTAAATATTAAAATATTCAATTTTGGTAATTTAACTTCTAATTCAATTTTAAAAGTTCTCTAACATCATTCTAATTCAAATAGAATTAAATTCAACTTTATAAATCGTTTTCATTCACATTAAATCCAAATTCTAATTATTTCCTCAATTTCAAATATTAAATTAACAATTTAATTATCCAATTAAATCACTATATTTGAAATATAGTCTTTTCAGCTTATAAACTTAACTTTTAAATATTTAAAATTAATTAAATATACGTGTTTCAAATGATAGAAATTATGGGTCGTTACATTCTCCCATACTTAAAAGAATTTTATCCTCGAAATTACTAAGTAAGAAAAAGTCACAAAATCCATTATCACTTTGCAAAACAAATCCTTCAAATTAGATTTCAAATCCATTTAACCTTTTCAAAATCCTTAGTTAAACTTCTTACAAAAAATTTCTAAATTTTTCAAATCCATTCTTAGTTATCTTTTCAAAACCAACTACTATCGTTTAACTTTCGACTTAAAATCAAAATTTAGTTTTCACAAATTTTTCCAATTTTATAAAAAAAAATCTAACGCCTTAAATTTTCAGAAAATTTCGCCAGCGTCTCCTTTGCGCGGTACGATCCTAAAAAATAACAATATATATATCACAAATATACATCTCATAATCAAGGATGAGGCATCCCGTAGGGAAAAAAGTGTAAAAGTACGATATGTAATCCGAGATATGTACCTTATATATTATTAGCGAGCATATACGGCTAATATAACGCGAAAGCGAGCTCCAAATGCGAAGCAAGCGCAATCCGCACCTAATAAACACTCAACAAACCATGAGAAACATGTATATATGAAAGTAATATCAATATACAACATATACCACTAAAACAACAATATATGCCAATATAGCTAAATCAACAAAAGCAATAAATCCAACCATCAAACAACTATCATCCAACTAACATCCAACAACTCCATAACCAAATCAATATACGTTCACTTCTTACTAGTATTCATTGAATTGATTTTTCAATTAATCACATTTGATTCATTAACATTGGATTTACTAACATTCATTCATTCATATTCAGTTAGTTTACATACACTAATTCATATTCAAGTTTGTTCACTTCCAATTCAAATCAAATAAAATTCAATTCTATTTAAATTCACTTCACTTCCAATTTGGACTCAATTATTTATAGCTTTCAATTTCATTGATTTAATTTCATTAACACTTAATGAATTTCTGCATAATCAATTAGCATCCATTTAACAACCAATGTATAACCAACATTACCAAATTAATTTACTTTACATTCATTCAATTTGGTTCAACACTTTTAATTTCAATTGGTTTAACATTCAATTTAGATTGAATTCTAGTATTCACTATAATCACATTTTTATACAACACTTTCAATATTATTATTGATTCACAACTTCCTAACTTAAGTTTTATTCAATTTTTAATAACAACATTTCCAATGTTGATTCATTTTACAAATAAAGTTGAATTTCTTTATATAACTCAAGTTCACATTCATTTAATTCATTTTATTAATTTACTTCGATATCAAAATCAACTTCATTCAACATCAATTAAATGTTTCATTTTAGTTTCATTTACCTTCACTTTCACTATACAACTTAAGTTCATCTCTAATTCATTTCAAATTCTATTTTATTTAACTTTACTTAAGTCAAATTCATCACTATTCAAAATCAGATTTTGTTTTGCTTAACAAAATTGTTTAACCATTTTAATATTTGATTTTACTTATCTTTTTCTCATTTTTATAAGTTGTACAACTTATTTATTCATAATTCCGTGAACATATACCTAAGTTCACTTCCATTCACTAAACTCATTCTTTATAATTTCAAATCCAATTCACTTTATTAACTTTCCTTTAATTAAATTTCAAATCATATAATTCACTTAACTTAAATTTCAATTTACTATTGGTAGCAAATCCATCACATAGAAACTCGAAAATGATACTGATGATGCTGCAGTCGACACCTGTATTATTTTCCAGTAACAGTAGTGAATTCAGTGCTTTATATTCTTTTAAAAATTATTTTTTTATTTATATAGATCACGTTTACACTTATATAATTTCACTTATTTTCTATTTATAATAATATAACCTCTTTAACTTTGAAAAATATCTTTCAAAATCAACAGAATTCAAATTTCCAAATAATTGGTTTACATTCTCATATTTATAAATATACTCAGGTTGTTCCATTTCTTATATATAAGATTATTTCAAAATTGTAAATCATATTAATTATAATTCCATACTTATAATTCATTTGCTTATATAATTTATTCTTTTACAATTATTGCTTTTATTTAGATTATTCAAACATCTTTCATTAACTTATATATATTTATATTTTCAAACAATCAATTTATATACACTTTAATAATTTCTGAAAAATTATTTCCTTTATATAATAGAGGTGAAATTATTTCATTTACCCAATTTAAAATAATACTATGTTAACATGCCTCGTTTAAGTGTTTAGAAATCCCTATCGATAATATGACATCCCACATACTGACCAGAATTCACAAACAACTCAACGGATAAGCAAACAAAATATAAAATATTTTATATTCACTAACAAATACGCGCTCATATATATTACACTCAACTCAATCTAGGGTGCTATTGTCCCTATCTATACTGAGTATACATCAAAGCTTAGGAATATACGAAATTTAAGCTCTGATACCACCTGTCACGACCCGCAAATCCGTACCCTTTGAATCAACAATAATCCATGCATGCCTGACCCAAAAAGCACAAACTGACGAAAAGTCAAGAGAAATAAAAGAAGAGAGAAGAAGGTAAGAGAAGAAAGAGAGAAGATAGAACCAAACATAACAATACAGAACCTCACATCGCAGTGGAAAACATATAATATCATATATATGATCTTTACAAAACAGAAACTGTATATACAGACATCAATCAGAGTTCAACAATCAATCAGAGTTACCAGCTTGAGCAGTTATAATAATATATCCTCACAATGGCTGATAATTTAAACAACTAAGCAAAGCGAATAATAAAGCAAATTCAGATGTACGAAAATTAAGATCTCCAGCTCTCCTGCCGAAGCTCCAAAGGCATCAAATCTACACTTGTAAATATACTCGGTCTGACCCGAGCATTGAAAGGGAAGAACGCCCGGATCAGCCTGGTAAACCAACGTGAGAAACACACTCAACTGAATTTATTGAGTTACCAAAACTTTTCCTTTATCAAAACAAAAATATCTCGTAAGACAAGTCCACACAAAAACACGGACATATTTTTACCTTACGATAACTAAAACATTTCATATCAAACTCATGTGATATTATACTAGTGTCTAGTATACAAATAATGTCCAAAATAGCCGAAATTGTTACCATTATTAAATTCCAGCATATAGCCCAAAATGGGTAATACCATCAAAATGGCAAACACGTAGTGGGGTTTGGATTTCCATACAAATGACCAGGTGATGGGACTACCTTCCGGGAGTACATCTCTAGAAGAATGTACCGAGGACCATCACTAAAGATCCTCTACCAACACAAGACCGGCCCACCTCTATAACTAGATGGTACCGAATATACCATCCTCCGGTCGTTACCGACCTTTACCGAGGGCCCTCTAGCATACAAACCATAATAATCAGATACACGACGTCATAGCGTGAAAAGATATATCTAGAAGAGGATGATCATATCATAATGGGAGCGACCCACTTAGCCTTGCCGCGTCTAACCCTATTTCGGTCATTTTCGGTTGATGAGGCCTGATGAGGTAACGATTACCTTTCACAATCACATATCACATCACTTTGAATGCCACACGGCTATTTCCGTTGCCTACTAATTGCCTTCCACAAAAATACAACCCTTAAGCTCGTATGTCTCAAGGAGTGTGTTAAGCTAAGAGAAGTTGCATTCTCCGCTACCACTTATGTACGTTTGTAAAAACCAATGTACGTAATCTATAGAAATGCAATGTCAGACAAACATCCATACAAGTTGTCAATGAACATGACAAACCGAAGGTACTTTTCTAACACATCCTGTCGGGAAATCCCTAGGATTAGTAGCGAATAGTCCTCGCATTGAATATTTCATAATGAAGAGACCACTGCTACTGGATGTATATTGGGATTTTAAACCCAAACGATCAACAAGAAGTCCCCCACTATGAAACTCCGGAATATCAATATCATCACAAAGCAACCTGCATAATCGTCGCATATACGTTGGTCCGAAGTTGTTTTCATACAAATCCGATACCGGTCTCTTCGTACAAAAAGGCAAAAGCATTTCTCAACGTCACACAGAAACTAAGTCTCATAGACTGATCACGTCTCCAACTTTCAACTTGCTATCCTTCGACCAAGAAGGAAGATCGATAGATTGGAGTAATACTCCGCACTATACGAATCAACATCCTCAACACAAACGATAACCAAGCCTACACAGAAGGCTACATACTAAGTGTACGACTAAATAGTTCCCACATCAAGTCGAGGAACTAAAATTTGGTCAGTCAGATAGTCAGTTATTTAACTATCAAAACAAACAAACAAATATTCAGCACCATAACAATCACTAGGCCCTTTTAATTAATCTTTTCTTTTTATTAAATCATTGCCAACTATTCACTTCAATTTATCTTTAAAAAGATATAATCTCAAAATCATTTCAATACTGGAAAACATTTCCACATACTTATTTAATAATAAGTAATTCACAAATATATTTATTTTCAACACTTAGAAAATATTATATATACTTAAATCCTGATTAAGTACATATTTTATTCTATAAGGAAAACGTTCTCTTTAAACATATTTATTTGGGTCAAAACGAATGTTGCGTAAAACATGTTACAACAACCCAAAATCAATAGTATAGGGATTCAAAAATAAGATAGATATATAAACCCCAATACTATACAAAACATTTTCTTTCGAAAATCATTTTCTATAACAATAATGTTATAGTCCATAATTTCCTTACTTCTCGAAAACGTCTATTTCAACAATGAATGTTGAAATCTATGTTTTTGATCCTTAATACATTTTAAAACATCTTCAAAATCATTTTAACTCCATTTACAATATCACTTTTTAAAACATTTATTTAATATATTATTCACTGTCCAAAATCGTGAATATAATGACTTTACCAAATTCAATGTTTCTACACATTTATTAAAGAATTATCCACTGTCTAAAATCGTGGATATAGTTCTTTTACCAAATCATATGCTTCTATATATTCATTAAAGGATTATCCACTGTCCAAAATCATGGATATATCTCCTTTAATAAACTCCTATATTTAACTTACCAAATTCAATTGATTTCGAATTTATAAAACAATGTTTATAAATTCCTTTTATATTTTATAAAACTACAATATATAAAATACCTTTATAAATCAATTCCATTTAATAACTTAATTACATACCAAAAATATAAGTTAATTACTTGTAATCTCTTTATTTTACAACATCCTTCTTTTTATAACTTCACAAATCTTATTTACTTATAAAATCCATTATTCAAAATTCTTAATTTAAATAAACTTATTCTTTTAATAATTTACAAATCGTAGTTAAAACTTGTATAATTTCAAAATCCATATTTAAGTATATTTCACCAAAAATCATAATTTTTATAACATAAAAATTATAGCATTTATTTATTTAAAACAAATTCAATTCCTTTACAATTCAAAATTCAATAAAACATTTATTTCCAAAATCACTTTAAAATCCTTTTAAATTTGGAAATCATCACTTTAGCATTTTTAAATTACAAAAATAGGCCCAATGCTGCAACAGCACTAAATACAACAATCACGACATCCAAAACATCATATATCATATAATAATAGAATATATAACAATATCTGTAAATAAATCATTATTGTTGAGGAATCCAATTGGATACCTCCAACCTATCATCTGCAACAAATATACATATTAGAATATGTGTACAATGTATGCTTCAAGACAGACGCGCGTACAAAGGGTCGTTCGCTCATACATGGGAACGTATAGGGTCATCTGCTCCACTAGGAAGGTATATATCCAAATACTAATCAATATATCATATATCATCCAAAAAATCATCAATCATCATAAATAATATTTATTCTCACTTATATAAAAATATCAGTGAGCTAGAAAGAGTGAGTTGCGCTCACATTGCTTCCAATAGCAGTTGCAGTGTTTTATTCCGAATAAAATTAAACAAGCGTTTAATTTTACCCAAAATTCACACTATCACCAATAAACACCAATCTTGCTCCATCATAGTGTTCTTCTATACGAACCCAACGCAGTTCGTTTCGTCAATTTTTGGCCTCGTATGACCAAGTTATGATGTTACAAAGATTACATGAATTTTGATATAAATCAAGTTCAAATTTAATTTTATTTTTTTAACCTTCTTTTATCAAAACCTTTCATTTTCCCTGCTCAAATCCTGGCCGCGTCCTGCTCTTCTTCTCCTACGTGAATAAAACGCACGCACAAACCCATTGCCTCCGTTGAACCCTTGCTAGCCGCGTCACCATTGTTGAACGCGATGACGATCAGAGACCGTCATTTGAAAGCCCTCCATAAGATGCACCTTCGCCATGAATACCATCGCACTCGGCCCCTCCATCACGTCGAAAAATGTGTGTAAATTCATGACATTCTCGGTCGGTTCCACCTTGATTGTTGCATCGTATACGATCATCACCGTATGGATCGAAAGGTCTCGCAAAGCCCTACAGTTTTTCTTTAGAAAGTTTTCAGAAATATTGAAGGGATTGGAAAATTTTGAGGGAAGAAAATTGGATGTTTATGGCCATTGAACTTTTTGTGGCGGCTAGGGTTTCTAAAATTAGATTTGTGAAAATTGAAGAAAATAATGGGCTTTTATAGAAAATTTGACGACACTATTCATCCAGAAATTTTCCGAACTCGAAACGAAGTGTGCCGCCTGGCGTTTATAATGTTTTACCCCTATTCTGAACGCAATGGAATATATATCGGGAGTCAATTAGATTGCATTTGAAAGATAGGTTTTCAAGTCGAATTATTTAAATTTAAAATTCACTTAAACCGATTTCTACGCGTTTTAGCTTTTCCAGACAAACCGTAAATCCGATTGACACGAAATTTGAAATCTTACAATAATTTAACATTACGGATCCAATGAAATTAGATTCGTCGAAATCGGAGTCTGTTTGAAAATGACTATTTTTACTCGTCAATTAAATATTAAAATATTCAATTTTGGTAATTTAACTTCTAATTCAATTTTCAAAGTTCTCTAACATCATTCTAATTAAAATAGAATTAAATTCAACTTTATAAATCATTTTCATTCACATTAAATCCAAATTCTAATTATTTCTTCAATTTCAAATATTAAATTAACAATTTAGTTATCCAATTAAATCACTATATTCGAAATATAATCTTTTCAACTTATAAACTTAAATTTTAAATATTTAAAATTAATTAAATATACGGATTTCAAATGATAGAAATTCTGGATCGTTACATTCTCCCCTACTTAAAAGAATTTCGTCCTCGAAATTACTAAGAAAGAAAAAGTTAGAAAATCCATTATAACTTTGCAAAACGATTCCTTCAAATTAGATTTCAAATCCATTTAACTTTTCCAAAATCCTTAGTTAAACATCTTACAAAACTTTTCTAAGTTTTCCAAATCCATTCTTTGTTATCTTTTCAAAACCAACTACTATCGTTTAACTTTCAACTTAAAATCAAAATTTAGTTTTCACAAATTTTTCCAATTTTCCCAAAAAAATTCAAACGCCTTAAATTTTCAGAAAATTTCGCCAGCGTCTCCTTTGCACGGTTCGATCCGAAAAAAATAGCAATATATATATATATTACAAATATACATCACATCATCAAGGATGAGGCATCCCACAGGGAAAAGTGTAAAAGTACGGTATGTAATCTGAGATATGTACCTTATATATTATTAGCGAGCATATACGGCTAATATAGCGCGAAAGCGAGCTCCAAATGCGAAGCAAGCGCAATCCGCACCTACTAAACACTCAATAAACCATGAGAAACATGTATATATGAAAGTAATATCAATATACAACTTATACCACTACAACAACTATATATGCAAATATAGCTAATGCAACAAAAGCAATAAATCCAACCATCAAACAACTATCATCCAACTAACATCCAACAACTCCATAACCAAATCAATATACATTCACTTCTTACTAATATTCATTGAATTGATTTTTCAGTTAATCACATTTGATTCATTAACATTGGATTTACTAACATTCATTTATTCATATTCAATTAGTTTACATTCACTAATTCATATTCAAGTTTGTTCACTTCCAGTTCAAATAAAATAAAATTCAATTCTATTCAAATTAACTTCACTTCCAATTTGGACTCAGTTATTTATAGCTTTCAATTTCATTGATTTAATTTCATTAACACTTAATGAATTTCTGTACAATCGATCAGCATCCATTTAACAACCAATGTATAACCAACATTACCAAATTAATTTACTTTACATTCATTCAATTTGGTTCAACACTTTTAATTTCAATTGGTTTAACATTCAATTTAGATTGATTTCTAGTATTCACTATAATCAAATTTTTATACTACACTTTCAATATTATTACTGATTCACAACTTCCTAACTTAAGTTTTATTCAATTTTTAATAACAACATTTCCAATGTTGATTCATTTTACAAATAAAGTTGAATTTCTTTATATAACTCAAGTTCACATTCATTTAGTTCACTTTATTAATTTACTTCGATACCAAAATCAACTTCATTCAACATCACTTAAGTTATGTTTCATTTCAATTTCATTTACCTTCACTTTCACTATACAACTTAAGTTCATCTCTAATTCATTTCAAATTCTATTTTATTTAACTTTACTTAAGTCAAATTCATCACTATTAAAAATCAGATTTTGTTTTGCTTAACAAAATTGTTTAACCATTTTAATATTTGATTTTACTTATCTTTTTCTCATTTTTATAAGTTGTACAGCTTATCTTTTCATAATTCCATGAACATCTACCTAAGTTCACTTCCATTCACTAAACTCATTCTTTATAATTTCAAATCCAATTCACTTTATTAACTTTCCTTTAGTTAAATTTCAAATCATATAATTCACTTAACTTAAATTTCAATTTACTATTGGTAGTAAATCCATCATATAGAAACTCGAAAATGATACTCATGATGCTGCAGTCATCACCCTTATTATTTTCCAGTAACAGTAGTGAATTTAGTGCTTTATATTCTTTTAAAAATTATTTTTTTATTTACATAAATCACATTTACAAATCTTTTACTTATATAATTTCACTTATTTTCTGTTTATAATTATATAACCTCTTTAACTTTGAAAAATATCTTTCAAAATCAACAGAATTCAAATTTCCAAATAATTGGTTTACATTCATTTTTATTTGCAACTCATATTTATAAATATACTTAGGTTGTTCCATTTCTTATACAGAAGATTGTTTCAAAATTGTAAATCATATTAATTATACTTCCATACTTATAATTCATTTGCTTATATAATTTATTCTTTTACCATTGTTGCTTTTATTTAGATTATTCAAACATCTTTCATTAACTTATATATATTTACATTTTCAAACAATCAAACAATCAGTTTATATACACTTTAATAATTTCTGAAAAATTATTTCTTTATATATAAAATATAATAGAGGTAAAATTATTTCATCTACCCAATTTAAAATAATACTATGTTGACTTGCCTCGTTTAAGTGTTTAGAAATCCCTATCGATAATATGGCGTCCCACATACCGACTAGATTTCACAAACAGCTCAACGGATAAGCAAACACAATATTAAATATTTTATATTCACTAACAAATACAGGCTCATATATATAATACACTCAACTCAATTTAGGGTGCTACTGTCCCTATCTATACTGAGTATACATCAAAGCTTAGGAATATACGAAATCTAAGCTCTGATACCACCTGTCACGACCTGCAAATCGGTACCCTTTGAATCGACAATAATCCACACATGCCTGACCCAAAAAGCACAAACCGACGGAAAGTCAAGAGAAAGAAAAGAAGAGAGAAGAAGAGAAGAGAAGAGAAGAAAGAGAGAAGATAGAACCAAACAGAATAAGACAAAATCTCACATCGCGGCGGAAAACATATAATATCATACATATGATCTTTACAAAACAGAAACTGTATATACATACATCAATCAGAGTTCAACAATCAATTAGAGTTATCAGCTTGAATAGTTATAATAACATGTCCTAACATTTGCTGATAATTTAAACAACTAAGCAAAGCGGATAATAAAGAAAATACGGATGTACGAAAATTAAGATCTCCAGCTCTCCTGCTGAAGCTCCAAAGGCATCAAATCTAGACCTATAAATATACTCGGTCTGACCCGAGCATTGAAAGGGAAGAACGCCCGGATCAGTCTGGTAAACCACCGTGAGAAACACACTCAACTGAATTTATTAAGTTACCAAAACTTTTCTTTTATCAAAACAAAAGTATCTCGTAAGACAAGTCCACACATAAACACGCACATGTTTTTACCTTGCGATATCTAAAACATTTCATATCAAACTCATGTGATATTATACTAGTGTCAAGTATACAAATAAATTAAAAAAAGCCGAAATTGTTACCATTATTAAATTCCAGCATATAGCCCAAAAAGGGTAATACAATCAAAATGGCAAACATGTAGTGGGGTTTGGATTTCCATACAAATGAACAATTGAAGGGACTACCTTCCGGCAGTACATCTCTAGAAGAATGTACCGAGGACCATCACTAAGGATCCTCTACCAACACAAGACCGGCCCACCTCTATAACTAGATGGTACCGAATATATCATCCTCCGGTCGTTACCGACCTTTACCGAGGGCCTCTAGCATACAAACCACAATAATCAGATACACGACGTCATAGCGTGAAAAGATATATCTAAAAGAGGATGATCATATCCTAATGGGAGCGACCCACTTAGTCTTGCTGCATCTAACCCTGTTTTGGTCATTTCCGGTTGATGAGGCCTAATGCGGTAACGATTACTTTTCACAATCACATATCACATCACTTTGAATGCCACATGGCCATTTCCGTTGACTACTAATTGCCTTCCATAAAAATACAACCCTTAAGCTCTTACGCCTCAAGGAGGGTGTTAAGCTAAGAGAAGTTGCCTTCTCCGCCACCACTGATGTATGTTTGTAAAAACCAATGTATGTAATCTATAGAAATGCAATGTCAGACAAACATCCATACAAGTTGTCTAGGAACAGGACAAACCGATGGTACTTTCCTACCACATCCTGTCGGGAAATCCTTAGGATTAGTAGCGAATAGTCCTCGCATTGGATATTTCATAATGAAGAGACCACCACTACTGGATGTATATTGGGATTTTAACCCCAACAATCAACAAGCAGTCCCCCACTATGAAACTCCGAAATATCAATATCATCACAAAGCAACCTGCACAATCGTCGCATATATGTTGGTCCGAAGTGGTTTTCAGATAAATCTGATACCGGTCTCTTTGCACCAACAACGCAAAAGCGTTTTTCAACCTCACTCAAAAACTAAGTCTCATAGACTTATAACGTCTCCAACTTTCAACTTGTTATCCTTCGGCCAAGAAGGAAGCTCGATAGATTGGAGTAATACTCCGCACTATACGAATCAACATCCTTAACACAAACGATAACCGAACCTACACAGAAGGCTACGTACTAAGTGTACGACTAAATATTTCCCACATCAAGTCGAGGAACTAAAATTTGGCCAAGTCTGATAGTCGTTTATTTAACTATCAAAACAAACAAACAAATATTCAGCACCATAACAATCACTAGGCCCTTTTAATTAATCTTTTCTTTTTATTAAATCATTGCCAAATATTCACTTCAATTTATCTTTAAAAAGATATAGTCTCAAAATCATTTCAATACTGGAAAACATTTCCATATACTTATTTAATAATAAATAATTCACAAATCTATTTATTTTCAACCCTTAGAAAATATTGTATATACTTAAATCACGATTAAGCACATATTTTATTCTATAAGGAAAACGTTCTCTTTAAACACATTTATTTGGGTCAAAACGAATGTTGCGTAAAACATTGTTACGACAACCCAAAATCAATAGTATAGGGATTCAAAAATAAGATAGATATATAAACCCTAATACTATACAAAATATTTTCTTTCGAAAATCATTTACTATAACAACAGTGTTATAGTCCATCATTTCCTTACTTCTCGAAAACGTCTATTTCAACAATGAATGTTGAAATCTATTGTTTCGATCCTTAACACATTTTAAAACATCTTCAAAATCATTTTAACTCCATTTACAATATCACTTTTTAAAACATTTATTTAATATATAATTCACTGTCCAAAATCGTAAATATAATGTCTTTACCAAATTCAATGTTTCTGCACATATATTAAAGAATTATCCACCGTCCAAGATTGTGGATATAGTTCTTTTACCAAATCATATGCTTCAATATATTCATTAAAGGATTATCCACTGTCCAAAATCATGGATATATCTCCTTTATTAAACTTCTATATTTAACTTACCAAATTCAATTGATTCGGGATTTATAAAACAATGTTTATAAATTCCTTTTATATTTTATAAAACTTTAATATATAAAATATCTTTATAAATCAATTCCATTTAATAACTTAATTACATGCCAAAAATCCAATTATAAGTTAATTACTTATAATCTCTTTATTTTACATCATCCTTCATTTTATAACTTCACAAATCTTATTTACTTATAAAATCCATAATTCAAAATTCTTAATTTAAATAAACTTATTCTTTTAATAATTTACAAATCGTAGTTAAAACTTATATAACTCCAAAAATCCATATTTAAGTATATTTCAATAAAAATCATAATTTTTATAACATAAAAATTATAACATTTATTTATTTAAAATAAATTCAATTCCTTTACAATTCAAAATTCAATAAAACGTTTATTTCCAAAATCACTTTAAAATCCTTTTAAATTTGGAAATCATCACTTTAACATTTTTAAATTACAAAAATAGGCCCAATGCTACAACAACACTAAATACAACAATCACGGCATCCAAAACATCATATATCATATGATAACAGAATATATAACAATATCTGTAAATAAATCAATACTGTTGAGTAATCCAGTTGGATCCCTCCAACCTGTCACCTGCAACAAATGTACATATTAGAATATGTATACAATGTCCGCTTCAAGGCAGACGCACGTACAAAGGGACATCCGCTCATACACGGGAACGTATAGGGTCATCTGCTCCACTAGGCAGGTATATATCCAAATACGAATCAATATATCATATATCATCCAAACAATCATCAATCATCATAAATAATATTTATTCTCACTTATATAAAATATCAATGAGCCAGAAAGAGTGAGTTGTACTCACATTGCTTCCAATAGCAGTTGTAGTGTTTTATTCCGAATAAAATTAAACGAGCGTTTAATTTTACCCAAAATTCACACTAGCTCCGATCAACTCCAATCTGATTCCATCGCGTAATGTCATCCATTCAAACCCAACGCAATTCGTTTCGTCAATTTTCGACCTCGTATGACCAAGTTATGATGTTACAAAGATTACACGAATTTTAATATAAATCAATTTCAACTTTAATTTAATTTTTTTAACCTTCTTTTATCAAATCCGTTCATTTTCCCTGATCAAATCCTGGTCGCGTCTTGCTCTTCTTCTCCTATGTGAATAAAACGCACGCACAAACCCATTGCCGCCGTTGAACCCTTGCTAGCCGCGCCACCATCGTTGATCGCGATGATGATCAGAGACCGTCATTTGAAAGCCCTCCATGAGATGCATCTTCGTCATGAATACCATCGCAATCGGCCCATCCATCGCATCAAAAAACGCATGTAAACGCACGACATTCTCGGCCGTTTCCACCTTGATTGTTGCATCGTATACGATCATCACCGTATGGATCGAAAGGTCTCACGAAGCCCTACAGTTTTACTTTAGAAAGTTTTCAAAAATATTGAAGGCATTGGAAGATTTTGAGGGAATAAAATTGGATGTTTATGGCCATTGAACAGTTTGTGGCGGCTAGGGTTTCTAAACCTAGATTTGTGAAAATTGAAGAAAATGATGGGCTTTTATAGAAAATTTGACGACGCTATTCATCCGGAAATTTTCCGAACTCGAAACGAAGCATGCCGCCTGGCGTTTATAATGTTTTACCCCTATTCCTAACGCAATGGAATATATATCGGGAGCCAATTCGATCGTATTTGAAAGATAGGTTTTCAAATCGAATTATTTAAATTTAAAATTCACTTAAACCGATTTCTACGCGTTTTAGCTTGCCCCGGACAAACCGTAAATCCAATTGACATGAAATTTGAAATATTACAATAATTTAATATTACGAATCCAATGAAACTAGTTTCATTGAAATCCGAGACTGTTTGAAAAATGACTATTTTTACTCGTCAATTAAATATTAAAATATTCAATTTTGGCAATTTAACTTCTAATTCAATTTTTAAAGTTCTCTAACATCATTCTAATTCAAATAGAATTAAATTCAACTTTATAAATCATTTTCATTTACATTAAATCCAAATTCTAATTATTTCCTCAATTTCAAATATTAAATTAATAATTTAATTATCCAATTAAATCATTATATTCGAAATATAATCTTTTCAGCTTATAAACTTAACTTTTACATATTTAAAGTTAATTAAATATACGAATTTCAAATGACAGAAATTCTGGGCCGTTACACTGACCGGATGCCAAGCCTAATTAGGTACGTATGGATGCAAAAGCTAACCAGATGCCAAACCTAATCGGGTATATATGGAACCGATCTACATCCAAGATATATTGTTTAATTGACCGTACCATCAAATGCAAAGCTAACCGGATGCCAAGCCTAATCAGGTATATATGGATGCAAAAGCTAACCGGATACCAACCATGATCAGGTATGTATACATGCAAATGCTAACCGAATGTCTAGCCTAATCAGGTACAAGTACATGCAAAAGCTAACCGGATGTCAAACCTAATCATCTACGTATAGATGAAAAAGCTAACCGAATGCCAAGCTTGATCGGGTACATATAGAATCAATCTGTTATCCCAACTTTTGGCAAAGTTGAGATACTCAGAATTTACTAAAAATCAATGATTATTATTCTTGAATATCAACCATGCATTGCAGGATAACCATGGATATCGATGAATTTTTTCCGAGTCCAGATTGAGCGACAATTAATGGGACACGGCGAGAAAGACCATAGAAGTCAGCATCTCAAATTTCAAGTCAATCTGAGTTCATATGCTCAAGTTATGATCGATTCAATTTGGAGGGGAAAACCAAAGTTTCGAACCCATCACAGAGGTCCTGTTCGAACCCATCACAGAGGTCCTGTTCGAACCCATCACAGAGGCCCTGTTCGAACCCATCACAGAGGCCCTGTTCGAACCCATCACAGAGGTCCTGTTCGAACCCATCACAGAGGCCCTGTTCGAACCCATCACAGAGGCCTTGTTCGCACCCACCTGTGAAGCTTCATTCGAACCCACTGGGCCAACCAACCATGATGACATGTCTTTCATCGGTTCGAATGCGCCAAAGTATATGGAGTCGAAGCGTTCAACCCGGAGAGAAGACCGGATCGACTCGAAGGACGTGCGCCACGTCACCACTGAACCACGTGAATCCATGGATTCGAGCTCAGGGGTTCGAAGCGATCGATTCGAACAACACAGCCAACCGAAAAACTTCCATTCAAACCGATCGTATCTCCTAAACCACTGATCCAAATGCAACGAAATTTTCACAGTAGCTTCCATACAAGATAAAGATTGTTCCTGCCAAGTTTCAGCTCGATTGGACCATTTCTTGATGGGTTCGAAATCACTTCGAATCGATGTCAGATCGAGTCGACACTTGGTGAGGTCGGTCGCGTGGGCCCACTCACGTGCCAGAAGAAGTCTCCCGAAGTTTGAGCGAGATCCGGGCCTCCTACGCCTATAAATAGCAACCTGAAGCCTTTAGAAAAGGGGATCTTTGGGAGCTTCCACCATTGAACGTCCAGACTCTGCCGGATTGAATTCCATACTTCATTATCATTGTATTCAAATTTAAGAGCTATCATCAACTGTAATCCGCTGTAATCAAGAGTAATCAGCGAAGAACATCAATAAAAGTTAAAACCTTTGAAGTGGACGTAGGCCGGAGATAGCTGAACCACTATAAATTGTGTGTTCTTGTTCATAATTTCTATTTTGTTGCGTGTTGCTTGCTTAGATCTGTGATTTGTGTTTGGATATTGCTGATTTATATTCCAACACTGGTGCTTTCATAATACTTGGGGTTTGTGACCAATTTTGGCGCAAACACAATCCATACCCTAGATATATTGTTTAACCGAGCATACAATCGAATGCAAAAGGTAACCGGATGCCAAACCTAATCATGTATGTATGGATGCAAAAGCTAACGGATGTCAAGCCCAATCGGGTATGTATGAATGCAAAAGCTAACCTGATGCCAAGCCTATTCAAGTACACATGAAAACAATCTATACCCAATATATATTGTTTAACTGAGAAAACAAAAACAAACCGAATGCAAAACCTAATCGGGTACATATGTAATGCAAAAGTAAACCAATTGTCAAACCTAATTAGGTATGCATGGATGCAAAATCTAACGAATGTCAAACTTAATCAGGTACATATAAAAACGATCTATACCAAGATATATTATTTAACCGAGCAAACCATGGAATGTAATAACTAATCGAATGCCAAACCTAATTGGTTATGTATGGATGCAAAAGCGAAGCGAATGGCAAGTATAATCGGAGTATGGATGCAAAATCCAACCGAATGCCAAACCTAATCGGGTACATAGGAAAAAGATCTATACGCAAGATATATTGTTCAACTAAGCAATCCATAGAATGCAAAATCCAACCGAATGCCAAACCTAGTCCGGTACGTATGGATGCAGAAGACTGAATGCCTAACCTAATCAAGTGTATATGGATGTAGAAGCCTACTAAATGCAAAACATAATTGGGTACATATGGAAACAATCTATACCCAAATATTAGCTTGGTAAATATTGGCCAGACTTTTAATTTCAAAACTACTACTGACCAAACAAAGTAAATTACACTGCTAACCAAACAAATAAATAAAATAGCAAAAAAACATTTAATTCAATAAAACAAAGCATGAAATCAAAGCATCTGACTCAAAGCTGCTTAAAATTTAAAGGGCATATATAAGCAAGGCAAATATTTGTCGAGAAAATATGTGCTCTCTAATACTTTCCATTTATACAAATTTACTAGAATAACTTATAGTTGAAAAGAGAAAAATAAATTAATTAATAAGACAAAAAAGAACACATATTTAATTCAATCAAATAGAATACGATAAAACATTAATAATCTTCAAATCATAAAGTATACAATGTATTAAAACTACATTTGATTTCATAACAAACAAGACCTTTTGTTATGTTCTAATTTCTTACGTAAACTGCAGCGATTAGACTTATTCACCTCACTGGCCGACTTAATCCGATTTGAAAACGGTGGCCTTCCTGCACCACGTCTTCTCTTGGGTGGATGAACTTCAACATCATCCAGTAAAACATCTTCCATTCCAAAATTAACAAGTGGACGAATCAGATGGGAATAAGATGCTAAGAAAAAGGATGCATTTAAATAGTCCTCTATATAATAATAAACATCCAAATCAAAAGAAAGTATACTACTTATAGCATGAGCACATGGAAACCCCTCAATGCACCAGAAGTTACAAATACATCATCGAACACTCAAATCTACATGATAAGTTTGAGTTGATTGAACCTTGTAAACATCAATAATAGATCTGGTAACTTTGCATCGAACACCCTTAAGGTATAAATCCCTTATATGTTCTTCCATAACAAAGAACACATAACTAGTCCAAGTTTTACTTATTTCATGTCAATCCGACATAAGTTTCATAAACTTCAAACGAATTCTATCCAAACATCCAGTAATGGGTAAATGTCTTTCCTCCAAAATCCAACGATTAAAGCTTTTAGCACAGTTAGAACTCATTTCCCTGTAAAGATTTCCAATAAAAAAACATTAGCAAACTTTTCAAAAGACAAACCATTCAAAAACTTGCTATGCAGCCCCACCAATTAGCCTAAACTCAAAAAAAGCATGATTAAATACATCTAATGTAGCAACATCGACAATTTTAAAAAACATAGAAATGATCCATTTCCATTTTCCTTAAGGACGCCTTTTTGCAAAAAAAAAAACTCTTTAAATTATGCTTTAAATTATAGTAACAATAACCACAAACTAAACTAGGAAAAACTTAAGGAACTGTATGAAAAAGACCAGGATGGCAATTAGATACAAAGGTGAAAACACAATCATCATAATTCACTAAGCTTTGTCAAAAACCAATGCTAATTAAGTTCATTTTCACCAGGTACAATACCAACAACTAGTGGAGAAAACCCTAACAAAAACAAAAATAGATATGTCATATTCATAAAATAAAAATTGATGAACATATCAAAATTACAACAGCACAGAAATATCGAATATTTGCCGGGCAAATACATGCTCACGATTTCAAAGATCAAAACATCTAAAAAGAGTAAAAAAAATTAAATTATATCATACCTTGATTATCATTCTTAGCAGTAGCAGACATAATACAACCTTGTCCTCTACCTTTTATGAAAGTCCCATCAAGAAAAATCAAAGGGCAGTAATAGCCAAACCCATATTTGTATGCTTCATACCTAATAAAAACCCTCTCAAATTCAAGACTAGTTTGATGACCTTGAAGTTCAACTATACTTTCAGGATTGCAAATAAAAATAGCTACATAGAAATTTTCGAATGATGGTAAGAAAGCAAATCATTCCCATGGATTTCTTCAAGAGCTAATGTGGTGACCCCTTTAATTTTTACACATAGATTTTTTTATTTTTACAAAATGAATATATAATTAAATCCCATAATGTTAAGCTTGAATATTTAGAAAATTCATAGATTCTTTTCCCAAGATCCTGGATGACCAATATAATTATATCAGTTCATGATTCACCTTAAAATAGCTCTACATATTTGATGATATGTTTGCTTCTTTTGTTTTGTATGAGATGAAATTTACAACAAGCACAATGCATAAGTGATTGAAATACACAGTGCACCTTTGTGTGTGTGTGTGTGTGTGTGTGTATATATATATATATATATATATATATATATTTACTAAACTTCCTGTCTATACATGTATATGCATGTAATCACCTAAAGTAATGTTTAAGTATTAATCTAAAAGTTTAACAGAGTTTTGGGGTGAAGACACTTTGAAAATACTTAGTTGCAGGCTTAAGCAAACAAAACTGATTTTTATTTCCAGGTTGAACCACTTATAGTTTTCACTACATTTCAAGACAGGCTGGAATGCAAACTGGTGTGCTTGGAGTTTGTATTTCAAAAACTTGGAGTTTTTCTATCTTTTTCTTTGAACTGGAAGCACTTGCACAACATGGATTTGTAGGGAAGTGATTCCAGGCTTATAAGGGTTTGACCCTTAACCATCTAGGCCGGTCATGATCCCATACTTACCACTTTCAAAACCTTATCTTTTATGTAAACAAAATTTCTACAAATGTTTTTCCTATCACAAGTTTGCTTCTACCATATCAAATTTTTTCCGAGAATTTATATTCTCAGGCTTTCAACACAAAACAAAAATATTTCCAAGTCCATTTCTTTTAAAACCCTTTTTATTTTGAAATCAAATGCATAAATATGAGTCATGCATTTTCTCAGAGATTATGCATCAACCAATATCTATTACAGGCCATGCATAATCCATTTTATTCAAAATTTGCAAGCTCATTTTATTTTCTGGAAATCAGATATACTTGACTGTTTTTAATTGCCATCATTAAATCACAAAATAATTTCAAACCAAAGAAAACAGGGGCTAACATGCACACATATCATACTGATATGTTATATCAGTTTTCTCAGTTCCAAAAAAAAGATGACCAGACATTTATAAGAACATCAACTAATTACTTGCCATCAGAAATCATTCAACAAAGGTTTAGCTAAATATATGTCATAATCCAAGCACTCAGAAAAATCTCCTTACAGTTTACTTTAACTACTAATGATAACCAGATCATTCACTACAAGCATCTGCAAATACAAAGCAAAGTTTCTCTTATTTATACTAGCAGCTAATGCTTCCTTCATCCATCAAGTCAACCTTAATTACCTGCATGCAATTCACTGAGCTGCCCCATTTAATTGAGAAACCCAGATGATTGCAAAAGCAACCAAAAGGGTCAGTTTACACTGGTATGAACATTAATAAATTTTATACACATGTTTACAGATTTTTTTTTATGAACTTATAACACTTGCATAATCTAGCAGTTTGTGAATTATGCACATCAGTAAAAATTGCCAGATGACTTCAAGAATACAACCATTCATTCAACAGATGTTCAACAAGCAATGCATTATTCATAACTTCATAAATAAACCCAGGTTTTGTTCTCTCAATTTCTCCCAGTTTTTTTTAATCAGGGCATCATATTAAAACATATTTAATTCAAATCCCTGTCCAGATGTATATAGCTCAGAGATTTAAATCTCATACCCCATTTTATTTTATGATCTAAATCCCCCTGTCAAATGAACACAAGTATGCATTCTGAAGGAATCACCCAGATTGTTTTATTTATTCCAACACACAAAGGCCTCAGGGTGCACTTGCACCATGCATATACTTCCTCCCACCTGAAGCAAGCAGATCATTGACTAACCCCAAATGACCAATTTAATTTTCTTTCATTTATTCATAGGGTTTATTAATTTAATAAGTTCCCCCTCCAGTTTTCTGCTTAATTCATTAAGAACCTGTTTATGAGTTTACTCATAAAATCTCCAACCCATTCATGTTTCAGAAAAACATAAATACTTTCTAGTACAATCCTTTGTTATCCATTTAATTTTCTTACTACAGAGATTTACAACAGGTTTGTGGGCTTTCCAAAAATAATTTAAGCATCATGATCCTACTATATTATTGTAAAAATATGGACAGAGGTGTTTGTTAAGAAAATTCACCAAAAACTCAGAAATTCTCCTGCCTTATTATTTAGAAAATAAACATGAGCCAGATTTCTATCTTGCTGCCTATGTCCTAAATAATTTAAATCCATACTTGACAATAGTAAGAATAGAATAAAAAAAATGCTCAAACCATTTTAACTTGGAAAAACTGTCATACAAAACTCCAAACAGAAATGCACAACAAACATCCATTTCATCCATATCAAACCATTTCAAAGATTTAAATAATTCTTATAATACTTTAGGCTGCCTACCAGAGGACTTAATGCCATTGCATAAAATGGATTAATGCTCACCTAGTATTTTCTTTTACTATCTTGCTCCTCCACACAGCAAATCCCTTCAGAGCTGCTTACCCATATTTCTCATATTTTATTTTTGTTTTATCTTTTTTCTTTTCTGAGATGATGATGGTCATGATGGTGTACAGGTTTGATAAAGCTATTTTAGGGTTTAAGGAAATGGGTAATTCCTTTGATACCCCTTTATTTTTCATGCACAGATCATACTTATGTATGGTCCTTAATTGGAATTACACTCATCTGATTTCCTTTAGTAGTTATTTCGGGATTCCAGCACTCTAATTACTGCATGCTATTTCCATGATCTCATTCTATTCATGCCATATGCATGTGACCTTTGCTTATTTTATTTTCTACTCAGTTTTTAAAGAAACTTTAATCTTTTTGCACTTTCTACTTAGCCTCCTTTTCTTATACAATTCATGTACACTGTCATATATATTTAGGTGGTGTAAAAATTATTCATACTATATTGTTTTTATTCCTCCCTTTAAAACAGCAACTCCTTTTTACATATCTATGTGATAAAAATTATAAACACACAAGATTATTTATTTTCTTTTCTGGCAGCATGATTATATAAGTTATTTGAAACTTCATAAAACTCCATTGTATTTTGCTTTTTAAATTAAATAGAAAATTTCCCTATATATTAAATACATGTGCTTATATAATTGTTTAGACATGGAACTATATTTGTTTTAAGTCCCAATTTTTGATCACCTTAACTCCTTGCATCTTTATCAAACAGAAACTCCTATATACATTTTTATTTACTAACAAGCTTTTCTGTTTTGATGCATCTTTTATTTTATTTTTATTTTAGGGTCATTACAGCTAAGCCCTTATCAGTGTACACATAGTAAACTTAAAACAATATTATACTTAGTCTTGAATAAATGAGCAATGTCTTTCATCTTCATTAAAGGATTCGATCGAATAAAATCAAAAGCTAACTTCTTAACCAAATTGCTGGATATAGGTGGATGGTTAACATCAACAATGCCAGCTCCACAAGAATGGATAGGTTGAATAGTTTTAATAATATCTGGAAGATTTAATTTACGAGAAGCATGAACATGAAATGTGCAACCTTTACATGAACAAATAGCTGTAACACGATCTCTATCGTTCTTATCAAAATTTACTTTGTATCGTTCTTAATAAAATATATTATAAGATATAATCGAGACACTTCAACATCACCAATAAATCTTTGACCTATGCTGGTAAACAATAGTTTGCTAGAATCAATTTTTAACAACCGCTTCAAAAAAGAACTTGAAACAAATGAAGAAACAACCATATAAGAATCACACGAACCACCTTCAACAAAAGAACTAGCAACTGACGAATAACTAACATCGACCGAACTGCTATCAAACCTCTTGCATGTAGATAAATCCTTTGATATAACAGAAACAATAGATAATCTCATAACTATGACCAACAAGAAAAAATATATTATGCAAATCAGAATTAGTTTCAATTAATCATTTCATATCATCTCTTTCATAAACCAATTCAAAAGAACTAGGTATAAATTCTGGCCAATGTTCACATATATCTTCTCTCAATCTCAACACAGAATCGCTCAAACAAAGCCTCTTGTTATAAGTATTAGTGCCCAACGCAAAAAAACAAGAACGTCAACAGAAAAAGACTTGCACAAATACAATGTATTAAAAGAATAGAACAAAAAGAA
Organism: Allium cepa; assembly: GCA_030765085.1. Classification (NCBI taxonomy): domain Eukaryota; kingdom Viridiplantae; phylum Streptophyta; class Magnoliopsida; order Asparagales; family Amaryllidaceae; genus Allium; species Allium cepa. Next base: position 105,832,191 of record CM060941.1, on the reverse strand, counting down.
AACAAAATCGAAATATTTGACATTCGAATATATATCAAGTAAATATATATTTGCCTGATATTTATATTTGACTTTCAAATATAAAATTGCATGACAGTTCACTAAAATAAGTACTTAACATTCTATCCTTTTCTAGAATTCAATTTAGCAAGATGCTGTATACAAATTACAACAATGAACAATAAAACTACAACCATCAATTCAGAATTACTTGTTTGCACAACAATGAACCACAAAATTACAACAATTCACCAATATACTGTATTCAATTTAGAAATAATTGTTTGCACAATCGTTGTCAAACAAAGACGGCACCATCAATGAAGAAAGATTACATGATCCAATTCAGCAAGATGTAACAAAAAAAAAATCAATAATCGAATATAGAAATAAAAACAACGAACATGGAAACAATTGTTTAAACAGAATCAATTTGGTACAAAAAATCTGAAAATGAAGAGAAACTCTAGTACATAATTTGGTGAAAACAATATCGACAATTTAATAAATCGGATCGAACACGGTCTTGTTTGTATGATTCCGTGATGTCGATGTTGATTGACTACGAAGATGATTCTACGAAGTCGCTTTTGTTTGTATGATTTCGCAATGTCGATCTTGATTTTGACGATTCCGATCAAAATTTTGAAACGATTTTAACCGAGAAAGAAAAAACGAAAAAATAGGAGCATAAAATGTAGAAGAAACTTTGGATGGGGTAAACTTATATAACGTTTCAAAGTAGGGATGTCACACTAATTTGCACTAAAAAATAACTATTTTTATCATTACATATTTTTTTTACAGTTTATTGCATAATATAACTCTATAAAGATAATTATTTACATCATTTCATGTTTTCTTAATTAAATCGAACCATGTACATATCTTTTATGTTGGACGTTATTTTGCACTATCTTTATAGATAAATATTTTCCTATTTATCTTTTATGCTAGTTTGGTCTTTTATATTAAGTGTGCTGCTATTGGTACCCCGCTTTTCCCTTTTGGCCATCATTACAGTTTTAATAGAAATGAATTTTTTGTATGTGCTTCTGGCCACCAATATCATATTACTTCACTCAATTATAAACAATCATTTGTATCAGAATTTTTTTGGTAGTTTAATGCCGCACGACCATTGACAACCAAACCTTATTCACAGAAAACGGCCGAAGGTAGCCGAATAGTATTTCGGTCATTTGTAGCCGATCGTGGTGCCGCTTGATTTAGAAAGAAAAATAGGCGGTGTTAGGAAGAGGAATACACATTATTTTGAGTGGCCTTCAATGTAGGCGATCGGGAGAAGAAATGGGGTGTCAATAGCAATACCTTATGTCAATCTACAAAGACAACTATTTTTTTTGCCAATTCTTTGGTCATCCTAGCAGGTTTCATTTTTATTTTTTGCGAGTATTACTCACTCGTGACTGAGATTACTAAAAAATATATACAACAATATAAAATGCTTTGCCTCGTCCATCAGTGATGCCCATTTCAAAATCCTAATCAGTTCCTCCTTAGCCGTCAAATCAGCGGCACAACAAACGACGAGGGGAAGCTCAAAGACGGCCAACCATTGAAATGGTCTGTCGTCACGGGCAAGAAGCCCGAACCTTCCGACAGCCAGAAATGCGAGGGAGCGGAGTGTCTATCCCGCTTGGTTGAATCCTACCTCATAGCCCCCACACCAGTCTGTCAGCTCACCCAAAAGCAGCGCGATCGTGAAATCTAGTGCGAGAAGCTGAAGAAGGCGATGACGAAGTTGTTATAGGGATGTCGGATCTGAATTACATAAATCTTGGGTTGGTGGATATAAAGAAGATTGCAAAGTATGAGTTGACTTTGGAGGATGGGAGGAGATTGGCGAAGGAGTACATCAGAGTGATGATGAGGAAGCATAGGGAGAAGAAGAAGGCGGAGACTCGGCTATTAAAGTTGAAGAAGGAAGCGACTGAGGCGCTGCCTAAGGGTTTGGGTGCGAAGGCACTGGAGATTGATTTGAAATCGTTGCCAGAGGATAGGCTTGTGGCAACACTCACGCCACTGATTGGGGAGTATTGTGAGAAAGCCAAGGAGGCAGCTGAGAAATTTAGTGACAGAGAAGTTGAGATGATGAAATTTGAGGTTAGGTTTTTCTTTCATTTTGAATTCGGAAATTAATGTTGATGAGATGGTTTGCTTATTTTATCACATGTTTAATACACAAATGTTTGATAATTGATGCTTTGTAAGATGTTTGACTATCATATTAAAATCTTAAGGACGAATCTTATGTATTACGGCATGGATTTTTCTAGCTAGTGGCAACACTCAAGCATGATATAAAATTTGTATGCTAGTAAAAGCATTCATTAAACCTCTTTCTAAGGGCAACTCCAGTGGATTCGAGGCTGAATATTCAGTGGGCGGAATACTCGGCCCTGAAGGACTGAGGGCACCTAGGGGCTAGGTGCCTATTTAATAGGCGCCTGATTCCCAGACGCCCATTTTATGAGCGCCTGAATGTCAGGCGTCCATAAAATACGCGCCAGCCCCCCTTCCCTACATATATCCCTTTCCCCCCTCTGCACTTTCCACTACATTTTTATATTTTTTTTTTAAATTAGAAAACCTAAAAGAAATACCACCGCGTCCAACCAAAATCGTCCGAAAAACGATTCACAGACATCCAACGGAGCAAGCTGGACCGTTACACGTTCCGCCACCATCTGGAGTTTGACCAGACGATCTATGTGTACTACACGAGCTTCCAGTTGGTTATCAGCATAGAGCCAAAACCGCTTTGACGAGCATACATGTATAAATTACTCATTAATATATCTGGTTATTTTTATATGTACATCGCATAATCATATTAAATATCGGCTACTCTATCCAAAATTATTATTTCACAAATTATTTATAGGACCATTACATTCGTTGTTGGGATAGTTAGGCTAAGTGCTTTACCCAGTTTTATGACTCTCTGCCCAGTCCCATTATGGAGAGGCTACAGGCTAGCCCTTTTGGTCTTTTTTTATCGATCAGGCATGTCCAGTCCTTTGATCGACCTCTCATTCAGGCATTAGCTGAAAGGTGGTGGCCCACCACACATACATTTCATTTGTCAGATTTTGAGCTTGGTATTACCCTGGTTGATTTCTACATGTTCACTAGCATTGAGATTGGACGACATGACCTTTGATCTTTTCCATTTGATGATTTATATGAGTCTCCCAATCTGTTTACTATTTTTCTACCACTGATAATTGTTGCTTGTGTTACTAGTGGTTCTGTTAAGTTGACTTACCTGCAGCAGTACATCACCATTTATATAACTAGAGCCGATATAATTGGATGCAGTTACTAGAGCATTTCTACCGTACTTGTTTGGTTCTACCTTTTTTTCAAACCAAAAAGATACGATTAGACTAGGCTATTTAGCATCTCTTACCAGATTAGACCAGCTGCATACTATTGATTGGGAAATAGCAATATTAGACACCCTTTATACCACTCTAGATTCATTTGCGCTTGGCGATGTCAAGCAGATGCATGCTTTTTGGTATATTTTGTCGTTATGGTACTGCGAGTACACGGAAAACATGCATCCCTGCATCCAGGACATGGCTAGTCAGGATTCTGAGCAGTATTTTCCTAGGATGAGACGATGAGAGACTATGCAGTACGTACATCAGGTTCCTTTAGGTGTACGACATGACTTGATGGAGGCTAAGTCACAGCTTGATATGCATAGTCGGGATAACATCATTCGGATTCCTTGGGCCTCACATTGGACTCATCTAGCAGAAGCAGGTCTTATGGCGGACGACCATCCCTTGATGGTTGCGTATTCACTATCTAGATGTAGGGTTGCTTCGCATACACCTGCATTTATGCCTATGTGGTATTTGGGAGAGAGGTATGCTTATAAGATTACAGGTGATCGTCGTATACCATATGATCCTTTATCTTGTGAGGACATGCTTGGTAGATATATGGTGATTTACGATCAGTACTTACATGCTTTACGACAGACTGGGTGGGTGGATAATAGTACTTTCTTCATCGATGGATATTACGATGCTTATTGGGCTAGAGTAGCATCCCATAGATTCGTCGTACTAGATTATGTTCATGGGGTTAACTCTGATCATATAGGACCTCACATTGCAGCCGGTAGAGTTCGGGTACCGCAGGTTTCATTTGACCGATTTCGTCATAGTTCTCCCAGACTCCCATGCAGTTGAAGCCTGATACTACTTTTAGAGCATATGACGTGACATGTACTATGATTGAGCAGCCTTTAGTCTTTCCAGATCACCCCGACTATCCCGATGTGCCTTTAGTTTTTCCAGATCACCCCAGCTATCCTGGTGTGCCTTTAGTCGGGTTATATTCTCCGTATGAGGTACATTTTTTGTTTATTGCCATTTTCCCTTTATTTTATGTTTAGTTTCTTACTCTGTCAAATATCATCTTTATGTAGCATGCTGCTAGATTGGACTAGGCCAGAGTTTCACTTGGTATGTTTCGCGATATGACTTTTGCACATACACACACCATGCATGATAATCTAATTTAATGTATGCTCTAATAAGAATTTAATAATTAATTTAATTTGTTAAAATAAAGACTATTACTAAATAAACTTCAATTTAGTAAAAAGTGAATTCTAAAAAAATTGTTATCAAAATCGAATATGAACATTTTATATTAATTAAATTTGTATAATACTAAGGCTTCAAAAAATAGAATTGTTATAATCCACCTTAAAGCACATACATTTTCATGGAAATATTTGTTTTAACAAAAGGAATCTCTTATCGTTACATGCTACTAATCTCATATATATGCTCATCTCTTTTAGAATATCTTACAGTGTGAGACTTTATCGTAATCCAATCTACGCACACACTCTAATATAATATGAGTCACACCTAACAGATCTACATTTCGACGAGCATTTTCTCAATTCAACTTGAAGTTAGACAGAATTTTCAAACACGTGAATAAGGTCGCTAACACCTTCCAATAATTCAGACTAGGTCGCTACCACCTCTCAGCGGTTGGGCCTAACCGTTTTTACAAAGAGTCCTCTTTTCCATGGTTGGAGCAAGCCTCGTTCTAACATATAACTCCACTTTAATGAAAATCCTGAGCTCAAGCCACATACTGAAGCATACTTAGGTCAACACTGCATCATGTTTGTCCCCTTGAACCATCGACTTTGATACCATGTTAAAATTTGTGGCACCTCCACGCATCTCCACCATGCACACACTTCATTTAACGTAGAATGGGTAAGACCATGAGAACATGCATATGTATGCTAGTATACGTTCATGAGAACATTTATTGTATATGTTCATGAGAACATTTATTGTATATGTTCATGAGAACATTCATTGCAACAAAAGAGTTCCTGTTGGTACATGCTACCAATCTTATATATATGCTCGTCTCCTTTAGGATATCTTATGGTATTGGACTAAAGATAATCTAATCTACGCATCCATTATAATATGTGAGGCGCATCTAACAGAAAAATTGTATCACTTTATCTGTATTTACTAGTACTGTATAATTAATTTTTGTTTATTTCGATTTTTGTACTGTTATTACATTAATTAAACGTATATTACACAACAAAACAAATAATTGGTTAACTACAAGTCAATTAAATTAAAAATCACATTCGCATCACCAAACATAGCAACTGAACATGATAGTAAAATTATTGCGGTAGAGCCACTTAAACACCCAGTTCGCATCGCCAAACGCATTCACCGTTCAACCAACTTCCTCGCTCAAATGTCACATTACTGTTCATCAAGAACGCACCCTTAGTAGCTTTATGGTGCTTGAATCACATGTGTATTCATGGAATACTCATATTTAATTTTATCCTAATTCTAAAAAGTCATTCAATATTTATTTTTTATTGAAAGATAAATGTACGTCAGAACTAAAGGATAAATGCTTTTTTCCTTTTGAATATATCATATCAAGTTTTTTCCATAAACCATTTGTAAGTCATCTAGAAGTAAGTGGTATAACAACAAAATATTAAAATATAAATATAAAATCCCACTTTGTGTTTTTAAGTTGAAATATAATAAAGAATGATTAAACTGGACATGATATAAATAAATGTTAATTCATATACAAAAGGGGAAACTTGAAAGCATAATGCTTCTCTTACAAACCAAATTTTGGACATAAATGATAGATACAACATGCGAAAGGATTAGGTAGTAGCAACATATATTATTTCAACAAAGGCACCATGACATGAGTTGTTGTTAAGGCCTTGGCTACAACCCCGGCATGTACATATCTTCATGTAGAACGGATAAGAAACAACCCCTTTTTGCAAGTGTTTGTTTCATAGTATGTTCAGTTGCATGAGGTGTTGAACGGACATTTATTATTAGGCTGGTCAACACAGTGGTTCTCCATATATGCACTTTCTGGTTCATGTCTACTTCTTCGAATTTATGTTGATAAGTTTGTTAATGCTAATTGACAAAGAAATTTTATTTGAATCTCGCATTTACAGTTTTTAGTCTTATAGTATTATAATTTGTACAACTGTAAATATAGAGTAAAATTTCCTTATCCAAATAAAAGACTCAGCGCAACCCTTCAAATTAAGAAGTTAAGGTTTAACATGTACAAGTCCCCAAGAAGAGAAATACATTTATCATCTTTGTTATAAATGTTTATACAAGTATGCGTACCCATTTTTATAGATAAACTTACTATATGCGTCACCAATTTGTGTCTTAATAAGCTTTTCCTTTTGTTAAAAAGATATATACAATAATCATTTATTTCCAAAAGGAGAAATTTGTTTATCTTTTTTCTTAAAAAATAAATACCATTAGTATTTAACAGTGTACGTATATAAAGTTAAAAACGTGCGTATCGATGTATAATGTCGGTAGAATATTTAAATTAGATTTAAATATATTAAATGTGTTTTTAAATTAATTAATATTTATGAAATATTAATTGTTGTTATATTTTATTTGATGTTTGAATACCATTGTTATTTAATAAAATGCGTATAAAGGTTATAAACGTGCTCAATGATATACAATATACATTTAGATTAGATTTAAATGGATTAATGCTATTGGATTTTGAAATTTTTTGAGAACCCATGTGGTAGCATCCATAGCCAGCCATGCATGTAGAAGAGAGAAGATTTTATTGAGATTTAATAAAGGATTAAAGGGCAAGGTTTTAAGGAAGTAATATAGGTTTTTATCATTCCTTTAAAACAAATATCCCTTCATTTCTTTTATTTACCCATTTTCTCTCCTGACAAAATTTTCTCCCCTTTCACAACATATATAGCCCAAAAATTTATGGCTTCTAAGCTATATAGATAGAGCCCCATAAAATCTCTACTACAGCCCATAGAACTTTTCTACCGCTACGCCTTTTCAATATAGCGTTATTAAATGGTAGATCCACTTTAAGCCCTGCTATTTTCAGCTACACCTGCTAAATCAAGCTTTTTTAACACCCACTATAGCAAAATTAATATAAAAAGATGGATTTGACTAGTTCTCATTTAAACCGAATAAAAAATGTTTGATAAAGACCTAATTTTAAAGCATAAGTTCTCAATATAAGTTGGAAATCTATTTTAGTTGCCAAATTTGGACTGCATAAATCATGATATTCCACGGTGTTGTTTTATAAGATTAAACAATATTTTTTTCTTACACAAATAATGTAAGAATAGGAATAAATTGACTTTAAATATTTGGTTTTATATTTAGTGAAGCTTTTGGCACCTCCGCTATTTTCCGTTATATCCCCGCTTTATTCTATTATAACCTTTTGCACTTTCACCACTATAGAATTACTAAACGCTTTAACTACATACCTTCTAAGGCATATAAATTTGAAATAAAATATCAAATTAAAATAAAAAAAGAAAGGTAGTTATCTCTCGATTCTTGCAAGATCCAAAAATCGATTCATTAGTGATCCTTTCATTATTCAATGTGCTTCTTTTGGTTTTATCCAAAGGTAACTTTCTATTTTATTTAAATTCAAATTCATCATGTTTATTTGGTTTGAATCCTCCACCTATTGTATCTATTTTATTTATATGAATTTTGCAATATAACTAAAATCATATTTGTCTCACTTAAACCAATTTTGTGCTTATATTGTTAATATGATTTTAACACCTCTTTGTCCTCATCTTAAATTATTCACTAATTATATATGGAAATATTTTTAGGTCTATCATTACTTTTATTCATTTGTTGATATTGTATGTTTAATTTAGATTTGAATCTCATCTATTCTATTATATATAAAAGACAATATAAAACTAGAATTTTCCTGCTTTTTTATTGAATCTTGTTAGCAACAGAATTGGTCACTAACACCCTTAAGAGAGACTGTGTAGAAAGATTAATGAAGAAATTAAAGTTAAACAAAGAACAATGCGCAAATTTAAATGCAGAAAATATGAACAACAGATTTATAGTGGTTCGGCGTAATTACCTACGTCCACTATGAGGTTAATCTTTATGGCTTTTCTCGATAATTGATTACAGATACAGTCCATGTACCAATTACTTGAATACAATTGCTAAGCAAAAAAGATAAGTCTTGAATGAGTCTTGAATGCGGTAGAGTCTCCCCGGTGTTCTCGAAAAAAGGTCCCCTTCACTGTGCCTCTGTCTCTTTATTTATAGACGAAGATGGGTTGGACTTCTCTGGTGGGCCTAGCAATAAGATACCTCGGCCTAAAACAAGTAACTCTTGTGTGCCGATCCATTAACACCGAATGGCATATGCCGAACGTCCTTAGATGTCGAACGAGGTCTGGACGCCGAACATCCCTGGATGCCGAATGGGCTATATGCCGAACAGGGTTGAGTGCCGATCGAGGTCTGGACGCCGAGCAGTGTGGAATACCGAACGACTCTGCCATGCCGAACAACCCTCAATGTCGAACGACCAAAGATGCCGAACAGTGTGGAATGTTGAAAGACTCTGCCATGCCGAACGACCATAGATGCCGAACAGCCCTTAATGCCGAACGATATACAATATCGAACGGCTCTTAATGCCAAACGACTCTTAATGCCGAACGACTCTTAATGCCGAACACTCTTGTTGTGCCGAATGCTCAGGATGTCGAACGATATGTAAATGCCGAGTGCCTGGCTGCCTGGTTAAATCTCCAGGTAACACTTGCCCCCCAAAGTGCATCTTGTGGTCGAACGTGATGTGCTTTGAATCATGAGTCCTCCGTGCTTTGCTTCGAGCCTTGGCTTAGTTTTCTCGATGGTATCTTCTCTTGAATACCAGGTGAGGTGTTGCGCGCCGAACGACATGCAAATGCCGGTCAGTAAATACCGAACGGCATAGCCGATGCCGAACGATGTCGTCTTGACCGGTTCTACTGGTCATTGTCCCTTCGACTTCCTCTCTTCTCCTATAAAGGTCAGCATTTTCCTTCTTCTCCTCTTTTTCACTTTCACCTCCGCTATCCTGTACTCACGAAACTCGCTTTTTAACAAACTCCAAAAATTTAACTACCCTTCTCTCTTCTAGCATCATACATTGCCTCACTCCTTTCCCAAATCACTCGGAATTAATCCAAACCGCGCCCTTAACTCCAGAATTCTCCTGAGTTTCGATCCATTTACTAGGTATCGATCCTCCTTTTTAAATGCTTTCCCCTAACTAAAAGGTTTAATACGAGGCTCAAGTTCGTAAATTTTGGTAGAACCATGGCTATTATGTATTGTGTGGATGAAAGAATTGAACTGCGATTAGAATATGTTCTATGGCTGGATGATGTGGAGGAAAGAAGAAGTGGTCAGAGGCAAGCACATTAGGGAGTTGGTGAAAGATGTGCTGTTGTTCGGTATGGTTCTCTCATGACGAACAAGAATGGAGGGAAGAGTGGAGGAGGAGAAGGAATTGGCTAGAATGCCGAACAACACGGCACGGTATGGCTTGCTGAACGGCTCGGCCATGTCGTTCGGTATGGATGGGGGAAAAAGATAAAAATTGTTGTTAAGGGCGGAAAGTCGTGCGTTGGGGCTCGGCGTCACTTCGGTTCGGCATGATTCGCCACATGCCGAGCAGTGGAGTGGAAAAAACAAGAAGGAAGTAGGAATTGGATAGGATGCCGATCGGCATGGCTCGGCATTACTTATCGAAAGACTTGGCCATGCCGGTCGGGAGAGATGGAGGAAAATGGGACAAATAATGACAAGGGCAGAATGCCAGGCGATATGGCTCGGCACAAACATGGTTCGGCATTATTGGCCGCGTGCTGAACGGTGAAGATGAAGGGTTGGATGAGTGATACTTAGGCCGAACAGAATGGAGGCCAAGCGACATCTAGGCCGAACAACACTTAGGCCGAACGGCACTTAGGCCGAACAACACTTAGGCCGAACGGCACTTAGGCCGTGTGTTTCAAGTGTCGCTCGGCCTTGACTTTTTGATGAATAGATAACAACAGTCGAAACCATTCCAACTCGAACATAACGCTCGTCGAATTTACTTATTCACCATGCCTAATCACATGACAAAAAACAAGGACAAGGACATAAGCAACCCCGCATATCGAACTAATCTGGACCGAAAACTCCCTAGTTTTGATAATCAAAAGGCTGAACTTAAATCAATAAAAACGGATAACCGCCTTTAACATATAGTGCCAATGTCCGAGTCCAAAATCGAGAGCATCATACGGCAGGCTTTCGGAGACGGTCAGCGATGACGGTCTTCGAAGGCGACAGTTCGAAGTTCAACTTTATATCACCAAGTTTCTGTGATATTTAACTTCTCAGAACTTATATTTGAATGATCGCACTAGTTCACACACCACACGGGGGGAATATTTATATTGTTAAGTCTAACATCGATTATTTTTCAAGTATAGTTCAAACAAGTACTCCGCTAGATTCAATCCTTATTAGAGATATCTAGGAAATCTAGCTCCTCTACGATCTCAGACAGACATGGGCCATCCTCTCGACAAGAAGTAGTACATTTCAAATCCATCAACTTCCCCTGCTCATAACTTGGCTCCCGACGCTTTGGAGGCAGCAATTCTCTTGGACAACCCAATCGATTCACAGGCTTCGAAGATTAATGAAAGTACACTCTGTCCGATATGCTCTGTCCATAGAATCCCCTTCGACGACATGCTAGTTCCATCAATGCACGATCGTCCGCACTTGCCCCCAGTTGGATCCACAGCTTGTAATAAATTCATGTGTTGGGTTGGTAGTGTGCCACCGTTCAACTCGTTTCTTCGAGACGTGCTGCAGTATATCGACATTGCCCCGTCGCAACTGCACCCGAACAACCACGCATTCATCTACGACACTTGTATCCTCTTCATGATTGTCCTTTCCAGGCTTCCAACCCCAGGTGATATCAGATATATATATTGCATCAAGAAGCGGAGGGATAGCCCCTCTTTCATGTTTCTCGAGCTGCACAACAAATGTCAAATCTTAACTGGGGCATGGAGCAATTTTGCCCTGTATAAACAGGAATTGTTTTATGCGCGTTGCCCTTCTGGTTTCGCGAGGAGATGGGTGGGAGGAAGTAAGTCTTCTCTCTAGACTGATACTTATGCTTGGTCGATGCTGTACCTTTCCTAACTCTTTTCCATAACCACGTCCTGAGGGATCCGGATATTCTGAAGCCGTCGAGGCTATTCGAGCCATTCCCGTTGAAGAACGGGACATCAGAACTCTCACTTCAAATGAGTCACTTTCAAGGTTTGGGCTGTTGGCGGAAGGTCGCCGGATAAGCCTTCCTCAGGGCGTTACCATACCCAGGCCTACCACTGGAAAAGGGAAAAAGCAGGCCGAGTCTTTGATACATAAACGCCCCTGACACACTAGAAGAGGAGGAGATTAAGGAAACCGAAATCCCTGAAGTACAAGGCAAAACTGTTAGTCCACCTCGGGATCCAATAGTTGAAGTTCATGACATTGAAACACCATCTTCCCCTTCGAAGAGGAAGAAGAAACTAATTTATAAGCTGAGGAAGGAGAAATTGGGCGGAACTTCTAAAGTTATCCTTATTCCAACGGAGAAAGAAGCTTCCCCATAGCACTTGGAAAGTTCTCTAAAAGGTCTGTCGAACCTTACCATACCTGATGATCTGCTCAACTATGGTTTCGACGATCCCGAGGCCCTTAAGCACCACTCGCCCGCGAGAGGCGATTCCAAAGCTCAAGCCCAAAGTGAGGGAGAACAAACTCCTATTAGTAAAGAAACTGGTATGTCGTGGGGAAACACTAGGACACACACAAACACACGCACTTCACTTTGCACTTGAACTTTCCGCCATTACCTTACTTTTTACTAACTCGTCGTTACTTAAACTCTACGCAGGTGACATGGGGCGCACACATGGACTTGACCGCCTTCGTGGTTCATCGATTTTCCATCAATCAGGATGGGACTCAAGTTTCGGAAGACGCCAAGATAGGGATGACAACGGCAATAGGGATTATCATTCTCGAGATTCATCATCTCGAAAGAAATCTTATTATCAGCCCAAATACCATCATAATCCCCCTTCTCATTCGGGGCAAAGCAAAGATAAGCACGACAATAAGGGGTCGCAATCAGATGTCCCTCGCGATCAACACTCCGATTCTTCTACCACACGACAGCCCCGGGATTCTCACAAGAGAACTGAACTTTCAAAGCCATCTCCTCCTGTTCCCGCAACAGATCCAACAGTACCGGAGAGACTGAACGAGCTCAAGGATAAATTCCCAAAAATCTGCTTCGATGGCCTGAAATTTCTCTCGGCAATTCATCCTATTCCGGGATATGTCAAGCAGAGCGCTATTGCCTGCACCACTGATGTCTATGTTCAACATGACGCATTCGTTCATCTTGCTGAGAAAGTGTCAAAAGTCTCCATAGAGCGCCAGCATGAGATTGATTGCCTGAAGCTTGAGGCTATCCATGACAAAGACATTATCAAAGCTCAGTACGAAGAGCTTGTGTCTTACAAATCTCAACTTGAAGCCGCATAGTTGAGCGCCAAAGATACTACCGAAGCCGTAACTCGTTTGGAATCAACCCATAAAAAATAAATCGACGAGGGGTCTAACAGGGGCCTTAGCTTTGGAGAAAGACTCGGTGCAAAAAGAGAGGGATGCATTCAGCCTCCGAGTTAAAGAACTTGAGGAGCAACTCCGCAAAGAGCAAGAAGAGAAGACTGCCGCCCAAGAAGTGTCGCAATGGTATTGCGACGAGATCGTTGCTACGCGACTCCTAAGGGCGAAACTTGAGGATAAGCTTTCTAAAGTTGAGGCGCTAAAGAATGAAGCCCATAAAGAGGGCAAAAAAGATAGCGTCTACGAAGATCGACTCCCGTCTTGAGGCGGCTAAAGAAGAAGGTAGGAAAGAGGTCAAAAGCATGTTCGACCCGCTAATTGCAGAATTCAATGCCCACGTTCTCATGCACCAGGACTTAACTTTTCAGGGCGAGGGCTATCTCGAATCTTTAGCCGAGGCATGGGAGATCTAAATAGAAATCAGGAAGGTCGAACATGGTACCGAGGAGGTTGATGAAGGAGCTTTGATAAAAGAATTTCTTAAGGGAAACGAGCCTTCGGACCTGTCAGCGGCAAAAGCCCTTTACTGCAAAGACTCCCCCTCAACGAAAGGGAAAGAGGTTGTTGCCGGTCCATCCGAGATCGAGTCTCCAGCTCATGTGCCTACTCAGCCGGTCGGTTGGCCGATACTCGATCCCTTTGAGCAGCACATTGGTTATGACCCGAAGGACCCCGGCCTTGGCGTTCACATTTTGTCTCCTATTCCAGAGGGTGAGACCCCTCTGACGGCTGAGAGCTAGCCGGAACCTGGTAGATAACTCTTTTACCTGAACATTCCAAAAGTCGTCGTTTTTCACTAAGAGCTATCGTATTCTAATGCTTGTTTTTCACGATTTTGTACAGGCCGTTCTGATCTTGAGCCCACTCCGAGGAGCGATGCCGCCAAGGAGGTGAAGGAAAAGAAAAGTGAGGCCACTCACACAGGAGAGGCTCCCGGTCCAGATGCTTAGGTGATCGGAGCGCTCGATGAGGATAAATCCAAGACTTCGTCTCCCATCGATGGGAGTTATGAAGTTGAAATTACGGGCGCCTCTGAACACACATCTAAACTGAGCATGAAGGAGCGGCTTGAGAAGGAGAAAAAAGAGACGGTAGAGATCAAAGTCGAGCCTCATGCGGTGGACCTGGACGATCCTGTGAATAAGCCATTGAAGGTCCTCCTCCCAGGCGGATCCAAGCCCATAGAAGTTCCTCGTACTTCTTTAGTTGTCACTTCCCCATCAAAGAAAGTTATCAAGGGCAAGCGCACGGGAGAGGAGTCGTCTGGAAAAAGGTCGAAGAAGTTGAAGAAATAGTCTTTGCTCTCGTTCAAGGAGAGATAGTTTAGATTATGTAATTATTTTAGTTATCTTCGTAGTTCATGTAAATAAACTCTTGACTCCGAGCTTCAGAGGAGTTGTAGTAGAAACTTATTTTTGATGAATAAAACTTAGTTCTTTTGTCTTTCAGAAGACTTCCGTTGTTTGGTTTTCTGTATAATCGTGGTTGAAATCCAAGTTGTTGTGAATAACATAAACTTCTCGATTTGTCTTCATATAGCTCGAAAATTCTCTGGAATTGTTCATTTTTCATTCCACGCATTAAGCACTTAGAATATTTTTTAGTCCGGATGTCGGGGACTTGATAAATTCAAGTCATTTGTGCCCTAGTTCGCACTCAAGGAACTTGGAGATTTGAATCGCTTATACTCGAATCCTTACTCTGGGGACTTAAAGTACTCCAGTCCGCACTCAGGGAACTTGGGGATTTGAGTCGTTTGTACTTAAGTCCGCACTCTGGGGACTTAGAATACTCCAGTCCACACTCAGGGGACTTGGAGGTTTTAATCGTTTGTACTCGAGTCCGCACTCTTGGGACTTAGAGTACTCCAGTCCACACTCAGAGGATGTGGACCTTTTAATAGTTTATACTCGAGTCCGCACTCTGGGGACTTAGAGTACTCCAGTCCGCACTCAGGGGACGTGGAGGTCTTAATCATTTATACTCGAGTACTCACTCTAGGGACTTAGAGCACTCCAGTCCACACTCCGAGGACTTAGAGATTTTGAGTCGTTTATACTCTGGTCCGCACCCCGGAGACTCAGAGTACTCCAGTCCACACTCCGGTGACTTGGAGATTTTGAGACGTTTATACTCTGGTCCGCACTCCGGAGACTCAAAGTACTCCAGTCCGCACTTCGGGGACTTGGAGATTTTGAATCGTTTATACTCTGGTCCACACTCCGGGGACTCAGAGTACTCTAGTCCGCACTCTGGGAACTTGGAGATTTTGAGTCGTTTATACTCCGGTCCGCACTTCGGGGACCCAGTACTCCAGTCCTCCCTCCGAGGACTTAGAGATTTTGAGTGCTCGTGCGCGTTCGCACGTCAAGCAGAATAATGCATTTCTTAGTTATTTGTCACAGCGTTATCATACATAGAAACATCGACAATTCATAGAGAAAATGGCTTCAAGCCTTTATTAATGCAAAACAAGCTAAATTGCCTTTTTACATGCCATAAACTAGGTATAAAAACTTGCGGGAAATAAATGTAACTAAAATATGAAAGAAATGAACTAAGTGTAATAATGCCGCAAATGCTCGCTATTCCATGCTCAAGGGAGTGTCGCGCCATCAACGGTCGCTAGCTATAAAGTTCCTTATCCAAGCTGCCGTTCAATGACGTATGGACCTTCCCATGCGAGGCTTATATGTGATGGAATTGGAAAAACTCGTTTCAAAACAAGATCACCCACACCAAAGATTCTCGGTCGTACTTTTCCATTATAATATCGAGCGACTCGGTGCCTGTATGCGGCCGCTCTTAAGTTAGCTTCTTCGCGCTTTTCGTCAACGAAGTCCAATGATTCCAGCAAAAGATCTTGATTCGACTTAGGGTCATAATAAGTTACCCGATGCGATGGAACTTCAAGTTCCATGGGTATGACAACTTCAATGCCATATGCCAATGCGAATGGAGTGTGGCTGGTCGCGGACTTGTGAGTGGTTCTGTAAGCCCAAAGCGTTGTTGGAAGCTCATCCAACCATTTGCCTCTAGCTTTTTCCAAACGCTTTTTCAATATGGGTTTGATAATTTTGTTTACGGCTTCCACTTGTCCATTGGCTTTCGGGTGAGCAACTGCTGCAAACTTTTTCTCAATACCATATTTTTGGCAAAATTCCTTAAACTCTTTGCTTTCAAACTAAGTTCCGTTGTCTGTAATGATGGTTCGTGGAAGGCCAAAACGGCATATAATATTTCATACAACGAAATTAATGACCTTTTTGGTGGTGGTAGTGGCCAAAGGTCCTACTTTTGCCCACTTGGTAAAGTAATCAACCGCAACTATCGCGTATTTTGCGCCACCTTTGGATAGGGGTAAGGAACCGACAATATCGATCCCCCACATTGCGATTGGCTAGGGACTAACCATTTGTGTGAGTTCCGTCGACGGAGCTCTTGGGATTTTCGCATATTTCTAACATTTGTCACATCTTCTCACATAGTCTGCGGCATCCCGATTTACAGTTGGCCAATAGTATCCATAGCGGAGGATATTCTTTGCTAACATCTGCCCTCCGGTATGGTCGCCACATTCACCTTCATGAACTTCCTTCAGGACTCGTTTTATCTCATCATGGGGAATACACCGGAGTAAGGGGGTCAAGAATCCCCTTTGATACATTACCTCATCTTGCATTACATAACGCGAAGCCTTACGAATAACTTGTCATCTTTCACTCCTTCTTTCGGACACGACCCCGTGTAATAAGTACTGCTTGAAGGGGGTCATCCATGAATCCTTTTCGATTTCTGTTTCAAACGTGAAATCTACCTCCATCATACTTATGCTCGGAACATGTAAGGTTTCAACGGGAAACAATCCCATCTGTTGTGCATTGCCAGTGCTTGCAAATTTTGCCAATGAATCGGCTGCTCTGTTTTGCTCACGCGGGACATGTGAAATATCATAATACTCGAGATTCGCTAGCAGCTCCTGAACTCAGACCAAATACGGGGCAAGTCTCTGCCCCCTTGCTTGGTAGTCTCCCCGCACTTGATACACCACCAGTTGTGAGTCGCAAAAGATTTCAACCGATCCTACTCCTAGTTCTTTGATGAGTCTTAAGCCGGCAATCAATGCTTCATACTCGGCTTCGTTATTCATTGTTGTGAATTCGAGCTTTAAAGCGTTGCAAAATGATCGGTACTCAGGAGTTACAAGAACTATTCCAACCCTCGAACAACGGTCATTAGATGCCCCATCGGTGTTCATCTTCCATCGAACACAAGGTATGACATTGTGGCCGTTTGATTCGTCTGCATGGTGAATTCAGCGACGAAATCTGCTAGTGCTTGCCCCTATATGGCCCTTCGCGGTAGGTAGGTAATATCGAACTGACTCAACTTGATATTTCATTTTAACATCCTTCCAGAAGTCTCCGGTCGTTGGAGTACCTGTCGCAAGGGTTGATCGGTGTAAACACTGATCGCGTATGCCTGGAAGTATGGGCGAAGCTTGCGTGATGCAATCACCAAGCAATAAGCTAGTTTCTCAATCCTGGGATAATTTCTTTCTGCCCCCGTCAAACGTTTACTGACATAATATACTGGCTTTTGAACTCGGTCCTCCTCACGAACCAGAGCCGTACTGATAACATATTGGGATACTGCCAAGTATACATACAGCATTTCATGGTCAATCGGTGTTGACAGCATCGGGGGACTTTCTATATGTCTAACTAGAGCTCGGAATGCTTCTTCGCAGTCAGATGTCCACTTGAAATTCCTCTTTCCCTTCTTTATCACATCAAAGAAAGGAATGCATTTATCCGTGGCTCTGGATATGAATCGACTCAGTGCGGCCACCTCTCCGTTCAAGCTTTGTACTTGCTTTATAGTTTTGTGCACCTCTATGTCCCGAATAGCCTGAATTTTTTCCGGCTTAGCTTCAATTCCACGTGCGTTCATAATGAAATCCAAGAACTTCCCTGACGCAACGCCAAAAGAACACTTTAATGGGTTGATCTTCATCTTGTAATACCTGAGTATATCAAACATCTCTGCTAAGTCTCAAATGTGGTCGTTTGACTGCCGTGACTTCACGAGCATGTCATCCACATAGACTTCCATCGTTCTACCAATCTGGTCTTTAAACATTCGATTCACCACACGTTGATAAGTTGCTCCCGCATTTTTCAATCCAAAAGGCATTACTACATAGCAATATAACCCCACATCTGTGACAAAGCTGGTGTGTTCTTGGTCTGGAATGTGCATCGGGATCTGATTATATCCCGAATATGCATCCATAAATGACAATAATTCGTGTCCGGCGGTAGAGTCGACGAGCTGGTCGATTCTTGATAAAGGGAAACTATCCTTCGGGCATGCTTTATTCAGATCGGAGTAATCAACACAAGTTCTCCACTTCCCATTCGCTTTTCTCACCAGCACAGGGTTAGATACCCATTCGGGGTAGAGGGCGTCGCGGACGAACCCATTGGCTTTGAGTTTGTCCACCTCCTCTTTGAGGGTAGCGGACCCCTCCGGGTCCATGCCTCTCCTTTTCTATTTCATAGGAACGTACTTTGGGTCTATGTTCAACATATGACTCGCAATAGTGGAAGAAATCCCGCACATATCAGAGTGTGCCCAAGCGAAAACATCCAGATTCGCTCGGAGGAAATCAGTGGGGTCCTCTGCCACTGCAGGGTCGAGTTGTGATCCAATCTTAAGGACTTGTGATAGGTCATCCCGACTGACTGGAATGTCGATCGTCAGCTCAGCCGGTGCTACATTCGTTTCCCTAGGTTCCCCATCATCATCTCTCGGATCTATGTCTCTAAGGATCCGAGAATGTTGCCCGAGCCAGGGCTCGGGCACTACTTGTCAATCATCAGTATTTAGGATGCGGACGGTGCTGTCCGCAACCTTCCCTTTTTCTCTCCCTGAGCTTCTCTCAGCTCTGCCACATAACATGCACAACCGGTCGCCTAATTTCCATGTACTACTCCAACTCCCTTGTCAGTCGAAAATTTCAATGTTAAACACTAGGGGGCCAAGGCTGCCCTAAACTCAGCCAGGACTGGACGACCCAGAAATGCATTGTATGGAGAGTCAACATCCATCACTATGAACGGTAGGACTCGCACTCTCCTGCACTCACCTTCCCCCAGTTCAACTGGTAACTCAATATACCTCATTGCGACGGTTGCAGCACCATTAAAGCCGTGGATACGGGCTTTGCATGGTTTCAAATCTTTTGTCTCCATCTTCATTTGGTCATAAGCCTTCTTGAAGATGATGTTGACAAAACTTTCACAATCAATCAAA
This sequence comes from Allium cepa, assembly GCA_030765085.1. Taxonomy (NCBI): domain Eukaryota; kingdom Viridiplantae; phylum Streptophyta; class Magnoliopsida; order Asparagales; family Amaryllidaceae; genus Allium; species Allium cepa. The sequence continues at coordinate 105,812,740 of CM060941.1, read as the reverse complement.
ATTCTTTTTACGTAAGCTGGCCCGATCGTTACAGATATAATCATCGGGTCGATAGTAGGAGCCTCCACCTTGTCTGCATCTCGACTCCTAAACACTATATCGTCTGTCATCATGCGTTGTTGTGTTGCGGGAGTTCCATCTTCCACATTCGAACAACATTCATAATTCGCATGCCTCAAAGAGGTAGCATATCGTTCCATATCCTGCCAATTTTGTATGCAGGATGAGGTCCTTCGACTATAGTGTTTATGATCAACCTACCTACAGTCCGGGTAGGTTCCACTGGGTGACGTGGAGCCGGCCCGCGCTCGGGGTCCTACGTTCCTTGCCTACCCTCTGGTGGGTTCTTAACAAACTCCTGTAGCCTTTTCTGCCCGATTAACCTTTCTATGGCGTCATGTGCCTATGTGTCTCATGGAAGCGACAATACTTCCCTGTCTGTTTCTGTTCTTCAGTGGACTCCTTTGGGCGCAGCTTTCTGTACTCAAAGGTGTTACAGGTAGATAGATAAATGTTTTCAAGAGAAGTATTCAGCGGGGTGTGTTCATTGTAGGTCGAAATCCTTGGCTTCCATTTCCCTGCTTCTCTTTTATTTCTGAGATTTCCACCTCCGGATCCTTTAGACTGCCCAGGCTTGTTTTGGACGTTGACTTGAACTTTTCCCGAATTATCACCGGACTGCTTCACGACGATGTTACTTTTCATAGTCTCCTGAACAGGCCCTGGTTCCTTGTCTCGTCTCGTCCATCGAGCTTCCTCCCTCCGTATGAACTGGCGAGCTTTGGAATAGAATCGTTCCAATGTAGTTAGGGACTTTTCCGCCAACCAATCTCCAAACTCCGAGTTTGGATCTACACCTCGCATTACTGCCATAAAAATTGCGTGGTCGTTAGTGTTGCTACTTCAGTGGTGGCAACATGAAACCTCTGTAAGTATGCTTTCAAAGACTCTCCCGGAGCCTGGATTACGCTTGATAAGGACATTACGTCCTTTGGACGAGTAGCATGTATCCTGAATTATTCAACAAATTTCACCGCCAACTCGTCGAAGCTGGATATAGATCATAGAGAAAGTCGAGTAAACAATATTGTGGCAATTCCGGACAAAGTTATTGGGAAGCACCTACACTTAGTCATGTCATTCGCCCTTGCCGAATCCATCATCCATTCGTACCTCATCACATGTTGCCTAAGGTCAGTCTTCCCTTCGTAGGCTGGGATAGTCGGCATACTGAATTTCTTAGGGTACTCAGCCTGTAGAATAATGTCTGTAAAGGGATTATGACTCCTGGACACTCCCCAGTCTTCGTTGGTCGGACCTTGGTTTTCTCTCATTAACTGCCCGACCATGGCTGATAAATCTGGAGTTTGTATGGAGGATGGAAGGTTGGGTTCCGTTCCACGGGACCGTGCGGATTGATGTCCCGCCTGCTGGCGGTCGGTCAAACGTGCGTCCTGAAGGCCGGATTGATTTTGGTCTTGGTGAGCCGGGCGTCCAGTCTCATTGCATGCCTGATCCCTCGTGGATTGATCGGTGGCACCTGCCTATGCAGCTTCTGTCTTGTGGCGTCTACGCCTAGGAGGTTCATCAGTTGAGGTCGAGCTATCAGAGGAAGAATAAGGAGCGGGACTACTTCTGGCATTCTGATGCTGCTGCTGGGCAAGCTGAGTCATGAGATTAGTGTTGGCTTGAATCTGCTCAGCAATTTGCCTTCTACTTTCCCTGAGTTCTCTTATCAAGTCGTTGAACTCTGTTCGGGAAATGACCTCTGCTTGGTTCTGGGTGGAGGTTCCTGCACCTTGAATTGCTTGTTGGTTCCTAGGTCCTATCTGTTGTACACTAGCGGTTTCATTGACATCTGCGTTGTGAGAGGCCGATCTAGTTCGTGGTCCCCCCATGGTAGAGTTGTCGGTTGACTCTGAGTAGAATCAACAGATGTCTTGTGAATGATTTGGATCTCATTCGGGGGATTTTTCAATCCAGTAGATACAAAGTAGATCCTATCGCCCTGAGAAGTCGGTTCTCAGTGAAAGCACCAAAATGTTAGCAGCAGAACTGGTCACTAACACCCTTAAGAGAGAATATGTAGAGAGATTAATGAAGAAAGTAAAGTTAAACAGAGAACAATACGCAAATTTAAATGCAGAAAATATGAACACCAGATTTATAGTGGTTCGGCGTAATTGCCTACGTCCACTATGAGGTTATCTTTATTGCTTTTCTTGATAATCGATTACAGATACAATCCGTGTACCAATTACTTGTATACAACTGTTAAGCAAAAAAGATAAGTCTTGAATGAGTATTGAATGCGGCAGAGTCTCCCCGGTGTTCACGAAAAAAGGTCCCTTTCACTGTGCCTCTACCTCTCTATTTATAGACGAAGATGGGTTGGACTTCTCTGGTTGGCCTAGCAATAAGATACCTCGGCCCAAAACAAGTAACTCCTGTGTGTCGATCCATTAATACCGAATGGCATATGCCAAACGTCCTTAGATGCTGAACGAGGTTTGGACGCTGAACATCCCTGGATGCCGAATGGGCTATATGCCGAACGGGGTTGAGTGCCGAGCGAGTTCTGGATGCCGAGCAGTGTAGAATGCCAAACGACTCTGCCATGCCAAATGACCCTCAATGTCGAACGACCAAAGATGCCGAACAGTGTGGAATGCCGAACGACTCTGCCATGCCGAATGACCATAGATGCCGAACAGCCCTTAATGCCGAACGATATACAATACCGAACGGATCTTAATGCCAAAAGACTCTTAATGCCGAACACTCTAGCTATGCCGAATGCTCAGGATGCCGAACGATATGTAAATGCCGAGTGCCTGGTTGCCTGGTCAAATGTCTAGGTAACAAATCTTATCTCTAATGCTTGATCTTTAGACATCTCATGCTACTTTTTGCAATTTAGCCATCACCGCAAATTGTAAATTTGCAAACTTCAACCACTGTACTAAAAGAAATTAAATGCCCAAATTCCGCCTTTTCGCTTTCCTTTCCAATCTTACATTAGTTCCCCTTCATTTTCCCTAAATCCTAACCGTACAATTTAATTCCCATGGAGGCAAATATATATGTTGTAGAAATGAAAAATGCTTGCCCTCCTTCTCACTGTATATGTATTATAAATCTATCATTTTCCCTTTTCCATCTTCCTATGCTAATTGTTAATCTATCCCTTTTAGATTTTGCAATCATTAACTCCTCTTACTTATTCTCTTCAATCATTTGTTGTCTCTTGCTAAATTGTTTTCAATTCATACAAATTAAATTTGATTTTGATGACTTCATTAAGTTGATGATCTATTCTACTCCTCGCCTGCGTTGTAGGAATGAATTATTGATATTGGATTTTGATGAATTTAATGTTGATTAAATACACACAGTTTTGTTTGGTTGGGGTGTATTTGATCTACATGCCAGTATGTTTTTATATAACTGGTTGTTCAGTTTACTTTGAGTAATTTATCCTTTTCACACCTTTATAGAAAAGAGGAAGATGCCTTGTATGTGTATATTATGTACTAAATTTATGGTCAATTTTAATTATCATTATGTATTGAATTTATGGTAAATTTTACTTATCATCCAAAATATGAAATTTAACCAGTGGTGTATTTTTTGATGGTATTGAATTTAATCGACGATGTTATAGATTTTTCAATGAGAATATGAGTTCCATTCAAAAGTAGACATAAACTACCACTTTTATAAACTTTGGTTTGGGATTTGAAATTATAGAAAATTATTGAAAATGTCTTTTTTGTAATAGTTCTTTCTTTTTTAGTATTAGAAAAATCATGTAAGGAATAAATGTTGTACTATTCAAATTTACTATTATTCATTCTCAATAAATTGAAACATAAATAGGAACATGTATTCCATTAAAATACAATCCTTGATATAGTTAAAAGCGTCTTTCAATTATCAAAATAGTGAAAATGTATTTCTGTAGTAGTTCTTTCTTTTCAATGGTAAAAAATTATATAAGGAACCAATGTTGCAATGTTCAAATTGAATATTGTTCATTCTCATTAAATTATAACATAAACAAGGCATATTTTCATATTGAAAAAGAAATGTCACTAATTTTTTATTGGATTATATAATTTATTGATAGATCTTCTTTGCGAGAGAAATTTTACATATTTGGAGTTGCATAATTTTATTCACAAGGATATGTGAAATGTAGGTATATTGTCAATATTATGTTCTACATTTAATGTGTTTCTCGAATTTGAAATGATGATTACACTGATTATCATAATGTTCTTTTGATTAAAAGAGCATAATGAATTTTTTTTAGATTTTATAGTTTATAGGTTTTCAACTTCGTATTGTGTTAATTTTTATGCCTTTTTGATTTCGAAATCGCTTTTTTCATATTTTTAGAGTAAGTTTAGATGTTGAATATTGAGTTTTGATCCTTTTTTAGTCTATCTCTTATTTTAGCTTCTTTACTATCTTATAATTTTAACTTTAGTTTTATTACTTTTACTCCATTAATACATATATATACGTATATAAATTTCATTTATATACGTATATTTGTATTATTTGTATATTTTTTGTATAGTTTCATCTACAGATACAATTTTAGGTTGAAATTGGTGCTAGATTGCTATTTGTAGGTTTTCAGGGTTGCTGTTGCCAGGATTGCAGTGAGGCGTTCATTCTAGATCTTCCGTGTTGGCAATGAGGCATTCTTTCTGGATCATCCACGGTTGCAGCGAGGCATTCTTTCTCTGTTGGAGCTGCTTGTTGATCTCTTTTGTGCATTTGGTCGCACCATTAATCATCCGCATATGTAGTGAGGCCTTGTTTTAGATTCATCCGCGTTTGCAGTGAGACGTACATTCTCTGGTGGAGCTGCTTGTAGACCTCTTTTGTTGATCTTGTTTGGGTACTTCTAACACTTCATTATCGGATGGTGGCCTTGCCAGAGTTTGATATTGAGGTGTAATGGGCAGTGGCCTTGTTAGAGCTCATTCAAGAAGTTACCTAAGGTTTTTTCCTTGTTTTTTTCTGTATTTTGATTTGTCACCTACCAAGCATGTTGGAAACTCCTTTGTTATTGGTGTTATATATATGTACAAGTGTGCTCTCCTCTATTTTAGAGGAGCACACATCTATACTATAATATTATTAGTCAGTTGGATTTCAAGAGCACACAGGCCTCCTTCATATTTTGAGAAATGAATAGTCACGTTTTTAATTTCTTTCTATTTCAAACTTTGAAATGTGATAAATTTTTCAACACTAATTGGATTTAAGAATCGATTTCACTATTAAATCTCAAATTTAATACGCTTTCCAATGATATCCATTATTGATAGCTAAAAATAAAAAATTTAAAATTATAGTTTTTCGGATTATTCATATTATTAAAGTTATTAAATCTGTTTGACTTTATTTCTTTTAACTAATCTATGTCATTGATTGTCTTGAAAATTTCCAGCCTCTGATTCTACTTTCACAAATTGCAGTCAAGTCTGGTGAAATCCAACATTACCAAAATACAGCAACAATGTTAGATGGAATTAGAAATGGAACCAGAAAGCTTAAAAGAAATACAATTATATGCTTCTTATTATATTGAATTTGCTTTGACTGTAAAAGAAATACAATGATATTCTTCACATTAAAATAAATATTATTGAATAATGGTTGTTAGTTCCAACACTTCAGACATAAAATATGTATGCTTTAGATTTAGCATGTTTTTCATAAGAATCATTCAAAACAGAAATAAATCTCTTTATCCTCTAATCTTATCATTCTACAATAATATGATGCTGCATAATGTGTTCCTACACATAGTCAGTTATGGGATCATCATCAACACTTGCGTTCTCATGAATCATGTCAACATTGCTATTGGCATTTTTGGATCAATGGTCAAGTGTAAACTAAATGTTGCTATCTGCACTGCTCTTATAAATAGTTATTACTGAAGCAGCAAATGGAATCAACGACATCAAGTATTAAAGGAAATGATTGATAAAGGTATCTCACCAAACGAAGTTACATATAATACAGCTGATGCACATAATAAATTTATATGTGTATAATTTATATGTGTATTGTGTGAAAATTTTATCTTCGAAATCATTTTTGCTCGATATTTTGCAATTGTTTATCAAGCATCGGTACTATCTGCATTATTGTTTTCAAAGATTTATACACAAGTTTTAGACAAAATGCAAACTTATTTGAAAATTGATAAAAGAGATCACTATTTCTTAATCAACGAACCATATAAATCATTTAAACATATTATGATGATAGAAGGTTGAGTGCGGTCCGTATGCGAAGCACGGGTTCGCACTAGTTTCTCTCAAAAAAAAGAATTAAGCTGCTATATATATAGGATATTACACAATTTCTATGTCTATGAACATCACTTATATTTTTCTTAGTAAAATTTACTACATTGTTTATCACATTATCCATGATATTTTTAGTTAGAACATATGTGTCACGGTTCTTTTATTCAAACTTGCATCCACTTTTCTTTCTTTGTAAAATAAATACAAAATATTCCACATCAATTATTTTGATAATCGGTATCAAAATATAATTTGTGTTCCCATATTTTGTTTGTCTATTTTTGCCTAAATATAATAGTAATATCTCTTATTGAAATAGTTTAATATCATATGTGATATTTACTTAAACGTCGAGTTTTATACCTTTTTTAAACTATACATCGAACATTTTAATGAGGTAGACTTGTCGTTCATGTAGAAATCTATTCAACTATATATAAAAGAAAATAAAAGATTTTTCGTATTCTTATTTCTCATTCAATTTGAACCCAAATACTTATCACTCATGATGAGTAAATAATTTGCAACTGCCCCCTCCAACTATTTTCCCATCATAATTCATGTATCCATTGTATTCATTGTTATTTATTGTTTTGTCTCTTAGCATTCTTCTGCTCTTAATTTATTCATAATTAAGAAAACATATTTTTGATAGTTTCACTTTCTTTTTCTGTAACTTTCCATTAATTTGCAAATTCATCTTCCTATAACCCTATCTCCATTTCTCTTTAACTCAATCTTCTAATGTGTTTTTCAATTTTGTCAACATTTCTAATTTCTATTTCTCTCTTCATTTTCATGAACTATATTTCTTTTAAATCATTTAAGGAAACACCTTTTATTTTGTAAGAAACTGTTGAATTAGAACCATCTAGATCTGGAATCTAGCAAATCTGGATGTTTTTTATTTGGTAACTTTCTTTTCATCTTTTTCATAGTAGTTTAAAACTGTTTATTGATTACTTTCATTTCATCATTTTCAAAGTAGTTAAAAGTTGTTAATTTTCTTCATTTCAAAGTTGTTTTCCTAGGAACAATTTTGCATCTGATCTCCATGCTTTGGTTCTTTTCACCATATCAATAGGTAAGTTTTTATTTTTAGACTGTTATATTATAGTTTTAATCTTTATTCTGTATAAAATTTCCAGATTTTTCATCATTTTAACTACTTCAGATCGGGTCTGCAATTAAACTATTGTATGTTCTCATTTTTAAACCTTTTTCCAACTTTTTCAATATTTTTGTGTTCATGTTTGGTGATGCGTGCTTGTCTCCTAGGTTTTATTTACAATTTATTCTATTATTGTAAAAATGTTTCATGTTACCAAAAAACACCTTCTATTTCATAAGAAACTGTTGAATTAGAACTATATGGATCTAGAATCTAGGTGTTTTCATTTTGTAGGAAACCATCATCGAAGAAGACGAATCTTGATGTTTTTTATTTGGTAACTTTCTTTTTATCTTTTTCTTAGTAATTTAAGGGTTTTTGTTGATTACTTTCTTTTCATAATTTTCAAATTAGTTAAAAGTTGTTGATTTTTTTCATTTCTGAAGTTGTTTTCATAGGAACGTTTTTGCATCTGATCCCCATGCTTTGGTTCTTTTCACAAGATCAATAGGTAAGTTTTCATTTTTAGACTGTTATATTTTAGAGGTTTTAGGCTTAAGGAAAAAGTTTGGGAAAAATTTAGTTTCAGGGACAAGAAGTTTGCTTTTTAGGCTGAAGGACACTTTTTAGTGTAAATCACAGAATGATAGTTGTAACTATCATTTTCAGTTTACACTAAAAAGTGTCCTTCAGACTAAAAAATAAACTTGTTGTCCCCGAGACTAAATTTTTTTTGTAAATTCTTCCTTGTGCCTATTTACCTGTATATTTTATATCCAGATTTTTCATAATCTTATCTGCTCAAGATCAGGTCTACAATTAAACTACTATATGTTCTCATTTAAACATTTTTCCAACATATTCAATATTTTTGTGTTCATGTTTGGTGATGCGTGGTTGTCTCCTGGATTTTATTTACAATTTATTCTATTATTGTAAAAGTATTTCATGTTACCTATAAAAAATTATACCTAATTATGAGTATCATAATCATAAAAGTAAAACAAAAATTCATAATAATGACATTTTAGGCGTGTTTAAAATATTTTATTTCTTGTATGTCCGTGATTGTGTCAATATTATCAATTTCAAACCACTCTATGTTGTCATTTTCAAACATTTTTCCAATTATCTATCCTCATTTACAACTATCTAGCGAGTCTACACGTTTTTTATTTGGCAACTTTCTTTTCATCTTTTTTATAGTAGTTTAAAGTTGTTTGTTGATTACTTTCATTTCATCATTTTCAGAGTAGTTAAAAGTTGTTGATTTTCTTCATTTTCGAAGTTGTTTCTTAGGAACGATTTTGCATTCGATCCCTTTGCTTTGGTTCTTTTCACCAAATCAACAGATAAGTTTTTATTTTTAAACTGTTATATTATAGTTTTAATCTTTATTTTGTATAAAGTTTCCAGATTTGCTATAATCTTATATGCTTCAGATCAGGTCTACAATTAAAATACTGTATGTTCTCATTTTTAAACTTTTTTAAACTTTTTCAATATTTTTGTGTGCATGTTTAGTGATGCGTGGTTGTCTCCTGGATTTTATTTACAATTTCTTCTATTATTGTAAAAGCGTTTCATGTTACCTAAAAACATATATACCTAATCACGAGTATCATAATCAGAAAAGTAAAACAAAATTCACAATAATGACATTTTAGGTGTGTTCTAAATATTTTGTTTCTTCTATGTCCATGATTGTGTCGATATTATCAATTTCATATCACTCTATATTGCCATTTTCAAAACATTTTCCAACTATCTATCCTTATTTACAACTTTACTACCTTTGTACCTTTATGTATTATTATGAAATTTTTATTCATTCTTTTTTATTACCTTAACAATAGTATTTATTCTAACAGTAAAGTAATCAAGTATATTGTGTTCTACACAATCAAATTTATGAATTTTGTGTTTGATTTCTTTATGCTCAGATTCTTTGTTCTCCAATAATGACATCTTAAGTATGTTTTAAATAATTTTTTTCTTCTATGTTCATGATTATGCCAATATCATCAATTTGATTATCTAATGTAAAATATTTATTGAAGAAGTATCTAATGTTAGTTAAAGTGGTGTGACCATTATGCATAAGTTGCTTATTAAAAATATGCACATAAATGGATTGTCCATATATTTATAGCAGTAGATCCCTTACTATCTATCATCATTTAAAATTTTATTTCCTTTTCAGTCTTATATGTTATTATGAAATTTTTATTCATATTTTTTTGTTGCCCTAACAATACAATCTCTTCTAATAGTAAACTAATCAAGTATATTGTGTTTTACACAAATCAAATTTATGATATTTGTATTTGATTTCTTTGTGCTTGGTTTCTTTGTTCTCCTAACAAAACAGTGTGTCATATCTTTGTTATGGTCGTTCCAGACCTTTGGTTGTTTGCCTCATCTACTCAATTGTTTGTTTTTAGATATGTTGTCCTCAACGATAGTGTATTGCCTAATGCAATCATAGCCATCATTTGTAATTCAAATGCAATCACCTATTTTCTTTGTTTGCAACATAAACTTTGGTTTGAGTTCTCATATCAAAGGCAGTATATTTTTATTTACCATGGCTTTTTATGCCCATTCAATTTCACTATTTCACTAAACCTTACACTACTTCACCAATTGTGTTCTTAAAATAGAATTCCTTGCTTTAATTAAATAAATCAAATAATAATCACTATTGTTATGGTATGTTATTTTTGTCTTCCTAATAAATGTAGCAAAGATAAAGGAAACAAAAATTTTAGATGCATTAATCCATATTATCCTATATTTTTTTCACATTATAACAAAAAAATTAGTTACTATCAGTAACATTGACTAGGAAGACAAAAAATTTGACTACTTCATTCAGAAATACTTATATTACTTTCTTAAAACTTCTCTACATGAATTATATGATCTACTCCTACCTTGTTACTTCATTTCTTTCCAAAATTGAAAGAGCAATTTTTTTGTAAGTATCCGTATTCTAACGAACTATTTTCATATCAAATCCATGTCTTCTTTATAAATATAACATTTTCCTACTTTTTTACTGTATCGAGCTATAAATTTGACAACAATATTTCACTTCTGTAATTCAAAACATAAATTTTGATTAGTTTTCTTTTCATTGAAATTATTTTACTACTTACTGCAACTTATTTTGCATATTCATTTTCATTGTTTTCTACCTTTTCTATCGTTTAACGATACTTTACCAATCATGATCTTAGAATTATTTTTTATTCCCACTAAGATGATTTTATTATGAAGAATATGTGGAAGATGTATCCTACTTTGAATTTCTTACTTCATATATATTACTGGAAGTTATAGCATGTTACCCTGTGGCTTCCTAAGGTGTTAGCAAAATATAACAAGTAAAAAATTTGATGTACTATTGTTGTCTTTCAGCTAAACTATGCATATTGTTGTCTTTCAGCTAACTATGCATTATTATTTTTCTTGGATTGCTAAAGGACAGTAACTATATTTGAATAGCAAAGCACAAGATTATACAACTAAAATTATACTGATAATTTTTCTACTTTTTTTTATAGTCGAATATATGTTGTACATTTTTTTATAATTTGTACTTTGTTTACAAACTGTCAATGTATGTTGATTGGAAGAAATTGATTGCTACAAGGTTAACAAAGTTGCTTACATAGGTTTTTCCATTTACGTAGTATATTAGGAGGTTTATTTAGTTTTACCCTATCAGTTCATCAAAGTTGCTTACATTCTGTCGTTATTATGAAACAATTTTGCTTTCCTCTTTTCCATTTGCTACAACAAATTTAAAATATCGTTAAGTTATGATTATCATGGTAAGTATAGTAAGGATTAGATACAAATATTATTGTATAACACTTCATGGGTGAATTTATGTTTGGTTGTGTAGTGTATGTTACACCGTGGAAACAATGAAGCTTTGTTGTCTCAATCATTATAAGTCAATGGATTTATTTAGATTTCAAGCATTAATTATATTTGTTATTTGGGATTTTGAACTTGAATGCATGATAAGAATCAATTTAATGTCTGTTTCAAAAAAAGAGTGAAACTATGTATTAGTATCTAAGTTATCCAATTAACTTTGAATTTTTTAACTAATACATTAATTTTCATCTTCAATCTACGTCGTACATTCTAACCACTAAGTGATGGTCCTATGTTTCAATGAAGTTAGTTTAAGCTGCCATAAGTTCATTTCAATCATCAAATGACTTTGATAAAATGAGTGAGTATATATTAATGCCTTAGAGAATTATATTTTTGTGTTCATATCATTTTCGGTAGTAAGAAAGGTTGATAAATAAATTTAATGCATTGAGTACGTTATTTATTTTCTATATAAAAAGGTAAGGAAAAAGAATATTGATTGAAATTTTAAAAAGTCTACTAAGAAATGAGTTGAATTAAAAGGTCAAGTTAACTGTCATTTAAAATAATTTTCTTATTTATAGAAACAAATATTCGATGGTAACAATAGATAAATATAGTTATAATTCGTAAGCTTATTTTTTCTCAATTTTGAAGTTTAAAATTCTACTTGACTTACACTTTCTCAATAAGGGTCATCTTTTGCACATTGATCTGCTTTTCATATGCTAATTAATATGGAGCTTGCTATCTTAACCAAATTGTGTAACATTGTTGATGTTCTCTAATAGAAAGCTTATCATTATGGTGAACATATGAACATTCAATCCATTTGGGTTTAGCCACGAGGACATGGAAGGATGACAACCACTATCAGCATACGCTGCTTGGTCAATGATGCTACACTTTTATCTAAACACTAAGTTTTCTTCTTCACTTTTTTATGTGTATCGAACCAAACAATCCTTATGCTTATCTATTGTAATGCTGTAAACATTTGCTTTTATGGACTTAATTTAGTCTCGCTTGACTTCTTTGTTCCGCATAATTTGATATTCATGTATTTGATAAGATTTAGATAACACCATTTCATTTTTCTTTTAGATAATATATATTTCATTTAATGTAATTTGTTTTTGATGCTAATATATTTGTCACAAGTTAGTATTTCCTTCATTGAAAATATTAGGTCATCTATTTTATTTTATTTTCTGTTGCTCGGCTAGCTACTATGCTTTTAGATGAGTTTGATGACCAATAGTGCAATTTATTATTTAGGTGTTAAAGAAATGCACTATCATATATCCTTCTTATTTTGAAAGCGCGTTGGACGTGCATCAAAATTGTTTACATATGAGCCATCATGAACCATTCCATGCAACAGTTATTTTTTAAAGGTAGCTCCAACATTTGTGCTGAACCATTTGGGTTAATTGACCTGTTAACACATGATAGCTCAAGAGTACAAGTGTTACATATGTATCAGCTTGCTATATATCCCTTTGTGATGTATGGCCTATGTTGTTATAATTGTTTCTATTTGATAATAAGGTGGATAATACATTAGATTAGTTTTCTAATGTGCCCATTGAATCAAAACATATATTGTGCATGGCATTTTATTGTCCGACATTTAACAGTTGCATTTTTTTTTTCCATATTACTCTAATTTGAACATGATTTACAAATATGGTTTTAACGATAACGTACTGTTGTATTTTCAAAGCTTTACATTCAACGTCATGTGCGTAGCACAGATTCACACTTGTTTTAATGAATTAGAATATATATGTCAATGGTTCTTTTATTTAAACTTGCATCCAATTTCTTTCTTTGGAAAATAAATACAAAATATTCTGCATCGATTATTTTGATAACAGTATCAAAAAATAATTTATTTTCCCATATATATCTATTGTTGTCTAAATATAATAATAATATCTCTAATTGAAATAATTTAATGTTGTTTGAGATATTCACTTAAACATCGAGTTTTATGTCTTTTTTAAGCTGTACGGTGGACGTTTCAATAAGGCATACTTACCATTCATGTAGAAATTTTGGGAATTTGATAAATGAAGTTATATTAACATTGAATTCAGATTGATTATATTCTCCAACAAATTGAGAAGCTAAGGGAACTCACATCATTTAATTGTATATAAATGAATAAATGAATTTGCATAGAAGGAATAATTAGTGTGACCAATATTTATTATCATAAGAGTAATATCCTAATTCATCGTATTTGAATTATATATAGTTTACTAACTAACTTTAGATGGGTTGATCTAATTCCAATCAATTTTATTATAGTTTTTGAATTACACATGTATGTACTATAGTAAACAAATGGAGGTTGAGTTTGAGGTCTGAAGCAAGTTAATACCAATGGGTATCACAAAGCCTAATTTAGGAGGATAAACATAAGACGGAGTACCTCCTTTGTTTGAATTGCTAAATATATATATTTCCCTTGGCTCTAACAAAGTGTTGAACACACAATCCAAATTATTTCGATTTAGGCATTGTTATTAGTGATTAATGAATTAATTGAGATGGCAAGATTTGTGAATTACCTTCTATGAATTGATTAACGTTATTCACATTATATAATTTATTTGGTCAGTCCTGCTAGGTATTATAGCTCATATAAACAAATTTGTATTATTCTTTGATTTAATACAATTGATTTGAACCCTTCTATAGTAATTATTTGTTCAGGTGCTTCCCTATAGTACAATTGTCATATACGGAAATGGTAGATATAGGGACAAATGTTGCAAGATATTCTTGCTAAAAATACAGAAAGTGTTTGTGGGTACATAAATATACCTTGCTCATATATTTGTGTGTGATAGGAATGCATTGAAATCTATTTCGGACATTCTTTTAAGGTCAGTTGTATAGCACTTATTTAAATGGATATACCGTGTTTATTCATGTCAATAGATTCATTATGAGAATTTATCTATTTTCAATTTTATGTGGCGCTTTATACATGTTTATATTTTCTTTATTCTAAGAAAATTTTAATTCCATGGTTTCTTCTTGAGTCATCAAACTTTGAATTTAAACTTTAACTTCTTTCTTTAGTATTTAAATACCCTTTTTTCTTTCTACAGTTTTATACCCATAATTATCCTTAATAATTACCAGTGAACATGAGTATGGTTTTAATATTATTGGAAAAGAATTTTACATGAGGCTATTTTAAAACATTTAATTTTTTCAACAAAAAAATCAAATAATTTCAAAATAATACAAAATAATTTATGTTATCATTCTATCACTTAAGCCAACTGAAAGTAGCACTAAAGTAGATCCATGCATGGGACAACATATATTTTGAAGTGTTGCCTTTAGTATTTATATCGTAATTATCTTTATATATTTTATCAAAAGCTTCAAATTGGTCTCTTTTATATTGAAGTAGTATCCATTCACCTTTAGTATGTGCTATAATAATTGAAATATATGCAGTGTTGGTCAGAATAAATCTTTAAAGGTTTTTAACGTACTTGCAATATTTTTCACATATATAATATGTTTTACATATGTTTACATCTTCCTTAACATAACAAATTTTTAATTACCTGATGAACTTGAGTTGCATTGTTATAAGGAGGCTCTAAGCAGCATCCACTAATTTATTATCAACGAATGACTAGGGCAGCTACCAATACATAACCATTTTGTAGCTATTGACAAATCCACACTAACATCCCAAGAAGTCTAGAAGGGAGGTACGACCTTGTAATTACCAATAATGGGTTCTTTATATTAACTAGAAGATAGGAATCTCATATTGGTTTGCTGTTACCTCTATAATTTATTAGCACAAGCCTATCATTTTTTATAGAATTCGTTCTCCGTATTATATCTATCGATTGCACAAATCAAGCTTATTTTCGAACTATATATTTGAAAATAATAATCATTCGCCTCTGGCAAGTTCATACCGACCAAGTTGTTTAGGATTACATTGTATAAACCATAGATATACTCGTGATACAAGTAAGGTAAGAGTGCAGTTATTCAACATTAAAATAAAATGCTTTCTTTATGTTTAGCATAACTTACCAACTTAGTGCACCAATAGTTAAATGTTATATAGCTGATATAAACTTATGTTTATCTCAAAATAATGACAATATAAATTATGTATACTAATTTAAAATATATTTCAAATATTAGTATTGTTATTTCATTATTTTAGAAATGATTTGGAAAATCTTATGGAGAACATAATTCTTAAAAAATTTAGATCAGATCTCATAATAAATCGATAATGTTGAGGGATCGAAGACGAAGTTGAAAGGTTACTGGCACCATATCCTATAAATAAATCAGATGGGAGACTGTAATCATTGCCATCACTTCCATATATGTATACATAATTTTCCATAAAAATAAACAATTGCATAAATAAATGGATTATTTTCCCATATATTTGGTTACTTTCTTATCCATGGTCAAATAGCAGTACCGACTTTCATCATACATGCTTTAAAGATTTTAGCTTTGTATTGCCATTTTCCAATGACAAATAAGACATGAAATGTTTTGATTGCACAGTTCTTGAATGTTTGCAGGATGGACAAGAGAAGAAAGGTGGAAGAAATATCTGGTGCAACTTTTCAAATGATTTAAGTATAAGTAGTAAGTAACTTTATTCTGCATTTACTAAAAGAAATGCCTTAACTAAAATTGGTATATAAAGCATTTAGCCATGTACACGCTACTTAATATGGTGAAAAACCTGTCTCATACTAGACCTCAGTACCATCACTATGATTCTATATAAAAGCAACTTCCATAGAACTAGATTATCATTTAGATGCCAAGGTTGGTAAGGCTACTTAATGTGGTGAAATCAATGACAAACCAGTTTGTCAGGCTGTTAGAGAGATAAAGAAAAATTCATTTGATCAATGAGTATGTCTGCTTACCGTTTGGATATTAGCAAGTTCAACTAATTGGTTTAAAATTGAACTTTATTACAATTCTACACTAGAAGAAATCAATATGCTCTGCTTTGTAAACATGAAGAAAATAAGAATTCAAATTCTTTCTTGATTGGTTATACATATGCACGCATTCTAACATATTATTGTTGTCATCGTCGTTGTTGTCGAAAATGTTTTTGTTTATGAAGTGAATTTATTATAAATAAAAAAACAGGTTAATGATAATTTGTCTATGAACCATTATTATAATTGAGCTGTTGCAAGTTTATAACGGTAATATATTTATGAATCAATATTATAATTGAGTCGTTGCAGATTTATAACGGTAATATATTTATGAATTATTATTATAATTGAGGCGTTGCAAGTATATAACGGTAATATATTTATGAATCATTTTTATAATTGAGTCGTTACACTTGCACAACGGTAATATATTTATGTGACATTATTATTGAGCCATTACAAAAGCTAATGGTATTACAATATTGTTTTAAATGAGAATAAATTAAAATCCATTAACATTCCATCTGTTTAGTAATGTATACAATTTCCATTCTGCTTATTCAAATGATAGATAGACATAAGGGAAATGGTAAGAATAACAGACATTTTTTTCTTCTTCCTCCAACAAAACTAAACACCTTAAGCAGTATTTCAGAGTGCAAATTAGAATCAACTTTGTCAGTGCAAACAGGTTGATATTTTTTAGATTAGAGAGGCAGTTTCATCCTAGAGGAGGCGACGTTTGTTTTTTCAGAACTGCTTTGCACCTTCGAGCAGAACGTCGAAACGTGCACGACTCAGTCGAAGTTTCTTTATTCTCAAAATTTTAGACAGTCCAGACAACAATGACTTCTGATGCAACTATTGATGATGCTGCACTGACCTTAGTGTTTCACGTCCCCATGGTCGCTTCTACACCCTTCAGATTTGAGGGCCTCCATTTCAAGCGTTGAAGGCAAAAGATGGAATTTTTCTAACGATGAGGAAGGTGGTTGATGTGCTCACTGCAGAAAAGCCGACAGTACCAGAGAAGCCCACTGAAACTAATGCACATGAACTGCACATTTGGCAGGAATAAAATCAAAAATTGCAGAATTGGACAGAGCAGGATTACCTCTACAAGAACTTCATATTCAATGGCCCGAGCGACGATCTCTACGACTACTACAATTCGGACAAGACAACCAAGGAAATTTGAAAGGCGCTGCAAAATAAGTATGATACAAAAGAAGCTGGAGCAAAGAAATATACCATCAGCTACTACCTTAAATTTCAGATGATAGATGATGGGTCAGTAGAGACGTAGTCTCATGAACTTTAGAAAATAGCTTATGAGACTGTCTCCAAAGGTATGCTTATTGATGAACAATTCCAAGTTGCTGTTTTGATAGATAAACTACCCCCTAGTTGGAAGGATTTTAAGAATAATCTAAGGCATAAAACTAAAGAATTTTCTTTGGAAAGCTTGATAACTCGCCTCCGTATTGAGGAGGAATCATGTAAACAAGATACGAAGAAAAAAGTGCTTGCTGTTGCAGGCAACACTAAGAAAGCTGTAGTTAGAAACCAAATCCTAAAATTTTTAAGAATCGGAACCGCAAGCTTAGTTAGAACCGCAAAAAACAGAAACCATCTTAAAAGAATGACTTTGGACGGTTGTTTCTTTGCTACAATTATGGAAAACTAGGTCTTATGGCACGCAAATGTAGGAACAGACTAGGCCCTGCACCTCAGACTAACCTAACTGAGGAGCCTTGAACGGCCATGATTACCGATGAGATTCACCTTATTGGGGGGATCAGAGGGTTGGTGGGAAGATACTGGTGCTACACGCCATGTCTGCTATGACCGTGCTATGTTCAGAATATACACAGAGACTAAGAACGAGAAAGTGTTGTTGGGTGACTCTAACACCACTATTGTTGCTGGGATTGGAGGCGTAGAGCTGAAGTTTACCTCTCGGAAGACCGTCGTTCTGAAGGACGTAATTCACACTCCAATGACGAGAAAGAATCTTGTTTCAGGTTATCTTCTTAATAAAGCTGGTTTTACACAGACTGTTGGGGCTGATATGTACACTATCACTATGAATTGTATGTTTGCGGGTAGGGGTTATGCAACTGATGGTACGTTTAAAATGAATGTTGAATGTAATAAAATGTCTGTTTTTGCTTATATGTTGTGTGATTTTAATATCTAGCACTCTAGATTATGTCATATGAACAAACGTATAATTCATAACATGAGCACCTTAGATCTTATCCCTAAAATGTCAAACAAATTTTGATAAATGTGAATTCTATAGTCAAGCAAAAATCATAAAGAAATCACATAAATCAATTAATAAAGTTTCTGAACCCTTAGATTTGATTCATTCATATATATGTGAGCTTGATGGAACCTTGACTAGATATGGACACCGTTACTTTATCATTTTTATTGACGACTGTTTTGATTTTACTTACGTATACCTTATGAAAAATAAAAAGTGATGCATTTGTTATGTTTAAATCATTTAAAACTGAAAATGAGAATCAATCTAGTAAGAAAATTAAGAGACTTCGTAGTGATAGAGGAAGAGAATACGAGTCTAGTTTATTTCTTGATTTCTATAGATTGCATGGTATAATTCATGAGAGAACGTCACCTTATTCATCTGAAATGAATGGTAAAGCTGAAAGAAAAAATAGAATCACCGAATTAGTTGTAGCTATCTTATTGAATTCAGGTGCAGCAAAACATTGGTGGGGGAATATTTTATTGACCGTGTGCTATGTATTAAATAGAATCCCTAAATCAAAAAGTAAAATCTCACCATTTGAAATTTTAAGAAATTATAAACCAAAGGTGTCTTATTTTAGAACTTGGGAATGTTTGGCATATGTTCGTATACTAGACCCTAAGAGATTAAAATTAGCAAGTAGATCACATGAATGTGTATTTATTGGATATTCTATTAATAGCAAAGCATATAGATTTTATGACCAAAATACACATAATATAATAGAATCTAATGATGTTGATATTTATGAATCTAGATTTCCTTTTAAATTGAGGAATAGCGGGGGCACATCAAGTAACACCATGTCTATTAGAACAGAACTTAATGAGTCTTCTAAAAATGAACCTTGAAGAAGTAAAAGAGTAAGAAACGCAAAAGATTTTGGTTTAGATTTTTGAGCTTTTACTATAAAGGAGGATCCCTTAAACCTTCAAGAGGCCTTATCTTCCTTAGATGCCATTTTTTGGCTAGATGCTATAAATGATGAAATGGATTCTTCGAAATCTGATAAGACTTAGCACTTAGTAGATCTACTACATGGTTGCAATTCTATAGGTCGTAAATGGGTGCTTAAAAAGAAATTAAAACCTGATGGCACAGTTGATAAATATAAAGCTCATTTAGTAGCTAAAGGATTTAAGAAAAGAGAAAATGTTGACTTTTCTGACACCTTTTCACTTGTAACTAGGATTACATATATTCGAGTAGTAATTTCACTTGCATCTATTCATAATTTAATAATACACCAAATGGATGTTAAAACTTCCTTTTTAAATGGTGAATTAGAAGAGGAAATTTATATGGATCAACCTGAAGGATTTGTAGTTCATGGTCAAGAACATAAAGTTTGCAAGTTAGATAAATCATTATATGGCTTAAAACAAGCACCTAAACAATGGTATGAAAAATTTGATAACTTAATAATCTCATATGGTTTCAAAGTTAATGAAAGTGACAAATGCATTTACTATGAATCTGAGAAAGACATTTGTACAATCATATGTCTCTATGTAGATGGCCTACTTATTTTTGGGTCAAACATGCATACCATAAACTATGTTAAATCTTTGTTAAGTGCCAATTTCGATATGAAAGATCTAGGTGAAGCAAGTATAATCCTTGGTATTCAGATTACTAGATCCGAAAGGGGACTTTCTTTGGATCAATATCATTATATTGAAAAGATTCTAAAGAAATACAACTACTTTGACTGTAAACCTGCATGTACACTATATGATCCTAGTGTAAAGCTATTTAAGAACACAGACGAAGGTGTAAGACAGTTTGATTATGCAAGCATCATTGGCAGCCTTCGGTATGCCACTGATTGTACTAGACCCGACATTGCCTATGATGTGGGATTATTATGCAGGTTTACTAGTAAACCAAGTATAGAGCATTGGCATGCTATTGAGAAGGTCATGAGATACCTAAAACGAACCATGAACCTTGGGTTACATTATGAAAAATTTCCAGTCGTCCTTGAAAGTTACACCGATGCAGACTGGAATACTTTATCTAATGATTCAAAAGCAACCAATGACTATATATTTAGCATTGCTGGAGGAGTTGTTTCTTGGAAATCCAAGAATAAGAAAATTTTGACTCAATCAACTACGGGGTCTGAAATGATAGCACTAGCCGCAGCTAGTAAAGATGTAGAGTACTTAAGAAGTCTGCTAGCTGAGATTACTTCATGGGAAAAACCGATACAAGCTGTACTGATCTATTGTGATAGTGTCGCGGCTATTGTAAAAGTACAATACCATTATTACAATGGTAAAGGATGACAAATATGTTGTAAGTACAGTATTGTTAGGAAGTTACTCTCTTTAGGTGATGTTAAAGTGGATCGTATACGCAGTGATGAGAATTTGGCAGATCCTTTGACAAAAGGACTGGCCAGAGAGGAAGTCCTTACCACTTCTGAAAGAATGGGACTATTGCTCTTATATTGTTGAGTCATGCACAATGGTAACCCGACCTAATGACTGGAGATCCCAAGAAGTGGCTTCAATGGGTAAGAACAATTTGTGAAGTGATATTAGTTGAACAAGCTATTTTTGTATTAAAAAACATGTGTTCCTGAAGTGATTAGAGGATGAGTTAATAGAAACTCTTAATGAGATTTATACTCTACTTGGAGTGGAGTACCTACCTTCAGGAGTACTCTTGATAGACCCACCCATGTGAATGTGGAAAGGTTGCCGTTTCCTATGGAGTTTTAGGAAAAATTACTAGAGCACTCACTAAACTTGGATAGACGTGCGTGGCCATAAATGCATGAGCTTATTTGATTGCACTCTAGAAAGACTGTATGTAGTCTGATGTCAGGAATAGAGTTCAAGACTACGTGTCACTCTAGTAAAAACTGAATCCTACTCACTATGCAAAGGTTTAAGTCAAAAGACACCTTTTTTTATGCACAATCTTATGTTTTTAGAAAATGGTCGAAAAATATTTAAAAAAAATTAAGTGGAGGATTGTTGAAAATGTTTTTGTTTATGAAGTGAATTTATTAAAACTATTAAATAAAAACAGATTAATGGTAATTTATTTATGAATTGTTATTATAATTGAGCCGTTGCAAGTTTATAACGATAATATATTTATGAATCATTATTATAATTGAGTCGTTGCAAGTTTATAAAGGTAATATATTTATGAATCATTATTATAATTGAACCGTTACACTTGCACAACGGTAATATATTTATGTGACATTATTATTGAGCCGTTACAAAAGCTAATAGTATTATAATATTGTTTTAATTGAGAATAAATTAAAATCCATTAACATTCCATCACTTTAGTAATGTATACAATTTTCATTCTGTCTATTTGAATGATAGATAGATATGAGAGAAATGGTAAGAATAACAGACATTTTAATTTTTCTTCTTCCTTCAACAAAACTAAACACCTTGAGCGGTATTTTAGAATGCAAATCAGAATCAACTTTGTCAGTGCAAACAGATTGATATTTTTCAGATTAGATAGGCTGCTTTATTCTAGAGGCGGCGTTTGTTTTTTCAGTACGGCTTTGCACCTTCGAGTAGAATGCCGAAACGTCTTCAAGAGAGTGATAACACACACGACTAACCTTCGAGCAAGGACTAGGGCATCATGTTATTAGATTTCTTTCAAATTGATGATTCATATTGCTTAAGTTGCTTATGTGTAAGAAAAGAAGATACAAATGAATGAGCTTAAGTTTTATGAGTGTATAAGTATAGAGAAAGATGTAAATATTTGAAAAAGTCACTTCGATACATGATCATTTTGCTAATTTATTTTTACTAAATATATAATCAGAGTTACCATCATCTTTATAATGCATTAGACTTACAGCGTTAAGAGGGGACTATTTTATTCGTGAATGTTGCATACTTGCGGCCAGACATCTATCTTCTTTTTTTTAGTAGAAATTGCGATGAAAGTCAAAGAATGATCTTATAAAATTAAGTTTTTTTCTACCAGTTTAAATTTGACATCTTAAAATAACTAATCAACTGTAATACTAAACTTATGTCATCATGTTAATAATTTCACATCAAAATAAAGATGATTGATGGTCGAAGAAATTATAAATATAGCCATGTGCAAAGCACGGGTTCACGCTAGTTATCATGAATTTATATATGTCAAAATTGTCTAATTATTTTCAGTTTTAGAAACTATTGTTTGAACAAATTTTTTTGAAAACAATTTTTGAATAATTGATTGAATTTTTATGTTATAAGTTTGAGAATTTAATACATATATTACAAGTTGTTCTAAAACAATTTTGGTTGTTATTTATATGAGAATAATAACTAAGTCAATTTAAAATTTACAGGTGGATTTTCTTGGAAAAAATTAACTTAAATCTTTTGATTCCTCTTTTAAGTTAACAATTGGATTTAAAGTTGATTAATTTTATTGATAGAAGGTATGTCTTTTGAATTACAAACTAATTGAATACATATGTTGCATGTTGTTTTGAATTTAAAACATTGATTGTATATCATATAAATAAATATATATGTGTGTGTGTGTGCGCGCGCGCGTGTGTTCTTAATTTAAGGTTTACAAAATGGACAATTATGAAAAACGATAATTTTGATTTTAAACTATTCCTTAATTGAAACTAACTTTAAATTATTTACTTTATTTTTAAAACATGTCAATCAATCAAAACCAATCTTAATGTAAACATACATACATGTAAACATACAACATATATACATACATATACATATAACATACATGCAAACATACATACATATACATATACATATACATATACATACACACACACATATATATAGTGTGTGAGTGTATTATATCTTATTATTATTTTTAAAACATATTCATTTTGGACAAAGAAGACATATAAAGAGGGGATATGTACGTTGTAGTGTAAATCCTAGCATTTAAACACGTACGCATTTAATATGTACACTTCCTATACGTTGCATTTGCACTTTCACATATGGGTGTATTTGACGTACTTGTTACAACATAAATTTAGCTTAAATTAAACTCAAAATGTTTTAAATAAATAAAATTAAATGGAGATATTATTTAAATTTATTAGATTAGATCTAAAATCTATTTAGGCTTCATAGACTTAACAAAGATTATAATGAACTTTTTTTAAACTCTGGATGCCCACAATTTTTCACATGGGCAGCCTAGAGTCAGGTTAGCAGTTGTTCTAGAGCAAAGTCAGAAAAGGCATGCAATGGAGATCAGAAGCAAGCTGGATGGCGAGATGTATCACTAGTATATGTTATTCCTTTTCTGTTGTTGTGTTGTATACGACTCTGATGTTGTAATGTATGACTGATATAGTTCTTTTGTTTAAAGATTATTCATTTATCTATTATATATTGTTCCGCTGCGAAATGTGAAATTCTGTTATTGTTTCTGTTTCTTCTTCTATCCTGTTTTTCTTTAACCCTAACGGTTCGGTTTTTCGGCATTGGATTGTTCGGCATTTGATACAGTGGACGTATTGATGTCGACTTTCGAAAGTCAAAAAATTGGGTCGTTATAATGTGGTATCACAAATTCACCCATCTAACCACTTTCAAATGACCCAGTTCCTTCATACTTCTGATTCATTTGACGTAGTCCTTTTTTATCGTTATCTGCGCTTTCAGCAAAAAATATCGATATGGCCCCTTGACCTAATATTTAATAGGGGATTTTAGGTTCAAGGAAAAAGTTGTAGAAAAATTTAGTTCTAGGGACAAGAAGTTTGCTTTTTAGACTGAAGCACATTTTTTAGTGTAAATCACAGAATGATAGTTGTAACTATCATTTTATATTTACACTAAAAAATGTCCTTCAGACTAAAAACAAAACTTATTGTCCTTGAGACTAAATTTTTTCGCAACTTCTTCTCTGCGCCTATTTTCCTGTATTTAATACTTGTTTATATTAATATATCTTCCAACAACCATTGTTTTCGTTCTAGTTCCCCATTATAGTCTTTAGTCCATACTTAATTTCTTTCGAAAATGACTTAATTCGCTCCCAGGTATTTAAGTAAAATAAACCATGGTTTGTTTCTATGCAATTATTCATATTCCTCACTTCTAACTATCCCATACGACCTTTTATTAATTCATAATAATTTATTTACTTAGAGAAAAAAATCATATAACCCAAAACTCATCTCTAGAACATGTTTCTACTGTGATATTAAATTGTTAAATTTGAGAGATTTCTAGAAGCATGAAAAATATTCAATGCAAACTTGGGCGTAGGAGAATCAAAGAAGAATGATGGATTAGAGAATATATTACTCATCTATATTCTTTAGTTAATAGAGTCTCTAGTTCTCTTAGTTTTAATCTTTTCTTTTTCTTCCTTTTGTTGTTTAGGCCGCAAGCACCAGTAAAAAAACTCAAGCTTTTGTTTTTAGTTAAGAGTGTAATGCAATTTAAATAGGGAGGTGTTTATCTTTACTTCTAGAGAATAATTGGGTTGTCGACCCACGATCTCATTTTCTTATTATTTAGTTAGCTCTAATGATTGCATTTAATTTTTATTTACTTAGATTGGCAACTAGGATTTTCCTTGTATCACTTAATTCATCCATGTACAATGAGAAACGAGTGACTGAAATATTTAACATTTTTCATTATTTCAATTTTCCTCATTCTCATAATTAATTTTTATTGATCTACTGGGTGTTACAAATGCATAACTCAAATTCCATGTATCTCTTCTACATGATCTCTGATTTAGATAATTTTATTATCAAAATCAATGAGAAAAATCCTCCATAGAATGGCTCTTTTCCCATCACCAAATTTCATTATTTTTAAAGTGGTCATTTTCCCTTTATTAATTAAATTGATCAAAAATAACAATTTAAATCATTATTAAAATTCCTAGGGTTATACATCAGCAATCTACGTGATGTCCTCTATGCAATAAAAGGAAAGGAGTAACTAAAAAAAAGGATCAAATTTCTACTGCTCAAATAATTAAATATTGCAAAAGTTTTACTAATATCTCCACTGACCTCATAATCATTTGTAGGAAAATAAATAACAAATTGATTGATTTGGTCCATGAACGTAGAATTTCTTTATTTTTCTGATATAAAGGCTGTATGATCCGGGGATCATACAAAGCATATATATATATATATATATATATATATATATATATAAAGGTACAGAAGTACAGGGCAAGGTGCCCACACCCAATAATCTACCAACATGCCTGGCCAGATAGGAAAATCAGCAAATAAGCACAAAGAACTGACCGGTCCTACAACAACATAACATAATGACCAAAAACAACAATAATATAACAAACCAATGGGAATGTGCCAAGAAGTTCATAGAACTAAATTCCCGCACAATGATGGAACCAACCAAGAAGCTCCAAGCAATAACCGAGAGTGCGTGGTGAGAAGATGCATTTTCGGTCCCAGTTTGGAGCAGCTAAAATCTCTTCATTGTTGGCACTAAATTTGCCATCATTGCAGAGGACAAGCACGCAATCCATTAGCCTATAGTAGAGCTCCAGCTCATCCTTCTCGTCATCAAAAATCCATAAAGGGAAACTCTTTCAATTTGTGTGGAAGCACAGACCGTTATCCTTATGGGCCCAAGTCCCAGCCCTATTGTTCGAAGTCAATTGGGCACCTTCGTCTAATTTTTCAAACGGTGCCAGAGTGATGCCTTCCGTAGACGGAGGATCGAAAATAACAACATGGTTAAATTTCTTATTAAGAGCAGTGATAAGGGAATCGCACGGAGGAACATGGCTGACTCGGGTGTTGCAGGCGGAGGAGAAGCCAGACGGTCAAAGGGCAAGGAGGCGGCACGACGACAGGAGGAGGTGAAGGCAAGATCGGGGGAGGGCCAGGTGAAGAAGGGGGAGAATGAATAGCATGATCGGAGTGGGGGGAACGTGAGCTTTGATCCGTCACCATCTCGCTGGAGCCTTTGAAAGTGGAATCTTAGGGGGAAGCTCATCGAACGCAACAACGCTCAGAAGAAAAGAAGTAACAATATGACCAAAAGAATGACAGTGATCACAAATATACGGCTTCCAACTGTACGATATGTCTACGTAAGAAATCTTATCCCTGGCCATGGAAACAAGAATGCAAGTAGGTAACTGCCTAAAGGGGTAATTTCGATAAGGGCCTTGAAGAGCCGGAGAAGCAGTCTAAGATCAATGGAATGTTAAAACATATAAGTTGGCCAATGTGATTAGCAATCGAATTTATCCTCTCAAGCGATTAAAGAACTGAAGGAATATTGGAGATATGAGCCTAGACAGATATTGATAAAACTGACTCATGTGCATGGACTCCACTGGGTAACGATAAATATTTTATCTTAAATAATAATATGATCCATTTTCAAAATATGAGATCTCTCGAGAAGGTTAGAAAATTTGAAAAAGTACATCGAGTTATCACACCTAATAGAAATCGAACCTCGCAAATTCCATATCCCAAGGACCTGCTTTTTCGCAATAGAGTAGAGCATTATCCAAAAAGAAACCGACTATATAGTCCTTCCAAAATGTGATACCGACATTAATAATTTTCTTAGGGGGAATGAAATGATTGTTCGAAAATTCAACAGCATATCGATTGGGGAACTATGAACATGCATTTCTTGGTTTCTTCTTAAACAATGAAGACCAACCACAAACAGGCCTGGGTAGCTCAATAGCGCCAGAGGGACCCTGGATATTCACATCACATACCAAGGAGGAATGTGCATAAGGAGGATTAGGGGTTACCCTAGGAAGCGGAGCAGTTGAAGAGGGTAAATGTGGTGAAATAGATGTGGATCCCTCCACCATAACTGAAGCATAACTTGAAATGGCAATAGCCATACCAGAAGAAAACCCAACAGCAGGTTGTCTATCACTATCTACCAGAACAACAGTCCAACCATCACTTGATACGGTCGGGTCAGACGACCCAGATTTAGCACGAACAGACTCCAGCCGATGAGAGGCTCTAGTAGGGGAGGCTGGCAAAGGAGGAAAGTTGGAATCGAGCGCAGCCATTTCGAAATGGAAGACGACTAGAAGACTGCTCGCTATCTGATCTGAAATGCCCAAAGTTCTAAATTGGGGAGCACGCGAAACTACAAAGGACCAGACGAGTGTCTAGTGATCTGGAGTAGAAGAAGAGTGAACAAACAGTTTCGACGAAGAAGGGGCAGATTGAAAATCGAAACTAGGGCAAGGCGTTGCTATTTTCAATTTCAAATTGAGTAGCCATTTTCAAAATCCATGAACGTACAATTTCTTAATATCTAAACCATATAAATTCTTTGCGTCTTTACTTTTTTAGCTTTTTAATTGTTCTTAACTGCATTTTTGAGTTTGCTTTTACTTTCAAATTGAATTGCTGAAACATTTCATCAAATAGTTAAACGACAACCTGATAATTGTGTAAGTATGCAAATTCCTAATCACGCAAGTGTTCAGCAGTTTGAAAATTCGGCGTTGTGAGATGATTAAAAAAATCTCATTAACAAGTTATAAATCCTAATAACCACACGGACAGTGTGGGTATAACCTAAACATTAGTTAATACATATACACAAGTACTCATTATATAAACATATATACTATTAAACATATAGATGTTTATGATATTGTTATTAATAAATAAAATTAATGTTAAGTTAAACATATAAAACAATAATTTAAAATCTTAACATCAACGTTAGCGGATACATCTTAACTTGCATCGGATCATATACCACGCATATCCATACCCATGCTACTAGTAAAGAAAATTCGATAAACTAATTTACTTATTGTCCTTTTGAAATTCCAAAAATATCATTGCTTTTCGTTTATAGGTTTGCGCTCAAACAAAATATCAACCTGTACAATAATACAAACAGTTCGTGTACAAATCACGAGCCCGTACTATTACACGAAAATCAGAGATAAACCACGCTTGATGTAAAACCATCTCAAAGGTCATACATTCTAAATATTCCGAAGTGTCCCAGTACATCAAACCAGCAAACATAATAGCCTGTGCGCACTTTTCAAGGATAAAACAACTACTAGTCAACTAACTAAATGATGGTATTTTGAGTCCTTTTGAGGGATCTGACATCCGAACTATAAAGAATATCCATCCCATTTGCCTTTGTTTGTTGATTCCTACCTAACTTACAAGTGCTCACCCGGAAACTCTTAATTAAGAGTACGTGGTTGGAAAACAAATTGTTAAAATAAATGTCCTTGTATGAGTTAGCTCTTACCCAATAATAAAACCTTAAACCAAGTAGTTATAATATTATAATATGAAAGTATACCCTTCCCGATCCAAACACTAAGATGCTTTGCACCCAATGGTGCATGTTTTATACAAATATTCCGGATATCTAACGTGAACGATTATTTAATATGCTTTTGAACGTTCAATTTTAAACGTCCATCAAATGAAGACACCTGACTGAGTTTTTCTTTCACTTTCAACTTTGAATGTTCATAATTTAAAAACTTGGACATGTGCTTGTATTTTAGTTTTCGATCTATTTACTTATGTAACTTACTACCTAGGTTTACTACTTGTCCGTATCCTAGAGATATCGCTACCTCCACTAAGTAAATATTTAACTATATCTAGTATGGTAAAAGATCACTCTTTCTCAACGAGGACGGCTATCTACCGGAAAGCTCCTCCACATTTTCAGCTTCTTTTACCTAAATGGCTCTATCGAACTAGATGTATTGATCAAACGATGTCAAATTCTTTAATCACTTGCGTTAGTCCTCAATCATGCCACCAATTAGCAGTTAGATCTATTCACTTGATTTTGGTTGAGTTTCGGATTCAATTTCTCTGTTCTCAAGTTGTGTGTCCTACGTGTCCACTAAATCATCATCTTTCATCGTTTGTATTTAAAAAGATTAAATCAACCTTCAAAATAAATGGTTGGATTTTAAAGAGTTAAGAACTACATTAGCTTTGAAACCGAAGAATTGGTCTGTGATAGTTCATCATATCCTATGCATCACGAGCTCCACCACTCAATGCAATTATGTGTTCCACCAACGAAAGTTTACACGGGGACCCCTACAAATTTAATGTTTATGTGTTCCACCAAGCTTTAGTCTGAGTGGGAAGCTTACCGTCAACTCTAATCATATTATTTTTGAGAAATTTTGGTCTTTAAAATTATCAAAAGTAACATTAGGTGACTCTCAATTTTCTTTTATAAATTACATCTTCGGGGTTTTAGACTCAAGGAAAAAGTTAGAGAAAAATTCAGTCTCAGGGACAAGAAGTTTGTTTTTTAGGTTGAATGGCACTTTTTAGTGTAATTCACAGAATAATAGTTATAACAATCATTTTCAGTTTACACTAAAAAGCGTCCTTCAAACTAAAAAACAAACTTATTGTCTCTGAGACTAATTTTTTTTGCAACTTCTTCCTTTTGCCTAATTACCTGTTACATCTTTATTTAAAAAGTGAAATTCAAAAGGTTATTTGGGTAATTTTATTAAGCTTAATATGCGCTTTTATGACATACGGCAATAAATTATAAATGTTCTAATATACGTCGGAGCGGCCGCTTTTAAATTTGAAATTGAGAAAAGTAAAAAATAAAGAAACAAAAAAAAATGTCCAAAAGAAAACGATGTAAAACAAATAAATTTAAAAAAGAGGGTGTGTTCAAATTTCAACTTATTATTTCTCTCTAAACATGTTAACTCTCCATATGCTGTACGTATTATTATTTCTCCTATTAAATAAAAGACTAACCGCTTCTATGTGAAATCAACATTCATATTGTTTCTTAGTATACTTGGATGACTTAGCGCATTATAGGCCATTTTCATTCCTTTTTGCGAACTGATCTTGCAACTTTTCTCATTCATGACCTATGGAAACTCATATCTTCCCTTGGCCCTGTAAGGACTCAACTCTTGCATCCTAAAGAAAATCATTGTGTCACACACAAACATCATTTCAGTCTTCTTTCTCCAAGGCCACACAAACATATTAATATAGGATAATGTACATAATATACGACACCAATAATGTCGGACATGTGCAAGTAACTTATACTGTGCCAAAATATCTCAAAACATACACGCAGAATGTAATACGAGCTTAGTTTCGAATACCAAACCGTAAATCGAATCTTGTTGATAAAAGATTAAAGATTTTAGTGGATCAATCGATTAGACGGGAAAAACTGCGTTGATCATCAGTATCATTATTTTTTTATTCAAATGTAAAATTATTTCAATAATGTTAAAACTTAACCAATTATAATTAATACATTGATATTAAAATAATTTTTTTGAACATCTGACAACAAATATCATAGAGATAATTCCATAACAATTCTTTAGCGCAAAATTATAAAAAACCTTATTTTCTAAGATAACACAGGTTTAGTTCGACAATGATTTATAAAATGTGCGCTGATAATGTATCATGTCGTCTAAAATTAATAAGGTAATTCAATGATTCAACGGCCAGATTATGACATTATTTGTTAAAATGATTATGTAAAAAGAAAACAAAAATAGAACAGATGATATACCATGAGTTTATACACGTATAAGGTTATTTTATTTTCGAAGTTGTAGCACTTCAAAATTGAAGATCAACCGTAGTCGAAACCGTGGTGATCAGTGCATAAAATTATACATATAGCCAGTTGTACTTCACATCAGGCATTGCAACGGAGAACCGTCGGGTTGACGCTAGCATCATCACATAACCAGTACAACATATATCCTGTACACATGCAAAATAATATGCGTAACACAATTCAGACGAGATACTAATATGAACAAGATAAAAGATGGAAGATAAATTCCCAGCATCACACTACTGGGAACATATGTAAATGTTCCATAACCTCTCAAAACAACCGAATTACCACATGTTAGTTATTTCCATCATCATAAAAATAATAGCAGTAATAAGTAAAGTACTACCGTTGAAAATAACACTGCATAGCGTAAATAAAGTTGATGCAAGTTAGAGCAAACACTAAGCCTCCTCTACCGAAACATGCTTATGCGGAATGAATCTTAAGACCAGTAATACATTGAAGGAATGAATTGTGTATATGAACTATTAAAAAATGAATTTGCAAATCTATATGTTAACCACTTGAATGATTAATAAAATCAAAAGCATAAGACGATAATCAAACAGTAAATGCAAAGTAAACTGAAGTAAAGAGTAAAAGACTAGGATTTTTGTACTAATTCGAAAATCCAATCCAATCCAACGTTCACATGTGCTTGTACATGATTTCACTATCACCTCCGTGCTTTTTACAGGTGGGAAGAATACTTATATGATACTCCGAGTGGTAAGATGCATTTTTCCTCTTGACTTTCCACGAATGGCAAGGACAAAGTTTTCTTAAAAACTGTAAATTAAAGACAAATAATTGTATCTCCAATACAGAATCTTGTAATTTCAACACAATGATCATATAGCCATGTCTAGCACACATTCTTGCAAAATATAATTGCCGGGGATTATAGGTGTCTTGAGTTGAAGCGGGGATGCGCAGCTTAATTTCATCTAGAAGTTTACCGCTCCGTCGGGTTTTCCTGAGTATGTTCATAGAAAAAAGTTCTTTGAAATCAGTAAGAAATAGAATAAGACCAAAGAGAGAATGATCAAGGATTCAAGTAAAATTCCCTGATCTTTTGCAATCTGCAAATCCTTGAAGAACATGAGTATAACCATATTATGAAGTTTTTATCACTAAACCATACAAGTGTAAGAGTATGAGAGAATAAGACAATTATTAATATATATTTCGTTATCCATGCCTCTTACATAGAAGATGAAAGGATTTGTCTTTTGGTGAATACTTGTGCCAAAAATCTTTCATTTGGGTTTTTAAAAACAAAATAACTATTACTTAGGTCTAGTGGGTATGCCGACATATCTAGTGTGTTTTTGTTTTTCTGAAATTCAAATACAAACTTTCACTCTTAAAAAAATCAGAATGTATATTTATAAGAAGATTTTTAGAGATGAAATATATTTAAAAGAAATAACAATTTAAAAAAGAAACTGCTATAGGGTATGTAATAAAAATTCTAAGAGGTGATAGACTTAACGAATACTTCTTGTATATTTGTTTTTAGAGCACTTATGTTTCATTTTCCTTGAGTCAAAAATCTCTTTCGTTTGCATGAATTAATTCTTAATATCTATAACTCGTTTGATTGCTTTTATCCACCAAGTGTCTTCTTTTTTCGTATAATATCTCCATAATATATCTAAAAAGACTGCACGACATAGAGAAAAGTAGTAGTGATATTTTACGGATGTTGTCATCAAAACCAATGCGTACGTATTAATAATATTCACAGTATGATGACATCATATAAATATTTGAAAAATAAAATAAAGTATCTCTACCTTTTACTCCCCCTACATCTATGCACTTCCCTTACCAATTTACCTTGTATGTTTAAATTTTTTTCCCTCCCTTTGACATTAACAAAAATGGGCAAAAAAGAAATGTTAAGTATAACTAGACAAAAACGAATAAAGTTTGTACATAGAGTTATTATAAATGTGTTATGTGTTAGAGATCCTTGCATAGATGAATGAAGTGTAGCCCCACATCTTCAAAAAACAAAGAAGTTTCCATGTTTATATACTTCTTCTCATTAACTTATATTGGTCATTATGGTCAGATAATTTTATGTGAGGGAGATGACCTATATAGTCAGGGTTTAAACATGCATGCACCGCCCGCATGTCCGACCGGGTTTGGGTCTACTATGTTACTCTCTTTTTGCTAGAAAAAACAAAGTCTATTTTGAATAGTGGTTTTTTCAAGTAGACGCAAAAAATGATAAACAGTTACGGCTATTGGTGATGGACGGATGCGACTATAAGCTCAAAATTGATGCGACTGTTAGGCGTTGGAAATAACTGACGGACAGAAACGACTATTAGGCGTTGCAAATGACCGACGAACAGAAACAACTATTGGGCGTTGCAGATGACTCTTTGATTCAAAAGAATAGACACAACCTTCATTCTATTCTCAAACCAAAGCATTATCAAATTACAGAGTAGACATACTTATTACAATCTCGTGCGGATTATTTTATTATATCTTAAGAAACTTTGCAAATAAAGTTTTAAGAAGATTGCTAAGGCAGGCCTCAAAATTCCTTAATGTTTTATAACAGTATCTCATTATTGTGCATCCATGTGCACGTTTTCATATAGTTCTTACATTGTGTTTTTGCTGTTACTTACTAATTTCATAATACGACCATCTGCATCATAAAACTTTCCAGTTTTTACTGAAATAGAAGTGACAACAATTGAGTTATCAACAAATACTGTTACTCATAACAGACCTGATCCATTCAAATGAGATGGTGATGATTTCCAGACTTAGCAAGATCAGATGCTATTCTATCTAACTATGCTGGATTGGCAGAGGTATCTCGAAGAGGAGGAACTTGTGCCAAGATCAAGCGAAACCAGAGAAACAAATAAAGATGTGCTTCTTGTGGCTGATACATGGAAATATTCAGATTTCCTGTGCAAGAATTACATTCTAAACTATTTGGGAAAGATACTGCACAAAGTGTATCGGTCTCATCAGATAGCAAAAGGCTCTCTAGAATGCACTTACCGCAAAATATAAGACACGGATGTCAGTCTGAAGATAATTCATGGACTACAAGATAATAGACTCCAAAACGGTGATTACTCAACTACATAAAATAAAAATTATAATTCATGAATTTGAATCAGAAGGCCATAAAGTTGGAGAATGTTTCTTTGTTGAAGCAATAATATGAAAACTGCCTCCATCATGGAAAGACTACCGCAACTATTTGAAGCATACAGAAGGAGATTTCTTTACAAAACCTCATTGTTGGACCGAAAATAGAGGCAGATAACTATGGGATTACAGAACAAAAACGCGAGAAGACATTTGTTACATAAGGGTCAAAGTAGAAATGACACTTCAACAAAAACAAAAGAAGGAATTATTCACTAAAGAGGAAAGCGCCAAAAAAGATCTAACGAAAATAAGCAGTCCACGAAGTTTAATGGCAACTGTTGGGTTCGTGGCAAGATAGAACACGCTCCTAAAGATTACAGACACAAGAAGGAGAACAATTCAGAGAAAAATATGGTGGACAACATGAAAGTGGACGAGTCTAACTTTTCTGAAGTTGCGTAAGAATGCAGTTTGGTTCATAATCCTACACAGTGGTGGCTAGATAAAGGTTCCACTCGACATGTATGTTCTAATAAAACCATGTTTTCCACTTACAACAAACTCGATCAGGAAGAAAAACTCTAAATAGGTAATTCTGCAGTTTTCATGATTGAGGGCAGTGGCACAGTCATCCTCAAGTTCACCTGTGGAAAAACTGTTATATTGAATGACACGCCTCATGTTCTAGACATCCTCGAGAACCTAATATATGGATCTATACTATCAAAGAAGGAATTCCGAATGGTCTTCAAGTCAGACAAGATGGTTCTGTCCAAAGCTAGAATTTATATAGGAAGGGGGTATTTATGTGATGGTTTATTTAAGGCAATATAGCCATACTCGGCAAAAATACTATGTATTCTGATTATTCAATAAATAAAAATGAAGTTTCTTATTTTGTTGCACATGAAATTCTATTATGGCATGATAGATTAGCACACATAAATTTTTGAAAAATGAAAAGCTCGCAAACCTATGATTAAGTCTAAATATTTTATGTAGATAAAAAATACAAATGTGAGGCATGCGTCAAAGTGAAAATGGTCAAAAAAACCATTTCATGCTATAGATAGGAGTATTGAATCATTGAGATGGTTCATACTTATGTGATTTCAAGTCATTACCTATAAGTGGTAGAAAAAAATATTTTATCAAATTCATTGACGATTATACACGATGTTGCTATATATATCCTTTAAACAGTAAATATGAAGCAATTACATCATTTATAAAATACAAAGCTGAAGTAGAAAATCAACTTAACAAAAAGATTATGATATCGAGATCAGATTGAGGTGGAGAATATGAATCACTATTTGAACAATTCTATGTAGAACATGGAATAATTCATCAAAGAACATCCCTATACTCACCGCAATAAAATAGTATTGCCGAGAGAAAGAATGGAATGATAAAAGACATGATTAACGCTATGCTATTATCTTCTGGCTTACCAACGAACTTGTGGAGGAAAGCCCTAAATATGTCTAATCACGTATAAAATAGGGTTCCATATAGAAAAATAGGAACAATTCCATATGAGTTATGGAAATGAAACCTACTAAGTTTCAAATACCTCAAAGTGTGGAGGTGCTTGGCAAAAGTTTCAGTTCCGCCTCCCAAGAAAGTCAGACGTAGAGCAAAAAATATAAGCTGTTACTATTTAGAACCCATCGAAAATAGTAGTGTTTACAAATTTTTAGTCTTCAAGTCTGATATAAATGACATCAGTAATACAATCATTGAGTCAATAGATGCCTCATTCTTGGAAGATGTGTTTCCACACAAAAAGAATGATCAAACGTTTGTCCCTAAAAGGATAGGAGATGAAAGAGATGAACTACATGAAGATGAAAATCATCGTAAAAAGGATGAAATCGAACCAAGAAGAAGCATAAGGGCAAGAACTTTCAAGTTTTTTTGTCTTGGAATTATTAACCTATTTGTTAGAACATGAACCTTAAACTCATAAAGAGGTAATATCGTCTTCAGAATCTTCATGTTGGAAAGAAGCAATCAAAAGTGAGATTAATTCAATTCTAAGTAATAAAACTTGAGAACTAGTTGACATTCCACCTGGAATCAGACCAATCAGTTATTAATGGATCTTCAAGAAAAAGATGAATCCAGATGGCTCTATTGACAAACATAAAGCTAGATTGGTAGTCAAAGAATATCGCCAAAAAGAAGGTGTAGACTTCTTTGATACTTATTCACCGGTTACATGAATAACCTTTATAAAATTGTTAATAGCAATTACATCTATCCATAATATAGATTCATCAAATGAATGCAAGGACAACATACTTAAATGGAGATCTCGACGAGGAGATTTACATAGAGCAATCTGAAGGTTTTATTTCAAAGGGAAATGAGAACAAAGTCTATAGATTAGTCAAATCGTTATACGGACTCAAACAGGCTCTGAAACAGTGGCATAAAAAATTTGTTAGTGTCATGATGAAAAATTATTTTCATATAAATGAATATGATAAATGTGTTTATTACAAACAAGTTGGACAATCATATGTGATGAATTGTCTATATATGGATGATATGCTAATCTTTGGTCCAAACATTAAGTTATAGAGACCATAAATAAAATGTTAATCAACAATTTCAATATGAAAGACTTAGGAGTTGTAGATGTTATTTTGAATCGAAATGATAAAAACATTTAATGGAATTGAATTATTTCAATCACACTATGTAGAAAAAGAGACTGAAAAATTCCAAAATTATAGAATCAAAGGGGGGTAAGAACACCTTTTGGTTCATTGAAAGTACTACAAAAAACACAAATGAGAGTGTACTGCAACCGTAATACTCTCGTGTAATAGGATGTTTAATGTATCTCATGAATTTCACAAGACCAGATATTGCTTATGCAGTAAGTCGACTAAGCAGGTATACAAGTAACTTAGGGAAGGAACATTGGAAAGCACTAATGAGAGAATTGAGATATTTAAAGAATAACACAAAATTTTTGTTACATTACAAAAAATATCCTGCCGTCTTAGAAGGATATAGTGATGCAAAATCGATTCAGATTTATAGGAATCTAAATCAACAAGTGGTTATATCTTTACCTTAATAGGAGGAGTAATGTCATGGAAATCTACTACACAAACATGCATAGCTCGATCCACTATGGAATCGGAGTTCATCGCATTAGATAAAGTAGGCGAAGAAGAAAAATGACTTCGTTAATTTTTAGAACATGTTCCATTTTTTCCCAAACCTATAAGGCTATATGTATTCACTGCGATAATCAAGCAGCATTAAGTAGAGTGCAAAACTGTGTATGATGGAAAATCAAGACACATTCATCGACGCCAGAACACAGTTAGACAACTACTCTCAAATGGAACTATTTCCATTGATTACATAAGAACTAATGATAACCTAGCGGATTCATTTACCAAAGATTTATCAAGAGAGAAAATCGACTACGCATCAAGGGGAATGAGTTTAAAAGCCTAAACCAAAAAAAGATCCCTTATACGAAAACCTATCCTAGCGATTGGAGATCTCACGGACTAGGATCAATAGGCAAACCAGTTCTGAGTAACCCAAGAAGTAATGCATTTATCTGGACTTAGTCCTACTCCATTCCTATGATGCACAATAAAGTGCATGGCTTCAGAAGTATTGAAAAGGTTAAGCTATGTTTTAATGTTGTCCATTTCTTGAAATGTCAAGTGGAATATACGTAGAATACTCTTTATGGATGCGATCACCTATGTAAGTGTGAGATGAGTCTGCACTATGAGAATATTAATGATTAAAGTCTCTAAGTACACTTGTAAAATCAAATTTGTTTAGGACCAAAATGAACACAACCAGGAGATTGGACGTGAAGTGAAACAATGCTTTGTAAAGCTTATTGTCTGGTTATACACTAACGATTGATGGTTCAAGATGAAATAATTCACAGATTAGCCAAGTATATTTGATAAGTCTTAATTAGAGAAAGTTCAAAGTGAAATATGTATTTATCCTAGATATAGTATTTTTTCGTATGTACTCTGTAATATTCTTCTTTGTGTATGGGAGACATATATCGTCATTCATGTGGGGGATTGTTAAAGATCTTTACATAGGTGAAAGAAGATATAGTTCCACATCGCCAAAGACAAAGCACTTTTTATATTTATATACTCCTTCCCATCAACCTATATTGGATTTTAGGGTCAGGTAATTTTGTATGAGGGCGATGACCTATATGACCATGGTTTGAACACACATGAGCACGCCGCCCGCCTATCCGACAACTGGGTGAGTTTGGGTTTGGGTTAACGTATTACTATCTTTTTGCTGGAAAAAAAACAAAGCCTGTTTTGAATGGTATGTTTTTCAAACAGACGCAAACAATAATGAACTGGCATGACTTTAAAATAATAGGACTGCAGATGATGGACAAATGCGACCGTTGCCTCAAAATTGATGCAACTATTAGGCATTGCAAATGATTGATGAACAGAAACGACTATTGGGCATTGCAAATGACTGGAAAACAGAAACAACTATTGGACATTGTAGATGGCTCAATAGAAACAACCTTCTGAGCGGACGCCGTTGAAGGCTGTAAAGGAGAGGAATACCGATCACATTCCTCATCCCTTTTTCTTCGTCTTCTTCGTCTTCATTTTGTTCTCAAATCAAAACATTATCAAATTACAGAGTAGATATACTCGTTACAATCTCATGTAGATTATTTTATTATATCTTGAATTTTTTTTTGCAAACAAAGTTTTAAGACGATTGCTGAGGCAAGTCTTAGAATTCTTTACAGTTTATATCAGTTTCTTATTATTATGCATTTTTGTGCAAGTTTTCGTACAATTCTTACACTGTGATTTTGCTGTTACTTACTGTTTTGGTAATACAATCGTCTATATTATGTAATGAACATAAATGGAATCAATTTTAAGACATTATGAAACAAAGTATACATTTTTATTTCTAATATTTTAAATATTAAAAGAACATACTAGTACAACAACAATAAGATAATAAAAGTAAGACTAAAACCAAAAATAAACAAACATTTAATGCAACAAAAACACAAATACAAATGCATACATACAAGTGAATTAGCAAAGAAAGCAAACAAACACTAACTTTTATGGCTTTTTTGT
Organism: Allium cepa; assembly: GCA_030765085.1. Classification (NCBI taxonomy): domain Eukaryota; kingdom Viridiplantae; phylum Streptophyta; class Magnoliopsida; order Asparagales; family Amaryllidaceae; genus Allium; species Allium cepa. Next base: position 105,773,253 of record CM060941.1, on the reverse strand, counting down.
GGGATTTTTAGCTTTTCCAAGATTCAGGCCAAAAATATGACACATAGAGCAAACTTCTCATTCATTCATTTTCTCTTTACAATCAATGTCCATCTCACTCATCTGGTATTTCTTTTTATCAAGTGGAATCAATAATGTTTTTCGATCTCTCTTTAAGGACATAAGAGATGAAATACCAACGTGATGCAAATCACCTTTCTTGCTCATATAACATGAGATTTTGGATGACCTCAAGATGTTTTTATATTTTTTATGACTACATGCAATGCAATGCTCTTTTGAACGACTAAAGTGTTTCTTCAAAATTATCCATCAAATTTTCTTTGTACATGCTATTATACATGTCCATCTTGATGAATAAAGTGTTAGAATAAGCCAAATTTTAATGGTAAATTAAAGAGTCGCGTCTGTTGAAGTAAAGAGTAGTGTATCATGTCTATTGAAGTGAAGAGTCATGCCTGTTCAGTAAAGGGTCATTTCTATTGGAATGAAAAGGTGTCTGTCTAAAGAGTTGTGTCTATTAACAAGCGTGTGCAGTCCACGATATGTCATTTTGTTGTGATATATAAGAAAAAATGACAATGTAGAATAAAGTTAAATTAAAAAGAAAAAAGTTATTGTCTACCTTTACTCTAAAATTATAATCCTCCTCTTTGTCAACAAATTGGTATCAGAGCTTGGTCGAAATCAAGAGATTTCTATTTCTATCGTCATATTTTCTCACACAAGAAATTGAAGAATGGAGGAATAAAAAGAAAGAGGAGTTGATCTCCAAACCATTATGGAAGATCGTCAAAAATGGTTACGAATGGTCGAATGATTTGGAATGCATGTCATAAATAAAAAAGAAAGAATTTGCAAAATTACAACCGGATGATCATCGTACTTGGGTTGTGATTATTGAGAACGCCGATGAAGAAGTGTTGGATTATATTCTTGGAGAAAGTTCCGCAAAAGATTCATGGCATTTATTGAAATAAGTGTATGGGAAGAATGACATAAAAATAATAAAAGAAGATAATATAATTGATGAAAAGGAGAAAAATTGTGAGAAGGAGAATGATGTGAAAAAATTATTGAAATTTGAGCCATTAGAGGAGGAAAAATTAAAAAAGAAGGAAAAGGTGTAAAGGATGAAAAGGAAGAAGATGAAGAAAACAAAGTATGGGAAGATGGCACTAATGATGAAAATATGAAGTAAATAAGATGAAAATGATGAAGACATAACTTAAGAAAATGAAATTCAAGACCTCGAAGGAGATTCGAAATACGCGCACAAATCTAATGAGATTAAAAAGGAAAATGTTAAAGAAATGAAAATAGAAATGATCAAAGAGGGTATCGAAGTGCCAAGCGATGAATTTCATGACCATGGAAACAAAGAGGTGAGCGAAGCTTATATAATTTCTATTTTGAACAAACTTATTTTTTAATCGATGTTTTCTGAAACGACACATGAATGCGAAATTTGTGAAATATACAAAGAATTTGGACATTTCAAAGGTTGCAAGGGTGAATTAATAGAAGAATTCAGTGATAATATATATAGATTATTTAAAAAAATTATGACATTGTAACAAGATGGCTGTTAGAACACTTGCTGTTTGGAAAATTCTATTATGAAAATGAAGGAAGAAATGAAAGGAGTAAAACAAAAATTCGTGAAATTACATTAAGGACATTGACGTTCAGAAAGAAAACAAACACAATAAAGAAAGTATGGATAATATCTCTATTCCTACATAAACATGTAAAATATAAAAATTGGGTAGAGATATGGATGACTGAAAGAGCACATGTGGCTTCACGTTCGACATGAAGACACAGCCAATTACATGGATGTCAAAGAAACAACAAGTTGTGGCTCTCTCAACATTTGAGTCTGAATATACTGTTGGATGTAATATCTGATTCCATCGTCGACCAAGAAGAAGGAAGTCACAGAGGAAAAGCTAATGAGGAAGAGCCTAGGCCGACACCCTAGTTGTGGTGGAGAAGGAAGAAGCGACGAGTTGAGAAGTTGAAGACGTAGAAGATCTCATTCGGTATAGAGGAGCTAGGGCTTCAGAGCGGTGAAGGTTGGAGGAGGACCGTACGAGATTTCTTATTCGACAGTAAAGTGGTGATTGTCGAGCCAGAATTCTAGTTCGGTGGTGCTTGGATCGGTGAAAAAGGTGTTGATTTAGGGGGATGAATTTTGGAGCGGTAGTGTTGATTTTCCGCTCCAGATGTATACCAGTCCAATGTTGTGCTTGCTAAACCAAATGGCATAGTGATTTGTCGGACCAGATTTTATGAAGAATACCGGTCCAAATGCTGATGCTAGTGTCGAACCAGCTTTGTATGTCTCTGCCGAACCAAATGTGAGCCGAACCAAGTCATGTCGGACTAGATTTTCCAAACCAAACCTCAGGGATGCTATATAGTAGCTACTCCTCCTCATTTCTTCACTCTATAAATAGTGGAGTTTTTGGATAACAATGGCAGCCATCCTAGAGAGCTGAAACTCTGTAGAATTCTGTCTGTATTGTTAATTCTTCTTATCTATAACATCCAAAAGTGAATCAATTTGTAATTCTAATCATCATTGGTTAATAAAATATCCTCTCCCCAAGTGGACGTACACTGCCTCGCAGTAGTGCAACCACTATAAATACTGGTGTTATTTATTTTTCTGCATTGCACAGATATGAGACTGTCTGTTCTGGTGCTTATCTCTATTTGCTTCATCTCACTACAATCATGATGCAGTTGTTTTCCGCTGAGTAGAGTTTTTTATTCCCTTAGACAGATCATCTGAAGGGATTTTCCCCAACAGTCGGGTATCAGAGCCGCAAGGTTGATTGAGAAGTGTTAGATGCTATGGCAGGAGATGAAGCAACTCCAGTTGTTACAAGACCCTATACTAGAGGGATGAATATCACGTCAGGATCACAGTTGGCAATTGAGAAATGGAATAGAGACAAAGATTTCGAGAAGTGGCAATGAAGGATGAACGCTGTTCTAATGAGGAATGAAGTCCATCCAGTAGTGTTTACCCTTAAGGAGTTGACGACTGACATCTCAATCGCAAAAAGAGAGGAGATGGAGAAATGGACGCTTACTACTTTGCATCTAGTTATGGGAGAGAATGTCATCTCAGAGATTAGCAATGAGACCACAACTATGGCCATTTAGACCGAGCTAGAAAATCTCAACTTGAAGAAATCTATAACTAATCGTCTGATACTACCAAAGACATTTTTCACCATGCGGTGAAAAAAGTACTTCAATAAAGGAACATCTTAATTTCTTTGACGATCTCGTGATGAAAATGAAGACCATTTACTTGAAGATGGATGAGGAGCAAATAAAAATGATTCTTTTGTGTTCTCTTCTGGAGCGTTACACAAGTTTCGCTAACAGTCTTATTTGACATTGGAAGATGTGAAGTCAGGCCTTCTATCCGATGGCTTGAGTGATCAGATGAAGGAATTAAGTGAAGGAAGTAGTAGTCACGGCCTGTTTGTTGAAAGATGTAGATAAAATAAGAAGAATTGGCACTCTATAGGGCATTCCAAGTCTAAGAAGCCTAGTAATGGTAGGAGAAGAAAGTCTAAGGACGGAAAGTCCTTTATCTGCAAGAAACCTGGTCATTGGAAAAATGGATTGTCCATATTTGAAGAAGACGGATCTTCATCATTTGTGGTGGAGAAGTCTATATCTGACGATATGTTGTCTATAGCATTATCGGATGTCTCAGACCATCGGGTGCTGGACTCAGGGACGTCTTTCTATATGACGCCTAATAAGGATTACTTTAGTTCTTTCGTTGGACGAGAGGGAATCTCTATTCTTATGGGTAATGATGCTAACTGTAGAGCAATGGATGAAGGTATAGTGAGGATCATAATGTTTGACGAAGTGGTACGCACTTTGACAGGTGTCTAGTATGTTCCAGGTCTTCGGGAGTCCTTAATTTCTTTAGGACAATTGGAATCTTTGGGATGCAAGGTAACTATCAAGAAGGATGGTCTAAAATTTTCGAGAGGTGCACTAGTTCTTTTGAAAGGAGATGTGTTTCAAAATCTATATTTGTTGAAAGAAACCAAAGTTCTTGGAGAGTCGTGTGCTGGAGTAGACCGTTTTCATGTTTTGGATCCCACAAAGCTTGGGCATCTCAAGTTGGGTCATATTTCAGAGAAGGGCTTAGAGTTGCTTCGGAGACGGAAGATGATCGAAAGAGAAAGCTTCAACAAGTTGGACTTTTTCCACGAGTGTGTGTTGGGCAAGCAAACTAAAGTGTCTTTTAGAGTTGGACTCCATAGATCGAGGCGAGTACTTGAGTATGTACATATAGATGTTTGGGGACCAATTGCAACTCCTTCTCTTGAATGAGCAAAATATTTTATCTCTTTCATTGATGACTTTTCTCAAAAAGCATGGGTGTATGTGATGAAGGCCAAATCAAAAGGTGTTGAGAAGTTCAAAGGCTGGAAAGCGCTTGTTGAGAACCAATATAGTTCTAGGTTGAAGGTGCTGAGATCTGATAATGGCGGTGAATTTGTCTCTAAGGTGTTCCTCGATTTCTATAGACAACATGGCATTTAGATACATTTGACTACACCCGGAGATCCGCAATCCAATGGGGTTGCAGAAAAATGAACAAGATTTTACTGGAGAAGGCTCGTTGCTTGAGATTGACGGCGGGTTTGTCTAGAGGCTTTTGGGCTGAGGCATTATCAACTACGGCGCATATCATAAATTGAATTCCATGCTCAGCTATAGATGGGAAGATTACAGAGGATAAGTGGAGAGGTAAAGCATTTGGGACAATAAGAGGTACTAGCATCTAACCGAGGATATATAGAAATCTCCAGTGAATCAATGCCTATTGTAAAGGAGTTTCACCCCCTTTACAAGTCATTTGAAGATTGGCGAGACCGCCGATTCATTGTAAAGATCATCCGAAGTGGAGCTATGGGATACTCCAAAATCAAAAGAAGATGAATAGTAGGGGGACAAGAATGAATTTTGGAACCACAGGGAACGTTCCAAAATTCAAAGGAAACCAAGTCAAAAATAAAGACATTCAAGCTCGAACGAAAGTGATACTGTAGATAAATTTACCATATATGCTAAGTTTGCCTAGAACCTCGCTCTTATACAAACTGTAACGACCCGATATTTTCAACCATTCGCATCCGCACATGTCGGATTTGAATTGCTCAAAATACCGAATTGTAAAATAAATTTGGCAAAACTCAGAACATACAGTAAATAAATAAATCACAGATCACAGACACAGAGTAATATAATGCAGCGGAAGAAAAGAGATAGTTCATGAAGCTACTATATAAATACATCCGAGTTAAACAAGATACAATAGAAGTCTCAATATGATAAACAAGTACAATCAGAATACATCACTGGAATCAACTGGATAACTGAAATGAAAAAGATTGCTGCATCTTCAAGCAAAGCTCCAATTTTGAAGGTGAGTCTCTAATGCTGTATCACTCAGTCTGACCCGAGCGTAAAGTAAAACAAAAAACACTCGAGTCAGGACATACATACTTATACAATGTAAACCAACTCAAGTGAACTATAATAAAAGGTACAAGTAACTTAAAGGATGCTTGGGACCGCCCATCCTCTAAGGATCTGTTAAACTATTTACTATGTAGTAATATTCCGCTATTATAATAATGTCTATAGTAAAATAATCTTACTTTTAAATAGCGTTAAGGAGTTACCTAATGTCCCCCTTAACACATAATAGTGCCAATAGTCTATGCAGTACCGTAATACCTCCTGATCGGGAGGCTACCAGAGAATACTCCATAGGTACGACACAAATCAAACTCGTATAAGACGCGCTAGGGTAGGTGACACGACACGACAAGGCAATGCCAGGGTAGATATACCAATTACGCATCCAGGATGGTGGTAACGCATAGCCGCAACTACCGCCCACCTCGAGCCACACCCCTAAATTAAAAAAAATCATAGTGGCCACCAAATAAATCTCAAAGTCAGAATATAATATCGAAGGAGCGTGTCCGATCAGAGAAGCTACCTCATTGGCCCGAGAATCGCTCCTGTTTAGCCACCTTATGCCAACTCACGGGAGTCGGGTCCACGTATGTACCTCAATAGAACATCGTCACCATCCTACTTCATTCTGGAATCTCCATCGCGTATACAGTTGTTAAAGTGGTTTTCGAAGGTGGCAGAGAGCATAACAACTTTCGGTTCCGGTCTCTTTAACAACCCAACGTTATTATAACCCATGGATATTTATTTCAAAACCATTTATGCTTTAAAATCAAAATATCATATCCATTAAAAATAAATACTATATTATTTCATTCAAAACCAAATCAACATATCATTTCCATTTCAAAAACCCAAGGTAACATTATATCACTTAAATCCCAAAACCAAATCAATATATCATTTAAATAAAGCCAAATTTCCAAATCATTGAATATTCCTTCAATTTACTAAACCTGAAATATTCCTTTAAATCATCTTAAACCAAACCACTTTATAAAGTCATATTCTTAAATATTCAATTTCAATAAGTTCAAATTAATATATTTAAAGACAATTCTTAATAAAATACAATTTCCAATAATTTCATTTCTAAAGCCATATTACTTTCAAGTTATAACAACTCTAGAACCAAACACTTTGAAACATATTTATTTAAACCATTTAAATTCAATGTCAAATAATATTCAATCCAAAGTTGCAGCATTTCTAAGTTCATTCATTTAATTATAAAATTTCCAATACATTGTAAATTTTAGCTAAAACAGCATGTATAAAGTGTTATAGTGGATATATTAGTATTTCAAAAACATTGTCATATTCAGAAACAACAGCACTTACAAAGTGCTACTGTAGGTATTTAGTTATTATTTCAAAACAGTTTACTTTCAGCAATAACAGCACTTACCAAGTGCTACAGTAGCTATTTAGTTATTCAAAACAGTTTACTTTCAGCAATAACAACACTTACAAAGGCAGTAGCTCTTTAGTTATTTCAAACATAGTTTAGTTTCAACAACAACAACACTTACAAAGTCGGTATATATGATAATAATTGTGGGCTATTTTGAAATAGGATTAGGTATTATTGTAATGGATTTCATAGATTAGTAATTGATACTGTTCTAATATAATATATGCTGGTATATATGGTTTGAAAGAAATCAAAGAGTTTTTAATAATATAAATAATCTAACAGATAATTTAATATAAAAATTACTTTTTTCAGTTTAATTGGATTTCAAACCCTAGTTGTAATAAAGATAATAATATTTATTTTAATGAATACCTTAAACAACTTAAATCTCATATTAATTTAGTTGAGAAAAATATAGTAATTAAATGAAGAAATAATAACAACACCTTAAATACCCTTTTAGTTGCTATGTATGCCAATGAATCTGACATTATATTATAATTAGGAAATTAACTATATTTTAAAATGTTGTAATATCGAATATAACATTCATCTCAAATCAAATCTTGCTTCCTTGGACATCCTTACTAAGGACACATTGGATACCACGCTATTATATGGATATTAGGTTTGAATTAGAACTTTCGCTACTTGTTTGTTTTTTATGTAACAGGATTGTGTTATACCCTTTTGATCCTCACTCAGTTTTAATATTAATACTGTTTGTTTTATTTTTATTACATTAGCATTTTTGATTTCGCATATATGTATAAATATAAATATATATATATATATATATATATATATGTATATATGTATATATATGTGTGTATTTTTTTGCAGTATATATATATATATATATACATATATGTATAAATATATATATATATATATATATATGTATATATATAAATATATTACATTAGCATTTTTGATTTCGCATTTTTGATATACTCTTTTTTGCAGCTTTAGATACACTTATTGGACTAGATGGATTTAGCTGATTTTGAGGACATGATTACTTAGCATATTTAGTGGATTGTAGTATTGTATTATTTCATTATGGACCTTAGCTTTCTTGTATTAGGGTTTCTTTTTATTTTTATTTTCAAATTGTATAGGGTGAGTATCATTATCTGTCAGGCATGTTAACGAATCTATATTCTAGATAGAATAAAATACGTTAGTGCTTTCCTCTACCAATAGAGGATCACTAATTTTTCTCAAAAAAAGATAAAGAAGGAAGATAAGTTTTTATTTTTAAAGAGATAAAACTGAAATAATAAAATTTGCCTCATGTTAAATAATATGTTTGAATTTTGAAATTTTATAACTAAAATTTGTCAGTTTATATCGACATATACTGTAACACCTCATACAGTTAAAGATAATTAATAAATAATTAATAATGCCGTAAAAATAGAAATTGAGCAAACTTCAAAATGAGGCCATGAAACTTGTTTATAGCGATTTTCTAAGCAAATTTCATATTTGGAGTTTCTCGGTCGAAGCGCAAATGAAGAAGTTATTGGCATTTGAAATTTTCAAAAGGAAAATGACTTAAAACGAGAAATGGAAATAAATAATAATAAACGTGGGATCCCATCGGTCGCCCCTTTACTTAAGTCGGTCGACCGGTCGAGAGGCGACAAACAGGGTTTGAACCTTGGCGAAATGATCAGTATTTAATTATTTTAATCTAACGGAGATCTTCAACCATTGGACCCATAGGGAAGGGAGGTATGTGTTTGTGGATAGGTAGGGGAAAATACAGTAAGGGTTTGCTTTAGATTTGAAGTATTAAATCGCCCAGTACTTTTAAGGAAACGGGGTCTGCTTTATTTCTAATAAGAGGTATTAAGTAACTAAAACAGACATTTTCCTTGACTACCATTAGGTTAGTCTATTTAGGATGTCAGCTGTGGAAGGTTGGCGAGTTATGTTAGTATTTTCATTGGACTGGAATTTAGTAGTACGGCTAGCATATAGGTTATGACCACCAACAATCCCGAGCAGTCTGTGGCAAAGACTCAGGTTATGCCCTAACGGATTTCGCTTCCTATTAGTGTAGAATTCATATGAGATATGCATAGACCTCAAAGTTAGTTGGTTAGTTATTTGTTTATCGGAGGGGGGATAGTTAACCCTTAGACGAGTATTTGAGATGCATTAGTAGTATGATAATTAAGTTATAAATTATAAAACTATGTATAAGAGTTATCTATCTCTATAACTAAGACCAATTGACTAATGTTTACGTTGTAGAGGGCCCGCTTTAGGGATTGAGGTATTAAATGGCCGTTGAGTTTGCCTCCCTATTCGTGAAGTATTAAGTGGACGAGATTTTTGCATAGTGAAACATTTAGTTATATATGCATATATATATATAGTTATACCTCGGAGGAGTTAAGGTAAATCGTACGCGCATATAGGACTTAACATATTAGGAATAAATAATAGATATAACACCTAAATGAAAATCAATCTACATGAACCAGTGTTATGGTAAAGTATGTAATTTTTTAGTCACCAGAACGTTGTTATGACCCCCCTCAATTTTATCGCCCACATGATAGATTTAAAGGGACGGACTACTAGAGTAAGACAGGAATGGTAGATGGAGAAGTCTTCATATTCATGCTCGATGCTAAAAAGGCAACTATACATCTAAGAAGTAATATTATTTCCAAGGTAGTAGCCTTGGTCAGTACGAATGTTCTCCTATTTTTCTATTTTTCTCTGAGTTTATATTGATTGCTCTCTGATATACTTATGTTCATTATAGGTTGTTACATTTGGTATCAGAGCTTAGGTTATTCGATCATAGGAGTTAGGATATATTAAGAGAACGTATTTGAATTTTTACCTATAATTGTACATATATATTATACTCCAAACTCTATAAATTCCAACTATAAAAGTACTTGCGACCATATTCCAAAAGGATGGACGAGGCACCTATGACTTGGGCCAATAAACGGAGTTAAATTTATAAACTTACCTCGACTACCCCATTGAGCAAGACTGTATCATAAGGCGTTGACCAAGAAGAGCATGAGCACGACATATAGAAGGACCCCAGAAGCTGAATGGTAGTTGAATCCTTTGTTGGGGCTAGATTTCCTTATGATTGTGGATTTTGATGGATTTTCGATTGAAGACGTAAGTTTCATCCAGACAGTTGGGAAGTAAGTACCTATATGTTACATGCATCTTGACGCAAGATGTGAAGAAGAGTGGAGCAAGTTCCCACAAGAAGGTGTACCCTAACCACCACAAGATGGCAAACAGATTATTGACAAAGAAGAGTTAAGGAGTTGGAAGAAGTAGCAAGAAGGAAAGTCCATAAGGAGTTGGAAGAAGGATTGCCTTGGCAGAAAAAGTAGTAGGAAGAAGGAAAGTCCATAAAGAAGGATGATTAATGCCCATTTCTGAGTCCAGCCCCATAAGATAGGATTTGACAAAAAGATTTTTTTTAATTTATTGGGAAACTGTTGTTTTGAAAAAATAAGGAAATTTGGAAATTCATAATTGAAAATTTGTTAGGTCAAAAGTTTCCGATTTAAAGGTTTTTGGAGAAAAAAGGTTTTTCGTTTTTGAAATGAATAGGAAAGAGGACGTATGTTTAGTTTGATGATTTTTCTTATTTTTGTAAGTTCAGAAGTTTTTGAAATTCTTCCTTTAAGGAGTGGATAAATGGAAATGGTACTTGATTGAAATGGGGTATAGAGAATAGAAGGGTAAGAATGCCCAATAAATAAGATATGAGAAACATTCGCGTACAAGGAAAATATAGAGAACAACAGCTGAAGTTGAAGCCATTTAGGTAGGAAAAATACAAATAGTAGCAATATTGGGAAATTTGGATAGAAATAACATTAGGAATTTATATATAAAAATAGGATTAGTGATCGATTTAAAAATAATATAGGAGAAAAATAATAGAAAATGATAGGTAGAATGGATAAATTCCGTAGATACGTAGTAGTTGTGCATATATTTTAGGAAGGTGCTTAGATGGATGTTGTAATTGTGCATATCTTTTATAAGTCCCTCTCTTGTGCTATTAGAATCTCCGTCGAAGGTGAAAGCGAAATAGCATAAATAACAGAAAAATAATAGGATGAAAATTATCCATGTTTACTACCATTTTCGTTTTTTAAGATATAGGAGATGTTTTTGAAAAAAATGGTTTGATATGACCGTAGGGTTTTTGGATGCAAACATGAAAATTATTTTGAGTCGAAAAAATAATCCTACTTGTTAAGAAGTAAATCTTTGTTACAGAAAGTCTTTGAAAATGGAAAATTCTCATGGCTTCTTTTGGAAACAAAGTAATTTTTGAAAAATGTTTCTACATTTATATTTTTAAAGATAAAAGTTTTGGATCAAGTACTTTATGATTGTGAAGTTTTATTTTTGTAAAGAATGGTGAAAACCAAACCAATTTATGATATGGAGTTGATAGGGAACGCTACCTAGGTAAAACGTGGTAAAGGTTTAAGCTAAAAATAAAATAGCTATGAATGTTCGTTGGATAGCAACAAGGAACCACCGTTGAATATAAGGACTATTGGTATGAACCTAGGAATATTTTATATGAAATCATGGAACCTATAGGAAGAACCCTTAAAAGAACGAGGAATGGTATCAAAAAATAATTTTGGCAGTCCTAGGGTACTCGCATGAAAGATCAAGGATAAATAAAGTAAATACCAAAGTTTGAGGATACTATCATAGTGATTTTGATTGAGAGAAGATAGTAGTATGATTGAAGAAGATGGTAATAAGATGGAAAACACACATAAAGGATGTTGGTTGACTCAAGGTTAAAGGAGACAAGATAGTGGTAGGAAAGTTATTTCATCAAGCCAATTTTCCGATGAGCTATTTTAAATGTGCATGATATGTATTTCTTATCCACTTCAGAGTGGGAATGCACAATTTATCCCATAGTCAGGTGTTATAATAGAAATAATGGATGTGCCTCATTTATTGGATGTCAAGGTGGTAAGCTAAGACTGGTAGATTATAGTAAAATGAAATACTAGAAATATCCATTTTAATTGAGTAAGGATTGACAGAGCCATAACACCATTAACACCAGTTGCAGATAAAGGCATCTTCCAATGATCATTTTCTTTTAGGTTTTTGGGTTATAATCACTAGCTAACCTTCGTATATTGGAAAAGCGTACGATATGATATGAGAAAGGTTCCTATTTTATTACCGTATTGATGGTTTGGATGAACTCTGACCATTATATATATTGGGAAATAGTGTATAAGGAAACATCACAAGGACACTTAACTAGCGATAAAATATGGGTAAAACTAGAATTTTCTATAACAAATCAGGAACTTAGGTCAGCAAATGCTTTAATCACAAAAACTTTAGGATTTTGGGAAAAATAGTCGTAGGTCACTATCCCAATCTCTTAAAAACTAAAATTTATAAATAAATATATGTATTTTTGTTTAGCAGTAAAGAAAAGGTTCTCTAAATTTAGGATTAACTTCACAATGTTATGGTTAATCATATGCATTAACTCATTGAGTGAGTCCCTATTAGGTTAAGATGTGGCTTGATTTTTTTTAAGAATGAAGAGACAAATGTTTTAAAAAATTGTGTTCGAATTCTTTTGAAATTTTTTGTTTAAATGCTTTTGAGAAGTTGGGTTCAAATGTTATTGGAAAATTTTGGTCAAGTGCTTTTGAAAAAAATTGTTATTTAAATGCTTTTGAGTAACTTGGATTTTTCAAACTGTTTTGCAAATTTGAAAAATGTTTTTGGAGAAAACATGAGACTTTCTAATTTTCAAGGGCCATATGTTTGGTGTAGGAAAGATTGATGTGTTAGTAAATATGAATATTACTATCTAACAAGGGTGACAATATAAAAACATAGATAATAACATGGAAAAATGTTGTTTTAGCTTTGGAATTTCTATTTTCATACCTTGTTAATAGTGAAGTGAAACTTAATTTAGAATAATTCCGTTTTAACGTCCAAAAATAAACCTCCTTGTGTAAATTTTAATTGGAAAAATTTTGGGGGTAAAAGAGAATGTTCCAAAGTACAGTGGAATAGGTACTCAAAAGAAGGGTGGAAAAGTGAAATTTTCCACCTAAATTCCTTTTTTGGCATAGTTGTATAGATTTAGAAATCTAACTTTTTAAAATTTTGGATGTTAAAAAATTGTGTATTAGGTGTTGGATGGTAGAGATTGGATGCAAAATTGGTTGAACCATACTCCTACTTGTACAAGTGTGGAAATTATTGTGTGATAATGGATTTTTGATGTTTGAAAACTTGCATATATATAGAACTAGCAGTATATATAGGTTGTTTGCATCATATTTTCAAAAGTGTTTTTCAAAAAATGCATTCATATAGGAGGCATCGATTTTGTATTATTATGCATGCATAGCATATTTTCTTTGACACACCGTGCACTTGTACTCGTTTGGCTGCAAAAACTGGTTATACGCTAATTGGTTGGACAGTTTAAAATGGTTGTGCGCTTGCATGATTCAAGCCTTGGAGAATTTTAGGGATGAAATTATTTTATCTGGGAGAATATAACACCCCATAAAATTAACAATAATTCATAAATAATTAATAAGGCTCCAAAAATGAAATTTGAGAAGACTTAAGAATTTGGCAACGAAACTTACACCATTGTTTTTCGTTGTGATTTTCTGAGCAACTTTTATATTTGAAGTTTCACGATCGGAGCACAAGTGAAGAAGTTATCAACGTTTGAAATTTCCCAAACGAAAATAATTAGAAAAGAGAAAAGGAAATAAATAATAAAAAATGTAGGACCCCACCGGTCGAATCCCTTACTTAAGCCGGTCGACCGCTAGTAGTCAACCATTTATAAGGGCAGTTGACCGGTCGGGGGGTGATGGCTAGGGTTTGAATATTAACCAAATGATCCAGATTTATTATTTTAATCTAACGAATAGGATAGAGTCTAGTGCCTATAAATATAGGCCTAATTTCTCACTTCTCTTCTCATATTTTTTAACCATTTCTTTGAAGCACAACTATTTTCCTTCTCCGTTATTTCTATTAATTATAAATTATTATATTATATATAGATAATTGGAGGGGTAGAAAATAAAAGATAAGAAGAGAAGGAGTGAATCAATACCAAGGAAAAGGTAAATTTTATTATTATAAATCTATATTCCCCTCGACCCAAAATTTCTTCTCAGCTCTGTAATTCTAATAGTATGTATATACCTTATTATGCATACTCTTTTGGATTAGAATGAAAAAGGAGTCAAGTAAAAAAATGGATTCACTTTTGAGAGATTTGGAAAGCTTGAAAGGTGAGTGGGAAATTATATATTTTATTTATAATATTGAAATTTATATCATTGAATTTTATTTAATTATTTGCCTATATATGATCTAATGAATTGTCTGCTTAAAAGGAATGTATAAGAATATCACCTACATATTATGTAAGATAGGAAATCGGAATAGGAATATTATTTACATCATCATCTAGAGATTTGGAAATCAGTCCGTAGATTTGTTAAAGCTGAATGCTGGTAAAGCTGTAAAATTTATTCTAGATTTATAGTTGGGTTGTAAAATGTTTGTATTAGCTTAGATTGCCCTAATTTGACTTGAATGTGAATTTCTATTTTCAATTTATTGGGAGCGGGGTATATTTTAATTGGCTCTATTTCCATGTAATTTCTACAAATTATCCAATTCCAAAAATATGTATAAAAAGTGTGTCGTTTGAATTAACATGGAATACACCAAAAAGGAAAGAGATGTGTAAAGTATGGATATTCTTCTCCGTAGTTTGCACTATTTTATTTCAATAAAAGAAAAGAGAATTGGTGGTAATTTCAAACGAAGAAAAAGTCTCATTTTTTGGGTAATTTTTGGAAATTTATAATAGTATTCATTTAGAAAGGATAGTTCTAATAAATTAAAATGTGGAAATTAATGTTTTGGAATTCCTAAGCATATGAATTAATGTGTAGGAACAGAGATAACCCGCCTACCGATTAAAAATAAAATTATATTTATAACATAATATACATCGATATTCGCATAAGTTATTAGGATGTTCATTTATAGATGGCGTAGTAAATTACATGATTAGGAGATATAGATGGAAATGAGATAGTAATTCCAAAACTAATAGGACAATAAATGTGCAGTTAATAAGAGTTACAAGAATTAAATGGAGACATAGATGTATTTAATGAGACTGGTTGATGGATTTAATATGGCATTTATGAGGAAATGAAATAGATAAAATAGGTACAATTAGGACGACTAAATAATTTTTATTGAAGATTGTCCAATTACAATAATATTGACCATTTATTACGGACAATTAACGTTTATGAAATATAGTAAATAAGCATGAATTAGTCGGGCTAGCCTAATATTTAGGCCTAAGATAATTGGTTTGGTTTAGTGGGCTAGGATGCGAGGTCAGTATAGTTATGTAAGTATGTCCTTCACCTAGAGATTACCAGTAATTGTGTATGCGAGGTCAGTATAGTTATGTAAGTATGTCCTTCACCTAGAGATTACCAGTAATCGTGTATACTTACTACTGGCGTGAGACGTTTCCAACCATATGACCTATGGGGAAGGGATATGCATTTACAGATAGATGGGGAAAATATACCAAGGGTTCACTTGGGATTTAACGCATCAAATGACCCAATACTTTTAAGAAAATTGGGTCCACTTCATTTCTAATAAGAGGTATTAAGTAAGTGAAAAGAACGATTTTCTTGACTTACATTATGTTAGTCCAAACGCGATATCAGCTATGGAAGGTCAGCGGACTATGTCAGTATTTTTATTGGATCGACATTTCATAGTAGGGCCTGCATATAGACTATGACTACTAGCGATCCCGAGCGGTCGGTAACAAAGACTCAAGTTATGCCCAGATGGATTTCATTTCCTACTAGCGTAGAATTTGTATGGGATGCGCACATACCTTAAAGTTAGTCGGTTAGTTGTTTGTCAAAGGTGGTCTAGTCAACCCTTAAATGAGTCTTTGAGATGAGTTAGTAGTATGACAATTAAATTAAAAATTATAAGGTCATATACAAGGTTCATTAGCCTCTGTAATATGACCGATTGATTAGCGTTTACGTTGTGGAAGGCCTACTTTAGGGATTGAGGTATTAAATGGCCGTTTGGTTTTCTTCCTCCCTATTCAAGATGTATTAAGTGATCGTGGTTTTTAGGTTGTGAAATGTTTAGATATGTATGCATATTGGAATATATGCAGTTATAACCTAGAGGAGGTTAGCATATCGTACGTGCACATAGGACTTAACAGATTTGTCGTAAGTAAATGACATAACACTTAAATGAAAATCAATCAGCATAAGTTAGTGTTATGAATAAAGTACAAAATTTTCCAATCACTAGAATGTTATTTTGACCTCATCCTTATTACAGCCCATATAATAGATTTTGAGGGACATGCTAATGGAGCAAGACGGGAATGGTAGATGGAGAAGTATTCTTATTCATTCTCGGCATTGGCAATGCAAGTAGACATCCAATAAATAATATTGTTTCCAAGGTAGTAGCCTTAGTCGGGACGTATGTTTTATTGTACTTTTCTATTCCGCCGTGAGTTTGTATTCATTGCTCTCTACTATGCTTATGTTATTATAGGTTGTTATATACATATATGTCGACATACATTGCTCATATAAATACGTTCTTTTAATAATTTTCATTTATATTATTTTAAAGAAAATATTTATATATGTTCATTTTTTAGAGAACATTATAAATTTAAGACACGATATATTTATGCAAACAAATAATATTTCATCAATTTTGAAATGCAACATACACTAAAAGTAAACAAGATAAAAAGAAATACAAGTGCAAATACATGAAGTAAAGAAAACATGACAATGTTAATCTAGATAGTTGCTTTTTCCTCATGGAGTACTTATGCTTTTTGTGATTCTTTAGGAGCTTTTCTTGATTTTGAATAATATCAGTGTTTATAGTTGCATGGCTTCTATCAAAGCTGCCCAAAGAAGTGTCTTTTCCCTTTCATCTTCTTATTTTTGTTTAGCCTCCATCTTTTGTGCCTCCTCGTTTTCAATCTCTTCCTCTTCTTCTCTTGTCATTCATTTTTCTTTCCTAACAAATGATACACAAGGCACAGATTCATATGTAATATGAACAAAAGAAATGTTTCGCTTATCAATGATTTTAGGGTTTGAAGTTGTTTCATCTCTTAGACCTACTCCATAATAAATGAAAATTCTAGTCAAATACACTCCTGAAATAATGACGTTCATGACTAGAGAATTTCTTAGCTACAAAATTGGAGCAAATCACTTGAGCCCAATTTATATCGCTTTTAGTTAAAAGTGCAAAGAGAGCATAATTTTTTTTTGAGTGGGATTGGTGTAGTTTCCCATTCTTGGTCAATGTTCTGTTGTAAAATGAGACTCATAAGTCTAGATTTAGGTCATATATTTTTGCCTTTAAAGTACCATTCTTTCCCACTTTTAAATAAATCATAAATTGCTTCATGATAATGGAAATCTATTTCAAAATATAGAAGTTCTAGACCATCATGTGCAACTAAGCATTTTACCATGAAGTTGAGCATTTAAAGCAATTTTTACTCCTTTTTCGAATCCTTCATTTCCCTCATGAAACTTTCCATCAAAATTTTATGAAACAAGTTTGCCAAATTTTGATATCAAACAAAACTATTTTGAGAAAGATCAATTAAATCAAAAATTCCACCTTCCAAAGCAAAATTTTGTAGAATCATATGAATTAATATTCACAAATTGACATGAATTTTTTTCCGGCAAATTTGGCATACTCCATACAGGATTCAATGAAGTCTTTGTCATTGCAAAGCCAATTCTTGAGTTTGAGGGTGAGTTTTGGAATTTTCCTTGAGGAGGAAGTTTCATGTGTTGTAGGCATAATAAAGATTTTTAAGAGAAAGTAGAGAAGAAGTGGATTTGAAAATTGAGAATGAATGACGAGATGAAGAATAAATTGAATATATGTGAATGTAAAGGCTATAAATTGCTTTATGGTAGTCAGAAGGATGCCTTTTTGAACTTTGGATTTAATATGAAAGGGAGCGAAGTTCAAAAGTTCAAATTTTGAAAAGATTCTCTTTTCTATCAGCATATATGATATTGGCATAGTGAGTATGTCGACATACTCTGCCTAATGTGCTACTTATTTTCAAATTGAAGTATAAAAAAAAATCATATTATTTCAACTTCCTAGGTTTGCATGATTATTCACAAAGGAAGATAAAATCTGAAAGTACCTTTTACTAATCTACACACATGCATTTTAAAATAATTTTTCATTTTCCATTTAAAATAATGCATGATTCCTACAGTTATCCGATATTTTCCCAAGCGATATTTGAATGTAATTGAACTACAAAGTTATGAAAGAGTGGACACTAGACTTGAAGACGATCAACTATGAAGAGAAAAGGAAGTAGAGGACAAAATTGGTTAGTCCATGGGTCGGTAACGATTCATCCTAGTGACCATTTTCCCACCAAAACTTAATGACAATGGTCTCTAGAATAATGAAGTCAAGTATGTGGGAAAGGGTGATGGACCAGTACTGATCCATCTCAAATAAGGTTTTGCCCCTACAAAGCCTATAAGACCATGGAGATGCCAAGATATGAAGAAAAATGCATGGTTGGACCAAGGCCATGGATCGATCTCGATCCATCCATGAGTTGAACATATCCATCTTGCCTCAAGATTTGGTCCAATTTTGACCTAATGTCTTTCCAGTTATATTGGATCCAATTGATTGATGAATTCAAAGAAGATCTGATAAATCTAAGTTCTCATAACTGCCTAAATCGGGTATAAATAGGAGGCTGTCTCCAATAAAGAAAGAGCTTTTGATCTTTTCTTATTCTAACCTACGGTAAATGCTACCATTTATACATCTTGAGATAGATTTTCAAAATTATCATTGTAAATTTGGGTAAATCTAACGAGACAAGTAATAAAATTGATAAAGTGGACATGGACTAGAAAATTTCCAACCACTATAAAATAAATCATGTATTTTCTCTCTTTTTCCATTAGATTCTTACTTCTTTTCATTTTACTTTTGAATTTCTATCAACTGGGGGTGTTAGATCAAACTAAAGGGTAACATTTTTGGTGCTTTCATCAATAAATAGAAGATCGGGTTAAATCTATATTTGTACAAGGATTTGAAGAAAATCTTCAAAGGGATTCGATAGATATGGGATCTAAGAAAAATCCAAGAAAGATGGTCATTAAAGGAGAATCCACGAGAGAAAATGACAGACGGATTGGTGGATCTACTAAAAAATCATTAAATTTGGTTATAAGGCAAGAATTGGTAGAATAATGGATGTGGTAATGCAGCAAGTTATTATGGTGGAGTTGGCAAAGCAATTTTCATCAATAAGGAAACCTTTATAAGGGGAAAGATCTTCCCGCAGGGATCATGATGTTATATGAAACACTACAACTAAATCGAATGAAGGAAGTTTTGTTGGAAAACACAAACAAGGGAAGAAGGAATTTGGAGATGGAGATGTGAATGATGGAAGAAACCAAGGTGAAAAACTAGAGCTTAGAAATGAGCTCCACGATGGATTGGTACCAATCCATCATGGATTATGACTGATCCATTAAGATGGAAGAAAGTCGATGGTTGCGATGTTGTTGGATGTGCTGTGATTCCAACTGGAGGAAGAAATGGAATAAAATTTGAGAGAGATTCTCATAGAATGATGGAACAAATGGACTTCCTACAGCCAGCGATACATAGGCGTCATGATGATAGTCATGACTATTCGGGCTGTGGCCATAACGGTTGCTTGTAGAACCGAGCAAATAATGATGACCGCAATGACCACCGTTCAAGGGAAATAAAGATATTAATGAAATTAAAGAAATTTGTAGATTACGTCAAAAGGATAAATATGTTGATAATGGGAGATAACCTCTAGTTGAAATCTGTTTAGCGTCGTCTAGTTGAAATCGTTTACTATAGTGACTAGGGTGGTAGAATGACCAAGGAAATTTGTGATGCTAAAAATTCCGAGTTGCAATCAATTGACGGATCATCTACAAAACTTACTAAAGCATGATTGGCATATGGATAGTGTCGAGGCAAATGATTATGTGAAGAGTAAATGCTTCCTACTATTTCTATAGAGAATGGCGCTGATGTGGTTATACAAGCTAGAATAAATCTATTTCGTCACATGACCAATTAGCAAATAAAACATTGAAGCAGTTTCGAGTTCATTCCATGCAACAGAATGATATGCTATCATTAGTAAATATTTGCCAAAGGAATGGAGAGATGTTGTAAAGTTATCTGAAGAAGTTCAACATAATTGTAACAGAGGTGAAAAATCCAAATGATAGTTTGGTACTGATGGCGATATTTGGTAGAGTGAATAAAGAGTCGGATTTTGGAAAGTGGATGACATGAAGAAGCCAACCACGATGAGGGACTTTTTAAAAGGAAAGCCTATTTTTTCACATGAAAGAGGTTGAAATGGAAAATACGACAAATGCTAGTTGTTAGGGTAGACCGAGAAGCATGATGAAGAGTAATAAGTCCGTTAAGAAAAATGGTAATAGTGAAAATAAAAGCAATGACAATTAAAGGAAAAACAACAATGCTATAGGAAAATGGCAGGACCCTACAAAAGGTTTTTGATTTACTCAAAATGGTATGTATACGAGTTAAATGACTTTATGAAGAATATCTACCTTGTGAATCAAGGCACTATTGGATACCGAAAGCCTACTCCTAGAGATGCTACAAATAAGAGAAACACTTTAGAAAGTATTGTTGATTCCATGAGATTCATAGGCACAATATGAAGGAGTGCAGGTGCTTAAAGGATATGATAAAGAGTTGATAAAAAAGAAATGACTTCGAAAATAAGTTAGGAATCCACCTAGGAATGGACAGGAAAATAATCAAATGCTAAGACAGCAGCCTTCAAGCATATGGAAGGGACCTAGAAAGGGTCCAAGATCACCTAAGTGAAACAGGGCGACTATTATGATTTCTGGAGGTCCAAACCCCAGCACAATGAAATGGAATGCTGTAGGAGTTCCTTGAAGCACGTATCACATGAAATATGTTACACTATTGAGGATAGTACTCCAACTAAGCAGAAAAGAAGGATAAATGATGATATAGTGTTTAGAAACAAGGATGATAATGGGGTCAAAGCATCTACCTTCGATCCAATGGTGATTACGGCCGTGTTTGGAGCAGTTACAATTCGTCGACTGCTAAATAATAGTGGAACCTTGTTGAACATTATATCCAAAAGAGCATTTGATGAAATAAAACTGGATAACAAAGATTTGTTGCCTTGTACATCCTTCCGTTAACCATTTGCCAAAGAGGAAACATCTTCAATCGGATGTATCAACCTAATTATGCAACTAGGAGAGAATCCCTACAGGGTGATGTAGGTACAGAACTTCACATTATTTGATGGATATTCCACTTACAACATCATTTTGGGATGATCGAACCTTATTGACTTTTGGATTGCTCTTGCTCCTTTCTGTTTAACCATGAAATTTCCAACAGACGGCGGAGTCGTAGTAATCAAAGGAGGTCAATGCACTAGGAGAGAAAGCTACGTCGAATAATTGTAGGAGAAAGGAAAGAATGTAGAGAAGGACCACTGCATCAAAACTGAAAATGCATAGCAGCTACCATACTAGCCTCAGCTCGGGTCCACTAGTGATTAGTATAAAGCTAAGAACCCATGGAAAGAGTCGAAAGTGGTGAGGGTATGACCAATGGAGATGATGGATATATCGTGCAGTTAAAGCGCTTAGTGGTTGTATAGCGATGGAGGTGCAAAAAACTATAACAGAGATAAAGCAGGGATATATCGAAAAACATCGAAGGTGTAAAAATCATTATCGACATAATATCAAATCCAAAAGTGATTTATTCTCATTTCCATATCATTTGTGTAGAAAAAAGAAACATTATTCGCTCCCACATAACAAAATCAAAGAAATCATGATCCATGCAGTTTAGACATGGTAATAGAATGGTATTCCAGTTGATATTGAGCTTTTAGGAATTAAACTTAGACATATACCCCAAATTTACTGACATGGTTTATAAGAGAGCTGGTTAAATCAACCTTTTTATATTAAAGTTGCTAAAGTAGACGTTGAAAACCCCAGATATAACGGGCGTAGTGGAAAATAACGGGGATTTAAGTGGATCTACTATTCAACAACACTAAATTAAAACAACAAGCAGTTAAAGTGCGCTAAGCGCTTTAGTGAGACATTATTGAGGCTATAGCAGTGCTTTAAAGGGTGGATGAGATTTAAGTGGGAAGACAATTCAACACATTGTCGAAATTGGTTCTCAACTCATTTAAAGAATGAAAATGGAACTAAACGGGTTTTTTAGGGCGAACCGAAAGGATTTTGGATGGATCATTCCGCCTAAATTTGTGTGCCATGTACTAAATGTCGCCTTGAAGTTCATTCATGTGAAGTAGAACAGATGCAACATGGAACCAAAGGAATCTGCTGTGATGAAAGATTAAGTGGATAAGTTGTTTACTAAAAATTTATCTGAGAAGCGTTATAACTGAATGGGGTAGCAAATTCTATGGCGGTTAGGAAGGATAATGAAAAATGCTGGACATGCATCGATTATTAGAGCTGAGTAAAGCATCCTAAAAGATTTCTTTTTTTACTTCCATAGATTGACCAATTGGTGGATGGAATAACCTAAAATGAAATTCTACCATTTGTTGATGCGTGTTCTAACAACAATAAAATTGCAATGCATGTCCCTGATCAAAAGCATACGAGGTTCATAATGGATTAGGATTGTATTGCTACAAGGTGATGTCATTTGGTTCACAGAACGCTTAATCTACATTCAAGCATTTAGTCAACAAGATGTTTCAAAACAAATAAGATGGATAATAGAGGTCTATGTGGATTATATGCAGGTAAAGTCAAGAAGATCAATGGACCACATAGGAGATTTAATTTATCTAAAATGTTCGACATACTCTAAAAATAAAGAATAATATTGAACCCATTCAAATATTCATTCGGAGTCATATCTGTAGAGCTTTTTAGGCTGCGTCTAAACTTTAAGGGCATTGGAGCTAACCTGAAGAAAATTGAGGCATTGAGACATATTGATTCTTTCTACTAGGAGGGAAATGCATATCTTGAATGGTAAGGTTGCCATTTTGAGTAGGTTCATCTTGAAAGCAACCGACAAGTGTATACCATTCATTAGGGCCATCAAGAAGAAAAAGTGGAAGTTTCAGTGGATGAATGAATGTGAAGCTGCTTTTCAACAATCATTAGAATATCTCTAAATACCAATGATGCTATCAAAGCCTTTGGACGAAAAGGATATGTACATTTACTTGGTGGTATCTTCTTATGCATTGAGTGCGACATTGGTATGTAAGGAGGTGAGGATCCAAAGATAGGTATATTATATCAGTAAATGGTTCATTAACCTAGAAAATCGTTATCCCAAATTGAAGAAGCCATCTTACTATTTAGTGATGATCGAGGAAGTCATAGCAATATTTCTAAGCTCATCTAGTAAGAGTCTTAACCAATCAACCTCTTAGGTAAGTATTGCATTGCCTTGACACTTCGGGATGATTATTGAAATGGAATATTGAGATGAGTCGGTATGAGATTACTTATCATCCTAGTAAGGTGATTTGTGGATAGGCTTTAGCGGACCACATTGTGGAATTTATTATATGGGATGACAAGATGAAAAAGGATACGATCAATCTCTCTGAATGTAAAATATACGTAGATGGAGAATACAATGGCCATGATTCTAGAAATGAATAGCCTTACTAATTGCAAAAGGTCGAATGATATGCTATGCTTTACAGCTTGGGTTCCATGTTATGAATAATGAAGTAGAGTACGAGGCATTAATATTTGGACCCAAGATAGTGAACACTACACATATTTAGTGACTCCCAGCTGGTGGGTTTCCAAGTTAAAAAGGAATTTCAGGCTAAGGGTGCATGACTTTCCACTTACCTGTCAAAGACATGGGAACTGCCAAACGAGATTGAGCATTAAATGATTATGCACATCCCTAGAAAGGAAAACTCGAATGCAGACTTAGTACAATGCTTGCATGCTCTAAAGATGCACAACTATTCAGAATTGTTCCAATAGATATAATGAAGACTCCAATTATTGATGAAATGGATATTGACTATATCTTGGAGGTCGAGAAGGAGTCGTGGATTACTCCGTTTAAGGAATATGTGTTAAAGGGAATTCTTCTGAAGAGTAAGAACAAATTGCAATAACTCTTGCCTGAAGTTCTGCAGTACATTATGCAAGACTAAATACAACTATGGAGGGAATTCTTATCCCCTTAGTTAGGTGCATTGACAAGGATGAAGCGAAGAAAATCCTTGAGGATATAAATTAAGGAAGTTATGCAGACCACACGAAGGGCATATTTGGCAAAAATGGTATTTTGTTACCGATATTTATGACCAACTGTCAATCAAGATGTAGTTCAATATTTGAGGAAAAGCGACAAGGGTCAAATATTTGCAAAGATATCGGGAGCCCCATCTATTGGGCTAACACAAAAGGCTGGCTCATGGCCATTTGTGTTTTATGAAATTGATATTATTGGAGTACTAATAATGGCCCATAGAGGAGAAAAGTACACAATTGTAGTAGTGGACTACTTCACCAAATGGATTGAGGTAGAGCTACTCCCACAATCACTTTGGAGAAAGTGATTAACTTTGTAATCAGATACAATTTATGTAGATTTGGAGTAATATTGAATATTATAATAGATGAAAGAACTTAATTCGAAAGTGCAAAGTATTACAAACTCTATGCTTAATTTTGGATTTGAGAAGAGTTTCTCAGTGGAAGCACATCCATAAGCGAACAAATGGGTGGAGGAGGTGAAAATATCATCAAATCCGCAATAAGAAGTGATTGAAATGAGAAAAGGGCAATTGGGTTGATGAGTTACATTAGCTTTGCGGGCTTATCAAATGACCCAAAAAGCTACAGCTCCACATACTCTATTCACACTAACATACAAAACTGAAGCAATATTACTAATTGAAGTAGAAGTCTCTTCTCACTAATGCATGCACTATATCTCCAAGATGAAATATGAGCTATTGCTAGCTCCCTTGACTTGGTGGAGAAAAAGCAAGAGGTGAATTTAAGGGTAGCCGCTCGCTAAAAAAAGTAGCATGACCTACAACAATACAGCCCATAACTATACTTTTGAGATATGTGACTTCATTTCAAAATGGGTCTTTCCTAATATAGGGTCACTTGGTCCAAATTAGGAAGGTCCATATGTGATAAGACAAAACCTTGGAGACAGCACCTTTAAGCTATCAATAGTAGTCCGGGACCCAATTCCATAGGGTAAAAGAGTGAGCATATGCGGTGGTATTTCACTTAATTTCTTAGAAGGGACATGGAAAGTCGTAGCATCATGCTTTCCCTTTTGACTAGGGACAAGTGTGGTGGAAGTGATAGGAATAGAACTTGAGGCATGGACATGGAAGGAATGACTTGAGGTAGAGTGCTTTGCCTTAAAGGAAACTGTCTTCTATAAGATGTGAGCATTAAGATTGTTAATATGGAAAATGGCACCTATTGGGATAAGAGATGGAGTAATGAGACGAGCGTAGACGCTCACAAGATTGGGTTGGGTATAAGTCCTACGGTGAGCGCGAACCCTAATGTGTTAAGAGCTCGCACCTACTATGAACCGAGACCCAATGGGTTAGCTTCGATTATTCTTGAGTCGGTTCAGTTTTGTGGATCTCAATTCTAATTGTTAGCTCACCTGATGCTCATAGTCACACTGGTGATCTCCTCATCTCTACAAGAATCACTAATTTCCAAAGAAATGGAAAATGGAAAACAAACGTGCCAACTCACAAATCAAAAGGCAAGTTAACTAAATATCGTGCATCATCGACTCTCTTAACTATCAACAACATCTAATATGCTGTACATTGAATTTTCTCTCAATTTTGGCTTATGTCATGGAAAATTTCGGCAGCACCTCCTTTGCACGGTCAGGTCTGGGAAAAATCTCGATACAACAATAAACATATACATCTCATATCTAGGCATCTCATAACATCTCATTTCAAGGACAACCAAGCATAAATAGCCAAATCTAGACAACAAGTGTCACATACCTCTTTTATAGAAAGATCATTTTATTTAGATGGGAATATAAGTGGGTAAGCATCCAAATAGTCAACACTTGCTTCCATGTACGTGATCAAGTACTCGACAAAGAGGATTAAGCACAATAGTAACATCACGATGTAAATAAGTATACTAGATTATAAATATAGCAATCGTCTCGGATAAATGTGTTATATCAAACCATAACAATCTAGCATGCCTAATAACCATATAAGCAAAAGTAACCATATCAAATCCCAACAATCAAACATCAATAGGCATAAATAAGCTCAACCTTAAAAAATAACATCCATGCCTACCTTAGCATGCAGGATACCAGTAGACCTAACATAATACATCAAATATGATATCTAACATGAAAGTTGATGATAAAATGGAAATTGCCTTCGCTGTCACTCCACTAAACCATTACTACTTCGTCGCCTATCTTCTAATCCTTTTCATATCACATCTATTGGTACAAATAGGCTCATGAGGTCCGAAAGTTCCTGGTTCAGTCTCGATATCATCTAATCAATTTTGATGCCAAATTTCCATATGCCTTTTGTGAGTTGTCCCAAAATCCAACAGCGAACAATGTGCTTCGGCCACTTACAATGCTCTTGTCACATAATGCAATCACACTATCCATTTCCATTCTACCTAGGAATCTCAAGCGGTTGTAGTAACCACTTAGCTTTTTCTGTTTAGCATTTTCTCGTTGACATTCATTCATCTCGAAATGAATATCCGATGTCTTTATTCATCCCTTCCCAATAAAATGTCTATCTTATATCACAATCCATTTTAGTATCATAGGATGTATAGTCAATCTCGAATGAGAATACTTTGCTAGTAACTCATTCCTCAACCCATCGACATCGGGAATAAACAACTTCTCATCTTTCCGGAGCCAGCTATCTTGGTTGAGTCCACACTGCATCACCTCTACAGACACTAATCATTCTTCTAATTTAGCCATGATCTCCCCTAATCTAGCTTCATGCCTCTGACTAGTATCGATCTGCTAAATCAAAGTAGGTTTGATGTTCAAACTAGCCAACATCTTTGGCACTAGCTCACATTGAGTTCTGGAGTCATAACCAATAATAAAATCGAGCAATACCCACTTTTGGAAAATTGCTCCTAAACTAGTATATCTCCAACTCAAAACACCGACAAACTGCATTTCTCTTACAGATGTATAGAAAATGTCGAAGTTGTAGGAGGCCAAGAATTCAAACTGCCGCTACTGGCAATGGTTGGGATCCTTCTCGAAGAAGAGATAATTCAATGATGTGGGATCACTGAGCAACTCAAATATCTCTCCTAATAGATAGCGCCTCCAAATCTCCAAAGCGAACTTTATCGCCGCCGACTCTGAATCAAGAGTCAGATACTTCCTCTCGTGCGGTTTCGGCTATCAACTATCATATATGACAACCTTAACTTTCGACATCAATACCACACCCAATTAACTATCACATGCATGCGATACTATCGTCTCCTCATTCCCGCTCGAAATGAGTAACACTGATGCACTCGTTAACCTCTCTATCAAACTCACTGACGCGTATCCGCACCTCATGTCTTAAATAAAAGTCTGATCCTCTCTTATCAAATAGGTCAATGATGCTGCTATCTCGGAACTATTTAAATTTCGGACTGCCGTGACTAATGGATCTACAATGATGTCCCACTTTGAAACAACGTGACCCAAGCATCATACTTCCCTCCTCTAGAAGTGATGCTACCAAAATATCATAACAGTGCCTTGTGCTCCTTTTCCGTCCAATGGTAGATGAAAGTATCATTAATGAGCACCAGCACGAACCTACTCAAGTAACCACTCAAAACACGGTCCATGAGATCAATAAGGTATGTCGACACATATGTTAGCTCGGACAGCGTAACCAACCAATCAAGGTAGTGTTTGAAACACCATAATCGGCGTATTCTCCTAAATTACTCTCAGTTGTTGAAACCTCAACGCAAGGTCCAACTAAGAGAACATCTCATGCTATAGAGCTGATTGAAGAAGTCATCAATAAACAGAAGTAGAAATTTGTTTGTCCTTTCACTCAGCCCACGATATTCAATATACAACCTTAAAGTGCCATCCGCCCTAGTGGCGAACACTATAGTGCATCCCACTCAAATGTGCTCCTACGAATGAACAATCGCATAAATAGGTCATATGCTTGCACCTTTAGTCTCTTCTGCTCTTTGGGAATCATATGCCTTAAATGCATAGTTATAGTTTTAGCATGCCTAACCAGATTTATATGGAATTCAATCTCTACATTATGGAAATCCGACCACCTCATCGTATGTGTCTGGACATTCTCCAACTACAGGCACAGGTGATAACTTGTCATGTGGGATGTCGAGCGAATATAGAAATCTAACCATCACCTCATCATTAGATGGGAAGCCAAACACTACCGTTCGCTCATCATCAGTCCCTATCATCACCAACGGCCTCTCGCAATCCACCACTATTCAATACCCTTCTAGCTAGTCAATTCCTAGACTCTAATACTGAACCTAGCTAAACCTAAAGCAATCAATATCAAACAAACAAACAAACATCCATGACTAGATTAAGATAAAGTTTCTACAAACCATGTATAGACTAAGTGTAGACAATCCATGTGATAACACTTTCCATTTTGAGGCTCTAAACTAAGCGCTACAGATGCTGCAGTCATCCATAGTATTAATTTCCAGTAACAAAAATACGGCATGTTACACATGTATAATCTAGCTAAGCCCACAAAATGGTTCGTCATAATATAAAGGTCAGTCAACGATTTAAAGGCCAGTTAAATATTTTCAATCTCAATTCCAATCTATCTAACAAATCACTAGATATGAAAGTATATGAAACTTTGACGTCAAATAAAACACATATGGAAACACCATAAATGGAATGCATACTCTTAAACGGTAATTCATGTTCCCTTGTCTTCCGTCAATGGAGCACTCGCCGAAATAGAAATGGAAATTAAAGGATATGCTTTCACTGGTTGTCCCTACTCAGCTTATTCGGGAAAATCCTTCACACTGGGTCCAAGCTCTCTCATCATATCGACTTCTCAAAGATCTCATCAAATATGACCAATCAATCGCTTTCCAAGATGATCGCTCAGTCGAATGATAAATTCTCCATCCTTTCTGTATGGAGTATTAGTAGAAGATAGACCATACCTCGATATATCATCAGATTAGGTCACATAGTCCAACACAGACATATCGCCTTAATTCAATTCGGCGAACTTCCTAAACAACATTGACTTCTGAAAATTCGAAAAATTCTCTTCGAAGTAAAATATAAACTGATCTCAAGTAAAATGATCACCGTAAATAGAATCTAGAAAGGGACTTCACTAGTTCATTGTTCGTCCCTGGAGTCATCTAGCGGTTAACTTTTACCTTATTGGATTACCTAACCCCAAGTCATCGAAGATTCTTTCACAAATATCATCTCGTCTTGCATCTCAATAGTCGACCCCATCTTAACGAATGGTATGCCCCTTAAACTCATATAGTCTGTATACAGCTAAGCAAAGTCGACTCTAGGCTTTTGCACTTGAGCACCATAATCATTTAGAGCAACTTGGGCATTCTAGAATAATGTTTTGCACCATCTCTGTGAACATATTCTATAAAACGAGGTTAGTGGTCCTCGATCGTGCCCACTCTCGACTCTGGAGATGGAGTCAATAATAACATTTCTTATATGCCAGAACATTCCTAATCTATGATGAGGGTGATTAGTCTCTCGTAGAGAGAAGGACATCAATAATGCTCGTGTGTGCAGTACAACTTATATACTATAATATAGTTTTGAAAATCAAAATATATAACAAATATGCACTCTCTCGTATGTAAGTATACTTCCAATTCAGTTTAACGTGAGAACTCCTACCTCATCTCTACTGAATCATGGTATCGGCTAGGTTAAACAACTTAACCTAAGGTCTGATACCAAATGTGATAATCGCCATACAACACCAATGCTCACACAAATGAAGTGCACGGCTGGAGCATCCGGCCGATATGAGATGATTGTTAATGAAAAGGAAAAGAAATGAGAAAGAGGAATAGAAAAGAAGAGAATAGAAGAAAAGAGAAGGAGATAAAACATCACACAAGCACACAACCTGTCGTATATCTCACGGCACATCTGATGAAATATAATAGTAAACATCTCAGATATAAAACAAGTGAGACAGTAATAACTATATAAACCACAAAATCAAAGTACACGGGTTAATACAATTATATAGAACAGTAATAGAGTTTATACAACTTATAAGTGAACTAAGCTGATATACTATCCCTAATAATAGTAAGTCAACACAATCAAGACACCATAGTGTCATATAGCAGAATAAACAATAATAACTCAAAATATAAATATGAGAAAGCGTCACCATCTGCTAATCTATCCGCACAGCTCGATGTTCTATTTACACTTGTTGTCTAATCTACTCATTTAAGAGCACCCGAGATAATAAAAAGCAAAGCATAAAACATCGAGTTAGACAATAGTCTAGTATAAGCGAAAAAGAATCTCAAAACACTATAAAAGTTGGTATAGTATATAGAACAAAGGGCATGGAGAATCATACCTGACATATCCCTCCATCCATAGAGGTAGCACATTGAATATATGCTACTATGATAGTCATCAATGGTGTACTATACATTATAGTTCTAAGGGTGTCTAGATATCAGCATCGGTAATATCTAATCGTGCGACATCCCTAAGGTGATTGACAATCAAGCAAACATAGCATCCATCATCCATCCTCATATTCACTTACACGGTGCATTGAATATATGATACTCATATGGCCACCTACATAGAGCCAAAGATTGCTCAGCATCTCGGTACCTCTGTACTTGAATCTATGCCACTCTGTAGGCTAAGAACTAGACCACACCTCTATATACAGCCTAGGGTACAATGGGTATGCACCTCCATAGACAGCCCAATGAACATCCTCACGTACCCCCTACTTCACGAGTACACTACGAAACCTATGAGTATCGACGATCCCTTTGCAAATGTCATCCATAGCTGAGCTCATGTCAGAACTGTCCATACAACTCTCGTTTGAAGTCGTTGCTGTTAGGAACTACTTTAAACATCCATCATTAGTCTTAGAGTATCATCATGCATCCCGCAACCTCTCTTTGACAGTTCCATCGATACGACTCAAAGTCCACTACTCTGTGTCTTGAAATACAACTATCCATCATTGAAGCCGTCACTTCCCATCATTGAATCATCGTCGAACCATGGAGTCATATTGTCAAAGCATCACATCCTCGCTTCATCGCAAACCACTCTTCGAAGAGCCATATCATCAAAATTGAACTTCGAACAAGTGAACGAACCATCACATCATGCTCCTCGAAACCTCTCCATTGTCCATGTCAAAATTGACCAAGTCGACCATCATTAATAGTGGTAAATATCAACCACTCCTTAGTAGTCGATAACGACCACTTTGGTCGTGTACTTAACCAAAAACAGTTAAAAACAAACCAAAGGAAAACGTTCGACATCTATTCCGAAATCTGAAGCACATATCTAAATCCGCCTTCCATCTTCATATCCATCTGTGTGCACGATACTTTATGCATGAAATTCTATCCTATATGATATATTCTAACACTATATCACCTTTGAATGGTGTTTCTAACCAACTATCAAACAAGAAAACATGCGACAAACAAGCGTAGAAATGTCTATAACAGTGTGTCTATAATAATACAATACAGTCCATCCAAGCAACTAATGTGGAATAACGTGGGGTTAATACCAAAATAGCCTAAATATAGCAATATCTTCAAAATAGTGTGTCAAAATGGAAGATAATGTGATATTTAATTTAAAACCATTTTAAAACTTTTTAATTCTTTTTATAAAATTATACATAGATTTAACCATTTTAGAAATCCCATTTTAAATTTAGAAAACATTTTAAACTGTCGTTTTAATATTATACTAACAATCATAATATGTTGAGGGAAAATATCACTCAGCTCATCCAAATCCATTCAAACCTCCGCCAAGTCATAGAGCTTTCTATCTTGAGTGTAATGTAAGAAACGACACCCAAAACAGACCTCGTATGCAAAAGATATGCAATATATAGGATTTTGCATTATTTAAATTGTTAAATTAACTTAAATATAATTAACAATTAAGTTGCTTAATCATCACTGCTAATTATTTCCCCCAAACCTTTTCTTCTGTAGCATGCACAAATCAACCTATCAATGCCTGCACGTTTTCCCAATGATAAAGAGCAATACTCCACCAAATTCAATACCGTCTTCTCCGTTGAATTCCTTGTTGAACGCTCGTCGCGTGAGTACCATCATCTTGGACTCCAATGCCCTGCATCAAATCGCGATCTTCAGTTTTCCACCTTGGCTATGCTAGTGTCGAGGCCATCAAACGGTCACCGCACATTTTCAAATTACTGTCCCCAGTATGCCTCTTCTCCCTCTATCCAACGCCGACCACCATTCCTCCTAACTCTAACCATAGCTCCTAAAAACCGAAGCCCTAATTTTGAACGACCGACATTGACCATCATCAAACTCGCCCGAACTCACACCGATGATATCCCACTACTCTAGGAGTCCAATGAACCTAGTGGCATGATTTATTGTCGAGCATTTTGGTCGATTTAATTTTTCGAAACCAAATAAGGAAGGTTGCCATTATCTGGAGAAGGAGATGGAGGTGAACACCAATAGGAAACAAAAGTTTGGATAGGGTTTTGATTAATTTATTAGTTTATTCATTTTATTTAATTTCTCCATATTGATCTCATACGATCTAACGATCTGTCTGATTGTCATGAAACTCGTTTGTATGCATCACGTCATTTTTCCGGTCCCTATAAATTTCATCGCTATTTGAAACTGCGTCACGGGATGACAATTTCAAGCTTTTCGAGACCGTTTTGACCATCAGGTCATTCGATCTCCAATCTCCAACCATAGCAATCCATATACATATTTTAATTTGCAACGTCGATACGAACTCAATGAAAGTGGTCTTTAGTCCTGATTCGATCGTAAGTAAAAAATCATATTTTAGGACCGTCAATTAATCGACGATTCGATATTTAAATATCCAACCATTAAAATACGGGTCGTTATAAAGGTAATGCCATTAACATTATAGAAGAGAAATGAGATATTTTCTTCTAGTTGTAATAAAATTTATATACTTATAAAATTTGGTGAGCGGACCAATCAACATAGGGCACAAGGAATCTTATGGTGGTTTTTTGTTTAATTTAGTATTAATAGGTTCCTCTTTTTATATCTTTAACAGCTTCTTTATTTCATATCTTTGATAGCTATAGCTTTCATATTACCTATAGGTTTTTCTTCCATGTTTCTGATAGTGGAATTCTACAATTTCGATAGCTATAGACCCGTGTTTTTGGTAGATTTCTCCTCCTTGCATTTTGATAGCTAATACCATGCATCTCTATTAGCCTATAATTCTATATTTTTGGTAGTGTTACTATAATAACTCTTGCCGAAGGAGATCAGAGTGCTATGTCTTTACAAAATGATTGTTACTACAACATATCTTATCAAAGAAGTTCGATGTGTCGCGGCGTCGCACTAATAAGCAGTACCAATGCGACAATGCAACATCCCCTATTTTGAGGTCCGAAGCTAACCATTACAGATGTTGTAGTCATCTATTGTATTAACTTCCGATGACAGAATATGATAATGTTAATGGTATTCATCATATCAAAAACACATGAATATGAAATATAATCAACAAAGATTTCAAAATAGGTTTTTTTTAGTTACATTTCAATCTGTATTTCATATCCAATTTGATTGAATATAATTATTACAAATTATGCCAAGAGCGACATATAAAGCTGTCCCCTTGGTTGATCTGAGTACTATACAGATAGACATATCAGTCATAAATACATCATAGTGGAAATAATAACTTCTACATAGCTAGCTTTTCCTCCTGCACATCTTCAAAAGCTTATTCGTCCAACCTACTAAACCTGAAAAGTCCTTAACTCTCAATCTACTCAAATTTAATTTTGAGCACCCGAGAGTTTAAGGGGGAAACATAAACTTAGAGTCAGACATAAAGCCTAGTGTGAATAATTCTATTACATATCGGTTTACTGATATTAAGTGAGACCACGTCGCTTAGCAAAACAGGATTCCCCTTAGTAATATTCTTTTAAAAGCATATCTTTTGCAAATCAAAATTCTACAATCAAACTGAATATAACAACAATAGCAATAACATGTATGCATGTAAATTAGGTAATCAATGGACTATCTGTCCGAACATTATAGTTTTATCTGGCTGACTATTAACCACTGGCTAACTCGGGCCTATCAAACATAATAAATATAATAACTTCTATTAGACACAATACTGGACGGTCTGTCCTTAACTTGTTTCTCCTAGGGTCAACCGATCCTAATGGTTTTGCGGGCTCACTAATAACCTATCTCTACTCTAGATATTCCTTTTGTGTGTAGCATCATTTTAGTCTTACCTGCGAAAAGCCCTACACACTAGAATTTTGAACTTATATTAGCTAGGGCTACTAGCTAAAGTATAGGGTGTGACCCCACTCCAGTCCCATCAGGTATTCTAAAATCCGAGTCATTCTTTTAGCAAATATCTAGGCTGGCCCCTATTCAAATTTCATTTCCTTGAAATCAATCTTTACAGATGATATAAACTTGAAATCATATCTTTATAAAACAAGGAAATTATTCTCTTTGCTTTATTCAAAATACTTAGCCATGATATATGCTTTATAAAACAACGTTGATGAAAAACCTAAAATCACTTTAACCTTGAAAATATTAGGCTGAAAGGCCTAAACCTTTCTTTCGAATGCATTGGAAATAGACCTTTCAAAATCATTACATGAAATCTTAGACATCCTTTTCGAAGCACTTAAAAACATGCCTTTAAAAAGAATTGGGTTCAAATAAAAGTTATGGAAACATAGCTTCGAAACCAATTAAATGTATTTCTATCGAAACCATAGTTTGAAAAAAAAAATACAAAGTATAAAAGGGGACACATTCGAAAGCTATCCTTTCGAAAGACCTAGGGTGACGACAACATGCTTTCGCATGTATACTTATGTCTTAAAGCAATGCGGTCTTAACCATGTTATAAGGTAGAAGTGCGGCACCTTCCCTTTCGCATGGATGGGTTAAAAGGAAAGCGGCTCAATGGTTGCGGAAGGGTATTGGTACGAAACCTACCTTCTGCACTCAATGATCTAAGGTAAAAGTATTGGTGCGGTAGTTAAGGCTTTGAAGGGGTTCAAAGCGCCAACGCTTTCGAAACACTCTTTTAGATAAAGGCTGGTCTATAGGTTCAAAAGCTTTGAAACACAACTTCACCCCTTTCAAATGCATGCCTTCGACACCATCTTACCTTCCACTATATCCAACACACTACATACCAATGAATTGATACCATGTGTGTTGGTTTTGAATGGGTACGAAAGGGGTTTTGTGTGGGCATATGATGTCGGATGCTAATAAGGGTAGCAGCGAAGATGTAATTTTAATAAAAAATGCATTCTAACCTTCTAAAGAAATTCCTTTATACCTTCCATTAATATTTGTGAAATCTTATTGGTTTAGAAAACTTTATCGATTCCTTTTTTCAAAATTTGCTGCCGATATCTAATTCGGATTATTTAAAACAATTTAACACTTAAGCCCTTCTCCTTAATAGAATGCTTAAAACAAGTAAGTCCTCTAACTTACATAATTTATTAATCATAGTAAAACACTTAGGAAAAATCCCTAATAATCACAATAATTCACATTAAATATGCTTGCTAACACATATAAATTTCAGACCCGAAAACATTATTTAATTGCCTTAAATAATTTAAACCTGAAATTAACTATTTTCTCTCATAGAAAATTCATAATAAATCCATAATTACTTAGTAAATTATGTAACTTGAAACCCACTTCTAAAATAATATTTTTGACCATATATAAAAAATGCAACTCATTTGGGTGTCATATAATAGGTTTTCTAATTTAAACATATCATAAAATTCTTACTAAATCTTTATAAATCATTAACTTAGAGCATATAGTCATTTAATCACTATAACATGGCATATAACTTGCAAATAAATGAATTTATCCTTTAAAACCAAAATCATTATCAATACATGAGTTGGTGGATATTATTCACCTTGGCATTATCTTAAGAAGGTTGAGATTTGCCCTTAGATTAATTTCTTCAAGTTTTCTACTTGAATCCTAGCTTATATTCCCTTTAAATCTTCTTGGTGGTGGATGGCCTGAGCTTAGTATTGTGACGACCCAAAATTTTTGATATTTGAATTTGGAATATTTAATTGATTTTAAATATTAAAAAGTTAAGTTTAACTTGAATTTCAAATATCTCCATTTATTTAATAATTAAATTAATTGAATTTAATTACTGGGAATTGGGAAAAATATTAAATGTTGAGTTTTAAGCTTATTAAAAATATTTCTAAGGCTTATAAAATTTATATTAGCAATACTGAAGATAATAAATGTGATAGAATCGAATTTAAAAGTGGTTTGTTCAGTTTTAAAAATATATCGTTTACATTGACATTTAAAAATAGCTTTCCGAGGTACAGTCTCGGATTTCAATGAAACCAGTTCCATTAGATCCATAATACTGTATTATTATCAGATTTCAATTTTCATAGTATTCGGAGTTGTTGTGTGATCATATGGTAGATAAACACGCTAAAATCTATATCGAAATTTAATATTATAACTGAGTCCAAAAAGCTATCTTCTCCATACGACCGAGTTAGGACTCAAAACCTTTTCCATTGCATTTGGAATTGGGGTATAACCTTATGAACGTCTAGCGGCACGCCTCGATAGGAGGTTGAGATTTTGAATTGCGTATTTGGGATGATTTAAATTTAAATTTAAATTCAAATATAAACAAGTATATATGTTCTCTTTTCACATATGGGCTTTCTACCACTTATTGCAATGTTACTGTAGCAATTTTGACATGCAGAGAAAATTTAAACATTTGTCCTTCAATTTTTAACACACGCCTTTTTTTATATTGACAACCGAGTACTTTGAAAACGAAATCATTTTCTCCCTCTAACAAAATGGCGAAACCAACATCACGATATTCTCTCCCATTCTTCCTTCAGACTAAATCGAGAATTTGCATTTTACCCCCCAGTCGAATCGACTTCACGAAAATAAATAGAATTGACAGCTGAACTTGAAAACCCTGACTCGTTCAAGTCGACGTGAGCAAATGAGATATGGAATCGAGTTTCACGACTCAAATTCGAACCCAGTTCGATTAGAAGAGGGCGAGCATGGCCACTTTTTATGCAAGATGAGGGTTCGTGGTCCGTTCGCGGCGTGAGTTAGGGCATCGTGTTGGAGACGAACTCGTGAAGGAATGCGGTATCGCTTTCGAGGTATGGTAGCGATCTCGAGTCATGTGAGGCATGGGGAGGAAGCTCGAAGGTGCTGCTGAGGGTTTGGGGGTGGTTCCTTTGAGCAGCGATGGCGATTTTGACTCGAGTGAGTGAGAGTGAGGGGTCGCGTACGCAAGCAAGCGGGGGGAAGGTTTGGTGCTGGCAGTAAGGTATCTTCTATGTTAATTTAAATTTATTCAATATCTAGAATAGTTAATTTTATTTTTAAAAAATATGTTTACAGTTTATATTTTTAACAGTTTATATTTTTATAGTATTATATTTTTATAGTAATATGGTTACAGCTTGTATTTTTCAATCTAATATTTATGTATAAACCTATATATAGAGAAAGAAAATTTATTATAGAGAAAGAGGTTTAAATATATGTATTTATACTAAGTTTTTATTTTTATAAATATGTGGATATTAAAGCAGAAATATTTTACAGTAAAATGAAGATAAATCTGTTTTCAGTTAAATAAATATATACATATAAGCGAAACAGTAAATATATGTATATATAGGATTTTGAAAGTATAGGAATTTTAAAACGGTATAGAGTTTATAAAGATTAGATTTAAATATATATATATATATATATATATATATATAGGTTATTTTCTTAGTATATGTAGTTTCAAATGAAAATAAAATAAATACATAAATATTTTCACCTACTAGTTTAGTTTAAAATAATGTATTTAGATGATTAATTTGTTTAATAGACTCATTTAATTATTTTTAGTTACTAAAAGATTTTAAGGGAAAATTAGTTTAAATCAAATTATTAGTCAAAATTATATTAAATAAATAGAAATTAATTATTTGATCAATTCAAATAGTAATATGATCATATAATGTTGTACAAGGTCCAATATTGTGAAGAAAACAAGTCGGAATTGGATCGGATTGCAAAACAAATCAAAGATGAGTTAATCTCACTCATTTGGATACCGTTTTTAAATTTAAATAGTTATATTTAAATTATTGGTTGTTGCTTGAATTGATAATTTATTATCATCATTGGATGTGATATGTTATATATAGTATATATTATATTAGAGTGATTGATTTCCTGCATTATATAGCGGATGAGACCCTATGCGCCCCGCATAATAGCGGATGACCCCATATACCGTGATATACCACCTTGAAGCGGGGTTGGTATTTTAAATTGTTGTGCTAACTTCTGTGGATGCAGGGAAACAGGTTTGAATGGTCCAATTGGATTCCTTAAAATATTTAGATTATTTTAATATTCTATGACCTATTTATTTAATAATCTGAGATAGATTATATTGGTAATTGAAATTGGATGCTATGGTTTGATTAAATATATTTGGGTATACTGAGTTATTAAAAATGTATAGATTGGATTTTTGATAGGAAAATAAAAGAGAGAATTTTTAAGTAAAATAATTATAGAGAATTAGGATAAATTAAAGAATGAATTGGAAAAGGATAAAAGTTGATTTTTGAAATACTAACAAACAATTTCCAAGTATGGGGAAAAAGACTTTTAACAAATGAAATAAATGAATTTTGAAAACTTAAGTGGTATTGTTTAAAAAATTTAAGAATTTATTTTAAATTCAGGATTTAAAATGGTTTGGGAGAAATAAAAGGGAGAATTTTAAAATTAAGTATGAAATTAATATTTCGAATTTTAAATAAGATTTTAAAGCATAAATATAGAAGTGAATATGGAATTAATGGGTTTAAAACAAATTTGGATAAGTAATGAAATAGATTTGGAAATCGATTTAAAATTTGATTTAAGGTTGAAACTATGTTTTAAAAGGAGAATGAGACTATGGAATTTATAAACTGGGTTTATAAAGTGAAATAAGATATTGGTGGATATTTGGAAGTATAAATTCACGATGGGAATTTATAATGGAATGGGTAATTTGTTTTAAAAATAAATAGTGGTTTATTTTTAAAAGGTGTGAAAGAAAAGTGTATTTCTCTGAAAAGCCAAGTACGTTTTCAAAGCATATTTTGAAGTATAAGTTAAAAGTTTTAAAGTTGTTTTAAAAGAATGTTATTCGAGATATTATTATTTAAGTTGTTTAAAATTTCAAAAGTAAATATTTTATTTAATTAGTTATAGTAGTAATTATTTTAAAAGGTTAATCGGTATTATGATTTAAAAACATAATTATTAATATTTATATTTTATAAAGTAGTTTTATTTTAAAGATAGTTTGGCTAAAGTTTTTATTTGAAAAACTTGTATAGAATTTCATAACTTTTATTTTAAGATTTGTTTTGGCTTAAGTTTTACATGAGAAATTATTATAAAATTTCATAACTAGTATTTTAAATAAAGTGTTTTAAATAGTTTTTATTTTAAATATTTTAAAGTATATATTTTTGGATAAAGTGATTTAAATTATTTTAAAGTCTAAAGTATTTAGACTTGGTATTTTCAGTGAAATAAGCAATTGGGTGGAAATTTAATCCACGAGAGGAAAAGTGATTTGGAAACTGTTTTCAAAGGATTGAAATGTAGAAGGATATCTTGCGAAGATATTTCGAATAATAAATAATTTTGGAAAAACTATTAAGACTGATGGTTGCTTGTAAATGTTATTTGATAGTTAAATAACCGACTATCAATATTAGTCAATGCCCTGATCGTTTCGAAAAGACTGGGATCAGGATTAATTTTTCGAAAACCACTTTGATCTGGTTTGAAATTTTCGTAAGGAAGACAAGAGCTAAGAGTCGAAGATGGAGCAATGAAGTGCAAGGGCTAATCGCTACTAATCCTGAGGGTGATTCTAAAATGGATGTAGTAGGAGTAGTACCTTCGGTTCCGTTCGAACACGGAACGTTGTATGGACGAATGCTTTCAGAACATCGTTAGGAGGAGGAGCATTCTAAGTGAATGTGTGCTAAAAAGATAACGCATAGCCTCGAGCCTCATCAACCTGAAATGTCTAAAACATAGGAGGTGCACACAAGGCTAAGTGGCTAGCAACTAATTAGGTTAAGGTCATCCCTGTCTAGAGGTCTCTTTTTTTGGCTGTGTAGGGCGGTTGTTGATCCCGACCGTGGGGTGAACTTACTCGGACTATCCAGTAAGGGGTAGCTCCGGTCTTGTGATGCAGAGGATAAGGGTGGATCTTCGGTACGGTGATCTAGACCATGTATTGCGACGGGCGGTACCCCAGTAGCCCTGCCATTGATGGAAATCCACTCTCCTTATGTACCCTTTATGGTTTTGTTTGCAGAATCTAGTATTGCTGGAATTTAATAATGTAACAATTTCGGCTATTTGAATAAGTATTTTTATATAGACACTACTATAATATCAGAGGATTTGATAAGAAATATTTTGGTTATCGCAAGGTAAAAACCCGACATGTTTATTTGTGCATGGTCTTACAAGATACCATTGATTTCAAAGGATTTTCGAAAACTTAAGTAATCCAATTGAGTGTGTTTTCTCATGCTAGTTTTCCAGACTGACTCGGGTGTTATTTAACTATAATGTTCGGGTCAGACCGAGTATTATAGATACAGGAAAGGATGCTATGGAGCTCAGGAGACGAGCTGGATGGCGAGACGTATTACACGTATTTGATGAATATTCCACTGTATTTGATTAACTACACAGTCAGTTTGGTGAGGACAGGTTATGATAACTGTCTAGTTGTGTGTTTTGAATTTAGTTGTACTCTGATGATGTAATGTATAAACAGATATAACTCTTTTTTTTAAAGATTAGTTATTTATCTATTATATATTGTTCCGCTGTGATTGTGAGATTCTGATATTTATTCTGTTTCTTCTTCTACCTCCTTCTTTAACCCTATTGGTTCAGTTTTCTGGCATTCGATTATTCGGCATTTGATACAGTGGACGTATTAATGTCGATTTTCGAACGTCGAAAAATCGGGTCATTACAAGTATTGTTTTTGTTTAGTTTGTGAATGTAGATAGAATGAGGAAGTGGAAAGAATGGAAGTGTTTAGGGTATATGAATAAAGGCTTTTCCCATTTTACCCTTATCATATTCGTCCTTCTTAATTATGTTTAGTTTCTCTTTTGTTAACACATTCATTAAGGCATGGCTCCCTCTTAATTTACAAATCTCAATCCTTTAACTTTCTACATTATTTTATTTAATTTACCTAGTTAAATATTCTAAATAATGTTAACTAAAATTAGGGTCATTACAGACTCCGTCTTTAAAGAATTTCATCCTCAAAATTATGATAACGTACTTGCAACAATCAAACATAAAGTTAAAACATATCATCAAACACATCGGGATAAGTGTCTCTAATTCCGCTCTCGGTTTCCCGAGTACAGTCTCTCTCTCATCGTCACTCCATCGGACTTTGACTAATCGACTGTCCTGTTTCTTAGCCTCTTTTTATCTTTCGCATCTATACGAACTGGTTTTCTAAGTACAGTCATATCTGGTTCTACTACTAAATCTTCTAACATGGTCGATGTAATAGTATTTTTTGGATCTCCAATACACTTCCTTAGATGAGAAATATGGAAAACATTGTGAACTCCTACCAAATTATTCGATAACTCTACCCTATACACGAGTTTTCCGATCCTTTCTATAATAGGAAATGGTCCGATAAATCTTGATACCAATTTTCCTGACTTTCCAAATCTGATCACACCTTTCATTGGTGACACTTTTATGAAAATATGATCTCCAATTGAGAATTCTAATTCTTTCTATCTCTTATCATCATGACTCTTCTACCTTGACTGAGCTTCCTTTATTATAGCCCGAATTAACTCAATCTTTTCTGCAGCTTCTTTAACCAAATGTGGACCAACAACTAATCTATCCTCGATCTCTAACCAACAAACTGGAGATTTTGCACGGCCTTCCATACAAAGCTTCAAACAGTGCCATCCCTATACTAGTCTGATAGCTATTATTATACGAAACCTCGACTGAGTGTAGATGGTCTTCCCACGATTCTCGGAAATCTAGCACACGAGCTCTTAACAAATCCTTTAAGACTTTGTTAACTCTCTCCATTTTCCCATCTGTATGTAGGTGGTAAGCGGTACTCATATTTAGCTTGATATCTAAAGTAACCTACAGACTCTTCCAGAGCTCACTAGTGAATAAGGAATGTCTATCACTTACTATACTACTACAAATTCTGTAACATCCCAAAATTTATTAATTTAAAATTCGGTAACTTATTTGAATTTTTGGAATTTAATTTGAAAAGTTACAATATATGTATATGTATATAGAGAAACAAGACAATAAACATTTAAGTTAGAAATACATATTTAAATTAGAAATAGATATATATATATATATATATATATATATATATATAAGATAAATTAAAATATAAAGTGAATACATTAGAAAATTTATAACAATTTTTAAATTAAGCACAAGGGTATAAAATA
Source organism: Allium cepa (assembly GCA_030765085.1). NCBI lineage: Eukaryota > Viridiplantae > Streptophyta > Magnoliopsida > Asparagales > Amaryllidaceae > Allium > Allium cepa. The sequence goes on along the minus strand of CM060941.1, from coordinate 105,730,072 downwards.
AAACAAGACAAGAATTAAAGTATGCTGCTGTGAATTTTATATGAGCAAAGCAAACTAATACAAATAACTAAAACAATTTCTTTTATTTAGCAAAGAAAACCAAATCTAAGTGTGTATGAATATTATACAAGCTAGGAGATAATGAAAAAAAAACAATAAAACAAAAGTGTAGGCAAGAAGATAAATATTTTTAAATAAAACAAAAATGTACTTACAAAAAAAAGAAGATAGGATTGCATGTTAACAGGAATTGAAACATAAGCATTTAATGATTTCTTCTTAGCACAAAAACAAGTCAATTAGAATGTAATAAAAATCATTACAGCCTCCAAAGGAATTTTTTCTGGTCAAAAAATGTAGGCAAACAAATAAAACTGAGCAAATAAAAAAACAATATAACAGAAAAAGCTTAACTAGTTAACACCTACCTCCCCTGTACAAAGTTTTCCTTTGTATATACACACCCATATTCATTTCATTTCGTTCAAACAAACATAGTAAACTTAAAATATAAACATCACCATATTTTCAAGTTCAAAAGAAAAAAAAAAAACAAAACAGAAAAGAAGATCCAGGAAAATCAATATGCAGTTTTCCAATACAAGAGCAGTTCTCTATTTCAATATATTTTCTGTGAGTAAACCAATTATTTTAAAATGGAAATCTAAGTATTTAGTTTATGAAACTTTGTGCTTTGCTGCATATTGGAAAATTTTGTTCTGTATGTTTTTTCTGTGTTACTGGAAATCTTTATATAACTTGTTCTTTTATAATTTGGTTTAAGAGCAAAGTGAATTAGGAAAAAAATCAAATAAACCTTCATCCAAACATTTTTAGATTAGGGTTTTTAAAGAAAATAAGTTTTTTTAAACTCGAGTCACAGACTAAAAATTTGTTCAAAGCTTAAAAGTGAAGTGTGACTCTGTAACTTTCAGTTTTACAGTAAAAGGTAATTTTTGGATAAATTCGAATGTTGTTAAATATTGATTTGATTACGTAACTTGAATAAACATACAAAGAGAGGATTTTTCAAATTAATATGATGATTTTTAATTAACTGTTCCAAGAGCAGTTCATGGCTGAACAAAAATTATTCTTTTTCCATTTTCTGATGATCGATCAAATGTTGGTTGATGAAAATTCATTTGCAGCTAGTGTGTTGATCAACGATCTCAGCAAAATTGTCGAATTTTTTTATATTGCATGAATTAAAGGGACGAGGCCATTTTAGGGTTCAGTGTTCGATTTTTTTGAGGTTGAAAAATGAGACGAGTTCATCTTCTTGGTGAGTTCGAGTTGCTTGAGATTGAGGGGGATGGTAGTGCCGGGGGGGGGGGGGTGACATGGTGTGGATGGAGTGAGAGCTCTTCCGGTGGTTTGAGACGTGGTGGCGATGCAATTTCATTTTGGTAAGTTCGAGTTGCAGTGTCGAGCAAAATGCTTATTTCGATTTCGAGTTTTTTTGTGTCGAATCGAAGTTCGATTTCGAGTGTAGGTGAGTTTTTCGACATGCCGAAGGCCGTGATGTTTGCCAGAATGGCGGCGCGATGACGTGCACGTGCACGACGTCGATCCCATGTCAGGAAATTTTGGGCCTGGGAAGAAACTCGAAGGAACGCTCGAGTAGAAGATGTTTTAGCTTGGGTTCTCTCGCGCTCGAGTGGAGTTATTTCAGCAGTTGATTAAGTTTAAAACTTAAGCTAGAAAAATAAAGGAAGAAGAAGTACGAGGGGAGGAGAGGAAGAACTCGGGGAAAGGAAGAGGGAAACTTGAGTTTAACTCGAGTGAAAACTGGGTTTTGCTCGGGTTATTTTCAAAATGGGTTAAGCCCAATAAATTTAAAGTTTATAATGTTAAAGTAAATAATGTTGACTATTTTAAGTTAAGAACTTGTTTAAGTTAATCAACTAAGTGAGTACATAACAATGTTTTCTAAAACCTTAATTAACACTTCAATTAAGAAATTAACTTAAGTTAAATATTAATTTTAATTGCCATTAAAGCTTTCAGTGTAATAATAAATTGATTTTCAAAGTGTAAAGAAGATTTTTAAATGATAATCAAGGTAAATAATTTTTATTAAGTAATGGTTTTGAAAAGTAATTAAGGATGATTTATAATAGTAATTTCAAATTGGTTAATTAATAATTAAGTGTTTAAATTAATTTGTAAATTAAGAATTGTTAATTAGATAATTTGGGTTGATTAATTATAATTAGCAGTCAATTAAAAATAATTAATTAAGGAATAATTAACGAAGTTGATAAAGATTTAATTAATTTATCCAAAATTAATCATTGATTTAAAATAATCAATAAATTAATTATGTGGTAAACCTATTAAATCGCACTCACATTGATTGAAAATAATTAACTATTGTTGTGCACTGGATTGATATTTCTGTTTTGGTTGTGATACTGTGTGATGTAGATTACTCTGTGATGAACTATGATTTAGTTCTGTATTGATGTGAAAACCCTTTTTGCCTGTAACGACATTTAAACTTCGATGCGACAGGGAGTCAGATTTCAGTTAGTTATCCGAAATCCATATCGAACCCTGAATGTGAATCTTTGTGTTTGATATATCCACGTGTTTTAAAATTAAACGCTCACTATTCGGTTTAGCCGGGAAAGGACCTTTGTGTCATATAACCTATTCTGAATAATGATACGTCGAAATGGATAGCATTTGAAGACCGGTGTTAAAGACTGGGTGTCTTCGAAAACGATAGGATATCCTATCGAATATCTCTACACTGAGTTGCTCTGGTATAGAGATCTCCACATGTGATAGGGAGTCCGATCGGATTGTGGATACCAGTATTTGTAAGGGCTTCTTCCTTTATTAGACGAAGTGCCTTCTGTTATATTCGAACTCAGAACAGACTTGTATGGTTGTATGTCTGACACTACGCTTTGAGGTATAAAGCAGATTTCTTTCAAATACGTATCTGTTGGTGGCGGATAATTTATTCTCTTAGCTTAACACCCTTCTCTGAGACGTACGAGCTCAGAGGTTATGTAGTTGAAGGTTATCAGTGATATACTTCCAATTTGGTAGTGTGGCATGCTGAGTGCTGCTGTGTGTTGATGATCATTATTGATCATTTGTGATCAAAGCATGGCTTTCGTGTAAAGCGTGGCTTTGTGGACGAGACCTCATCGGACCTCACAACCCGAAAATGGTCGAAACAGGAAAGAATGCGGCAAGGATATGAGGGTTGCGCCCTTTAGGGTATGTCATTTCCTTCTAGAAAAAGGTGATGTCATGGTATGGAACCCAGATATTTATCTATGTGGTTGCTTCAATCTCATTTACTATGTGGTTGTTGCTTTGTGATAGAGGGCCCTCGGATAAAGGTCCCAAAGGACCGGGGAATGGCATAGTCGTGTAGTAATTACCTAGTTACAGAGTTAACCCGGCCTTGTGTTGGCAGAGAGCGGTTAAGTTCTCGGGACGTCCCTCCACAGGCATACCCATGTGGCAGTAGGAAGTTCCTTAGCCTGGCCATTTGTTGGAAACGCAAACAAAACAATACGAACCCAGTACTGTTTTAGTTGTAGAACCTGCCATTTAACATGGCAGCTATGGTAGGCATAGTATAATGGTACCTATGCTGGCTAAGATTAATATTTTATTTTCAAAAAGTTTACACACTATGCACTAGTAATAATATCAAAGAATTTTCCTCGTATTGAGCATATTTGACTATCATAAGGGGAAATCTCCCCTAAGTGTGCGATTGCATTGTGCGTGTGCCGGGAGACCTTATGGTAGTTTCATTTTCCAAAAGCATAACGGTTTTCTTTTATAAATCTTGTTCTATTTAAAAGCAATTATTTTTGTTTACTCACACCAGTCCCATGACTGACCCAGAGTTTATTGTTTCTTTTCTAAACTCTGGGTGCCCATAATTTCTACACGGGCAGCCTAGTAGCAGGTTTCCGTGTTCTGGTGCTAGTAGTATTTTGGAGCTTTTGCTTTGGAGATATTTTAGAAGCTTTTAGGATCTCAGGTGCTTAGTTTTTGCATGTTCACTGTCGTTTCATTCCCTTGAAGACTGTTTGGCATATGATCACTTGTTGTACTATTATGATGTTCTATTTGGAGTTGTGATATATGTATAAGAATACTCTGATGTAGTAATGGATATTATGTTGATGTTATATCTGTGATGTAATGCATGATATTCGTTCTGTTTTCGCTATTTTATATTCATCTGATGTTGTTATAAGCTCCATCCGACTGGAGTTCGATGTTTGAATTTTCGACAGTCGAATACAAGTGAGGTATTTATTGTCAACTTTCGAACATTGAATTATAGATCGTGACAAATTCCATGCGGTCTTACTATATTCCTCATGAATAACTCAGCTAAATCTGGTACTGTCCTGGTCGACTTATTGGGTATAAATTGTGCGTTCTTAGTAATTATATTCATTATAAACGAGATATCTCATTTCCTTTATTCGATCTTGGCAATCTATCTATGAAATTCATTGAGATAGAATCCCATTTCCAGACTGGAACATCCAAAGGCTGAAGTAATCCACTCGGTTTCTGATGCTCGGCTTTTACTTGCTGACAGTTCAAACATTACTTCACCTGTAGGCATACATCTCTCTTCGTACCTTCCTAAAAGAAACTTCTTTTCATATCCTGATACATCTTAGTTCTTCTGGGATAAATAGAGGACTTCAAACAATGGCATTCTATAAGAACTTTCTTCCTAATGTTTCCCACACTCGGAACACATAGTTGTCCTTTCTTCCTTAACCACACATTCTGGTCAAGAATGAAATCATTCAAGTCATCGCTCTCTGTTCCATTCCTTAATTTTTTGATCCACTCGGCTAATAATGGATCTTCTTCTTGTTTAGAAGCAGTCCTTTCGATCATCACCGATCGAACTTTTAAACATGATAACATGGCAGTTTCTTGACTAAAACTAGCCTCTGATCTCCGTTGTACTCCGCATGTAGTCAATGCATATAAATTTTTCCACTCATCTATCATCGCCAATACTACATTTTGATGTTTTCTGCTAAGTGCGTCTGCAACCTTATTTTCTTTTCTTTGTGTGTACTCAGTACCAAGTCGTATGCAGCTATGAACTCTAACCATCTCCGCTGTCTCATATTCAACACCTTCTAAGAGAATAAATATCTTAGTGACCTATGATCAGTAAACAGGTCGAATCTTTCTCCCAAGAGGTAATGTCTCCACACCTTCACTGCGAAAATTACAACAGCTAATTCCAAATCATGAGTTGCATATCTAACTTCATGTGGTCTGAGCTGTCGAGAAGCATAGGCAATCACTTTACCCCTTTGCATTAGCATAGCTCCTAATCCTATTCCACATGCATCCGTATAAACAACTAAGTCTCAATTCACCACTTGAACATCTAACATGGGTGCAATAGTCAAAAAATGTTTTAGTTTCTAGAATGCCTCCTCACACTTATCAGTCCAAACAAACTTCACATCTTTCCGAGTTGGCTTAGTCAATGGTGCCGCTATCCATGAGAAATCCATAATGAATCCCTGGTAATAGCCAGCTAATCTAAGAAAACTCTTTATCTCAATCGCTATTTCGGGTCTCTTTCAACTATTCACTACGTCAATCTTAGCCGGATATATTGACAAGCCTTTCTATGAGACTACACGACGTAGAAACTTCACTTCATTCTTCCAAAACGTGACACAAAAACTTTGTCTTCAACTGATGTTGCCTCAGTGTATCAAGCATTATCCTAAGACGAACTTCATGATCTCTTTCATCCTTGGAATATGACAATATGCCATCTATGAACACTAATACAAATCTATTCAGATGCTCTCAGAAGATTCTTTTCATTAGGTCCATGAAGAATGCTGGTGCATTTATAAGTCCAAATGACATCCTTAACCATTCATATGATCCATATATTGTCCTAAACGCCATCAAAAGAATACTATCCTCTGCTACTCTAAGTTGATGGAACCCTGTCGCCAAATCCAACCGAGAGAATACTTTGAATCCACTCAACCGGTTAAACAAATCGTCAATCCTAGGTAACAGATATTGGTTTTTTATCATCTTCTCATTCAGCCTACGATAATCGATACACAACCTTAGTGATTCGTCTATCCTTCTTGCAAACACTATGGCTGCTCCCCAAAGCGAACTGCTTGGTCTGATAATATTCTTACCTTCTAAGTCTACCTACTGCACCTTTAGCTCCTTCATTTCGGTGGGTTTCATTATACTTGGCGGCCTACTCACAGGTTCAACTTCTGGTATCAAATCTATCGAAACTCAATAGCTCGTTTCGAAGGTAGTCCATCACGAGCTCAAAGACATGTGCGAATTCTCTAACAACGAAAACTCGATTCAACTCGTCTTCTTTGTCCATAACGCCCAAGAAGAATCTAAATTTGGGTTTTCTATGGTGTATATAATCCGTTCACTACAACTATGGTGTCTAAGTGATATTTTCCAATCATGACAAAATATCCTAGCATCATACTTAACCAATCCATACCCAAAATAATTCCAAAACCTTCAAATCAAACACATGCAAACTGCAAGAAAATATATGACCTAACAATTCATGCTTTAAGTGGTCACATCTCATCCTAAGAGTCGCATACCCTCATACCTGGTTCGCAACCCTTAAGGATGTGACTAGGTATGAGGGTTCAAGGTTAAGCTATCTCCCGAACAATGAGATATAAAAGAATGTGATGCACCTGTATCAAATAGAATTCTAACTGACGTGCCATGAATCAAAAGCATACCTCCCAACATAGCTTTTCCCTTTTCCTTTGTTGTTGGTTTTGAGGCAATTGGTCCCAATGCAAACACTTGCACCTTCCATCCTTGGTTGGTTCCTACACTAGTTCTTATTATGTCCAATCTGATCACAGTTGAAACATTTGATATTCTTCTTCCCGATCATCTTCTTTCCATTCGCTGGGCGACATTCATTAGCGAAATGTCCTTTCTTATCACACTTATAGCAGATAACTTATGTCTTATGTCTTTCCCTTCTTGGTATCTCCCTCATCTGGGCTCCCTTCTTGTTTTTCTAGTTCTTCCCACCTTGAGTTTCCACTGCTTTGTTACCATTAAACAAAGCGAGCATCTCCTCATTCCTTAAATCCATATCAACAACTACATCGCACAGGTCCCTAATATGTGGTAAAGTTGCTTTAGCAAGCTCGGGTCTCAATCCATGGATGAACTTCTCATTCCTTTGGGTAACTGTACCAATCGTAGCATATCCATATCTCGATAATTCCTCAAATATGATAGCATACTCAAGTACTTTCTTATCTCTCTGTACTAATTTAGCAAACTTACCGAGTAGAGTTGGTGGTCTCTAACATGAATATTTCCTCAAACCTCCTTCTAATTTCCACCCATATCATAGCCTCTTCAGCTACTCCCACAGTAACACTGTTCCACCAATACCGTGTTGCTCCTTGCAACTGTCTGGATTCCAATCTCCTTTTCTGCTCATCATTAATGTTAGTCCATGAGATGATGGTATTGATGACAACAACCTTTGAATGGATTATAAAATATAAATACTAACATTATAAGTTTAGATATATATGTATATGCAGGATTTAACCACGCAGGTACTAAGAATTAAGACTGTACAGTATAGAGATTCAAGATATTAAGATAAAATATCAAGATAGAAGACTCATAAGTATCGAGACTATCAAGAGTTCAAGATTTCAAGGATAAGTATTTATTATTATTATTAGGAATTTTTGTTAAAACTCGTAGAACAACACTGGCATCTTAAAATCCAATTTATTCGTGGAATGGAATCCACTTCGAGCCCGTTAAAGGGATGGAACCCTAAGTAGGATGGAATCTACGAAAAATCTAGTGGAACATTATTTTGTATCCGCTAACTTTTATTCAAAATGATTTTTCAAAATTATATCCTGTTTTCAAAATGTTTTCAAAACTTTCCTTTTAAAAGATTCAAAACCCTCGATCCTGATTTTAAATAATTTTAGCCTCAAAAACATCTTTATGTTCAAAGTCAAATTACTCCTGATTTTAAACTATCTTTTTAAATAATATATTTAATTTTTAAATATTTATACTTAGATTTAAATATAAAATTATAGTTAAAATATATATATATATATATATTATTCTTTATATTTACTTATGAATTTTAACTATAGTCAAGTATATTTATAAAGTTTAAAATAGTTTTTATATAAGATAAAGGTTATTTTCAAAGAAAATCAAAAAAACCAAAAAATCCTTTGGGATGTCGACATGCCTAGCATGACTATGTCGACATGGTGACAGTTTGATTCAAAAATTCAAATTTCAAAAGAAGTGTATATTCGCCATAACTCTTCATGAATGCTCATGGCTGCTGTTCTTCTATAAATAGGGATCAGTTTCAACGAATTTTAAATCTCCTTTTTCTAGTTTTCACCCCTCTTCTTCTTCCTCATTTCTTAATACATATTCTTATCATTACTCTGCCGAAATCAACATTGAATCATACTCGATTACTTCTAGTTTGATTCTCTATCACTACCTCTACAAGATTCTCAGTGCTATTCAGAGTTCTAGACTTGTTTGTAATCTATTAAGCGAGAAAAGGTGTGATTGTAGCCTTGGAAATCAATCAAAAGGGAAAAGGTGTGATTGTAGCCTTGGTAAATCAATTGGGTAAGCTTGTGGTCCGGAAATCAAGTATCTCTACCCAGAGGATCGAAATTCTGGAGGGTGTACCTCGTAGCCTTAAAACCGAGGGTGTAATTGTACAATTGCTTTTGAAAGAAAATCCGTACTTGTGTTGCAAGACTGAATGTAGGGTAACTCCGAACTAGTATAAAATTCGGTGTGTTCTTTCTTTACTGCTTTATTTTATTTCTGCATCTGTGATTGTTTCTATGATCATATCTTTGTCTGTATATTGCATACTTTTATGTATAAATTAACATAAATTAAAAATATTTAGTAATTCTTTATTAACACTATTCACCCCCTCTAGTGTTAATCTTAGCCTTAAGATCTGTAATCTACATTTCTCACAATTGGTATCAGAGAAAGGTTTCAAAGTTTCATAATCTAATTTTTGAAAAGTTTTTAAAATGGCTATATTCATTAATACTAATTAGTATTAAAATCATCATTGTTTCATAAGTCTGCATATAATCAATATTCAAATTCAAGTTATCTACCAAAATTGTTTGATGTGCAGGAATCATGCTTTATGGGTGTTGAGGAATCAATCCACAACGGACAAATTGTGCAGATCAGAAAGAACAAATGGATACTTGATAGTGGATGTTCTAGACACATGACTGGCAATCTAGATATACCGAATGATATAATATACAAAGACAGAGGATTGGTTAACTTTGGCGACAATTCAAAAGGATATGTGATTGGCATCGGCAAAGTCGGTAATTCTGAAATCCTACTATTACTAATGTTTTGCTAATTAAGAATTTGAAACATAATCTGCTAAGTATAAGTAAACTATTTGATAAAGGTTATAAAATTAAATTTGAAAAAGATAAATGCCACATTGAAGATAATAATTCCTCCATTATATTTGAGGGAGTTAGGAAAAAGAATATATATATTCTTAAGTATGAAAGTTTCAAATGATAACCTGTGTCTGTTGGCAAATACAAATGACCCTTGGATTTGGCATAAGAGATTTAGGCATTTGAATTTCACACTCCTATCTAGACTGTCAAAACATGATCTAGTAAGAAGTCTCCCTAAAATGAATTTTAAAGTAGATAGTTTATGTGATGCTTGTCAATTAGGAAAACTTAGAAAAAATTCTTTTAAGTTAAAAGATATGATTTCAACTTCAAAAGCTCTTGAATTACTTCATCTTGATTTATTTGGTCTATCTCAAATTTTATCAATAAATCATAGTAGATATGTCTTTGTAATTGTAGATGATTATTCTAGATTTACATAGACAATATTTTTGAAACATAAAAGTGATACTTTTGAACGTTTTAAGACATTCTAAAAAAGAATTCAAAATCAATTTTCTCTAAAAATTATAATTATTCGAAGTGATCACGGTGGTCAATTTGAAAATGAAAGGTTTGAGGAATTCTGCAATAAAAAGGGAATAACTAACAATTTTTCATTTCCGAGAACTCCACAACAAAACGGAGTAGTAGAACGTAAAAATAGGATGATTCAAGACTGTGTGAGAACTATGCTTACAGATAGTAATTTACCAAAGAATTTTTGGGCAGAAGCAGTTGCTACCGCCTGTTATATTTTGAATAGAACTTTAATTAGACCTCTAACTGATAAGACGTCTTATGAACTTATTTATTCAAAGAAGCCTAAGGTATCTTATTTCAGAATTTTTGAAAGTAAATGCTTTATTTTAAATACAAAATATAATTTAGATAAATTTGATCCTAAATCCGACAAAGGTATCTTTATCGGATATTCTAATAGAAGTAAAGCGTACAGAGTGTTTAATTTAAAAACCAATACCATTGAAGAAACAATGCATGTTTCATTTGATGAAAATTTTAAATTTTTTGAAGATACAAATGATGAAGATGATTTAGTCACTCAAAATCAAGAACCTATTGAAACTAATAATGAAATTGATCATCCTAATAAAAGGACAAAACTTTTAAAAGATCACCCTTTAGAAAATATACTGGGAGATATGCAATCTGTTGTTAAAACTAGAAATCAACTAAGTCAAATGAGTAATGTAGCTTTTATATCAACTATTGAACCCAAAAATCCAATAGAAGCATCAACTGATGATTCATGGATTTTGGCTATGCAAGAAGAATTAAATCAATTTACTAGAAATGACGTTTGGGAACTTGTTCCTGGACCAAAAAATAAAATAATTGGAACTAAATGAGTTTATAAAAATAAAATGAATGAACAAGGAAAGGTAGTTAGAAATAAAGCTCGTTTAGTCGCTCAAGGTTATTATCAAAGAGAAGGAATAGATTTTGATGAAACCTTTCCTCCCGTAGCAAGATTAGAAGCCATTAGGATTCTACTTGCTTTCGCTAATCATAATAATTTCAAATTATATCAAATGGATGTTAAAAGAGCCTTTTTAAATGGATTTGTAAAGAAGAAGTATATGTCGAACAATCACCACTTTTTGAAAATGATAAATTACCAAATCATGTTTACAAACTTAAAAAAGCACTATATGGTCTAAAACAAGCTCCTAGAGCCTGGTATGATAGACTAAGATCTTATTTATTGCAACCTAATTTTGAAATTGGTAAAGTAGATAATACTCTTTTTATTAAAGGAAATAAAAATGATATTCAACTAGTACAAGTTTACGTAGATGATATCATTTTTGGTTCAACTAATTTTGAAATGAATAAAGAATTTTCTGAAATAATGAAAAAAGAATTTGAGATGAGTCATATGGGTGAATTAAATTTCTTTTTAGAATTACAAATAAAACAATTAGATAATGGTATCTTTATTAGTCAAAAAAAATATGCTAAAGACCTAATTAGTAAATTTGGTTTGACCACTGCCAGTGGAAAACCCACTCCCATGGCAACCAATGAGTACCTTAGTAAAGAAGATCTCTCGAAAGATGTAGATCGAAAATTATATATAGGAATGATTGGCTCATTACTCTATATTACTGCTAGTAGACCTGATATCATGCATAGTGTCTGTCTCTGTGCCAGATATCAATCCCAACCTAAAGAGACTCACTTAAAAGCCGTGAAACGAATCAGAAGATATGTTAAACACACGTCTGATTATGGTTTATTCTACCCTAAAAATGATTCTTTTGACTTAATATCTTACTGTGATGCTGACTATGCTGGTTGTAAATCAGACCGAAAAAGTATAAGTGGGACTTGTCACTTTTTGGGGCATTCTCTGATTTCTTGGCTTAGTAAAAAGCAAAACACAGTTTCTTTATCAACAACTGAAGCAGAGTATATTTCTGCTGCTTTGGCTTGTTCTCAAGTAATATATATGCAACAAACCTTAAAAGATTTTGGTTTAAATTTCTCAAAATCTCAAATTTATTGTGACAATACGAGTGCGATAAATTTATCCAAAAATACTACTCAACATGCTCAAACTAAACATATTGATATCAGACATCATTTTCTTAGAGATAATATAAGTAAGGAAGTAGTTACTCTCGATTATATCAATTCTGAAAATCAAATTGCTGATATCTTAACGAAACCTTTAAATTAGACAATATTTACTAAATTAAGAAGAGAATCAGGAATTTGTTCTATAACTGAAATATAAAATACAAATAACAAGTATAATTAACGATTGGTATCAAAATAAATCAAAGAGTTAAATTTTAAGAGTTTTCCCACCAAAATTCAAGAATTTAGTTATATATTCTTCTCAATTTTGACTTTTCATTCATTCTCTCTGTTTTCTCTTCATTCTCTCTTCTGAAATAAATAAAATCATGGCTTCATCCTCAAAATCAAACATAAAATCAACTTTCTCATTTCCCTCTCTTACTTCTGGTCCATTCCAATGCACTACACTTGCTCGTGTAACGAAAATAGAGGAGTCTATGATTGATGTACTTTAGATGTTAACTGAAATTCAAGTAACTCAACTTCGTATGGCAAAGGAACAGGAAAGGCAAGATTCTTTGGAATTTGCAAAAATTCCTAATGAACAACCAGGCCAACCCTATCTTGATCGATGAAGACTCTTCACTCAATCAAGAAAAAGAGGCCAGCGACGAACAAGAAGAAGAAGAACCCATGGAAGAAGCACACGAGGAGGATGATGACCAAGTAGTGTGTGTTGGAGAAGTGTGTTTCGACAAAAATAGGAATCTTGTCGAACAACGTGGAAATTTCTGTTTCCACCATCCAAAATGTTCGATCCGTAGATCTCCTATGTTCAGAAACACACATTAGTTTCTTCTCTTTCCTTCCGTTGTTGTTTGTGTTTTTATGTTTTCCAAATGCAAATATAAATACAACCATACACATAATAAATAACTCGTGTTCTTATATGTGTTTTTATTATAAGTATTATTGTGAATTCTTAGTTAGGATAGTTAATAGTTTAGGACTATGTTTTATTGTTAGACTTAAGTGTTGATTATTTATGATAACACTATCATTATAATCATATGTCATAGAGTAATAGTTTTACGGGGAGTTATATAGTTTGGAGTTATCTAGTTTAGATAAAGTTTTTGTCGATGACAAAGGGGGAGAAATATAAAATAGGATAGTTAGGTATAGATTAAGGGGGAGTTGTTAGTTTTTGGGGGGGTTATTAGGATAGAAATAATATTTTATAAACAAAGGTTGTCATCATCAAAAAGGGGGAGATTGTTAGTCTGTGAGATGATGGTTTTGATGACAACAACCTTATAATAGATTATAAAATATAAATACTAACATTATAAGTTTGATATATATATGTATATGCAGGATTTAACCATGTAGGAACTAAGAATGAAGACTGTACAGTATAGAGATTCAAGATATCAAGATAAAATATCAAGATAGAAGACTCATAAGTATCGAGACTATCAAGAGTTCAAGATTTCAAGGATAAGTATTTTTTATTATTATTAGGAATTTTTGTTAAAACTCGTAGAAAAGCACTGCATCTTAAAATCCAATTTATTCATGGAATGGAATCCACTTCGAGCCCGTTAAAGGGATGGAACCCTAAGTAGGATGGAACCTACGAAAAATCTAGTGGAACATTGTTTTGTATCTGCTAACTTTTATTCAAAATGATTTTTCAAAATTATATCCTGTTTTCAAAATGTTTTCAAAACTTTCCTTTTAAAAGATTCAAAACCCTCCATCCGGATTTTAAATAATTTTAGCCTCAAAAACATCTTTATTTTCAAAGTCAAATTATTCCTGATTCTAAACTATCTTTTTAATTAATATATTTAACTTTTAAATATTTATACTTAGATTTAAATATAAAATTATAGTTAAAATCTATATATATTATTCTTTATATTTACTTATGAATTTTAACTATAGTCAAGTATATTTATAAAGTCTAAAATAGTTTTTATATAAGATAAAGGTTATTTTCAAAGAAAATCAAAAAAACCAAAAAATCCTTTGGGATGTCGACATGCCTAGCATGACCATGTCGACATGGTGACAGTTTGATTCAAAAATTCAAATCTCAAAAGAAGTGTCTATTCGCCATAACTCTTCATGAATGGTCATGGCTCTTGTTCTTCTATAAATAGGGGTCAGTTTCAACGAATTTTAAATCACTTTTTTCTGGTTTTCACTCCTCTTCTTCTTCCTCGTTTCTTAATACATATTCTTATCATTACTCTGCCGAAATCAACATTGAATCATACTCGATTACTTCTAGTTTGATTCTCTATCACTATCTCTACAAGATTCTAAGTGCTATTCAGAGTTATAGACTTCTTTGTAAGCTATTAAGCGAGAAAAGTTGTGATTGTAGCCTTGGAAATCAATCAAGAGGGAAAAGGTGCGATTGTAGCCTTGGTAAATCAATTGGGTAAACTTGTGGCCCGGAAATCAAGTATCTCTACCAAGAGGATCGAAATTCTGGAGGGTGTACCTCATAGCCTTGAAACCGAGGGAGTAATTGTACAATTTCTTTTGAAAGGAAATCCGTAGTTGTGTTGTGGGACTGGATGTAGGGTAACTCCGAACCAGTATAAAACCCGGTGTGTTCTTTCCTTTACTGCTTTTATTTATTTATGCATCTATGATTGTTTCTGTGATCATATCTGTGTCTGTATATTGCATACTTCTGTGTCTAAGTTAACATAAATTAAAAAGATTTAGTAATTCTTTATTAACACTATTCACCCCCACTCTAGTGTTAATCTTAGCCTTAAGATCCGTAATCCGCATTTCTCACAATTAAGTCCTAAATCAGAAAAAATCCTTTCGCAATGAAGCAACAAATTCTCCACTTCAATTGCACCCTCAGTCCTGATAAATAGCTTCCCTACAAGCTTAGCATAACTCAGTACTGCATAGTTGTTAGCCACAGGAGCTTCTTGATTACCTTCTCTAGCATTTCCTCCAACTATCCCTACTACTTCTCCAGCTTGCATTATGTTGACAAAGAACCGATACATAGCTCCCATATCAACTTACGATGCTCCAACATCCACATTAGCAGCTTGTGCCCGACCTGGATTTCTTTGAGTATTCATTTTGGCATTTCCATTAGTTGTGGTGCTCCTCTATCCAGGTTAACTCTACCATTCCTAGCATCCATATCTTACTTCCTTTAAATCTGCATTCGAACCTTTGTAAGATATGGAAGGGTAGGCTAAGAGAGAGAGGGGAGAATATAGATAAAGCGTATACTTATATATAGCAAACATAACTAAGTTACTATAGCGTTATCCATATCCCAATCTTTTCTCCAATTCCTTAGGATTATGTTTTCAAAAATCATTTTAAGTTTAAAATTTCTTTTTAGTTTTCATAAACCTAGGCTCTGATACCAAGTTGTAACATCCCCTATTTTGAGGCCCTAAGTTAACCGCTACAAATGCTGTAGTCATCTATTGTGTTAACTTCCGGTGATAAATACGATAATATTAATAGTATTCATCATATGAAAAGCACATGAATATGAAATAAAATCAAGTATTCATCATATTAGAAGCACATAAATATAAAAAAAATCAACATAGATTTCAAAATAGCTTTTTTATTACATTTCAAATCAATATTTCATATTCAAATACATAATCCTAAAAATCCCCAAGTTTTGATCAAATATAATTATTACAAATTACGCCAAGTGCGACATATGAAGGTGTCCACTTGGATGATCAGAGTAGTAGATAGATAGACATATCAGGCATAAATACATCACATCGAAAATAATAACTCTTACATTGCTAGCTTTGCCTCCTGCACATCTTCAGAAGCTTATTCGTCCAACCTACTAAACCTGAAAAGTCCTTTGTTCTCAATCTATTCAAATTTAATTATGAGCACTCGAGAGTTGAAGGGAAAAACATAAATTCGAGTCAGACATAAAGCTTGGTGTGAATAATTCTATTGTATCTCGATTTACTGATATTAAGTGCGACCATGCTGCTTAGCGAAACAAGTTTCCCCTCACTAATATTCTTTTAAAAGCTTATCTTTTGCAAATCAAAATCTTGCAATTAAACTGATTATAACAACAATAACAATAACATGTATGCATATAAATCAGGTAATCAACGGACTATCTGTCGAAACATTATAGTTTTATATGGCTGACTATTAACCACTGGCTGGCCCGGGCCTACCAGACGTAATAAATATTCTAACTTCTGTTAGACATAATATTGGACGGTCTGTCCTTAACTTACTTCTCCTAGGGTCAACTGATCCTCATGGTTTTGCGGGCTCACCAATAACCTATCTCTACTTTGTTATTCCATTCTGTGTGTAACATTTTAGTCTTACTTGTGACAAAGCCCTACACACTAGAATTGTGGACATATATTAGCTAGGGACTACTAGCTAAAGTATAAAACACGATCTCATACCAGTCCCATCTAGTGTTCTAAAATCTGAATCATTCTTTTAGCAAATATCTAGGCTGACCACCCTATTCATATTTCATTTCCTTGAAAACAGTCCACATAAATGATTTCCCTTGAAATCATATCTATATAAAATAAGGAAATTATTCCTTTTGCTTTACTCAAAATACTTATTCCATGATATATGCTCATAAAAAATGTTAATGAAAACCTAAAATCAAAAGGGTTACCTATTCCTTTGAAACAAGTTAAATACTTTAACCTTTAAAACATAAGGCATAAAGCCCCAAACTTCCTTTCGAATGCATTGGAAATAGACCTTTCGAAATCATTACTTAAAATCTTAGACATCCTCTTTTGAAACACTTAAAAACATATCTTTCGAAAGCATTAGGTTCAAATAAAAGTTATGGAAGCATAGCTTCGAAACCATTTAAATGTATTTCTTTAGAAACCATAGTTTGAAAACAAAACAAACTACAAAGTATAAACGGGGACACAATCGAAAGCTATCCTTTCGAAAGACCAAGGGTGGCGCCAACATGCTTCCGCATGTATACTTATGTCTTAAAGCAAAGCGGTTTTAACCACATTGGAAGGTATAGTTGCGGCACCTTCCCTTTCACATGGATGGGTTAAAAGGAAAGCGGCTCGATGGTTGCGGAGGGTATTGGTTCGAAATCTACCTTTCGCACTAATTGATCTAAGGTAAAAGTATTAGTGCGACAGCTAGGACAATAAAGGGATTCAAAGCGGCAACCCTTTTGGGACAGACAAAGGCATGTCTTTAGGTTCAAAAGCTTTGAAAGACAACTTCATCCCTTTCGAATGTATGCCTTCGACACCATCTTACCTTCCACCTATCTCCAACACACTATATACCAATAAATTGATACCATGTGTGTCGGTTTCGAATGGGCACGAAAGGGGTTTTGTGTGGGTGTATGATGTCGGAAGCTAACAAGGGTAGTGGAGAAGATGTAATTTTATTAAAAACTGCATTCTAACCTTTTAAAGAAATTCCTTTTTTACCTTCCACTAATATTTGTCAAAATCTTATTGGTTTAGAAAACTTTATTAATTCCTTTTTTCCAAATTTCCTATCGAAATCAAATTCAGATTATTTAAAACAATTTAACTCTTAAGCCCTTCTCCTTAATAAAACGTGTAAAACATTTAAGTCCCCTAACTAAAATAATTTATTAACTATAGTAAAACACTTAGGAAAAATCCCCAAAAATCACAATAATTCGCATTAAATATGTTTTCTAACATATACAAATTTCAGACCCAAAAAAAGTTAGATAATTGCATTAAATAACTTAAACTTGAAATTAACAATTTTTTCTCCTAAATAATTCGTAATAAATCCATAATTACTTAGTAAATTATGAAACCCGAAACCCACCTCTAAAATATTATTTTTGATCATATATCAAAAATGAAACTCATTTGAATGTCATATGATAGGTTTTCTAATCTAAACATCTTATAAATTCTTATTAAATCTCTACAAATCATCAACTTAAAGCATATAATCATTTAATCACTATAACATGGCATATAAATTGCAAATAAATGGATTTATCCTTTGAAACTGAAATCATTATTAAAACATGAGATGGTAGATATTATTCACCTTGGCTTTGTGTTAATAAGGTTGAGATTCACACTTAGATTGATTTCTTTAAGCTTTCTACTTGAATCCTAGCTTATCTTCCATTTAAATCTTCTTAGTGGTGGCCAATCTGAGCTTAGTATTGTTTTTGTTTAGATTTTGAATGTAGAAAGAAGGAGAAAATGGAGAGAATGGAAGGGTTTAGAGTATATGAATAAAGGTTATTCCCATTTTACCCTTTTCATGTTCCTCCTTCTTAATTATGTTTAGTTTTCCTTTTGTTATCACATTCATTAAGGCACGACTCCTCCTTAATTTACAAATTTCAGTCCCTTAACTTTCTACATTATTTATTTAAAATAATTTACCGACTTAATGTTTAAAATTAGGGTCATTACAGATAATATCAGCATCAGTAATTGTTCCTTGATCACTCCGCAAGGCATAACCTTTATCGAAGATATGGAACCATCAAAGTACTTAAAGATAGTGTCGAAGAGGCAAAATGTCACACTCCAGTCATAGTAAAATATACACAACAACACATGCAATCAAATAAGCGAAGAGGCCTCATACAATTCACTTTATGAGCTCCATGAGAGTGTCAAAGTGGTTATAGTATATTTCATTAACATAAGACCCTATCCGCATCGTATCTTATAAGTACTTCGAAGAATGTACAAGCAGCACCGTTTATAGGAAGCTCTCCGAAGGTATTGCATGCTAAAGACATTGAATAAGTGTTGTTGATGGTAAACATCATTAATATCCATGGAAAACCTTATGCTTGTTTGATGAATACTATCGTCGAAGTCAACATCATCTCTTAAAGAACTACGATGGTCATAATGAAAGCCACCACCATAATTTCCACCTACTCCTATTAAGAGAATGAAGAATATACCCAAACTTAGCGACAAGCTCGACATCAACCGTTGCGAAGACCTTCATGCCACAGAAAAGCAGCATTATATATATCACAACCCTTTGAAGACCTCAAGGGTGACACAATGCCGCCTCTTACATATTATATTCATCTATGAATACAAAAGCAAGGATTAGCACAGTCAAAATCAAGCCTCATTAAACGTTAACCCTGCCAATGGTATAGTTACGAAGAGGTCAACATTGAGCATCGACGAAGGCAAAGCAAGCTGAAGACCAAAGATGCAAAGTGAGGGCCGCCGACTTCTATAAATATGACCTAGGGTACTATTTGGGGGGGTGAATTTTTTCTCCACTCTCATTTCTAATACTGTAAACCCTAAATCAAATTGAGGATTTTAGAGCATATTGTGATTTTGGAACATCATACACATATGATCTTAAATAGTAAACAAGGACATCGCATAACATATGTGTAATCGATTCGAAATTGTGAATTGAACATACTTGTGACTTTGCATATTTGAATTATTGTGACTTCATGATTGGCATAACATAATTGACTTCGACTCAAGGACTTCAAACTTGAACTTGCTCTGTAAATACGACTTCGAAGCTGATCT
This sequence comes from Allium cepa, assembly GCA_030765085.1. NCBI lineage: Eukaryota > Viridiplantae > Streptophyta > Magnoliopsida > Asparagales > Amaryllidaceae > Allium > Allium cepa. The sequence continues at coordinate 105,710,409 of CM060941.1, read as the reverse complement.
CATCTTACATACATGACTTCGACCATGACAACAACATCAAGAATGGATACAACAATTCTTACTGTGATGTTAACTTCGACGAGCCCCTTCCGGGCATCTTCTTGAATAATGAAGTTTTCCAAACACTTTTAGGGTTAGAAAAATTTATTTGCTAACATTTTGATGCTCGAAGGAGGGCCCGAACCGCCGACTATATTAAACCCCCAAGTGGAACTACCTTAGCTTGCATAATTAGGGTACCAAGCGTACCCCATTCGAAGCCAACCTACCCTAGGTTCCTAACATCAGTTAATTACATAAATTGAATTTTTCTTAGCCATGTTAGCTAATCGTTCTATGTTCTTTGAAAAAGGATCTTCTGAGCCTCAAATGACTAGGCCATTCTATCAAGCCCTACATGATCTTCGACTTCATGAAGAGCTAGTGCTAAGAATTATAGCATTACGAGTTATGGAAGAAAAGAAAAGGCGGATAGCTCCTTACAATCCTGAAAAATGAAGTTTGAATCCATTCTATGTAGGACCGACATCAATCTTTTCCCTAAAAGGACAATGTAAAAGGATGGCATCTTCTTGAAACCAAGAAAGGAAATCTAGCTTAAAACTCAAGGAACTATCTTCGAAAATAAGATAAGAAGTTACTTTTATCATTCCGCTAAAAAAGTGGGAAACTATGCTTGATCAATCTTCCAAGACAAATGAAGTACCGAGCTCTCTAAAAAGGAAGTTCACCCCGTATGAGGAACCTAAAGGGAGCAACAAAAATAGCTAAGCATCGATTAAAAGGGCAAATCTCTAAGTCATGGCTTCTAAAAGACCACATTCTCACAACTTCTCTTGAGAACATCTAACTAAGGATGAGCTTGACTATTGACCTTTACAAAAAGGAGACCCAAAATCAAAAAGGAATCATGGAAAGTCACATTATCACTATCATCTTGCAAATGGACATGATACCAATCAACGCCGAAGCTTGGAATGAATAATCATTAATTTTCTAAGGCAAGGAAAACTTAATCAATTTGTACAAAGATGTTTAGCCAATCATTAATAAAGGTTTTCTGAATAAAATAAGTGTATCTACCTAGCTATCAAAGGCTTGATCACAAGAGGTCCCGACCAATAAAATCCCCAACCATCAGAGGCTTGACTACAAGAGGCCCCGTCCATTAAAGTCCCCAACCATCAAAGGCTTAACTGCAAGAGGTAGCGATAATCAAAGGCCTCGGTCATCTAAGGCCATAAGCCCTTAACCCCATCATCAAAGGCCGGTTTAAGGCGCCTTCTATAGGAAGGTCAAGTAAAGCACTGAACCAGCCTTCAGTGCCTGCCATCAAATGTCTCACTGAAGCGCCTCCTAGAGGGAGGTAGGGTAAGTCTTTGGTCCCGCTCAAGATAGCTAAGAAAACATTACCGGACAACAAACCTAAACCATCACCTAAGATGGTGAAAAGGAGTCCAAGCCAAAGTAGTGCTCCCGAATCAATCGAAATCAGAGCGAAGTAGTGCACTGAAATCTTTCTGCTCTCGAATCAATTCAAATCAGAGCCAAGTAGTTCTATCAAATTGATCAAAAATTAAGGAAAATAAGTGCTCCCAAATGAATTGAAATCACAGTTAAGTAGTGCTCTCAAGTCTAATAAAATTTGAACCAAGTAGCACTCTCAACCAATAACGATCTAACGAAATCCAAGCCAAATTGCGCTTCAAATCTGTCTAACCCCCAAGAAGAAAAGATCTTCAAATATTCCATTTCTAGATATAAATTTTTGATTTTTTGCTATTACCGGACATATGTTTCTGGTCTTCTATTTCCTATATATGAATTTTTGATCCTCTATTATTCCCAACGTGGATTTCTAACCCTATAGATAGGGATTTCTTATATTCTACATTGTTACCGAATCTAATATCATTTAAACGGGGATCTTTGTTATTAAACATCCACTTTGAGTTATAAAAGGGTCAATCAACAGAAATCTTAATTTTACAAACAAGAAAAAAGTGTGGAATAGTGTAATGCTAAGCATTGCGCAGTTTCAAGTTAGAATCAAAATTCAGTTCCTAGTTAAATGCCCAAGCTAATATTCACTTAATTAAAATTATTTACAATTTGATACACTATTTATACAGTTATAGGAACAAAAGATGGTTAAAAGAAAGAAAATCTAATCAAGGTTGGTTCTTGTTACATCCCAAGATCTATGCTGACTTATCCAAACCCTTATCAATTAAGGGATCAATGATATGACGAATGGATACATCCATGAGTTCCTTGAGTTTCTTTTCCCTTTTACAAATGGTGTATGCATCATTAATCGAGTTAGTTTGCTCTTTCAAGGTATGACAAAGAGTCTTATTAGCTCCTCTTAAAGTTTGAATCATACTCGTCAACCTTTTGATTTTTTTGATTAAGATCACATTTCTGGCGTTCGACTTTTTGAATGTTATTTTCATAATAATTGATGCATTGGGTTATCATTTCCTCCCACTTCTTATTGAAATACGACATTATTTCAAATTTGACTTGATTATCCCACTTAGAGATCGCTGGGTTACTCAAACCTAGAGGAGGATTTAGCAAAGCAGTAAACTCATGATTGGTTGAGGATATGGATCTTGTTCTTTGTCTTGGAGTAGGAAAAGGAAGGCTAGAATCACCCCACTTACAATAAGCTCCAAAGATTGGCCTGATACTTGGCTTTACGTTAGCTCTAATTTGAGATCACTTATTTTCTAATGAATCTTAGCTATCTCAATGTCAGTTTCGATGGAGAAGTTAGATCCCTGAGCAGTGTCCTTTCACTTTTTCAACAATCGAGGCTCGTTCTTAGTTTCTTTAAGTTTTTCCTCCATTAGAGTGATCATATCTTTGTAAGCACTAAAAGCTAATTTTAATAGGAAATAGTTCTTATGCCACTCTCGTGCCTTACGGTTATTTAGGAATTGTAAAGCCAAGTCATCTCGGGATGATCATTTCTCCTCTATATATGCAAACACCTGATCTTTAACTTCAATAATTAGGGAGGTGTATAAAGAATCAAATTTATGCGCTAAGTGAACATCATATTAAAAATAAAGAAAACAAAATTAATATATGAAAGGCAACCTCTTCCATTAATAACAAACAAAATCTACAAATAATAATAAAATCAAGGTTGCATTTCAATTCCAATTCAATAACATTTAAATAATGTTCAAAGTTTTGAAACTACGACCTTAGCCTTTTTGAACGACCTAATTGGCAAAGTAATCATAAAATCAAAAGAAGTCTTAATTCCATCCAGGATGTAAACAGGAGGGAACCGATAGTAATCCCATTCCCCTGCTAGAGGACTGTCATGACCATATATTAATTTTGAATGATAAGATCCAATCTCTTAAAGCAATTTATCCCTTTCATCGCCTAAAAAGTCGAAACGAAAATAGGGGTAACACATGTAAACTTCATGTAAATCTATATGGAATTATGTCTCGCCAATTGTGATGTTTTAAGAATCAAAGATTTCTCAGAAATGTCTTTCTTCAATTTAACGAATTTATTTAAGAGATCCCTAGGAACCGAGCAGCTTGAAGGACCTTATTCCGTGCAATATGTCAAAATTACTCTAAGAATGGAGAAATTAAAATGATAATGCTCAGAAGAAAACTCGGTAGCATGCAACAATTATACAAGTCATTTTGGTTTATACAAAATAGATTTATTATACATTTGGGAAATGAATCTCTTCCTATTATATTTAAGTTTCTTGGAGGGAAGAGAGTTTAAGGAAAGAGGAATTGGAGTGACTAGAGGAAGGTTCTAACATGCCCTGGGATGAGGATCAGTCTTATATTAATCCAAGTATCTACCGTGAAGGCATCCGAGCAAACCTCCACTGTTATCACCTAAGTATGTGAAATCAACAATCAAACCCCAGTATTAAACTTTCTACAAAAACTCCACCAGGGCATTTTTATCATCCATTAGCATCCAAAATAGGGTCGTTAATTTAGAATTATCTTTCGTAAGCCTTCTCAATGATGACGAGCTTTCCTCATTTCGGGAGTAATTTCTTTTTCATTGAAATACCTCAATCTCGATGTACTCCTAGCAAGCTTCTCGTATTTTTCAAATAACTTATTATAATCCTTTGTTTGTTGGTCCAATTCCCTATTCAAGCAATTTATATTCGATTGTTTCTTCTTCAGCATGACATCATAAAGATATTTTGACTTTCTCCTTAACTAAACTAGTCAATGTATTAACTAAAAATTATTTGATAGTTGAAAATGTTTGCATAATGAGATCCATACTTGAAAGAGCGGAATGGTAGATGACGAGATTTTCTCTTTGTCTTTAGGCTATGGGCTTTAAGCCTTGGGAAGTGTTGTCCTTCTTGGGAGAAATTGTCTAGGAAGAATCCGGAATTTTGATAGACCATGTACCTTGGGAAGTTTGACCTGGATTAGCACCTCTTGACCCATCCTTGTCAAATAATGGTTCAGAAATGCCATTTCCACCACCTCCACCATTGTTGTCTTTATCATCATCCGGACCATCATTGTTATTTTTACCCGCATCCCTATACTCATCATCGTCCTTCTCCTCTTCATATGAATTAGTCTCCTCGTCAACCGGAGGATTATTAAAGGTCAGCAGCTTTGCATCATCAACCTCCTCCTCTTTGTAACGATCGCGATTTTTCGTTGTCGAAAAACCGAACCGTTAGGGTTTAAGAAAAAGAAAGAGGTAGAAGAAGAAAGAAAAGAAAGAGAAGAGAAAACAGAAAAACAAGTAACAGAACGAGAAACAATAACAGAATCTCACAGTCGCAGCGGAACAACATATAATAGATAAATGAATATTCATTAAAACAAAGAACTATACATTTTATACATTACATTACATCAATCAGAGTGTACGACAACAACAGCGGAAAGAAATACTATATACAATAGATAATAGACTACGCTATCTGGCTCGCCTCCAGATCTGCACAGCAACTCCCGAATCCAGAATAACCTGATAACCTAACTCTAGACTGCCCGTGTGGAAAATAGTGGGCACCCAGAGTTTAGGAAAGGAACAATAAACTCCAGGTCAGTCATGGGACTGGTGTGAGAACTCATAACAGTTTATCTTTAAACAAGCAACAAGAAAATTTAAATTTTGAAATCCGCAATGCTTTTTTGGAAAATGAAACTACCATAAGGCCTCCCGGCACACACACAATGCAAACGCACACATGGGGGAGATTTCTCCTTATGATAGTCAAACATGCTTACTACGAGAAAAATTCTTTGATATTATTACTAGTGCATAGTGGAAAATATTTCGAAAGTATAATATAAATCCTAGCCAGCATAGGTACCATGATACTATGCCTACTATAGCTGCCATGTTAAATGGCAGGTTCTACAACTAAAACCGTACAAGGCACGTATTGGATGAATGGATTTCCAACAAATGGTCAGGCTAAGGAACTTCCTACTGCCACATGGGATCGCCTCTGGCGGGACGTCCCGAGAAACTAACGTTACGGTTAGATCTCTGCCAACACAAGGCCGGGTTACCTCTGTAACTAGGTAACTACTACACGAATATGTCATCCCCCGGTCCTTTGGGACCTTTATCCGAGCGCTCGATACCAACAACACCACACAGAAATAGATATAGTGTTTCCACATGAGTAAATATCTGGGCTCCATACCATGATACCACCCTTTTCCAGAAGGAAATGACATACCCTAAAGGGCGCGACCCTCATAACCTTGCCGCATATTCCTGTTTCGACCATTTCCGGGGAGTGAGGTCCTGACGAAGTCTCGTCCACAAAGCTACGCTTTGTGCAACAAAGCCATGCTTCGGGTCCACAGATGACCAAAGCAATAATCACAAAGATAAATGATCAAACAAATGATCATATCACAAATGACCAACCAATGATCATCACACAGCAGCACTCAGCATGCCACATTACCAGATTGGGAAATACCGCTGATAACCTTCAACTACATAACCTCTGAGCTCGTACGTCTCAGAGAAGGGTGTTAAGCTAAGAGAATAAATTCTCCGCCACCAACAGAAATGTATTTGAAAGAAATCTGCTCTATCTCTCAAAATGTAATGTCAGACACGTAACCATACAAGTCTGTTCCGGGTTCGAACAGAACCGAAGGCACTTCCAAGGAAGCCCTTGCAATCTGGGTATTCACAATCCCGATAAAATTTCCCATCACAAAGGAAATCTCCATATCGTAGCTAACGATGCGGAGACAATCGATAGGTCATCCTATCGTTTTCACAAATACCCGGTCTTCACACCGGTCTTCAAATGCTATCCAAACGACGTATCGCATATTCGGAATGGGATATATGACACAAAGGTCCTCTCCCGGCTAAACCGAATAGCGAGCGCTTATTTTTAAAAATAAGTGTGCATTCAATTCCAAACAAACACAATCAATACCATCCAAGGGTAAATATTGATAGTCGGTTATTTAACTATCAATAAAGATGCGCCACATCATCAGATTCCAAATAATTTTTCCAAAATTATTAAGTCCCAAAATATCTTACGAGATATATATATATATATACACCATTTCCAAATAATTGCCCCAGTTACTTGTTTTACCAAAACCACTTCACGATAAAACTTTCCACACTTAACCAATTGAAAAACCAATTTTCAATTTACCTTTACCATTTGAAAACCAATTTTCAAATTACATTAACCATTTGCAAACCAATTTCAAATCACCTTAACCATTTGAAAACTAATTTCAAATCACCTTAACCATTTGAAAACTAATTTCAAATCACCTTAACCATTTGAAAACTAATTTCAAATTACTTTTCATCCTTTATACCCTTTGAAAACAAATTTCAAATCATCAAATAAGTCTTTACCGATTTAATTTAAATTTACGTCCCAAATCCGTAAATTCATTTTCATACTTCAAAATAAATCAATATTTATTTTTAAACAAATTTCCCTTCATATATATATAAATTCCAAGGTGGATTTAAATTCCAAGCATCTACTAGCATACGATTCCCAAATCGATTTCAAGTTATTTGCTTTCAATTACCTTAAAGGTGAATTCACAAAAACCGTTCCATTTCATATTAGAAAACCATTCCCATGCTTATTTAAAAAAAATAAGTAATTCACAAATTTATTTATTTTCAACGATTTGAAAATATTCCATATACTTAAATCACAGTTAAGTATTTATTCCATTCTCTTTAAGAAAACATTCCTTTATTCACATTTATTTGGGTTAAAAACGAATGTTGCGTAAAACATCGTTACGACAACCCAAAAACACTAGTATACGGATTTGAAATAAATAAAAAAATGGATACATAAATCCACTACTATTCAAAATATTCCCTTCTATTTCTCGAAATCGTCTATTTCAACAATCAATGTTGAAATCTATGATTTCGATACTTAACATATCTTAAAACGTCTTTAATTAGTTTTAAATTCCATTTAGAACGTTCTTTTCCAAAAACACGTTCATTTAATAAAATAATACATTCACCGTTCAAAAATAGTGAATACAACCCCTTTAACAAATTCCATATTCAATTTATCAAATTAAATTGATTTTTCGGATTTATAACAATGTCCATACATCCCATTTCTATTTATGAAACTTCGTTTTAGAAATCTCCTTTTATTAGTCCAATTCGATTTACATAACTCGATTATATACTAAAATCAATATTATAAGTTAAATACTTATAATATTATCTATTTACCCAAATCGTTCTTTTGAACTTCACCAATTTAAAATCTTATCACTTACAAGATTTCTTTATGGTTTATAATAATTTCAACTAATGAAATCTTCATTTATTAACAATTTCTATAGAATTCCCCTTTTAATGCCCAAATCCATTTTTATAAGTTAATAACTTATAAGCTTAAAATTTTCCAATAACCATTCGTTTTATAAATTTCACATTTATTAATCTATAAATCCTAGTGAAATTCATGTTATACATCAACTTAACACTTTATAAATTTATTCTATAACTTCAATAATTTTAATTTTAAAAACATCCATTTATAAAATCCTTTATATAAACCATTAATAATAATAACTTCCCGAAAACCAAATTTAACTATTTTATAAAAACCTATTATTGTTAAAAATTTCTTTTAAGTTATAATTTATAAAAATATAAATTTTTAAAACATAAAATTTTATCCATCTATTTATTTTAAAATTTAATCAATTCAAATTTTTTAATAAACCATATTCTTTGAAAAATCGATTTAAAACCCCTTTTAAATTCAAAACCGTTATTTTAATTTTAAAAATTTGAATCCGATGATGCAACAACATCAGATGGTCAATCACGGGAATAAGTGTCATATATCAATATGATTATCAACAATCAACATAATATTCATAAACAGATAAATATGTGAGGAATCCAGTTGGATCCCTCCAACCTGTTACCCTGCATCCACAGACGTTAGCACAATACCAATTCCACTTCAAGGTGGAATATCGCGGTATATGGGATTTTATAAATATTCCGCTTAATAACGGCGCAATAGGGTCTCATCCGCTATACGAGGCGGGAAATCAAATCCGATATATACATATGCCAATATATATATATCGCTATATATAGTATATATCCTACTATATCTACTAACACAATCAATCAGCAATCAACAATCAATATTAACTATTCAAAATTTTAAACAAAACCTTTCGATTGAGTGAGGAGTTCTCACCTTGATTTTATTTCCGTTTTCGGCGTTCGCTTCGAATAAAATTAAACGAACGTTTAATTTTACCCGAAATTCAAACGAGCTCCAATCGACTCCAAACTGGTTGCATCGCGAAGTGCTCGATCATACGATTCCAACGCAACTGATTTCGTGCAATTCCGACCTCGCATGAACAAGATATTGCATTTTAAACGTTGTACACGATTTAAATAAATAAATTAACAACTTTTATTTTCAAATTTTCCAGACCTAATCTTGGCCGTGCAAAAATTCAAGCCAACGAATCAAAGCCGCCCCTGCATTTCTTCCTCCACGCGACTCTCTCCCCAGGTATACACGCGCGCACGAGAAACCCAATGCCCCGTTCAACTCCTCCAGGTCGCGACCACCCTGAGTACTTTCCCTTCGATCAAGTGTTGCCGTTTCGAAGCCCCACTCCATCTCGACTTCCGTGCCAAAAGCCATGAGTTCCGGTCGCCCCTAGGCCATGCAATTGGCCTTCGAACGCATGCCCTTTGCCTTGAAATTCACGTCGATCTACGCCACGAAACCCGATCATAGCCGTTCAGATTGAAGATCACACTTAGCTCTACGCTTTTGTGGTTGGAAGTTTTTGAAATTATTGAGTGGATTGGAAGAAAAGAGAGGGAAAACAATGGAGCTTTGCGGCCATTGAACGCATGGAAGTGGCGGCCGGTGAAAACTCTCTAGGGTTTGGCAAAAAAATTGAATATATATAATGTTTTATTTTTGTATTAAATTAATAAAATTCTCGATTTAACTGATTATGCAAACGACCTCCAATCTACGCGTTCCGACAGGCGATCCTAAGGTTTTTCCGCGTTCCGGACACAATGGAACAGGTTTCGTAAGCTAATTCGATCGTATGTGTGATATATGGAATTGAACGATCAATTTAAATTAAAACCGATTTAAACGATTTCTAGGCGTTTTGGCTTGCACCGGACAAACGATAAATCCAATCGACTTGAAATTTGAAATCTTACAATAATATCACATTACGGATCCGATGAAACTGGTTTCGTCGAAATCCGAGACCGTTTGAAAAATGGCTATTTTAACTCGCCGAATTTATATTAAAACGATATTGATGCGTTTCGAGCTGCCACGGTCAAACGACAACTCCGTTTGCTACGAAAATTGAAATCCGATAATAACTAACTATTACGGATCCAATGGAACTCGTTTCGTTCAATTCCGAGTCTGTTCAAAAATTGGCTATTTTTCAGTTGATAATTAAATATTAAAATATTCAATTTTTACAAATTAACTCCAAATTCAGTTTTACAAGTTCTAAAATATTTCTATAACTTTAATATGATAAAATAAAATTTTCCAAATCATTTTCAATCATATTTAACCCAATATTTAATTATTTTTGGAATTTCACTATTAAATCATCGATTTAATTATCCCATTAAACCCAATATTCGAAAAATAAATTATTCGACTTAAAAATTCCACTTATTAATATTAAAAATAAATTAAATATTCAAATTCAAGTTATCAAAAATTCTGGGTCGTTACAATCTTCCCCCCTTAAAAGAATTTCGTCCTCGAAATTGCAAGTTAAGGAGAACGATCCTAATCCGTTTATTATTTTTCCAAAGCTAATCAGTTTTATCAACTTTTCAAACAAATCTTTTTATTAAAGATCTACTATCATTTCAATTAGCTTTCCAAACTCAATTATAGGTTTCAAACAACATTGTTTACTCAACAATTCAAATTTAAATTTAAATTCAAATTTCAAACTTTCAAAATTTCTCAAAATTTCTCTAACTCCCTAAATTTTCGAAAAATTTCGCCAGAGTCTCCTTTGCGCGGCTAGATCGGTACGACTACAAAACGGCTCTACGGCCCCTCAGAATCAAAAAGAAAAGAGAAAGCCAAGTGGCTAGAGAAGGAAATCATCAAATCTCATATAAAAACTGAAATACGTACCTTTTTGTCGAGCCATTCAATTTTTTTAAATTCAAAATCAAAATTCCAATTCCTTTATATACCTGTATATCCTACTAGTAGTAGTATCCAATTCCAACATTCAAACTATTTTGCCAATTCAAGTTCAAAATTTCCAATACATGCTTCTTACACATTTTTTTTAGTTTATTATTGAAGTTGCATATTCAATTCATTCGTTTCAATTCCAATTCAATTCTATTCAATTTCATTTGAATTCAATTACATAGCTTCCAATTGCGCTAGTTCAATTTCATTAACACTTAATGAATTTACATACAATCAACCAACAAGCAAATAACGACCAATGTACATTCAATACAACCAAATTTATTTATTTTACTTACATTCAATTTGGTTCAACTGTTTTAATTCCAATTGGTTTAGCATTCAATTGATTTTCATCCAATTATTCAACTAACTTCAATGAATTTACACTTACATGCATCATTTCATATCAACTTATTCATATTCTATTGATTAACATTCAATTCATACTTTAATTCAATTGCTAGTTCTTTTTACAAATAAAATTGAATTTCATTTATATAACTTAAGTTCACATCTTTAACAATTTCATTTACTCACTTTATTCATTTACTTTGATATTAACATCAATTCTTTCAACATTACTTAACTTGCATTCCATTTCAACTTTATTTACATCATTTAATTCACTTGATTATTTAACTTTGATGCAAAGATCGATTTTTTTATTCAACTTCACTTAAGTTATTCCATTTAAACATCATTTGTTAATTAAACTTAAGTTTTACTTATCAATTCAATTCGGATTTTAAATTCCAAAGTAAATCCTATTTAACTTTTACTTAAGTCAAATTCATATCAATATTCAAATTCATATTCCATTTTACTTAACTTAATTGTTTAACCACTTCAATAACTGGTTTTACTTACATTTTCCCATTTAATAAGTTATAAAACTTATTATTCAACTTCTAACTTATATTATAAGTTCAAAACCTTTTTCACTTATATTTATCAATTTCAAATTGAATTTTAATTTCAAATTGGTTTATTACAACAAAACTTCAATTTTTAATTCATTTTTGTAGCAAATCCATCACATAGAAACTCGAAAATGATACTGATGATGCTGCAGTCATCACCCTTATTATTTCCCAGTGACAATAGTGAAATCAATGCTAATTATTCTTTCAAAAAGTTTTCTTTTATTATTCATAAATCACTTTTATAAACCTTTTACTTATATAATTTTAGTTCTTATATACATACATGATTGTCTTACAATTGTAAATCATTATTAATTATAATTTCATCTTATGATTCATTGGTTTATACCATTATTCTTTTTACAATAGTTGCTTTTATTAGCTCATTCAAACAACTTTTAATTATTTTATATATATATCATTTACAACAACCAAGCAATCAATTATATACACACTTCAATAATTCTTGAAAAATTATTTTCTTTTTATATATAAAATATAATCGAGGTAAAATTATTTCATTTACCCAATTTAAAACAATATTGTGTCGAATTGTTCTATTCAAGTGTTTAGGAACCCCTTCGATTCAGTTTTCGAGGCTGCGCCGACGAAGGTTCATATACCACTCAATAAACCAATCATCACAATATAAAACAATTTTATATTCACTAACAAATACGCACTCATATCTATTATTACACTCACACTCATTCTAGAGTACTGCTGACTCTATCTCTAATGAGTAATACCCAACAGAGAAGGTTGTCGCTTAACCATATGCTCTGATACCAAATGTCACGGGACACTCCAGTGGAAACTGGTAGGCTTTGCAACCATCCCAGACCCACCGTGGCATAACAATGGTACCCCAGACCTTGCTTTTACGGCCAGCCTTTCGACTGTCATGGCTTACGCCTAACCAACCCCTTATCACTAAGAGAGGACGTGTGGGGGTAAGAGTCCCCCGTTCGCCACCAAACCGCGAAGCGAGAACCCCCCATCACATTTCACTAAGATAAGCAAGTCTGGTCCGGGTTCGAACAGAACCGAAGGCACTTCCAAGGAAGCCCTTGCAATCTGGGTATTCACAATCCCGATAAAATTTCCCATCACAAAGGAAATCTCCATATCGTAGCTAACGATGCGGAGACAATCGATAGGTCATCCTATCGTTTTCACAAATACCCGGTCTTCACACCGGTCTTCAAATGCTATCCAAACGACGTATCGCATATTCGGAATGGGATATATGACACAAAGGTCCTCTCCCGGCTAAACCGAATAGCGAGCGCTTATTTTTAAAAATAAGTGTGCATTCAATTCCAAACAAACACAATCAATACCATCCAAGGGTAAATATTGATAGTCGGTTATTTAACTATCAATAAAGATGCGCCACATCATCAGATTCCAAATAATTTTTCCAAAATTATTAAGTCCCAAAATATCTTACGAGATATATATATATATACACCATTTCCAAATAATTGCCCCAGTTACTTGTTTTACCAAAACCACTTCACGATAAAACTTTCCACACTTAACCAATTGAAAAACCAATTTTCAATTTACCTTTACCATTTGAAAACCAATTTTCAAATTACATTAACCATTTGCAAACCAATTTCAAATCACCTTAACCATTTGAAAACTAATTTCAAATCACCTTAACCATTTGAAAACTAATTTCAAATCACCTTAACCATTTGAAAACTAATTTCAAATTACTTTTCATCCTTTATACCCTTTGAAAACAAATTTCAAATCATCAAATAAGTCTTTACCGATTTAATTTAAATTTACGTCCCAAATCCGTAAATTCATTTTCATACTTCAAAATAAATCAATATTTATTTTTAAACAAATTTCCCTTCATATATATATAAATTCCAAGGTGGATTTAAATTCCAAGCATCTACTAGCATACGATTCCCAAATCGATTTCAAGTTATTTGCTTTCAATTACCTTAAAGGTGAATTCACAAAAACCGTTCCATTTCATATTAGAAAACCATTCCCATGCTTATTTAAAAAAATAAGTAATTCACAAATTTATTTATTTTCAACGATTTGAAAATATTCCATATACTTAAATCACAGTTAAGTATTTATTCCATTCTCTTTAAGAAAACATTCCTTTATTCACATTTATTTGGGTTAAAAACGAATGTTGCGTAAAACATCGTTACGACAACCCAAAAACACTAGTATACGGATTTGAAATAAATAAAAAAATGGATACATAAATCCACTACTATTCAAAATATTCCCTTCTATTTCTCGAAATCGTCTATTTCAACAATCAATGTTGAAATCTATGATTTCGATACTTAACATATCTTAAAACGTCTTTAATTAGTTTTAAATTCCATTTAGAACGTTCTTTTCCAAAAACACGTTCATTTAATAAAATAATACATTCACCGTTCAAAAATAGTGAATACAACCCCTTTAACAAATTCCATATTCAATTTATCAAATTAAATTGATTTTTCGGATTTATAACAATGTCCATACATCCCATTTCTATTTATGAAACTTCGTTTTAGAAATCTCCTTTTATTAGTCCAATTCGGTTTACATAACTCGATTATATACTAAAATCAATATTATAAGTTAAATACTTATAATATTATCTATTTACCCAAATCGTTCTTTTGAACTTCACCAATTTAAAATCTTATCACTTACAAGATTTCTTTATGGTTTATAATAATTTCAACTAATGAAATCTTCATTTATTAACAATTTCTATAGAATTCCCCTTTTAATGCCCAAATCCATTTTTATAAGTTAATAACTTATAAGCTTAAAATTTTCCAATAACCATTCGTTTTATAAATTTCACATTTATTAATCTATAAATCCTAGTGAAATTCATGTTATACATCAACTTAACACTTTATAAATTTATTCTATAACTTCAATAATTTTAATTTTAAAAACATCCATTTATAAAATCCTTTATATAAACCATTAATAATAATAACTTCCCGAAAACCAAATTTAACTATTTTATAAAAACCTATTATTGTTAAAAATTTCTTTTAAGTTATAATTTATAAAAATATAAATTTTTAAAACATAAAATTTTATCCATCTATTTATTTTAAAATTTAATCAATTCAAATTTTTTAATAAACCATATTCTTTGAAAAATCGATTTAAAACCCCTTTTAAATTCAAAACCGTTATTTTAATTTTAAAAATTTGAATCCGATGATGCAACAACATCAGATGGTCAATCACGGGAATAAGTGTCATATATCAATATGATTATCAACAATCAACATAATATTCATAAACAGATAAATATGTGAGGAATCCAGTTGGATCCCTCCAACCTGTTACCCTGCATCCACAGACGTTAGCACAATACCAATTCCACTTCAAGGTGGAATATCGCGGTATATGGGATTTTATAAATATTCCGCTTAATAACGGCGCAATAGGGTCTCATCCGCTATACGAGGCGGGAAATCAAATCCGATATATACATATGCCAATATATATATATCGCTATATATAGTATATATCCTACTATATCTACTAACACAATCAATCAGCAATCAACAATCAATATTAACTATTCAAAATTTTAAACAAAACCTTTCGATTGAGTGAGGAGTTCTCACCTTGATTTTATTTCCGTTTTCGGCGTTCGCTTCGAATAAAATTAAACGAACGTTTAATTTTACCCGAAATTCAAACGAGCTCCAATCGACTCCAAACTGGTTGCATCGCGAAGTGCTCGATCATACGATTCCAACGCAACTGATTTCGTGCAATTCCGACCTCGCATGAACAAGATATTGCATTTTAAACGTTGTACACGATTTAAATAAATAAATTAACAACTTTTATTTTCAAATTTTCCAGACCTAATCTTGGCCGTGCAAAAATTCAAGCCAACGAATCAAAGCCGCCCCTGCATTTCTTCCTCCACGCGACTCTCTCCCCAGGTATACACGCGCGCACGAGAAACCCAATGCCCCGTTCAACTCCTCCAGGTCGCGACCACCCTGAGTACTTTCCCTTCGATCAAGTGTTGCCGTTTCGAAGCCCCACTCCATCTCGACTTCCGTGCCAAAAGCCATGAGTTCCGGTCGCCCCTAGGCCATGCAATTGGCCTTCGAACGCATGCCCTTTGCCTTGAAATTCACGTCGATCTACGCCACGAAACCCGATCATAGCCGTTCAGATTGAAGATCACACTTAGCTCTACGCTTTTGTGGTTGGAAGTTTTTGAAATTATTGAGTGGATTGGAAGAAAAGAGAGGGAAAACAATGGAGCTTTGCGGCCATTGAACGCATGGAAGTGGCGGCCGGTGAAAACTCTCTAGGGTTTGGCAAAAAAATTGAATATATATAATGTTTTATTTTTGTATTAAATTAATAAAATTCTCGATTTAACTGATTATGCAAACGACCTCCAATCTACGCGTTCCGACAGGCGATCCTAAGGTTTTTCCGCGTTCCGGACACAATGGAACAGGTTTCGTAAGCTAATTCGATCGTATGTGTGATATATGGAATTGAACGATCAATTTAAATTAAAACCGATTTAAACGATTTCTAGGCGTTTTGGCTTGCACCGGACAAACGATAAATCCAATCGACTTGAAATTTGAAATCTTACAATAATATCACATTACGGATCCGATGAAACTGGTTTCGTCGAAATCCGAGACCGTTTGAAAAATGGCTATTTTAACTCGCCGAATTTATATTAAAACGATATTGATGCGTTTCGAGCTGCCACGGTCAAACGACAACTCCGTTTGCTACGAAAATTGAAATCCGATAATAACTAACTATTACGGATCCAATGGAACTCGTTTCGTTCAATTCCGAGTCTGTTCAAAAATTGGCTATTTTTCAGTTGATAATTAAATATTAAAATATTCAATTTTTACAAATTAACTCCAAATTCAGTTTTACAAGTTCTAAAATATTTCTATAACTTTAATATGATAAAATAAAATTTTCCAAATCATTTTCAATCATATTTAACCCAATATTTAATTATTTTTGGAATTTCACTATTAAATCATCGATTTAATTATCCCATTAAACCCAATATTCGAAAAATAAATTATTCGACTTAAAAATTCCACTTATTAATATTAAAAATAAATTAAATATTCAAATTCAAGTTATCAAAAATTCTGGGTCGTTACACTCTTCCTCAGGAACATTAGATCCCTGTAACATCTTTTTAAATTTTCTAATGAAATTGTTATTCCATTCTGAAGGAAGAGAGAGGATACCGAAGTCCGGACACTTATAAGCATTGTCAACATAAGTAACGAAGAGTGCCTTCTCATAGGATCTCTCAAAAATGGTATTGAGAGGCTTATTAGAAAAATAAGACTTTTTTCTTTATGTCTTTAACCACTTCTACTGACTTGCTTAGGAGATATTCTTTCTTCGTTAGTTTTTTATTAAGATACGTCTTCTCTATCACAAGCCTAGCTTCTTTCATATCAACTTTCTTAAGAGCGGGTTGTAAAGCTATCACCCTATCATCTGAAGTTAGAAGTAGGATTTTTATCTCTTCAAGAAAGGTAGATGGCTTTCCATTATCTTGTATAGCTTCGTCTCTTTCGGAAGTTAAATAATTAACATGGTTATTAAGTGAGGAGTTTTTCTCCTTTAGCTTAGAAATTTCACTTGATGACTCCGAATCCTCATCTTAAAGTGAAAGCAGATGCTTGGCAACCTAGAATGGATAATGAAACTTGAATATGTAGGATATTAAGAGTTTAAAGCAACTAGACATAAGGGGTACATACCAATAGGTCTTATCTAAGAAGAGTGAATCAATGGTCTCAGGTGTAGGAAGAAGGTTGTAATGGCTGGAAAGCAGCAAAAGAAGGGGATTAAATTACCGATTGAAGAAGGTTGTTAATTTGTTCATGGAAGCTGACAATTGAGGTGTAGAAGGAAGAGGACTCTTTAAAGTAAAATAAAATGCAAGCTCTTTACAAATACGATTCAAGGCTACCGGGGAGCTTGGAATGATAATATGGTGGAGCAAGTCTTGAGAACCCTCTGCAACAATCACCTATAGGGTCTTATCTATGGAAATATTAAGATTCATTTTCTCTCAACTGCATCAAGATTTGGAATTTCAGGGTTTGAGTCAGCACCAACCAATGCTTCTTCTCCAATAATGGTTAGGACTTGCCTGTCCCTAGTCTTAGGTTTCTTGCTAGGAGTAGATGCAGAAACAGAATTATCAGCCATCTTACTTTTGACAAGAGAAAACGTATTGGAAATAACCTCTTTAAGAGATCAAGACTTGGGAGTTCGAACTGAAACAGAGGCATCATCCTTCTTTGGTTTATCTTTGGAGGTGTCAACGATAACTTCCTTCCCTACGGCAGCAACAACCAAAGTGGATGAAGTAGGACTAATAGAGTAAATTTGTAAGATAATATTACAATAAATTTTGAGTGGCTGCAACGATATCTTACTAGTAACCTCAAGCTGAATAGAGGAATCAGACGAAAAAATTTCAGGCTTGCCCATTACCAACGAACCCTTGCTTTGGATTTACATTGTACCATTTAAAGGTTCCCCCAGTATCCAATGTCCATCTGAAATAAAAGAGTGTTGGCGAAGCTTGGCCGGGTCAACAGTCTAAGCCTATTCCCTATTGCATCCGTTGCTTTGGTCAGTGACTGAACAAGTTTTTGATTTTCTAAATTCATCTTTTTGGGGGCCTGTTCTGAAAAGTAACAAATAATGGTAAACAGATATGGTTAAGAATAAGAAAATGAGAGGTTCGCTAACAGTAGAAAAAAATTCCCTAAGGCTGAAAAAGCATTTTACAAAGAAAAATCAAGTCTTCGATACTTTTGCCTTATTGAGAGTCTTGGAAATTAGGCCTTTTAGATGGGAGTGTATCCGATATAATTGACGGCCTGGTTGATCACCAACTTTATCTGGGCCAAAACTTCCAAGCAAGTCAAATATATGTAATAATTCTTTAAGAACTAGACTGGTGCAATATCCAGATACTTCAAGTATCTCAGAAGAAATCCAGGGACAGGAAGGTATTCGGTATGCCAGAAATGTATAGCGGAGAAGGAAAAATATCCCTCTAGTGGGTGGTATATACTATTTGAGGATCTCGCTGGGATTGCTTCAACTCCATTTATTCCGAACTAGCTAAGAATGGAGTCCATTAAGCCAGGGAGGTGATATATGACGGCTTTGAAATAAGTTCTTTCTTCCCTTGAGGGTGAAGGTTCTGTCTCTTTGGTGGCTCTCTTCGAAGATTTCTTTCCAGACCGTTGACTTTCCATTTTCCTGCTGGGTGATATTACTCCAATTTAAGAAGATATCGTGGTTTATAAGAATTTTCATACATTTTAATATTAGATCTAGAAGTTGTTGTTTAGATATTCTAACAGTTTCCAAAGTAGTTATGAGTATATTAGTACGAAACAATAACTCTCAATTAACATTCGATAAGAGTATTAAAAGGCATGAACTTCAATCTTGATAAGGAACTTCATAAAAAAGCTAAAATAGGAGCATGGTTTTAAATCTCCTATATATCTCGCGAGATCTCCTCCGAGATCTCCTTTTCACACTTAAATGAGACGAGACATCAAATCTCCTCTATATCTCCCTCGACACTCATCTCGTCCGAGATATTCAAATCTCACCCGATATATGGATCAAAATCTCAATCCGAGATCTCACCCGAAATTATCCATTTTATTATTTTCCATAATATTTTTTATTTTCATTTTGATTCAAAAGAAACAACTCAATCCAATTATAATTTACCAACTTCTTGAACATATTCTTTACTTTTTATCTTAACGAGTCATAGCGAAAGGCTTCACTTTTTTATTATGTTCAAATAAAAGGATATTATTCAATCATTACCAAAATCAATTAAACTAATCAAGCCACTACTCTTCTAAAAATATTCCTTTTTCCACGTAAATCAAGTATGTTACCATTTTTATTTTTACTAAGAAAGTTAGAACCGTTAAATAAATTTTTGACACGTCAATTTTACACACATAAATACATCCGAGATATTCCCGAGTTGAATTATAAGATCCGAGAGGTCAATCCGAGATGTACACCCGATATGTACTCATCTCGTCCGAGATCTCCTCCGATACGAGATAACTTGTGTAAAAATTCCGAGACGAAACGTGACCGAAATCCGATATTTGAAACCTTGAATAGGAGTTATCATGAGATATATATGAGTTTATGAGCCGAACGGTTTGCAACTCATTATAATATGGGTATTGAGAGTAGTAATATAATATAGAGCTCAGTCCGTACCAAGACTTATAACAAATGAACCTTATGACTATACTTAATTCGAAGAAAAATGATGTCAACAATGTGGAAGTCATATAAAGCCTTACGTACAATATTAAGTTGTGGAAAATGAAGGAAATACAACAAGATATTCGCTATTGTCGATAAACTTGTTAGTACTGCATCTGGACGAAGCAAACATCATCAATAAGTGCACAAATAAGGGTGTCGACAAGGCAAATTGGGAAACCTATTGTTGATGGCCTCTAATTTCCAATTAAAAGCAACTGCACTTTTACTTAGTCGATGAAATGTGAATGACAGTAGCAGCGTCAATCTTAAGTAATCGAAGAGTGTTAATAGTTATCATAAGAGTAGTATCGAACCAATAAACGTGCCTTAAAACAACTTAGGTAACCTGATGGCAATATAATCAATAACTTTGACCGTTTCGACGAGCTTTACCATAATCACTTGCAACATAATTTTTTTTAGAGGAATAACATAAGGTTTTCGTTAACTATATAAATTCAATGATCTCATGATTAGAAACAGTGACGATGAAGTTTGAGGATGGAGAGAAGAGGTTCGAAGTCATGAATGTCTTCGTTTTTAATTGAACTCCAAAAAGATTCTATATCAACATTAATTAAAATTCAAGCTCGATTAAGGGATTCAAACACAAACCAATAGTTAGTAAGAATTGGTGCCAATTTGATTTGAAGAGGTGATGGTGGGTTCGGGTCTAGTTTGTACCCCATTTAAAGGTGGGAATTCCCAAATTTCTAAATCAAAATCCCTAAATAACTTATTAACCTAAAATTTGTAAAATGATGTGGTGTATTCAACATTAACAGGAAAAACAAATTAAGTTCAACAACAAAACTTGAAAAATTAAAGTCAAATGATCAAGCTCAGATGGTCAACTCGTTAATGGTAGGATCTGTGTTAAAGCCAAATTGTGATTCCAGCATAAAATTGTGATAACCAATTTATGAAATTATTAAGCAATAAATATAACTTAGATCAAAAAAGACAAACACTATCAAGGAGCTTGGACTTGCAACTAATTTAGAAGATTTAATTCTTGTTTGAATATTTTGAATTGTAGGTAAATGGAAAAGTAGAGGAAGCCCGTGTATTCATAGGAGGGGACGGGCTTATTAGAGTCGTTAGATTGATTTTAAAGGAGCAGTTAAGATCGATACCGGAAGATCAAAAGGCGAAAAATGGATGATTTTGATATTATTGACTTGAAAGTTCAATGGCTCCACTATACTGGGGGAATATTACAACAATAACTCTTGTCGAAGGAGATCAGAGTGCAATGACTTCACAAACCATTGATATTAGCGAAGTGATTGTTACCACTATAGATCTTAGCGAAGAAGTTCAGTGTGCCGCAGTGTCGCACAAATATGCAGTACCAAAGCGACAACATCAGCATTAGTAATTGTTCTTTGATCGCTTCGCATGACAGAATCATTGCCGAAGATTTGGAACCACCAAAATATTTACAAGACAGTGTTGAAGAGTCAGAATGTCACACTCCAGACATAATAAAATATTTGCAGTGCTGCATGCAACCAAATAAGCAAAGAGGCTTTATACAATTCACTTCGTAAGATGAAAGAGGGTGTCGAAGCTGTCATAGTATATTTAATTGATATAAGACCCTATCTGCATTGTATCTTCACTTCAAAGGATGTACAAGCGGTGTCGTTTATGGGAAGCTCTTAGATGGTATTGCATACCAAAGACATAGAATAAGAGGTGTTGATGGTAAACACCATCAGTGTCCATGGGAAACCTTAGGCTTGTTTGATGAATACTATCGTAGAAGTCATCGTCATCTCTCCAATGGTCATAATGAAAGCCGTCGCCATAATTTCCACCTACTCTTACTAAGAGAATGAAGCGAAGAACTAAAGCTTAGCAACAAGCTTGACATCAACCATTGCAAAAAACTTCATGCTATAGAAAAGCGGCATTATATATATCACAACCCTTCAAATACCTCAAGAATGAGACAATGTCGCCTCTTACATATTATATTCTACTATAAAGACAAAAGAAAAGATTAGCACAGTCAAAATGAATCCGTGTTGATGTCGAGTTTGGCAAAGGGATAGTTTTGAAGAGGTCAACATCGAGCATCGATGAAGTCAAAGCCTACCGAAGACCAATATGTGAAGTGAGGTCCACGCCATAATAAATATGATCCTAGGGTACCATTTGGAGGCCAAATATTTTCTACCCTCTCATTTCTTATATTGTAGACCCTAAGTCAAATTGGGGATTTCAGAGCATATTGTAATTTTGAAACATTGTACGCATAGGATCTTGAATATTAAACAAGGACATCACATAACATATGTGTAATCGATTCAAATTTCTGAACCGAACATACTTGTGACTTTGCATACTTGAACTATTGTGACTTTGTGATTGGCATAGCATAATTGACTTCGACTCAGGGAGTTCAAAATTTGAACTTACTTTGCAAATAAGACTTCAAACCTGTGCTCATGTTGCATACATCACTTCGACTATGACAATAACATCAAGAATGAATACAGCAACTCTTACAATGATGTTAACTTTGACGAGTCTCTTAGGGGCATCTTTTTGAATAACCAAGTGTTTTGAACACTTTTGGGTTAACAAATTTATTTGCTAACATTTTTGTGCTAGAATGAGAGCCTAGACCTTCGACTACGTTAAAGCCCTAAGTGGAACTATGCTAGATTTGCATATTTAGGGTTTAAAGAACTTCACTCTACTAACTATATCCCATTCAAAGCCAACCTACCCTTGGATCCCAAACCCAGTTGATTGCATAAATTGAATTTTTCTTAGCCATGTTAGCTAATCGTGCTAAGTTCTCTGAACAAGGATCTTCTGAGACTGAAATGATTAGGCTAATCTATCAAGCCATTAGTGATCTTAGGCTTTATGAAGAAAAGGTGCTAAGATTTGTAGGATTATGAGCTATGGAAGAAGAGAAAAGGCAGATAGCTCCTTACAATCATGAAAAATGGAGTTTGAATCCATTACATGTAGGATCGACACCAATTTTTCCCCTAAAAGGACAATGTAAAAAGGTTGGCACCTTTTTGAAACTGAGAAAGGAAATCCATTTTAAAGCTCAAAGAACTATCTTCGAAAATGAGATAGAAGAGACTTTTCTCATTTCACTAAAAAGTAGGAAACTATGTTCGATCGATCTTACAAGACAAATAAAGTATCGAGCTCTCTAAAAAGGAAGTTCAACCCTTATGAGGAACCTAAAGTGAGCAACAAAAGAGCAAACATCGGCTAAAAGGGATAATCTCTAAGTATCGGCTTCCAAAAGACCGCATTCTCACCATTTCTCTTGAGAATGTCTATTTCCTGACTAATGATGTGCTTGATAATTGGCCTTCATGAAAAGGAGACCCAAATTCGAAAGGAATCATAGAAAGTCATATTGTCATATCACTTTGCAAATGGACATGATACCAATCGATGTCGGAGCTTGGAAGTAATGATCATCAATCTTCTAAGGCAAGAAAAACTCAATCAAATCGTAAAAAGAGGGTTAGCCAATCACCAACAAAGGTTTATCGAATAAAATAAGTGTATCTACCCAACCATCAAAGGCTTGACCGCAAGATGTCCCAGCCATCAAAGTCCACGGCCATTAAAAGCTTGATATCAAGAGGTCCCAGCCATTAAAGTCCCCAATCATCAAAAACCATAAACCATTAACCCATCGTCAAAAGCCTGGTTAAGGCGCCTCCTAGATGGAGGCCAGGGTAATCTTTTGGCCTCGTCCAATTGGGCCTGTCCAAAGTTTCTACAAGCCTTTAACCTTTGCCTATGCTTCCTGGTTGGAGCGCGTCCTAGAGGGAGGATGGAGTAAGTCTTCGGTTCCAACATCAAAGGCCACACTAAGTACCGAGCCAGCATTCAGTGCCTACCGTCAATGGCCTCACTAAATCGCCTACTAGAGGGAGGTCAGGTAAGCCTTTATTCCTACATAATATAGCTAACCAAAATCACTGGATAGCAGACCTAAACCATCAACTAAGATGGTGATATGAGGTCCAAGCCAAAGTATTGTTCCCAATCAATCGAAATTAGAGTCAAGTAGTGCTTTGAAATTTATCAAAATTTGAGCCTGCTCTCGAATCAATTGAAATCAAAGCCAAGTAGTGTTCTTACATCTATCAAAATTTGAGCCAAAGAAGTGCTCCCGTATCAATCGAAATCATAGCTAAGTAGTGCCCTTAAGTCTAACAAAGTTTGAGCCAAGTAGTACTCTCAACCAATAAGATTTCCAAAGGAAGATCTAACGAAATCCAAGCCAACTAGCGGTTCAAATCTATCTAAACCCCAAGAAGAAAAGATCTTCAAATATTCCATTGCCAAATATAATATTTTTGATTTTTTTCTATCACCGGATATAGATTTTCGGTCTTCAATTATCCAATATACAAATTTCTAGTCTTTTATTATTCTAGACATGGATTTTGGACCCATTAGATGGGGATTTCTCCTATTTTATATGGTTACTGGATCTAATATCATTTACACAGGAATCTCCATTATTAAACGTTCACTTTGAGTTATAAAAGGCTCAATCATCAGCAATCTCAATTTTACAAACAAGTAGAAAGTGAGCTTAAAAACTCAGTGTATGGAAAAGTGAAAAACTAAGCATTGTGCAATTTCAAGTCAGAATCAAAATTCAGTTCTTGGTTACATATCGAGGTAAAATTCATTTAGTTACAAATTATTTACAATTGGTACACTATTTATACAGTTGTAGGCACAAAAGATAGATAAAAGAATGAAAATCTAGTCAAGGTCGGTTCCTGTTACAACCCAAGATTCTACTGACTTAGACAAACCCTTAGCAATTAAGGGATCGGGAATGTGATGAGTGGACATGTCCGAGTTCCTTGAGTTTCTTTTCACTCTTACAAATGGTGTCTACATCCAACCCAGTTGATTTGATCTTTCAAGGTATGACGAAGAGTCTTATTAGCTCACCGCAAAGTTCGAATTATACTCATCAGCGTTTTGATTTCTCGATTGATATCGTACTTCTCGTGTTCTACTTTTTGAACCTTATTTTCATAATCATTGATGTGTTGGGATGTCTTTTCATCCCACTTCTTGTTGAAATATTGTAGCAATTCGAATTTGACTTGATTACCCTACTTAGAGATTGATGTGTTACTCAGACCTGGAGGAGAGTTTGGCAAAGTAGTAAACTCATGATTAGTCGAGGATGTGGATCTTGTTCTCTATCTTGGAGTAGGAAAAGAAATGATAGAATCACCCCTACTTATAATAAGCTCCAAAGATTGGTATGATACTAGGCTTTTTGTTAGCTCTGATTTGAGGTCGCTTATTTTCTAATGAAGCTTAGCTATCTTAATGTCGGCTTCGATAGAGAAGTTAGATTCTTGAGTTGTGTCCTTTCTCTTTTTCATCAGCTAAAGCTCATTCTTCATTTCTTTAAGTTCTACCTCCACGAGAGCAGTCGTTTCTTTGTAAGGACCAAAGGCTTATTTCAATAGGAAATAGTTCAAATGACACTCTCATGCCTTAGGATTATTTGGGAATCATAAAGCTGAGTCATCTCGGGATGATCGTTTCTCCTCAACATATGCAAACAACCGATCTTTAACTTCGATAATTCACAAGGTGTCGGAAGAATCGGATTTACGCACTAATTGAGCATCTTATTAAAAATAAAGAAAAAAAAAATACTTGAAAGGCAACCTCTTCCACTAATAAAAAATAGAGTTTACAAACAATAATAATAATATTCAAGGTTACATTGCAACTCCATTTCAATAACATTTAAATAATGTACAAAGTTTTGAAACTGCAGCCTTAGCCTTTTTGAACGGCTTAATAGACAAAGTAACCATAGAAACCAAAGAAGTCTTAATTCCATCTGGGACAAAAGGGAACCGATAGTAATCATAGAATCAAAGAAGTAAATTTGTGAGAAGAGATTTTAATAAATTTTGAGTGCAATGATATCATACCAAAAATTACGAACTGGACAAGGGAATTAGATGAAAAAAGTTCAGGCTTGCCCATTACCAACAAATCCTTGCCCTTGGAGGTACATTTTACCACTTGAGGTTCCTTCAGGATCCGATGTCCATATGGATTGAAATTATATTAGTCAAGCTTAGCCGAGATTAGCAGTTTGAGCCTATTTCCTATTGCATCCACTGCTTTGGTCAGCGACTGTACAAGTTTCTGATCTTTTAAGTTCAGCTTTTGGAGGCAGAATCTGAAAAAGAAATACCAGTAGACAAAAAATGGTAAACCAATATTGGTGATAAAAAGAAAAATAGATGCTCACCAACAATAGAAAAAGTTCCCCTAAGACCGAAGAAGCATTTTACAATGAAAATTTGAGCCACTCATACTTTTTGCCTGGTTGAGAGTCTCAGAAATTAGGCCTTTTGGATGAGAGTGTGTCCGAGATAATTGATGGCGTGGTTGATCAGAAACTTTAGCAGGGCCAGCTATATGATGAAGTATGTCGGGATTGAGAGACAGGAGACCAGCTTCTTGAGCCAAAACTTCCAAGCAAATCAAATATGTGTAAATAATTTGGTAAGAAATAGATTGGCTCAATATCCAGATGCTTCAAGAATCTCAGAAGAAATCCAGGGAAAGGAAGGTATCTGATATGCCAGATATGTATAACGGAGAAGGCGAAATATCCCTTCGGTGATTTGTAAATAATTTATGAGGGTTTTGCTGGCATGGCTTCAACCTCAGTTATTCCGAACTGCCAAAGAATGGAGTTCACTTCTACCTAGGAGGTGATATACGACAGCTTGGAAACACAGACTTCTTTCTTGTCTCCTAAGGGTGAGGGTTTTGTCTCTTTGGTAGCTCTCTTAGAAGATTTCTTTTCATACTGTTGACTTTCCATTTTCCTGCCAGGTGATATTACTCCAAACTTAAGAAGATATCATGGTTTATAAGAATTCACGCATGCTAATATTTAGTCTAAAAGTTGTTGTTTAGATATTCTACCATTTTCCAAAGCAGTTGTGAGTATTTTAGTACGAAACAATGATATTCAAATAACATTCAATAAAAGTATTAAAAGACATGAACTTTAGTGTTGGTAAGAACTTCATAAAAAAGCTAAATTAGGAGTAAACATAAGGTAATTATGAGTTTATAAGGCAAATGATATGCAACTCGTTATAATATGAGTATCGAGAGTAGTAATATAATATAGAGCATAGTTCGTATCAAGATTGAGAACAAATGAACCTTATGACCATACTTAATTCAAATCAAAATGATGTTGACAGTGTTGTAGTCATATAAAGCCTTACTTACAATATTAAGAATCGTTGTGGAAGATGAAGGAAAAACAATAAGGTAGTCGCTATTGTCGATAAGCTTGTTAGTACTGTATCTAGACGAAGCAAACATTGTCGATAAGTGCACTATTAAAGGTGTCGACAAGGTAAATTGAGAAACCTATTGTCGATAACCTCTAAAATTTCAATTAAAAGCAACTGCACTTCGACATAATCGATAAAATGTGAATGACAGTAGCACTGTCAATGTTAATTAACCACAGAGTGTTAGTAGTTATCATAAGACTAGTATCGAACCAATTAATACAACTTTAAATCAACTTAGGTAACCTAACAACAATACAATCAATAACTTCGACCATTTCGACGAGCTTTACCATAATCACTTGCAGCATAAAAATTTTTAGGGAATAACATATGGTTCTCATTAACTACGAAAACTCAACGATCTCATGAATAAAAATAGTGATGATGAAGGTTAAGGATGGGGCAGTTAGGTTCGAAGTCATAAACATCTTCGTTGTTAATTGAACTCCAAAATGATGACAGATTCTATATCAACATTAACTAAAATTTAGGCTCGATTAAGCGTTTCAAACAAAAAACAGTTAGTAAGAGTTGGCATCAATTTGAGTTGAAGAGGTGATAATGGGTTCGGGTGTAGTTTGTAACTTGTTTTAACACGGGAATCCTCAAATTTCTAAAACAAAATCCTTAAATAACTTATTTTACCTAAAATTAGTAAAATGATGTTGCGTATTCAACATTAATAGGATTAACAAATGAAGTTCGACAACAAAACTTGAAGAAAAAAAGTCAAATGATCAAGCTCGGATGGTCGATTCGTGAACGACAGGATCTAAGTTAATGCCAAATCACGATTCTAACATAAATTTGTGAAAACTAATTTATGAAATTATTAAGTGATAATCAAACCTTAGATCAAAAAAGATAAACACAATCAAGGAGCTTGGACTTGCAGCTAATTTAGAAGATCTAATTCTTGTTTAGTATTTCAAGTTGCAGGTAAAAGGAAAAGAAGAGGAAGCCCGTGTATATATAGGAGGAGATGAGCTTATTAGAGTCACTAGATTGATTTTAAAGAAGTGGCTAAGATCGACGTGGGAAGACCAAAAGGAGGAAAATGGATGATTCCAATACTATTGTCTTGAAAGGTCAATGGCTCCCCCACATCGAGGATGGAAAATCTTTCAACAATAATGCTTGCCGAAGGAGATTAGAGTGTCATGACCTCACAAACCATTGATATTGGCGAAGTGATAGTTACTACTACAGATCTTATCGAAGAAGTTCGATGTGCTGCGGTGTCGCACTAATAAGTAGTACCAAAGCGAAAACATCAACATTAGTGATTATTCCTTGATCACTTCGCATGACATAACCATTGTCGAAGATATGGAACCATTAAAGTATTATAAGACAACGTTGGAGAATTAGAATGTCACACTCTAGCCATAATAAAGTATATGCAATGCCGCATGCAATTAAATAAGAGAAGATGCCTCATACAATTCACTTCGTAAGATGTATGAGATTATCGAAGTGGTATAGTATATTTCATTGATACAAGACCCTATCCGCATCGTATTTTACAAGCACTTCAAAGAATGTACAAGTGGCGCCGTTTACGGGAAGTTGTCCAAAGGTATCGCATAACGAAGACATTGAATAAGCGGTGTTGATGGTAAACACCATCAGTATCCATGAGAAACCTTAGGCTTGTTTGATGAATACTATTGTCGAAGTCATCATCATCTCTTAAAGAACTTAGATGGTCATAATGAAAGCTGCCGCCATAGTTTCCACCTATTTCTACTAAGAAAATGAAGTGAAGACCCAAAGCTTGGTGGCAAGCTCGACATCAACCATTGCTTAGACCTTCATGCTACAAGAAAGTGACATTATATGTATCACATCCCTTCGAAGACCTTAAGAGTGAGACAATGCTGCCTCTTACATATTATATTCAGCTATGAAGACAAAAATAAGGATTAGCATTTTCAAAATCAAGCCTCGTCGATGTCAACCACACTAGAGGCATAATTAGAGAGAGGTCAACATTGAGCACCGACGAAGTCAAAACCTGTTGAAGACCAAAGATGTGAAGTGAGGGCCACCAACGTCTATAAATATGACCCTAGGGGTACCGCTTGGGGTTGATTTTTTCTCCACTCTTATTTCTTACATTGTAAACCCCAAATCAAATTGGAGATTTTAGAGCTTATTGTAATTTTGGAACACTATATACATAGGATCTTGAATATTAAATAAGGACATCGCATAGCACATGTATAATTAATTCAAACTTGTGAATTGAACATACTTGTCACTTTGCATATTTGAACTATTGTGACTTCGTGATTGGAATAGCATTACTGATTTTGACTCAGGATCTTCAAAACTTGAAGTTGATTTGCAAATACGACTTCAAACCTGAGCTAATCTTGCATATATGACTTCGACTATGACAACAACATCAAGAATGGACACCACCACTCTTACTATGATGTTAACTTTGACGGGCCTCTTCAAGGCATCTTCTTGGATAACCAAGTTTTCCGAACACTTTCAGGGTTAGCAAATTTATTTGCTAACAGATAGCTTTGCATTTTTGTTACTAGTAGCTTGATTTTTCATATTTCCACTAGCTTTGATCCTCATATTTCCGATAGTTTTGCACCCTCAATTTTCCGATTGCTTGAACCTTTATACTTTCAATATTTAGATCTTCATATTTTTGATATCTTTAATCTTCATATCACCATCTACTATTGTCTTTACATTTTCGATAGCTTTAATGTTCATATTTTCGATAGTTTTAACCCCTATATCCAATATATTTGGTCATAATTTCGTAGCTTTAATCATCACATTTACGGTTGCTCTAATTTTCATATTTCCTACTACATTGATTTATAACTTCTGATAGCTTAATCTTCATATTTCCGATAGCTTAAATTTTATCATTTCCGATAGCTTAAATTTTGTCATATTTTTGAAAGCTTTATCTTTATATTTTCGATTGCTTTTTCCTACATATAATTGATAGTTTAATTTTCATAATTTGATAGCTTAACCCTTTATGTTTTTAGTAGTTTGATCCTTCATACTTTCAATAGCTTGAATATTCATATTATCGATAGCTCGATCTTTATATTTCCAGTTGCTTGAACCTTCATATTTTCGATAGCTTGATTTTTATACTATCGATAGTTTGAACATTCACACATGTCATGTTTTTGAAAACTTTCATATCCCTCTTTCATTAGCATCCAGTTTACACTTTTAATTACTTTATTTCAATCATTCTAATGTCCTTTGTATCATTGGTAGCTTCTACCACTTTATAATATAACTTTTAACAATCATATGTAATAGCCTCTTTATTCCTGGGTTTTGCTAATGTACTGACATCCTATTTGTTGCTCATGATAAAATTTGGTATATCACCAATGGTTCGTGATAATAAGAAATATTAAATATGCCCTTTGGCATTTTAATTGGTGATGTTTAGCATTGATCTAACATAATTGACTTAGCGCTTAGTTGAGTCATTTGTTGTATATCTGTATTTTTTCCTTTTGTGGTGCCTACACGTGGCATACTTGGAAAATGGAGTTTTTCTAGTATTATAGTATTGGAATTGTATAATATGTATAATATGCCTTGGGTAGTGCTTTGTAGAAGAGTTTGTATTTAGATCCAAAGGTGTCAATCAAATTCAACATTTAAGATCTTCAACCAATCACGTGCTTGCAAATTCATCATTTACCGGTCTCTACTCTAATCGTGTTATATAACCAGTATACCAAAACAGAGACCAATAAGTTATAAACTTGTCACACAAGTTTACAAATCAGATTTCCACTACTTTAGAATTCTGTATTAGTAATTTTGAATAATAACTATGTTGTAATTAATTAACAACAACAAACTATAGCAATAACAATAATAAATTATTGTGTTAAACTATAGTGATAAACAAGCGTTGTAGTACGTCACAGAAACATCACAACGTTGAACCGGAAAGATTATAGAACGATGATATTAAAATATAAATAAACAAGAAGTCTAACCGGACGAAGAAGGAATATTCGTCTAAGGCTTGTCGTAACAATTTCCATAAGACTTTATTCAAAGTCTTCCAAGATACAACAGACGTGATCCGCTTGAGATTGTGGTGTGTATGATCTTCTATGTGATATAAAAGAGTATACGAATTTTAGAGTTTTCAAAAATGAGGAGGAGGAAGAGAAAAATCAAAGTGTGAAACTAATCAAGTTTCCTACTCCTTTCATAGGCGAAATCCCAACGGTTATGTCTATTGAAAATAGTTGCGTCTCTTCGTCTGCAATGGTCAAAAACGATCGCACCTCTTCGTTTTCAACAGCCGCGTCTCTTCGTTTGCAATGCCTATTTCTGTTTGAAAAGCAGCATCCGTTCAGACAGTTCGCAACGGCCATTTCCGTTTGGAAAATCCATGTCCATTCAAATCCAAAAGTCGCTTTCATTTGAATTTAAACAGTAGAAAAACGTTTACTTCTGTGCTATAAAAATATAACACGGCCCATGCTATTGCACCCGCGCACGGTTCACTACGGGCGCGCGGCGGTGTGTGCGTGTGTGGTAGTTCATGGCTGTGTAGGTCCTCCCCCTCGCACAAAATTATCTAACCCTAAGGGCCAATATGGGTTTGAGAGAAGTAGTATATAAACATGAATACTAACTTATTTTTGGCGAAGTGGGATAATATCTCATTCATCTATAAACGCCTCTAACAATCCCCCACATGAATGACGATATATGTCTCCCACCTCTTACTACATAAGCTATATTTGGTCTTGTGAAATTCATGAGGTACATTAGACATCCTATTACACGAGAGTATTCCAGATGCATTACACTCTCATTAGTATTTTTATGCAGTACTTTCGATGGATTAAAAGGTGTTCTTATTCTTTTAATTCCGTAATTTAGAAATTTTTCAATCACTTTTTCCACATAGTGTGACTGAGATAGTTCAATTCCATCAGGTGTTTTTATTAGTTTGATTCCCAAAATAACGTCTGCTACTCCTTAATCTTTCATGTCGAAATTTTTGATTAACATTTTCTTTATGGTCTCTATTACTTTACTATTTGGACCAAAGATTAGCATATCGTGTACATATAAACAAGTCGTCATGTATGGTTGTCCAACTTGTTTATAATAAACATATCTATCACATTCATTTATACGAAAACCATTTTACATCATGACACTATCAAATTATGCATGCCATTGTTTTAGAGCTTGTTTTAGTTCGTATAATGATTTTACTAATCTGCATACATAGTTTTCATTTTCATTGGAAATAAAACTCTCGGGTTGCTCCATGTAAATCTCCTCATCAAGATTTCCATTTAAGAATGCTGTCTTTACATCCATTTGATGAATCTCTAGATTATATATAGATGCAACCGCTATTAACATTCTTATGGAGGTTATTCATGTAACTGGTGAATACGTATCGAAGAAGTCTATACCTTCCTTTTGACGATATCATTTGGCTACCAATCTTGCATTATATTTGTCAATAGAGCCATCTAGTTTCATCTTCTTTTTGAAAATCCATTTGCAACCAATCGGTTTTATTCGAGGCGGAAGATCAACTACTTCCCAAGTTTTATTACTTAGAATTGAATCAATTTCACTTTTGATTGCTTCTTTCCAACATGAAGATTCAGAAGATGACATTGCTTCCATGTACGTTTGAGGTTCATATTCTAGAATATATGTCAGAAATTATGAACCAAATGTCTTGAATGTTCTTTCCCTTATGCTTCTTTTTGGTTCAATTTCCTTAATTTCACGATGTGTTTAATCTTTATGCGGCTTGCTTGATTCTTCTCTTGTCATTTTGGGGATATAATTTCCTTCATTCCTTTTGTGCGGAAACACGTCTTCAAAGAATGAGACATCTCTCGACTCTATGATTGTATTTATATTAATATCAGCTATATCAGACTTGAATACCAAAAATCTATAGGTGCCACTATTTTGGGCTAGCCCTAGATAGTAACAGTCTACGGTTTTTGGTCCAAGTTTGACTTTCTTGGGAGGCAGAATTGGAACTTTTACCAAGCATCCCCATGTTTTGAGGTATTTGAAACTTGGTACGTGTCCTTTTCATAACTCATATGGAATTGTTCTTGTTTTATTGTGAGAAACCTTGTTTAATATGTGATTAAACATATTTAAGGCTTCCTCCCACAAGTTCGTCGGTAGACCAGAGGTCAGTAGCATTGCATTTATCATATCTTTTAATGTTCTATTCTTTCTCTCAGCAATACCATTTTGGTGTGGTGAATATGGAGCTGTTGTTTGATGAATTATACCAGTTTCTGCATAAAATTGTTCAAATGGTGATTCATATTCTTCACCTCGATCAGATCTCAATATCCTGATCTTTTTATTTAACTGATTTTCTACTTCAGCCATATACTTTATAAACGATGTAATTACTTCATTTTTACTATTTAAAAGATATACATAGCTTTATCGTGTATAGTCATCAATAAAAGTGATAGAGTACTTTTTCCACCTCTTGTAGGTAATGATTTAAAATTGCATAAATTGGTGTGAACCAAACCTAGTGGTTCAATACTTCTATCAATAGTATGAAATGGTTTTTTAACCAATTTTTTTCTACAAATGTCTCACATTTGTAGTTTTTATCTACTTGGAATTTAGAAATTAATCTCAAGTTTTCTAATTTTTTCATTTTTCTAAATTTATGTGTCCTAATCTATCATGCCAGAGTAAAATTTCATGCTCAACCAAATTAGAAACTTCATTTTTTTAATAGCACAATCAGAATACATAGTTTTATTGCTGACTTTGGCTACGTTTGCCTTAAATATGCTATCACATAAATAACTCCTTCCTATATAAATTTCATCCTTAGACAGAACTACTTTATCTGGCTCGAAGACCATATGGTAGCCTTTCTTTGAGAGTACAGGTCCAGAGATAAGATTCTTGCAGATATCCAAAACATGAAGAACATCATTTAGTGCCACAGTTTTTCGGATGTAAATTTGAGGACGATGGAGTCGTTACCTTCGATCATGGAAACTGCAGAACTACCCATGTAGAGTTTTTCTTCCTGATCGTATTTCTTGTAAGTGAAGAACATAGATATATCATAACAGATGAGTAACGTCTGTGTCTACTCACCACTGTGCAGGAGTAAAGAGAATTAACAAGTGATTCTGTTTACCAAAGCGGAGAATAGGGCTTGTTAAAAGCGACCATCTATAGTCTTGTCTTATATATCTATATGCTGATTCATTTTGACATGTATATATATAGTGGTCAACATACCACTTGACTTATATAATTTTGTGTAACGCTGATGTTGTACCTGTGCATAGATATGTGATAGATTGACTGTTATGTGATGTATTTACACTTGAGTTGTTGTGTTTTGTTATGTTAGATCCTACAGCCACCTGTTGCATTGGATTAAGTATTTATTGAGTAGGTTGACCCATTTGAGTTGAGGAAAAAAATATAAAAATTTTCGACGTATCATTCTGAAACAACCCCTAAAAAGTTCATCTTCTCAATTGTTGAACTCAAAATTTTCATTATATTTGCACCGGTTTGTCATTCGTCTTCTTGTGCCTGCAATCTTTAGCTGCGTGCCTAGTCTTTCCGCAGACCCAGCATTCGCCTTTGAACTTCTCGGTTTGTTTATCTTTGGATTGATTATCTGGTGCCTTTCTCCTTTTCTTTCTATTTTTAAAGTGTCATTTCTTCTTTGACCCTTCTGTAACAAGCGCCTCTTCGCCTTTGGGTTGTGTTATTCCGCGATTATCTACCTTAATTTTTAATCTGAACGGAAAATTCCTTTTTCTTATGTTTCAGATAGTTGTGGTAGTCTCTTCAGGATGGTGGTAATTTTCCTGTTATTGCTTCAACAATGAAGGATTCTCCAACTTGATGTCCTTCCACTTTAAGTTTATTAATTATAAGTTGGAGTTCATGCACTTGACTAGTTAGGGATTTGGAATCCACCATTTTGTATTCCATGAATTTATCCACTATGAACTTCTTCAAACTGACATTCTGCATCTTGTATTTATTTGCAAGTGCAGTCCATAGGGATTTTGCTGTCTGGTGTGGCTGATATATTGTATACAGTACTTTATCCAGACTATTCAAAATGTAATTTCGGCACAAGAAGTCTGAATGCTTCCATGAGTCAATTTCGAGAAAAATAGCTGCGTATTTTTCTCTAGTTTGTCCATCTTTAGGCTTTGATTCATCCTCCTCAATGCACTTCTGCAGCCCTAACGTGGTGAGATAGAAAAGCATTTGATTCTGCCATGTTATGAAGTCATCGTTATCTCTTTTGGACGGATTAGGCCTGTTGTGAGTAGCAGCTTTTGCTGATAATTCAACTTTCGTCATCTTTGTTTTAGTAAAAACAAAGAAGTCTTAAGATGTTATACAACTGGTATACCAAAACAGAGACCAATATGTTATAAACTCGTCACATAAGTTTACAAATCAGATTTCCACTACTTTGGAATTTTATATAGTAATTTTGAACAATATTTATGTTATA
The DNA here is from genome assembly GCA_030765085.1 of Allium cepa. NCBI lineage: Eukaryota > Viridiplantae > Streptophyta > Magnoliopsida > Asparagales > Amaryllidaceae > Allium > Allium cepa. Next base: position 105,674,418 of record CM060941.1, on the reverse strand, counting down.
ATTAATTTACAATAACAAACTATAGCACTAACAACAACAAATTGCTGTGTTAAACTATAGCGGTAAACAAGCGTTGTACTATTTCGTAGAAACAATACAACGTTGAACCGGAAAGATTACAGACCGATGTATATTAATATATAAATAAACCAGAAATCTAACCGGATGAAGAAGGAATATTAGTCGAAGGCTTATCGCAACAATTTCCTTTAGACTTTATTCAAAGTCTCCCAAGATATAACAGACGTGATCTGCTTGAGATTGTGGTGTGTATGATCTTCTGTGTGATACGCATGAGCGTATGGATTTTTGAGTTTTCAGAAATGAGGAGGAAGAAAAGAAAAATCGGAGTGCCAAACTGATCAGGTTTCCTACTCCTTTACAAGCGAATTCTCAATGGTTATGTCCGTTGGGAATAACCACGTCTCTTTAGAATTTAAACAGTAGAAAACTGTTTGAATTTAAACATTCAAATCCAATAGTCGCTTTTGTTTAAATTTAAATAGTAGAAAACTGTTTACTTTTGTGTAGCAAAAATATGGCATGGTCCACTGCACCCGGTTCGGCACGTGCGGGATCGCAATGCACGCGTCAGTTCATGATTATATAAGTTCTCTCACTCCCACAAAATTACCTAACCCTAAGAGCCAATATAGATTTTAGGGAGGTAATATATAAACATGAATACTAGCTTATTTTTGGCGATGTGGAACAATATCTCATTCATCTATAAAGGCCTCTAACAAATCGTTCATATGCGGATGTTTTTCAAAATTCAAGAACAGTGATACTGATTCTTCGATGAACAAATTAGATTGACAGAAGAAAATGGTCTATTTTCTTTTTAGATGTGGTGGTTTGGGTAAATTGCCAAGAATTATAGAGACTCGATTTATGTTTTAAATGTGTAGTTTTTGTCGTAAAAGATCTCGTTTTGCTTTTAATGATTCTCGTTTATCTGCTTTAACCTATGAGTAAGAAAGAGCGTAGGTTTTATTTTATGCTAGAATTCTTAAATCTGAGGGGTATCTTTTTAAATGGTTTCTTTGGAGATATGAATAAGAGGGAGGAAGCAATATAATTTAATAAAAAACTATGGCATTTTGGTCAGTATATGACAAATATGTTTTTCTCGGGTTCACTAAATATGTAAGTAATGAGATTGTTGATCTTGAAAGAGTAGGGCAGGGAGAAAATGCTATTGATCTTGTTATAGATAAAGATGTTAAGAATCTCAACAAATCATCTGAAAGCATGATAGTCTATAGAAATGAGGAGTATAATATAGGGGAGAGGTGTGTTCAAGATGATTGTTTTAATGATACCATAGTTTTGACAGTCAACACAAGTTCTATTGCAAGTGATGTAGTAAACAAAAACACTATTTCTTATTTTGGTAATAAGGACGTTTCTTGTGTTATTGGTTTATCTTGCAAGACTGATTTGCATTATCAAATAAGTTTGGAGTATTGGGAGATATTGAAGAAGATAAAGAAGATGATATGGGTTTGTCAGAAAAGGTCTATTCTAGTGCAGCTGAATAGTTACATGATTGTAGTGATTTAATGGTTGAATGCAGTAATATAATGGTACCAAATTCTGACCTTCAGTTGCTTTATATGTACTTGGATTCGTTTATGTCAATGAAATGGGAGTTTTAAATCAAAAATGATTTTGATGCTATGCTTTTTGATCCAGAGGTTTTAAATAATGGTTATGGGAGGAAGAATGAAATGAATATTGTCAAATATGGTTTAAACGACATGGCAGTTCTTAGGCATGTCAAAATGCATGATTCTCTTGAATTTTTGGTTTAAGGCCAAAGCATGATATTGTGTTACAGGAAGATGCCTCTACACGTGTGTAATATATGAGAGGTGGGATGGTACCAATGCATGAGAATAAATTATGCACTACCGACTATTACAAATTTTCAAATTCATCACTTACAAGTATGATCGATGGTAATGATAATGCATATAACTGGTATATGTCTAGTATACCAAAACATAGACTAATCAATAATAAATCCGTCTCACAAGTTTACAAATCAGATTTACATTTAGACCTGTCAAAATTTGACCCAACCCATTAACCCAACCCATTTACCCTACTTAGAAATGGTTGGGTCAACGCATTTATGAATATTATTAAATGGGTTATGGGTTGGGTTGACCCATTTTTAAAATTGTTATAAATGGGTAACCTATTTACCCATTTATTAAAAACATTAAATTTTAATATAAATTTGAAAAATAAGAATTTTGAATCTACGTTATAATTTTTCATGGTGACCAACAATTGTACTTAGAAAATAACAGACTACCGCATCCCCATATTTGAATTCCGCCTAGTGCAGAAGCCGCTATTTTTTTTGTTCAGACTGCAATAACTTCTTCGTTCAAACTACGAATCAAGCGAAACTTCGACTGATCGACTCCAACCTAAATTACGAACAACATGTAAGACTCAGATATTTCATCCTGTGAATACACACTGTAGTTCTCTAAGGGGACTGACAGTTGTACTTAGAAAATAGCAGGCTGTCACATCCCCATATTGGAACTCCGCCTAGTACAGAAGCCGTTATTTTTTTTGTTCGGACAGCAATAACTCCTTTGTTCTAACTAGGAATCAAGCGAGACTTTGACCGATTTACTTCCACCTAAGTTACAGACAATATGGAACACTCGGATACTTCATCCGTGGACGCATACTATAGTTCTCCAAGGGGACTGATAATTGTACTTAGAAAATAACAGGCTACCACATCTCTATATATGTACTCCGCCTAGTGCAGAAGCCGCTATTTTTTTGTTCGGACTGCAATAACTCCTTCGTCTAACTCGGAATCAAGCGAGAATTTGACCGATTAACTTCCACCTAAATTACGGACAGTATGGAACACTCAGATACTTCATCGTGTGAACGCACACTGTAGTTCTCCAAGGCAGCTGACAATTTTACTTAGAAAATAACCGGCCACCACATCCCCATATTTGAACTTCGCCTAGCGCAGAAGCCGCTATTTTTTTTGTTCGGACTGCAATAACTCTCTTCGTTCTAACTCGGAATCAAGCGAGACTTCGACCGACTAACTTCCACCTAAGTTACGGAAAGTATAGAACACTCGGATACTTCATTGTGTGAACGCACACTGTAGTTCTCCAAGTGAACTGACAGTTGTATTTAGAAAATAACAGGCCACCATATCCCCATATTTGAACTTCGCCTAGCGCAGAAGCCGCTATTTACTTGTTGGGACTGCAATAACTCCTTCGTTTTAACTCGGAATCAAGCGAGACTTCGACCGATTGACTTCCACCTAAATTACGGACAGTATGTAACACTCAGATACTTCATCGTGTGAACGCATACTGTAGTTCTCCAAGGAGACTGACAGCTGTAGTTAGAAAATAATAGGTTACCACATCTGCATATTGAACTCCGCCTAGTGGAGAAGCCGCTATTTTTTTGTTCAGGATGCAATAACTACTTCGTTCTAATTCGGAATCAGGCGGGACTTCGACCGATTAACTACCACCTAAGTTACAGATAGTATGGAACACTCGGATACTTCATCTTGTGAACGTACACTATAGTTCTCCAAGGGACTGACAGTTGTACTTTGAAAATAATAAGTTACCGCATCCCCATATTTGAATTTTGATGAAAATTAGAATTACAATTTTAAATTTTTGTCGGATCTCAAAACATAAAAATTAGAATTATTTTATATTTATTTGTTTTTTATTAGTCAAGTTAAATTTAAATCTTTAAATGGGTTAAATGGATAACCCGCTTATTAAGTGGGTTGGGTCATAAATGGGTAAAAGAGAATGGGTCATAAATGGGATGGGTCATAATTGAGTTAAATCAAATAGATATTGTTTCCAAAAGGAAATTTAGTAATAAATGCTAATAAATTGGAATCAAAACTATTGATTGAAATACATTAAATTGAACCAGTAAAATATGAATATAATAAATAGTTATTGATTTAATAAAAGGACTAAACCAAATTGTCGAATATTGATTGAAATCTATATTGTTTTAATAGTTGAAATTGAATGTTGAGATGGAATTAACTATGGTTAATCAAATAGATTTAATAGGTGAGTAAAATAAAACAAATTTTGTCGTGAAATTTTGCAATAAATGTTAATGAATTTGGAACAAATCAACTGAATAAAATATATGGAAATGAAATCAATCAAATGTGAATACTAAATTTGATTGATTAAAATAAAATGAATTAGAACCAATTAATTGAATATAACCCAATATTAAAATAGTTGAAATTAATATGGTTTTGTATTAATCGTTGTATTTGTATTTCAATCTGTTTTCTTCCTGGTTGTTTCTATTCTCCTACCTTCTTCTTTTTCGGGGACGAAAAGTTTTGAGTGGGGGAGAGTGTAACAACCCGTAAATTTTTAATAGTTTTTATAATGTAATTAACTGAATTTTATGGAATTTTAAATAATAAAATTTGGAAATAAAAATTTGATTAATGGAATATGTCTATTTTAACATAGCAACTAGTAAATTTTCATCTGACAATATTGAAGTTTATTTTGTTGTGTAATTTTATTTAAATTCAAATCAGTTAGTAATTGATGATGATAAAATATTTTTAAAACCTGAATATTTTTATAAACTAAATATGTAAACCATGTTTTGAGTGAGACGTCATACTTCATTTCTTCGAATTTGGATTGTTATTGCTCCGTTTTCCTTATTTTCGATGAATTTGCAGCATTTTGGTACCGAATATTGACATTTGATAGGATGGTCATATCGTTGGTATCTGTATACTGTTTTGATCGTCTCGTCGTGCTGATCTCCGTAGTATATTTATTTCTGTATTTTGAGGTACGGAACGCGACGGAAACGATAAAACAATATGTCGTATTTGTACCATAAATTGTGACTGTTAGCTTTCGTTTTCTTTTCAAATTTTGAACGTACAACCCAAGCAATCTAATAAATTGCTTTAATTGGGTTACCTGAATTTAATATTGCTGACATTCACTATTCCTTATTGCTTGATACTATATCTGGCTCACTTTTAATTATCGATTCCATTTCCGTTCACACATTAAATAAATGAAATCTTGGAATAGTTATATTTATAAAGCCTCCTAACTTTCCCATCATAGCTGCTTGTTCTTTTACACTTGCCTACCCACTTCTTTTTTTCTATTCAATCTTCTGAGAAAAATATATATAATAATAAGGCATATATATTGCCAATGATACATATCTCCTTCCTCCTTTTCATTCTTTGGAAAACCCTCTCCACCTTCAACTGAAGTGACCGAGCACCCCACTTCCTTCACAGTGTGCATGCAAACCATCCCTAGTCTCCACTTCCCTGCCAAAAATCTGCCACATTCAGACCTCAAACACTCTGCTGCCCTGGTCTCTGACTTCCAGCCAAGCATCACATAGCAGCCGGCTACTACCTTTAGCCCACGCTCGTCTTCTAGTAGCAACATCCCTCTTGTATAAAAAAAGGTGTACATATATATATATATATATATATATGTTATTTAGTATATATAGCAGTGTAGTCGATTAAAAGCTGTCGGTTCTTTTGTTTTACGTTTTACTATTTGCACATTTTATATCAATATTTTTAACACTTTGCTTTTCATACTTTGAGCTTAAAATGTGAATTAGTGCGTAAGCAAGCTTAAGTAACTATAATGGCATCTCACTTCTTATAAGGCATGGGATAAAATTTGTATTACTTTGGTAGCAGTTTAGTTTATAAAGGTTTATATATGTTTCATATAAAGGTTTTTAAAAATGAATATCTTGGTTTGTTTGTTATATAAACTTTATATATTACATTAGTTTTTTAAGTCCTATAACCTACAGTAAGTATGTACAGAAGTTTAGGTAAGTATATACATATTTTATATAGATCTGTTATATTGAAATGAAATGAGTTTGTATGTATAGATTTTTATTTTAATCTGTTAAGTATATTGTATAAGTTAAGTGTGTGTGTGTGTATATATATATATACGTGTGTCACGTTATATAATTTTTAAAGTTTATAAAATTATAAAGTTGTCTATACATGTTGGAAGCTATAATATGTTAGGCTATATAATCTAAAAGTTTCTATGCAAACATCATGTTTCATTCCCAGGTTATAAACATATTTAATTTTAATATATATGTCAGATATATATAGTTTACATACAGATTGTTTATAGGTATGTGTTTTAAAATTTATTTTGATTTTTATAATAAATATGGATCTTAAAGTGAACTATGGTAGTTTATATAAGTTTTAAAAATATTGATTTAACATTTTACATACATACATATATATTATTTTAAAATGTACGTTTTAAAATTTTGGTTTTAGGGAAAATTAATAATATATTCTCTGTTTATATCAAACCGATTTGTTTCTCAGTGATTCCTATCTATTAGCTTTATCCGTCAAATCCGCTTTCAGCTTACATCACTTTGAGACTATTGTTTGGATTGTTCGATTTTCTAAATCGTGATCCAATTTGTAGCTTGTTGCATATCAAACTCCTCTAGCATTGAAAGGTGAGCAATCACCCACGATTAACGTTCTTATATTTTATTAAATTTGATTTCAATTGAAACGACAATTGAAATATACTACTAAATTGAACTGCTAATTATTTAATTGTTATATATGAGATGCTATTATCTGTAATCGTTCGCCTGTGGGATATGAAACTATATCTTGTTGTTTATATTATATTGTTATTGATGATATATGCATGCTATTACTATTATCATATCTGTTATCACTCTGCAAGTTCCCTGTTAGTATGAAATTTCCCTATGGGTTGAAACGATACATACCCGAACGATCTGTAGAATATGAGGAAATCGTTATGGATTGAAATGATAAACTCAAGCGATTTTCATTGAATTGAATTTGGGATTACGGGTTGAAATGATATATACCCGTATATATTTTAAATTGCGGATTGAAATGATAAATATCTATATCACTTGACCATAGGATAGAAAACTATATACAGACACTGTTGGTCCATATATAAATAATTTGAAGTGATTTCTGTAGTTTTGAAAGGATATAGACATTGTTTTATGTAATATTGAAATTATTTTATATATAACAAAATTTAATATAAAATAGATGTAATAATAAGCTTTAATTTAATAAAGGTTGATTTCATTAATATATAATATGTTTAAGTATTCATTTAAAATTCTATTTTAAAAATAGATTTTTATAATGATTTTATAAGTTAAGGTTGGGAAGAAAATTTTGAATTTATTTGAAACTGTATTTAATTAAGAATTTTATTTAGTTAAATCGATTTGAAATTTATTGAATTTGAGATTTAAGATACGATTTTATAACTTGATTTGATGTAAAGTGATAAATTGAATATTTCAAGTTTAAATAAATTGAAGGAATATCTAGTTTATTTCAAATGTAATTTAAAGTTTATTTAAATGATATTGGATTTATTAAGTGAATGTTTCAAAACTAAATAACAACGAAGTTAAATTTTGATATATATGAAATTATCAAATCTAGTTTTGGAATGTTGAATATTTAAGCTTTGAAGTATATTGAAATTTAAATGGTTTATTTTGTGGATCAAATATGCATTTGAAATCGATATAATTTGAAATGATTTATTGAGAAACTGAATTGAATCAAAGTTGGTGAATTGAGATTTAATTTGAATTTTGGAGTTTGAGTTAATTTGAATTGATTTGTGAAATTTGAGGGAGCCATTTTATTATATAAAGTATTTTTAAATTTTATTTAAAACTATTTATTTATTTTACTTTATAAATTATTTTAATATAAACTATTTTATTATAAATCATTTTAACATAAAACTAATTTAACTATTTTATACTAACTATTTTGATATAAACTATTTTGACTTATAACTATTTTATCTTATAAACTATTTTATTTTATATACTATTACTAATATCTAACTGTTTAAAGGAAAATGTTATGATTTCAAAGTGTTATAATTTCCAAAGTGTTATAAATTTAAAAATTTGGTTTCGAAAATGTTATAACTTTGAAGTGATATGATTTTGGAAATCGTTATGTTTGAAGTGGAAATGATACTGTATTGATATGGTTTTGAAATGGAAATGATATTTTGGTTTTAAAGTATAAACTATTTTGAAATGACTAGGTGTTATAATGACAATTGGTTGTTAAAGAGACCGAGATCGGATATTGTCATACTCTCTGCCAATACCCAAAAACGCTTTAACAACTGTGTACATGGTGGAGATTCGAGAATGAACTAGGATGGTTTGATGACGATTCTATATGGTATTCACGTAGCCCTGACTCCCTTCAGTCAGCTTGATGCGGCTAAAATAGGAGCCACGCCGGGCTAAGTGAGGTCATTCCTTCGATCGGGCACATTCCTTCAATACCATTCTATTGCTTTTATGATTGATTGGGTGCACCCTTTGATTTGGGAGCATGTCATGAGGTAGGCGGTAGTTGCTGCTATGCGTTGCCACCAGTCCGGATACGCAGTCGGCATATCTACCCTAGCATTGTCTCGAGTGCCTTGTCGCATGCCCTATCGCGCCTTCTACGAGTTTGTTTTGTACCATACCTATGGAGTGCCTTCTGATAGCCTTACAGTTTACGAGGGAAGTTATGGTAGTGTATATACTATGAGAATATATAAAATGTGTTAAGGGGGATATGGGTAATGCCTTAACGCTATTTTAATATCATTTACTTTACTACAGAAATATTATAATAGTGTATATTGCTACATAGTAGATAGTTCCACGGATCCTTAGAGTGGTTATCCCAAACGTCCTTTGAGTTACTTGTATTTTAGTTGATATTTCACTTGAGTTGGATTTATTAATATAAGAATGTTAATCCTGACTCGAGCGTTTTGGGTTTTCCTTTACGCTCGGGTCAGACTGAGTGATACAACATTTGAGACTCGCCTTTGGAGTTTGGAGCTTCGCTTGGAGATCCAACTATCGATTCATCTTTCAGCTTTTCCAGTTGGTTTGTAATTTATATAAAGATGTTTTATGTTGTGTTGTTTGAGTTGTTAAGTTATTTATTTACATCATTTCTCCAAAATCCAAGAGTTACTATACCCAAAGTCAACTTCTTTCTAGTGCATTCTCTGACCCAGTTTTTATGGCCGACAATACCTCTTTTTATTATGATCATAACATTCTCAAAAATGACCAAAATAAAGAAACTCCTTTTTTCAAATCATATGAAATTTTAGTGGCTACAATTTTTATGTTAAAAACTTCTTGCATTTTTGAGATTAGCTATGTTATAGTTCTAATTCTTTGAGGCACATTTTCGGGCTTCATTTTGTGAATTTGAGAATACCTCTTCTTCATGCAATCATATCTCCCTCAAAATTAATCAAATTTAACAATTCTTATTATTAAATTCAAAAGAAAAGCATTTGCAACAACTTTTCAGTTAATAATGTTTTCAAAATTTGAGAGTAAGAGAGTCAAAAACCAAATAGAACATGACCTATTTTTCAGGTCTAATTTTTAGAATTCAAGATCAATGCTCTATGACTTCTTTTCTATACTTTCGGCCAACCTCCATGTCAAGCCTTCCCCAAGCGCTAGGAAGGAGGAATTCAAGGTTATTTTCATTTAGTTTCGAAGCATGGTAGGAAGTATGCGTTAGTTCTTAAGTTCCTTATCTTAAAGTTTGACAGAGTGGAATCTAAAATGAGTTATTCCTTCCTTTAAGTTCATTAAAATATTTGCTAAGTTGAAAGAACTTTAAGTGTTAAGTATTGTTTGAAAACCCTTGTTGAATTCTTGTTTACTTTGTTTTCTAAAATAATGGTTTTATTTCCTTGTTTGCTATTTGCATGATTAATTAAGTATTTTAAAATTCAGAAGTCAAACACTTAATGGGATATGCAGAAACGACTAGTACACATGTTTCGTCTGTGAGATCCAAGAAGACTTAGGCGAGGGATAAAACATGTCGAAGGGAAAGCCCGGATGCTCCAAGATAAATATCAGACCGTTTTAACCAAAGATAAAATAAAGTGTTATAAATATTTGATAAGAATGAAGCATTGATTATTATTATTGTTGTGTTTATTTCATTGATTGTTTGAATTAGGATCGACCAGTTTATGAGCATTAATTATTATTTATTGATTGTTGACTTTGTCGACCTGTTTATGAGCAATTAATTATCCATACGCATGGGCTGGGTAGAAAATAGTTGTAGCTAAAACCTTGTGATTTATTTCACTATTTGACTATAAGGAGTTTAGCGGTAATATTTGGTTCACTTTAATTTAATGAATTGTTTTGAAAATTGGTTTTCAAGTTGAAATGTTATGAAATATTTTCCTTTAAAATAAAAAAAGAGCTATTTGAGAACAAATATTTTAAAGTGATTTTATATAAAAGTGGTTTGTATAAAAAATGGTTTTATAATAATGTTTTATAAAACGGAAAGAATTTCGAGGACTAAACCCGATGGTTTTATGATGATCTTTGAAAGGGTTTGAAAATGGAATTTATTGTAGATTAGAAGTATTTATAATTATTAGTGTAAATGATTTTGTCGCTTCGGGATGTAAAATAATTTTTTATGTTATCAAAGATTTGGGTAACCCATAATTAAAAATATGGGCAAGGCAGATGCAGATGTTCTGTAGCTTCAGTATAGTTCGCTCTCGTAGAAGAGGGATATGCATATCTATACTTATTTTTCAGAAGGCTGGGACCCGGTTGCCTTGTTATTGGGAGAAACCTCCCGATCTGGTTGCACATATTTTTATATGCTTTTGCAATGGTATTTTTGGATTTTCAAATAAATATTTTTAAGGTGCCGAAGTAAAGTATAGTTTGATAGAAAGGATATATATTATTATTTTAAATAATTTGAAATGAAATCAGGAGTGTGGTCCAAAGAGATTATTTTCAAAAAGAATTATATTTTGAAAATAATAAAGTTAATTAGATTTTGGAAATCTAAAATTAAAGATTAAGACTAAGTGGGTTGTTTTGGGAATTGCATATTGTTTGTTGCATCGTAGGCTCCATGAGTTCTATTTATGGTAGGAGAACTATGTTGGTTTGATCCTGTTTCTAATTGGATACCCAATTAGATAGGGGTACGTAGGCAGTCACAAGTGGTTGTGATACAGCTCCATTAATAACATAACGTTTTTCTATTTATTGTTTTCTATATATCGTGTATTAATGCACCTTTTAGGCTTACTGTTTTATTCCGCATTTGGCATGTTTATTGAGTTAGAAAGAATGGCTATTGCTGTCTCTCTTATCAGAGTTGTTATGCGGTAGAATTATTGGTATTTGGTATGTATTAAAGAGCAACTAGTAGATTAAATTGATTACTCTGGTAACTTATAAAATTGAAACTGCGTACTATACATTAAATAGTGCCAAATATTTATCAAATATTGTATGTCAAAATGGTATTCTTATTCGTAGTTTTAGAATGGACGGGCTTTTCGGCGATTTTTACTGGTCGAAAAACTCGGGTCGTTACATATGTGGTCATAGAAAATTAAATACTAAAGAACTATTAGAAAGAAAGATATAATTATTAATAATAAATGACACTTTTTTTGCACCAACATTGTAACACCCCACACTCCTTGGTATACCCAAAAGGACACACTAAAAGATGTGGTGCATTGTAGGTGTAACTAAAGCTAGCAGAGACTAAGATTCATAAGACAAATAGATAGATAATAACATAGCGGAAGTAATTAAAAACGATAAGTGATTTTAAAAATTAGTACTTCATAAATACTTCAGAGAAACCACATTTGTTCTAAATACCAAATACAATTGTCTTATAAAATCTCGGTCTTATCAGAAAACCAGAGTACAAACACAAACTTCCCTCAATACAGTGTCAGTACAATAAAAGCTGGAAAAAGAAGGAATACATGATAGGGTCTTCATGTCTCCAAGTAGCTGCGATCTATCTTCCTTGCCCCTGATTGCCTATGGGAGAAAAAAGGGAAAAATAGAGGAGTGGGTCAGACTAAAAGTCTAGTGAATGATAATAATTACTAGAATCTTTAAGCAAAGTAAAAGTAATAGACCTTACAATAGTTCTAATATACGTAAAGGAAACAAAAAGAATAGGAAGAAAAAGGATTAAGCTGAAAATAAATACGGATTACCAAATTAAAGAAATTGATTAACTTTGATTGTTTGCACTTGTCTTTATTAGTTGCTTTGATTAGGCTGAATTCCTAATCCTATAATTAGGCTGAAATCCTAATTCTACCCTTTGATCTGCCTACTGCTCCATAGACCTCACTGCAGACTAGACGCTATATAACTCTCTATGCATAAGGTAATGGCATCTACGTAAGACGCACAAAGTACAATGGTGTCTACGAAAGACGCACAAAGTATTTATTATCGACTAGATGTAACATAGCTCATTACAAAGAAGGCAATAATGCCTACGAAAGGCATGCATACTTAAGTGCTTGAAACTTATAGTGATTACCGAGCACTGAAATGGAAGTCGCATGCGTAACTGCCACCATGCTCATGCTACATGTTGCTCCACTTATTGGGTCTTCTTATCACATGTTCTCCAGCATAAGTGTGTCCCTCGTCTCACTTCAGGATTATGTGAAACACCGTGTCCGTAGAATATTAGGGGAAATGTTGTTGGTGCTGGCCCATCATCCAAATAATACATAGTTGTGCCCCTTTGCCAAAATCCCATGTGATTTGGACTTTTATTTGACCAATTACTACCATCATTAGCATAAGCATGCCCACATCTCACTTCAGGCTAATGTGGGACCACCATTTTGTCTAGTAGGGAATGCTTTTTGGTACATGTCCTGCTTTCATCTTTGCTTATTAACATAGATAAATTATTTAAATAAGCCTTCTTTATTATCTTCGCTATCTTTGCTTATTAATTTATCTTAAGTCTTAAAATAAGCCTCATTCCGCTCTTTTTCTTATTATAACATATGTTATAATCATGCTTATTACTTAACCCAAGATCTAAGTGTGAAAATAAGCCTCTTTTATCTTATACTCTTTTTAGTTATAGTTCTAAGTTATAACTAGGCCAATTATCTTTAATTAGTCCAATTCTAACATTGATATCATAATTAGGCTCAATTTCAGTCTTAATTCCATTTTTATTACAGTCTTTACAATTTACTCTTATCTTTCGTTATTTCAGTATTCTTATAATTCTAATACATATTCGCTTAATCTATTCTAATCCATACACGAAGAAGAAGGAGAAATAAAAGAAAACTGAAAATAGAAGAAAATCCAAAGTGTATGAAAAAGATGTAAATAACACATAAATAATAGTAAATAAATTAAAATACTGTAAATAAACTGTAAATAAATGGAAAAGCTATAATTAACAAAAATAAACTAAAATTAAGTGAATACAATAGCTAAAAGAAATAGACTAGAAATAATTCTAAAAAACTGTAAATAAGCTACTAAAAAGGTTATTCCAAAAATCGTAGTAAAATTACAACTATTGGAAACCCTATTATTTTAAATTACTCAAAGAAATCTAAAACAATAACAATCACTCACATATGGTTCTAAGCTCTACCCTTTTGGTCTTCCCGGATCCACTTGTGGGCATTAAAATATTTTTATTGAAAAGATTCTCTCCTTGGAAAATTGTTCCTTTTAGGGTCATTCCTGAAAAGGTGAACCTAAGCGAAGAAAAACTAGAATGAGAAAAAGTGTTCGCCTAGGGTCTTATTTATAGTGGTAGAAGTGGATCTCAGACCATTGGATTTGGAGATTGAATATGATGCAACCACGTCATAGGCTGAGTAGGAGCCATCGAATGGAAGAACCAATGGACCAGATGAGCTAAAAGAATGTAAATGACGTGTTAAAATCGGCTGTACTCTAAGAATTTAATTCTTCACTCAAAAACGTAGGCGGGTCAACCCACAGATCGACTGCCCTTGAAGCCAGGTCGACCGGCCGGTCGACCTAGGCCTTGAGATGGTCGACCTCTCGGCCGACCTCCCTACATATTATTATTATTATTATTATTATTATTATTATTATTATTATGATGTTCGTCAATTCTTGTTTGCTTCGGACCTCGCTCATATTAACTCGGATTCTGACATTCTATCTATGGAAATTGACCAGAAAATTACCACGGACACAATGGTGCAACTCTCATGGCTCAATTATGATAATTTCACAAAGTTTTTTTATTATTTCATTAATTAACTAATTATTTGTTATTGGTTAAATTTCGGGTTGATACATTCTCCTCTCCTTAAGGGATTTCATCCCCAAAATATCTAAAGATATTATAATGAACTAAATGTTTTCATTCAATATCTAGAACCGACTACTTAACCATCAATCATCCATCCATTATCCTTAAGTTTTTCTAATGCAGTTTATGATACTTATGCAATTAGTGTAGTGTTAATGTTCCTAACTAGTGCAAAAGATTAGACGGTCCACTGATTCAGTAGACCTCCTTTTATGAAATCATGTCCATGCCATGTATCCAAATGAATGCAAAAATTCCTAACGGTAATTTATAGTTCTATATGCGTGCTTCAATCCTCATCCAAATGCAACAACCATGTGATAAACATCCATTTATAGCAACAATTAAAATAAAATAAAATGTCACACTCTATATGCATATGTTCTAGTGTCCTAATTGTACCGATCCCTAAGGAATAATAGTGCCTAATGTAAGTATATGCGTCCATTAGCATCCACTAGAAAACACTTGCAACCACTTGCATCCATCATTCATAACATGTTCTAGTAACATGTTTACATCAAATCCTACCATCCATAGATTAAATCCTAAGTTCTACCCTCCCAAAGAATAATAAATGAAAGAACCTATTCAAAAATAAATATGGAAAGTAGGAAATTCGAAAAATTACTATCAAAGTAATACGGATATGAGATACGAATCTTCTCCAAATCAAATTTAGTATCTTTAGAAGTCTTTTTAACTGTGTCAGAACTAAGGCAATCCCTCTATAGAGTCTATCCAACATGAAGGTGACTAGTGCAGTCTTCCATAAAGAGCTTCGGAAGGTGCCACTCCAATGCTGGCTTAAGAACTACTATTTTATGCGAATTCCACTAAAGAAAGATGCTTTTCCCAAGCTCTTCCAAAATCAAGAATATCCATCCTCAATCGTGCGTGTCTTACAATTTTACCAACTCCATCTCACTGTTCTTCTTTAGCCTGCTCACATGAATCAACATTCTTAGGTTCTCAGTAGGGTTCTACACACTTTATGGAAACTCTATTATTACTTCCAAAGTAATTACTGCTGTCTCCTTTATAGCCTTACACCTTTTCTGTCACTCCTTAGGGAATGATTTCTATCTATTCCACTTTTAAGAGTTTGGTTTGGTATTTATCCTCTCACTTCAAAACTAAGGCTTCTAAATTTTCAAATCCCAAAATCTTTGTCCTTAAAAGCGTTATCTTTAAATTCTTTTTAAATTCAAAAATACTCGGTTGCTTAACATTTTATGTTTCTAGATTGCATCCTTACATCTTTTTGAATTCACATTATTTCCCGGTCCTAAAGGGAAAAAATTTCAAATTCTAAGTCCAAAACTTATTCCTCGCTTTCTTTTAAAGACCTTTTCAATTTTCTATAATGTTTGAATTTTCAAATTCTACTTTTATTAAGTTTTTCATTTTAAAAACTTATTTACTTTTCCACTAAGCCATTTCCTTTTAAAATATCCTTAAAATATCCTTTTGTGTTTTCAAAACATCTTCTTATTACACCTAACGGTCTCATACCTTAATGTATTGGAACTACTTTCTCCTATGAGAAATTATCAATGCTAAATCTTCTACGAACCTTCTAAAAGAGGATTTCATGTTTATGTGAAATTACAAGGAACTTATTTTATATTTTTGAAATAGGCTATACAAAATATGGTGCTCGCATACATTGTATATCTCTTACGTGCATTCCTTGTAACTTGCACAAAACATTTTTAATGGTTTCATAGAAAATTATACCATTATTCTTTTCATTCCAATAGATTAAAGTATGTTTGAATTATATTTTCTTACGATAGACATCTTCTAATATCTTACTTACTCTTTTCTTTTTAGAAAAACTCATTTTTAAAACTGTTTTAATATATCCATAACCAGAATTTTTTTTTCTTATACCTATTTAATTAATAGTTTCATTCACAGATCACTTTTATTTCTATTCTTAGAAATTATCTTTTAAAAATACATTTTTATTTGGTTTTAAAACAGATGTAGCTTAAAACACTGTTACTACAACCCATAAATACTAATGTATGAATTTAATTAAAAATAAATACTAATAAACCACATCTACTATGTAAAAACATTACCTTTGGGAGTCACTTACTATAACGGTAGCGTTATAATCTGTACTCCCTTTATTTTCACGAAAACATCTATTACAACAATAAATATTGTAATCTACGTTTTCGATACCTAATACATTTCAGGTTTTTATATTTAAAATCTTTGTTTACTTTCAAAGAAACTAGGTAGCTATATACGCTTTATAATTCTTTAAAAAAAATTCACTTTTTCTACAAAATTTACATCGTGTAAAAACCAATTTAAATTTCTTATCATATTTCCAAAAATCCAATATTTATTTTTAAAAATATTGACAATTCTCCTTTTCAATTCTAATAAATTCATTTTATTGGGTTAGACATAAAGTGGATTTTCCTACTTACTACCCTAGGAGTATCCTTCCTAAACCTTGGAAATCTCGTTTCCTTACTAAAGTCTTATGTTCTTAGTCCTCTTCTATGCTTATATTTATCCTAAGGCATTTCTGTTAATTCCACTTATCTGAAGTAATTATAATTTTTGAAATTATCTATACAAGGCTTTCTTCTTTTCTTATCAACTGCATCTATTATACATCTCCAATCTTTGCCTACAACTCTTTGGATTTCCACAATCTGAAACTAGTTGTACAAAACTGTTTATCATACTCTTTCCATGCGTTGACTTACTCCAACAGTGACACTTCAAGAACTTTACTCTCAACTGATGAACGCGAAATGTACAAAGAACCTCCTCTAGATAAACAACATGCTCCTCCATAATCTTGAAAAAAAATGCCTTCTACAAATACCACCATAAATTATTTAGGACATTTCTAAAATCATGAGTCATCAAATCTACAAAATAGGCTGGGGCACTGGTTAGCCCAAAAGGCCAAATCAATCACTCAAAGAATTTGTTGGACGTCCTAATGGCGGTCTTATTAATGCTGTCATCGGTGATCCTAAGTTGATGAAATCCTGTGGCTAAATGAAGTTGGGAGAATAACAAAGAGCCAACTAATTGGTCAAAAAGATCATCAATCGTAGGGAGTGGATAACGGTTCTTATTTGTGAGCTATTTAATTCTCTATAATTGACTTAACCATCCGCCTTAGTAGCAAAGATGACTGGTGCTTCCCACTCCGATATGCTTCTTCTTATGAAACCTTTCTCCAAATGCTCACGGATCTGCTTACTCAATTCCTTCCTCTCCTTAGGTGCCATGTGCCTTACGAGTAATGCTCTTAACATTATCAGTCAAATAAATCCTAAAGTCAATCTCCCTCTTTGGTGGTAGTCCCTTGACCTCCTCAAAGACGTCTAGAAAATCTCCGACGATACGAACCGAATCTAACTCTGTTGATGATGAATCGAGGGAATAAAAGAAGCTCAACATAACCGACCTTGCGGGTCGCAAGAAATCTTGAGAGTTCTACCGTTGTATGTCTCTGGTCTAACGACTCTCCTCTCGCAATCTAATATAGCTCCATATGTGGATAGCCAATCCATCCTCAAAATCATCTCATACCCTGAAAATCCTAAAACATAGGCGTCACAGTTAATTTCTACGTCTGGAATTAAGAAAAAAATTTCAAACCCCTACAAACCATAGACAAGTATGCCGATCCAACTATGAGGTTTGAAATAACAGTAAGGTCTACTACTAAAGAGATGTCTAAGTGCAAAAAACCTACTAAAGAACTAAAGATGAGAGAGTGTATGCTCCAGAATCAAAAAGAACCCGAATGGAAAATCAGGAATAGAAATCAAGTTTTCCTATCTTGATTTGGTTTGCTGCTGGAAGGTGCTGCATCTAAGGCCTAAATCTGTGCGACTGGTGCACTCTCCTCTACCCAGCTCTCTGGGGACAATTCCTACTCAGGTGACCAGGCTGTCCGCAAGTATAATAGTTCTTCACCTTCTTTCTCTTGCAGTCTTTTATGTAATGACCAACCACTCTATACCGTTTACATTTCCCACTTTTCTTGATTCACTTCTGAGGACCACCCTCCTTCCTCTTTTCCTTATCCTTATCCTTTTTTTCCTTCCCTCGCTGTTTCCTAGAGCTTGTAGGAACCTTCTCAAGCTTTCTCTTCTACTGCCAAGATGTAGTTTGACCACTCTTTCGGTACTCCAAACCTTACCGACTAAACCTGTGTGAAGTAACCACTATGGCTAGCTATTACTTAGGATCGTGTAATATGGAATATAATTAAATATAAATGCGAAAATAGATGATAATAGCAAAGTAAATAAAAATAAAAACAAGCACACCAAGAATTTTTATACTGGTTTGAACTTCCCGTTCTACGTCCAGTACCAGACTCCTTCTGGAATTTCAACTGCAATAACCCTCACTTAACCCGGAGGAACATGTTTACACTGCCTGAGCAATCGAACATGGCTTCACCCGCCTAAGCAATCGAATAGGACTTCAATACAAATAGCAAAGGTATCTGACTGTAGTGTGCTAAGTACAATCTTTCTATAATCTTCTCATTAGTGATATATAGCTCTGCTTTAAGAATTATGGAAGATAAAGTGATCAAGGGTCAAAGTGTGTAAGTGATTTGAGTGCAATTTGAAAGTTTGAAAATAGATGAGAATTCAAGAATGCTAAAAGTAAATTCAGTAACTTGTTTGTTGAATTCTGTAATCTATTTATGGTATATAAAGAGTTGCATCTATAAATGAAAAGTTATATTGAAAAGAACGGATGCAACTGTTGATTTAAAAGAATGTTTCTCTTGGTGAAGAGAAGTGTCTTTTCAAGAAAATAGCAGTTGAGGATATTCAGACTTCTGAATAAAAAAATTAGACTTCTGAATTAGATTGAAACGCAAACAACAAAGAAATAGTTCATTTCTAACCTTATTCAGACGTCTGAATTTTTTTGTTCAGACGTCTGAATATTATGAAAACAATATTTTTATTTTAGCACTCAAACGTCTTAATATATGGTTTCGACGTCTGAGTTTGCTCTTTGTGCATGTATGAGCATGAGTGTGCATGTGTGTGTGTATATATCATTTAAGGAGAGATTTTAACAAAATTTCTAAGTAAAGTACAGACTCTAGACACACAATATATAACTTTAAACATCTCTAGATGAATCTGCAATGAATCTCCTGCAAAGATGGTTAGTATACACATATCATTTTATATAGGTAGAATCTCGATTTTGATTATAACACTTTGCTCCATATTAACCAACCTAGCTCGCGTCTCCTCCGAATTCTCCATGCTAGAAAAATTTCTGCCTCCTATACTAGTGAAGTCCTTGCATAGCTTAGAAAAGTTGGTTGATGTAGATGGGTTAAAGGGACCTCCACCTATCGATGTTGTATTGGACGCTTGCCCTTGCACCTCTGGTGCCATAGCTCTACCGAACCAATCAGTCATACTATGCAAAGAATAGAAAAACTTAGGCTTGAAAGAATTGAAAGAAGGTGGAACTAGACCTTTGAGGGGATTTTTTTATAAAAACTCTTTATACTTAAAAACTACTTCTATAATTAGATTTTCTTTCTCAAAAATACTTCAACTCTGAAGATATGCTACTTAAAAATAGGTTGCTTTCGGAAAAATACTTTATTTTTAAAATAATTTTTTAGGAATCCAGTAACCTGGCTCTTATACCAAATGTAACACCCCACACCCCTTAGTATACCCAAAAGGATACACTAAAAGATGTGCGTTATAGGTAAAACTAAAGCTAGCAGAGACTAAGATTCAAAAAATAAAATATATAGATAATAACACAGTAGAAGTTATTAAAAGCATTAAGTTATTTTAGGAATTACTACTTCCAAACCACATCTATTCCAAATACCAAATACAATTGTCTTATAAAATCTCAGTCTTATGAGAAAAACCAAAGTACAAACACAAACTTTCCCTCAATGCAGTGCTAGCAGAATAAAAGAACAAAAAGCTGGAAAAAAGAAGCAATACATGATTGGGTCTTCCAGTCTCTAAAAAGCTGTGGTCTATCTTCCTTGCCCCTGAATGCCTACGAAGGAGGAAAGGGAAAATAGAGGAGTGGGTCTGAATGATAGTGATTATTAGAATCTTTAAGCAAAGTAAAAGTAATCGACCTAACAACAGTTCTAGTATATATAAAGGAAACAAGAAGAATAGGAAGGAAAAAGAATAAGCTGGAAATAAATACGAATTGCTAAATTAGCGCAATTGATTAACTTTGATCGTTTGCACTTATCATTGCTAGCTGCTTTGATTAGGCTAAATTCTTAAGCCTATAGGTTGAAATCCTAGTTCTACCCTTTGATCGGCCTGCTACTCCATAGACCTTACTGTGAACTAGATGCTATATAACTCTCTATACATAAGGTAATGGCATCTACAAAAGACGCACAAATTACAATGGCGTCTACGAAAGATGCATAAAGTATTTATATGGATAAGACGTTATATAGCTCCTTGCAAAGAAGGCAATGGTGCCTAAGAAAGGTTCACATACATAAGCGCTTGGAACTCATAGCGATTGCTGAGCACCGAAATGGAAGTCGCACGCGTAACTGCCACCATGCTCATTCTACCTATTGCTCCACCTATTGGGTCTTTTTACCACATGTGCTCCAGCATAAGCATGCACCTCGTCTCATTTCAAGATTATGTGAAAGACCGTATCGATAGAAAAATAGGGAAAATGCTGCTGGTGCTGGCCCGTGATCCAAACAATATCTAGTTGCATCCCTTTATCCAAATCCCTTGTGATTTGGACTTCCAATTAACCAATTACTACTATTATTAGCATAAGCGTTCCCTCATCTCACTTCAGGCTAATGTGGGACCACCATTTTGTCTAATACGGAATGCTTTTTGGTACAGGTCCTACTTTCATCTTTGCTTATTAACTTAGATAAATTATTTAAATAAGCCTTTCTTATTATCTTCTCTATCTTTGCTTATTAATTTATCCAAAGTCTTAAAATAAGCCTTATTCTGTTCTTTTTCTTATTATAACCTACGTTACAATCATGCTTATTACTTAACCCAAGTTCTAAGTGTGAAAATAAGTCCCTTTTATCTTATACTCTTTTTAGTTATAATTCTATGTTATAACTAGACCAGTTATCTCTAGTTAGTCATATTCTAACATTAATATCATAATTAGGCTCAATTTCAATGTTAATTCAATTTTTATTATAGTCTTTACAGTTTACATCTTATCTTCCGTTATTTTAGTATTCTTATAATATAAATTCATATTCACATTTAATCAATTATAATCCATACGCGAAGAAAAAGAAAAAATAAAAGAAAACTGAAAATAGAAGAAAATCCGAAGCGTAGGAAAATGATGTAAATAACGCATAAATAAAATAAACTAAAATACTATAAATAAATGAAAAATCTATAATTAACAGAAATAAACTAAAATTAACTAAAAAGAATAGCTAAAAGAATTAGAGTGAAAATAATTCTAAAAATTGTAAATAAGCTACTAAAAATGTTATTCCACAAATCGTAGTAAAACTACAACTATTGAAAACCCTCTTATTTTAAATTACTTAGAGAAATCTAAAATAATTAAAATCACTCACTTGTGGTCCTAAGCTCTTCCCTTTTGGTCTTTCCGGATCCATTTGAGGGTATTAAAATATTTTTATTGAAAAGATTCTCTCCTTGAAAGATTATTCCTTTTTGGGTCCTTCCTGAAATGGTGAACCCAAGCGGAGAGAATTTAAAATGAGAAAAAGTGTTAGGCCTAGGGTCTTATTTATAGGGGTAGAAGTGGATCTCAGATCATTGGATTTAGAGATTGAATAGGATGCAACCACATCAAAGGCTAAATAAGAGCCATCGGATGGAAGCACGAAGGGACCAGATGAGCTAAAAGAATGTAAATGACATGTTAAAATCGCCTGTACTCGAACAATTTAATTCTTCTCTCAATAATGTAGGCGGGTCGACCTATAGGTCGACTGCCGTTGAGGCCAGGTCGACCGGCCGATTGACCTAGGCCTTAGGATGGTCGACCTCCCCACATTTTTTTTCCGTTGATTCTTGTTTTCTTTGTACCTCGCTCATATTGACTTGAATTCTGACGTTCTATATATGGAAATTGACCAGAAAACTACCACAGACGCAATGGTGCAACTCTTGTGCCTCAATTCTGATAATTTCGTAATGTTATTATTATTTCAATAATTAATTAATTAATTATTATGGGTTAAATATCGGATTGTTACAAACATGATATTCACCTATACGACCATTATTGAATTTCACTTTTTTTGATAGTAACAACTACCCCACAAGCCTTCCCTAAAGTTTTTCGCCATTCTGTAAGTTCATAACGTGAATGGAGCACATAAATTGTATATATATATGTGTGTGTGTGTGTGTGTTCTTCAATCTTGCAAGTAACATTATCGCTTACATGAAAGAATATAAATCTTGTACCTTATTATTTCTAAATGTAAATGTGCAATACCATTATAGTATTTCATCTTCTAAACAAGGTATATCACTAATTTTGATGATAAAATAAAATCGAAACGAAGATATAAAGTTGTAAAATAAGTAAAGGGGAAGTTTTGTATTAATTTACACTTTTAGTCTCCTAATCCATCCACAAAATGGCATCTATGACCTTTTACATAATTTTTAAAAAAAGATTAGTTTATCCACTACGCATACTTCTTTCTTCTCATCTTTTATAGCGTATGCCACCCTTTCTTTTCTACTACATCAATAAAAATAAATAAAATCTACTACTCCAACACTCCATTAAATCACATGAGATACTTTTGTGCTATCTGATGTGTCTCCAATCTTTGATTTAAATTAATAATCAATATTAAACATAAAAATACTTTCCAACTCATTATACGTTTTATAGATATAAGGGATAAAATGTTGAAGAAGAAAAATTCCAGTGATCTTGAGGGAATTATTAATCACTCTATGAATTAAAATAAAGAATGTATAGGATTTTATTCAAGGATAATGAATGATGAAGAAGACGTAGAGTGGCTAGTTGAATCCTTAAAAGAAGAATACAAAAACTTGGTTCTTCTTATTCTTCACTTGCAATGTATTCTGGAGATGATTTATACATACATAATTTTGAATATTTTGAATCATCGGGAGAGATCAGCCTTTTGAAAGGAATTAATGGTATAGAAACTTATGAACCTTTAATAGAATTTGACTTTGAAGTTGAATCAAGCGGATTAGGAGATGCAGATGGCCCTAGATCTTTGTTTCTTTTGATACTTTATTAGAGTTCAATCTGAAAATGACTCAAGCTTATAAGAATATGTACATGGTCCTGAATCTTCTTTTTTTATTGTAATTACATTAGATAGTGTATGGATTTGAGTTCTTATAAATGCAAGAAATGTGTATATAATGTAAAATTTTTGTATTCTATAAGTACGAGAATAGAATTGTATACAGTAAAGTAAAAAGCAAAGAAATGAATAAAAATCAAAATAGGTTATTTTGTTAGTTAATCTATGTGCAAGTTAACTTAAAAATAATTTTTGGGCTAACTTAATGGAGTTATATTGCAGATCAACTCAAATAAATTATGGATGAAAACAAAATTTATCTTAGTAAAATAAATGTATAAATTACTACAGGTACCACATTAGAATTCGATCTTTAGAATTGTCCAAACTTTGCCTAAAGTCACCTTTGATGTTTTTGTCTTCTTCTTTTAAGGCTTCAACTAGCCACCAGTCATCTTCTTCACCGTTCATTATCCTCGAATAAATTCCTAGACATCCTTCATTTTGACTCATATTACCATTTACAATTCCTGGGAGATCACTTGAATTTTCCTTCTCAACCAATTTTTCCTTAAATATAAAAGTAAAATGAGTTGGACAATATTTTTTATGTCTATTGTTAGTTTTGACTACTAATTTAAATCAAAGATTGGGTACATATCCAATGGCATAAAAGTATCTCATGTGATTCAATGGAGTGGTTGAAGTATCAATATGGAGTAGTAGATTTGATTTACCCTTACCGCTGTCGTAGAAAAGAAAGGGTGACATATACTATTAAAGATGAGAAGAAAAAAGTATATATGGTGGATAAATTAATCGGTTTTTCCAAATTATGTAAAAGGTCAAAGAAGCTATTTTAGTTGGTGAATTAGGAGACTAAAAATGTGGATTCGTATAAACTTACCATTAGTAACTGATGCTATTTTCGCTATAATATGTTGGTATGTGTGGTTTGAAAGAATTAAAGGGTTTTTAACAATGTAAATACTCCAACGAATAATTTATTATATATAATTGTTTTGTTTTAATTGGATTTCAAAACCCTAGTTATAACAAAGATAATAATATTGGTTTTGTTGAATATCTTAAAAATTAAATCTCACATTAATTTAGTTGAGAAAAAATTATATTTAAAATTAGAAATAACAATAGCATATTACATACCCTTTTTAGTTGATGTGTATGCCAGTGAATTCGATGCTATATTATATTTTGGAAATTGTTAGATTTTAAAATGTTAGAATTTTAAATATAGCTTTCATCCCAAGACTTATGTTGTATAGGAGTCGTAGTCTTACTTTCAATGGTTTAATTATTTCTCGCACATGTTAATTCTTCCCTTCTTGCATATATGTATGTATGTATATGTATATAACTGACTTATATACATATATATTTACGACTCACATTGTCTATTGATTTTTTTTAGATTTAGCAACTGATATGGGATGTTCGATGCAGATGTTCTTATAATTTGAATAAGCTTGGATGAGTTGAGCTTCGATATGCTGCATAGCATTCTACTGCTTATTTGGATTTCTTTTACAGATATTCTTATTATTCTCCTTTTCTTGCATCGTGGCCCTTTCTTTTTTGTGGCCACAATTTTGTTTCGTTTATTTCTTTTCACGCTTAAGAATTTTTTTATAGGTCTTTTAGGGGGTTTTTACTTTGAGAAATTTTGGCCCATATCCCTCTATTTGAAAATAATTAGGGCCACATCCCTCTCATTTCCAAGTTATAAACTACAATCTTCTTTTTAAATAGTTAAAAGACAAATGCCCGCATTACCCTACCCGATTTCATTTTGCAAATTTTTTTTCCCAAATCATTGATATCATTACAATGTCAATAAAAAAAACATAAATACTCAATCGAATAACAAATACCTAATTTGCAAATTAGGTTTTGTTTACACTTTCAATCGACTGAATAGAAGGAAATCTCAATCGCTTATAGTGTTGATCGAGCAACTGTATGAAAGGAAGAACAAATCGAAGTAGATTTCCAAATAATGGAAATATCTGCAAATTTATGGAAAGCGATTTTCACTGTTCGAATATGGCAACCAGCGATGACTATTGTGAAGAACACGCATCGGTTCAGAAGGAAAATCCTGAAAATAAAGAACAATAGGTATTATGAATTGAGTTTCTGTATATATTGATAATTATATATGTAAGTGAAACTTATGGAAAATATTTGATATCTATGATTTTGGTTCATGATAGATTAAAATACTAGATAAAAGTGTACAATAAAATGAAAATGAAGAAGGGCATATATTTACATGGCAAATGTTTGCCTTAAGTTACTATTATAAGTAATTGCTTGAAATATTATAATATTTTTATTGTAAGTAATAAATCCAAATATCTCACATATGCAGTTTTGATTGATGGTACATTCTAATTGTAGCATCAATGAAAAGATGAAGTGTGTATAGAAAATATGGGAATGGCAAATATTTGCCATTCTCAGTTTTGGTTCACATATATATGTGACTAATTTGATAATTTTAAAACCTTTATAGGTACAACTACTAAGATACAAAGTCGCGGCATGAAAAAAGACTACCATTTGAACTTAAGAAATTTGCAAATTTACCTAAATCTTCTCACATACCCAAATTACCTTACAACACTAAATCCTAAAAATCCGATTCTCTAGAAACTCCAACATCTGAATATTTAGGAAATATAGCATTCAGAAGATAATTCAAAAGATGAATATGTAACATCAAAAGAAGATATTGTTCTTTTATCCCTTAAGAGAACACAACTTGCAACAAGAAGAAGTGCTATAAAATCACCTGCAAAGAAACAAAAAAAGTGCCAAAAATAATTTATAAAGCTATAGAAATAGCTTTAACTCTTTCCATACATTATTAGAAAATTTATTAAAAGAAAAGCTACTGCTAGAAACACAAATTGCATTATTAAGAAAACTCTATTCTTCAATATTATTAATCCATTCTTGGAAGGAGCTATGACAGTTAAGGACATATCGAAAGAATCAGCTCCTATAGATATGATCATGGATTCTTTTTCAATTAAAGAAAATTATTTTTATTTCAGAGACATGAGAACAATTCTAAAATAAAATGACATTGCGATGATTTTTGGATTCCCAAATGAAGGCTCCACAATCAACACTACATATCATTTGAAAGAATTTCGTACGAACTCTGAAATAAAAGCCTTTAAAGAGAAATATTTTGGTAATTCAAAAATGATCAAAAGAAAAGGATATTGAAATAAGCATCTGGCTAGCTTTAAAAGGCAAAAAAATAAACAAAAAATGTAATCGACATTGCAGGGCTGCTTATTATGTTTTTGATTTTGACGTACTTGTTCTCTAATTCAAAATCAGCATTTTCTTTGGTGCTACTTCCATATGTTTATAAATTAAAGCAAATGAAAATGTTCCTTGGCCAGCAATAATAGGAAAATATTAGATGGAACAAGTGAGAAAAAGTAAAGACAGCCCATAAAGACACGTGTACGCGTAACCCTGCTGTTGGCAAGCTCTAATAACTCATTTTATTTTTATAATTTTTATTATAAGCTAAACGAACACCTAGTACCTCTTTATATAATATTAGTTCTGTGATATTACAGAAATAATTATGCCAAAAATAAGTTATCAACAAAATGAGCCAACATTTGCTAAATGGATACTACAGGAAGTTACTTCAAGCAAAATAAAGTACTTCCTTGACAAAAAGGTAAATATACTACTAATACATAGAAATTCTTTTTTAAAAAGTGAATGGCAAGTAATAGGCAAGCAAATATTTGCCAGGCAAATTTTGTCCACCTCATACTTGCCAGGGGAATACAAATATTTTACAATTTATAATTAGATTTCAAAATAATTTCAAAACAAATATCTCAACCAGTATTTTAACTATGAATAAAGTAAAATATTTTTTTTCCTAATTTACAGAGAAAAGAAGAAAATCAAAGAAAGGAAAAAGAGCCAAAATCTGCCAACGCTAAATCACCTAAAGAAAAAGCTTTAGTTGTTGATTAAAAATATGGAAAAAAATCAAAAAATAACTAAAGGATATAAAATTAGAAATGAAGAAGCTGAAAAAAAGAATGCAACTCTATGAAAAGAAAACAAGCTGCTAAAAAAGAAAACGAAGGAAAACGAAGAACATGGTAAAGATGATGAAGATGATAACAATCATATTAATGATGATGAAACCAAAGATGCTGATGCTGATAATGGCAATGAAGCAAATAACATTGTTGGTGATGTTGCTGATGAAGAAGGAGAAGATGAAGATGATCATAATGAAGAAGGTGAAGATGAAAACAAAGATGGTGATAGCGCTGATAAAGGTAAAGATGTTGAAGTGATGGTACTGATATAGGCAAAGATGGCGATGAAGATAATGAAGCAACGATGATGATGGTGATGGTCCTAATGAAGATAAATATGGTGAAGGTGACGATGCTGATAAAGGCAAAAAAGATAGTGATGATGATAAAGATGATATTGCTGCTAATGAAACTAAAGATGCTGATGGTGTTGGTGCAAATGAAACTAACGCTAAAGGCGATGATGACGAAGAGGGTAACGGTGATGCTATGGGTGATGATAAGGAAAGTAAATATGTGGATGGTGATAGTGTAGAGGAAAGAAAAGGCGTTGGTGATGGTGCAATGGAAGCAAAGCCAGTGGTGATGAAAGTAAAAATGATGATGGTGCCAATCAAGACAAAGGTGATGCTACAGCCGATGATGATGAAAAGGAAAGCTAAAGATGATTACAACAAAGACGATGATAATAAAAATGATGATGACGATGACACCGATAACCAGACAACAAGCCAATATGAAATGACTTTCGTACCACAGACAGTAAAATGCAATGAAGAAAAAGAGAATATGGAAGAAGAAAAGAAACCGTAGAAAAAGGTAAGTATTTATAAATTACTATAAAAAATTCAACCTGGCATGTTTGCTATCATCTACATGCTACCTTTCACAATTGAATTTTTTTGATAAACTAGGTGAAAATTAATAGATTTCATTGGAGAAGGACATCGGGAAAAAAAATAGTACAAAAAACAAAATGTATATATTTTAAAACAAAATTTTATTTTTTATATAAAATAATATATCTCAAACATTTGATATATATTAAATACTCAATTGTAATAGATGAAATAAAGAAAGACGGACCAGGCATAGACTACCCCACATTATACTTACTGACACCTTCAAGCGAGAGTCTAGAAAGCAAGCAAAAATTGACCTAGGAATCAGAAAACATTTAACAAAAAGAGGCTGTATATTTCAAAATCAACTTGAAAAAAAGGAGAAAACGTTGACAAGAAAACAAGCAAAAGTTTCTCCTTCTTCACTCTCAAAACGAGTAAAAAAACCAAGTAAAAAAAGATCAAGATTTCTAGTATCCAACTCGAAAAAAGTCAATACTAAAATAATTTAGATAAAAGCAAATTAAGAGAAAGATAAATAAGCTCCTCAACCTGAAAATATATTAGTCCAAAGCACAGAATCTAATCATGATAAGTCTGAAATAAAAGGCAAAGATATTGGTTCAAACAAGCAAGCTTGGAAAAAATTTCACAAATGAATATATTCGTGAGCTTAGTGCTTTTTATAAAGTAGATGGAAATAGGTAATTTATTTTATTTAAACATAAAATGCAAATATATAAATAAACATATAGAAATGTTTGTACGCCTAGCAAATATGTGACTGCCAAATATGTGCCTAGCATATATTTTCCATGAATATATATACTAAAATAATAATTAAATAAATAATATTCACATGCTGAAGTGTCAATTTCAGATACAAACGATAATTAAAATCCATATATTATATTCTGACCTTCTTACTATAATATGTACTAATATACTTTACATAATATTACAATAGGAAAGCTGCATACTATAACCTGGACAAAGACGTTGAAATAAGAGGTTTCTGTATTTCTAACATCCTATTCAACAGATTCATTGACTCAATCGTATATAAATCAATATAATATAATTAGTTGAAAATAACAAAACAAATATATCAAATCTAATTTCTATGCAGGTTACAAATTGGTACTTAGAGATAAAACTAAAGACAAATCATAAACACATCATATACGTAAAATCCTATGCACTGGTATGAAATACTTAAAACTGGAAATAA
The DNA here is from genome assembly GCA_030765085.1 of Allium cepa. Classification (NCBI taxonomy): domain Eukaryota; kingdom Viridiplantae; phylum Streptophyta; class Magnoliopsida; order Asparagales; family Amaryllidaceae; genus Allium; species Allium cepa. Next base: position 105,644,597 of record CM060941.1, on the reverse strand, counting down.
ATATCACTTGAAAATTAGAAAGCTGATTAATTTATAATCACAGGTATCAATAATTCAAGACTACAAACTAACATATGAATCTTTGGTAGTCAAAGTGCTGGAAGAAGAAGTAATGATTTGCAAAAAATAATAATACTAATACCACTACATCATAAAAATCATCATATGTTATTGGAGTTTAATGTAGTTGACCAAACCTAGACACACTGATTCCCAAAGACTAAGAAGGAAAAAATTTGATTGTACAAACAGTAAGCAAAAAAAGCGGTAAACTTTAAATATGTTATTAACTACCAGAGATAAGTACATACCTGGCAAATATTTGTCTGTCAAATATTTGCTTGGTGGCAAATATTTATTCACATAATTTACTTGTTTATTTTTTGCAGAGAGAAAAAATAATGGATGTTCTAAAGTCAATTTATGCAAAAAAAAAGGAAAGAAGCATCAGAACTTCAAAACAAACTAGTGATCTTTGTGAATTGTCCACAACAAAAATACCATTCGAAAGTATGAATTTTTATTTCATAATAGTAAATTTATGACATTAATTTTTTTAAACTAATGCAAATTTGATTGTGCAATATATGAAAGACCTATCAAATGATATACAAGTAGAAGGAAAGGTAGATTTATATAAAGAAATGCAAAAACTAAGAGCTTGCATCCTATATGAGATCGTCGTAAACAAAAATCATGGCTCAAATAAATACTTGACTCTCAAATGTATTAATGATTGCATAGCCATAGGCAATTTCAGGTAAACGATCACAATTTATCTAACTTGACTGAATGTATCAAAACTTGGATAATAAATGTTAGATGTTGGATATGTAATCTTATTTGTACGTATTGAATGTAAAAAAACACTTTTAGATGAATGTTAGAAACTTTTATCGTAATTCATGTAAAGTACTTAATGTTTGAACTATAATGTCCTATATAGAAAATGTGGTTAATGTAATGTATAAATTCTCAATTATGTTGGATATCAAATTCTACATACTTTTAACATGATGTAATGTACAATACTTTATATCTGAAATTTAATGCATTGTATTCAAAAGAATTTTTTTATTCTTATACAATATTACATTCTATAATCTCTATACTACTCTAAAATATCTAGCAATATTTGCCGAGAAAAAATTTCACAAGCAATAGAATAAATGACATTAAAAACTATAATACTGGTTAACCAAGATTATAGCCAACACCATAACATAATAAACTACATACTCTAATCAAATATCTAAGAAAATATATATAATTGAGATATATTGTTTAACCAAACAAACCATGGAATACAAAAGTTAAATAGATACAAAACTTAATCGGGTATGTATGGATACAAAAGCTAATCGAATGTCAACCGAATATCAAACTTAATCGGGTATGTTTGGATGCAAAAACTAACTGAATGTCAAACCTAATAGTATATGTATGGATGCAAATACCAATAGAATGTCAAACCTGATCGGTTGTGGGTACATAATCGAGATATATTGTTTAACCGAGTGCACTATTAAATGTAAAAGCTAACCGAATGCCAAAACTAATTGGGTACATATGGATGTTAAAGCCAACCAAACGTCAAATTTAACCGGGTACATATGAATGCAAAAGATAATCGAATATCAAACTTAGTCGGGTATGTATGGATGCAAAAGACAACAGAATGCCAAAATTAATTGGGTATGCATGGAAGAAAAAGCTAACCGAATGCCAAACCTAATCAGGTACATATGGATGCGAATGCCAACCGAATTCCAAACATAATCAGGTACGCATGAATGCAAAAGCTAGCGAAATGCCAAACCTAATCGGGTACATATAGATACAAAAGCTAGTCGAATGCCAAAAATAATCGATTACATATGGATGTAAAAGCCAACAGTGCAAAACCTAATTGGGTATGCATGCATGCAAAAGCCAATCGAATGCCAAACCTAATCGGGTAAACTTAATCAGGTACGTATGGATGCAAAAGCGAGCCGAATGCCAAACCTAATTGGGTGTGTATGGATGCAAAATGTAACAACCCTGTTTTCAAAGCCATAATAGTGGAAGCATTTAATTATAGTAAAAATATTCGAATTTGAATTTTGTAATTAGTATTTTGGAAATAAGATTTTTATTTAATTGAAGCCTATTTAATAGTAAATTTGTTTTAACAAAATAATTTTTAAAAGATATATTAGACCAGATAAAGTGTTATTGTTAAGTATAAAATTAAAAGTACAAATAATTTCGTATACTTGATATAGATGGAAAGAAGTTTTATTTAGTATTCAAAAAAAATGTATTAATCAACCAGAATGAAGTGTAAATCGATTAGAACTTCTTTCCATCTATTTCAAGTGTGTGAGATTATTTCTCTTTTAACATTTTATATTTAACAATAAAACAATTTCCAGTTTAGTATATCTTCTGGTTATCCTGCCTTTTGGCAAGGCCGTGATATCGTCGATTGGGTTAGAAACCGATGGTTAAAAGCCTTAAGAATCGATTATGTACAACACTGTGGACGATGGTCGAGCAAATCCAACCGGGTCCCAATCGAGGTGCAATTAGTATGGAGTAACTGGCATAGCCCAATGAAGTTACATTTCAAATTTCAAGACGATCGAAGTTCATATGCTTGAATCACGGACAAAGCAAAGATTTATATGGATCGATTGGGAACGATCCATAAAATAGCTCAACGAAGATCAATCGATATGTCAAAATCCATAAGGCCGATCCGCTTAAAACTTTTAGAGCATCAATATAATAAAGAGTGAAGCCCACAAAAACAATCCACAAAGAAGGCCGATCATTTTAGGCCGATCATTTTTGCCGACCTTTCGTAACGATAGGTGTAGCTCAGTGAATGTTTCAACGTGACAAGGGTGGATCCATATCTCGCAATCTACAATTTAGAATGACTTCATATTCTAGGAGCAAGTTCAAGAGGTATGTAGCACCCTCCAAAAATTATCGCACATCATGTAGAGGCTAAAAATAATGATCGGTATAACTATGGCCGAACATTGCTAAATATCAAGTTAGGGCCACCGATCATTATGATGAGCCCTTATGGACCCAGAGAGTCTTCTGCCAAATTCTTAGCGAAATACCTCATCATCTCACCCTATAAATACATGCCTATTTTTTCATTTTCAGGATTTTTATGCTGCTTGTTACTCTAGAGTCTAGGATAATCAAGTGCCAGCTTTATTTTACTGTTGTAATCAGAATCACAAGAGAGTAATAAAGGATAATCTTCAAAGCGGACGTAGGCAACAATGCCAGACCACTATAAATTTCTGTATCTCTGATTATAGCTTATTCTCTATATCTTGCTAATTCACCTACTCCGATTAATTTTTTTCTTCATTTACTTCTTCTATAAAAGCAATTCTTGACTGTTTGTGACTAATTTAATTGCAATATTTTGGTGCTTTCACTGAGAACCTCGATTCTCAACTTATTAGGATCCTTTTGTTGCTACTGGATTGGATAAATCCCCTAAAGAAGATATGCAGTCTTCTTCGAGAAGTTCCTCATACTACTCAGATTTGTAGAAATCTAAGCAGAGCTATCAATAGTGTTGAGAAATACTAGATCTACTTCTCAGGACATGGAAGGAAGAAAACGCTACTATCCAACAAGGAGGCCCGAGCAGTCAACCAGTGAATGTGAATGCTGAACTTGTTGTAGTCCAAAATCCAACTGATTCTATTATGAGAGCTAAATTCCAGAATCTGATGAGAGAGCTAATGAATAGTCGTCGAGAGTTAAATCAGCAGATCTAGGCGAATATCAACCTAATGAACTAACTCACTTAGCAGCAATAAGGAAAAGCTAGGAGGGACCCTACACCTTACTCGGCATCAGAAAGATCTAGTTCATCAGATGGGTATCACAGGCATAAGAGTTGCAGAATAAATGGATATCACCCAGAAACTTTGGGGCGCCAACAGGCAGACATCGACCGGACCGTTCATGCAAGGTGGACCGCAACCACCGCTTTGCACCAACCATCAAAACGTCGGAGTATTGGAAATGGTCAAACTGTTAGTAAGAGAGATCCATGGCTTGAGTAATGATGACTAAGGAATCTCATAAAGCTATACCCATTTAAAGATAATGGTCTGCATGCCATATATCCAAGGAGGTTCAACATGTCGTCGATGTCTGCCTAAGAGGGAACACCGACCCTAGCAGCATATCATGAGATATGAATGGCTAATGAGTTCCGCATGAGCGAATGATGCAACAAAGTGTAGATGTTTTCCCATAAGTCTATCTAAAATAGCGACAATGTGGTTCATAAGGTTACCCCTATGATCAATATCTGATTTGTTGATTTCGTAAAATATTTGTGGTGCGGTTTCGAATGCACGCAACTCGTTCCAAGGATGTAATGTCCCTCTCCAGTGTGATTCAGGATCTAGGAGAATTATTGAAATATTATTTAAAGAGATTTCATACAACTGTTATGGAGATCAGTAATCTGAATGACCATGCGATAATAATGGCCGTAACGAGAGGGATAGATCTAGAATCTAACTTCGGCGATTGGTTAGGTGGCAAGCCGCCCGCAACATTGGAATGCTTTTACGCAAAGGCAGCTTAGTATTTGAGAAAGGAGGAAGCCGGATCTTTTAGGAAGAAGAATGTTGTAGGACCAAGTGGACAGGGAGTGTAGAGTAATATTGTAGTAAAGTAGTCTGATGAAAGCTCTGGAAAAGTTCAAGTGAATGTCCAGATTAAACCGAACTAGCAAAAGAATGGAAGAGATAGGAGCCGAGAATGGAAGTGGGATTCTAGTAGGGGAAATCCTAGGATTCTGATGTACAACACTACACACCACTGAATACGACCGTGGAGAATGTATATCTGTCTACTGCAAAACTATGCAGTATGAAGCCGCCTCCGAAAAAATCAACAGAGAAGCAAAAATAAACCGAGAAATATCGTCGGTTTCACGAATGTTATGGACATAACACAAGAATGTAGGAAACTACAGGATATTATTGAAAAGATGATTTGAGAAAGGAAGTCACAGTAGTTCATAAAAAACATGTAGGATTATAGGCAGGGGACATCCAACCTCAACCAAGGGGACCGATGGGAGATTAGTGATCAATACAATAGTCGGAGGACCACAACCGGCTGATAAAGTTGGCACAAGATGGAGCACTATGCTATAGCGATTAAGCATGTGGATTTTGAATGCCATTCAAACATGGAGGATGGAGCTCTGACGAAATAGCAACATACAATGGAAAATGATACCATGTTTAGAAATAGAGATGCAGACAAGGTGGATGCTCCAATAATCAACCCAATGGTCATTTTAGCCATGATTGGCCCCGCTTTTGTGAAAAGGACATCAGTTAACTGTGGAAGTTTTATAAATATACTCTTCAAGAAAGCTGATGATCAGATGAGGATGGAAGCAATGAATTTAAAACCGTCTAAAGCCCGCATTCATGGCTTTAACGGTGCCGCAAATTAAGCCATTGGTTATGTTGAATTACCTAAAGAGTTGGGAGAAGGTAAGCGTAGGAGAGATCGGATTTTGCCGTTTGTTGTTTTTGATGTTGACTCTCCTTATAATGTTTTCTAGACCGACAGCCCCTAGCTGATTTCCGGGCAGTCCTTGCCCCATGGCGTTTGACTTTGAAGTTCCCAACTGATAACGGAGTTGGAGTTATTCATGGTGATTCGACAACATTATATGCTTGTTATGTAGCAAAGTTGAGGGATGCTCGATTCAAAGAGGAAGGAAAGGGTGTGGACAAGATTGCCCACATCCAAGCTACTGAAGATTGACAACCAGCACCTGAGCCTTGGCTCGTATTCCGTAGTCGATTCTATAGAGATATAGATCTGAGAGATGATGAGAAGGAGCCCAAAGAGACCAAGGCTGCACCGACTGAGCCGACGATTGACGTCACACTTCGCCACAATGACCGATCACGAGTCCTAAAGATCAGATCATAGCTCAGCCCCCCGATGATGAAAGAACTTAACGGATTTCTAAGAGCGAATCTTGACGTGTTCGCTTTGACTCACTCTGACATGTGTGGAGTCTTGCCTATCATTGCGAGCCATGCATTGAATATTGACCCGAGGTATGTCTCGATGGAACAAAAAAATAGCGGCATGGATCCGGAGAGATATGGCGCTCTTAAAAAGGAGGTAGATAGACACAAAGACAACAGGTTTATCCATGACGCCCTCTACCCTAAGTGGATATCTAATCCTAAACTTGTGAAAAAGGAGAATGGGAAAAGGAGAACATGCATTGATTATTCAAACTTGAACAAGGCATGTCGAAAAGACATTTCCCTCCTTCTAAGTATCAACAGTTGGTGGACTCAACCACGGGACACAAATTGCTAACTTTCATGGATGCATACTCGAAATATAACCAAATCCCGATGCATATTCCTGATCAAGAGCACACTGGTTTTATTTCCGATGTTGGATTATATTGTAATATGGTGATGCCATTTGGACTAAAGAATGCAAGAGTGACTTAACAGCGCTTAGCCAACATGATGTTTAAAGTTCGGATAAGAAAAATGATGGAAGTATATACGGATGATATGCTCGTGAAGTCACTATGATCAAGTGACCACAATAGAGACTTGGCAGAAATATTTGGCTTTCTATGACATTACAAGATGAAATTAATCCTTTAAAATGCTCTTTTGGCATAGCATTAGGGAAGTTCCTGGGTTTTATTGTTAGCGCCTGTGGAGTACAAGCTAATCCCAAGAAGATTCAGGCTATCCGCGATATCCAAGTGCCAAAGACTTTCAAAGAAGTGCAAAGTCTGAATGGGAAAGTTGCTGCCTTAAGCCTATTCATTTCCAAAGCTACCGACAAATGCATCCTTTTCTTTGACTTGATTAGGAAAGGGAAAAGAAAGTTTGAATGGACATAGGATTGTAAAAATGCATTTCAAGCTTTGGTGGATCATTTAGAGAGACCCTCATCTTGTCAAAGCCGGTGGATCATGAAGTTTTATTTATTTATTTGGCCAATTCGATACATGCTACAAGTGCCACACTACTTTACGAGGTGGATTAAATTCAGATACCGATTTACTATGTCAGCAAGCAATTGACGGAAGCTGAAAGGAACTAACCAAAAATAGAAAAACTAGCATACTGCTTACTGATCACATCACAAAAGCTCCACCTGTACTTCCAGGCACACCCAATCAATGTTACACCAACCAGCCATTACGACGGGTCCTACAATGACCTGAGACGTCTGGAAGATTACTCAAGTGGAATATCGAGCTTAGTCAATTCAATATCACTTATCTCCTTTAGAGGACTATCCAGGGTCATACATTGGCATATTTTATAGCAGAATTCACTATGCAAGATGATTCCTTGGAAAACAGTGGGATCCCTACCATATGGTGGAAATTGTATACTGATGGAGTATCTAATAATTATTGCTCTGAAGCTGGAATTGTGCTTGTAACTTCTGAAGATTGGTCGATCTGTTATGCTTTAAAGCTTGATTTCCCAGCGACAAACAATGTAACTGAGTAAGAGGCCCCGATTGCTAGTCTTAAACTCGCTAGAGAATTGAGAATAAGGTCTTTCGAAATCTTTTGCGATTCACGGTTGGTAGTATACCAAGTCAGGGGAGATTATCAAGCTAAAGGACAACGGCTTGCTCCTATCTAGCCGAAGTCCAAGACTTGTTGACTGAATTTGAGTACTACGACATTTTGCATATTCCACGGAATTGAAACAGTGATGCTAATTCATTAGTAAAGTTTGTTAGCACCGATGATGCACAACTGATGGGACTGTTTCCAATCGAGGTGCTAAATGCCCCAAGTATAAATTTGATGGAAATTGACCAAGTACAAGATACGGAGCCTGAGAAGGAATCTTTGATGACTCCGTTTAAAGAATATTTGCTACAAGGAGTTCTTCCCGAATGAAGGAATAAAAAGTGATAAATCCTTTGCAAAGCTTATTGGTATATTATACAGGAAGTAGTTATGTACAGGAAGGGTTTCTCTATTTCTTTTCTCTGGTCTATCGCTAATGATGAAATAAAACGAGTCCTAAAGGAAGTCCATGAAGGGGAATGTGATGATCATGCTGGGGAGCAAACCCTAGCAAAGAAAATACTTTGTTATGGGTATTATTGGCGAACAGTTAATCGACATGTTGCCGATTATGTAAGATGGTGCGAAAAGTGCCAGATATATGCAAAAGTTCCAAGAGCTCCATCGATCGAAATTTCACAAATGGTCAGCCCATGGCCGTTTTCCATCTAGGGCATAGATATTATCTGTTCCTTACCAATCTCTACAGGTGGTGCGAAGTATGCTATCGTCGCAGTTGATTAATTTATTAAATGGCCGAAGTGGAACCTTTAGTCACGATCAAAACTAATCAATTTCGCTATCTGAAACATCATCTATCACTTTGGTCTTCCACAAACTATTACAAAAGACAATGGGACTCAATTCGATAGTGTCGAATTCAAAAAATTCTACCATCGGTATCGTATCGAAAAGAGATTTGTGTTAATCGCTCACCCTCAAGAAAATGGACAAGTTGAAGCTGTGAAAAAATTCGTAAAGTCCATTCTGAAGAAACATTTGAAAATGGAAAGAGGTTTGTGGGTGGATGAATTCCTGACAGCATTATGTGCTTATAGAACCACCCACAAGTCCGCAACTGGCCATACTCCATTCACCCTCGCTTACAGTTTCGAGGCTGTTAATCCTATTGAGCTCCAAGCTCCTTCTCATCGAGTAATATATTATAATCCCAGAACAAACAAAGATCGCCTTTTGGAATCTTTGGACTTTATAGATGAGAAATGTGAGGAAGCTGATTTGATTGTGGCTGCACATGGACTCCGAGTCGCCCGATACTACAACACTAAAGTTTGACATAGAACCTTTGAAATTGGCGATCTCATCTTAAAGCGAGTTTTTCGTGCCCTGTCACATATGAATCCAACCTAGAAAGGACCATATGACATCGAGCAGAGGCTTGGGGAGGGAACCTTCAAGCTAGCGGCTGTTGAAGGTATTACACTCCCATGGGTATAGAATAGCGAGCACTTGCGGTGCTATTTCACTTAGTTTATTTCCTTTTCATTTAGCCATATTTAGTTTCAGAATTTTCTTTAGCATTTTTTTCTTCCAAATATGTAATAAGACAATTTATGTCACTATTTTTATTCTGCAATAGAATTTTGAATTTTCTATCATATCTATGACCTACCATTGCAGTACATGTTAGTTGTGATATACGACCAACGAAAATCTCACTGTTTGGTAGGACCGACATAACTCTGAAGTGATTAAGATTTTACTGGTCACTTATTGAATCAAACTCCATACTTGAAAACAGAGCGACTGACTGAAGAAAACTGAACTCGACGGTTTTCCAAATAACTCACATCCTCAGAGTGTGGATATCAGTATAAATGCAAAAAGGGTGCAACCGCCCACTTATGAAATGACTCTCGCCCTCAAAGTACGGATATGAGCATAAACAGAATAAAAGGGTGTGATCCGACTATCCACTGACTAACCCTTATCCCCGGAGTGTGGATATGAGAATAAATAAAAAGACGAGTGTTGTTCGACCGCTCACTATTCTATAATATCTAGCCTAAAAATGACAGGCGGAGTATAAATTCGCTAAGGATGGATCTCGACCATCCAACACTTAATACCGCTAACTTAAGACTAGGGGCAAGAGTATAGTTAGTCAAACCACTGAATTCGACAAGCGTAATACTAAGGCTCGAGCCTAGTGTTTGATACGACTTAAGGCCACGACTTCAAGGAGGCCTTAAAATGGATAAATCAGATCGATATCCGATCCAACGAGCAACGAATCACAAATACATTAAATTGAAGACGTGATTGCTCGATCATTCAAACAAGTGTATACGAGAATTCTACACAAAGATAAAATAATTCTTATTCACACTAAAATTGCCGTACATAATACAAGTTTATCCAAAATGAGAAATAAAAGTGGGTTCGTACCCAAACGAACGCGACCAATGAAAAGAAAACGTAATCGTCCAAGTTAATTACGCATCATACCAACCCAAAGATTATTTCCTGGACTTCCTATATTTCCTTTGTTTCTTGGGAGTGGCTCCTTCTGAACTACCACTTGATCCCCTCTTTGGCCCTTTTCTGCCTTGGCTTCTCTTCGAAGAAACATTTTCAGTTATGTGGATTGAGGCGACACCATCTTTAGAAGTAGGAGGGATCGAGGAACTCTCAGCATCAAAAGCCGAGGGGACCTCATTTTAGGGAATTGTTTCGCCGGGAGGGATCACCTAGAGCGAAATAGGAATGGGTTCATCGAAATCCAAATCAACGGGCTCAATTTTTGCCGTCTTTTTCAACAATTCTTCCTTCTCAACGCGCTCTTTCATGATGAGATCATTAGTGAGGTTGGAATAGCCCATGATTACAATAGCCTCATCAAAGGGAAAAACATTATGTATGTCACTTCCTTCCTCGAATAATTCCTCCGTGGATTGATCATCAATAACAAAGGCTTTTTCTTGAGCACCTTGAACAGCAGCTGAAGTTGTACCTTTGATGGGTTCTACCATGGCTGTTTGTGACCCAACTGAGGCTTTTGCAAGAAAAAAGGAACGAGCCCGACAGGTTTAAAGCTGTCAAAATGTAGGCGAAAAGATTAGAAATATCAACTGATAATACCCCAACTTTTTGGAAGACGGAAAATGTCGACGAAATACCTTCCTCGATGTAGCTCCCAAGTTGAGCTGAAATATCCTCAGAACTGCGTTCGAGAATTGAGAAAGCCGAGGCATGTCCGTATCATATCCGGAGATGGTTGATGAATCTGCCATAGAGCTAGGGATAGCCTAGGGTGCTGGGGGTAATTTAGTTGTAATATTAGGTTGTGTCGACCCGGATCCTTCACCCGCTTCATGTAAAGAAGCAGCAACATATTCTTTCTAAAGTGTAAGCTGAATATCATGCAATGTTTTGGGTTCATCGCCCAATAGCATTTCACTTTCAAGCCTAGATAGGTCGACATCCTCCATATTAAGAAGTTTCGTTTCTTCAGCAATAAGAAATTCCTACGGCGCCTGAGCTGGTAGGGGTAATCGTCACCAAGCCATGTTAAATTTACATGTTTAAGAATGTTGGCATTGTAAAGAATAAGAAGTAGGTCGAGCTCCTTCATTATCTCCTCCCTAACCATATCCTTGGTAGCTTCTACTTCATGCTATAAGTTCATCAACATCATTGGCCTTTTCAATAGCCATGTCTCCCTTAAGTCTAACATTCACCAGCCCGTCACAATCATCTTGAGTAATTTTCTAAGCATCATCTTTCTCCTTGTTTACATACTGGAGCTTAGCCTTGAGTTCTGCTATCTCCTTCAAGGCTGCATATTCATTACTTCAAGTTGCATCCCTCTCGAGTGCTATCTCTTGATTTCGATGGTGCAACACTTGAACCGTATCAAGATGGCTGGATTTCATCTCCTCCATGGTTTTAAAAGCAGCATTAGCTTTTCCCACAGCCTTTTCTAGGATGGTCCTAAATTGTTTTTCAAAAGTATCGATAATTATTTTATTTTGAGCTTCTTGGAGTTTTAACTTTTCAAATTCCACCACGCGCTCGAAAGATACTTTCGACGTTCTCTCTTCTTCCTTCCTTCATTTACGGTATTGCATGTGGATGTCAGTGAAGTAGTTAGTAGTCATTTTCTGAATATGGTCTGGGATCCTCTTCAGATTAGGAGGAAAAACGAACCCTTTAAAACATAGATTTGGAAGTTCTTCATGAAGTTGTGCCATGCAAGCAGCTCGATTGAATGTAGGATCCTCATTAGCAGTTTTTAGTTCAGTACTTTCCTTATCAGGTCTTTGGGCAGCATAATGTTTGCTATGGTGACGATGATCATTGGATCATTGAGAGTGAGAAGGAACCAGAGGTTGTGAAGAAACATAAATAGAAGGGCACCATAAGAGGGATCGATAGGTAGATCCCGGCGATCAGTCGGCTTATCGAAACCTTTTGGAGGAGGGGATCTCGATCTTGATCGATGCTAAGCTTGGGATGTTTTATCCCTATCACCTCTATCTTGATGACCTCGGTCCCAACCAAAGCGATAACGGGAATCATAATACTCTTAACTACCACCTTGACGATAAGAGCTAGAGCATGAACCAAAGGATTGGTGGTTTATATCAAGGAGGGAATCAAACATGTTCCTTTTCTTCACCAATGTTTCTGCAAAGGAAAACAGAATTCAATCAGCTTTAAACATTAAAAAGCACAATTCGATCATAATGCAATGTTGAGGGGTGCAAGTGTGTGAAAGTGTCCTTGTGTTACCCTCTAACAAACCAGGTGCGGAAGCTTTGCTCATTGGAGTAACTTCTCCTTTAGAAGTTGGAATCTCGATGCTAGTTTTGATGAGAGATTCCAACCCCTTGATGCTCATGTTAGTAAAATGAAAAGCCTCAAGATCATGCAGAATTGGTAGACCAGACAAAGAATCAAGCAGTAGACTTGAACGCTCAAACGGTTGCAAAGAGGATTCATCTTGAACAATCTTTGGAGCCATCGATGATTAAGTTAATCAAAAAGACAACTTCTTAGAAATTTATAAACAAATGTTTTCTTTTTTCTTCTGTCGGGAACCGAGGTCTATGTGGATCTAACCTCGACTCCAAGACTAGATTCGTCATCATTGCAATTGGGAACATTGCCTTTATCTCCTTCGGCACCGATACTAGTGAATTCACGAGCACCCATGACTAGGGCTCGATGGGATTGATTCGACTATCCCTTTTACTTACTGCAGCCCATGGTCTTATTCCTACAGTTTGAGCAATTTTTGTTAGGCTTACGCTGAAGCCCTCTTCTATCAAACAAAAAGTAACAAGATGTTCGTCCATAAGCAGATACTCGATGTTTCTGTCTTTAGACGGTGCATTTTCAGAGTTGTGACTACCTCCTCATAAAGATTACCGATGGGCCAAGTAATGGTGCCTGTAAAAGAAGATAGTTAGTCAGAAATACGACTCGAATATCGGTTTTCCATGCTAATATAAAGATAATGAATAACACTTGCGTCTTGCCAGCCATTGTCGAGAGAAACCAGATGAACGACGGATAACGAGCAAAGAACCGCTCGCTTTTAAAGGCGCTTAATTTGTTTCATGCGCTTATTAGAATCTGGCACCTCTTTGTCGACTCAAGAAATGTAAACAAAAGACCCCATGTCTGTAGCTTGAAAGAAAATATGAACTAAATGTCATCGATGGTTAGAGGATGGTGCAAGAACTCCATAAATACCATATAAGTACAATTGAGAAGAGCATAGCCGTTCAGATGAAGCTACGCTAGAGCTATCCTTAAATAATGGAGAATTTCCCGAATGTATGAGTTAAATGGCAGGATGCATCCGACCCAGCACATGAACTTTTTGCACGCCGTATATCCTTCTAGGAGTTTATGAGCCTTATCATCCCACTACGGAACCAACTCATCGTAAGAAGGAATTCTGTGCCTTATGCAGATTCGACAAAGAGGATCTTTCTTAATTTTAGAGGCTTCAAAATCAGTAGGGTTCTCAAGAATATCTGCATCCTCTAGAGTGCTGGGAGCAGGATTGACTACCTTTGGTGGAAGAATCAGAACTACATTAGAAAGATCAAATTAAGGACTTGGTGTTTCCGGTTGCTCCGAATAATGACTAGAGGGCGGACTATCAAACTCAGTTGTAGAACTTGATTCCATACTAGGATTATCCTATAGAGAAGAAGATTCAACTAGGTGTCTAGAACCCATTGTTATTAAACTTAGTAAAAATCATGATTAGATAAAGTAGCCTGTGCCCCCGGCGCATAGTGCATGCTAGTGTGGTGTGGTAAGTGCTTTGTAATGCCGTAATAAGTTATATGAAAATTAAGACAGAAAAGACAATGGGACTTCGAGGTTCGACCGGAGAGAGCGTCATTCCTGACCGTCTCAACCATTTCTCTATGACATTAGGAAATGACGCAGTTTAAGTTTCACGATCGTTTGTCAGCAAGTAAAAGTTTGATTTTTATGTTCAGATCATGGATGAGCTTCAGGATAACGGCCAAAGGCATTGGTTCATGTCAAAGTTAATATGTCATATATTATAGAATATGCAGTTCAAATCCAATATGAGTCATAAGCGTTCACTTAAATATGCAAAGCTTTAGCTCATCTTTAAACTCATGTTCATTTTTTTGGATTCCATTTTAGGATTTTGATAACCGACAACCGGCCGTTCAACTAACTCAAACATGCATATCATTCACCCTATTCATTTTAACCGATCATTCACATCACCCCAATAGTCTGATCATCCAAGTTACTATATTCTCACCGATCGTTCACAATTGTCCATGTTCATCGATCATCCTCCATAACTTTCCACATCGATCGTTATCTCCATGCCATCGACTGATCGTACCACTTTACCTTTTCCACCTCAAAAAACTCCAAAACATTGCTGATCATTCTTAAACGATCCTTAAACACCCAAGCTTCAACGTCACTCCATAACGATCAGTACATTGTCACCATCATCCCCTCTAGAGTCGTCTAAGTCCAAGGTTTTGTCTATCGTCCAAGAATGATCGTTGTGGATCAATTCGTATCATTTCCTTTACTCGACAATTTCATCTTTTACAATTCCCATCCTTTACAACTTGAGATCGAATGACTTTCCCAACTAAACTAACCTACAAGAGATTCTAAACACTCAAAGTCTCATACTCAAATTACAAAATATATATGGATTGAACTACATTAATTGAAGTCAAGAGAAGAGAAAAGGATTCAAATCCGAAGATGAGTGAGACCTGGAGGAACTAGAATCATGATGATTCATAGAATTGATCTAGAAAGTTTGATCATTCTTGGATTGGTAAGAAATGAAAAGATGGAGTGGTTCATGTTTTTCCCTTTTAATCCCAGATGGAAATGATGCGAAGTTAATGAGGGAAGTAAACGAAATGAATAAGTTTGGGGCTTATATATTAAGAGCATATGTCGATCATCCTTTCCAATTTGAGGGCACGATAGATTAAGATGCATGCTTTATACCGATCGCTTCACTCAGGCTAAATGTCGATTTTTTCAAAATGAAGCCTGTGAACGATCAGACAAAAAAGAAGAAGGGAAATAATGATTGGTAGAGAGTATTTCTCATAGAAATGTGCATGTATAAATAAGAATAACAATCGACAGAGATTTTTTATAAAATTTTAGAACTTGACAACAACCATGAATGTGTAACCGTGATCGGGAGTTAGGTACAAACACATACATATGCTAGTATATGTTTCAAAACTCAATTCTTTAAAATCAATAAAATTGAATGTTTACCTGAAATTGACCAGAGAAAAGTTTAAACGAAGTTGCTGAAGCTTAGAAGCCGCCAGAAACAAAACAAGATGATCATTAACAAGTTGTGATCCTGTATTTATCCTATTGGAAATCGACCAATCATCATCAAAAATAGGGAAGTTACGACCCTTGAAAAGAGAACAATTCAATGGAAGGTTAACGACTATTGTATAAACCTAATGGATTTCTTTTTGACAATTTTGGCTTACGACAATTCAAAGAATGACATGTTCGCAACATGATGTACTTTAGAGGGAAAATGTTATCCCACCTTTTAGCTAGGCCGTGATAGCATCGACTTAACTAGGAACGAATGGTTATCAACCTTAAGAATCGATTATATACAACACAGTGGACGATGGTCGAGCAAATCTGGACCGGGTCCAAATCGAGGTGCAATCATTATGAAGTGACTGGCATGACCCCATGAAGTTACATTTCAAATTTTAATACGATCAGAATTCATACGCTCGAATTACAGACAAAGAAAAGATTTATAAGGATCGATTGGGAACTATCCATTAAACAGCTGAAATCAGGAAAGATCGATCGATATCTCAAAATCCACAAAGCTAATCCACTTGAAACTTTTAGAGCATTAATATATTGAAGGGTGAAGCCCACAAAAACGATCGCATGTCAAAAACTTGAGATACAAAGAAGGCCGATCGTTTTTGCCGATCCTTCGTAACGATCAGTATAGCTCAGTGAACGTTTTAATGTGACAAGAGTTGATCCATTTCTCACAATCTACAACTTAGAATGGCTTTATATTTAAGGGGCAAGTTCAAAAGGTATGTGAGAACCCCCAAAAACGATCGCACATCGTTTGAAGACCAAAATTAACGATCAGCGTAACTAATGTCGATTGTTCTTAAATACCAAGTTAGGGCCACCGATCGTTATGGTGGGCCCATATGGACCTAGAGAGGCTTTTGCTGAAATCTTAGAGAAATTCCTTATCATCTCACCCTATAAATTTCTCCTATTGGTTCATTTTTAGGATTTTTATGCTGCTTGTTACTTTAGACTCCATTGTAATCAAGCGTTAGCCTTATTTTACTGTAGTAATTAGATTCACAAAAGAATAATAAAGGATATCTTCTAAATGGATGTAGGTTGACAATGCCGAACCACTATAAATTTCTGTGTCTCTGATTATAGCTTATTCTTTGTTGCTTGCTAATTCACCTACTCGATTTAATTTTGCTTTTATTTATTTACTTTTCTACAAAAGCTATTCTCGAGTGTTTGTGATTAATTTAGTTGCAATCACTTCTAAAAATATTTTATTAATTAATTCATTGTTAAAAAAAATTAATATTAAATAGACTTCAACTGAATAAAAAAATTATTTCCAAAATACTAATTGTTAAACTCGAATTCGAATATTTTTAGTATAATTCAATTTGTTCAATATTATGGCTTCGTAAATAGGGTTGTTACACAGAAGCTGGCCAAATGCCAAAACTAATAGGGTATGTATGGATGCAAAAGCTAGCCAAATACCAAATATAATTGGATATGTTTGGATGCAAAACTACTTAAATGCCAAACCTAATCGGGCACATATGGATGCAAAAGCTAACTAGATGCCAAACCTAATCGGGCACATATGGGTGCAAAAGCTAACTAGATGCCAAACCTAACCGGGCATGTATGGATGCAAAATAAAACTGAATTCAAAATCTAATCAGGTACATACAGAAACCAATCTATAACCATGATATATTGTTTAAACCGATCATACCACCAAATGCAAATTCCAACCAAATGCCAAACCTAGTTGAGTACATAGGGATGCAAAAGCTAGCTGAATGCCAAACCCAATCGAGTACGTATGGATGAAAAAGCAGCTGAATACCAAACGTAATCCGGTATATATGATGAAAAAGCCAATCCAATATTTGTGAATGTTAAACCTAATTACATGGACAAAATAATAGTTAAGTATTATAATCATGAAAGAAAAAAAACCTCGTGAGGCAAACATTTGGCTGGTGCAAATGTAATAAAAATCATATAAATGTAAATTTTAATAAAAATAAGAAACATAATCATAAACATATGGATGCAAAAGATAACCAAATACACATCCCAATCAGGTATAAAAATATAAATATTTTTTAACAAAATTAGAATAATGACTAACCAAACTTATCTTCAAAAACAACAACTCAAAAACATATTATAATGAATAAACATATATATATGCATGACATACGTATAACAAGAAAGCATAAACTATTGAATATATCACTAGCAAATATTAGATAAATATTACTCAGGCAAAGGCAATCATTTGCATGCAGGCTATTAAAACTGTTATTAACCAAACAAACTAAATTACATTACTTAGCAAACAAATATGTAAAATAACAAAAAAAACATTTAATTCAACAAAAGAAGTATGTAATTACATTAATTGTCTTCAAATGAAAAGCCAATAATGTATAAAAATTACACTTAATGTCACAACAAATAAGATCTTCTGTTATTACCTAATTTCTTACACAAACTATAACATTTGTATTTATTCACCTCACCAGCTAACTTAATCCATTCAAAAAAAAGGATACCTTCATGCACCACGTCTTTTCTTAGAAGGATGAACTTTAATATCTTCGGGTAAAACCTCTTCCTTTTGAAAATTAATAAGTGGATGAATCAGATTAAGATGCCCGAAAAAAGGACACTTTACAGTAATCCTTAATATAAGAATAAACATCCAAATTAAAAGCAAGAATGCATATACTAACTTGAGCGCATGGTAACCAATTAATGCACCATAAGTTACATCTACCTCATGCCGAACACTCATATCTACAAGATAATACAGAGATGGTTGAACTTCATAAGCATCAACAGTGGATCTAGCAACTTTCCACTGAATACCCTCAGGGTATAAATTCCTTATGCATTTTTCCATAACAAGACATAATTGCGACTTTTGCTTAACTCATGTCTATCAAACATAAGTTTCATGAGCTTCAAACAAATTCTATCTAAACATGCATGATAGGTAAAGACTTTTGCTCTAAAATCCATCGATTAAAACTTTTTGCACAATTAGAACTCATTGCCTTATATCGATTACTAATAAAAAAAACATTAGCAAACTTTTCAAAAGGCAAATTACATAAGTAATTTTCTACTTCAAACCAACCAGCACTTTTAAACTCAGAAAAAGCTTAATTAAATACATAAATTGTAGTAGCATTAGCAACTCAATAATTTCTTTTTACCTTGAGGATACCTTTTTGTTAAAAATACTCTTCAAATTATTCTTCAAATGATCGTAAGAAGAACCATGAGCTGAAACTGTAAAAGAATTAAAGAACAACAAGAAAATGACTAAGATGTCGATTAGATATGAAGGTGAAAAAACGATCATCATCACATAAGATTTCCCCAAGCTTGGTTAGAAACTAATACTAATTAGATTCATCTTCACTAGATACAATCCCAAAAGCCAATGGGAAAAAACCTAAAATAAATAAAAATACATGTGTGACATAATTAAAATAGAAAAAAAAGTGCAAAATAAACAAACTGCAACATCAGAGTTATGTCAAATATTTGCCATACGAATATGACAAAATATTCGATATTGAAATATTTAACAACCTAAATCATCCAATATAACAAAGAAGTTAAACCATTCAAAAAAGTTTACTAGTAAATAAAATTGCATTTATAATACTAATTTAACAAATAAAATAGCATAATAAACAAACATAACAAATAAAATGAAACGGCACAGGTATGTCAAATATTTTCCATAAAATTATGGTAAATATATGACATGCAAATATTTAGCATAATAATAAGGTAAATATTAGACATCCAAATATTTCACTAAATGGACTACAAATCAATAATATTATAATTTTCGAAACTAAATAATACCTTGATTACCATTCTTAGCCATACAGATCATAATACAACATCGTCCTCTACCCTCATAAAAGCACCATTCAAAAAAAATCGAAGGAAGACAGTAATCAAATTCATATTTGTGTACTTCAAACCCAATGAAAACTCTTTCAAATATATGACTAACCAAATCATCTTGAAGTTCAACAGTACTACCAGGATTACATTCAGCCATGATTTGATACAAAGATTTCAAATGATGATATGAAAGCAAATCATTCCCATAAATTTCTTTCAAAGCCAATATTTTTACCATATAAGCAAAACAAGAGTTTAACACAATATTATACTCGGACTAAAATAAATGAATAACATCTTTTGTCTTCATAATAGGATTTGAACAAATAAAATCAACAACTAATTTCTTAATTAGTTTGCTCGAAATAGGTGGATGGTTATCGTCTACAATACCAGCTCCACATGAATGATTAGGTTGCATAGTTTTCATAGCAAAAAAATGGTAGGTTAAACTTGCGACTAGCATAAATATGAAAAGTACAATCTTCCCATTAATAAACAACTATAACTTGCTCCTTGTCATTTTTAACAACATTCACTTTAAACCATTCTCAATACAGTAGTCATATGATATAATCGGAACTTCAATGTCACTAGCAAATCTTTGACCAACACCAATAAATACTGGATTGCTAGAATATTTTTTGAACAACCATTTCAAAGTAGAACTAGAATCAACCGAAGAACGAACTATTGAAGAAGTAGATGAGCCACACTCACCAAAAGAACCAACAAATGAAGAACTATCAGAAGCAACGTAGCTGAAATACTTTTACACTGCTATTTATAACCAAAACAAGTGGAAAATCATCACGGCTATGAGCAACAAGCAACAATATACTATGCAATCAAAATTAGTTTCAATAACTCTTTTCTTCTCATCTCTTTCACAAACCAATTTAATAGAACCAGGTGTTAACTCATGCCAATGTTCACAATATCATTTTTCAATCTCAACACAATCACTCAAACCAAGATGCCTATTATAAGTATCATTACCTAACAGAAAACGATAAGAACATCAATAGAAATAGACCTGAAAAAACACATATAATATTAGAATAAATGTAATAAAACATTAAAAAATATAGAGAAAACTACCATAACAAATATTTGCCAAACAAATATCATTGAGGCAAATATTTTCCATAACAGTAATGTCCTACATAAAAATTCACTGTTGGATCCCATTAATATCATATAATCCAACAACAACTTGAACTATAACAATAACAACACGAGCATTATAACCAATTACAATGATAAAAAACAAACATAGTAAATTCAACATAGGCAAATGCCATACAAATAATTTCCTTCATATCATAAATAACAACACCAAAGTTCAACTATAAAAATAACAACATAATTCTAACAAATTACAGCTACAACAAAACAAACAAAATTTAATTCAATATAATACTATAAAAAATTAAACAAACAAAAAACTATGACAAAAAAAACTAACATCAAACTCATATTTTTAACGCAGAATATAAAAAGTTGAAAAGCTAACACTGATCTAGATGTAAAACTAATCGAGATGTAGCAAAAATTGATCAAGATGTATGAAAAATTGATCGAGATGAAGAAAAACTGAAGATGCCAATAATAGCTCAAGATCTATGCACAAAAGATGAAAGCACTTTAACTCGAACGAAATTACATTACAGAAATTGAAACGAAAATTCCAAAGAAATTAGAAGTCAAAATTAGTAGAATGAAATTAGGAAGTCAAAATTATGATCGAAAGTAGATATAGAGCAGGAAGTCGTCAGGTTGAAATTAGGTATACATACAGGGGTAAAAAGGGAAAGATAGACCTAAAAATAGAAAGAGGGATTTAAAATATAACACAAAATTTGGAGGGATACAGTTTGTAAAATAACTAAATATAAGGACGTGTCACAGATTTGCATTTTTATTTCTATTCTATTTGTACAAATCATGGGGAGAAGTCACCTATCAGGCTTATTGATAGCTCTTGTTTAAGTAGGAATAAAATTACATGAGTGCTCTTCTCCTGATGGAGGATCACTTATTTTTCTCAAAAAAAAAAAACATATAATATTCCTTTTAAGGTTGATCTTCCTTTAATTACTTGCTTGTTAATTGGGAATTATTTGCAAAGCACCGATCATGCACAAGCTTTAGGTTAATATGAGCCTTTGGCTTTTAGTGTTTGAAATATGTAAGTTGATTAACAGGGTTAGTATATTTTAAATAGTATAGAAACAATATATGATAACATTTTGATACATGTAATTTTCAACCAGTGAAAATTTTGGTGATTTTATAATACAAACATTTAAGCATATATATTTCCTCTGGCATATATTTATATCTACTTTTGTAATAAAAGTTGGTTATCATTAATCTAGACAAGCCCTAGACAAAATAGGGCGTAACACGACCCCCGGTATACTTTCTCAAAGAATATTTCCAAATTCAAATCAACTTTAATTGCAATATTTTCCACCACAGTATTCTTTTCCAAATACACCAAATAAATAAGGTTTCTCAAATTAATCACCATTTTTACGAAAATATCCTCCATTTTGAAATATCTTATTACATAAATTAAACACTTAACTTTTTTTACCAATGTAATTTTTTTACCAATTCACTTTAAGTTCAAAAAAAGATATATCTGCATTATCTCATAACAGTAATAATTTTTCAAAATGATAATATACTTCAGAAATTCTTCACTATACCCTATTACTTCAATTATTTAAAAATACTATTATTTAATCAAAAATAGTAATTTACGTCAAGATAATTTCAAAAACAGTAGTATTATTACCTTACGTCAAATAATAATATATGTTCAAATTATATTATTTCCTTTCATGAATGATTTATTACAATTTAACCTAAAATAGCAATATTTTTCACTAAAACATAAAATATTTTTATTCTTAATTATTTCAAAAAATTAATTAGTTAACCTAAAATACTTTTGGAAAATACATTATTACTATTACTATTCCTACATTATCTTTATTTCTATTACTCCACTAATAATAATACTAGTGTTTTCCCATAAACTCTATAAAATATTCGAATTATTATTTTACTTAAAAATAACAAAGTCTTTCCAATCATATTATTATTTATTATACTGAATTTGCTTTATAATTTGGAATAAATTCACCAAATTTATTTTAAAATGGATTTTCCATTATTATTTATGAATATTTCCAGAAATTTAGAAATAATATCATTATTAAATCTTTTCACATCATTTTATGTACAATTTGTTAAATCATAATTATTTTGCAAATGTCTTTCAAAATTTGTAACCAATCTTATTTTACACAAATTTATTTTTTTCTATCAATTAATTACTCTTCCCAAATCAATAACCCATTACTATAAAATACCATCATCCAATAATGCAACAATTAAATAGATGAACAACCAAATAATATCAAAACACAATAACAATCAAACAATCATAAAAAGACATAACATATACCAATTGATATATATTTTTATTGATGGATACTTATTTAATATTTTAAAATATAAAATATGAATGATCGTCAAATTCTACCAAGTAGCTTTCACGAATAGTTGTAATCCACAAACAACATGGCAAATTTTCCAAAATTTTGCCACGAATCCAACATAGTAAACTATACATGAAACAGAGTCCGTATGCAAAAGATAAGGTGATTAAAAGATCCAAGGTCTAAAATAGGATTATTAAAAATTTAGGGACCAAATTCGAAATGTTAACTCCTTTTTCCCAAAATAAGATCACTGCCAACATGAATTTTGACTACCTATTAGTTATCGTCCGATGGCTTGAAGCCAAGCCGCTGCCTCCAATTGAATGCTGTTGACGTCCCATATGTGACCACTACAACCCAATGCCTCCAACCCCCTCCCTCCAACCCCCTCCCTCCAACATAAAATTTAGGGGGGGTGGGGTTTGAACCTTAGTTCCCAGATTCACACCTCCTTTAGTCAAAATGGTCGATGCCATGACTATCAATTAACTAAACTCCCAAGGGCCGACCGATTGCCCATAGTCTCGACATCTAATTTTCTCTTAATCAAAGGATCCTAATTTTCCACTTTAGGGTTTTGTCAATTTGATTTTGACCATGATATCTAGTGACCTCATGCATTATATCATAAAAGGAATGCTTGATTTCTCTTTGTCTCATCGAGGCAATTAATTGATATATAATTTGATCGTATTTTGACATTTTGAAATTTTAGAACCATTTTTAGTTAGAAAATTATCTGTCCTTAAAATGCGATTAAGAAGAAATTATAGGATTTGAGAAAAGAGAGTGGTCTAGTAGTTGTTACGGTTTGGGAAGACTTATATTTATAACAAAAATTCGAGTATTTTGGGTCAAAAGCAATTCTAGGTCAAAAATTACACATTTCGATCGGTGAGTCCAAATCATAATATATTATAAATCAAAATTCGTTTCTCAATCATTTCGTAAGCAATGGAACTATCAAAATTCCCAAAAAGACAACATACTCAAAATTGTCTTTTATGGGAAATTTAATTTAAGTATTAATTGATAATTAATTAATAATTACTGTATGGAATTTGCCGATCTTTAAACTTACTCCTATTTCATTTACTTTTCCGCTTTCTTCTTCATAATTAATTTTTTTCTTTTGAGAAGGCCCCCATTGTTCCTTCATCCTCCAAAGCTTTCCAAAGCTAGAGGTGAAACTTTCTTTTTCTAACAGTACTGAGAAGGATGGATTTTATAAAACAACCGAGGAAGTGGCATTTCAATGATATTTATAAGTCCATTCGAGGGTCAAAACATGCCTCCATTACTAATGAATGAGATTGATCCTTTATTTCTTACAATTTACAAGATTCTACCTACATAGATTATACGAATATTATAAACGAAAGAGAGAATGTTTATATATAATATATGTATGTATATACATCTATTTATATGAAAATACATAAAGTACTTATATAATTTTATATAATCATGGAGAAAATAGAGATCTTGCCACCCAATAAGGGTTCAAAACATCTATGAAGATAAGGAAGATGCAAAGCTTAAGGCCAAGAAAATTCCAACCTTTGGCAAAAGATGGAATAGTTAAAAGGTTCAAGTACTTTGCTTTGATGATATGTTACCGCTGAAAAGGTAATTTGAGATATTAAGGTTAGCGTGTTAACAAAATTTGGGTAATAATGCAATAATCATGCTAAACAACTCACTTACCTTGAAGCTACTTACTCTTCGACTATAAGAAGTCTTCAATCAGTTATGTCCAAGATGGTATCTCAAGATAAAGCAACTAAAATAGCTTAAGATAAAGCCTTAAAGATGCTTATATCAGCATAAGATAATATACGAAATGCTGGTTAAAAGCTTGTCTCTCATTTCCACCCACAAGTAAACAAGGTATAAGTAAAGGACTACTATTCTAGTAAATATGAAAAGTCAAAGAAAGTCGAGGGTGGAAACTGTAACATCCCATAATTTTTCGATCTTTACTAATAAATGTTAAAGGGAAAAATAATAATTTTACATAAACAGTAAAATAATAAATCTTAAAAAATCTAGTATTATGCCACATTACCTATTTGGTTGCATACAGAATACCTTTATGGTGAGAAAACATGTGTAATTTGTTGAATTTGGTTAAACCGGCTAGAAATTAGAATAAGTTAAATCTAGTGGCATTTTCATAATATACCGATTTCAAAATTTTAGCTAAACAATGGGTCATTTTAGCCTTTAAATAGAAACCGGAATCCCATTACCTAATCATACTCCAGCTTAAACATTCTATCACTAATCCCTATCTTCTCCATCATCAAATTTGTTAATAAAATCAGACTAATACCACATCAAAGAAAAAAGGAATAATTGGACATTACAAAACAAGGAATTACAAAGAAAATCAAGCCACATCGAGATGGTTACACATAAGGCTAACAAAGAAGAAGGCGTATTCTAATCAAATTGAGAAGAAGGCAAGGCTAATCAGTGAGTGTGACTCTTCATATCTGCATATATGTTGATAAGTTATAGTAAATCACCTCTTATATTCGTAAATCAAATGTATATGACGAAGTTGAATTAAATTTATACATATACACCTAATTTAAATTTGACATGTCATAGCTAACTGGTTAAAAATCAAATTTTTATTGATTGGTATTAGCAAAATTTAATCTCCTTTTAATCTAAAAAGTGTAAAATATACAAGTATTCCAAAATAGATGCATTATATATCAAAATCGAATTTCTCGATAACACAAATCCAATGGTGTGTTTGTTCGTCAATTCGATGTACGAGTTTGATCAAAAAATGCATTGAAGTTTAAAAAATGTAGATTGTTCATTTTGATCCATTGGTGAAACGACGACGGTACGACGATCAAAAAGTAAAAACGTGTAGAATAGGACGTCCAGGTCCTTATGGTGGTGTCCAATTGGGTTAGATTGTCATGAGATATCCAAAATTCACTATGGAATGGTGGCCAACTGTGGTGTCAATGGTGACATTTTAGTCAATCAAAGTAGGGTTATTGGGTAACGTATGATAAGAGAGTTCATTAGTATAGTCAGATTTGGTGATGGAAGCCACCGACAACAACGGCAAGGCGTTTTTTAGGCGTCCGGAGAGTTTGCTGAAGAATTGGGTAAAAATGATTAATGTAAAGGAAGAAGATAACTAATATATATATATATAAACAATATAAATTTATTAAACATTTACTATATTGCCATTGGCTTTAGAATTATTATAATTCTCGCATACGACCTCATTTTCATGCATGGTTCATTGCTTCAAGATCGTGGTGACATGAAGAACGTTTTGGTATATTATTTTCTATGGTTTGAGATAGTCTTGAAAATTTTCTTAGTTGGGCAAGTTCGTCGTACACGGTTCATATTTGGCTATGTGAAAGTATAAGGTGTTGAGTCCTCAATATTTGGTAATTCGAGAGTCGAGTCCTCAATATACGATAATTCGTGGAGCCGAGTCTTGAATATATGATAGTCTATGGAGTTGAATTCTCAATATATGATAGTTCATGGAGATGAGTCCTCAACGCGCGATAGTCCGAGGAGCTGAGTCCCAACACATGATAGTGTGGGGAGTTGAGTCCTCAATATATCATTGTCTGAGGTGCTGAGTGTTAAATATTTGATTTGGGGACATAACACAATTCGTGTAGCTGATCCCTTAGCGTATAATTTGATGAGGGAAATTTGAAATTTTGGTTAGTCATAGGTATGTGGTTAGGCATGAGCTAGGTTTAGTGAAACCTTAATATTAGATATCACAACATTATTATATTGGATTATCTAACTTGTTTGATGCAAGAGGCATAGGTTAAGGTATGGTTTTCGAGCATAAGTGTTGAGAGAGAACATGTATATAATATTTTTTATTATATTACCTATCTACATTACAGTATTTAGAAATATATACAATTAATTGTTTATATTTCTAAATACTGTAATGTAAATAGGTAATATAATAAAAAATATTATATACATGTTCTCTCTTGCTAGATTATTAATATTATACACTTATATGATGTGGTTCACTCGCCAGACATATGTCTGAGCTCCATTATTCCTGTCTCCTTTTTTAATCTGATAGTTAGCTAGGGAGGATCAACAGTGACTTCAAAGACTTAGCGGTATGATAAAGATGTGCATCTACTTATTAGCTACCTACTATTTATATGATATTTTTCCAAAATATTCAGATATTTTTTATTGTCAACATCTAGAGTCTATCAATTATAGTTTATTGCATTTATCTAGGATTATAATATTTTAATATCAATATTATATTTGGTTTCTTCCGATCCGAGTTTCAAAGGTGTAGAATATTGTAGATAGCTCTGTGATCTATTTTATAATCATTTATATACGATCCATTATTTGCAGGGTGCACGATGCCAATTCCACTTTTAGACATGTGTCGAGACATCGTAAATAGCAGGATGTTTCATTGATATCAGAGCTCAAGTTAGATGATTCCTACTATACAGTGGTGTAGTGAGACAGCGTACTTGTATATGTGTGTATGTAGCACAAAATGCGCCACGTTTATTTCAGTCTAGTTTTCTCTCGTTTAAGGAATAGTTGCCAATAATATTTTTTACAGATAGCAGTGAAAAGTAACTAGACAAAAGAGGGAATTGAGTATGTGTTGCCAGAGGTTCCTAGCACGAACATACCCATATGGTTTTGTACAAGCCATTGGCCAAGCCTATGTTAACCTCGCTACACTTGTATCCTATACACCTACAGTGGTTACCAATCACCCATGCTCTACTATTTTTTCGAAGTTGTGAAAAAATTTATGAGCATGGGTGGAAAGCTTTTCATAGGAACTGAGTGCTTTGTGGATATAAGGGCATGGCTTTGAACATGTGAGCTTATATTTGGATTTTTGGGTCTTGAGGACGCTAAGAGGTGATAGCTTGAAACATTGCACATATAGGGAGAGGCCTTGAACTGGTGGGAGATGGTAGGTGCCCAGACAAATGAGGAGGACATCACTTGGTTAAATTTCAATCAAAGGTTCGATGCCAAGTTTATCTCAATGGCAGAGAAGGGAGTTCAGATCGAGAAGTTCATTCATCTACGATAGGGTAGAATGACTGTGAAGTAGTATGTGAATCGGTTCAACGAGCTTGCAGTATATGGGATGGAGCTAATCAATACACCAACGTAGAAGGCCAAGAGGTTTGCGTATGGCCTTAACCAACCATTGATGGACCTAACACTTAGTCATGTTCTGATGGGGTCCACTTATGAAGATAGTAGAAATGGCTTTGCATAATAGTGTCACAGAGGAAGATACCAAGTAAGAGCCTAGGAAAGAAGGGCGTAAGCACATTTTGAGGTAAGCCTAAGAACGGAGGAGAAACAGATTGGCATGGCAAAGGGAAGAAAAGGCACATCATTTGCAACTGTAGTCGAAGGAGAGGTCACATTGCTAAGGAATGCAAAATAGATTTGCTTAAGATACAGTGCAACAATTGCAGCCAGGATGGACAAACGAAGAATGTGTGCCATGCTATGGGAAAAGGGGGACCAGAGTGCAACATATAGTCAGATTGTGAAGACATATGCAGTAAAAGCAGTTCCTAGCGCGCACCAGCTAGAGGAAACGAAAATTGAAATGCATCTTCTACATTCACTATGGAATGTGTGTTACTTATCTCTGATCATCCTATTCATACTTTATTTAACACTAGAGCATCATATTATTTTATTTCCAAAAGTATGACCGTTAGATTAGAATTAGAGACTCACACTATGCTTAACCCCATGGTGGTGTTGAATCTTGTTGGGGGATCGACCCACTTATCTATGGTTTGCAAAGAATTAAAATTGTTGATTTATAGTATGGAATTTATAAGTAATGCTTTTGTGTTTGGATTTTGGGATAGGGATTGATATCGAGAATGATTGGATATCGGGCTACGGGGTAGTACTAAATTGTCATAACAAGGTGATTCATATAAGGAGTGACACGGGGCATAACCGAGATGTTTATTGCAAGCCCTGTTGGTCGATGATGTTGAGTTACTTAAATTTTTTGGATCTCCTCAAAGATGAGCTAGCATCTATCCTATCTGTGACGACCCAGATTCAGCGTCCGAAAATCGGCATCCAATACATCATCCGTATTCAAATGCCGGAGATTGAAACGTTGAGTTTGGTTCGTCGGAGATTATCACACATTAGGTGATAACAACACAACAAAAATAAAGAAGAATTTTATTGATACACCAAATGGATACAACATGAATACAATACGAATTACAACGAATGCCCAACAATATCAGAGCCAAAATAGATACAACAGCAGAAAGAAATAACAGAACTGGAAACAAGAGCAACAACAGTGGAAAGATATCTTCAACAAAGTCTTCCAAAAGAGAGAATTCAACAGACTGCATCTTCAATCCAAAAGCTCCAAACCAAGAAACGAGAACCCCCTATGATGCTGTAATATAGCAAGCTCAATACCCAAACCAAAAACTTTTAGATCCACATCAACTATCCGACTATCTCCACAATCTACTAATGATCTGCACTAGCTACAGAACCTTACTGAATAACCTGACTCTAGACTGCCCATGTGGAAAATTATGGGCACCCAAAGTTTAGAAAGGGAACAATAAACTCCAGGTCAGTCATGGGATTGGTGTGAGCAAACAAAATTATTTGTTTGAACAAAAGAAATAAATGAAAGAAATAAAAAGTAATCCGCTTTGCTTTTTGGAAAATGAAACTACTATAAGGCCTCCCGCCACACATAATGCAATCACACACTTAGGGGAGATTTCTCCTTATGATAGTCAAACATGCTTGATACGCGACAATTCTTTTGATATTATTATTAGTGCATAGTGTGGAAAACATTTCGAAAGTATAATCTTAGCCAGCATAGGTACCATTATATTATGCCTACTATAGCTACCACCTGAGGGGGTAGATTCTACAACTGAAATGGTAAAGGACTCGTATTGTTTTTTTTTTGATTTCCGACAAATGGTCAAAGCTAAGGAACTTCCTTTTCGAATGGGTATGCCTCTAGAGGGACGCCCCGAGAACCTAACCGGATCTCTGCCAACACAAGGTCGGGTTACCTCGGTAACTAGGTAACTAAATGTCATGAGTATGCCATCCCCCGGTCAGTAACCGACCTTTATCGAGGCCTCACCAAAAAATTACAACAAATCTACATAAGTAAAATATCTAGGCTCCATACCATGATACCACTTTTTATCCAGAAGGAAATGCACATACCCTAAGGGGCACGACCCCCGTAACCTTGCTGCATCCTTCCTGTTTCGACCATTTCTAGGGTGTGAGGTTCGATGGAGTCTCATCCCACGAAGCTATGCTTTTCACAAAATCCATGCTTCGATCAACCAATTATCAGCACTTAGCATGCCACATTACCAAATTAGGTATATATCACTAGTAACCATCAACAACATAACCTCTGAGCTCGTACATCTCAGAGAAGGGTGTTAAGCTAAGAGAATAAATTCTCCACCACCAAATAAGAATGTATTTGATAGAAACAAGCTTTACATCTCAAAATGTAAAGTCATAAATACATCCATACAACTCCATCCTAGGTCTGAATGGAACCGAAGGCACTTCTTCCAATTAGGGAAAAAGTCCTTGCAAATCCGGATATTCCCTAATCAGGTCCGGACTCCTCGTCACTTAGGGTAATCTCTATACCGAAGTAACTCAGTGCAGAAATAATCAACATGTCATCCTTTCGTTTTCTAAAATAACTGGTCTTCACCTCCGTCTTCAAATGCAATCCATTTCGTCGTATCATTATTAGGAATGGGTTTTATGACTTAATGTCCTCTCCCGTCTAAACGGAATAATGAGCGCTTATTTTTTTTAAACATATGGATACATTCGGATCTTGGTTAAGTCACACTTTTTAGCCCTTGTTTCCCAAAACCTTTCCTTTCGAATGGTTTAAACAAATTTCCATTTTTAATCTTTTAAACAAAAGATACACCTTTAAGATCCTCTTCAATTTGAAACAAGGTTTACCAAATCTTTAACAAAGATTCATTCATAGCTTTCAAAACTATTTACATTTAATTTACCCATAACTCGAAATCCTTTCAACAAAAACTGGAAATTCTTTCATTATATGAAAGCTATTATCATTTGAAAACAAAGGTCTTTTGTTTTGGGAAAATCCGATTAAATTTGCTCAAGTTATAGCCTTTTAAAGTATAAATCGAAAAATCAGCGAACTACCATACTCTCGGCAAGCTCTATTTTGAGTTAAATTTAAATTCCTAAAATAATTTTAATTTTCAAAACTTCCTTTTCAAAAGTTTTTCATATTTAACCCAAATCACTTCCAAACCATTTTGGATTCAAAATTCAACTTTTAAATAAAATAATATTTAAATTCAAAATACCCATGACTTAACCAATGTCTCGTGAAATTCATATTTGTGTGTGTGTTGTGTTTTGTCTAGGGGTTTTGCAAGAAACAATCAAATATCACAACCATTACAAATTCAAGTACAACAATATCAATAAGCGGTATAATCCTACAATGCTTATTTTCCATTCACAGATAAATATGTATGTTCATCACAGATAAGTAACCAACATTCATCACAGTTCAAACCAAAGCAATTCATATCACAGAACATCGCACATCAGAGATATCAAATAATTCAAGGCATTCAATATAATCCAATCATCCATAAGCAAGATTAATTAATCCCATAATTTATGATTAATTTAAATTAAACGAAAAGAATTAATTATCTAACCCTGCTTAATTAACATTAATTACAACCATTGGTTATTATATAAATTAATTAATGAAATTAATTAATCCACCTTAATAATCCATCTTAAGTAATTATCCTCAATTACTTACATTAATTAATTATCACTTCATTAACCACATTAATTAATTTTAATTTAATTAATTAACCCTTAATTAATTATCCTTAAATTAATTAATTATGCTTAATTAATCACATAAATTAGGTAAATTATATTAGTTAATTAACCCTTAATTAATTACATTAATTAATTAAATATCCTTTAATCATTAATTAATTAACCTTTAATTATTAATTAATTAACCTTTAATCATTAAATTAATTAACCTTTAATTAATTTCATTAAGTTATCACACTTTAATTACTTATATTAATTATTCAACCTTTAAATTAATTACATTAAGTAATTATCCTTGATAAATTAATCATAATCCTTTAATTAAATCAGGACCTCAATTAACTTAAGATAAACCGTTTATCTTAATTAATTATTTAATTATCATTTAAACCTTATTAAATAGACCTTTGGAATTAATTATTATTAATACATAAATTAACTTAAACCTTTACGTTATTTAACAACTATAAACATCTTTATCTTTTTAATTAACTTATTAAGCTATTAAATTTTATTTAACATACTTTAAAACTCGTTCATGCTTTTATTTAAAAACCTGGTTATTATTTTGTAAACATTACCAGTCTCTTGCATTTTATAAAACTCGTTAATATACCAAGCAAACCCGAGCCAAATTTCGAAATCCCCGAGCCATGCCCGTGTATTCCTTGCATCATCTCGACTTCGGGTCAAACCACCAGATTTCCCGAGTTAAACCTTGAGACCCATTCTTCTTCCCAAATAAATCAACAACCCAGACACAATCGCGTGTCTGTGCACGTGCACAGAGGATTGATGCTGCTCCGACCATTGTTCCGATCACTGATATGTCGACGACGATCTACGTTAGTGCTCCGACTACCCAACTCTGACGAAACCGCTAGCAAACAAAATCGAGCAAATCGACCTCTTTCTGGAACAAATTAGATCGATAAAATCACCCCTCGCCATCGCCTCCGATCATATGAGGCCTTGCCGTTCCACCCAGAGCTGTGCCACCATCCCACGCTCCTGTTTCCCCTGGTCCGATCGCCTCTAGTCCACCCACGACGACACATGAGTTCGAGAAACAACGACAACCCAGACAGCTTGCAAAACCTTAAATTGAGGTCATACCGCCAGCACGGCCACCTAAAAATCCATCAACCATTTTTCCCTTGAACCCCGACTCACGAGCCACCTCCAGGCTTGATCACGATGATCATCACCGTGTTGATCATTGAAAATCGACGATTTTAGCAATTTTGTTCAACTTGCAATATCTTAACATTCTCGATCTTTAAAATCGTGAAATGATTATCAAAAATCATCATTTTCCCGTTCGAATATGATTATGAAAACCAGTCATGAAATAAAAATGATCGAATTTTCTGATTTGCAAAGTTTTCACTGTAATATGTATATATATTTTTGAAATATTCACTGAGTATTTCCACTTGTAATTATTTTTGAAAATGAAATTACATTGTTATGATCATTTTTCTTTTTAAGATCTTAGCCTATCATTGATTGTATAAAGAGATGTGATATTTTTTAAAGTGTTCTAGAGCCTGCTAATACAACAGAGATGTATATGCATATACACAGACATTCATACTCAAACATTTGCATATTTATATATATACAAACATGTTTACATTCATGAAACTACTTCACTTCAAGTATTAATCACAGATATCGCAGATCAGATTAAAGTTTTTAGGATTGTAGTTTACTCACAGTTTTTGGAAAGAAACAGAGAGCAGGCTTAAATTCTTTGATCTGGAAACTTTTTTTTGATTTTAAAATTGGAAAACTTGTTTTTGATCTCCTTGATGTACTTTTGATCTGAAACTATGAGCTTGATCTTTACATTGGAACAACAATTTGATTTAGTTGTAGTTGAAATCTTTACTGTCTTTAAAAATTGAAACTAAAAATTGATCTTTGAATTTGTTTGATGTTAAGATGATCTTTGAACTGCTTTTAGGTTTAAATTGTGAAAAGTGTTGATCTTATTTGATTTCCTTCTCAAGTTTGTTTTTGTTTCTTTTTATGGTTTTACTTTCTTTTTGGTTTCCAGGTTATAGCTTTTGAATTTATCAAAGAAGAATGATAGATGAAGAGGAATGAGATATATATAAGTGTATTGACTTGTTTTAATTTTATTTTCAAAAATGAAGATAATACTTAAATTTGAGACTTGTTAAATTTTATGCCAAAATAGTTACACTTGTTTATTATGCATATTATTAAACTTACAAATGTTAAATTGATGATAAAATTAACTTACACTTGTTTATTTCATGTATTACAAAGCGTACACATGTCTTCTACATGTTATTAAATGTTTAAATATGATTTTATATTATTTTATCTTAGTTTTACACACACACACATATATATGTTTTTATATTTTATATTTTTCATTATTGCATTTCTTTTGTATATTAACATATGTTTTATATTCATATATATACAAACTATATTTATTTTATAAAAAAATTAAGAGAAAGTATATAATCCTTTTATTCAATTCTTATTTCAAATTATCATACTTTTAAATATATAAATTTTTATACTTACAGTTTACATTTTTTTTTTTCAGTTTTAATAAATACATTTCCTTTTATTTATATTTTTATAACTTTTAAAGAATATGATTTAAAATCTAATTACACACTAAATAAAAATTATATATATATATTAAAATATAATCCTTAAATAGCTTTTGAAAAATTATTATATTGAATTCAAAATATAACTTCCAAATCACAATATCTATACATATATGTATTAAACTTGGAAAACAAACCTTTATTAGCTTTAGAATATAAAGTTTTTAAATCCAATTTATTTTTAAGATATTTAATTTTAAATTTTAAATCAAAATCTTATTTCCAAACACATATCCTATTTATTTTGGAAAATTTCAAATTAATTCACATATTAATCCAAATTTTTTTATTACTCGCCAAATTAAATTTGGCTATAAAAAGGGAATCGTTACTTCCTATTGTACAAATGGAGATTACAAGTCTTCCTCTTCGTTGAGAAATAGAGTTTCATATTGAGTTGATTGAAGGCGAGAAACCAATTGTATTGCATATTAGGCAAATGGCACCTTATGAAAGAAAGGAGTTGGACGCCTAAGCTTATGAGCTCTCACAGAAGGGTTTTATATGACGAAGCATGTCTAAGTGGGGACCATCAGTTGTATTCGCCATTAAGACAAATGGATCTTTACAGTTGTGTGTTGACTACCATGAGCTAAATAAGTTGACAAGAAAGAATAAATATCCAATATTTCGTGTTAGTGATTTGTTTAACCAATTAGTTAGAGCGACAGGTTGGCCTCTCGACGGGCTTTCATCGGCTAAGGGTGGAAAATGAGAGCATATTGAAAAATGCCTTTTGCATGCCGAAGCGATCTTATGAATGGTTAGCCATGCCTTTCAGACTATCCAATGCTCCAGCTTATTTCGTGGATCATAGGAGTGTCTTTTTCAAAATAAATAAATTGATTTATGGTGGTGTCTGTGGATTATATCCTTGTTTATTCCAAGATGAAGGAGGAGCACAGAGCGTATTTAGAAGAGGTGCTTAATACGTTGAGAAAGCACCAATCAAAGATGAA
The DNA here is from genome assembly GCA_030765085.1 of Allium cepa. Classification (NCBI taxonomy): domain Eukaryota; kingdom Viridiplantae; phylum Streptophyta; class Magnoliopsida; order Asparagales; family Amaryllidaceae; genus Allium; species Allium cepa. The sequence continues at coordinate 105,609,127 of CM060941.1, read as the reverse complement.
AATCTTCGAGTGCCGTTTTTGGAGAATGGTGGTACGTTTTCTTGGACATGTTATGTTAGAACATGGATTAGTAGTTTACCCAAGCAAAGTTGCGGTGGTACCCAAAAATAACACTCGAAGTTAGCGGCTTTCTTGGTTTAGCGGATTTTTATTGAATTTTCATTAAGGACTTTGCGAAGTTTTCTCCACGCTTAATTCGCCTTACAAAGAAAAATCTTGTCTTCTCTTAGGATGTTAATTATGAACATGCATTCATACGTATAAAGGAGCTTTTGACAAGTGCATCCATTTTGGTTATTCCTGATGGTTCAAAGCCTCTTACCTTGTATACTAATGCTTGTGATATGGGACTAGGAGCTTTTCTTAAGCAAGAAGGAAGAGTTGTGGCATACGCTAGTAAATAGTTAAAAGTCTATAAGAGGAACCATCCAACTCACGATTTTGAGTTAGCGGCTATCGTTTTTGCATTAGAATCCCAGAGACTGTTTATACCATAATGTGGAACTAACATCCAAGAGATTATAGTAGAGAATTAAATAAAGAAAAGTAAAGAAAAACGAGGAAAAAATAGTACACACAAACTTTATAGTGGTTCGGCTAAATGATGCCTACATTCTGTTAACTTTGTTGATGATTATATTGCTATTTGCAATCCCTGTTCTTATGGATCGATAATAATCCTCAAGAATACAAGAATCGATGGAGAAATTCACGAACAACTGAAAAGGATCCTTCAAAATGATCCTCTACATCTCTATTATAGTTGAAGTTTGCTGGAAATCCCTTCACCACGTTCTAAGCCAAGTTTAGGAAGAAAGATGCTTGGATGATCATGGCCACATCATCAATTATTATGGATCAGCACCGAACCATAGCCATGGATCGGTACCGATCCCTAAGATTGCCTTATGGACCTTCTAGATGGCCTTGAGTAGATGTGACTTACTAGTAGCTTTATGTTTTCCAACTTGATTTCTTTTCTAGCTGCTTCTTTCTAGGCCATTTAGTTGGATCGATGGTGGAATGGAGTACTTGAATTCATGTGCTCGAGGCGCATAATGATGAACTACATGCGAACAATGTTTTGAAGCTTGAAATGGGTAGCTAACACATTGGTTTTGGAGTTAGGGGGACATAAAGTGATATAGGTGGAATTATATGGTTTGGTATCGATCAACATGATGGATCGATTCTGACCCATCCTTAGGTGGCTAAGTGATGTTGCACTCCTCTGTGAAGTTGGTGGCTATACGTTAGCTTGTTATTTTATCCGTACTTAGATTATGAGCTTCTTTGATATATCTTTGGACTCTCCGCCTAGATAAATTTCAACTTCGACTAATCAGGTTCGTCCAAACGCTGCATGGTCAAAATGCTATATAACACTTGCCCCCCCAAAGCTAAGTAGTTAATATCGGTATCGGATAGGTATTAGTCAAGTACTCATACGAGATATCTCAAAATAACGTGATAATATCGGTGAAATACCGGACATGTGAAGAACATGTTATAAACGATATGTTACTATCTTGTAATGTTACATTATGGTAAGTTTTCAAATATTTGGATAGGTAATGCTAAATTACTATCAAAGACTAACTGCGTATAGTTTCGGATTACAATCGTTTACTTAGATAATCTATTAAATATAAATCATAATATAGATACATAAAAACCATGAGATTACTGAATATAAATCGCAATATTAACTAATAGGTTTGACTTGGCAGTTGCCGGCTCAAACTGCGAGATCATAAGTTATGAATTCAATCCTAAAGATCAACACTTGTTGGCATTTATGAACCATGCTCTAAAAAAACTAAGTAATTTGCATATTGCACATCTTTATTATTTTCTTCATATTTATGCTATGTGCATTGTTTCTTCAATCACCTAATCATCTTTATTACTTTCCCAAAATTTTCATATTATAATTTTTTTGTTTTCATTTTTACTTAATTTATCGAGCAAGCAATGTTGATTTGATACCAATTACTACTTTAGCTCGTTCCTTATCGATATTCAAATAAATAATATTACCGCTCTTTAACTTTTAGTTCTTGGTGCATTATAATAACTAAATAAAAGTTATTTTCATAAGCTAACTTATAAGTTAAAAATTGTGAACAAAAAACCACTAAAAAGAGAAGTATCACTTTCATGATCTTGTCTTTTATGTTAAACTCTTCATGGAAAATAAAACATACAAAAAATTGGAATAGTAGAGTTTTCTTTATTGAAAGACTAATGAAGAAGACTATAACTCTATGGTTAAAGCTAAAAAATTAGTGCATTGGAATTTATAAAATGTTTTAGATATTTTTACTCACCATATACAAAAAATATATATTAAGAATGCAAAGATAATAATTTGTAAATATATTTTCTCCAACATATACTATAACGACCTGGAATTTTGGATGCTTCGTATTTAGATATCTGAACTATTTAAATGTTTGAATCTTGGATTAAATGTTATTAAAATGATTTAAAAAGCTTTTTAACACCCTTTTAAATCATATGTAATGATGGTAAAATTGTTTTGGAAAAATGTTTACAAAAGTAAATATGTTGAAAAAATATTGATAATACGACCGAAAATCGTTTTATCGATAAATGGCTTTTTAACCATCAAAATTTGTTCAGCCTTTTTTTACTTACACTTACTTTCTTTAATAAAATGAAATAAAAACTTCTTGTCATTTACGGAAATAAATTTTTTTGGATGATGTCATGGGTGATGTCATCAAAGATATTATGAAAAGAGCTTAAATGGAAAGTCTTAAGTCTTAAGCAATGAAAAAGTAGAAGCGATGGAAGGTTATCCTTACATATAATGAAAAAGGGTGAGAACAAGTTTATGCTACACCATTTGAAGCCATAAGGAGGAGCAGAACCATGTTAAATACTCACTAATTCACAAAGCTTGAAATGAAGTATGAGAATTACAAATGGTGGAAGTGCATAAGCACTAATCCACTAATTATTCTCTAACTTTTTCACGTCTTCATCAAATCATCCTCAATCAATTTTAAAAAAATTCTATAGGACAAAAATATCATGGGATGCATGATTAGGAAGTAAAAAGTGGGAGAAGGTGAGAGGAAGAGGGGATTCCAAGGAGGGGTCGTGAGCATGGAAGAGGAGGGGAGATGGTTCTCTAGTTTGAAAGTGCTAAGGTTGGATCAGTAGGCTTTTGGTAACGGTGGGAAGTGGTTTGTTATTCTAGTGGCTTTGTGCTTGGGTTTGACATGGATCTAAGTGAGTTATCTCGCTATCTTATAAGTATATATTGTGTACATGTATGTTGTGTTTGATTATAAATTAGTTAAAGTGACATTAACTAAGTAAAGTTATAAACTTTGAACCCCGCTTGCTTTTGAAAACAAATGATAACTTTATATTATATAGTACCACTTATATTACCCTCTTAAATATGTGGCATGGCCTTGAAATGATGTTTAAATGGTTGTTTAACTTGTGTATTAAACCGAAGTAAGTCTGAAAGTGTTTGAAGCGAGAATAGTCGTTATAAGTACAATTCTGAATCCCTTGTTTTTAGGAAATTTTATACGTAAATGGGTAGATATTCTTAGGGGTTTTTTTCCATCTATTTTAAGTAACCTAATTGTATTATTTACTGTAAAAGTTTCAAGTCTTAAATCATTTGTTAAAGTTGTTAAAGCTAATCGTAAAGATCGTGCTTTTCAATGTTGTTTTTAACAAGGACTTTTAACAGTATTTATAAATGCTGTAGTAAGTCCCTTATGGTTTTAAGTATTTGAAAATGATATTTAAATTTGATATTTTTCTCTAATCTTTTAGAGATGTTTTCAAATACATTTTGAAGTATCTTAAAGTTGGTTTGAAGTTTAAATATATTTTTAATACTTATATATGTATTTTCAAAGTAAAGAGGTTTTATAACATAAACATGACTTCTTGGAAAAAGGTAATGGACTAGGCTTAACGCTAAAAGCCGACAACGTAGACTTCTTTATTTCTGAGAGTTAGGAGTGATGTCGAGTAGAGACGGAGCAATAGAGCTCCAACCTACTAGGCTTCCCTCTTGAACAAGGAATGGTTAACTTGGAGTGTCGAAAACATGTTAATCTTATTGTTTACATACTTGTTAAAAGGTAATTAACTTTGGTTAACGCTAAAAGCCGACGAAGTAGGCTTATCTATTTCTAGGAGTTAAGATTAATGTAGAGTAGGGACGGAGCAATATAGCTCTAATCTGCTGGGCTTTCCTCTTAAATGAGAAACATTTATGTTGGGAATGTCGAAAAAGAGTTAATCATGTTGTTTGTTACTTGTTATGGAAATCATTAATACCACACTTAACACTAAAAGCTGACGAGTATGCTTGTCCATTTGTGAGATTCAAGAATGAAGTGTCTAGGAAAGGCTTTGATGCAACTAGTGCTCTAACTTACCTGGTTTCACTGTTGGACAAGAAATAATTAAGTTGAAATGCAGAAAATGAGTTAGGTATACGAATATTGATTTGTATAAGAAACTGTTTTAACTGGATAATTTATTAGTCGACTATCGAACTAAACCAGATATTTTCTTAGATCTTTAATGGAATGTTTTTTATAATAAGTAGAAGTATGAAATGGTTTTGGGTTTGTTATGACAATGTGTTAATACATTCGTCTTTAACCCTCTTTGATTACATTTATGAATGTAAATAGATCTTTAAAAGAATGTTTCAAAGATAAGCATAAGTGAAATGGTTTTGGGTTTGTAGTGAAATTTTTTAAGTAACATTAGTCTTAAACTTTTTTGAATGGATTTGTTAAAGTACTTAGATCCATAAAATTGATAATTTGAAGGAAACTATAAGTATGTAATCTTTTGAAAAAGGATAGAAAACGAAAAGGTTTAAAGTAAGAAATCTTATTAATGAATTATAAATATACTTTTACTATTGGAGATAAGTATATGAATACTTTTTGAAGTATAGAAAAAGTAAAGATTTAAAGTAAGAGATATTGTTAATGATTTGTGAATATACTTATACCATTTGTGATAAGTATATGACTCTTTGAAGTATTGAAAAGAGTACAAATGAAAAATAGAAATTCATAAATGAAATATTATTAGGCAAAAAGAAGTTTTACTAATAAAAGTTGTTTTAGCTAATAAAAGATCAATTAAACAAAAAGGAAATTAAAAGTCGCTTGTGTAACTCAATCGTGCTTTGTGTGACTTGATCATGCCTTTTATTGTTAGTCGTTTACGGAAAACATTTAGTAGTATTCTTAGCACTTAAAGTCGATGAAGTAGGCTCGTCTATCTATGGAAATTAAGCCTGATGTTCGTGTAGGGATATGAGCAAAAGAGCTCTAACCTACCGGCTTCACTCTTGATCAAGGGATGGTGGGAGGTGAAAATATCAAAAATGTGATAAATATATAAGACTTAGTTTCCATATGCAATCGTTCTCGTTATGATTGATTCATAAAATTCATCGATCCAGTCTTAAAGAGACCGGGATCAGTAAGGTTTTACTTATCGAAAACCACTTCAGGGACGAGATACGCATTCTATCTCTTGGAAGTACATATGTTCAAGATGCTGGTATCCATACGTGGTTTCGAGATCAATTTAAGAAATGAGAATCCATTTGGGGGTTGGTGTTATATTTGAGTGACGAAGACTTGTGTGAAAGATGTCGAACATTACCTCGACATCGGAAATTGCTAAAATAGAGTAGGCCTCATAGCCTGTTGTTTAGCTAACCCAAGACAGAATATATTAACTCCATATCTAGAGATACTTATCGATTTTTGGTCAGTAGGAGTAGATGATATGCGGGATCACATGTTCTGGCGTGGACAAGCTATGCTTACTTAAAGATATATTTTATCTGGAGATATACGTCGCTCGGAGGTACATTCCGACCTTTGTGAATCATATTGGATCTGGCTCCACTGGAGAGATCTTTATGGAAAATCAATTATGTGAATGTTTGTTATCAATTTTTTTGTACCTTTTAATATGCTGTTGAATGTAACTAATGTAACCATTCTAGCTATGTTATAATATTTGTGTTCTACACCCTAGACATTATGTATTATATCATCTTATGTACTTATTAGATAGTAGTTCTTTTAAGGGGATAACCGTTTTTGGCATTCCATGTGGTCTCAAAAGTACTGGTATATGTTGATCACATGTTTCTTGAATTTCTCATTCCAGATTTATATCTGACATGTGGCTTTTGTTTTCAATAAATCTCTCATGTGCTCTTTCGAATCGTCCAAGAAAGGCAAGTTTTCGTTGGTTTTCTTTGGAGCTCAAGAAGATGAGCTGGATGTTTCACCTATTGTAGTATTCTTATTTCCGTTGCATTACTATTATATATACTAGCATTTATGAGAATAGGTTATTATAACCGTCTAGGCTGATGATAGACATAGGTTTAGTAAATCCAAAAATTCTATATCGGAGTAACCTTTTGTATTTTTCCTTTGATATTATATATTACCATTCTTTAGTGAGATTCTAATACTGTATTCCTTCTTCCTTGTTCCTTTTATTTTTATTTCAACACTTAAGTGCTCGGCAAATGAATACCATGGATGTATTAGTGTCGACATTCGAGTGTCGAAAGGGCGAGTCAACACACATACTATAATAAATGATATTTTTAAACATTGGAGTATTCTATACTAAATATTGGAGTGATATATCGAAAAATATCGGGCGACATATCAACAACGATATTTTAAGTGATATTTTGAAATATAACGGCTTAGGAACGATATGAGTTATATCAGCAATATATTAACGATATTATCTGATATTTACTACATAGCCCCATGGTACATCTTATTTTCAACAAGATGTGCTATGAATCGAGGCAGTTCATGATTGTTGCATCTGATTATAATCTATACTATGAATCATTGTCTTTCTTTCTTTGGATTATTTTGGTGAAGTATGGCATCTTTGGTTTTCCATTGCAATGCTTTGCTTGGTTTATGTTTGTTAATGTTTGGCGTTATAAAAACTAATGTGTGCTTTTTTAGTTCATCATTACAAATTCAATAGCTATAAGAAAATTAGTTTTTTGGATTCCACAGGTTTGAATTTATTGGCTTACTGTTTCGATTATCAAGCATTAAGCATGCATGGCGCACACACTTATTTCTGTTTGCATCCATAACATTCATATTTATATGCATATGTCATTTTTAATTCATTTTCTTTTCTCCTTTGTTAATGGTTCGGTACCGAACCCTGGCCAGGGTCGGTACCAGTCAAACACTTCGAGATACTGGGCTATTTTATAGCCTATAATGTTAGGTTTAGAATATAAGGCCCGATCCATTGCCTTGAACCCATTTATTTTTTCTATCATCGATATCTCGAGCTCAAGCCACCATCAAAATTCCTTGCCCTCAAATCAAAACAACTAGTGCCAACACCATCATCTGAACGTTGTTGTCATCCCTTCTACCATGACCATTAATGCCACTAAACCAAATGTCATCACCTTTAAATCCCCTTGTAAATTCTCAGATAGGATTCAATTTTGGTCTTGTTAGGTAGGCAGCGGTACTGGTGATCGATATGGGAAGGAACTCACGTTGTTGGCCAACTTTGTCTGGGTTTGGCCCCGCTTTCGTTTTGAACGTCGTGTTAATAATACTTTGGTTTTCCTTTTGGAATCCATGTTGACTTGTTTGAGTTATGAGAAATGCACTTGGAAATCTTGTTTCAACACTTGCAATTTATCCATCATCATTTGGCTTAGTCATTAAACCATCTTGTTTGTTTTCGACGAGGTTCTGTCTGACCAGTGACCACAATCGTGTTTGCCTTATTTTCATAAGCGTGAAGTAACAGTTAAGAGCACTTGTTTTTGAGCAGCATTGCTCGTTCATGTTCAACTGTGAGATTCAATTGATTTTTGACCACTTGGAATGGTGTCCCAAACATCCTTCTTCGAGATGTTTGAATCAGATCATACCTAACTCTGGGCATTGATCATTGCTATTCACTTGAGACGGGGAACTAGGCATCCCTTTCTAAGATGTTTATTTCTTCAATCGTTCCTAGCTCCAAGCGTCGATCAAAGTTTGAGTAAGGACTCGCTAGACTCCAAGCATCGATCTTTCATTTTGGCATTCTCTAGGAAAGATTTCTATGCTCCACCAATCTCTGAGAATGAGCTACTAGGGTGAACTATCTCGTTCTTCCCTTGAATGTTTATACTCCTACCCAGGGTCATGAGTTGAAGGAGTTAGTAGGCATCTATCTCTAGAAGCCAGGAATAGTCTTACTTCAAAGGTCCGATCATGGATCGTAGAGGGTTATTTGGCACCTATCTATGGGTACCCATACACCTGCATTATACATATGCAGGTTCATTCAAATTCGCCAGAATCCATAATTTATAGCTAACGAGAATAGAGTGAAAGATTCAGGAAGTCATTTTTAGCCGATTGAAATCTAAGAGTAGCTCTAGGCAAGAAACTACTATGTTGTCGTGTTTAGAAGTTCAACCAACGATGATTGAAAGAATTGCTTCTAAACACGGATAACATCCAGAAGGTTAAAGAATGGAACAGAGAGCAATGACCTGAAAGATTTCAATCTTGGCCAGAATGGTGGTTGAGGAAGAACGGTTGACTATGTGTTCCGAGTGTGGGAAACATTAGGAAGGAAGTTATGAGACTTTAGGTACCAAGCTCAATATGTGTACCACTTACCATCCACGGACAGATGGGAAAACAGGGAGAGTTATCAAAGTCTTCGTAACTTCTGCTAATGTTGTATCCACCTTCCCTAATGTTTTCAAAAGGATTGACTTGGCCGCTTTTACTAATAGTTTTAGAGGCAGTGGTTTCAAAAGGATAGCTTTCGAACGTGTCCCCTTTTATACTTTGTAGTTTGTTTTATTTTCAAACTGTGGTTTCGAAAGAAATACTTTTAATTGGTGTCGAACTACGCTTCCACAATTTTTTACACAAACCCAATGCTTTAGAAAAATATGTTTTAGGTGTTTCGACGGGAATGTTTCCAAGTGTTTCGAAAGATATGTTTAATTGTTTTGGAAAGAGGTTGTATAAGATTTTAAGTAGTGATTTTGAAAGGTCTATTTCCAATGCATTCATAAGGAAGATTTAGGCTTTTCAGCCTAGTGTTTTCAAAGTTAATATATTTAACTTGTTTCGAAGAGATGGATAACCTAATGATTTAGGCTTTTTCATCAACATTGGTTTATATAGCATATATCATGGCATAGATATTTTCAATAAAACAAAGAATATATTTTCCTTGTTTAAGTATGATTTAAAAGGATTAAATAAATTTGAAAGAAATTTTTCAAGGAAAATTGAATAGGGTGGTTAGTCCTAAGTATATGACTCAAATATTAGAACACCATATGGGGCTGGCCTTATACTTTAGCTAGTATCCCCTAGCTAGTATAAGATCAAAATTTTAGTGTGTAGGGCTTTATTACAGGTAAGCCTAAAATAATGTTACATATAGAAAGGAATACATAGAGTAGAGATAGGTTATTAGTGAGCCCACGTAACCATTAGGATCGGTTAACCCTAGGAGAAGTAAATTAAGGACAGACCATTTAGTATTGCGTCTAACAGAAGTTAGAATATTTATTATGTCCCGTAGGCTCGATTCGGATAGTGGTTAATAGTCAGCTATATAAAACTATAGTGTTTGGATGGATAGTTCATTGACTACCTAATTTATATGCATATATGTTATTGCTATTGTTGTTATAATCAGTCTGATTGCAGGATTTTGATTTGTAAAAGATATGATTTTAAAAGGATATTAGTGAGGGGAAACTCATTCCGCTAAGTGGCGTGGTCTCACTTAATATCAATAAACCGAGATGTAACGAATTATTCACACCAGGCTTTATGTCTGGCTCAAAGTTCTTGTTTTCCGCTTTAACTCTAGGGTGGTCAAAATTAAATTTGAGTAGACTAAGATTTAAGGACTTTTTAGGTTTAATAGATTGGACAAATAAGCTTTCGAAGATGTGAAGGAGGCAAAGCTAGCTATGTAGGAGTTATTTAGTATTATTTCCACTGTGACGTATTTATGACTGATATGTCTATCTATCTTGTACTTCGAGGGCATCTTTATATATCACTTTTGGCGTAGTTTGTAATAAATCAAAACTTAGGAATGGTTTTGGGATTACTAATTGAATATGAAATATTGATTTGAAATGTAACTAGAAAAGCTATTTCGAAATCTGTGTTGATTTTATTTCATATTCATGTGCTTCTACTATTATGGATACCATTAACATTACCGTATTTTGTCACCGGAAGTTAATAATATGGATGACTGCAGCATGTGTAGCGGTTAGCTTCGGGCCTCAAAATAGGGGACGTTACAACTTGCTACCACAACATTGGTTTATGAAAACAAATGAAATTTTAAACTTAAAATGATTTTTGAACACATAATCCTAAGGAATCATGGAAAAGATTGAGGTTTGGGATAACGTTATAGTAACTTACTTGTATTTGTTATATATAAGTATACGCTTTATCTATATTCTCCCATCTCGCTTATACTATTCTTTAGTATCTTACAAATACTCGAATGCATATTTTAACGAAGTAAGATACAGATGCTAGCAATAGAGGAGTAAACCTTGGTGGAGAAAGCACCACAACTAGTGGAAATGCTAGACCAAATACTCGAAGGAATCTAGGTTGGGCACAAGCTACTAATGTGGGTGCTGGATCACCACAAATTGATATGGGAGCTATGTATCATTTCTTTGTCAACATGATGCAAGATGGAACTATAGTGGGATTAGTTGGAGGAAATGTTGGAGAAGGAAATCAAGAATCTTTGGTGGTCAAAAACTACGCAGTATTAAGTAGAGACTATGATAGTCTTGGAGGGAAGATGTTTATCGGGACCGAGGATGCAATTGATGTGAATTGGTTACTTCATTGCGATAGGATTTTTACTAATTTAGGACTTAACGATGAGCAGAAAAGGAGATTGGCATCCAGATAGTTACAAGGAGCAACACTGTACTGGTGGAATAGTGTTACTATAGGAGTAATAAAAGAGGCTATGACTTGGGCGGAATTCAAAAGGAGGTTTGAGGAAAGGTTCATGTTGGAGATCGCCAAGTCAACCCCGCTTAGGAAATTTGCTGAGTTGGTGCATGAAGACATCACAGTGCTTGATTAAGCTACCAGATTGGAGGAATTATCGAGATACAGATATGCTATGTTGATACAGTTATTAAAAGGAATGAGAAATCTATCCGTGGACTAACACCAAAGCTTGAAAGGGCAACCTTGCCACACATCAGAGATCCATTTGATGTGGTGGTGGAAATGGCTTTGAGAATGAGAAGATGTTTGCTTTCTATTATAGTAACAAAGCAGTGGAAACTCAAGATGGACTGAACGTGAAGAGAAATTTTTTCCACAAGAAGGGAGCTCAGAAGGGTGGAGCTGCCAAGAAAGGAAAGTCTAAAGCGGTATGATATAAGTGCGATAAGAAGGGGCACTTCACGAATAATTGCAGATCTTGTAAAAAAAAAGAAGCCACTAGGAAGAAGAATATTAAGTGCTTCAACTTTATTCAGGTTGGACATTATAAGAACTAGTGCAAGGAACCAGACAAGGATAGAAAGGGCAAAGTGTTTGCATTGGAAGCAGCTACCTCAAAACCAATAGCAGAGGAGAAAGGAAAAGCTATGTTGGGAGGTATGATTTTGATTCATGGTTCCTTAGTTAGAGTTCTATTTAATACTGATGCATTGCGTTCTTTTACATCTTATTATTTGGTAGATAAGCTTAACATATAACTCTCATACCTAGTTACATCCTTAAATGATGTTAATTCGATAGGAGGGTATGTGACTTGTGACAAGAGATGTGACCACTTAGAGCTTGAATTGCTAGGCCGTATATTTGCTTGCAATTTTCATATGTTTGATTTTGTAGGTTTTAGAAATATTTTGGCTATTTATTGGTTAAGTAAGTATGGTGCTAGGATATATTTCCATGACAGGAAAATAACTGAGACACCCTAGTTGTAGAAGTTGTATTACATATATTGTAGAAAACCAAAATTTAGATTATTGCACGTTATTTGGCGTTATGGACGAAGGAGATGAGTTGAATCGAGTTTTCATTGTTAGAGAATTTGTAGATGTCTTTGAGCCCATGATAGGACTACCGCCGAAACGAGCCATTCAGTTCCAGATAGATTTAGTACTAGGAGCTGAATCTGTGAGTAGACCACCAAGTAGAATGACATCTATCGAAATGAAGGAGCTAAAAGTGCAGTTGGTAGATTTAGAAGGTAAGAATTTTATCAGACCAAAAAGTTCGCCTTGAAGAGCAGCCGCAGTGTTTGCAAGGAAGCCAGAAGGATCATCAAGGTTGTGTATGGATTATCGTAAGCTGAATGAGAAGAGGAAAGAACCGATATCTGTTACCTAGCATTGATGATTTGTCTGACCAATTGAGTGGTGCCAAAGTATTTTCTCAGTTGGATTTGGCAACATGATTGCATCAACTTAGAGTAGCATATGATAGTATTCTTTGACGGCAATTAAGATAAGATATGGATCATACGAATGGTTAGTGATGCCGTTCGGACTAAACAATGCACCGACATTCTTTATGGACTTGGTGAAAAGAATCTTCCGAGAGCATCTGGACAAGTTTTTATTAGTATTCATAGATGACATATTGTTATATTTCAAGGATGAACGAGATCATGAAGTTCATCTTAGGATAGTGCTTGAGATACTGAGGTAGCATCAATTAAAGGCAAAAATTTTAAAGTGTCACTTTTGGAAGAAGGAAGTGAAGTTTTTTGGTCATGTAGTCTCTGAGAAAGGGTAATTGGTATATCCGACTAAGATCGAGGCAGTGAATAGTTGGAAGAGACCTAAGACAGTGACTGAGATAAATATTTTCTTGGATTAGCAGGATATTTTCGAAGATTAATTAAGGATTTCTCGCGGATAGCCACACCGTTGTCTAAGCTAACTCAAAAGGATGTAAAGTTTGTTTGGATTGAAAAGTGCGAGGTGGCATTCTAGAAAATGAAACATTTGTTGACTAATGCACCTATGTTAGTTGTTCTAAAGGGAAATCGAGACTTAACTTTTTAAACTTATGCATGTGGAATAGGATTAGGAGCTATGTTAATGCAAAGGGGTAAAGTGATTGCCTATGCTTTTCGACGGCTCAAACCGCATGAAGTTAGATATGAAACTCATGATTTGGAATTGGCTACAGTAATTTTGACATTTAAGATTTGGATACATTACCATTTGGAAGAATGATTCAAGTTGTTTATGGATTATAAGTCAATAAGATATTTATTCACTCGTTAAGGAACTGAATATGAGACAGTAGAGATGGTTAGAGTTCATAGCTGCATACGACTTTGGTATTTAGCACATATTGGGAAAAGGAAATATGGTTGTAGATACACTTAGCAGGAAACATCAGAATGCAGTTTTGGCTATGATAGCTGAGTGGAAAGATTTAGAGGCATTGACTACAAGTGAAGCTCAGTTGAGATATATGAGTAGTTCTAGTCAAGAAACTACTATGTTGTCCTGTTTAGAAGTTCGACCAATGATGATTGAAAGGATTGCTTCTAAACAAGGAGAAGATCCATTATGTCAAGCGGATCATAAAGTTAAGGAATGTAATAGAGAGCGATGACTTGAAAGATTTCAGTCATGACCAGAATGAGTGGTTGAGGAAGAGAGGATGACTATGTGTTACGAGTGTGAGAAACATTAGGAAGGAAGTTATGAGTCTTTAGGTACCAAGCTCAGTATGAGTACCACTTACCGTCCATAGACAGATTGGCTAACGGGGAGAGCTAACAAATCTTAGAGAATTTATTAAGAGCTTGTATGCTAGATCTCGGAGGATCATTGGAAGACCATTTACACTTAGTTGAGTTTTTATATAACAACTATCAGACTAGTATAGGGATGGCACCATTTAAAGCTTTTTATGGAAGGCTAAGAAAATATCCCGTTTGTTGGTTAGAGACTGGGGATAAATTATTTCTTAGTTTCATTTTGTTAAAGAAGCTACAGAAAAGATTGAGTTAATTCAGACCAAAATGAAGGAGGCTCGATCGAGGCAGATGGGTTACGTAGATAAGAGGCGGAAAGACTTAGAGTTCTCAGTTGGAGATCATGTTTTTGTAGAAGTGTCACGATGAAAGGTGTGATCAGATTTGAAAAATCAAGAAAATTGGCATCAGGAGTCGTTGGACCATTTCCTATTATTGAAAGGATCGGGAAACTCATGTACAAAGTAGAGTTACCGAATAGTTTGACGGTAGTCCATAATGTTTTCCATATTTCTCAACTAAAGAAGAGTATTCGAGATCTAGAGACTACTATTACACCGGCTGTGTTAGAAGATCTAGTAGTGGAACCATATATAACTATAGTTAGAAAACCACTACGTATAGTTGCCAGAGATGAGAAGAGACTAAGGAACATGACAGTCGGATTAGTCAAAGTCCAATAGAGTGACGACGAGGGAGACTGTACTCGGAAAATGGACAGCGGGATTGGGGATACTTATATCGAATGTTTTACCTTTATGATTGTTTAATGGTTGTACCATATCGTAATTTCGAGGATGAAATTCTTTAAGGAGGGGAGTCTGTAGTGACCCTAATTTTAACTAACATTATTTAGAACATTTAATTGGGTAAATTAAATAAAATAATGTAGAAAGTTAACGGATTGATATTTATAAGTTAAGGAGGAGCCGTGCCTTAACGAACGTGTTAACAAAATGTAGACTAAACATAATTAAGAAAGAGGAATATGATGAGGGTAAAATGAAAATAGCCTTTACTCCTCTATCCCAAACCTTTCATTCTCTCAAGTTCCTCATTCATTCTACATTTGTAAACTAAATAAAACAATACTAAGCTCAGGTCGGCCACCATTAAGAATATTTAAAGATAAGATAAGCTAGGATTCAAGTAGAAAGCTTGAAGAAATCAATATAAAGGCAAATCTCAACCTTCTTAACACAAAGCCAAGGTGAATTATTATTTTACATCTCTATTTTCGATGAATGATTTTAGTTTAAAGGTAAACCCGTTTTCTTTTGCATGATATACCATGTTTCGTTTTAATAATAGTTATATGCTATGTTGATGATTTATGGTTTAAATATGATTTATTGTGTTATGTTTGAATTATAAAACCATTCGTATGACATTTGATTGACCTGAGATTTTAATATGAGGCGAAAATAATTATTTTAGAAGTGGGTTTCAAGTTTCAAAATTTTCTAAGTAATTATGGAGTTATTCTGAATTTTCTATGAGAGAAAATAGTTAATATTGGGTTTAAATTATTTAAGGCGATTAAATAACGTTTTCAAGTCTAAAATTTATATATCTTAACATATTTAGTGTGAATTATTGTGATTTTTGGAGATTTTTTTCTAAGTGTTTTACTTTGGTTAATAAATTATTTAAGTTAGAGGACTTAAGTGTTTTAAACGTTATATTAAGGAGAAGGGTTTAAATGTTAAATTGTTTCAAATAATCCCAATTTATTTCGGCGGCAAATTCTATAAAAGGGAATTGATAAAATTTTCTAAACCAATAAGATTTCGACAAATATTAGTGGTAGGTAGAAAGGAATTTCTTTAAAATGACAAAATGTAGTTTTTGCTAAAATTACATCTTCGCCACTACCCTTGCTAGCTTCCGCATCATACACTCGTACAAAACCCCTTCTGTACCCATTCAAAACCAATATACCTAGTATCAATTCGTTGGTATGTAGTGTGTTGGAGATAGACGGAAGGTAGGATTGTGTCGAAGGCATGCATTCAAAATGGGTGAAGTTGTCTTTCAAAGCTTGTTAAAGAGAGTGTTTCGAAAGGGTTGCCGCTTTGAACCCCTTCGATACCCTACTTGTTGCACCAATACTTTTGCCTTAGTTAAAGGCCACTTTTTGCAACCTTTAAGCAATGCATCGAAAGGGCAGACTTTCGTCTTCGTATCTTCCGCTAATATTGAATTTGCCTTCCCATATCGTCGAAAGGATTGACTTAGCCGCTTTTACTTATTGTTTCGGAGGAAATGGTTTCAAAAGGATAGCTTTCAAATGTGTCCCCTTTTATACCTTGTAGTATGTTTTTTTTTCAAACTATGGTTTCAAAAGAAATACTTTTAATTGGTTTCGAAGCTATGCTTCCATAACATTTTACTTGAACCCAATGCTTTCGTAAGATATGTTTTTAAGTGTTTCGAAAGGAATGTTTCCAAGTGTTTTGAAAGATATGTTTAATGGTTTCGAAAGAGGATGTCTAATATTTTAAGTAATGATTTTGAAAGGTCTATTTCCAATGCATTCGAAAGGATGCTTTAGACCGTTCAGCCTAATGTTTTCAAAGTTAAAGTATTTAACTTGTTTCAAAGGGATAGATAACCCTAATGATTTAGGTTTTCATCAGCATTGTTTTATAAAGCATGTATCGTGGCATATATATTTTGAGTAAAGCAAAGAGCACATTTTCCTTGTTTCAGTATGATATAAAAGGGTTAAATAAACTTGAATGAAATGTTTTCAAGGAAAATTGAATAGGGTGGTTAACCGTAAGTATATGACTCGGATATTAGAAGACCAAATGGGACTGGTGTGGGACCACATTCTATACTTTAGCTAGTTGCCCCTTGTTTAACTATGGAAATTCTATCAAATTAGAAAATCGTCGAAAAATTTTGAAATAAAATTTATAACGCAAATGCATGACATACTATCCACAGTACGTAGTGAGTACGGGTCGATACCCAGGGAATTGTAGATTTAAATTTCTATTCAATCAAATTAAACAAACAAGAGAGTGATTAGCTAGAAAATTAAAGAAAAAATGGCAAAAGAAAGTGATAAAAATATGAAAGTAGGAAAAAAGTTTTAGAGATAAATTCACTCTCTAGATCACATAGTTCAACAAAA
Organism: Allium cepa; assembly: GCA_030765085.1. Classification (NCBI taxonomy): domain Eukaryota; kingdom Viridiplantae; phylum Streptophyta; class Magnoliopsida; order Asparagales; family Amaryllidaceae; genus Allium; species Allium cepa. The sequence continues at coordinate 105,592,122 of CM060941.1, read as the reverse complement.
ATGAAATTACGATCTCTTTTTTTTGGTTATTAGTGAATATAAATGATGTGTTTATCGTAAGTATGACTTATTTATGCTATTAATTAGCTCAACTTAAGCCATCAAATTATAACACAACCTTTAAACCACTTTTAGTTCACATGAAAAAGAATAAGAAGTTGAAAATGAAATCTATTTTAAGCATGGCCTATTAACTATTGTTTAGAAATACAGGCCATCAAATTTTGATTTAAACATTCACTTCTTTGCCATGATCATATATAGATGAAGATGCAATTTGTGATTCATATGACTAAGCATACCTTAATTTTTTTTAAACAACATAAGCTATCAAACTCAATACTAAACACAAAATTACATAAATATTATTTTTTCTTGAAGCGCAAAATGAGAGCATAACATCAAAATGTTGCATCTACATACTAGAGAGCTTCATTACCCCTAAATTGAAGGGGTTTAGCCTCTCATATTTGTTATAAAATCTCCAAATGTAGAAAGCAACATGAAACAAAAACATAAGAAAAGCTAAGTAAAAAGAAGTAAACACTGATCTACTTGCATGAATAAATGAAACTACATTGCTAACATGAAAGGAAATAAACAAGAAAAGAGAAGAACATGTATTGAAATTGCATAAAAAAGAATTACATAAAAGAAGAAATGGCTAAGTAGCCATGAAAAGAAAGAAGAGAGTTTGTATTTTATTTTGAGCCTAAAACTAACTTAAAGCAAGAGGGTTACATGAAGATATGGGGTATTTGTACAAGTTAGAAACCCTAATTCATTTTTTTTGGGAAATGCCAAAAATACCCTTGAGGCAGTGTGGCGACCAAGTAATCATTAGCATGTTTTAATCCCCACTTAAATGTACATAAAGCTTTAGTGGCCTTTTAGCATGTGCATTATCTCCTAATTGAAAATCAAGGTAAATGGGTAGGTGAGGTCCTCCATGATCTTGGTTTTGAATTATTTCCATTTTCATTTGTTCTCTTCACTCTTGTGCATGTGTATATCCTCATGAAACCACTTATAAAATTCACTAAACTTCCTACAAAACAACATAGGAAATTCCAAGTAAATTTTAACAAATTAATAAATGCACAAAAATGACCATTTTGCTCCTATGTGAAGATGAATGTGTGACAATTTGAAAATAATTTGAATTTGTTTTAAACAAGTTAAAATACCCAATACGATCATTTATTAATTTAAATATATTAAATATCGTAGTAAAATCATTCACATTAACGTGCACATCAAGTACCCCTACACGAATCTTTTTATTCGTCCTCAAATAAAGAAAAACTAAGATAAATCCGTTTTCATAGGGAGCACGATTGCATTGAGCGTATGCATCAAGTCGTTAAACCTCTGGTTGTCCTTAATAGGACGAGTGTTGTCTTGTGAGGGTTTTCAGCGAATACTACCCACAAAATCCAAATGCAAGATGAAAATATTTACAAACAAAATTTATTTACAAAGAGATGCGTGCGAGTTTTTGAAAGTACTTGCAAATGAAGGATTTACTTTCAAATTAACACGCATAAGTTAAATATAGGCTTTGGTCATTATCTTAAAATTTAAGTCATTTACTCGTCAAAATTTCCAATAAAAATGAATTTATCGTAAGAAATGGGCTTTAGTTTAACTCGTTATTTTGGTCGATAATACAGTGTAACTATGAAATGGACCCTTAGTTGATTATCAAAGTTTGTGAAAGTTGTATTTTCGTTTCTTTTCAATAACAAGTCAAATCAAACATGTTAAAATAGTGCTTGGCTTTCAATTTCTTATTCTCCCTAATTTTTTTATTTGAAAATTTTATTTATATTAACAATATTTACATATGCCTAACTCGGGTAAACTGAGGCCAGATATATTACCCGTGCACTGCCTTTTGGACTTACATGAGGATAATACAAAGTGTGGAGAGTGAACAAACAAGTGTGAACACTTATCGACTATAGGCGTTATTAGTAAAAGAATTTTTATATACACACACCTAATTCAGATAAACTGAGGCCAGATATACGTATCTTGCACTGCCTTTCGGGCTTACGTGAGAAGGATATAGAGCATGGCGAGTGAACACACGAATGTGAACACATGACTCTAGGTTTTTATTAAAAATATACTTATATACGAGAAATATATAATTCTGTTTTTTTTTGGCTTTTTTAGAGAGAGGGTTTCGCAAAATCATCTTAGCACTCTTTAACTTAGAGGACAAAAAACATGTTATATCCTTTACTTTAAATTCACCACTTTTAAAACAAAGATTTTCAATTAGGATGTATTTCATAATTAACACGTAAGAATCTTCCTATATACTAGTTAAACCATTGTTATTTGTAATCAAACTTTATTTTTATTTTTGTTAAGACGAATTAATTTTCAAAAATTTCAATTAATAAATCAAAACCATATATTTATCTTATAGTGTTTCTTTAAAAATAAATCAAAATGCTTTTTTTTTAGATTTTGTGTTTTTTTTGTTTGAAAAGAAAATGTAAAATAAACTATGAAAAATCAATAAGAAGATGAGACTCCCCTGCATACTTGATTTTGACTGTGTCCCCATGGTCAACCCAAGTGGAAGGAGAAAAATAAAACAAAAATAAAAAGATGACCTATATTTAAAGGAAAACGAATGGTATCTATACGAGATCAGAAAATATATTGTCAAAAAGTAAATGAGACGATCTTCCAAAGACCGATTCATTTGTATCGTCAAGTATACGAGACACAGCTTAAGCTCAAAAAACCAAACCATAAATGATTTCAAAGTTGAATGTTGATTTGGGAAAACATGTCGTTTTACTAAAAATCGTACAAGTTGTTTTATTTTTGATGACTTTTTGGGGTCGATAAAACAATTGGTTGAAGTTCAAGTTTATTTTCACCAAATTGAAATTCAAGCTCTTCATTGAAAAATTCTTCAAAATTATTGATTTCAAAATCAAATAGTTACTTAAATCTTCCCCTTCAAAATTCGACAACTCATTTTTGAAAAGTCAAAAGAAATCATGTCCATTGAATTCGTCTTCCTTATTTGGATTATCAACAAATTCATCGCATATATTAAGTTCAAAATCCAAAGTTGTTGTATTCAAAATTTTGAAATCGAGAAAAGGAAGATCGAATTTTAAATTTGGTTCCACCCCCTCAAAAGAATTGAAATTCAAGTCAATTACCAAATTTTCAATAACTTCGTTAAGATATTCATTTCAATTTCAAAAGTTGTTATATGAAAATCATCGATGTGGGTAAAAGGCAGATTATCACTTGACTCGTCATACATTAGGATTTGATTTTGTTTATCACGTTGTTTCATATATGTTTCAATCAACAAATCCGTGTGATTATTGTAAATTTTGTCCATTTGCTCAACAAAATCCAATTTATAGTTACTACATGAGAATTTTCACTTTGAAATTATTGAAAACAAATATTTTCAATCGTAACGTGAATAAGATTATTCCCATTGCCAAATTTGTCTGAAAAGTTGTTTACATTTTCATTTTGAGTTTGAAATTCATTTTGGAGTTCGAAATTGAACCGGCATGGGTTATAACCGAAATCGTTTGAATTTTGAATTGTATTCAAATTTTGAAATCCTTGACTCGAGTTATTATGCAAATATGAATTACACAAATCATTTATCTCTTGATTTTGTTATGTAGAGAGTTCGAGTAAAGATGAAATGCTATTTTCAAGATTTGAAGGTTGGTCATTGTTTTGAAAACTTTGTTGTTCAAAATTTGAATTGTTTATAGAATAATTGTCATTAAAATATCCATACGAATTTTGAGTGAAATCATATAGACTGTATTGATTTTCACAGTTATTTTAAAATTCACGTAAGTCGGGAAAACTCGGACATTTTCAAGAATATATTTTTATAAAGGAAAAATATTTACAAACAAAATTTATTTTTCAAAAGGAAAATTATTTTTATTTTGTCTTTTGGCTTTTCAAAAAAAAAATTCTTTATTTTTGAAAAGGTTTTATAAATTTTTTTGGATGCTGGTTTTTCCCCTTTTTTTGGATTTTGAAATTTCAAAGAAAAAGGATTTAAAAAATTCAAAGAAAAAGGAAAAGGAATATTTAAAAAAAAATTAGCCTTGGATTTTGAATTTTTGTTAAAAAATATGCATGAACTAGTGCAACTAAATGAATGCAATGGTTAATTACAAATGGTTTATCCTAAGTTGAATCATAATTGTATAATCACACTTTTTTTCAAATCAACAAGATAGTTCTTGGCCAGGTAACAAACATGATTTATCGGTGCGCCATGAATCACCATAGCAATGCAGCCGAAGGTTTAAGTACCTTCAGAGTAACAATTAAGTATAATATTTATGGTTCACCGTAATATTTATAACTGATTATTACTCTGCCGTCGCCTAGACACCGAGAAATTAAATTGTCGAAAGAAGACAACTTGTCAATATACAATTAAGTATTATTGATGTCTAGCCGTTATTATTAACCAGAACTATAGGATAAAATTCAAAGCAGAAATTAAACGTGTATTAACAATGCAACTATGATGAAATTTGATTTTTTTTTTAATTTTTTTTATATAAATGCAAATGCAAGAAACCAATAATGCAAAACAACTAAAACAAGAGATACGGGTACGATACCAGCGTGTGTAAAATTTATTAGCAATTTTTTTAGCTGCAATTTTTTTTACAAGCAAACAAACAAGTAATTTACTTAGCAAGCTAAGCGAAGAAAGCAACATTTTCATCTGCTTTGGCAACCTGAAAATAAAAATAAGATATATACAATTTTTTATTTATTTCAAATATAAGGAAGAACACAAACAACTGAAAACAAACAAGGATAAACAAAACAAAATGAAAACTAACAAATTGAAATTTGTGTTTATTTATTTACAAAAACAAAACAATTTACAACACAAAACTCAACAATTATTTATCTTTCCTTATCCCCCTCTTTTTAGAAACAAACTTGTTTTTTAATGAAGAGAAGAAAAGACAAAAATCCTAAATCTTAAATGGGCTCTTTTTTTTTTAAACAAATGCTAACTAAACAAACCCAATACATTCTTTTTACCCACCCGGCCGAATACATTTTTTTTCTTTGTTTTCTTTTTTGAAAAAAGAAAAATCATAATCCCCTCTTCTCTCTGCCAAACGCCAAAAACGTGTTTAACGACGGAAATTCTGTCGAATTAGAAAACCATTGAAAAAATTTGAAATAAAATTTATACCGCAAGCGCACGACATACTATCATAATACCTAGTGAGTACCGGTCGATCCACAGGTAATTGTAGAATTTAAATTTCTATTCAATCAAATTAAACCAAACAAGAGAGTGATTAGCTAGAAAATGAAAGAAAAAATGGCAAAAGAAAGTGATAAAAGTATGAGAGTAGAAAAAAACAATTTAGAGATAAATTCACTCTCTAGATCACATAGTTCAACAAAAATGAAATTACGATCTCTTTTTTGGTCATTAGTGAATTTAAATGGTGTGTTTATCATAAGTATGGCTTATTTGTGCTATTAATTAACTGACTTAAGCCATCAAACTATAACACAGCCTTTAAACCACTTTTAATTCTCATGAAAAATAACAAGTTGAAAATGAAATCTATTTTAAGCATGGCCTATTAACTATTATTTAGAAATATAGGCCATCAAATTTTGATTTAAACATTCACTTCTTTGCCATGATCATATATGGATGAAGAGACAATTTGTGATTCATATGGATAAACATACCCTATTTGTTTTGAACAACATAAGCTATCAAACTCAATACTAAACAGAAAATTACATAACCATCATTTTTCCATGAAGCACAAGAAGACAGCATAACATCAAAATGTTGCATCTACATACTAGAGAGCTTCATTACCTCTAAATTGAAGGGGTTTAGCCTCTCATATTTGTTATAAAATCAACAAATGTAGAAAGCAACATGAAACAAGAATAAAAGAAAAACAAAGTAAAAAGAAGTAAACACTAATCTACTTGCATGAATAAATGAAACTATACTACTAGCATAAAAGGAAATAAAGAACAAAAGAGAAGGACATGTATTGAAATTGCATAAAAAAAGAATTACATAAGAGAAGAAATGGCTAAGTAGCCATGAAAAGAAAGAGAGCTTGTGTTTTATTTCGAGATTAAAACTAACTAAGAGCAAGACGGTTACATGATGATATGGGATATTTATACAAGTTAGAAATCCTAATTCATATTTTGGGGAATGTCCAAAATACCTTAAGGTAGTGTGGCCACCAAGTAATCATTAGCATGTCTAAATCCCCAATCAAATGTACATGAAGCTTTAATAGCCTTTTAGCATATGCATTAGCTCATAATTGAAAATCAAGGTAAGTGGGTAGATGAGGTCCTCTATGATCCAGGTTTTGAATTATTTCCATCTTTATTTGTTCTCTTCACTCTTGTGTATGCATATATCTTCATGAAATCACTTGTGAAAGTCACTAAAATTCCTACAAAATAACATAGAAAATTCCAAATAAATTTTAACAAATTAATAAATGCACAAAAATGACTATTTTGCCCCTATTTGAAAATGAATATGTGACAAGTTGAAAATAATTTTAATTTGGTTTAAACAAGTTAAAATACCAAATATGATTATTTATTTAATTTAAATAGATCAAATATGTTGGTAAAAATATGCACATTTACGTGCACATCACCCCTAGCTAATATAAGTCTAAAATTCCAGTATGTATGACTCTATCACAGGTAAGACTTAAATGATGTTATAGATAGAAAATAATATTTAGAGTAGAGACAAGTTATTCATGAGCCTGCAAAACCATTAGGATCGGTTGACCCTAGGAGAAGTAAGTTAAGGATTGACCATCCAATATTGTGTCTAACATAAGTTAGAATATTTATTTATTATGTCTGGTAGGCTCGATTCAGCCAGTGGTTAATAGTCGGCCAGATAAAACTATAATGTTCAGAATGATAGTCCTTTGATTACCTGATTTATATGCATATATGTTATTGCTATTGTTATTGTAACCAGTTTGATTGCAGGATTTTGATTTGCAAAAATTAGGATTTTAAAAAATATTAGTGAGGAAACCCATTCCGCTAAGTGGCATGGTCTCACTTAATATCAGTAAATTGAGATGTAATAGAATTATTCACACCATGTTTTATGTCTGACTCGTAGTTTATATTTTCTCCTTAAACTCTCTGGTGCTCTAAATTAAATTTGAGCAGATTGAGAGCTAAGGATTTATGGTTTAGAAGGTTGGACGAATAAGCTTCCGAAGGCATATAGGAGGCCAAGCTAGCTATGTATGAGTTATTTAGTATTATTTCCACTATGATGTATTTACGACTAATATGTCTATCTACCCAGTACTCTAATCATCTAAGGAGGCATCTTCATATGTCGCTCTTGGTGTAATTTGTAATAATTATATTTGACCAAAACCTACAACAAACCAAAAATTTGAGCTATAAGAATTAATTAACGAATTAATTATACTAAAATAAGTTTGTGAAATTATGAAAATCGAGCTACGGGAGTTGCACCATTTTGTCCGTGGCAATTTTATGATCAATTTTCATATATAGTTGTCAAATCCGAGTTAAAACGAAGAAGTTACGAAATAAACAGAAAACAAAAAATAATAATAATAAGGGTCAGGTCGACACAAACTAAGGCCCGACCAACCCTAGGGTCGAGCCTCACTATAGCAAGGTTGAACTATAGGTTGAACCTTACAATATAAAGGTTGACCCGCCTTTATTTTGTACATAGTTTCACCGAGTTTTGTTCAAACACGTCATTTTTACTTTTCTTCAATCCTGTGCGTTCGTGCTTCCATCCGACGGTTCCCAGTGAGCCTATGACGTGGTTGCACCAGATTTAATCTTCAAATCCAGCGGTCTAAGATCCCTAAACTACACTGTAAATAAGACCCTAAGCCTAGCTATTTTCCTCATTCAGATTTTCTTCTATTTGGGTTCATTGCCAGAGGCTGGACCCTAAATAGAAAATTTTCTAAGGAGGAAATCTTTTTGAAAAAAATAGTTTGCGCTCTAGAAGTGGATCAAGGAAGACCAAGGACTAGAGCTAAGGACCACAGGTGAGTGTTTTGTAATTATTTTAGATTTTTAAGCAATTTAAAAAAATATGGTTTCAATAGTTGTAGTTTTTCTTTAATTTTGAGACAATTTTGGTATAAGTTATTTACAGCTTATTTTTAAAGTTCTTTTCTCTATTTTATTTAGCTATTTTATTCAGTTATTTATAGTTATTTGCATTCATTTACATTTGTTTTACCTTAAAATTCAGCCTGTAAATTTTAGTTTTTTTTATTCCTTTTTACGCGAAAAGAATATTAAAAAGAGAATAATTCACTAGTATGTAAAATAAAAAAGCAATAAATTTACAAAAATTAGATGCAAAATAAGAAAGACTGTAATAAAAAGAAGATAGTTTGAAACAGGAAAATTTGAGACATTTGCGAGCATTAGTATAACAAGTGATTATAGCTAAAAAGATAGAACAAAAGAGTAACAACTATAGCATAGGTTATAATTAGGAATAAATGAAAATACTTATTTTAAGACTTAGACTAAGTTATTAAGCGAATATTGCAGAAATAACAGAAGAGACTTATTTTCAGAACTTACACTAAGTTAATAAGCAAGAATAGAAATAGGGCCCATACTAATAGTATTCCTTTCAGACTAGGACTGAGTCTCACAATAGTAAGGTGAGGTTGGATAGGACCCTTTCAGACTAGGACTGATGGTCTTAGAATAGTTAAGTGAGGCTGGGACACTTTTTATGCTAACTATGGTAAATAAGTGGCCAATAGATAGAAGCTCAAATCGGAGGATTTGGGCAAGGGTCACAACTAAATTTTATTTGTTAAGACTCGTACCGACAACATTCCATTTCAGACTAGGACTGATGTCTCATAAAACACTTAGGTGCGGCTAGGCATGATTCTTTCAGACTAGGACTGATGGCTTACAACAGATTAGGTGAGGCTGGGCATGCTTATGCTGATTAGGGTAAGTAAGTAGTCACTGGAAGGAGCGACGATTAGTGTGTACCGGGGATGACCGTGCGTGCGGCATCGATTAGGGTAGATATGTCGCTGCTGTGTTCCAAGCGCTAAACGGGTGTCTTTTGTTGTGGGACCCATAGGATGGGACTAGCTCACAGTAGCACAGCAGAGATATAAGGCCGACCAACGGGTAGAATTAGGATTCAGCCTAATTAAAATAACATTAGTATTTCAGCCTAAGCACAACAATCTATGACAAGTGCAAACAATCACAATCAAAGCAAACAGTCAAACAGAATCAGAAACAGTATTTTATCCCAGTTTTACCTTTATCGTATTTTTCTTTTAGACCAGAACTGTTGCTTAGTCTATTATCTTTATCTTGCTAAGAAATGCTAGCAATTACTTTCACTCACAAGACTTTTAGTCTGACCCACTCCTCTATTTTCCCTTTTCCTCCGTAGGCCAACAAAGTTGAGTAGATTCAAGTTGCTTAGAGATTCATTCCCGAAGATTTCTCATTTCAAGTTGTATTCTTCTGCTCTTCATCTTTTTTATTTAGCTTATGATGGACTTGCACTTGTGAGAGGGATTGCTATTATTATTGTTACTTTTATACTCTTATTTTATGAGACCGAGATATTTTGAGTTTTTGAGACATGTTATATAATTTTTGATTTATTTTGAGATGAAGTTTATGAATGATAAGTTATTATTTAAACGTTTCCGCTGTTTTTACTTATTTATTGTGAATCTTAGTCGTTGTGATGCTCTAGCTATACCTGTAACGCACCATATCTTTTAATGTGCCCTTTTTGGGTATACTAAGGGGTGTGTGGTGTTTCACTTGGTATCAGAGCCTAAAGTTACAGGATTCCTAAAAACTTGTTTTAAAAGTCAAAGTAATTTTCAAAGATAACATATCTTAAAAATATTTTGCAGAAAGAAAATCTTAGAAATAGTTTTCAAGCATAAAAGAGTTTTTATAAAAATCTCCTCAAAGTCCAGTTCAACCTTCTTCAATTCTTTCGAGCTTAAATTTTCTTTTCTTTGCATAGTATGGTGGACTCGCCGAATCTCAGAGGGTGTCCAAGTCACTGGCTGGTTTCGTAGATACCTCCAAGCTACGACACCAAAGGTGCAAGTGCAAACGCCCAATCCAGCACCAGCAAATGGAGATCCCATTAATCTACCTGTGGAAGATAATTTTTCTAAGATATGCAAGGACTTCGCTAATCTAGAAGGAAAGACGTTTTCCAAAACGGAGGATTTCGTGGAGGCACAAGCTTGGTTAAGGAATACAGAGCAGATATTTGGATTGTTAGGATTGAAGGACCGATAGATAGTTCAGCTTTCATCTTAGTAGCTGAAGGGAGAGCTTAAGTAGGTTTCTAAATCAGAAAACCCTAAGAATTAGTGGTGGAGGAATAAAAAGGATAAGGACAAGAGGAAAGAAGGAGGACCTCAAAAGCACATCAGAAAAGGCAGGAAATGTCATAATTGTGGATTGGTTGGGAATTTTGCAAAGGATTGTAAGAAGGACACGATGAAGGGGAGGTGTTACAATTATGGGCAGCCTGGACACCTTAGTGGAGCTTTCCCTCAGAAGACTAAGCAGAAAGCAGGCGCACCTACAATGCAAGTACAGGCTTTGAATGCAACATTTTCTAGTAATGGACCAGATGGAGGTAGGAAAGTCTCTGTAGAAGGCTTGATCCCTATTCTGGATTTTCCTATTCGGACTCTTTTTGACTCCAGAGCATTGCATTCTTTCATTTCAAGTTCCTTAGTTGATCGTTTGCGCTTAGATATTTTTATAGCTGTAGAACCTATAGTTGTTTCAAAACCCGTAGGAGGATCAGCACATTTATCCATGATTTGTATGGACTTGAAAATTTTTATACTAGGCGTAGAGTTTGATTGTGACCCACATGTACTGGGATTTCCGGGCTATGGGATGATTTTGGGGATGGATTGGCTATCCACTTATGGAGCAATATTGGACTATGAGAGGAGAGTCCTTAGACTAGAGACATGCAGTGGTAGGACTCTGGAGGTTTCTCGCGACCCACAGGGGTTAGTCATGTTGAGCTTCCTTTATTCCCTTGATTCATCACTAGATTCCATTCCAGTTGTTAGAGATTTCCCAGACGTCTTTGAGGAAGTTATGAGACTACTCCCTAAGAGAGAGATCGACTTTAGGATCAATCTAAATGACAATTCTAGGCTAGTGGCATTGACCGTGAGACATATGACTCCTGAGGGGAAAGGAAATACTTAAGTAAGCAGATCAGTGAGCTATTAGAGAAATGCTTCATCAGATGGAGCATATATGAATGGGAAGTGTCAGTCATCTTCGCTACAAAGGTGGATGGTTCTCTTTGACTTTGCATAGACTTTAGAGAGTTGAATAAACTCACGAAGAAGAATCGTTACCCACTTCCTAGGATAGACAATGTAACGATCCGATTTTACAACGCCCAAAAGTCGACATCGATATGTCCACTGTATCCAATGCCGCACAGTCGAATGCCGAAAGATCGAACCGTTAGGGTTTAAAGAATGAAGAGGTAGAAGAAGAACAGAAACAATAACAGAATCTCACATTTCGCAACGGAACAATATATAATAGATAAATGAATACTCTTTAAAACGAAGAATCAACTCAGTTAATACAATACAACATTAGAGTTTACAACGACAAAAAGCGGAAAATAAATATTACACACACATATATATAAGTGATACGCCTCGCCATCCAGCTCGTCTCCTGAGCTCCACAACAACTCCTGAATTCCAGAATGACCTGATAACCTAACTCTAGGCTGCCCGTGGGAAAATTATGGGCATCCAGAGTTTAGGAAGGGAACAATAAACTCCAGGTCAGTCATCGGACTGGTGTGAGATCTTAAAACAGATATTCTTTTACAAAAGAAAAGCAAAGGAATTTAAAAGAAATTCGAAATGCTTTTGAGAAAATGAAACTACCATGAGGCCTCCCGCCACACACACAATGCAAACGCAAAATTGGAGGAGATTTCTCCTTATGATAGTCAAACATGCTTAATACGCAAAATCTTTTGATATTATTATTATTAGTGCATAGTGCAGAAAAAATTTCAAAAGTATAATACTAATCTTAGCCAGCATAGACATTCCGAACTATGCCTACTATAGCTACCATCTAAACAGTGGGGCGCCACCATAAGTAGATGGCAAGTTATACAACTAAAACCGTACGGGGTTCGTATTGGGAATTGGATTTCCAACAAATGGTCATGCTAAGGAACTTCCTATTGCCACATGGGTACGCCTCTGGATGGACGTCCCGAGAACCTAACCAGATCTCTGCCAACACAAGGCCAGGTTACCTCTGCAAAAATAGGTAACTACTGACACGAGCATGCCATCCCCCGATTGTAAACAACGTTTATCCGAGGATCCTCAACAACTACAATAACAAAGCAATATATGTTTGCGATATTCACATGAGTTAAGTATCTGGGCTCCATACCATGATACCACTTCTATCCAGAAGGAAATGCACATACCCTAAGGGGCGCTACCCCCTATAACCTTGCTGCATCTTTCCTGTTTTGACCATTCCAGGGTGTGTGGTTCGAAGAAATCTCGTCCACAAAGCTATGCTTTTCACCAAAGCCATGCTTCGATCAACAAATGATCAGCAGCACTTCGTATGTCACATTACCAAATTGGGAATGTATCACTAGTAACCATCAACTAAATAACCTCTGAGCTCGTACGTCTCAGAGAAGGGTGTTAAGCTAAGAGAATAAATTCTCCGCCACCAACAGAAATGTATTTGATAGAAACCAGCTTTACATCTCAAAGTGTAACGTCAGACACACATCCATACAAGTCTGTTCCGAGATCGAACGAAACCGAAGGCACTTCCAAAGAAGCTCTTGCAAATCCGGATATTCACTAACCATGTCCGGAATCCCCATCACAAAGGGTGATAAAATCTCTATACCGGAGCAACCCGGTGCAGAGACATTCGACAGGTATCCTTTCGCTTTCGAAAATACTTGATCTTCAACACCATCTTAAAATGCAATCCCATTTCGTCGTATCGTTATTCGGAATGGGTTTTATGACACAAGGTCCTATCCCGGCTAATCCGAATAACGAGCACTTATTTTAAAAATAAGTGTTACATTCAGGTTCAAACAAATCACAACAAATTCCACTTCTATTTTTTTAAATAAAGATCCATCACAATCTCAAAGGTTCGATGTGGGTTTCGAATATCCAATTGGAATTCGACTCTCGATCGCATCGAAATTCAAATGCCGATTAAGGCCAATATTGATAGTCGGTTATTTAACTATCAATTATCATTCACAACAGCCACTGGATTTCAAATAATTTTCCCGCAATTTTTAATATTTTCAATATATCTTCGCAAGATAAAATTTCACGCTTCAATCCTTTGAAAATAAATTTCAAATTAATTTCCACATTTCAATCTTTTTTTGAAAACAAATTCAAAACACTCTTCTCACGCGGAATATATTTCCAAACATTTATTCATTTCCACTGAAAATCTGCCGATTTCAAATATTCTAAAATAATATAGAAATACTTATTCAAAATATACTTGGAAACATTTAAAATAAACTATTTTAGAATATTTGCTTAATATTAGTTATATAAAAAAAATATTATACTAATATCTCATATAAAAATTCAGGTCCAAAACTATTTTTTTTAAAATTAGTAGATAGAGTATAAATATTTAAATAACTATTTTCTAAATTAAACATCATTTTAATCTTTAAAATAATTCCTTATATAAATAATTAAATAAATTTTTACTTTAAACAATTTCCATAGCTGATTTCTCTAACAATATTATTTTAAAACCAATTCTAAAACTTTTAAATTTTATTCAAAAGCTATTTAAAAAATATACTCAGCTTTCCAGGGAAAAATTCTTTTTCCATCACAAAATGGTCCATTCCAATAAATTAACAAATCTTCTTGATTTATTTTTATTTACATTCCAATTTGTAAATTTCTTTCCACACCTTAAAAATAAACCAATATTTATTTTTAAACAATTTCCCTTTTCTTTACAAATTCCCGTTGTGAATTTACGTTTCCAAATATCAACTGATATATGAATTTTAAATCGATTTCCAAATAACACCTTCAAACCAAATCAAATCCCAATTTGATTTCCAATTTATTTCAAACGCGAAATCAAATTCCAATTTGATTTCCCCAAATTAATTTTCTAATAACAAATTAATTTCAAATTGATTCCCTAAGTTATTTCCAAAACACCTAACCAAATTTCCAAATTGATTCCTAAAATTAATTCTAACTCCAAATTTATTCCCGAATCAATTTATAAAATTTATTTCAACTCTAAATTAAATTCCAAATTTAATTTCTAAATTTATTTCCTTTTAAATAAATTTCTTTATCCCTTTCAATTATTTAAAATCCATATCTTAAATAAACTCTTCAACCATTTAACAACATCACTCGAAATTCCTTTATTAAATATTTACCCATATTTTTGGAATTTATTAAATAAGTTTTCAAAGATAAAACTTTATCTATTTAAATTTCCTTCTTTTAAAATTCACCCAATTCCTTTGAGTGAATTTGTTATAAATTTTCTACCCAAATTTCAAAATCAATTTTTTATTTATTTCTGGTATTCTACGATAACAAAAATTTATTCGGCTGAATTACAGCCTTCAACGGTTTCAATCACAAATAGTCACACAAATTAAAAATAATCAACACACAACATATGAAACAAATTAAATATTTGAGGAATCCAGTTGGATCCCTCCAACCATTTTCCCTGCATCCACAGACGTTAGCACAACAATTAAATACCCATTCCACTTCAAGGTGGAATATCACGGTATATGGGATTTATAAAATATTATCTGCTATTATGCGGCGCAATAGGGTCTCATCTGCTATATAATGCGGGAAATCAACAACTCCAAATACTCATATAATACCAATTCCACTTCGAGATGGAATATCGCGGTATATGAGTTTAATATAATAACCTCCGCTATTATGCGGCGCATAGGGTCTATTTCAATACAATTGATAATAATTTTATCATTCAAGCACACAATCAATAAATTTTAAACTTAACTATAAAAATTAAATCAACGATTGAGTGAGAAGATCTCACCTTAGCTTTGCATGCAATCCATTTTCATTTCGAATTGTTTCCTTCATAGTATTAGACCTTGCATAGATAATTTTATACAATTGATTAATATTTGAAATAAATCAAATAATCAATTTTCGTTTTGATAGTGTTAATTAACAAATTTCCCCTTTAAAATTTTTTATTTAACTAAAATTTAAACTTTAAAACTAAGTTTTCTAGTAAATTATTTTTTTATGACAATAGTTAGATGAACCATTTATACAAATTTATTCCGCTAGTCGAAAATTTAATTTCCATTTGATAGTAACTATTCGATTTAGAAATAAATTCCAATTTAATAAATTAAATTAAATTAACCAATGATAAAATTTGATTTTAAACTAAAAAAGTTTCTTTAATAGATTATGTTTTGTAACTAAGAATAATTTAAATAAGTTAATTAGGCAAATTAACTACCTTAATAAATTATTTTTGAAATTGAACTAGTAGGTTAAAATAGGTAGATGTATATTTACTTTATGTTTTTCCTCATTGAACTAATGACTTGTATTTATTTTGTTTTTTTGAAACAACATATATATTAAATTTTGAAATAGAAAGATTTTAACTTTACTGTAAAATATTTTTTTTCATTTTTTTTCTCTGCATAAATACGTTTGCACATATAAATCGAATAAATAACAAAAGAAAAAAAAAGAAACCATACCCCAACTCGAGAACGGTTGATGCCAACCTCGTCGAATTTGAGTCGAAACCCTAGCTTGCCCTCCAATTGCCCACACTCGAACGCGATCTGCTCACGAATGCCGCCTCCACCGAAGCCCTAGCTCACGACCATGCCGACGCTCGAACTCCTGCACCTTGTCGCCGCCATCAACTCGCCTACGTTCGAACGTACGCTATCGATCGCCTCGCGACTGCTCGTACGAGCTTGCGTGACCTCGAATCAAGCTGTCGTCGCCATTGATTAACTTGCGATCCCTTTTTTTTCGATCTGAGTTTAAAATCTTTTCCGCGATTGAGAACGAAAGAGGAGAGGGCTTCGGCCATTTTCGAACGATATAAAATATGTAAGGCTTCAATCTGAAAATCAGAGAACGGCCATTGATTTTTATATGAAGTTGTTGATTGATTTCGAACGAAAGAAGGGGGATTCCACGTTTTTTTTATTTTAACGATAAAGAAAAATTTCTTTTAATTTTAAACGAACGCGTGTTTCAACTTTTGCCAAGTGTAAGAAGAAAT
This sequence comes from Allium cepa, assembly GCA_030765085.1. NCBI lineage: Eukaryota > Viridiplantae > Streptophyta > Magnoliopsida > Asparagales > Amaryllidaceae > Allium > Allium cepa. Next base: position 105,575,646 of record CM060941.1, on the reverse strand, counting down.
GAGACGTGTAATTTACCTTGAGAAAAAAATATTATATTAAACACGCAACATATATCATTTTGAATTCAAATTTAATTTAAATCGTTCTATTTCGCAATTCAAAATCTCGATCTTCAATCGAGGCTTGCCGCCAGACGTTTATAATGTTTAACCCGTATTCCGAACGCAACGGAAAAGGTTCCGAGTCCAAATTCGATCGTATGGAGAAAACAGCTTTTTAAATCGAGTTTAAATATTAAATTCCCGATATAAATGTTAGCGCGTTTATCTATCGTACGATCACACGACAACTCCGAATGCTACGAAAATTAAAATCCGATAATAATACGATATTACGGATCCAATGGAACTAGTTTCGTCAAATTCCGAGACTGTGCCTCGGAAGGCTATTTTTAAATATCGATTTAAACGATAAAATTCAATACTGATCAAAACAGTTTCAAATTCAATTCTGAAGCTTCTATTATCTTCAGTATTATCAATATAGATTTCCTAAGCCATTAAATTATTATTTTTACAGTCTTAAAAATGAAGATTTACAATTTTACCCAAATTTCTATAATTAAATTGATAATTAAATTTGATAATTAAATTGCTAAATTCATGGTTAAAATTGAAACTAAAGCTAAACTATCATTCAAACCTTTAAAATAAATTAAATATTTCAATTCCAAATGTTAAAATTTCAGGGTCGTCACATCCTTCCCCCTTAAAAGAATTTCATCCCGAAATTACTAGTAAGAAGAATGGACCTTAACCCGTTCATTATTTTTTCAAAACCAAATAGTTTTTGACAATTTGTCAAAGCAAATCTTTTATTAACAACCCATTATTGATTCAACTAACTTTCCTACCTCGACCATAAACTCCAAACAATATTGCTTTCTTAACCATTCGAATTTAAATTCAAATTTTAAATTTTCAAAATTTTCTCAAAATTTTTCTATCTCCCTAAATTTTCGAAAAATTTCGCCAGCGTCTCCTTTGCGCGGCTAGCTAGGTACGACTACAAAATGGTACCACGACCCCCAGATTTCAAAAAGAAAAAGAAAAAGCCAAGCGACTAGACAAGAAGATCATCAAATTTCATATTGAAATTCAAATACATACCTTTTTTCGAGCAATTCAATTTTATCTTCGAAATCAAAATCCCAATTTCCTTTAATACACCTGCATACCCCGCTAGCCATAATATCCAATTACAATATTCAAAAATCAATTTGCATATTCCTTTACAAAATCTTCAATGTATACTTCTTATACCATTTTTACTTTACTATTAAAGTTATATATCCATTTTCATTCAATCTTACATTTTCACTTTCATTTGAATTCAACTTACAATTTCAATTTATCTTCTGAATATTAAATTTTATCAATTATCTTTCATTCACAACTGATTCAGGTTACTATTTTATATTAGTTTCTTTACTAATTAATTACAAGTTCTAATTCATTTCATCTCAAACCATTTTTATTTCACCTTTATTATCTTTAGTTCACTTCAAACTAATTTTACAACTTCACTTGATTTCACACAATTCAAATTGGTTTTCAATATTCAGTTTCAATTCCATTTTTTTATTCTTTTTCCAAACGCAATTAAATTTCAATTCACCATTTTAGTTTTCAACCACTTATATTTAAACTGGATTTCAAATTCCATATGAATTTAATTTACCTTTTATTTATAATTATTGAATTCAATTTATTTCAAACCATACCTGAATTTGTCATTCCTTCTATTAGTTCCAGTTACTAATTTTATTTTAATATTTCACTTTATTTATCACAAATCAATTCCAATTCCAATTCAATTCTGTTTGCTTACAAATTCGAAATGAATTTCAACATTCAATTCACTTTCCAATTGCAAATTTATTATTCATTCACAATTTATTTTCTACCTTAATAAATTTTATTCCAACCTTTAAATGTATAAGATTTCTCAAATTCACATTCATACAAATTAATTCAAATCTTCAATTTCAATTTCATTTTGAATCCATATCATCATTTTGCTTGACTTAAATTTTCAATCTCAATTCTTTTATTCAATTTTCATTTTCAATTCCACTTGATTTAAATTTTTTCTTCCAACTTATTTTATTTCCACATCTACCTTTATCTAACTTCTCTTTAAGTTGGATTTTATTTTAACAACTTCAAATTTTACAAGTTATCAACTTAATGATATTCCATAAATATTTTATATAGTATTGCAGAATTTTTTTTCAACCTTTTAAAATCATTTTTTTAGAAATCAATTCAAATTATCATTTGAATTCCTAAACCCAAACGCAGTTTTCCAAATCTTTCATTTAAACGACTTGGCAGCAATCTCTCTTTTGGAAACCCGAAAGTGAACATCGATGATGCTGCAGTCATCACCTAGGTTATTTTCCAGTGACCTGAAAGGGTTTAGAGCTTTCATCCCTTCAAAACATTTTTAAAATCTTTGAAAACCATTTTCAAATCAATGGAGTTAATTTCCAAAATTCCAAATCCTTTCAGAAACATTTCCAAAAATTTCTCTTGAATTCTGTTTCTAATTATAAATCTCATTTATAATTTACATTTTCAATTGTTTCTCAACTTTTTATTATGATTCCAATTTCTTATTCAACTTCAATGATAATAATTTAATATTACCACTTCCTAACAAACAAGCAGCCATATACTATAATAATTTACAAAAATTATTTCTTTTGTATCCAAATTAGTTTTGGGTAAAATGATTTCATTTACCCTAATTTAAAACAATATCGTGTCGAATTGTTCTGTACGAGTGTTTAGAGATCCCTATCGATAGAGTTGTACGGACTATACCGACCAGAATCCATATACCACTCATCAAACCAATCGTCACAATATAAAACAATTTTTTATATTCATTAACAAATACGCGCTCATATCTATTATTACACTCAAACTCATTCTAGAATACCACTGACTCTATCTCTAATGAGTAACACCCAACAGAACCAAGGTTGTCGCTTAACCAAATGCTTTGATACCACATTGAAATGACCCGATTTAACGAAGCCCAAAAGTCGACATCGATACGTCCACTGTATCCAATGCCGCACAGTCGAATGCCGAAAGATCGAACCGTTAGGGTTTAAAGAATGAAGAGGTAGAAGAAGAACAGAAACAATAACAGAATCTCACATTTCGCAGCGGAACAATATATAATAGATAAATGAATACTCTTTAAAACAAAGAATCATCTCAGTTAATACAATACAACATTAGAGTTTACAACGACAAACAGCGGAAAAGAAATATTACATATATATATATATATAAGTGATACGCCTCGCCATCTAGCTCGTCTCTTGAGCTCCACAGCAAATCCTGAATTCCAGAATGACCTGATAACCTAACTCTAGGCTGCCCATGTGGAAAATTATGGGCACCCGGAGTTTAGGAAGGGAACAATAAACTCCAGGTCAGTCATGGGACTGGTGTGAGATCTTAAAACAGATATTCTTTTACAAAAGAAAAGCAAAGGAATTTAAAAGAAATCCGCAATGCTTTTGAGAAAATGAAACTACCATGAGGCCTCCCGCCACACACACACAATGCAAACGCAAAATTGGAGGAGATTTCTCCTTATGATAGTCAAACATGCTTAATATGCAAAATCTTTTAATATTATTATTATTAGTGCACAGTGCAGAAAACATTTCAAAAGTATAATATTAATCTTAGCCAGTATAGACATTCCGAACTATGCCTACTATAGCTACCATCTAAACAGTGGGGCGCCGCCATAAGTAGATGGCAGGTTATACAACTAAAACCGTACGGGGTTCGTATTGGGAATTGGATTTCCAACAAATTTTCAGGCTAAGGAACTTCCTATTGCCACATGGGTACGCCTCTGGATGGACGTCCCGAGAACCAAACCGGATCTCTGCCAACACAAGGCCGGGTTACCTCTGCAAAAATAGGTAACTACTGACACGAGTATGCCATCCCTCGGTTGTAAACAACCTTTATCCAAGGATCCTCAACAACAACAATCACAAAGTAATATATATTTGTGATATTCACATAAGTTAAGTATCTGGGCTCCATACCATGATACCACTTCTATCCAGAAGGAAATGCACATACCCTAAGGGGCGCTACCCCTTATAACCTTGCTGCATCTTTCCTGTTTTGATCATTCCGGTGTGTGAGGTTCGACGAAATCTCGTCTACAAAGCTACGCTTTTCACAAAAGCCATGCTTCGATCAACAAATGATCAGCAGCACTTCGCATGTCACATTACCAAATTGGGAATGTATCACTAGTAACCATCAACTACATAACCTCTGAGTTCGTACGTCTCAGAGAAGGGTGTAAAGCTAAGAGAATAAATTCTTCGCCACCAACAGAAATGTATTTGATAGAAACCAGCTTTACATCTCAAAGTGTAACGTCAGACACACATCCATACAAGTCCATTCTGGGATCGAACGAAATCGAAGGCACTTCCAAAGTAGCCCTTGCAAATCCGGATATTCACTTAGCACTTCCGGAATCCCCATCACAAAGGGTGATAAAATCTCTATACCGAAGCAACCCGGTGCAGAGACATTCGACAGGTACCCTTTCCCTTTCGAAAATACCCGTTCTTCAACACAATCTTCAAATGCAATCCCATTTCATCGTATCGTTATTCGGAATGAGTTTTATGACACAAGGTCCTCTCCCGGCTAATCCGAATAACGAGCGCTTATTTTAAAAGTGTTACATTCAGATTCAAACAAATCACAACAAATTTCACTTCAATTTTTTTAAATAAAGATCCATCACAATCTCAAAGGTTCGATGTGGGTTTCGAATATCCAATTGGAATTCGACTCCCGGTCGCATCGAAATTCAAATGCTGATTAAGGCCAATATTGATAGTCGGTTATTTAACCATCAATCATCATTCACAACAGTCACTGGATTTCAAAAAAAATTCCCGCAATTTTTATTACTTTCAATATATCTTCGCAAGATAAAATTTCACACTCCAATCCTTTGAAAATAAATTTCAAATTAATTTCCACATTTCAATCTTTTTTTGAAAACAAATTCAAAACACTCTTCTCACGCGGAATATATTTCCAAACATTTATTCATTTCCACTGAAAATCTGTCGATTTCAAATATTCTAAAATAATATAGAAATACTTATTCAAAATATACTTGGAAACATATAAAATAAACTATTTTAGAATATTTGCTTAATATTAGTTATATATAGAAAATATTATACTAATATCTCATATAAAAATTCAGGTCCAAAACTATTTTTTTTAAAATTAGTAGATAGAGTATAAATATTTAAATAACTATTTTCTAAATGAAACATCATTTTAATCTTTAAAATAATTCCTTATATAAATAATTAAATAAATTTTTACTTTAAACAATTTCCAAAGCTGATTTCTCCAACAATATTATTTTAAAACCAAATCTAAAACTTTTAAATTTTATTCAAAGGCTATTTAAAAAAAATATAGTCGGCTTTCCGGGGAAAAATTATTTTTCCATCACAAAATGGTCTGTTCCAATAAATGAATAAATCTTCTTGATTTATTTTAATTTACATTCCAGTTTGTAAATTTCTTTCCATACCTTAAAAGTAAACCAATATTTATTTTTAAACAATTTCCCTTTTCTTTACAAATTCCCGTTGTGAATTTACATTACCAAATATCGACTGATATATGAATTTTAAATCGATTCCAAATAACACCCTCAAACCAAATCAAATCCCAATTTGATTTCCAATTTATTTCAAACGCGAAATCAAATTCCAATTTGATTTCCCTAAATTAATTTTCCAATAACAAATCAATTTCAAATTGATTCCCCAAGTTATTTCCAAAACACCTATCCAAATTTCCAAATTGATTCCTAAGTTTTATTATAACTCCAAATTTATTCCCGAATTAATTTCTAAAATTTATTTCAACTCCAAATTAAATTCCAAATTTAATTTCTAAATTTATTTCCTTTTGAAATAAATTTCTTTATCTCTTTCAATTATTTAAAATCCGTATCTTAAATAAATTCTTCAACCATTTAACAACATCACTCGAAATTCCTTTATTAAATATTTTCCCATATTTTTGGAATTTATTAAATAAGTTTTCAAAGATAAAACTTTATCTATCTAAATTTCCTTCTTTTAAAATTCACCCGATTCCTTTGTGTGAATTCATTATAAATTTTATACCCAAATTTCAAAATCAATTTTTTATTTATTTCTGCTATCCTACGATACCAAAATTTATTCGGCTGAATTACAGCCTTCAACGGTTTCAATCACAAATAGTCACATAAATTAAAAATAATCAACACACAACATACGAAACAAATTAAATATTTGAGGAATCCAGTTGGATCCCTCCAACCTGTTTCCCTGCATCCACAGACGTTAGTACAACAATTAAATATCCATTCCACTTCAAGGTGGAATATCGCGGTATATGGGATTTATAAAATATTATCCGCTATTATGCGGCGCAATAGGGTCTCATCCGCTATATAATGCGGGAAATCAACTCCAAGTACATATATAATTCCAATTGCACTTCAAGGTGAAATATCGCGGTATATGGGTTTAATATAATAACATTCGCTTAATATACGGCGTATAGGGCCTATTTCAATACAACAAATAGCAATTTATCATTCAATCACACAATCAAGCAATTTTAAATTTAACTATTTAAAATTTAAATCGAAATAAAGTCGATTGAGTGAGAAGTTCTTGCCTTGCTTCCAATGCAGTTGAAGTGTTTTATTCTGAATAAAATTAAACGCGCGTTTAATTTTATTCAAAATTCACACTAGCTCCAATCCCAATCCAGCTCCATCGGGTAGTATTCGACAATACAATTCCAACGCAATTCGTTTCGTGTGAAACGGACCTCGTATGAACAAGATATAAATTTTTAAAGGTTGAACGAATATAATATATAAATATTTACATTTTCTCTTATATTTTTTTAACCTTTTCATCGCAGCCGTTCATTCCCCTTCCCTAGAATCTCGTCCGCACTTGTTTATGCTTCTTCTTCCTCTAGGATACGCGTTCGAACAACCCATAGGTCACGCAAAAAAAAATGATGGCCGTGCCTCCCAATCGCGACCGGAAGTTGATCGAGCAACGCCATTGCGTGCGCCTACCTATGCCTCACCCACGGCCATGAGCACGGAAGGCTCGGTCGTCCCCATGCCTCAAAAAACATGCACGAACGTACGACGTTCATCGCCAAATTCACGTCGATCCATGAAGAGATAGGCTAAATCGACCGTTGGATGTATAGCTCTCATCGAGCTCTAGAAAGTTGTTGTTGAAGATTTCTTGTAATTGTTAACGGATTTGAATAAAAACGAGGAGGAAGAAGAATAATTTTCGGCCATTAAAATAGAGGGTGGCGGCTGTAACTAGAAACCATAGGGTTTGTGCAAAACAGAAAAAATGGAGGGCTTTTATAGAAATTTTGATGACAATATTCACTCGAATTTTTTCCGAACTCCAAACGAAGCATGCCGCCTGATGTTTATAATGTTTTACCCCTATTCCGAACACAATGGAATATATATCGGGAGCCAATTCGAAAGTATTTGAAAGATAGGTTTTCAAATCGACTATTTATATTCAAAATTCACTTAAACCGATTTCTATGCGTTTAAGCTTTTCCCGGACAAACCGTAAATCCGATTGACACGAAATTTGAAATTTTGCAATAATATAACATTAAGGATCCGATGAAACTGGTTTCGTCGAATTCTGAGGCTATGCCTCGGAAGGCTATTTTTAAATATCGATTTAAACGATAAAATTCAATACTGAACAAAACAGTTTCAAATTCAATTATGAAGCTTCTATTATCTTCGGTATTGTCAATATAGATTTCCTAAGCCATTAAATTATTTTTTTACAGGCTTAAAATTGAAGATTTACAATTTTACCCAAATTTCTATAATTAAATTTGATAATTAAATGCTAAATTCATAGTTAAAATTGAAACTTAAGCTAAACTATCATTCAAACCTTTAAAATAAATTAAATATTTCAATTCCAAAAGTTAAAATTTCCGTCGTCACATCCTTCCCTCGTTAAAAGAATTTCGTCCTGAAATTACTAGTTAAGAAGAATGGACCTTAACCCGTTCATTATTGTCCCAAAACCAAATAGATTTTAACAATTTGTCAAAGCAAATCTTTTATTAACAACCAATTATTGATTTAACTAACTTTCCAACCTCAACCATAAACTCCAAACAATATTGCTTTCTTAACCATTCGAATTTAAATTCAAATACAAATTTTAAATTTTCAAAATTTTCTCAAAATTTTTCTAACTCCTTAAATTTTCAAAAAAATTCGCCAGCATCTCCTTTGCGCGGCTAGCTCGGTACGGACCCAACTTTCTAACACCAGAAAGTCGCATCACTAATTTAAGAAAGAAAGGGATAGAAGAAGAAAAGATAAGAAAGAAGAAACACAACAACAATAGATAACTCACAGCGGAACGAATGAAATATAATATATCACATAAAATACTACATAGTATTATATTACATCAGAGTACACAACTTATACGACACATATTAGACAGTTATAAACATCTGTCTAACTATACAACTCAAGAACACAATATACATATACAATCTCAAACACGGTGGAACCATAATATATCTACACGTGGAAGCCTCCTTCTCCAGATCTCCTCCAGAATTCGTCAAGCAAACCTAAATCCCTCGACTACTTGTTGAGTCAAGATTTTTATAGAGTTTTGATTTCTGACAAAGGAATAAGCCGTGATCGACGAAAAGAAGTTATTCATTTAAGAAACACAAAGAGCTCCATATATTAGAGGTTGATTATTTGGTATGTTAGTAATTTATGTTAAAATCTATCCTCAAATAATCATATAACTTCAATCTTTCAATATATATACATATGCACATTAACTGTGCAAATTGGACTAAACCGGTCGACCGGTTGAAAATAAGGTGGTCGACCGTTTTTGCCCAGAATGCACAGATAACATGCACACATGCACATAACGTATATATATATATTTGAATTCCTGTCTACCGGTCCATTTTTGACCTGTCGACCGTTTTTAAACAGAAAGCAACTTTTCCAAAAGACACTTCTCTTCTCCAAAGGTTGCATCTCCTATCTTTCATCAATGATCATAACTCTTAATGGCAACTGTTCACAAAGAGTTACAACTATTTTTCTCTATATATACTCATCTAAATCATTGATTCAAACACAAGTTTTTACACGATCATATATGCTCTCTAATCTAATCTCTAACACTCCTGCATTCTAAAAATTAATTTAGCTTATTGAATCATTGAAATTATTTCATATCTTTTGATTCAATAAGTAAATACCTTCTTTAATCTTTACAAAACATCATTCATATTCTTTGAGGATAAGATTATAGGAAGGGTGTACTACTAGTGACAAATCCGTGTTTTCAAGAACACAAGTTGTCAAACAACAATTGTATTTGTTTTTGTTGAAGTCCTCGTGTTGTAAGAGGCAAGTGTTGAAGTCCTCGGTGTTGTAAGAGGCAAGTGTTGAAGTCCTCAGTGTATTAGAGGCGTGAAATCCCGTTCGGCTGTTCGGGTATTGTAAACCTGTTCCTCCGGGTGAAGCGAGGTAGTTAATAGTGAAAATCCAGATAGGAGTCTGGGACTGGACGTAGGACGTTGCTCCGAACCAGTATAAAAATCTCTGGTGTGATTTTTCTATTTTTATTTTTGCTTTGCTACTATCATCTATTTTCCGCATTTATATTATAGTCCATATTACACGATCCGTGTGTACTATATTAGTACGTGCATTCGTATACACACCGCACTTTCATTTGGTATCAGAGCATAGCGAACTTTCATTTGGTATCGGAGCGAGGTTATCATATAACCGTAACACAGTTATTTGATATATTCTTGTAATATGGCAAATAACGCAAGTACTAGCATTCAAAACACCACTTACACGGAAGGTCAATCGACACAAAGACCTCCATTTTTCAATGGTCTTAACTATAGTTATTGGGCAACACGTATGTCATTTTTTATGCAATCAAGTAGCTATGATGCTTGGAATGCTACTCAAAGAGAAATAGTGAATCCAACAACTGATTATTCAGAATGGACTGCCGCTGAGAAAATGGCAGCAGCCGTAAATGCAAGAGCAATAAATATGTTGTTCTGTGCATTAGACCAAAATGAATATAACCGTGTTAGCATCTGCACTACTGCATATCAAATTTGGCAAACGCTAAAAATCACTCATGAAGGTACTAACAAGGTTAAACAAGCCAAAATAGCAATGCTGAAAAGTCAATTTCAAAATTTCAAAATGAAACCAAATGAGACAATCAATGACATGTATTCACGGTTTCAAACTATTCACCATGCACTTATTGGGTTAGGACAAAAGTATTCTGATTTTGATGTTGTTTCAACAGTCCTACATTCTCTGACTAATGAATGGGAAGGAAAAGTATTAGCAATTGAAGAAGCTAATGACCTTTCCGTCATGAAGCCAGATGAATTGATAGGAAATTTAATGTCCTATGAAGCAAATTTGCAGGCTAGAAAAGAACAGAAAGAAGAAAAGAAAAATGTAGCATTTCATGTTGAGAAAGATGAAAATGAATCAGATTCTGAAGATGAAGATTTGGCGTTCATTGCTAAAGGTTTCAAAAAATTCCTAAAATATCGAAAAGCCAGTCGCTACAATAAAAGGAAACCTGGATCAAATAAACCATCTTCATCTGCTATAGAATGTTTCAACTGCCATAAAAAGGGACACATGCAGAAGGATTGTCCAGAACAAAAGAAAAAGTCAGAAAATGACAAATTCAAATTTAAGAAGGACAAATCAAAGAAACGAGCCTTCTCAGTAACATGGGATGATTCAGAGTCATCTTCATCAGAAAATGAAAGTGATTCGGAGAATGAACAAGCTAATGTTTGCTTTATGGCAACAGAAGATGAGGTACAAATTCCTACATTTGATGAATTACTTGATATTAATGCTGAATTGATAGTCAAATATAAAGACTTAAAACGTCAATTAAAAGTAGTCAAAGCAGATTTAAGTAGAGCAGAGTTTGAACGAGATATGTTAAAAGATGAGAAGAAAATATTAGAAGAAGAACTTGAAAATATTCAAGAATCATCATCTAATGTTGACTCTCAAATATCTCTTTTGAGTCAAGAAATAGAAGCTCAAAAAGAGAAAAATAATGCTCTCACTACTGAAAATCATGAACTTAAAGCAAAAGTCAAAATTCTAGACCTAGAAAAAGCTAGTTTACAAACAAAGTTTGATGACATTACTCAAAATGTTTCTAACTTTAACAAAGGTCGAGAAAACTTGACAAAAATCATTGAAAGTTCACAATCTATTTCAGACAAACAAGGATTGGGATATAACAAACAAGAAACCAAGAAACATCTTGGAAATAAAAGGAAAAAGAAAGTACAAAAAACTGAAGCTAAGAAAAATCTTAGTTTATTATATTCCAAACCAAAACCAGTTGTGAAATTTCAAAAGAAAAATGTCAAGACTATCAAAATATGGGTTCCTATAACAAATAACAATTTGATTAGGAACAAATATATTCAGAATTTTATGAATACTGTGCATCATAATACTAATTATGTATATAAAGGGGATACCAGACCCGTATGGGTTTGGACTCCTAAGACCTAACTCTTAGGACCCTATTAAAAGTGGGTACCATGGACTTAATTCTATTTTTTGCAGGTCCTACTCAAGAAAAGAGGAAAATGGATATTCTGGCTGATATACTCCTATATTATTCCATTATCTATTATTCCTTTTTGTCGATGACAAAGGGGGAGAAAGTGCTAACAATTATTTGCAGGAATATATATATATAAGACAAAATCTCAGGGGGAGATCACATATTCAGGGGGAGATTCAGAACTTCATATATATGTTGTCATCAATCAAAAAGGGGGAGAATGTTGAGTCAAGATTTTTATAGAGTTTTGATTTCTGACAAAGGAATAAGCCGTGATCGACAAAAAGAAGTTATTCATTTAAGAAACACAAAGAGCTCCATATATTAGAGGTTGATTATTTGGTATGTTAGTAATTTATGTTAAAATCTATCCTCAAATAATCATATAACTTCAATCTTTCAATATATATACATATGCACATTAACTGTGCAAATTGGACTAAACCGGTCGACCGGTTGAAAATAAGGTGGTCGACCGTTTTTGCCCAGAATGCACAGATAACATGCACACATGCACATAACGTATATATATTTGAATTCCTGTCTACCGGTCCATTTTTGACCTGTCGACCGTTTTTAAACAGAAAGCAACTTTTCCAAAAGACACTTCTCTTCTCCAAAGGTTGCATCTCCTATCTTTCATCAATGATCATAACTCTTAATGGCAACTGTTCACAAAGAGTTACAACTATTTTTCTCTATATATACTCATCTAAATCATTGATTCAAACACAAGTTTTTACACGATCATATATGCTCTCTAATCTAATCTCTAACACTCCTGCATTCTAAAAATTAATTTAGCTTATTGAATCATTGAAATTATTTCATATCTTTTGATTCAATAAGTAAATACCTTCTTTAATCTTTACAAAACATCATTCATATTCTTTGAGGATAAGATTATAGGAAGGGTGTACTACTAGTGACAAATCCGTGTTTTCAAGAACACAAGTTGTCAAACAACAATTGTATTTGTTTTTGTTGAAGTCCTCGTGTTGTAAGAGGCAAGTGTTGAAGTCCTCGGTGTTGTAAGAGGCAAGTGTTGAAGTCCTCAGTGTATTAGAGGCGTGAAATCCCGTTCGGCTGTTCGGGTATTGTAAACCTGTTCCTCCGGGTGAAGCGAGGTAGTTAATAGTGAAAATCCAGATAGGAGTCTGGGACTGGACGTAGGACGTTGCTCCGAACCAGTATAAAAATCTCTGGTGTGATTTTTCTATTTTTATTTTTGCTTTGCTACTATCATCTATTTTCCGCATTTATATTATAGTCCATATTACACGATCCGTGTGTACTATATTAGTACGTGCATTCGTATACACACCGCACTTTCATTTGGTATCAGAGCATAGCGAACTTTCACTACTCATACATAATATGAGTACCAAGAGTTTAATAAAACAGAAAATAAACACTCGGGTCAGACAGGGGTCTAGTGTGAGTAAATGGGTTAAAATTCTTAACTTTAGAAAAACCTTTGAAAAGAAAAGGTATCACGTAAGACTTCCCACACATAAACATGGAAAAGTTTTTACCTTACGCTAACCAAAAATTTGATAGGAAATCCGGTGATATTATAATAGTGTCTAGGGTTTTCAAGTAAATAAGAAATAGCCGAAATTGTTACATTATTAAATTTCAGCTACTAGCCACAAGAGTGGGTAATACAAACAAAACCGTAGGGTCTCGTAGGAAAAATGGGTTTCCATTAATGGCAGGGCTGCCGGGGTAACGCCTGTCACAGTACGTGGCCTAGATCACAGTACCGAGGATTACTCCCAGTCCCCTGCATCACAAAGCCGGGACCATTCCTTATTGAACAGTTCCGAGTAAGATCACGTCGTGGTTGGCGCGACCAACAACCCACTAAGCCGAAATAAAAAGGGACATCTAGACACGAATGACCTCACCATGAAATGGGTGCTACCCACCTAGCCTTGCTGCACCTCCCCTGTTTTAGCCATTCCCGGTTAATGAGGCTTGAGGCTGCAATTACCTCTATAGAACACATCTATCTTAGAATGCTCATCGTCCACCTGACGATGTTTTGAAAGCATTCAATCCATACAAGTTCGTTCCGAGTTCGAACGAAACCGAAGGCACTATCTCGTTGCACTCATTTTGGAATCACCCTCAGAGTCAACGACCATAGCCCTTGCACTCTGAATCACCATCTCGAACCTGTAAGTACTATTTCCGTCAAACTCATCACGGAATCACCCCCAGAGTTATACTGACGAATAGTTCTTACACCTCGAGTCTTCACTAAGCTCCACTTGGATTCACGACCTAACGTTTAAATTTGGATCGATGTGGTTTTCGGATATCCAAATATGGAAACCCGATACCGGTCTCACCAAAATCCAAACGCCATTTTAATGTCCAAGTTGTTTAAGGATTTTAAACAATTAAACTTATATTCAGGATGATATAAACACATAGATGAATCACATTATCACAATAGTTAATTCATATCAAATATTCATCTCACAAAGCAGCATATCACATATCAAAGATATCACACCCAAATTATCCATCAACATCCAATATCAATCATCCAATATCAATCACCCAATATCTATCAATCAATATTAACCAATCATCCAAAAGCAGAATTGATTAACTCTTAATCAATTGGATTATCTAAATCCTTCTTCATTTATTTATTCCAAATAAATTAATTAATCATCTCTTAATGATCTTCCTTAATTAATCTCCCTTGATTAATTATCCTTTAATTACATGCAAGTAATTGTCCTTAATCATATTCAGTAATTAACCTTTAATTACTATCATTAATTACAATAATTAATGATTCTTCATTTACTTCCATTAATTAATCAACTATAATTAATTGCATTAATCCTTTATTAATTACAATAAATTAATCACACTTAAATTAATTAATTTATTAATCAACCTTGATTAATTCATTAATTATATTAACTAATGATCCTCATTAATTAATAAATTCTTTGATTAATTAAATAATTAACTTGTAGTTAATCATCTCATTTATCATAAACAGTAATTAACAACTTGTAATTACTTATCTTAATAAACATCTTAATAAATTAACCCTTTGATTAATTAATCTAATTAATTAATCTTTAATTTCTTCATTAAGTAATTATTAATCAATTAAATTAATACATAATCCTTAATTAATTACTTTATTAATTAATTACATTTTTAATTAACTGCCCTTAGTAATTAATCTTAAATTAATCACATTAATTAATCACATTCATTAATTAACTAAAATTAACTAAGTAATTAACCCTTAATTACTTACATAAGTAATTATCTTTTAATTACTTCATTAGATGATTATTGTCTTAATTAATTACTTAACAAGTAATTAATCCCATTATTAAATAATTCTTAATTCTTAAATTAATTAATTACTCCATAATTAATTAATTTCAAAACAATCCTATTAATTAATTCCTAAATTAATAACATCAAGTGATTATTAATCACTTCCATTTAATTACTCCCATGAGTAATTTTCCACGAGTAAATTCCATAAGTAATTACTTCAATAATTACATTCAATAATTAACCATTAATTACTTCATTAAGTAATTACGCTTAATTAATTCATAATTAAGTGATTATTTAAAATTAAATAAACAATTAACTAATCATTTAAAATTAATTAATTAATTAATTAACTTCTTATATTTAAAGAAAATCCTTAATTAATTAAGAAAATCATTTATCTTAATTAAACTCTTTACTTATTAACAAATCATATAACTAAGTATTCTTAAGTTCATATCAAAATAATTTAACCTTATTTATCTTCATAAATAAATTATTTGAAATTAATCAAATTTTAATAACTTAAAAACAAGTTATTCAATTTGGTTATCCATAATTATAATAATAACCTTATTTTGAAAATAAGGAATTTAGAAATTAAATTTGAAATTTAAAACACTTTAATTATCCAATTTAAACTTATTTATTTTCAATATAAATTGAAACTTTGTTATTAAAACATTACTTAAAAATTTACTTTAAAACTTTGATTCAATATTTTAAAATGAAAACATTTCCTTTGAATTAAAATTCAAAACACTTCTTTAAATTGAAACTCAAAATTTCTTAGATAATTACTTTCAAAAACAAACTTCTTAACAATTTAAATTTAAAATAAATTTAATTAATACTTTACTTTTAAAGGAATTCATCTTAAAACATTTTAAATTTGAAATTGAATTCAATTAACACTTTTAAAAGTTGATTAACTTTTACTTTCAAAGAACAAGTTTTAACTTGTAAGTTTATTTATTTTTAGTAAAAACTTAAACCTTGAATTTATTAAAAATAACAAGTTTTAACTTGCAAACTTAACTCCTTTTACAGAATTAGCCAGGAAAGCCCACAAACCCAAAATACACGAGTCGATCACTCATACTACTCGAGCCAGTCCCGAGTCCTACTCCATGCTTCCCTTACTTCGAGTCAACCCTATGAAAACGCGAGAGCAAACTCGAGTTTCAACTCGACTTCCCCGATTCAAAAACTTCCCAAATTCGACGTGCACCCGGTGCACTTGCACCAACGCCGCCGACCTCTGGCGAACGTCGTGACAATGTTCGATGATCAACTGAACCCATACGAACTCAAACACAAACCAAGATAGAATGAAAAACAAATGAATCAAAATTCGAACCTATTGCTCGAATAGCTGCAGAAAGCTCGAACCATAAAACCCAACGCCGCCTACAACTTCTACACCGATGAACCTCGCCGACGTACCAAATGATGCTCCGCACTTCGGCGAACAAAACCCACACCTCGCGAAACCTTTCGACCCTCCATGGCCAACACAAATGCTCTGCAAAACCCCTCGCCCCAAAAGGACAACCGAATCCTACATTGAACGATCCCAAACAAATTTGCCATTGGAAAAATCCAAAAGCATTTTTCCCAACATCCACAGCACAAGAACAAGCTTCAATCAAAAATTCGACTACAATTATTGAGTAGATCATCGGCAATTCGTCAAATTGCCGATATAGTTCAACTCAAAATTCCCAAACGAATATCAATTTAAAAATTATGCAATGCATGTTAAAAATCATCATTTTTAACAACTAATCCGTTCATATAATCCAAAGAAGAAATTAAGTTGAGTGATTTTTATCGTAAATATGAATTCCTATGTTTTTTTTTTCATTTTAAACATTATTGTGGTATTTAAAAATCCTGGAACTATTTTATAATCTTCACAATACAATTACAAACAATTTTCATTTAAATACTCAAGGCTAATACGGATTAGATTCGTAGATATTGAATTTTTTTAGCAGAACATTCACAGTAAATCATCAAAGAACACACTTGAATGTATATAAACAGACAAGCTCACACAACATATATATACTAATTCATATAAATTCAAGCTAAAGAACTTTAATACAAGTCAATATCATCACATGTATGGCAGTAAAAACCAGATCAAACTGTTTTTAAAGAAATTTACTCACCAATTTTAATTTGCAGAGCAGTTTTGATTTTCCAGGCTTTGAAATCCTTAAATTTGGAAAAAACTTTGATTTTGCTTTGCTGAAGAAATTAAATGCATGCTTCAAATTGTTGTTTTAAAGTGTTGAACTGATGTTGAAACTGCTGAGTTGATCATCAGTCCATTTGAATTGCAAAAGATTTGAAATTGCAGGATTTTACTTCAGATTTGATCTTTGCTTTTAGTTTTAATTTCAGATTTGAGAAAGATTTCTGTTTTTGCCATTAATTTTTTTATTCAGCTAAAAAATAATGGAAGAAGAGATGTAAAGTTTATTTTAAATTGAATTATGTTATGTTTATTAAAATTAAAGAAAGTAAATTTTAAAAAGAAGACACTTGTAATTTAAACTTACATTTGTCATTTATATTGCTTAATTGCTTTACATGAGTTATTAAGATGTCTAATATGGTTACACATGTTTTCTTAAGTTTTTTTTAGAATTATTTGTAAATTCAAAATTACAGAAACTATTTTTGAAATTTCTATTAAACATTAACATACAACTTCCATTCAATCATCAAAGTCCAATAAGGATGTAATTGGGAGATTTGGATTTTTGAAGTGAAATCTGTTCTTAAAAAAACAGAAAACAGAGTTTCCATATACATACATACCTATTCACATATATACAGATCTTCTAAATTCAATAATATAAATACTGAAAGGAATTTCATGCAATCACCAAACTCAAATCACAGATCATCACAAAAGCTTGCTTCGACCAAGATTTCAACTCTCATCGTCGAGTTGACGTCGGCCATTCATCAAATAGCCGAAATCGTTCGAGTGAAATTTTATGGTTTCACGTTAGAATAAATCCCAATTTGATTTCCAATTTATTTCAAACGCAAAATCAAATTCCAATTTGATTTCCCCAAATTAATTTTCCAATAACAAATCAATTTCAAATTGATTCCCCAAGTTATTTCCAAAACACCTAACCAAATTTCCAAATTGATTCCAAAGATTTATTCTAACTCCAAATTTATTCTTGAATCAATTTCTAAGATTTTTCAACTCTAAATTAAATTCCAAATTTAATTTCTAAATTTATTTCCTTTTGAAATAACTTTCTTTATCTCTTTCAATTATTTAAAATATGTATCTTAAATAAATTCTTCAACCCTTTAACAACATCACTCGAAATTCCTTTATTAAATATTTTTCCATATTTTTGGAATTTATTAAATAAGTTTTCAAAGATAAAACTTTATCTATTTAAATTTCCTTATTTTAAAATTCACCCAATTCCTTTGAGTGAATTTATTATAAATTTTCTACCCAAATTTCAAAATCAATTTTTTATTTATTTCTGGTATCCTACGATACCAAAAATTTATTCGGCTGAATTACAGCCTTCAACGGTTTCAATCACAAATAGTCATACAAATTAAAAATAATCAACACACAACATATGAAACAAATTAAATATTTGAGGAATCCAGTTGGATCCCTCTAACCTGTTTCTCTGCATCCACAGACGTTAGCACAACAATTAAATACCCATTCCACTTCAAGGTGGAATATCGCGGTATATGGGATTTATAAAATATTATCCGCTATTTTACGGCGCAATAGGGTCTCATCCGCTATATAATGCGGGAAATCAACAACTCCAAATACATATATAATACCAATTCCACTTCGAGGTGGAATATCGTGGTATATGGGTTTAATATAATAACATCCGCTATTATGCGGCGCATAGGGTCTATTTCAATACAATTGATAATAATTTTATCATTCAAGCACACAATCAATAAATTTTAAACTTAACTATAAAAATTAAATCAACGATTGAGTGAGAAGATATTACCTTAGCTTTGCATGCAATCCATTTTCATTTCGGACTGTTTCCTTCATAGTATTAGACCTTGCATTGATAATTTTATACAATTGATTAATATTCGAAATAAATCAAATAATCAATTTTTCGTTTTGATAGTCTTAATTAACAAATTTATCCTTTAAATTTTTTTATTTAACTAAAATTTAAAATTTAAAACTAAGTTTTCTTTAATAAATTGTTTTTTATGACAATAATTAGATGAACCATTTATACAAATTTATTCCGCTAGTCGAAAAATTAATTTCCATTTGATAGTAACTATTCGATTTAGAAATAAATTCCCTTTTAATAAATTAAATTAAATTAACCAATGATAAAATTTGATTTTATACTAAAAAAATTTCTTTAATAGATTATATTTAGTAATGAAGAACAATTTAAATAAGTTAATTAGGCAAATTAACTACCTTAATAAATTATTTTCGAAATTGAACTAGTAGGTTAAAATAGGTAGATGTATATTTACTTTATGTTTTTCCTCATTGAACTAATGACTTGTATTTATTTTATTTTTTTGAATCAACATATATATTAAATTTTAAAACAGAAAGATTTTAACTTTACTGTAAAATATTTTTTTTATTTTTTTTCTCTACATAAATACGTTTACACATATAAATTCGAATAAATAATAAAAATAATAAAAAATAAAAACAAATAAAAAGAAACCATACCCTAACTCGAGAACGGTCGATGCCAACCTCGTCGAATGTGAGTCGAAACCCTAGCCCGCCCTCCAATTGCCCACACTCGAACGCGATATGCTCGCGAATGCCGCCGCCATCGAAGCCCTAGCTCATGACCATGCCGACGCTCGTACTCCTGCACCTTGTCACCGCCGTCAACTCGCCTACGTTCGAACGTACGCTATCGATCGCCTCGCGACTGCTCGTATGAGCTTGCGTGACCTCGAATCAAGTTGTCGTCGCCATTGATTAACTTGCGATCTCCCTTTTTTCGATCTGAGTTTAAAATCTTTTCCGCGATTGAGAACGAGGGAGGAGAGGGCTTCGGCCATTTTCGAACGATATAAAATAGTTAAGGCTTCAATCTGAATATCAGAGAACGGTCGTTGATTTATGAAGCTGTTGATTTGATTTAGAACGAAAGAAGCGGGGTTTCACGTTTCTTTTTTCTAAAATTTTAACGATAAAGAAAATTTTCTTTTATCGTTCAGTTTCGCAATTCAAAATCTCGATCTCCAATCGAGGTGCGCCGCCAGACGTTTATAATGTTTAACCCCTATTCCGAACGCAACGGAAAAGGTTCCGAGTCCAAATTCCATCGTATGGAGAAGATAGCTTTTTAAATCGAGTTTAAATATTAAATTCCCGATATAAATGTCAGCGCGTTTATCTATCGTACGATCACACGATAATTCCGAATGCTACGAAAACTGAAATCCGATAATAATACGATATTATGGATCTAATGGAACTGGTTTTATCGAATTCCGAGACTGTGCCTCGGAAGGCTATTTTTGAATATCGATTTAAATGATAAAATTCAGTAGTGAACAAAACAGTTTCAAATTCAATTCTGAAGCTTCTATTATCTTCAGTATTATCAATACAGGTTTCCTATGCCATTAAATTATTTTTTTACAGGCTTAAAATTGAAGATTTACAATTTTACCCAAATTTCTATAATTAAATTTGATAATTAATTTGCTAAATTCATAGTTAAAATTGAAACTTAAGCTAAACTATCATTCAAACCTTTAAAATAAATTAAATATTTCAATTCCAAAAGTTAAAATTTCCGAGTCGTCACGGACGATCTTTTCAATCAGTTGGTTAGCTCTTCATTATTTTCTCAACTTGATTTAGCTACTGGATTTCATTAGCTTAGGGTCGCTGATGATATCATTGATAAGACAACATTTAGGATATCCAATGGATTCTTTGAGTGGTTAGTTATGCCATTTGGGCTGACCAACACCCTAGCCTATTTCGTAGATTTGATGAGCCGTGTTTTTCGAGATGTCCTACATAAGTTCGTTGTAGTATTCATGGACGACATTTTCGTATTTTCCAAGAGTATGGAAGAGCATGCAATTCATCTTGAGGAGTTTCTTCATACACTTCGTGTTCATTAGTTGAATGCAAAGTTCTCGAATTATCACTTTTGGCGTAAGGATGTGTGTTTCTTGGGGCATGTAGTCTCAAGAGAAGGTCTAGCTGTTAATCCCTCTAAGGTAGTAGCAGTGCAAGATTGGAAGGCACCCAAGAATGCTACCGAATTAGAAGCTTCCTGGGGTTGGCTGGCTATTATAGGAAGTTTATCAGTGATTCCGTTAAGATTTCAGCACTGCCTAATCGCCTCACTAAGAAGAATGCGACATTTGTGTAGGACGTGGATTATGAGGATTCCTTCACGACGCTAAAGAGTTCCCTTACTAGTGCACCAGTGTTAGTTTTACCCGATGGAGCTAAGCCTTTTACCGTATACACTGATGCATGTGGGACGTGTCTTGGGGTAGTATTGATGCAAGAAGGGAGGGTAGTATGCTATGGAAGTAGACAGTTGGGGACTCATGAGAAGAACTACTCTACCCATGATTTGGAGCTAACTGCTACTGTTTTCGCGCTCAAGTCTTGGAGACTTTACTTGCTAGGAGAGAGGTTCGAGCTTTTCACTGACCATAAATCATTGAAGTACCTATTTTCACAGAATGATTTAAACTTGAGGCAGCAGCATTGGATGGATTTTCTAGCATTATGTGACTTTGAGATAGCCTATACCCTCGGTAAAGGGAACGTGGTTGCAGATGCGTTAAGTTGGAAGAGAGAAACCCTTAGTCCAATATTCGTGGAGTGAAAAAGCCTAAAGTTTATTTATACCTTTTATTTTAAGCCCTCTATGGACATTACCCCTAGATTATTGGCAACACTTGAGGTTAAGCCTATCCTCATAGATCAGGTTGGCTCAAGGTAGCGAAAGGATTCAAAGCTTATGGATATTCTAGAGAGATTTAGCAAAGGAGAAGTCTCTAGATATCTCCAACGCTACGCCATTGATAGTATATGGTGGCTAATGAGAGAAGGAAGACTTTGTGTCCCCGCACCAGTGATTTTACGAGAGCAGTTCTAAAAGAAGCACGCTATTCTTGAATGACTATTCATCCAGGTGGTGATAAAATGCATAGGGAGATGAAAAGAGTGTTTTATTGGAGTAGAATGAAGAAGGATGTGGCAGAGTTTGTAGCCAAGTGTCTTGTATGCCAACGAGTTAAGGTGGAGTAGTAGAATCCCGGTGGATTGGTTCAATCATTAGATGTACCCGAATGGAAGTGGGATAGTGTTTCCTTGGATATCATAAATGGTTTACCCCGGTCTAAAAAGTGGAATACCAATATTTGGGTGATTGTAGATCATTTGACCAAGAGCACCCATTTCATTCCGGTCAAAAGTAAGAGGACGACAGCTTATTTGGCATCGTTATATGTTCGTGAGATAGTCTGACATCATGTAGTTCCCTCTAGCAAAGTGAGTGAAAAAAATCATATCTTTACTAGTTAGTTTTGGAGAAGCTTAAAAGATGCTTTAGGGACACAGCTTAAATTGAGTACGGCCTATCACCCTTAAACGGATGGCCAAATGGAGAGAGTTAATAGTGTTCTTGAAGATTTGTTGAGGATGTGCATTCTTGATTTTGGAGGAACTTGGGAGGAGCATCTTCCTTTTGTGGAGTTTGCACATAATAATAGTTTTCAAGCTAGTATTGGATGGCACCTTTCGAAGCCCTTTATGGAAGACCGTGCAAGTCCCCTTCATGTTAATTGGAGTCTACAAAGAGATGGCTACTTCGTCCCGACATGATTAGAGAGACGACGAAAAAGATTGACTTAATTAGAAGGAGAATGAAGACGGCTCAAGCTAGGCAGAAATCTTTTGCTGATAAGCATAGAAGCGATATTGATTTTGAGGTAGGAGACTTAGTTTTCATTAAGGTATCTCCGCTAAGTAAGGTTGTGAGATTTGGATCAAGTGGGAAACTTGCTCCCAGATTCGTAGGACCGTTCACCATTGTGGAAAGAGTAAGGAAGATGGCGTATCAGATAAAGCTATCGAAGAGGCTCGCAGATGTTCATGATGTTTTCCATGTTTTGCACTTGAGAAGGTGCATACATGATTCAGGAAAGGTAGTGGAACCTAGTCAACTAGAAGAATTTGAAGTGGAGAGAGAAGCATCGGTTCGTCGCATTCCTATAAAGCTCGTTGGGCATGATATCGAGAAATTTAGGATTAAGTCCCTTTGGTTAAGGTGCAACGAGGTGATAGCATTGAAGACACTATATGGGAGGCTGAGGAGAAAATACGTTCCTTTTATCCGTATCTTTTCGATCGTACGTTTTGTATTTCCTATTTCCATCTTTAGTTTTGAATTTTCCTTTAGTATCATTTGGAAGGGGAGATCTTAGGATTTAACCTATAGGTGGTAGAACTGAATGTAAACATGTTACTAGAACATGTTTATGTATGATGGATGCTAGTGGTTGCAAGTGTTTACTATTGGATGCTAATGAACGCATATATATACACTAGGCACTATTATCTCTTAGGGATCGGCCTAACAAGGTCACTAAAGTATATGAATATTGATGTGTACGAATTTGCATTTTTATTTTATTTCATGGTTGCTATAAATGGATGATTAGCATATGATTGTTACATTTGGATGATGATTGTAGCACGCATGTAGAACTATCATTTATCATTAGGAAATTTGCATTCATTTGGATACATGGCACATACATGATTGCATAAAATGGAGATCGACTGAATCAGTGGACCGCCTAATCTTTTGCATTAATTAGGGACATTGATACTATACTATGGCATATAACATAAATTGAATTAGAAAGCTTAAGGACATTGGATGTAACGTATGATGGTTGAAAATTAGGTTGTAGAATTTGGATGAAAATATTGATTCATTCTTCTGTCCTTAGAGATTTCGGGGACGAAATCCTAATGTAACAACCCAAAAATTTAAGCTATAAGAATTAATTAATGCATTAATTAAATAATTAAATAAGTTTGTGAAATTATCATAATCAAGCTGTGGGAGTTCCACCATTATGTCCATGGCGATTTTATGATCAATTTACATATATAGTATGTCAAAATCCAAGTTAAAACGAAGAAGTTACGAAATAAATAAGAAACGAAAATAATAATAATAATAATAATAATAATAATAATAATAATAATAATAATAATAATAATAATAATAAGGGTCAGGTTCGACCATAGGGTCGAACCTCACCATAGCTAGGTCAACCTATAGATCGACCCACACAATATAAAAGTCGACCCGCCTTTGTTTTGTACATAGATTCACCTAGTTTTGTTCAAACACGTCATTTTGCAACTTTTCTTCAATCCTGTGCATTCGTGCATCCATCCGACGGTTCCTAGTGAGCCTATGACGTGGTTGCACCAGATTTAATCTTCAAATCTAATGGTTTGAGATCCCTAAACTACACTATACATAAGACCCTAAGCCTACCTATTTTTCTCATTCAGTTTTTCTCCTATTTGGGTTTATTGCAGAGGCTGGACCATAAATAGAAAAAATTTCTAAGAAGGAAATATTTTTGATAAAAATATTCTACACTCTTCAAGTGGATCAAGGAAGACCAATGACTAGAGTTAAGGACCATAGATAAGTTTTTCGTAATTATTTTAGTTTTTTAAGTAATTTAAAATAATAGGGTTCTCAATAGTTGTAGTTTTTCTGCAATTTTGAGACAATTTTTATATAAGTTATTTACAACTAATTTTTTAAGTTCTTTTTAATCTATTTTATTCAACTATTTTATTTAGCTATCTTATTTATTTATTTACAGTTATTTATAGTTATTTGCATCTATTTACAGCTGTTTTACGTTAGAATTCAGCCTGTAAATTTCAGTTTCTTTTTATTCCTTTTTACGTGTATAGAATATTAAAAAGAGAATAATTTTTAAATATTGATTAAAGTAGAAAAGCACTAAATTTATAGGAATATATGTAAAATAAGAAAGATTGTATAAAAAGAAGATTGACTGAAATAGACAAATTTGAGACATTTGCAAGCATTAGTATAACAAGTGGTTAAAACTAAAAAGATAGAACAAAAGAGTAACAATTACATAGGTTCTAATTAGAAATAATAGAAAATTCATATTTTAAGACTTAATTTAAGTTAATAAGCGAATACAGTAGAAATAACAGAAGAGGCTTATTTTTAGAACTTACACTAAGTTAATAAGCAAGAATAGAAATAGGGCCCGTACCAACAGCATTCCCTTTCAGACTAGGACTGATGGTCTCACAATAGTTAGGTGAGGCTAGGCAGGACCCTTTTATACTTGGATTGATGGACACACAATAATCGGGTGAGGCTGGGACACTCTTATGCTAACTAGGGTAAATAAGTGGCCAATAGATAGAAGCTTAAATCGGGAGATTCGGGCAAAGGGAAGAACTAGATTTTGTTTGTTAGGACCTGTACCGGAAGCATTCCCTTCCAGACTAGGATTGATTGTCTCACAAAAAACTTAGGTGTGGCTGAGAAGGACCCTTTCAGATTGGGGCCGATGGTCTCACAACAGATTAGGTGAGGCTGGGCACACTTATGCTGAATAAGGTAAGTAAGAGGTCACTAGAGGGAATAACGGTTAGCGTGTACCGGCGATGACCGTGCGTGCGGCATCTATTAGGGTAGATAAGTCGCTACAACGTTCCAACCGCTAAACAGGTGTCTTTTGCTGTGGGACCCACAGGATGGGACTAGCTCACATTGACACAACAGAGATAGAAGGCTGATCAACAGGTGAAATAGGATTCAGCCTAATTAAAATAGGATTAGGATTTCAACCTAATCACAGCAATCTAAGACAAGTGCAAACGATCACAATCAAAACAAATAATCAAACAAAATCAAAAACATATTTTATCCCAGTTTTACCTTTTCTATATTTTCCTTTTAAACTAGAACTGTTGCGTAGTCTATTATCTTTATCTTGCTTAGAAATGCTAGTAATTACTTTCACTCACCAGACTTTTAGTTTGGCCCACTCTTTCATTTCCCCTTTTTCCCCATAGGCGAGCAGAGTTGAGTAGATTTAAGCTGCTTGGAGATTCATTCTCGAAGATTATAAATATCATGACATTTTCCAACCAAAGTCAACCATCAATTTACCATCACACACACATGGAGTAGCCACATTGGTTGGGGAGGGGGGGTACTTCGGTCGAAATGATGATGTGTTTGCATATCATCATATTTTATCACTTCCATTTGCCTATAAATACCCACAATCCATCATCACTTTCATTCACATTTCCTCCTTCATCTTTCGAAGCATTTTCACCTTCTTCTCTCCACTTTAATGGTCTCTTACCTAAAGAAATTAATGGAAAAATTTATTGCAAAAGGAAATTAAAATTTATATAGTACATATATATTATCAAACACCTCAAAATCATAGCCAAACTCATGCATTCCTCCTTGCAAACCCACGGCCACACATATCCATCCATGCAAGGCCGAGCCTTTCCTCTCTTCCAAGCTAGGCCGAGAGCATCCAAGCTCCAAAGGCCAAGGTTGAACCCCCTAGGAAGCATTAGTGCAAGCTTCGTAAGTTTCGATTGTGCAATAGCGAAGTTGTAGTCATTTTAGAGTTAGTTCGATTGAATCTAAGGTGAGAAAAATCTATTTATATAATGATATGGATGGTGATATGATATGATTGGAATGATTGGTTATTATGTTTTGATCATCATGTTTTTATTGTGAACATATGGTTGTTTGGATGTGTAAACAATTCATCTTTAATACACGTCGAAATTACACAACGAAAATCACTTTCTGAAATGAATTATAAAATATTACGAGATGATTAAACCTCTTTAAATTTATTTTTAAATTTTTTATGATCCAAAAAACTCAATTGGTGAAGTTTTAAAAGAACTGGAATTGGAGTCAAAAATAGGTATGTCGTGTAATGGCAGTTCGCGATTTCATGCCGTAATAGTTTAAACCAATTTATACGATGGATTCAGAGTCGGAATTCTTTGGAATAAGAATTTTCCAATCTCTTATAATGATAGTTTTCAAACAAAAGAAAACAATCAATATTTAAATTAGTAGATTTTGAAATATAAGCAAAACAAGTTTGCAAAATAGTCGCGCTTTGGCAGTTCGAAAATCAGTAAGCGATAAATTCTTTAAATGTATATTTTTAATTCTTTAATAATATGAATAATTTCTATAAATATATTAAAATATTTTAAAATATATTCGAGTTATAAAAATGGACTTTCAATTGATAGAAAAGTTGTTTTGATCAAAGAAGCCTTGAAAACATTATTTGTAGCACTTTCTAGTAATTTTTGCAAACAACAATTTTAACTTAATTATTCTTTCCCGAATCTTTTAGGAATATTTTAAATAAATAATTAAGTATTTTAAAGACTATTTTGAAGTTATAAAATTACTTTTAAAGGAGTTTACATAAATAGTTAAAAGAAAAGCTGTTATAAATACATGATTTAATCTTGGCTCTGAAAGCGGATGAGTAGACTGGATTTTTCTATTTGTTATATTTGGAGGTGGGATGCTTAGACAAAGGAGATATTCAGGACCAACCGGTGCCCTATCTCACCTAGCCTCTTTCTTGGACGAGGAATAGATACGGTCAAAAGGTCGGAAACGAAGCAAGTATAAAAGATTCAAATTTACAAATTTATGGATTGTTTAGAAATAATCTTCTTAAACTTGGTATTAAATTCCAAGGAGGGAACCCATACTATCCATGTGAATTTAAAAGGCGATTCCACTGTTATTCGATGGATAGTAAAGGGTTAATATGGAAATTGATATTGAGTAGAATTAGTATAATTTCTATCGACGATTTTTACTCAATAAGGTTTTGCAATGTAATTTATGAGAGTTGATTTTGATTTGGTATTTCCAAAATTAAAGAGAGATCTAATGATATCGTATATACTAGAAAAGAATATGATTTAAAGATTTATATCTCTAAAAGAGATATTTTGTTTGATAAAAGATATTGATAAATGGAATGATAATCGCCTTTAAACTTAACATCTTTTATCGATGATTCACAACACCAGAATTGTCAATTCATAAAAGTTATAATCGTTACAAATCAAATTTTTAACGCTTGTAACCGTTACAAATTACTACGTGACAAAATCTATAACATACTTCTCAACGGTAGTAACCATTGGTAATTTTCATATTTCCAGCGGTTATAACCGTTAGGAACCTCCATATTCCCAATGGTTATAATTGTTGGAAATACGGAGAATCCCAACGGTTATAACCATTGTTATATAATGTACTTACCAACAATTATAACGATTGGTAAATGTATTACTAAAATACATCATTTATAACATCAAAAAAATTTCATTTATAATACAGATTTAAATTTATAAATATAAATTTGGTTTCGTTGAACCATATCATGTAACAACAAACATCAAACATATTACATTTATCATACAAATTTAAATTTATATTAATGACAAACATGTAACCAAGTTTCAAATATGTTGCACCAAATTTCAGTACAAACATCATACTAAATACTTCATATCTTCTACAAAGTTCATGATAACTTCGAATTTTACTAGTACAAAACATTTAAAAGCTTACAGACAACGAATCTGGAGCTGCATCTACAACAGCTTGAACAGTCTGATATTTGCACCTGCTATCACATACATATACATTTGGTGCCAAATCGGTTGGGACGCTGATTTGTGACCCGACATCTACATTTCCAGGGCCCCCAGCATTTGCTCCCCAGTAATTGTCTCTTTCCGTTTGAGGAGGACCCCATAATGCACGTCATCTCCATAAGACATCGAAAATTGATACAATCGACTGATTGCAATTATCCAGTTTTGAGTGTGCACACAACTAATACTGTACTTCTTTCTTTCATGCCCACAAATTCACATTTCAATTGTTGTTATGTGTATGCCAGTACTTGGCTCTCTTTCTTGCATGCTGAATTCATCCCAACATGCCTATTACTCGCTCTATTCTATACATGCCTACAACTTGAATTTTGAGTATGCATTAAATGTCACTTAAGCAAGAAAATTACACTTTAATGCATTAAATGTATGCTTAAAATGCGAATTAGTGGCTGAGCAATGCTTTGCGTGCCTTGTTTGTTATAGATATAATTAGGTAAATTAAACTTTCATTGATGTACTTAAATCCAATCAATGTTCTAGTTTGGTGCAAGCATTTGTGTTTTTTTTGGATTATCCAGTTTAGATAAAGCAAGAGGTTCCCCTGCTACAACTAATTGACCAATTTTAGCATTAAGCTATAAATATACAAGCTTTCACAAATAAAAACTGTCTGTTGATAGTTAAAACCTATATCAAATCTAATCTAAATTCTTATATATTATATTCCATTCCAATCAGCTTTATACATTTGATAGTTAAAGAACTACATTGCATCAATCAACTTTTTAAAGAAAAATAACCGAGGTGCAATAAATTAAAATAAATCAAACTTAAATGAAATCTTGATACCCCATTCCATCAACTTTTTATATTTTATCCTTAAAAAATTATGTCGCGTTAACCAGGTTATTAAGAGCAATTTTTTATTAGTAATCAACTACATTGCATCAGTCTATGAAATCCTTTCATTATTTGCATTTTGAGTTCTGGTGTAGGAAACGATTAAAACTAACTTAGATGGATTAAATCTCTACAAAATATATCAAACTTGATGATTAGTGCTAGTCATATATACATCTGTTCAGTAATAGAGTTTCTTTTCTATTCAACAATATAATTTTGCAATGACTCTACAAGGGGGAATAAACTTCAGTTTCTAACACAGATTTACTTCTCATCGAAGCAAGCCTATAAGATACAAATATTTGAAATAGGAAAAGCACCATAATGAAGTAAACTATTTTTCTCCAACTATGAGTTTATCGACTTATTGATGGATTTTGCAGGGCAACAAGTTACTCGTAAAAGGCAACATTACCATTCCCATGAGTTCGGTTTTTTATTCATCTTCCGGCCGGTCAAATAAATGAACTAAATAGGGTAGTTCTTTGAGTAATTGTTGGTTTAAAAACAGTATATCCAAACAATTATACATCACACAGGGAACAATAGAAAAAAGAATTCATCATAGAAAAACAGAATAGTATAATATGCTCCTAAAAATGGTACGTGCACTAAATATGGAGAACATTCGAGTTAGTGATAACACGACAATTAAACATCAAAAAAAGGATTTATATTGAACATTTCTTTTAAAAGAGCTTATTAAAAAATGCTCGTTAGAGCTTGGAAAATGTTTAGTAGTTAACCATGAACTATGATAAAATCAAAAAAGCAGTGGTTCTCTAAACATGCAAACAACTATACATTGTGCATAACTATGTAAATGATGACAAAAAAATGAATAATTATTTAGTGCAAATTGGAACATGTTATATCATATATTAATTAATATGTTCTACTATGTTATGCTTAACCTCTAGTATGTTATGCCTTACCTTTCTTGAAAATGATGGTTTTGAAATGAAGTTATACGTTTGCAAAACGATCAGATATCTTAAACAGATATTATACACACATTTTACAAACAAAAGCAATTAAAATAGCAATATTTGATAACTTCATATACATACACTAGATATGAATTATTTATAAATGCACTTATGATGTAATTACAAATACTAGTAAATATGAACATACTCGTTGTTGCCATATCCCTTCCCATTGTTCCTCATGTTCACGCTTCCTTTTCCACATCTCCTTTGTTTCCACTTCATCGTTCTTCAAACGTCTATCCTCTTTTGATATATGTACCTAGAATAATATCACATCTCAAGTAATGATATAACCACAAAATAATAATATCCGGGACAAAACAGATGGCTGACAATACCCTCATTTAGTTACATTTTACTCTTACACCATTTTTGGTTAGTTAATATTCTCTAACTTTGATTTTAAGATGCTGCTAGAAGTCTGTAGATCAAAATGTAAGTCTGGGTTCAAATTTGTATTATAAACAAGAATTAAGTTCAAGTACTAATATAAAAAACACGTAACCATTTCCATTGTTAAGAACCATCAATCATCCTACTAAGAACTTTGGACTGGCTTTTGGTTCTCTTCTCTAACAACCATGTCACCTTCGGTCTTTAATTCAAACATCTACAAAATTTAGCATTAATATATGTATTATTAAAACAATTACATTTGGAAAAGTAATAATATGTTAGAACGACAATTCCAACTAGTCAGCATTGAAGCTTAAAGCTTGTTATCTTTCATGATTAAATTTACGTAAGATACTGACAAGTATAAAAATAAGAAGCAGAAACACAACTTACAAAGCCAGATTTCCTGAACTTGTTGCTAACACCATCCATAGGACTATTCACAAACTGTTTATAGTGGCTCTTAATATTACCTAAAAATCCATCATTACTTGACTTTTTTTCCTACATGGTTATGTTTCAGCTCGAACCTTCTACGATTCCACTTTTGATTTCCCTTTCTCAGACTTCATTTATCAGAAATTCCTTTAATTATAACTAGCAAAGAAAAGATTGTTATCATAAGAGAAGCTGAGATCTTACCAATTATCATGAATACTATTGTAACAGCTTCTACAAAAAGATAACCATATCAAAATAGAAAATTAATTAACTACATGTACTCGTATAATTATGCAGGGAAAAAATGAAAATCAGACGTATGGGTTTCCCTTCGCAACATTTTAGGTTTAAACAAAATGCAAAATCATCACTGTAGCACCCCGTAAATTTGAGCAATTGAATAATTAAATTAACTATTATAAACATAGATTTTTTAAGATAAACATATATATAAATTCAAGAACCTACATATAACCTTGAATTCAAGAACCATTTGCTATTTACATGAAAGATTGGTTATGTTTCCAAATCTCTTTATAGTTCTCAAATAAAAAGTTGACCTATAAGAGTGGTTTGTGTAAAAGGCTTAAGCAGTTCATGTATAACCAGGGTTAGAGATCAACTATAAGTTAAATCTTCATGTTTCCCATTTGCATTTGCATAAGGTCATTAGATTTCGTTCAGTGATGTAAGTTGGATTTTCGTTTGGAGTAGGAAAACTTATATTGACGTTCGAACATTTTATGAGATGAAACTGGATTGAGATAAATAATTTTGGTGCATATACTTTATGATATACATGAATAATAAAGTGTAACAAAATTGCATCCATATGGATAATTTATTTCCAAAATTGGAGACATATAAATATTATTCTTACATTTTACTATTGGAACCATGAGTCACTAACTTACGAAAACATTCAAATTTCATATATAATAGCATAAAAGATTTAACACTACACTCTAGTTAAAATTCAAAATAATCAACATAACATTTTTATTAGAACTGATAAGGTTTAATTTGCCGAAAGCACTTAACAATGACCATTGGGTTTCAATGCATCTTCATTTTACTAGGTTATATATGTTTCTTTCAAACTGAAAATATGTATGGCCCCAACACATGATGCTCACATTCACTATAATTTCAAGCATATTCTCCGTATAGTGTATAGTATTTTAAGGTATTTTATAATTTAAGTGGCATATTGCATGAATTCTGGATTATCAAACATAAAAAGGTTATAGTTGACAGTAATATATTTTGGAAAAGTATACAATAATACGTTTTAAAGGGTAACAATGCAGGTGAATTGAAATAATTTTTTTCAATCCAGGATTTAGAACCACTTTTTTATTTCTTATAGTTTCCAAGGTAACTTGTTGTCTTTCTTTCTTAAATCCGAGTGAATTTTGATAATTTACTAATCAATTCTACAAACGTGTGAAAATTTAGCAATAAAGAATACATTCTACTATATAAAAAAACCAAATTAGGAAATTTTAGTGAACAAAAGACCAGAAATCTAGAACCTGATACACATATTTCTGATGTTAGCTCACACAATGCTCTTATGGTCATATTAGTTAGCACTCTGAGTAAATCATTTGGTATCTTTAAGGTTGCACTTCATTCAAACTCTATTTATCTCTTCTTCCTTAAAAAGTGAAAACTATAAAGACAATACTGGTAAAGTATCAAATCTTTATATACATTAAATTCACATCTCAAGCTAGATAGAAAAGTCAATCAAATTCTAAATAATATATTATAAGGCTCTAAATTCGGTGGTAACAAGATAATTCACCTAGTAGTAAAGACTTATGTACATGTATTTCACCTCTCACATACACATACATAAACTATCCGAATACACACTCACTCAAGCACATATACAGAGCTTCCCTGAAACATAAAATTTCACAAGGCAGATGAGATCAGTCATACTACAGGCAGCACACAACACTCTACTCACTAACTCATAGGAACATAAAAAAACACACACCAATACAAAAGGAACACAGCAGCCATACCTAATAATATACACACACATACATAAAAAACGACAGGAATGCAAGAAGTAAGTTCAACATGGGCTTTTTAATGATCGACTAGAGATATCAAAATTGGGCACAATTTTATTTTTTGATGATTGACGATGCACTCATGGTGCATAGTTGCAAAGAAATACAAACATATATATATAAGCTTGATTAAACATATTATTGTGAGGAGAATCTCACCTAGAATAGCTACGTTTTCTACTTCCCTTGCTTTTCTTACTCCTAGCTATGCACGCAACTCAAAACTTAGAGCCCAGCAACACGATGGGTTAATTAAATTACAAACCCATTTTTGCACTAAATACCTAATTTCAAAAAATAAGTTAAAGTTGACGTTATTACCTAATTTGAAATTGAAATTTTGGTTGCAATCGATTGTCGAAAACACAAGCCCTAGTCTTTTCATGTCTTCATCAAATCGGAGAAAATTAATTAAATGGCCATAATGTTAGAACGATGAAGATAATGGAAAAAGGTGGTGGTAGAACGCGATGGCCAAAACAGCGTGGACGGTGGGTAAATAAATCTGAGGCACAATAACTAGAACGAAAGAGGAAATAAAACAAATGATGAATTGTTGTCCATGAGAAATGAAATAAGTAATAATAGAAATAAAATTACAATCCGATCCATGTTACTTTTAACTATTTACAAGATTACTAGATTTTGTAACGGTAATAACCGTGACAAATGTTTGTAATGGAAATATCTGCTAGAAATTTGTAACGGTTATTACCATTTCAAATTGAAAGCAGAAAAGTGCTACAAAATAGGCTATTTGGTGTAGTGATTGGTTCGAAGGAACCGGGATCGTATTTAGGTAATTCCTATCCGTAAACCACTTCGAACCAACATGCCCATTTGAAGTGAATACATGGAATGATAATAAATTAGAAGATGGAATGTAGGTCTGCTTGTCACTGACCCTTGAGGAAAATTTCTCATATCATATATATATGGCAGCAGTATCTTCATTTGATCTTTGATGGAAGAGCTGTTCGCTATTAATCCTAGGAGTGATCCCCTATAAGATGTGGTAGGAGTGTTCCTATGGTTTGTCCTATTCCTGGACAACTTGTATGGACGAATGTTTGACGTTGAATTTCGAAAATGCATGTACAATGGTTTTTACAAATGTGCATCTGTTTGGTGGTGTAGGAGGTAACTCTCTTAAACTTAACACCCTTCTCTGAAATGTACGAGCTCAAAGGTTGTAGATTTATGGAAATTAATAGAGTGTAATGGAAGTGGCAATGTGGCGTTCAAGTGAAATGTGTTCTATGAGAAAGGTAATCGTTAGCTCGAGCCTCATTACTTGGAAATGGCTTAAAAAGAGCATGTCGTAAGGCTACATGGTTCACAACTATTAGGATATGGTCATCACCTTTCTAGATTATCTATATATCGAGTATGTTGTATATGCTATGGGATCCCGGATAGGTTAGTTACGACCGGGATGATTTCATATTCGATTATATTTCCGACACCATATAGGTCTTCGGGTAGGTCGGTCTTGCCAGGTGTAGAAGTTTTAATGGTGTTGATCCCTGGTACATCTCTCTAGAGATGTACTATACAGAAAGTAGTCCATTAACTGCCATTGTATCGAAATCCATTCTCCAACATGTACCTTCGGACATAACTACAGAACCTAATTATGCTGAAATTTAATCAATGTAACAATTTTTGGCTAAGATTATATAAGTTTACTTGAATATTATTTTCAAAACAATGTCATTAAAAAAATATTCATATATTTTGCGTAGCAAATTTTTTGGTTAAGGTAAAAACCAATTTTATGTTTATATGTGAGATACCCTTTGTTTCAAAATATCTGTATTTGAGTTTCTCACACCAGTCTCATAACTGATCAGAAGTTTATTTCTTTTTCTTTATACTCTACGTTCCCCATTTTCTAGACAGCTATGTAATAGGTAGTATGAAGTTATATATTAATTTCGCTGTATTATGTATCCTATATCTACCATCACTTGTAAGGATAGGTAGTTATAACTATCTTGGTTGGATTAGTACTTACTAGAACTCCGATGGAGCAATTAGGAGTAATTGTATGTACTACTCATATGTATAATTAAATATTGAATGCGATGTGAGATTCTATGTTGTTTTGTCTTCTATCTTTATTTTATGTATTCCATGATAATCTGCCTCTTCGGCACTTGATTTGCGGCACCTGAATACCTAGAATGTATTAGTGTTAATTTCTGAGGATCAAAAGGGCAGGTCCTCAAATTTTGTATCAGAGCTTTGGTTGAGTGAACACCTATGCCTGATAGGGGTAGAATCTTATCAGAAATTGGATAAGTAATACCCTAGGATGAGCAACTCATTAGAGATTGGGTAAGTGACACCCTAGAATGAGTTGAGCATATTATATATGAGCACGTATTTGTTAATGTTATATAAAAATGATTTTTATTTTGGAAACTTGGTAAATGATATAATTTTACCTATGATTATATTTTGAATATAAAGGAATATCTCACAGAGGATATAGTTATTTATGTAGTGTTTGGTTGTTAAAGAAACAATAATATTCCATTATTGATTAATTTGTTGTTTGATTTAAAAGTTTAAATACGACGATGGGAAAAAAACGCATCGGACAATAGATATGCTCCATTGTCTGATTGCATATCTATCTATCGCTAAATCCCATACCGTCTCATTGCACATCAGATCACAGATATGTCCAATCGTGTGATATACACTAATACAACAAAAATAACAAAAACAATTTGTTGTCTGATGTTATAATATCATTTCTAAAATTTCCTATTAGACAATATATATATATATATAGATATATATATATATATATTGACTAATATGCATACCAATTACACTTATGTTATATATGTAGAATGAAATAATGAATCGTAATTTTATTTAAACAAATATTTTATTTCAAATCAAATACAATACAACTTTCAGTATACTTACATTTTAAAATACAGTACAACTTTCACTATTACTCTCATATATACAACTTTTCTCTACAATCTCATATATAACATTTTTTACTATCATCCACTCATCCTTACTCAAGTTTATTTTTGACGTTGATCTTGATTTGCTTGCTCCAGCTTGTGTCCATCCATCTCCTATGCCTGTCAAATAAAAAACGCAGTAAAATGGAAAAGGAAACAAACCTAAATTTCTAAAATAAAATTGAATTTGAATATTAATATTGCCTTAGCTTGTGGGTTTGTTTTCTTTTCATATCTTAGACATGGACAAATATATATGTGCACGAACAACTTCTGATATGCGTAATGTATCACTGTTAATATCACAAATCCAAGCATCGATTAAATCTCATGGACTATTGAAAAGGTCAAGCCCCAAGGCTGAATGAAGTGCAAATGTGCACAAGGTCAAACCCAAGCCTCCTCGGGTTCAACTCAGGTGCATACTAATATATGTGTAATATATGTGAACATCCATGTATGTACATACATTTGTATATATATGTGTGTGAATGTTCTTATGTCTACATATATGTGTTTTAATTTATGGCACTTTCTTTTGCACCGTGATTTCTTGTTACAATTTCAATTTGCTATTTTAATGTGTGAACTTCCATGCTGAACCATTTTGAGGTATAGTTGAACTTGTTTTCAGTTCTGAACCACTTTGAAATGCATTTGAGTCAATATATGTGCTTCGTTTTGCTGCCTGGTTCAAGGAAGTGTTGAGATACATTTGATACTCGTGTGTTGAACTATTTTGAGTACGTACATATATACATGTATAGATATATTTGTATATATGTATATTACTTGAGCTTTGAAGCTTGTTATTTGGTTTGCTTGTATTGTATATGTGCCTGGTTTGTTTTGATTAACTCCCTGACGCTTGCTGTTGGTTGAATCTCTGAACATGTATTGCATATGCACATGTATACACGTATATACATATGTGTATATGCATATATGTATATGTGTGTTGCTACACCACTTGTTATTTTGCATGATCTTGTTTATGCGCACTGTGATTTCTTGTTACACTTTCAATTGCAAATTTCTTTATGTTCAATTCTCATATATATTAGTATGTACTTGAGCTTGAACCATTTTAATCACGTACATATACATACACATATGTAGTGATATATAAATATGTAGTGATATGCAGATATAAACATACATATACATATATACACATATGCATATACAAGCGCCAGTGCAAATGCAAGAAATAAGGGATAGTTTTTATATTGCCAAGCACACACATTTCAAAATAACCAAGCACACTATTATTCATATACACACATATGTATATACATGTATATATGTACATACTGAGTAGAAAGGTAACTTGATAACATGTATGGATGGACCAAGAGAACAAAAGCAACATGGACCATCAAAGTGCACAAAAAGGCATCACTAATGTGCACTGCCTTGTCACAAACTGAAACAAGAAGGGACACAAATTAAAATAGCAAGTGACGCAAATTAAAAAAACAAATGCCACAAATTGAAAAAGGCACAAATTTAACAAGGCAGTGCCACAAATTAAAACAAGGCGGTGCCACAAATCATACCAAGATGAACAAGAAAATTAAAACAGCCGAGAAATCCGCAGCTGAGAAAGATCCTATAAATATCCCCAAACAATAGCCAATATAAGACTAAACATGATTAAATGTACTCACACACAAGTAAGCTCCAGGAAAATTGAATTCAACACTTCAAACAACTCAAACCACTCAAACAATAGCCAACAAAAGCATCAAAGCAACAACCAATCAAACTTCCTTCATCATCAACTAAGCAAGAAATAACATATTATACAGTAAGTACAAGCAACACACACGAGTATGGACTTAGAACAATAGAAATCAAAGCATGAAATTTTCAAAGCCTAAAATATAGAGAATAAAACCTGATGAATATACCCAAATCAGCATTGGCTTTAAACATAGAAATCGAGAACAAGACAAATCGAAAAGGGTAGAAATCGTACCAATATAAATCGAAGAACTCTTGACAAGAAGTAGCTGCAACCATAAATTGCCTACTAATCGATGAACGTGAGCATCGATTGAAGAAGAAAGGCGATTCATTTCATCAATTTCAAAGTAGTGATTTCAAATCAGAAACCCTAAGTCAATGCACACAATCAACTTAGTAACGAGCCCACAAAGAAAAGCGATTGAAGAAGAAAGGCAATTGAAGGAGTAAGAAGATTTGAACGAATTTCAAAGCGACCGGCTAAAACTCTAATTCCAAAAACAGTTGAATTTTTGATTTAGAGTGAAAGAAAGAAATGGGTAAAAAATAGTATAGAAAGAAAGTGGGAACAAAAATACATATGGGGGAACAAAAATAAAAAGTGGCCATGAAATAATTGAGACGGAAAAGATGGTGCCCGAAATAAAAAATTATAACTTAAATCAGACGACATATAAAATGTTGTGTGAGTAACAAGCTTACTCATAGAGATTACACGGGCTATTCAGACAATGGATGAAAAAATCTGTGGCTCTTCAGATAACAAATGGTTTTTGTCATGTATTGTGTGAAAAAACGAGATAACAGAAAATCTACCTTATATTGTGTGATCATTGTTATCTGATTCACTTTGTGGAATAGTATACGAACACCTTGTGAATATAGTTTCACAATTTGACTATATGGTGTTCAATAAATAACAATGTTGGTTTAACATTAAGGAATTTATTTAAGATAAATAATTTTATGAATGCTTTTGATAAGTGATTTATAAATTGGATTTATAAAACGTATTTTATAGAAAGATTTTTGAGAATTTAAATCCTATTATTTTGGAAAGGCTTTGAACAGTTTAAAATGATTTGGTAGAAGTTTTAATTTAGGAGTAGATTTTATAAAATGGAAATTTTATATTTATAATAGAGTTTGATAAAGTTAAAATATCTTTTAAGATAAATGAGTTGAAAGTTATATTTTGAAATAATAAAATTGGTATTTGAATTCTTAGGAAAGTTTATTCAAAATAAAAGTAAATTTAAAAAAGGAGTGTTTTAACAAATAAGTCCATCTTTTGTTAGGAAATATAGTTTTAAAGAAGATAACCGTTTGAAATAAAAATTTCTGAAATGGTTTATATAAAAGATTTATAAAAGTAATATTTTATAAATAAAATAATAGATTTATAAATTGTGTTTTATAAGTAATAAAAATGGATTTGTAATTGATATTTTGTAAATAGATTTGTAAACGGCATTTTATAAATAAAGAGATTTTATAAAAATAATTTTTATAAAATAGGAAGGAGCTTATAAAAATATAAAAGGGTTTATCTTGATAAGTAAAGGAAGGTTTTATAATGGCAGATGCATTACTTTTTAAAAGTAAAATAATCTGTTAAAGGAATGTTTTGAAAGTGATATTTGCAAGTGGAGTTTTATGGTTGTAAAGGTGATTTAAATTGTGTTAAGTGATAGAAAGACAAGGATTTCAACTTTTTTATTCTAATAATTTTTTTTGATAAAGCGAGGAAGACATAGACTATAACACTATTGTTATAGTAAGTGATTTTCGAAAGAAGATGTTTTTATAATATATGGGATTTATACATATCCAACATTTGATGTTAGGATTCAAGATGGGTAACTTATATCCATTTTTAAGTTAAGAATGATGTACATTCAAGGTTGAGAGGTAATGATACCCCAAATTGATTGGCTTCATTGTTAATTAATAAATAGTTTAAGTTCGACATCGAAAATTAATGTTAAGTATAGCAAATCAGATCCCTATACTAGTGTTTTAGGTTTGTTGTGTTTTTCGCAACATTCATTTTGACCCAATAAAACGTGTTCTAGAAAATATGAAGCTTTCCTTAAATATTTTTATGGATTTAAGTATATAGAGGTATTTTGTAAGTGTTGAAATTGAAATGATCTCTTTGGAAAGAAGATAGAAACTTTTATTATATACAAAGAAGCATCTTTAAAAAAATATTTGAATATAAGATAAAAGTTTTGTGAAATGTTTTCATAAATTTTTTAGGAAGGTTAATATGTATGTATGAGGTACGTAGATCATTTCGTTGCACGATTTTGATCTAAGATTCGAGTATAGGACTTGAGGTACTTTCATTGGTTTGAAAAAGGATTTATCACTCGATTCTGACGGCGAACATTGATGAGGGTTTATAATTGGGTGCTTATGTTTTCTATCATACTTGAGAGCTATATAAGGAAAGGAAGGGTTTCTGATCGAGAAGCCTGATCAGAGTCCGGCTAGAGAATCGGAGGATCAACACTAGTTCGGAAATAAAGTTGTTTA
This sequence comes from Allium cepa, assembly GCA_030765085.1. NCBI lineage: Eukaryota > Viridiplantae > Streptophyta > Magnoliopsida > Asparagales > Amaryllidaceae > Allium > Allium cepa. Next base: position 105,534,630 of record CM060941.1, on the reverse strand, counting down.
TTTTAGTAGAAGAACAAATTCGATATTGCATACGAATGATCTAGGTATATTCTATTTTAAGATCGAACATGATAGTGCATACAGATAATCCATGAGCATGGCACGGTTTTGTAGTTGAAATTCAAAATGATGTTTATATCAAGTTTTTGGTGAGGTGTAATTTGTGGATGAAATTCTTTTAAGGAGGGAAGTCTGTAACGATCACAAATTTATCAATTTGATAAATTATATTTATTTTTAAAATATTCAAATACAAGATTTTACAAGACAAATTATAATTTTTTGAACCATAAATAATGATGGTAAACTAGTTTTAAAGGTATATTAACAAATATAGATATTTGGGAAAGAAAAATGACGAAAATCTGTTTTCGGGAAAATTGAGATTTTTCACTATTGGCATGCATGGAGCTGCATACATACACTCGTTTAACTATATGAGTAAGAATCTATAATAAGTTATTTATTTTATTTTGAAAATAAAATGTCTTTATGACATCACTAATGATATCACTATTTTTGAATAATTGATTTTTGGATTTAAATCGAGTATAAATGATTTAATAATTATTTTAAAAGTCAATTGAGGCCCTTTTAATTACTATATAATGATAGAAATATTATATTCAAATTTTTTTACAAAGATATGTATATTTACTGAAAAGTGAAAAAATGACCGAAAATTGGACATAGATTTCATAATGATTCGACGTAGAAAATTTATATAACTTTATGGATTATTGTGACGTCCGTATACACATATACATATGCACATATACACACACACACATATAAACATGCACATGAAAACATACTTATATATATATATATATACAAATAAAAAAATAAAAGATAAAAGAAAATATCATGATCTTATGTATAAATATCATGATATTTTCCAACCAAAGTCAACCATCAACTTACCATCGCACACACACATGGAGTAGCCACATGGGGGGGGGGGAGGGTATTTCGACCGAAATGGTGATGGAGGAGGAGGGTGTGGTGGTGATGAAATGATGATATGTTTGCACTTAAATATCATGATATTTTACCACTTCCATTTTCCTATAAATACCCGCCATCCCTCTTCGCTTCCATTCACATTTCCTCCTTCATTTTCCTAAGCTTCTTCACCTTCTCCTCTCCACTTTAATGGCCTTTTACCTAAAGAAAATAATAGCAAAATTTATTGCAAAATGAAATTAAAATTTATGTAGTACATATATATTATCAAACACCTCAAGATCAAAGCCAAATTCCGCCTTCCCACCCTGCAAATCCACATCCACAGACCTCCAACCAACTAAGGCCGAGCCTTCCCTCTCTTCCAAGCTAGGCCGAGAGGATCCAAGCACCAAGACTAAGGTCAAACCCCCCAGGAAGCATTAGTGCAAGCTTCACGAGTTCCGATTATGGAATGGCGAAGCTATAGTCATTTTAAAGTTAGTTCGACTGAATGTAAGTATGAAAACCCTATTTATATTATGATATGGATGATGATATGATATGTTTGGACTGATTGGTTGTTATATTTTGACCATCATGTTTTGATTGTGAAAATATGGTTGCTTTGATGTGTAAACAATTCATGTTTAATACATGTTCAAAATTACATAATGGAAATTACTTTCCGAAATAAATTACAAAAGTGCTACGAGATGATTAAACCTTTTTAAACTGATTTATAAATGGTTCATAATCACTAAAACTCAATTTGGTAAAAAATAGGCACACCGCGCAATGGCAGTTCGTGATTTCACGCCGTAATAGTTTAAATCCATTTATACAATGGATTTGGAGTTGGGATTCTTTGGAATAAGAATTTTTCAAACACTTATAATCATAGTTTCAAACAAAAGCGAAAGATCGAGATTTCATTTAGTAGATTTTGAAATATGAGTAAAAAAGTTATCAAAATAGTCGCGCTTTGGTTGTTCGGAAACCAAAGCGATAAAATCTTTAAATAGATATTTATAATTCTTTTAAAATATGAAATAATTCCTATAAATATATTAAAAGGTTTTAAAATAGCTTTTAGTTATAAAAATGGACTTTCAATTGACTAAAAAGTTGTTCCGATCAAAGAAGCCTTAAAAATGTTATTCGAAGCATTTTTTCGCAACACTGTATAGTAACTTTTGCAAACAACGGTTTTAACTTAATTATTCTTTCTTGAATCTTTTAAGAACATTTCTAAATAAATAATTAAGTATTTTAATGAAAATTTGGAATTTTTAAAAATTTGAAGGAGTTTAAATAAATGGTTAAAAGAAAAACTATTATAAATAATCGATTTAATATTGGCTCTAAAAGCCAAGGAGTGGACCGGATTTTTCAATTCTTGAGATCGATAGGTGGGGTGCTTAAACTAAGTAGATGTTCAGGAGCAACCATTTTCGCGGTTCACTTAGCCTCTTTTCTGGGCGAGGAATAGATGTGGTCGAAATGTCGGAAATGAGGCAAGTTTGAAAGATTCAAATTTACAAATTTAGTACAACTTGGATTTTCTAGAAATAATCTTCTTATACTTGGCATTAAATTCCAAGGAGGAAAACCATACCATCGATGTAAATTTAAAAGGTGATTCCACCATTATTCAATGGATAGTAAATGTTGAATACAGAAATCGATATTAAGTGGAATTAGTATAATTTCCATCGACCCTTTTTAGTCAACAAATTTTTGCAATGTGATTTATGAGCGATGATTTTGATTTGGTATTTTCAAAGTTAAAGAGAGTTTTAATGATTTCGTATACACTAGAAAAGAATATAATTTTTAATTTATATCCCTAAAAGAGATATTTTATTTGGTAAAACATATGATAATCACCTTCAAACTTAACATCTTTTATCGATGATTGGTTTGAAAAAACCATGATCTAATTTGGGTGATTCCTATCAGAAAACCACTTCGCAATATACGCATTCAAAGTGAATACAAAGAATGATAATAAATTAGAAGATGGAATGTAAGGCTGCTTGTAACTGACACTCAGGGAAAATTTTCCATATCATATACATGTGGCAGTAGTATTTTCATCTGATCTTTAATGCAAAGACTGCTTGCTTCCTAGAGGTGATGCCCAACAAGATATATCAAGAGAGTTCCTTCACTTTGTCATGTTCCTGGACAATTAGTATAGACGAATATATGACATTGCATTTTTAAAATGCACGTACATTGATTTTTACAAGTGTACATCTATTTAGTGGTGTAGTAGGTAACTCGCCTTTATTTAATACCCTTCTCTGAGATGTACCAGCTCAAAGGTTGTAGATTTCTGGAAACTAATAGAATGTGATGGAATTAGCAATGTGGCGTTCAAGCGAAATGTGTACTATGAGAAAGGTATTCGTTACCTCGAGCCTCATCACCTGAAAATGGCTTAAACATGACATATCATAAGGCTATGTGGTTCATAACCATTAGGGTATGGTTGTTACCTTTCTACATTACTCTAGATATATAGAGTGTTGTGTATGATATGGGATCTCGTATAGGTTGGTTATGACCGAGGTGATATCATATTTGGTTCTATTTCCGACACTAGATGGGTTTTCGGGTAGGCCAGTCCTGCCAGCTGTAGAGGTTTCAAAGGTGTTGATTCTCAGACATCCCTCTAGAGACGTATTATACGGAAGGTAATCCCTTACCTATCATTATATGGAAATCCATTCTCCAATAAGTGTCTTCGAACTTGATTGTAGAACCTAACTATGTTGTAATTTAATCAATGTAATAATTTGGCTAAGATTTAATAAGTTTACTTGAAAAGTGTTTTCAAAAGAATGTCATTAAAAATTATATTCCCCGATTTTGCTTAACAAATATTTTGGTTATCATAAGGTAAAAAATCATTCCGTGTTTATGTACGGCGTGGTCTTATGAGATACCCTTTGTTTCAAAATATCCATATTTGAGTTTCTCACACCAATCTCTTGACCGGCCTAGAGTTTATTTTCTTTTTCCTTAAACACTAGATACATCGTTTTTCGGTTAGCCATGTAGTAGATAGTATGAAGCATTTTGGAAAGGAGCAAGGAACATGGAGCATTTTTGGTTCTTCGTAGAAGTTATTTATTAATTCCACTGTATTATGTGCCATGTATCTACCAGCACTTGTAAGGATAGGTAGTTATAACTATCCTTGCTGGATTAGTAGTTACTAGAACTCCGATGGAGCAATTTGGAGTAATTGCATGTACCAGTCATATGTATAATTAAATGTTGAATGCGATGTGAGATTCTATTTTGTTTTATATCCTATATTTATTTATTTTACCCCATGATAATCCACCTCTCCGACAAGTAAATTTGCCAAATATGAATGCCAAGGATGTAGTAGTGTCAATTTCTGAGGGTCGAAAGGGCGGGTGAAACACCCCCACATCCTTTAATATACCCAAAAGACACATTAAAAGGCATGGTGCATTGTAGGTATAACTGAAACTAATAAAAAGTAAGATTCACAAGACAAAAACATGTAAAAACAATGGAAACTAAAATAATAACTTATTCAAATCAAAACTTCATAATTGCTTCATAAACTAAATAGGTCAAACACCAAATACAACATATATGTCTCAAAACCTAATATGTCTCATGAAATAAAAACTCATAGTCTAAAAAAAATCAGAGTATAAATATCCCTCTCAAGTACTAGTATAAAGAAAAAACGCAAATAAAAGTAGGGAAATACATAACAGAATCTTCTCCATGAAACCTCCGAGCAACTGCAATTTACTGCCCTCTCTCTTGATTACCTATGGGGGAAAAGGGGGAAACATAGGAGTGGGTCAGACTAAAAGTATGGTATATGATAATAACCACTAGGATCTTTAAGAAAAGTAAAGGTAATAGGCCCTTCAATAGTTCTAGTATATAAAAGGAAATGAAGGAAATAGAAAAGAGAGAAACCGGAAATAAATACGAATAAACTATTGCTCAATTAGTAAGATAGGTTAACTTTGATTGTTTACACTTATCTTAGATAGCTGCTTGATTAGGCTGAATTCCTAATCCTATAATTAGGCTGAATTCCTAATCCTATAATTAGGCTGAAATACTAATTCTACCATTTAATCGGCCTGCTACTCCATAGACCTTACTGCGGATTAGACGCTATATAACTCTCTACACAACAGCCAATGGTAACTATGTGAAATACACAAAGCACCCACTATAGACTAGACGATACATACCTCCCTACACAGAATGCAATGGTGTCTACGAAAGACACACATACTAAGCGCTTGGAACTTATAGCGATTACTGAGCACTGAAATGGAAATCACACGCGTAACTGCCACCATTCTCATGCTACCTGTTGCCCCACCTATTGGGTCATATTATTACCTAGACTCGGCATAAGTGTGCCCCTCATCTCACTTCAGGATTATGTGAAACACCGTGTCCATTGAAAATATAGGGGATTACTGCCGGTACTGGCCTGTCATCCAAATAATATCTAATAGCGCCCTTGTCCAAATCCTCCATGATTTGAACATCTCTATATTGACCAACTACTACCACTACTAGCGTAAGCGTGCCCCTCTTCTCACTTTAGGTTTATATGAAACACCGTACCTATAGAAAATAATAGGAGAATGCTATTGGTACAGGTCCTACTTTAATTCTTTGTTTATTAACTTAGATAAATTATTTACATAAGTCTTTACTCTTGTTCTTACTATCTATGCTTATTAATTTATCCTAAGTCTTAAAATAAGCCTTATTCTATTCTATTTCTTGTTATAACCTATGTCAAAATCATGCTTATTACTTAATCATAGTTTTAAGTGGGAAAATAAGCTTCTTTCTTATCATATTCTTTTTAGTTATAATTCTAAATTATAACTAGGTCAATCTCTTTAATTCAGTCCAATTAACATCATAATTAGGCATAATTTCAATCCAATTACAGTCTTTATAATTTACATCTTATATTCCGTTATTTCAGATTCCTTATGACTTAATCCAATTTCGCACTAATTCTATTCTAATCCACACGCGAAGAAGAAGAAGAGGAATAAAAGAAAACTGAAAATAGAAGGAAATCCAAGGCGTAAGAAGAAGATGTAAATATGCATAAATAATAGTAAATGAACTAAAATACTATAATTAAACTGCAAATAAATGGAAAATATAGAAATAAACTGAAATTAGTTGAAAAGAATAGCTAGAGAAATAGACTAAAAATAATTGTTATAACTGTAAATAAAACTGCTAAAAACGTAATTCCAAAAATCGTAGTAAAACTACAACTATTAGAAACCTTTTATTTCGAATTACTGAAAGAAATTTAAAATAATTAAAATCACTCACCTGTGGTCCGAAGCTCTTCCCTTTAGGTATTCTCGGATCCACTTAAGGGTATTAAAATATTTTTATTAAAAAGATTCTCTCCTTGAAAAATTATTCCTTTAAGGATTCTTCCTGTAAAGGCGAACCCAATTGGAGAAAACCTAGAATGAGAAAAAGTGTTAGGTCTACGGGTCTATTTATAGGGGGAGAAGTGGTTCTTCGACCGTTGGTTTGGAGATTTAATAGGATGCAACTATGTCATAGGCTAAATAGGAGCCAACGGATGCAAGAATGGAAGGAACGTATTGAGTTAAAGAATGCAAAACACGTAAAAAATAGGCTCCAACGTTACTAGATGAAGGAATTTCACTTCATCCAATTTTAAAGGTGGGTTGACTGCCAGGTCAACCGCCCCTATACCCAGGTCGACCGACCGGTTGACTTAGGGTGAGGTTAGGCCGACCTAGTGGTGGACCAACCCTATATATTTATTTATTTCATTTTTTTTGATTATTTTGTTTCTTGCTCGTAGTAACTCGGATTCTGACGTTCTATATATGAAAATTGACCAGAAAATTACCACGGACACAATGGTGCAACTCCCATAGCTCAGTTTTGATAATTTCACAAAGTTATTTTATTATTTAGTTAATTAACGAATTAATTATTATAGGTTAAATTTCGGGTTGTTACATTCTCCCATCCTTAAGGGATTTAATTCGTCCCCAAAATCTCTAAGGATAAAAGAATGTAATAAATTTTTTCAACCAATTCTACAACGAACTACTCAATCATCAACCATTCATCCATTGTCTTTAAGTTTTTTGAATGCAATTTATGATACTTATGCAATTAGTGTAGTATAAATGTCCTTAGCTAATGCAAAAGATTAGACGGTCCACTGATTCAGTTAACCTCCTTTAATGCAATCAGGTCTATTCTGTATGTCCAAATGAATGCGAAAATTTCCTAATGAGAACTGATAATTCTATATGTGTGCTACAAACATCATCCAAATGCAACAACCATGTGAAAATCATCCATTTACAGCAACCATGGAAAATAAAATAATATGCACAGACATCCACATGCATATGCTCTAGTGTCATACTTAGGACGATCCCTAAAGAATAATAGTGCCTAGTGTACCTATATGTCTCCATTAGCATCAACTAGCATATACTTGCAACCACTAACATACATTATTCATAACATGTTCTATTAACATGTTTACATCAAATCCAACTATACACATGTTAAATTCTAAGATCTACCCTCCTAAAGGATAATCAAGGAAAGAATCTATTCAAAACTAAAGATGGAAATAGGAAATTCGAAATTTACTATCAAAGAGAGATGTGGATAAGAAGTATGCATTTTCTCCAAATCAATTTATTCTATTTCGAAGTCGTTTTAACCTCTGCAGACTCTATGCAACACGAAAGCGACTTGCGCAGTCTTCCATAAAGAGCTTCAGAAGGTGCCATTCCTATGCTAGCTTGACAACTACTATCTTATGCGAATTCCACTAAAGGAAGATGTTTTACCCAAGTTTTTCCAAAATCAGGAATTTCCATTTTCAACCATACGTGTCCAACAATTGTTGCTAACTCCATTTTACTGTTCTTCTTTAGTTCGCTCACATGAATCAACATTTCTAGGTTGTTACTAGTGTCCTATACATTCCACGGGAACTTCTATCATTACTTCCAAAAGTAATCACTGCTATCCCTTACATGGTCTTGCACCTTTTCCATTACACCTAGGGAAGGATTTCTCTATACTCCATATTTATAAGAGTTTGGTTAGGTATTTATCGTTTCAAAAACCAAGACTTCTAAATTTTCACAACATAAAATTCCAAAATCTTTGTCTTTAAAAAGTGTTATTTTTGTGTTTCTATTAAATTCAAAAATACTTGGTTACTTAACAATATTTCCCAACCTAGAAGGAAATAATTTTAAATTCTAAGACCAAAACTTAATCCTTATCTACTTTTAAAGACCTTTTCAGTTTTCTTTAAAAATTATAATTTTCAAATTCTACTTTTAATAAGATTTTCAATTTCAAAGACTTATTTAATTTTTCACCAAACCATTTTCTTTTAAAATATGTTTAAACTGTTTTTATGTGTTTCAAAACATCTTCTTATTATACCTCACGGTTTCATACCTTAACGTATTGGAACTACTTTTCCAAATGAGAAATTATTAATGCTAAACCTTCTATTAACCTTTAAAAGTGATTTTTATGTTTATGTGAAATTACAAGGAACTTATTTTATATTTTTCGAAAATTGGCTATACAAAATATGGTACTTTTCATACCTTGTATATCTCTTTCATGCATTCACTGTAATTTGCACAAAACATTTTTATTGGTTTCATAGAAAATCATACCATTATTCTTTTCATTCCAATAGATTAAATAATGTTTTATTTTGTATCTTCCATGACAAAAAAATTTTAATTTCTAACTTATACATTTTTCTTTCAGAAAAACTCATCTTCAAAACCGTTTTAATATTCTCATAACTGCAAAAACATTTCCTTATACTTATTAAAAATAATAAATGTACTTTACAAAACCATTTTATTTCTATACTTAGAAATTATCTTTTTAAAATACATTTTTATTTGGGTTAAAATGGATGTTGTGTAAAACACCGTTACTACAATCCAAAAAACACTAGTGTATGGATTCAATTAAATAAATATCAATAAATCTCATATACCTATGTAAAAATATTTCTATTGGCAGTCACTTAGTATAACAATAGTGTTAGTGCCTATGCTCCACACATTTTTTACGAAAACATTTATTACAATAATAAAAGTTGTAATCTATGTTTTCGACACTTGATACACTATAGGTTTTTATGTTTAAAATCTTTGTTTACTTATAATGAAAGTAGTGAGTGTGTATATATATATATATATATATATATATATATATATATATATGCACACACACTCCATAATTCTTCAAAAAAACTCCAATTTTTCATTATGTAAAAACCATATTAAATTTCATACCATTCTTCAAAAACCCCATATTTATTTTCTAAAATAAATATTAACAATGGAAATTTTCAATTCTAACAACTACATTTTTTTCCCACTTTGTTTTTGAATTTCAAAATTTTCATTTTATTTAGCTTGGCATAAAGTAGATTTTGTCCTTACTAACCTAGGAATACTTTTCTTAAACCTTGGAAATCCCATTTCCTTACTAAAGTCTTCTGTTAGAATTATTCTAGGGTACTACCATTAAATCCACTTATATGAAACAATTATAATTTCTGTAATTATCAACACTGGGTTTTCGTCTTTTCTTATCAACTGAACTTATTGTGCATTCCCCAATCTTTGCCTACCACTCTTTGGAATTCCACAGTCAGATCCTAAATGCACAAAATTGTTTCTTAAATCCCTATTATGTATAAACATTCTCTATGCCTCAATAAATGCACTTTAAAAGTGATACTTCAAGAACTGTGTCTTCAGCTGATGAATACGAAGCGTATAAAGAACCTCCTTTAGATGAATAACATGCTCTTCCATACTTCTTGAAAAACACCAAAAGTCGACCACGAATACCAGCACGAACTTTATTTTAGGACATCTCTAAAAATATGGTTCATTAAATCTATAGAATAGGCTGGGACATTGGTTTGCCCAAAAGATATAACCAACTACTCAAAGGATCCATCGGGTGTTCTAAATGCGGTCTTAGCAATGCTAACATCAGCTACCCTAAGCTGATGAAATCCAATGGCTAGACCAATCTAAAAAAAATACTAAAGAGCTAACTAACTGGTCGAAAAGATCATCTATCTTAGGGAGTGGATAATAATTCATCTTTGTGAGCTTATTTGATTCTCTATAGTCAATGCAAAGTCGAAGAGAACCACCTACTTTAGTAGTGAAGATGACTGGAGCTCCCTATTTCAATATGTTTCTTCTTATGAAACCTTTCTCAAATGCTCAAGGATCTGTTTGCTCAATCCTACCTTTCCCTAGGCTCCATATGCCCTACGGGTAATGCTACTGGCTAGCAAAATAAAATTTGAAGTCAATATCTCTCTTGGGAGTAGTCCCCTAATCTCCTCAAAAATGTCTGGAAAATTTCTGGCGACGGGAACTTTATCTAACTCCGATGATGATGAATCGAGGGAATAAAGGAAGCTCAACACAACTGACCCTTGCGAGTCGTAAGAAATCTCGAGAGTCCTACTGATGCATGTCTCTGGTCTAATGACTCTCCTCTCGCAATCTAATATAGCTCCATAAGTGGATAGCCCATCCATTCCTAAAATCATTCCATACCTCGAAAATCCTAAAACGTAGGCGTCAGAGTCAAATTCTACGCCTAAGATAAAAAATTTCAAACCCCTACAAACCATAGACAAGTATGCCAATCCTGTTAGAAACGCGGACTATGGATCTTAAGGCTAGGATAAACACTAGAGGGGGTGAACAGTATTTTAAGAAATTACTAAATCTTTTAGAGTTTTTGTTAATTTAAACACACATGTATGCAATATTCAGACGCAGATATGATCACAGAAACAAACACAGATGCAGAAATAAAGTAAAAGCAGTAAAGGAAAGAACACACTGGATTTTATACTGGTTCGGAGTTACTCTACATTCAGTCCCGCACACAAGTACAGATTTCCTTTCAAAAGCAATCTTTACAATTACACCCTCGATTTCAAGGCTATGAGGTACACCCTCCAGATTCACAATCCTCTGGGTAGAGATACTTGATTTCACGGGCAACAAGTTCACCCAATAGATTTCCAGGGCAATAATCACACCTTTTACACTTGATTGATTTCCAAGGCTATAATCACACTTTTTACACTTGGTTGATTTCCAAGGGTACAATCACACCTTTTACACAGAAATGATTACAAAGAAGCCTATAACTCTGAATAGCACTGAGGATCTTGTTGAGATAGTGATAGAGAACCAAACCAGAAATGATGTAGTTAGATTCAATGTTGATTTCAGCAGAGTAATGGTAAGAATATGTATAAAGAAATATGGAAGAAGAAGAGGAGTCAAAACCAGAAAATATGGTTAGAAATTCGTTGAAAACAGCCCTTATTTATAGAAGAACAACAACCATGTCCATTCGTGATGGGATATGACCAATAGACACTTCTTTTGAAATTCAAAATTTTGAAATCAACTAACACTTTGTCGACATGGGTAACTTGGGTATGTCGACATCCCAAAGGAAATTTTGGTTTTTTGTTTTTCTTTGAAAATAACTTTTATCTTATATTAAAACAATTTTAAACTTTTATAAATATACTTAACTATAGTTAAAATACATAAATAATTATAGAGAATAATATTTTGGTATATATAAAATTTTACTTATAATGTTATATTTAAATCTATGTATAAATATTAAAAGTTAAATATATTATTATTAAAAGATAGTTTAAAACCAAGGATAATTTGATTTTGAAATTAAAGTTTATTTTGAGGCTAAAAATATTTAAAATCAGGATAGATGTTTTTGATTCTTTTAAAAGAAAAGTTTTGAAAACATTTTGAAAACAAGATATAATTTTGTAAAATCATTTTGAATAAAAGGTTAGAGGATACAAAACGATGTTCCACTAGATTTTTCGTAGGTTCCATCCTACTTAGGGTTCCATCCCTTTAACATGCTCGAAGTGGATTCCATTCCACGAATAAATTGGATTTTAAGATGTCAGTGCTTTTCTAGGAGTTTTAACAAAATTCCTAGTTAGATTACTTATTCTTGAAATCTTGAACTCTTGATAATCTTGATATTCTTGATACTCATGAGTCTTCAATTTTGATATCTTGAATTTCTATATCGTACAGTTTTCATTCTTCGTACCTGCATGGTTAAATCCTACATATGCATATATATCTAAACTATAATGTTAGTATTTATATTTTATAATCTTATCCTAAGGCTGTTGTCATCAAAACCATCATCTCAAGGACTAACAATCTCCCTCTTTTTGATGATGACAACCTTTGTTTATAAAATATTACTTCTATCCTAATAACTCCCCCTTAATTTATGCTTAACTATCCTATTTTATATTTCTCCCCCTTTGTCATCAACAAAAACTAACTCCAAACTATATAATCTCCAAACTATATAACTCCCCCTCATTCTTGGACTAAGGCACCTGCATTTATAAACTATACAATGGAGTATATAATAGATAGATTAGGAGATAATTATACTTATAGACATGATAACTAATTAAGGATCATATAAATATCAATACATATTTATTCATGTTTTTCACACCAAATAACAATCCAAATAAAATAAAATCAAATCAAATCAAATAATTCAAATCAAACAAACCAATCAAATCAAATATTACGAGGAACTTCCATCCATCCTTCTCCAAATATAGGGTCTGCTTTAATGACATCCTAATTTTCATTATCATTAGCGAGAGAGATTGGAGGATGTGCTTCATTATCATCCTTGTGCAGGGAGGAAATCATCCATCGTATTGCATCGAAATGCCTTTCTTGCTCCTTGATCATCTGCATTTGACTCAACTCTAAGTGTCGCTGGTTTCGAAGAATGAACGAAAGAATATTCTTGAAAGAATATTCTTGAAAGAATTAAGAGTCTCTTCAAGATTTTCGGATAAATTATGAATTGGATTGGCCATATTCGAGTTTGTGAGAAGAATGAGAGACAAAGTGAATAAGAAATAATATTGAGTGATAAATTCTGAAAGAAATAGGTATTTGTAGGTGTAGAAATTCGTTTGAAATGAATAGACATAAGGTAGTTATTCAAATTTCAAATTTAAAATGAAGTGTCATTTCTGACCAGTACATGTCGATATGGTCATAGGTGGGATGTCGACATGGTGCAATGAATTTTGATGGTTTATTTTGATTTTGTGAATAATTGTGTGTGTGTGTATTTATATAATATACTAACATTTATTCTGGAGATAAGATAAGCTAGATAACAGAAAGGAAATTTAATTTCATTGCATAATAGATCAATACAATGATTTAATATTAAAACTACACGAACATTCAAATCAAAATAAACTAAAACAAATACAACGAGATACGAAAAGATAGAACTAGTTAGAGGATGACGAAGATGAAGATGATCCAAGCTTCTTGCTTACTTTGAAAATAAACTTGTTCATCATGGATGAAATTTGCCCAACTTCTTACTAAAAGATCGTTTAAGAATCCATTGATTCTCAACAATGGTCTTTTGGTTTTTGAGAAGGGTTTTGTTGGTTGGATTATGAGGATAATCAATTCTTTCCAAAGATGTTTCACCTTCTTCTTCTTCTTCAATTTTCATTTCATCCCCTTCTTCTTCATCCTCTTCCTCCTCTTTCATCTCCTCATGAGCCAAACGCTCTTCCTTTTTGGCAAGAGTCTTATAAGGTTGAAAAACAAATGGAATTTTCATAAGAGAAATGTTTGAGTGATTAAAAACCTTTCCTAAAACAAATTCTTCTCCTTTAAAATCCACTCCAAAATATTTAAAAATTCGAGTGAGATAGATTCCATGATACAAAGTATTCTCATTCATTTCAAGATTTTTGGGCCGAAGTTCATCCAAAATAACCTGCGCCCAATTAATATCATAATTTCTAAAAATAGCAAAAAGTGCTTTGCAAACTTTTGAAGTAGAACTGTTAAAACAAGATATAATTTTGTAAAATCTTTTTGAATAAAAGGTTAGCGGGTACAAAATGATGTTCCACTAGATTTTTCATAGGTTCCATCCTACGTAGGGTTCCATCCCTTTAACATGCTCGAAGTGGATTCCATTCCACGAATAACTTGGATTTTAAGATGCCAGTGCTTTTCTAGGAGTTTTAACAAAATTTCTAGTTAGATTACATATTCTTGAAATCTTGAACTCTTGATATTCTTGATACTCATGAGTCTTCAATTTTGATATCTTGAATCTCTATACTGTACAGTCTTCATTCTTGATAACTGCATGGTTAAATCCTACATATACATACATATATATATATATATCTAAACTATAATGTTAGTATTTATATTTTATAATCCTATTCTAAGGTTGTTGTCATCAAAACCATTATCTCAAGGACTAACAAATCCTCGCATAGGGTTTGAAACAACGATGGAGTCTACTACTAAAGAGATGTCTAAATGCATACAGTCTATCAAAGAACTAGAGATAAAAGAGTGTGATGCTCCAGAATTGAAAAGAGTCCAAATGGAAAAATCAAAAATAGAAATTAAATTTTCCTACCTTGATTTGGTATGCTACCGGAAGGTGCTGTATCCAAAGTCTGAATCGGTGCTGCAGGTGCACTTGCTGCCTGCCCCATTTTCTAAGGACAAATCCTACTAAAGTGACTAAGCTGCCAGAATTGAAACACCTTCCCTTCATTCCTACCTTCTTACATCCCTTTTCGTAATGGCCAGTCATTCAACAACGCTTACATTTCCTGCTTTTCTTAATTCGCTTTTGAGATCCTCCCTCTTTACATTTGTCCTTGTCCTTTCACTGCTTCTTTGATCTTGTAGGAACCTTCTCTAGCTCCCTTTTCTGCTACCAAGATGTTGGCTGAATACTCTGTCGGTCCTCTAAACCTGACCACCTAAACCTTTGCTCCATATTCTCAAAACTATCCCGTATCTCCTCGGAATCCTTTGTGCCATTAAACATTCTGCCTCCTATACTAGCAAAGTCCTTGCATAGCTCAAGAAAGGGGGTTGATGTGGGTGGATTAAAGGGATTTCCACCTACTGGTGTTGTATTGGCAATTTCCCTTGCACCTCTGATACCAAAGCTCTGCGGAACTAATCATCCATTCTTTGCAATCAAAAGAGAATTTAGGCTTGAAAGAATCGAAAGAAGATTGCACTGGACTTGGAGTGGACTTTTATAAAACCTCTTTTATAAATAAAACTATAGCTAAGAGTTCTTTTTTGAAAAACACTTTTTTTGGAAAATATTTTTACTTTTAAAATAAATTTTTAGGAATCCTGCAACCTTAGGCTCTGATACTAAGTGAAACGCCCCCATACACCTTAATATACCCAAAAGGACACATTAAAAGCGTGGTGCGTTGTAGGTATAACTGAAACTAAAAGAAACTAAGATTCACAAGATAAAAATAGGTGAAAACAGCGGAAACTAAAATAATAACTTATTCAAAACAAAACTTCATAATTGCTTCACAAACCAAACAAGTCAAATACCACATACAACATACATGTCTCAAAACACAAGATGTCTCATGAAATAAAAACTCGTAGTCTCCACAAAAATCAGAGTACAAATATCCCTCTCAAGTTCTAGTACAAAGAAAAAAATAGAAATAAAAGTAGGCAAATACATAGCAGAATCTTCTCCAAGAAACCTTCCAGCAACTGAAATCTACTGCCTTCTCCCTTGATTACCTATTGGGGGGAAAGGATAAAAGCGAGGAGTGGATCGGAATAAAAGTCCAGTGAATGATAGTAACTACTAAGATTTTTAAGCAAAGTAAAAGTAGTTGACCCTTCAATAGTTCTAGTATATAAAAAGAAATAGAAAAGAGGGAAATTGGAAATAAATACGAATAAACTATTGCTCAATTAGTAAAATAGATTAACTCTTATTGTCTGCACTTATCTTAGATAGCTGCTTGAATAGGCTGAATTCCTAATCCTATAATTAGGCTGAAATCCTAATTCTACCCTTTGATCGGCCTGCTACTTCATAAACCTTCTGCGGACTAGACCCTATATAACCCTCTATACAGCAGCCAATGGTAACTACGAAAGATACACAAAGTACCCACTGTGGACTAGACGATACATAGGTCCCTATACAGAAGGGAATGGTGTCTATGAAAGACAAACATACTAAGCGCTTGAAACTTATACGATTACTGAGCATCGAAATGTATCGCATGCGTAACTGCCACCATACTCATGCTACCTATCACTCCACCTAATGGGTCGTATTGTTACCTCGACTTAGTGTAAGCGTGCCCCTTGTCTCACTTCAGGACTATGTGAAACACCATGTCTATAAAAAATATAAGGGAATGTTGCCGGTACCCACCCGTCATCCAAACAATATCTAATAGCGCCCGCGTCCAAATCCCCCATGATTTGAACATCTCTTTATTGACCAATTACTACCACTACTAGCATAAGCGTGTCTCTCGTCCTACTTTAGGTTTATGTGAAACACCGTACCTATAGAAAATAATTGGGGAATGCGATTTGGTACAGGTCCTACTTTAATTCTTTGCTTAATAACTTAGATAAATTATTTAAATAAGCCTTTACTCTTGTTATTACTATCTGTGCTTATTAATTTATCCTAATTCTTAAAATAAATCTTATTCTGTTCTATGTCTTATTATAACCTATATTATAATCATGCTTATTACTTAATCCAAGGTCTAAGTGTGAAGATAAGCTTCTTTTCTTTTTTAGTTATAATTCTAACTTATAACTAGGTCAATCTCTTCAATTCAGCCCAATTAATATCATAATTAGGCATAATTTCAGTGCAATTCCATTTATATTACAGTCTTTATAATTTAAATCTTATATTATATTATAATAACATATTTCTTATAGTTTATTCCAATTTCACGCTAATTCTATTCTAATCCATATGCGAAGAAGAAGAAGAAGGAGGAATAAAAGAAAAATGAAAATAGAAGGAAATTCAAGACGTAAGAAGAAGATGTAAATATGCGTAAATATGCATAAATAATAGTAAATGAACTAAAATACTGTAACTAAACTGTAAATGAATGGAAAAGCTAGAAATAAACTGAAATTAATTGAAAAGAACAGCTAGAAAAAATAGATTGAAAAGAATAGATTGAAAAAATAGCTAGAAATAAATTGAAATTAATTTTAATTTTATTATTATTATGTTTATTTTTATTTATAATATTATAATATGTTTTTATTAAAAGAGTATTATTATATATAATATCACCCCAGAAAATATGTAGGCATTAAAAATAATATATATAGATATTACGGTATATAGAAAAAGATAAGTCACATGAATTCTCTGACCCACGTCGACATGGCCCTACCTATGATGTCGACATCCCAGTCAAAAATTTGAAATTTGAATTTGAATTCAAATCTTTGAACTTCCCTCACCTTTTCACCAAATCCAATATTCTGGAAAGGTACCTTTTGACTAGAGAACATGTCTATTGAATATCTATATATTTCCATTATCTTATTATACCTTTTCACTTTCATTTTAAAATTCAAACTCTCTTTCACTCTTTCAAACTTCTTACTCTCTTCAAAAATGGCTTCTTCAAGCACTTCATCCACAACGAGACTGTCTAAAACCATTAAAGAGTATCTCTATAATGATCTAGAAGCAATCAAGACTTATATAAGCTATGCTAATTATGGAAAAGTTCATATGGGAAAGTTTGCTATCTTTAGCGATTTCTCTACATATGAAATCAATACTCTTCTTGAAGAGAATCATATCCTTAGTCTTGTTGACAATTCTGAAAATGATTTTATTTGTTACCCAAATCTTGTTAAAATGTTTTATGCGAATTTGAATCGCGGTTTTCATGAAGGAAGTGAAAATGAAATTGGGAGTAGTGTTAAAGGCACTAAAATTATTTTAAATTATGAAATTTTGGGCAACATTCTCAATTGCAAGAATTTGAGAATGGATCTTTCTACCTTTAATATCGACGAACATGATTATGAGACATTTCATCATATTTTCGAAGGAGATGACAACTTTGAATTTAAAAATTGTAACTTTCGTCCAAAAGCATGTATTGTCAATCTTCTTTTGCAACATACTATCACTCCTAGATCGGAAAATTCAATAAACCGACTTTAAAAGTTTGTAAAGCTGTTTTTGCTATCTTTGGCCATTATGGCATTAATTGGGTGCAAATAGTTATGGATGAACTTCATCCTAAGAAATTGAAAATGGGCGAGAATACCTTGTATCATGGAATCTACCTCACTCGGATTTTTAATTATTTTGGTGTTGATTACAAAAGGGAATAATTTGTTTCATGAAAAGTGTTTAATCCTTCCAACATTTCTCTCATGAAAACTCCTTTAATATTTCAACAATATGAATCTCTTGTCGAAAAGGATGAAAGATTGGTACATGAAGATATAGAGGAAGAAAATGAAGAAGAAGAAGGGGAGGAAATGGAAATTGAAGAAGTTAATGAAGAAACCTCCTTGGAAAGTATTGAATATCCTACCAATACTAATAATCCTTCCAACAAAACTCTCCTCAAAAATCACAAAATTATAGTGGAAAATCAATGGATTCTTGAAAGATCCGTTAGTAAGAACTTGGATAAAATGTCCACTAATATGAACAAATTCTTTGCTGAAGTTAGTCGGAAACTTGGCTTATCATCAAACTCCACATCCTTTAGCACATCCTAAGAACTAGGTTGTGATGTATTAGTTTGTTTTTGTGTGGGCTTGTATTTTTTTTTGCATATTATGTTATATCTTATGTATCATCTCATCTATTTATAAGAATCATCTATCTTATGTTTTTCTACTTTATCGTGTCTCTGGAATAAATGTTAGTATAGTATATAAGTTTATATATATACATACTTATTCACAAAATACATAAATTAACAGACCCATGTTGACATGCCTTTACCCCCTATGTCGACATATAACTGTCTGATTTGGTTATTTTTTAAATTTTGAAATTAAAATAACTAACTAGTGTGTATTCATTTTAAACGAATTTCTGCCTATTTAAACACCTATTTCTTTCAAAAATTTGTAATCTTTTCATTTCTACTAATCTCAATTTGCATCTCTTCACTACTTATCAAAAATGGCTTCCTCTTCTCGAACTATAAGTGATAATCTTGAAGGAACTCTCAATTCATTGAAGAATATACTTACTTTTATTCTCCACAATCAAAGGCACTTAGAACAAAGTCAAATATGGATGATAAAAGAACAAGAGAAGCATTTTGATGCCCTCTGTTGGATAATTTCTGCCCTAAACAAAGATGATCTTGATGCAAATCCTGTAGGAACTTTGATTCGATATAATGAAGATTGGGAAGTTATTAAAAAGGATCCTATCTTTGAAGAAGAAGGATGGGTTGAAGTTCCTAGAAATATTTGATCTCCTTATGGTTTGTATTGCTTATTTCTGAATTATTTTATTTGACTTGACTTGATTTGATTAGAATTGATTTGGTTTGAATGGATTGTATAACATTATATGAAACATAGTATATATTTATTGGGTTTAAACTTTCTTGTCTTTATTATTAACTCATGTTATCTTATATATATACATCACTCCATCATATTTTATCACAGACACTCTAATATAAGACTAAGGGGGAGTTGTATTAGTTTAGGATAAGTTTTTGTTGATAAGAAATGGGGAGAAATATAAAATAGTAGTTAGGCTTAGATTAAGGGGGAGTTATTAGTTTTAGAGGGGGTTATAGTGAAGGTGAAGTATATTTTATAAACATAGGTTGTCATCATCAAAAAGGGGGAGATTTTTAGTCCTTGTGATGATGATTTTGATGACAACAACCTTAGGACTTGTTATAAAATATAAATACTAACATTATAGTTTAGACGTGTGTGTGTATATATATATATATATATGAGGATATAAACATGAAGGTACCAAGAACGAAGACCGTACAGTATAGAGATTCAAGACTGAAGATATCAAGATTGAAGACTCATGAGTATCAAGATATCAAGAGTTCAAGAATTCAAGGGTACAAGATAAGTATTGAGTGTAGAATTATGTTAAAACTTCTTGAAAGCACTTACATCTTTATTCGAAATTTATTCGTGGAATGGAATCTACTTCGAGCCTATTACAGGGATGGAACCCTAGTGGGATGGAACCCACGACAATATATAGTGGAACATATAGTGGTCATATTTTAATATCCAATAATTTTATAAAAATGCTTTTCAAAAATATATCTCTTGTTTTTAAAAATGTTTTCAAAACTTTCTTTTCAAAAAGACATCTCTCTTGGTTTTAAATATTTTAGCCTCAAACTTATTTTTATCATTTTCAATATTTTGATTTCAAAATTGTCCTTGTTTTTAAACCATCTCTTGTATTAAATATTTAGCTTTAAACTATTTATATACTCAAATTTTAAATCGCTTTATAGATTAAGATTATATATATTAAAAATTACTTTCTAAACTCTTTTATATGTTTAAACTATATTAAAATATATTTACGAAGTTTAGAAATTGTTTTGACAAATTATAGAAACCAATTTTAATAAGAAAATCGAAACATCACTTTTGCCTAGAGCATATCGACATCCCTCAACCCCCCATGTCGACAAGGTGTCCGTTAAATTCAAAATTCAAGTTTCAAAAGAAGTGTCTATTCGTCATAACTTTTCGCGAAGAGATATGACAGTTGCTCTACTATATATACCTGTTGTTTTGAACGGAATTTTAATCATAATTTTACTTGTTTTCTCTCCTCTTCATCTTCCACATTTATTCTAAAGAATCCTATATTATATTCTGCCAAAATACCAAGTGAATCAAAATTAATTATCTCTTGTGTGATTCTCTGCCACTCTGTTCATAAGATCTCGGTGCTATTCAGAGTTATAGGATCGTTTGTAAATCAAACTGTTGAGTAAAGGGTGCGGTTGAGTCTTGAAATCAATTGGGAGTGACTGTAGCCCCGGAAATCAATTAGGTGATCCTGTAGCCTTGTTAAATCAAGAGAGTTGCCCTAAACTCGAATACAGTAGGGTGTACCTCGTAGTCTTGAAACCGACGGTGTAATCTGAGAGATTATTTTGATAAGAAATTCATACGATTGTATAGGACTGGATGTAATGTAACCACAAACCAGTATAAAATCTTGGTGTGTTCTTTCCTTTACTGCTTTTATTTAGTATTTGCATCTATGTCTGATTCTACGATTATATCTGTGTCTATGTATTGCATTTGTTGGTGATTAAATTACATAAGTTTCAAAAAGATTTAAAAAATCCTTAAAACACTATTCAGCCCCCCTCTAGTGTTATTCCAGCCTTAAGATCCGTAATCCGCATTTCTCACACCTATACCCAGGTCAACCGGTAGGTCGACCTAGGGTGAGGCTAGGTCGACCAAGTGGTCGACCTAGCCTATATATTTATTTATTTGATTATTTTGTTCCTTCCTCATATTAGCTCGGATTCTAATGTTCTATGTATGGGAATTAACTAGAAAATTACCATGGACACAATAGTGCAACTCACATGGCTCAATTCTGATACATGAGGTTATTTCATTATTTCGTTAATTAATGAATTAATTATTAAGGGTTAAATTTCGGGTTGTTACAGTGGGTCGTCACAGAAGGAGTGCACATTTTCTCAGAGTGGATTTTAGAGCATCTGAACTAGCTCAAGTATGACCCTCTTATGGGTAGTACATATCGTTCATATGCTTTGAATAATTTGTCTTCTAGTGATATGCATTTCTTAGCTAAGAATTCTGGTTTAATTTTTGACGACGTTTAGTCTGATGTTGGCTATATAAGAAGTAAGGAAATAGAATGGGTTAGATCGCTTGACTACGAGACTAATTAGTTGGAATGCAAGGGGTTTGCTTGATTTAGGGAAATCTAGAAAAATTAAATCTCTTTTTAGAGATAATAATATTGATATAGCCTTACTTCAAGAAACTTAAATGGAATATCATGATTATCGTATTTTTGGGTGTCTAGGGGGCCATTATTTTGATCATTGGACATATCTTACTGCAGTGGTAGTGTAGGAGGTCTTATGTTAGGATGAAAAGATAATTGTATTATATTTTCACTCGATGCATTTAGTATATTCTAACATTAACGATGATTCTATTCTTAATATTACAAGTCTATATGAGCTGGATACAAATATAGGTCATAGGGTTCTATGGAATCAGTGTTTAGAATTTAGAACATTCGCTCCTGGACCATGGATTATAGGGGTGATTTTAATATTACAAGATTTTTGGACGAAAGATCCCTTAGAGAAGGCGATTTTGGTGCAATGGAAGAATTTATTCAATATATTGTTAATCGTAATTTAATAGAGATAAAACAAAGCATAGATAATTTACTAGGTCAAATACTAGGGAATTTCCATCAATGGAATTGTTAGACAGGTTTTTTATAAGCGATGAAACAGAGGACAATTTTCCTTGTTGTAAGGTTGTTAGGCTTCCGAATATTTATTCAGACCATTGTCCAATAGTAGTTTCTTGTACCAACAACAATATTGGAAATAAAAAAATTAGATTTGAAATAAATTTCCTGCTAGAAAGTAATTATAAGAATTTAGATGAAAATAAATTGCTATCCACGAACAATTACAATTGTAGATTTTCAGGTAATATAGCAAAAGTTTTGGCTAGAAAACTTAAAGATCTAAGATTATTTCTTAAAAAATCAAATAAAGATGTTTTCGATAGAATTAGAATTAAAAGGAAAATTAATGAATGAATTCATAAAGTTAAAAAAATTAAAGAAATAAGAAATTTAAATTTAGTAGAAAAAATGTGCTTTATGATTTAAAAGAAGAATTAAAATTAAATTATTGTTCAAGAAAAAATAACATGGAAGCAAATATCAATAGTTCAATGGATGGATGAGAGCGATATGAATACTAATTTTTTTTCATAAAGTGGCTAAAGGAAATAGAGTAATACTATTAATTCGATTTTAATTAATGATATTGAGATTTTTGATCAAATAGAACTCAATAATGCATTTATTAATTATTCTAAAGACATGTTTAAAACTAAAATAAACATAGAATTAAAGCTAATTGGGATAAACTTTACGCAGAGATATTAAAGGATATGCCTAATGATAAAGCTCCAGGTCCGAATGGCTTTCCTATCTTATTTTATGAAACTTTTTGGAATGTGTTAAAAAAAGATAAATAAAAATGTTTAATAAATTTCATGACGGTTCACTAGACTTAAGTAGATTTAATTTCGCAAATGTATCAAATGTAATCCGATTACAAAAGAAACTAGATGCTAATCATTTGACTTATTTCATTACTTAATTTTAATTATTTCCAAGTTTTAGCAAATAGTGAAACATTAAAATGAATGCGATAATATACAACAAATTTTACTTTTTTTGACAAAGAAAGATGGGTTTGAATCAGATTGAATTTTATAAAATATAAATTTTGTAGTACAAACAGCTTTCATTAAGGGTAGGAATATCATAGACGGTGTACCAGTAGTTCAGAAATATATTAATTACCGTCATAAAAATAACGACTTGTGCACTTCTAAAACTTTTTTTCACTAAAGCTTTTTATTCAATTGATTTGATTTTTCTCAAAGATGAAGTAACAGCTAGGGGTTTTAGTGGTAAGTGGATATGATGGATTATGCTTAAATGGATAACTCTAGTATTATGGTTAATAGTATATTAGGAAATAAAATTCAATCAAAGTGGGACTCAGATAGGGGGATCTACTGTCGCCATTATTATTTAATTTAGCTGCTGATTTTTTTTCTAGAACAATAAAATTAGCTACTAGTAATAGAATACCAGATAGTATAGATAATGAGATCACTAGTAATGACATGTCTGTTTTACAATTTGCATAGCATACCATGATTTTTACTTCCCATTTACCTAAACATGTTATTACACTTAAATTTATTATAGTTTCGAACTTCTTTCTGGTTTAAATATTAACTTTGACAAATCTCAGTTTTGGTATTAAATGATACAAACAACACAAAAATAAAACTGCATACACATTAAATTGTAAAACAACGAAATTTTCTATAGAATATTTAGGTATTTTTATTAGGCCGCAAAAAAATAAACATGAAGATTTGAATACCATTATAGATAAAATTAAAAAAATATTTTCCAAATGAAATGGTAAATTCTTGTTGAGAGTAGGTAGGATAGTTCTTATTAATTTAGTTTTATCTGCATTACCCGTATAATGGATGTCATTTTATCATTTTTTCAAATTGGTAATAGATAAAACTGATAAAATTAGAAGAGATTTTTTATAGAGTGGTAATAATCCAAATGATAGTTCTAAATGTCTTGTAAATTGGAAAATGGTTTGTAGGTCCAAAAAAGAAGAACGTTTAGGAATTATAAATTTACGTAATTTAAATATATCCCTTCTAGGAAAATGGCTATGGAAATTTAGCGATAGTCTAGAAAATTTGTTATGGAAAGAATTAATAGCAAACCAATGGTATTGAGGTACTCTTAATTTTTATCATTAATTTACAAATAATACAAACAACATATCTCATTTCTGGAAATCAATAATTTTAAATTTTGATATGTGTAAATTAGAAATTAATAATATTGTACATTCTAGTAATACCTGGTATTGGCATGAATATTAGTTTTTAGTTATTCCACTTAAAATGGAATTTAAAGATTTATAGGAAATTTTCAATTTTAAAAATGTACTAATTTTTTATATTTACAGGCCAAATTTAAACTTTCCTTGGGAATTTAGTTCTATCGTGCGTTAACGGGAAATACTTTATAAGTTCACGAATTTTTCGGAAACTAAATTGAAAACATTTGAAAAATAAGTGCTCCCCCAAAAGCTAAGGTTCACACATGGGTAATTTTACATGAGAAATTGAATACTATCGAAATTTTTAAAAAGAAAAATATACTTTATTATATTTAAACTAAATTGAATACTATTGAAGGCTCACACCCTTTTTTTCTCCTATGGCCTCTCCCGACCATATCTCTCGCCATACTCTGTCAAATCAACCTGTCGTGCCCACTCTCTCAACTGTTCCCTCTCCTTCTCCAAGCTCGGTCATCTTGCCCACCTCACCGCTATCCTTACCACCGCCGGTCCCTCCACCACCGCCTGTCCAAACTTCCTCTCGTCTCCACCAAGACCCCTCTTCATTATCCTGGTCCTCTCTTTTTAAAAACAGACTTCGTAATGTTGGTCAGTACACTCCTGTAGAAATGCCGCTAGAATTTGATGGTCCTACTATGGTTCCTCCCAGAGAAGTCATTGAAGCTGGGAATGATGTTTGGGAAGATTGGTTGGTAGGATTTTTCCTTGACAAGCCTCTCTCTGATATGACAGTAATCAACCATCTTAAGAAGCTATGGAAACTAAAAGGGGAGATTAAAATTAAGTATGATGGTATCTTGTTCCTGTTCCATCTTTCCTGTGCTGAGGATAGAAGGAAAATAGTTGAAGCCGACCCTATATTCCTTAGGAACAAGATATTCATTATCAAAGCATGGGATCCTTATATTGGCAATAGTTGTAGTACCATAAAATCAGTGCCTGTTTGGATCGGATTATCGAACATTCCACTAAACGCGTGGTCTCATCTTGGCATTAATTGGCTTGCGTCAAGAATTGGTAGGCTGCTATGTCTGGACACATCCACAGTTAAAATGGAGAGAATTGGTTATGCAAAGTGTTTGGTAGATGTCACTCCTGACCAGGATTTGGTTGATGAGTTTCCGTTAAAGTTAGTTGATGGAACAATTCAAATGGTGAAGGTAGGCTACCTCTGGAAGCCTGAAATATGTCCCCATTGTAAGGAATTTGGTTACAAGATAGGTGTATGTTTAAGAGCAGGGAGAGATAAGGACAAGAAGGAGGTAGAGGAGGTGTTAAATAAGAAACATCAAGAAGAGATAATAAATGAGCAGAAGGATGGAAAGCAAGCAAGTAAGAACAATCAGATATGGAGGAAAGTCGTAAATAAGAGAGCTAAGAATGGAATTGGAAATAATTTGAAAGAGCAGATAACAATTGAAAAAGTCAATCTAGATAATGAGGCTGCTACCTTAAATGTTTTGCAGCAGCATAAAGACAAAATTTATATTGGTGGAACGAGTGGAAATGAAAACCTAAAGGTTAATGGTGATACTGACAATGATCAAGGCAATACTGTAATTCGTAACAGTTTTGATGTGTTGAATGATTTGCAAAATGACGAACAAGCTGACACAACTATTAGTTATGGTGAGCAATCTGATGTGATTGGCAGTAGTATTCTTGGTTTGATTGCTACTACCTCTTGTGGGAATTTAACTAAGGATTATGGTCATGTGCGGTCCAATTCAACTGCTGAAATTTTTCAAGTAGTTCAGAATAATTTTCAAGATAGTGGTTTACAACCTATGCATGTCACTGATACACAAATATGTACAAATATCATTTCAAAATGCCTCAGCAGCTTGATTACTGCATAAGCAACCTAAATTCTGCTCCACCTCAACTATGTAAAGAAAATGAACAAGATATGATTCTTGCATCACTGATGGATTGCAAAGAATCCAGAAACTGGGGGATGAGACTGTGCATGTCCCTGATTCTCAACTGCATACAAGTGAACACATGTTAGCACTGCAACCTGAAATCATTCCCTCCAAACATCCATTTATATCTATAAAACTTACCAAAGCCATCACAATCCAAGACATTCATGAGGAGGCTTTCTGTAACACTATGCAAGCACAAATTTTTGATTTAATAATGCAATCTTCATCCTTTCCTGCTGCCTCCCCGTCCGTCCCTTCACCACCTCCTCCTGTCAATACATCTTCAAGTCATCCGTATGTATATTTGGGATCTATACCTGGTTGGAAATCACCTCCCACTAAACAGACTTTGAATCCATGCCCGAGTACTACAATTGACAAAGGAAAGAGGGCTAAGAAAAATAGGGCTCTTAATACAAGTCAAAACAGATTTAATTCTCCTATTACTAGGAGCATGAAAGAAGGGCATCTCCACTCCATAGTTTAATCATGTCACACAACATTGGAGCTTGGAATATCAGAGGATCCCATAATTTCCTCAAACTTGATCAGGTTAAGCACTTAATTAAAGAACATCAACTTTCTATCTTTGCTATTCTTGAAACCAAATTGAATCTCCCTCTTACCATTGCTGCTGCTAAGTACATAAATCCGTCTTGGTTGCTATCTCATAACCTACTTGAAACGAGCTACGGACGAATTTTGGTAATTTATAACCCTGTTCAACTTACTCTTGAGATTATTCTATCCACTCCACAATTAATGCATTGCCATGCCAAATACCACAATTCATTCTCTTCCTTCTATATCACCTTCATTTATGCACATAATTCCCCCTCATCTAGACTAAATGTTCTCCAACTTATTCCAGCGCTTAGGCAAGAATCTCATCCATGGGTCGTTCTTAGAGACTTCAACTGTTGTTTCTCCTTGGACGACAAGCAAGGGGGTATCTCCCTTGTGCCTAACGATATTCTTCCATTAAACACTGCTGTTTTTGATTCGTCTCTTATTCCAATCTCCAAAAAAGGCGCTCTTTACTCCTGGAATAATAGGTCGAGGAATGGTACGCGTATTTTCACCAACATTGATCACTCCTCAAATTTCAAAGCCCTAACTTCCTGGCCTGCTATCTCCACTCTGCTTCCACATCCTATCCTATCTGACCATTCTCCTCTTATTCTGACCACTGGGAAGAAGCCTATTGGAGTCAAAAGGGATTTTAAATTCTATAATGCTTGGGTCAATGATCCTGAGTATAATAATATAATTAAAAAAGCATGGTCTTATAAGTACTACGGAAATCCCATGTATGTTTTTTGCAGAAAACTCAAAGCAATGAAGGAGACCCTAAGGGCATAGTCCAAAGCAAAGTTTGGGAACGACAATCTTCAATCAACCAAGCTTATGGAGCAGCTAAAGGAAGCTCAAGAACTTATGATGGCAAAGCCTGGAGATGCGGATAAGGCGCAAAGGGCAGCTGTCCTATTCAATGAACTCAATCATGCTCTTGCCAATGAATGTGAGATGAGGAAGCAACAACTTCGGGTCAAATGGGCTGTAGATGGTGATAGGAATACAAAGTTTTTTCATGCATCCCTGAAGGTCAAGCACTCAATGAACAACATCTCAACCATCATTGATGAAGCAGGTAATTTGAATGTAACCCCTGAATCTGTTGAAAAAGCCTTTCTCATGTATTATACAAGTCTCTTTGGAAATATGACCAATTTTGATCCAGAGCTGGATCTCTTGTCA
Source organism: Allium cepa (assembly GCA_030765085.1). Lineage (NCBI taxonomy): Eukaryota > Viridiplantae > Streptophyta > Magnoliopsida > Asparagales > Amaryllidaceae > Allium > Allium cepa. The sequence goes on along the minus strand of CM060941.1, from coordinate 105,506,229 downwards.
TCGATAACTCTACCCACAATAACTCTTGATGAAGCTAACTCAAGGCAGAACTTTCCTCGTGTGTATAGTACCAAACCAATAAAACCTTAACATCGCACGTCTAACCATTTTCAAAAGCCTAGAAGGAAGAATGTACACCCTGGCCCAATAAGCCATAATTGAGAAGCTCACTAATTGCACAAGAACCAACCTACTAGCTTGTGTCAAGAAATTGTTAGCCCAACAATCCATAACACGAGTGATTTTTTCGTACAAAGCCAAACAGTTGGCAAGAGTAACTCTTGAGGAGCATAGAGGAAGTCCAAGATAATTCATATCAGAGGACATTGACTGCATACCAGCAATTGAGGTGAGGTTAGATTCCTGAAGGGTAGAAATCCCAGAGGATAATATGCTTGACTTGTTGAAGTTAAGCTTGAGACCAGTTATCTTGTAAAATGTGTGAAGCACACTTTTAATACACTCAATAGATTGCTGGTTAGGTTTTGTGAATATCATGATGTCATCTGCAAATAGAAGAGAAGTAATTTGTAGTTCCTTGCATTTAGGATGGTAGAGAATCTGCTTATTTTGAAAGTGATGCCTTAACAAACAGGTGAAGACCTCCATGACTAAGATGAAAAGATAGGAAGAGAGAGGATCCCCCTGCCTTATTCCCTGCTTTGAAGCAAAGTTGCTAGAGCTTGCACCATTGATTATCAGAGAGAATGTAGATGTGGAAATGCACTCATACCCCCAAGCAACAAAGAGTTTAGGAAAGCCCATCTGCGACATTATCCTAACTATTGACTTCCACTGTATTGAGTCATGAGCTTTCATCAGATCCAGCTTTAACATGGCACGCGGCGAAATATTCACACGGTTGTAACCATTTAGAAGCTCATGTGCTAGCATAATGTTATCAAGTATGTTTCTATTCGGCAGGAAAGCCACTTGATTGTTGGATATGATTCTTTGCAAAACTGCGACAAGCCTCGTTGCAATAATTTTAGAGATGCACTTATAAACCACATTGCAGCAAGAGATAGGCCTGAAGGAGGAAACACATGTGGCTTGCTTGCACTTGGGGATAAGCACCAAATTAGTAGCATTCGCTGACTTCAACATTTTGAACTTATTAAAGAAGTTGTGCACAGCCAATGTAAACTGGCATCCCACAATCTCCCAACTCGAAGTATAAAAAACCACATTGAAACCATCAGGTCCTCCAAAGGAGCACCTATTCATTGCAAAATAGTGCATTCTTAATTTCAGCATCAGTTACTTTGGCAACCAGACTTACTCTTCCTTTGAGAAGCCGAAGTGCAAAGGTGGTTTGGGTTTGCATAGTATTGAAGTATGGAACAAGGCCGCATACATTCATCACATCGATGCGTTGTTATTTAAGCAAGACACTTTATGGGTCAAATGGACCATCAGGTACAACATAGGGACCAAAAACTTCTGGCTTATGCAGGTTCCTCTCTCCTGTAGTTGGATCTGGAGGAGTATTCTAAAGCTCAGGCAAGCATTCAAACCATTTGTTAGGATAAATCTATCTGCGGGGAGTGATTGCAAGTTTTGGTCAGATCCATGGCTTGACAAGGGTGTTGTGCTTGATCATTTCTTCACACATCAGCAGAAGCATCAATCTGGCATTGGTGGTAATGCTCTTGCTGTTGATTATATTGCTGACGTAAGCTTGTGGTCCCATACTCTAGTAATCAATATGTCAGAGCATTTTGGAGGCTTTATGATTCTAGTACATTTGTCCATTCTGAGCAAGACACTGTGTTCTGGAATGATCGTGTTCATTCTGTTAGTAGCGTGTATACTGCCTTGCTTGGTCTGGATGCATTGCTTGATTGTAAGTGGTATCAGGTCACTAGGTTTACTATGTCAAGTGGTGGTGATAATTTAATCTTCTGGAATGTTATAAACAATGCTCTGATGACAAGAGATAAATTAGTTTGTTTTGGAATGTCTGTCCAACCTAATTGTGAGCTGTGTGATCAGCATTATGGAACTGTTGACCACTTATTCTTTCACTGTCCTTATGATCTTCATTTATGGTCCAAGCTGTTGAGTTGTTTGCAGGGGATGATGCTTTCTCACAGCTGCAATAACCTTCGGTTACTTATTGAGCATGCGATTGGATGGAAGGATGAACTTAAACTTTACTTTTTCTTCATCCTGAAGAAGCTACTTAAGGTCATATGGAACGAAAGAAATTTGAGGGTATTTGAAGGGAAGAGCTGCAGTAAAGATAGGGTTTGGGTAGTGTTGAAGAATGATATTTATAAGGGGATGCATGACAGCAAGCACAGTTTTCGCGGCAATCAGTTTGATCCTTAGATTCCGTAGCTAGTTCTTTTGTTTCATCTTTCTTTTGATTTCTGTAATTTTTTATTTTTCCTCTCTGTCTTGTTTGTTGTTACGGTTGATGTCGTGTTTTTTGCTTTCTTGTTTTCTTTAGTGGTTTGTTCTCTTCCTTGTATTTTCGCCTTTATTTAATAAACCTGGTAGGGGACCAGTTTAACCCCGCTTAACCGCAAAAAAAAACATTTAATGATAAAAAATGTTATTTTTGTAATGATAAAAAATGTTATTTTTGTAATAATAAAATGGAAGATATTATGCGCTTATATTTTAAATGTAATATCACTAAATTTATTCTTATAAAAACTCTATATTTATTTGATTTTAATATAAATTATGCACATCTTAATTGTGAGTTATACCGAAATAGTATTTGATTTTATTATAAGGGTCACAATAAATTTTTACTAGACACTATTTACACAATTATATGTTAGTATATTTAGTTTGAAAGGAATCGACGAGTCTTTAATAATATTAATATTGATTTGGATAATTTAATATATATAATTTCTTTATTTAGTTTTAATTGGATTTCAAATCCTAATTATAAATTAAATAAAAATTTAAGTTGTAAAGAATTTCTTAAAAAAAATATCGTATTGAGATTTTAAAGAACAAAAACACAAATTATAGGAATAGTATAAGGGTAAATTCAGTTTCCAGGGATATTCCAACTAGGAATACATTTAGTTCTTTGTATTATTAGAATACTAGTATTTTGTTAATTTTTTTCATTCGTTTGTTTGTTCTTTGTTAGATATACTCTTTATTAGGATATTAGCCTATTATAACTCATTTATATTTTTAATCTTTTTTCTGTTCTCTGTATGTTTAGCACATTTGTTTATCGTATGTCATTTCATTTGAAGTAATATAATTTGTTTAGTAACACTTATTTCTTATTATTTCATAATAAGATTAAGTTGTCATGATTTTTAGGATCATAAAACTTTAATCTTTATTGCATATGTTTATTCATTTATAGATTTTAAATGTAAGGCTGAATGTGGTGAGGTCTTGTGTAAGAGGGTTAGTGTTTCCATTAATTAAATTTGAATTTGAAATGTGAGGTATTCTCTGTTTTATATTCTCATTTTTTACTTCCTATATTGTTGTTGAGATAGTTTTCAAATAATGTTTTAAGATTAGTAAATCCAGTTTTCAGAGGATTAAAATATACTATTCTCAGTCAGAAACAAAAAGGAATTGGATTATGCTGAGTATTTCTTGTTAAGTTTTCAGACCATGAAATCTCTCGATAATAATGTCACCCAACATCACTGATGAAATTTTTGGGTGTTATTTATGGATGTATTCCCCATTTTTCTGTTTGAATATTTCATTTTTTTGATGTAATGATTATATGATTCCCTATTTGTTTAAGAATAAAATCAAACTAATAATAAGATGAAGAGTCGTGTCTATTGAGTGAAGAGTCGTGTCCATTAGAGTAAAGTGGTGTCTATCTAAAGGGTCGTGTCTATTTGTAAGAGTATCTAAACCACTATAAATATGTGGTCATTTTGTATTGTTTGCAAGCAAGAAAATTTGTATGAAATATTTTATGAAATATAATTTGTTTCTTCTCTCCTCCTTGTTTCTATCAAACTGGTATCAGAGCTATGGCAAATTTCGGGAGTTTATCGTTGGGGAAATACCGGTTCCATGACTAACCAAGTTGAATTATGACAATTAGAGCATTCAGATGCGTGCGTTGCTAGGTGCATAAGATGCATGGAAAGTAGTAGAATATGGCTATAAAGATACAGAAAATACTACGAACTTGACTGCGATGCAGTTAAAGACATTGAAAGAAATTTGTATGAAAGATAAGGACGCTCTCTACCTCCTGTTCCATGCAGTGGAAGAGTCGGGATTTGAGAAAATTATCAATGCAGCAAATTCGAAGGAAGCATGGGACATTTTACAAAATTTCTATAAGGGAGCCAACCGAGTTAAACAAGTGCGGCTTCAAACTTTTTGAGGCGAACTGGAAGCGATGGAAATGAAAGAATCGAAAGGAATATCCGACTACATCACACGTGTCCAAACAGTGGTTAAGAAAATCAAACGCAATGGAGAAAACCTAATCGATGCAAGGGTTGTGGAGAAGATTTTGCGATCATTGACCAATGATTTCGAGAACATCGTATGAGCAATTGAGGAGTCGAAGAATTGGGTAGAAATGACCACAATGATCTTGCAGGTTCTCTTAAAGCACGTGAACAATGAAGGATGAAAAAGAAACAAGAGATACTCGAAGAGGCTTTACAAGCTAAGGAAAGTATTAAAGAAGACAAGGCAATATATGCACAACAAAATCGAGGAAAGGGACGTGGTCGTGGAGGCCGTGGTTTTGGCCGTAATGGAGGCCATGGATTTGGAACAATCCTGAAGGAAAAGGCCAGCCGAGACAACAAAATTGGCGTGGTCGAGAACTTGGTCGTGGAAGAGGTGGCCGGTCAAGTCGTTCAAATGTTGAGTGCTACAACTGCGGAAAATATGGACATTATGCAAAAGACTGATATTACAAGAAAAAGGTGGAAGAAAGCGTGAATCTGGTTGCGGAAGAAGAGACAAGAGACGATGGTGTTCTCTTGATGGCCTACAAGGACAATACTTCTGACAGTGATATAATGTGGTATCTCGACACCGGTGCTAGTAATCATATGTGCGGACAAAAACACCTTTTTGTGGAGATGCAAAAGGTAAAGGATGGACATATGTCATTTGAAGATGCGTTAAAAGTTCAAGTCAAAGACCAAGGCAAAATATGTTTTTCTTAAAAGGATGGTAAGGAAGGGTTGGTTGAAGATGTCTATTACGTGTCTGAACTGAAAAGCAACATCCTTAGCATGGGAAAACTATTGGAGAATAGTTATTTAGTTTTCATGAAAGATTGGATGTTTGAAGGACAAAAATGGCTATTTACTTGCAAATGTAGAGATGGCCAAGAATCGAATGTTCAAACTCAATTTGGAAAAAGTGCGAGAAAGGTGTTTGCAAGTCAACATGGAGGATAAAGCCTCATTATGGAACTTACGGTTCGGAGACTTACATTATGACGGTTTGAAAGAGTTACCAAAAAAAGGATATGGTTTACGGTTTACTAGACATGGATTACACAAAGAAATTTTGCGAGGGATGTGTGCACGGCAAGTAAACAAGAAATTCTTTTCAAAAGAAGGCTGATTATCGCTCAAGGAGGTCTTTGGAGTTGATACACACCAACATATGTGGCCCGATCACACTTAAGTCATTCAGCGAAAAGAGGTACTATATCACTTTTATGGACGATTACACAAGAAAGATTTGGGTTTATTTTTTGAAAGAAAAATCTGAGGCACTTGAAATGTTCAAGAAATTCAAAGTATTAGTAGAGAAGATGACCGGTCTTTATATCAAGGCCTTACGATCAGATAGAGGTGGAGAGTACATGTCAATGGCATTCACAAACTATTGCGAGGAACAAGGGATCAAAAGATTTTTAACCGCACTATACCCACCTCAACAAAATGGTGTGGCTGAAAGAAAAAACCGAACTATTCTTGACATGGTTCAATCAATGTTGAGAAGCAAAGGCATGCCGAAATAATTCTGGGTAGAAGCAGTACAATGTGCAATGCATGTGCAAAATCAGTGTCTACATGCGATATTGGCATATCAAACACCACAGGAAGCTTGGAGTGGAAAAAACCAACTATATCACACTTAAAAGTATTCGGTAGTTTGGCATATGCGCGTATACAAGATCAAGGAAGAACGAAATTAGATGATAAGAGCAAGAAGTACGTATTCATTGGATATGATGAAAGAACAAAAGCTTTCAAGTTATTCAACCCAATTGAATAAAGGCGGTTGTGAGCCGAGATGGGCAGATGAATGAAGAAAGCGCATGGGATTGGAACAACCAAATGGAAGTGATGCAGAATGAAGAAAAAGAAGAATCATTAACTATTACATCGATACGCACTCCAATAACACCTCAAATATCTGAGGATGAAGAAGAGCCAAGGCAACCAAAGATGCGAAGTTTGCAAGACCTATACGAGTCAAAAAATGAAGTATACTTGATATGGCTCATGGAAAATGCTGAAATTATTACTTTTGAAGAGGCAGTGAGAGATAAGAAATGGAAAGTTGCGATGGATGAAGAGATGAAGGCTATCGGTAGAAATGAAACTTGGGACTTGGCGGATTTGCCAGAAAGATATCAACCCATACGAGTAAAATGGATATATAAGAAAAAGAAGAATGCTGATGGTGAGATAGAAAAGTATAAGGCACGCCTAGTCGCGAAGGGCTATAAACAAAAGGCAGGGATCGATTATGACCAAGTCTTTGCTTCGGTGGAGAGAATTGAAACAATTAGGCTTCTTATATCACAAGCAGCACAATTCAAGTGGTCGATCTATCAGATGGATGTAAAATTAGCATTTTTCAATGGTGTGCTTGAAGAGGAAGTAAACGTGGAGCAACCACCAGGGTACATGAAAGCTGGGGAGGAGAGTAAAGTATTGAAGTTAAGGAAGGTGCTATATGGGCTAAAGCAAGCACCTCGTGCATGGAACACCCGAATTGACACCTATTTCAAGGACAACGGGTTCGTACAATGTCCCTACGAGCATGCACTATATGTAAAGAAAGAAAAATGCAACTTGATATTTTTTGCTCTTTATGTTGATGATCTAATATTCATTGGGAATAATGTGGAGATGATAAAAGATTTTAAAGAGGCCATGACTCGAGAGTTTGAAATGATAGATTTAGGCTCAATGAAATACTTTCTTGGTCTTGAAGTTAGGCAAGGAAGAAATGGAATATTTGTGTCACAAGAGGCTTATGCAAAAGACATTTTGAAGAAGAACAAGATGGAAGAGTGCAATCCAGTAGCAACGCCGATGGAACTTGGTAAGCTCTCTAAATTTGATGAAGGAGATCGAGTGGATGCAAACAAATACCGAATTTTGATTGGAAATCTACGGTATCTCACATGCACAAGGCTAGACATTGTGCATAGTGCCGGCGTAGTAAGTCGGTTCATGGAGGAGCCAAAATATTCACATCTGAAGGCTGTTAAGAGGATTCTTCGATATATACGAAGAATAGGGACACTCGGGTTACTCTACTCTAAGACAAATGAATACAAGCTGGTGGGTTACCCTGATAGCGATTGATTTGGAGAAGTAGATGATCGAAAAAACATTTCGGGATTGTCTTCTATATCACTACAAGGAAAAAGCCATTTTCCGACGGCCGTCGGAGGCTGCCGGAAGCCATCGGAAAATGTTGTAGGAAATAAGGCGTTGGGGTGCTGTGTTTTCAATGGCTTCCGACACATCTTGCCATTCGTATTTCCGATAGCTTCCGACACTTGTCGGAAGCAGTCGGAAACCGTTGGAAAAATTAATCTGAAAGCGGTCGGAAGCCGTTGGAAAAATAAAACTGAAAGCCGTCGGAAGCCGTTGGAAATCTGCTGCAATTTTTTTTAACATTTTTACTGCAATATTACCTTCCATCCACATTTCCCATACAAACATTATTCCAGTAATACTGCAAAATCCAATATATAATATTCCAACCAAATATCAAAAACCAAACTATACACAATTCACCAAACAAAAAAATACATAAAATTAAGTCAAAACACATAATTTTACAACAAAATAGCTAAGTGTATCATAACATAGTACATAAATCAACAACTACCTCTATCATCTACCGAATCATACAAAACAGAAGAAAAAAACGTACCGACCAAAGCAATCAATCAATCTCCTCCAGAACCAGAGCCAACAGCGGAAGGGAAGCGGCCACCTTACTGCTGCATGTACTCGACGATACGCTGGTCTAGCAACTGTGTGGTCTCTATGGCCTGCCGACGGTTCTGCTCCTCCAGCTATGCCACTCTAGCCCGCAAATCTTCGATCTCTGCTAGATCGATCTGAGCTCTAGTCCGCCTACCCCGTCTCTTACTGCTAGCCTGTAATAAATATTTAATTTAGCTATGTGATCTCTGTAAGTGTATGTGCATGTATGTGAATGATTAGTAGTGTGATAATGTTATTTAATTTAATTTATGCATGTTTACGTAAGTGTATGTGCATGTTGATAACATCTTATATTGTGGTAATACCAAATAACTATAGTGGCAAGATTGTTGAATTATATTTTGAAATGCTATAACTTTGGAAAATTTTAGCATAAGTAAAGTAACTTTTAAGAAGGATGAGAGCAATAAATTTAAAATTACTCTATTTTCTATCTCTCAAATGAGAGGGAGGTTGGCCAATTTATAAATATGAACAGTTGTGTCACCCAACAATGGGATAACTATTTTGAAAAGAAATGACTAATTTCAAAAAATGGTTTGTAAATTGGTTAAGGAGGGCCATGCGACTAAACCATGAAACTGTAGACTGAATGAGGCTGACAATGTATTGGACAAATATCAACCATTACAAAACATTGTTTTTTATTTTAACAAATTACTCATCATTTGAACTTAGAATTTACACATAGAATTTACACATATTGGATGATGGAAAAAAACATTAATTCACTACAACAAAACAGTCTTTTTACAATGGGCAATGTCCGTTGTAATATGGCTTTCGCAACGGACATGTGCCGTTGTAATAGGCCTCGTTGTAATAGATCCAACACATTTTACAACGGGCAAAGCACGTTGTAGTATAATTTTTTACCACGGGTTATGGCCGTTGTAATAGACCATAATACAACGGCCATAACCCGTTGCAATAGACTAACCATACTAGTTGCATAGCCTGTTTCACAACATGCATTGACCGTTGTAAGAAGCTCATATAACAACTCACATTGCCCGTTGCAAAATAAATGCAAATTTTTAAAAAAATACAGCAGCATCCATGCAATACATCCATACTAATACTAAATATTGTCCTAAAATAATTAAAATCACGTACGAAAAAACTAAAAGCTAGAGTCATAGAATTCTAACACTCCAAAAACTGCACAGATTATTTAATACCATTCATAGGCACTTTGCCAATAAGGCAGTAAATGTTACATCATATATGATGAACAATGGACCCCTAAAATATATCACATAACCATGTCATACCATAATAAAAAGTCAATGTCTTCACAATCTTAGATGATATACACCAACCATAAACCCAAAAAACCACCTTAAGTACATTAAGCATAAAATAAACTAAGATAAACTTCAACCATCACACTACCTTGTCACAACTAATTGTTGTACCATATCCAATTCTAGACCACAGTTCTACCACAATTTCAAACCATAACATCTGTCCATACACATAGCAAACATTCACACTGCAGCAAGCATCATTCATCAACCTAAAACACAGACAACACTTCCAGCTATCATCTCCACTACTCCATCCATATTGAAATCACTGCTGCTACCACTCACTATTAACCACACTGTTGCATATCCCTGTGAACCTTCCATCAACCTCCTCCACCTCAATCATTCAGTCACTGTTGTGCATATTATTATATCCCCTAACCAACATCCTTGCTCACCTAACCACCTCCTCCTCGTATACAATCACACACCTACGTCTGCCACACCACAGCCACCACCAGACAACCAACAACACATCTTCTCTGACACCAACAGCCACCACCAGACAGTCACTGTTGATTGAAGTGTTTTCTAGTATATCTACAACTGTTCTGGGCTTTTTACTTGGATCCTCTTGCAAATGAAATGACACTAAAAATGCAGCATTATGAAATCCATACGCTAAGATGTGCTCAAGTGATTTATCTCCTATTTGAGTGGCAGCTTCTTTGTCCTCCAAGAATGGTTGGGCCTTCAATATAAACTAGACAGATGTCATCCAAAAAACGACTGGTTTCGGTTTATAAGTAAAATAGATAGATTAGTTATATATTACATACATAATTCTTGTGCACCATAACCTTAATAAAGTAATTATGGTTTAAAAATATACAAATAAATGAGATGAATATATAATTTTAAATTTAACGTGTAGTAACATTATAAATATAAAGTAGTCAAACACAATATTAATCAAAGTAGAATATCACAACATCTCATGCCTACTAACCTTCTTAAACATAAAAGTGGAAAAGAAGCAATTAATTCAAATTTCAGACTTGTATGTTATAATTAGTGAAGAAATTATTATTTGCAGAAATAAACCCTTTTTATGTTAATGATTAGAAATATTCACACCTGAAGAAAGGTTTGCCAGAACCGTCCATATTGGCCCTGGTGGAGTCCAGATGAAAAAAAGGAAAAAAAGGCTAACACCTGTAACAATCAATCCTGAAGATCGTGTTGTAAGGGTATATTTGATTATCAAAAATTGGAAACACTATAGTGCACAATGAAACATCAAACTCAATAGTTCGGGGATAAACCATAGACAATGATTTTGTATGTATTATAGGCATAATTTTTTTTTAGAATACATAAAAACTTTAATGTTAGGACATGCCTGATTAAAATCTTCTTGATATCTATTTGCCTTTTTCTTTACCAATCCACTCTCATTTCTTCTCATTAATCATAATGTCATCCGAAATTGAAAATTGCTTCTATGCCTTCTAATGATATAGGATCTCTGTCAGTTGATGTCCTCCTCAATCTGGATATGTAATTAAAATAGGTATGTAAATAAATCCACTTCATTGATCAGATATTGTAAAACTAAGCGCAACGAATTCCTTAAGCAAACTCACTTTTTAAAGATTCCTAAATTAAAGACTAAAACAACACCATTATCGATTTTCAAATTTACATCCAGATAATGTAATTGGCAGATAACTATAGTGATGTACTTCCAAAAAAAGAGATTACAAATATAGTACTATGCATGCAAGCAACATATCTTAAACTGATTTGTATTCATCCATGGTTCACATAGACAGTTAACATCTCTGTTTTATAGCCCTTCAATATAAAAATGCATAAATGTTGTCTTGGTAAAATTGTGGTTATTGAATAATACGAATATAGCATAGAAATCATTGTCGAACACTACACTTAACTGATCGTTGTATCCCTATGAAACTAACTTTCTGTGCTAATAATCATGTTTTTTTTGGAATTTATAGAAATAAAATATTGTGATTCTTCAAAATAGAAACAAAAATACCAAAATTTATCTTTTGTATGATATTGTATCCTGCACTAAGTTCGAGTTATTGAACCCATCTATTTACAATATGTAATCATAGTAGTATAAAGTCTAAATATAGGCAGTACTATTGTTAACCTTGTGATTAATTTTTTTTACAACATCATCTAAAAAATTGAAAGCTAAATAGTACTGTTTGTATGCTGTATCTAAAATAGTGAAATCTAAACAGTAATCACTATAGTGTGTTCAACCGACTCTTAATGTGTATATTTTAGAAATAATAGGCTTAATAGTGCTAAAAAAGGGAAATTTAAATCTTATATCACACTCCTAAAATTACTACTTCAGAGCTTTTACGTCTAGAGTTAGTAGTTTTTAGAGATGCTGAATCAGGCCTATATTGATACAAAATAAAATGTTACTAAAAACAGTAGTTGAGTTTAATTTTTTTGATGAAATGGGAAATAAAACAGAAACTAAGTATAAATGTTTTGAAGTCCCATTAGTTATGGTGTAAACCTTTATCTAATTACATATTAATCATACAAAAATTTGTATTAGTATTGATGTGCATAAATACCAAATTTCTTATTGAAAATAAATTCAAAAGAAACAACCTAACCGCTAAATAAAAAATCATCTTAACTTCACATCGGTATAATTACCAATGATGTTTAACAGACTACCATTTGAACCATGAATATAGCACATAACAAAAAAACAATATGTAAGGAGTTAATACAACCAACCAAAAAAATTGCAAAAAGGTTAGGTGACTGAGAAGAGATAGCGAGCACAATGAGAGAGTAATGCACCCATTATTCAGTGGCCTCGCTCTGTAAATTAAACTGGACGCGATGATCTACAAAGATGGGAATCAAAGTGGAATTTGAGAAGGGATAAGAAATTTTGAATGGGAGTATTTAGAAGTTGAGAAATAACTGTTTCCTCCTAATATTCCAAAAGAATAAATTGAACAAACGTGTCAAAAACCAAATTATGAAACATATCAGTGCAATGATTTTACACGTGTCAAATAAAGAAATAGGTGGATTCTACTTTCCTATTTAAGTAATAGATATGTATTTTTTTCCTTACAAGAAAAAGAATGTTATATGAAAATTATTATTAAAATTTCCATGGTATATGAATGTACATGTGAACATCACAATACAAGTGACGAATGCAAGAAAATAGCACTTACCCAGGAAACAAGATTTCTCTCTTTGACAATTCTTGCATGTTGTATACTCATCATCTACAAGTTGGCAAAATCACAAAATTTCTAAATTTTTCCAAATGTTCACTGCCAAATGTTTACCATTCTCTAAATTTATAACAACAGTAAAGAAATCAGACGCATATAAACAACATAAGTTTAAACTCATTATTATGAATTCCTAAATTTTCAGTACAATGTTTGAACTATGCCCAACAGAAACCATGACATACAATAACCTAACCACTACCTACCTAGAAGGCCTAAACCTCTATAAAAATAATAATGATAGGAGATAAATTATAACTCCATCAATTTTGTTATCTCGTTATCACCACCTCTTCGTCTGCAAATTTTTATGTACATTGATTTGTTCTCCTATCTTGATATTTCCATTTTCGGTCCATAAATGAAACCTTTATATGCAAAAATACTTTACCTTTGTTCAGATTGTTGCTATCTACTAGTGCTTCGGCTAACGGCGGAAGAGATAACCTGTCTCAACCAAAATAAAAAAAGAAAAGAAAATGCAGCATATATAAGGATAATGTAGAATGAAAGTGCCTGTATTTAGAAAATATCAAGCAAGAAACATGCCTTGTCACCAGTTGCTGCATGGATCAAGAAGTACCTCCACTGTTCAAGTTTGAGACACCATCAAGCGGACCAGTTGACTTCAAAGAACAAAACAGGTAGAATTGAAATAAGGTAAACAGATGAAAAAAAAGTGAGTTCTATAACAAGAATGCAACATATGAAAACTAGTTCATAGCTTATTATACCTTTATTTCATTCACTGCCACAATCTTAGCTCATTCAATGCCACAATCAGAGCTCATTCTCATAATGCAAACACAGCACTGCAAACAAAACTTCTACACTCTTTGTTTTACAGCACCATCATCCCATCACTGATATCATATTCAATATATCCAAAATGCATTGAAAAATTAATTAGTTAAAGGATGAAACGTAGTTTGAGGAAAGCTCTTGCAATTCTTATCATGGAAAGTTCAAAATATCCAAAATGCCCAGAACTTTCACTTGCAACAATACATGTTGAATCAGCGGTTGTGTTCAAAAGGGAAGGGGGTAGTCTACAATGGCATTGCATAACGTGGACTATTAGGGTATTAAATGCATTGACAAATTAATTTCATATTCAAATTTTGTAATATATTCTCATTAATACCCCATTCATTCTAATATTGATCTCAAATTATTATAATAAAAATATCATTTGTCGCACCTAATTTGAATCAAATCTACCATCTAATATATTCAGGATAAATGGTCACTGATGCTAATTCTACTGGAATCTACAACTAATGAAAACTGATTACGAAATTTGGATACATAATTAATTCTTTAATGCATTTAACACTCTGTGGAGTACCCATAAATACGCATTCTAAGGACATCAATTTGTCTTCTTGTTTAGTTGGTTTGTGTTACCTGTTAGATCATGGCGTCCGGTTATGTATCAGTTTAATATATTATGTTTTTATTTTAAGTAGTTATGCTAAGATGTTTAACTGAAAATAATCCAAGTATAATGTGTCTGCACAAATACAGAAGTTATGTTTCTGATCCATAATTTCGTTGGCATGCATAATTTTTATGCTCAAGGCACTTGTTTTATCTTTGCTAATAGCATCTCTAACGGTTAAAGGTGTTAATATTCAGATTCCCTTAATACTCAAGAAATTACCCAACAGCGGGACATCTATTAAGTAGACATCTGACTTTATATGGGTATTTAATAATACATTTATTGTTGATTGAAGAGTTTTCTAGAAAATAAAATAGGATACGATTCAGCAATTGAAATTGATACAAAAATGGATTTAATATCATAAATATATATTTACCATCCTTATGATTAGAGGTAGAATCATGATGAGCTTTTTTGGTTATTGAACGTTTTTCCAACAAAGGAATGGGATTGTTAAGTAGAGAGTTTTCTGCGAAACCTGGAAGGTTAATAATAATATAGAATAGGATTCAAAAAGTAGAATTGACACAAGAAATGAAATATGATATTGTATTCATATATTACCATCTTTGTGACTAGAGGTAGAATCATGGTGAAGTTTCTTGGAATTATCGCAAACGGTATTATTAACTAGAGAGTGATCTGTAGAAGTAGAAAATTAAATAACATTGTAAGTGTCTCAAGCATTTTATCAAACAATTCAGGGAATACTGGGTTCCTCTCTAATTTAACCACCACCAGCAACTATGAACTTTCCAAACACAGCAATCGCAACTCCTCACGAACCATCACCTCGAACGACGCCTTCCAATGCCCAAACCCATCGCCTAGTCAAGCAAACCACACCCAAAATCGAATCGCCTCTTCGAACTTCAAAACATTGAATCACCTTACTGTAGCGACCTCAACCTCTTCAAATTGTCGCGGCACCCTTAAAAGTGAAGAATTAGGGTTGTAGCGACAGAGCTTGCAGCTGGAGGAGCTTGCGGCGAAGGAGCTTACAGAAGCGGTCTTGGATTTGTCGATTTAAGAATAAGGGTTTTTGAGAACGAGGGTCTGGATTTGGGAGCGTGAGAGGGAAGGAGTAGTTTGTTATTTTAATTTTCGGGGGAATAAAAGGCGGGTTGTGAAATTTTCGGGGGAACGTTGTAAAATTGGATTCTATTACAACGGGCATTTTGTGACCGTTGTAAATTTGGTATTTATTACAACGGACATTTTGTGAAAGTTGTAAAATTGACATCTATTACAACGGGCATGAAAGGACCGTTGTAATAGCATTCTATTACAACGGGCAGTCATTGCCCATTGTAAATAAAGGCGTTGTATAGGGCATCTATTACAACGGGCCTGAATGGACCGTTGTAACAGCTTACTATTACAACGGGCAGCCAATGCCCGTTGTAAAAAGGGCGTTGTAATAGAGTATTTTTGTTGTAGTGATTGATGTAGTTCCCACAGTATAAACATCCATTTTGATACCTGAAACACTAAAGGCCTTTATTTACAAATTATTGCAGCCATATGTAATCTACTCTAGTAAAGTATTTGTACTTCATATTTGTATGTTCATTTATACTTGTTAATCAAGATACTAGTCCTAAAATGAAGAAAAAATTAGCAATAAAATAATTTATGTCGATGCAAAATAATTTTATTCTTGTATTATTTTATTTCAAAACAAATGTATAAATACTTGTTCATTTTATATATTTCCATTCAAAAATCATATGTTGCTCGAGTATTTTCAAAACTGAATCCACATGTTGCATTAGTCGCTAATAAATAAATATAAATATGTCGTAAGAAGCACCTAAGGCTTTTGTGGAAAAGTCACTCTATTTCAAAACTCTGTCCATTACCATTTTGCCACATTGAATTTCTTCTGGTTATTTAATGCAATAAAATCAAATCTACAATAATTTACTCGTTAATGAAGTTCTAAAAATTACTTAGTTATAATGTATACATTTGAAAATATGTTCTTTTGACCACTTTTAAATTATGGTTCAACAATTTATTAACAAAAATAATAGTACGTTACATTACGACATATCACTGCTTTTGATATCTTTAATAGTAAATGTGACAAATTTATACATGTGTACAACATATATCATGCAAACTAAATTAATTAACATGTCTTTTTCATTATTTTTTTGAAATGACATTCAAGTAACGAATTAATATATTTTGGTAATGCATAATGTTTTCATGACGAAGTGAGTCAAAACCAATGTACTGAATTTGAAAACTTATATGATACCTAATATATTATTTACTTACCACTTGATTGCCAAATCCGTATCGTCTGCCATGCTCCAATGGATCCATAACTGACTCAAAAATAGCATCCTCCTCATCCGTCATCAGCTGATCTCGACCCGTATCAGCAAGGAGTTTCTAGCTCTGCTCCTTAAACTTTTCCTGCATTGACAAATTAATATCATCATATCTCATTTCATTATATTTTAACAAGTAGAACAATTACTAATAGTGCATAAAATGAAATATGCTTACATGGCTCTTACTCGATTTTTCGTCATGCCATGCATATGAAACTGCTCCGTCCAGATTTACATGCTCGACATATGCGTACGAGTAAACACGTCCATATAGCCCACGGGACCATGCGCCTCAGCTTCCTGAAATTGATTTTTACATGCAATTATTGTACATATAAAATTATATATCACAAACTATTTACAATTTGCATTCAGTAAATTTACCAACTCCTGCCTATACTACTGAAATGACTTCGACCCTCCGCGGTGAGTGATGGGATTTTTATTTCTGTCGGTAGAGTTTCTTTCCGACTCTGCCTGTACATTCAAAATTTGATACATTATTTATCGATCATGTATTTTTTGATATTTACTACCAGTCAAATAATTTAAGAAAAATTAGTATACTTGCTTCCGCCTCGTCAGTTTCCCATTATCCCAACCATGCTTGCTATACGCTCTCCTCCATCCAACTTGGTTTCTTACCTGATTTCTTCATTTCAGATATCAAGTCCCTTTAGTTTTTACGCATCTTCTTCATCCAATATTCTCATACCAACTGCATATCGTCTGTCTGAATGTCTATCTCATCCTATATTTCACGAAAAAAGCAAAAAGAATATTAAACTGTAAACGATAAACAGAAAAAAAAGGATAAAAATTAATTAAAAATGGAAAACAGAAAAATGTACTTACTAGGACATCCTGCCAAATATACTCTACTATGTGGGGAGGGATGTTATCCCATTTCGGCCAACACGCACTCATGCTACTCTGGTAAGAAGCTCTAGAAACAACCAACACAACCTTCGAGGGAAGTAGGTCGAACCCCATGTTTTTAAATATGATACAGATAAGTACGTACGTATATCAAAAAAATAATAAGATGCTGAATAAAATTTAATTCTTAC
This sequence comes from Allium cepa, assembly GCA_030765085.1. Classification (NCBI taxonomy): domain Eukaryota; kingdom Viridiplantae; phylum Streptophyta; class Magnoliopsida; order Asparagales; family Amaryllidaceae; genus Allium; species Allium cepa. Next base: position 105,488,611 of record CM060941.1, on the reverse strand, counting down.
CCCTCTGCTTTAGGTACTAAAGAACTATAGGACGCTGTGATGCTTGCGATAGACCACTGCCATCTCCTCCTGAAGATCGGGGAGAGCTCCTACCTCTAGATGACATTATGATAAACCTGTGACATATATACGCATCATTTCAAAAGAGAATAATAACATGATAATGAAATATATTTCATATGTAAATGACTTCAATGGTATAAATTGCTAAATTAATGACTGAAATACGTTTATACCATTATAAAAATCTTTTTTTTATTGAGCCTCTCGGTCCTTTTCTTTACATCCATCTCCTCCGATCAACAAAATAATCAATAATTTTTTTAATTGAGAAAATGAGTCATAAGTTCAAAATTTAATATTTATTTTCAATAATACAATACGAAAAGGATTATTTTCATGGTCGTATAATATTTGAATTTTGAAGAACTATTTCACAAATTAAAAAATATTTTCAAATATGACACATTTTATTTTCTAACGTATCGATACAAAATTTTGTACAAAAAGATATTTTTCCATGGCCAGACATCCTACTTCCTATTATAAACACAGTACGCATTTACATTTCGTATATTACTTCATCTCAAATGATTCAACGAAATTATGGTAGTATTTCCTTTTTGTTCCCTGCATTGTACACAAATACGTGTACACAGGAAACAAAAAAGAAAAGTTAGGCTAAAATTTTATGAACCATTTGAGACGAAGTAGTATACAAAATGTAAATACTTACTGTGTTCATAACTTGTCCAATAAATGGACAAATCCAATAAACATTGTACCAGATGAATATAAATGGTCGCTTTTTGAGAAAAACGACTATTTATATAACTATCATGTACAACACTCATCATACGGGGCCAAAAACTCTCTAAGGGACATTACTTAATTAAATGTGCGTATTTTACGAAAAAATACAGTTTCACTAACTATATACACACACAATCACAAATTTTACACACTCTTTAAATTTCATGATAACATATGAAATAGGTATACTATGGGATGCTATAAACCATTATTACGCAATTGGAAACAATTGCAATCACTAATTAGCTCTAATTTATCATCTTATGAAAATCTAGATTTAGGGCAAAAATTAGAATTTTTTTCCTCAAATTAAGATATTATACCTGAATTGAGAACAACAGAGTTTGCTTAGAAAGCCATGGAGGATCCCCAAGCTCGAAATTGGAGGTTGAAAGCTTGTAGGAGGGATTTGGGTGTTTTTGATAGAAAAATTCATGCTGCAAAATGAGGAAGAAGTATGCTGAGCTGGGCCTGTAATTCGCAAATTTCTGACGGCTTCCGACGGTCGTCGACGGTCCGTCAGAAGCCGTTGCTACGTGCTGTCGGAATATTAGTCTTTTTTAGTAGTGTATGGGAGATACTGTTTTCACGTGGCTCTCAAAGAAACAACCAATAGTGACATTGTCAATGTGTGAGGCAGAGTATGTGGCAGCATCTTTGTGTGTTTTCCATGTAGTATGGTTGAGAAATTTGTTATATGAGTTAAAACTCCAACAGCACGAAACAAATGAAATACGAATCGATAATAAATCAGCAGTTCAGTTGGCAAAGAATTCAGTGCACCATGAAAGGAGCAAGAATATAGATGTTCGCTTTCATTTTATTCGGAAGCATGTGAAGGAAGGCAACATGCGAATGAGTCATGTTGCAAGTCATGATCAAGTGGCGGATATATTTACAAAGCCGCTACCAAAAGTGCAGCTCGAAAATTGTAAGATGATGATTGGAATGAAAGATGGAAAATGTTTGAGTTTAAGGGAGGAATTTGTTAAAGAATAAACTTAAATTAATAATAAGGTGAAGAGTCATGTCTATTGAGTGAAGAGTCGTGTCTATTGGTGTGAAGAGGTGTCTATCTAAAGGGTCGTGTCTATTTGTAAGGGTATGTAAACCACAATAAATGTGTGGTCATTTTGTGTTGTTTGCAAGAAATTTTTTTTAAATTTTTTATGAAATATAATTAGTTTCTTCTGTGCTCCTTGTTTCTAACACTATTTTGATTAGATGATTATATTATGCTTGACTTGTTCAAGTCTTTGATATATAATGAATACTCAGATGTACATATACATATACATATATATAGAAAAAAACACACACATACACACACATATATATACACACAAATACACACACACACACACACACACATATATATGAGGCTGGCTATTTGAACACAAAATTAAATACAAAATGGTGACACAAAAGATCTGAACCATTAGATATTTTTTGTCTTCATGGGAAATGTGGAATTTAGGGGGCAATCCAATGGTGGAAATTCTTTGTGTCACCAATTGTGTGTATATTTTATATCTAAATAGACTTTTCCTATACATACATACATACATGTATGTATGTATGTATGTATATTTGAATATATATTGTTCTTTGTTGAAATTTTTGTTTGCCTTAATTTGTTCAACTCATGTTTTAACTGAATTTTCCCAATATTTTTACTCTAAATCCCGAACTAGTTTACTCGATTAGATTTCCTGTTGTTGTGTTTCTGGTTGACGGTTTGATGTTTTTGGACAAGTTGGTATATATGTGTGTATTTATATATGTATGTAATATATATCCATGGGATTTGTGTTGAGTTGTTCACTGCACTGATTCACCTTGTACATTTAAGTTGGATTAAGTTGCTCGGTTCACTGTTTCCACAGTCAGTCACTGGTATAAATTCGCGTACTCTAATATTTTTATTGGAATATTTGCGTATATGTTGTTGTACTTTCTTGTACTGTATAATAGTAGAACCAATTTTATTGAGTTTGATACACATCTATGCATTATACATCAGTTGCAATGAGAGTATTCTCAGATCTTGAAAATACATTAACAAAATTAATGATTCATTTTCATTCACTGATTCACGCACTGACTCAATCACTGATGTATATTCGATTACTCTAAAATATATAACTGGACATATGTGCAAATAGTATTATATCCATGTACCATGCATTTGTTGAACTTGTTTACTTGTTGAACCTGTTTACCGAGTTCACTGAGATTCTGATAGACTAAGAAAGCTGAATGCCTTGATATTCTAAGAACTAGAAACTGTGTGATGTTTGGCTGTGACTGTTAGACCTCCTAGCTGAATATAATATAGAAATAAAAAGTGACCCATTATTTTGGCTTCTTTTTAGTTTGAAAGCATCAGTAGACCAATAAGTTGCTTGCAATGTTTATTCAATGGACGGTTGGCCCGTCAGTTGTGCATATTATTTGGCTCATACATTATGAATCTGATTGTTGTATTCTTTGTCTTGCTATATTTATTCAGTTGGGTAAATGAAAAGAAGTATATGTGAGGTGACATCAATTCTAGCCTACTCTGATATTACCTTAATTCTTTCTGACATAAACTATTTAAATTTAAAAGAAAGGCTAATTAGTTGAGTATATCATATGCAAATAAACAAATATTTTGTTCAGGACTAATCTACTATTACCAGTTATTTATGACCAGCTAATTTAGTGAGCTTTTCTTAATTTTTATATCTACCCGTTTCTTTACTTAGATCATGAAATTAGGTGTTAAAATTTTATTCAAACTTATTAATGTTAAAGCTGTTCTTGTGTAAGCATGTTTAAATTTGGAATCCCCATGATTAATTATCACAGACGTGTTGTATGCTGCTCCAATTTACTTTAAAACTGGGCAGTGTTAGTGTGTTACAATATGCATGGCATATGGGTTGTACCCATTCTAACTATAAGTATGACATTTTCTTAAGAATAGTACTTTCTAGTTTGAAAAAGATTTCATCAATCTGTTCCAAAATATGTATGCTTAATGATCTAAATTGGTAGTACTCATGTATATTTTTCTAGTTTCAAAATTTTAGTTTCATAATCTACTCTAGAATTTTCACATTAAGGTTTAGTAGATATTCATATCTTGAGTATTCTATTATGTATTAAATAAAATATATACATTGTCTCTATTATTTGTTGGTTATATCATTATTTTGAGTATATTTGAGTTCTTTACAGTGCAATTCAGTTGCATATTAAAGTCTTAAAATTTTGCAAAAATAGAACAGTTACATTGTCCTATGCTATTTATTGGTTTTATGTTTTCTATATAAACAGCTTTGTCATATTGCATAATTAGGTATGTTGAAACCTTGTTATAATATGAGGAGTCATTGGAGTTATTATGAATTTGTTTGTTGTTTATTCAATATGCATAGCAGTTCCTTTTATTAGTTAGTACGTGACTACTTGTACTAGGGTTATTTGTATATGTGATGATGTTGCCGTGAAATGTGCATGTTTGTATAGCATAACATTGTATTTACTTGTTTTCACGTATCTTATATAATTTGCATATATGTATGCATGTATGTATGTATGTATGTGTGTGTGTGTGTGTGTGTATATATATATATATATATATAAATGTGTGTGTATATGTATGTATGTACGTATGTACATATATATGTGTGTGTAGTTATATATGTATATATGTACATATATATACATATATATATATATACACACATGTATATGTATGTATGTATGTATACATATATGTGTGCGTGTGTGTATTTATTTATTTATGTATGTTTATAAATATATATCTACATATATATATGTAAGTATGTATGAATGTATATTTATGCATGTATATGTATGTATGTATATGTATTGTGCTTACTCTCTTTTTTGTAGTTTATTAGCAGGTTCAGATAGACGTACAAATTTGGATAGTTCCATCGAATTTGGAAGATTACAGCATTTTTTATTATTTCGTAATTTTTTGTAATTTTATATTGGATCATAGTTCATTAGGTTTGGGAATTTTTAATCTTATTTTTAATTTTTTATTGTATGGGAGGGCATAGCTACCTGTCAGACATGTTGATAACTCTATATTTTAGTGTAGAATAAAATATATGAGTGCTCTCCTTTAGTGACAGAGGATCGCTTATTTTTTCACAAAAGAATTAGTAAGAGTTTGAGATATTTTGCTACCAGAGAAAAAAAATATGAACAGAGTGTAGTATACTTAAAGGAAAAAATGAGCGAACCCTAAAAAATCGAGAAAAAGAAGACATTGGAAATAAATTTAGGGTTTGGGGTTATTTGGACATGGGCTTAAAATAAATAAATATACATCTATTTTCATTTCCTTATATTTTAAAACGATATTTCAATTTAGTTCTAAATAACTCCAATTTCCTATTTTAACCTACTTCTTTACCAAATCAATATTATATTTCGAATCCATCACTTTTATAAAATTTATTTCATTTCAACTCATTTTAAATTTGATTATATCCTCACAATTTATACCATTTTATCAAATAATTTGAAGTTATCAATTAAATCTCCGAGTTCCAATTTAATTAATAAAATTACTATTATTAGCTTTAATTAATCTCTATCTAAAATTTAGGTTGTTATAGACTTCCCTATTTAGGAAAATTGGATTCTCATAATTTTCATAAGGAAAATCTATAACAAACTAATTATACTAAACTTAATAATCTCATTTAACTTTCATTTTTAAATATCAACCATAATCAAATGTTAAACTTACTTTTCATAATTACCAAGATACTTTATGTATACGGTCCATCAAACATTAAATAATAATTTTCCAAGATTCCACTTCAAGTTCAAAATTTTCCATCAAATAACTTTAAATGGTTTCAACAAAAACCAAAATTTTACGAACCAAATCACTATTCAAATCCCCTTTTCTCTATTTAACGAAATATTCTTCAATATATAGTTTAATTCCAAGCATCTTATTATAATAAAGTGATTTTCAAACTCTATTTTTCAAATTCTTTTCATAAATTTATACAAATATTTAACACTTTTAAATTGATATATAAAGGGAAGTTTTAAATTTATTTTCAAAATTTAACATTTCAAAGCTAACTCTATGCTACTTATTAAAATAGTTCTCAATTACATAAAACGCTTCATTCAATTATACAAAATGTTACATACATTCCATAGTAAATCTATACTTTTCTATATTCCAAAAGAATAAATGCTTATAATCATGATTACATTCAGAACTCCTAATTCAATAATATGTCATATTTAGTTTACACCAATTTATCAAAATATATAAAATATCATTTACAACACTTTTTTAAAAATAATAAATATATATTCTTATTCCCAAAACTTTTTTGTCTAAACATAAATTTCATACACCAACAATTTTTTAACTTTCAAAATATTTTAACATCACTCAAAATATGAATATCTTTACAAAAATGTTGTGTCCAAGTGTCTCGTTCTAGTATTTTGGAATCTCGTTCGATAACATTGGTCAGATCATAATTTTTAACTCACTCAATGGACATGTTAAAACAATTTCATTTCAAAAATATCCGTAAATCTTACTTTCACAAATTATTTAATATACTTTTCAAAATATTATTTTTTTATACTTGGCTCCCAAAATCATATAATAACAATAGAAACTACATCTGCGTTTATGAAATGTATTTGCTTTATCAATCTTTAGTAACTTCAAAACAATTTTAAACCGCCTTCAAGCATACACAAATTTCAAAATTAAATTCAATACCAGCAAATTCAAATTATCAAACAAATATAAGAGACTAAAACAAACATACTTGGTGGATACTAATATTATATTTTCCGCTGCGTACTCTGATCAAAATCAATCAAAACACAACAATATAATACCAAGCCATATCATAATAACACAATACTAAGTTACTCAAAATCATAAATACAAATGCTGCTGGTCAGACTAACTCCTTTCGTCCTTGCTACTCCAACCATTATATACTTCATATTGAAAAGAAAAAATTAATTATATATTTAAGATATATATTTGTAAGATCACAAATATGCCCCTTGACGATTATCCTAGTATCATCAAATGTATATATATGTTATCTCTTATTATAGAAAACTACCCAACACTCCCAAGGATCAAGGACTTTAAATTTCATCTAAGGTCTCAACTCATGTCACTAATACACAATGTATTATTCTAAACCTGTTCTGATACCACTTTGTGAAACCCTGCCTCTATCCCATATTATTCAAGAGTATTACAGTAATACAGTCACATAATATAGAGAATGAGGTTATATGGAGTACACACATAAATATTCCTTTGGACTAACACTGGTACATATTAGAACGTCAAATAAATATCTCACATATACGTACACAGTATTGGTACAAGGCAATAAATATGCATGCCACTAGGACAAAACAATACATAATATATAGTAAATAAAAGAAAACACAGAGCTAATCGCAGCGACTACATATAATATAATACATAATATATGATACTGTTTAGATTCAAATATCTCAAATGCAGCCATCTTAATATAATATGACTAAAAACCATTATACAGTTCAATGTCAATTGTGTGTGTGTGTATATATATATATTAATTTGAATTTTATAAATAAACACCAAAAGCTGTCAACATGCCTGACAGGTAACCAAAACAAAAAAGAAAAAACATAAACCGCTGAAGCAAGCAAATAGACAAACAATAACAAAAGACCATAATAACAGCGAGAGCAGGCAAAGACGCCCTCCTGAAATAGTCGCTAAACATACCGGCCGATAATCGGAAAAGACAACCGCTCAAGAGAATGGCGATAACGAGCTCCGGGAAATCCTCCGCCCGAGATCCAATATAAGAAGAGGAAATAAGTCCCCGATCCAAACCTGAATATCCAGAGCCTGAAAACCAAGAGCCACAAAATAAGAGAAAAAGGGGGGAGGGGGAGTATCGGGGACGGGAAAGCCAGAACCACCTGGCTCGGAAGCGGGATTCATCCAATTCCCGCTCTACAGGAAAACTGAGAACAGGTAATAGATAGCAGGTCCACAAGGCGGCCAGAACGGGAACTCACCGACCCCTTGAAAGGTCTTGCACGAAAAGCCAAGAAAACATCGTTTCTAACCCGACGAATAATGGAAGTGGGATCCATGGGAGATTCCTCAAAAATTGCCTTGTTCCGCACGCACCAGAGGTGCCAACAGATTAGACAAGGTATCAAGCGAAAGACGATAGAGCGAAGAGATTTACCAGAGATTCCGTTTCACCAGGTTCTCTGTAAATCAGCCGGCGAGCCGTTGCTACCTCGGATACCAATCAGATTTCCGAAGTAATTCCAACAAGATCTGGCAGAGAAACCCGAGAAAAGCAAATGATCTAAAGATTCCGAATCCCCGTTGCCGTAGCATCGACATCGGGAGACAGAAGGAATGCCAATCCTCTGAAGGTTCTCATCAACTGGCAACCCTTTATGAAGGGTTCGCCACATGAACAAAGACACTTTAGGAGGGATTCTAGCGTCCCAGATGAAAGAGAACAGAGGGAGAACCGAAGCCGTATTACGAGCTGAGCTCCAGGCCTTCAAGATTGAAAACGAACCGCCATCCCATCCGGATTGACCTCCATGAGAATCAGAGAACGATTTGACCGATTGCATGTGCTTCCAAGTCTCACGAGCGAATGAGGGAGATTCGGAAAATCCAGCGGACGCCAGCCTATGGTACTTGGCATTCAGGAACGTCGCCCATAAGGAGTCGTTAGTCCCAAACCTATACCACAACTTGCAAGAAAAAGCCGAGCATATGTCCTTAGGGTTACACAAACCAAGCCCGCCCTCGTTCTTGGGACGGCACACAATGTCCCAAGATACCCAGTGATGACGGTGGTTGTCAACCTTCAACCCCAGAAGAAGGACGATGCCAAAGATTGGAACGACCGAAAGAAAGAAGAGGTAGGGGTCATCGCAGCGAAGACATGAGTGCCCAACGAGCCTAACACCGACTTGATAAGAACCAATCTTCCTGCTTGAGAAAGAAGAGATGCATTCCAACGGATAATCTTTCCCCTAACTTTGTCCATCAGAGGATCGAAGAGGGCGTTTAGTTTCCTACCTCTGTAGAGAACAATGCCCAAATAAGGAAGAGGAAGGGAAGCTTCCCGGAAGCCGGTAAACGAATGGACCCAAGAAACCCTGGAAGGGTCCATGTCCTTCGTGTGGACGAAGCTACTCTTCGAAGAGTTAACGAGCTGGCCCGAACACCGCTCGTACTGGTGGATAAAGCGAAACAGCCGTCGAACGAAGTCCGGCTTCCGTTGGAGAAAATGACAATGTCATCCGCAAAGGATAAAGAGGAAACGAGCGGGCACCCTCTCGGAGGGCCAAAACGTGAACTTGGCCGAAAATCGTTAAGGTGTGGATCCCTCGAATGAAAGCCTCTACCGCAATCACGAAAAGAGATGGAGAAAGAGGATCACCTTGTCGAAGACCTCTACCCGCCTTGAAAAAACCATTGGCCGATCCATTAATGAGAACGGAGAACCAATAGATGGAGATAAGCCTCCAAACCAAATCGATAGGGTTTCAGGAAACCCAAAGGCACGCAGCACCCTGATGACGAAAAACCACGACATACGATCGTAGGCCTTTTCCATATCTAGTTTGAAAACAACATTAGATCCTCTGACCTTCCGGTCAATCTGGGAAATCAGTTCCTGGGCTAAAAGGACGTTATCAGTGATTAAACGGCCTTTAACAAAACCCGCCTGAGAGGAGGAGATGATACGATCAAGGTACGGAGCCAAACGACTGGCCAACATCTTAGAAATCACTTTGTTAGAGAAATTACACAGGCTGATCGGACGAAATTCCACGCATGACCGAGGGTTATCACACTTCGGAATAAGGACCAAGTTGGTTGAAGACCAACTAATGGGTAGAATGCAGCCGGAAAAGAAATGCTGGATTGCCAGGCAGAAGTCTGGCTGAATGATAGGCCAAACATTCCGATAGAAGGAACCGTTGAAGCCATCCGGCCCACTGGCACTATCCTTGCTAAGAGCAAAGACACAGGCACAGATTTCTTCCGACGAAGGCGGAACAGCTAATGCGTCACTTCCCTCTGGAGGGACCAGACGGGAATGAAGGAGAGGAGATCCAGATCCGGGTCCGCCACAGAAGGAGAACCCAGAAAGGATTGGAAATGAGTCAAAATGATCTCCTTGACTTCAGCAGGAGTTGTAGCCACAGAGAGATCCGACCTTAAAATTTCTCGAATAGAAAGAAGGTTGACTTTCTTACGAATTGAAGAATGGAAATTTTTTGAATTCGAGTCACCTTCGACCACCCATTTGACCCTCGCCTTTTGGCGAAGATAGGAGTTTTCGATACGAAGTTCCGATGAGAATGCCAGTTGAGCAGAGGCCCACTTCTCCTTGTTATCGACAGAAGGGTTCTCGTCGAACAAAGATTCGGCAAGGATGAGGGACTCCTCTGCCGCATGAACACGGTCGAAAATGTTTTTGAAAACAAGGGAATTCCAGTTCTTAAGGCAAGCCTTAAGACGTCTCAGCTTTTGGGAGAAAGCCCCCAAGGGAGAAGCAGAAATAGGAGAGGACCACGAGTCCTCCACTACCTGAAGAAAAGAGTGGTGGGAACACCACATACTTAGGAAGTGAAAAGATGAAGGCCCCGATAGAGAACATGGTGAACAACGCAAAACCAATGGGGCATGATCAGAACATGAACGATGGAGATGAGAAGTAGAGAAGGAAAAGGGGAGATTCAGCTAATCAGGAGAACCAAAAATTCTGTCCAACCGGGATAGTATCCGGTTCGGTCCCTCCTGGTTGTTAGACTAGGTATAAGCAGAGCCCACGAAAGGGATTTCTGATAAACCAGACTAACTATGAAAGAATTGAAGTCAGAAACCGAGGAGCGATTGATGACCACCCCCCCTAGTTTTTCAGCCTAACTAGCGACAACATTGAAATCACCACCCACAACAGAGTATGAGAACCCCATCTCAACTAGTGAAAGAATGTCATCCCATAGGGATAATCACTCCATCCTATTGCACTTGGCGTAGACCGCCGAGAAAAGAAAAGGTTGAGGGAAGAGGGAGGCAGAACACATCACAGAGATAAGCTGGGCCGAGTCAAAAACAAGGTGAACAACACAGCCTTTGGACCAAAGAATCCAGATCTTACCCGAAACATTGGACACGGCACCGCCAAACCCAAGCGACAACACAACCTTGGTAACCTCTTCAGGACCCACAAATGGTTCTAAAAGAGCCACCAAGCAAACAGAATGTTTTCGGACAATGCGCTTCAACCGAGCGGAAGAAGCTTCATTGCCAATACCACGAATATTCCAGAAAAGAAAGTTCGACATGAACGCTGAGACAACAGAGGGGCAGGAAACAAGCAAAGGAAAACTAGAGCAAACGCAACTCAGATAAGATATAAAGAACAAAGAGCAGACCGATCGGTCTGCTCAGTCGCCCCTATAGAGCGAGTGCGGATAGTGCGAGGAGTGATGGGAAAACCTCTCGATCTGCGACGAGAGGGTCGATGGGGATGCGAAGCTGAGATCCGAGGGACGGACTCCGCAGATACTCCAATCGGCTCCAGCGAGCTCGGCTGCCTAGAAGAAGATCTGGAGGGAGCGGAGTTCTTAGTTAGACGAGTTAGGCGATCATTAATGATCGCAATCTCCGCCTCGCTAAGCATCGGAATGGAAATCGATAAAGAGCAAGAGGAAGAGGGAAGGGAACAAAGAGAAGAACAACAATCAGACAATGGGACATGAGTAACCGCCTCAACCGGATAGAAACGGAAGAATGTAGGGGTGCTGATAATACGCATCCCACGGTGCTGTAGGAACCTAACCCAAGCCGGACTGTCACTGATGAGACAGCCCCGTGAGACAGGTGTGGTTCGCAAGACTTCCCTGACAGAGAGATCAGCAGAGCGGACCAAAGAAGGCTGGCAAAATTCCCGGCTGTCCGCATAGTGGTCCGAATCAGTGACCACTATGTGACCGCTGGAATATCACCCGACCCACTCGATCCAGGCTAAATGAAATCTCCGTAGAGACCACAGGAGACCAGCCAGAAGAGAAGTCTCAAAAGAGCCATAAACGACACAGAAGAGGCCTCGCAATGGCTCAATATCAAAAACCAACTAAAGGACCCGCACTGTCCGCTCTAAACGAAGCGCTCAATGCCAATAGGACCTGACACGCCACCAGTCAATGACTGGGCATCAATGTCAGGGAGCACACACCTAGGTGTGACATGGCTCAGAAACATAATATAAACTCCATCAGCCAAAAACCAAAAATCCTCTGCTAACCCTACAACATTGAACAAATAAGAAATCAAAGGCGAGAAATTCACCTGCTTGCTCAGGCCAGAACTTACCTGCTGTTCCGAGGCATGACACCGTACTAGAGATTCAACCACAAACTGCTCACTATCCAATTCGGCCAACAAACAGGGGCAAATAAACTCAACAGCTGACCAAGCTCGGACGTCTCTTAGCAAAGAACAGTCCCAAGGAATGGTAGCCAGAGCAACGCTACCCACAGCCAAAGCATTCGCCCCAAAACTAGTATGGGACTGCAGAATCGATGAAGATGGAGCAACATGCGCAGGGCTGGATGGGGCGATGAAATCCCCATCAGCCGACACACATCCAAGATAACCAAAATCACAAACCACCGAGCCCATCGATACCGGCTCCTCCCCAAAATGCAACAGCTCACACGATGCAGCAAATGATAAAGCAGGTTCGAATTGGGCGATGAACTCCCGCCTCGATTCAACCTCATATAAACAAGGTGAAGCCGGCGCCACCTGCAAATCATCAACCAGAGAGTTTCGCCCATAGGGGAGAAGCCGAGCCTTTAACCCATCATCGGAAACCAGTAGTATTTCCATAAAGCATCCCTCGACCATCAGAAAGCGAGATCGACAGAGATCCCCAAATTTAGCCAACGAGAAAACCCTAATTTCCACCGAGCATTCTCCAGTGAAAACTACCGACATGGGACCAGCCACCTCCTCTAAAATGGCAGAAGCAATAGCAGTGAAGGAAGGGCAATCACGCAAAAACGAGCTAGAGAGAATGAACTCGCCTTCGGTCGAGATCGACATCGGAGACAAAACCAGAACACAACAAGACTGAAGTTACTCAGAGAGAAGGCAGCGAAAATAGAGAGAGCAACAGGAGAGAGATAACCGCAATTTACACGAGCACTATTTCAATCGCTAATCGCTAATCTATTTAACCGCAAACTTGAATTTTTTTCTACTAATTAGCTTTAGAGGTACGCACCAAATGTAATGCCGGCTCTCTTCGAATCAATGGATACTACTCATGTTTTGTCACATCATTTAACATTTTTCCTTTAAAGATTTTAAGTTTGGTTTGAATATTACTATATATTTTTTGGATATGAGTCAATAGTTAATACATGTCTATAAGCATGTGGATCCATAAGTAAGATTAGAGGTCACTTATTGCTCTTCTTCTAGTCACAAAAACAAAGTAAAAACACATAATTAATACAAATTTTCTTAAACCTGTACTATTGGAAAAGAGAAGGGATTATTTTTATGGTTTCTTGAACATGTTTGACAGTTTGAGGGTATAAGGAACAATAATGTTTCATTTGGCTCCCATTTCAAACTATTAATTTAGTAGTCAAATCAATTACATCTAGTTATGAATAAAGTAAAATGTAATATATAAAAGTAACAGATCCTGCAATGATTTAAACTCTAATCAGTGAAGAAAAAAAAACATAGACCAAGCTAGAATTTTTGTAACAAAACTACCAATTTCGTATGTTTCTATTTGTAAATATGAGATATGCATATGTAGTAAAGTTGAAAACATCATGCAAATGTTGCTTAAACTGAAGGACCTTAACACTGTACTATTTAAAAAACAAAGATAATAAAAACAGTGCGGGGATCATTATAACTATTTCAAACATTCCCATGGATTTGTTTTCGAAGATTCTTCTGTTATCTTAGCTGAATAGGAAGAAGAACCAACAACCAAACTTACTTCGTAGGACTTCATGCTTATTATTTTTTATTCCTATGAATAGTAGAGAACAGTCATGAGCTGAAAGCATGTTGCATGAGTAGATAACATGAAGCATATACGAATATTATATGTGCCTTAAACGAATGGCTGAAAGCATTGAACAAAAGTGCTGCAATAATGCGCATTGGTATTTTGGAACTGTTTTAATAAGTTATAGTATGGCTTACATGTAATGGTTTCTTATTGATTCATTGGTTTGGCAAGTTAAAAGAATGTTGTAGAAAAGAATTGAATGTTAGTAATAATCAACATAATATAGCTCATTCAGTTGTCTTTTAACATTACATTGCATAAAATCTTCAACCATTCTTGCAATTCTTTACAAATATGAACAATTTTCATATACCATTGCTTTAAAATTGATTCATTATACATAATAAAATAATTTACACATTTAAATGTTTTAGTATTTGTTCATGCATTTAAACGAACAACATTTCATCTTATAGGCATGAAAGCGTATTATTTCAGAGCAACTTGAAAATGACATGCAATGTGATGACTAAAATATAGTCAATAAATATATCGTAAGCATTACCGCAGTAAACAAATACAACTCTGGAGAGAAACACTTTAATCAAATTACATTTCAAGGCATTAATAAAGAAAAAAATTCAGACTTTTCCAAATCTTATGAAACTGAACCATACATAAAAGTGAGGTACAAAGACCGCCACCTTTGTACATTGAATTTAAGAATTAAGTCAAGACAACTTTGTGTTGTGATTCTAAATTCTGTTTGGACACATACATGTCTCATGATGAAACTTGTTCATATTATGAAAACATGCGAGATTGACCTTCAAATTTCATATCTCTTAGATTGATTGGTCTGACTCCTATTCTTTAATCTAGAGCCGCCGTATAACGGTGTAAACAATTCACAGTAAATTAAACTTAAAAATACAAACATTAACGCATTTAAAGAAACGTTAACCCATAAAACCAATTCAAAGAGATTATCCACAATAAAAGAAAATGACAAATGAAACCGAGGAAAACATAACATAAATAAAATGTTGAACAACAAAAGAATAGGACAAACTAAACCATGTCCAGTAGAAGATAGCCTTGCTTTGCGCATGAAACATTGTGCATTGATAATTAATGATATTACTTGCCCTCTATGTTATATATGATATACACCCATTATGAGCAACTTTTCCAACTATGTCGCCATAGATACCTAGCTTCAGTTTGAGCATTTAATGTGTGTGTGTGTGTGTGTGTGTGTGTGTGTGTATATATATATATATATATATATATCGAAAGTAATTAATCAATTACCATGATATGAGAAAATAGTTATGGAAATTACTGCAACTTGTATAAATTTAAAGTTCGTAATGGTAAAACCTAAAATCATGACCTTATATTCTCTATGTTAGGTGAGTATTGTGCATGAGATAAGGGATGCCAAACATTTTACATTTGAATTAAACATCACAATTAAACTACAACAATAGCAAATAGGCTAAGAAAGCATCTATCATACAGATCCATCAAAGTTTTTTTCCTATGAAAGAGCGATCCTCCTAAGAGGAGAGCACTAATACTTATATTGATAAATTAAAAAAATCAAGAGTCCATATAAAAATTTGTTATTACATATATGCAGGATCATCACTGTAATGATCATCAAAATGGGAGTCGGAAAAAAACAACCACACAAAATATGTGTACAAATATATGCATTGACGAAATGTCATATCATCGCTAATCTATAAAGACAGGAACATAAAGTGGTGCTGCTGTAGTCAAGGGGCCGGATAGAAACTGCTGCTAGGATGCGATGATGAAGTCGCATTATGCAGGGAGAGAATGTGAGCTGCTATAGAAAATTGTTGAACGCAAGGCTAGGCAAGGCGGGTTTAGGCAAATGGAAGTGAGCTGCAGGCACATTTGAGCAGCAGTTGCAAGAGATATAAAGGAAACAAATCTGTAGGTGTACATTAGAGAAAAAATAGTAGTGTGCGAGCCGAACTTTATGAGGGGGCTGCTTGCTGAAGCATTGCATGTGTACATAATGTTGCAAAGATAGATCAGCAAGTGCACTATAGATAGGCAACCCAATGTGCAGTTGTGAGGCTATGCAGTCATAAAATGAGTTGCAGTTGCATATGAGGATAGTGGGACATCAACAAGGGTCTGATAGATCTGCACCCTAGGCGAGCTTGTTTTCCTTGAGTGGTGAGAGATCCTGAATGACCTGAAACTTGATTAAGCTGCGGGGATTTGGGGAGGGGGGAGGGGTGGAAAACTGGTACAACACATGGAAGGTAGGGTATGTGGCTATCTGATTTGTTGGGGAACTGACATGCCAAAATAAAGACATGCAATGCAATTGTGTGTGTATATCCATATGTATCGACTTATCAATGGTTGTAGTGGCCTTTTGAGCTTTAGCCCACCAAGATCGTTAATATATGTATTAATCTAAAATATCATATGCATACCTAGCTATATATGAATGTATGAGTGTGAAATACATGTGCGTTTGTGTGTATGCATGCATGCAACACACCATATTAGTGTGAAATCATCAAAGTTAATGAAATCTGTTTAGAAGATGAAAACTTTGCCATCTATTGTTATACTATACCGTATTAAGAAATATCATCATGGTTTCAACTAAAACAATGGTTATATTATGCCTTCAATTGGCTATTACTGCTCTTTTCTTCTCTGATACTACGATTGGTAATTGAGCACTTGAACATAACTACTATATGTTATGTAGCCTATCAATAATAATTGAGGATACTGACTGTATAATACATTATGATATTGCATATTGGAGGATGTAGTTAAGAAGAGGTTATTACCACAGAGGAACCATTGTACAGGCTACTAAAGATAACGTGGGGAGAAAACAATACTGCTGCATCATTTGCCTCGTGTGCTACGTTTGTACCATTACATTTTTGGAAGATGCAATTGTTGCTGCTGATAGATGTAGCGATATTTTGCTGCTTGATATAATGCTGCTGATGAAGTGTCTCACTTGTTGCTCACCACAAACATCATATATATATATATATATATATATATATATATATATATATATATATATATATATATATATGTTCCTTTTTTATGAGATCTATATCTGTTAATCTCTAGTTTGCTTGTTTATCTTGTCTTAGTTCTATATAAAAAAATTGTGACTTTAATTTGGTACTGATGTATGCACCTTTATTGACATTGGTGTTATCTTCTGTTGTGGTTGGAAATAATTAGTACTCTTCCTTATGTTATAAACACCACTAATATACAATCAATTCATGGTGTTTTTTGTTTGGCAATATACTGTGTTATTTACAGGTTAAAATTTACACTCTACTATTACGTAAAGACATAATACATTCAGAAAATTTCACATTCAAAGCAAAATGGAAGCAACAGGGAAGAAAAGGATCATTTTCTGTCAGCGTCTATTTTTTTATAAAGTACATCAATCTCAAAGATCAATATTTCCTTATGATATCCCTTGTCGAATAGACATTGACTATAATTTATTGCTAATGACCCTGTCAAAGTTAAATAATAATTTTCTTCAGTGAATATTCATCTAATGCTATGAATTAGCTTAGCATATGATATAGTATTAACCACATATGTTATGCACTTCTGAACTGCATAGGCTGAGATATATTTTACTATACCTTAACATTATATTAAAGATCATAAGCAGAGATAGCTAGTCTAATCATCTTGGTGTTGTTTATAATATTACTCTTAATTAATCCAAAAACTTTTACTGATTGGTTATTTTGGAACTTGGCCTAAACATAAAAGATAACTATCAAAAGAAGATGCTAATTAAATTTAGACGTAATCTATTGATATTCACGTAATATGAGCACAATACCACCATGTAAGAACCACCTTTTCTAATTGAAATTGACAACATTTCCACTAATGTTAATATAAAACATAGTTGAATGGTTTTGTACTTTACTTGAAAAGTTAAATGGTTCTATAAAATTTCCAAGGTATGGCCATAAATATCATGTCAAAGCATCAACCAAAACACAATAATATACAAAAATTCATGTTAGAAAACTCAACCCAGTAATAAAACATTAAACAACTCATTTATATTCTATTTAAATGAAAGTCCATGTTTTAAATCCTAAACAAACTATAAGGTATACGTATGCTGATATCATTAAAGTAATATCACAAAATTAAACAACTCCGTCATAACACAAATTCAGTCCAAACCTAATTCACAAAGCATCCATAGATTAAAAGACGCGTACCACAATGGTAGATTTAAGGTACATGATTTCGGGCAACAGATTCCCCTGATAGAGCTAACACATCCTATTCCATTCGTGACATCAGATTTTGATGAACTGCCCATCTTTGTTGATGAGGACGGCCGTTAATTATGGATGATGGGTCAATAATTGTGCCTTCAACCGGTGGTAAAATAGTAATAGTATGGAAGCCAGCATCTTTTCTGCCATTACTTTGATTTTTGTGTAAATAGCTAAATCAGATGGTGAGAGGAAGGCTATTGATTTATGGAGACGAAATAGGAAATTTTATCTATGTGATATTAAATCTAGTTATTGCTTTTAGGGATGAAATTAGGGATATACGAATAGGATGAAATTGTCCAGCGAAAGGAGGAGAATTGTGCTGAATTAGGATTAGGATTTTTTGAAGATAGCGAGATTGGAAAATTAGTGTTTGTTAAGGGATAGTTTGAAGTGTGAGACGGAGAATCAGAAGGATAATTTGGTGAATCTGAAATGACGCTGTTGAAATCAGTGGGAAGAATTTTCATCATGAGCAGAAGAAGAACAGGTTGCGTAAGGAAGAGAAACAGAAGGGTCGTTCGGGTAATTTAGAAAAATACTGCTGAAGTAGTTAATAGAATTCTCTTTATTAGCAGTAAAGATTATATATATATATATATGTGTGTGTGTGTTATACAATATATGCAGCTTGTATCATGGCCCGTGAATCCACACATCTAGCCTCCTTCACAACTCATGCAACTCTCCCTAACGTGAACCCACTTGCTCACCTTATTTCCAAACCCCTCTCACCACTTTTCCCACCTCCTTCTCTCATGGCCGAGCAAGCGTCTCCACCTCCCCTTGAACCAAACCCAAACAAACACTTTGTTCCACTCCCCAGGTCGGCCATAGCCTCATCAACTAGTAACTCCGCCTCCTTCCCCCACTCAGCCGCATAGGCACCGGACGTTGCAACCCCACCACCTTTTCCACCTACAGAAGACGATGCTTCCCATGTGGCCAACCAAGAAGAACTCCACCCAGCTTCTCTTCCGGTGACAACCCAAACCCACACCATTCCTCACCAACCTTTGCTGCCACTTTAACAGATCCGGACACGCATTGCCAGATTGTTGGTGTAAACCAAAATTAAGAGTCGTGTCTGCTGATGTGAAAAGTCATGTCTATTCGAATGAAGAGTCATGTCTATTCGAATGAAAAGTCATATCTATTCAGTGAAGGGTCGTGTCCGTTCACTGAAAAGTCGTGTCTATTGAAATGAAGAGTCGTGTCTATTAAGTAAAAGTCATGTCTATTGAAGTGAAAGGGTGTCTGTTCAAAAAGGTTATGTCCGTTTGTAAGGGTTGTAAACCACTATATATATGTGGTCATTTTGTTGTGTTGAAAGCAAGTTGTAGACAAGACAAAAACAAGTTATAAAAAAAAAAATTGTCCATTCTCCTCTAAAATTATAATTCTCTCTCTTTTTCTACTTTAACAAATTGGTATCGGAGCTTGGTTGAAAAATGTCAAACAATCTTGTCTCCCTTGTTCCTCGATTCAACGGTGAAAAGTTTGATTATTGGAGCAATCTAATGAGGCTCTGTCTTGAATCTCAAGACTTGTGGACAGTTGTTGAAGAAGGTGTTGGTGCGCCGGAAGATGAAACGCAACTCACAGTTGCCCAAAGAGATCTTCTGAAAAGCAAAAAAACAGAAAGATCGGAAGGCTCTCTTCCAAATCTACCAGACACTTGAAATTCAAGTTTATGAGAAAATTTCAAAAGTTGCAAATGCTCAGGAGGCTTGGAAAATATTGAATACAACGTATTCTGGCCAAGATCAAGTAAAAAAGGTTCGCCTGCAGTCACTACGAGCCGAATTCGAAAAGCTCGAAATGAAGGATAGTGAGAAAATCTCAGAGTATTTTACTCGTCTCACTTCCATCATAAATCAGATGGCTTCAAACGGAGAAGTCGTGGAGACTCAAAGAGCCGTTGAAAAAATTCTACGGAGCCTACCAATCAAGTTCGATCATATTGTGGTTGCAATTGAGGAATCAAATGATATTGCTTCACTTTCTCTTGAAGGCTTGCAAGGAAGGCTGGAAGCTCATGAGGCTAGAATCTTGATGAGAAGTAAACAAACAAATTCTTCTCAAGATCAAGCCTTAAAATCTCAATTCACATCCATAAAAGTTCAAGGCCCATCCCATGGCAAAAGTAACAGCAGGAATAGTGGAAAATTTGAAGAATCAAAGGAGGAGAAACGATCATTCCAAAGTAACAAGGCGCGAGGCAAATACAAGGGCAAAAAACCATATTTTGAATGCAATTTCTGTCACAAGCCGGGTCATAAAGCTAATGATTGTTGGGAGAAACATCCTGAAAAGAAGCCAGTTGCTGGTTTTATGCATAATGAAGCAGAAAAATCTGAATCTTTGTTGATCGCTTCGGATGGAAATGTTGAAAACGTATGGTACTTGGATAGTGGTGCAAGTAGGCATATGACTGGAAATAAAAATCTATTTTCAAGTCTTGTGGAAGCTGATGATGGTCAAGTTACTATTGGAGATGCAAAATCATACAAAATTCAAGGTGTTGGCGAAATTTCTTTCAAAACCAAGGCTGGAAAAGTTGAAAAAATGTCGGAGGTTCTTTATGTACCAGGCATACGTAGCAATCTTCTTAGCGTCGGTCACTTGCTGAAGAAAGGATTTGATTTTCGATTCGTTGGAGATCAATGTAGCATGAAGAAGAACGACCAACAAGTGGCAAATATTGTGATGGGATCCAACAAATTATTTCCGATCAAACTTGACATCGTAAGCAGTACGTGCATGATTGCTACTTCTAATGATGAAGTTTTCAAGTTATGGCATGAGAGGTTTGGCCATTTAAACTTCCGGAGTTTGAAGGAGATGTCCACCAAAGAAATAGTCCGAAGGCTGCCTAAACTTGAAGTGATAAACGAAGCATGTGAGGAATGCCAATTAGGAAAACAACATCGTGAATCTTTCCCATCCAAATCGAAGTGGATTTCTCAATCACCTCTGGAGCTTGTTCACACCGACCTCTGTGGACCAATGCAAGTACCATCGCTTGGAGGCAGCAGATATTTCTTGTTATTTGTTGACGATTACACAAGAAAAATTTGGGTTTATTGTGTCAAAGAAAAATCAGATGCCTTCTCTTGCTTCAAAGAGTTCAAATTTCAAGTTGAAAAACATTCCGGTCATCAAATAAAAAATCTAAGGAGTGACCGTGGAGGAGAATACATGTCCTCTCAGTTTGAAGAATTCTGCCAAAATCATGGAATCCGCCATGAGTTAACTGCTAGGTACTCACCTCAACAAAACGGAGTCGCAGAGCGCAAAAATCGAACAATAATGAATATGGTCAGATGCATGTTGAAGAATAAGAACTTGCCTGCATGTTTTTGGGCTGAAGCGGTCTCTTGTGCCGTTTACTTAATCAACCGATCACCAACAAAGAGCTTAAAGGATTCCACTCCAAATGAAGTCTGGTATGGCAAGAAACCAAATGTTGCTCATTTAAAAACTTTTGGTTGTCTTGCATACTCTCATATTCCTGATGCTTTAAGATCGAAGCTCGACGACAAATCTGAAAAAGTCATTTTCATTGGTTATAGCCAAAGGACTAAAGCATACAAGCTTTACAATCCGAAGACGAAGAAGATGATTATCAGCAGAGATGTTCGCTTTGATGAAAATGGGTGTTATAATTTTTCAGATTTTGCAGAATTACCTGGATGGCAAACTCTAAATCTTGAAGAGGAAACTTCTTTGGAACAAGATGTTGATGCTGATGTTGGTATTGAAGAACAACAGCTTAAAAATAATGGGGTTGAGCAGGAGCAAAATTCACCACCAACGGCGGAAAGAAGGACGCGATCCTTGAGAGAAATCTATGATACAACCGAAGAAGTTGACACTACGGATCATGTATATTTTGCATTTTTTGCGGGAGAAGATCCAATCACTTATGAAGAAGCATCAAAGGAAGAAAAATGGGTGAATGCAATGAAGGATGAAATCAAGTCTATTGAGAAAAATGGTACGTGGGAGCTTACCACATTGCCTTCACACAAATCAGCCATTGGTGTAAAATGGGTGTTCAAAACCAAAACAAATCTTGATGGCTCCATCAACAAGTACAAAGCACGTCTGGTTGCGAAGGGGTATAAGCAAAAAGAAGGGGAAGATTTCAATGAGGTATTCGCTCCTGTCTCTCGACTTGATACAATTCGATTGTTGATTTCTCTTGCTGCCCAAAATGGATGGAAGCTGATGCATATGGATGTGAAATCAGCTTTCTTGAATGGTTTTCTTCAAGATGAAATTTATCTTCAACAACCTCCTGGTTTGTGAAGAGGGGCGAAGAGGAAAAGGTGTATAAGCTGCGGAAAGCTTTATACGGGTTGAAGCAATCCCCCCGTGCATGGTATGATCGTATCAACAATTTCTTCTTAAAGAATGGTTTTGAAAGGTGTCCTTTTGAACACACTCTTTACATGAAGAAGCATTCAAAAGGAGGTTTCATGATCGTGAGTTTATACGTGGATGATCTGATTTTTACTGGAGATAATATGAAGATGTTATCTGAATTCAAAAATACAATGATGAAGGAGTTCGAGATGACGGATTTGGGAGAATTACATCATTTTCTAGGGATAGGTGTTCAGCAATCAAAATGTGGGATTTTTATCTCGCAAGAAAAATATGCTGCTCAAGTATTGGAGAAGTTCAATATGATGAATGCAAATCCAGTTTCAACTCCTTGTGTTGCAGGTTCGAAATTGTGCAAAAATGGTGAAGGAAAGTTTGTGGATCCAACTATTTTTCGAAGCCTAGTTGGAAATTTGATGTATCTCACTGCTACAAGACCCGACATCATGTACGCAGTAAGCTTGATTAGCAGATTCATGGAGAAGCCTTTCTCAAATCATTGGGAAGCTGCAAAAAGAATTTTACGATATGTTAAAGGAACTATTGACTATGGCATTTTCTATGAAACTCATGTGCCTGTGAAACTTGTTGGATATACGGACAGCGATCTAGGTGGAAGTATCGATGATTCAAGGAGTACTTCAGGTTATGCATTTAACCTTGGAAGTGGAATTATTTCTTGGTGTTCAAAAAAACAACCAGTTGTGGCACTTTCTACCACCGAAGCGGAGTACATCGCGGCATCTCTAGCAGGATGTCAAACTTTGTGGCTAAGAGGAATTCTTGAAAATCTAAGCTTCAAGCAAAAAGATCCTACGATCATTTATTGCGACAATAGTTCTACTATCTCTGTCTCAAAGGATCCTATTTTGCATGGAAGAACAAAACATATTCGTCTACGTTTCCATTTCCTACGAGAACTCGTTCGTGAAGAAGAAGTGAGTCTTGAGTATTGTCGAAGTGAAGAACAAATTGCTGATATCTTCACAAAGCTGCTTGGAGGGACTACTTTCTCAAGAATTGTTGCTGCATTAGGTGTTCGAAGGAATTTTGGTTTAGGGGAGGCATTGTTGGTGTAAACCAAAATTAAGAGTCGTGTCTGCTGATGTGAAAAGTCATGTCTATTCGAATGAAGAGTCATGTCTATTCGAATGAAAAGTCATATCTATTCAATGAAGAGTCGTGTCCGTTCACTGAAAAGTCGTGTCTATTGAAATGAAGAGTCGTGTCTATTAAGTAAAAGTCATGTCTATTGAAGTGAAAGGGTGTCTGTTCAAAAAGATTATGTCCGTTTGTAAGGGTTGTAAACCACTATATATATGTGGTCATTTTGTTGTGTTGAAAGCAAGTTGTAGACAAGACAAAAACAAGTTATAAAAAAAAATTGTCCATTCTCCTCTAAAATTATAATTCTCTCTCTTTTTCTACTTTAACAATCACAAAAAAAATTATTATTAAAGCAATGTTCTTTTGCTTATATTTTGAGAAGCCTCTGCATCACTGTATTCCGCCTTCACCACTTTCCCCTTTGCCAACTTGAAGCTCGCACTCATTTTCTGCCCATCGCCTTGCAGCCTTACACCAGCCTAGCCCACGTCCAGCATATAAGGTCTGCTTCACGTATGCAATACTTTTTTTTAGTATAATGTAAGTTTTTTTAGGTTTGCAGTACATGTATATAAAAGTATATAAAGTTGTTTCATATTTCAATACATTTTATACAGTATAGTATAAGTTTGTTTTTGTATTTGCAGTATGTGTATATGGGTAGCCTTTCTCTCTTATTATATACATATAAGGGTATTATATATTTGTTTACCGCATGCATGTTTCTTTTATAGTTTGATTATATATATATATATATATATATATATATATATATATTTGTTATAAGAATAATCTGCATGTTTTGTTTATAGTTTGATTATATATACATTTGTTATAAGTATAATCTGCATGTTTTATTTATAGTCTGGTTATATATATTTGTTGTAAGTATAATTGCATGTTTTGTTTATATTCCGGATATATGTGTATATAATATACATTTGTTTAAAATATAGTCTGCATATTTTTCCATAGCCTGCATATGTAACGACCCAGAATTTTTGATAATTAAAATTTGAATATTTAATTAATTTTAAATATTAATAAGTGAATTTTTAAGTCAAATAAATTTTTATTTGAATTATTGGATTTAATTGAATAATTAAATCAATAATTTAATACGTTAAATTATGGAAATAATTTATAATTGGGTTAAATATGATTGAAAATGATTTGTAAAATTTTATTATATCATATGGAAGTTAGAACGATATTTTAGAACTTTTAAAATCGAATTAAAAGTTAATTTGTGAAAATTGAATATTTTAATATTTAAATCGACTAGTAAAAATAGTCAATTTTTGAACAGTCTCAGAATTGAACGAAACCAGTTCCATTGGATCCGTAATAGTTAGTTATTACCGGATTTCAAATTTCGTGTCAATCGGAGTTATCGTTTGATCGTAGCAGCTCGAAACGCATCGATTTATTTCTAATTTAAATTTGACGAGTGAAAATAGCCATTTTTCAAAAAGTCTCGGATTTCGACGAAACTAGTTTCATCGGATCCGTAATGTGATATTATTGTAAGGTTTCAAATTTCAAGTCAATTGGATTTACCGTTTGTCCGGTACGAATTAAAACGCCTAGAAATCGACTTAAATTGGTTTAATTCAAATTGAGCGTTTACAGCCATAACTCGCACAGATGTCCGAATTAGCTTCCGAAACCTATTACATTGTGTCCGGAACGCAGGATAAACCCTAGAAACGCTGGTTACGGCGCCTAAATCGGAGTTCGGAATTTCCGGATGAATAGTGTCGAACGAAACTCTATAAATACCCCTTTAATTCACAAAAATAAAAAAAATAAAAAATGTAACCCTAGCCGCCGTTCACGCCAATGGATGGCCGAAAATTGCAGTCCCTTTTCTTCAATTATCTTTCAATCCACAAACCCATTCAAGAAATCTCCAACTACAAAGTTGTAGAGCTACGTGAGATCCTTATATTCAACGGTTATGATCGTGTTTCGTTGCACGGATTGACGGCAAATTGGGCTCAAAGGCCTGTAGTTCATTCTCGAACCGCGTGCTACAGGGATGGCCGAGCTCCACCTTGCTCAGGCCGAGTGTAGTATAGGAGGGGGGGCTTCGATTTGGAGGCTTCTGATCGACTGCGTGTGGCTCGTAGAGTATGCGTGTATTAGGGTTTTGGATGGGAGATGGGTTCGGCCTGTACAAATGCGTGCGCGCGAGTTTGAGAGGGAAGAGGAGAAGGAGTTGCACGGCTAGGATCTGGGTACAAGAAAATGAATGGCCAGGATTTGCTGTAGGATTTTAATTTTTAATTTAAGTTGTAAATTTATATAGTTTAATTCGTGTAACTTCAATAATTCATAACTTTTTCATACGAGGTCGAAAAAATGCAAACTCAGTTGCGTTGGAATCGTATGGACGAGCACTACGTGATGGAGTTGGTTTGGAGTCGTTTGGAGTTAGTAAGAATTTTGGGTAAAATTAAACGCGCGTTTAATTTTATTCGAAATAAATCGCTAAAACGGAAATAAAACCAAGGTGAGAACTTCTCACTCAATCGAATCAGTTTCGATTTTATTTTAAATAGTTAGATTTAAAATATTTGAATGCATGTTTGAATGTTGATTAATATCTATTGATTGTTAAAATAGACATTATACGCCGTTAGTAAGCGGATGTTATTTAATAAAAACATATACCGCGAATATTTCATAAACAGTGAAATTGGTATTATATATAATATCAATATATATATATTGGCATATGTATATATTGCAGTTGTTGATTTCCCGCATTTTTTAGCGGATGAGACCCTATTACGCCGTTATTAAGCGGATAATATTTAATAAGAACATATACCGCGATAATTTCGTACTGGAGCGAAATTGGTATTGTGCTAATGTTTGTGAATGCAGGAAAACAGGTTGGAGGGATCCAACTGGATTCCTCAACAGTTTTTATTTGATTTCAGATATTTTTATATTTGATGGATTTTCATATTGATATATGATATCGTTGTAGTCGTGATTGACTATTTGGTGTGTAGCATCATTAGACCCAGATTTTGGAATTTTAAAATGATTTATAAAGTGATTTTTGAAAATATACTATATTTTTGGAATAGATTCATTTTAAATAAATAAACGTTATAATTTTTAAAGTTATAAAATTATGGTTTTTGTGAAATACAGTTAAAAGCTGATTTTTGAGAATACGATGCTAGTGATTTTATAAATAGTTTAAATCGGGATTTTAGAATTTATTGTGAAAAGTTTAAATATAGGATTTATAAAATTTAATTATTTTATGAATCAAAATGGTGAAATAATAAAGGAGATTAAAGACGTTTTAAAGAATAATATAAATTGAATTATATTAAGAGATTTATAAATGGATATTTATAAATTGAGATATTGAAATTATAAAACGAGTTTTTATAAGTGTTTGAATGAAGTGAAAATGAATTTCATTAAAGAATGAAATTTATAAAATTATAAACGGTGAAGTTATAAATGAAATTTATAAATAGTAAGAATTATAAATTTGTGAAGTTATTTGAAGAATAGATTTGGTTAAATAAATGAATCTTATAAGTTATAAGATTTATGGTTTGGAAAGTCTTTAGAGGAACGATTTTGTAAAATAATCGTTTTATAAGCATTTGACTTATAATATGAACTTTTAGTTTATAATTGAGTTATAAACTGGAATAGGTTAATAAAAGAATTTATAAAAAGGAAGTTTTTATAAATAAATAGAAATGGAATTTATAAACGTTGTTTTATAAATTCACAAATGACTTATTTTGACAAGAAAATTTGTTGAAATCTATAAATGGAGTTATATTCACATTTTTTGAATAGTGAATAATCCTTTGAATTAAAATGAATAAAAGGATGAAATTGTTAATGAAGTATATTCACGTTTTTGAATAGTGAATAACACGTTAAAGAAATTGTTTTAGATGTGATATTTGAAATAGAATTAAAACGATCTAACGAAGTTTTAATTGTGTTGAGATTCGAAACCATAGATTTCAACATTTATTGTTGAAATAGACGTTTTCGAGAAATGAAAAGGAAATAGTGGACTATAACACTGTTGTTATAGTAAATGATTTCCGAAAGGAAATGTTTTGTATAGTATTGGGATTTATATATCTATTTTAATTTCGAATCCCTATACTAGTGATTTTGGGTTGTTGTAACGATGTTTTACGCAACATTCGTTTTGGCCCAAATAAATATGTTGAAGAGAATGATTTCCTTAATAGAATGAAATATATACTTAATCTCGATTTAAGTATATTGAATATTTTCCAAGTGTTGAAAATAAATAAAATTTGTGAATTACTTATGAATGTATAAGTATGGAATTGTTTTCCAATATGAAGTGAATAATTAGAATTTATCTTTTTGAAGATAAATTGAAATGGATAATTGAAATCGTATATGCATGGATATTTTGAAATATAAATTCATTATGGAATTTATAAATGAAAAGTGGAAATTGTTTAAAAATAAATATTGATTTATTTTTGAAGTATTGAAATTTAATATCTAGTGAAGATATTTTGGAAAATAAATAATTTGGAAAATTATTTGGAAACTGGTGATGTGTGCATATCCATTGATAGTTCAATAACCGACTATCAGTATTTCCCTTTGAATGGGTATTTGATATGATTTGTTTGAATGTGAATGCTACACTTATTTTGAATAAGCGCTCACTATTCGGGTTAACCGGGAAAGGACCATGGGGTCGTATAACCCATTCCGAATATGTGATACGTCGTTGTGAATTGCATTGAAGATCGGTGTTGAAGACCCGGTATTTGCGAGAGCGATAGGATGACCTATCGATTGTCTCTGCACTGAGTTGCAACGGTATAGAGACTCCCTAAGTGATGGGAAATCCGATCAGGATTGTGAATATCCGGATTTCAAGGACTTCTTTGTAAGTGCCTTCGGTTTTGTTCGATCCCGGAACAGACTTGTATGGATTGTGTGTCTGACATTACAAGTTGAGATATAAAGCCGATTTCTTTCAAATATATTTCTGTTGGTGGCGAAGAATTTATTCTTTAGCTTAACACCCTTCTCTGAGACGTACGAGCTCAGAGGTTATGTAGTTGAATGTTATCAGCGATATATTCCCAATTTGGTAATGTGATATGCTGAGTGATGCTGTAAATGATCATTGTGTTGATTATTGTGATAGGATCGTTTATTTGATCGTCTATCTTAGTGATCATTGTGTTGATCATTTGTTGACCCAAAGCATGACTTTTGTATAAAGTATGTTTTTGTGGACGTGACTTCGTCGAACCTCACACCCCGGAAATGGTCAAAACAGGAAAGATGCAGCAAGGTTATGAGGGGTAGCACCCTTTAGGGTATGTACATTTCCTTCTGGATAGAGGTGGTATCATGGTATGGAGCCCAGATATTTAACCTATGTGGTTACTACGAATTTATTACTTTGTGGTTGTTGGTTTTCGGGATCCCGTGAGAAAGGTCGTTTACGATCGGGGAATGGCGTGCTCGTGTCAGTAGTTACCCAGTTAGGGGTAACCCGGCCTTGTGTTGGCAGAGTTCCGGTTTGGTTCTCGGGGATATCTTTCCAGAGGCATTCTCATGTGGCAATGGGAAGTTCCTTGGCCTGACCATTTGTTGGAAACCCAAAGAAACAATACGTGACTTGTACGGTTTTAGTTGTATAACCTGCTATGGAATGTGGCGGTAACCTGCTATTGAACATAGTTAGCTATAGTAGGCATACGATAATGGTCGTATGTTGGCTAAGATTTATATTCTACTTTCAAAATAATTTTTCCTACACTATGCACTAGTAATAATATCAAATGTTATTTTAAATGCGTATCAAGCATCTTTGACTATCATAAGGAGAAATCTCCTCCGATTCTGCGTTTGCATTGTGTGTGTGTGCGGGAGGCCTTATGCTAGTCTCATTTTTAAAAGCATTGCGAATTAAAATAAAAATATCTCTCTATTTTGATTTTAAAGATAAATAAACTGTTTTGAGTTCTCACACCAGTCACATGACTGACTTGGAGTTTATTGTTTTCCTTCCTAAACTCTGGGTGCCCACCAATTTCCACACGGGCAGTCAAGAGTTAAGGTTTATCAGGATATTCTGGATATTCTGGAGTTGCTGGAGGCAAGATGGATGGCATGGCATATTACTTATATAGTATTTCTTTTTCCGCTGCACTATTTGTTGTTGTTGTACACTCTGATGATATGATGTAATGAAAAGTGATGTAATGTAATAACTGATATAGTTCTTTGTTTAAAGATTATTCAATTATTATTATATGTTGTTCCGCTGCGAATTGTGAGATTCTGATGTGATTCTGTTGTGTTCTGTCCGTCCTATTTTCTTCTGTTTTTCTTTTTCCTCTATTCTCTTTTTCTTCTATTTCTTTCTATTTTAAAATGTTCTATCTTCTTTTCCCTATCCCTATTTCGGTTTTTTTCTCTTCTCTTTTCCTAAATTCTTTTTCTTAAAACCCTCAGTGTTCGGTTTTCCGTCGTTCGATTTCTCGGCAGTCGATAAAGTGAGTGTCGATGTTGAATTTTCGGAAGACGAAGAATCGTGTCCTGACAATGTGGTATCAGAGCTTATGGTTAAGCGACAACCATGATTCTGTTGGGTATTTCTCATTAGAGATAGAGTCAGCAGTACTCTAGAATGAATTTGAGTGTAATAATAGCTATGAGAGCGTATTTGTTAGTGAATATAAAAATTGTTTTATATTGTGATGATTGGTTTGTTGAGTGGTATATAGATTCTGGTTAATACGAGTAATTAACGTTGTTGATAGGGATCTATAAACACTTGAATAGAACAATTCGACATAATATTTTTTTAAAAATTGGGTAAATGAAATAATTTTACCTTGAGTATATTTTATATATAAAGGAATAATTTTTCAGAATTATAAAAGTGTATATAAGTTGATTGTTTAGTTGTTTGAATAATCTAAATAAAGGAATTGTATAAGCAAAAAGAATTATCAGAGTTGAATTATAATTAAAGTGATTTACAATTGTGAAATAAACTTATATATATAAGAGGTGAAACTATATGAATATGAGTTGTAAACAAAAAAATGAATTTAAAGTTAAATGGAATATAACTTAAGTGATATGGAATGAAGTTGATATTAGTATCAAAGTAAATTAATAAAATTAAGTGATGGATATGAACTTGAGTTATATAAATGAAATTCAACTTTAGTAATTGAATATTAATCAATTAAATGTGAATAATTGATATGGAATAATGAATATAAGTGTTAATTCATTTAAAATCTAATGTTATTGGAAGTTGAATAATTGAATGGAAATCAATTAATTAAACCAATTGTAAGCAAAGGAATTTGGTTGTAATAAATATACATTGGTTGTTATATGATTGTTAGTTGATTGATTGTATATAATTCATTAAGTGTTAATGAAATTGATTTAATAAAATTGGAAGTGAACCAACTTGAATATGAATTAGTGAATATAAACTAATTGAAAATGAATGTTAGTAAGAAACATCCAATGTAAATGAATCAAATGTGATTAAATTGAAAACCAATTCATTAATATTAATGAGAATATGAATGAATATTTATTGGTTATGGATGCTAGTTGGTTGATGTTTGAATATGTTGCATTTGCTATGTTGACATATATAGTTATTATGTTGATATATGTTGTATATCGATACTATTTTCTATATGCATGTTCTCATGTTGTTTGTTGAGTGATTAGTAGGTGCGGATCGCGTTTGCTTCGCATTTGGAGCTCGCTTTTGCGCTATATTAGCCGTATATGCTCGCTAATAAAATATAAGGTACATATCTCGGATTACATACCGTACTTTTACACTTTTTTTCCCTGCAGGATGCCTCATTACTTGATGAGATGTATATTTGTGATATATATACTGTCATTTTTTTTTCGGATCGAGCCGCGCAAAGGAGACTATGGCGAATTTTTCCGGAAATTTAAGGCGTTAGAAAAATTTTGAGAAAATTTGGAAAATTTTGAAAACTTAAACTTTTATTTGGAATTGAAAGTTAAACAATAGTAGTTGTTTTTGAAAAGATAACTAAGTATGATTTGGAAAACTTATTAAAGTATTGTAAAGAAGTTTAAATTTGTTTTGGGAAAATTAATAGATTCTGTAACTTTTCTTACTTGTAATTTCGATGACGAAATTCTTTTAAGTGGGGAAGATTGTAACGACCCAGAATTTTTGATAATTAAAATTTGAATATTTAATTAATTTTAAATATTAATAAGTGAATTTTTAAGTCAAATAAATTTTTATTTGAATTATTGGATTTAATTGAATAATTAAATCAATAATTTAATACGTTAAATTATGGAAATAATTTATAATTGGGTTAAATATGATTGAAAATGATTTGTAAAATTTTATTATATCATATGGAAGTTAGAACGATATTTTAGAACTTTTAAAATGAAATTAAAAGTTAATTTGTGAAAATTGAATATTTTAATATTTAAATCGACTAGTAAAAATAGTCAATTTTTGAACAGTCTCAGAATTGAACGAAACCAGTTCCATTGGATCCGTAATAGTTAGTTATTACCGGATTTCAAATTTCGTGTCAATCGGAGTTATCGTTTGATCGTAGCAGCTCGAAACGCATCGATTTATTTTTAATTTAAATTTGACGAGTGAAAATAGCCATTTTTCAAAAAGTCTCGGATTTCGACAAAACCAGTTTCATCGGATCCGTAATGTGATATTATTGTAAGGTTTCAAATTTCAAGTCAATTGGATTTACCGTTTGTCCGGTACGAATTAAAACGCCTAGAAATCGACTTAAATCGGTTTAATTCAAATTGAGCGTTTACAGCCATAACTCGCACAGATGTCCGAATTAGCTTCCGAAACCTGTTCCATTGTGTCCGGAATGCGGGATAAACCCTAGAAACGCTGGTTACGGCGCCTAAATCGGAGTTCGGAATTTCCGGATGAATAGTGTCGAACGAAACTCTATAAATACCCCTTTAATTCACAAAAAAAAAAAAAATGTAACCCTAGCCGCCGTTCACCACAATGGATGGCCGAAAATTACAGTCCCTTTTCTTCAATTATCTTTCAATCCACAAACCCATTCAAGAAATCTCCAACTACAAAGTTGTAGAGCTACGTGAGATCCTTATATTCAACGGTTATGATCGTGTTTCGTTGCACGGATTGACGGCAAATTGGGCTCAAAGGCCTGTAGTTCATTCTCGAACCGCGTGCTACAGGGGTGGCCGAGCTCCACCTTGCTCAGGCCGAGTGTAGTATAGGAGGGGGGCTTCGATTTGGAGGCTTCTGATCGACTGCGTGTGGCTCGTAGAGTATGCGTGTATTAGGGTTTTGGATGGGAGATGGGTTCGGCCTGTACAAATGCGTGCGCGCGAGTTTGAGAGGGAAGAGGAGAAGGAGTTGCACGGCTAGGATCTGGGTACAAGAAAATGAATGGCCAGGATTTGCTGTAGGATTTTAATTTTTAATTTAAGTTGTAAATTTATATAGTTTAATTCGTGTAACTTCAATAATTCATAACTTTTTCATACGAGGTCGAAAAAATGCAAACTCAGTTGCGTTGGAATCGTATGGACGAGCACTACGTGATGGAGTTGGTATGGAGTCGTTTGGAGTTAGTGAGAATTTTGGGTAAAATTAAACGCGCGTTTAATTTTATTCGAAATAAATCGCTAAAACGGAAATAAAACCAAGGTGAGAACTTCTCACTCAATCGAATCAGTTTCGATTTTATTTTAAATAGTTAGATTTAAAATATTTGAATGCATGTTTGAATGTTGACTAATATCTATTGATTGTTAAAATAGACATTATACGCCGTTAGTAAGCGGATGTTATTTAATAAAAACATATACCGCGAATATTTCATAAACAGTGAAATTGGTATTATATATAATATCAATATATATATATTGGCATATGTATATATTGCAGTTGTTGATTCCCCGCATTTTTTAGCGGATGAGACCCTATTACGCCGTTATTAAGCGGATAATATTTAATAAGAACATATACCGCGATAATTTCGTACTGGAGCGAAATTGGTATTGTGCTAATGTTTGTGAATGCAGGAAAACAGGTTGGAGGGATCCAACTGGATTCCTAAACAGTTTTTATTTGATTTCAGATATTTTGATATTTGATGGATTTTCATATTGATATATGATATCGTTGTAGTCGTGATTGACTATTTGGTGTGTAGCATCATTAGACCCAGATTTTGGAATTTTAAAATGATTTATAAAGTGATTTTTGAAAATATACTATATTTTTGGAATAGATTCATTTTAAATAAATAAACGTTATAATTTTTAAAGTTATAAAATTATGGTTTTTGTGAAATACAGTTAAAAGCTGATTTTTGAGAATACGATGCTAGTGATTTTATAAATAGTTTAAATCGGGATTTTAGAATTAATTGTGAAAAGTTTAAATATAGGATTTATAAAATTTAATTATTTTATGAATCAAAATGGTGAAATAATAAAGGAGATTAAAGACGTTTTAAAGAATAATATAAATTGAATTATATTAAGAGATTTATAAATGGATATTTATAAATTGAGATATTGAAATTATAAAATGAGTTTTTATAAGTGTTTGAATGAAGTGAAAATGAATTTCATTAAAGAATGAAATTTATAAAATTATAAACGGTGAAGTTATAAATGAAATTTATAAATAGTAAGAATTATAAATTTGTAAAGTTATTTGAAGAATAGATTTGGTTAAATAAATGAATCTTATAAGTTATAAGATTTATGGTTTGGAAAGTCTTTAGAGGAACGATTTTGTAAAATAATCGTTTTATAAGCATTTGACTTATAATATGAACTTTTAGTTTATAATTGAGTTATAAACTGGAATAGGTTAATAAAAGAATTTATAAAAAAGAAGTTTTTATAAATAAATAGAAATGGAATTTATAAACGTTGTTTTATAAATTCACAAATGACTTATTTTGACAAGAAAATTTGTTGAAATCTATAAATGGAGTTATATTCACATTTTTTGAATAGTGAATAATCCTTTGAATTAAAATGAATAAAAGGATGAAATTGTTAATGAAGTATATTCACGTTTTTGAATAGTGAATAACACGTTAAAGAAATTGTTTTAGATGTGATATTTGAAATAGAATTAAAACGATCTAACGAAGTTTTAATTGTGTTGAGATTCGAAACCATAGATTTCAACATTTATTGTTGAAATAGACGTTTTCGAGAAATGAAAAGGAAATAGTGGACTATAACACTGTTGTTATAGTAAATGATTTCCGAAAGGAAATGTTTTGTATAGTATTGGGATTTATATATCTATTTTAATTTCGAATCCCTATACTAGTGATTTTGGGTTGTTGTAACGATGTTTTACGCAACATTCGTTTTGGCCCAAATAAATATGTTGAAGAGAATGATTTCCTTAATAGAATGAAATATATACTTAATCTCGATTTAAGTATATTGAATATTTTCCAAGTGTTGAAAATAAATAAAATTTGTGAATTACTTATGAATGTATAAGTATGGAATTGTTTTCCAATATGAAGTGAATAATTAGAATTTATCTTTTTGAAGATAAATTGAAATGGATAATTGAAATCGTATATGCAAGGATATTTTGAAATATAAATTCATTATGAAATTTATAAATGAAAAGTGGAAATTGTTTAAAAATAAATATTGATTTATTTTTGAAGTATTGAAATTTAATATCTAGTGAAGATATTTTGGAAAATAAATAATTTGGAAAATTATTTGGAAACTGATGATGTGTGCATATCCATTGATAGTTCAATAACCGACTATCAGTATTTCCCTTTGAATGGGTATTTGATATGATTTGTTTGAATGTGAATGCTACACTTATTTTGAATAAGCGCTCACTATTCGGGTTAACCGGGAAAGGACCATGGGGTCGTATAACCCATTCCGAATATGTGATACGTCGTTGTGAATTGCATTGAAGATCGGTGTTGAAGACCCGGTATTTGCGAGAGCGATAGGATGACCTATCGATTGTCTCTGCACTGAGTTGCAACGGTATAGAGACTCCCTAAGTGATGGGAAATCCGATCAGGATTGTGAATATCCGGATTTCAAGGACTTCTTTGTAAGTGCCTTCGGTTTTGTTCGATCCCGGAACAGACTTGTATGGATTGTGTGTCTGACATTACAAGTTGAGATATAAAGCCGATTTCTTTCAAATATATTTCTGTTGGTGGCGAAGAATTTATTCTTTAGCTTAACACCCTTCTCTGAGACGTACGAGCTCATAGGTTATGTAGTTGAATGTTATCAGCGATATATTCCCAATTTGGTAATGTGATATGCTGAGTGATGCTGTAAATGATCATTGTGTTGATTATTGTGATAGGATCGTTTATTTGATCGTCTATCTTAGTGATCATTGTGTTGATCATTTGTTGACCCAAAGCATGGCTTTTGTATAAAGTATGTTTTTGTGGACGTGACTTCGTCGAACCTCACACCCCGGAAATGGTCAAAACAGGAAAGATGCAGCAAGGTTATGAGGGGTAGCACCCTTTAGGGTATGTACATTTCCTTCTGGATAGAGGTGGTATCATGGTATGGAGCCCAGATATTTAACCTATGTGGTTACTACGAATTTATTACTTTGTGGTTGTTGGTTTTCGGGATCCCGTGAGAAAGGCCGTTTACGATCGGGGAATGGCGTGCTCGTGTCAGTAGTTACCCAGTTAGGGGTAACCCGGCCTTGTGTTGGCAGAGTTCCGGTTTGGTTCTCGGGGATGTCTTTCCAGAGGCATTCTCATGTGGCAATGGGAAGTTCCTTGGCCTGACCATTTGTTGGAAACCCAAAGAAACAATACGTGACTTGTACGGTTTTAGTTATATAACCTGCTATGGAATGTGGCGGTAACCTGCTATTGAACATAGTTAGCTATAGTAGGCATACGATAATGGTCGTATGTTGGCTAAGATTTATATTCTACTTTCAAAATAATTTTTCCTACACTATGCACTAGTAATAATATCAAATGTTATTTTAAATGCGTATCAAGCATCTTTGACTATCATAAGGAGAAATCTCCTCCGATTCTGCGTTTGCATTGTGTGTGTGTGCGGGAGGCCTTATGCTAGTCTCATTTTTAAAAGCATTGCGAATTGAAATAAAAATATCTCTCTATTTTGATTTTAAAGATAAATAAACTGTTTTGAGTTCTCACACCAGTCACATGACTGACTTGGAGTTTATTGTTTTCCTTCCTAAACTCTGGGTGCCCACCAATTTCCACACGGGCAGTCAAGAGTTAAGGTTTATCAGGATATTCTGGATATTCTGGAGTTGCTGGAGGCAAGATGGATGGCATGGCATATTACTTATATAGTATTTCTTTTTCCGCTGCACTATTTGTTGTTGTTGTACACTCTGATGATATGATGTAATGAAAAGTG
Source organism: Allium cepa (assembly GCA_030765085.1). NCBI lineage: Eukaryota > Viridiplantae > Streptophyta > Magnoliopsida > Asparagales > Amaryllidaceae > Allium > Allium cepa. Next base: position 105,451,317 of record CM060941.1, on the reverse strand, counting down.
ATGTAATGTAATAACTGATATAGTTCTTTGTTTAAAGATTATTCAATTATTATTATATGTTGTTCCGCTGCGAATTGTGAGATTCTGATGTGATTCTGTTGTGTTCTGTCCGTCCTATTTTCTTCTGTTTTTCTTTTTCCTCTATTCTCTTTTTCTTCTATTTCTTTCTATTTTAAAATGTTCTATCTTCTTTTCCCTATCCCTATTTCGGTTTTTTTCTCTTCTCTTTTCCTAAATTCTTTTTCTTAAAACCCTCAGTGTTCGGTTTTCCGTCGTTCGATTTCTCGGCAGTCGATAAAGTGAGTGTCGATGTTGAATTTTCGGAAGACGAAGAATCGTGTCCTGACAGCATATATATATATATATGTATGTATGTATGTATGTATGTATGTATGTATGTATGTGTGTGTGTGTGTGTGTGTGTATATATTGATTTTCTTTAAAACCTAATAAATAAAGATTTTATTTATACATGTGTTGTAAATGGAATATTTATTTTAAAATATAATAGAAAAAGGATTTATTTTAAATATGTGAGTAAATTTTAGATTTTTAAATTTTCATATATATTGTTTTTCACCGATCCAGTTCATCGTTCTTTGCCTCATGTGCTCGTTGTCCAGAAATCTCAACTTTTGCTTTGCTTTGCTTTGCTCATAACCGTATTCGTGTGCGTGTCCGTGCCACCATCTTCGCCATCGTTGCTCTTAGCCTCGAAAGGCGAGAGATCACTCATGATTAACATTCTTATATTTAATAAATTTAATTCATGTGAAATGACGGTTGAAATATGCTGTTAAATTTGAATTGTTAGTTATTTAATTGTTAAATATCATATGCCATTATCTGCACTTGTTTACCTATGGCCTATGACATCATAACCTGTTGTATATATATTTAAAATGTTATTGATGATATATGTTTGTTGTTCATATGATATATTATTATTATATTTGTTCTCACTTTACAAGTTCCCTGTTAGTATAGAATTCCTTATGGGTTAAAATAATACATACCCGAACGATCTTATAGATTAGGGGAGAATCGTTATGGGTTGAAATGATAAACCCAAGCGATTTTTATCGATATTAAAATGCGGGTTGAAATGATATATACCGTAGATATTAAATTTGGGATTATGGGTTGAAATGATATATACCTGTAGATGTTTATTTTAGGATTGTGGGTTGAAATGCTATATATACCTGTAAATATTTAAATTACAGGTTGAAATGATGAATATCTGTATCACTTGACCATAACATAGAAAATTATATATGGACACCTTTGGTCTATATTTCGAAATGATTTCCAAAGTTTTTAAAGGAATATATGGGTTTTAATAAATATTGGTTTTTCTAGTAGTATATAATATAAATGTTACTTTTATATATGTGTAAATTTAGATTTTTAAAATTTTATGTTTTGGAAAATTTAAATTTACATACTAGTTTTGAAAATATAATTTTTAAGATTTTTCTTATAACTTTATTGTTTTAAAATATATAAAATAAGACTTAATTTAATAAAATTTAATTTAATTAATATATATTTTGTTTAAGTGTTCATTTAAAATTTTATTTTTAAAAATAAATTTTGTAATAATTTTAATAAATAAAGGTGGGAAAGATAAGTTAAAGTTGATTTGTAATTCGATTTATTTAAGAATTGAATTTAAGTAAAATGATTTGAAACTATTGATTTTCGATTTTAAAGACATGAAATTTATAACTTGATAACTTGTTTTGATTAAAAGTGACTTAAATGAATATTTTCGAATTTGTAATTGGAGATTTTATTTAAATATTATTATAAATGTTTAAGTGAATATTTCAAATCTAAATAAAGTTAGAGTTGAATTTTGAAATATAAATGAAATTTGTAATATTGAATTATGGATATTTAACTTTAAAACCTATTGAATCAGAAAATGGTATAAATTTGTAGTTCAAATCTAATTTGAAATCGATATAAATTAAAAGTGATTTTTTTGAGTCTTTGAATTGAATTGTAATTGATGAACTGAGATTGATTTAAACTTAGCTTTGAAACTAAAGTTGATTTGAAACGACTTGTGGAATCAGACGAAACAATTCTAATTAAAACTATTTTTATATTAACTCTTTTAATATAAACTATTTTAAATCTATAACCTATTTGAAATATAAACTATTTTTGAATTATAACTATTTTAATATATATATATATATATAAACATTTTAAATATTCAAATTGTTTAAGTGGGAACTGTTATAAGTTAGACTTAATGGATTTTAAATGCAAATATTTGATAAGATGGTTCAAACTATTTTGTGGTTATGATTTCGAAAGTGAATGCGATTTCGAAAGTGATATGATTTTGGAAAGAATATGATATTTTGATATCTAAACTGTTGAAATATAAATGACAACGGTGTGAAATAAGCATTTGGTTGTTAAAGAGACCGGGATCGGATATTGTCATACTCTCTGCCAATACCGAAAACCACTTTAACAACGGTGTACGTGGTGGAGATTCCAAAATGAAGTAGGATGGTTTGGCGACGATTCTGTATGAGGTATTAACGCAGCCCTTACTCCCACGAATCAGCTTGATGTGGCTAAAACTGGAGCTATACCGGGCCAAGTAAGGTCACACCTCCGATCGAGCATGCTTCTTCAATATCGTTCTATTACTTTGTGATTTGATTTGGTGCACCTTTGACCTAGGAGTGTGTCTCGAGGTGGGCAGTAGTAGCTACTGTACGTTACCACCAGTTCGGGAGTGCAAATGGTAGAATCCTACCTTGGCATTGCCTCGCATGCCTTGTCACATGCCCTATCGCACCTTCTACGAGTTTGGTTTGTCTCATACCTATAGAGTGCTCCCTGATAGCCCACCGATTTGGTGGAGTTTACGGTACTGTATAGACTACGAAATTTATATAAAAATGTGTTAAGGGGGATATGGGTAACGCCTTAACGCTATTCTAATAGTTTACTTTACTATAGACATTATCTATGTAGCATACTGTACCGTGTATGTAGATAGTTTAACGGATCCTTAAAGGATGAGAATCCCAACATTGTTTAAGTTATTGGTTTTTCACTTGGACATTTCCCTTGAGTTGATTTACTAGTATAAGAATGTTAATCCTGACTCGAGTGTTTTGTGTTTTGCTTTATGCTCGGGTCAGGCTGAGTGTCACATCAATTGAGACTCACTTTTGGAGTTCGGAGCTTTGCTTAAAGATATTTCCTATATCTATTCAGCTTTCAGTTATTTCCAGTTGTTCCAGTCGTTTATGTTCAGACTTATCAGTTGCTATTGTATTTGAGGCTACTTTGTATTTGAGATTTTTGTTGTATCTAGTTTATACTCTGATGTTCCGTAGTAGCTTCATGAACTACTATTTATCTATTTCGTTGCTTATTATTGTATAACTCTATATCTATGATTGATTTATTTATCGTATATGCCGAGTTTTGCCGAATATGAATTAACAATCTGTCGTTTTGAGCAATTCAAGTCCGACATGTGTGGATGATTATCAATTTGAATGGTTCAAAAAAGCAGGTCGTTATAGATATGCCGCCTATCAATATACTAAGAATCCACTATACACTGGACATATATCACAAGTATAATCTCATCTCCTCGCACCTATACTAATAGAAAACATCATGATGGGATAAGACTATATGCTAGATACGAAGTCCCAAGTAAAGCCATCCATGTACAACAATATATGGGTCATGAAACCCATAACTATACTTAAGTGAGGTGTATCAATCGTATATGCCAATCTACTACTTCGTTAGTACTAAAAAAAAGACTGATAGCACTAAGAAAGCTCTAGAGACACTGTCTCTACAGTCTTTATTTAACTCATAGTCACCATGACACGTATCCATCTGTACGCTCGTCAAAGCGAGGACTCTTAAGCACGATGCTATAGTTGCCCCTATAGGTAACAAACTGCTGCCTTAGGTGACACAGGGGAAAATGCACACATAGGAGTAGAACAAAACTATATAATATAGTGTCATACATCTAGGCAGCAACCCTATGATCGGGCCGCTAGGGTCGATTCTAGCCATTTGGTTCTCCCTAACAAACATAATAGGAGTACGTCATAATAATGGCATATAGAACTAATACATATAGATACGAAGTCTTGGTCATCATTAGGCACAGAGCCACACTCAATACATGTGTCACCTCACACTATCCATTCTATTCCCGTCACGTGAGCGCAATCTACTTACAATGAATAGCCGAATAAATATCACAACAGCGTCCCATACCACTATGTGATACTTAAACGTTAGTTCACTGCTTCTAAACTACACTCACCACAATACTATTCTATATTATGAGTACAAATAATAACTGAAGAAATATTATAGAAAGTCTCATACCATATGGTATTATAACTCCGTTTATTCAGATTTCTCGTCACACAGAATTAAATATCACAAAACCATATAGAAGGATGTCTTCATCATATCATATTAAAATCACAGGCAAATCCATATCAATAGTGAATCATTTATGTTGTCAATATCATAATAGAGAAGATGAGAAATTAGAAACTTAGAAATCCTACATAAATATATATATTTTGAACACACGTTACTAGTTTAGAAAGAAATTATACCATCAGAGAATCAGTTAGAGAAATACTCTTTAGAATATCAAGAATAGAAAAGAATAAATATTACATGCTATCAAACTTTATAGTCGTTAAATAATTAATCAAATCAAATATGAAATTTACTTTTCAATTAATTTCTTATTCTTTTATAAATTAAAATACTAATTTAATAATCACAGTTAATCCCTAAAACTCACTTCCTTCTATCGAACCATATGTATAATTTGTAAAACCAAATATTTGTACAATGTACTTATTGGAAATATTATTAATTATTATTAAGCTAAATTTTATTTAATTAAATTTACAATATACTAAAACATTCTTTTATTTATAAATCTTATAACTTATATAAGTTATTAATATACATATATAATTAAGTTTAAGAATATTATTAGTTTGTTGTAAAATTTAAATAAACTCATTTATTTCCTAATCGTAAATATCAGGTGCTAACACACACATGAAGTTGTGCCCACACACAACTGTTGCATACACACAGGGCCAGGCATATATAAGTATTACTTACAAATACACATAGACACTGCCCGCAATACACACACACACAAAAACAGCCAAGTAAACACAAAGATACAGCCACACACACTCAAACATAGCAACTACACACATAAAAACACATGAACATACGCGCAAGATACACAAACACAGTCACACATATTCATTCTGTTGCATACACCGTTAGACACTCGCGTAAGATACACACGCACTAACTAGATCAGACACACACACGATAGAACCTCATACATGCTCTCGACTGCAAAACATAAGGCACCACCGGTGCACCGATCGTCACTAACCGGTTCATCGGTCGGCCATTGCCTAGACCAGCTAAGCTCCAGGCTGAGCCTTCCTCTATCTATATTTTTTTGATCGATTCCAAATTCAATGCACCGAAAACATATTTATGCAAGCAACATCTCAACACATCATTTGCAAAGAAGCAATATCAGCATATATTTTGTGAGACAATACGCTCACCTTTTCATGCGACTTCTTCTTCCTCTACTCTACGCGCACGCGCGCACACTGCTCCCTCTCTGAACAGTGCAAACTTAATGTACATCACTCCATAGACGTAAGGTGATGCCAGGAATCACACTCAAATTTAGGGATTTAACATAATTTCTTTGATTTATTATTAATTATTAAAGCAGCAAGAGTTTGAGTGTATTGCTTCCAGAGAAAAAAATATGAACAAAGAGTAGTATACACGAAGAAAAAATGAGCGAACCCTAAAATCGAGAAAAAGAAGATAGTGGAAATTAATTTAGGGCTTGGATCATTTGAGATTAGGCCTAAAATAAAAAAATTACATTTATTTTCATTCCTTTTATTTTAAAACTAAATTTCTACTTAATTTTAAATAACTCCAATTTCCTATTTTAAACCACTTGCTTACCAAATCAATATTATATTTCAAACCTATCACTTTTATAAAATTTATTTCATATTAAATCATTTTAAATTTTAAATACTATAACCATATTTAAATCCTTTTAAATTATTTCAAAACCAATTTATCAATTAAATCTCCAAATTCCAATTTAATCAATAAAATTACTAATATTAACTTCAATTAATTTCTATTTAAAATTTGAGTTATTATAGACTTCCCTCCTTAAAGTTACATCCTTGCAATTTCGACAATGAAAATCTATAATATGCTAATTATACTAAACTTAATAATCCTATTTAACTTTCATTTTTAATATCAACTATAACCAAATGTAAAACTTACTTCTCGGAATTACTAAAATGATTTGCTTTGCAATTCTTTGTTTTGTAATGTCCAATCATTCCTTTTTGATTTGATATGGTATTAGTTTGATTTTGTTAAGAGGTTTGAAAATGGAGAAGATAGGGATTAGTGATAGAATGTTTAGGCTGAAGTATGGCTAGGGAATATTATTTTGGTTTCTATTTATTGGCTGTAATGACTGATAGTTGAGCTAAAATTTCGAAACCAATATATTACGATAATACCACTAAGTTTGACTTCATCAAATTTCTAGTCGATTCGACCAAATTCAACATGTTATACATATTTTCTAACTGTAAACGACATTCCAAACACAATAGAATAGGTCCCATGGCTTAATTCTAGCTTTTGTAAAAATTTATATTTTACCAATTATGTAAAATTACTGTTTTGTCCCTTTAAAATTTATTATTTAACTTAATTATGTGGTGTTGCGTTCTCCCCTCTTAAAATAATTTTGCCCTCGAAATTCCAACGGATGGAAAATGAACTCGTAAATATCCTAAAACACACAATTACACATCTATAGCATACATCAACATTGACCATATACATAGATAATATATGGGAAATATGTAGTCATAAGTAATATAAAAGTCATTAACAACGTACAGATGTCACACAAAAGCATAGCATATATGATGGGTATAATATGATGGTAATGACAAACAAACATGCAAGACACAACTGAATCAGATCCTTCCATATGCTTGCAATCGTCATGACAATAATTTACCAATGTAGTCCTAACATTTGCATAGAGATCTACGTGTATGCGCTCAGAATTGTAGGCAATTAGAAGTATTGTGTTACAAGGACTATCACATACGAGATAACATCCACAAAAATACACGCACATTAAACTAGTAGAGGCTAAACCAAACATATGAATCAAGCATATTAACAGATATAGCAACCATTTCTAAAAATATTTAAACTAAATCAATCAACTAGAAGGGAAATATACCAAAAAAGAGTATGAGATAGGAAGATCTGATTTTCTCCTCGAGCTCCCAAGTACTTGTAACGACCCGAAATTTTCGAAGCCGAAAATTCTAGATAGTTATGAAAAGAAAGAAGAGATAGAAGAAGAAGAAGATCTGAAACATCAACATCTCACATTCGCAGCGGATAAAATATAATAATAAATAATAACAGTCTACAAAAGAATATTATATCTATCGATTACACTTTAATACATCAGAGTTACACATTTATACAGACATTGGAATATACATAATTACTATGTCATAGATATACAATAATATAATATAGCGGAAGCACTCCAAACTATCTTGCCCTCCAGCTCGCCTCCTGAGCTCCAGAACGTCCTAACCTGAAAATCTGTAATACTCGGTCTGACCTGAGCATTACACCAAAGTAACACCCGGGTCAGGATGGAAACCAGCGTGAGTAAACCCAACTAACATGGAATACCAAAGCATACAACTTAAATAAAACCCGGGGTAACTTATATCAATTTAACCAATTCATAATTTGCTATAGACAACACTTATTTCACACATAAATTTCCAAGTACCAAACTTAGATAAAATAATCCAGTTCACTTAAATCATTTCATTCTTGCCTATTGATTTCACAAATCAATTTATAATAATTCGAAGTGGTTTCGGGTATCTTCTAATACCCGACCCTGGTCTCTTCGAAACTCATGTTATCCTAACCCAAGTTATACAATGAAATACACGACATTTCATATCAGAGATATCAACTTATTCAAAGCATTCAATACCATTCAATCATCCATAAGCAAAACTTAATCACATACAAATCAATTAAATTAATTCTAATTGAATTACTAACCTAAATTACTTAGATTCCTTCATTTACCATTAATTAATTAATTACAAATTAATTAGTTAGTCAACCCTTCATTTAATTAATCACCCTGGATCAATTATTATTTTCATTAAATTCAAGTAATTATCTTTAATTAATTTCACATTATTAATTATCCTTAATCCCAATCAATAAGTAATCATGATTACTTCATAAATCAATTAACAATATTAATTACATTAATCCTTAATTACTTATATTAATTAACTTCTCATAAGTCACTTATATTGATTTATTTTCTTAACTAATCAATCTCTATTTACATCATTAATTATATAAATTCATGATTTCTCATTTACATTTCAATTTATTCTAATCTGATTTAATTTCTCTTTTTATAATGGAAGCTTAAAGGAATTCAAAACCAAATTTTTTTTAAATTCAATTCGGTTTACATTTGCACTTTGACATTCAAGTTATTATAATAACTTTATTTGTTAGATTTAACTTGGATTTAGAACTTGTTTTAAATCTCTACTTTACAATTTAACTCCAGTCTTTAAATATCACTTCTATCTCTTTCCAATTCATTTTTTTATTTTATTCTATAATTATTTCGTTTTCAAATTTTCACCATTTATTTTCTTTAAAAATCCAATTATATATATTTCGATAACTCAGGGTACCGAAATATCCAAGCAAACCACAACATCCACTTACCAAAAATATTCATCACAGAATATTACCCATTTCAATATAGACTATACATTACTATATAATAAAGCACATCAATTCAATTTCAACCATTCAAACAATCATTTGAATTCAACCATTTAATTTAAATAAAAGTCCAGAAGCGTGAGATAACTCACCTTTGATTTTGCAATCCAAATCCGATCTAAATTTGTTTCCTTCAGATTTAAGCCTTGTACAAATAGTTATACGACTTATTAATATCTTACAAAATCGAACAATCAACTATCACTTTTAACAATTTTTATTTAACTAAAAATATAATTTAAATTAATTACTTCATGTGATAATTTTAATTGACTAATGATTTAATTAAATTATTGATAAAATTTATTTAAATCAAATTGTTCGAATTGAAGTCCACTTTAAAATTTTAAAGTGTTATTAAAATTCCCAGATTTACTTTCTATCCTCTCTATATATATATATATAACTGATCCAAAATAAAATTCTTTAAGCCGTTTGTTTATTTCACTATTTGAAATCAGCAAACTTTAAACTTACTTCTTTTTTTTAAAAAAAAATCAAAGCTTTTGAAAAAAAACAAGGTTAATATACCTTACAGAAAGATGAACCAAACTCAGTAGACCTTCCTCACCCTCGCAAAGGAAGACCATGCGAGTTACTACCATCAAGCTCCAACCATCACCGCAAGCCGTACATCCTTCGACAGCAATCCCAATCGTGACCCCTCCCCCGTCAAATCGACGATCGTAGGTTGAGAAAATTGGAACCCTAGCTCGCGCCGTCTTCTCATCGACGCCGCTCCATCACTCGCCGTGCCATAAGCCTACCTATTCCCTTCTCCCTTGCGCGATTTCGCAAAATTTACAGCGAGCCCTAGCTCACGCGCGACCCAGGTCACGATGGTCGGTTGTCAACGTCCCCTCGACTTCACTGTCGACTCCCCCAAACCCAAGCTGTACTATCCAAAAATCATCCCAGATCGACGCCGGTGCAAAAGTATAAATTCAGGGATAAGTTTCGAATTTTTCTGAGGTGTAGATTTTGAGCATCAAATTTTATTTCCTCTTTTCTAAGTTTCGCTGCAAGAATATACAGGAGGGAGACGTGATTTGTTTTTATAAATTGATGAAGGGCTTTGGCCATTTTTATAAACAAACGAATTTGAAACTTAGGGAAGAAGAATGTCGTTCGCTTATGCTTTCGTTTCTTTTTAAAAGAAGAAAAAGGAGGGACACGAAATGATGTTAGCGTGCAAAATTTTCTTTGCGTGTCGGCTTAGGTTGGCTGATAGGATGTAATAGGGTTTGACTTAGGAATATTATAATATTATTTAATTCTAAAATATTTCGTTTAACATATCTAAGAATTCCGAACCCCTATTGAGTTATGCTGCCCGGCGTTTATAAGGTTTTATCCGTATTCCGAACACAATAGAATGTGTTTCGGAGGCTAATTCGATCATATGCGCAAGTTACGGAAGTAAACGATCAATTTTAAATTAAATCGATTAAAATAGTTCTAAGCATTTTGAGCTGCCACGGTCAAATGACAACTCTGATTGCTACGAAAATTAAAATCCGATAATAACTAACTATTATGGATCCAACGGAACTAGTTTCGTCGAATTCCGAGACAATGTCTCGAAAGGCTATTTTTAAATTCAATTTAAACGATAAAATTTCATAACTTAACAAAACACTTCCGAATCAATTTTTAACACCTTTACTATCTTCAGTATCATCCATATAAATTTTATATGCCTTTAAATTAGTTCTAGCAGGCTTAAAATCCCATATTCAATATTTTACCCAATTTCAAATTATATAATTCAATAATTTAGTTATTCAGTAAATATTGATATTTGGAATTCAAGTTTAAAATTAGCTTTTAAATATTTAAAATCAATTAATTATTTCAATTTTAAATTGTTAAAATTCTGGGTCGTCACATTCCTCCCCCTTAAAAGAATTTCGTCCCCGAAATTACTGGTTAGGAAGAATGGTTCAAAACCCATTTACCCTTTCTCAAAACTCACAATTCAACATCCTACCAACTATCTTTTATTAAAGATCCATTATCATCTTAACCAACTTCCCAAAACCTCCTATAGTTTCAATCAATACCCATTTTTCTCAATCATCTAATTTCAATTTAAAACCAAATTTTGAATTATCAAAATTTTCTCAAAATTTTGATAACTCCCTAATTTTTCGAAAATTTTTGCCAGCATCTCCTTTGCGCGACTAGCTCGGTACAACTACAAAATGCCTCTACGGGCTCCCAAATTCCAAAAAGAAAACAGAAAGCCAAGTGGCTAGATCAAAAACCCAATCCAATTTCATACAGAAATTTAAATACATACCTTTTTGTCGGGCAATTCAAAATTACCTTTTGGAATCACATCCAATTTTCTTTTCCCTTTAATATCTGCATAACCTACTTAGCAATAATATCCAATCGTAACCTTTCAAATCACTGTATACATTTTCCTACATAAGTTTCATACCCATTTCTATTCAAATTAGCTTTTCCCATTTCCATATGGATTTAGTTTATCTTCAGTTCTGAACATTGAATCGAATTCGCATCATTATTTTAAATTAACTTCATTCGCTGATTTATTTCAGTTAAAATCGTTTTGTGGCTAACAAAATTCTTTTTCAAAAAAATTTCTAACTCCCAAAGGTTTCAGAAAATTTTGGCAGAGTCTCCTTTGTACGGAGGAGCTTTTGCAATTTGACAAGAGATATAAATATATATACATCGACCCTCCCAATCGGAAAAAGCAAAAACAAATCATATTTCCTATTTTTATTGCGTAGGCGTACCTTATTTAGCATTTTAAGCAAGCGGATTATTTATTCTAGGAAATAGCACAACCAAATCCAGCCAAACGGCCTCCTGGTACCTGTACTTACTCAATTTAAATATGTAAGTGCCATATATAGAGAATTTATTAACATTTCAATTACTTTTAATGGCTAAACACAAGCATTACATACACAAGTGCCAAAATGCTTCCCATAGGAGATTCATATGATTATAAAGCTTATTCAATTACTTTCAACCAAATTTTGTATGCCATTTCATTCAATTTTAATGGCTTGCAACTCAATTTCCTACATTCAAATTATTTTTAATCCAAACAAGCTCATATCCACTTCAAATAATTCAAAATCAATTTTATTTAATCTCTATCAACTCATAGAATTTTAATTATTTTTTTGTTCACGCCAAACGACAATTATTATTATTTTATTTTATTTTAATGCAATTTCGACGATATTCGCTTAATAGAGTATTTATTTTAGTTTATAACTACTTCAAATTGATTTCAACTCATTTTATATTTAATTCCATTTCATTTCTAATTTATTTACCAACCATACATTGCATTTCATTTCACCTCCGCATTGGATTCATTCAAAACAATTTATTAAGCTTGGCACATTCAAACTTATAAATTAATAACCATTTCCAAATTAATTTAACCCAGACTTTGATTTAATGGGCTTTCACTCTTATTCGAAGCCAAGCTTCCATAAATTTTAAGCTTAAGTTAATTTACTTTTATTTTTTCCAACATCAAACTTAAGTTTACTTTTATTTGATTCTCATTTAATCGAATTCCATTAAATTCAGTTAGCCCATCCCTTTTAAATTTTAATTTTAATCCGCCTTCTCAATTTCCAAAATAATATCCAAGTACATACTTAACTCATTTATACTTCAAATTAATATGCCACCGAGATTAAGTTCAGTCTGATAATCCAATTCCAATCACAACTTTGATTTAGTTTTTATTCAATCAAACTTCATCCATTTATTTTTTAATTCAATTAACCCATTTTAAATTTTTAATTTACTTACTTACTTCATTTTCGAATTTATTTTATTAATACAAAGCCATTCTCAATTTATTTCTATTCACTTGGGTTTTGTTTGCAACTCAAATTATCATTATTTCAATCCAACTCTATTTTTTTTGCACAACATCTCCACTTATTTAATTCATTATCAAATTCAAGTCAAATTCTATTTACAATTCGGATTCATTACTAAACTCCATTATTAATTCACAATCCATTTTATCTAACCGAGTTAAATTTTATCAACATACTCTATCGAATAATTATTTAGCCAATTATCTTACTTTCAAGTTTTATATCAATATTCGATTTTATTACTAAACAATTACCTTATTAAATTTTTCCTGAATTAAAAATTTTTCACAATTCCTGTTTGAAATTTTCTTTCATTTTCCCCAAAATTCCAACACTTTTTTTTAAAAAATTTAGGAATTCTTTTAAATCCACATAATACTATTAAAATAGCTCTTTATAAAAAAATATTTCTTATAACTCGATGTCTCAATCAGTTCATCCTTGTTCTCACAGAAATTCAGTCATACGTTGATCAGGCGTATGACTGAAAATCTATAGGTACTTGGTAAACCCGTTTTCAACACCCAGTGAAAATACTTGAAAAATAATTTTATTGAAAATATAGAAATATCTTTGGTGAGAATGTTCTGGATATCATCACCCCCATCCATGGTCGCAGTTAACCCGATGGTTACGTTGCCATCCCAACAAAATCCATTGAGAACTGTAGGCCTCCGCGCCCCTCGATTACACCATGAAACCCGCTATAGATCGCAGCTACAACTGGGGTTATGTAGCTATCACAGCAAAAATCCATATAGCTGTAGGCATCAGTGCCCTTGAATTTCGCTGCCAAAAGAATGAAACTTCTCCACTCCACTCGACCATAGATCGCAGTCTACCGATGTTGCGTTGCCTTCTAGGAAAAATCAAGTGTAGACTGTTGGCACTCATCCTCCACACGATTTTCGCTATGGTCCCCACAGTAGATCACAGTGACATCGAGTTACACTGTCGTCACAGCATAACCCGAATGCCCCTGCAGGCATCAGCGCCATCGACTTTCGCTACCCAATAATCCTCAGGAACTAGTTTTGTCCGGACTCCTCACAGGTTCAACTTTAGAATCCCCCTCGGGGCTCAAGGCAGTACCACCCGGTGGCACTCCTGAGAAGTTCATTTCAAGGGAGCGCCTTTTTCCCCAAAGCCATCATCAAAATACTTTATACTATACATATAGTATCTTTCAAATCATACACCTAGTATGATCTCATACAAAGCTCTTTACAAAATCGATTATCCCAAAATCGATAATTCTCAAACTAGGCTTTCCAAATTCAATATTGATTTTACCCAAAAATCAAAATCCTTTCCAAATCCAAAGGTTCCCAAAACCTTTTTCCAAAATCTTCATAAGATCCTTTATATATATATATATACTTATATTCAGATATATATAACCTTTAAAACTTTGGATCATTTCAATCTTGTAAAAAACTCCTTTTATACTTCAAACACCTTCAAAATCCTTTTCTTCTGGCAATAGATTTAACAAGGGGAGATTTACCTCATATAACAAAGATATATAGCTTTGTTTATTCAAAACCAAATATTCCAATTTGATTACTCTTTTCAATATCAATTTCATTCAAATCCGTACGATGTACACATATCAACCGTACGCTATACCAATCTGATCGCCCACTCGATCACACAATTTCACTTCCGAACTAGTATCGTCCACCCGACCTCCTAGTGCGGACACAGATCTGGTTTCTTGATTGGAAACCGTCATTCTCCTTGCATAGCCATAACTACGATAGAGAATATCCAGAATCAATCAACAATCCATATCCAGGTTCGCCGTTGAAAATCGAGTGAAAAATCCCAACTAGGATCGATAAACTATCTCAAAATTCTGTGCTCGAATCTGGATCAAATCACTATGTGAATAGAATGATATACGTACACCCCACGTATTTATTTCATTGATAATTAGTCAAACCAATTTCCTTTCTATTCACATTCACTTAAAATTTCACTCACTTATTTACAATTTCCTCAATTCATTGAATTATCACTTCAATCCTGATCTCAGTTGGGTATTTACATCAATAACAGTTTGAACTCCGACTAGTTTATATTTAGAAAATAGCTTGAAAATTTTAAAAATATATAAGTAGTTGAAAAATAATTATTAGTTTGCAAAATAGCTATAAAATAGTTAACTAATTGTAAAATAGTTGAAAATGGTAAAATAATTATAGAATCTTTATATAATTGCAAAATAGTTGTAAAATAGAAATTAGTTTGTGAAACAGTTGAAAAATAGTAATTAGTTTAGAAAATAGTTGAAAATTTGTTAAATAGCTTCAAAAATAATTGCAAAACAAGTATAAAATAATTTGGCTTTAAGAAAGAAAGGTTGTATATATTTAATAGCTTAGAAAAATAAGTTTATATCAAAAGAATTTATATTAAAAACAGTCAAGAGTCAACTGTTCACTTCCCCAACAATTCAACTTAAATTTCCACTTCCATTTAATTGACTCAATTCTAACTTAAATAACTTCAATTTCTATTGAAATTTATTTAAACCCAATTAAAGTTGAATCGATCTTGATTCCTTTCCCAATTTAAATCAAATTCCATTTTTAAATCATCTTTACTTATGTATTTCAAGGTTCAAATTAGAGTTCAATACAATTTTATTTTAAAATTTTAATTTATTATTAAATTCTATCTTCCAATTTGAAGCCAGATCTTAAACAATTATAATTTACAAACTCAATTATTCAAATTTTCAGTTTAAAGTGATTCCATATCCTTAATTTCAAATTAAAGTTAGATTTCCCTTTTATCTCAATAATGGATATATTACCACACTTCATTTCTCATTCATTTAAACAAATCCAATTCGCAATTTAAGGATTTTTAATAAAAATAGGATGATATTATCCAATTTATTTTAAAACATCCATCCATTTCCAATTTCTAGATATCAAACCCATTTTGAGATCACACAAACCACCAATTCAAATTAACCATTTAACTTTCCTAGTTAAATTCCAATTTCATCTTAAAATTTCTAATCCAAGTTGTTCATTCAAACTCATTTAACTTCTCCCAAGTTAAATTCGATTTACTTAATCCAATCAACCTCATTCAATCCTTAAACTTCACAATAATAATCTTCCCACTTAAAAACTTATCACTTTGGGTATCACATCCCATTCCAAATTTCAAACTCAACATTTAGACTTTATTCAAACTATTCTTGATTTATGTATATTCCTTATTCATACATATTATTTCCTTTACACACGAGGTCATTCTAAAATTTTAGACCACTTTTGGTTTTACATTCAAATCAAATTTTCAAACAACCCATTGTTTGCAACAAGTCTCAGTTATCTAAATAATACTTATCTATTATTTTTTATTACTTTGAAACAAAATTTTCAAATTCTGGGACCAGATTTAGAATTTCATTTTCAATCAATTAAATTTTAATTTGGTTGTATTTCTAAATCTACTTAATTTAATTCCAATTCAAGACTTCAATTTGGTTGTATTATATTACTTCTAAATTTTAATACCAATAATTTAACAATCAATCACCTTAATATTTATTAGAAGGAAATATTGCTTTATATGTCAAAATATAGTTTTATATAAAATCATTTAAAACCTTTATATAAGAAAATAACAAGTACGCTCTCATATATATATATATATATATATATATATATATATATATATATAGACACACACTCAACCCATTCTAGAGTACTACGACTTCTATTTAATGAGTAACTCCCACCAGAGCCAAGGTTCTCGCTTAACCTTTCAGCTCTGATACCAAATGTAACGACCCGAAATTTTCGAAGCCGAAAATTCCAGATAGTTATGAAAAGAAAGAAGAGATAGAAGAAGAAGAATATCTGAAACATCAACATCTCACATTCACAGCGGATAAAATATAATAATAAATAATAACAGTCTACAAAAGAATATTATATTTATCGATTACACTTTAATATATCAGAGTTACACATTTATACAGACACTGGAATATACATAATTACTATGTCACAGATATACAATAATATAATATAGCGGAAGCGCTCCAAACGTTCTTTCTCTCCAGCTCGCCTCCTGAGCCCCAGAACGTCCTAACCTGAAAATCTGTAATACTCGGTCTGACCCGAGCATTACACAAAAGTAACACCCGGGTCAGGTTCGAAACCAGCGTGAGTAAACCCAACTAACATGGAATACCAAAGCATACAACTTAAATAAAACCCGGGGTAACTTATACCAATTTAACCAATTCATAATTTGCTATAGACAACACTTATTTCACATATAAATTTCCAAGTACCAAACTTAGATAAAATAATCCAGTTCACTTAAATCATTTCATTCTTGCCTACTGATTTCACAAATCAATTTATAATAATTCGAAGTGGTTTCGGGTGTCTTCTAATACCCGACCCCGGTCTCTTCGAAACTCATGTTATCCTAACCCAAGTTATACAATGAAATACACGACATTTCATATCAGAGATATCAACTTATTCAAAGCAATCAATACCATTCAATCATCCATAAGCAAAGCTTAATCACATACAAATCAATTAAATTAATTCTAATTGAATTACTAACCTCAATTACTTAGATTCCTTCATTTACCATTAATTAATTAATTACAAATCAATTAGTTAGTCAACCCTTCATTATTTACCTTAATTAATCACCCTGGATCAATTATTATTTTCATTAAATTCAAGAAATTATCTTTAATTAATTTCACGTTATTAATTATCCTTAATCCCAATCAATAAGTAATCATGATTACTTCATAAATCAATTAGCAATATTAATTACATTAATCCTTAATTACTTATATTAATTAACTTCTCATAAGTCACTTATATTGATTTATTTTCTTAACTAATCAATCTCTATTTACATCATTAATTATATAAATTAATGATTTCTCATTTACATTTCAATTTATTCTAATCTGATTTAATTTCTCTTTTTATAATGGAAGCTTAAAGGAATTCAAAACCAAATTTATTTTTAAATTCAATTCGGTTTACATTTGCACTTTGACATTCAAGTTATTAAAACACTTAATATTTTAATAACTTTATTTGTTAGATTTAACTTGGATTTAGAACTCGTTTTAAATCTCTACTTTACAATTTAACTCCAGTCTTTAAATATCACTGCTATCTCTTTCCAATTCATTTTTTTATTTTATTCTATAATTATTTCGCTTTCAAATTTTCACCATTTATTTTCTTTAAAAATCCAATTTTATATATTTCGATAACTCAGGGTACCGAAATATCCAAGCAAACCACATTATCCAATTACCAAAAATATTCATCACAGAATATTACCCATTTCAATATAGACTATACATTACTATATAATAAAGCACATCAATTCAATTTCAACCATTCAAACAATCATTTGAATTCAACCATTTAATTTAAATAAAAGTCCAGAAGCGTGAGATTACTCACCTTTGGTTTTGCAATCCAAATCCGATCTCGATTTGTTTCCTTCAGATTTAAACCTTGTATAAACAGTTATACGATTTATTAATATCTTACAAAATCGAACAATCAACTATCACTTTTAACAATTTTTATTTAACTAAAAATTTAATTTAAATTAATTACTTCATGTGATAATTTTAATTGACTAATGATTTAATTAAATTATTGATAAACTTTATTTAAATCAAATTGTTCGAATTGAAGTCCACTTTAAAATTTTAGTGTTATTAAAATTCCTAGATTTACTTACTGTCCTATATATATATATATATATATATATATATATATATATAACTAATCCAAAATAAAATTGTTTAAGTCATTTGTTTATTTCACTATTTGAAATCAGCAAACTTTAAACTTACTTTCTTTTTAAAATCAATGCTTTTGAAAAAAAACAAGGTTAATATACCTTACAGAAAGATGAACCAAACTCAGTAGACCTTCCTCACCCTCGCGAAGGCAGACCACGCGAGTTACCACCATCAAGCTCCAACCATCACCGCAAGCCGTACATCCTTCGACAGCAATCTCAATCGCGATCCCTCCCCCCTCGAATCGACGATCATAGGTTGAGAAAAGTGGAACCCTAGCTCACGCCGTCTTCTCATCGACGCTGCTCCATCACTCGCCATGCCATAAGCCTCCACATTCCCTTCTCCCTTGCGTGATTTCGTAAAATTTACAACGAGGCCTAGCTCGCGTGCGACCCAGGTCGCGATGCTCGGTTGTCAACGTGTCCTCGACTTCACTGTCGACTCCCCCAAACTCAAGCCTTACTATCCAAAAATCATCCCAGATCAACGCCGGTGCAAAAATATAAATTTAGGGATAAGTTTCGAATTTTTCTGAGGTGTAGATTTCGAGCATCGATTTTTATTTCCTCTTTTCTAAGTTTCGTTGCGAGAATATACAGGAGGGAGACGTGATTTTTTTTTATAAATTGATGAAGGGCTTCGGCCATTTTTATAAACAAACGAATTTGAAACTTAGGGAAGAAGACTGTCGTTCGCTTATGCTTTCGTTTCTTTTAAAAGAAGAAAAAGGGGAGACACGAAATGATGTTAGCATGCAAAATTTTCTTTGCGTGTCGGCTTAGGTTAGCTGATAGGATGTAATAGGGTTTGACTTAGGAATATTATGATATTATTTAATTCTAAAATATTTCGTTTAAATATCTAAGAATTCCGAACCCCTATTTAGGTATGCTGCCCGGCATTTATAAGGTTTTATCCGCATTCCGAACACAATAGAACGTGTTTCGGAGGCTAACTCGATCATATGTGCAAGTTACGGAAGTAAACGATCAATTTTAAATTAAATCGATTAAAATATTTTTAAGCATTTTGTGCTACCATGGTCAAACGACAACTCCGATTGCTACGAAAATTGAAATCCGATAATAGCTAACTATTATGGATCCAACGGAACTGGTTTTGTCGAATTCCAAGACTGTGTCTCGAAAGGCTATTTTTAAATTCAATTTAAACGATAAAATTTCAAAACTTAACAAAACGCTTCCGAATCAATTTTTAACACCTTTACTACCTTCAGTATCATCCATATAAATTTTATAAGCCTTTAAATTAGTTCTAACAGGCTTAAAATCCCATATTCATATTTTACCCAATTTTAAATTATATAATTAAATAATTTAGTTATCCAGTAAATATTGATATTTGGAATTCAAGTTTAAAATTAACTTTTAAATATTTAAAATCAATTAATTATTTCAATTTTAAATTGTTAAAATTCTGGGTCGTCACACTTGGCTAGGTCATTTCCGTATTGAACTCAGACAAACTTCACCTTTTTCATAAGCCGCTTTACACATGTTCTAAAATACGAATAGGCCCATGGGGTGCAATCAGTTCCATCTCTAGCTGCACTTCCCCTAGTTGTCTAAGGTCCACTACCACTATCGCATCATGAATGCATTTATATAGATGTGACACATGGAACATTGTGAACATTCACCAACTTTTCAAAAAGTGATACTATATAAGTTAACTTCCCTACTGTCTCCAAAATCAGTAAATGTTTGACGAATCATGGCACTAATTTTCCGATACAACCAAATGCATAACTTGTCTCAATGGTGATAATTTCGCAAATACCATGTCACCTGCTCCGAACTCCAAATCCGTCCGTCTCCAATCTATATAGGACTGCCTATCCCACGTGCCTTCATTCTTTTATGGACCAGCTCTACTTTCTCCATGGTATCTATAATCCTGTTTGGTGTAAGTATTATCATAATTATTACCTCCTACCAACATGAAGGAGATTTGCATGGGCTTTCGTATAAAGCCTCAGAAGGTGCCAACCCTATTCTAGTTAGAAAGCTATTGTTGTAGGTGAACTCCACTAGTGGTAAATGGCCTTTCCAAGCTCCTCTAAAATATAGTATTCATGCTCTCAAAAAATTCTCTAAAATCATATTCACCCTTTTGGTCTATTCATCCGTCTATGGATGATAAGCAATGCTCTGACTCAACTTTGTATCTAATGTGGGTTGTAGGATTCTTCAAAATTCACTCATAAAAAGTGGGTCTCCACCGTGAATGATGCTAAAAGGTATCCCATGCAAGCGAATAATCTCCTCAATGTATAGTGTAGCCAACGATGTTGTTGTCCTCGTACTCTTCACCGGAATGAAATAGATGAATTTCATCAAGCGGTCCACCATAGCCTAAAATTTTTCATTTCCCCTCCTATTGCTAGGTTATCTATCAATAAAGTCCACGACAATGTGCTCCCAGTTCCAGTGTGGCGTATCCAATGGAAGCAATAATCCACTAGGCTTCTTTGATCCACCTTTACCCTTTGACATGTTAAGCACCTAGCAACATAGTCCACCACATGCCTCTTCATCTTTGGCTAATAGAAAACCTTTTTCATATTATGGTACATTTTACCGCCACCCGGATGACTAGTCATCCTAGAATGGGGACATTCACTAAGTAACTCGTCTATCGCTTCACCAACCACGGGCACACATAACCTTCTATCTTGCATATGCCTAACTATATCATTGAAAGGATAACGGTCCAAATAAGAATATCTCTCACCTCCCTCCAACTGCTAAAAGTTACTAATCAACTTTGCATCTTCCTTCTGCCGAGCCCAATACGGTCCATAAGGGCCGACCTAACTTCCTACCCTGCCAATGAATTTGGAAACCACTCCGCTAAGGTGGAAAATCAAAACTTCCAATGCAATCAAACTGTTTTACTCCGTAAACATCGAGCCCAACAAAAAATACCTCCTACTTAAGGCATGTGCCACTACATTGCACTTTCCCAGTGCATACAAAATTTCAAAATCGTATGAGGCTATTAACTCTATCCACCTTTGATGTCTTAGATTTAGGCCTTTCTATGAGAAAAAATATTTGAGTGACTCCGTAAATAGTTCGAACCTTTCACCCAACAAATAATGTCATCGTTATCCAACCTTTTGAACAAGCCACATTTAGGCAAACCTTATTAGTCAAACTTGAAAATTATCAAGTCAGAGGGCCCAAAGAGATATCTAACAAGCCCAGAAGCCAAGCACGGATGAAATAACAAGCTCAATGCATAGCCACCAACTTCAAAGAGGAATGCAACATCACCTAGCACCTAAGTGATGAATCAGTACTGATCCATCATTTGGATTGGTACCAAACCATATAACTCCACCCACATCACTTTACATCCCCTAACTCCAAACCAATATTATATCAACCCATTTCAAGCCTCAAAACATCATTCATATTGAGTTCACCATCAAGCGCCTTGAGTACATGAAGTCAGGTACTCTATTTCACCACTGATCTAACTAATTAGCCGAGC
Source organism: Allium cepa (assembly GCA_030765085.1). Classification (NCBI taxonomy): domain Eukaryota; kingdom Viridiplantae; phylum Streptophyta; class Magnoliopsida; order Asparagales; family Amaryllidaceae; genus Allium; species Allium cepa. The sequence continues at coordinate 105,429,084 of CM060941.1, read as the reverse complement.
AACAAAAAGCTAGCAAAGAAATTTTTTTGGAAAACATGAATGTACTAGCAAGTCACATCTACTTAAGGCCATCAGGAAGGTCCATAAGGCAATCTTATGGAGCGGTAGCGGTCCATGGCTATGGTTAGTTGCCGATCTATAATAATTAATGATGTGACCATGATTGTCCAAGCATCTTTCTTCCTAAATGTAGATAACATGACAAAGGGATTTTTGGTGACCTTCGCCTATGAAGAGAGATGGAGGGGGTCATTTTGAAGGATCCTTTTCAATTATTTACAAATTTCTCCATTAGTTCTTGTATTCTCGGGGACCATTACCGATCCATAAGAACATAGATTATAAACAACAATATAACCATTAACAAAGTTAAGTGGGCATAGACATCAGTTAACCGAACTACTATAAAGTTTGCATGTACTTTTTTCCTCGGTTTCCTTTACTTTTCTTATTTTAATTCTCTACGATAATCTCTTGGGTTTTTGTGCCACATTTTGGTATAAACATTTTGGTTCTTTCATTGAAAAACTTTCTCAGGATATCTGGATCAATTATTTATTATTGGATTTCTTTAGTCCGAGAGATCGATCCATTTTCTTTGTTTTTTTGGCATTTAAAACTACTCAGATTTTCACAACATCTACAAGAAAGCTACTTTTAACGATGTCCATACAAGGAGACAATTGTGCCGCTTTAAGACCCATTGATGATGTTAAGAATGTTGGTTCTCAACATGTTGAGGAGGTTATGCAGCCACCTGTTTCCAAAGATCAAAACCTATCATATGTGATAACGAGGGTTGAAATGGATCATATAATGAAGCAAATCAACAACAAGCTGTAAGAGGGCCATGATGAGATGAAGCAGAAGATGTAGGAGAGCTTGAGTTTGTGAAATGAATTGACCTATGGTCGAAGAAGGAGAGGGAAGGAGTTGACGCCTTCTGGTTCAGAGTATAACAATTCTTCATCATTAGGTTAGAGGCATTGATAAGGAAAGAAAAAGATGGCCAAAAAAGAGATCATCACTTTAAGGCAAAGACTAGAGACTAGCGTAGGCAAAGCATGAGAATCGGTACCTATCCCCACATAAGTGTCGATACCAACCCATCTCTTGTAGGTTTGGTGAGTCATCGAGTTGATGTAGCGGATGATGGTGTTGGAGACATGTTTAGTCGTGTTGTTGATGGACATAATGGTGGAGATTAGGCGGCTGCTGCCGATCTGCCGTGTAGAAACCAAACTAGTAGAACTATCGAACGAACGGTTCTTCCAAAGTCAGGAGAACCCAAGTATTGTAAACCCAACCGAGAGCATTTTCCAAGCCAAACACTAGGGGGTTGGGCCACGATTACCGCTTTTTAGTAGACCTAGACGAGCTAGAGTATTTAACCAAGATGGTAAGAAAGTTGGTTAATGAAACTCAACTTTGGAGTAACGATGAATAGGGTTCTTTCCTTGTCCGAAACCCATTCAATGAAGAAATACTACGTGAGGAGTATCTAGGAGGCGTGTGATGCCAACAGTGCCATTATGTAATGAAAATACAGATTCGAAGTGGCAACTGGTAATGTATGACTAGCATATGGATTCTGCTAGGGCAACTAATGCTGTGAGATATTGTTGATTCCCAATTTTTCTTAAAGGAGTTGCAATGATGTGGCTCACCTGGCTTCAGTCGAGATCCATTATGTTTTGATTAATTGTCCCAAAAGTTTATCAAGAAATTTCATTTACACACCACTCGTCCTAAGGATGCGATGTCATTGTCAAACCTCTTCCAAGATGCGTAGGAGTCATCGATGGATTTTTTAGACAGATTCCACACGGCTATGACAAAAGTAAGCAATGCACCTGGGGACATCATCTTAATGGCATTAATAAAGGGGATTCATCTCGATAGTGATTTTGGGACATGGTTGAAGATGAAACCCCAATGATAATGGACGTCTTTTATAGAAAAGCGAATCGGTTCTTGCGCTTGGAAAAGGCAAGTACTACTATTAGGAAGATCAGTGTTAGGCTATCAGCCGAAATTATTCAGAGTAATATTGTTGTGAAGTAGTCTGGAGGGAATTCTAAGAGCGTTGATGTTAACGTTGAGAATAAAATGGTGGCTAGAGAAGGAATGACGATGGGGTTAAATACCGGAAGTCTGATTCCCAAGGATGCCCTAGATTTCTGAAGTATGACGATTACACCTAGCTGAACATTTCGATTGAGAACATATACCTTGCGACCCATAGTACAGAGCAATACAAGAAGCCGGCTCCTAGGGAGTTGATTGAGAAAAAGAAGAAATCTGAAAAAATACCGTTGGTTCCATGAAACGCACTGTCATCACAAATGAGTGTAGACACTTACACGAGGTAATCAAAGATTTGATAAGAAAGAAAAAGCTACAACAGTTTGTCCAAGTCCCGTAGGATGGTAGGCAAAGAAGTCCTAACACCCAAGGACCATCGTTCCAATAAGGATAAGCCGGGAAAGGCGAGGACGAGCCTAGGCGCTTGAAAAGAATTGGTCATTAACACAATTTTTGGAGGATCACATTTAGCTGAGAAGAGCTGGAATGAAATGGAAAGATATGCAAGTGCTTTTAAACATGTACCGACTGAGAGTTTCTTTCCCATCGAAGATGGAGCTCCAACAAAGCAACTCAAGACAATGATTGACGATATTGTTTTTAGAAACAAAGATGTCAGTGGAGTTGAATCCCCAACATTGGATCATTTGGTGATTTCAACCATGATTGGGCTGACAATTGTAAGAAAGGTGTCGGTTGACGGTGGTAGTTTAGTTAACAATCTTTCTAAGAAAGCTTATGACCAGATGCTCTTGGGAGGCAAAGACTTGAAATCTTGTAAATCTAATATCCATGGATTTAATAGGACAGGGACCGAACCATCGTGTATGTAGATTTTCCTGTGGTACTGGGAGATGGTGACCGAAAGAGTGTGTGAGTTGTTGCCTTCATTGCATTGGATATTTTCTCAGCCTACAATGCATCCTAACCCGTTCGGCCCTAGCTGATTTTTAGACAGCCATTGTCCCATAGTGCTTGATGATGAAATTTCCAATAAAGAATGGAGTGGGAGATGTGCAAGGAGACTAGAGGCTTGGATGCGAACGCTATGCCATGGAGCTGAAAAAGGCAAGGTGACATGAGAAAGGAAAAGATATAGAGAAGGCTCTTTGCATAAAATCTTTGGACACATAACGGTCACCACCAGAGCCTTGGCTTGGGTAGCACAGTCGGTTCGAAAAGGATATGGATCCAAGGAAAGAGCTAGAGGATGCAACGGAGGCTTCCATGAAGTTGACGATCAACATCCCAGTTAGTTAGGACGATCCTACATGGTCCTAAAGATCGGATCTCAACTCGGCACAAGGATGATGAAGGAATTAACTGGTTTTCTTTGGGAGAACCTGGATATGTTTACTTGGACACATTCTAACATCTATGGAATATCTCCAGAGATAACGTGCCACGCATCAAATGTGAACTCCAAATGTGCTCCTATGAAATGGAAATGCCACCGCTTGGGTCCGGAGAGATCCGTTGCACTGAAGGAAGAGGTGGATAAATTGAAAAAGAACGGGTTCATTCACGATGCACTGTACCTAGAATCGGTTTCCAGTCCAATCCTGATGATGAAATCTAAGGAGAAATGTAGAACGTGCATTGACTATTCCAACCTGAATAATGCATGTTTGAAAGAAAGTTTCCCGCTCTCGAAGACCGATTAGCTAGTAAACTCAGCCACTGTACACAAACTGCTATCGTTTATGGATGCCTACTCTGGCTACAACTAGATTCCAATGCACATCCCAGACCAAGAATACACCAGCTTTTCTACCAACCTGGGCCCATATTGTTATCTTGTTATGCCCTCTAGTTGAAGAATGCTGGAGCAACATACTAGAGATTAGTGAATTCAATGTTCAAGGAACAAATTGAGAGCTCAGTGGAAGTCTACATGGACAATATGCTTGTAAAGTCATCTTGATCGATGAACACATTGATGACTTGGCAGAGATGTTTGGTGTATTTTTCATGTATGGAATGAAGCTATGATGACCTACCTTTTTGACTCTCGAAGATCGACACTATTATATCCTCGGTATTCACATGCCGCAAATTCAAGTGTCGGAGAGGCAGATAACTAAGGGTTTTTAAATGAAATAAAGATAGAATATAGATAATGATAGCATCTCATATTCGCATTAATTATACATATGGAAAGTACATACAATCACTCCAAGTGATTCATTAGATTTACAGTAAGTGCTAACCTAGCCAGGAATACTTATAACTGCCTATCCTTAAAGAGGCTGGTAGATTCTAAATACATACTACATGATATGGTGGAATTTGAAATAGATTGCTATTGACAAAAGAACCCTCCGGTCTTCATGCTCCATGCTCCATCCAAAATGCTCCAGGTTACTTGACTACTTGGCTGCCCGAGAAAATAGGCCACCCAGAGTTAAGAGAAAAGGAAAATAATCTCTAGGTTAGTCATGAGACTTGTGTGAGAAACTCAAAATATGAGTATTTGGAAAACAAAGGGTATCTCATAAGACCACGCCACAAATAAACACGGAACATGTTTTTACCTTATAACATCCAAAACTTTATTACATGAAATCCAGGGATATTATTTTTAATGACATTCTTTTGAAGACCTTTCAAATAAACATTCAAATAGCCAAAATTATTATACTATTAAATTCCGGCATAATAAGATTACAACTAAGTCCGAAGGCATTTATTGGAGATTTGGATTTTCAATGAATAGCGAGGTAAGGGACTACCTCCTGTACAGTACATCTCTAGAGGAATGCACTGAGGATTGACGTCTTCGAAACCTCCATGAATTAAGACCGGCCTACCCGCAGATCCTTATGGTAGTGGATAGGATCAAATATGATATCACCCCGACCGTTACCGATCTATCTGGGATCTCATAGCATACAACTCATAATTTAAACCCGATGTCATAGCGGGTAGAAATAAATAAATCCAGAAAGGTGATATCATACCCTTATCGTAACGAACCACTTAGCCCTAAAGCAACCCCTTTTCATAATTCCCCAGTTGTGGGGCTCAAGGTAATTTTTACCTTTCTTAGAACATTTTCGCTTAAAATGCCACATAGCCATTTCCAACAACATAGTATTGATTTCCACAAAAGTTAGCTCGTATGTCTCAGAAACGGATGTCAATCATAAGAGGGGTTACCTCCTACACCACCAAACAGATGTACATTTGTAGACATCAACGCACTGTGATCTTAGAAATGAAATGTCAGACATTCATCCAGGCAAGTTGTCCAGAAACAGGACACATTCTATCAAGTATTACCCCTAGAATTAGAAGCGAGTAGTCCTTGCATATGAAGATCCCAAAACGAAGGGATTACTGCTATTTATTTATTTCGGGAGCTACTTCGAAATTATCGACAAACAGTCCTTATATTATGAGGATCCCCACCTTCAACTTCATCGTGTTTACATGTCTATATTTTCGAACTCGTAAATTGGTTCGAAGTGGTTTTCAGATAAGAATCCCTCAAATTCGACCTTGGTTCCTTCGAACTAATCATTGATAAAAATAAATTTAAGTAAATAGACGCTTATCATTTGATTTATTACTTTTCTCTTTATCAACAATATCTTCTGGCGGTATATATCTTTGAAACATTTTTTCCACATATATATAAAATCATTAAACCTCTCGTTAACCTTAAAAATATTAAATCATTTTCATAATTCATATTTGAAAACACTATTGAGTTAAAAAGGGTCAATAGGAATCATACTAATTCTACTCAACATCAGTTTCTTATTCACCCTTTACTATTCGTCGAATAACGGTGAAATCACCTTTCAAATTCACACGGATAACACGAGTTCCCACCTCAGAATTTAATACCAAGTACAAGATGATTATTTCAATAAGATATAAGTTTTTTAAATTTGGAAAATTTTGAATCTTTTATGCTTGCCTCATTTCCGACATTTCAACCTTATCTATTCCTTGCCAAAAAAAAGGCCAAGTGAGCTAGGGCACTGTTAGCTCCTGAACATCTCCTTAGTTTAAGTATCTCACATCTAGATCTCATAAATAGAAAAATCCAGTCTACTCATTGGCTTTTAGAGCCAAGATCAAATCACTTAATTATAATAGCTTTTCTTTAAATCATTTATTTAAAACTTTTTAAAATAAATTATAAAACCTTCAAATTATTTTTAAAATACTTAATGAATTATTTGAAAACATTTATAAAAGATTTGGAAAAGAACAATAAAGTTTAAAATCATATTCCAAAATTTATTAAAAGTGCTATGAATAGTGTTGCGAATAGCGCTTTAAGGTTTCTTTGATCAAAACAATTTTCTATCATATATAAATACATTTTATATAAATCAAATCTCTTTTAAAAAATTTATAAAATTTATCCCACATTTGAAAGAATTAAAAATATTACTTTTAAAGATTTTATCACTTTTGTTTTTGAACTTCCAAAGCGCGACTATTTTGAAAGCTTGATTTGCACATATTTCAAATTCCACTAAATGAAATATTGATAGTTTTCTTTCGTTTGAAAACTATGATTATAAGAGTTTAGAAAATTATTATGTTAAAGAATTCTGAATCTACATTCATCATGTAAACTGATTTAACTTTCTACGGTGCGAAATCACGATGTGTTGTTACATGATGTGCATATTTTTGATTCAATTTTCATAACTTAAAAAAAATCACCAAATTGGACTTTAGTGTTTATAAAACGTTTATAAACCATTTTAAATCATTTGAATTGGGTTTAATGATTCCATATTACTTTTATAACTTGATTCGAAAAGTGATTTCCTTGCGTAATATCGACGTGTATTTAGTGTGACTTGTTTACACAATCAAACAACTATATTTAATAACCAAACTTGAAGATCAAAGCATAGTAAACATCCATAGCAATCATATCACATCACACACATATAAATAGGGTTTCTAATTTGATTTTTGATCGGGCTAATTTTAAAACGGCTACCTCGAAATCGAAGCTCACGACTACTGGCTCAATTGCTCATAGAGGGTTCTACCTTGGTCTTGGAGGCTTAGAAGGCTCAACCATGCTTGGAAAATGGTGATGGAGAGCTTGGTTGCATATGACTTGGTAGAGGAGAAAGAAGAGATCACTAGCTTGAACTTTGGTTTGAAGTGGTATAGATTTCGATCGATTTTGGCATAACTTTGTTTTTGATTTTTTAATATTTTCTTTATTAGGCTATGGAAGCCATTGATGTAGAGAAGAAGAAGATGAAATAACTTAGGAATTTATGAAGAAAAGCGTATATGAAATGAAGAGTGGTGGGTGCTTTCATAGGCAAAAATGAGAATGGAAATATCATGATATTTATACACAACTGCATCACCATTTCATCACCACCACTTCCCCCTCCTCTCATCATGTTCAGCCAAACATGCCCCCTCCCCACGTGCATGGCCATGTGCTTGTACTTGGTCTGTGAGGTGTTGACTTGGTTTTGCTTAAGGGAGAAGTATATGGAAATATCTTAATATTTTGTAATATTATATATATATATATGTATGTATGTATGTATGTATGTATGTATGTATGTATGTATGTATGTATAAATGTATAACTATATTTGTTTATGTATATATGTTCATGTGCATGTGAATGTGTTCGTGTATATGTAAATGTATGTGTGCATATATATATATATATATATATATATATATATATATATATATATCTCATATGATTCACAACCTTGCAAACTTTTCTACGTCGTATCGTTACAGATTTCGATTTCGATTTTTGGTCTTATTTTCACTTCTTATTATATATATATATATATATATATATATATATATATTTACGTGTGTGTTTATAAACAAAGTTCTAAAATAATATTTCTATCATTATACAATAATGAAAAGGGCTTATTAATAATAAAAATAATTATTAAATCAGTTAAACTCAATTTGAATTCAAAATTTATTTATTCCAAAATGCAATATCATTGATGATGTTATAAAGAGATTTTATTTTCAAAAATAAATAAATAATTTTATTTCATATTCTCACTCATATATGTAAATGAGTGTATGTATCTAGCTCCATGCACAATGTCAGATGGTCTAAGAGCTTTTTATTGATAAAACAATTTTAGTTTATTTTGCCAATATATTTTCCAAATATATATTTTTTTAAATATTTATTCAAAACATGTTTACCAATATTATTTATTGTTCCAAACATTATCATTTATGTTAAAAATATAATATTTGAATATTTAAAAAAAAATCTAAAGTAATGAATTTGCCAGTCACTATAGATTTACCTCTTCAAAAGAATTTTGTTCTCGAAATTAAAGATGAGAAGAAGGTAACTCAACAGCGATATAGCATATAGGATGAAATATATAAGGAGCTATGGTAAGTGACTACACCAGAGGCAGTAAATATACTATCTCGATACAATATATACCATTCATACATCCATCCTAAACTCTGGATATGCCTTCTTTATTCTATCTGTTGTTTCCCATGTACACTCATTCTCATCATCGCCCATTGAACTTTAACTAATTGCACAACCTTTCTTCTTAATAGCCTCTCATCATGGTCTATGATTTTATTAGGTTGTTTGATAACTAGTAAATTGGGTTCCACTTGTAAATCCTCGTAGGCAGTTGTTTCTATGATTTGTTCCTGATCATACACATACTTGCATAAATGAGTGTGTACACCGAACAACCTCTCTGGTAGTTCTACCCAAAACCCAAATGGGCCGATCCGCTTTAGAATGGGAAAAGGTCCAATATATCGAGGAGTTAGCTTGCTAGTTCTTCCAAATCTCATGACTCCCCTCATATAAATCTTAACTAAGCTTGAGGCTGTTCTTGTGGGCTTTACTGGGATGAAGTTTTCACTTTTAGTCAATATACAATGATAACCCATACGCCTTCATTCCTTTTTCTTGACCGAGGCAAGCCATCGATGAAATCCATGGGAATTTTATCCCATTTCCACTTTGGAATATCGAGTGGTTGGAGTAGTCTGGAAACCTTTTGCCGATTAGTCTTGATCCACTGATAATTTGCACGTCTACTCACATAGATGGAAATGTCTCTCTTTACACCATCCCACAAGAAAGTCTTTTTCATATCTCTATACATCTTGGTAATTCCGGAATGTATTGTGAGTAAAGAATTGTGACATTTGGTTAAATCTTCCTATCTAATCCCATTAACGTTGGGAACACATATCCTTCTATTCATTCTTAGAGTTCCTTGCTTCTCCACTTTGAATCCTATCCATCTTCCTGGCATCACATTCTCCTCTATTTCCCTGCCTATTCTTGCAATAATTGGATCCTTGAGCTTATTCTCCTTTATATGGCAAATCAATGCTAGACACACCACTAAATGAGCTATAACGACATGCTTTCTGCTTAGCGCATCTGCCGCAACATTGGCTTTTCTCGGTATATATAGAATATCCAAGTCATATAATGCGATGAATTCTAGCCAACATTGTTGTCTCATATTCAAGTCCTTCTGGGTGAAAGGATATGTCAAAGATTTATGGTCCGTGAAGAGATCAAAATTTTCACCTACTTAAAGAAGGAATATTACTTACCAAGTTAAGCTAAGTCTATTAACATAAACCCTAAAGAATTCTTACCCAGCAAATAATGTCTCCATATTTTTAATGCAAACACCATGGCTAATAGCTTCAAGTCATGTGTTGCATAAGCCTTTTATGGATCTTTGGTTATCTTCTCACATATGCGATGACCTTTCCATGCTACATCAGAACTACACCTACTCCTTCTCTACAGGCATCTCTGTGCACAGTTAAATCGCCGCTTTCATCAACAATAGCTAATATGGGAGTAGTAGTTAACCTCTTCTTGAGTTCCTAAAATGCCTCTTCACATTTTTGCGTCCACTAAGACTTAGCATCCTTCATTGTAATCTTTGTTAAATGAGTGGAAATTTTGGAGAAGTCTTGAATAAACTTTCGGTAATATCTGGCAAATTCTAAGAAGCTATGGATGACCTTCGAAGTCTGTCGTTGGCTCCAATCTTGTATAGCTAAGATTTTTTTGGGTCTACTGAAATCCATCACCTGACATGATATGTCCTAAGAATCTTGCCTCTTTTTTCTAGAAATGGAATTTTGAAAATTTTGCTTTCAGCGCATTCCTTATCAATATCTCCAACATATCTCCAAATGCTTTTCGTGTTATTCTTTATTCTCTAAATATATAAGAATATCATCAGTAAAGACTGCATGAATGTGTCGATTACGACTCTCGATACTCAATTTATAAGGTCAATGAAATAGGCGGGTGCATTGGTTAGCCCAAATGGCATAACAAACCATTCATAAAACTATCTGGCCCTCGAAATGCAGTCAAGGGAATGCAACCTTCTGCTATTCCCAACTAATGGAATCCAGTAGATATATGCATTTTTGAGAATATCCGAGCACTATGTAATTGATTAACTAAGTCATCCATGCAGGGTAAAAGGTACTTGTTTTTGATCATTTGCTTATTTTGGTCTCAGTGGTCTACACACAATCTAAGGGAGCCATCGGTCTTTGCTACAAAAACCATCATACAATCTTTTCTTTTGGAACCATCCTAAAAATAGGGTGAATAATGGGTTCTGGCATCAGGGATTAAGTCAGTATGGAATTCAATTTTCCAATGCGAGGGCAAATTTTTAACGTCCATGAAAACATCCTTAAATTCCTTAACAATCAATATTCTTTCTGAGTTCATATGAGATGAATCTAATGCATACATGAAGCCCTTACTAGACTAGGTCCTTCACATATTATTCGGTCTAACACCCTTTCGGTCATGGCTTTTAATATAATCATTAAATTTTTGTAGTTTAGAATAGCACTATGCTTGGATAGCCAATCCATTTCAAGTAAAATATCATACCCAATGAAATCAAGGAGAAATAGGTCTCATAATAATTTATGGGTTTGGTAGGTAACTTGTACATTCACACAGATCATACAAAGATTGGTCGTTCCGCCTATGGGATTAGATACATGGATAGGGGTTTCTACTATTTCTAGGGTAAGGTTAAACTTATCAACCAATTTTTTAGCAATAAAACTATGGGAAACCCCGGTATCAAATAATACTCTAACTGAAATATCATTAACACATAAATTACCTTCTAGGACTCCCTTTCTCTTCACATCTTTAGAGGTTGAAGGCTCATTCTTTATAGCATAAACCTTGATCTGTTCTCCCCTCTTATTTAATGGGCACTTATCTTTTCACTATCCAGTCTGATGGCAATTGTAGCAAATACTCTTCTGAACAATAGGAGAGACGGTTCCTTGTTGTTGCTTCTACACCATGGGGCTCCTACAGTTTGTTGCAAAATGGCCTTTCTTCTAGCAATTATAACAAACAACATCTTTATAACGGTTTTCTTGAGATCCTCCACCATTCTTTCCATGCCATGGCTTCTTTCTCTTGTTATGATTGTTGCTATTTCCTTAGGCTACCACCCGATTCCCTTTATCCAATACTTCATATTAAAAACCCTATATCTAATAGGTCCATAAAAGTTCCCTTTACATATGCGGTCATTCGGTCCTAATATTTCTCTTTCATCCTCAAAATAAACATCTTATTCTTCTTTAAAGGCATGTCTCTTAGTCCCGGCCCAAAATAAGATAACTAAGTAAACTTCTTTGAGTATTCCTCTATAGACGTACCTTCTTGTTTCAAGTCCATAAATTTCTATAAAGATGGATTTTTCGGCTGCAGGCATATATTACTCTTCGAATACTTCTTTAAATTCGGTCCATGAGAAATTATCTTTAGTATCATTTAAAGTGATGGATTCCCACCATGCTAGAGATCCTTCTTGCAATTGCCAAGAAGCTAACAACCTCTTTTGATCATCCTCTATGTTCAATCCTTTGAATATTCTTTCACACGAGTAGAGCTACGCTTGCACTTCAACAGTGGAATCGGTTCCTTGGAATGGATTCCCTCCCAAGCTAGTGCAATTATTACAAAGAGTTGCAAAGTTAATTTGAGGCTGCATAGCGATTACCACTTCCTCTATTACAGTAGCATTTGATAGACCATTGGTGGCCATAGTGTTGCTACTTACCCTTCTTCATCTTCTATTACTCACCTCCTACCATCTGCATATGTAAGGAAACATCTTTAGAATTATACATGAAATTATCCTAGGAATGGGTATTAAGCATAAAATGACACAGATGGATTTATTCGGGTGAAATTACGAATATGCTCTCTCATTGACTAAACTCATTTTTGGGTATTACTACCATTATCTTTGATGAGTCGACCAAATCAAGGCTTAGGTGTTCACTCAATCTAAGCTCCAATACTAATTGTGATGACTCGCATTTTTGACCCTCGAAGATGGACAGTAATACATCCTCGGTATTCACGTGCTGCAAATTAAAGTGTTGGAGAGGCGGATAATCAAAGGTTTTTGAAAGAAATTAAGATAAAAGATAGAATAAAACCAGAATCTCACATTCGCATTAGTTTTATATATATGGAAAGTTCATACGATCACTCCAAGTGATTCGTATGAGTTACGATAAGTACTATCCTAGCAAGGGATAGTTATAACTGCCTATCCTTACATAGGTTGGTAAATACTAAATACATACTACATGATCCAGCTGAAATTTAAAATAGATCACTATTGACAAAAAGACTCTCCATTGTTCATGCTTCATGCTCTTTCTAAATGCTCCAAGTTACCTAACTACTTGCCTGCCTGAGAAAATATGGCACGTAGAGTTAAAGGGAAAAGGAAAATAAACTCCAGGTCAGTCATGAGACTGACGTGAAAAACTCAAAATATGAGTATTTGGAAAACAAAGGGTATCTCTTAAGACCACACCACACATAAACATGGTACGGTTTTTTTACCTTATGACAATCAAATCATTTCTATGTAAAATCCAGTGATATTATTTTTAATGACATTCTTTTGAAAACCTTTCGAATAAACATATTCAAATAGCAAAAATTGTTACACTATTAAATTCCAGCATAATAAGTTTACAACTAAGTCCGAAGACACTTATTAGAGATTTAGATTTCTAATGAAGAGCGAGAAAACAGACTACCTCCTATATAGCATATCTCTAGAGGAATGCACCAATATTGACATCTTCAAAACCTCCATGAATTAAGACCGGCCTACCCACTACCCAACCTAGTGGCGGATAGAACCGAATATGATATCACCCCAGCAGTTACCATCCTATTGGGATCCCACATCATACACCACATAATTTAAAATTGACGTTATAGAGGGTAGAAATAAAAAAAATCTAGAAAGGCGATATCATACCCAAGTGGAAGCGAACCACTTAGCCCTAAAGCAACCCCTATTTCATGATTCCTCGGGTGTGAGGGTCGAGGTAACATTCTCACTTAAAATGTCACATTGCCATTTCTAACAACACGCTATTGATTTCCATAAAAGTACAACCTCTAAGCTCATATATCTCAGAGAAGGGTGTTAAGTATAAGATGGGTTACCTCGTACACCACTAGATAAATGTATGTTCATAGAGATCAATGCACTATGATCTTAGAAATGCAATGCCGGACATTCATCCATACAAGTTATCCAAAAATAGAAAAAACCGAAGGCACTCTTCTACCACATCCTGTCCAGTATTACCACTAGGATTAATAGCGAATAGTCCTTGCATACGAAGATCTTGGAATGAAGGGACTACTGCTATTTATTTATCTTAGGAGCTACTCTGAAATTATCAATAAACGGTCTTTTCATTATGAAGATCCCTGCCATCAACTTCATCGTGTTTAACATGTCTTCACTTTCGAACTTGAAAATTTGTTCGAAGTGATTTTCGGATAAGAATCCCTCAAATCCGTCCTTTGTTCCTTTGAATTAATCATCGATGAGACGTTTAAGTAAATAGGTGCTTATTATTTGATTTTTATTTTCCTCTTTATCAGAAATATCTTCTAGAGATATATATCTTTGAAACATTTCTTTCTATTATATATTGAATCATTAAACCTCTCTTTAACTTGGAAATGTCAAATCATTTTCTTAATTCATATTTGAAAACATTATTGAGTTAAAAAGAGTCGATAGGAATTATACTAATTCTACTATACATTAATTTCCATATTTAACCTTTATTATCCATCGGATAGCGGTGAAATCACCTCATGGATAGTACGGGATCCCTCCTTGGAATTTAAGGCCAATTATAAGAAGATTAATTCTATACGATCCAAGTTATATTAAATTTGGAAAAAATTAAATCTTTTATACTTGCCTCGTTTTTAACATTTTGACCTTATCCATTCCTTGCCCGGGAAAAAGACCAGGTGAGCCAAGGCACTGGTTGCTCCTAAACATCTCCTTAGTTTAAACACCTCACATCTAGATCTCACGAACATAAAATCCAATCTACTCTTCGGCTTTAGAGCCAAGATTAAATCACTTAATTATTACCACTTTTCTTTAAATCATTTATTTAAACCTTTTTTAATAAATTATAAAACCTTCAAATCATATTTAAAATACTTAATTATTTATTTGAAAACATTTATAAAAGATTTGGGAAAGAACACATAAGTTTAGAATCATATTTCAAAGAATACTAGAGTGGATGGCTACTCCATTGGTCAAGGCGGTAATGCCAATGTGGCTTTTAATGATCATAATAATGGTCCTCTCCTTCACTCCGTGGTTGATAATTTAACGCCATCTCATAGGCCTAGATGGTCATCTTTATTCAATAAATTACCTAGAAATGCCGGTGAATACAAGCCTTATGAATTTTATATGATTGAATCAGATGGAATTATGATTCCTTTGGATGAGGTGATTCAGGATGGGGCTCATTTTTAGAAGGACCTTCTGGTTGGTTTCTTTTTGGATTCAGCCCCTCCTTCTTATTATGAGGTTAAAGAGCACTATGACAAAGTTTGGGAGCTTAGAGGAGGTCTTCAGGTTCATATGGATCGATCCATGTACTTTTTCTAGCTTTCTAGGCTTGAAGAACATCTTCGCATCCTTAGTGGAACCTACCCTAATTTGTGGAAAGCCTTTTATTGTCGATTCTTGGACTCCTTTAGTTAACTGTGCTAGGGACCAGGTACTTTTTGTTCCAGTTTGGACATTCTTTTCCCATATTCCCTCTATTTTACAACTGTTGATAGGTTTTAATTGTCTATCTAACAATGTATGGAAATTGGAATGCTCTGATGCTAATACCATTAGTAGAAAAAAATTATCTATGCAAAAGCGCTAATTGAAAATATCCCGAATAAGCCGCTTCGTGACATGATTAATGTTAGATTGCCTAATGGTACAGTTGCTGATATTTTGGTTGGCTATGGATGTAAACCTGATATATGCATGGCATATCAGTCATTTGGGCACGCCTTAGATGCCTGCTCTAGTTTGCCACTTTCCAACAGGATCCCATTGCCTAGACCCCATGTTTTGAGGTGGCTCCCTGAGGCTTGCTCTCTCAATGTGCCTCCTCCTTCTATGCCTCCTCTTCCATGCTTCTCATTCTGTTGATGCGGTTATAGATCCTGTTGTAGCCGTTACTATTTCACCTGCCTTGCCAGTTTATTGGGATGCGTAGGAAAAGACTTGGATACATGTGAAGTCTGCATGAGATATAGCACTTTGGTGGATATTTTTTAGATACGTGTCAGATGATTACCTGGACCTCGGATGTGTTTACTATTCTATATGAGGAGATTCGTTGGTTCTTGCTATGGAAGTTCAACTTGCGAAAAGGAATGAAATTGTTTTAGCTGATGCACCTGGGATAGATCTTTCATATTCTCCCCTAAGTCAAAGGACTATGTCCCCTCTCCAGCTGTTTAGTTTTCGACCTTTTTCTCATCTGGTTGGAGAATTCCCCAGGTCGACCGCCCCGAATTCTTCGGATGATGGTTTTAGTTCCTCCTCCCCCTAGGAGAAATAGTTATGTCAGGCATTTTTAGTAGATATGGTATTTCTTCCATACTCCTGTGCTGTATTTCTCATTTTTAGTAGTTAAGGTTCATTTGCCTTACTCATGTACTAAAGCTATGTTTTATTACTTTGGTAATAGAATGTGGACGGTCCACTATAAAACCGGCTGGCTTTGCAAAAATAATAAAAATTAAAAGTGCTGCAAAATGTGCTGCGAATAGTGTTTTTAAGGCTGATTTGATCAAAATAATTTTTCTATCATTTAGAAATCCATTTTTCATAACTCAAATTTATTTTAAATATTTTAGAAGATATATAGAATATATCCCACATTTTAAAAGAATTAAAAATATTATTTTAAAATTTTTATCACTTTGATTTCTGAACTGCCAAAGCACGACTATTTTGAAAACTTGATTTGCTCATATTTCAAAATCTACCTAACGAAATCTCAATCTTTTTCTTTTTAAAAAATATATGATTATAAGAGTTCAAAAAATTCTTATTATAATGAATTCCAAATATGAATACATCATGTAAATTAATTTAACATTCTGTAGCGTGAAATCGCGAACTACCGTTATGCAACACGCCTATTTTTGACTCAATTTTCATAACTTGTCAAAACTTCGCCAAATTGGATTATAATGTTTATAAAACGTTTATAAACTATTTTAAATCATTTCAAAGGGGTTTAATGATTCCATATTGCTTTTATTACTTGATTCGGAAAGTGATTTCCTTGTGTAATATCGACGTGTATTTAATATGACTTGTTTACACAATCAAACAACTATATTAAAACGACCAAACTTGAAGATCAATGCATAGTAAACATCCATAGCAATCATATTACATCACACATACATACATACATACATACATACATAGATTCTTACTTGATTTTCGATCGGGCTAATTTTAAAACGGTTATAGCTCTGCTACCTCGAAATCGAAGCTCATGACTACTAGCTCAATTGCTCCTAGGGAGTTCGGCCTTGGTCTTGGAGGCTTAAAAGGCTCAGCCTTGCTTGGAAAATGGTGATGGAGAGCTTGGTTGCATATGCCTTGGTGGAGGAGATAGAAGAGATCACAAAGCTTGAACTTTAGTTTGAAGTGGTATAGATTTCAATCAAGGCGTAACTTTGTTTTGATTTTGTAATATTTTCTTCCTTAGGCTATGGAAGCCATTGATGTAGAGAAGAAGAAGATGAAATAGCTTAGGAATTTATGAAGAAAAGTGTAAATGAAATGAAGAGTGGTGGGTACTATTTATAGGCAAAAATGGGAATGGACATATTATGATATTTGTACACAACTGCATTACCATTTCACCACCACCACTTCCCCTCCTCTCATCATGTTCAGCCAAACATGCCCCCTCCTCATGTGCATGACCATGTGCTTGTACTTGGTCTGTTAGGTGTTGACTTTGGTTTTTCTTAAGGGTGAAGTATATGGAAAATATCTCAATATTTTGTAATATTATATATATATATATATATATATATATATATATATAAATGTATAAGTATATTTGTATGTGTATACATGTTCATGTGCATGTGCATGTGAATATGTTCATGTATATGCACATGTATGTGTGCAGATGTATATCTCAAATAATTCACAACATTGCATAACTTGTCTACGTTGAATCGTTATGGATTCCGATTTTCATTTCCAGTCATATTTTTACTTCTTATTTAATACACACACACACACACACACACACACACATATATATATATTATCGGTCATATTTTCACTTCTAATTTAATAAGCACACACACAAAAACTTGTAAACAAAGATTGAAAATAATATTTCTATCATTATATAATTACTAAAAGGGCTTATTTAATAATAAAAATAATTATGAAAAGCATTTAAATTCAAGTTAAATTCAAAAATTATCTATTCCAAAATAGTGATATCATTGATGATGTCATAAAGAGATTTTATTTTCAAAATTAAAATAAATAATTTTATTTCATATTCTCACTCATATATGTAAATGGGTATATGTATCCAGCTTCGTGCACGATGTCGGATGGTCTATGTGTTGTTTATTGATAAAACGGTTTTCATTTATTTTATCGATATATTTTTCAAAGTCTATATTTGTGTAAATATTTATTCAAAATAGGGTTACCAATATTATTTATTTTTCCAAACATTAACATTTATGTTAAAAAAAAATCTTATATTTGAATATTTAAAAAAAAATTAAAGTGATGAATTTGCGGGTCATTACAGAAGCTCAATCCATTGAAGTGTTCATTTAGTGTTGCGTCGGGTAAGTTCTTAGGTTTTATAGTGAACTCGAGAGGGATAAAAGTTAATCTAAAGAAGACTCAGGCATGGGGTAATATCAAACTCTCGAAGACGATAAAGGATGTACAATGTTTGGATGGGAAAGTGGCCGCAGTAAGCCATTTCATTTCAAGAGCCACTGATACATGCATCACTTTCTTCGATATCCACAATTTTGCTTGGACGTAGAAGTGCAGAGATCCTTTTCTAGCTTCGGTGGATCACTTTGAGAGATCTCTTATCCTGTTAAAGTCGTTGAAGACGAGGTCTTGTTTGTTTACCTAGTAGTGTCGGTGCACGCTTTGAGCTTTGCATTTATACGCGAGGAATCCTAAATCCAGAGGTCGATGTATGACATTAGCAAACGATTGGCGGGAATGGAGAGGAATAACCCAAAGCTGGAAAAGCTGGCGTACTACCTGTCGAATGCTTCAAGGAAACTCCGCCCACACTTCCATTCTCATCCGGTCAAGCTTTTTACCAACCAGCTTTTAAGACAGGTCTCACAGCGACCTGAGACTTTTGGAAGGCTATTGTAACATACCCTATTTTGACGTCTGAAGCTAACCCTTATAGATGTTGCAGTCATCTATAGTATTAACTTCCGATGACAAAATGCAATAATGTTAATGGTATTCATAATATCAGAAGCACATGAATATGAAATAAAATCAACACATATTTCAAAACAGCTTCTCTAATTACATTTCAAATCAATATTTCATATTCAATTACATAATCCCAAAATGATTCCAAGGTTTTGAAACACCCCACACCTCTTAGTATACCCAAAAAGGGGACACTAAAAGATATAGTACGCTATAGGTATAGCTAAAGCATCACAGAGACTAAGATTCACAAGACAAATAAGTAAAAACAACGGAATCGTTTTAATAGTAACTTAACATTCAAAATTAAACTTCATCTCAAAATAAATCAATAAATACATAACATGTCTCAAAAACTCAAAATATCTCATGTCTCATGAAAATACATCTCAGTCTCATAAAATCATAGTATAAAAGTAACAATAACAACAGTAATCCCTCTCACAAGCGCAAGTCCATCATAAGCCAAATGAAAATGATGAAGAGTAGAAGAAGACATCTTGGAATTATATAATATCATGATATTTTCTTTTATCTTTTCTTTTTTTATTTGTGTGTGTATATATATATATGTTTTCAGTGCATGTGTATATGTATATGTGCATATATATATACGTTCATATGTATTCATAACGTTATACAACTTTTCTATGTTGGATCGTTACGAAATCCGATTCTGGTTTCTAGTCATATTTTCACTTTTTAGTTAATATACATAACTAAATAATATTTCTATCATTATATAACAATTAAAAGGGCTTCGTTTGACTTTTAAAATAATTATTAAATCATTTAACTCAATTTAAATTTAAAAATAAATTATTCAAAAGTGATATTATAAAGACATTTTATTTTCAAAAATAAAATAAATAATTTTACTATATATTCTCACTCATATAGATAAATGAGTGTATGTATCTAGCTCCATGCACACTAATATGCATAAAATCTCAATTTTCTCGAAAACTGATTTCCGTCGTTTTTTCGATGAAAATCCCAAATATCTAAAACTTGTTTACCATCATTATTTATGGTTTAAGCAATACAATTTGTATTATAAAATCTGGTATTTGAGTATTTTAAAAATAAATATAATTTATCAAATTGATAAATTGGCGGGTCGTTACTCCTTCTAATTGATCTTGGCTCAATCGAACTACTGCTATCAAGACTAGCCTTTCTAACCTGTCCCCCTTTTTTATACTACTATTGGAATATGTTTTCTAGCTATTTTCTAAAAAAAACCATTAAAATTCAAACCATATTAGTTTCCACCCTTACATTCAGAAGACTGACAAACAATCACAGCTCATGAAAGCATGTACTCCCATCAAAGCTTCAGATCAGAAAACACTATAATCTGATTCAGCTCCCCCTTAAACTCCATCATTGCAAAAGTAACCTCCATAAAGAAACCTACCTACATCTGAAATGCAATCCAACTCACATGAAATCTTAGGCCCATACTTCTTCTTGGAATTCTGAAACAACCATGAACACACCATCCATGCCCCTGTACTAACAACATGCACACTGCCCACCCTTAGACCAGAGCTAGAGAAGTCGATGTGCACATTATCCACAACCCCACCCAAACAGCAAACCAAAATAGAATCACGTGGATTACATGAGATAACCCTATGCCCTATGTGTTTAGTAGAACTAGCACTTGGTGTGCCATGACCACATCCAAACACCCAAAAGAATCTGCCTTCTTCTTCATAATATATAACTCCTCAACCAAGAAAATGCCTGAATCAATACTGCTTGAAATAGCATCATGCACCAAAGGCTCGGTCTAAGAAGGAATAAGATCGCTAACATCGTTCTCAACAACCTTGTTAATATTCAAATAAATAACCAAACCTACCCCCATCACTCACTTCTACAGAGACAGAGTAGATTGTTCTCCTAAGTCCCTTAAACAATCAAAACATTTCGAAATTTCTATCTCAAAACTCTCCACTATTTTTTGTTTGAAATTTTTTTATTGAGAGAGAGAACAAATCTTTTAACCATTACATGCATATCATATCCAACATCATAGGAATTGGCTCTACTTCTTGTAATTGCATTACAAGATTGTTATATGATATTTATATGACATTGATTTACTGTATGTGTATATATATACATACACATATACATATACATACATACATATATATATTTGACATCAAGCTGTATATTAATTTTTCATCATATTATATTGAGATAATTGACAATTGAGATTTCTGAATCTAAAAAGTATCATATATTATGTATTATATTATATATTATTGTTGTGATTGACTCTATGTTTTTTGTTATTTACTGTATATTATTTATTATTCTGTCTTGCAGGCATGCGTGCTTATTGCCTTGTACCGATATTGTGTCGGTGTATATATACGATATTTATTTGATGTTTTAATACGTACCAGTATTAGTCAAAGGAAATATTCATGTGTGTACCATGTATAGCCTCATTCTCCATATTATCTAATAGTACTACTCTGTAATACTCTTGGATAGTATGGGTACAGAGGTGGGGTTTCACATTATCTATGATGTGAATGCATTGGTGATGTTTTTTGGTCCAAGGGTGAAACAATGATGATCCAGTGATTAAAAAGTATAGACATGTAGAATAGGATGAGCATGTCCTTGTGGTGGTGCCCGATTGGGTCAAATTTTCAATGGATGGCCAGAATTCACCATGGAATGGCTTGTGGAGGTAGTATCAATGATATCATTTCGATCGATTGGATAGGGTGGTTGGGTGGTACATGGTAAGTGGAGTCCATCGGTATAGTCAGATTTTGTGATGGAAGCCTTTGACGATGGCGACGAGGAGATTTTCCAAGCAATTAGAGGGATTGTTGAAGAAGAGGGCGAAAACGATTACTATAGAGGAAGAAGGTAACTAAGATAATAATATAATTATATTGAATAATTACTATATTTCCGATGACCTTAGAATGCTTATTACTCTTATATATGACCTTCGTTTCATGCGCAGTTTATTACATCAGGATCGTGGTGAGATGAGTAACTTTTTGGTATATTACTTGCTGTAGTTTGAGATAGTCTGGAAAATTTTCTTAGTTAGGAAATTTCGTCATATGCGGTTTTTATTTGGCAATATGAAAGTCAAAGGAGCTGAATCCTCAATATATAATAGTCCAAGGAACTGAGTCCTTAATAAACGATAGTCCTAGAAGCTGAGTCCCCAATATACGAAAGTCCGAGGAGTTAGATCCTCAACGTGCGATAGTCCAAGGAGTTGAGTCCTCAACACATGATAATCTAGGGAGCTGAGTCCTTAATGTATCATAGTCCAAGGAGATGAGTCCTCAATATTCGATTTAGCAACATAACACGGTTCGCGTGGCTAAACCGTTAGCATATGATTTGATGAGGGAAGTTTGAGATTTTGGGTTAACCATGGGTATGTTGTTAGACATGAGCTAGATTTAGTAAGACCTTACCTTTTGATGTTACTATAATATTATATTGGATCAACTGACCTGTTGGGTGTATGTGACACAAGTTAAGGATTTCGAGTATAAATGTTGTTTACTAGCTTTTATATTATACACCTATGATGCATATCACTCACTAGATGAATATTTGACCCTTTTTATTCCTTTCTCCTTTTTGTATCCTCTAATATGTTGGTATAGAGAATCGACACCGATTTCGAAGACATGCTGGCACGATGGAGATGCATATCTACTAAATAGATATCTTCTATCATTTCATATATTTTCCAAATGTTCAGACTATTTATTTATTTTCAGCAACTAGGGATTATCAATTATAGTTTACTGTATTTATCAAGGATTACAACATTTTTATCTTAGTATTATATTTGGTTCCTTCCATTTTGAGTTTCAGAAAGTATAAAATATTATAGATAGCTCTGTGATATATTTTATTATTTATTTAAAAATGATCCACTACATGCGGGTTCCACGATGTCAATTCCACTTTTAGACGTGGGTCGGGACGTCGTAGATGTGGGTTGTTTCATTAACTCCCTTCAATCACTTATCCTTAGTTCGCAATAGACTCCTTTATTACCAATGGAAGAGGGATAGGGAAGTAGAGATGGGTATGTATGAAGATTTGAAGTTGTTTGAATAATTCTAATCGATGTAATATCTAGTTCAAAGTCAATGGTAGTTAGTGTAGAGTGAAGTGAAGTGGAACCTGGCTAAGTATTGGTATGTATAATAAGAGCTATTATTAGTATCAATCGATTCTCTATGGATTTGTACCGATCGATTATATTGTGGATCTTCACATAAATTGAAATAAATTGAAAAAGTGTATGGATCATGTATTTATATCTAATATGCAAGTGTAATAAAAAGCTAACTTATAACTAACAGAGTAAAGTAAATAATAGTAAAGAAACAATCACACCAGAGTTTTTATACTGGTTCGGACCTCTCATCCTATGTCCATTCCCGAAGCTACTCTTCTGCTTTAACTAGTAAACAACCCTCGCTTTGCCTGGATGAATAGGCTTGATACAAAAATTCCTTCTAAGACAAGTATGTGTTTTGGGAAACACTGATTTTGACTACACAGTACAAATCTTTCTATAATATCCTTTGAGTAGTATGTGTATGTGAAGCATTGCTTTTAGGAAGTGATAAAGACCGGTATATTGTTTGCTTTTAGAAGTCAAAATATGCAAAGAATATAGATATGGGATTCAGAAAATTCAAGTAGGTTGTTTCTTAGAATCTTTACATATTTATAGATGCTAAAGAGTTTTCCTGAAGAGTAGCATCATTAGTGTTTTCTATTTCAGTCTAAAAGTTGCAATCATTGAGGAGGAAGTGATGCGGTGAAGAATTATGGAAGAAACCATTAGAACAAAGCAAGTGACTATTCATTAGTTATGGTCATTACCCAGCACAGACGTCTGTTAATTACATTCATATATCTATATGTGTGTATGTATGTGTGTGTGTACTAATAGAGGCTACGATCAGACGTCTGAATGTATCAATTGACGTCTGATATGTATACGTTGTTTAAAATCAGAGACTACAGTTAGACGTCTGATATACATTTTCAGACGTCCGACATATGTAGTTTTCTACAACTCATCCTATTTTATATATGAGGAGTTGGAAAGTTTTGTCGTGCAATGTTTATGTTGAAAACTACTAAAGGAGATTTTACAAGCTATATATCTATGACAATAACACACTATATTAGCTTTTCTAATAGCGACGATTCTTCTCCTTTGCTGGTTGTCTTCAAGTTTAATTTTAAAAGTTTTTTCCTACAAGTAAATGAAATATCGTACGTGTATGATATTATAGTTGGTCATCGAAATCATAGAATAGAGGTTTTAACATTCTCCCCAGTTTTGATGATGACAACTATATAATCAGTTTATCGAATAAACATATAAATCCCCCTGAATGTGATTCCTCCCCCTATATACTTGTAGTATGATACTTCCCCTTTGGCATTATAAAAAAGAAATATAGATAGAACGAAATATGGAAAGCCAAAGATCATATGTCCATGTTCAATCATAGATAAGTTGTAACAGTCATACAGGCACATTGTTTTGAACAAATAAAAATAAGGATACATAAATAGTACTGGATTTACAAATAAAAGAAAAGCTTACAAAGAGTAGTAACAACCCCAAAAGTTCGACGAGTCTTCATTTATATGCACCTTGTTGCCATTGAGACTGGTCATTATACTCCTCATCTTCTTGAATAGAGAGACCCTGGAATGACGTCTAGTAACTATAGTATTAGGGGTCTTATGGAGCTTAAGGATATTCTGAAGGAAATGACAAACTTTCACTCTCTTCGATATCAAAAAATAGGTGCTTTGCCATGACGAGAATGTTGTAATAGTTCTTGTGAAGGTCTTGCACCTGAAGATGAGCCTAAGTGAAACACGGGTGGTGGTGGTATAGAGGATGGAGAAGACGAAGAGCACGATGAGTAACGACCGCAAACCTTTCTTAGAACTTTTCCCAAAGTTGAAATGACCTTCTCTAATGTCTTTTGTACTTTGGTCATGCGAGTTGAAAAAGAACGTTCAAAACGAGACATCTTTTTATCTAACACCTGTTGGTTTAAGGAGAGGGGACGTTGATTTTGAAGGGAAACATCTTGATAGTTCTTTCCTGGTTCTGCTGCAATTTTAGCTTCTTGAATTTCGAAATCAGAGCAATACTCCATAGATGCTGAAGCTCTGGCAGGTTGGGAAGGTCGAGTTGGAGGTGCTTGTTGTTGTTGAGGTTGTCAGTATTAGGAAAATGGTATATTTGGAAGTGTTTCTACAAGATGCATCAAGGAGAGAAATCTAATGCCACTATCTTTTATGGAGACTTCTTTATATTGGGAGAGATATGAAGGAATTCCTAATGACTGTAGAATTCTCATTATATAGGGAGCATAAACAATGCTATGACATGTAGGTGTCCAAAAGCTTTTAGTTTGTTCAAAAATATACTGGGCCCAATTTACTTTAATTTGACCAAAAATAGCACATAAAGCTTTATGATCATCTTTGTAGATTTGTTCGTGACTACCTAATCTAGATATGATAGTGTTTATGAGAATTCGGTTAAGAAGTCGAGCTCATGGATGGAAATTAGATAGTTTTAATTTCCGCATGTTGTCTTCCTAGATAAGATGAGTAATAGCATCCCGGGGGCAGAACATATATCGGGAACTTCTTGTAATCGAAGCCCTTCATAAAAACAGTTAAGGATTTTCCCAAGCATTTCAACATTAAATTTTATCAAGTGACCATAGACACTGGTCCAAATCCAGTTATCCTCATCGGAAGGATTCCAAAGGCTTAATAAACAAAGATTAACTAAAAGAAAAATACTGCTAGTTGGTCAATCTTTCTAGTATTTTCATTGTTGTTGACCAAGTGGTAGAGCTAAGCTTCCTCAAGTAGATCCATTGTATTGTAGTGGATGAAATGGGGAATAGGATAGAATGGTCGGGTGTGGAAAGGCTTCTCAATTCTTGTAACCTCCGTTTTCCATTTTCCTTCTTAGCAATCCACTCCACTATGTGGTGGTCGGTGACAAATTATTGAGAAGGTGGTTGTGAGCTTTGACCAGTGGAAGCTTTGCCAAGTTTTGCAACTAGAGTTTTAGCCTTAGGAGTCATTTATTTGGTAATTTAAAAGGGCAAATTGAATTGGGAATTAGGGTTTTTGAGGGTTTGGAAATAAAGAACGATGAAAAAATGATGAAAGGGCAAAAGATAATATATATAGGAGGATGAAAAGGTGGGGTATCAGTTGAGTTCAGATGTCTATAGTGAGGGATCAGACATCTGAGGGTGGAAGGATTTTTAGATAGAGATGTTATACAGACATTTGAAAAGAAATACAGACGTCTGTCTTAGGAAAACTTATTTTTCCAGAGAGTTTCGACAGACGTCTGACTACACCTCCAAACGTCCATGCTGAAGCCATATGGTTTTTTGTTTGATAGAGAGATTTCATAGACATCTGATATTTGTTTCAGATGTCTGTGTTGAAGAATAAATATTTTTAGTTGTTTTTAGACAATTGAAGTTATGGTAGATGTCTGAGCTGAAAAAATATATCCTCGTGCATGTTTTCAGACGTCTGGCTAGTGCTATCAAACATCTGATCGTATATTATTTTTCTTATTTCATCTATGTTCTTTGCGTTAAATTTTTTTAATTAAAAATGAAAGAATTACAAATGAGTATAAACAAATATATTTATTTAATATATATTAACCGTCGGTTATTTATGAAAAAAATTCTTCAGTTGTCAGTCGGCGAATCAGGAGAATCATACTTTTTTTTCACCTATGAATTTGGTTCGATCTTTGTGTGCTCAGTTGACAGCCTAAGTGGAGACCAATAAGGACGAGCGGGACTATGTTCTGTGTTCTATGTCCCTTCCCCCCATAACTTTCATGGGGTGATCTTGTGTGCTCTTGAAGGAGTTTGTCGTGCATGTGGAGACCTTTGATGTAAGCAGTCTTTCATCGGTGAATGGCCACATATGGCGAGGATGCTTTTTTCAAGAAAGTTTAGATAAGCTCATTGATGGCATTGTTCATAATACATCTCTCTTTGAACCCCCTATCATTTCCTATTGATAATGATGAATTTTGTCGACTTTCTCGGAGAGAGAGACTGATTGTAGGTCGATTCCATGTTTAGCTTTCTTTCTCTTCGCGGAGATGCCAATATGGTAAGTCGGTGAAGGGATGATGTTCAGAGATGAAGATGATGTTGGAGTGACTTTTGCTAGAGAGACGTAGGTATTTCCGAAAGATGGGGATGCGTAGTCAATTGCGGAGTAGGTGGAATCGTGATCAGAAGACATTTTTGATATGTTTTTTTAGTATTTTGATGCTTTGTTTAATTATGAAAAGTATATAAGATTTGTGATTAGGTGCATATATATACTAAATTTATATGCTATGTTAATAAAATAAAATTAAGACTATTAATTTCCAAAGAATGCCAGCCACAAGTGAAAGAATAAGAGGTTATTAAGTATTAGTAAATTTCAGCGAGAAGAATATAGGAAAGATTTTTAACAGATATGGTTGCCAGAGAAAGAAAAGAATTTTTTTTATAATATATTATAAATTGTGTAAAGATATAAAACCAAATTCCTGTCTTAACTTAATAAAAGTTTGTTCGCTTAGAGGTTTTGTAAAAATATCGGCTATTTGATTTTCAGTATATACAAATTCTAAAGTTATTATTTATTTTTCAATGTTATCTCTTAAAAGTGGTGATGAATATCTATATATTTTCTTCGAGAATGATTTATTTGATTTTTAGATAGGTTTATAGCACTAGTTTTATTGCAATATATTGGAGATTTTTTTATAATTTTTCCAAAGTCTTTGAGTGTTTGTTGCATGCATATTACTTGTAAGGTGGCAGCAATATATTCTGCTTCACAGGTTCAAACTGATACTCAATTCTATTTACTACTAAACCAAGAGACTAGAACTGACTGATAAAGTGAGAAGTTCCACTTGTACATTTGCTATTAGTTTTATAGCTGTCAAAATCCACATCGCTATAGGATACAGGTACATAGGAGCTATCTTTAGGATAGAAAACACTGTAATTCGTAGTGTTGGTTAAGTAACGCAAAATACGTTTAACTGCCCGATAGTGTGAACCTTTAGGTTGTGCTTGAAATCTTGCACACAAACACCTACTCATCATAATATCAAGTCTACTAGCCGTAAAGTATAATAGTGATCCTATTATACTTCGATATAATTTTTAATCAAAAACCTTTCCGTTTTCATTTTTATCTAAATGGATACTTGTGCTCATGGGGTTGGTTTCCAAAAGGTTTTAAAAAATTGTGATAATATTATTTCTAATTTATAAAAATACCTTTTTCTACCCGTTTAATATGTAATCCTAAGGGAAAATTTAGTTCTCCCATACGGAACATTTCAAATTCATTTTTCATGATATCTGCAAACTCGTTGCATAGATTTTCATTAGTTGATCCAAATATTATATCATCTACATATATTTGAACCACTAAATTATCATTATAATTTCTTTTCTTAAATAAGGTTGTATCTATTTTCCCAACTTGAAAACTAGAATTTATTAAATGAGTTTTTAGTCTATCATACCAAGCGCGAGATGCTGTTTTATACCATATAAAGCTTTCTTTAGTTTATATACATGTTCAGGGAATTTTTCATGTATGAACAATGGGGGTTGCGTAATATAAACCTGTTCTTTTATAAAAACATTTAAAAGGAACTTTTTACATCTATTTGGAAAAGTTTAAAGTTATGATGACATGCAAAAGCAAGTAATATTGGGATGGCTTCTAAACGTGCAACTGAAGCAAATGTTTCTTTAGCCAATTCCTTCCTCTTGATTATACCCTTATGCTACTAACCTTGTTTGTTATGAACAATGTTTCCATTTTCGTCAATTTTATTTTATATACCCATTTTGTCTCGATTACGTATTGATCCGCTGGTCTCGGTACAGTTCCCATACTTCATTTATTTCAAATTAATTGAGTTCTTCTTACATCGCGATAATCCATGATTCGTCATTTGAAGCTTCTTTATAGTTTTTAGGTCCAAAATTTGAAATAAATGTAATGTGGCTTATTTGATTCAATTGATGTCTGGTAGAAACTTTGTATTTAAATCACCAATTATATTGTTAATTGGATGGTTATTCAAAATAAGAGGTGGTGATCTTAATGTATTATCATTGTCAACGATATTCTCATTACTCTTATATATAGTTCTATTATTTTTAGAAGGTTTTATTAAAATCTCATCATCATCACTGTTCTTATTAATGGAAAAGTTTTCGTCAAAAGAAATGTGTAGACTCTTCTATAGTACTAGTACATTTATTAAATACTCAAAAAGCTTTGCTATGATCTGAATATCCGATTAAGATTCCTTTATCGGCTTTTGAATCAACTTTTCCAAGATTATCTTTAGTATTTATTATAAACATTTTGAACCAAATATTCAAAAATATGATACTTTTGGTTTTTTTATCAAAAAACATTTCATAAAGCTATTCTTAGTTAAAGGACGTAATGTGACATGATTCAATACATAACAAATAGTAGCCATAACTTCTGCCCAAAAGTTTTTGGTAGATTAATAATATTAAGCATAGTTTATGCACATTCTTGGAATGTACGATTTTTTCTTTCCATAGCACCATTTTGTTTTGTTTTTCATGGAAATGAAAATTTGTGTGTGATTTCCTTTTTGTTACATTTTTTTAAAAATTTCATTTTCAAATTCACCTCTGTGATTACTTCTTATACTCTTTATTTTAAGATTCATTAAATTTTTATTCTTTTTAGCAAAAAAATTAAACATTTCAAAAGTCACTTTTATGTTTTAGGAATAATGTCAATGTATATCGTGAAAAATCATCTATAATGAAAAATACATACTTGTTATGATTTATTGACCATATTTGAGTAGGTCCAAATAAATCAAGATGTAATAATTCTAAGGGTTGCTTGGTAGAAATTTCCTTTTTTGATTTAAAAGAACTCCTTTTCAATTTTCCACATTGACATGCATCACACAAATGTTTAACTCTATAATTCATTTTAGGAAGACCTCTAACCAAATTGTGTTTAGCTAGTTTGTTTAAAGGTTTAAATTCTATGTGACATAATCGTTTCTGCCATATCCATGGGTCATTAAAATCTACGGCTAGACATAAATCACTCAAGTTATTAAATTTCATATTTAAGACATAGATGTTTCTTTTCCTTAATCCTTCAAAAATCTGCATTTTATTTTGATCAAATATGCCGCGTTTATTCTTTTCAAAATCAATTTTGAATCCTTTGTCATAAAGTTGACTAATGCTTCAAAGGTTATGTTTTAAATTTTTAACTAAAAGAATGTTTGTAATAACAGGTGAAGTTGACATACCAACATTAATGACATCTGCAATTCCAATGTCAAATCCTATTGAGTTATCTCTAAAAGTTACAGTACCACCATCTTTGTATGTTATAGTTGATAACATTTGTGCATTTCCAGTCGTATGTTTGGAGCATCCACTATTGAGTATCCATTTCTCCTTGCTATTTGATTTTCCTTTGCCGCCTCCTCAGTGTTTGCCATAAAGCATACATTTTCCTACTCATAATCACTATTGTTGTCATTGTCTGATGATGAAGACGAATCCGAGTCATCCCAAGTTACTTGAAAAGCCTGTTTTCTTTTCTTGAGTTTGTCGAACTTGCCTTTCTTTTTGTCATTATTGAGTATTGGGCATTATATCTTCATATGTTCGAATTTGTCACACCTAAAGCATTTGGTCGAAGTTTGGTTGGATGAATTTGAATTTCCTCCTTTTTTGGATTTCGTCATCTTTTTGAATTTCTTGAATTTGTTGTAATTTTTGGCGATAAATATTATCTCATCTTCATCTAAGTGTAAATTAT
The DNA here is from genome assembly GCA_030765085.1 of Allium cepa. NCBI lineage: Eukaryota > Viridiplantae > Streptophyta > Magnoliopsida > Asparagales > Amaryllidaceae > Allium > Allium cepa. The sequence goes on along the minus strand of CM060941.1, from coordinate 105,398,140 downwards.
TATCATTGGCTTGAAAGGCTATATTTTTCTTTTCAATCGTTTGTTCTTTTTTTGTCTGCAAATCTGCTTCGTACGGCATCAAATTTTCTATGAAGTCTTCAACTTTAGGTTAGATAAGTCATTTGCCTCTTCGATGGCCAACACTTTTCTTTCCCATTCATTAGTTATGAAATTTAAAATACATGTAACTAAATCAAAATCTATGAATTTGACTCCAAGTGCCCTGAGATCATATTGGATAATTTAAAATCTAGAATACATATCACCAATAGATTCATTTTCTTTCATTTTAAATGAAGAAAACTGATTTTGTAAAATGGAAATCTTTGTTTGTTTAATTCTGTTAGTGCCTTCATGAGTGATTTATAATGTACGCCATATATCATATGCAGTAGTAGTGCACAACATGACACGTGAGAATTCATTTTTGTCAAGAGAACAAAATAAAACATTCATGGCTTTAGCATTGTTTGTTGCTATGTTCTTTTGAGCATTTGTCCAAGTGCTTATATTTGTTTCTGATGCTACATATCTACCTTGTGTTGCTTATCAAATTTCTAAACCGTTTGTTTCCATAAAAATATGCATACGTGTAGACCAGTAAGCATAATTGGATCTAGTGAATAGTGGAGGACATGCAGTTGATTATCCTTTTTGAAATGTACTTGCCATATTAAATATGTTTCACTTACATGTTACTGTGGATTGAGATAATCATGCTCTGATACCAAATGAAAAAGTATATGGATCGTGTATTTATATTTAATATGCAAGTGTAATACAAAGCTAACCTATAACTAACAAAGCAAAGTAAATAACAGTAAAGAAACAATCACACCATAGTTTTTATACTGGTTCAAACCTGTCATCCTACGTCCATTCCCGAATCTCCTCTTTGGATTTAACTAGTAAACAACCCTCGCTTTGCCTGGAGGAAAAGGCTTGATACAATATTTTTTTTTCCGAAGACAAGTATATGTTCTGGGAAACACTGATTTTGACTGCACAGTACAAATCTTCCTATAATCTCCTTTGAGTAGTATGTGTATGTGAAGCTTTGCTTTTCGAAAGTGATAAAGATTGATATGTTGTTTGCTTTTAGAAGTCAGAATATGCAAAGAATATAGATATAAGATTCAGAAAATTCAAGTAAGTTGTTTCTTAGAATCTTTACATATTTATAGATGTTAAAGAGTTTTCCTGAGGAGTAGCATCCATTAGTGCTTTCTATTTTAATCCAAAAGTTGCAATCATTAAGGTAGAAGAGATGCAGTGAAGAGTTATGGAAGCAACCATTAGAATGAAGCAGGTGACTATTATGGCCGTTATCCAGCACAGATTTCTGTCAATTACATTCATACATCTGTGTGTGTGTGTGTGTGTGTGTGTGTGTCTGTGTGTATGTATTTTAACGGAGGCCAGAGTCAGATGTATGAATGTATTGACAGACGTCTGAAACATATGCGTTGTTTAAAATCAGAGACTATAGTCAGACGTTTGATATATATTGTCAGATGTCTGAAATATGTTGTTTTATACAATTCAGCCTATTTGATATATGAAGATTTGAAAAGTTTTGTCGTGCAATGTTTGGGTTGAAAACTACTGAAGGATATTTTACAAGCCATATATCTATGACAACAACAAACTATATTAGCTTTTCTAATACCGATGATTCTTCTCCTTCGCTGTTGTCTTCAAGTTGAATTCTGAAAGCTTTTTCCTACAAGTAGATGGAATATATATTATATGTGTATAATTGTATAGTTTTTCTCGTCGAAATCATAGAATAGAGGTTCTAACATAAAGTTCCCTAAAAAATTCATCCAATCAAATTTACAACTGGATTTTGGTGACTTATGGAGTATACCACATTTTTTTGAGTCATTTCAACTCTAAAATTGTCTAAATCGTAGGTCGTTTGGAAGAGATGTGAGCCGTATGTGTTTTGAGTTCTTATTGGGCCAAATGATCTTAGCTCGATATTTGAATTCAAACTTAAATTGATGCTTCCCTCTAGTTATAAATTGATCTAAGAATAATCCTATGTTTCTTATCAAAGTTCTCCACTTTCACTGTTTCTCTTTTCCCTATTCTTCTTCTTCTTCTTCAACTCAAAAAGTAGTATCTCACTCAATACTTAATGGAATTTAGCAATCTTAGTACCAAAATGATCCTGAGGGTGGGTATTATAAGAAGATGCTAGTTCTAAGGAAAATGGGTGTAATTCTAAGCATACATTTTAGGGCAGCAGATCATACACTTTGCTTTTGGGAACGTAATCTCTAAGTCGATGTGATTGGATCGTTTCTATGTGTATATATTACAATTAGATGTATTAATTGTTGCTAGAGGGTTTGATTAGAGGTTAATGATGAATTTTTTCATGAATTTTGTGGCAACTGATTTGAAAATAAATGAGTAGTTAAATTAGCAACTATTCTTATAGTAAATTAAAGATTTAGATGCTCTTATTAACCCAAGGTGAATTTGATAAGAAAATACTAGTTATATGATTGTATAATTGTAACACCCCTAATTTTTGATAACATTATCCAAGAGATTTAATAAGACAAATTAAATAGAATAATGTAAATGTTAAGAGATAAGGGGTTGAAATTTGGATAAATATAATTAAGGTCATGCTTAAGTAAATAATTACATTGGCTTAAGAATGGGTTATAAGTTAACTAATTTACATAAGGGTACATTAGGAATTTGCCACACACAACCCTTACCCTTATATATATTCTCATTCCCCATTCACGTTTCATTTTACCCATTCGCGTTTCATTTTACCCATTCACGATTCAAAAACAAAACGCAAGCACTGAAGGGAGCCGACCGTTAGCAAAAAGAAGACAAGAAGTATTCAATTAAAATCTAGGAATTCAAGCTTAAGGGAAATTAATCTCAATCCAATCTCCTTACCTTAATCAACGTGAGTAATAATTCATTCCATCTCTATTTTTTTAATCATATTCTTCTGATTTAAGGGTAATTTTTTTATGATGATTGGATGATGATATGCTTGAATTATGATTTGTTTGATTTAAACAAGGATGTTTAAATAAGACTTAAGCGATTTTAGGACAAAAACGATTTATATTAATGTTTAATTTCCATGGAATAAAAATTTTGTTATGTAAAACTTGATTTTGAAGTTGGGTTTTAATTTTGATAATTGTCCGAGCAATGGAAATCTTACTATAAATTTTCAAAGGAAAATATGGTTAATTGGATTTATAAATTTATTTTGAAAAATATATTGAGAATTTGACTCTAAAAATTTGATATGTTAGATAACATTTTTACAGCAAAATTTTGAAATTTTTAGGGATTTTTCCTAAGTGATTTGCTATGCAAATTAAATTATTTTAGAAGGACTTCTTTGCAATATTGGTTTTGCTTAATGGAAGTGCTTATTTGCTAACTTAACCATGGCTTAGATCTGAAATTAGCGGCAGTTATTTTAGTCAAGAATTGGAAAAGTTAAAGCAACCAATTATGTGTTTATACATGGTAGGTTAGTTAGAAAGTGATGGCTTTAATTAGTATTATATCAGATTTATCCAAAAAAGTTGGTTCCGCCTTCTATAGGAGTACCTTTCGACTCAAAGTTTCTGCCTTCAATCAAGTTGAAGCCCACTAAGACGAAACTAACACATAAGGGACTACTTAGATGGTACCTAGTGGATTGAAGAAAGGCAAAAGGCTTGATGTCAAAAGCATGGCTTCCGATGGGATCCATACCTTTTTATTTCTTTAAAAAAGAGAGGCGCCTACCTTTGTTTTAATTAAAGCCTTCAAAAAAGTCGAAGCATATTTTTTCGAAAGAGGTTTTTAAAGGCTTTCGAAAGGGTTGCCAACTTATGTTTTAAAGAGTAAGCTTTCGAGGGTTTCTTTACTTATAAAATAATGCTTTTGAAAGAAGGGGTTTCTGTTGGGGATGCGGATTAAAGATTTTAAGGCAGGGGTGAATAGTGTTTTAAAGAATATATGAACTATATGACTAAATTAAAACTTTCAACACAAATCTAAACAGAATTCTAACACAGAATGATCACAGAACACATAACAAATGCAAATAGTAAAATAAAGCAAGTAAAAGGAAAGAACACACCGGATTTTATACTGGTTCGGAATCCTCCTACATCCAGTCCTGCACCAAGGCAATATCCTTGTACAGATTTTTATAAGCCAATATCCAAATTACAACCCTCAATTTCTAAGGCCTTGAGGAACCCTCCTATCTCCGAGTCTAGGGTAAACTCTCTTGATTTACGGGACACAAGATCACCCTAATACTTCTTAATAACAATCCTTTTGAATGGATAGACTCTATGGACTTTTTGAATACAAATTAATCCTATAACTCTAAATAGCACTTTGATCTTTAGTTGAATGATGGAGAATCAAATAGAGAGAGTATCTAAATGATTTCCTATTGAGAATTTGGCAGAATGATGGCACGATCTTTAAAATATGAAGTTTTATGGATATGGAATGGTGGAGAAGAAAGAGTGAAGAAAATAAGAAAGTAGTTATTAAAAAAATTCGTTTTGGAAGCCTTTATATAGATGCACAACAGTCATAACCATTGGCGAAAGGTTTTTTGAACGAATGGACACTTCTTTTGAAATTTGAATTTTGAATCCAACTGTCACCATGTCGACATAGGGTATCCCCTTATGTCGACATCCCTCAGTTCAAAATTGTAGAGATGTTGTTTTGTAAAAGCATTTGAATTTAAAACAAGTTGAAACTTCTCTGAAGCAAAATAAAGTGTGTAAACAATATTTTGAGATAGAGAATGAATATAAAACATTATTTTAAATATATATATAATTGATATAGACCGTAAATTATATAAGTAATATTTAAAATCAGAATAAGTTTTGATGTTTTAAAAATAGAAGTTTTTAAAATCAGAATGGAGGAATATTTCAAGGCTAAAAAAAAGTTTGAAAACATTTTTGAAAACATGATTTTGAAAGCTAAAACATTTTGAAAATAGATTTTAAAATTTTTTGAAAAATCTATTCAAACAGAAATTGCAAGAACCTTCCTACAGAGCTCCTCCATAGGACTCGAGAACTTTTACAAAGTAGTTTAAATGATTTTGATTTTCGTGGGTTTGTAAGCCACTTGTCGTAGGTTTGTAAGCTACTTGTCGTGGGTTTGTAAGCCACTGGTTTCGATAGAAATTGGGTTCCATCCCAAAAGAAAATTGGAAGAAAGATGAGAGTGCTATTATGAAGTTTTAACAAAATACTAGACAGTTATCTTAAGATTTTGAAATCTTGATTCTCTAGAGTCTTGAATCTTGAATCTCTAATCTTCATCTTGATGCTTGAGTCTTTATATTGATCAGTCTTCGGTAATACCTGCATATACTTCCTATATACATATACATATACATATATATATATATATATATATATGGAAATGTTAGTATATATTTTATAAAGTAAAGTATAATAACTATATAAGGTTGTTGTCATCAAAACATCATCAACACAGTTCCTAACAATCTCCCCCTTTTTGATGATGATAACCTTTATTTATAAAATATTCTTACCATACCATAACTCTCCATAACTCCCCCTTACTTCGTGACTTCTTCTTAAAACTACAACTCCCCCTTACTCCATGACTCCCCCTTACACCAAGCACATATATTTTTATAACTTTCTCCCTCTTTGTCATCAAAAAAAGGGAATAAAAGATTTACCTGTTCTTAAGATAATCAAATATATATAGAATAAAAGTGTAAAGTGAATGTGTAAGTGATCAAGTGTGTGTGCATATATATAAGTGTAACTTGACAATCAAATCAATATCATACATAACAAACCAATCATGTATAGTATATGAAGTTATATACAAACCAAATCCAAATCATACTTAAGTAAACAATTCAATCAAATCCTAATCAAATCTAAATCAAATCAAATCAAACAAACAAACATACATAATGATCAGACATTCCTTGGGACTTCCACCCATCCTTCTTCTCCAAAGATAGGATCAGTTTTGATAACATCCCAATTATCTTTGTCGAGAGTGACCGGTGGATTTGCTTTGGGTTCGTCTTTGCTAAGGCTTGAGATCATCCAATGAAGTGCGTCGAAATGTTTCTCTTGCTCTTTGGTCATCTGCATTTGGCTTAATTCTAAGTGCCTTTGATTTCTAAGTATAAAAGAAAGAATATTCTTGAAAGAAGTAAGAGTTTCTTCAAGATTTTCACTTAAATTCTTAATTGGAGAAGCCATAATTTAAGAAATAAGTTGAAGTATGAGAGGAGATGAATAGAAATGGAGGTTGAGAAGTTTTTCTGGAAAAAATAGGTATTTATAGGAGTTATTGGCCATTCAAAATGAATTGTCACTTGGTAGTTAGAAGAATTTGAAGTTAGAAATTGTAACTACTTTCTGACTGTTATATGTCGACATGGGGGGATGGGGCATGTCGACATGGTCTAGACAGAATGACCAAGTTGAGTTATTTTTGATTTCTAAGTTTATTTTTATACTAGTGGACCTATATAAACTTAAAATAAATAACCATCAGAGATATATAAAGCTGGAAAACCGAGAATAAGATAGCATTACTTATATTAGTTAACATTAAATAATCCTAACTAAAAAAGTAGAAAATACAAAGATAGATAAACGAAGAGAGATAATGGCTAGGATTAGTTTGATGAAGATGATGATGAAGACAAGCCAAGTTTCCTGCCTATCTTCCCAAAGAACTTGTCGATCTTGGTGGAGATTTTATCCATTTTCTTGCTAATAGATCTCTTAAGAACCTTTTGGTTTTGAGCAAGTATCTTTTGGTTCTTGAGTATAGTTTTGTTGGATGGATTGGCGGGTGTATGTGGATACTCTATACTTTCCAAAGATGTATCTTCATCTTCCTCTTCTTCTTCAATTTCCATTCCTTCCCCTTCTTCTTCCTCTTCTTCTTCCTCTTCTTCCATCTTTTCATGAGCAAGTCTCTCTTCCTTTTCGACAAGTGTTTCATATGGTTGAAACATAAGTGGGATTTTCATAAGAGAAATGTTCCCATGATTGAACACTTTCCTACTTACAAACTCTTCCTTTTTAACATCCACACCAAAATAATTGAAAATCCGAGTAAGGTAAATTCCATGATAAAGAGTGTTTTCTCCCATATTAAATTTTTTGGGTCTTTACTCATCCAAAATAGTTTGTGCCCAATTAATATCATATTTTCCAAATATAGCAAAAAGAGCTTTACACACTTTTGAGGTGGGATTATTATAGTTTCCCGACCTAGGAATAATTGTGTGTTGAATAAGAAGGTTGACAATTCTTGCTTTTGGGCGGAAAAAGCGATTCCTAAGATCCATGTGGTCATCGCTTTCAAAAATGTGATGAAAAGTCTCTCGATCGGTTTCATTGATTTGAAATTCCGAGAGATTCATACCGGTAGATTTGCAACCCAAAATAGTACCCAAAATATCGGATTCCAAAACAATAAGTGTTCCTTTAACACTACTCCAAATTTGATCTTCATTTCCATTATAAAATCCACGATTTAGGTTTGCATAAAACATTTTGACAAGGTTTGGATAACAAACGAAATCATTTTGCTTGTTATCAATCAAGCTAAGAATGGAGTTTTCTTCAAAAAGTTGATCGATTTCATAAGAAGAAAAATCATCAAAAATGGCAAATTTTCCCGTATTGACTTTTCCATAGTTTACATAGCTTATGTAAGCTTTGATAGCCTCCGGGTCATTGAAAAGATCATTTTTGATGGATTTGGACAGCCTCATAGTTGATGGGTTACTTGAGGAAGCCATTGATGAGTGTTTGAGAGGAGTAGAAGATAATGAAGAAAGTTTGAATTATGAGAATAAAGTGAAAAGAGATGACAAGAGAAGTATATTAAATAGATTTTCTAAAGTCATGTTCTCTGGTCAAGAGGTATCTTTTCAGAATTTTGAACTAAGTGAAAAGGTGGAGGGAAATTCAAAAGTTTGAAATCAAATTTTGAAATCAAATTTCTGAGAGGTATGTCGACATGGGGTATCATGGCATGTCGACATGTGCCTGTTGAATTTGAAAGGAGGTGTCTATTTCTAATATCTAATAAATTACTAAAATCCTAAGAAAACTAATCTATATCTATATCTATATTTAATTCCAGTAATGATATTAAGTATAATAATATTAAAATATTTTAATATTTAAAATATTATTAAAATAATATTATCTTGAATTTAAAAATTCAAATTTCAAAGGGTGATTTTGAATTTAAAAATTCAAGAAATTGCAAACAAAATCAAAACAAACAAGCATCCAATAAAATTAAAATAAATGCGTACCTATTTTTAGATCCAAACTCCGATCGTCTTGTGATTCGAGAATAGCCGTGAAGCACAGATTTGAATTATCAGTTTTCTTCTCGTCATCACTGGATGAATCTAAATCGTCAAGAGTTTCTGCATATGCATTCTTTCTTTTCTTTGGTTGCTCGTTGTTTGGTTGAAATGTCTGTTTGTCTGGATATGGACAATCCATCTTGTAGTGCCCTGTTTTGTTGCAGTTATAGCATCTATCACCATTATTGTTGTTGTTGTAGTAGTAGTAGTTGTTGTTGTTGTCTGAAGTATTTCTGGAATTTCTTTGATCATTTCTTTTAAAGTTATTCATCTTTCTATACTTCAGAAATTTCCTGAAATTTCTGGTCATGAAAGCAATTTCTTCACCACTCTCTTGTTCTGAATCTCCAGTTGTTGCTTTGAATGCGATCGATTTCTTTTCCGTTGCCTTAGATTCTTTTCTCCCTTGTAGTTGAACTTCATAAGACATTAGATTATCGATTAACTCTTCGATCTTCATTTGACTAACATCATTTGCCTCTTCAATAGTAAGTGTCTTTTGATCCCATTCTGGAGTGAGTGAATTGAGTATTTTTCTGACTTGATCTTCTTGTAAGAAACCCTTTCCTAAAGCAATCAATGAGTGTACAATGTCTTGAAATCGACAATACATGTTGGAAATGGACTCATTTTCATGCATTTTAAACAATTGAAACTGGTTAGTTAATATGGAAATTTTAGTCTGTTTAACTTTGCGTGTTCCTTCATGAGTTACTTGCAAAGTTTTCCAGATTTCAAATGCAGACTTACAAACAGAGACTCTATTAAACTCATTCCTATCTAGTGAACAAAATAGTATATTCATAGCCTTAGAATTGTTTTGTGCAACTGTCTTTTGCTCAGTAGTCCACTGGGCAAAATTTGTAGTTGGTTCAACATATTCAATTTGTGTCATATTCCAAGTATCTAAACTTATGGATTGTAAATTAATTTTCATCTTACATGCCCAATATGCATAATTACTGCCATCAAAAAGTGGTGGTCCGACCTTCTACAAATGAACTAGTGTTATTACTTGTGTTGACAGACGTAGTAGTGACAGGAGTGACATTACTAGTGTGTTGTGCCATTAAAACTTTTCAAAATTTCAGATTATGAAAACAATGAAAATCAATGCTCTGATACCAATTGTTGGGGATGCGGACTAAGGATTTTAAGGCAGAAATAACACTAGAGGGGGGGGGGTGAATAGTGTCTTAAAGAATATATAAACTATATGACTAAATTAAAACTTTCAACACAAATCTAAACATAATTCTAACACAGAATGATCACAGAACATATAACAAATGCAAATAGTAAAATAAAGCAAGTAAATGGAAAGAACACACCGGATTTTATACTGGTTCGGAATCCTCCTACATCCAGTCCTGCACCAAGGCAATATCCTTGTACAGATTTTTATAAGCCAATATCCAAATTACAACCCTCAATTTCTAAGGCCTTGAGGAACCCTCCTATCTCCGAGTCTGGGGTAAACTCTCTTGATTTACGGGACACAAGATCACCCTAATACTTCTTAATAACAATCCTTTTGAATGGATAGACTCTATGGACTTTTTGAATACAAATTAATCATATAACTCTGAATAGCACTTTGATCTTTAGTTGAATGATGGAGAATCAAATAGAGAGAGTATCTAAATGATTTCCTATTGAGAATTTGGCAGAATGATAGCACGATCTTTAAAATATGAAGTTTTATGGATATGGAATGGTGGAGAAAAAAGAGTGAAGAAAATAAGAAAGTAGTTATTAAAAAAATTCGTTTTGGAAGCCTTTATATAGATGCACAACAGTCATAACCATTGGCGAAAGGTTTTTCGAATGAATGGACACTTCTTTTGAAATTTGAATTTTGAATCCAACTGTCACCATGTCGACATGGGGTATCCCCTTATGTCGACATCCCTCAGTTCAAAATTGTAGAGATGTTGTTTTGTAAAAGCATTTGAATTTAAAACAAGTTGAAACTTCTCTGAAGCAAAATAAAGTTTGTAAACAATATTTTGAGATAGAGAATGAATATAAAACATTATTTTAAATATATATATATATATAATTGATATAGACCGTCAATTATATAAGTAATATTTAAAATCAGAATGAGTTTTTATGTTTTAAAAATAGAAGTTTTTAAAATCAGAATGGAGGAATATTTCAAGGCTAAAAAAAAGTTTGAAAACATTTTTGAAAACATGATTTTGAAAGCTAAAACATTTTGAAAACAGATTTAAAAACATTTTGAAAAATCTATTCAAATAGAAATTGCAAGCACCTTCCTACAGAGCTCCTCCATAGGACTCGAGAACTTGTACAAAGTAGTTTAAATGATTTTGATTTTCGTGCGTTTGTAAGCCACTTGTCATAGGTTTGTAAGCTACTTGTCGTGGGTTTGTAATCCACTGGTTTCGATAGAAATTGGGTTCCATCCCAAAAGAAAATTGGAAGAAAGATGAGAGTGCTATTATGAAGTTTTAACAAAATACTAGACACTTATCTTGAGATCTTGAAATCTTGATTCTCTAGAGTCTTGAATCTTGAATCTCTAATCTTCATCTAGATTCTTGAGTCTTTATACTGATCAGTCTTCGATAATACCTGCATATACTTCCTATATACATATACATACATACATATATATATATATATGGAAATGTTAGTATATATTTTATAAAGTAAAGTATAATAACTATATAAGGTTGTTATCTTCAAAACATCATCAACTCAGTTCCTAACAGTTTCGACCTTGTCGAAGCTCTACTACCGTTCTTAGCCTTTGGAGTGTATTGAAGTCATAAATGCTTTCGAATGGTATTACTTGATTTTATGAGAAATTCAAAATACGGATTTTAAGGCTAGGATTAACACTAGAGGGGTGAATAGTGTTTAAAGAAATTACTAAATCTTTTTGAGTTTTTGTTAATTTGAACACAAATATATGCAATATTCAGACACAGATATGATCACAGAATCAAATACAGATGCAGAAATAAAGTAAAAGCCATAAAGGAAAGAACGCATTGGATTTTATACTGGCTCAGAGTTACCATATATCCAGTCCCACACACAAGTACGGATATGCTTTCAAAAACAATTGTACAATTACACCCTCGATTTCAAGGCCACTAGGTACACCACTCCAGATTTACAATCCTTTTGGTAGAGATACTTGATTTAAGGGGCAACAAGTTCACCCAATTGATTTCCTAGGCTACAATCACACCTTTTTTAACTTGATTGATTTCCAAGGCCATAATTACACCTTTTCTCGCTTGATTGATTTCCAAGGCCATAATCACAACTTTTCTCGCTAAATTGATTACAAAGAAATCTATAACTCTGAATAGCACTGAGATCTTGTTGAGATAGTGATAAAGAATCAAACCAGAAATGATCTAGTTAGACTCAATGTTGATTTCGGCAGAGTAATGGTAATAATATGTATAAAGAAATATGGAAGAAGAAGAGGAGTGAAAACCAGAAAAATATGAATACAAATTCGTTCAAAATCACAACTATTTATAGTAGAACAACAGCCATGTCCATTCGTGAAGGGATATGACGAATAGACACTTCTTTTGAAATTCAAATTTTGAAATAAACTGCTACCATGTCGACATAGGAGACTTGATTATGTCGACATGCCAAAGGAAATTTTGGTGATTTGTTTTTCTTTGAAAATAACTTCTACCTTATATTAAAACCATTTTAAACTTTATAAATATACATAACTATAGTTAAAATACATAAGCAAATATAGAGAATAATATTTTGGTATATATAAAATTTTACGATAATTTTATATTTAAATCTAAGTATAAATATTAAAAATTAAATACATTATTATTAAAAAATAGTTTAAAACCAAGGATAAATTTATTTTGAAAATAAAGATTATTTTGATGCTAAAAGTATTAAAACTAGGATAGATGCTTTTGATTCTTTTAAAAGGAAGATTTTGAAAACATTTTGAAAACAAGATATAATTTTGTAAAACATTTTGAACAAAAGTTAGCGGATACAAAACAATGTTCCACTAGATTTTTCGTAGGTTCCATCCTACTTAGGGTTCCATCCCTTTAATGGGCTCGAAGTGGATTCCATTCCATGAATAAATTGGATTTTAAGATGCCAGTGCTTTTTTTAACAAAATTCCTAATTGAATTACTTATTTTGAAATCTTGAACTCTTGATAATCTTGATACTCATGAGTCTTCAATCTTGATATCTTGAATCTCTATACTGTACAGTCTTCATTCTTGGTACCTGCATGGTTAAATCCTACATATACATATATATCTAAACTATAATGTTACTATTTATATTTTATAATCTTATTCTAAGGTTGTTGTCATCAAAACCATCATCTCAAGGACTAACAGTTTTAAAGATGTTTTGAGCTGCTTCCTAGATGCTTTTGAAAGGGTCCAGGGTTTCGAAGGCAATGGCTATGAAAGGGGGTTTCGATGTTATCCTTCAGTTTTTGTTTAAATGGTTTGAAGCTTTCGAAAGGGATGGTGCCGACGCCATCAAGTTTTCTCCAATACTTTTATATGATAAAGAATGGTTTCGAAAGAGATACTTTCATTTAGATTCAATTTGACCCAAATGATATTCTTTTATAAATCCTATTGTTTCGAAAGGGGGACTTTCTATGGTTTCGAAAGGGGGACTTTCAATGGTTTGGAAGGGATACCTCCAAGGTTTCGAAAGGGGGACTTCCAATGGTTTCGAAAGGGGGACTTCCAATCGTTTTGAAAAGGGTACTTCCAATGGTTTCGAAGCTATGCTTCTAAATGTTATTAAGTAATACTTTATTACATTCGAAAGGTTTTGAAAGAGAAGTTTCTAAGTTTTTCGAAAGACAGGGACCTAATGTTTTGAAAAGATATTGATATGATTTCGGAGAAGGTTATCCAGTGAAGTCGAAAGCAAGGTTTTGAAGGTTTCGACAGCCTTAGTTTTCATAGCAAATAAGCTAATTTCATTTTTGAAAGAAAATCATGGCATGAAAATATAAAGTGTTTTGAAAAGGATTTTTTGAAGAAGTTTTCCTTAATTAAAAGGTTAAAGGGATTAACTAAGTTATCATGTATGCTTCTTCATATATGTATATTCACATTGTAATGGACCCATAGCTGTATTTTAGGGAAGGGCGGAATAATCAGTTAGGTTGGCCTAGTAGTGAATATAAATTATGTTAACTCCTGAATGAGTAGAATTGCATCCAGGAGGTCAGGTAGGCTAGAATATAGGATGCTAAAATATGGCAGGGGCCAATAAGTTCTCAGTAAGCCCATGAAAAATGTGTATAGGTAGTGATATTGGCAGGGACAAATAAGTTCATAATTAGCCCATGAAAAATATGTATAAAGGAAGATATCAAAAAGATAGGTTTATAGCTAGCCCATGAAAACTATAATTTGATACTGGCAAGGGACAGTAGGTTTGTAGTTAGCCGATAAAAACAATATATATTGACAGATGTCAATAGGTTTCTAGTCAACCCATGAAAACTAGGATAAAAATAAAGATATTGGAGTCACCAATAGGTTCCTAGTTATTAGCACCAAAATTGGTCACCAACACCCTTAAGTAGAGTTATGTAGAGAGATTAATGAAGAGAGTAAACTAGAACAGAAGAATAGTGTAATTCAATGCAAAAAGAACAACAAAAACGAGAACACCAGATTTATAGTGGTTCGACGTAATTGCCTACATCCACTTCGAGTTTGATCTTTATCGCTTTCTCAATTACTTGAATACAGATGCAATCCGTAAATCAATCACTTGAATAAAAGTTTGAATTAAAAAGAGAAGAGTATAAAAAATGGCAGAGTCTCCCCAGTGTCCCCGGGAAAGCCCCTTTTGCTACGCCCCTGCCTCTTTATTTATAGACGAAGATGGGTTGGACTTCCCTAATGGGCCTAGGAACAGTGTACTTCGGCCCTTGGTAAGTAACATCTACGCACCAAGCCATAGATGCCGAACGGCAATTGCCGAACGAGGCTTGCCGAATGAGGCTTTTCGAACGAGGCTTGTGCCGAATGAGGCTTGCCGAACGAAGCTTGCCGAACGAAGCTTGTGCCAAACGAGGCTTTCCGAGCCATCTGGACCGAGCGACGTGTGCCGAACCATTCTTGCTGAAGCATGCCTAAATGCCAAACATGTTGACCGCATCAAACCCGTATGCTGCCAGGCTCCTTTTGGTCAGAACCTTGTCTAGTGTGAATAATAATATCTTCAACTGTCGTTTTGTAGCCGGGCCAAGGTGTCGGTTAACACTTGCCCCGCAAAGTATGTCTTGTGAAGAACATGACACGCTTTGAATCAGCGAGCATTTCATGTCTCCAGAAAGAAATCCATCATGTTTCTTGAATAGTCATTATCCTTCAATTTTATCCTCCCAAGGTGTTGTATCTTTCTTTGGTCGTCATGATGCTTGGTCGATTCCTAATATTATAAATCTAGGGTTGTAGTTCATCAGTGGTCATCTGTGTCTGGTTCTACAGGGCCAGTAAGCTTCGGCAATTTGATCTAGTCTTTTCTTAATAACCTTAAGTGAGAATTCAATTGCCTATTGATTTCAAGAAGTTAAACTTTTTTCGGTTGTACACATGTATGTTCGGGTACATGTTCTTGCCATTTGCTGTCGGATGCGTTTTATATGCTCATAATTCATTGCCAATTCCATTTAGTTTAATTGCAATTCAATTGTTATTCCTTTTTTGTATTTTCTCAAAGCAGTAAGCAAGGGTGAATGGAGTACGACTAGTTACGGACCCATGGGTAGTTCTATAAGCCCATAGTGTTGTTGGGAGTTCATCCACCCACTTGCCTCTAGCCTTTTCCAAACTCCTCTTCAGAACAGGCTTTATGATTTTGTTCACATCTTCAACCTGTCCATTTGTAATAATAATAGATCATAGAAGGTCATAGATGACGTTACAGACAGTGAGGTTGATTTTTTTTGGTTGTGGCTAAAAGTTATTTGTCTGCCTATTTGGTGAAGTAAACAACTACCATGATGGTGTATTTCGCATCAAGAAGATGTTTCAATGCCCCAAAGTGGCAAACGGCTATAGACTAGCCATTGAGTAATTTCCATCGGCGGGGTTCTTGGATTTCTTGCAAACATCTTGCACTCGTCGCATTGTCTAGCATGATCAACCGCATCTGGATTGATAGTTGGCCAGTAATACTTGTAGCAAAGTATTTTCTTTATCATGGTTTTCCCCTTGATGCTATCGCCACATTCTTTTTCATAGACTTCTTTCAGGACTCGTTTTATCTCATTATGGGCTATGCATCAGAGTAAGGGGGTCGAGAATCCCCTTCGATACGTTATTCCACTCTCCATTACGTATCGCGAAGCCTTACGAATGACTTGTCGTCTTTTGCTCCTTCTTCCGGGTAAGACCCCATGTAGTAAATATTTCTTAATTGGGGTCATCCATGATTCATTATCGATTTCGGTTTCTAATACGAAATCTACCTCCATCATATTTATACTTGGAGCATGTAAGGTTTCAACGGGAAACAATCTCATCTGCTACGCATCGCCATTGCTTGCAAATTTTGCCAATGAATCGGCTGCTCTGTTTTGCTCACGCGGGACATGTGAAATATCATAATACTCGAGATTCGCTAGCAGCTCCTGAACTTGGACCAAATACAGGGCAAGTCTCTACCCCCTTGCTTGGTAGTCTCCCCGCACTTGGTACACCACCCGTTGCGAGTCGCAAAAGATTCCAACTGATCTTACTCCCAGTTCTTTGATGAGTCTTAAGTCGGCAATCAATGTTTCATACTTGTCTTTGTTATTTGCTGCTGGGAATTCAAGCTTCAAAGCATAACAAACTGAATGGTTCTCAGGAGTCACAAGAACTATGCCAACCACTAAACAATGGTCGTTGGTGCCCCATCGGTATTCATCTTCCATCGAACAGGGGGTATGACATTGTGGTCGTTTGCGTCGTCCGACACAGTGAATTCAGCAATGAAGTCTGCTAGTTTTTGCTTCTGTATGGTCCTTCGTGGCAGGTAGGTAATATCGGACTGACTCAAGTCGATATTTCATTTTAACATCCTTACAGAAGTTTTCGGTCGTTGGAGTACCTATCGCAAGGGTCTATCAGTGTAAACACTGATTGAATGTGTCTAAAAATATGGGCGAATCTTGCGTGATGCAATCACCAAACAATAGGCTAATTTCTCGATCTTGGGCTAATTTTTTTCTGCCCCCGTCAGACGTTTACTAACATAGTAAACTGGATTTTGAATTCGGTCCTCTTCGCGGACCAAAGTCGTACTGATAGCATGCTGGGATACTGCCAAGTACACATACAACATTTCGTGGTCTATTGGTTTCAATAGCAACGGGGGACTTTCCAAATGCCTTACCAGAGGTCAGAATTGTAGGATCTAGATTAACCCTAGAGGGGGGTTAATAGGGTTATAGCAAATTTTCTCGAATTAAACACAGAAACAAACTACAGAAATAAATATGCTGAAAAGTAAATCACATACAAAATTTACCCAGCTTCGGCAACCCCTGCCTACTGCTGCATTCCCAGATTTCTATTAGAATTAAACAGTATCCCGCTTATAAAGACTCTACTAGACTCGCAAACCTTTGCTCCCGCTCACAAACACTCTACTAGACTCGCACACCCTGCTCCACCTATAGAGTTTCGCTTACTCGCAAACTCTGCTCCCGCCTATAGAGTTTTGCAAACTCGCACACCCTGCTCACTGAACTAATTCTAACTAGACAATCTAACACTACCTACAACCTAGGTGGTGATTTACAAATTCTTTGACTCGAAAAGAAAAAAAAACTTCAAAAATAAAAACAGGAGCAAAAATTAAAATACAAACTTGAATCCGTAATTTTTGCTCAAATAAAAAATTAAACCCTATTAAAATTAGACTAAAACGCTTTAAAAATAAAACCCCCTTTTTTTTAAATCACGGCCGGCCCTTTTATTCTTTAACCCGTTCTTTTCTTTTGCTATGTGAAGAAAGTGACGGCTGTTCCTTTTTGTCGAATTAGGGCTTCCGTCCTTCTGTGAAATTTGGGGCTTTGTTCCTTTGCAAAATTAGGGCTTGTCAAACTGAAGCGCCGCTCGATACCGTTCAATAGTAGGCTTCGATGCTCCTTGATTTGCTCACGGCTCTTCAATTTGGATCGAGTTCGTCTGCGATTTCGGTATGTACTTTACTCCTTTTGCTTTGCTGGTTTTGGCTTTCTTGAACTCGATGCCTTTAGCCGATGATGATTGTGGGTTTATATATGCGTTCGATTTCCTTGAATTGCGTTTGTATAAATTTGTTTGAATTTGTCAATACTGTGCTTTGGCCTCTTGATTATGTTTTGATGCTTGGGATTGATTTGTGACTTGTTCAAATTGCTTGAATAACACGGTTTTGAACTGTGACTTGTTCAATTTTCTTGGCCACCACGGTTTCGAATCCATTTGACTTCGGTTTTGATTGAATTTATGATGTAGCATAATTGACCTGTTTTGTTCTTTGTGCTTCGACTCTGCCATTTTTTTTTGTTTACTGGCATGTACATTTGAGTCTTTACTATCTGTACTCGATTTCGCTGCATGTATATATCGTGTCTTCAACACTGATTCATCATGTTGCATACACTCCATTTTGCATACTGCTACTTGTCTCTGACTTCGGCATATACTCACTGAGTTGCTCTGGACCACATGCTGCTTGCTTTAGTCTCGGCCTGAACCTTTGCATTTTATACATACGTATATGCTCACTGTCTTTGTACCTGTGCATATATGTTTACTGTTCGAGTTCAATGTTCAGTTGATTCATTGATGCATTGCCTTTGTGGTCTCCACTTTTGTATAGTCTGCACATGTTACTTGTATCACTTGATGTCTTGAGCTTCTTACCTGTTGACTGTTGCTTGATTTTCCTGTTGAGACCTCTGCACTGTGCCTTGTACTTGATTCACCTGATTACTGCTGTGTCTTGTTCATCTGGTTTTGTTTGCATTGTTGGTTCATCACTTCTTTCCAGTTTGATACTGTGTTGCACATCACCTGTTATGTCTGCTTTCCTTTGAGTTATTTCTTGCATCATAGTTTGGTTGGTGAGTTGCATTTGTGAACATTAACTTGGTGCAGATGCTATGTCTTTGTGCATTTCACTGTGTTCATTTGCTTCATGGTCAGTGGTGTCACTTGTGCATTATTGTACTTGTGCACGAACTTGCATGCTTCATGTTGCCTTGATTCGATGTCAGATGCCTCTGTGTTTGTTGTATATTTAAGCTTTGTGTTGAGCCCAGTTTTAAAAACTCGGGTTTGACCTTATGCTGAAGTCGAGATTTTATTTATGTTGCACCTGAGTTGAATCCTATATTTGGGTTTGACCTGTGCTCACCTGTCCCTGTAATTTTATCAAGTGTATATATCGGTGTGCACGGCCTTGTGGCATATACAGTGATACACTGTGTATGTCACAAGTTATTCGTGTATGATGAATTCAAATTTAAATGATGACGAACAACCCATATAACTGAGGCAAACAATATTTTCGAAGATCATATTTTATTTTATATTGCAAAAATATTTCATTTTCAATTTTACTGCGTTAGTGTATATTTTTGCAAATTGCTCAGATGCTGGATTCTAACTGGAATGAAGTTGAAGATAAATACGAGTGTAAGTGATATGTAGTGAGGTCAACTGTAAATGTAAAATTGAATTTGTATCAAAGTTGTATAGTGAATAGTGAGAGCTTGAATTTGTACTATTCAAAATTGTAATAAATATTTGTTTGAATAAAATTTCTGTTTAAATTCAAATTCTGTGTTATTTAATTTATTCAACAAATATTTATTTAATCTGTGAAAATAAAATAGTATATTAACAAATACATTTAAACGAATGTATATATGTTTATTATCATCAAACAAAAATCATATAATCGCATATTCAACAGGAATGCTTCCTCACAATCGGATGTCCACTCGAAATTCCTCTTTCCTTTCTTTATCATATCGAAGAAAGGAATACACTTGTCTATAGTTCTAGATATGAATCGACTCAACGCAGCCACCTTTCCATTCAAGCTTTGTACTAGCTTCATAGTTCTGGGCACTTGTATGTCTCGGATAGCCTGAATCTTCTCCGGGTTAGCTTCGATTCCCCGTGCATTCACAATGAAACCCAAAAACTTTCCCAGTGCTATGCCAAATGAATACTTCAAAGGATTGATTTTCATTTCATAATGCCTGAGTATATCAAACATCTCCGCTAGGTCTCGGATGTGGTCGTTTGACTACCATGTCTTCACAAGCATATCATCCACATAGACTTCCATCGTTCTACCAATCCGGTCTTTAAACATTCGATTCACCAGACGTAGATAAGCTGCTCCCGCGTTTTTCAATCCAATGGGCATTACTTTATAGTAATATAGCCTCACATCTCTGACAAAACTGGTGTGTTCTTGGTCTGGAATGTGCATCGGGATCTGAGTGTATCCCGAATACGCATCCATAAAAGACAATAATTCGGGTCCGGCCGTAGAGTCAACAAGCTAGTTGATTCTAGTTAAAGGGAAACCATCCTTCGGGCATGCTTGATTCAGATCAGAGTAATCAACACAAGTTCCCTACTTTTTGTTTTCTTTCCTTGCAAGCACAGGGTTAGAAACCCATTCAGGGTAGACGGCGTCGTGGACGAACCCATTGGCTTTGAGTTTGTCCACTCCTCTCTAAGAGCAGCGGACCTCTTCGGGTCCATGCCTCTCCTTTTTTGTTTTACGGGGACATATTTCGGGTCTATGTTCAACATATGACTCGCAATAGCGGGAGAAATCCAGCACATATCAAAATGTGTCCAAGCGAAAACGTCTAGGCTCGCTTAGAGGAAATCAGTAAGATCCTCGGCCAATGATGGGTCATCCTGACTGACTGGTATGTCAATCATCAGATCAACTGGTGCTGTATTCGTTTTCCTAGGTCCCCCATCATCAATTCTCGGATGTATGTCTCTATAGATCCGAGAATGATGCCCGAGCCAGCGCTCTGGCACTACTTGTCAATTATCAGTGTTTGGATGTGGATGGAGATGTCCACCTTGTCTGCATCTCGACTCCTAAACACTATATCGTCTGTCATCATGCGTTGTTGTATTACAGGGGTTCCATCTTCCATATTCGAGCAACATTCATGATCTGCATGCCTCGGGTTGATAAATGTGTTGCATGGATGGTTGAGTCTCGTCCTAGCTATGTTTATGTTCCCACCTAAACTTCAAAAACATAGAGTTGATCGATGAATAGTCGGTTCACATTCATGTTGCTTCTAGCTCATGCCCCTTGGTCTGGGGCATATATACGAATAAGTAGGAAGGTCAGCTATGCCCACTTTAACATTACTCTCTTTCCCGTTGGATCGGGGATCAGGTCGGTCGATGGGAGATGGGGTCTCGCCTATCTTGGATTTTATCGTGGTTTTTCATTCCAAGAGGAATACTTCGATGCCTCATCAGTTTTAGGGCGCAATTCGAACACCGGACGGTCATCCACGTCCACTTTGGTTCATGTTCTGTAATCAGATCTCGAGGTAAAATTGGTTACAAATGCAGTCGGGTCCTACCCATCCAGTTTCATACTCCTCCTAATCGATCAAAGGAGGGTGCTGGATAATTTTTGACAAAATCTTCATGGTTTACTCTCCTTTCCACACTCTGGAGGTTATAGTTTCAAGGAACATCCCAGTCACATTCGTATGTGCTTAGTGCGGATCGGTATTGACTCTCGATATGAGGTATGATATAGTCGGTTGCTCATAGGTTTGGATGCTGTTTCGATTAGTTTTGTATTGAAGCCTCCATGTAGTCGTTGCCTTAAGTTATAAGAAACGCCTAGCTAAAGCTATAGTAAGCTGTCGTATTCAGCTTTTAGTGATTGGTACCCCTGCTCCCAGCATTGATTTAGCAAGGCCACTAGTTGGATTGTCGAGCACCATCCTTAGCGAGTTAATAATCCTCCTGTCGATTTTCGGCCGAAGTTTGTGGAATAGAGAATGGTCGGAATCCACTCATCTATTTGTCGATGTTTATACACCACTATGCATTCTGGTGACGTAGTGTTATTCTCCCCTCGTTCGACTCACGTCTAATTTGTGTTCATCGTTCGGTCCATGCTCTGAGGACTTAGAGATTTGTCGAATGGTTTATACTTTAGTCCGCAGTTCGGGATGCAGAGATTTTCGTCAATTCGTTTATGCTTTGGTCCGGACTTCAGGGACTGAGAGTATTTAGTCCTCACTCAGGGAACGTAGAAGTTTTTAAGTCGTTTATACTCTAGTCCATGCTCAGGGAACTTGGAGATTTAAGTCGCTTATACTCCAGTCCGCACTCTGGGGACTGAGAGTACTCCAGTCCGCACTCAGGGGACTTGTAGATTTAAGTCGTTTATACTCTGGTCCGCACTCTGGGGACTCAGAGTACTCCAGTCCGCACTCCGAGGACTTGTAGATTTTGAGTTGTTTATACTCTGGTCCGCACTCTGGGAACTGAGAGTACTCCAGTCCGCACTCCGGGGACTTGGAGATTTTGATTTGTTTATACTCTGGTCCGCACTCTGGGGATGAGAGTACTCCAGTCCGCACTCCGAGGACTTGGAGATTTTGAGTTGTTTATACTCTGGTCCGCACTTTGGGAACTGAGAGTACTCCAGTCCGCACTCCGAGGACTTGGAGATTTTGAGTTGTTTATACTCTGGTCCGTACTCTGGGGACTCAGAGTATTCCAGTCCGCACTCCGGGGACTTGGAGATTTTGGGTCGTTTATACTCTAAATCCCCAAGATAGCGTCCATGGACATCGACTCCCATCTTGAGGCGGCTAGAGAAGAAGGTAGGGAGGAGGTCAAAAGCATGTTTGACCCGCAAATCACTGAATTCAATGCCCGCGTCCTCATGCATCGAGACTTGACTTTTTTAGGCGAGGGCTATCTTGAATCTTTAGCCGAGGCGTGGGAGGCCTTGATAGAAATCAGGAATGCCGAGCATGGTTCCGAGGAGGTTAATGAAGAGGTTTTGATAAAAGAATTTCTTAAAGGAAACGAGTGAGGCCCCTCATGCAGGAGAGGCTCCCGGTCCAGATGCCCAAGTGATCGGAGTGCTTGATTAAGATAAATATGAGGTTTCCTCTCCCGTTGATGGGAGTTATGAAGTTGAAATTACAGGCGTCTTCGAGCACACATCCGAGCTGAGCATGAAGGAGTGGCTTGAGAAAGAGAAGGAAGAAACGACCAAGACCGAGGTTGAACCTCAAGCCGTGGACCCCGACGATCCTTTGAACAAGCCGCTGAAGATCATTCTCCCTGGTAGGTCCAAACCCATGGATGTTCCTCATACTTCTTCGGCAACCACTCCTCCATCAAAGAAGGGTATCAAGGGTAAACGCAGAGGAGAGGAGTCGTCTGAGAAGACAACAGAGGTGAAGAAGTTGAAGAAGCACAAGAAGTAATCATTACTCTCGTTCAACGAGAGTCACTTTAAGTTATGTAATTATTCTCATCTACTTCCGTAGTTCTTGTAAATAGATTGTCGACTCCGAACTTTGAAGGGGTTGTAGTAGAAACTTATTTCTGAATAAAGTTTAGTTCCTTTTTCCGTCTTACAAAAAACTTTTATAGTTCAATTTTCTTTGTGATTGTGATTTAAATCCAAGCTGTTGTGAATAACATAGACCTCTCGGTTCATCTTCATGTAACTCGGAAATTCTTTGGGAGTTGTTCATTTTTTCACTCCAGGCTTCAAGCACTTAGAATATCTTGTAGTCTATATATCAGGGATTTGGTGAGTACAAGTCATTAGTGTCCTAGCTCATCCTTATAGAACTTAGGGATTTGAACCACTTATACTCGAATCCGCACTTTGGGACTTAGAGTATTCCAGTCCGCACTCAGGGGACTTGGAGATTTGAATCGTTTGTACTCAAGTCCGCACTCTAGGGGCATAAAGTACTCCAGTCCGCACTTTGGGGAGTTGGAGGTTTGAATCGTTTATACTCGAGTCCGCACTCTGGGGACATAGAGTACTCCAGTCCGCACTCTGGGGACTTGGAGGTTTGAGTCGTTTATACTCGAGTTCGTGCTCTGGGGACTTAGAGTACTCAAGTCCGCGCTCCGGGGACTTGGAGATTTTGAGTTGTTTATACTCTGGTCCGCACTCTGGGGACTCAGAGTACTCCAGTCCGCACTCCGGGGACTTGGAGATTTTGGGTCGTTTATACTCTGGTCCGCACTCTGGGGACTCAGAGTACTCCAGTCCGCACTCCGGGGACTCGGAGATTTTGAGTCGTTCATACTCTAGTCCGCACTCTGGGGACTAAGAGTACTCTAGTCCGCACTCCGGGGACTTGGAAATTTTGAGTCGTTTATACTCTGGTCCGCACTCTGGGGACTCATAGTACTCCAGTCCGCACTCCGGGGACTCGGAGATTTTGAGTCGTTTATACTCCAGTCCGCAATCTGGGGACTGAGAATACTCCAGTCCGCACTACGGGGACTTGGATATTTTGAGTCGTTTATACTCTAGTCTGCACTCTGGGGACTTAGAGTACTCCAGTCCGCACTCCGGGGACTTGGAGGTTTAAGTTGAGAGCGGTCGTATTTCCACTCCTTAATTTGTATTCATCTACCGTAACGAGGCTAATGTTGTCGAATAAACAATCGAACCACGTCTGTTCATCGAATGGGATTCTGCCCCCAGCATGAGGGATGAAATTTGAAAAATGGATGATTGATTCTCGTTTGGTTGGTGATTATGGCTCTTCCAATCAAGTCAAGGAAGGAGGTATATGACAGATGGTTGGATCGCATCCATGTTGGGTTAGATAGCAAAATCTCTTACAATTTGCTCCGTATCTCCTTCTAGAAAATAAGGATAATAGATTGTTGAGTAGACAAAGTCAGTTGCATATGTTCCAAGGTGCAGTCGTGCCTATGCATTAATAGCGATGGTTAATGAGTAGGCAGTCCACCACAACTACTTCGAGTCGGGCTTTCGAATAACCTTTTGTGTTGAAGGTAGGATTTGATGTCTAGATGATCAAATCACGTCCACTCTAGACAGATCTTGGTGTCACTGAACTTCAGAAGAGGCCTCTGTATTGTGTCGAACTTTGTTCTATGACTTGATTTGAGTGAACGATCGGGCCATACTCATTCCAAGCCTTGTTCAGGTCTCCAAGTCAAACGTGGAGGTCAATGAATGGATGGTCAGTCATGTTGACTTTGTATTTAGGCTCTAATCGTGATGAGCTTTTCAATCTCTAGTTCTTGGCCCTAAATTAAAGGCACATGGTTGATGATGAGCGATTGAATTATGCTCGTCTGGATGTAACTCCACACGTCCGATCATGGTCTGCGTGGATTGGTTGGCGACCAAATCTGAGTACCTGGTCACATTGATAAGTGAAGTAGCATCGTGTGCTCGCTATTCGACTTTGCCCCTGGCTCCTTTCAAAGGGATGTCGGCCGTCAGCAGTCCAATTGATGATCATAGCCCTTTATTAATAGGCCTCGGATATTCGCTGCCCGCCATTCTGCAGGATTTGTACATACTATTGAAGCTTTCCTTTCCAGATCAGCTTTTCGATCACACCTTGGAGGTGTTTGTAATCGCCCGTGTTAGGATCAGTGAGCAACTGGGAATATACAACATTCTCCTGATTTTCTTTAGACTTTGGTGTACTCTCTTGAGGTTGGTTTCCAGTACCACTCCGAGTCATGAGTCTTCAAGTAGAGGTTGTCAATTGAATCTTTTAAAGAGCATATGGCCGAATTTTGAGGTCTTGTTTCAGCTATTGGGATCTACATCCTTAGCCAACGGGCCTTTATTGTTATTTTTCTTAGTCTGTTCCACTCCTCCACACTTTGGTTTAGATTCATTTTTGTCTTAGAGACGATCCATGGTCGTAGGAGGCTCTCCAACTAACTGGCTATCCCTTTGAGAGTGTCGCTAGATCCTCTATGCCCTGGTCGATCAGGGGATGTAAAAGAAGAAAAGAAGTGCTCAATTAAAAGCTAGGAATTCAAGCTTAGGGGAAATTAATCTCAATCCAATCTCCTTACCTTAATCAATGTGAATAATAATTCATTCCATCTCTATTTTTTAATCATATTCTTTTGATTTAAGGGTAATTTTTTTATGATGATTGGATGATGATATGCTTGAATTACGATTTGTTTGATTTAAACAAGAATGTTTAAATAATACTTAAGCGATTTTATGACAAAACCGATTTATATTAATGTTTAATTGCCATGGAATAAAAAATTTGTTATGTAAAACGTGATTTTGGAGTTGGGTTTTAATTTTGATAATTGTCCGAGCAATGGAAATATTACTATAAATTTTTAAAGGAAAATATGGTTAATTGGATTTATAAATTTATTTTGAAAAATATATTGAGAATTTGAGTCTAAAAATTTGATATGTTAGATAACATGTTTACAGCAAAATTTTAAAATTTTTAGGGATTTTTCCTATGTGATTTGCTATGCAAATTAAATAATTTTAGAAGGACTTCTTTGCAATATTGGTTTTGCTTAATGGAAGTGCTTATTTGCTAACTTAACCATGGTTTAGATCTGAAATTAGCGGTAGTTATTTTAGTCAAGAATTGGAAAAGTTAAAGCAACCAATTATGTGTTTATACATGGTAGGTTAGTTAGAAAGTGATTGCTTTAATTAGTATTAAATCAGATTTATCCAAAAAAGTTGGTTCCGCCTTGTATAGGAGTACCTTTCGACTCAAAGTTTCCGCCTTCAATCAAGTTGAGGCCCACTAAGCCGAAACTAACACATAAGGGACCACTTAGATGGTACCTAGTGGATTGGAGAAAGGCAAAAGGCTTGATGTCGAAAGCATGGCTTCCGATGGTATCGATACCTTTTTGTTTCTTTAAAAGAGAGAAGCGCCTACCTTTGTTTTAATTAAAGCCTTCAAAAAATTCGAAGCATATTTTTTCGAAAGAGTTTTTTAAAGGCTTTCGAAAGGGTTGCCAACTTATGTTTCAAAGAGTAAGCTTTCGAATAGGTTTCTTTACTTATAAAATAATGCTTTCGAAAGAAGGGGTTTCGACCTTGTCGAAGCTCTACTACCGTTCTTTAACCTTTGGAGTGTATTGAAGTCATAAATGCTTTCGAATGGTATTACTTGTTTTTGTGAGAAATGCAGAATACGGATCTTAAGGCTAGGATTAACACTAAAGGGGTGAATAGTGTTTAAAGAAATTACTAAATCTTTTTGAGTTTTGTTAATTTGAACACAAATGTATGCAATATTCTGACACAAATATGATCACAGAATCAAATACAGATGCAGAAATAAAGTAAAAGCCATAAAGGAAAGAACGCATCGGATTTTATACTGGCTCAGAGTTACCCTACATCCAGTCCACACACAAGTACGAATTTGCTTTCAAAAGCAATTGTACAATTACACCCTCGATTTCAAGGCCACTAGGTACACCACTCCAGATTTACAATCCTTTGGGTAGAGATACTTGATTTAAGGGGCAAGAAGTTCACCCAATTGATTTCCTAGGCTACAATCACACCTTTTTTAACTTGATTGATTTCCAAGGCCACAATCACACCTTTTCTCACTTGATTGATTTCCAAGGCCACAATCACACCTTTTCTCTCTAAATTGATTACAAAGAAATCTATAACTCTGAATAGCACTGAGATCTTGTTGAGATAGTGATAACGAATCAAACCAGAAATGATCTAGTTAGATTCAATGTTGATTTCGGCAGAGTAATGGTAAGAATATGTATAAAGAAATGTGGAAGAAGAAGAGGAGTGAAAACCATAAAAATATGAATACAAATTCGTTCAAAATCACAACTATTTATAGTAGAACAACAGCCATGTCCATTCGTGATAGGATATGACGAATAGACACTTCTTTTGAAATTCAAATTTTGAAATAAACTGCTACCATGTCGACATAAGGGACTTGATTATGTCGACATGCCAAAGGAAATTTTGGTGATTTGTTTTTTTTTTTGAAAATAACTTCTATCTTATATTAAAACCGTTTTAAACTTTATAAATATACATAACTATAGTTAAAATACATAAGCAAATATAGAGAATAATATTTTGGTATGTATAAAATTTTACGATAATTTTTAATTTAAATCTAAGTATAAATATTAAAAATTAAATACATTATTATTAAAAAATAGTTTAAAACCAAGGATAATTTGATTTTGAAAATAAAGATTATTTTGATGCTAAAAGTATTAAAACCAGGATAGATGCTTTTGATTCTTTTAAAAGGAAGATTTTGAAAACATTTTGAAAATAATATATAATTTTGTAAAACATTTTGAACAAAAGTTAGCGGATACAAAACAATGTTCCACTAGATTATTCGTAGGTTCCATCTTACTTAGGGTTCCATCCCTTTAACGGGCTCGAAGTGGATTCCATTCCACGAATAAATTGGATTTTAAGATGCCAGTGCTTTTTTTTAACAAAATTCCTAATTGAATTACTTATCTTGAAATCTTGAACTCTTGATAATCTTGATACTCATGAGTCTTCAATCTTGATATCTTGAATCTCTATACTGTACAGTCTTCATTCTTGGTACCTACATGTTTAAATCCTGCATATACATATATATCTAAACTATAATGTTATTTATATTTTATAATCTTATTCTAAAGTTGTTGTCATCAAAACCATCATCTCAAGGACTAACAGTTTTAAAGATGTTTTGAGCTGCTTCCTAAATGCTTTTGAAAGGGTCCAAGGTTTTGAAGGCTATGGCTACGAAATGGGGTTTCGATGCTATCCTTCAGTTTTTTATTTAAATGGTTTAAAGCTTTCGAAAGGGATGGTGCTGACGCCATCAAGTTTTCTCCAATACTTTTATATGATAAAGAATGATTTCGAAAGAGATACTTTCATTTAGATTCAATTTTACCCAAATGATATTTTTTTTATAAATCCTATTGTTTCGAAAGGGGGACTTTCAATGGTTTGGAAGGGATACCTCCAAGGTTTCGAAAGGGGGACTTCCAATGGTTTCGATAGGGGGACTTCCAATCATTTTGAAAAGGGTACTTCCAATAGTTTCGAAGCTATGCTTCTAAATGTTATTCAGTAATACTTTATTACATTTGAAAGGTTTTGAAAGAGAAGTTTCTAAGTTTTTCGAAAGACAGGGGCCTAATGTTTTGTAAAGAGATTTATATGATTTCGGAGAAGGTTATCCAGTGAAGTCGAAAGCAAGGTTTTGAAGGTTTCGACAGCCTTAGTTTTCATAGCAAATAAGCCAATCTCATTTTTGAAAGAAAATCATGGCATGAAAATATAAAGTGTTTTGAAAAGGAGTTTTTGAAGAAGTTTTCCTTAATTAAAAGGTTAAAGGGATTAATTAAGTTATTATGTATGCTTCGTCATATATGTATATATTCACATTGTAATGGACCCATAGTTGTATTTTAGGGAAGGGCGGAATAATCAGTTAGGTTGGCCTAGTAGTGAATATAAATTATGTTAACTCCTGAATGAGTAGAATTGCATCCAAGAGGTCAGGTAGACCAGAATATAGGATGCTAAAATATGGCAGGGGCCAATAAATTCTCAATAAGCCCATGAAAAATGTGTATAGGCAATGATATTGGCAGGGACCAATAAGTTCATAATTAGCCCATGAAAAATATGTATAAAGGAAGATATCAGAAAGACAGGTTTATAGCAAGCCCATGAAAACTATAATTTGATACGGGCAAGGGACAGTAGGTTTGTAGTTAGCCGATAAAAACTATATCCGGATTAAGATATTGACAGATGTCAATAGGTTTCTGGTCAACCCATGAAAACTAGGATAAAAGTAAAGATATTGGAGTCACCAATAGGTTCCTAATTGTTAGCACCAAAATTGGTCACTAACATCCTTGAGTAGAGTTATGCAGAGAGATTAATGAAGATAGTAAATTAGAACAGAAGAATAGTGTAATTCAATGCAAAAAGAACAACAAAAACAAGAACACCAGATTTATAGTGGTTCGGCGTAATTGCCTAATCCACTTCGAGTTTGATCTTTATTGCTTTCTCAATTACTTGAATACAGATGCAATCCGTAAATCAATCACTTGAATAAAAATTTGAATTAAAAAGAGGAGAGTATAAAAAATGGCAGAGTCTCCACAGTGTTCCCGGGAAAAGACCATTTTGCTGTGCCCCTGCCTCTTTATTTATAGATGAAGATGGATTGGACTTCCCTAATGGGCCTACGAACAATGGCCTAGGAACAGTGTACTTCGGCCCTTGGTAAGTAGCTTCTGCGCACCAAGCCATAGATGCCGAACGGCAATTGCCGAACGAGGCTTGTGCCGAACGAGGCTTGCCAAACGAGGCTTGCCGAACGAGGCTTATGTCGAACGAGGCTTGTGCCGAACGAGACTTGCCGAACGAAGCTTGTGCTGAACCAAGCTTGCCGAGCCATCTGGACCGAGCGACGTGTGCAGAACTGTAACGTCTGCGGATTTTCGTTCTTCGAAAATTCAACATCGATACTCACTTTATCGACTGCCGAGAAATCGAAGGCCGAAAAACCGAATAGTTAGGGGTTTTAAAAAGAATTTAAGAAAAGAAAAAGACAGAAGAAGAGATAAGAAAATAGAGAGGAAAGAAGATAGACAATTTTTTTTTTGAAAACAGAGAAACAGAAAATAGAAGATAGAAGAATTTTAAATTTTAAAATAGAACATAGAGAAGAAGGAATAGAACGGACACAACAGAACAACAACAGAATCTCACAATTCGCAGCGGAACAACATATAATAATGAATGAATAATCTTTAAACAAAGAACTATATCAGTTATTACATTACATCACATTTCATTACATCATATCATCAGAGTGTACAACAACATACAACAACAACAGTGCAGCGGAAAAGAAATACTATATAAATAATACGCCATGCCATCCAGCTTGCCTCCAGCAACTCCAGAATATCCAGAATATCCTGATAAACCTAACTCTTAACTGCCCGTGTGGAAATTGGTGGGCACCCAGAGTTTAGGAAGGAAAACAATAAACTCCGAGTCAGTCATGTGACTGGTGTGAGAACTCAAAACAGTTTATTTAACTTTGAAATCAAAATAGAGGAATATTTTTAAATTAATTCGCAATGCTTTTAAAAATGAGACTACCATAAGGCCTCCCGCACACACACACATGCAAACGCAGAATCGGAGGAGATTTCTCCTTATGATAGTCAAAGATGCTTGATACGCATTTAAAATAATATTTGATATTATTACTAGTGTATAGTGTAGAGAAAAATTCATTTCGAAAGTAGAATATAAATCTTAGCCAACATACGACCATTATCGTATGCCTACTATAGCTACCATCCAAACAGTGGTGACCACCACAAGTGAATAGCAGGTTCTACAACTAATACCGTACAAGTTTCGTATTGGGAATTGGATTTCCAACAAATGGTCAGGCCAAGGAACTTCCCATTGCCACATGAGAATGCCTCTGGATGGACATCCCCGAGAACCAAACCGGATCTCTACCAACACAAGGCCGGGTTACTCCTAACTGAGTAACAACTGACCGAATATGCCATCCCCCGGTCCTTTGGGACCTTTTCACCGAGCGCTCGTAATCAATTCACACAATCATAAAGTGTTTTCAACATGAGTAAGTATCTGGGCTCCATACCATGATACCACCCTTTTCCAGAAGGAAATGGACACATCCTAAAGGGTGCTACCCCTCATAACCTTGCTGCTTCTTTCCTGTTTTGACCATTCACGGGGTGTGAGGCTCGACGAAGTCACGTCCACAAAAACATACTTTATACAAAAGCCATGCTTTGGGTCAACAAATGATCAACACAATGATCACTAGGATAGACGATCAAATAAACGATCCTATCACAAATAATCAACACAATGATCATTTCAGCATCACTCAGCATGTCACATTACCAAATTGGGAATATATCGCTGATAACTTCAACTATATAACCTTTGAGCTCGTACGTCTCAAAGAAGGGTGTTAAGCAAAGAATAAATTCTCCGCCACCAACAGAAATATATTTGAAAGAAATCGGCTTTATATCTCAACTTGTAATGTCAGACATACAATCCATACAAGTCTGTTCCGGGCTCGAACAGAACCGAAGGCACTTACAAAGAAGTCCTTGCAATCCGGATATTCACAATCCTGATCGGATTTCCCATCACTTAGGGAGTTTCTATACCGGCGCGACTCGGTGCAGAAACAATCGATAGGTCATCCTATCGCTCTTGCAAATATCCGGTCTTCAACACCGATCTTCAAATGCAATTCACAACGACGTATCACATATTCGGAATGGGTTATACGACCCCATGGTCCTTTCCCGGTTAACCCGAATAGTGAGCGCTTATTCAAAAAAAATAAGTGTGCATTCAAATTCAATCAAATCACATCAAATACCCATTCAAAGGGAAATATTGATAGTCGGCTATTGAACTATCAATGGATATGCATACATCACCAGATTCCAAATAATTTTCCAAATTATTTATTTTCCAAAATATCTTTATAAGATATATAATTTCAACACTTCAAAAATAAATCAATATTTATTTTCAAACAAATTCCACTTTTCACATATAAATTCCATAATGAATTTATATTTCAAAATATCCATGCATATTCGATTTCAAATTTTCATTTCAATTTATCTTCAAAAAGATAAATTCTCAATATTCACTTCATATTGGAAAACATTTCCATACTCATTTATTAATAAGAAATTCACAAATCTCTCTTATTTTCAACGCTTAGAAAATATTCAATATACTTAAATCGAATTAAGTATATATTTCATTCTTTAAGAAAATCATTCTCTTAAACATATTTATTTGGGCCAAAACGAATGTTACGTAAAACATCGTTACGACAACCCAAAATCACTAGTATAGGGATTCGAAATTAAAATAGATATATAAATCCCAATACTATACAAAACATTTCCTTTCGGAAATCATTTACTATAACAACAGTGTTATAGTCCACCATTTCCTTTTATTTCTCGAAAACGTCTATTTCAACAATAAATGTTGAAATCTATGGTTTCGAATCTCAATGCATTTTAAAACATCGTTAGATCGTTTTAATTCTGTTTAAAATATCACATTCTAAAACATTTTCTTTAACGTATTATTCACTATTCAAAAACGTGAATATACTACATTAACAAATTTCATCATTTCTATTTACTTTAACTTAAAGGATTATTCATTGTTTACAACGTGAATATAACTCCATTAATAGGTTATAACAATTAACTTATCAAAATAAGTTGTTTGCGAATTTATAAAACAACGTTTATAAATTCCATATCTATTTATTTATAAAAACTTCCTTTTTATAAATTCCTTTATTAACATATTTCAGTTTATAACTCAATTATAAACTAAATGTTTATATTATAAGTTAAATACTTATAAAACGATTATTTTATAAAATCGTTCTTTAAACTTCATAATTATAAATCTTATAACTTATAAGATTCATTTATTTAACCAAATCTATTCTTCAATTAACTTCACAAATTTATAAATCTTACTATTTATAAATTTCATTTATAACTTCACAGTTTATAATTCTATAAATTTCATTCATTTATGAAATTCATTTTCACTACATTCAAACACTTATAAAAACTCGTTTTATAATGTCCATAATTCAATTTATAAATATCCATTTATAAATCTCTTAATATAAATCAGTTTATATTATTATTCTAAAACGTCTTTAAATTCCTTTATAATTTCATCATTTCGATTTATAAAATAATCAAATTTTATAAATCCTATATTTAAACTTTTATCATATATTCAAAAATCCAATCTAAATTATTTTATAAAATCATTAGTTCATATTTCTCAAAAATCGACTTTTAATCGTATTTCTAAAAATCAGCTTTTTAACTATATTTCACAAAAACCATAATTTTTATAACTTTAAAAATTATAACGTTTATTTATTTATAATGGATCAATTCCAAAAATATAGTATATTTTCAAAATCACTTTTAAAATCATTTTAAAATCCCAAAATCTGGGTCCAATGATGCTACACACCAAATAGTCAATCACGACTACAACGATATCATATATCGATATGATAATCCATCAAATATCAAAATATCTGAAATCCAATAAAAACTGTTGAGGAATCCTGTTGGATCCCTCCAACCTGTTTTCCTGCATCCAAAAACATTAGCACAATACCAATTTCGCTCCAGTACGAAATTATCGCGGTACATGTTTTTAATAAATATTATCCGCTTACTAACGGCGTAATAGGGTCTCATCCGCTAAACAAAAAATGCGGGAAATCAACAACTGCAATATATACATATGCCAATATATATATATTGCTATTATATATAATACCAATTTCACTGTTTATGAAATATTCGCGGTATATGTTTATATTAAATAACATCCGCTTACTAACGGCGCATAATGTCTATTTTAACAATCAATAGATATTATCATCATTCATACATGCATTCAAATATTTTAAATCTAACTATTTAAAATAAAATCGAAACCTATTCGATTGAGTGAGAAGTTCTCACCTTGGTTTTAAATTCCGTTTTAGCTTTTATTTCGAATAAAATTAAACGCGCGTTTAATTTTACCCGAAATTCTCACTAACTCCAAACGACTCCAAACCAACTCCATCGCGTAGTGCTCGTCCATACGATTCCAACGCAACTAGTTTCGCGCAGTTTCGACCTCGTATGAAAAAGTTATGAATTTTTGAAGTTTGCTCGAATTTATATACATAAATTTACAACACAAACTTTATAATTATAAACCTAAGCTCATCACAGCCACATGATCCTTCATCCTTGCATCCTGGCCGTCCATCTCTTCTTCCCTCTCCACGTTCTATCTACAGATTTGAGGCCGTGCATAGAACCCATGAGCATAGAAACTAGGGTTGAATCTTGCGAGCTCATTTCTCGACGAAATCCCATCAAACCACTTGCAAATCGAAGCTCTTCGCGAGAGCTACCTCCACCACCAACCACTTGGAGCTCGGCCTGCACATGACCCCTCGAAATGCGTGCGAAATCTGCAGAGAACGGCCCATTTTGCTCCTCCATCGTTGCACCAAAATCCATCATCACCGTATGGAATTAAAGCTCTCTTCATGCTCTACCTTTTTCGTGTTGAACACTTCTTCTAATTCTTTGTAGATTGGGAGAGATTGAGAGGAGAAGATCACTCATTTCTGGCCATTGGTTTCAACATAGGCGGCTAGGGTTTAAAAATTAGGGTTTAGGTTATTTTTTTTATTTTTTAGAGTGAGGTTGTATTTATAGGAAAAGCAAGCGTAAACACTATTCATCCCGGGAATTCCGAACTCCGATTTACGCGCCGTAACCAGCGTACCTAGGGTTTATCCCACGTTCCGGACACAATGGAACAGGTTTCGGAAGCTAATTCGGAAGTATGTGCGAGTTATGGCTGAAAACGTTCAATTTAAATTAAACCGATTTAAATCGATTTCTAGGCGTTTTAATTTGTACCGGACAAACGGTAAATCCAAACGACTTGAAATTTGAAACCTTACAATAATATCACATTACGGATCCGATGAAACTGGTTTCGTCGAAATCCGAGACAGTTTGAAAAATGGCTATTTTGACTCGTCAAATTTAAATTAAAAACAATTCGATGCGTTTCGAGCTGCCACGATCAAACGATAACTCCGATTGACACGAAAATTGAAATCCGGTAATAACTAACTATTACGGATCCAATGGAACTGGTTTCGTTCAATTCTGAGAC
Source organism: Allium cepa (assembly GCA_030765085.1). Classification (NCBI taxonomy): domain Eukaryota; kingdom Viridiplantae; phylum Streptophyta; class Magnoliopsida; order Asparagales; family Amaryllidaceae; genus Allium; species Allium cepa. Next base: position 105,362,817 of record CM060941.1, on the reverse strand, counting down.
AGTTCAAAAATTGGCTATTTTACAGTCGATTATTAAATATTAAAATATTCAATTTTCACAAATTAACTTTAAATTCGATTTTAAAAGTTCTAAAATATTTCTATAACACCAGTATGATTAAAAATAATTTTCCAAATTATTTACAATCATTTTTAACTCAATTTTCAATTATTTCCATAATTTAACACATTAAATTATCGATTTAATTATCCAATTAAATCCAATAAATCAAATAAAAATTTATTCGACTTAAAAATTCACTTATAAATATTTAAAATAAATTAAATATTCAAATTTAAATTAATAAAATTCTGGGTCGTTACAATCTTTCCCCCTTAAAAGAATTTCGTCCTCGAAATTACAAGTAAGAAAAGTTACAGAATCCATTAATTTTTTTCCAAAATTTATAGTTAAACTTCTTACAATTCTTTACTAAGTTTTCAAATCATACTTAGTTATTTTTTTCAAAAACAAACTATATCATTTAACTTTCAATTCCAAATCAAAGTTTAAGTTTTCACAAATTTTCTCAAAATTTTTCTAACGCCTTAAATTTCCGGAAAAATTCGCCATAGTCTCCTTTGCGCGGCTCGATCCGAAAAAAAAAATGACAGTATATATATCACAAATATACATCTCATCAAGTAATGAGGCATCCTGAAGGGAAAAAGTATAAAAGTGCGATATTTAATCCGAGATATGTACCTTATATTTTATTAGCGAGCATATACGGCTAATATAGCGCTAAAGCGAACTCCAAATGCGAAGCAAACGCGATCCGCACCTACTAAACTCAACAAACAACATGAGAACATGGACATATGCAAATAATCTCAATATACAACATATAGCAACATAATAACTATATAAGTCACATAGCAAATGCAACCAAACAACAAATGCAATATATATTCAACCATCATCCAATTATCATTCATAATCAATAATATTCATTCATATTTTCATTAATATACAATGAATTGGTTTTCACTTTCAAATCACATTTGATTTATCAACATTGGATTTTATCAACATTCATTCTCAATTCTAATTAGTTTCAATTTGTTAACATTCACTAATTAAATCCAATTCACATTCAATTCTATTCAAATTTATTTACTTTCTATTTGAATTCAATTACATAGCTTTAAATTTCACTAATTCACTTTCATTAATACTTAATGAATTATATACAATCAACTACAATCATATAACAACCAAAGTATATTAATTTCAACCAAATTCCTTTGCTTTAAATTGATTTTCATTCAATTTTATTCAACTTCTAATAACATTAGATTTTAAATGAATTAACATTCATTATTTCATACCAACTTGATTCACATTCAATTGATTAACGTTCAATCGATTCATTAATTCAATTCAATTCTAAAGTTGAATTTCATTCACATAACTTAAGTTCACATTTATTACTTAACTTCATTAATTTAGTTTGATATCAATATCAATTCCATTCAACAACACTTAAGTTATACTTCCATTTAACTTTAAATTCACTTTTATTCACAACTCATATTCATAGATATATTCATATAGTTTCACTTTTTATATATATAAGTTTATTTCACAATTGTAAATCACTTTAATTATAATTCAATTCTTATAATTCTTTTACTTATACAATTATTCTTTTATTTAGATTATTCAAACAACCTAACAATCAACTTATATACACTTTAATAATTCTGAAAAATTATTCCTTTATATATAAAATATAATCAAGGCAAAAATTATTTCATTTACCCAATTTAAAACAATATTATGTCGAATTGTTCTATTCAAGTGTTTAGAAACCCCTTCGGCTCAGTTTCGAGGCTGTGCTGACGAAAGTTCATATACCACTCAATAAACCAATCATCACAATATAAAACAATTTTATATCCACTAACAAATACGCTCTCATAGCTATTATTACACTCAAACTCATTCTAGAGTACTGCTGACTCTATCTCTAATGAGTAATACCCTACAGAACCATGGTTGTCGCTTAACCATCAGCTCTGATACCAAATGTAACGTCTGCGGATTTTCGTTCTTCGAAAATTCAACATCGATACTCACTTTATCGACTGCCGAGAAATCGAAGGCCGAAAAACCGAATAGTTAGGGGTTTTAAAAAGAATTTAAGAAAAGAAAAAGACAGAAGAAGAGATAAGAAAATAGAGAGGAAAGAAGATAGACAATTTTTTTTTTGAAAACAGAGAAACAGAAAATAGAAGATAGAAGAATTTTAAATTTTAAAATAGAACATAGAGAAGAAGGAATAGAACGGACACAACAGAACAACAACAGAATCTCACAATTCGCAGCGGAACAACATATAATAATGAATGAATAATCTTTAAACAAAGAACTATATCAGTTATTACATTACATCACATTTCATTACATCATATCATCAGAGTGTACAACAACATACAACAACAACAGTGCAGCGGAAAAGAAATACTATATAAATAATACGCCATGCCATCCAGCTTGCCTCCAGCAACTCCAGAATATCCAGAATATCCTGATAAACCTAACTCTTAACTGCCCGTGTGGAAATTGGTGGGCACCCAGAGTTTAGGAAGGAAAACAATAAACTCCGAGTCAGTCATGTGACTGGTGTGAGAACTCAAAACAGTTTATTTAACTTTGAAATCAAAATAGAGGAATATTTTTAAATTAATTCGCAATGCTTTTAAAAATGAGACTACCATAAGGCCTCCCGCACACACACACATGCAAACGCAGAATCGGAGGAGATTTCTCCTTATGATAGTCAAAGATGCTTGATACGCATTTAAAATAATATTTGATATTATTACTAGTGTATAGTGTAGAGAAAAATTCATTTCGAAAGTAGAATATAAATCTTAGCCAACATACGACCATTATCGTATGCCTACTATAGCTACCATCCAAACAGTGGTGACCACCACAAGTGAATAGCAGGTTCTACAACTAATACCGTACAAGTTTCGTATTGGGAATTGGATTTCCAACAAATGGTCAGGCCAAGGAACTTCCCATTGCCACATGAGAATGCCTCTGGATGGACATCCCCGAGAACCAAACCGGATCTCTACCAACACAAGGCCGGGTTACTCCTAACTGAGTAACAACTGACCGAATATGCCATCCCCCGGTCCTTTGGGACCTTTTCACCGAGCGCTCGTAATCAATTCACACAATCATAAAGTGTTTTCAACATGAGTAAGTATCTGGGCTCCATACCATGATACCACCCTTTTCCAGAAGGAAATGGACACATCCTAAAGGGTGCTACCCCTCATAACCTTGCTGCTTCTTTCCTGTTTTGACCATTCACGGGGTGTGAGGCTCGACGAAGTCACGTCCACAAAAACATACTTTATACAAAAGCCATGCTTTGGGTCAACAAATGATCAACACAATGATCACTAGGATAGACGATCAAATAAACGATCCTATCACAAATAATCAACACAATGATCATTTCAGCATCACTCAGCATGTCACATTACCAAATTGGGAATATATCGCTGATAACTTCAACTATATAACCTTTGAGCTCGTACGTCTCAAAGAAGGGTGTTAAGCAAAGAATAAATTCTCCGCCACCAACAGAAATATATTTGAAAGAAATCGGCTTTATATCTCAACTTGTAATGTCAGACATACAATCCATACAAGTCTGTTCCGGGCTCGAACAGAACCGAAGGCACTTACAAAGAAGTCCTTGCAATCCGGATATTCACAATCCTGATCGGATTTCCCATCACTTAGGGAGTTTCTATACCGGCGCGACTCGGTGCAGAAACAATCGATAGGTCATCCTATCGCTCTTGCAAATATCCGGTCTTCAACACCGATCTTCAAATGCAATTCACAACGACGTATCACATATTCGGAATGGGTTATACGACCCCATGGTCCTTTCCCGATTAACCCGAATAGTGAGCGCTTATTCAAAAAAAATAAGTGTGCATTCAAATTCAATCAAATCACATCAAATACCCATTCAAAGGGAAATATTGATAGTCGGCTATTGAACTATCAATGGATATGCATACATCACCAGATTCCAAATAATTTTCCAAATTATTTATTTTCCAAAATATCTTTATAAGATATATAATTTCAACACTTCAAAAATAAATCAATATTTATTTTCAAACAAATTCCACTTTTCACATATAAATTCCATAATGAATTTATATTTCAAAATATCCATGCATATTCGATTTCAAATTTTCATTTCAATTTATCTTCAAAAAGATAAATTCTCAATATTCACTTCATATTGGAAAACATTTCCATACTCATTTATTAATAAGAAATTCACAAATCTCTCTTATTTTCAACGCTTAGAAAATATTCAATATACTTAAATCGAATTAAGTATATATTTCATTCTTTAAGAAAATCATTCTCTTAAACATATTTATTTGGGCCAAAACGAATGTTACGTAAAACATCGTTACGACAACCCAAAATCACTAGTATAGGGATTCGAAATTAAAATAGATATATAAATCCCAATACTATACAAAACATTTCCTTTCGGAAATCATTTACTATAACAACAGTGTTATAGTCCACCATTTCCTTTTATTTCTCGAAAACGTCTATTTCAACAATAAATGTTGAAATCTATGGTTTCGAATCTCAATGCATTTTAAAACATCGTTAGATCGTTTTAATTCTGTTTAAAATATCACATTCTAAAACATTTTCTTTAACGTATTATTCACTATTCAAAAACGTGAATATACTACATTAACAAATTTCATCATTTCTACTTACTTTAACTTAAAGGATTATTCACTGTTTACAACGTGAATATAACTCCATTAATAGGTTATAACAATTAACTTATCAAAATAAGTTGTTTGCGAATTTATAAAACAACGTTTATAAATTCCATATCTATTTATTTATAAAAACTTCCTTTTTATAAATTCCTTTATTAACATATTTCAGTTTATAACTCAATTATAAACTAAATGTTTATATTATAAGTTAAATACTTATAAAACGATTATTTTATAAAATCGTTCTTTAAACTTCATAATTATAAATCTTATAACTTATAAGATTCATTTATTTAACCAAATCTATTCTTCAATTAACTTCACAAATTTATAAATCTTACTATTTATAAATTTCATTTATAACTTCACAGTTTATAATTCTATAAATTTCATTCATTTATGAAATTCATTTTCACTACATTCAAACACTTATAAAAACTCGTTTTATAATGTCCATAATTCAATTTATAAATATCCATTTATAAATCTCTTAATATAAATCAGTTTATATTATTATTCTAAAACGTCTTTAAATTCCTTTATAATTTCATCATTTCGATTTATAAAATAATCAAATTTTATAAATCCTATATTTAAACTTTTATCATATATTCAAAAATCCAATCTAAATTATTTTATAAAATCATTAGTTCATATTTCTCAAAAATCGACTTTTAATCGTATTTCTAAAAATCAGCTTTTTAACTATATTTCACAAAAACCATAATTTTTATAACTTTAAAAATTATAACGTTTATTTATTTATAATGGATCAATTCCAAAAATATAGTATATTTTCAAAATCACTTTTAAAATCATTTTAAAATCCCAAAATCTGGGTCCAATGATGCTACACACCAAATAGTCAATCACGACTACAACGATATCATATATCGATATGATAATCCATCAAATATCAAAATATCTGAAATCCAATAAAAACTGTTGAGGAATCCTGTTGGATCCCTCCAACCTGTTTTCCTGCATCCAAAAACATTAGCACAATACCAATTTCGCTCCAGTACGAAATTATCGCGGTACATGTTTTTAATAAATATTATCCGCTTACTAACGGCGTAATAGGGTCTCATCCGCTAAACAAAAAATGCGGGAAATCAACAACTGCAATATATACATATGCCAATATATATATATTGCTATTATATATAATACCAATTTCACTGTTTATGAAATATTCGCGGTATATGTTTATATTAAATAACATCCGCTTACTAACGGCGCATAATGTCTATTTTAACAATCAATAGATATTATCATCATTCATACATGCATTCAAATATTTTAAATCTAACTATTTAAAATAAAATCGAAACCTATTCGATTGAGTGAGAAGTTCTCACCTTGGTTTTAAATTCCGTTTTAGCTTTTATTTCGAATAAAATTAAACGCGCGTTTAATTTTACCCGAAATTCTCACTAACTCCAAACGACTCCAAACCAACTCCATCGCGTAGTGCTCGTCCATACGATTCCAACGCAACTAGTTTCGCGCAGTTTCGACCTCGTATGAAAAAGTTATGAATTTTTGAAGTTTGCTCGAATTTATATACATAAATTTACAACACAAACTTTATAATTATAAACCTAAGCTCATCACAGCCACATGATCCTTCATCCTTGCATCCTGGCCGTCCATCTCTTCTTCCCTCTCCACGTTCTATCTACAGATTTGAGGCCGTGCATAGAACCCATGAGCATAGAAACTAGGGTTGAATCTTGCGAGCTCATTTCTCGACGAAATCCCATCAAACCACTTGCAAATCGAAGCTCTTCGCGAGAGCTACCTCCACCACCAACCACTTGGAGCTCGGCCTGCACATGACCCCTCGAAATGCGTGCGAAATCTGCAGAGAACGGCCCATTTTGCTCCTCCATCGTTGCACCAAAATCCATCATCACCGTATGGAATTAAAGCTCTCTTCATGCTCTACCTTTTTCGTGTTGAACACTTCTTCTAATTCTTTGTAGATTGGGAGAGATTGAGAGGAGAAGATCACTCATTTCTGGCCATTGGTTTCAACATAGGCGGCTAGGGTTTAAAAATTAGGGTTTAGGTTATTTTTTTTATTTTTTAGAGTGAGGTTGTATTTATAGGAAAAGCAAGCGTAAACACTATTCATCCCGGGAATTCCGAACTCCGATTTACGCGCCGTAACTAGCGTACCTAGGGTTTATCCCACGTTCCGGACACAATGGAACAGGTTTCGGAAGCTAATTCGGAAGTATGTGCGAGTTATGGCTGAAAACGTTCAATTTAAATTAAACCGATTTAAATCGATTTCTAGGCGTTTTAATTTGTACCGGACAAACGGTAAATCCAAACGACTTGAAATTTGAAACCTTACAATAATATCACATTACGGATCCGATGAAACTGGTTTCGTCGAAATCCGAGACAGTTTGAAAAATGGCTATTTTGACTCGTCAAATTTAAATTAAAAACAATTCGATGCGTTTCGAGCTGCCACGATCAAACGATAACTCCGATTGACACGAAAATTGAAATCCGGTAATAACTAACTATTACGGATCCAATGGAACTGGTTTCGTTCAATTCTGAGACTGTTCAAAAATTGGCTATTTTACAGTCGATTATTAAATATTAAAATATTCAATTTTCACAAATTAACTTTAAATTCGATTTTAAAAGTTCTAAAATATTTCTATAACACCAGTATGATTAAAAATAATTTTCCAAATTATTTACAATCATTTTTAACTCAATTTTCAATTATTTCCATAATTTAACACATTAAATTATCGATTTAATTATCCAATTAAATCCAATAAATCAAATAAAAATTTATTCGACTTAAAAATTCACTTATAAATATTTAAAATAAATTAAATATTCAAATTTAAATTAATAAAATTCTGGGTCGTTACAATCTTTCCCCCTTAAAAGAATTTCGTCCTCGAAATTACAAGTAAGAAAAGTTACAGAATCCATTAATTTTTTTCCAAAATTTATAGTTAAACTTCTTACAATTCTTTACTAAGTTTTCAAATCATACTTAGTTATTTTTTCAAAAACAAACTATATCATTTAACTTTCAATTCCAAATCAAAGTTTAAGTTTTCACAAATTTTCTCAAAATTTTTCTAACGCCTTAAATTTCCGGAAAAATTCGCCATAGTCTCCTTTGCGCGGCTCGATCCGAAAAAAAAAAATGACAGTATATATATCACAAATATACATCTCATCAAGTAATGAGGCATCCCGAAGGGAAAAAGTATAAAAGTGCGATATTTAATCCGAGATATGTACCTTATATTTTATTAGCGAGCATATACGGCTAATATAGCGCTAAAGCGAACTCCAAATGCGAAGCAAACGCGATCCGCACCTACTAAACTCAACAAACAACATGAGAACATGGACATATGCAAATAATCTCAATATACAACATATAGCAACATAATAACTATATAAGTCACATAGCAAATGCAACCAAACAACAAATGCAATATATATTCAACCATCATCCAATTATCATTCATAATCAATAATATTCATTCATATTTTCATTAATATACAATGAATTGGTTTTCACTTTCAAATCACATTTGATTTATCAACATTGGATTTTATCAACATTCATTCTCAATTCTAATTAGTTTCAATTTGTTAACATTCACTAATTAAATCCAATTCACATTCAATTCTATTCAAATTTATTTACTTTCTATTTGAATTCAATTACATAGCTTTAAATTTCACTAATTCACTTTCATTAATACTTAATGAATTATATACAATCAACTACAATCATATAACAACCAAAGTATATTAATTTCAACCAAATTCCTTTGCTTTAAATTGATTTTCATTCAATTTTATTCAACTTCTAATAACATTAGATTTTAAATGAATTAACATTCATTATTTCATACCAACTTGATTCACATTCAATTGATTAACGTTCAATCGATTCATTAATTCAATTCAATTCTAAAGTTGAATTTCATTCACATAACTTAAGTTCACATTTATTACTTAACTTCATTAATTTAGTTTGATATCAATATCAATTCCATTCAACAACACTTAAGTTATACTTCCATTTAACTTTAAATTCACTTTTATTCACAACTCATATTCATAGATATATTCATATAGTTTCACTTTTTATATATATAAGTTTATTTCACAATTGTAAATCACTTTAATTATAATTCAATTCTTATAATTCTTTTACTTATACAATTATTCTTTTATTTAGATTATTCAAACAACCTAACAATCAACTTATATACACTTTAATAATTCTGAAAAATTATTCCTTTATATATAAAATATAATCAAGGCAAAAATTATTTCATTTACCCAATTTAAAACAATATTATGTCGAATTGTTCTATTCAAGTGTTTAGAAACCCCTTCGGCTCAGTTTCGAGGCTGTGCTGACGAAAGTTCATATACCACTCAATAAACCAATCATCACAATATAAAACAATTTTATATCCACTAACAAATACGCTCTCATAGCTATTATTACACTCAAACTCATTCTAGAGTACTGCTGACTCTATCTCTAATGAGTAATACCCTACAGAACCATGGTTGTCGCTTAACCATCAGCTCTGATACCAAATGTAACGTCTGCGGATTTTCGTTCTTCGAAAATTCAACATCGATACTCACTTTATCGACTGCCGAGAAATCGAAGGCCGAAAAATCGAATAGTTAGGGGTTTTAAAAAGAATTTAAGAAAAGAAAAAGACAGAAGAAGAGATAAGAAAATAGAGAGGAAAGAAGATAGACAATTTTTTTTTTGAAAACAGAGAAACAGAAAATAGAAGATAGAAGAATTTTAAATTTTAAAATAGAACATAGAGAAGAAGGAATAGAACGGACACAACAGAACAACAACAGAATCTCACAATTCGCAGCGGAACAACATATAATAATGAATGAATAATCTTTAAACAAAGAACTATATCAGTTATTACATTACATCACATTTCATTACATCATATCATCAGAGTGTACAACAACATACAACAACAACAGTGCAGCGGAAAAGAAATACTATATAAATAATACGCCATGCCATCCAGCTTGCCTCCAGCAACTCCAGAATATCCAGAATATCCTGATAAACCTAACTCTTAACTGCCCGTGTGGAAATTGGTGGGCACCCAGAGTTTAGGAAGGAAAACAATAAACTCCGAGTCAGTCATGTGACTGGTGTGAGAACTCAAAACAGTTTATTTAACTTTGAAATCAAAATAGAGGAATATTTTTAAATTAATTCGCAATGCTTTTAAAAATGAGACTACCATAAGGCCTCCCGCACACACACACATGCAAACGCAGAATCGGAGGAGATTTCTCCTTATGATAGTCAAAGATGCTTGATACGCATTTAAAATAATATTTGATATTATTACTAGTGTATAGTGTAGAGAAAAATTCATTTCGAAAGTAGAATATAAATCTTAGCCAACATACGACCATTATCGTATGCCTACTATAGCTACCATCCAAACAGTGGTGACCACCACAAGTGAATAGCAGGTTCTACAACTAATACCGTACAAGTTTCGTATTGGGAATTGGATTTCCAACAAATGGTCAGGCCAAGGAACTTCCCATTGCCACATGAGAATGCCTCTGGATGGACATCCCCGAGAACCAAACCGGATCTCTACCAACACAAGGCCGGGTTACTCCTAACTGAGTAACAACTGACCGAATATGCCATCCCCCGGTCCTTTGGGACCTTTTCACCGAGCGCTCGTAATCAATTCACACAATCATAAAGTGTTTTCAACATGAGTAAGTATCTGGGCTCCATACCATGATACCACCCTTTTCCAGAAGGAAATGGACACATCCTAAAGGGTGCTACCCCTCATAACCTTGCTGCTTCTTTCCTGTTTTGACCATTCACGGGGTGTGAGGCTCGACGAAGTCACGTCCACAAAAACATACTTTATACAAAAGCCATGCTTTGGGTCAACAAATGATCAACACAATGATCACTAGGATAGACGATCAAATAAACGATCCTATCACAAATAATCAACACAATGATCATTTCAGCATCACTCAGCATGTCACATTACCAAATTGGGAATATATCGCTGATAACTTCAACTATATAACCTTTGAGCTCGTACGTCTCAAAGAAGGGTGTTAAGCAAAGAATAAATTCTCCGCCACCAACAGAAATATATTTGAAAGAAATCGGCTTTATATCTCAACTTGTAATGTCAGACATACAATCCATACAAGTCTGTTCCGGGCTCGAACAGAACCGAAGGCACTTACAAAGAAGTCCTTGCAATCCGGATATTCACAATCCTGATCGGATTTCCCATCACTTAGGGAGTTTCTATACCGGCGCGACTCGGTGCAGAAACAATCGATAGGTCATCCTATCGCTCTTGCAAATATCCGGTCTTCAACACCGATCTTCAAATGCAATTCACAACGACGTATCACATATTCGGAATGGGTTATACGACCCCATGGTCCTTTCCCGGTTAACCCGAATAGTGAGCGCTTATTCAAAAAAAATAAGTGTGCATTCAAATTCAATCAAATCACATCAAATACCCATTCAAAGGGAAATATTGATAGTCGGCTATTGAACTATCAATGGATATGCATACATCACCAGATTCCAAATAATTTTCCAAATTATTTATTTTCCAAAATATCTTTATAAGATATATAATTTCAACACTTCAAAAATAAATCAATATTTATTTTCAAACAAATTCCACTTTTCACATATAAATTCCATAATGAATTTATATTTCAAAATATCCATGCATATTCGATTTCAAATTTTCATTTCAATTTATCTTCAAAAAGATAAATTCTCAATATTCACTTCATATTGGAAAACATTTCCATACTCATTTATTAATAAGAAATTCACAAATCTCTCTTATTTTCAACGCTTAGAAAATATTCAATATACTTAAATCGAATTAAGTATATATTTCATTCTTTAAGAAAATCATTCTCTTAAACATATTTATTTGGGCCAAAACGAATGTTACGTAAAACATCGTTACGACAACCCAAAATCACTAGTATAGGGATTCGAAATTAAAATAGATATATAAATCCCAATACTATACAAAACATTTCCTTTCGGAAATCATTTACTATAACAACAGTGTTATAGTCCACCATTTCCTTTTATTTCTCGAAAACGTCTATTTCAACAATAAATGTTGAAATCTATGGTTTCGAATCTCAATGCATTTTAAAACATCGTTAGATCGTTTTAATTCTGTTTAAAATATCACATTCTAAAACATTTTCTTTAACGTATTATTCACTATTCAAAAACGTGAATATACTACATTAACAAATTTCATCATTTCTATTTACTTTAACTTAAAGGATTATTCACTGTTTACAACGTGAATATAACTCCATTAATAGGTTATAACAATTAACTTATCAAAATAAGTTGTTTGCGAATTTATAAAACAACGTTTATAAATTCCATATCTATTTATTTATAAAAACTTCCTTTTTATAAATTCCTTTATTAACATATTTCAGTTTATAACTCAATTATAAACTAAATGTTTATATTATAAGTTAAATACTTATAAAACGATTATTTTATAAAATCGTTCTTTAAACTTCATAATTATAAATCTTATAACTTATAAGATTCATTTATTTAACCAAATCTATTCTTCAATTAACTTCACAAATTTATAAATCTTACTATTTATAAATTTCATTTATAACTTCACAGTTTATAATTCTATAAATTTCATTCATTTATGAAATTCATTTTCACTACATTCAAACACTTATAAAAACTCGTTTTATAATGTCCATAATTCAATTTATAAATATCCATTTATAAATCTCTTAATATAAATCAGTTTATATTATTATTCTAAAACGTCTTTAAATTCCTTTATAATTTCATCATTTCGATTTATAAAATAATCAAATTTTATAAATCTTATATTTAAACTTTTATCATATATTCAAAAATCCAATCTAAATTATTTTATAAAATCATTAGTTCATATTTCTCAAAAATCGACTTTTAATCGTATTTCTAAAAATCAGCTTTTTAACTATATTTCACAAAAACCATAATTTTTATAACTTTAAAATTATAACGTTTATTTATTTATAATGGATCAATTCCAAAAATATAGTATATTTTCAAAATCACTTTTAAAATCATTTTAAAATCCCAAAATCTGGGTCCAATGATGCTACACACCAAATAGTCAATCACGACTACAACGATATCATATATCGATATGATAATCCATCAAATATCAAAATATCTGAAATCCAATAAAAACTGTTGAGGAATCCTGTTGGATCCCTCCAACCTGTTTTCCTGCATCCAAAAACATTAGCACAATACCAATTTCGCTCCAGTACGAAATTATCGCGGTACATGTTTTTAATAAATATTATCCGCTTACTAACGGCGTAATAGGGTCTCATCCGCTAAACAAAAAATGCGGGAAATCAACAACTGCAATATATACATATGCCAATATATATATATTGCTATTATATATAATACCAATTTCACTGTTTATGAAATATTCGCGGTATATGTTTATATTAAATAACATCCGCTTACTAACGGCGCATAATGTCTATTTTAACAATCAATAGATATTATCATCATTCATACATGCATTCAAATATTTTAAATCTAACTATTTAAAATAAAATCGAAACCTATTCGATTGAGTGAGAAGTTCTCACCTTGGTTTTAAATTCCGTTTTAGCTTTTATTTCGAACAAAATTAAACGCGCGTTTAATTTTACCCGAAATTCTCACTAACTCCAAACGACTCCAAACCAACTCCATCGCGTAGTGCTCGTCCATACGATTCCAACGCAACTAGTTTCGCGCAGTTTCGACCTCGTATGAAAAAGTTATGAATTTTTGAAGTTTGCTCGAATTTATATACATAAATTTACAACACAAACTTTATAATTATAAACCTAAGCTCATCACAGCCACATGATCCTTCATCCTTGCATCCTGGCCGTCCATCTCTTCTTCCCTCTCCACGTTCTATCTACAGATTTGAGGCCGTGCATAGAACCCATGAGCATAGAAACTAGGGTTGAATCTTGCGAGCTCATTTCTCGACGAAATCCCATCAAACCACTTGCAAATCGAAGCTCTTCGCGAGAGCTACCTCCACCACCAACCACTTGGAGCTCGGCCTGCACATGACCCCTCGAAATGCGTGCGAAATCTGCAGAGAACGGCCCATTTTGCTCCTCCATCGTTGCACCAAAATCCATCATCACCGTATGGAATTAAAGCTCTCTTCATGCTCTACCTTTTTCGTGTTGAACACTTCTTCTAATTCTTTGTAGATTGGGAGAGATTGAGAGGAGAAGATCACTCATTTCTGGCCATTGGTTTCAACATAGGCGGCTAGGGTTTAAAAATTAGGGTTTAGGTTATTTTTTTTATTTTTTAGAGTGAGGTTGTATTTATAGGAAAAGCAAGCGTAAACACTATTCATCCCGGGAATTCCGAACTCCGATTTACGCGCCGTAACCAGCGTACCTAGGGTTTATCCCACGTTCCGGACACAATGGAACAGGTTTCGGAAGCTAATTCGGAAGTATGTGCGAGTTATGGCTGAAAACGTTCAATTTAAATTAAACCGATTTAAATCGATTTCTAGGCGTTTTAATTTGTACCGGACAAACGGTAAATCCAAACGACTTGAAATTTGAAACCTTACAATAATATCACATTACGGATCCGATGAAACTGGTTTCGTCGAAATCCGAGACAGTTTGAAAAATGGCTATTTTGACTCGTCAAATTTAAATTAAAAACAATTCGATGCGTTTCGAGCTGCCACGATCAAACGATAACTCCGATTGACACGAAAATTGAAATCCGGTAATAACTAACTATTACGGATCCAATGGAACTGGTTTCGTTCAATTCTGAGACTGTTCAAAAATTGGCTATTTTACAGTCGATTATTAAATATTAAAATATTCAATTTTCACAAATTAACTTTAAATTCGATTTTAAAAGTTCTAAAATATTTCTATAACACCAGTATGATTAAAAATAATTTTCCAAATTATTTACAATCATTTTTAACTCAATTTTCAATTATTTCCATAATTTAACACATTAAATTATCGATTTAATTACCCAATTAAATCCAATAAATCAAATAAAAATTTATTCGACTTAAAAATTCACTTATAAATATTTAAAATAAATTAAATATTCAAATTTAAATTAATAAAATTCTGGGTCGTTACAAGAACCATTCTTGCCGAACCATGCCTAAGTGCCAAACATATTGACCGCATCAAACCCATATGCTACCAGGCTCCTCTTGGTCAGAACCTTGTCTAGTGCGAATAATAATATCTTCAACTATCGTTTTGTAGCCGGGCCAAGGTGCCGGTTAACACTAGTCAACCCATGAAAACTAGAATAAGAGTAAAGATATTGGAGTTACTAATAGGTTTATAGTGATCCCATAAAAACTATGTAATTCGACAGGGAGTCCTTAAACATTTTACCGGTTATTAGTCAGTCCATGAAAACTTACAAGTTAATAGTAATCCTAGAAACAATAATTAAGACAGATAGCCAGAATGAATGGGGATAGCTAATCCTGAATTGATTCGTTTGTTTTGCATATCATCATATCATATTGTTTTGAATTGTTTTAACCATTTTGGATGCAAGAGCACAATATATGGTTTTATAAAGGTTTTAGGATACTAGTGGGGGGAAACTTGTTCCGCTAAGCAGCGTGGTCTCACTAGATATGTAAATGATTTGAGATGGTAGATTATTATTCATACCAGGCTTTTTGTATGACTCGAAGTTTATGTTTTCCCATTAAACTCTCGGTTGCTCAATTGATTTTGAGTATTTTGAGAGTTGGAGTTTTCAGGTACCTCATTAGAGGAATAAAGCTTCCGAAGACATGCAGGAGGCAAGATATCTATTTAAAGTTCTCTTTTATTTGATTCCGCCATGTTTTTCGTAGTGAAAAAGTTGTTATATGCATGTACATACTCTGATCATCCTAGAGGGCATATTCATATGTCGTTCTTAGAATTATTGTAATAAGTATATTTTCTATGAACATGGTTGACGATTATGAGATTATGTAAGGAATTAGAAATGCTTTGAAATGGAATGTGATTTTTTTTAATGTTTTAAATTTTTTTCATATTCATCTGTTTCTATGTATTAATGTATCTAATACCGTCGTATTTTGACATTGAGGATTAATACTATGGCTGACTGCAGCATCCGTAGGTGGGGGTAGTTAAATAACAGGGGTAAATTGGGTAGGAAATGAATTGCATGAGAAGTATATTTAAATCAATGTAGAACGAAAATAAATAAATGAAAACACTGACCAAAGCGATGAGAAAACATAATGTAACTATGTTGATCGGTAGACATGACATGTCATACTGGTATATCGGTCATATGACCTACAGATGGGTTGTGAATGATCGGTAGACAGGTTAGAAATCGTTGGGTCAGGTTGAACCTAGACCGAAACGGGCCAAATCATTCAGAGGCGTTTTTCAGAACTGAGATTTCATGTAACACTTCATGCTACTTTGAAGGCGACAATGTCATACGACTTTAATGTAGCTAGGTGTATAGATATCATCGATTGTGTGTTAATAATATATGTGAAATTGGACGTACGATAGGTTTGTAGCATTTGGACATTATATTGAGTTCGTATTGATGTATGGTGGATATTTGGGCATGTTTGTTTATAAGGCACATGCAATGCGGAGAACGGTTGTTCTAGAAAAATATTCTTTCATCAACATTGAAGGAAATAGTTGTTATATGGAAACGGTTGTTTCTAGGTAAATAAGTGTTCCCTCAGCAATATGGAAGTTTTTGTTTCTATGGATTTAGTGTATGATTTAGTATATCATATAATAGAATGTAACATGACCTTAGTCGAGTAATTAACCAAGTTATAATGTTGATATTACTCCTTAGATGCAAGTTATGCAAGTTAAGGTACGTGTATATGTGTTAGTGGACATCAATGATGTTTTATTAGTATCTTTGTAGTATATATGAGATATATTTGTTTCACTTACTTAGACATATGTTTTACCCCCTCCCCATATTATTTTGATACATATCGTTTGGTTGATGGACTATGGAGTTAAGTTGAGCCGGTTTAGGGGATGGTGATGGTATGGATGGTAGAGACATTCTCTATGGTATATATTAGATATATCATTTGACATTGTAGTGTGAAATGTGGATTGGAATTTGTGGTACATATATTACTATGTAGTTGAATTGGTTTGAGTATATGGATATTTATTTTATATGTTGTTTTCTTTGATTATGAGTTAAAAAGTTACGGTAAGAATATTTTTTATCTTGTTATCATCTCATAATGATCCACTGTTTAGGCTTTCAAGGTTTGAACATCGATTCGAGCATTAAATCAGAGGGTCAAAAAGGTTGGTAATTATTTTTGGAGTCAGAGTAAAAAATTTCCTATTTAATGTACTTGGGACATATTAAGAGAGCATATTTATATCCTCATAAATGTGTATATATATTATATGAGTTGATAAACATACACATGTATACACACACCTTTTATTATTCTAATTTTGTTAACTATATGTTTGGCGAGTTTCTATTGAATCCAGTTTATATATAGCTTAGAGAGACTACCCTTACGGCAATTGGCACAAAAAATTATGCTAGTAGGGTTCAAACTAGAATTGGAAATGGTACTAGTGTGGATACTATGGATATTCCTGGTTTGAACATTCCTGTTTGGTTCTGCCGATATATGCAAGCAACGGGCCAGACCAGTGTTAACACTACAAATCCTGCAACTGCTACCCAAGGAGTGGCTTCAGCTCAACCACTATCGGTTGTGAATTTCCAAAAGTTATATAGGGACTTCTTAAGTTTTGCTGGTAAGCATATCTTAGATACGAGCTCTATGTAGCAACGCAGACATGGCTGAGCCCATGTGAGAATGTTTTTAACCTTTTAGGATTAAATGATGTTACTATGAGATAGTTAACGTCTTGTCATTTGCAAGGTCAAGCGGCTAATTTGTGTGAAGTAATCACCATAGAGGAAGATGACGATAGTATCGCTTGAGCGATTTTTAAAGGAAAGTTTGAGGTAAAGTTCTTATTTGGAGTAGAGATGGGGTTACTATTAGAGAGATTCATTCATTTCATGTTGGGCAAATGACTATTGGTGAATATGTAAATCATTTTAATGAGTTAGCGAGGTTCGGGTTTGATTTGCTAAATACCTCAGAAAAACGCGATGAATTTTTTTAAAGGATAGAACTCATCATTTAAAGTGTTAGCACTGAATCAAATCCCATATGGAGTACATTCGAGGGATCAGTAGAGGTAGCATCACTGAACTCGATGGATGGGGTGATAGCTAAGGAGAAACCCAAAAAGGAAGTAAGCCAACCGAAAGGGAAACATAAAAATATAAGGAGCCTCGTAGAAGTCAGAAAGGAGGTATAATCGATGCAAAATGAAATATGTAGTGAAAGACTATAGAATCATCTTATCACAGATTAAGTGTCATAACTATAGCTAGTTGGGGCATATGAAGAAGGAATGACCATTTATGTCAAAGATTAGATGGTTAAAGCATATGTAATTGAAACGGCCCCAAGTGCAAGCATGCCACAATCTTCATAGGAGAATGGGAAGCAAACCATGATAGGAGGTGAGTTATTAATTTTGGATATGGAATGTTATGGTTTGTAGTTTAGACCTTAAATCTCACATAGTGCATAAATCATTTTGTTGTGATATGCTATGATTTGGAATAGATTATACACGGTGTAGAGTTCTTTAGTGACACATATGTATTATGTCTCTTAGGGTATGGATTGATTTTGAATGGATTGGATGACTTATTATTGGTGATAATTGATGGAATGAGGAACGTGGCTCGAACGAGGAGTAGTGGACTGGGAACGGTCATGTTATATGTCATGAACCCGATAGGCCCACAGTGATGAGTTGTTATACATCTTATAGAATAGGAATCCCATATCCTTCATTAAAGGTTTCGATCTTCCTCTCCAAATTAATAAAACTCATTAAGTCGATTAACATGCCACTTAGGTATATGACTTTAGAAGAAAATCGGGAGTTGGATAGGAAAATTTCCAAGTCGATAAAGTGAGATCATTATTTTGGATAGAGGGAAGAAAATAATAATAATTTTTTGGAAACGTCATAGAGAAGAGGCATTAGTTTAATAAAAAAAGTATTTGAGTTAAGATTCACATGAAGGAGATTAGGCCGAAGTTATGTGGTATCCTATTGGAAGTTTTGAAGGTATGGTAGGAGTAGAGTTTCACTTGGAAAAGATACATGGTAAAACAGCCAACTAATGATATTTGAATTTTTATTTGATTAGATCCTATTAACCAACCAATTGAAAATCATTTAGGACGTGTTTGAAAATTTTACTTAGAAGTTCTTAGAGTTTGTCATGAGATAGGCCCAGTGAACCAATAGTATTAATATGTGATCCCAGTTTTTGTTCGATCCATAGTTTAAATTCACGGAATAGTTTACATTTGCATTCTTTCATGCTATATCATTGCGGTAATGGTTGGTGATGAAGGCAAATAACATTTATATGACTTTTTGTTTGACATGTAGGTAAAGGTAAACGATTTGGTCGATTTTTGGATGGATGCTATTGATTTGACATTTCGTGTAACGTTACACCGCATATGTTGGTTTTAGTTTGACATGATAAATCGTTGGCAGGAAGATCATTGTTTTATTGTATATGTTGTGCGGTGATAGTTATAGTTATTAATACTTGTGTTGTCTTTGCAACTTTAAGTATGCTAGTTGGATAGGATGTGACACGAGTTGGATACCATTATTCATTGTGCTTGGAAAGCATCCATACTTGATGTTTCTAGATGTGGTTTTGGAATATGATGCTATCTAGATTGTTTATTTGATTCATATAGTGAGATGCCATCCTATATTGAATTGCCCATTCATAGTACTTAAGGATTAAGATGATTATAAAGTTTGATTGGAAAGAAGCATCAGTAAGGCAATAATGTGAAAATAAGTATTGGAGTTTAATTTATATGTGTGCAGAAGGTACCTCGATGTAAGTTGTTATTGAGATTATATAAGTTTGCATTCTTCATGTTATGGAATGAAGTAATTCAGTTTATATAGTAAATAAAGTTTGGGGAAATCATGGAATAGTTTAGAGATCAGGGAATGATTGAATTTTTTGCTTTCGTCGATAAAAGATGGTCCAGGTTTATTTGATGTTATTGTCAAGGCTCGATTTTCCATGTCCTTTGAATTGACAATAAACCACACATGTCCAACTCAAAATTTTACAAAAAGACAGAACATGAAGGGTAATAAAGAAAATAGAAAGAACGGAATCTTACATGAATGGAATAACATATAATATTGATAAATATCTTTACTGCGGAAAACTTTATAAATGCATATATCAGAGTCTAATCTAAATTCAATTTGGCCGGTTATAAACATCTGCCCTTTCAATTGCTGACAAACATCAAACTAAAACACAAATACCACAGGGGATAATACAATATGTCATATGTGGATCAATACTTTCAGCTTTTCTCTGGAAACTTCAACCATCTTCGACTAAACCTGAAACAACTCGGATCTGACCCGAGTATTGAAAATACTAGATCAGGCTTGATAAACCAGCATGAGAAAAACTCAATAATAAATGACATTGTCATATATAAATAAAATCCTTTGGAAGAAAGAATATCTCATAAGACCACACCCACATATAGACACGGATGAGTTTTTACCTTATGATCACTTAAAACATTTTTATATATAAAAACATTTGATATTATTTTTAATGACATGTCTCAGAAAACATTTGAAAATAAAATTATTAATCTTAGCCTAAATGGTTACCCACATAGCATTTCGAGGCTATTCATTATGCTAATACAAACAAAACCGCAAGTTCTTATTAAAGAATGGATTACCATACAAATGACCAAGTGAAAGGACTACCTTTTGATTGGTGCACCTCTAGATGGATGTCCCGAGGCATAGAACATTTGCCCTCTACCAACATAAGACCGGACTACCTCTTTAACTAGGTAGTAACGAGTATGTCATTCCCTGGTGATTACCGACCTTTAACCGAGCGCTCGTTTTTTATTCACCATATTAATTTACATCCCGAACGTCATAGCGGGAAGAAATATATCTAAATGGGGATTATCATACTCTAATTGGGAATGTCCTACTTAGCCTTGCCGCATCTAACCCTATTTCGATCATTCCGGTTGATGAGGCTCTAGGCAACGATTACCTTTTCACATAACTCATCTTCTTTCACTTTGAATGCACATTTCCATTCCACATTCACACGACTGATTTCTACAAACGTATAACTTCCTAAGCACGTAAATCTAGGGAAAGGGTATTAAGCTAAGAGAAGGTGTCTTCTCTACCACCGCCTGATATACATTTATAGAGACCACTCATTGTGATTTAGAATGCAAGGTCAGACGTTCATCCATACAAGTTCATTATGGGACCGAACAAAACCGAAGGCACTTTCCTCGGCCATTATCAGGCGAGAAGCCCTAGTGGTTTTGAGATTTTTCATAACAAAGAGACAACTGCTACAATATAGTGAATCGAGAGTTTATCCTTAATTAATCAACATGTAGTCCCTCGTTATTATTTGTCTCAATATCTCCGTAATATCTTCATTCTTCGAACACGCAAACTGGTTCAAAGTGCTCTTCGGATAGGAATCATCCAAATCCGACCCCGGTTCTTTCGAAATCCAATTATCGATAAAAAGTGAAAATGAGTATACAGGACTTACTAAGTCTCTTTTTACTTTAATTCGTTTCGAATGATTTCGAAGTTTCTTTCTTTTGTCTTAGAGTAATTCTAAGTAATTCATTCTTTTTCTTTGGATAATATATCAATTTTCCTTACTTAACTCTCGATCCAAATTCCTTAACTTTGGGGCGGGTCAAAAACAATGTTATTTAGACAACATTTACAATAAACCCTAAATCAATCTTAGCAAACATTTTTGAGTAAATAGGATCAAAGAAATCATTAATTTCGAAGATTGCTTAAATTTTGGATAGTATTAATCTTCTTTTCTTTTTGGAAAAATTTAATATAATCTTTTTAGAGCATCTAGGGTTTCCTTTTGATCTGTTGTACCCCTTGCCTAAAAAGAGAAAACAGAGGCTAGGTAAGTTCAGGATACTGGTTACTTCATTCCTAAACTTAGTTAAACACCTTGTTTGATCTTCACAGATCTCACAGGCGGGACAAATGTCCTAGTCGTTTCCACATACTCAATTATCAACTTTATTTTGGAATTGATTATAGGATTCCAAATTACCTTTTAAAGACTTATTTTTCCTTTTAAAAACATTCACAATTGATTCCAGGAAGAATCGTCATGTTTAAACTCATATTCAAAAAATTATAGAATTCGCAACATAAAAGTGCTGCGGGTAGTGCTATATAAGCTTATTTGATTTAAACAACTTTTAAACATTTAATAAATCATATTTTCCAATTCAAATCTCTTTTAAATTATTTAAATAGATTTATCAAATTTATTTCCCATTATTCCATAGTTAAAAATATTCATTTAAACAGATTTCCCATTATGGTCACTTAACTACACTAGCGTGATTTTTCTAGAAAATCGATTTGGACTTAATTATAAATCTACTCAATGAAATTTTTATTTTCTTTCTTCTTTTAGAAGATATAGATACAATAGTCCAGAATTTTCTTATCTTGATGAAACCCGAGCTATATTCCACTCTATATACTCATATGAACTTTTCGGCGTGAAATCGCGAACTACCGTTGCGCGACGCACCTAGTTTTAACTTATTTTTCAATATTTGAAATAAACTATTCGAATTGAATTTTATCGCTTATAAAATCATTACAAATAATTTATATCAATATTTCTACGTTTTAAAGTATTTAAAATGTATTTTCAATATTTCCATATTATAATGTTATTTTATTCCTATTATTTTAATATTAAATTTTAAATTTAAATTTTTATTCAATTTCAATTCTAACTTCAAATTGAACTCAATTGAAACTTAGATTTCAATTCTAATTTCAATTTAAACTTAAATTTCAACCTTAATTTCACTTTTAATTTTCAAAATTGACTTCAATTTTAATTTCACTATTTATCTCAATTTCAGTTTAACCATCTTTTTTTATCCCTTTTCACTTCAAATTTCAAATTCTTCTTTATTTCAACTTTAATTTCAGTTCCAATTGGAATGAGGCTTATTTTTTCAAAGTATATCTTATCATCAAAATTGGTCTTATTTAACAAAGGGAATACTTAATCAAAATGAGCATAACCAAGCTTAAAATTTATTGCTAACATATTTATGGTCCATACACAAGCTAATATGATAAATAATCACAACTACAACACTTGCAACTATTCAAACGTAACATAAACATATCCAAATGTCCGTAACAACATTTCAAAGGGATGTATACTTGCATTTAATAAGATGACTATATAATAAAATCAAAATCGATGAGAATTTTCTCACTTTTATTTCCACTGTGGAGTATTTTTAGCGAATTGGTGTGTTTACCTCTAACGAACTAATGCGTATTGCTGTCTTTTCTTTCTTTTCGATTTTTTCTTTCTTTATTATTTTGGCCATGGGCTTTAGATGGAGGGTACGGCCTTGGGTAGGTGGTGGCCATGGGTTAGAGGAGGAGGAAGAAGGGGATTTGAAGTGGCTTGTTGTATATTTCTTTTTATATTATTTTTAAAATAATTTTGGTATAATTTTATTAAGATAGGAAGCCATGGAAATGGAAGTGGAGAGGATGAAGAAGAAGACGGAGAAAGTGAAGAGAAAGTTAGAGAATGAAGTATGCAAAAAATGAAAGGTGTGCATGCTTATTTATACCTGAGTTTGGAAGGGAAATGACTAAAATACCCTTCACTACTTTTCGAATTTTAAACCATTTTAAAAACTATTTCCAAAGCATGATAATAAGTGTATTAAATGTGAGATGATGTTAGGATTTGATTTATGTCCTTATGTAATGATTTTTCCTTTTTTCTTTACTTTTTAAATTACATAAAACCATTTTTCTCCTTTTCCATACATGGATAAGACTTAGGATGTAATGGCATTAATGGTGAGAGAGATGGTTTGATTTGAACTTGTACTTAAGTAAAATGATTATGTTACTTTATAAATTAACAAAATGTATAAAACAGAAGTGCTTATTTTCCATGTTTTAGATTTGACATTTGAGGGTTAATGCATTAATGAGAAAAGAGAGGTTAAGTCATTTTTGTAATGATTATGCTTAATAATTTAATTTTAATTATAAATTTTCAAATCATGTTACTTTTTGAATTATTTGTAAACTTTGACTTTTCAAAGTGAATTTGTATTTAAATGGAAATCAATAGCGTGCATAGTTTGTTAAGTTGTGTATATGTGTTAGAAAACATATCATGTTGCAACAACTTGACGATAACTTGTTTTTGTTGAAAACGGTGTTTTTGTTGACAAATTTTACAGTCAAAATTTGACTTTTTTGTTAGACTAAATATTGAAGTAAACCAAACTTAAATGAACTTTTAACTTCTTTAAATAAATTAAAACATGTCCATTCATATTATAAAATCATATTCAAATAATATCAAAATTTCTATTTTTACAGTTTACATAAAGCTAATAAAATGCGACAAAATTTGGTTATTTTTGTAAAACGATTATAAATATACTTTTAAATAGTTTATCATACTTTTATTATCTTTAATAGATGTTTTAAATAATATTTATCTTTTTAATAAATATTTAAATCCATTTATTTAAGCCTTTATTTATTTTTAACAAACTTAACTTTTGCTGATTTGTTCTAAAATCCAAAATTATACTTTTTTAATTATAAATTATAAGAATAGATAATTTATCCATTATATATAACTTATTTATTTAAGTTTTAAACCTTTTCAAATTTAAAACAAACGAAATTTCTCATTTTCGAAGTGGCAAAATTACGAATCGTTACATTCTCCCCTACTTAAAAGCATTTCGTCCTCGAAATGAAAGTTAGATAAAGGAATCTATCTCATACTCGTATCCTTAAACATTTTAGCTTATTTATGCTGATGACAGAAAAAATGCTTATATAAAAAGAAGGTGGATGCCATAACAACACTAAAACAAATGATACCAAACATACATACGGAGATTCCCTACACTAAGCTTAGTACTTATCATGTACTTAAGGTTATATATACATACATTAAGTTAGCCTTCTATCCTACCCAACCTAGTGCATGTTGCATCTTAAGATAATATATACAACAACCAAACAAGACTATACATCCAAAAACAAACAAACTGGTATATATCAACCTAAATTAATACATTCATATAACTCATCATCTGACCTGAGCATGTACTGCACCCGAAGTCTATATACATATATAAACATCAGTCCAACCCTTATATCTTAGTGCCTAATATTTAAGATAACTATCCAACTACTACGCAGACAGACCCAAAACAGCATATTATATGTGATATTTGATTCGATCTATTATTCGAATCCCCAACTTTACTCCCAACCTAGTATCGATTCTCCGATTTTCTAGTGCGGGCTTTGATCAGACTTCTTGATCACAAACCCTTACTTTCCTTGCATAGCTCTCTACTATGGTAGAAAACTTGAGTACGTAATCACAAAACCTCATCAGTCTTCACTGTCAATAATCGAGTGACAAATCCTTTCTTAGATTGGTGTAAACACCTCAAAGTTCTGTACTTAAATCTTTGATAAAAAATTTATGTGCCGAAATGATCTACCTATACCTTATGTATTTATTCACATTTGTTTTTTACCTAATGTATTTCTTATAAATCCAAGTTTATTTCACAACCATTTACTTTCTACTAAATATAACTTCTAACCATAATATTATCATCAAATATCTTATAGTCAAATCGTGAATTTTACTTCACGAAATATTTGTACTTAGCTTTTAAATCCATCAATTTTGATGATCATTAAATCCTTATTTCTTAATAACCAAATGTCTAAGGGTATATGATTAAAATTTTAAATTCTAGCTTTCAACTAATTGATTCTTATCTTTATAGTTAAATCGTGCAATTCTAATCATAAGATATTCATATTTTAGTTTAACTATGCCAAATTATAAACAATCCTTAATTTATAACCAAAAATAATAATATTCTCTTTAATATTTAAAATATAAACCCAAGGTAAAATTATTTCATTTACCAACTTTTAGAATAAAACATTTTTATAAAATTAACAAATACGCGCTTATATATATAATACTCTCATAACTCATTCCAGGGTGTTACTAACCATATCTCTAACGAGTTACTCATCCTAGGATATTACTAATCATTACGCCAATGCAAACAAACCCGTAGGTTCTTATTGGAGAATAGATTTCCATATAAATGATCAAGTGTCTGATGTGTGCACCTCTAGATGGATGTCCCAAGGCATAGAACATCTGCTCTCTACCAACATAATACCGGCCTACCTCTTTAACTAGGTAGCACCAAATATGTCATTCTTCGGTCGTTACCGACCTTTAACCGAGGCTCGTTTTCCGTACACCACATTAATTTACATCCCGAATATTATAGCGGAAAGAAATATATCTAGAAGGGGTTGATCGTACTCTAATTGGGAATGATCCACTTAGCCTTACCGCATATAACCTTGTTTCAGTCATTTCCGGTTGATGAGCCTCAATGCAACGATTACCTCTTCACATAACACATCTTCTTTCACTTTGAATGCTACATTGTCATTCTACATTCACACGACTGATTTCTACAACCGTATAACTTTCTAAGCTCGTAAGTCTCGAAAAAGGGTGTTAAGCTAGGAGAAGGTGTCTTCTCCGCCTCTAACTGATATACATTCGACCACTCATTGTGATTTAGAATCTACTATCCTCGTCCATTAATAAGCGAGAAGACCTTGTGGTTTTGAGGTTTTTCATTAAAAAGAGACCACTGCTGCAATATAGTAACTCAGGAGTTTATCCCCAATCAATCAACAAGTAGTCCCTCGTTATTATTCGTCTCAATATCTCCATTTTCAAACATCTTCATTCTTCAAACACGTAAATTGGTTCAAAGTGGTTTTCAGATAGGAATCATCCATATTCGACACCGGGTTCCTTCGAAATCAATTTATCTGTAAAAAGTGAATATGAGTATACAGGATTTACTAAATCTCGTTTCACTTTTATTCTTTTTGGATGATTTCAAAATCTCTTTCTTTTGTCTTAGAGTAATTCTAAGTAATTCATTCTTTTGCTTTGGATAATATCTCAATTTTCCTCATTTACCTCTCGATCCAAATTCCTTAACTTTTAGGCGGGTCAAAAAACAATGTTATTTAAGACATCGTTTACGATAAACCCTAAATCAATTTAGAAAACATTTTGAGTAAATAGGATCAAAGAAATCATTAATTTTAGAAATTGCTTAAATTTTGGATAATAGTAATCTTTTTTATTTTGGAAACATTTAATGTAATCCTTTTAGAGCGTTCGGGCTTTCCTTTCGATCTGTTCCACTCCTCGCCTAGAAAGAGAAAACCGAGGCCAGGTAAGTTCAGGTCACTGGTTGCTTCATCCCTAACCTTAGTTAAACACCTTGTTTTATCTTCCTAGATCTCACAGGTGGGACAAATGTATTAGTCATTTCCGCATACTCGGTTATCAACTTTATTTTGGAATTGATTGACATTCCAAATTTTATTTAAACACTTACTTTTCCTTTTAAAAACATTCACAAATGATTCCAGGAAGAATCGTCGTGTTTTAAACTCATATTCAAAATGTTATAGAATTCGCAGCATAATAGTGCTACGGAAAGTGCTATATAAGCTAATTTAACTTAAACAACTTTTAAACATTTGATAATTCATATTTTCCAATACAAATATCTTCTAAATTATTTAAATGGATTTATCATATTTATTCCACATTTTTCCATAATTAAAAATGTTCATTTAAATAGATTTCCCGTTATGGTCACTTAACTGCACTAGCGTGATTTTTCTAGAAAATTGATTTTGACTTAATTCAAAATCAACTCAATGAAATTTTGATTTTCTTTCTTCGCTTAGAAGATACGGATATAATAGTCCAAAACCTTTTTATCTCGATGAATTTCGAGCTATATTCCACTTTATACACTCATTTGAAATTTTTGGCGTGAAATCGCGAACTATCGATGCACGACGCACCTAGTTTTAACTTATTTTTCAATATTTGAAATAATCTAATCGAATTAAATTATTACTTATATAATCATTACAAATCATTTTATATCAATATTTCCACATTTTATTGTATTTAAAAAGTATTTTAGTTATTTCCATATTATAATATATTTTATTCCTAATATTTTAATATTAAAATTTCAACTTCAATTTCAATTCTAACTTCAAATTAAACTCAATAAAACTTAGATTTCAAATATAATTCCAGTTTAAACTTAAATTTCAACCTTAATTTCACTTTCGATTTTCAGAATCAATTTCAATTTCACTATTCATCTCAATTTTAATTTTAATTTAACTATCTTTTTTTAATCCCATTTCACTTCAAATTTCAAATTCTCTTTTATTTCTACTTTATTTTCAATTCCAATTGAAAAGAGATATTTTTCCAAAGTATATCATATCATCAAAATTGGTCTTATTTAACAAAGAGAATACTTAATCAAAATGAGCATAACCAAGTTTAACATTTATCACTAACATAATTATGGCTCATACACAAGCTAATATGGTAAATAATCACAACTATAACACTTGCAACTATTCAAACATAACACAAATATATCCACACATCCATAACATCATTTCAAAGGGGTGTATACTTGCATGTAATAAGATGATTATATAACAAAATCAAAATATGATCTTTTAAAAGCGATGAGAATTTTCTCACCTTTATTTCCACTCCGTCAATATTTAGGCGAGTTGGCGTGTTTACGGCTAGCGAACTAATGCGCGTTGCTCGATTTTCTTTCTTTCCTTTCTTTTCTTTCTTTTTTATTTTCGTCATGGGCTTTAGATTGAAGGTACGGCCTGGGGTAGGTGGTGGCTGTGGGTTAGAGGAGGAGAAAGAAGGGGATTTGAAGTGGCTTGTTTCATATTTCTTTTTATATTATTTTTGAAATAATTTTGGCATAATTTTATTAACATAGGAAGCCATGGAAATGGAAGTGGAGAGGATGAAGAAGAAGTTGGAGAAAGTGAAGAGAAAGGTAAAAAAATGAAGTGTGCAAAAAATAAAAGGTGTGCATGCTTATTTATACTTTAGTTTGGAAGGGAAAATGACTAAAATATCCTTTACTACTTTTTGACTTTTGAACCATTTTAAACTCTTTCCAAGGCATGATAAGAAGTGTAAAATATGAGATGATGTTAGAATTTGATTTATGTCCTTATATGATGATTTTTTTTTCTTTTTTCTTTACTTTTTAAATTACATAAAACCATTTTGCTTGTTTTCCATACATGGATAAGACTTAGGATGTAATGGCATTAATGGTCAGAGAGACGGTTTGATTTGAATTTGTACTTAAGTGAAATGATTATGTTACTTTATAAATTAACAAAATGTATAAAACAAGAAGTGTTTACTTTCCTTGCGTTAGATTTGACATTTGAGGGTAAATGCATTAATGAGAAAAGAGAGGTTAAGTCATTTTTGTAATGATTATGTTTAATAATTTATTTTTAATTATAAATTGTCAAATCATGTTACTCTTTGAATTATTTGTAAACTTTTACTTTTCAAATTGAATTTTTATTAAAATGGAAATCTAAAGTGTGCACAGTTTGTAAAGTTGTGCAAATGTGTTAGAAAACATATCATGTTGCAACAACTTAACAATAACTTGTTTTGGCTGAAAACGGTATTTTTGTTGACAAATTTTACAGTCAAAATTTGACCTTTTTGTTAAACAAAATATTAAAGTAAACTAAACTTAAAAATGAAATTTTTACTTATTTAAATAAATTAAAACATATATATTCATATTATAAAATCATATTTAAATAATATCAAAATCTCTATTTTTACAGTATAAGTAAAACTAACAAAATACGACAAAATTTGGTTATTTTTGTAAAACGATTATAAATATACTTTTAAATATTTTAATATACTTTTATTATCTTTATTAGATATTTTAATAATATTTATCTTTTTAAATAAATATTTAAATCTATTTATTTAAGTCTTTATTTATTTTTAACAAACTTAACTTTTGCTGATTTGTTCTAAAATCAAAATTTATACTTATTAATTATTAATTATAAGAATTGATAATTTATTTGTTATATATAACTTATTTATTTAAAATTTAAACCTTTTTAAATTTAAAACAAATGAAATCTCTCGTTTTCGAAGTAGCAAAATTACGAGTTAATACAGTTATGGTCATATAAGTAGGTACAGTCGATCAAAGTCGAAAGAAATGTTTTATGCCATTTGGACAAGTAGAACTTAATGGATGAAGGAAAATATGTTAGCATGCATTGGTAATGTGGAGGAGGTTTTCATGGAAAGTGGGATTTAGAGGTTTGGGTATGATTTGGAGAAAGGAAGGTAGATGCTTTTCGATTGCCCTTTGGATTAAAGAGAGACTATTTATTCAAGGAATCTAATCAATGACGTAAGGATGCATTGTTTATGTTACATGCTAGGTGCACATGAACGATGTAGTACACAGTCCATCACTTAAGCACTATTTCTACTATAGGATGGTATTTAACTTGCCTTAGGGTTTCGTTTAGATTTAGGTTTTTGGTTGCTACGTTTTAATGGTTAAATAGAATATGATTATTTGGTTTGAATGTTTGAACGTTTTTTTATTTGTATCTCATACAGCTAAGGATAAATCTTTATAGATTGATGACGTAATACTTCGGTATCATGATTGTTAGAGGTTTGGAGAAGTGATATCATAAGTGATAGAATATTGTTAGTGTAGGATTTAGATTAATCCTAGAGGGGGTGAATAGGGTTATAGCAAATTTTCTCAAATTAAACGCAAAAACAAACTACAGAAAAGTAAATATGCTGAAAAGTAAATCACATACAAAATTTACCCACCTTCGGCAACCCCTGCCTACTGCTGCATTCCCAGATTTCTATTAGAATTAAACAGTCTCCCGCTTACAAACACTCTAACAGGCTCGCAAACCCTGCTACCGCCTATAGAGTTTTACAAACTCGCAAACCCAGCTTACTGAACTAATCCTAACTAGACAATCTGACACAACCTAAATCCTAGGTGGTGATTTACCAAGATTTGATTCGAAAAGTACAGACTTGAAAAATAAAAATAAGAGCAAAAATAACTAAAAACTTGAGTACAACTTTCTTTTTTCTTTTTCCCTTAAACAAACAACCCGACCTAAAAGAAAACACGGCCCGCTTCCCTCTTTTGTTATCTGATGCAATTTAGGGTTTCTGAAAAATGGTGGCTTTGTCTCTACTACGATCCGATTGGATCTCTGAGTTGTCTACAATTGCTCCTCTTCCCTTCGAATGTCCAATTCGCCTCTGATTAAGTCTTGCGCAACCACGTTTAGGGCGAATTCCAATTGCTACAGAATCGAGTGATTGAATTGGTATGATTTGAGTTCAGATTTTCTGATTTATCTTGCTTGTTCTCTTCGTACCGTCTATGATGATCTTGGGTATGTATATATATATATATATATATATATATATATATATATATATATATATATATATATATATATAGGGTAGAAACCCTAATACTTTGCGTCTGATTTGATTTGTTGCTTGGCCTCCAAGTCGTTGAATATTTCCATGATTTTGTTGTGACATTTTGGGTATATACGATTCGAATTTTGCTTGGTACCCACTGTTTTGGATATTTCCTATATGTTTTCACAATTTTGAAATTTGAACTGCTTATTTTGTTCGTATTTATTTACTTGACTTCATCACTTTCCTTTCTCGGTTGCTTGATATTTGCGACTGACTTGATTCACACGGTTTTGATTTTGAAGCGTTCGATTTTTCCTTGATTGATATGGCAGAAACTTTCCTAATTTAGTTTGGCTTTGATTTTTGATTGGTCAACACAGTATCGTCGAATTTCATGACCATCACGTCTTTGGTTGTTTTGACGATATTCATTCCGAGTTGACTTCGAATTCCATGTTTCGAACTGTACCATCTGTTCCATGATGATGAATTTCATTTCTTTGTTCATTCTCAGCTTCATACTGATTTTGACATGTCTGCATCCATATATGCATTCATCTTAGCACTTTTCTTTTTCACTGCAACATTTGTTTGTTATGCACTGAGTTTGCTTCGAGACAGTTTCATTGTAGCTTGCACTGAGCATTTATGTTGTCCAGACATTGTTGAGTTCTTGGATTTCACCATACTTCTGTTGCATCCATTTGTTTGACCCTTGCATATGCTCTCTGTAGTATTGTGATCTTGAGATGATTGCATCTTCCTGATGCACTTGGTCATTCATTGGTTTGTTTGCATATTTGTGCATATTGAGCCTTGGTCTCTGTTGCATGCATTGCTGTTGGGTTGCTTTGGGATTGAACTTGAGCTTTGTACCGTCGATTGTTGTAGCATGCACTATTTGCATCACTGTTTCATATAGTTACTCACTTGTTTGAGTCTGGTTTCGCATGTGTCCATTAGCATTGACTTTCTGTTGCAAGTGCTTCATGATGTACTCGACAAAATGTACTTCCTTTGTTTTACTCAGGTCTGCATTATATTGTACCTGTACTTGTAGTTGTATAACCTTGTTCTTCTGAACGGTGTAGATGACCTTGATCATATTGACTGACTTATTATTGTGATGCATGTTTCATTAAGTTTGATGTATTTGTGATCATCCTGCTTTGCCTGGATTGTGAATATCTCTCTGTTGCATGGTTTATTCACTTGTTGTATACTTGGGCTGGCTTGAACTTGATATTGTAGTCTGCCTTGTTTAGTTCTTGGTGCATTGTGCTCTGTTTTTGTATTTGCATTGAGTCACTGATTTTGGTCGAGACTTGTTTCAGTTTGCATATGGTCTTGATTCTCGGCCTATTGTGCATTCGACATTACTCTTGGCCATGAGTTCATCTGAGTCATCTGAAGTTGTTCTAGTTGGTCTGCATTGCACTGAGTTGCATTGATTCAGTATGTATATAACTGCATTTGTATTTCTCCTCATGTCTTTTTGCTCGACTTGAGCATTGTCAGGTTGCATATCCAGCTTGCATGTGCTCTATTAACTATGTCTATGTTGTGCATGATTCAGCTGTGTCTATGTTGTGCATGATTGCTTTTTGTTGACTGCACACACGAGTTGGCGAGACAGTGCATACGTGTATAAATGTACACGTGTGTATTGCAGCCACTCATGATTACCTCTCCCTGATAAGAATATTGATATGCACAGATATTATACAATCAAAAATGATGACAATAACTCATATATCTGAGACACCAATAAATTAAATTTATATTTTTGCAAATTCAAATTTGTTTATTTTCAGATTACTGCTGTAGTTGCTAATTATACAGGTACACAGGAGATAGGACAAGAACTGGAGCTGGACAATGCAGATAGATGCAGATGTGTAGACAGAGTGAGAAACTAAGTGTTGAGCGTTGTAGTGAGAAAAAATATGAATGTGAAATGTATGAACTGGTGTACGTATATAGAGAGAGCTGAAAACTTTGTACTGTATAAGTGTTGAAATAAAATATTATATTGAATAAAAATACTGATTGAATTATATAAATTCTGTGCAATAGTATTATTATTCAATATGAATATTTATTCCTATATGTATATAGTACAATCTGCAAACACATATATAAATTGATATATATTTGTTATCATCAAACAAAAATTCACATCAAACAATCTCCCCCTTTTGATGATGATAAATATATATATTAAAGATTTTGAAATTCTAATAAATGAGTTTGAGCATGAAATATTTAGCTTCCCCTATATGAATGCTCCCCCTACTACTGAGACCATCCCTATTTAGAAGATTTAGAAAATTACAGAAGAATAAAAGAACTAAAGAAAATTAACTAACAACATTTAACAAATATGTTGAAGTATTCCAAAAAATATTTACTTCCTTATCAAAATCTTGTTCTTCTCCCCCTTTTGTCATTATCAAAAGACTGTCAAAAACTAATGGAACAGTAGGAAAAAGCATAATATATCATAACGAGATAACAATTTCCACATTGTAGAGAATGGATCGATGATTCGGTTTTTATATAATAAGAAGAGAGATATTTTAAAAATAATTTGACATTTAAGCACAAAAATAAGCACTTACTAACCACGCATAACCATAAGGACTTTTAAATGGGATTAGCAGTTACTTATCAGTCTAAGCATCCGGACTTTGAGACCAGAAAAATACTTAGTTACCATACTCCATCCATGCATAACCATAAGGACTTTTAAATGAGAATGGAGTGATGGTAAAAATAACTCACTCACATGCTCCATCCATGCATGACCATAAGGACTTTTAAATGAGAATGGATGCATGAGATATATATATTTTTTTTTAAAAAAAAAAGATAATTCACTCGTCTCATTTTACAAAACCATTATGAATGATAGAAAGATGGTAGAAATAGAAATGGTC
Source organism: Allium cepa (assembly GCA_030765085.1). Lineage (NCBI taxonomy): Eukaryota > Viridiplantae > Streptophyta > Magnoliopsida > Asparagales > Amaryllidaceae > Allium > Allium cepa. The sequence goes on along the minus strand of CM060941.1, from coordinate 105,328,189 downwards.
ATGGAATAAGTTACCAAGTTAATTATATTATGAAATAAAACAATTTCCACTACTGAATACCATATTCAAATCAATCTTTGAATAATATCCAAACCTGGTTTGAATCCTAGAAATTGAAGTTGAAAGTAAATATCCAAGAATATTTCAATCAATAAATGGAAAATGATTAGTCAATTTCTATAATCCCCAAATCCAAATGTAATTTGGAAAATCTGTCTTTGGGGAGGGGTTTTGTGAAAATATCAGCAAGTTGAGCCTCGGTTGAAATATGTTCAATGCAAATGTCTTCCATTGCAATGTGATCTCTAAGAAAGTGGTGTCTCACATCAATGTGTTTTGTGTGTGAATGATGAACAGGATTATTTGACAAGTCTATTGCACTTTTACAATCACATTTTAATGGAACTTGTTTATAAACTAAGCCAAAGTCAGAAAGAGTTTGCATCATCCATAAAATTTGAGCACAACAGCTTCCTAAAGCAATATATTCTGCTTCAGTGGTGGATAATGCAACACAATTCTGTTTTCGACTTGACCATGAAACTAATGAATGTCCTAGCATGAAACATGTCCCACTAGTGCTTTTTCTGTCAACCAATGAACCAGCATAATCAGCATCAGAATAGCCAACTAAATCAAAATTTTCACAAGAAGGGTACCATAATCCAAATTTGTTAGTGTGTGTGAAAGATATCTCAAAATTCGTTTAGTGGCTTTCAAATGAGATTCTTTAGGATTAGATTGATAACGTGCACACAAACACACAGAAAACATAATATCAGGTCTAGAAGCAGTAAGATAGAGAAGTGAACCAATAATCCCTCGATATTTCTTTTGATCAACATCAATTCCTTTCTCGTCTTTGTCCAACTTTGTTGATGGGCTCATAGGAGTTCTCAATGGTTTAGAGTTCTCAACTCCAAATTTCTTCAACAGTTCCAACACATACTTGGATTGTGAAATGAAAATACCATCACTGCTTTGCTTGATTTGGAATCCAAGAAAATATTTCAATTCTTTAACCAAGCTCATCTCGAATTTAGCCTGCATGACTTGTTCAAATTTCTCGCACAAGAGTTAATTAGTAGCACCATAAATGATATTATCCACATAAATCTGAACAATCAAAAATTCACTTCCTTTATGTAATAGAAACAGTGTCATGTCAGCACTCCCCTTTTTAAAGCCATTTTCCAAAAGATATGTACAAAGACAGTCATACCAAGCTCTAGGAGCTTGCTTAAGACCATATAATGCTTTTTCTAGTTTATACACATGATTTGGAAAATCATGATTTTCAAAACCGGGGGGTTGTTCAACAAAAACTTCTTCTTTCAAATCACCATTCAGAAAGGCACTTTTTATATCCATTTGTTTAAGTTTGAAACCCTTACAACATGCAAAACTTAGCAAAATCCTAATGGCTTCTAACCTAGCAACTGGAGCAAATGTTTCATCAAAATCTATGCCTTCTATTTGGTTATATCCTTTTGTGACCAACCTGGCTTTGTTTCTAATTACATTTCCTGATTCGTCAAGTTTATTTTTGAATACCCATTTAGTTCCAACAATTGGATAGTCATTAGGCCTAGGAACTAATTTTCAAACTTTATTTCTCTCAAATTGATTAAGTTCATCTTGCATTGCTAAAACCCAACTTTCATCATTAAGAGCCATTTCAACAGAATCGGGTTCAATCTCAGAAATAAAACCACTGTGACAACAAAACGCACACAAGTTTTTATCAAATGAAGAGCGAGTGCGTATACCTTCCGTAGGTTCACCTATAACCAATTCAGGAGGATGATTGGATTTGAACTTCAATCTACCAGCATCAACAGTCCTACTTTCAGCTTTCTCACTAGATGTCCCTTCTTCAATGCTTTCATGATCTACCCCATCGTCAACCGTCTTCTCAGTCGTCCTTTCCAGGTCAGATTCATCGAATTTCACATTGATTGATTCAACAATTGACTTTGTTCGTTTGTTGTATATCCTGTAAGCCTTGCTCCTTGTTGAATAGCCCATGAAAATTCCTCATCAGCCTTTGATTCAAATTTTCCAAGTTGATCACCTGTGTTAAGAATGAAACAGGGACATCCAAATACACGAAATTAAGAAATGTTAGGTTTCCTTTCATGCCACAATTCATAAGACGCTTTGCCAAGTATTGGTCTAATCATTACTCTATTCATTACATAGCATGAAGTATTCACTACCTCTACCCAAAAGGTTAGAGGTAGTTTATACTCACTCAACATGGATCTAGCCAATTCCTGTAATGTACGATTTTTCCTTTCAACCACCCCATTTTGTTGAGGTTTTCGTGGAGCAGAAAATTCATGTTTTAAACCATTTTCTTCACAAAAGCTTTCAAATTCCAAATTTTCAAATTTGCCTCCATGATCATTTCTCAAGGTTTTGATTGAAACTCCTTTTTCATTTTGAACAAGTTTTGCAAATTTTGAAAAATAATCAAAAGATTCAGACTTTTTGGCTAAGAAATAAACGCATGTAAATCTAGAATAATCATCAACCAATACATAACAATAACGTTTTCCATTCAAGCTTACAATTTCATTTGGTCCAAATAAGTCCATGTGAATTAATTCAAGGACCCTTGATGTGCTAACAATGGTTTTAGGGCGAAAAGATGATCGACTAAGCTTTCCCAAGGAACATGCTTTACACAATTTATTATTTTTAAATTTCTGATGTGGTAACCCTCTGACTAATTCTTTCATTTCAAGTTTTTCTAAGAGGCTCATGCTAGCATGTCCAAGTCTCCTATGCCATAAAGATGCCTCTTCGTCAGTGGCTACGAAACATCTAGAAAGATTTAGATTATCGAACGAAAGCGAGTAAACATTTCCTTTTCTTTCGCCCATAAAAACAATGTTATTAGAAGATTTATCAATGATTTTGCAAGTATCACTATCAAAAACAACATTCATAACTTTGTCACATAGTTGGCAATAGAAATGAGATTGTGATGCAAATTATCAACGTATAAAACATTAGTCAAGGAAATTGTACCGTTACCTACTTCACCTTTACCAATAATCTTACACTTGCTATTGTCTCCCATGATCACATTTCCACCTTTAAAATTCTCTAGGCTAAGGAACTTCGATTTGTCACCTGTCATATGTCTAGAACAACCTGAATCTAGAAACCATTCTTGTTGTTCCTTAGCCCGCCAACAGACCTACATAGAGAGAGAGGAGGATGACCTAGAGAAACTCTTAGGTCCAATGATATTAGTGACTGAAGCATTGTGAATAAACAATCCCTTTGGAACCCAAACTTGTTTTGTCCTTTTATTCTTGTTCCAATAGATATGAAAATTGTTTGTAGAATTCTTAGGAGCCCAAACTTGTATAAATTTTGTGTTATTGTTCCTATGACTATAATTTTCAACACGAAGTCCAATTATTTCACATCTAGCAAAGACACTCTTACCTTTTGCATTATCATCAACTTGTGTTTTCCCAAAGCGTAGTCCTTTTTTGTTGTTAGCAAAAATTTGATTTCCCAATAACATGTTGAATGATTTTTCTCCTCTTGAAAAGTTATTCAGAGATTTCTTAAGATTTTGGACTTTGGTTTGTAGTGTTGTGTTTTCAGTTACAAGTGAGGTGCATCTATTTATAAAATCCTTTTTCCTAGTGTCAATGGTTTCCTTAAGACTCGAGTTTTATTTTTCAAGATTCTCAAAGCTATTCTTAAGTCTTAATAATTCTGAATCTAAAATTTTACATTTTTTACAGTCTAGGTTTTGAATATTTTCAAGTTCAGTTTCTAACCTAGAATTTTCATGGACAAGTTCTCTCCTATCAGATTTCAGTTTTTCAATTTTAGATTCAAGAGTATCAATTATTTTAGTAAGATCACAGCACATCAAAGTAAGTTCTTTATAAGAATAGTCACCTACCTCACTAGATTCCTCTGAGCTTGCTTCTGAATCTGATTTTTCCATAAGACACAAGTTAGCCTCCTCTGAGCTATTATTCGAAACTTCCTCTCCTTCTTCATCATCCCAAGTCGCTGCAAAGGCCTTCTTCTTCTTTTTATTTCCTTTGTTGTTTTTGAGAAGTGGGCATTTTTGTTTGAAGTGGCCAGGCTTCTTACAGTTAAAGCACGTCAATTCATTATCGGAATTGTCAGAGTCTTTTGACCTATTACCACTTGTTTTCTTCTTGCGTGGCCTGAATGTTGACCATTTTCTAAGATTATTGACAGCCATTGCAAGCTCTTCAATTGGATCTTCTTCTTCTTCATCGCTCTCTTCTTTGCTCTTTAAGGCAATCATCTTCTTCTTGGATTCAGAGTTGTTGTGTTCCTCCTTTGCTTTTAGCTCAAGCTCATATGTCATCAAGTTGACGATTAACTCCTCCATGCTTAGTTTACTCAGATCTTTCGATTCTTGTATAGCCGTGACTTTTGCCTCAAAGCTTATCGGTAAGACTCGTAGCACCTTCCTCACAAGCTCTACCTCAGTGAATACCTTCCCAAGCGCTCTAGCATTGTACACCAAAGTTGAAAAGCGTCCAAACATGTCCTTTATGCTCTCGCCTTTGTCCATCATAAAGTTCTCGTATTCATTGCTGAATAGGGCTAGACGAGATTCCTTGACTTGAGAAGTTCCTTCATGTGTTACCTCCAAGGTATGCCAAATTTCCTGTGCAGTTTTACAATGAGAAATTCTATTAAATTCAGTCTTCTCAAGAGCACATATCAAAGCATTCATGGCTTTAGCATTTGTAGTTTTTAATTTCTTATCGTTAGCATCCCACCTATCCTTAGGTTTAGGAATCTCAGTATCACCAACAGTTATAGTGGGAGATTTATAGCCAGTTTCAATAATGTCCCAAACATCATAATCAACAGAACTAAGATAAATACCCATCCTAACTTTCCAATAAGCATAATCATTCGCATTAAACATGGGTGGCCAAGCAATAGATTGTCCCTCAGAAAAAGCATTATTTGGTGGATTCATGACTCTATAGTTAAAGACAAATACTGTGCTCTGATACCACTTGTAGGATCTAGATTAACCCTAGAATGGGGGTGAATAGGGTTATAGCAAATTTTCTCGAATTAAACGCAAAAACAAACCATAGAAAAGTAAATATGCTGAAAAGTAAATCACACACAAAATTTACCCAGCTTCGGCAACCCCTTGCTACTGCTGCATTCCCAGATTTCTATTAGAATTAAACAGTCTCCCGCTTACAAACACTCTAACAGACTCGCAAACCCTGCTACCGCCTATAGAGTTTCGCAAACTCGCAAACCCTGCTTACTGAACTAATCCTAACTAGACAATCTGACACAACCTAAATCCTAGGTGGTGATTTATCAAGATTGGATTCGAAAAGTACAGACTTGAAAAATAAAAATAAGAGCAAAAATAACTAAAAACTTGAGCACAACTTTCTATTTTCTTTTGCCCTTAAACAAACAACCCGACCCAAAAGAAAACACGGCCCACTTTCCTCTTTTGTTATCTGATGCAATTTAGGGTTTCTGAAAAATGGCGGCTTTGTCTCAACTACGACCCGATTGGATCTCTGAGTTGCCTCTAATTTCTCTTCTTCCCTTCGAATGTCCAATTCGCCTCTTATTAAGGCTTGCGCAACCACGTTTAGGGCGAATTCCGATTTCTACAGACTTGGGTGATTGAATTGGTATGATTTGAGTTGAGATTTTTGATTTATCTTGCTTGTTCTCTTCGTATTGTCTATGATGATCTTGGGTATGTATATATATAGGGTAGAAACCCTAATACTTTGCTTCTGATTTGATTTGTTGCTTGGCCTCCAAGTCGTTGAATATTTCCATGATTTTGTTGTGACATTTTGGGTATATACGATTCGAATTTTGCTTGGTACCCACAGTTTTGGATATTTCCTATATGTTTTCACAATTTTGAAATTTGAACTGCTTATTTTGTTCGTATTCATTTACTTGACTTCATCACTTTCCTTTCTCGGTTGCTTGATATTTGCGACTTACTTGATTTACACGGTTTTGATTTTGAAGCATTCGATTTTTCCTTGATTGATATGGCAGAACCTTTCCTAATTTAGATTGGTTTTGATTTTTGACATTGGTCAACACAGTATCGTCGAATTTCATGACCATCACGTTTTTGGTTGTTTTAACGATATTGATTCCGAGTTGACTACTTCGAATTCCCTGTTTCAAACTGTACCATCTGTTCCATGATGATGAATTTCATTTCTTTGTTCATTCTCAGCTTCATACTGATTTTGACATGACTGCATCCATATATGCATTCATCTTAGCACTTTTCTTTTTCACCACAACATTTGTTTATTATGCACTGAGTTTGCTTCGAGACGGTTTCATTGTAGCTTGCACTGAGCATTTATGTTGTCCAGACATTGTTGAGTTCTTGGATTTCACCATACTTTTGTTGCATCCATTTGTTTGACCCTTGCATATGCTCTCTGTAGTATTGTGATCTTGAGATGATTGCATCTTCCTGATGCATTTGGTCATTCATTGGTTTGTTTGCATATTTGTGCATATTGAGCCTTGGTCTCTGTTGCATGCATTGCTGTTGGGTTGCTTTGGGATTGAACTTGAGCTTTGTACTGTCGATTGTTGTAGCATGCACTATTTGCATCACTGTTTCATATAGTTATTCACTTGTTTGAGTCTGGTTTCGCATGTGTCCATTAGCATTGACTTTCTGTTGCAAGTGCTTCATGATGTACTCGACAAAATGTACTTCCTTTGTTTTACTCAGGTCTGCATTATATTGTACCTGTACTTGTAGTTGTATAACCTGGTTCTTCTGAATAGTGTAGATGACCTTGATCATATTGACTGACTTGTTTTTGTGATGCCGTTTCATTAAGTTTGATGTATTTGTGATCATCTTGCTTTGCCTGGATTGTGAATATCTCTCTGTTGCATGGTTTATTCACTTGTTGTATACTTGGGCTGGCTTGAACTTGATATTGTAGTCTGCCTTGTTTAGTTCTTGATGCATTGTGCTCTGTTGTTGTATTTGCATTGAGTCGCTGATTTTGGTCGAGACTTGTTTCAGTTTGCATATGGTCTTGATTCTCGGCCTATTGTGCATTCGACATTACTCTTGGCCATGAGTTCATCTGAGTCATCTGAAGTTGTTCTAGTTGGTCTGCATTGCACTGAGTTGCATTGATTCAGTATGTATATAACTGCATTTGTATTGCTCCTCATGTCTTTTGGCTCGACTTGAGCATTGTCAGGTTGCATATCCAGCTTGCATGTGCTCTGTTGACTATGTCTATGTTGTGCATGATTCAGCTGTGTCTATGTTGTGCATGATTGCTTTTTGTTGACTGCGCACACGAGTTGGCGAGGCAGTGCACACGTGTATAAATGTACACGTGTGTATTGCAGCCACTCATGATTACCTGTCCCTGATTTGAATACTGATATTCACAGATATTATACAATCAAAAATGATGACAATAACCCATATATCTGAGACACCAATAAAACAAATTTATATTTTTGCAAATTCAAATTTGTTTATTTTCAGATTACTGTTGTAGTTGCTAATTATACAGGTACACAGGAGACAGGACAAGAACTGGAGCTGGACAATGCAGATAGATGCAGATGTGCAGACAGAGTGAGAAACTAAGTGTTGAGCATTGTAGTGAGAAAAAATATGAATGTGAAATGTATGAACTGGTGTACGTATATAGAGAGAGCTGAAAACTTTGTACTGTATAAGTGTTGAAATAAAATATTATAGTGAATAAAAATACTGATTGAATTATATAAATTCTGTGCAATAGTATTATTATTCAATATGAATATTTATTCCTATATGTATATCGTACAATCTGCAAACACATATATAAATTGATATATATTTGTTATCATCAAACAAAAATTCACATCAAACAGTTAGGATTTCAATGTACTTTCGGAATGATTAATCATGAAGCCATAGATCTGAATAGGTGATCCATATTGATTTGATTGAGATAAATTAGAGGAAGATAAATAAATTAATGAAAACCATACCTGAATCCATAGTTGCTAATTGAAAGAGAAGAAGAATTAGTTTGATCTTTCAAATCGACACAAACCTCATATTAGAATTATTTCCATAGAAGATATTAGGAGAATAACCAGAGCTTGTGTAATTTGAGGACCATAATCCCTTATTTATAATATTGGCATTTTCTAATTTGACCCATCAGTAAATTAGAATTACTCATATATCTACATATTAATACTATGACAATTATATCCTTAAGCATTGTAGCTTTAATTCAAAATTTGATCACTTTAATTAGACTTTACAGCAAAATAGCATAACACGCTTATTTTATATATGTAGCCCACATGTCGAAATCTTCCAACAATTTTTCCCTAGACCTTATATGCAATTGCCTTGTAAATGTGTTTAACTTTATGAACTTTAAGTTTTGCTATTTATAACATAAATCATTTCCGAAACAATCTCATTCATTACCTACGCTGATCAAAGTGGCTTTCGTTGCCAATAGTTTAACTAAACCCATCAATGGTCACATATACTAATGCAATAAAACGACACAGATCAATCACGGAAGTGTAGCATGGGAATTACAGGAGATGTGATCTATATATGTCTATTTCCCACTGGATCTACTTTAGTGAGATTGACAAAAAGTTTAATATTTTAACTTCAGGGATTGTAAAGAAAATTTTATTCCTTTATTTCTGATCGAAAAAAGTACTTAATGTATCTGTAACCGAAGTATAGAGCAGTGAGGCATATGATTATGCCAAATACACCTGAACTAAAATATCCTTACATAAAAGTTACACAAATTGAGCCTCATTCTCATGCAAGACCATGAGTGATAATCCTTTTGTAAGCGGATCCACCAAAAAGGAATTTGTTGCAATATGCTCTATGAATTATGATCTATTTTGCACACTCTTCTTATTGAAAAATAATATGTTGTTTATTGTCACAGTATAACTTCAATGGTCTTTCAATTTTTTTTCAATATTCCGTAACTTGATGACAAAATTTTGTAATTATTTTCCATCGTTGAATCTCATACTAGAAAATAAATGTTAATTCCATAATAGAGGAGGCTATAAGTATCTGTATGACACATTTCCTTATATAACTCCACCTAAAAAATATATTATTACTTACTGTGGATCTTTTATACTCTTGGCATCCAAAATAACTGAACCGTAATGCTTTATGATCTCCAACCAATCCAATCTTTTATTTATAAGCATATAATCTTTTTGTTCTTATAGATATCTTATAACCATTCTGGTTACCAACCATTGATCCACTTTCAATGTCAGTAAGATATGTGCCAACTAATACATGTAATATCATGTGTATATGACTTAGCATGCATATTGACTCCACAATGCCTGCAAATGCAAGAGGAATCTTTTGCATTTCTTTAGCTTTAAAGATGTTCTTGTATCACTATGTAAGAAAAAATTCGTCTCTCTTTTGGAGATTAATTTATTCACAGTTTGCATGCCAAATCTTTTTATGCACTTATCTGCCTAGCTTTTTTGTGATAACCCAAATATCACCCTATGAATAATAACGATGTATTTGAATACCTAATATAAAAGAGCAATCCATAAGTGGGTTTCTTTAGTTGTTTCATCAATCCCTCCATTGAGAATCACGAATTTAATATCATTCTGATATTGGTTAAAATTATAATCTATAACAAGTTCCGAAATAATTCTAAAGTGTCTTTCAGTAAAATAAAAAAGGAAGTCTCTTTAAAAATAAAGCATCATTCTCCTTTTGAGTATAATCTTTTCTATTACGAGCCTTATACCTTTTCACATTACCCACTTAATCCATTTAGTTTTTGAATAGTTATTCATTATTCGTAACCAATTATCTTATTACCTTCCGGTAGAGGGAAAGATCTCAAACTTTATTGTCCTTTATATATTTGCACTATATATTTATATCTTAAATTCAAATTTCAAATCACTATCTTGTATGGGTTAATGTAAGCCACAACCATCTCAACAATCCATTACTTACCTTTACGGAGAAATACTACATAGTCTTTTGGAACAACATTCTTCCTTTTCAAGTGGATTTTCTAAATGCCTTTGCGCCTTGAGGTTATTGAGTTTGGTTTCTCGAAACATCAACCTTAGTTTAAAGAAAATTTTGTTAAACATTGTCTTATTATAGCTCTTAATTTAATCCTTGTCAGTGAAAGGAAACAAATCTTATACATTTTTCGAAGAAGTAATTGTAGTCGATTCAAAGATAATGATCCATACTTTAAAATTTAGTTCAATATTGTCTTATTATGGTTCGTAATTTACTTTTTATCAATGAAGCAAACAAACTCTATATATTATCCGAAGAAGTAACTGTAGTTGAATCAAAGATAATAATTCTTTTTAAAGACAATGGCTCATACTTTATTTCTCCACCTCAAACACAACATCCTCAAAAATTGTATGATTTCGCATCTTAATTTTTTTTTTCCTTAGTATCTGTTTATAAAACTTGTAGCTTTTAAGTCGCTAAGAATATCAATAAAATTTTCTACCTTTAGTGCCTCAATCTAGAATTATTTAGTAAGATGGAATACATAATTACATTAATTATTATATCCAAATACCAAGATTCATTATAAGAGGCATTTATTATGAATTTCAAAATATTCAATTCCAATAATGTATGAATTTATTGATAGATTAGTTTGATTATTTCTAAAGGAATAATAATAACTAAATTTGTTCATATCAAAAGTAGAAACTAAAATCTGTCTAAGTGGCAGTATAACAAAAATATCAAACAAATTCAAACAATATGAATATCTTTTAAGACATGACATGTATGATATCTAGTAAAATTCCTTTTATATATCCGTAGATTTCATAAAAAAACAAATATAAATATATACATATGTTGTTATTTTTTTTAGATCCTTAATGACTTGTTATCCTTATTTATACATTTATTTACGATGTACGTTAAATGAGTACTTTATATCTTGTCATGCTTTAATCTCTCTTCTTCTTCTTCTTATAATGGGAAATGAGCTCAATAAGAGGTCATTTTATTTTTGAAAAAATAATGATTAATAATAGTTTTAAAATGGATACACTAAGAATAAAGAGAGTACCAAAAGAATTAACAATAATTTGAGAGCATTTAACTTTTGAAGCAACATATTTTCATATGGTACTCATTTATATTCCCTTACTTTGACTTTATGGAATCAAACAATATAAAGCGTGCTTGTTCCCCTAATCATTTTTGGAAAAAACGCTTTTTAGTTTGTAAAGAACTCATTTATTTTTATTTTCTCTACAGATATCACACCCTTGAAAGCTTTTGATATATTATACCTTATGATCATTTTACTCTTGCAATTTGAATTATCCCACATCTCAATGTTTTTCATAACATATAAGAACATTCAACTGTAATAAGGGTGGTCATGATCCTTATAATTTCAAGAGCTAGATCCATGAAGTCAAGAAAAAAGGACATGCTCTCTTACTAATCCTTAGAGTTAGTCCCAAACAAGATGAGAACATTCTTAAAATTGGTGGACACTTAGTTAAATTAGTTGAAAATTGGACAAAAATAAAGATTGACTGTATATGCTCATATCCCAATATCATCCATAGTAAATTCAAGTAGTTGGTAAGTCTCTTCTCAAGATTTCTAGCATGGCATTAATATCAAGTCTTTGGAGAGTAATATTAGTAGCAAGTGGTACTATCTTTGTGGTGATTAAACACTGACATTAAATTCAAGTCAAATAGAAATCTTGTATATTTGTAAATTATGTATAAAGGAAATTAAGTGAAGAATTAAGATAAGTATAAAGGGTATTTATAATGAGAATTATGTATATTTGTAAATTTATTGCTACGCATTTCGAGCTCGCATGACCACATAGTGCATCTATCGTCCCAAAACTCATCGGTACACATCCACTCAATATTCCAAATCCAATGACACTCATCAAAATTCAAGACAGTGGCTCCGAGATTATAATTTCATGTGTTAAAAGAATTATTATTAAACCAAGTTTAATCACTTTTAATTAAAAACTAAAATTTTCCATTATCATTTATTTTTTAAGAGAGTTTAATCAGCTTTAAAAATCATTTTATTCACATTAAATCCAAGATTCAAATATTTAAATAAAATAGAATTTTAAATATAAAGCATTCAAAATTCCAAGTCGTTACATTCAGTGATCGTGTTACAATGATAACCAATATAGGAAATAAATAACCAAATATGTATCTACCACTAGCAATACTATATATATGTATATGTATATGTATGTATGTATATTTGATATCGCCTAAAGTCAAACACAAAAAACCAATACAATTGCATCCATCAAAGATTAGCAATTATCATCCTAAAAGACCAACCTGAGCCCATAAAAGAGTCGAAGAATGAAACATGAGTCAATTTTGCTTTTTGTATAGGCCCTGTCAAGTAAGGTTCAACCTATGCCCAATAGGTTCCAATCGATCAACCAACATCAATCGGTCGACCAGTTGATGCTTAGGCCAAGCACAATATCATGATTCGGTGTATTTTTCGTTTTATTCTTCTTTTTTTCCTTGTTTTTGATTTGTTTCTATAACAACTTGTACCTTAATAGGCCTAAATTTTGACTAAATCGAAACCCAAGTCCATTAGAACACAAATGGTTGGTTTTGGTAACCGTAATAATTGGTCATTTATGTCAAAATTGAATAATCTCTAATCAATCCTCATTTATTTCATTTAATCTATTTACCACTTATCAAATCCTTCTAACATGCTTATTCAGTTTCCCCGTAAATATCATATTGAATTTCTTAATCAGTCCTCATTTAATTCCTTTTTAACTCTATATTAATTACAAATTTATTACCCATTAAATCTATAACTAAAGTCCATAAATCCTAGTACTATAATTACTATGCCGGTAATAACTAATACAAATATCATCATAAATTACACTATTTATATAAAAAAGTTTTTGAACACTAAGCGCGGTTATATTATTTTTTTGTTTATTCATGATTCTAACTATTAGTTTCTAAACTACAACATTGCTTTCCACATTTTAATTTATCATGGTCGCCTTTCCAAAAAGGATTACTATTATGTATGTCCATAAATTAAATAAAAGTGAGATCTTTATTGAAATAATAAGGAATTATTTCTTTTCTTTTAATGAAATAAACAATACAAATTACGGAGAAGGATATTTATATCTTACCCATCTCTTTTTCTTTTTGGTATATGCCATGTTAGTTCAAAATGCTATAAAAGAATCCCAAAATGCTTTAGGCCTATATGACACTTGAAAATCTCAAAATTATAACCGTGGCATAATATGTTTTAATTATAGCTGTTATAATTTTTTGCTTTAAGTGTACGATTATATTCATGACATTATCTAAATAAGCATGGTACGAGGCATCATGTATAAATTAAATGACAACTGTCATAAATGAACGCTGGAATTAAATGTCACATTAAGTTATATGTAAATGACATAGTAAATGTCATACTAAATAACATATGAATATAGTAGTTATTATGTATATCTGAACCATAATATAGCTATATGGAATGCTACTGAATCACTTTATATTTATTTTATTATTTGAATACTTAACTAAGATCAATAACCTTGCATTTTTGAAAAATATGAAAACTACCTCACCTTTTTTTATTATAACCGAAGCATGAAAGTGAAACATGTTCTTAATGAGAATGGGTTATACATACAAAATATCTATAACTATCAAACATAGATGCATCAAATAATAAACCATATGCCTTTTCTTATTCCAAATACAAAAATGCTACATTACCAAATTTATTTTAGCAGACATATTTATTGAATTTATGATAATAAATTATTCATTTATTACCATAACAACCACATTCAATAATTTATGATAAAAATAAATGCAGTTGACTCTTGTATAGTCTAAAATATAAACTTATGTTACAAAAAAGTGATTTCGTTGCAAAAATATAAATAAACTGAACAAATGTTACTTAAAGTAAAATTACATTGTCTCATATCAAATATAGGTATGTTATTACTCAATAATAAAATAAACATAAACACCTTAAAGGAGCATATTTTATTTTGTAATTAACCAAAAATTTGAAATTACCTAAATACCTTACATATATATCCAAATTACTTGAACAAAAGTTAAGTAAGGTAAAACAACCAAGGAACCGAATTTCTATTTTCTTGCATAAATGGTTCTAAATTATATAGGTCTATCTATACCATTAATAAACAAAATAACTATACATAACAGATCTGAAGTATTTCTCACAATAAACTTTATGACTTATTTACAAAATATACAACAATAAACATGTGGATGTTTTAACCAACATAAGTTGTTTCGAAAATTTAGAGGAATTTATATTATTTCCCATAATTTAATGATTTCAATTCTAACTTATTTTATAAATAACATATATATATATATATATATATCATTTGAATCTATCTACAATTCTACATCAAAGTAGTTTTACAGTTAGCCTTTCAATTTACAATAACAAAATTGTTACTAAACCAAATCCAAAATCATCGCCAAAAAAACTATGATACATAGATCAAGCATATCTGAAATTTAAGTGGAATTTAATGACTACTAAATGAAATTCAATTCAAAACTTATTCATAATAAAAACATAAAAGTTCCTAATGAAATCAATAATGGGGGGCTCTGATACCACTTCTTAGGATATCAATGTACTTTAGGATTGATTAAGCAAGAAACCCTATATCTAAATAATGACTCATATTGATTTGATTGAGAAGAAATTGGAGGAAGATAAATAAATCAGTGGGAGCCATACTTGAATCCATAATTCCTGATTTAAAGAGAAGAAGAATTGGTTTGATCTTCCAAATTTACACAAATCCAAGATGCGAATTATTTCTATAGAAGAGATTAGGATAATAGCTACTGCTTGTGTAATTTGGGGACCACAACCCCTTATTTATAATGTTGCATTTTTCTAATTTGGCTTTACAACCGATTAGAAATCCTACGGCATCAACATATTAATACCATGACAATTATATCCTAAAGCCTTTTAGCTTTAATTCAAAATTTGTTCACTTTGATTAGACTTAACACCAAAATAGCATACACATTTATTTTACATATGTGGCCACATGTTGAAATTTTCCAACAAATATTATCTAAGTCGAATTAAAATCATAAAGAGAAGATATGCCATGATAACCAGGTTAAGACATCGCCTATTTTTGATGTTCTTAGGCCAAATGATGAATCATTTCATCATTTGAGTTATTTTTTTGCTTAGGTGAGACACCATCCACTTTTGAGTTGCCTTACTTTAGCATCTAAAAGCTGAAGCGATGTCTATACCACTGGGATGATTTGCGTGCTGTGTATGTGCAAGGAATTGATGAGGATGCATTTCAGTTTGCGGCTTATGCCAAGCTACCTATTGATGTTCATGTCGACGTCGGTTTTTCTAAGTTGGTAGTAGTATTGTAGTTATGCACATACATTTGAGGTTAGTATGTCAGAATGAGTATATATGCTAGTATTAGAGTTTTATGAGTTGAGTTGGGAAGAACGATCAAGTAGAGAATGCTTGGAAAGTGGACACGATGATCCAATCTTTTCATTTAGGCACATTTCCAATCCTGTTTGCTTGTTTGACAGCGTA
Source organism: Allium cepa (assembly GCA_030765085.1). NCBI lineage: Eukaryota > Viridiplantae > Streptophyta > Magnoliopsida > Asparagales > Amaryllidaceae > Allium > Allium cepa. Next base: position 105,312,441 of record CM060941.1, on the reverse strand, counting down.
GTTAGTTTATAGAAGTATGGTTGAATGGTTGCTATAGTTTATTATTGTTTGATTTGGGTGATTTTATTGTTTGTTTTTATTCATGATATGAATTCTACTTGTTTGATTTTGGATGTATTTTATATGCCTTGAGTTTGTACTTTAATGATATATGAGTTCACCCAATAATATGTTGAGTTAAATGTTGGTTGCATACATATAAATATTGTATGCTCACACTAGGATACCTGTATATAAACCTGATGCCTCATACCACTTCATTCATATAGGTGGGCCTGATAGATAGATGCTTGCATTAGAATAATATCATATGACATGATCATCATGCATACATGTCATGATGTTATGTTGTTGTTTATGTTTCACCAAGAATACAAGTACCAATTATCGTTCTTTTGGTATAATTTTCAAGGATGATTCCTTTAGTGGTTGTATAAGTATGTTATAAATTCCACACAGCGATATATGATACGAGAGTGTACGAGTTACATTATCCGTCCTTTGGGAATTTCGATGGTAAAATTCTTCTGAAGGGAGGAGAATGTAATACCTTAGTTTTTTAATAATAAACTAAACAGGATATTTTGGTCAATTTATTTAATAAGGGGAAAATGGACATTTTAAGAATTTTTAAATTTGACAATGAGAATTGCTCCATCGTGTAAAACTCCTTTTTTCAGCTGTTTTGACTATAAACTTGTCCAAATCAGAGGTCATACGGAAGAGATACGAGCGATATGGGATTTGGGTTTGTATTGCGCTAAATGGACTTGGCATGATATTTGAATTCAAATTTAAATTGATGCTTCCCTCCAATTATAAAAAAATATAAAAGTAATCATACATTTCTTCTAAAAGTCCTTCCTTCTTCACCATCTCTTCTTCCCCTCTTCTTCATCTTCACTTTAAATGGCAATATCTCATTCAATGCTCAACAAGAATTAGGTGATCTTGAAATCAAATCGATTGTGACGGCGTAGGCTACCAGAAGATGCCAGTTTCAAGGTGAATCAGTAAAGTTTCCTAGGCCCACTTTTGCGGACAGCGGGGAATACACTTTGCTTTTGGGAATTTGATCTTTAAGTCAATGAGAGTGGATCATTTATGTGCATATATAATACAATTAAACCAATTAATCATTTTTAAGAGTTTGATTCGAAGTTGAAGATGAATTTATACATGTATCTATAGTAATTGACTTATAAATAAATGAATAATTAACTTAATAATATATATTTTTATAGTAGATTGAAGATTTTATATGCTTTAATGAACCTGGAATGAATTTGATAAAAAAAAATGCTGGTTATATGTATTGTGGGTAGAATTGAGTAGGAAATAAATTGTTCGAGAAGTATAATCAAATCAGTGAAGAAAGAAGACAAATAAACAAACACAGTGACCAAAATGACAAGAAAACACATTATAACTATGTTTATCGGTAAACCGGTCACACCATAACTAATAGATCAATCATGTGACAAGTTGTTAGTGGTTGTATAACCGATCTTAATTGCAAAAAGATCTAGTGATTGTCTAAAGTTACCAGCACATAGAACCATGGGCTTAATTTTTGGCTCTTCCAGTTTGAGCCCTTGTTATGACATAAACCATATCCTACATTTGCATATTTGGTGCTTTTCTATGTATTCTATTGGTGTAAATTAATTAATATTCCTATATGTCGATCCTTGAGGAAAACTTAGCCAAAGCAACGACTTTTGCATTCTTATACCATGGTATATCTTCAATAGTATGCGTTTGGTAACAGCCGAGCAACCATTGTGTTAACTCCAAATACAAAACTAACCTTAGGTCTTTTGCTTGCTAATTTCCATGGACCTAAGTGACAAATGACTAGAAATTTCTATACATTCTTGTCCCAAAAATTCCAATTGAAATAACCTTCTTCAGTCTTATAATCAAAGAGTCATATTTGACCATATTTTTAGTGGTTGTATAACCGAGCTTAATTGCAAAAAAGATCCGATGGTTGTCTGTGGTTACTAGCATATATCCGGCGCTGACACCTTACTCATATAAAGCTATCATGAATGATAAAATAAGCAGCTATGAATAAAGAGCAGCATATTAGTTTGTATTACAATAGTGGTTCGGGTATGTAGTATCAGAGGCCCATTAACCTATCATTGTTTTATTATAAATACAACCATTTGTATCCGTGCAATATCATATATTAATATCAATAAAAATCAATTTATGTTCTCTTCAATAATTTCTGCAATCATAATATTTCAAATAGTTAAATCATTATAAAATCCAATATGGTATCGATTAATATATTGCTTAACTACAACTGATCTTGGTTTTGCAATTAACACTTCAAAATATTTTAATCATTTGAATATACTCATCTAAGAAGTGAATCTCATCACTTGAGATTTAAAAGATATGCTTGCAAATTTATTAAACGAAACAAGTGCCTTGCCAAGAAACTATCAAATTCTGGCTACATTAAGTTCTTTATCATAAAAACAAGAAAATAAACAAATAGAAACTCAGAAAACAGATCTTAGAAAGCAAGAATTTCATCACAAAAGCATCAACAAAGTAAGTGCCTTGCCAAGAACTCATCAGAACGGCATCATCACTTAGTTCCGGCCGCAATAAACCCGAATCATATCATTTCTTGCAAACCATCTATCTGAATCATCAAAGCCTATTTGCTAGCATTTTTTCATCATAGCCGAAGGGGATGAAAACTATGCCAAATTAGAGAAAACAACTAATTCTCAACAGCAAAATATTAAATGCAACAGAGGAATTGATCAAGACAGTTGTCAGCCCTCAAAGTCAACTCATCACAGTCCATCTTGACGAAGATAACTATCTCCTTTGGATGTTTCAAATTGAAACAGTAGTTCAAGGATATGGCCTTGAAGGATTTTTTCTTGGTACTCTTCCTATACCATCAAGATTCATTACTATTTAAGAAAACAAGGTATTTAAAAATATTAAATATACAAAGCATCAGAAGCAAGACAGTTGGATAAGTTATTGAGCACTGTGTTCAATAAATACTAATCTATTGCCACAAATAATACGATGCAAATCATCTAATGAAATCTAGACAACAATAGAACTTATCTTTAATTCTCAATCAGCTACCAAGATAATGGACTAAAAAAGACAGTTGTAGACAATCTATTAATGAGAGAGTACTTATCAAAGATTAAGACAATATTGATTTACTTATAGCAACAGGACATAAAATATCAAATACTGAATAGGTGCTAACAATTTTAAGTGGTCTCAATAAAGAATATGAAACAGTAGCGGTAATAATCTCATCTAAAGAAACACTAATATCAATGTAATATGTTCACTCAATACTTCTCGCACATGAAGGAATGTCTAGAATAAATTACTAGATACTGATCTGTCAATTAACTATGCGGTTAATTCAAAGAACAAGAATCAAATTATAATAGGATAGATCAATATTATCAGGGAAGTGGACAATTAAATAGAGCAAGAGGCATAGGAAGATGGAATAGTAACAACTGACCCAAATTTCAAATTTGTGAAAAAATTGGTCATACAGCACCAAAATGTTATTACAAATTCTTATACTCCAACTCAAAGCTCAAATATTCAAAGAAATAACAGTCCAAGTGCAAATATGGCTCAAGTACAGTTAGAATCAAGCAATCAATTAGATAAGTCAAGAAACTGTCACCTAAATAGCATCACAAAACCTGAAGATATACAGGATGAAAGCTGGTATTCTAATTTTGGAGCCACAAATCATATAATAAGCAATATGGACAACTTAAATCTTAATAACAATGAATATAGAGGCAATCAATCCATATACATGGGCAATAGTGAGTTTATTAAGATAACACATATTGGAATTGCTTGCATCAAAGGTGAAAGACAACTATATCTCAATAACTTGAAAAAAGTACCTCAAATGAAGACAAATCTCATGACTGTGTCACAATTTGCAAGTGATAACAATTTTTATTTTTAAGTTTATCCAAAGTATTATTTAGTTAGTGACCTTAGAGAAATTCTTTTGTAGAGTGATGCATTCAAAGGGCTATACAAGTTTAATCTTGTTAATTCAAGGAATTTTGGAAGTAAAGAAAAGTGTTGTAATCTTTTTGAAATTATAGAAAGAACTAGAAATATTTTTTATTTATGGCACTACAAGTTAGGCCATCCTAATGCAAATGTTGTAAAGCAAATCTTAGCTGATAATAATATTCCATTTCAAAATATTTCTTTACCCTATGTATATACATATTTTCAAATGGGTAAAAGTCATGAACTCACTTTTTCTGATTCACAGAACAGTTATAATAAACCTCTTGAGATGGTTGCTACTAATCTATATGGTCCAGCATCCATCAATTTAGATTATGGTTTTGAATATTATATATCATTTGTTGATGCATATACTAAATATACTTGGATTTATTTTATTAGAACAAAATCAGAAACATGTAAGGCAGTAATACATTTTATGACTCAACAGAAAAACAAACCAATCATCAAGTCAGATTTATTCAGACAGACAGTGGTACCGAGTATAAATCACTTAGTAATTTCTTTCAAAAGAAAGGAATAATTGATAAAATTACATGTCTTTATACATCTGAACAAAATAGATTAGTTGAAAGGAAGCATATACATATAGTAGAATCTGGGATTACACTTTTAACACAAGCATCTCTTCCTTTAAAAAAAATTCTAGACTCATTTAACCCAGCAGTATGCTTAATTAATAGACTGCCAACCAAGATGCTTAAAAACAAGTATCCAATGGAAAACTTATTTAACATAAAACCATATTATCAAAGTCTACAAACTTTTGGATGCTTATGTTTTCCTTACTTAAGACCTTAGAATGCTCACAAATTAAATTCTAGATCAGCTCCTTGTAAATTTTTGGGTTATGGAACAAACCAAAAAGGGTACATAGGTTTTGACAACAATGGAAAAATATTTATGCATAGACATGTAGTGTTTAATGAATGTTTATTTCCTTTCTCTAGTACGAATATAAAGACAACACAAATGCTCTACAACCCAAAAGTCTCAATAACATCCATATATTTGTATCAAATGAGTGGAAAAAGGAACGGATTGAGAAGAATCAAGGTCACTTTGAACCACAACTCACAGTGCTCAGTGAACCAGGTCAAGTAATGCCAACTGATCATCTCAACGACACCCTTACATGTACAAACAGCAGACACAAAGCAGTAGTCAAGGAAATAATCAAGAGCATTCAAGCGCACAACATGAATAATTAAGAATAAGAAATAGAACAACCACATAATCAACCATATGTTGAAATTGGGTATCACATGACTACTAGAGAAAAGAGTGGAATATTTAAACCAAAAATATACACTACAACTGTTACATTAGAAGAGCTAGAGACTTTTGTCAGACTATAAAAGACTACGATTAGAAGAAAGCCATGGATGAAGAATACCATGCACTTATAAAGAATAAAACATGGATCCAGTATATCTACCTAAGCATAAGAATGAAATAGGGTGCAGATGGACATACAGATTAAAGAAAAATCCAGATGGAACAATTGCAAAATATAATGCAAGACTAGTAGCCAAGGGATACACATAACAACATGGTTTTAATTTCAATGAAACTTTCTCTGTAGTTGTAAAACCAATAACAATTAAAATTATTCATATTATAGCATTGCATAAAAACCGGAATACCAAACAACTGGATGTGAATAATGCATTTCTAAATGGCGATTAGTAGGAAGAAGTGTACATTGAGCTACCACATGGTTACAAGCACAACAAATAATATGTGTGCATGCTAAATAAGGTCATTTATAGGTTAAGCAAGCACCTAGAGTTTTGTTTGACAAACTGAAAATAACATTAATAAGTTTGAGTTTTCAGTCTACCAAATCAGATAACTCTTTATTCACTAAAGTAAATAAAGCTTCAAATGTCTATGTCTTAATATATGTTGATGGCATAATTTTACATGTGATAATGAAGCAGAAACTAGCAATCTCATCCAGTACTTAGATAAACAATTTTCAATCAAGAATCTTGGCACACTGAATTATATTTTGAGAATAAAAGTCGAAAGAAAATTAAATTTAGCAATTTTCTTATGTTAGAAAGAAATACATTACACAACTTTTGATAAAAGAAAAAAAGGATAGTGCCAATTCTCTGTCTACACCTATGATAACAAGTCAACATCTATCAAAAAACAGGGGAAAACCAATACTTTATGATAAACGATATAGAAGTATTATTGGTGCATTACAATATGTAACCATAACAAGGCCGGAATTTTTTTTCAGTGTTAATATGTAGGATCATATGGATGAGTATTCAAAGCAAATAAAGAATATTAAGATATCTAAAAGGAACTGCAAATCATGGACCAAGTCTTAAAGCATGCAAAAGTCTCAACATAACAGGATATGCAGATGTTGATTGGCCTAAAGATCCTGATGGTAGAACATAGGATACTGCATCTACATTGGGGACAATCCAGTTTCATGATGTTCATAGAAATAAGCTACAGTTTGTAAATAAAGTACAGAGGCATAGTATAGAAGCATAGAAAAAGCTACTACCGAAGTTATGTGGAATCAATTTCTACCGAATGAATCAAAGCAAACACAAATATCAAACCGATCATATGGTGCGATAATCTAAGTACAGTCTCACTTTCAGCAAATCCAATTTTCATTCAAGAAGAAAACATATAGATATTGATTTATACTTCGTTCGAGAGAAAATTATGAAAAGAAAACTACAAATCACCCACATACCTACCATTTACTAAGGAGCGGACATACTTACCAAAACACTATATGCTAAATCCTTCGTTAGATTAAAGAAGGAGTTGAAGATCGAATAAAGCAGGAGCCAGATTTCATCAAATCATAAAGCAATTTAAGGATTGAAAAAAGTAGCAGCAAAAAAATTGGAAATTGCAAAATTAGATCAGTTTGAAGGGGGTATTGTGAATAATGAAATAAGTAGCTGTGAATAAGGAGCAGTATATTATTTGTATAACATTAGTGGTTCGGGTATGTAGCATCAAAGGCCCATTAGCCCATCGTTGTTTTATTATAAATACAACCGTTTGTATCAGTGTAATATCATGTTTCGGTATGGATACAAAATCATTTTTTGTTCTCTTTTATAATTTCTACAATCTTAATATTTCAAATACTCAAATCATCCTAAAATCCAACAAAAGCACCATCAACATGTAGTTGCAACCATAGCATGACGTCAACAAAATAAAGTGAACAAACGAGATAGCGTTTTCTTATTTTGGGGTATAGCTTTGAAAGAAACAAAAATATTTCAAGAAAAGCAAGAAAAGTTTAAGAACAGAAACACCTGATCTTGAATTCTTCAAAATAAGAAGGTAAGTGAAGTCATTAACCCGTGTGTTGATGCTTTGATGGGTTTTTCAGGCTTGGCACTTTTCTTTATGAACATTTGAAGATATTTGACGATTTCTTGAATTGATTTCTTGCTTGCTTTTCTGAAATAACAGTCTTGCTGCGGCCAGATCTTGAATATGAACTTTAGCGAGCACAAGATTGTAAAAAATCTCAAATGATGATAACTTTTCTGATGAGATCTCTTTAATCAAATGATGAAACACAATCTGAAGATTATTGAGAAATTACAATGCCATTAGGCAGTAAGCTCTGTAGCATGCTAGATTTTTGTGTGATTTTGTATTTCAGAAATGTAGAGTAAAAAGATGAAGAGCTAATAGTGTATTGATCTAAATTGTGTTATACAAACGCCTTGATATTGTATTTATACATGTACATAGACGTACATGAGAAAAAGGGAAAATAAAATGCGACTACATGGGCTAAAAATAAAATGCTTACAATGCAGCCCATATCTACTGACATATGCGACATAAAATAATGTTTACTTTGATTTTTATCCCAAATTTTAGAAATTTACTAACTAAAAATATTCTTTTACAGGGTGATATGCAAAATGGGCTGTACAAATTCAATCTATCTGACTACAAGCAATAAGAATTCAAGAAATTTATGCAATTATGCTAAATGTAATGCTACAGATAAAGGAGATAAATGTACTTGATGTATGACATTATAAACTTAGTCATCTAAGTGAGAAAATTGTAAAGAAAATCTTAATAGATAATAACATTTCATTTTATGATATACCTCTCCCCTATGTATGTACTCATTGTCAATTAGGCAAAAATCATAAGCTTGCCTTTACTAACTCATCTACTATGTACCACAAACCACTTGATCTAATAGCATCAGATCTGTGGGGTCCGGCTCCAATCAGTTCTTACTATGGTTTCAAATATTATATTTCTTTTGTTGATGCTTATTCGAGATTTACCTGGACAAACTTTCTCAAAGTAGAGTCAGAAGCATACAATGTTGTAATATAGTTTATCACTCAAGCTGAAAATCAAACTAATTGTCGGGTGAAAAATTTTCAAACTGATGGAGGATCTGAGTACAAAGCTCTCAATATGTATTTTTTAAAAAGGGGAATTCAGCACAAAACCACTTGTGCTTATACTTCTGAGAAAAATGGCTTAGCTGAAAGAAAGCATAGACACATTATTGACACCGATCTCACATTGCTTGCACAGGCTTCTCTGCGTTTAAATTTTTGGTCTAATACATTTAATTCTGTCGTTTATCTCATTAATAGATTACCCACAAAGGTCTTAGATCATAAAACTACTATTGAAGTTATGTGCAAAATAAAGCTAGACTATCGTATTTTAAGAGTATTTGGATGTCTTTGCTTTCCATACTTAAGACCATATAATGCTCATAGACTCAGTTTTAGATCATCTCAATGTAAATTCTTGGGGTATGCAAGCAAACAAAAGGAATATAAATGTCTTGACAGTAATGATAAGATTTTTATTTCAAGACATGTAGTTTTTAATGAAAGAGTCTTTCCTTTTGCAGATAACAAGCAAAGACCAACTCAGAAAGTATACAATCTAAGTATGCCTATTCCAGCCATACTAATATATTCAAAAAACAACAATCAAAGGAGGATAGATGAAACACAAGACATACCAGATCATGATAAAGCTGATATGCCAAAGCACATCACATACACTCCCTTGAATATTGATATCACAAGTCAAACCAGTCAAAATGAACACAGTGAGAATCAAGCAACAAGCTTACACAATGAACAAGAAACTACTGTAACATCACACAATCAGATCAGACAAAGAAAAACTGGGCATCACATGACAACAAGGTCTAAAAGTGGAATATTTAAGCCTAAGGTGCATACAACTGTTCAGACCAACGACGAGCCAGAAAACTTTGATCAAGCTGTGCTTAATGAAAAATGGAAGACTGCAATGGATGAAGAATATAATTCTCTTATCAAAAAAAACATGAGAACTTGTCAATCTAACAAAAGATAAAACCGCCATTGGTTGCAAATGGACATACAAATTAAAAAGAAATCCTGATGGTACCATATCAAAATACAAAGCTATACTTGTTGCAAAGGGGTATACACAACAATATGGTTTTGATTTCAATGAAACCTTCTCAGTAGTGGTGAAACCAGCAACCATAAGAGTTATTATAACTATTGCATTACACAAGAAATGGAGCATCAAGCAGTTAGATGTTAACAATGCATTTCTCAATGGAGAACTCAAAGAAGAAGTCTATATGGTTCAACCACAAGGATACAAGCAGTCCAACGATTATGTATGTAAGTTAAACAAAGCTATCTATGGATTAAAGCAAGCTCCAAGGGTGTGGTTTGATAAATTGAAAGCAACACTCATGAACTAACAGTATCAACCAACAAGATCAGATAAGTCATTGTTCATAAAGCATGACAAGGATGAAACAACATACATTCTGATATATGTGGATGACTTCATAATCACAGAAAACAATAGCAAGGCAATAAATAGTATTATTCAGTATCTAAACAAGCAGTTCTCAATCAAAGATCTGAGAGATTTAAATCATTTCTTAGGCATTGAAGTAAAGAGACTATCAGACTCAGTACTGCATCTAAGTCAGAAGAAATATATTACTGAGATCTTATGCAGAGCCAAAATGGTGTCAGCAAAGTCACTGCCTACACTTATGACCAGCAATTTAAAACTATCCAAGTACAAAGATGAACCAATCAGCAATGACAGACAATATAGAAGCATTGTAGAAGCGTTACAATATGCAAAAATTATAAGACCAGAAATCTCATACAGTGTAAACAGAGTTAGTCAATTTATGCATCAACCTCTTGATGAACACTGGAAAGCAGTCAAAAGGAATTTAAGATATTTAAAGGGTACACTAAGCTATGGTCTAACACTCAAAGGTGGAAATAATCTTAATCTAGATGGTTTTGCAGATGCTGATTGGGCTACAGACCCAAATTATAGGAAATCAACCACTGGGTACTGTATATATCTAAGTGACAATCCTATTTCCTGAAGTTTAAAAAAACAGCGCACTATTTCTAGATCTAGTACCGAGGCAGAATATAGAAGTGTGGCAAGTGCCACAGCAGAGATTATGTGGTTACATTCATTATTCAGAGAATTTCAAATCGACTTATGTAACAAATCAGTGTTGTGGTGTGATAATTTGAGTACTGTATCATTGGCAACAAATCATATTCTTCATTCAAGAACTAAGCACATAGAAATTGATTTATATTTCGTTCGAGAACAATCATCGTAAGAAAACTTGAGTATCAACCATTTACCTGCCACTTACCAGCACGCAGACATCCTCACCAGGCCTTTGTTTACTCTAAACTTCACGAGATTCATGAAGGATTTGAAAGTTGAAGAGCTTCAATGACTTCAATAATCTGTTGTTTGTCTCTTATCATGAAAGTATTAGCATATGTATCTCAAATCTACTCCTTTCTCGTCAGTTCCATGTTAGTATGACATTTTTCTTAACTAACATGGACCTTGTCATTCTTCTGAAGTTGAAGTATCTAAAGCAACCTTCTTTAGTCTCATCGGCTTTGTTTTGAGCAATTTTATCTTCAACTGACTCGTTTTACTTCAGATTCATGTCAATTCATAGTTACCGACATGAATCTCAGCATCCATTCTCTGATTTCTGCTTTAAATCAGCATGCAATTTACTTTGTATTGCCTCGGATCTAAGTTCTTTGAAGAAATTTTATGTTTTCTCAGTCGAGCTGAAGAATTTTTTAGAGAAGACATGTAACGACCCGTAAATTTCGACAATTTAATTTGTTAATTTAATAGGATTTTGTAATTAATTTTTAGTAGAAATAATAAAGGGGGTAAATTAATATCAAAATGAAGGATAAAATAAAATATATGAATGGTAATTAAAGCCTATTTATTTGTAATATGAATAAAATTTCAATAAATAAAATGGTGTAAGTATTGTACCTGGATATAATGTGAATATGGAAAATATAGGGTAGGCATTAAATTAGTAAGTGTAAGGACACATTGTTACAGTAATTGATTTTTAATCAGGGATACGTTATTTCAAGTTAATAATTTATAAACTTGAATGAACATTTCAATTTAATAAATTAATTCAAATGTTATGACTTAGTAAATGGAATACGATAATAAGAACAATTGCAAATTTTGTATTTAGGGGCGAAATAAATTTTGATAGGTAGTAGTTGTTGTGAAGAATAAATATACAAGTATATTTAAGGTTATAATAGTGGGTTACTAGTAAATTCACTCATTTACCAATAAAGGTAATTAGATGTGCCCTGATGATAATTAATAACATAACGGAAAGAGTAAATGTATTCATTAGAATATTAGTTGCAATTGGATAGGGATTTTAAGTAACAATGTTAATGCAAGGTAAGTAATGCTAAAGTAAAGTCAATAATAATGAATAACGATTAATTCAAAATATGTAACATATATTATAAATTACCTGCTTATTTGTTAATGGAATTAGAAGTTGTAATAAGTAATAATAAAATGAATAAATGTTACACTAATGGAAAATGAAATAACGTTCGTTTAAATGTTGAGTAATTATAGGGTCATATTTATTATAAGCGTTACTTTAATAATTATGACTAATTGTGAAATTAATACGAGAAGTATGTAGAGTAATAACTAAAAAGGTAATACGTTATAAATTGATTATAACCTAAACATAAGTGTAAGTTAAATGTTGAAATTGAATCTAATCCGTTAAATTGGAAACTTATTGAAATAAAATGGGATTCAATTTATAATAAAGAGGTTATTTTAAGAAATTGAAATAAATGCTATAATTGGTGAAGTAATTTACATTTAAAATTTGAGATGGGATTGGTTTAAAGAATTATAAATTTATAAGTAAATCAAGATGATAAAATTTATGAATTATAGAATTTGAATTTTATAGTGAGTTAATTTATTTAATTTATAATAGTTGGATTTATTTCAAATGAATGAAATCAAATATGTAATTATTACGTTAATTTAAAAATTAAGTTGAAAACGGGAAATATTTATGTGATAATTTTAAATCCAATGGTAAACCCTTCTATTGAAATTATGAATAGAATAATTATGGGTAAAATCAATTTAAGGGAAATTTTAGAAATTTATCTATAATTTTGAATTTTATGAAATTGAAGATTCTATTGATTAATCTTTAATAAATTTACTTTTAAAAATTGTTAAATCATTTTAAATGTTTGAAAATTATAAAGTGATAAAGATTGCAAAGTTCAAAAAATTTAACATGAAATTTGATTTAATTAATTTATTTTTAATTTATTTAATTAATATAAAAATAGCCATTTTGGTCACAGACTCGGATTTCGACGAAACTAGTTTCATCGGATCCATAACAGTGAATTGTTGTAGGGTTTTAAGTTTCGTAGCGATCGGACTTGTCGTTTGATCGTACGAACGCGAAACGCCCTGAAATCGATTTAATTGAAATCAATTTGAAAAATATTGATTTTAGCATAACTTCTTCATACGATGGAATTTGGACTTGAAACTTGTTCCATCGCGTTTAAAATATTTAAAAACATCGATTTTGATATATGGGATGATCCATTTTCGTTTCGGAGCCGAAACGGGCTTTTAAGTGCATTATTGTTATTTCAAACCAATTTGACTTTGATAGTAACCTACGAAAAAAATGGAATTGGGCTGTGAAACCAGTACCATTGCGTTCAGAAGGCCTTTTTATGTTAGGATAGCCTATCAGCATGCTTAAATCGGACATCGGGCTGTTTTGGGACCTAACTATATAAATACGACACGCATCACAAAAAAATATAATAAAATATTCCCAAAACCCTAATATTCTCTACCAGCCGCAGGCCCTTGCTTCAATGGCCGAAAATCATGCTTCTTCTTTCACTTAGATCTCTCCATCCGATCGTCGATTCGCTTCAACTCCTAAAAGAATGTTGTAGATCTCTTTGTCCTCTATGCATCCAATGGTTGAATTGGCTTGGATGCTCACAGAATCGCCAGAATTTGACCTTGAAGTCACGACGCTTTTAGGCATTGTTTGGCCAAACGGAGGCGGCGCGTTCGACGAAACTCGGGGCGGTGGCATGTTGGAGGGAGGCGCGCGTGTAGGTGGTTCCTGATCGAAGTTCGGTCGCCTCGGCGTTGGTGCATGCGTAGGGTTTTGAGCACGGTATGGGTTCGTGTTGTGTTGTTTCGTGCATATGGAGGTGAGGAGAAGAGGCCTGCTGACGTGGCTCTCTCTAATTGGTCGGTGATGTTGTTTTTTTTCCAATTCATTCTAATAAGCATAACTTTCTCATACGGACTCCAATTCACACGCGGTTTTTTGCATTAGGTTCGTATTAAAATTCTGAATCTTTTGACGCTGGTTTGGACGAATTTGAAGACTGTCAAATTTTTGGATTTAAATTGAATTTTAAATTCAATTTACATTCAAAATGTGAGTGTTTTAACTCACTCACAACTTTTATGTTTTCTTATGTTTGTTAAATTGATTTAAGATATGAGTAGAAATTTATTTATGACTGTTATGCATATTTTATTCATCATCTCAGCTAAATCGCATTTATTTAATTTAACTGTTAATTAATTTTATTATTGCATATAAATTGACAGTTAAAATTTATTTATTTTGCATATAAACTGCTAGTTAAACAATAATTTATTTATTTATTTATTTATTTATTTATTTTTGAATAGAAACTGTTCGTTGATACCTGTTATATTTTATATGCTCTATTGATGTTTGTTTAAATTGATGATGATTGAAATAGAAATGGTTGATGATTGATATTTGGATGAATGTATGTTTATTTATATTAACTGCAAGTTATTATGCATTTCATTACATTCGGGATTGCGGTTCGAAATGATATACAACCGAAAAATTTTATTTTTAAATTGCGGATTAAAATGATAAATATCTGTATCACTTGACCATATGATAGAAAATTATATACAGGCACCGCGGTATATATATAATTTTTTTTTGAAATGATTTCTATGGTTTGGATAGGATGCGGTTAAATAAATATTAATTCTGATCTTATATAAAATCTTATTTTATATATACATATATAATTAAATTATTGAATTTAAGCTATGTATGAATTGGTTAAATGGAAATAAATAAGTTGAAAAATGGAGTTTAATAATTTATATTTTATGTTTAAGTACAGGTTTAAATTTTGTATATATATAGAGTTTTAATGATTTAAATCAGTTAAGATTGGGAGGTAAATTGGAAATTTATTTGATGGAACTTATTTAAAGGTTTCTCTCCATAAGTTGATGTAAAACTTATTTAAGCTTGGAAATTTTAAAGGTACGATATTTATAACTGGATTTTTATTCAAAATAAATTAAACGAATATTTCTAGTATAAATAAAATTGAAGGAAATATTCAATTGTTAGAAATTTGAGTTTTACTTTACGGATTTATTTTGTGAATATTTCAAAACTAAATAATAGAACAATAAATTATTGAATATAAATTCCGACCTTAGTTTTGAAATCATTAAATACTCAAAGTTTGAATATATTAAAATCGAAGTGTTTTATTGAAACTAAAAGTAAATCTAAATTTATGGGGTTTAGACCTAAAATTTTAAAAGAATAAAATTGAGAAGTTGCGGAAATTATTTTATAGAGTAATTTTAAATTCAAACTATTTTATTCTATATACTGTTGAATATCCAAACCATTCAAGTTTTAGAAGTTATGGTTTTAAAGCTATGAATTTCGAAGTATTATGTTTTGAAAGTTAAAATTCAAATGTTTGGTTTCCAGGTATTATAAATTTTAAAGCAGTATGATTTTGGAAAATGAATATATTTGAAATAAAAATGATATTATTGATTTGGGTTGTATAAAAATAATATCAAAATGAGTTGTTTTGGAAATGGAAATGATATCGTATTTATGGGTTTTGAAACGGATAATTATTTTCTGGTTTTAAAGTATAAACTATTTTAAAAGACCGTTGTGTTATAATAACGTTTGGTTGTTGAAGAGACTGGGATCGAAAGTTGTCATACTCTCTGTCAACTCTGAAAACCACTTTAACAACCGTGTACGTGGTGGAGATTGCAGAATGAAGTAGGTTGGTGGTGGCGTTTCCTTGAGGTAAATACGTGGACCCAACTCCCGTGAGTTGGCATAAGGTGGCTAAAATAGGAGCGATTCTCGGGCCAATGAGGTCATTCCTCTGATCGGATACTCCTCTTCGATATTATACTCTGACCTTGGATTGTTTCGGTGGCCACTTTTGATTTCTTTGATTTTAGAGGAGAGTTTGTCCGAGGTGGGCGGTAGTAGCAACTAGCGTTACCACCAGCCCGGATGCGTAATTGGTATATCTACCCTGTCATTGCCTAGTTGTGCCGTGTCACCTACCCTATCGCGCCTTGTACGAGTTTCTATTTGTGTCGTACGTATGGAGTATCCTCTGGTAGCCTCCCGATCAGGAGGTATTACGGTACTGTATAGACTATTGGCATTATTTGTGTTAAGGGCTATATAGGTAACCCATTAACGCTATTTAAAAGTAAGTTTATTTTACAATTAGACATTATTATAATAGCGCAATATATTACATAGTAAGTAGTTTAACGGATCCTTAGGAGATGTAAATCCCGAGCATCTTTTGAGTTACTGCATTCATATTTATTTCTGTTAATTTAACTCAGATAAGATCTTTTAGTTCTGACTCGAGTGTTTTTGTCTTTTCAAATTCGCTTGGGTCAGTCCGAGCGTTTCAGAATTTGAAGACTTTATTTTGGAGGACGAAGACGAAGATTTGTAGTATTACTATCTATTATATTATTCCACTACACTATTTAATTCCGCTGCATTGGTATTTATTGGTATGTGAACTCTGATATTTATTGTATAAAGAAGAATCAAATGTTTTGTAAACAGTTTTATGAACTGTATATTTATTATTATATTTTATCCTTCCGCTGTGAGATTCTGTTTAGTTTTTTTCTCTTCTCTGTTTTTCTTATTTACCCTATAACAATCCGCCCTTCCGTATTCTTTGAATCGGCACGTGTGTCGATTTTAAGCGTGTGTAAAAGGTGGGGTGTTACAAGACAAAAACCTAGATCTACTTGAAAGGGGGAAATAAAGTGAACAAATGAGATAGGGTTTTCGTATATCACTTCACTGTATTGTTTTATGCCGCATATGTAAGCAGGTATGGGCTGCATTGTAACCATTTTATATTTAGCTCATGTAGCCGTATTTTATTTTCCTTTTTGCTCATGTACGCCTGTGTACATGTATAAATACAATATCTAAGGCATCTGTATAACACAATTTAGATCAATACAATATCAGGTCTTCATTTTTTACTCTGCATTTCTGAAATACAAAATCACACAAAAATCTAATACAACATCGATATTTTCTATCTTCAAGAGTTCAAGTTCTCCCTCTATTTATTAAGTAATAAAATCAGCAAGGGCTTGTCCTTCAGTGCTATTCATTGGAACATAAGTTATAAGTAACGTTATATGGCTTAATTGAATTCCCTTTTAATCAGTCTCCTTGAAGTCTTAGGTTAGTTGAAGGTTATATTTAACGGCTTGTCGATTAAAACCTTGATAGGTTGGGCTTGAATATGGATTTCTCACCGTAGACACACGCAAAAGGTTGAATTTATCTCTCTATATATGGGGCTGTTGGATAAAGGGCTATTGATCCATGGTGATTATTTTTTATCTATCTCTTGCACATTATTACCTTTCCAAGCATCTGACTCTGATAGCACGTTGAATTTGCTCGTTGGATCCGTCCGTGCATCGTGTCATGCATTTAGACTTAGTTACCCCCTTTATTTTTAATGATGCGAAATTATTCTTTCCACCCGCAGCCATATACAATGCGCAATACCTGAACTTCTACTGATAATCCTAAGATATAAGTATGCTGATTATTAACAAGGTTGATTTTAGAATTTCGAAATTATTTCCTGTGGAATTGGACTACTACATAATTGATTTCTTATGAAAGCTATTAACTAACTACAAAGCCCTGTCATTTTCAATATACTAAATATCAAATAAAACAATTCCGTATAGGCAAGGTCTATTGGTAAATATCGAAACTGTCATAACATACACTAAACCAATCTTTGTGCCTTTTTCTCCGAATAGATTGAGTGAAGCATTAGAAACCAAAAGGCTATAATTACATAAATGTGAATATTTACATGAAAAAGGTAGTGGCTATAAGTATCAAAATCTGTATGATTTGATTCACTTGCACTTCAAGTCACCACCACCACCACTACAATATGTATGTTCCTTCTAATTAATCAACACTTCAAAGCCAAGCCATGTAATAATACTCACACTCTGTTATATAACAAATCTCTATATAACCATGAAATATATATTTTACAAGCTCACATTACACACTTTTAATATTGTCTGTTGATCCATCATGCACAACCACCTCATGCTCTTGTTGATTATGATGGCAACAGTTAATATTGGCATTGCCATTGCCGTGAGCGATCAAGACTTCTACCATGATGATGATGATCATAGAATCGAAGAAGAGAATGTTAATGAAATATCTGATGTAGATGTACTTTACTCGACCATTAATTGGAAAAGCACGGGTAACAGAGGTAGAATTCCAATTAACGTCGAAAGCTTTGGCGCAGTTGGAGATGGATTAACGGATGATACTCTGGTATTTAATTAGAATCATAATCTTGCTTATTCTTAATGTGTTGTAGCATAGAAACATTCGTAAATATTATTTATATATATTACTGCACAGGCATTTCGTCAAGCATGGACACAAGCTTGCTCAATTGAAAACTCAGTGTTTTTAGTGCCAGAGCAACGTCGTTATAAAGTTAACGCTACAAGGTTTGTAGGACCATGTCAAAGCAGGTTGATTATTCAGGTTAGTACAGTATATCCTACATATGAATCTGCATGTTTACAAATATATATACATTGAGATAATGAAGAAACAAATATATATACATTGAAATAATGAAGAAACATCAAACAGATCAGTGGGACAATAGTTGCACCTGATGAACCCAAGGACTGGGACCCCAAAAATCCAAGAACTTGGCTCTATTTCTCAAAGTTATCGGGCGTTAGATTCCAAGGCGGAGGAATCATTGATGGCTCTGGCAGTAGATGGTGGGCTGCTTCTTGCAAGATCAACAAGACTAATGTAATCATTTCACTTGTAAAAGATTATCTATCAAAATATATATGAAGGCCTGCTAAATGACAAGAACTAAGATGATAAACTAAAGCAGGGGTAAAAGCATAAATTCTTAACGTAAATCGTTTGATAAAAGATGAGTATCCTATTTTAGGATCACTTACAGAAAAAAGAAAGGAATTTGGTACCATCCATATACAAATAGTATACTTGAAACCTACTTATAGCATATGTATGTGAGTGTTTATGTATATGTGTTTGTCATGAGATAGATCCATAACACAGAAAATACTTATGCAATGATCATAGACTCATTTTTTTTCTCCATATGTTACAGACATGCAGAGCGGCACCAACGGTAAGATCAAATACAAAATCAATGCAACAGATTATAAAGCTTTGGTAAACTTGAGCAGATATTTGGTTTGATTCAGGCACTGACCATAGACTCGAGCAATGGGATACGGGTAAAAGATCTAGTGGTTCAAAGCGCTCAACAAATGCATTTCACAATTGCCAGATCTGATGCGGTGAGAATTACTGGGGTCCGAGTGAAATCTCCAAGGGACAGTCCTAACACTGATGGAATTCATATAAGCGAGTCCACAAATGTTGCTATTCTAAACTGCAATATAGGAACAGGTACAACTTTTTTCATGCATATCTCAAAAATATGCAGGTAAGAATGATATCTAATGATATTGATATGGACTGTTATAGGAGATGATTGTATCTCGATTGTAAATGCCAGTTCAAACATAAAGATGAAGAACATTGCATGCGGACCTGGGCATGGGATCAGGTACATAAGTTTTCATACACTTAATAACTTATATATGTGCATGTGCACACGCACAAGTGCATGCGGTATAATTACATGACTGTTAGTTAATACGACACATCAATGTTACTATGATGTTAGCATAGGAAGCCTTGGAAAAGATAACTCTACAGCAGCAGTATCTGGAATTGTTCTGGACACTGCCATTTTGACTGGAACTACCAATGGGCTAAGGATAAAAACCTGGCAAGTAAGTTAAATTTCCCATCTTCTAAATATAATCTATGTGATAATAAATAGTTACAGTACTGAATACTATTGACAGGGAGGTTCGGGCTATGTTAAATCAGTACGATTCCAAAACGTTAAGATGATTGACGTAGAAAATCCCATCATCATAGATCAGTTCTACTGCGATTCTCCTGTCAGCTGCATGAATCAGGTTAGCAAAAACAATGTTCAATATACAACTGCATTTTAATATCAATATAATGACATATGTTCATATGAAATTAAGACATCAGCAGTGAAAATAAGCCAAGTGATATACAAAAATATAAGCGGCACATCGAAAACGCACAGAGCCATGAAGTTTGCATGTAGCGACACAGTTCCATGCAGTGGCATTGTGCTGAACAACATTAACTTGATGAGAGAGAATGGAACCGTGGAGACGTTTTGCAACTCTGTTATGGGTTTCGACTATGGCTTTGTTCAACCTGCTGCTGATTGCTTGAATCATAATAGCAAGAGTTCAGGCCATGGCGTAGGGATACAGTTTGCTGATCAGAATGAAAGTCTCGTTCATACAGAATTGTAATTTTTTATTAGATGTGTGTATATAAGTTTATAATTTGCCTTGTGACATACTTTTATAAATAGATTGTATGATTGATAGAATTATGACTATTAATGCAAACCGATACAAAGTATATTTATTATACATAAATTTTGCACCAGTCTATTGCTTTGTCTTTCATTTGGTACAAAAGTATTCTCTCTCAAATGACATCGGCTTGGATGATAATAGAGGAAATAGTAATGTTGGAAATAAACTTGGTTTTTGATCAATTATGTTGATGAATATAATCTTTGTATTAATGAAAATGTCAAATTAGGAATAAAGAAAAATCCAAACTTACCAGATATGTAATTTTGAGAATTGATAAAATTCTCAAAATTATATATCTGGTAAGTCTGAATTTTTTTCTATTCCTAATTTGACATTTCCATTAATACAAAGATTATAATCATCAACATAATTGACATTTTCTAAAACCAAGTTTATTTCCAACATCTCCGTAAACTTGTTTTGTAACTCAGAGAATGTCTCGTAATCTTTCAAAGTCGTTATGTTTCAGTACTTTTGTGAAGATATCTGCAGCTTGGTCTTTTGAATTGATAAACTTTGCTTGTACCTCCTTTTTTGCAATCTTTTCTCGAATAAAGTGGTACCACGTATCGATATGCGAACTTCGATTTGAAAATCTGGATTCTTAGCGAGTGTTATAGCCGACTTGTTGTCCATAAATATTTCTGTTGCATTGTGCTTTGACATATGCAACTCCTTCAATAAATCTCGAAGCCAAATTGCATGACGTACACAAGTTGAAACAGCAACATACTCAGCTTCACATGTTGATAGTGACACGATTTGTTGCTTTTTTGAGCTCCAAGTGAATGATGTATCTCACATGAAGAAGAAGAAAATCCAGTTGTACTTTTATGGTCATCAATATCTCCAGCCCAATTGCTATCACTATAACCAATCAACTTGGAATTATTAGTATATGAATACAATAATCCAAAATTAGTAGTACCTTTAATATATCGAATGATGCTTATTTGACAAACAACCAAGAAAATGTTTTCTAAAACAATCAACCACAAGAGCCAAAGAACCATTAGAATTAATTCATGTGGATATTTGAAACCCTATAGAATCATGCTCACTTGGAAAAAGTAAATATTTTGCACCTTTTGTTGATGATTTTAATAGAAAAACATGGGCTTATTACCTTAAACAAAAATCAGATGTATTTGATACTTTTAAAAAATTTAAGGTCCTTGTGGAAAATGAAAATGGTTATAAGATCAAAGACATAGATTCGACCGAGGTGGAAAATTTACATCAAAAGAGTTTGAGAAATTTTGTGAAGAAAATGGAATTCATCGTCCATTAACAATTCCGTACACTTCACAACAAAATGGAGTTATAGAAAGAAAGAACGGATCTCTTCTTAACATGGCACAAAGAATGTTAAAAAGCAAAAATGTTTCAAAAGAGTTTTGGGCCGAAGCTATCGAATGTGCGGTGTATTTATCAAATCGCTCTCCAACTCGAAGTGTGTGGAACAAAACCCCCGAAGAAGCATGGAGTGGTAGAAAGCCATGTACATCTCACTTGAAAGTATTCGGAAGCATCGCATATGCCCTTGTGCCAGATTAAAAACGCTCCAAATTAGATGACAAATGCAAAAAATACATTTTCATTAGCTATGACTCACCGTCAAAAGGATATAAGTTATATAATCCTATTAATGGAAATGTTGCTAGTCGAGACATGGAGTTGGATGAAGAAAGTGCTTGGAATTGGAGCAAAATAAGAAGATGATTATAGTTTCTTTCCGCTTTATGAAGAGGAGTGCAACGATGATGTGGAAGAAGAGCCTATTAGTCTAGTGTCGTCATCTCCTTCAACTATCCATCAAGAATATCCATTTGAAGAAAGCTCAAATGAAAACACGCATGAGATCTTTGCAAGAATTATATGAGGTAACTCCAATTTTTGATGGTACAACCTTATTTTGTCTTTTTGCAAATTGTGAACCAATAGATTTTGAAGAAGCAAAAAAAATAAAAGAGCAAAGAAAATAAAACTATTTCTTCATTTATAAAATATTCACTCAATATCTATTAGCAAATTAAAAGTTTCTCCCTCCTTCTTCTTCCCATAAACAACAAGTAATAGTCCTATAGCGGACAAAATTATCGTTAACCTTATATGGAACCATATATGGAACTGCGTCGGTGCAAGTCGGATATTCACACTTCTTAAGTAAAACGCATGAAACAAGTTTTTGATTCAAAATATACCTCAACCATTTAGACATATCAGCATCATATCATATTAATAAATGCTTTGGGTGATAAAAGAATAGCTAACTAAGGGTATATTTATATACATTACTAATCTATGTCTTTGACGTCGTGATGTGGGACTTTATTCCCATTGTTTCTACAAGCCAAAGCAACTGGATGTAACAAAGGAATGTTGTGACACATTCTAACATCGCTAACCAGGCAATTCTGCTGTAACTAGAACTTTATAACTAGAACTTTATTCTCTTTTTCACACATTATCAAAACAATTCTATATTTTTCATAACGAGAATACATTCTTGCTTCACTTTAATTATACTTAGCCTATCATTTTTCTTAAAATTCGTGAATCTGTAACAAAAGTACACTTTGGAATTATCATTTTATCAATTACTTTAGCCTACCTCCATGAATCAAAGAATTCTATCAGTATGTATATAATTTAGTTGCAATAATATAATCAACACGATTCTGACGGTTCGACCTATCGAACCACTAGAATGTCCAACCTTGGAGCATTGTGGTTCGATATACAATTCGATCTTGAAAACTATGTTTTGAATTATTTAAATTTCATGCTTGTGCTGTGTGGATATTTCTATGCTCGTTATTATATTTCTTGTTATATTTTGCTAAAGTTAGTCTGTAGTCTTGCCTGATCATTTGCCATCTGTGTAGCTTGTTTATCTTAATATTATTATGCTTTTTAGCGTTCCTCCCCTTTATGGTATGGTGGACTATTGGATTTTTTTTTTCTTTTTCAAATTGGTTAAGTAGATGGTAGTCCATAATTGTATTATAACTTTTAGGTGGTATATAAACATACTACAAGTCAACAATGTCTAATGCTTCAGATCACGCGTTGCGTAGATTCCGAACATGTGACCTCATGGAACAAAGCAAGAGTACATAACTACTGAAATAGTTGTGTTAGACCTCATATATCATATAAAAGTAAGGTAGATTGCTGTTGTGAAAGTTATATGAGTTAAATCCCTTTCTCTGCTTTTAGTTTTGAAGTTATATTTTATTAGCTCACTGCACCTCATCTCTAATATTGAAAATGGTGATGTTATGTAGGTTTAGCTTTGCCTTAGCTGGAGACTACAAGTAAGTAGAGCAACAACATTTGAAAAGTAGGTGCTCATTACTTTTAACATCGGGTTCACTTAGGTAAACACTTAACATTCTTCTCAATGTACCACTTAGCCATTTTATCTTTTGTTGCCAATTTATTTTTAACAGCGAAGTACACATAGTAAGCCATTTTAGGACAATTAATTTTGTCTCATATTACATCAAACCAAACAACATTTGGTTGTTTTCCCCTTATAAAATTCCAAGTCTTTTTAAAGGGAAAACCTATTTATTTTACCTAAAATCGAAACCATATATCCTTGTCTAAATTTGAATCAAATTCTAAATTATTTATGTAATTTTCATACAGTCTTAATAGAGTCATTTTGTTAATACACCGAATTCCATTATCTAAATTTTTATTCATTTTTAAAATCAACTTTTCCAACCAAAATTAATTTATTCCATCCTTCGTTTATGAGAGTTTGACCATTGGGTCTTGGGACAAAACACGTACTAGTGTATTTACCGTCTTTAAATACTCTTTTAATAAGTGTGTTGCCTATGTCTTTTTTTAGTATAGTTTTCCACACATTAGAAAAATGGTTTTCGAACTGGGTAGTCCTAAAACACTTATTTTTTAATTATTTTGATTTCATCCGATTAGACTATAATGAGTCTTCATTAATAAATCTTCAAAATAATTTAATAGTGCATGTCTCTTTTAAATCCATGAGATTTCTTAGCCTTATTCCCCTTTCTCTTTTGGGTTTACAGACGTTTTCCCAAGCTATTTTGGGATAACTTCCTTTACATATAAAATTGGTCCATGATTTTTTTATTTTTTGAATAGATGTTGAAGGAATATTATATATTTGCATCCAAAATGTTATGATAACATTAATAAATGTTTTCACTAATTTCATTTTACCCGTTATTGATAGTAGCTTACTTGACCAGTTATCTTAATTAGATTGTATTTTTTGTATAAATATCGTGCACTTCCTCTAGGGAGTTGATAGTCATTCCTTGACTATTAAAAGATAGAGGGAACCCTAGGTATTTTACAGGTAGTTCATCCTCTTTTAGAGAATATTTAGCATTTCCTCTTTGTATAAGCTGTTTTGGTTGAAATACACTTTACTTTTTTTCTCATGTAAGAGTAGGCTTGCATTAGTTCCCAATTCTTTGAATATGTTTTTAATTATTGAAGCATTTTTAGAACTGGCCTTAATAAACAACATCAAATCATCGGCATATAATAGATAATTAATTATCGGCTCACATTTGTATATAGGTTCAATATCCCCTTTTAAATATTCCATGTCCATAATAATCGGAAGATATTCCATAACTATGGTAAATAGATAGTGGGATAATGGATTCCCTCATACCAAACCTCTATTGCTCTCAAAAATTCCTTTAACTTACCTCGCTTTTGCATTTTAAAGCAACTTATTTATTTTGTTTGATAACTTCTATTGATATTTTTCTGTGATAATTTCTATTGATTCTGAATAAATATGGATTACATAATTAATTTGCTAGTTTGTATAAATATTTATTCAATTGTTAATTATAGTTTCTATTGATTTAAATTGGTTTTTTTCCTATTTTAAGATAAATATATGTGTAAGTATGTATACACACACACGTAAATATACATATATGAATGTTAAAATAATTTAAAATTATCAGGAAAATAGATATAAGGACAAATTTTGAAAAATAATTAGGCTAAAGGACAACAAGTTTTTTAGGCCGAAGGACAATGCTACATTTTCATAGTGTAAAACTGAATATAATGCCTAAGGGAAATTTTGTCTAAATGACAAACTTGTAAAGTTTTTAAGCCTCTATGATAGCCTCTTCAAAATTTAATCATAAGGACATGGCAGTTAAAAATGATAGTGTACAGAATCATTCTATGACAACATTATACAAAAAAACTGTCGAGTACAAAATGGTACTAAGTCGTATCGTTTGAAAATAAAATGTTGCATAAGGTAAGATCAACTATTATATGATAAAATGGAAACTTAAGCGTTATATCGTTCTTTTAATTCAGTAAATACAAAACAGATAGTACACAATAGCACTGTCCTTCTCACCAAAGTTTTGTCCTTCTACTATATTTAGTTGAAAATTTTGTCCTTCCTACTATAAATTGAGTGTGTCCTCAAAGCTAAAAAAATGACGAATTTTGTCTTTTATACTATTTTTCTAAAAATAAAACTAGCATTTGTCCTTCAGCTTGAATTTAAAATTATTTTGCAGTAGAAAGGCTTCAATTTTTTTTATAAATATACATACAAATAATGTAAAAGATGATTGCGTTAGTGTGTAAATGAACATTAATCAACACAATTATACCGTTAAATAACATATACTTTTAGCAAATTATTATTGCTTATAAATATCTACATTTTATATTACTTTAAATTAATAAAATATACACATAAATTATATTTGGATTTATAAATTAAGATTCGTTTTAAAATTGTTTCACCAAATCAAATCTCTACTTGTTTTTGAAATAAATCTTAAATTCAAAATAATTGACTTGATTGAATTAATTTAGATTTATTAAAGGATTTGTTAACAATGCATACATACATACATATAATATATATAAACATACATATATACATACACACACAAAAAATTTGAACAATATGTTGAACAACTGATGCGCATGTAATGAAAAATGTGTCAATTGCGGTGTAAATTCCAATACCTAAATGCTACACATTGACTATGTACACAATATGATATGCAGCACTTATACAACATATATACTATAGTATATATTTGGATATACTCAAAATATATTCCAAGTACAAATTTGGTCATTAATGTCATTTAATAAATCTATCAATTTAATTAAAGGGACAAAAGTGAAAAGTTTCTCTCTTTAACAAAACAAAATCTTCCCACCTTAGTTGAATAAGTATAAGTGAGAAACAAAATGATTTCTTCTCTACATTATATTAAATAAGTAACTATTACACACACATACATACAAGAGTATATTTGATATACTTTATTTTATATAAACCTCATATTGATTAGAATATAAATAATGAAAACCTTTTTCGAAAAATAAGTAAATAAAATAAAGATTTTAGTATTTAGATTGAATCTAAAATGTCTCTACGTTTCATAGGCCCAATAGGTCTAAGATAGGAAAAAAAAATTGAAATCTGCTTATTTCACTCGCTTCCGAGTTGCTCGGTTCCTTCAAGCTAAAAATATATTATTGTTCATGCATTGACAGTCGCATCTAAAAGTGCTTTTAATCTTGGTGCTCAAGATTTTGATCCATTTTGAGCATCAATAATCCCAATAGTGGTCGAAGATTAGTATATGCAAATGATTGGTTGAAAGCAACTAGATTTTCATTATATAAGAAAACAAGCATATGGTGCAGTAACACACACACATATGTATATATATCAGAAATTGATTTCGACAATGGATAGTGAGTAATGAGGATTAAACTCTCTTCCTACATTTGAGTGTCACGTGTCATTTAAATTATAAATTCCTTTATTTCAATAAATTTATCATATATTGCTTTAAAAAAAATTACATTTTAACAATAATTATAATTTAAATACTATTTTTTAACAACGTTACTGTGTATAATTCATGGGTTACACACTAGTAAATAATAACTAATAAAGAAAAACATGGCATTTAAAATATTAGAATCCACCGTCTTTGCCTTTGAAAATTTCACTCACCGATTAAACATTTATTTTTTTGCTAACCCAAAATTCCAAATAGCTTATATGTATGCTTACCTCTCCGCTCCATTCCCATGGCGGCAGATCTTTAACCTAAAGTATCCAAGCCCTAAATACATAACTTTTAATCGGCCACTAACATCATCCCACCATCCTCACCCGTTAAAGAACTCGCACCACCAACAGTTTGTAACAACTATGGAATGATTGCTTTGATTATAAGCTCCAAAGCCTGCTGTCAAACTCCAGAAAAGAAATAAATTCCAAATTCCAGCATAATTCATCAGAGAGCTGCTTCCAGGTTATTAGAGATGGTGGCTGTGGATGTCAGAGGTGGAGCAGGTACTTGAGTTGCAGCATACATGGCAAAGGAGTGAGATAATAAGGCGTGCCAGCGTATGCACAAGTGTGCAGGCTGTGCATATGCACACTGATACATGGAGCTTTAGTGGACTGATTGCTATATGTTTGTGTGAGTTCTATTGTATAAGTGTTGAACCGGTGTGGATTAAGGCCTGGTTGAGTCAAGTTAGCATGTGCAAGAGTGTTTTGTGTGTGTGTCTAGTTGTACAAGCATTGTAATGAGTTTGTGATCAAATGAAATCAGTTTCTTCATTTTCCATTGTAGTTAAAAATTTAGTTTATTTCCCTACAATTTGTTCTTGCAGCTCTTTTATTTTTTCTTGTTGTTAGTTCAACGATTTCATTTTCATCTCTCTTTCTTTCTTCTTGCAATTAATTTCCAGTTCATAGTTCTGAAAATTTTCTTTTTCAGTTGCAATTTGATATCATTTACATTTCCTTTTCTTGTTAATTCTTGCTTTATATTCCATGTTCTTCAAATTCCTTCATTTTATAATTACATTTTCTATTGTATCTTACATTCCTTTATCTGTACTTCTCTTTCTGCTATTTTCAGTTCATTTTCTTAGTTAAATCCCAAGTTTACATCTTCAATCCCATTCTTTTTTTCAATTCTTGCTGTAATCCTTCTCCTGCACATCAAATTGCCACCCTATCACGACTATTCCTCATCCATACATCACCCTTCCCACCAGAAAACTCACATTTCACTATGAAAAGAGATTCACATCAACCTACCACTTTCATATTGATATCAGAGTAACCAACTGGGGATGATTCAAATCCCCAGTTCGATCCAAACATCACCAGCAACTTTTTCCAAACCCCACCTTAAATGCAAGATCAAGAACAAGAGGAAATCAACAATAGAACCACGTATTCTCTCAAAAATTTTGAACAAGTTATTCAATCTTCGAATATAAATTTTAAGCAAGCTAATTAAGAATTAAACACCAAGATTGAAGGAATCCATAATATTCTTGCCACTCTAGTCCAAGACTTTTTGCAGTTCAAGAATCAAATCACAATTATACCTCAACAACCACCTGTACACATTTAAGAACCACTTCTACCTAACCCATTCACCACACTTGCCTATGATCTTCAGCAAATGAAGATCTAGACTGCACCAGCCCCTCTAGACTTTTCCCTAAATCACCTTGAACCCCTTCCTCCTAATGCATATACTGCAAATTCTTCAACTATCATTCCAACAGCCTCACTTTTTGATCCAAGAAAACACTTCCTAAACCCAAAAACTGTTGCTACTAGCACTCTTAACATCCATCAAACCCAAGAACAGTTAAAGAAATTTTTGGACTGGTTAAATGAGGAAGTTAGATGTGATAACTCGGATTTTTTGGATATCTGTAAATTGGCAATTGACAGGATTTAATTTATTATATACTGATTTGTGCGTTAAACAAATAAAATCCTGGAAAATATCTGAAATGATAAATTTTATAGTGAATTAATAAATCATATAAATAGATATATACAAACTTTATAGTGTTAAATTTTTTAAGTGCATGCATATATAAGTATATAAGTGTGTGTATACATATATAACATATGTACATATATTGAAATTTCGAAGTTATATTTTGAATTAAATATAATAATTTTCAAAAAACATTTGAATTTATATTCTATATTTAAAAACTTATATATAAATAAATATATATATAAAACAAAATGTATATAGATAAATATTTATTTAAAGGTATAATAGTTTTAATTAAAATAGGATTTGATAAAAAGGTTTGGTATACTTTCTTTTAAATTTGTTTGTATATATATGAATATAAAACCTATGTTAATATAAAAAAAAAAAGAAATGTAATAAAACTAAATTGAAAAATATAATATAAAATGATAAATACATGAAAAATTACAAGTGTAATCATCTTAACAAGAGATTTAAACAAGTGTAGGCTTATAAAGATATAAACTAACAAGTGTAAACTAAGTAAGCATGAAAAATAACAAGTGTCATTTATTTTTAAAAATAATAAATAATAAAAAACAAGTTATAAATACACATCTATACTCCTCTTTTCATATTTTCTTTCATTCAAAAGTTTTAAACAAAACAAACCAGGAAATGAAAACAACCTCTGTTCAAATTTTAAAACCTAAAAAGCCTGAGAAAATTCAAAATCAAAAAAACCTGAAAACAGTTTAAAGATCAAAACAAAAGGCAACAACCTGATCAAAAGCCTAAAGAAAGAATCAAACTCAAACCTGAAACAAAACCAGAAAGTATCAAAGCAAAAAAAGTATCAACTTCAGTTTCAAGGATCATCAAATCAAGTAGCAAATTAAAATCAAACTTCAGATCAGATTCCAGATTTCAAAATTAAGTCTGTCCTCTGTTCAAACATTTGTAGGTGAGTAAACTATTTTTTTAAACCTTAAATCTATTTATATGTGATAAATATTTGAAAATGTGTTGTGAAATGCTTGTATGGATTTAAAATATGCTTGCATATCTGGGGCATGTCTGTTCATAGATGATCCTACCTCTATTTTGATTTCACAGACTAAATCAAGATTAAAAAAAATCATCAAATCCTCTTTCTCCAATCAATTTCTGGTTATGATCATTAAAGAGGAAATGTTTCTATGGATGTAATCTCATTTTTAAAAATAGTTTTCAAGTGTATATATTAAGGAATCACTTCAAGAAGAGGATATTACAATGATGATTAATTAAATTCAGAGAATAAATTATCTAAAATTCATGTTTTGAGTATGAAACCTGATTCGTATTTGAAATTTATGAATTTTGATATTAAAATCCTGATTTTTAAGTTCGGGTTGGCTGAGTTTTTGCGAGATGAACGGAGGGCGAGTTTTAGTCGAATTCTGGTGATCAAGTGGAGTGTGGATTTCGGGGTTCTGATCAGAGGTGGGTTGATGATATAGGGACATGGGAAAAATGGCAGAAGGATTTTTAGTCCACGGTGGTGGCCGAACAACGTTGAAGTAGGGTTTTAGGTCATTATCTAGACAAGGTCGAATTCATGGTGATTTCGGCACCATGGCGGCGTCAAGCCGGGCCAGGGTAAGGGAAAAAGAAGGTGACCGTACAACAAAGGTCTGGGCAAGGTAGTGAGGTCTCTGGTGGTCTGAGCGTGGTGGTGTGAGGCGAGTTTGGGCGACCTAGTTAGTGTTTGACGGTGCTTCACTAGTTCGATTTTGTTTCAGGCGTTCATCGTGAATTCTGAAAGGTCCTGTAGGTCGAGATGTTCGATGGCAACTTAGTGGAGCCATTGATGTTTGTCGGAGTTGCTCCGATCATCGGTGCATGTGTACGGATATCGTTAGTGTATCAGTGTTTCTGGGCTACTGTTGAATTTTGAGAAGAAGATGATAGCTCGAGTTTGGACTCGGAGAGGTGGAGTTAGAGCTCGAGTGTGTGTTCGGGTTTGTTCGCATGTATGTTTCCAGGATAATAATCTAAAATTTAAAAAAAAATGGGCTAGGGATGAACTCGGGGATTGACTCGAGAATTTTGTAATATGGCTCGGGTAATTTCATTTGGGAATCGGGTTTGCTTTGAAATTTTAAAAGTTTAAAAGCAAAAGAAAATTGTAACCAGTTTCAAAGCAAATAGAAATGAACAAAGTTTCAAAGCCATTATCAAACAGGTTTTTAAAATATAAGTATTGAAGAAGTTTTTCAAGTGAAGTTTCAAAGATTAAAATGTTAAAGTTAAATGTTTTTTTATTATGTTGAAAATAAATTGATTTGGTTTTTTTAATAATTTATATGATGATAATAATAAATTAATTTCTAAGTATTTTAAAATGGAATTTAAAATGTTTGAATTAAGCAAGTGTTTAAGATAAGTATATAAAAAAAATTAAGAGGTGTTTTTGATAAATTAATTTCAAACTTTTGAATTCAAATAAGTTTAATGATGTAACTAAGTGATTAATTAAAGTATATGGGTTATCTTAATTATTTAAGATTTTACAAATTGAAATATGATTTCTTAATGTAATTAAAGGATAGTTCGTTACTTGGTATAAGTAATTAAAGAATAATACTGATTGTAATTAATTAGAGGATAGTAAATTACTTAATGAGATTAATTAAAGGTTAATAAATGAATATGATTAATTAAAGATAATTAATTAATGAAAGTCATTAAGGGTTAATTTATTAACTTAAGTGATTATGGGATAATTACTTAATGAAAGTAATTAGGGGATAATAAATTACTTAATGTAAGAAATTAAAGGGTTGATTTGTTAATGTAATTAATTAATCAAAGGTTAATTAATGTGATTAATTAAGAGATAATTAATTAATGATGATTACTTAAGATGGATAATTAAGGATGATTAATTAATTTCATTAATTAATTAAAATAATAGCCAATGTGTAACGACCCACTATTTTGGACCATTTAAATCGACAATAAAACCACACATGTTTGACACAAATAATTCAAAACAGTAGATTGTAATATAATTTGGAGCAAATAAAACCAATCATAGAATCATAGACATAGATAAATCAGAATAACTCGCAGTGAAATAAAATAACCATAGTAGTTCATGAAGCTACTACAGCACAGAGTCACAAAACAAGTACAAAATCCGGAGTCTGAAAAGTAAATATAATAGAAATCCCAGATAAATAAATGTCCACTAATACATAAGCCCAATAGCAATGCTGAATGGAAATTGATAACAACTAGATAGATAGATAGATAGATAGATAGATAAAGTCAAGCAAATCCTCTAGCTCCAAAAGGTGAAATCCAAAGCTGATACTCAGGCTGACTCAAGCGTAAAGCAAAACACAAAACACTCGAGTCAGGACATATATACATATACAATGTAAACCAACACAAATGAACTTTAATAAAAAGTACAAGTAACTTAAAGGATGCTTGGCATCTGACGCAGCGGATTAATCAAAACAAACTTCAATCGGTGAAAGTAGCGATCGATGGAATGAAGATACCGAAATGCCCAAATTCGTTGATCCGAAGATACCGAATTCTAGCTATCTCAAACACGTTGATAGCGCACTATACCGTGTTCAAAGATCTACGATTCTTCGTACGTTGATCTAGCGCACTAGATTCCGTGAATCGGCTTCAAAAAACGTGGATTCGAGCGCACTCGAATGACGTAAGTGGAGATAGGAGATTACACTCAACTACCAATTGGAGAAGAAAGCTCAAAGCAATCAACAAGAAATTTTTATTTCAAAATCAACCACCTAAAAATGTACAACACACGCGTATTTATAGAAGTTTACAACCCTGGTCCTTGAGTCGTTTGCGACTTACGACTCATTGAGTCGGCACCGATTCATCCCCAAGCACGACCCAACTCCTAAAGGCACAACCTGGACAGCTGCGACTCACCAACACACGGCTTAAACGACTCAACTTCAACGCTTTAAGACTCAAGGAAATGCAACAGACAGCGACTCACGACTTATATTACAACACACACATACACGACCCCAAAATGATACGACTTAAGAAAGTACGCGACATACGACTCAACACAAATTTACATACATGACCGACTCAAGACTTCACCGACTCAACATAGGTCGTGCTCCGCCTCCCACTCAAAGGCTTTACTTGCTCGTACTCTTCCCTGCTCCAGGACAAGTCGTGTACGACTTATATATAAGTCGTTGAGTCGTGTACGACTCATCTCTATGCAGTTAGGACGTGTACGACTCATCACATCAGAATGATTTAGGCTCCCATCGAGTCGTATTTCCTTCGCATTCTTCTTGTTAAGTCGCAAACGACTTAAAATCATTTCATTAACCCGTAGCTCTTTCTCTCGAGACTCCATGGCCTCCAGTTGAGTCGTGTATGGTTCAACTCCTCCATGTTGAGTCGTGGACGACTCAATCCTTCCATTCGACTTAAAGCTCTGTTCCCTATCTCGTGACAACTTGAGTCGTGTATGACTCATGACTTCTTCTTCTGATTTGTTAAGTCGTGAACGACTTAAACTCCCACTAAGTCGTGAACGACTCATGTCGATAACTTGTAATTTTTTCAACCCTGTTCTGAGCTGCATCATCCTCCCCTGGTTGAGAAAAATTCGACCTCGAATTTATAACTTTCTCCACCTCAGATTGTTCATCCCCATAATATGGTACAAGATGCTTAACATTGAATACGTCAAAAGTGTATACGTCCTCCGGTAGCTTCAATTTGTAAGCATTTTCATTGATCCGTTTCACAACTTCTACAGGACCAATCTTTCTGGCTTTCAACTTATTATAAGTGCCCACTGGAAAACGATCCTTTGTTAACACAACATACACCAAATCACCTTTGTTAAATTCAATATTTCGTCGCTTTAAATCTGCAACTCGCTTATACTTCTCATTTGCTTTCACCAATCGTTCCTGAACGATTTTATGACATTCAGTCAACTCATCAACAAAATCAGCAGCACGTTTAACTGTCCCCTTCGACTGTGGTACTACTGCCAAATCCAACGGTCCCCTGGGTAAATTTGAATAAACAATCTGAAATGGACCGTAACCCGTACTACGATTTACGGCATGATTATGAGCAAATTCTGCTTGGCATAACTTCATGTCCCAACTTTTCAAATTATCCTGTACAAGACATCGCAACAAATTTCCCAATGATCTGTTAACAACTTCTGTCTGTCCATCAGTTTGTGGATGGTAAGCGCTACTAAAATTCAGCTTTGTCCCGATCATCTTCCACAAACTCAACCAAAAATGGCTTAAAAATCTAGTATCTCGATCCGAATCAATAGATTCTGTTAAACCATGAAGTCGATAGATCTCCTTGAAAAATAACTGAGCAACACGAATAGCATC
This sequence comes from Allium cepa, assembly GCA_030765085.1. Taxonomy (NCBI): domain Eukaryota; kingdom Viridiplantae; phylum Streptophyta; class Magnoliopsida; order Asparagales; family Amaryllidaceae; genus Allium; species Allium cepa. The sequence goes on along the minus strand of CM060941.1, from coordinate 105,277,823 downwards.
CGCCGTCTTCTTGCAAGCAATAAAATGTGCCATTTTAGAAAATCTGTCAACCACTACATATATAGAATCATTACCACGCTGCGTTCTCGGCAATCCCAATACAAAGTCCATACTCACATCAACCCACGGTCTAGCCGGTACAGGCAACGGCATATACAACCCAGCATTGGTCGCGGTTCCTTTCGAAACTTGGCAAATATGACATCGCTCCACAAACCTTCCCACTTCTTTCCTCATCGACGGCCAAAAGTAAGACTATGAAATTAATTGCAAAGTACGATCACGGCCCACATGCCCTTCCTCGTGTAACTCCTTGATAATTTTCAATCTCAAGGCACAATCCGGTATGCATAAACGATTCCCTTTAAACAGAAAACCATCCACCAATAAAAACTCGTCATCACTTCCTTCCTTTACCTTTTCAACAAATTTCACAAAATAAGGATCTTCTTCAATCAGCTCTGGCAACATTTCAAACTCTGTCACTTCAAACTTCATTGTTGTTAATAAATGACTCCTCCTACTCAAAGCATCAGCTACCCGATTCGTCACCCCTGATTTGTGCTTAACGACAAAAGTAAACTGCTGTAAATAAGCAATCCATGATGCATGTCTCGCTGAAATCTTGTCTTGCCCCTGTAAATGCTTCAATGCCTCGTGATCAGTATATAAAACAAATTCTTTCTGAAACAGATAGTGCCTCCAGTGCTTAACAGCTTGTACAACAGCATAGAATTCAACGTCATATGTACTGTATCTCATCTTTGCCCCTGACAACTTCTCACTAAAATAAGAAACTGGCTTCCCATTCTGACTCAGAACTCCTCCAATACCAACCTTCGATGCATCGGCATGCAATTCAAACAATAACTGAAAATTCGGTAAAACAAGAATTGGTGAAGACGTCAACAATTCCTTGATCCTCTCAAAAGCAATCCCCGCTTCCTCTGACCATACAAATTGTTTCCCTTTCATGCAATCAGTAACTGGTGCCATCACGCTACTGAAGTGTGGAATAAACCTTCGGTAGAATGACGCCAATCCATGGAAACTTCTAACTTCAGTGATAGTTCTCGGCTGTGGCCAATTTCTAATAGCTTCAACTTTACTCTGGTCCACCTGGATTCCCTTCTCGGATACAACATATCTCAAAAATAAAACACTTCTCGTCATGAACACACATTTCTTCGTAGCCGCATAAAATTGTTCCTCACGAAGAATAATTAACACCTTTCTCAAATGCTCTACATGCTCCTCTGTGCTCACACTATAAATCAGAATATCATCAAAGTAAACTACAACAAACTTCCCACTGTACGGCCTGAAAATTTGATTCATCACTCTCATAAATATACTCGGTGCATTGGATAGACCAAACGGCATAACCAACCATTCATATAACCCCTCTCTTGTCTTGAAAGCTGTCTTCCATTCGTCACCTGGTCTAATTCGAATTTGATGATAACCACTCTTCAAGTCAATCTTCGAAAAAATAGTTGCCCCACTCAACTGATCCAGCAAGTCATCCAACCTTGGCATAGGAAATCTGTAACGTACAGTAATCTTGTTCAAAGCTCTACTATCTGTGCACACCTCCATGTTCCATCCTTCTTCGGCACCAACAAAGCTGGTACTGCACAAGGACTCAAGCTTTCCTGAACACGTCCCTGTTCTAACAACTCTTTCACCTGCCTTCGTAACTCCTCATGTTCCTTCGGACTCATTCGATAATGTGGTCGGTGTGGTAAAACTGCTCCTGGAACAAGATCGATGTGATGTTGAATGTCTCTCAGTGGCGGTAACTCCTTAGGCAACTCCTCTGGAAATACATCTTCAAACTCTTTCAAAACTGGCTTTGCTTCTTCTGGAATTTCAACCTCTTCTCTACTCTCTCGCCCAATCAACAAATAGACTTCAGGCTCCTCTTCAAATTCCTTAACAAACTCCTTCAAAGTCAACAGAGTTTTCAATTCCTCAATCTCCTCCAGCTTGCTCTCCTTCTGTTGTTGCTTCTTGGGAACCAAAGTGATTTTAGTACCCTCGAACATGAAACTATAGCTATTGGCTCGACCATAGTGTTGTACTGCTCGATCAAACTGCCATGGCCTGCCCAACAACAGATGACACACATCCATGTCCACTACATCGCACCAGATTTCATCTTTGTATTTCTTCCCAATAGAAAATTTCACGCAAGCTCTTCTCCCAACTTTCACTTCACCACCCTTCCTTAACCAAGCTAACTTGTATGGTTTAGGATGCTTCTTGGTTTTCAACTCCAATTTCCTCACTGCCTCTGTAGAGATAATATTATCGCAACTCCCAGCATCAATGACAAATTTACAAATTTTCCCAAGAATAGTGCAAGTAGATTGAAATATGTTATTCCTCAACCAACTATCTTCCTCCTCTTGTTTTGGCATCAAACAAGACCTCCTCATCATCAGATTACAACCTTCGTCTCCCGACACTTCTTCTTCCTCCTCAACATTAGGTGAATTAGAACATTCAGCTTCTTCCTCTTCATCCTCAGCTTCAACTATCATAGTTCTTTTCTTCGGCTTTAGACACTCGTTGCTTTTATGACCCATCTCCTGGCAATTGTAGCATTTGAACCCACTGCTAGCCTTCGCCTTCTCACCTTCCTTCACAACTGGTTTGGCAACAATCTTAGGAACATTAGAACTTCCACCGACTCCCTTCACTTGATTGTTAGAATTGGTAAACACACCACCTCCACGCCTTCCTTGCTTTTCCCAAGCTAACGCCTTTTGATGTGCCTCCGCTACAGATCTGGGATCGAACATATTAACCATATCCTGGATCTGCATTCTCAACCCTCCAACAAACCTAGCAGTCAGCTGTTCTTCTGTCTCCATTATATCGTTCCTGGCAATGAGTTGGTAAAATTCATCTGCATAGTCATTTACTGATTTCGTCCCCTGCCTTAGATTCTGCAATCTCTGGTACATAAGCGATTGATAGTTGTATGGCAAAAATGTAGCTCTCATCAATTTCTTCATCTTCTCCCAAGATTCTATCTTTGACTTTCCCATTCGTTCACGAGTAAGTTTAGTTTGCTGCCACCATGCCAAAGCTCTTCCCCTCAGCCTTGTAGCAACTAACTTCACCCTTCGATTCTCCGGAACCTCCTTGAAATCAAAGATTTCCTCCACATTAGATAACCAATCTAAGAATTCTTCAGCTACCATCCCTCCTTTAAACTCTGGAATCTCCATCTTCATTCCCGATTCCCAACGTCGATCATCATCAATAACCCGATACTGACGTTGTCCCTGATCTCGGTCTCTGAAATGAATACTTCCTCTTTCACCATCAAACTCCTCTACAAAGTCTGATGCATATCGTTGTCGTTCTCGTCCTCCAACATCTCTACCACCATTCCTACTGCCAACATCCCGTCTATCATGATCATAAACATTCCTCCTACTTCGATTATCAACACTCCTAGGCTCTTGACTTTCTCTCCTCTCCCGTTCTGAATGTGATGACACTCTACTACCCCCACGGATGGATTCAGGTGAATTTCTTCTTCTACTTTGATTCATATCAATCATAAGCTTCTCCAACCTACCAATGCCTTCATCAATCTTCTCATGCATACGTTGCTCCATTTGATCGGCTTCTTATCTTCGATACAAAGCTTCAACATTTTGATGGCGGTTAGCTCTCCTTGGCGGCATGATTGAATCAACACAACACTTCAACCAAACAACAATAAGTCACGGCTCAAGCTTCAAGACCCTTCACTAGGCTCGGCTACTTGACAAGTATACACGGCCTAACTTCAAATTCAAACACTTCTCCAAATCTAGATCCAAAATGAGATGGATCAAAATCTTCGAACTTGTTGCAACTTCAAGATGAACACAACGAACACAACGTCAAACTTCAACTTCAAATACTTGGCTCCAAGAATCAACTTAGCTATGATTGGCTAAGTATGACTCCGATACCAAAACTGACGCAGCGGGTTAATCAAAACAAACTTCAATCGGTGAAAGTAGCGATTGATGGAATGAAGATACCGAAATGCCCAAATTCGTTGATCCGAAGATACCAAATTCTAGCTATCTCAAACACGTTGATAGCGCACCATACCGTGTTCAAAGATCTACGATTCTTCGTACGTTGATCTAGCGCACTAGATTCCGTGAATCGGCTTCAACAAACGTGGATTCGAGCGCACTCGAATGACGTAAGTGGAGATAGGAGATTACACTCAACTACCAATTGGAGAAGAAAGCTCAAAGCAATCAACAAGAAATTTTTATTTCAAAATCAACCACCTAAAAATGTACAACACACGCGTATTTATAGAAGTTTACAACCCTGGTCCTTGAGTCGTTTGCGACTTACGACTCATTGAGTCGGCACCGATTCATCCCCAAGCACGACCCAACTCCTAAAGGCACAACCTGGACAGCTGCGACTCACCAACACACGGCTTAAACGACTCAACTTCAACGCTTTAAGACTCAAGGAAATGCAACAGACAGCGACTCACGACTTATATTACAACACACACATACACGACCCCAAAATGATACGACTTAAGAAAGTACGCGACATACGACTCAACACAAATTTACATACATGACCGACTCAAGACTTCACCGACTCAACATAGGTCGTGCTCCGCCTCCCACTCAAAGGCTTTACTTGCTGGTACTCTTCCCTGCTCCAGGATAAGTCGTGTACGACTTATATATAAGTCGTTGAGTCGTGTACGACTCATCGCTATGCAGTTAGGACGTGTACGACTCATCACATCAGAATGATTTAGGCTCCCATCGAGTCGTATTTCCTTCGCATTCTTCTTGTTAAGTCGCAAACGATTAAAAATCATTTCCTTAACCCGTAGCTCTTTCTCTCGAGACTCCATGGCCTCCAGTTGAGTCGTGTATGGTTCAACTCCTCCATGTTGAGTCGTGGACGACTCAATCTTTCCATTCGACTTAAAGCTCTGTTCCCTATCTCGTGACAACTTGAGTCGTGTATGACTCATGACTTCTTCTTCTGATCTGTTGAGTCGTGAACGACTTAAACTCCCACTAAGTCGTGAACGACTCATGTCGATAACTTGTAATTTTTTCAACCCTGGTCTGAGCTGCATCAGCACCGTCCATCCCTTAAGGATCCGTTAAACTATTTACTATGTAGTAATATACGCTATTATAACAGTGTCTAAAGTAAAGTATAATATGCGTAAAAATAGCGTTAAAGAGTTACCCAATATCTCACTTAACACATTTTGTATATTCCCATAGTCTATACAGTACCATAATCTACCCCATACCGGGCGTCGTCAGAGGGCACTCCATAGGTGTAGTACAAAACAAAATCGTATAAGGCGCGCTGGGGTAGGTGACACGGCACAACGAGGCGATGTCGGGATAGATATACCAATTACACATCCGGACTGGTGGTAACGCATAGCAGCCACTACCGCCCACCTCAAGCCAAACTTCCAAAAATCAAAGATGCACACCAATCAATCATAAAGCAATAGAATGGCATATGAAAAGTGTGTCAGATAAGAGGAGCTATCTCATTGGCCCGGAATGGCTCCTGCTTTAGCCATCTTATACCAACTCACGGGAGTCGGATCCACGTACATACCTCAATAGAACGTCGCCACCATCCTACTTCATTCTGGAATCTTCACTGCGTACATGGTTGTTAAAGTGATTTTTGGAGTTGGCAAAGAGTATGACAACTTTCGATTCCGGTCTCTTTAACAACCAAACGTTATTATTACCCATGGTTATAGATTTCAAAATGTTTTATATTTTAAATCAAAACATATTCATATAACCATTTAAATTCAGTGTTAATATATTTCAAAAATAATATTCATTTCCAAAGTTGTATCATTTCTAAGTTCATTCAATTATGATAATTTCAAAAACATATTTTATCATAGCATTCGTAGCACTTGGAAAATGTGATAATACATAAAAATATTGTCTTTTCAAAAACAGCGGCACTTGGAAAAATTTACTGCAAATATAATGGTACTTCAGAAAAATAGTATATTTTCAGAAACGGTAGCACTTATAAAATGCTACTGTAAATATAATAGTATTTCGAAAAACAATTAATTTTCAGAAATAGCAGCACTTAGAAAACGTTACTGTAGATATAGTGATATTTCAAAAATATTGTACACTTTCAGAAATGGTAGCACTTAGGAAACGCTACCTTAAAACCATAGTATTTTGAAAATGCTGCTAATACAAAACTAAGATTTATTATAACATTTCAGAAACATTATAATTTCAGTTTTTCACCATTTTTAACTTATAAAACATATCTCACGTCTCAGAAATATTTATTTGGATATCATTTAACTTATGATTAAATAAATTAAACCTTTATAAATAAAATATCCAAATTAAACTATAATTCATTAATTAAGTCAAAAGAATATTATTTTCCTTAACTTTTTATCTTAACAAATAACTTAATACTTTATTTTAAAATACCCATTTGTAAATTAAATTTTCAATTATCAAGTTAAGTCATATTTTAAATTACATTTTAAACCATTTATTTACTTACACATTTTTTACTTATAGAAAATCACTATAACATTTATTTAAATCATTTTAATCCAATTTAAGTTAAAATTTCATATTTTAAACTTCAAAAATACTCAATAATTTTTGAAAAATATTTAAAATTAACCACGGATCTGTATATAATTTTCTAACCTAGGTCGAGTGATACGGATATATATCATTTTAATCCGTAATTTAAAACAAAAATCCAGGTTCTATCATTTCAAACCCGCAAACCCAAGTCGAATAAAATAAAATAAAATAAAATCGCTTGAGCCTATCATTTCAGCTCATAATGATTTTTCCTTATTCTAATGTCCGTTCGGGTATGTATCATTTCAACCCATAATGATTCTATACTAATAGGGAACTTGCAGTGTGAAAAATAGGAAATACAATAAACAGTATAATATGGCATATCATATCGGTGATGTAACAAATATATATTAGGTTACAATATCATGAAATATCGTATCACAGGCATACATAAATTACTATCATATCATCAAATACAATTCATATGCCATTGTTTCACAATTATATAAGTACGAATGTCGAGAGTGATAAACTCACCTTCTAAAGCTGGAGATAACAATTCAAAACACACGACTGAACTCCGAAAAGCACTACAAGGCACGAATTAGATTCAATTGGATAAGGAGCTAAGATCCAAGTCTTGAAATCAATAAAATAAAATATACATAAACAAACTATTTATACATAAAAATATAAAATGGAACATAAGAAAAATGAGCTAGCAACTTACACAATGGGCTCGGCCACTTGAGAATAGGCCTGGTCGCTTGTGTTTTGGCTTGGTCACACCACTTATGCTTGGCCATCATCCAAAACATGGCTCGGCCATGATGGTCTAGAAGAAAGCATGCATGGCTAAGGCTAGCAAAAAGGCACGGCTAGGGGTTATGAAGAGAAGGCAACCCAAAAGTCAAGTGCAGGCAAAAAGATCAAGGGTCAAGTTGGTTTTTTTGGGCTCGGTCCTAAGGCTACGTGGCTCGGCCATGGCTAAGATCTAGTCAAGGCACACCTGAATGGGCACAGCTATGGTGTGATTCACGGCAAAGCAAGGAAAAGGAGGTGATGTTTGTGTTGGCCGAGGCTAGGGGAATAAGGACGTGATGATGTGGTGCTCGGCTAGGGTTCCAAACATGTTTGGTGATGGAATTGGATCATGGTTCACGGCATAGGTGGGGTAGGTGAGATGGTGATGGTTGTGGCCGGCCGTGGGTGGTATAGAGGATGAATTATGGTCGGCAATAGGAAGTGATGGCCGAGCATGCTTGCAAATAGAAAAGAAAGGAAAAAGAAAAAGAAAGAAGGAGATGGAGAAAATGAAACTTACTATAAAGATTTTTTTTGTTGAACGCAAATGAGAAAAGAGATGAGGAGTATTTGTTTGTACATGAATGGAGGAGGAAATGAGAAGTTGCACAGCAAAGAAGTGGAAAGGAACGGCTAGGAAAATGGAAAGCCTCACTTTACATTAAAGAAAGGAAACTTATGTCTATTTAATTTCCTAAGCTTAAAAATCAAATAAAGGAAAATGGAAAATAAAATAGAAAATAGAAATCAAAATATAAAATGGAAATGAATTCGAAAAATATAGAATAGAAAATGCTGAAAATAATTGCGTGTAAAACGTTGAAATTCATCAGATTTGAAAAGTATAAAACAGAATTTGATGAAATGAAAAGCAGAACAAATATCAGAATCAAATATAGTTTCAAAGAAAAAGATTAGAAATTTAAAATTTTCAACTGAAAGTCAAAGTTTGATCAAAGTTGACCAAAATATAAAATTTTCGAAAAATCTTTAATTTATTATACTTGGACAAATAATTTAGACAAAATCCAAAATTACACTGGAAAATTCCAAAATTTCAATTTTAAAGGATTTAAAAATCAAAGTTTCTATTAAAAATTGGATTAAAAATATTTATTAAAATTATATGTTGTTACACTCTCCCCCATTCAAAACTTTTCGTCATCGAAAAGGAGCGAGACACGTAAACAAAGAAAGATAAGATAGAACAACAAATAGTACCTGAAACAAACAATTCCATATTCGAAGCATGCATGCTCTCCTACCTCTCCCAGGTACATTCCCGATCATCTGTACTCCACTGCACTTTGCCCAAGTTGATAAATTTCATTCTCGGCTGCTTCGTACCTCTATCGATAATACGAAGTTGCTTCCTCTCGACAGTAAGATTAGGCTCAATATCCAAACTCTCGAGAGTAGAAGGCTGGACAATCAAAGATGGATCATGAAGATATCGACGAAGATGCGAAACATGGAATACATTATGAGCTATAGAAAACTTCCCAGGAAAATCCAAACGATAAGCTAAACAACCAATCCTCTCTAAGATACGTAAAGGACCAACAAACCTAGGAGCAAGCTTCCCTCATCTTCCACTTTATCAAATTATTATTAAATTTATTCCACTTAATGTATCTTATCACATATATTAAGTATATTTACTCTTATCATAACTACTCAAGTTTATTTATAAATTTCTTTAACACCATTTTATATTGTATATTATCCAATTACATACCTAACTTCTGAATAATTAGATAAGTTATATTGGAATGCACTTTGGTATTATACGAATAAAATTTTCCAATTCAATTATTCCAAGTTCAATTATTTATCTGAAAATTTTGACTTGAGTTTATAATTGGAATCATCCCTGATTCATAAATTTAAGAAACTAAATCTCCGGTTTATCTCAACAATTAAGAGATAATTATATACATACTATATATCAGATCAAATCAAATCTAAAATCATATACTTATATATTAAACAAAAGCGTAGCAAAGCTATGAATTGGTCTCTCCTCTTCGAAACTCGAAAATGAATGTCGATGATGTGTCCGCCATCATCGAAATTTATTTCCAACGACATAAGAGAAGACATAGATTTTAACATTTTAAAATTTATATTCCAACACACCTTTATATAATATACATTTTAAAACATTAAAACCGAAGTTTGAAATCACCGTAATTTAATTCTCAAATCCATAATTTAAATTCATTAAATTCCAAATCAGTTTATAAACCATGCTTTATAATTTTAGTTATTTATATCTTGTGTCAATAGTCATTAGTTTTCAAAACAGTAACTGAAATCAAATATTATCATTCCAATAACCAATTCGATTAATTAATAAATTTCAACTCAATTCAGTTCTTAATAAACCATTTAAATTTCTATATATCTCAAGCTTTAAATATTCCAAAATTTCAAAACTGAACTTTTGATAATACCCTGTATATCAAATTCAATTTACTATTACTTAGTTTTGAAATATTTACTTAATAAATCCAACATCATTTAAATAAAACTTTTAAACTTCAAATAACTGAATATTCCTTCAATTTATTTAAACTTGATATATTCATTTAAATCACTTGATTTACTTAAATCACTTTAAACCAAAATAAAGTTATAAAATCATATCCTTAGACCTTAAATAAAAAAATTCAATCTAAATTTATTTGAGTTTGATTCTTAATAAAACCAATTTCAAATTTATTTAAATCATTATAAACTCTCTATTAAATAAAATTTTAAATAAAATTTAATCATATTATATTTTCAATAAAAAAATCAACTTATTCACATTCTATCAAAATAAATTTTCAACCATAATATATTTTATAAAAGTATTACATATATAAATCATATAAAAATTTCATTTACCAAATTTGAAAACAAAATTGTGTCAGTTTGTTCTCTTCAAGCGTTTTGGAAATCCTACCCATATCGCTGATCAGATGAATCAATCGGAATCCCAAATCAACATCAACAACCCAAACAACACACGTATAAAATATTTAATATAAATACAAATACACTCCCTCACTTAATGGTACCAGAATAGGTTACAAAATAAGGATAAAATTTCAAATTTGAGAGATTTTAATCAAAAGAATACAAAGATAAAAGGGGATAGATAAAGGATTAAGATAAGGTTTGAAATTACACATGATAACTGTTGTTATAGGTGAATTTAGGAGATGGAAGATAAAATGGGATAAATAAAGGATTAAGATAAGGTTTGAAATTACACCTGATAACTATTGTTATAGGTGAATTCAAGGAGATGGAGATGATCTTCCCAAGATCCTTCATAATCCAGAACACAAGCACAAAGAAGATCCTCAAGAATCGGATTCACTCTTTCCGTTTGACCGCCGATCTGTGGATGAGAAGCAGTGCTCAGATTCATATGAGTACCCAAAGATTCCTAAAATGCTTTCCAAAACTGACTGGTAAAGATATGATCTCTATCTCAAATAATACTGATAGGAACCCCATAGAGACGAACAATCTCCCTCATAAATCTTAGATAAACAAGAAGCAGAACGGGTAGACTTGACCGAAAAGAAATGAGATGACTTGGTCAATCTATCCACAAAGAGAGAAAAGAAGAAAGACTTACACTGATCGCAGTGATCTTAACTAGATCAACAGACACTTCATTACCAGAAACAATATGCCCAAGAAATCGGGCTTCACCCTTCCAGAAATGGCATTTCAAGAATTTAGCTTTCCACTGATGACTCCTAAGAGTTTCCAGAACAAAGCTACAATCAGAAAGGAAAGAAGGAGCATTAGTAAACCAAAAGGCCTAATTAACCATTCATAGAAACCATACTTAGTACGGAAAGTAGTCTTGGGAATACTTTCCTCAACAACTCGGAGCTGGTGAAAACATGTGGCAAGATCAAACTGAGAGAAAACTGTAGCTCCATGGAGTTGATCGAACATATCATTGATGCGAGGCATATGATATATGTTCCTCATAGTGAGCTTGTTCAGCTCCCTATAATCAACGCACATCTTTAAAGAAACAGTTCGAGTTTTACAAGAGATAAAGGCTTCATGCCACTTCATCCAATCACCTCCAAGTAATAGATCAAAAGCATCAGAACCCAGGACATAGAAATCACCACTGAAATGGTGATCAAAATGGAGAAGTTTCACTTGGTTACAAATCCTACCAAGGTTCACAGGGCCACCAATAGGATTTGAAACACACAAGGGCTCAGAAATAACTCGGGAGAAAGAAGATGCTCAAATTTATCCCAAAGATCCACCAAAATAATGCTATGTGATATTCCAGTATCAAATAGAACACGAACATGAAAATGGAATAAAGAAAAAGGTGCTTTGAAGAGTACATTGGGTAACACTAAGAGCAGGAGTAGAGGTAATGGCAAAATACCCGATGGCTTGCCCTTTTGCTCAGTAGGACAATGGTATTTAAGAAACAAAAGACAAGATTCAACCAGAATGGAAATCCTAATCAAGGAATTTAATTAACAAGGTGGATAAGGAAAGAAATGAAATTGAGAAAAATTTGATTCAAAATAAGAAAAGTTTATATCAAAATAATCTTTGAAAGTCCTTTGAAAATCATCTATACTTGAAAATACGTTCTCTCACAAAGAATATGATTCTAAGATTGATTTCATTCATTCTAAGTTATTTCTAGCCTATCTTTAATGAGTTTTTCTTCACAGGCTAAGGTTTGGCTAAAACTAAAGCTCTGATACCAAATGTAACAACCCACTATTTTGGACCATTCAAATCGACAATAAAACCACACATGTTTGACTTGAATAATTCAAAACAGTAGATTGTAATATAATTTGGAGCAAATGAAACCAATCATAGAATCACAGACACAGACAAATCAGAATAACTCACAGCGGAAATAAAATAACAATAGTAGCTCATGAAGCTACTACAACACAGAGTCACAAAACAAGTACAAAATCCAGAGTCTGAAAATTAAATACAACAGAAATCCTAGATACATAAATGTCCACTAATAAATGAGCTCTAAATAGCAATACTGAATGGAAATAGATAACAACCAGATAGATAGATAGATAAAGTCTAGCAAATCCTCTAGTTCCAAAAGGTGAAATCCAAAGCTAATACTCAGGCTGACCCGAGCGTAAAGCAAAACAAAAACACTCAAGTCAGGACATACATACTTATACAATGTAAACCAACTCAAGTGAACTGTAATAAAATATACAGGTAACTTAAAGGATGCTTGGGACCACCCATCCTTTAAGAATCCGTTAAACTATTTACTACGTAGCAATATACGCTATTATAATAGTGTCTAAAGTAAAGTATAATATACTTAAAATAGCGTTAAGGAGTTACCCAATATCCCCCTTAACACATTTTATATATTCTCATAGTCTATACAATACCGTAATCTCCCCCACGGGCATCGTAGACGGCACTCCATAGATATGGTATAAAACAAAATCGTATAAGACGTGCTAGGGTAGGTGACACGGCACAATGTGGTAATGCCAGGGTAGATATACCAATTACACATCCGGACTAGTGTTAACGCATAGCAGCCACTACCACCCACCTTGAGCCACACTTCCAAAAATCAAAGGTGCGCACCAATCAATCACAAAGTAATAGAATGACATACGAAGAAGTGTGTCCGGTAAGAGGAGCTACCTCATTGGCCCGGTATCGCTCCTGTTTTAGCCACCTTATGCCAACTCATGGGAGTCGGGTCCACGTACATACCTCAATAGAACGTTGCCACCATCCTACTTCATTCTGAAATCTCCACCGCGTACATGGTTGTTAAAGTGGTTTTTGAAGTTGGCAGAGAGTATGACAACTTCCTATCCCGGTCTCTTTAACAACCAAACGTTATTATTACCCATGGTTATAAGTTTCAAAATGGTTTATATTTCAAATCAAAACATATTCATTTAACCATTTAAATTCAATGTCAATATCTTTCAAAAATAATATTCATTTCCAAAGTTGTAGCATTTCTAAGTTCATTTCGATTATAACAATTTCAAAAAAAACATTGTATCATAGCATTCGTAGCACTTGGAAAATGTGATAATACATAGAAATATTGTCTTATATTAAACAGCAGCACTTGGAAAACGTTACTGTAAATATAATGGTATTTTAGAAAACAGTATATTTTCAAAAGCGATAGCACTTAGAAAATGCTACTGTAAATATAATAGTATTTCAAAAAACAATTCATTTTCAGAAACAGCAGCACTTAGAAAACATTACTGTAGATATAGTGATATTTCAGAAATATTGTACACTTTCAGAAATGGTAGCACTTAGAATACGCTACCTTAAAACCGCAGCATTTTGAAAAAGCTGCCAATACAAAACTAAGATTTATCATAACATTTCAGAAATATTATAATTTCAGTTTTTCACCATTTTTAACTTACAAAACATATCTCACGTTTCAGAAATATTATTTGGATATCATTTAGCTTATGATTAAATAAATTAAACCTTTATAAATAAAATATCCAAATTAAACTTAATTCATTAATTAAGTCAAATGTACATTATTTTCCTTAACTTTTTATCTTAAAAAATAACTTAATACTTTATTTTAAAATACCCATTTCATAAATAAAATATTCTTATCACTAAGTTAAGCTTAAAATTTCCCTTTGAAAACTAAATTTTCAAGTATCAAGTTAAGTCATATTTTAAGTTACTTTTAAACAATTTATTTACTTACACATTTTTAACTTATAGAAAATTACTATAACATTTATTTAAATCATTTAAATCCAATTTAAGTTAAAATTTCATATTTTAAACTTCAAAAATACTTAATAATTTTTAGTAAATATTTAAAATCAACCATGGGTCTGCATATAATTTTTTAACGTAGGTCAATTTATACAGAAATGTATTATTTCAATACGTAATTTAAAATAAAAATCCGGGTTATCATTTCAAACCTGCAATCCCAAGTCGAATAAAATAAAATAAAAATCACTTGAGCCTATCATTTTAGCTCATAACGATTTTTCCTTATCTAATGTCTGTTCGGGTATGTATCATTTCAACCCATAGTGATTCTATACTAAGAGGGAACTTGCAGTGTGAAAAACAAGAAATACAATAAACAGTATGATATGGCATATCATATCATGTGATGTAACCAATATATATCAGGTTATAACATCATGAAATATCATATCATATGCATATATAAATCACTATCATATCATCAAATACAATTCACATGCCATTGTTTCACAATTATATAAGTACAAATGTCGAGAGTGATAAACCCACCTTCTAAACCTGGAGATAACAATTCAAAACACACGACTGAACTCCGAAAAGAACTACAAGGCATGAATTAGATTCAAGTGGATGGTGAGCTAAGATCCAAGTCTTGAAATCAAAAAAAAAAAATACATAAAAAACTATTTATACATAAAAATATAAAATGGAACATAAGGAAAATGAGCTAGTAACTTACACAAAAGGCTCAGCCACATGAAAATAGGCTCGGCCACTTGTGTTTTGGCTTGGTCACACCACATGTGCTCGGCCATCAACCAAAACATGGCTCGGAGCATGCACGGCTAAGGCTAGCAAAAAGGCATGGCTAGAGGTTATGAAGAGATGGCAACCCAAAAGTCAAGTGAAGCCGAAACGATCAAGGGTCAAGATGGTTTTTTTGGGCTTGGCCCTAAGGCTACATGGCTTGGCTATGGCTAAGATCTGGTCAAGGCACGCCTTAATGGGCACGACTATGGTGTGATTCACGGCAAGGCAAGGCAAAGGAGGTGGTGTTTGTGTTGGCCGAGGCTAGGGGAATAAGGAAGTGATGATGTGGTGCTCGGCTAGGGTTCCTAACATATTTAGTGATGGAATTGGATCATGGTTGATGGCATAGGTGGAGTAGGTGAGATGGTGATGGTTGTGACCGGCCATGGGTGGTGTAGAAGAGGAGTTGTGGCCAGTAATAGGAAGTGGTGGTCGAGCATGCTTGCTAATAGAAGAAAAAGGAAAAAGATAGAAGGAGATGTAGAAAATGAAACTTACTATAAATATTCTTTTTCTTGAACGCAAATGAGAAAGGAGATGAGAGATATTTGTTTTGTACATCAATGAAGGAGGAAATGAGAAGTTGTACAACTAAGAAGTGGAAAGGAACGGCTAGAAAAATGAAAGCCTTATTTTACATTTAAGAAAGGAAACTTATGTCTCTTAATTTCCTAATCCCAAAAATCAAATAAAGGAAAATAGAAAGTAGAGAATGGAAAATAAAATAGAAAATAGAAAACAAAATATAAAATAGAAATGAAGTCAAAAAATATAGAATAGAAAGTGCTGAAAATAATCGCGTGTAAAACGCTGAAATTTATCAAATTTAAAAAGTATAAAACAGAATTTGACGAAATGAAAAGCAGAAAGAATATCAGAATCAAATACAGTTTCAAAGAAAAAGATTAGAAATTTAAATTTAAAATTTAAAATTTTCAACTGAAAGTCAAAGTTTGACCACAGTTGACCAAAATATAAAATTTTCAGAAAATCTTTAATTTATTATATTTGGGCAAATAATTATAAAAAAAAATCCCAAATTACATTGGAAAATTCCAAAATTTCAATTAAAAATATTTATTAAAATTATGGGTTGCTACACTACGGTTTGTAATTAATTAATGTTAATTAAACAAGGTTAGGTGATTAATTTATAAGTAATTAATTCATTTTGAATTAATTAAATTAGCTATAAATTGTGTGATTAATTAATCATGTTTATGGATGACTGGATTATATTGAATGCGTTGAATTGGTTGATATCTCTTATATGTGATGTTCTGTGATATGATATGTTTGGGTTGAACAGTGATAATGTGGTTATCTATCGATGATGAATTGCTGTGTAAAAGTGATATCCTGTATTTAAAATTGAATTGTATTCAATTAGATAACTTGGGTTAAGATGACATTGGATTCAGAGAGACCGGGGTCGGGTTTCGGCAAATACCCGAAACCACTTCGATTAGCAAATCTACAATAAATCTTTATATATTTGATTTTTAGAATCGAATAGGCTGGAATTGAATGTTAAGTAACACGACCATTTGATGAGAAACAATTCTTAAATATTGTTTTGTAATAAAGGATTGACTAACATGTTAAGAACTCGTAGTAAGGTATGAGTTATCCTGGTATTCAAATTTTATGAGTTCACTCATGCTGGTTTCCAGCCTGAGCCGGGTGTTACTTTGATGTAATGCTCGGGTCAGACCGAGTATTACAGATTTTCAGGTTAGGATGTTCTGGAGCTCCAGAGGCAAGCTAGATGGCAGGGACGTATAGAGAATATTCCGTTGTGTGTTTAAGATTTGTATTGATTATTCTGAGACAAGTTAATTACAGCTGTCCAGTTTATTGTGAATGATTGTACCCTAATATATTGAATGTAATTGACAATTATAGCTTTCTTTGTATAAATGCTATTATTTGATATTATATTTAATCCGCTGCGAATGTGAGATGTTATTGTTTTCTGTTTCTTCTTCTACCTTTTTTCTTCTGAACCCTAACAATCTAGAATTTTCGGCGTTCGGATGCTCGGCACTTCTATAGTGAACGTATTAGTGTCGAATTTTCGAGGTCAAAAAATTTATGGTCGTTATAGTTGGTATTAAAGCTGAAGGTTAAGCGAGAACCTTGGCTCCGGTGGGTTTACTCATTAAGGATAGGTTCAATAGTACCCTAGAATGAGTTGAGCGTATTATATATATTAGAGCATACTTGTTATTTTTCTTATATAAAGATTTTAAAATGGTTTTAAAAAAAGATTTTTATATAATCTTATATTTTGAAATATTAAGTAATAATTTTTCTAATTATTATTGAGATAATTGGTTGTTGAAATTGAATAAGATCATAAGAATTTAAGTGGTATATATATATATATATATATATATATCCAAATAGGAATTGAATAATATAAACTAAATAAATAAGATAAGCTAGAAATGGATTCAAATTGAATTTAAAATCCCAGAGAAATTTTCCAAAACATTGAAATAAGTTACCTTGATATGACTTTCTAGCAAATGATTATGGAATATAAGGTGTGTATGATTTCTAGATATGATAACTATTATAAATTGGGCATTTTATTTTAATAATGGGATGGTTGTTTTCTAATAAACATTGATAACGCAAAATGGAATGTTTTAAGGAAGTAAACATTTAGGTAAGTGTAACTTGTAAATTGGAATGAATTTAAATTATTTCAAAAGTGTTAAAGGAGATAAATAAATAATGTTATTTAAAATATTTTTGAATATAGGAATCTTATTTTAAAAACAAGGTTGTTTTAAAATTTTAAAAGGAATTTGTTTTGAAATTAAAACCCCAGAATGGTTTAAAAAAATTAAAAGTATGATTTGGTATGAAAAGGAAATAAATATGTATATATGTGGGATATACAT
Organism: Allium cepa; assembly: GCA_030765085.1. Classification (NCBI taxonomy): domain Eukaryota; kingdom Viridiplantae; phylum Streptophyta; class Magnoliopsida; order Asparagales; family Amaryllidaceae; genus Allium; species Allium cepa. The sequence continues at coordinate 105,259,909 of CM060941.1, read as the reverse complement.
AATATCAAAGATGATTTGAAATAATTCTAAGTGTTGAGTTTTGAATTTTTCTTGAAATGTGATGTAAAAACAAAATGAAATAAGTTTTTGAACTTATAACTGGGAAGATTATTAATAAGAAGTTTAAAATTTGAAATAGGAATTCAAATTAGGTAAAGTTGACTGGATCAAATGAATTGAATTTAACTTAGAGGAAGTTAAATGAGTTTAGAATGAACAACCTGAATTGAAAGTTTCAAGATGAAATTGAGACTTAACTTAGGGAAGTTAAATAGGCTGAATTGAATAGGGTTTCAGTTCTGGAAATTGGTAATAGTGATATTGATTGGTGTTTGGATAATTTGGATGTAATATACCTTAGCTTATCCTAATATCATCCTATTGTTATTAATAACCTATGGAACTGTGAATTGGATTGTTTAAATGAATTAAGAAGTAAATTGAGATAATATATATCCATTACTGAAATTAATTGGAAATAAAACTTTAATTGAAATTATTTAAATGATTTTGATTTTTAGAATTAAAATTCGAAATTAAGGAAATAGAATATTTTGAACTTAAAGATTTAAATGATAAAAAGAAACTTGTAAACTAAAATTGTTTAAGAATTGGTTTCAAAGTTAGAAGTTAAAATTAGGTAATAAATGGGATTTTGAAAATTAAATGTTTTAAAAAGATTTAAACTATTATTTGAACCTAGAAATAAGTTTATGTAGAAGAAAAAGTTAATTTGATTTAAGGAATTAAATCAACATTTGAAAATTTAACTCAAATTTATATAATTCGAGAAGGTTTAAAGTGGAGATTGGGAAATTTAATCAGTTTGACACTGAAACTCTTTTCAAATAAATTGTGTTAATATAAACTGTTTTAAATCTATATTCCTAGCTTTTACTATAAAACCTTTCTTTTTAGAAAACTCAATGTATCTTATACTTATTTTACAATTATTTTGAAAACTAATTACTATTTTACATCTGTTTTATAAACTAATTACTATTTTGAAACTATTTTACAACTAATAACCATTTTTCAACCACTTAACTATTTTAAACTTTTCAAGTTATTTTCTAAATTCAAGTTAGTCGGAGTGAAAACTGTTTATAACTGGAATGATAACCCTAATGGAAATGGAAGCAATTGTGAATAGGTGAATAGAATTCAAAATAAATATGAAGTAAGAGAAAATTGATTTAGCTAATAATCAGTGGAGATAAATATATAAGATAAACGTATATTATTCTATTCGCATAATGATTTGATTCAGATTCGATCACAGAATTTCGACATAGTATATTAATCCGAGTTGGAATTCTTCACTCGATTTTCGACGGCAAACCCTGGATATGGATTTTTGATTGATTCTAGAAATTATTTATCATAGTTATGGCTATGCAAGGAGAATGATGGTTTCTGATCAAGAAACCAAATCCGAGTCCACACTAGGAAGTCGAGTGGACGATACTAGTTCGGAAATGAAATTGTGTGATCGAGTGAGCGATCTATAACGTCCCGCCTTTTTGCACACTTTAAATCGACGATAAACTACACACTCAAGACTTAAACCATATAAAAGGGCGGATTGTTCTGGGGTAAATAAGAAAAAGTAGAGAAAGAAAAAACAAAATAGAATCTTGTAGCGGAATGGTAAAATATAATAATCAAATAAATAGTTCATGAAGCTGTTTTACAAAAACATTTGATTTTCTTTACTTATACAATACAATATCAGAGTTACACATACCAGAGAATAATCAATAAAATGCAGCGGAACAATGTGAAAGTAGTGGAATACTATAATATATAATAATAAATCTTCGCCTTCATCTTCTAGAATACGGTCTTCCAAATCCTGAAATGCTCAGGATGACCCGAGCGAATTGAAAAGACAAAACACTCGAGCCAGAACTAAAATATCTTATGTGAGTTAAATCAACAGAAATAAAAATGAGTGTAACGGCGTCAGAGATGTTTACGGGATTTAACATCTCCTATCCAGTATCCAACGTGAGTGCAGTAACTTAAGAGATGTTCGGGATTCACACCCCCTAAGGATCCGTTAAACTATCTACTATGTAGTAATATATGCTATTATAATAGTGTCTAAAGTAAAGTATAATACATTGAAAATAGCGTTAAGGGGTTACCCATATAGCCCTTAACACACTTCTATATTTCCATAGTCTATATACTACCGTAATCTATCCCGTACTGGGCGTCGTCAGAGGGCACTCCATAGGTATGGTATAAAACAAAATCGTATAAGGCGCCCTAGGGTAGGTGACACGGCACAACTAGGCAATTACAGGGTAGATATACCAATTGCTATCCGGACTGGTGGTAACGCATAGCCGCAGCTACCGCCCACCTCGAGCCACACCCTCAAATAAAAAAAATCAAAAGTGGCCACCGAATCAATCCAAAAGTCAAAGTATAATATCGAAGGGATGTGTCCGATCAAAGGTGCTACCTCATTGGCCCGAGAATCGCTACTGTTTTAGCCACCTTATGCGAACTCACGGGAGTCGGGTCCACGTATTTACCTCAAAGGAAACGCCACCGCCATCCTACTTCATTCTGGAATCTCCACCGCATACACGGTTGTTAAAGTAGTTTTCGTAGTTGGCAGAGAGTATGACAACTTCCGATCCCGGTCCCTTCAACAACCAAACGTTATTATAACACCGCGGTTATTTTAAAATAATTATACTTCAAAACAGAATAAATATTCATTTCAAAACCATATAATTACGATATCATTTCCATTTTAAAAAAAATCAATATGATATCATTTTTATTTCAGAATATATCTTTTTCCAAAATCATAGTACTTTCAAATCTATATACCTTAAACCCCATAGCTTTGAAATATAACTTCGAATATTTAAATGGTTTAAATATTAAACTACTTTATATATTAAAATAGCTTTTTAAATTTCACAAATAAATTCCAAATACCGATTTGAACCTCCAGTTAAACCATTTCAATTTCCATATAATTCAAAGCTTTAAATATTCCACCATTTCAAAACTAATTCTTTGATAATTCCATATATATCAAATTTAATTACTATTATTTAGATTTGAAATGTCTACATAATAAATCCAATATAATTTAAGTTAAACTTTTAACTTCAATAACTGGATATCCTTTCAATTTATTTAGCTTGATATATTCATTTAAATCCCTCTAAGCCAAACTAAGTTATAAGAATCCCACCCTATAAATTTCAATTTTATTTAAATTTCAAATCAAATTTATTCGAGTAAAATTCTTAACCAATTTCATATTTATCTTCCAACTTAAATTTTATTTAAGTTATTAAAACTCTATATATATACAATATCTTAAACATGTACTTAACCATATAATATAGAACAATCAAACTCCATGAATAAATTTATTTTTATTACATAAATTTATACATAGCTTAAATTCAAGAATTTAACTATATATAAAAATAATATTTATATAATATCAATATTTATTATTTATTAAACCGTATATTTCTCTCTAAAACCATAGAAATCGTTTCAAAATATTTATATATAGACCGACGGTATCTGTATATAATTTTCTATCATATGGTCAAGTGATACAGATATTTATCATTTCAATCCGTAATTTAAAATAAAAATACGGTTACATATCATTTCAAACCGCAATCCCGAATCAATAATGATAAAGCAATAAAGAACTTGCAGATTATGATGATATAAATAAACATCCATTCACCCATCATAAACTCAAACATCCATCACAATCATCATCCAAACAATCAATCAACTATCAATATATAACTGATAATATTTAACAGATAATTAACTAGCAGTTATATTCAATAATAAATTAAATAACGATTTAATTTAGATAAATGCAATTAACTAAGATCATGATTAAAATATACTAAACAGCCATAAATAAATGCATAAACACAACAAAATTAAATTTAACAAACATAACAAATTCTAGAAGTTGTGAGTGGGTTAAAACACTCACCTTTTGAATTTGAATTGAATTTAAATCCAATTTAAATTCAACAATTTCTTAGTCTCCAAATTCGTCCAAACAAGCGTCAAAATGTCAGAAATCTCAATATGATCCTAACAAAAAAATCGCACGTAAATCGGACATTGTATGCGAAAGTTATTCAAGTTATAAGATGACTATTGCCGTAATAAAGTGTATATATATAGTGATATTAAAATAAAAAATAAATATTAAATTTCAAGTTTTGGGATGAGGAGATTAGGGTACCTGCTGACAAGGTGGTGGCAAGGCTTGGGTGAGGTGGAGAGGCTTTCACGCAACTCAAAGCTTCAAGAAGGATTAGAAAAAAGTGTTGCAAGCAGGTGAGGGAGAAAATGAAATAGGGTCATGTTTGAAAAATGAAGTTCAGTGAGGTTGGAAAATTGAAATGAGGCTAAAGGAGGATGAAACCAACGAAATGAATGCTTCAGGTAGCAAAAATGAAAATTTAGACATTGCAAACAAAGAGGTGGTAACGAATAATAAATATAAAGTAGCAAAGGGACCAGTTGTACCAAAACTTTGAGATCCAATTTCAAAACGTCTACTCCGCTAAATTAATTTCTATTAACCCTAAATACACACCTTATTGACACCCAATTAAATTTTATTAACACACATTTAATAAAATGTAACACTCCAATTAATGCCACCGGGGACCGCCGCTGCACACAATAAAAGATGAACCGAGAATGGAAATTCAAATTTAAAAACGGCGTTTTTCTCAACGCGCAGTCACGATTCAAAATATTTAATTTACTTTAAAATATAAGATTAGCATTAAAATCACTTCTATACTGCCTCTGATTGTTATAAAATGACTGTAAAACGTTGTTTCAAAATTCAAAATTTTCCTTTTTTATAAAAGTTTACTTATTTTTAAAATGAAACGTTTATTTTATTTTTCTCAAACCGTTCTTTTATTTTCATTAAAAATGCTCTTTCTATTTAACCCAAAATGTACGTTTCTTATATTAAGTGCCATAAATTTCAATTAACTTCTCTTTCCTTTTAATTTAAAGATTCCTCATATGGATTAGATGTTGCAAATTCCACGCTTTCAAAGCTTTAACTTCTATTTCAATTGTTTATAGATTATACATTAAATTTCCAAAATTTTCAATGAAATTAGCTTTCCATTTATTTTCAATACATTCTTCTTATGGTATAATTATTTTGTTTCATATCTATTACCTTAATGTTTCACAATTTCCTCTTAGTTCTAATCATCGTAGTATTAAATTCCATTTGCTACGAAAATTCCATTTATTATAAATTAAATTGCAATAAATTGGTTTGTTTCCATTCCAATCCTTTTATTACTTTACTATACTCAAATTTGACAACTCCTAAACCTCTTAGTACATTTTCCATTAATGTAACAATTATTTATTTTATTAACATTTATTTCCAATTCTAATTCCATCATATAATTAAACATGTCACTTATAATATTTGTTACAAGCCAAATGTTACACGCAAGTTTTTCACACTTCAACTAATTGTCATATTATGAATGGAATTAACATTAATTTCAAATTTTATCTTAATTTACATTAAGATAGTATTTAATTACCTTTAGTGAAATTTATTCCTCAATTTATTTAATGCAATCAATCAAAAATTATTCCATTCATTATTGTCAAATAGATGGATTTAACATTGGATTCAAAACTATTACATAAATTTCCTCATATTCCATCTTCATTTCAAATAGCGTATTATTTAGCTATTTCAATTTCATTTAATTGCATTTAATCCAATTATTGAATTTTACATTTCAATTAAATAAAAAAAATTGATTTCCATTCTTTAAATCAACCAATTCATATTATGAATAAAATTAATATTACTTCCGACTATTACTTTAATTTACCTTACAAAACGTTAAATTTGGATTTATTGTAATTGATTGCCGAAGTTTATTTAACACATTAAATAAACAAGCAAACTATATAAATTGCAACCTATTTTCTTTTAATTGCATTTATAAGTTTGTTACTTATCAATCCAGATTATAATCCCATAAATAATGCTAATTTTATTTCATTATATTAATATACGCCTATTTACATCTTAATTTGAATAAATATTACATTTCTAAATGTGTACTTCTATCAATTGAACACATTAATCAAGGTTTTAAACCCCATAAATGAATTTACCTTAATCTCATTCTTATACCAGTTTATTACTTTACATACATTACGTATATATTCATCAATTAACATACTCTGAACTTGTTTCCCAATTGACCAATTTCTACCATAAAATAAATTTACGTTTCTATAAATTTACATTCACACTTTCGTTACTACATTTATTTTCATTTAAGTAATATTTAATTACCTTATTTGTAATAACCATTTATCACAAATATACTCTCTATAATACTTATATGGTTATTCCCTACAACAGTTACCCTCTATCCTATTATTTCACACATTAATACAATAATTACATTTGTTTTTATTATATTCCATTTATAACTAAGTCATAGCTTTGAATTATTTTATTAAATTGGAATGTTAAATCAAGTCCATAAGATTATAACTTGCATTAACATATTTCCTCGATTTACATTCAATTACTATCAACAATGTATTATTTCATTAATTAATTCATATTTACATCCACCTCCGCATATAAATTTTGTAACCAAGTTATATCATTTACATTGTTTCACTTATTGGAATTACATTCAAGTTATTAACAATTAAATTACATTTATTTACTTATTGTCAATTTAATTCCCAAGTGCAATAATTTACACTATTTTATTTTATTTATTTATTTTCAAATTCAATTATCAAAAATTATTTTTTTATAACCATTGCTATAATTCATTCTAAACATTTACTTCATTATAAATCATAAATTTTTTATTTCTTTCTAAAATTTAATTACAAAATTCTTATAGTTCAACAAATTTAATTATCGAAATTTACGGGTCGTTACACGATCGGATTTGATATTGTATACGAATGGTATATGTATATCATACGTGCTTGAATGAAATTGATATTGAAATTTTGAAAGAAATGAGAAATGATTTTTGAAAAGAAAATTATATTTTGAGAAATATATATGAATAAAAGTGGAAGTTGGGTATCTTTTGAAATTCACTTTATGAAAAGTAAGTGATATGGTAAATAACTTTATAAAAGAAATCAAACTTGAATATTTAATTTGGCATAACTAAAGTTATATATATTTGTTTTATATGATAACTACCCTTGTTGAATCTATAACCAGAAGAAAAGATTTTTGAAAAGATTTAAAGTATAAAAAGAGAATTTATATAAGTATGAAGTGATCCAAGATTTTCAAGATTATATATATCTTTATATATATATATAAATGATTTTATGTGAATGATTTTGGAAAAAGGTTTTAGAACCTATGGATTTCGGAAAGGCTTTTGATTTTTGAGAAAAATCAATTTTAGAGATTTGGAAAGCCAAGTTTGGAACTATCAATTTGAGATATCAATTTTGTATAAAGGTGATTTTTATGTGAATCATAAAAAGTATGATTTGAAAGATACTATGTGTGTATAGTATAAAATGTTTTGAGATTGGCTCTGGGAAAAAAGACGCTCCTATGAAATGAACTTCATAGGAGATCCATGGGTGATTCTGCCTTGAGCCTTAAGTGGGAGGCTCTAAATTTGATCCTGGAAGGAAGTCCGGACAAACTGAAGTTCCTAAGGATTTTGCGTGTGGGTAGTGAAAGTCGATGGCGTTGATGCCTACAGAGATATTTGGGTTATGCTGTGACGATAGTGTAACTCGATGTCACTGCTATCAACTGCAGACCATAGCGGAAGTCGTGTGGCAGTGAGAGCCAACGGTCTACGTTTGATTTTGTCCTGATGGCAACGTAACATCGGTAGACTGCAATTTATGAAGACATAGCAAAAGTCGTGCGGCAGTGAGTGTCTACAGGCAACATTGGGACTTGACTGATGTAGTCTGCGATCTATGTAGAAGTGGTGAAGTTTCATTTGGCAGCAAAATTCAAGGGCGCTGATGCCTACAGTTACATGGGTTTTTGCCGTAATGGCGACGTAAAACCTGGGTGTAGCTACGATCTGTGGCGGGTTCCATGGAGTAATCGAGGGGCACGGAGTGCCTACAGTTTTCTATGGTTTTGCCGGGATGGCGACGTAATCATCGGGTTAACTGCGACCATGGAGGGGGCGATTATTTCCAGAGCATTCTCACAAAAAATGTTTTCTATATTTTCAAAAATGTTTTCTATGTTTTCACCAAAATATTTTCCAAGTATTTTCACTGGAAGTTGAAAACGGGTCTGCTAAGTATTTATAGATTTCAGTCCTACGTTTGATTAACATATGATCGAAATTCTGTGAGAATAAGGATGGACTTGTTGAGACATCGAGTTATAAAAAGTATATTTATAAAGCTATTTTGGCAATATTATGTAGATTTTTTAAAGTGTTTTGAAAAATTTAAACAAATGAGTTTTTAGTTAAAAATGTTCAAAGAGAAATTAAACTGATAATAAGATTTTAAATAAATTCTGACTTCATCCTTTCCGAGGACGAAAAGATTCAAAAGGGGGAGAAATGTGATAATCTGGATTTTTGGATATCTGTAAATTGGTAACTAACAGGATTTAATTTATTAAATACTGATTTGTGTGTTAAACAAATAAAATCCTGGAAAATATCTAAAATGATAAATTTTATAGTGAATTAATAAATCATATATATATATACACGCAAACTTTATAGTGTTAAAACTTTAAGTGTATACATATATAAGTATATAAGAGTGTGTGGTTGTGTGTGTATAATATATGTATTTATATTGAAATCTGAAATTCATATTTTGAATTAAATATAATAATTTTCTAAAGACATTTGAAGTTAAATTTTATATTTAAAAAAAATCTTATATATAAATATATATATAAAAGAAAATGTATGTAGGTAAATACTTATTTAAAGGCATAATAGTTTTAATAAAAATAGGTTTTGATAAAAAGGTTTGGTATACTTTCTTTTAAAATTTGTTTGTACATATATGAATATAAAACCTATGTTAATATAAAAAAAGTAATTTAATAAAAATAAATTGAAAAATATAATATAAAATGATAAATAAATGAAAAATTACAAGTGTAATCATCTTAACAAGAGATTTAAACAAGTGTAGGCTTATAAAGATATAAACTAACAAGTGTAAACTAAGTAAGCATGAAAAATAACAAGTGTCATTTATTTTTAAAAATAATAAATAACAGAAAAAAGTTATAAATACACATCTATCTCCACTTTTCATATTTTCTTTTGTTCAAAAGTTTTAAACAAAAAGAACTAGGAAATGAAAACAACCTCTATTCAAATTTTAAAATCTAAAAAGCTTGAGCAAATTCAAAATCAAAAAAAAACCTGAAAACGGTTTAAAGATCAAAACAAAATGCAACAACCTGATCAAAAGCATAAAGCAAGAATCAAACTCAAACCTGAAACAAAACCAGAAAGTATCAAAGCAAAACAAGTATCATCAAATCAAGTAGCAAATTAAAATCAAACTTCAGATCAGATTCCAGATTTCAAAATCAAGCATGTCCTCTGTTCAACATTTGAAGGTGAGTAAACTATTTTCTTAAATCTTAAACCTGTTTATATGTGATAAATATTTGAAAATATGTTGTGAAATGTTTGTATGGATTTAAAATATGCTTGCATACCTATATAGATGTGATATATCAGGGGCATGTCTGTTCATAGATGAGCCTATCTCTGTTTTGATTTCACAGACTAAATCAGGAATAAATAAAAATCATCAAATTCTCTTTCTCCAATCAATTTCAATTTCTGGTTATGATCATTAAAGAGGAAATGTTTCTATGGATGTAATCTCATTTTTAAAAATAGTTTTCAAGTGTCTATATTAAGGAATCACTTCAAGAAGAGGATATTGTAGTGATGATTAATTAAAGTCAGGGAATAAATTATCTAAAATTCATGTTTTGAGTATGAAACCGGATTCGTATTTGAAATTTATAAATTTTGATATTAAAATCATGATTTTTAAGTTCGGGTTGGCTGAGTTTTTGCGGGATGAATGGAGGGCGAGTTTTTGTCGAATTCTGGCGATCAATTAGAGTGTGGACTTCGTGGTTTTGATCAGAGGTGGGTTGATGATCTGGGGACATGGAAAAATGGAAAGAGGATTTTTAGTCCACGATGGTGGCCGAACAACATTGAAGTAGGGTTTTAGGTCATTATCTAAACGAGGTCGAATTCATGGTGATTTCGGCACCATGGCGGCGTCGAGTTGGGCCAGGGTAAGGGAAGAAGAAGGTGACCGTACGACAAAGGTCTGCGCAAGGTAGCAAGGTCTTTGGTGGTCTGAGCGTGGTGGTGCGAGGCGAGTTTGGGCGACCTAGATGGTGTCTGATGGCGCTTCTCACTAGTTTGATTTCATTTCAGGTGTTCATCGTGAATTCTGGAAGGTCATATAAGTCGAGATGTTCGATGGCGACTTGGTGAGCCACTAATTGTTGGTCGGAGTTGTTCCGATCGTCGGCGCATGTGCATGGGTATCGTTAGTGTATCAGTGTTTCTGGGTTGCTGTTAAATTTTAGGAAGAAGATGGTAGCTCGATTTTGATCTTCGGGAGGTGGAGTTAGAGCTCTAACTCGAGTGTGTGTTCGGGTTTGTTCTCATGTGTGTTTCCAGGATAATAATTTAAAACGAAAAAAAGGGCTATGGTTGAACTCGGGGATTGACTCAAGAATTTTGTAATATGGCTCGGGTATCATTAGGGAATCGGGTTGGCTTTGAAATTTTAAGTTTAAAAACAAAAGAAAATTGTAAACAATTTCAAAGCAAATAGAAATGAACAAAGTTTCAAAGCCATTATCAAATAGGTTTTCAAAATATAAGTATTGAACAAGTTTTTTAAGTGAAGTTTCAAAGATTAAAATGTTAAAGTTAAATGTTTTTTTTAATTATGTTGAAAATAAATTGATTTGGTTTTTTTAATAATTTATATGAGATAATAATAAATTAATTTCTAAGTATTTTCAAATGGAATTTAACAATGTTTGAATTAAGCAAGTGTTTATGATAAGTATTAAAAAACTATAATTAAGAGGTGTTTTTGAATAAATTAATTTCAAACTTTTGAATTCAAATAAGTTTTAATGATGTAACTAAGTGATTAATTAAAGTATATGGGTTATCTTAATTATTTAAGATTTTACAAATCGAAGTATGATTTCTTCATGTAATTAAAGGATAGTTAGTTGCTTGGTATAAGTAATTAAAGAATAATACTGAATGTAATTAATTAGAGGATAGTTAATTACTTAATGAGATTAATAAAAGGTTAATAAACGAATGTGATTAATTAAAGATAATTAATTAATGGAAGTGATTAAGGATTAATTAATTAACTTAAGTGATTATGGGATAATTACTTAATTAAAGTAATTTTGGAGATAATTAATTAATTAAAAGATAATTACTTAATGTAAGAAATAAAGGGTTAATTGTTAATGTAATTAATTAATCAAAGGTTAATTAATGTGATTAATTAAGAGGATAATTAATTAATTAAGGATAATTACTTAAGAAGGATAATTAAGGATGATTAATTAATTTCATTAATTAATTAAATAATAGCCAATGGTTTGTAATTAATTAATGTTAATTAAACAAGGTTAGGTGATTAATTCGTATGTAACTAATTCATTTTGAATTAATTAAATTAATTATAAATTATGTGATTAGTTAATCTTGCTTATGGATGATTGGATTATATTGAATGCCTTGAATTGGTTTATATCTCTAATATGTAATGTTCTGTGATATGATATGTTTGGATTGAACAGTGATAATGTGGTTATCTATCGATGATGAATTGCTGTGTAAAAGTGACATCCTATATTTAAAATTGAATTGTGTTCACTTAAATAACTTGGGTTAAAATGACATCGGATTCAGAGAGACCGAGGTCGGGTGTCAGCAAATACCTGAAACCACTTCGATTAGTAAATCTATAATAAATCTTTATAGATTTGATTTTTAGAATCGAATAGGCTGGAATAGAATATTTAAGTAACATGACCATTTGAACTGAGAAACAATTCTTAAATATTGTTTTGTAATAAAGGATTGACTAACATGTTAAGAACTCGTAGTAAGGTACGAGTTACCCTGGTATTCAAATTTTATGAGTTTACTCACGCTGGTTTCCAGCCTGACCTGGGTGTTACTTTGATGTAATGCTCGGGTCAGACCGAGTATAACAGATTTTCAGGTTATGACGTTTTGGAGTTCAGGAGGCGAGCTGGATGGCAGGGAAGTATGGAGAATATTTCGTTGTGTGTTTAAGAGTTGTATTGATTATTCTGGGACAAGTAATTATAACTATCCAGTTTATTGTGAATGATTGTGCCTTGATATATTGGATGTAATTGACAATTACAGCTTTCTTTGTATAAATGCTATTATTTGATATTATATTTAATCCGCTACGAATGTGAGATGCTATTGTTTTCTGTTTCTTGTTCTACCTCTTTTCTTCTTAACCCTAACAATCTAGAATTTCCGACGTTCGGATGCTCGGCACTTCCACAGTGAACGTATTAGTGTCGAATTTTCGAGATCGAAAAATTTCTGGCCGTTACATTAGATGTAATGTATTGGCTTGTAAACCTGTAGATTTCAAATAAGTAGTTTCTTTAACTATATTATTCGAAGCAAAATGGTTCAACAGTCAGAAGGATGTAATAACAAATGATGAAGCAACAATACCCAAACTGGTTCTTGTATACCATCAAGAACCTCTCCTACCTACCTAGTATACCACTAACATTTTAGTTCCTAAGCCAACGGTTCATCATTCGGAGCCAAAAATTTCCATTCCTTCAGCTATTGCATTTGATGATGAGAGTGAAAAGATCGATTTTGAGACTGAACATGATACATGCAATGGAAATGTCCTTCAGTTTGGTGTAGGAAAGAGTGGTAAGCTTAATGTAGAAGATAAACATGTGGTTAAATTTGGACGATTCAAATATTTTCCAAAGAATAAAATATAGCTAATTGATCAGTTATGTTTTCACGCTCTAACACGTCCCTATAAACCCATGCTTCATTGTTCTGTAATGATACCACCTTAATGAAGCTTCTGATATGCCAATGTCCCGATTGAATATCCCTTTCATCGCCTTTCGGAACGAGCATACATGATCTTGACAACACTTATTTGTAATAAAAGAACTTTCCAATGTTACGGCCCACTAATCCATTTATATACCACGTTATGCGTCATATTTCTTGTGATGTGGAACTTACTCATTTATCCACGCAGTCTCAAATGCGAGCCACATTTATCAAATCTCCACCTTAGCGAGCATTTTCTATAACCTTCATTTTGGAGTTTTTGGAGCATACTGAAGAAGTTGTGAAGTTGGTCTGGCTGCTTTCACTTCTTTATGTAGTTATCCACGTTATTGAATTGTTAATTTTGAATGATGTGAAGCTATTGGTGAGTTTGTTCGTATTGAATTGGGAAAGTCTAGCTAATTTCTTATGAAGAAGATTAGAGTAGATAATATTGAGTATGTCCTCACTTAATATGGAATAGAGAAGATGAAGCATGCTGTTAAGTTCGTCTCCTACATCAGATATATTAGAGAATTTTGGTATTTTCTCATATGCATTTTGTTTATTGATTTGCATATTATCGTCTTGTGCTTGAGAAAGATTTGGATGCTCCATTTGGAGAATAATTCCCAAACTAGTTCGTATTGAGCTTGACAACGTAGACCCAACAATTAGTTGAGACGTGGTGATGAAGAGAGTTGTTATATTTGAATCAAGGTCGACTGTTAAATTTGGACGATTCAAATATTTTCCAAAGAAGAAAATAATTTAGCTAATTAATCTGTTGTATTTCGACACTCCAATGCATCCCCATAAATGGGCGGTTCATTGTTCAATGATGGTGCTACCTTAATGAAGCTCACAATGTGTCAGGGTCTGGATTGAACATCATTTTCATTGTCTTTTGGAACGAGCACTTACATGGTCTTGGAAACACTTACATGTAACAAAAGGAATTCCCTATGTTACGTGTCACAAATCTCATATACATACTACGTTATACGCCATATTTCTTATGATGTGGGACTTACTCGTTCTATGCACTCTCAAATACGAGCCTCACCTAACAAATCTCCACCTTAGCGTGCATTTCCTCTAACCTTCATTTTATAGTTTTTGAAATATACTGAAGAAGCTCTGCAGTTGGCCTGGCTTCTTTTACTTCCTTTTGCAGTTATTTGCATTATAAAATAGATACTAATCTATTGTATTAAATTTTAATTAATTTGTACTAATGCCAAACTGTTGTGGAAAAGTTAGGCTTATGTGCGAAAGCAACCAAAATGATCTAGCCTTTCGATTAATTATCAACCGCCAATTCAATGAAAAATAATCACCAAATAAAGAAAAATAGAATAGTAGAGAACATAAAGATTTAACATAGTTCGACCAAATTGCTTACATCCACATACCGAACAACTATTATTTATTTTACTGAAGATAACGAGTACAAGAGACAGAATACAAAATTATTGGTAGTAAAGTGGAGAGATTAAAATATAATTATAAATTAAACAATCAATTTTTCCAAAGACCTATTTGCACTCTAAAACTCTAATTTGATTTGGCTGTGGAATTTAGAGTTTATTGAAGAAGATGATAATGGTGGATACTCTTGCACATACTCATACACATATAAAGATAAACTTCCTTCATTTAAATAGACTTGAGAATGAACGAGTTACTTGGAGAACAAGAAAATTAATTTCCTGGTTATGTGACAAACTTTCCAAATTCCTTCATTTGATTTCAATGCAAATATATAATGAATATCTTGGTTTTCAAAAAATTTCTTTGTTGATTAAATTTCCATATATAAACTTTTCTATCTCTATATAACAAATCTTTTGACTAATTAATTGATTGGCTAATTAGTTAGTTTCCTTTCTTCAAAAGCAATCACGCATAACTTTTCTCTTTTATTTTCCACATATAGTCTAATTGATTAATAAGATCAATTAGCTAATCTCCATCTTGGAAAGCAATTCCTCTAACCTTCATTTTGCAGTTTTTGAAGCATACTAAAGAAGCTCTGTGGTTGGCCAGGCTACTTCCATTTCTTTACGCGGTTATCTACATTACCAAATCTCTACCTTAAGAAGGGTACTTTTCACTCAAGTCATCTTGGAGATCATGATCCTCAACCCAGTAGAGAGAGCGGGCTGCATATCGTTGGGTCCCCTTCAATAGTAGTGGGACATGCTGCTTTTAAGCAGTGGTTCAAGCTGCTTAATCATATATCTCTACCTTGATGAGTCATTCTCTACTCAAGCCTCTAAAGGAGTTCTGCTTCGATCACTCTTGCATCGTCTAATTGTCCCTCGAACCATCGGCTCTGATACCATGTTGTGTTTTGACACTCTAATGCGTCCACGTAAACACATGCTTCGTTGTTTTATAATAATGCGATCTTAATAAAGCTTCCGATGTGCCAGCGTCTCGATTAAATAACCCTTTCATCGCCTTTCGGAACGAGCACATACATGGTCTTGGCAATACTTACTTGTAACAAAAGGAATTTCCAATGTTACGTGCCACCAATCTCCCATATATACCATGTTATGCGCCATATTTCTTGCGATGTGGGAATTACTCATTCAATCCACGCACTCTCAATTGCAAGCCACACCTAACACATGTTATTCTAGAAATTGATAATGAATCAAATGGGAACCAATTTAATTATGATGAATTTGATGGAAAGGCTATAATTGAAGAACATGTACCCAAAGAAAAGATAAATGAGGATAAGAATGCAACTAATGAATTTTATTTCCAACACAAATGAGTGCATTCTCGGTTGAGATTCACCCATGATGTGATGAACAATGCTCATGATGCATCTGAATGACATGTGTGTTGTAGCAAGAATTATATTAAAGAAACCATTTTCGTATTCGATCTTAGTGGTGGTTCATTAGCTGGTGTAGTGAAGTTGACGTGGCCTTAATTGAATGAGGCTAGGATTGCCGCTATTTATTTGTTCTTGCTATATAGGACTGGCTGATCACCCGACCTTTAGGACAAGGTCATTTTTAAAGAGAAGGGATATGTAACAACCACACAATGATAGTTTTGATTAAAAGCTCCAAAGCCTACTATCAAACTCCAAAAAAGAAAGAAATTCCAAATTCCTACACAGTTCATTAGAGAGCTACTTCTAGGTCATCAGAGTTGGTGGCTGTTGATGTCAGAGGTGGAGCTTGTACTTGAGTTGTAGTAGTCATGGCTGAGAAGTTAGATAATGAGGTGTATCAGTGTGTGCACATGTGTGCAGGTTGTGCACATGCACACTAATACATGGAGTTTTAGTGGACTGGTTGCTATATGTTTGTGTGAGTTGTATTGTATAAGTGTTGAACCAATGTGGGTTAAGGCCTGGCTGAGTCAAGTTAGCATGTGCAGGGATTGTTTGTATGTGTGTGTATATATGTTTATATATGTATGTATGTATGTATATGTATTTATATAGTTGTACATGCATTGTAATGAGTGTGATCTAATGAAATCAGTTTCTTTATTTTCCATTTTAGTTACAAATTTAGTTTAGTTCTCTACAATTTGTTCTTCTGGCTCTTTTATTTTGTACTTGTTCTTAGTTCAGCAATTTCATTTTCATTTCTCTTTCTTCCTCTTGCTATTAATTTCTAGTTCTTAGTTCTGCAAAATAATTCCTCCAGTTGTAATTTGATACCGTTTACAATTCCTTTTCTGGTTGATTCTTGCTTTATATTCCCTGCTCTTCAAATTCCTGCATTTTACAATTACATTTCCTATTACATCTTGCATTCCTTAATCTGTACTTTGCTTTCTACAATTTGTGTGTTTGTATGTGGGTGTGTATATGTATATATATAGTTTACATGCATTGTGATGAGTCTGATCAAATTAAATCAGTTTCTAATTTTCCATTTTAATTACAAATTTAGTTTAGTTCTCAGTAATTTATTCTTGCAGCTCTTTTATTTTATTCTTTTTCTTAGTTCAGCAATTTCATTTTCTTCCTCATTACAATGAATGTACAACTATATATATACAACCCATGCACATGTTATCTTGACTCAACCAGACCTTAACCCATATTGGTTCAACACTTATACAATACAACTCACACAAACATATAGCAACCAGTCCACTAAAACTCCATGCATCAAAGTGCATGTACATAGCTTGCACACATGTGCACACACTAATACACCTCATTATCTTACTCCTCAGCCATGGCTGCTGCAACTCAAGTACCTGCTCCACCTCTGACATCTATAACCACCATCTCTGATGACCTGAAGGCAGCCCTCTGATGAACTATGCCGGAATTTGAAATTTTTTTCTCTTCTAGAGTTTGACAGCATGCTTTGGAGCTTGTTATCAAAGCAATCGTTATGTAGTTGTTACATCTCCCTTCCCCTTTAAAACGACCTTATCCTCAAGGTCGGGTGATCAACTTGTCCTATATAGCAAAAACAAAATGAATAACATCAAACTTTTCCTCATTCAATTAAGACCACTTCAACTTCACTACACTGGCTAATAAACTACAACCAGAATCGAATACAAAAATGGTCTCTTCAATATAAAACTTGCTACAACACACATGTCATTCAAATGCATCATGAGCATTGTTCGTCACATGCATGGGTGAATTTGAACCAAGAATGCATTCAATGGTTTGTGTTGGACTATCAAATTCATTTTTGCATTCTTATCCTTATTTATCCTTCCTTTGGATATATTTTCATCAATCATAGCCTATCCAGCCAATTCATCGCATTAAAATCGGTTCCCATTTGATTCATTATCAATTTGTGGAAAAACTTGGTTATCTTCTACATTAAGCATACCACCACTATTGCATGTACTTAACTGAAGGACATTTCCATTGCACATATCATGTTCTGTCTAAAAATCGAGCTTATAACTCTCATCGTCAAATTCAATATCTAAAGGAGTAGGAATTTTTGACTCTGGATGATGAACTGTTGGCATAGGAACTGAAATGTTGGTGGTATATGTGTAAGGTAGGAGAGGTTCTTGATGGTATACAAGAGCTGGTTTAGGTATTGTTGCTTCATCATTTGTTGTAACCTTGTTATCCGTTTGATTGTCGAGCCATTTGGCTTCAAATAATCTAGCTAAAGAAACTACTTCTCTAAAACCTAAAGGTTTACAAGCCAATTCTTCACATCTAATACTCTTTTAATCCATCCAATAATTTCTTTAACTGTTCTTGGGTTTGATGGACGTTAAGAGTGTTATTAGCAGCAGTTCTTGGATTTAGGAAGTGGTTTCTTAGATTAAGAGGTGAAGTTGCTGAAATAATAGTTGAAGAATTTATAGTATATGGATTGGGAAAAAAGGGTTCATGATGATTTGGCGCAAAGTTTAGAGGGGTTGTTGCGGTCTGGATCTTGATTTGCTGAAGATCATAGGAAAGGGTGGTGAATGGGTTAGGCAGAAGTGGTTCTTGAATGTGTGCAGGTGGTTGTTGAGGTATAATTAAGATTTGATTCTTGAACTGCTAGAAATCGTGGACTAGAGTGGTAAGAATATTATGGTTTCCTTCAAGCTTGGTTTTTAATTCTTGATTAGCTTGCTCAAAATTTCTGTTCAAAGATTGCATAACTTGTTCTAAATTTC
This sequence comes from Allium cepa, assembly GCA_030765085.1. Classification (NCBI taxonomy): domain Eukaryota; kingdom Viridiplantae; phylum Streptophyta; class Magnoliopsida; order Asparagales; family Amaryllidaceae; genus Allium; species Allium cepa. Next base: position 105,241,088 of record CM060941.1, on the reverse strand, counting down.
TAAGGGAATAGGTGGTTCTATTGTTGATTTCCTCTTGTCTCAACCATGCTTGTTCTTGATCTTGAACTCGAGGTTTGGTTTAGGAAAAGTTGTTGGTGATGATTGGATCAAACTGGGGTTTGAATCATCAACATTTGACTGCTCTTGTACCAGTATGGAAGGAGTGGGTTGATGTAAATCTTAGTTCATGGTGAAATGTGAGTTTTCTGGTGAGAATGGTGGTGTATTAATAAGGAATGGTGGTGATTGGGTGGCAGTTTGATTGTGTAAGTGCAGGATTACAACAAGAATTGGCAAAAAAGAATGGGATTGAAGATGTAAACTTAGGATTTAACTAAGCAAATGAATTGAACATCGCGGAAAGAAAAGTATAGATAAAGGAATGCAAGATATAACAGGAATTGTAATTATAAAATGCAGGAATTTGAAGAACGAGGAATATAAAGCAAGAATCAACAAGAAGAGGAAATGTAAATGGTATCAAATTGCAACTGGAAAAGAAAATTTGCTGAACTATGAACTGGAAATTAATTGCAAGAAGGTAGGAGGAGAAATGAAAGTGAAATTGCTAAACTAAGAACAAGCAAAAAATATAAGAGCTACAAGAACAAATTGTAGAAAACTAAACTAAATTTTTAACAAAAATGGAAAACGAAGAAACCGATTTCATTTGATCGCACACTGATTACAATGCATGTACAACTACATAAATACAACCCATGCACATGCTAACTTGACTCAATCGGGCCTTAACCCACACAGGTTCAACACTTATACAATACAACTCAAACAAAAATATAACAACTAGTCCACTAAAACTACATGTATCAGCGTGTCTGTGCATATGCATGTGTACAGCCGGCGCACATGTTCACACATTGAATCACCTCATTATCTCACTTCTTAGCCATGGCTGCTGCAACTCAAGTACCTGCTCCACCTCTGACATCCACAGCCACCATCTCTAATGATCTGGAAGCATCTCTCTGATGAACTATGCTAGAGTTTGGAATTTCTTTCTTTTCTGGAGTTTGATAGCAGGCTTTGGAGTTTGTAATCAAAACAATCATTGTGTGGTTGTTCTTAGTTATGCAATTTCATTTTCATTTCTCTTTCTTTCTTCTTGCAATTAATTTCCAGTTCATAGTTCTGCAATTTTTCGTTTTCAGTTGTAATTTGATATCATTTACATTTCCTTTTCTTGTTGATTCTTGCTTTATATTGCCCGTTCTTTAAATTCTTGCATTTTATAATTACATTTCCTGTTGTATCATGCATTCCTTTATCTGTACTTTTATTTTTGCAATTTTCAATTAATTTGCTTAGTTAAATCCCAAGTTCACATCTTCAAATTTTATTTTTTGGCAATTCTTGCTATAATCCTTCACCTGCATTATCAAACTACCACCCTATCACCATCATTCCTCATCAATACCCCACGATTCTCACCAGAAAACTCACATTTCACCATGGAAGGGTGGGTTGATCTGAATCTTTGTTCATGGTGAAATATGATTTTTCTGATAATAGTGGTGGTATATTGAGGAAAGGTGCTGATAGGTTAGCATTTTGATTGTGAAGGTGAAGGATGACAACAAGAACTGGCAAAAAATAATGGGGTTGAAGATGTAAACTTGGGATTTAACTAAGCAAATGAAGTGGAAATTTTAGAAAGGTATAGATAAAGAATAAAAGTTATAACAGGAAATTTTTATGGGAATTCTAACTCGAGACCACTCAAATTAAAACCCCAAAGTATAGCGCAAAACAAGATTGTGGTACGAAGTGCAAAAAGAACCAATCAATATCTCAATCCAATCCAAAACCAATCACAATCACAATCACCAAAACAAATAATAGAGAAACAATGCAATATAAATCACACACCGATTTATAATGTTCCACTGACGTCTTGTTAGTGTACATCCACTTTGAGAGAGCCTTTATTAATACCAATGAGAAGGGTACAAGTGATTGATTACAATGATCACAATATTCACCCTAGAATATTATTTGTGGAGATTAGAATTAAAGAAATTAGGATTTGCTAAACCCTAGTTAATGGATGATAAAACCCTTGATTAAACCCTTGGAGTGATCCTCCTCTTTGAATCTGAAAACAGCTTATATAGGGAGAGATCTTTCCTTAGCAAATTCCTAAAATGCCCCTTGAAGCTTCACAAATCATTCCAATCGGCCCAGACAAAATATGCAGCACACGTCGGTTCAGACGTCTGTCGCAAGATGACGGATGTCTATCAAAAGATTTGGGAAAACATTTTCCCCGCTCTCAGACGTCTGTCACCAGATAACAGACGTCTGTCACAAAACTCGGATTACCAAAACCCTGAGTTTGGACGTCTATCACTTTCCTACAGACGTCTCTCACATGTTGCTCCAGCAGCACTCCACCTTCTTCACCATATCTTCCTCCTTCGAGCTTCGAATTACGAAACGTCTGCTCCGTCATCAAGCTACTTCCGACCACTTCAATTCTTCGTACATTGTCACCAAAATTCAACAATCCATCTCGGCACTATGTCCATCTCCAACACCAAGAGTCGATAGTATAAAACTGCAACCACTTCTACCTTCAACCAAATAATCTTAAATGCTTTCTCAATGAGCTTCGGTAAAACCACCACCCATTGCACTCCATCAATGAGCTCAGGCAAAGCCCACGTCCACTAACGGATTTTGAAAAGCATCCAAATCCTAATCCAAAACCGTCTCACCAAAAGACAAAAGCACCAAGGAGTGTAAATTAGTACTCACCAAGAAGGTAGAACCATAATCTCTCACCAATACTCTTCATCATCCATAACCAAGCTTCTTTCTCAACCGTGCCACCGTGGCACCTAGCACTTCAAAAAGCGAATCAAGTGTGAGCAATGCTTGAACTTCCCAACCAGCAATTCTTTGGTGAACATATCCACTACGTTATCCTTTGTGTGCTCTTTCCAAAGATATACTTGCTTATCTTCATCCATGACTATTAGAAATGACTCTCTCACTTTAACGTGCTTAGTCCATGAGCTAAACGCCAAATTCTCCAACCAAATGAGCAGAACTCGGGCTATCGCATCAAATATCTATGATATCGTATTCAAATCCCAAGTCACAAAACAATCGCCTCAATTAAAGTACCTCCTTTGCCGCCTCCACCACGGCAATCAACTCCACCTCCATAAAGGATAAAAACAGCTACAATTTGCAATTTCGTTCTCTGACTTATAGTCGTACCACCAAGTGTAAAGACATATCTAGAAGTTGAATTTCTCTGATCCCTATTACCGGCATAGTCTGAATTACAATAACTAACCAAATTGCAATTCATTCCTTTACTAACGCCAAAAACAAGATCATGCACCTCTAATGTATCTCAATATAAGCTTCACAGCTTCCCAATGCGATTTCCTCGGATTTGCCATATACCGACTAACCATCCCTATGGTATTTGCAATATTAGGCATCGTACACACTATAGCATACATTAAACTTCTAACTGCACTAGCATATGGCATCTTTCCATATAAGCCTTGTCTTTTTTCAAGATAGGTGATCCCTTACTCAAAAGCTTCATATGCAAAGGTAAAGGCACATTTGACGCCTTTGCATCCTCCATGCTAAACCGGCAAAGCACTTTCTTTATGTACTCCTTTTGAGTCAATTTTAACTCAAAACGCTTTCGATCCCTTTCTATTTCCATATCCAATATCTTCTTTGCTTCTCCAATATCCTTCATTTCAAACTCCGATTTCAAAATCAACCTTAACTTTTTGATTTCCTCCTTATCTTTAGAAGCAATGAGCATGTCGTCCACATACAAAAGTAAATACACCCAACAATCATTTTTCAACTTCTTAAAATATACACAAGCATCCTTGATGCTTCTATCAGAACCATTTTCAAGCACAAAATGATCAAATCTCTTGTTCAATTATCTAGGTGATTGCTTCAAACCATATAGTGATTTCTTTAACTTGTAAACCAAATTTGACTTACCATCTACAACAAAACCTTATGGTTGCTCCATTAAGTTATCTTCATCTAACTCACCATGCAAGAAGGCGGTTTTCACATCAAGTTACTCCAACTCCAACTCGTAAATATCAACTGTAGCAAGTAATATCCAGATTGAGTATGACACAAACCGGTGCGAAAATCTCATCACACTCTTTTCCCTTACACTATGCAAATCCCTTAGCCACTAATCTAGCTCTGTGTCTCCCATCGTCCTTCACCTTGTATATTTATTTGAACATAATAGCAAGGTTCCTTTAGGAAGTGGAACCAAATTCCAAGTTTGATTCTTTAACAACAATTGCATCTCTTCCTCCATTGCACAAATCCACTTCGAACAATTACTCGACTCTATGACATCATCAAGGTCCATCGGCTCATCTTGGACTACATGAATACCATAGTCCAAATTGTCACAAAAGCTAAGATAGTTCCAATCACCATGTTTAACGGTGGAATTTCTATCGGATTAGAAAACCGTCGATAAATTTCAAATTAAAAATAACCGCAAGCGCACGGTGTACGAATGTAGCACGTGGCGAATACGGGTCGATCCGCATGGAATTGATGATTTTAAAAATCTATTCAATCAAATTAAACCAAGGTTGAAGAGAATGTTAAACTAGAAAAGATGAAAACCAAGCGAAAGAAAATTGATAAAAATATGAGTGTTAAGACAATTTAGAGGCAATTTCCACTCTCTAGATCACATAAATCAACAAAATGAAATTATGATCTCTCTTTTCTTGTTATTAGTGAATTAGTTGATGTGCTTATCATAAGTATGGTATATTTGTGCTATTAATTAGCTCAATATAAACCATCAAACTATAACACAACCACTAATACACTTTTAAATCTCATAAAATATGACAACAAAGTTGAAAGCAAAATCTATTTTAAGCATGACCTATTAACTATTAATTAGAAATATAAGCCATCAAATTTTAATTTCAACAATCACTTCTTTGCCATAATCATATGTAGATGAAGACGCAATTTGTGTTTTGTTTGTTTAAGCATAGCATATTTGTTATAAACAACATAGACTATCAAATTCAAAGCTAAATAACATCATTAAATGACTTCAATCATTCTCATTAAACACAAAAAGAGAGCATAACAATCAAATTAAGTTGAAGCTACATGATTAGAGAGCTTCATTACCCCTAAATTGAAGGGGTTAGCCTCTCATATTTGTTATCATATGAACAAATGTAGCTTGCAACGTGAGAGAAAAAGAAAAGGAAAAGAGAGAAAAGTGAAATGGAAAACTATTCTAATTGCATAAAGGAAAATCTACACTACTTGCATAAAAAGAAATGAACATGTAATTAAAAAGAAACAATAATTAACATTGCATAAAAAAAAGGAATTACATAAGAGAAGAAATGGCTAAGTAGCCATGGAAAGAAAGAGAGATTTGATTTATTTTCTAAACTAAAACTAACTAACTAAGAGCAAGAGGGCTACATGAAACATAAGGGGTATTTATACAAGTTAGAAACCCTAATGCATATTTTTGGGGAGTACCCAAAATGCTCTTGGATGAAGTGTGGTGGTCAAGCTATCATTAGCTTCAATAATCCTCCACTTAAATGTACATGAAGCTTTAAATGTCTTTTAGCATATGCATTAGCATTTAATTTGTACATTAAGGTAGTGGGTAGGTGGGGTCCTTCATATTCTTCACTTTGAATTATTTCCATCTTCATTCCTTTGTATCTTCTTTGTACATGCATATTCCTTTGTGAAACCACTTGTAATTGAGTTTAAATTCCTACAAAATAATATAGAAATTTCCCATTAAATTTTCTCAATTTGATATATGCACAAAAATGACCATTTTGCCCTTGGATGACGATGAAAATGTGACAATTTTAAATTGAATTTTGGTTAAACAAGTTAAAGTACCTCATATGATCATTTATTTAATTTAAATAGAATAAATATAGTGGTAAATATATACACATTTACGTGCACATCACATACCCCCACACTTATCTTTTTATTCGTCCTCGAATAAGAAAAAAAACTAAGATAAATCTGTTTTCGTAGGGAGCACGATTGCATTGAGCGTATGCAATAAGCCGTTAAACCTTTGGGTGTCCCCAGTAGGACAAGTGTTGTCTCGTGAGGGTTTTCAACGGATACTACCCACAAAATCCAAATGCAGGATGAAAATATCTACAAAATGCAAGATTTATTTACAAAAAGACGAATGCGAGTTTTTGGAAATATTTACAAATGAAGTACTTACTTTTAAATCAACACAAACAAGTTAAATATGGGTTTCAGTCAATATCTTGAAATTTAAGTCATTCGCTCGACAAAGTTTCCAATAAATACGAAGTTATCATAAATATACTATAGTTTAACTCGTTATTTAGGTAGATAACAAAGTGTAATTATGAAAAGGTTTCTTAGTTGATTATCAAAGTTTATCAAAGTGGTATTTTCATTTCTTTTCAATAAGAAATCAAATCAACTAAGTAAAAATAGTGCTAAGATTTCAATTGCTTGCTCTCTCATTATTTGCAAGAAAAATTATACGCCTAGCTCAGGTAAACTGAGGCCAGATATATCACCCATGCACTGCCTTTCGGGCTTATGTGAGGGGAGTACAGAGCATGGCGAGTGCACACACTTTCGTGCCTACACCTATCGACCGTAGGTGGTATTTATTAAGTCTATTTTTTTTACATGTGTTCATACATGCATAACCGTGAGGACTTTTAAATGAGTATGAAAGCACATAATCAAAGATTCCAAGTAATTCACCCATGCATAACCGTGATGACTTTTAAATGAGAGTGAATAGTTTGGATGTTATTTTTTTTTAAGAGAGAGAGAGTTTTGCAAAATCATCTTAGTACCATTTAACTTAGAAGACAAAAAAATGCTATATCCTTTACTTTAAATTCACCACTTTTAAAATAAAGATTTTCAATTAGGATGTATTTCATAATTAACACATATGAATCTTCCTATATACTAGTTAAACCATTGTTATTTATAATACAACTTCATTTTTATTTTTGTTAAAACAAATAAATTTTCAATAATTTCAATTTAATAAACCAAAACCATATATTTATCATATAGTGTTTCTTTAAAAATAAATCAAAAACGCTAAAAAAAGAAAAATTCTTTTTTTGTTTTTGGATTTTTTTTGAGTTTTTGGAAGAAAAATGAAAAATTAATCCTGAAAAATCAAGAAGAAGATGAGTCTCCCCCCACACTTGATTTAAATAGAATAAATATAGTGGTAAATATATGCATATTTACGTGCACATCACACCATATCTTTCGGGTGACTTTATCGCACGACGACAAACCCGAGTAGCAATACTATCACCCAAGCTCCTTTCGTTTCCACCTTGAACTGAATCCTCTCTAGAATCATGTACATCACCAACACTACTAGAGGCACCATGTGGACTATCTGATGTAAGATCAACCGCTTCCTCCTCGCAAGCATCTTCAACTACTCTACTCCTTGGACGCAAAGTGGGAATTACTTCCTTCTCCTTTGATTCCCTATGAACCAAATCTGGAATATTTGATGAGTTCTCATTCTCCTTGAACAAAGCCGACTCATCAAAAGTTACATGACGAGAATTCACAACCTTCTTCGTTTTCGGATTTCAAATCTGATAGCCTTTTACACCGCCCGTATAACTAGGCAAAATCCCTTTGAAAGCTCTAGGCTCATGCTTATCATTTCCCAGATCATGCACATTAACCAGATTACCAAACACACGAAGATAACTCAAGTCAGTGCTCTTCTCCTTCCATACTTCCTCTGAAATTTTAGTAGCAATAGCTGAGCACAGAATTCGATAAACATTATGCGCCACGGTTGACAACGCTTCAGCCAAAGTCCCTTAGACAAACTCGATGTCAATCTCAAGCATCAAGCTTTCTCAAGTAGAGTATGGTTCATCCTCTTCGCAAAACCATTCAACTGTGGATCTTCTTGTGTAGTGAAATTCCTTTGAATACCATGATGCTTGCAAAATTCCAAGGACTCTCCAGAAACATACTCTCTGTCATTGTCGAACCTCAGAACCTTCAAAGACTTACCACTATTATTCTCAACAAGGCCCTTCCATGCTTTGAACTTTGAAAATGCCTTTGATTTTTCCTTCATTACATACATCCATACCTTCCAAGAAAATTCATTAATAAAAGAAATATAATAGCGAGCTCCTTCCAAAGAAGCTACCGGTGCCGGTCCTCAAACATCCATGTGAACATACTTAAGAACCCTTCTCGGATAACGTTTTCCTTCATCGAATGATACTTTTATTTGCTTTTCCATGACACATTCCTCACAAAAATCTAGTCTGTTGAAACTCTTTCCATCGATCATCTTTCTCTTTTGAAAAATCTCCAAACTCCTCTTCAAAACATGACCTAAGCTCAAATGCCACAAGCTAGTCGCATCCAAGCCAGGAGGCCTATCAACACCCATACAAATTTCACCTTCAATGGTCACTCCTTGAAGAAAATAAATACCATGAGCTCTAGCACCTTTCATCCCCACAAGCCCACCCTTCGAAACCCGCAAGTTATCATTCTCAATAGTGATCTGATATCCTAAAGAATCCTGGTGCCCCCAAAGAGATGAGAGACTTCAGAAGTCCCAGAACATAGCGTACATTAACGAAGTGCAAACCACACCGTCAAACATCCAAATTTGCATTGAACCAATCCCCTTCGACTTACAAATAGCACCATTACCCATAACAATTGAATTTCACTCTTTTTCGACATAAGAAGAAAAACAATTCTTATTCGATACCATATGATAAAATGCCCCTGAATCAAGCACCCATTCGCTATCCGAAATATCTGATGCTACTACCATAAAATATCTACATCTCCCTCACCAATTCCACTCTCCACCGCTACGGATGAAGATGCTACTTCCTTATTTTCTTTTTCCTTGTCCGGACACTCATTCTTCCAATGACAAGGCTTCTTACAAATAAAGCACTTACCATTTCTTTCCTTCGACTTTCTTCTCCAGTCGGGCTTCCTTGATCTAAAACGCTCTTGGTTCCCCTTCTTCTCATATCTCTCCTTCTCCTCAAAAAAACCATGAGCACTACTAGAATCACTGCTTATATCACCCAACTCCTTCATTTGATCCTGCAACTGCTTGCTAAGAAAACCTATCCAGTCTAGATCAAGCTATTTGAGAAATCAATATAACGGTTCGGCAATGAACATAACAATATCATCGCCTTTTTCTCTTCTTCAATCTTCAAATATACTACCTTCGACTTCATTAGCATATCATCAAAGAGATTCAAGTGCGCTTTAAGCGAAGTATACTCCTTCATCTTATAGGTAAAGAACATTCGCAACAAGATCAAATGATTAGTTAGTGACTTCTTCATATACAACTGTGACCCGATGGCTTGACCAAGTAACAAGAGGCTCGATGTAAAAGGGTCGCTCGGCATAGAGCATCATTCGGCATTAAGAAGTCGCTTGGCATACGGCCTCGTTCGACGCACCTCTTCTCGCTCGGCATAAGAGAATCTTTCGGCATAGAGCCTCGTTCGGCATGGAAGGATCGCTCGACATAGCAAGGTCGTTCGGCATTTCACATCGCTCGGCATAGCAAGGTCGTTCGGCTTTTCACCTCGCTCGGCATAGCAAGGTTGTTCAGCATTTCACATCGCTTGGCATAGCAAAGTCATTTGGCATTTCACTTCACTCAGCATAGTAAGGTCGTTTGGCATTTCACCTTGCTCGACAAAGCAAGGTCGTTCAACATTTCACCTCCCTCTGCATAGCAAGGTCTTTCGACATTTCACCTCGTTTGGCATGAGCCTCATTCGGCATAAGCCTCGTTCGGCATAAAGCCTCGTTCGGCATCTCCCCTCATCCGGCATCAAGTCTCGGTCGGCACAGGTCTCATTCAGCCTACACTCTTCACTCAGCACGCTGTCTCGATCGGCATGCAGATATCGTTCGGCATATCTTCCTCGATCGACATATGAATGACGTTTGGCCTGGATATTTGGTTCGGCAATTTCCATTCGGCATTTGTGGCTCGGCGTATAGAAGTCACTTACTATGGGCCGAGGTATCTTACTCCTAGTTCCATGAGGAAAGTCCAACCCATCTTCATCTATAAATAGAATGACAGAGACACAGTTAAAGGGACCATTTTTCAAGAACACTAAGGAGACTCTGCCGCTTTCAAGACTCATTCTATTTTACTTAGCATTTGTATTCAAGTCTTTATAGTATAGATTGTATCTGTATTCAATCACTTGTGGAAGCAATAAAGATCAAAACTTTAAGCGGACATAAGCAATTACGCTGAACCACTATAAATCCGGTGTTCTTGTTTTTGCATCTAATTTAGCATACAGTTCTTTGTTTTAATTTACTTTCTTTGTTAATCTCTCTACACAATCTTTCTTAAGGGTGTTAGTGACTAATTCCGGTGCTAACATTTTGGTGCTTTCACTAAGAATCGAATTCTCAAGCCATTAGGATATGATTTGTAGCTACTGGATTGAATAAATCCTCCGAAGGAGATCCAACTTATTCACACGATGTCCGTTGATTCTACTCAGAGTTCCTATCAATAACTCTACTATGGGAAGACCACGTACTAGATCTACCTCTCATAGTACGAACATCAACGAGACCGCTAGCGTACAACAGATAGGACATAGAAATCAGCAAGTTAATACTAGCGTAGGGAATGCCGGAACCCATAACCAGACGGAAGTTGCTACTAGGACGGAATTCAACGACCTGATGAGAGAACTCATGGAAACTAGAAGACAACTTACTGGGCGGATTGAAACTAACGCTAACCTCATGACTCGGATTACTCAGCAACAACATCATAACGCTGGAGGTAGTCCCGTTCCTTACTCTTCATCTGATAGCTCGACCTTGTCTGACGAACCTCCTAAGTGTAGACACCGCAAAATGGAAACTGCAGAAGCGGTTGCTACTGATCGATCAACTAGGGATCACTTACATCTTGGAAACCACACCTAAGCCAGAACGGAAAACATAGGAGCTGGAGCACATGTGGTGACTGGACGTCTGGCTCACCAAGACCCCAATGAAGCTGGTCCCCAAGATACATGTTTGGCAGATCGCCAACATAGAAGACACCAACCTAAACGGTCCCGAAGAACAGAGTCCAACCTTCTATCCTCCATACAAAACCCAGACTTATCGGCTATGGTCAAACAGTTGATGAGAGAGAATCAAGGCCTAAAAAATGAACATTGGGGAATATCCATGAGTCATACTCCTTTCACATATGCTATTCTACAGGCCGAGTACCCCAAGAAGTTTAGCATGCCAACTATCCCGGCCTACGAAGGAAAGACTGATCCCAGGCAGCATGTGATGAGGTACGAATGGATGATGAATTCGGCTAGAGAAAATGACGCGACCAAGTATAGATGCTTTCCAATTACTTTATCTGGAATCGCCACCATGTGGTTCACTCGACTTCCTCCACGGTCTTTATCCAGCTTCGACGAATTCGCGACGAAATTTGTGAAACAGTTCAAGATACATGCCACTCGTCCCAAGGATGTGATGTCCCCATCTAGTGTAATCCAAGCTCCGGGGGAGTCATTGAAAGAGTATATGTAGAGTTTTCACGTTGCGGCTATCGAAGTTAGCAACCTTAACGACCACGCGATTCTGATGGCAGTAATGCGAGGTGTGGACCCGGATTCAGAGTTTGGAGACTGGTTGGCAGGAAAGCTTCCAACTACGCTAGAGCATTTCTATTCAAAGGCTCATCAATTCATAAGGAGGGAGGAAGCTAGACGGATGAGGAGGGACAAAGCACCAGGTCCTATTCAGGAGACTGTAAAAAGCAACATCGCTATGAAACAGTCTGGTGACAATTCAAGGAAGGTCTAAGTCAATTTACAGAATATGCCCGGGCAATCTAAAGGATCCAGAGGAGGAAATCTCAGAAAGAAAAGAGAAGCAGAGAAATGGAAGTCATAGATTCCAACCTACAACGAATAGACCCCACTGAATGCATCTCTTGAGAATATTTACATGTCAACCTGTAACACTTTTCAATACAAAAGCCTCGCCCAAAGGAGTCAACAGAGGAACAGAAGCGGACCGAGAAGTATTGTCACTTCCACGAGACTTACAGGCACAATACAAAGGAGTGTAGATATCTTCACGATGCCATTGAAAAGCTGATTAGACAGAAAAAATTACAAGAGTTTGTCAAGAACCCATAGAAAGGTAGGCGAGGAACATCATACCCTGGACGTGGGCCGGCTCCAAGCCAACCCGAGGAACCTGCCCGAACCATGGGTAGATTGGTCATAAACATGATAGTCGGTGGACCTCACCCTGCAGAAAAGAGGCAGGAGATGAAACGATATGCTAACTCTCTAAGGCATGTGGATTATGAGTGTTGTTCGAATGTGGAGGATGGGACCTCGGCTAAGCAGCAACGCATGATGACAGATGATATAGTATTTAGGAGTCGAGATGTGGACAAGGTGGAGGCTCCTACCATCGACCTGATGGTCATATCTGCGATGATCGGGCCGGCATATATGAAGAGAATTTTAATTGATTGTAGAAGTTCTGTTAACATAATCTTTAGAAAGGCATACGACCAAATGAAGATGGAGACAAAGGATTTAAAACCATCTAAAGCCCGAATTTATGGCTTTAATGGTGCAGCGACTGATGTAGTAGGGTATGTTGAGTTGCCAGTTGAATCGGGACAAGGTGAACGTAGGAGGGTATGAATCCTACCTTTCATAGTTTTGCATGTTGATTCTCCATACAATGTGTTTCTGGGTCGACCGACCTTGGCAGAGTTTAGGGAAGCTTTTGGCCCCGTGGTGTTTAACATTGAAGTTTCCGACAGACAAAGGAGTTGGTGTGGTGCATGGCGATCAGGCGACCGGTCGCGCATGTTCTGTGGCTGAGCTGAGAGAGGCCCAGCGGCGAGAGAAAGAAAAGGTTGTGGACAACTCCATTCGCATCCAGAATACTGACAATTGACAAGTAGTGCCCGAGCCCTGCCTCGAGCCACATTCCCGGATCTATAGAGACATAGATCCGAGAGATGATGATGGGGAATCCAGGGAATAAAAAGCAGCACCGGTTGTACTGAAGATTGGCATTCCAATTAGCCGAGATGACCCATCACGAATAATCAAGATTAGATCACAACTCGACCCGTCAATGGCCGAGGATCTCATTGATTTCCTCCGAACGAACCTAGAGGATCTGAAATGTGTGGGATTTCTCCCGCTATTGCGAGTCATATATTGAACATAGACCCGAAGTACGTTCCTGTAAAACATAAAAGGAGAGGCAGGACCCAGAGAGGTCCGCTGCTCTCAGAGAGGAGGTGGATAAACTCAAAGCTAATGGGTTCGTCCGCGATGCCCTCTACCCTGAATGGGTGTCCAACCTTGTGCTAATAAGAAAGCGAATGGAAAGTGGAGAACTTGCATTGATTACTCTGATTTGAACAAAGCATGCCCGAAGGATTATTTCCCTTTACCCAGAATCGAGCAGCTCGTCGACTCAACGGCTGGACACGAGTTACTGTCATTTATGGATGCATACTCGGTATATGATCAGATCCCAATGCACATCCCAGACCAAGAAAACACCAGTTTTGTCACAGACATTAGGTTATATTGCTATGTAATGATGCCATTCGGATTGAAAAATGCGGGAGCGACTTTTCAGCATCTGGTGAATTGAATGTTTAAAGACCATATTGGTAGGATGATAGAAGTCTATGTGGATGACATGCTCGTGAAATCACGGCAGTCAAACGACCACATTCGAGACATAGAGGAGATGTTTGATATACTCAAACATTATGGAATGAAGATCAATCCTTTGAAGTGTTTCTTTGGCATTGCGTATGGGAAGTTTTTGGGTTTCATTGTGAATGCGCGGGGAATTGAAGCTAACCCGGAGAAGATTCATGCTATTCGAGACATACAAGTGCCTAAAACTATAAAGCAAGTACAAAGCTTGAATAGGAAGGTGGCCGCGCTGAGTCGATTCATATTCAGAGCTATAGATAAGTGTATTCCTTTCTTTGATGTGATAAAGAAAGGAAAGAAAAATTTCAAGTGGACATCTGACTGTGAGGAAGCGTTCCGAGCTCTGGTAAGGCATTTAGAAAGTCCCCCGGTACTATGGAAATCGGTAGACCATGAGACGTTGTACGTGTACTTGGCTGTATCCCAGCATACTATCAGTACGGCTTTGGTTCGCGAGGAAGACCAAGTTCAAAAGCCAGTGTACTATGTTAGTAAGCATTCAACGAGGGTAGAAAGAAATTATCAAAAGATTGAGAAACTAGCCTATTGCTTGGTGATTGCATCACGCAAGCTCTGGCCATACTTTCAGGCACACTCAATCAGTGTTTATAATGACCAACCCTTGCGACAGGCACTTCAACGGCTGGAAACCTCTGAAAGGATGTTAAAATGGAATATTGATTTGAGTTAGTTCGATATTACTTACCTGCCATGAAGGGCTATATAAGGGCAAGCACTACCAGACTTCATTGCTAAATTCACCGTGTTAGAAGAATCGAGCGGTCACAATGTCAAACCTCCCATCCGATGGAAGATGTACACCGATGGGGCATCTAACGACCGTTGCTCAGGAGCTGGAATAGTTCTTGTGACTCCTGAAAACCGATAAGTTTGTTACGCTTTGAAGCTCGAATTCTCAACAATAAATAACGAGGCTGAGTCTGAAGCATTGATCACTGGGTTGAAACTTGTCAAAGAGATGGGGGTAAAATCGATTGAAATCTTTTGTGACTCACAATTGGTGGTTACCAGGTGTAGGGGGACTATCAAGCGAAGGGACAGAGACTTGTCCCATACCTTGCTCAGGTTCAAGAGATGCTAGAAAATCTAAAATATTATGATAATTTTCATGTCCCACGTGATCAAAACAAAGAAGCCAATTCATTGGCAAAATTTGCAAGCATGGGCGATGCACAACAAATGGGATTGGTTCCTATCGAAACCTTAAATGCTCCGGGTATAAATGTAATGGAGATAGATTCCGTTTTAGAAACAGAAATCGAGAAGGAGTCATGGTTGACCCCCTTCAAACAGTAATTGCTACATGGATCTTGCCCGCAAGTAGGAGCGAAAGACGACAAGTCATTCGTAAGGCTTCACGATGTGTTATGCGGGACAAAATAATGCATCGAAAATGATTCTAGACCCCCTTACTCCGGCGCATTGCCCACAATGAGATAAAACGAGTCTTGAAGGAAGTCCATGAAGGAGAATGTGGTGACTATAATGGGGGACAGATATTAGCAAATAAAATCGGCCTCTATGGATACTATTGGCCAACTGTAAATCGGAACACTACAGACTACATAAGGAAATGCGAAAAATGCCAGAAGTATGCAAAAGTACCGAGATCTCCGCCAAGGAACTCACGCAAATAGTTAGTCCCTGGCTGTTTGCAGTGTGGGGGATCGATATAATCGGTTTCTTACCCATATCTAAAGGTGGTGCAAAATACGCGATAGTTGCGGTCGACTATTTTACTAAGTAGGCGGAAGCTGAGTCCTTAGCCACGATCACCACCACGAAGGTCATTAATTTTGTTGTACGAAATATTATATGTCGTTTTGTCCTCCCACAGACCATCATTACAGACAATGGAACTCAAGTCAAAAGCAAAGAGTGCAAAGAATTTTGTCAAAGATCTGGCGTTGAAAAAAGGTTTGCAGCAGTTGCTCATCCAAAAGCTAATGGACAAGTGGAAGCTGTGAATAAAATAATCAAGTCCATATTGAAAAAGCGTTTGGAAAAGGCTAGAGGCAAGTGGGTGGATGAACTTCCAACAACACTTTGGGCTTATAGAACCATCCATAAGTCCACGACTGGCCACAGTCCATTTGCATTGGCATATGGCACGAAAGCTGTTATACCCATAGAACTTGAAGTTCGATCACATCGGGTAACTCATTACGACCCCAAGATGAACCAGGAACTTTTGCTGGAATCGCTGGACTTAATTAATGAAAAACGTGAAGAAGCTGATTTAAGAGCGGCCGCGTATAGACACTGATTCGCTCGATATTATAAAGAAAAAGTCCGGCCAAGAGTCTTCTACGTGGGCGACCTTGTTTTGAAATGGGTTTTCTCATCCCATCACATCTGAATCCCACATAGGAAGGTCCATACATCATCGAATGGAGGCTTGGAGAAGGAACTTTCAAGCTAGCGACCGTTGATGTCGCAATGCTTCCCCGAGCATGGAATAGCAAGCATCTACGACATTATTATATTTAATCTATTTATTTTCTATCTTTGTTGCAATTATTTTAAGTATGTTTTCATTCCGTTGATTCTTAGTTTTCAGCATGTAATAAGACAATTTAGCTTGCTTCATTAATAAAGGCTTGAAGCCATTTTTCCATGAATTATTGATGTCTCCGTGTATGATGATTTTATGATAGAAAACTAGAGTTACATATTCTGTCTGATGTACGAACGCGCATAAACAACTTAAAATCTACAAGTCCCTGAGTTCGGACTGAAGTACTTTGAGTCCCCTGAGTGCGGACTAGAGTATAAACGACTTAAAATCTCCAAGTCCCTTGAGTGCGGACTGGAGTACTCTGAGTCTCCTGAGCGCGGACTAGAGTATAAACGACGTAAAATCTCCAAGTCCCCTGAGTGCGGACTGGAGTACTCTAAGTCCCCTGCGCGCGGACTAGAGTATAAATGACTTAAAATCTCCAAGTCCCATGAGTGCGGACTGGAGTACTCTGAGTCCCCTGAGTGCGGACTAGAGTATAAACGATGTAAAATCTCCAAGTCCCCTGAGTACGGACTAGAGTACTCTAAGTCCCCTGAGCGTGGACTAGAGTATAAACGACTTAAAATCTCCAAGTCTCCTGAGTGCATACTGGAGTATTCCGAGTGCCTTGAGTGCGGACTAGAGTATAAATGACTTAAAATCTCCAAGTCCCCTGAGTGCGGACTGGAGTACTCTGAGTCCCCTGAGTGAGGACTGGAGTATAAACGACTTAAAATCTCCAAGTCCCCTAAGTGCGGACTGGAATACACTACAAGAAAACATGATTTATATAGCATTATATCATAGCGTTGTAAATAAAGTGCCATACAAAAATGATTTGAGTAAAAAATATAGCTGCAAATTGAGCTATAAAAAAACAACGCTATAATTTAACCTTCCACATTTACAAATGCCGGAACTCAAATAAACGCGGTACACCTTAAATTAGTATTAAAAAAAGGCCGCGGAAAGTTAAAACTCCCTCCCATCTTAATTTTCCTCTTCCTTTCACTATCAAACAAAACTTTAATCTAAATTCACGACAGCTTCATTCTCGTCATCACATCGCATCTATTCGCTCCGGTAGCCATCACCACATCGATTCGCTCCAGCAGCCATCACCACATCGCATCTATTCCCTCTACCAACAACTATCGTCGATTCCATATTGATTCGTTTCTTCAACCACCAGTGACATCGACCACATCAGTTCACTCCACTAGCATCTACCTTATCGATTCTCTACACCCGCAATGACCGCATTGATTCACTCCAACATCAATGACCTCGTCCGCCAAATTCCAGGAGTTGTTTGGTACTTTCAATTTTGTTTTTATGTTATTAGTATAACCCAAATCCATAAACAACAATTTCATATTATTTAGCTCTGTGCCTAAGCTATATATCCTGTATAATAGTTTCAGTTTTTTTCGCTTTATGATGGGTTGTTAATGCTCTATGATGTCCTGCCAAAATCTACCTCATGGGTACACAAAAAGTTGGAATGAGATGGTTATTTATGAAGGTCATTATCATTATGAGTGTACTTCTTGAGTACACATTGTTTGGCCATGTCTTTACTACCTTATCTTTGCTGTTCATTGACATTGTTGTGGAGTTAGCTTGTTGTTCTATTTCTAGCATATTGCCATTTTTAGGTATGTTTTAATGTATGTGATGTTAAACTGAGTGTGCGTGCCTTCAGGTAGAGAGGAGAATAGTCAAAAAAAAATGAAAATTGATTCTCATTTTATGGTTGAAGCAAACCTATATTGATGGAATATGCAGTAAGAAATCAGACGTAGATGGTTGTTAGTGTGGAAAATGACGCAGTGAGCGAAAAAAAGGATTTTGTGAAGAAACAAAAATCTCTATCCTTCTTATATATAAAATAATGATATTGCAACAAGCATGAAAAAGTCTAGGCAAGAGTATAAAGTGCACAAGGCTCCCGCTTGAGCAAGTCTGATATGGGAGGTGTATGCAGCCTTACTCATTGATGGGAAGATTGTTTCCAAAACTGATTAATAAACCAAGCACCTACAAAAAGAAGGTCTCCTATAAAATTCACATTTTTCCACTCCATTGATGTTTTATTTGGTATTCACACTTAATTGTTAGAAATCAAGGTAAGGAAAAAAAATTATTGCGACTAAATTTTGATTATTGTAGATTTTGATTATTTTGGATTTTGGTTCTCTGGAAGAAAAAAAAAGAAAATGATGTGGTAGCTTTATTTTGCTTTTCACACAACTTCATGCTTACTTTTCACAGACGTATAATGTTACTCATAGATATAGTACCAAATTGACTAGGTATGCTTTGATGGAGTTGGGTCTAGATAGTCCTGATCTGCCTATGGGAATGCTCTCTGATCTGCATCTTAAAAGATGTATGCTGCTTGTGTTTCATTCTATTCTCACTAATACCATTTTTGTACTGAATATCAGGATTTCTTAGGTGAGGAGTTGCTTCTGGAATTCAAAGAAGGATTAGCAAATATCGATAACTCCGATGAAAAGGCTGAAATTATACAGTTGGATTTCAGCAACTTGTGGTTCACTTTAATGCATTCTATTCGTCCGTTTGTCATTAGGAATATTGAAGAACTTGCAGATCATGTATGTATTTGATCATTTGAAATTGATGTCCAAAAAATTCTGCTGCTTTGGTATTTGGTCTTTTCAAGAGCGCAAGTGGGGTTGAACTTCCTTATGTTTATTAGAAACTTTCTTTTTAACTGGTTATGTCAAAATAGTATATAATTTATTTGATGTTTTGTTTACCCTATTCAATTTCAAAACTAGAGTCATCATTACTATTATAATTTTGCAGGAAGCTGTAGCACTTGAAACTGTACATGATATCAATGTTGCATCTAGAATAATTGAAGACACTACCGACAGTACACTTGATGATCTTTTGTCTGATCGATGCAAAAAAATGGGTCGTTCAGTCGCTCTCTTAGACAAAGAATCTGAAGATTACAAGATGATATTGAAATACCTAAAGAAGACATATGAACCAGTCAAAGTCCGAGAAGTGTTAAGGAATGTATATCTGGTTGAGACCAAGGAAGGACCTTCATCAAATGATATGAAGGCGCTACCTAATAAGGTTTTTTTATGGTGTGGTGAGTTTCTCTTCATGATTTTTTCCCTTCTTCAAAAGACTACATAAATTATGGTACATTGAAACAATAATGTATGGTTCTCAGGAACAAGAAGCTCGAATTTAATAAAGCACAAATAGCTAAGGTTTGTTCATGTACACTTTGATCAAATTGTCTTATAATGTATCTGGGATTGTTCCATACATACATAAATACAACCTACAGATCTTGCAACCAAACTCTACACATCATTTATAAAATATATGACAAAAAGAATGCTGCTCACTTGAATCTATGTATATTCTGATATTATAGTTACTCTGGAATACATTGAGGTCATATGCGGTGAACATGGGTATCTTAAGAAATTTACAAATACTGAATGTTTGAAAGCATTTAGATTGTCTTGTTTCCAAACTACCATGTGTGGGAATTGTGGAACCGATCAGTTGAAGCAGAACAGTAAGAGGCATTGTCGCCTTCATCAACCTTTTAATGAGGTAAAAAGGATTATGTGCAACTTCCCAAAACGCCAACTCACGTTTTTAAGTGAGTCCATCAATATTTTGTTTTACCTTTTCATGTTGACATAGTAAATGAACAAATGCTTTATATATTTTAAATCTAGGTATGCATCCATAAGTGAAGATCTGGCAAAGGGAGTGTTGCCACCATCTACTGTAAAATAAATCAACAAGGAAAACAATTACTTGTAATTTGCATAAGCTCAAACGGTGCAGTTGTAAGTTCGAACTATTTACTACATATTATATGTAAATTGTAGATATAAATAAATATATTATACAAATTATATTATATAAATAAATTATAGCTATAAATATATTATATAACCTTTTATATAGATATTCCCTCTATGGTTTATAGAAGGGAAGTTGGAAATCTAGACTATAGAGGAACATATTCTGCAATATTAACCATTAACTCTTCTGTTATATCAGCAAACATCTTGTGCACACTGTGATCTATTGTGTCGACAAGGACTGGTAACTATATTTTATGTGCTTTGTGCCTGGTTCGTGGAAATGCTATATTTTATTTAACAAATTATGTTTTTCTTTTGTCATCGATATTTCCAGTCGCTTTTTTCATGAATTGAAGAATTGTTAGTATCCTTAAAAGCTAAGCACTTTGTGCTTCCTTCAACTTATGAAACTAAAGCTATTTGGGTCAAAAAGTTTGGTTTTTTCAAAATTACTCCGGAACAAGTTAATTCATTGCTTTTGTGTTTATATCTATGCAAATTAATGTTCATCTATAACTCACAGTTTATTTATAATGCTATTTTTTGTGCAGCTTAATGAGCATTCATAAGGTGTACATTTGATGTTTTTCCATGGTATTTCTTAGCTTTACAAGTCTGTTCCTAATCCAAGTATAGCCATGGCTTTATTTTTATTACCAGGAATAGATATATAGGATTTAGCAGTGGCTAAAGAAAACGAGCTATAATGGATGATTTCTACAAGACAAAGATATTTGAGGGCAATGGTCAGATGGTTGCCCTTTTTAGTGTATACGAGGGTAGATCGTTCTATCTTGCCTTGTAAACATAGTGAATATCATTTTCCTCTCCATGATTGATCTGATATATTTACTCATGAATGCAGGTCATGGAGGTTCAAGAACTACATAATATCTCAAAAACAACTTGATCAGTTGTCCATATTTTGTGAAAGACAAAGAAAGCTATTGGTATGTGGTTTGTATTTAAGCTAGATATTATTTTTGTTGAACAGAAAATTATTATCATAATAACGGCTATAATGATCACCAATGATAATAACAACCGACAACAGTAAACTCTCTATCATAGATGAAGCATTCGGAAAGACAGATGTTGATTATATTGATCAAGAAGGAGATAAAATGTTGCTTGTTCAACTGTGCGAGCAGCTGTCGGTCATGGTAGGTGGTAGATTGCTCATTGAAAATGTTGGAGATTCCAAAGTTGTATTATGCAGAGCTGGCACAAATTTGATTTAATTTTCATTTCCCTCAAGACAATAGTACAAATTAGATTAAGTGGCTGCATGTAGAAACTTCTAATTCTTGAACATAAAAATAGGTTTGAAGCATACCATAAAAATCAGTGTATTTTAAAAAATGTTTTTCAACCAATCAGCAAGAATGTATCGTTTGATACTGAGCTACATTGCCCTTAACTATTACCTCCACATTGAAACAAATTTGCAACTGAGATTTCTCGGCCACCTTTTAAATGCATATTTGATTTGCTTAGTTTTCGTTGATATTTGGATTCCCACCATATTTCCACTACCGTATAGGCAAACTTACTATTTCCATTGGTAAGTGGTTAACTCGACAGGCACATACGGAATATAAGCAAGGTAGTGGATATTGTTATCTTTGTTTACCAACTTGTACATGTCCCAAAATACAAACGCATAAAGCTAACATTTAGGATGACTGTTATTATTCTTATTTCTAAATGCTTAGACCATTACAATCGAGTTTTCTTCATTTCATTGCAGAAAGTGGTTTGATGCAGGGAACGCTAGCTGCTTCAAATTTTTTGCGTTGGTGCTTCAAATTACTAGTGATTACTCTTTGCAGGTTTGATGTGCATGAGCTGACAAGCGGAAGACTAAGGGATCTTGTTTTTTCATGTAATGTTTTGTTTTGAAATTATGTACTCTAAACTTATGTACCTATTATCAACTATGTAAGACCATATATATTTTGTCATTTGCAATCAAATATGCTTTGGTAGTATATTATGCTTTTGCTATTACATTTTTTGCTTTTGATTTTTGCTTTTAGAAATGTAATTTTGTATTTTGATTACTATTGAAATGAGCAATTCAGATAAGATGAAAGATAGCATTTGTAGTATACTATAGAAAGTACATCATAATATTAAAATTAATAGCGCAAAAAAGGTGTTATGGAAACAGAAAGTAAAACGCTATAGAAACTAATTATATCAAAGGCGCTATAGGAAATAATATAATAGCGCATGAAAAGAGCTATAATAATGGTAAACGTTATGGAAAAGAATTTTTATAGCGTTGATTCCAAGCTATGACAAATTTATTAACGCTATAAATTAAAAATTGAGATTTTAGTAGTTAAATAAAATTGCATGAATAAAACGCTATGAAAGTCGATATAGATAAAATGCTATCAAAAGGATTCAATAGTGCTGAATAAGTGCTATAAAATGTTCTATTCAATAGCGTATAATATAGTGCTATCAGATGTGTCAGGACTATTATAACATGTCGTTATATAGCGTCGTCACTAACGCTATGAAAATCTATTATAGCGTTTTTTGTGCGCTATTAAAAGGTAAATCTGTTGTAGTGATATTCTGAATCCCCTTAGTGAAGACTAGAGTATAAACGGTAAAAAACTCCATGTCTCCTTAGTGCGGACTAGAGTACTCTGAGTTCCCTGAGTGCGGACTAGAATATGAACGGCTTAAAAATCTCTATGTCCCCGAAGTGCAGACTAGAGTACAATTGACTGGAAGTCATCAAGTCCTCGGCGTACGGATTGAAAAATATTCTAAGTACCCGAAGCATGGAATAAATGATGTACAATTTCAATGAATTTTCGAGTTATATGAAGATGAATTAGGGGTTTATGTAACTCCCAATAGCTCGGGTTTTGACCACAATAATACCAAAAACTGAACAGTGAAAGTCGTTTGAAAGACAAAAGAACTAAATTTTATTTATTCATCCAAAGTGAGGATCTACCACAACTCCTCCAAAACTTAGAGTCAAAAGTCTATTTACATTGACTATGGAAATAAGTAAAAATAATTACATAATCTAAGCCAGCTCTCATTGAATGAGTGTAACAGCTATTCTTTGACTTCTTGGGTTTATTTTCCTCCTTTGTTTTATCAGGTGACTCTTCCCCCGCATTTTCGTTTGGATGTTTTGCTTGATGGGGAGGTAACAACCGAGGAAGAATGAGGGACCACTAGTGGCTCGGACCCGCCAGGAAGGATGACCTTCAAAGGCTTGTTCAAAGGATCATCTAGATCCATAACTCGTGGCTCGACTTTGATTTCAGCTGTTGTTTTCTTTTCCTCCGCAAGATACTCCTTCATGCTCATTTTAGAAGTATGTCTAGAGGCGCTTGTGATCTCAATTTCATAACTTCCTTCAACATGAGATGAAGTCTCAGACATATCCTTATCGAGCGCCTCAATCACTTAAGCATCTGGACCGGGCCGTGCGAGTAGCCTCGCTTTCTTTCTCCTTCCTCTCCTTGGCATCACCGCTCCTCGGAGTGGGCTCAAGGTCCGAGCGACCTACGCAAAATCACAAGAGACAAACGTTAGAATACAATAACCTTTCATCGAAAACGACGGCTCTTTTAACTCTAAGAATAAGAGTTATATACCGGCCTCTTGCTGGCTCTCAACCGTCGGTGGAGTCTCACCCTCTGGAATGAGAGATAGAATGTGAATGCAGAGGCCAGGCTCTTCTAGGTTATAACCAACGTGTTGCTCGAATGGATCAGGTACTAGTCGATCAGCCAATTGAGTAAGAGGAAGGGCTGGAGACTCGGTTCCAAATGGACCGGCAATGACATCTTTTCCTTTTGATGAGGAGGAATCTTTGTAGTAAAGGGCCTTTGCTACAGACAAGTCTGAAGGCTCGTTCCCCCTGAGAAATTCTTTCACCAAATCCTCCTCGTCAACCTCTTTGGTGCCTAGCTCGACCTTCCTGATCATTATTAAAGTCTCCCATGCCTCGGCTAGAGATTCGAGGTAGCCCTCGCCAAGAAAAGTTAAGTCCCGATGCATGAGGACACGAGCGTTGTATTCTTCTATAAGTGGGTCGAACATGCACTTAATCTCCTTCTTGCTAGCCTCTGTAGCCAGCTCAAGGTGAGAGTCAATCTCCATGGATGCTATTCTCTTACCCTCTTCACAGGTTTCATCCTTCAGCATCCCAACCTTAGAGAGCTCGTCGTCGAGCTTTGCCTTCAGGAGTCGCGTAGAAACAATCTCGTCGCAATATCGTTACGACTCTTCCTGGACAGCAGTTTTTTCCTCTCTCTCTTTGTGAAGTTGATCTTCCAGCTCTTTGACTCGGAGGGCAAATGCATCCCTTTCCTTCTGAAAAGAATCCTTCTCTAGAGCCAGGGCCCCGCAGCGTTGGAGCGCTTCGTCAATTTCTTTCTTATGTGTCGTTTCTAGACGACTGACGGCCTCCGCGGTATCTTTAGAACTTTGTTGGATGGCTTCGAGTTGAGACATTTACGAAGAGAGATCTTCATCTTGAGCTTTGATAATGTCTTTATCATGAATAGCTTCAAGCTTCAGGCGATCAATTTTGTTTTGATGCTCAACAGAGACTTCCGAGACTTTTCGGCTAAATGGACAAATGCGTCATGTTGAACATAAACATCGTCATTACAAGCAATATCGCTCCGTTTGATGTGTCTCGGAATGTGATGGATTGCCGGGAGAAACTTCAGACCATTGAAGCATATTTTAGGGAACTTAGCCTTAAGCTCGGCTAGCCTCTCCAATATCATCGAATATATTGCGGGAATAAGAGAAGATGGTTTTGAGAGTTCAGTCTTCTTATGGGGTTTTCGAGATTCCGGTGTGCTGGATGAACCAGAGTTTTGACCACGGGGGGCATCGGATTGGGACACCTTATGGCCGTATTTCTCCCTGCCTTGCTCCAAGTGAGAAATAAGATTATATTGGTATGAAGGCTGATGACAAGTTTTTTTCGAGATGATGAATCCCGAGAGTGATAATCCCTGTCGCCGTCATCGTCTCTACCCCGACGTCTTTCAGAGCCCAAGTCCCATCCAGTGTGGTGAAAGATAGATGACCCGCGAAGTTGATCGAGTCCGTGTGTATGTCCCATATCACATACAAAGAATTTGAATAATAACAAGTCAGCAAAGAGTAGGGCGATGGCAAAAAAATTTGTGCAAGATGAAGTGCACGTGTCTGCGTGTGTCTTAGTGTTTCCACCCGATGGGCCAATTTCTTTATCTCTACTTATGGGAGTTTTTTTCTCCCTGAACATGGGCCTGAGCGCCTGCATCGCCTCTTGCGGGCGAATGAATTTTAAGTGCTTCTGGATCACTGAAGCCGTAGTTAAGCAAATTGTCGGGAATAGTAAGGTCCGACAGGCCTTTTAATGAACTCTCTAAGCATTGAGGAGAAGGCTCTCTCTCCACCGGGGTGATTGTGACTTTAGAGGTTCCACCCGTTGTCTTCTTCCTCAGTTTGTAAGTCAATTTTTTCTTTTCCTTCGTAGGAGGGGGCGCAACTTCGATATCGTGTACCTCGATTATCGGCTTCCTAGCGGGGCGAACATTCTCGCTATATACTTCGGGCGTTTCAGTTTCTTTAATCTCCCACTCCTCAGATGTGTCAGGGGCACGTGTTGAGGGCCTGGCTTGCTTTTTTACTTTGCCCGAGGCAGATGCTGTTATGGTGACACCTTGAGGAAGGCTTATCCGATGGCCTACCGCCAGCAGCCCAAACGTCGAGAGTGACTTGTTCGAAGTAAGAGATTTAATGCCCTAGTCTCCTACGGGGGTAGCTCGAACAGCCTCAACGGCTTCAGAATACCCAGAGCCTTTGGGACGTGGGCTGATACCTGTAGAAGTAGATAAAGAGTTAGAAAAGGAGCAATCACCGCCGAATGTAAATATTAATACAGAAAAGAAACTCACTTCCTTCTACCTATCTCCTTGCGAAGCCAGGAGGACAGCGCACATAGAACCACTCTTGCTTGTATTGGGCGAATTTGCTCCATGCCTCAGTCAGAATTTGACACTTGTTGTGTGGTTCGAGAAATACAAAAGATGGGTTGTCCGATCGTCTCTTGAAATGATAAATATAACGGATATCGCCAGGAGTCGGGAGCCTGAAGAGGACGCTCATAAAGAGAATGCACATGTCATGTATGAATGCATGACTGTTTGGATGTAGTTGCGCTGGAGTGATCCCAATATATTGTAACCGATCGCGAAGGAAGGAGTTGAATGGCGGTATGCTACAAACCCAACACATAAATCTGTTACAGGCTGTGTATCCGACTGGGGGCAGGTTAGGATGATCTTCCCTTGGTGGAACCAACACATCATCGAAAGGAATCTTATGCACTGAGCATATGCGACGAAGAGCGCTTTCGTTAATTCTCGAGGCTTGAGAATAAATCTGATCATCTAAAAAGATCGTTGCGTTCAGGGCATTAGGAGCCAAGTCAACGGATGCAATCATAGGGCTTGGCATGTCTTGAACAGGAGTAGTCAATGGATTTGAAGTCCCAACTACTTCTTGTTGAAAAGATGGCCCAGATCTGTCCGAGATCATGGAAGAACTTGATTTCCTAGACGTCTCTAATGTGTGTAGAATCTGACAAAATACTTGTTTGAACAATACTTGAAAAACAATCGACATTAGACATAACGACAAAAATACTCCCCCATGTTGTGTACAAACTAGTGCTATCATTCAAGTATAAGTGTCAAGAAATCAAAAGTCACAGAGTTAACGAAGTAAAGTTAAGTTTTGGACTTTCGTCTTCAAAGACCATCATCGCTGACCGTCTGCAAGAGCTTGTTGTAAGATGGTTTATGTTTGAACTCGACATCGGCACTGTACGTTGAAGGTTATTATCTGTTTTAATCAAGTTAAATTCAGGTTTGTGGTTGTCTAAACAGAAGAGTTATCAGTTTGGATTGTCTGGTATGCTTAATTGCTTAAGTCCTAGTCCTTAATCAATATCATATGTTCGGGTATTAAAAAATAGGTTGAGTCAACTATGCATTATGTTCGACTAGTGTTGTTGTTGTACACCTCTCTCCTACCATCCATCATTGTCGTTCGGCATGTGGCAAGACATGCCGAACCGCAATTATGCCGAACCGCAGACATGCCAAGCCGCATCGCTTGGCACTTTGGCCTCAACGCCAACTTCCTTCCTACACATCCTCTCTACCGCTTGGCATAGACGAATCAACTAGCAAGTCATGCTGAGCCGCCTTATTCGGCACTCTATCCATCTCCCACTTTTCTCCTGCACTCCCTCTAACACCGTTCGGCATAGGGGGTCATGCCGAGCCGTAGCTATATCAAATCACATCGCTCCGTACGCTAAACCCAACCTCAACTTTACTCCCACATACCCTCACATCATTCGGCATGAGGAAGTCATGCCGAGCCACATCCATACGTCTTCTTCCAACTCCTTTCTTCAGAAAAATTAAACATCTTCCTAAATGGCCAGTCGACCACTACTTCAACTCGCATGCCACCCTTGACCTACATTAATTAACCTCACCAATTCCTACCGGGCCGACATCTTCTTCTTCCTCTCCATATAATCTTAAGGCACGTCTAAAACTTCGAATCCACCTTCCTTATCTACGCGACTTCCATTATTCATGGGTTGTAGGAAGGTCGTAGATTCAAGTCTCGTCTAAAATATCTATTCGAAGAGAGTCAAGTGAATGAAGAGTTCATACCTAGAAGAAGGGATCGAGGTCTAATGGGGTGCTCGATTTAGAAGTGGAGTCCTCTCGGAGTTGTTATTGAAGGCAATCAAGATGTAACGTGTGGAACTCGGGAGTCGAGAAGGAGATTGAGGTGTTGGCAAAAATTTGGAAATAGATATGTTCGTAAGAATGTTAGAGCGGAGGTAAAAGGTAAAAATGGGAGAAGAAGGGAAGTACTGACTTTTGTAGTAGGAAGGAAAGAAGGTGAAGAGACAAGTAACCGGCAGAACCGGTCAAGACACTTCCGCCGTTCGGCATCAACATGCCATTCGGCATTGAGGGGTCATTTGGCATCGCAATATCGCTCGACATCGAGACCTCGTTCGGCATCAGGGCCTCGTTCGACATTCAGGAGATCACTATAGAGAAGACAGAATAAGGGCTTAAAGAAAAGTATGAAGTGCTCTTGGTTCAAAGCGCATCACGTTCGTCCACATGATACACTTTAGGGGGCAAGCGTTACCCGATGGCTTGATCAAGGAACAAGAGGCTTGGCGTAAAAGGGTCGCTCAGCATAGAGCACCGTTCGGCATTAAGAGGTCGCTCGGAATACGGCCTCGTTTAGCGCACCTCTCCTCGCTCAGCATAAGAGCATCGTTCGGCATAGAGCCTCGTTCGGCATGGAAGGGCCGTTCGGCATGCAAGGTCGTTCGGCATTTCACGTCACTCGGCATAGCAAGGTCGTTTAGCATTTCACCTCGCTCGGCATAGCAAAGTCATTCAGCATTTCACATCGCTCGGCATAGCAAGGTCGTTCGGCATTTCACCTCGCTCGGCATAGCCAGGTCATTTGGCATTTCACCTCGCTCGGCATAGCAAGGTCGTGCGACATGTCACCTCGTTCGGCATGAGCCTCGTTCAACATAAACCTCGTTCGGCATAAACCCTCGTTCGACATCTCCCATCGTCCGGTATCAAGTCTCGGTCGGCACAGGTCTCGTTTGGCCTACACTCCTCACTCAGCACACTGTCTCGATCGGCATGTAGATACCGTTCAACATATCTTCCTCGGTCGGCATACGAATGCCGTTCGGCCTGGATATGTGGTTCGGAAATTGTCGTTCGGCATTTGTGGCTCAGCGTACAGAAGTCACTTACTACAGGCCGAGGTATCTTACTTTTAGGCCCATGAGGAAAGTCCAACTCATCTTTGTCTATAAATAGAAGGGCAGGGGCACGGTTAAAGGGACCTTTTTTCAAGAACACTGGGGAGACACTGTCGCTTTCAAGACTCATTTTATTTTACTTAGCATTTGTATTCAAGTCTTTATAGTATAGATTATATCTGTATTCAATCACTTGTAGAAGCAATAAAGATCAAAACTTAAAGTGGACGTAGGCAATTAGGCTGAACCACTATAAATCCAGTATTCTTGTTTTTGCATCTAATTTAGCATACAGTTCTCTGTTTTAATTTACTTTCTTCATTAATCTCTCTACACAATTCTTAAGGGTGTAGTGACCAATTCCGGTGCCAACAACAACTCCTCCAACTTATCCCATATACCCTTAGCAGTAGTCTCACTACTAATTTTGGAGATCACATTCTCTTCCATAGAAAGTTCAAGTGTAGTTAATGCCCACTCTTTCATTTCCCCTCACTCAACATCCGAGATGTCCGTCGATGACAAATGTATATGAAACACTACCCGATGCACTCAATTCTACATAAGAACCGCTTTAATCTTCCATTGCCATGTTTTGAAATATTTATGCACATTCTACTTATCTGTAACTAATTGTGATCTCGAATCCACATACGATCCACTTACATACGGCGCTACACCACTTGGACTAATAATTGAGGGACTACCGAAGGTATTATCTAATTTTGGCATTTCCACGGTCACGTACCAACACCAAAGCTCTAAAACCAAATGTTATGGGAATTATAACTCGAGACCACTCAAATCAAAACTTCAAAGTACAGCGGAAAACGAGATCGTGTTAAGAAGTGCAAAAACAACCAATCAAATCGCAGTCCAATCCAAAACCAATCATAATCTCCAAAACGAGCAATAGAGAAGCAAAGCAATAACGAAAAAATAAATCACACACTTATTTATAGTGGTTCCACTAACATTTTGCTAGTGTACACCCACTTTGAGAGAGAGCCCTTATTGATACCAATAAGAAGAGTGCAAGAGATTGATTACAATGATCATAACATTCATTCTAGAATATGATTTAATGCAGATCAGAATTGATAAGATTTGCTAAACCTTAATTAACGGATGATAAAACCCTTGATTTAACCCTTGGAGTGATCCTCCTCTTTGAATCTAAAAAAGCTTATATAGGGAGAGATTTTTCTTGGAAAATTCCCTAAATTCTCAGGCAAAATACATAGCACACGTTTGCTTAGACATTTGTCCCAAGATGACAGACATCTGTCAGAAGATTCAGGAAAACACTTTCCTGCTCTTAGACATATACACAGGTATCAATCACAAATCCTGCGTTACCACAACCCTAAGCTTAGATGCCTATCAATTTGCTATAGACGTCTGTCACTTGTTGCTCCAGCAGCACTCCACATTCTTGGCCATATCTTCCTCCTTAAAGCACCAATTTGTGAACCATCTTCTCCGTCATTAAGATACTTCCAACCAGTTCAATTCTCTACATAGTGTCATCAAAATTCAACCAAAATATAATAGTAAAATGCAAGAATTTGAAGAAAATGGAATAAAAAGCAAAATCAACAATAAAGGAAATGTAAATGGTATCAAATTGCAACTGAAAAAGAAAATTTGGAAAACTACGAACTAGAAATTAATTGCAAGAAATCTTCCATGGAAAAGCGTGAGTATTCTGGTGAGGATGGTAGTGTACTGGTGAGGAATGGTGGTGATAGGCTAATAATTTGATTGTGCAGGTGAAGGATTGCAATAAGAATTGGAAAAAAAGGGGATTGAAGATGTAAACCTGGGATTTAACCAAGCAAAAGAATGAAAATTTCAAAACGAAAAGCATAGACAAATTTAGAAATGCAAGATATAATAGGAAATGTAATTATAAAATGTAGGAATTTGAAGAACAGGGAATATAAAGCAAGAATCAATAAGAAAAGGAAATGTAAATGGTGTGAAATTGCAACTGGAAAAGAAAAATTGCAGAACTATGGACTACAAATTAATTGCAAGAAAGAAGAAAGAGAAATGAAAATGAAATTGTTGAACTAAGAATAAGAACAAAATAAAAAAGCTGCAAGAACAATTTGTAGAGAACTAAACTAAATTTGTAGCTAAGATGGAAAATGAAGAACTTGTTTTCATTTGATCACACACTCATTACAACGCATATGCAACTATATGTATACAAACCATACACATGCTAAATTGACTCAACCATAACTTAACCCACGCTGGTTCAACACTTATACAATACAACATACACAAACATATATCAACCAGTCCACTAAAACTCCATGTATTAGTGTGCATGCGCACAGCCTGCACACATGTGCACACATTGATAGACCTCATTATCTCACTCCTAAGCTATGGCTGCAACAACTCAAGTACCTGCTCCACCTTTGACAACCACATCCACTATCTCTGATGACCTAGAAGCAGCTCTTTAATGAACTATGCTGGAATTTGGAATTTCTTTCTTTTTTGGAGTTTGATAGTAGGCTTCGGAGCTTGTAATCAAAGCAATAATTGTGTGGTTGTTACACAGTTGAATTAATGAAAGGTCGATTCTGTATCATTTTCGCTCACTTCAGATCTTTGGTTTTTTTTGGTTGCACCTCTTCTCAACCAATCCTAAAATCATAGGTAATTTTCCTTCTCCCACTCTTTTTTTCTTTATGATCTTACTTTAGCTTTTTGGTACTTTGGTCATTTGATAACTTTGGTAGAACAACTTCTTCTTGTTAATAGGTTCTCTTTTGGACATTGGTCCTTGCGACGATCTAATGCTTTAATTTTGTTTGAACCAAAGTTTCCATAAAAATTTTAGCAGTTTAGTGGATTTTTGGGTTTAATTTGTTGCCTTGAACTATCTTAAACCAACTCACCTTTTAGGATTCTTTCTTTAAAAATTTCAATAGTGAAAGTACCTCGTGTGTTTAATTTCCACTACTATGATATTAATTAAATTACAAGTGCTATGATATTGCTGGATCATAGAATACTTGGATTTGAGACTATATGTGATGATGTACCTATCGTCTTCCATGTTTCTTTAGCTTTTATTTCGTACTTCTATTAAGTGTGACCTATTTAATTGGTACTTGTATTCAGTGTCTAATTCTCACACTTTTAAAATTTTGCATGACCAAATTTCCTTAGATAATATATTATCTTCCCTTTTGAGACTATACATGTTTCCATGTCATTTTAGCTTTTGCACATTTGATCTTATACTGAAGAAATAGATTTGCCATTAAAGTTTCAGTTTACTATGTTGAAGCACTTTGATTAGTAATTGTTGAATTTTAGCAACATTATATAGAGAATTGGAGGGGCTAAGGATAACTTGATAATGGTGAAAATAGCACGTGAATCGAAGCTCGAATGCTAAAGTTATTGCAATTTGAAGATGCATAGGTTGAAAGTTGTGTCAGACGTATGACAAGAATCCTCAAACATTTTATAACAGGTTTACTGTAGCCCGAAAGTTGCTACAAATGTCTAAGAGGTTGTGACAGATGTCTAATGCGCTGCAGTTTTTTTTGGCCCAGAGCTTGTTACTTTCTTCTAGACCTTCAAGGGCCAAATCGAGTATTTGTTAAGGAAGAATGGTACAATATATAAGCTATTTTCTAGATTCAAAGCAAAGTGAACTCCAAGGGTTTTTTATCAAGGTTTATCCACCATTAAATAGGGTTTATCATAATCTAGTTTTTCTTCAATTATCTTCTCCACAAATATATTCTATTTGAATATTGACCATTGTAATCGATTTCTTGTACTCTTCTCATTGGTATTAATAAAGGCTCTCTCTCAAAGTGAATGTATACTAACAAGACGTTAGTAGAACCAATACAAATCGGTATATGATAAATTTTGTCATAATTTCTTTGTTTTCTCTGTTGTTTGTTTGGTGGTTGTGATTTGTTTTGGATTGGATTGAGATTTTGATTGAGATATTGATCAGTTGTTTTTCATTTCTTACCATGATCTTTTTTTTTGTTGTGATTTGGGATTTTGATTTGAGTGGTCTTGAGTTAGAATTCCATAACATTTGGTATCAGAGCTTTGGTGTTGGTAGGTAGTTATGGAAATGCTAGAATCAAATAATACCTAAGGTAGTCCTTCGATCGTTAGTCCAAGTGGTATAGCGCCGTATATATGTGGATTGTACATGGCTTTGAGACCACAATTGGTTATATACAGGTAGTATGGAGATAATGATCTTTGAAAGTGGCAATGGAAGATGAAAGAAGTTCTTAGACGGAATCCAGTACATCGGGTAGTGTTTGATACACATTTGTTGCCGATGCACATCTCGGATGTTGAAAGAGAGAAAATGGAAGAGTGGGCATTCACTACATTTTAACTTTCTATGAGGGAGAATGTGATCTTTGAAATTTGTGGTGAGACTACCGCTAAGGGTATTTGGGACAAGTTGGAGGAGTTGTATATGAAGAAGTTATTAACTAATCGTATGATCTTATTGTGAACGTTCCTTACCTATAAGATGCAGGAGGGTACTTCACTTAAGGCACACTTGAATCTCTTTGATGATTTGTTAATGAAGATGAAGGGTGTAGATTTGAAGATCGAGGAAGAGCAAAAGGCGATGATATTGTTATGTTCGTTGTTGGGCCGCATACGGGTTTCTTAAATAGTTTGATCAATACCCGGGAGTCTTTGATTCTTGATGATGTTAAAATGGGTCCTCTTAGCGAGGAGTTGCATGGTAAAATGAAGGACTTAGATGATGGAAGTAGTGGTGCTAGTAGTCCTCATGGTTTATTTGTGGAGAAGAAGAGATATGAGAAGAAAGGGAGCCGGGGGCATTCTAAATCAAGAAAGCTTGGTAGGAGAGGAAAGTCAAAGGAAAGAAATGGCAAGTGCTTTAAGTAAGAAACCTGATCCTTGGCAAAATGAGTGTTCAGACAAGGAGAAGGCGAAGAAGAAAGTAGCATCTTTATCTGTAGCGATGGAGAGTGGACTTGGTGAGGTAGACATAGTGTTTTGACGGGTGTAGCATTGGATATTTTGGGTAGTGAATGGGTGCTTGATTTGGGGGCGTCTTATCATATGACGACGAATAAGATTTTATTTTCTTCTTATGTCGATAAAGAAGGAAATTAAATTATTATGGGTGATGGTGCTACTTGTAAGTTGAAGGGCATTGGTTCCGTGCAAATTCGGATGCTTGACGGAGTGGTTCGTACTCTTACTAATGTATGCTATGTTCTGGGACTTCAGAAGTCTCTTATCTCTTTGGGGCAGTTGGATTCTTTAGGATGTAAGATCACTATTTAGAGTGATAGCTTGCGGGTTTCGAAGGATGCACTTATGGTGATGAAGGGTGCTATGACTCACGGTGTTTATTTGCTTTAAGGTGTGGCTATGGATGGTGAAACTTGTATGGGTGTTGATATTTCTCGTGGCTTGGATGCGACTAGGTTGTGGCATTTGAGGTTAGGTCATGTCTCAGAGAGGAGTTTGAATATTCTTCGAAAGAGGGAGATGATCGGTGGAGAGATTTCGATAAGCTAGAGTTTTTTGAGGAATGTGTCATGAAGAAGCAAACTAAAGTATCATTCGATGAAGGGAAACATGATTCGAGAAGGGTTTTGGAGTATGTTCACAAGGATGTTCGGGGACTGGTAGCTTCTTTAGGAGGAACTCGCCATTACATTTCTTTCATTGATGATTTTTCTTAAAAGGTATGGGTGTATGTAATGAAGGCCAAGTTGCAGGTATTTGCAAAGTTCAAATAATGGAAGGCTTTTGTTGAGAATGAGAGTGGTAAGTTTTTGAAGGTTCTAAGATCCGATAATGGTGGAGAGTATGTTTCCAGAGAATTCTTGGAGTTTTGCAAGCATCAGGATATTCGAAGGTATTTTACTACATAGAGAGATCCATGGTCGAATGTTGTTGTGGAGAGGATGAATGGTACTCTACTTCAGAAAGCTCGATGCTTGAGATTGACATCCGGTTTATTTAAGAGATTTTGGACCAAAACTTTGTCAACCGCTGTGCATATTGTTAATCGAATTTTGTGCTCGAATATTCGTAACAAAATTCCAAAGGAAGTGTGGAAGCGAAAGAGCACTGACATAAGTGTTTGGTTGTCTAGGTTATGTGTATGATCTGGAAAAAGATAAGCTTGAGCTTAGAGCTTTCAAAGGGGTCTTTCTTTGCTATACGGATGGAGTAAAAGGCTATCGGATATGGAATCTGAAAATGAAGAAGGCTGTGAATTCTCATCTTGTAACTTTTGATGAGTCGGCTTTGTTCAAATAGAATGAGAGCTAATCAGATGTTCTGGATTTGGTTCACGGTGAATCAAAGGAGAAGGAAGTTATTCCCATCTTTCATCAAAGGAGTGGAATAGTTGAAGATGCTTATAAGGAGGAAACAGTTGATGTAACATCACATAGTCCATATGGTTCCTCTAGTAGTGTTGGTGATGTACATGATTCTAGAGAGGATTCAGCTGAAGGTGAAGCCGAATGGGGTTTGGGTGATGGTATTGCTACACGGGTAGGTCGATGTACTATAAGGCCACCCAAAAGATATGATGATTGGAACTATCTTAGCTTTTGTGATAATTTGGACTATGCTCTTCATGTATTTCAAGATGAGCAAATGGACCTTGATGATTTAATGGAGTCGAGTGATAACTTGAAGTGGATTTGTGCCATGGAGGAAGAGAAGCAATCGTTATTGAAGAATCAATCTTGGGATTTGGTTCCACTTTTTGAAGGAAACCGTGCTATTGGGTGCAAATGGATATACAAGGTAAAGGACGATGGAGACACAAAGCTAAGATAGTAGCTTAGGGACTTGCACAAAAGAAGAGGATGGAGTATGATGAAATATTCACACCGGTTGTGCGCCATACTTCAATCCGACTTTTACTTTCCATAGTTGCTATTCACGACTTGGAGTTGGAGCAACTTGATGTGAAAACCGCCTTCTTACATGGTGATTTGGATGAAGACATCTACATGAAGAAATAGAAAGGTTTTTTGTAGATGGTAAATCAAATTTGGTTTATAAGTTAAAGAAATCACTATATGGTTTAAAGCAATAACCTAGACAATGGTATAAGAGATTTGATCATCTTATGCTTGAAAATGATTTTGATAGAAGCATCATGGTTTCTTGTGTATATTTCAAGAAATTGAAAAATTATTGTTGGGTGTATTTACTCTTGTATGTGGACGACATGCTCATTGCTGCTAAGGATATAAATGAAATCAACAAGTTTAAATTGAGTTTGAAATCGAAGTTTGAAATGAAGGATCTTGGAGAAGCAAAGAGGATATTGGGCATGGAAATAGGAAGGGATCGAAAGCGTTTTGAGTTTAAATTGTCCCAAAAGGAGTACATTGAGAA
This sequence comes from Allium cepa, assembly GCA_030765085.1. NCBI lineage: Eukaryota > Viridiplantae > Streptophyta > Magnoliopsida > Asparagales > Amaryllidaceae > Allium > Allium cepa. The sequence goes on along the minus strand of CM060941.1, from coordinate 105,204,542 downwards.
AGTGCTTTGTCGGTTTAGCATGGAAAATGCAAATGATGCCAAATACACCTTTACCTTTGCATGTGAAGCATTCAAGTAAGGGATCACCTATCTTGGAGAAAGACAAGGCTTATATGGCAAAGATGCCATATGCTAGTGCAGTTGGAAGTTTAATGTATGTTACGGTGTATATAAGGCTTGGTATTGCAAATGTTGTTAGGATGGTTAGTCGGTATATGGATAATCCGAGAAAATCGCATTGGGAAGCTGTGAAGTTTACAACAAGATAACTTATAGGTACCTCATCTCATGGTCTTGTTTTTGGCGGTAGGGATGGGATGAGCTGAAAGTTTGTTGGTTATTGTGATTCGGACTACGCCAGTGATATGGGTCATAGAAAATCAACTTTCAGATATGTCTTCACACTTGGTGGTATGGCCATAAGTTGGAGATCAAGATCGTAGACCGTAGTTGCTTTATCCACTACAAAGGCAGAATTGGTTGCTGCGATGGAGGCGGCAAAGGAGTCATTTTACTTGAGGCGATTGTTGTGTAACTTGGGATTTGAACATGATAGTATCAATGTTCGATGTGATAGCCATAGTGTTACTCCCTTGGCGTAGAATTTGGCGTATAGCTAACTTACTAAGCATATTGAAGTGAGGGAGTCATTTCTAGTAGTCGTGAATGAAGATAAGCAAGTATATCTTCGAAAAGTGCACACAAATGGTAACGTGGTAGATATGTTCACTAAGGCATTTCCGATTGGGAAGTTTGTGCATTGCTCGAACTTGATTCGCTTGTTGAAGAGCTAAGTGCCATGGGGTGACACGGTTGAGGGAGGAACTTGGTTATGGATGATAAAAGAGTATCGATGAGAAATTAAAGTTCTATTTTCTTGGTGAGTACTAGTGTACACTCCTTAATGCTTTAGTCTTTTGGTGAGATGGTTTTAGATTTGGATGCTTTCAACACTTCGTTAGCGGCCGGTGACTTTGTCGGAGCTCGTTGATGGAGGGTAATGGACGGAGGCTTTGCCGGAGTTCATTAAGAAAGCATTCAAGTTTAGTTAGTTGAAGGTAGAAGTGGTGATAGTTTGGTATTATCGGTCCTTAGTGACGGAGATGGATATAGTGTCTAGGTGGAATGTTGAAATTTGATGACACTATATTGAGAATTGAAGAGTCGAGAATAACTTGATAACGGTGAAAACAGCGTGCGAATTGGATCTCGGATGCTAAAGTTACCGTGGTTTGAAGATGCTCGGCTGAAACTTATGTCAGACGTTCGAGAGGAATCCTCCTACGTCTGACAACAGGTTTACTGTAGCTCGAAAGTTGCGATGGACGTCTAAGAGGCTGTAATCGACGTCTAATACGCTGAAGTTTTGTTTTTTGGCCCAGAGTTTGTGTATTTACTTGTAGGGCTTCAAGGAGCAAATCGGGTATTTGTTAAGGAAGGATGGTTAACCATATAAGCTATTTTCAGGATTCAGAACAAAGAGAACTCCAAGTGTTTTTGATTAAGATTTATCCACCATTAAATAGCGTTTATCAAAATTTAGTTTTTCTTCAATTCTCTTCCCTACAATCTATTCTGTTTGAATATTGATCATTAATCAGTCATTTGTACTCTTTTCATTGGTATTAATAAAGGCTCTCTCAAAGTGGATGTACACTAATAAAACATTAGTGAACCACTATAAATCGGTGTGTGATTTATTTTTTCATTATTTTTTTCTCTATTGCTTGTTTGGTGATTGTTATTGGTTTTGGACTGGATTGAGACTTGGATTCAGATATTGATCGGTTGTTATGCACTTCTAACCACGATCTCATTTTTCGCTGTGCTTTGGGGTTTTGATTTGAGTGGTCCCGAGTTAGAATTCCCATAACGATAATTTATGCCAAATATCCATTTGTTTTGGTGCATGGTAAATGAAAGTGCCTAGCAATATTTTTTTAAAATTCCACTACTTTCTTGTACTATGCTTTGTGTTATGCTTTGAGATACTTTTAACATTCTTTTAATGTTCTGTTTATTAGGCATGAACAGCCTCTTGATGCTATTAACAACTGCGGGGACTGTCATAACTTTTGATCAGTTGAGCTTTTCTGTTCTTTCTGTGATATTTATATGTAACATATTTTAATTTAACATTTACTAATGCACTACATGCTTTAATAAATCCTTTAATTAGGAGTTGTTTTTTTCCCTATAACCACCCTCACTAGTACATAGCTTTTTTGTAACAGAAGTTCATATGTTATTTTTGTTCATTTTAATGGAGGTGTTAAGCTAATTTATATTTTTCTTTTTTTAAAAAATTTATCGCTTAATACACCTTAAAATGCTTTTGTATTTGTCCAGTCAAAAAATTAAATGTGTTTTCTTTGCATGTTATATATTTCCTAAATCGAATGTAATACCCTTCTTATGACTCCGACAAGCTAAACTTAATCGGTATGCAATTTTATTCAAAATTCAAGAATAGGTAATTTTAGTCCAGATGAATTTGAGATATTCGTATCATGTTTTTGATAAGCTTTAATACTCGATTCTTGATGTTCGCGAAGTAAGAAATTTGTCAGATTTAAATGAAAGGATATGTTTTATTGTTTACATTAGAAATAAAAAGTAGTTTATCAAACAGAAAATTATTGTCCACGACAAAATTTCTCCATGTTTTAGCCTCAATGACAGACCTTCAATTTTTTAGCTTGAATGACAGCTTTATTTAGGTATCAGTTTTTAGTTATTGATAGCAGTTTTTAGGTATTAGTTTATAGTTATCGGTGGCAGTTTTTAGATATTAATTTTTAGTTCGGTAGCAATTTGGAAGAATGTTTGTCCTTATGAATAATTTTGAAAGAATGTTTGTCCTTATGATTAATTTTTAGAAGAATGTTTGTCTTTGTGGTTAAAATATTGTGGTAGTGTCCTTTGGCTATCGTTTAAAATAGTTTATCAACTCTCTTTTCTTAATGCAAGGTGGTCTCCCGTTTATATTTCTCAAATTCCGCCTCTAGCTTATTGGGGCGGGATTCCAACTGGATACCACTCGAATCGAAACCCCACAAGCACAGCAAAAGATGGAATCATGGTAAGAAGTATAAAAATAACCAATCAATAACTCAATTCACATCTCAATCAATCCAAAAAAGCATGATCCCAAACAAACAATTCAGAAATCAAAGTAATAATGAAAAATAAATCATACAGCGATTTATAGTGGTTCCACTAACGTTATGTTAGTGTACATCCGCTTTAAAAGAGTGCTATTATTAATATTGATGAGAAGAGTACACGAGATTGATTACAGTGATCAAAATTCTAATTAGAAATTGATTTGTGGAGAAGAGAATTGAAGAAAATTAGGTTTTGATAAAACCTAATTAGTGAAGGTCAATCTCTTGCAGTTGCTTGTGCGTACATAGATCAGGAACCTGAAGCTAGCTTATGTAGGAAAACAGAAACCCTAGGCAATGTTCCGAAATTTGCCCTACAAATATCACAAATCTTCACGCCAAGACCATGCGTGAAAAAAGGCAGTGCTCGCTTCAGACGTCTATCCAAAATGGTCAGATGTCTGAGTTAAGCCTCTGGAAAAAGTTTTCTACAGGCTCAGACATCTGATCAATTGGTCAGGCGTCTGACTTAAGCCTCTGGAAGAATTTTGTACAGACTCAGACGTCTGATCCATTTGGTCAGACATTTGACCTAACTCTCTGAAACAGGTCTGATGCAGATTTGCTGAAGCGTCAGACATCTGAATTTTTCCTCAGAGGTCTAACGCTGTCAATTCAGCCCACTTCGCATTTTCCTTTATAACTTCCACCTCCGAACTCTGATTTGCGAACCGTTTTTTCCGTGATGAAGCAACTTCCAACCACTACAATTATCCATATAGTGTCGCCAAAATTTAACACTCCACCTCGACACTATATCCATCTTCAACTCCAATGGTACCATACCATCAACAACAACCGATAGCACCAACTATCACTTTTTCTACCTTCAACCAAACATGAATGCTTTCCCAATGAGCTCCGGCAAAGGCGGAACGCATTGCACTCCACCAACAAGCTTAGGCAAAGCCTCCACCCACTAATGAAATGGTGAAAAACATCCAAATCCTAAGCTATCTCACCAAAGATTAACACTTACCAAGAAGATAGAACCTCAATGTCTCATCGATACTCTTCCGCATCTACCACCAAGCCCCTCTCTTAACTGTGCCACCCTGTGCCACCTAGCACTTCTTCAAGCGAATCAAGTTTAAACAATGCTCGAACTTCCCAACCGGCAGTGCCTTAGTGAACATGTCTGCCACGTTATCCTTTGTGTGCACTTTTCGAAGATATACTTGCTTATCATCATCCATGGCTACTAGAAATGACTCTCTCACCTCAATATGCTTAGTCCGTGAGCTAAACGCCAAATTCTCTACCAAGTGAATAACGCTCTGGCTATCACATCGAACATCAACACTATCATGCCCAAATCTCAAGTCACACAACAATCGTTTAAAATAGAGTACCTCCTTTGCCATCTCGACCGCGGCTATCAACTCCGCGCCCGTAGTGGATAAAGAAACTACAGTCTGCAACCTAGATCTCTAACTTATGGCTGTACCCCCAAGTGTGAAGACATATCCGAAAGTTGATTTTATTCGATCCTTATCACCGGCATAGTCTGAATAATAATAACCAACCAACTTGCAATCCATCGCCTTATTACCGCCAAAAACAAGACTATGAGAAGATGTGCCTCTAAGGTATCTTAATATAAGCTTTACAGCTTCCCAATGCGATTTTATCAGATTAGCCATGTATTGACTAATCATCCCAACGACATTTGCGTATCGGGCCTTGTACACACCATAGCATATATTAGGCTTCCAATCGCACTAGCATACGGCACCTTTGTCATTTAAGCTTTGTCTTCCTCCAAGATAGATGATCCTTTACTCGAAAGCTTCATGTGCAAAGGTAAAGGTGTATTTGATGCTTTTGCATTATCCATGTTAAACTGGCAAAACACTTTCCCAATGTACTCTTTTTGAGTTAGTTTCAACTCAAAATGCTTTCGATCCCTTACAATTTCCATGCCAATACCCTTCCTGCTTCTCCAAGATCATTCATTTCGAACTCCGATTTCAAACTCAGTTTTAGCTTGTTGATTTCATTATTATCCTTAGAAGCAATGAGCCATCCTCATACAAGAGTAAATACACCTAACATTCATTCTCAACTTCTTGAAATAAATACAAGCATTTATAATGCTTCTATCTAAACCATTTTCAAGCATAAAATGATCAAACCTCTAATACCATTGTCTGGGTGATTGTTTTAAATTATATATTGATTTTTTCAACTTGAAAACCAAATTTGACTTACCATCCACAACAAAACCTTTCGACTGCTCCATGCAGATGTCTTTATCCAGGTCACCATGCAAGAAGGCGGTTTTCACATCAAGTTGCTCCAACTCTAAGTCGTGAATAACAACTATAACAAGTCATATCCGGATAGAAGTATGGCGTACAACCGGTGCGAATATATCATCATATTCCTTTCCTTCCTTTGTGCAACCCCTTAGCCACTAGCCTAGCTTTGTATCTCCCATCATCCTTCATCTTGTATATCCATTTACATCCAATAGCACGGTTTCTTTTAGGAAGTGGAACCAGATCCTAAGTTTGATTCTTCAATAATGATTGCATCTCTTCCTCTATGGCACAAATACATTTCGAGCTGTCACTTGAATCCATGATGTCATCAAGGTCCATCGGCTTATCTTGGACTACATGAAGTGGATGCTTCAAAGTATCACAAAAGCTAAGATAGTTCCAATCACCATATCTTTCGGGTAGTCTTACAGTACGACGACCAACCCAAGTAGTAATACAATCACCCAAACTTCCTCCAGCTCCACCTTAAACTGAATCTTCTCTAGAATCATGCACATCACCAACATTACTATAGGAAACATGTAGACTGTGTGATGTAACATCAACCGCTACTTCCTCACAAGCATCTTCAACTACTCTACTCTCTTTACTCCTTGGACAAAATGTGGAAACAATTTCCTTCTCCTTTGATTCAACATGAACCATGTCTCGAACATCCGATGAGCTTTGTTTTCTCCTTGAACATCACCGTCTCATCTAAAGTAACATGACGAGAATTCACTGCCTTCTTCTTTTTCGGATTCCAAATTCGATAGCCTTTTACTTCATCCGTATAACTAAGAAAAATCCCCTTGAAAGCTTTAGGTTCAAGCTTATCATTTTTTGAATTATGCACATAAACAGAACTACCAAACACACGAAGATAATTCAAGTCAATACTCTTCCCCTTCCACACTTCCTCCGGAATTTTGTCACCAATAGCTGAGCACGGAATCCGATTAATAATATGCACTGCGGTTGATAAAGCTTCAACACAAAATCTCTTCGCCAAACCCGATGTCAATCTCAAGCATTGAGCTTTCTCAAGTAGAGTACGATTCATCTTCTCCACAACACCATTCGAATACGGATCTCCAAGTATAGTAAAATGCCTCCAAATAACATGATGCTTGCAAAACTCCAAAAATTTTTCGGAAACATACTCTCCGCAATTGTCGGACCTTAGAACCTTCAAAGACTTGCCACTCTCATTCTCAACAAGTGCCTTCCATCATTTGAACTTTGCAAATGCCTCCGACTTGGCCTTTATTACATACACCCAAACTTTTCAAGAAAAGTCATCTATGAAAGAAATATAATAGCGAGATCCACCTAAAGAAGCTACAGGTGTAGGTCCCCGAACATCCGTGTGAACATACTCAAGAATGCTTCTCGAATCATGCTTTCCCTCACCGAATGAAACTATAGTTCGCTTCCCTATGATGCATTCATCGCAAAATTCTAACGTTTGAAAATTTCTCTATCGATTATCTCCCTCTTCCGAAGAGCATTAAAACTCCTCTCCGAGACATGACCTAACCTCAAATGCCATAACCTAGTCGCATCCAAGCCACGAGAACTATCAACTCCTATATAAGTTTTACCTTCTACACTCACTCCTTGAAGAAAATAAATACCATGAGTCCTAGCACCCCACATCACCACAAACATACCCTTCGAAACCTGCAAGCTATCACCCTCAATAGTGATCGTACAACCTAAAGAATCCAGCTGCCCCGAAGAAACAGAGAATTCCTAAGTCCCGAAACATAGCGCACATTAGTGAGAGTACGAACCACTCCGTCAAACATCCGAATCTGCACGGCACCAATGCCTTTCGATTTACAAATAGCACCATTTCTCATAACAATTGAATTTCCTTCTTTGTCAATGTAAGAAGAAAAATACTTCCTATCTGGCGTCATATGACAAGGCGCCCTCGAATCAAGCACTCATTTGTTACCCGAAACATCCGATGCAACCGTTGACAAAATATCTACATCTCCCTCAACAACTCTACTCTCCACTGCTACCGATGAAGATGCTACTTCCTTCTTTATCTTCTCCTTTTCTGGATACTCATTCTTCCAATGACCGGGATTTTTACAAATATAGCACTTATCTTTTCTTTCCTTCGACTTTCCTCTCCAACCGGGATTTTTCGATTTAGAACGCCCCCGGTTTTCCTTCTTCACATACCTCTCATTCTCCACAAATAAAACATGACCACTACTAACACCACTACTTATATCACCTAACTCCTTCATTTGATCCCACAACTTCTCGTTAAGAAGACCCGTCTTGACATCATCAAGTATCCCGACTATAGATCAAACTATTTGAGAAACCTGTATAGCAATTCGGCAGCGAACACAACAATATCATCACCTTTTGCTCTTCCTCAATCTTCAAATCTACTGTCTTCATCTTCATTAAAAAATCATCAAAAGTATTCAAGTGCTCCTTTACCGAAGTACATTCCTTCATCTTATAGGTGAAGAACGTTCGTAATAAGATCAAACGACTTGTCAGTGGCTTCTCCATATACAACTCCTTCAACTTGTCCCAAATACCCTTAGCGGTTGTCTCACTACTAATTTCAGAGATAATATTCTCTTCCATAGCAAGTTGAAGTGTAGTGAATGCCCACTCTTCCACCTCCACTCTCACAACATTCGAGATGTCTGCTGGCAACAAATGTGTGTCAAAACACCACCCTATGCACCTGATTCCTCCTTAGAACCGCTTTCATCTTTTATTGTCATTTTTCAAAATCATTGCCGCCATTCCACTTATCTATTACCAATTGTGATCCTGAAGCTGCGTACGAACCACGTACACAAGAAGCTACACCACTTGGATTTTCCATTGAGGAACTACTTGAGGTATTATCTGATTTCGGCATTTTTACAATCACTTACCAGCACCAATGCTCTGATACCAAATGTTAGGTGGGATTCCAACTGGAGACCACTCAAATCGAAACCCCACAAGCACAACAGAAGACGTAATCGTGGTAAGAAGTGTAAAAACAATTAATCAATAGCTCAATTTCAATCTCAATCAATCCAAAAACAATCAAAAATCCCCAACAAGCAATTCAGAAATTAAAGCAATAATGAAAAATAAATCACACGGCGATTTATAGTGGTTTCACTAACGTTGTGTCAGTGTACATCCACTTTAAGAGAGAGCTTTGATTAATATTGATGAGAAGAATACAAAAGATTGATTATAACGATCAAAATTCTAATTAGAAATTGATTTGTGGAGAGAATTGAAGAAAATGGAAATTCTAAGAATGGCTTGAACTATTAATGTTTTTGGAAACATTTTGTACATGTTGCAACTCAAGCCGAAGATCCTCAAGAAGAATTTGAAAGCTTAGAGCACTACAGTCTACAGCCCTTGGATATGGGAGTCTCTGATTCTGTAAGGGAAGAAATACGGACAATACAGAATAATTTCTAGCTAAATCCTTGGGATCAAGCTCTTTGTGACAAGGAACACCAGTTAAACAAAGAATTAGTTCTAGATCTTAACTACGCGGGCCTGGCTGCAAAACAAAAAATGCACCTATCATACAGAAGACGTTGGTGACAAAAACAAAATACATCCATCAAACTAAGAGCTAAGCAATCAAAAAGGCCCATATGAATGGTTGAAGCTATGAATGGCTAAACTCACAACACTCATGATGGTATCTCTAATGCATTCGTATAATATTCAGTATTCTTGGTGCTTCTAACCCAATGCAAGTGGATATAAACTTCCTTGAAACTCTGAACGTGCCCAACATCACATTGGATGAGAACCAAATCTTAATTCAGCAGAATTCTGGTAGTGAAATCAAACAAACTCTCTTCACTTCGAACACAAGCAGTTGTGGCAGACCAGATGGGTATAATTATTTATTCTTCGTCAAATACTGGGACCCTATTTCTCATGACTTCCTGAAAGCAATACAACACTTCTTTAAATCTGGTATATCATTGGGTGGAGTAAATGCTACTAACATAGCCTTAGTCCCCAAAGTTGCAATTCCTTTAAGAGTAAGTGACTTCAGAACTATTAGTTGTTGTAATGTAATATATAAGTGCATCTTAAAGATCCTTGCAAATAGACTTAAGCTTGTTTTTGTCACACATATTTATCCTATCCAATTCGCATTCCTTGCTACCAGAAATATCAATGACAATATTCTGTTAACTCAAGAGATTATAAAAGGTTATGCTAGACATAATATTTCTTCTAGATGCATGGCTAAGTTGGATATTCATAAGGGTTTTGGTTTAATACAATGGCATGCTATAATTGTTATGATATTCAAATTGAACTTTGCAAAACCACTCCTGTCATGGATTTATGTATGATTTCTTCTCCATCCTATTCTGTCTTCATTATTGGAGCTGCTTATGGATATTTCAAAGGGAAGCAAGGCATAAGACAAAGTGACCCTCTCCAGCTTACCTGATTGTCACAGTAACGGAAACGTTCCAATAAATGTTGAACAATGTAATAGCCTCTATAACATTTGAACAATACCCCATGTGTAAGAATTCTCCAATCTCCGGTCTCATCTTTGCAGATGATTTGTTTTATTTTACTAAACCATCTAAAGATTCTATTGACATCCTTCTTCATCTTCTAGTCAAGTTCAATTCAATTTTAGGCCTAACAATCAACATGTCTAAGTGCAGTATTTTGATTATTGGCCTCTCTGAGCAAGCAAAGGCTGATATAATCTCTTATTCTACATTCAATGAAATTCCTATTAAGTTAACCTACCTAAGAGTTCCCCTTTTTCTTCTAGGATCACAGTTTCCCAATGTATGCCTCTAAATGAGAGGGTCATATGAAAATTAACTACTTGGCCTAACACCCTCCTCTCTCAAGCTGGCAGGCTAACCATTGTTACTTCTGTTGTCACTGCAATGACAACCTACTGGTGAACTCATTTGTTTTGCCATTAAAGTTGCTTAAAATGATTAAGAGTTCTTTCAATCATTTTATCGGGCATGGGGATCCTAATTCCAAAAATATAATTCTTGTTGCATTCAATAAACCGCAAAGTCTTAAAATAAAGGGGGGCTAAGGATTATAGATATTTGTGTATGGTAAAATGAAGCAGTCTCTAAATACATTTATCAGATCATTCAGGTTGAAGATTCTCTTTTGATCAACTGGTTAAAGCAGCACTATATTAAAAGGAAGGACTTTTGGAGCTTGAGGTTTTCCCAAAATTACAGTTAGCTTTGGAGGAATTATCAATCTTAAAAGTGTTTTTCTGCTATACATTCATGTTATTCCATCTTCTGCCAATCCTCAGTCTTTTTGGTATGTTCCTTGGTCTAGAAAAGGCTTCCTTCTCGATGATATTCTAACTCATAGTCTGAAAGTTCAAACTAGAATCCCAAAGAATGCTAGAGGTCTTGATTAGGGGCTTTGCACCGAAGGTCCCTTTTTTCGATGTTGTTGTAAGAAAAGTCTATGATAATAAGTATGAAAATTAAGTCTCTATTTTTTGTAAATCAGAAACCGCAAACTATCTTACGTTTTCCTTATAAAAGAGCAAGTTAACTTGCGCTTTTCAAAAAAAATTTTTTTTTTGAAAATTTCAAAAATTTTAAAAAAATTTTAAATAAAAAAGCGCAAACTACCTTACGCTTTTCTGATAAAAGCTACAAATTAGCTTGCATTTTCTGTCAGAAAAGTGCAAAGCACCCTGTGTTTTTTATTTTTCAAAAAATAGGGATTAAATTTACATATATATAGGGACTTTTCTTATAACAACATCAAAATAGGGACATGCAACTCGTTTCTTGTTTTGGTTATTTTCCCTAGGTAAATTAGTTCTCCCCTAGTCCAGTTCTACAACATTAGGGAATATCTTGGAGCTTTTAGCGGGGACTACTTTCTTGGAGGGAACTAAAAATGTCCATTGATCCTAACCTAAGGAACCGCATTCTATTTCCGGAGTTTATAAATGGATGAAGTTTTTGCTTAGGCCCTTTTGTTTCCTTGGTCTAGAAGAATATGGAATGGGTATGATGCCCAAAGATACAACCTTCTAGTTGGGGAAGTCACAGTGAGTGGAGTTCAGCCCCTTGAACAAATGGAAGCATGCTAAAATTATAACCAATGTTGAACGAGTGTTGTGCTGTAGGGGTGTTGAGTCTAACACCTACTTACTCTTTGAATATCCTTACTATTTCTCTGTTTAGACCAGGGGCAGGGTACATTGTTCTGAGCTAGAGCCAAGGCCCTACCTGAAATTTTTAATTTTCTTTTACAAAAATCAACCTACTAGTTTTGGCCCCAGCTGAATTTAAAAAACTGCCCTATGTGAACTAACTTATTAGTTCTCTGTCTTAGGCTATCCTGGTAGTTCCTTTCCTACATTTACCAAAAAGTTCAACACTCCAAAGTCTGCACAAAAAAGGTTTCACATTATTACCTACTACTCGAAAAATATTTCAGTACCGGTACGTAAGCTTTTATATATTTTCATATCCAGTTGTGCTTTAGTTGACGGTTAGAATCAAAATTTACACAAAAAAAGAAACATTTTTAAAATAAATCCTCAGTACTACGGTTAGCAATCAATAAATTTTCGTATATGTGATGTCCGCCCTATCTAACTTTGCAGGCTAGCTCCGCCACTGGTTTAGACTTGAATTCTTATGTGTCTAATTAAACCTGTAAACGGATACTTTCGAATACGGATAGTGACGCATCCGTATTTGAAATTATTTTCGAATATCGGACATCCACATTCACGGATATGAACAAACATCGGATAATTATCATATTATCTAACAATTGATAAATCAAGAAATATAAGTAGAAAATTTTAGTTCAGATAATTTTTTTTCAGTGCCGTCGATTATGAAAGTACGAAAAGTAAACAAATAGAACGATAATAAATAATTTTAAGTAATTAATATGCATTAAATTCATATAATACAAACTATTAGCATGATAAAAATAATAAAACATGTCTATCGTTCTACTAAAATAAATAAAATATTAACTATAATTTTCACAAAAATTAAACGGATAGTTTTTAGATTCAAATACCTTCGTATCCGCATCGATATTCGTTTTTTCAGATATCAGATATTTATCAGATTTTCGGATGAATTTTGAATATTTCTGGTATACATTGACAGACCTATGTATAGGCTACGTAAGGCCTAAGAATGATAGTGAGGAAAAGAGAATGCCAAAATCTATGATGCTTGCGTCCTTGCCGAAAAAGGTGATTACTGGAATTTGAACAAGCGAGACTCAAGGGTTTTCAAAAGTGATGCTTGTATAGAAACTGTTGTCGTTATGAAGATAATGAGATGATGAAGAACAAAGTTAAAAAGGTTTAAGGAGAACAACCACCTTAATTCAAAGCATTTTGAACTAATTAGTTATTTGTGTTTTAGCCCATGGGCCTAATGAGTTGTTTTACCCTTTTTTATTTTCCTAATTGTTTTGTTCTGGTGCGTTCTCCCCATGTAATTTCTTCATATCTTATTACTTTGTAAATTCTAGATTTTAGCTTAATAAAATTCTAGCAAGGGTCCAATTAACACCGCTTTCCCTTAAAAAAAAAAAAAATTTAGTTGCTTCACTAACGGTGTGTATTATGTGCTTTAGCATTGAATTTTGTACTGCTTAATAAAGTGTCGGTGAAATCATTTTTAATATGTCCATCGCTTATTGAACTTTGATTTTTTAATCATGTTCATTGATAAATTTACTAAAAAAGGAAATGGATATAGGTTGTATCTCATTTGTTCGTGGTGTTGGCAGCAATGTTAAGAGAGACATTGATAAAAAATGTGTTATTACCAATGACTGCGAGGTAACTTTTGTTGTATTTTGAAGATTATTTTTCTTGTTGATGGAATACTTGTATAACAGTAAATTGTTTGTGTATTTTTTTTTTTGCCTTTCATAACTTTTTTGCCCTATCTGAAAATCCTAAAATCATTTTAAAAATCAGATTTACGCAGTTGGTCCTTGCTGAATTTTTGATTGGAGCATAGCCAGACTTCATTCCTATGAACATTTCACAAAGTATTGTTTCCTTGCTTGGCTGCCTCTTGCGTTATTTCTTCCTCTGCTATGCGTTCTTTTACAGAAGCATACTACTGCTCTTCTATTCTTTCTCAACTTCAGTTCTAACCCTAATTTCAAATCAAAATATAAATTTATCCAAAAGATATCCTTCAAATCAGCTAAGTTGGAAACCCTAGTTCAATAGCATTTAAATGTAAGCAATTTACTGCTAAATCTTTGCTTACAATTTAGTTTTCTTAATACAGTTTTCAATTCAACTCAATTTGGCTTACATTAATCTTGTTTCTAGTATCAATTACTTAAAATGAACATGAAATATGACAAGTTTGTTTGTTTATTTGTAGTATTTAAACCTAGGTCAAGGATTGATTGACAAAGAAAAAGTTGAAGAATTATTTTAGCATGATTCCAAGTATGCGATTCTTTAATCCTAATATCACCGATTGTTTTTATATTTATATATCAATTTGATTGGGCATTCCTCATTGTTAGATAATTTTCGATGTTGAATTATTGATACAATAATTAAGTAAACTTGAACAAGCATGTTTATACTACATGTTATGTTCCAGAAAACTCAAGTTCAATCCTTATGCAAACGTCAAGATATTCTTGAAGAACAACAAGCTCTTCAAGTTTCAGAGGCACTTAATAGTAATGAAATTACTAGTGGTCGAGAAAAACATCAAGTGATTGGACTCAAACGACCTGGAGATACTAGATATGACTCACATTGTGCTTCCATAATAAATTTGATAAATATATTTTGACATCAAGTCGGTAGAAACTGATGCAGTAAGATCTGAACAAAAAGCCGAAGCAAATGTTTTATTTGATGCAACCAACACTTTTGAATTTGCATTTAACATGCATTTGATGAAGAACGTATTATGCATAACCAATGATTTGTCACAAGCATTACGAAGGAAGGACCAAAATATTATAAATGCTATCAATTTGGTCGATGTATCAAAGACACTTTGCAAGAAATGAGAGAAAGTATGTAGGATAAGTTATTATACGATGTTAATGAATTTTGTGAAAAGCACGGTATAGAAGTTTTGGATATGAATAGAATTTTTATTAATCCAAGTCGTTCAAAAAGAAATAGATTAGAAGTTACGAACATGCAGCAGTATATGGGCTTGTATTATACCGTTCTTGACATGCAATTATCAGAACTAAATAATCAATTTACAGTGTCTACTATCGAATTATTACGCTGTGTAGCATGTTTCGATCCTCGAGATTCTTTGTCGGCTTTTAACAAAGATTCTTTGTTGAAGCTAGCTCAATTCTATCTGATTGAATTTACAGAATCACAAATTTCAATGCTAGATGGTCAACTTGAAACTTATATAAATGATATGCATATGGATTCAAGATTTTCGAATCTGAATTGTATTGGAGATCTTTCCAAAAAAATGGTGGAGTTAAAAGAAATCTGATACATTTTAATTGGTAGATTTACTTTTGCAGCTCGCTTTGACTTTGCCTATAGCTACATCAACAGTTGAAAGAGCTTCTTCCGCAATGGGAATCGCCAAAACCGACTTAGATACTTTATGGGAGATCAATGGCTAAGTGATAATCTAGTTACGTACATCGAAAAAGATATATCCAAATCAGTTGAAGATGATGTTATAATACAACGATTTCAAGCAATGAAAAATCGACGTTTTACAAATAAAATGACCCGAGGATGCATTTCGGTGATAACTGCTTGCTTTTGGTGATAATTGTAGGCTTTTGGTGTACCTTTTGTAGTAGCTTGTTTATTGGTTATAATATATATTAAAGTTTATGTTAAAAATCTTGTTCTTAGTTGGATGAGTACATTTGGGTGGCAACTGCTTACTTTTGGTGCTACATTTGTACTTAAGACTACAATTTGTTGGATGTATGTGTACTCCTACATATTTCTGGTTTTTTTTAATAATGCTGATGAAAATATCGCCCCATCTAAAATCACAGGCTAGCTCTGCCACTGGTTAGAAGATATATGATTTTGTTGAATATGCGATTATATGATTTTTTTATGATAATAAACATATATATATATATATATATATATTCGTAAATGTATTTGTTAACGTACTATTTTATTTTTCACAAACTAAATAAATATTTGCTGAATAAAAATAATTAACACATACTTTGAATTCAAACAGAATTTTTATTCAAACAAATATTTATTACAATAGTACAAATTCGAGCTCTCACTATACATACACAATTTTGATTACAATATAAATTCAATTACATCACAATCTTTCATTTACAAATATCCTCACTATATAGCACTCATTCACTCATAATTTATCTTCAACTTCATTTCAAATTGAATCCAGCATCTGAGCAATCTGCAAAAATAAATATTGACGCAGTAAAATTGAAAAGGAAATATTTTTGCAGTATAAAATAAAATGTGAATTTTGAAAATAATATTTGCCTCAGTTATTTGGGTTGTTTGTCATCATTTAACTTTGAATTCATCATGCACGAACAGCTTGTGACATACACAGTGTATCACTGTATATGCCACAAGGCCGTGCACACCGATATATACACTTGATAAATTTACAGGGATAGGTGAGCACAGGTCAAACCCAAATTATCGGATTCAACTCAAGTGCAATAAAACAATGTCACAATTTTCAACACAAGGTCAAATCCGAGCTACAAGCTGGATTCAACTCAGGTGAAATTTCGAAAAAATAAACAAAATGCAAAGGTCAAGTCACTGCTATCATGACTAACTCAATGCAACAACCAAAGTCAAGGCAACATGAAGTCTGCAACTCAAACTGCTAGTCCAAACCAATGCACAGTACAAACTAATGCACTAAGCACAAGACACAGTCAGTTCAAACATGTATCAAATAGCATAAGCAAAATAAAGAGGAATAATTCAAGATCACCATGCAACAGCAAGTGATAACTCAGCAATACTCAAAGACAAGGGTGCACATAATCAATGCCGAAATCAAACCAACATAAATGACACTGTGTACACAAGTGACACAAGCCTTCAACTAAAATTGAAACCAACACAATGCAACTACATGATGACAGGAAACATGATTCATATAACAGCCTCGACCAGATTACTCATTGAATAAAATATGCAAAGTAGGTTCAAGTCAATATACAAACAAACATGCACAGTGTCGACTAGTCAATATAACTAAAGCACAGAGCAATTTTAAGTGAGGCCATAATGAAGCAAACCACTGACTCAAGTACACCAGTGACACCAATGAAGTCAAGACAAAGCAATGCTAACACAAAGTAGAGCAACATCACAAGAAGCTAAATGAAGACATCCAGATATGTTACAGAGAACAGTGCAGTGCAAATCAATTACAACTAGTATAAGCAGTGCCAATAGGATCAGAGGTGGCAACTTGAAACATTAACAAGAAATGAATTCAAATCAAGTGCACCAGTATAAATCTTGACCAGAGATGCAACTCCAAGCAAAGAGAAAGTGATAGTGAAGTACATCTATGCAGTGTTCAAGACTGAAGCCACAAATGCACATACACCAGACATATACATGAATGATCAGTACGATCAGTACGACCAAGTATGAAGTACTCAAACTGCCAGTGAGAGTGGAAACAATCACAAACAATATCAAGTGAATTCACCAAACCAAGCACGTGAAATCTAAATTCAAGATCGCAAAGCCAAGTCGTGATGAATAGAGCTACAGACCAGACCAATGAACAGCTAGAATATACATATATGATAATACAGCAAAGCCACTATGATGAACAGCGATCAAGCGTACAAAGTATAACATAGTCAAGTTTAAATGGGCGAAGTCAAATCAAAAATCAACACCGTGATGACCACGATAGCAATTCAAAGCCGTGCGAACCAAGTAACACAGGAATTATATGATTATGACCAAGTCCGAGTTCTAAACCGTTTTATCCAAGTAAATTGAAAAAGTCAGAAATAAATCATCAACGTTCAACAAAAATCGAATGGCCGAAAGCATAATATTGAACAAATCAGACGAATGCAATTTAAGGAGATCGAACTCCTATATAAACCCAATCATCACTGGCATAATTTGCATCGGAGTTCAATCGAGCATAACAGAAAAGCATAAAGGAAAATCACATACCAAATTGAAGTCGAACTCCAGAAGTAGCCGAAGGCAAATCAGAGATAGAGAGTCGGTTTTCAAAGCAAAAGAGCAATATCTACTGAAATCGACTAACATTTGAGCGGCGACTTCGAAATATCGAAAGCCCTAATTTTTGAAGGAAGAGGAACGGTAGAGCCGCCATTATCTCAAACATAAAAGGACTGGGCTAAAAATTATAAAAGAAGAAAAAGTGGGGCCGGACTTTATTTTTAATATTGGGCTTTATAATTATAAATGGCTCTCAATTATAATTAGGGTTTATTTTGTTTTTTAAATTGTGTTTTAATTTGTAATTTCTTTTAAACCGTTGTAAATTCTAGTCGTGTGATTAGGGGACAAACTACATGGTGTAGTTTGAGAATTCGCAACTCAGTGGCTGAGTTGTGGCAGTGTTTTGAGCGTAGAGTTATGTTAATCAGTAGCGGGTGTCACAATTTTACATGTGTAAGCGTGTGACTACTTAATTTCTAGTAGAAACCTTGGAGGCAGCACGTAGGCATTGTTTTGCCGAAGCTGGGTAAATTCTGTGTCGTTCTATTTCTGCATTTTATTATTCTGCTATTATCTGTGCTGCTATTGTTCTGTGATCTGTATTGAAATTATTTTAAAAGCTTCTGTAATTAATTTTTATAATTAATAGTATCGACCTATTCACCCCCCCCTCTAGGGTGAAATCGATCCTACAGATTTATCATGAATCACACAAAGGTATGCTGATTGAAACGTGTATTAAGGTACTCACCAATTCTCTTTTAAACCAATTTTAAAATAACTAGAAAAAAGAACATGGATAAAAGCTATAAAAAAATTCAGTACCAAATTAGTGTTAAAAAGATTTATTGAGGTTCTTCTTTTTGCATAATACTACTAATATTTCATAATGAACATTGATACTGTACATAACTACTTTGGCACGTTCAATGCTTATGGGTATACAAATAAGAATGAACTTATCCTCGATGGCATAACACATTTCTTATGTCTCATGCTTCAAGGAGCTCCTGTGGTGTTCCATCTCATTCTAGCTCTTTTCTATGGAGTGTGGATCAATAAATATCATGTTTATCACAAGTTCCAACTTAGTATAACCTCTTCCCAGGTCCCTTCTTGCGTTGCCTCAATGGGGTTTCCTTGGTTGTTTATTAATTCCTTGCATGTCATTCCATAGGTTCCATATGTATCGCTGAAGCCGTTTCTTCTTAATTGGCTCCTCAAGCATGTCCCTCAAATGTCGGCACTCGTTGGTATTGTATCCTTAAGTCTTATAGAACCTATAGTACCATAGTGCTTTTCTTCATCCTTCGCCCCATTTGGAGAAGGCTTCATTTATTTAACCATACCTTGAGTTTCAAGGTATATATTTTAAATAGAGTCATTAAGCCGCATATATTCTCCTTCCAAGAAGAACTGTAAATGTTTCTTTGGCTACCTCATGCCCCTAGTATTACCTTCCTTCCACTCGTTTCCATATCCAAAATTATTGTTTCCGCAGTCGCCATCCTGCTCAATGGCTACATTACTCTTCACGTTGATGCTCGGTCCAGCCTGGCCGCCAACACCCATATCTTCCTACCCATCCGCCACTTCCAAGTGTGGAAACTAGTTAGCTTTTCTATAAAAATCCTTTGGGACCGAGGGCTTCTTCATCTTCAGCCATCTACATAAATTGTTGGAACTGGGCCAGCCCACAACAGAGTTAAATGGTAAATTTCAAAAAAATCCTTTGTTGGACCTTTTGGGCCTATGAAGTCTAAAGAGATTTTAGATACAATCTAATGAAGTTTTAAATAAAATCATATTTTATTTAATTTGGTCGAAGGGAAGTTTAAATTTAATTTAAATTTGTATGTATTACAATAAATGTATCAAATACATTCATATGTTTGAAGTGTAAGTGCAGCATATATTCGGTGCATATATGTGTGTCTAAACAAGTAAAATTTTAGAGATGGAAACCTTTTGTTTACTTACCTTAATGTGTGTAATTAATTAAGGGAAACCGAGGATATAAATGTAGAGAGAAACCTTTTACTTTCCCTCTTTTTAATTATTTTAATTGACATATTAAATCGTATTTATGCCTAAAACATTTGATAGATATTGTGATTTTATCAAAATAAACTCCAATAAAATTATGCAAGTGAATCATATTGTAAGGCATAAAGTTTTTAATTACTTATAAGAAAGTTAAATTTTAGATTCTAATTTAATTTAATTCCAAACTCCAAAATCTGGATATTGATGTAATGAACTGCAATTGACAAATAAATAAACATACGCATACACACACACACATATAGGGGTTTTAAGGAGGAAAAAGTTAGAGAAAAATTTAGTCTCAACAACAAGAAGTTTGTTTTTTAGGCTGAATGACACTTTTTAGAGTAAATCACAGAATGATAGTTGTAGCTATCATCTTCAGTTTACACTAAAATGTGTCCTTCAGACATTAAAGCAAACTTGTTGTCCCTGAGACTAATTTTTTTTGCAACTTCTTTCTTGTGCCTGTTTACCTGTATATATATATATATATATATATATATATAAAAGAAACTGTAAATTTATTTTTAATTGAAAACGTATACATATACGCATAATTTGTATTCATCAAATACACATACATATGAACATAAATTTTGATCCAAGATACATATTATACAATTAATTGTATTTGGTAATACATACATATAAACATGTGTTTAAGATTTGACATGTACATATAAACATGAAATTGCAATTTCCTTTATTGTAAAATAAACTTACATATGAATGAATTTACTTAATTGATAGATCTATAAACATATATTATTATACACATAGATCTTTTATAAATCAATTTATTAAAATTCATCTTCAAACATTGTCGAATATATACCTGAAAGAAAAATTCAATTTTGATTTCATGCCCACGATACGTGTTAAACAATCAATTGTATTTACTAATACATATAAATATGTGTTGGAAACATGAAATTGTAATTCCTGAATTTTGAGGCTAAAAGTTTTATTTTGTTATTTTTTAAACCATACATAATCTGATTTTCTCCACTTAAAAATTCATAATAAATTCATACTAGTTTGGAAAATTATAAATAAGAAGCCCACTTATAAAATAATGTTTTAAACATCATTTCAAAATCTCAAATCATTTGGGTAACAAAAAATAGGTTTCCATACTTAAAACCTATTGAATAATTCCTTAATAAATCTTATAATTCATCATTTAAGCATATAATCATCCAAAACATTATAATATGGCATAGTACAAGACCAACATTAGGATTCATACTTAAAACCGAAAATAGTAGATAAAACTTGAGATGCATAACTATTATTCACTTTGTTTTGATAAAGGAACTTGAGATTTGAATTAAGTTTGATTCCCCTAAGCTTTAATCTTGTTTCTTTAGCTTTTATTCCTTCTAAAGCTCTTGTTGATGGCTAGCCTTGCTCTTTTAATTTCTTTTGTATGAATGAAGGGTGGGTGGAATGAGAATGGGATGGTTTATGTTAAGGAAATGAGCTCTTTTTCTATTTTACCCTCCTCATAGTCCTCCTTCTTAATTAATATTCTAATCAACCTTATTAGTTCATTAATTAAGGCTTGACCCATATTAATTTTCAAATCTCAATCTCCTTGTCATTTTGCATTATTTTATTTTATTTATCTAATCCTGAATAATGTTAATCAAAATTAGGGTTGTTACAGATCCCCTTCTTAAAATATGTTGTCCTCGAAATTACAATAAAGTACATACCAATAATTATAACTATAAACATAAAACATACCATCAAAACTAGTCATGATAAGTGTCTCTAATATTGTCTTCTGTCTCCCAAGTACAGTCTCTCTCGTTGTCAATCCATACTTTACTAATCTGACTGTCTTGTTCCTGAGCTTCTTCTCATCCTTGTCTACAATATGAACTGGATGTTTAACTATAGTCACGTCCGATTCCACCACTAAGTCTTTCAATGCAGTCAGAGTGATGGTAGTTTATGGGCCTTGAACACACTTTCTAAGATGTGAAACATGAAACACATTATGGAATCCTTTGAAACGGTTCCGTAACTCTATCCTATAGTCGAGTTTCCCAATCCTTTCTATAATAGGACTACCCCTTCATTGGCGATACTTTGACAAAGACTTGATCTCCAATTGAGAACTCTAAGTCTTTCCGTCTCTTATTTGCATAACTTTCTGCCTAGACTGAGCTTCCTTTATTCTAGCTCTAATCAACTCAATCTTTTCTATGGCATCTCTGACTAAATATGGACCAAGAACTAATCTACCGCCGGTTTCTAACCAATATACGGGTGATTTACATGGCCTTCCATACAAATCTTCAAAAGGTGTCATCCCTATACTTGTCTGATAATTATTATTATACTAAAATCGAACTAAGTGTAGATGGCCTTCCCAAAATCCTCAAAAATCTAGCAAACAAGTTCTTAATAAATCTTCTAAGACTCTTTAATCTTTCTTTTTGCTTATCGGTCCGTGGATGGTAAGCGGTACTCATCTTGAGCTTGGCACCTAAAACCTCTTATAGGCTCTTCCAGAATTCACTAGTAAATAAAGAATCTCGGTCGCTGACTATACTACTGGGAATCCCATGCAGTCTTACTATATTCTTCATAAATAGCTATAGATATAGCATCTCATTTCCATACTGGTATATCCAAAGGATGAAGCAGTCCACTTGGTCTTTGATGTTTGTCTTTCACTTGTTGACAATTCAAGCAATGCTTTACATATAACCTACATACTTTTTCATACCTTCTTAGAAGAAATTTCTCTTCATATCCTGATACATATTAGTTCCTCCAAGATAAATAGTAAACTTTGCTTGATGATACTCCCTAAGGACTTCTTTCCGTAGGTCTTCAACATCTGGAACACACAATCATCCTTTTTTCCTCAACCATCCATTTTGATCAAGATAGAGACCCTTCAAACCATCAATCTTGGTTCCACTTTCCAGTCTTCTAATTCGTTCAGTTAGCATTGTATCATCTCTTTGCTTGGAAGCAATCCTTATAATCAATAATGGTCGAACTTCTAAGCAAGATGACATTGCAGTATTCTAACTAGAACTAGTTGGTCAATGCCTCTAAGTCTTTTCATTCAGCTATTGTTGCTAATACCGCATTCTAATGTTTTCTACTAAGCGCATCTACCACTTTGTTCTCTTTTCCTGGCATATACTCAATTCCAAAATCATAAGCAGCTATAAGCTCTAACCACCTCTACTGTCTCATATTTAACTCTTTTTTACAGAATAAATATCTTAAAGACTTGTGATCCATATACAACTCGAATCGTTTCCTCAAAAGATAAAGTCTCTATGCTTTCAGTGCAAAATTTATAGTAGTCAACTCTAAGTCATGATTCAAATATTTGACTTCATGTGGTCTGAACTACCGAGAAGCGTAGGTAATCACTTTACCCCTTTGCATTAACACAGCTCCTATTCCTGTTCCACACGCATTGGTATACACAATCAAATCTTAATTTCCATATGGGACAACTAACACCGGCTCGTTGGTCAATAAATGTCTCAGCTTTTGAAATGCCTCCTCACATTTTTTGGTCCAAACATACTTCACATTCTTCCTTATTAACTTACTCATCATTGTTTCTATATAAGAGAAATCCTTGATGAATCCTTGGTAATAGCCGGCTAATCCAAGAAAACTCTTTATCTCGGTTACCTTCTCGAGTCTCTTGCAATTAGTATCTGCTTCTATCTTAGCTGGATCTATTGACAACCCTTATTTTAAGACTACATGAATAAGGAACTTCACTTCTTTCTTTCCAAAATGACATTTCAAAAACTTCGCTTTTAGTTGATGTTGCCTTAACGTCTCAAGCACTATTATAAGGCGAGTCTCATGATCTTGCTTATTCCTTGAATATATCAGAATGTCATTTATAAATACTAACATAGATCTATCCAAATGCTTTCGAAAGATTCAGTTCATCAAATCTACTAAGAAAGTAAGTGCATTAGTTAGTCCAAATGGCATTAATAACCACTTGTACGAACCATATCTTGTTCTAAATGCCGTTGAAGGAATAATGTCTTCTGCCACTCTCAATTGATGGAAACCTGTTGCTAAGTCCAATTTTGAAAACACTTTGGCTCCATTCAGTTAATCAAACAAATCATCAATTCTTGGCAGGGGATATTGGTTCTTTATCGTCTTTTCATTCAACTTACGATAATCGATACAAAATCTTAACGACCTGTTCGATTTCTTCATTAATACACGGCCGCAACCCAAGGCGAACTACTTGATCTAATAATTTTTTTCCTTCTAAGTCCACAAGATGCACTTTTGACTCCTTCATCTCTATAAGTGTCATTCTGCTAGACGGTTTACTAACGGGTTCAGCTCCCGGTATGAGATCAATTCAAAACTCAATAGCTCATTTCGACGGTAGTCCTGAAACAGGCTCAAAAACATCTACAAATTCTCTAACAACATAAACTCGATTCAACTCGTCTTCCTCTTCTATTGCATCCAATTAAGCACATACATCAAAATTCGAGTTTTCTACTGAGTTTATAATTCGGTCGCTGCTATTAGGATGTCTTGGTGACATTTTCCTACCTTGGGAAAATATCATGGCATCGTATTACTTGACCAGTCCATAACCAAAATAATTCCAAAGCCCACAAAATCAAACACATGTAAACCGCACGCAAATACATGACCCAATAATTCAAACTCTAAATGGTCATATCTCATCCCAAGAGTTGCATACTCTCCTATAGGATTTGCAACCCTTAAGAAAGTATCTAGTTATAAGGGTTCTAAGATAAGCTTATTTACCAAACAACGAGATACAAATGAATGTGATGCACCAGTACCGAATAGTACTCTAACAGGTAAGCCATGAATCAAAAGCATACCTCGCATCACTGCCTTTCCTTTCTCCTCTTCTATGGGCCTCGAGGTAGCTAGTTCTAAAGTAAACACTTTCCCTTTCTCAACCTTAGTTGGCTCCTTGCACTGATTCTTGATTTGGCTGATCTGGTCACAATTAAAGCACTTGGTGTTATTTCTCCCAATCACCTTCTTTCATTCACCGGAACGACATTCGTTTGTAACACACAACTTCGGCCTTTCATTTCTTAGCAGCTCTGCCCTTCTAAGCTCCTTTTTTTAGAAAAACTTCCTCTTTCGATTCTGTCTATCTGATTCTCTACTGGCATGTTATTACTAAACAAAGCAAGCATCTCTTCATTCCTCAAGGCCATCTCAACTACCACATCACATGGATCCCTTTAATATGGCAAGGCTGTTGTAGCAAGCTCTAGTCTCAATCCACGGATGAACTTCTCGTTTTTCTTAATTACAGTATCTACTGTAGCATAACCATATCTGGATATCTCCTCAAACCTTGTTGCATAGTCTCCTTGCACCAATTCAGCAAATTTCCTGAGCAAAGTAGACGTTGCAATTTCAGACATAAACCTATCATCCAACCTCCTTCTAAACTCTACCCAGGTCAAAGTCTCCTCGGCCACTCCAATAGTAACACCATTCCACTAGTGCAATGCAACTCCTTATAGTTGCTTGGATGTCAATCTCCTATTTTACTCATCGTTCAAACCAAGATCAGCAAAAATCCTTTCATAATGAAGAAACCAATTCTTTACTTCGATTGCATCCTCCATTCCAATAAAGGGTATCCCTCCAAGACTTGCATAATCCCTACTCAAAACAACATAGTTATTAACAACTAGGGCTTCGTGATTCACTACTCCCGCATTTCCTCCAACTAATCTAGCAATAGCTATTGCATGCATCATGTTGATTAAGAATTGATACATAGCTTCCATGTCTACCAGTGGAGTTCCAGCAGCTACATTAGCAGCCGACCCAGATTCCACCTAGTATTGGGCATAATAGTTCCAATGATTATGGTGCTTCCTCCGTCGAGATTCACTCTTCCGTTTCCTGCCTCCATATTTACTTCCTTAAATCTGCGTTCAAATCTTTATGGAAGAATGGTCTAAGAGATGGGAATGGAGATAAGGTATATATACTTATATATACATACATTCATGTGTGCGTATATATATAGTTAATACAAGTACGTTATTATAGCATTGTCCCATACTTCCAATCTTACTCTCCGATTCATTTGGATTATGTTTTCAAAACTCCTTTTTAAGTTCAAAGTTGTTTTATTTTTACATAAACCTATGCTCTGGTACCAAGTTGAACATCCCTCATTTTGAGGCTTGAAATTAAGCGCTACATATGCTACAGTAATCCATAATATTAATTTCAGGTGACAAATGTAGTTATGTTAATTGTATCGATAACATTAAATGCAAAGAATATGAAATTTTCTTAACACAATTTCAAAATAAGCTTCCACATTTCATTGCAAAGATAATATTTCATATTCAGTATATAATCCCAAACGTTACTCAGGCCCGGATAAAATATAATTATTATAAAATACTCCTAGATTGATATATGAAGATGCCTCATTGGTTGATCAAAGTAAACTACTAAACATTCATAACATTTGTCATTACATACAATCCAATAGAATAAACCTTCAACATAGTAGATAAATATTATATGTACAGGTAGAATCCGAAATAGCTAAGTCTGCCTCCCGCGTGTCTTCGGAAGCTTTATTCGTCCAACCTAATGACCTGTAAAACCTCATTCTCGACCTAATCAAATCATATTTTGAGGACCCAAGAGTTTAAGGGGAAATATAAACGTCAAGTCAGACAAAAAGCATGGTGTAAATAATAATATGTCATCTCGATTTATGGATATTTAGTGATACCATGCCGTTGAGCGGAACGGGTTTTCCCCTTACTAATATCTTTAAAAATATATCTTTGGAAAATAAAACTCTTGCAACCACAATGGTTAAAATAGACAATAAAACAGTAATATGCATGCATGCAACATGGGTAATCATGAGCATTCTACCTAATTAATGGACTATCTGTCCCAACATCATAGTTTTCTTAGGGTAACTACAAACCTATGGCAGACTAAAGCCTATCAGATATATCAAATTCTCTAACATGTTGTTAGAAGAAAAGTGGACGATCTGTCCGAAACTTACTATTCCTAGGGTCACTCTGATCCTAACGATTTTGCGGGCTTACAACTAACCTACCTCATCTTGTATGTTCCTTTCTGTGCATGAACCTACTTTTAGTCTTACCCGTGACAAACCCCTACACATTGGAATTATGGACTAATATCAGCTAATTCGACACCAGTCCCACCTAGTTTTCTAATCTCTGAGTCAACTCGTCATATCATAATTTATCTAAAGGTGATAAGAAAAATAATATCTTTAGTACAATTTGGGGTTTGATACCCTTTTTATTTCCTTGAAGATATAATCTTTGTAAATGATTTACCCTTTGAAATCATATATAAAACAAGGAAAACTATAGCCCTTTACTTTACTCAAAGTACTTATCCAAGGTATATGCTATTATAAAAACATATTGATGAGTTCGAAATCACTTAGAGGCTATCGCCTCTCAAAATCATAGGATATAAAGCCAATACCATAACCATGTATATTGATAAAGTACGACGTGAATCCAGCAGACAGGGGCCATCGCACCCCTTTAAGGTCAAAAATATGTTAAGGTCTTTAATCTATAAAACATAAGGCCAAAGGGCCGATAGTACATATATATCGCACTTCATAGAGTGCCGACATCATAGGGTATAAAGCTTGGTTTAGATAGTATAAAACCTTAAAACTTAGAGTTATAGGATCGATGGCTTTGATGACTGTGACACCAATGCCTTAAAGAAAAACTCTGTGTCTTTATCGTCATTATAGGTCACTTTGAAAGTAATAGGGTCAGCGTCGTTATAGAAATAAGCAAAATCAAAAAAAGCGGTTGGGCTGCTTTATGGAGTCGGAGACTTATAGAAATAAGCGGCATCCCACTTTTTTGTATAAAATGTGGGGTCAACATGTTTGAAGATAAGCAACATCACTTACGTCAAGGGTACCGATGTCGACCACGATGTTATACTTCCTACCCTAACCAAGCTGATCCATCCCCTATCAATCGAAGTTGATATCCTATGTTTCACATGTGATTAATTTCGAAGTCCATAGACGCGACTGAATAAAGTGCGGCATTGTGACCTTCGATGTGGTAGAACCGTAATTAATATGAAAACTATTTTCTTACTAATTAAAGTAATTTCTTTTCAACAGCTCCAATTGTTTGTCAAAATCCCATTGGTTTATAAATACTCTATCAATTTTTTTTCCAGAATTCTATCGTTTATCATAATTATCATTCCTAAACTTTTTGCAAACCATATCTTTTTATATTAATATTTTAATATAATAACTAGGCTTATCTAGCCCAAATAATTCATAATAAATCATAGACACTTGGGAAAAATCCCCAAAAATCACATTAAATCAGATTTACCATATTCTTAACATATAAAAAAATTTGGGAGCAAAAAACTTCTTTAATTATTTTTTAATAATTAAAACCCGAAATAATCCATTTTCTCCACTTAAAAATTCATAACAAATTCATACTTGTTTGGAAAATATGAAATAAAAAGCCTACTTATAAAATAATGTTTTAAACATCATATCAAAATATCAAATCGTTTTGGTATCAAAAATTAGTTTTTCACACTTTGAACCTATTAAATAATTCCATAGTAAATCCTATAATTCATCATTTAAGCATATAGTCATCCAAACTGTTATAATATGGCATAGTACAAGAAAAAGATTCGGGTTCATACTTAACACCAAAAATAGTAGATAAAACTTGAGATGCATAATTATTATTCATCTTGATTTGATAAAGGAACTTGAGATTGGAAATAAGATTTGTTCCCCTAAGCTTGAATCTTGTTTCCCTAGCTTTTCTTCCTCCTAAAGCTCTTGTTAATGGCTAGCCTTGCTCTTTTAATTTCGTTTGTATGAATGGGGTGATGGAGGAATAAGAGTGGGAAGGTTTATGTCAAGGAATGTGCACTTTTCCTATTTTAACCTCCTCATAATTCTCCTTCTTAATTAACATTCTGATCAACCTTGTTAGTTCATTAATTAAGGCTTGACCCATATTAATTGTCAAATCTCAATCTCCTTATTATTTTGCATTATTTTCTCTATCTAATTAAATATCCTAAATAATGTAAATCAAAATTAGGGTTGTTACATTTTTTTGCCTAAAGTTTGGAGAGGGAGAAGAAGGGAATTCAGTCATGGCAAGATAGGAGGGAGGATGCACAAACCCTAAATTTTTTAAAAAAGTGACAAGAGATGTTTAAATAGCATAGGAACGGGGGAGGTCAAAGATAGAAACATAATTTTCTTTTCCTTAGCAGTTTACACAACTTTTGGAATCAAATTCTAAGCCAAACTCCCCCACCATGGCTGGCCAAATTTTTTTCCCCTATTAGGCCTCAAATGACATCAGGCTAGATCCAATAGTTTACATTTAAACATGCATCGATCATATATCGACAAGTGTATACATAACTTTTATATATGCACTATTTTTATTACTAATCAGCATAATTCAAATAAATAAAATATAAATATTAATCAATACTTCACAAATATTAATTAATTTAACTAATTACAATATTTATAATTTAACTAAATCGAATGGTAGATGGGGGATTCAACATTGCGGTTGTATTGACTCTTTAGGTGTAAATTGGTCAGTAATTAATATCGAACAATTCGAGTTTCCATATTCACACTTCGCCTTAGCTAGTGATGTGACATTTTGGTCAAGCTATCGCTTGCTAAACTTTTTTTAAAAAAAAAAATCAATTTTAAGTGTTACTTGGTAGTGAAATTTTTTTACACCAATTCTTTTCATCAAAACTGTAACACTTTGGAATAATGAAATTTGGCTATGGACAAAATTCCAATATCATTCGTATTCAACTCTATAGTTCAAACACAAAGTCCTTGGTTCAATAATAACAATTATTATTAATCAAACTACTCTGGCCAGAGATTTTGCTTTTGAATTGACTTTAGTTGGCCATGACACTAACCCCATATAACCAAGGAGAGGAATCCTCTCTACGATAGTGTTTCACTTCCAATTCTTCCACTCGATCCAAATATAGTCGTTCGATGGACGGTGTGCCACGATTTAACTATAATCAAAACATAACTTTCATATTGAGGATCAACAGTGTTCTCAAGTCAAGAGAACTATGTAATTTAGTCACTTCGATATTTTTTGTTTGACCTTAGTTATATTAACCAATAGAAAACTATCTTGTGAGTCATTCCAAAGTAGTTCGATAACTATCAGTACGTAATCCCTTGGTGCCCCCAACATTTAAGAGTAATATATTTCTCAACATTTGGAGAGCGTTGTATACTCTAGTCTCAATGGACCCATAGTATCCAGTCTCGATACATCTTGACAATGAATATTTAAAACAATATGTTTATTTTCATTATGATAAATTACTCATGGCCACAATATTTTTATAACTGCTATCACAAAATATATCATTTATGGATTTTCTATTAAATTAATTAATTAATGTAATATAATATAATATATTTTATCAAGTATATAATAGGAAAAAATACCTTTTATTTCGAACTAGATTGGTTATCAAGTTAGATTTATATAATCAATTTCATAATTGCCCCTGAGGCATACCCCTAACTCTATTAATCTCTCACTTGCACTTGGGGTCAATTATGGAATCTAACTTCTTCTATGGTTTAGTCAAGTCAGTCTCTCAGTAAATGGGTATGCTATTATTTTTCAATTATCTACTATGTCAATCTACTCTCTCCAACATCGATAAACTGCCTTTATAGTGTGAAACAATTCAAACTATGTCTCTCGACATCCAGTGAGCTCTAAGTTCTATCACATACAATATCATGATTATTTATCATATAGCAATATTATGTGATTCTCAACATTTGGAATCATCCTTCAGCTCAGTTATAAACTTGTACATTTACTATGTATATACATTGTTTTTATTGTAGCGATACTCAAGACGATGTACTTGGCCATTTATCGAGTCATCTGCAATCTCTCATTTGGAATATTTCCAACTTAAAGCTTCTTAACCAAGCTTTGAATATGAATTTCAGGATGGCATACCATACTCAATATACATACGAAATCTGGGTCTGAATACTCCTTCATAAGGAGTTCGTTATTTCTTTAAACAATTGTCCTATATTTCATAAATACACGAGAACACTCTAAACCACCATTTAGTGACTTTAATTTGGATTTGATATTTTCTTCATGTATCAAATACATAACTAAGTCATGATACTGTAGACAACATAACATTTATGATAATTCCTATTGTTAATGCATAAGGAATTCATCTTACATGTTTCTTATTAAATATTTTAATAAAGTGTTTCCGCATATTGTCAAGGACATTCCCGGCCTGTTTTATACTTGCTACAAAGGACATCATTTGCAAAACCAATGTTGAGTATTAAAACAACTAAAAGCTAAATTTTAATGCAAATATGGAATTAACAATCAGCAGCATGTTGTTTTCTTATGTTCAGAAATATCAATGCACCTTCAACGTTCTCTCATACAGACACCGCTTCCTCTGTTTTTTGACTGAAATCAAATTATTTGACATTTCTATCAAAATACTTATTCAATTTTGATTCTTGTTAAATGATTCTTTCCTATTGTGTCTTCGATCATATCCAAAACTCACAAACTCAATATAGCTCCCACTGACTTCGAGATACTTTCGTTATTATATGTAAACAGTTTAGTTCGATTCTTTATTTAGAATTTTCTATTTCGATACATATAAGCCAGAACACAAAGTAATACTAGGTGATAATTTTGTTAATAAATTCGAATCAACTTGAGCACATCGAATGGCGAATCCGTTACACTAATTTCAACAATTGAAATTCATGATATTATTCTTATCTATGTAGCTCACTATACTCCAACTGCTTTAGTATTTCTCTTAAAGGCACATTTGCGACCAATGGATCATATCCATTCAGGTATAAATATCAAAATCATATTTTCATTATGTACTTGGAATCTATTTCGGATTTGTGCATCATATCATATCATAAAGTAACTACTCTTAATAGTTTGATTAAACAATCGAGGATTACTTATCTTGACATTAACAAGAAACTCATAGTTTTTCTTTAACATTCAAGAATACTCGTTAGATATTCTAATGTGTTATGTTCATTAGATATTCTAATGTGTTATGTTCATTTATGTTTGGTCAATTTCATTTCATCATTTGGAATCAATTTTAACCTTAGATCGTACCCATATCTATTTTACTACCAATATTTTCTCAAACAAATTGCTTCTCTATGAAGTTGGTAGTTCTTGAAACAATAGTTATTGTTTAGTGCAATGAAATGAGCATTCATAAGCATTTTATGAATCGCCTTGTATAAAACCGATTTGGTATTAGGTCACAATATTTGCATTAACAACATGGATTAGTCATACAATGACTATTGTTTCCTAACTTTTTTTGGTGTGAGTCACATAACATCACGTATGTATAGGTATCACGTGCAATCTTTCTACTCATGCAACCCCCCAACTCCTTGGCCTGGGACATGATGGGGTTTCTTATTAACCCTTATCTTGTATAATTTTGTAAACTATTGTTTGAATGATATTAGTTCTAATCTTGTGTACTACTCTTAAGTAGACACTTATAGAAAGAATTTAACTCAACTTCACTCAATATTAATCGTGCTTTGTCCAACAAAGTTTGATTACTCCTTATCAAGACATTATTATTGTAACAACCTAAAATTTTGTAAATAGTTTTAAATTTAATTTATTTGAAAACTTTAATGTTTAATTATTTAAAATTTAAAATATTGAAATTTTCTAATATAACTTTTGGAGTTTGTATATAAATTATTTTCCCAAATGCAATAAAATAAACAATTTCTGAAATTTTATATTTTGGTCAAACTTTGACTTTTATTTGAAAATTTTAAATTTTAGACTTTTGAATTCTAATATTTTTATTTGAAACTGGATAAAATTCTAATATCCGTTATGCTTTTCATTTCATTAAATTCTGATTTACGCTTTGTAAATTAGATAACATTCAGCGTTTTAAAAGCAATTAATTATTTATGTTTTATTCTATATTTTCCTATGTCCGTCTATTTATGTTATTTTCTATTTTGTTTGTATACACTTTAATTTATTTATTTAGATGTTTCATTTGTATATCTTTTATTTAATAGGTGAAATAAAACCAATTAGATATACGTTACTTTGTTTTAAATTGGGCATACGTTTCATTGTTTAAATGCTTGCCTTTATTTGCTTGGGTTCTCTATTATTTTATAGCCGTTCATTTCTCGTAGCCGTGTACCCCAAACCCTAGCCGCCTCCTCTATTGCCAAATCACGTACAAAAACACTTTCTCACCATCTCATTTCCATTTGCATCCAGAGGGAAAAAATACTATAAGTTTCCATTGCCTCCTCCTTCTTCCTTCTTCCTTTTTCTTTTATTTTTCTTTTGCTTTCTTCATTGAATGCCCGACCTCCAACATACTCTGACTACCATCTCCTCTCCACCTCCTCCATGATCGACCATCACCACTACATCACCCCCTCCATACATGGCCGTGACCCCTAGATCTAGATCCACCATAAATCTTGACCAAAACCATCATAAGCCTTCCATTTCTCACCACTTCTTCCTATTACTCGCATCGGCCAACAATTCCACCACCTCCACCAATCCATGCCATGGCCAAACATCCCCTTGCCATGTGCCTTGACCCAAGTTGGCACATAGACCGAGCCACCTTAGACATAGACCGAGCCCAAACTCCACTAGATCCATACCTTTTTCCTCTACTTGCCTTCCCTTTTCCATGCCATAGCCATGCCTTGTGATCCTATAACCTAGCCTAGATTGCATCCAAACACCATGGCCGAGCCTAGGGGTGATGAGGCCGAGCCTATAGAGGATGCGACCAAGCCCACTTGTCGATTTAATCTATTTTTGTTTCATATTTATTCATATTTTTCATTGTTGAATTCATATCTTATTGTGTTAAAACGTATACTTATATTTGATTTATTTATTTGATTTTAAGATTTTAATTTGGTTGTTGCTTCTTGTCAAATCTTATCGTTCCTTCTCGTGATTTGCGGAGTGTGGATTTTTTTTTGAATTGATCTCTAGCTTCAAAATGGTGAGTTTATTCACTCTAGACATTACGTACTTATATGATTGTGAAATGATGACAAGTGAATTGTATAAATTAATATGGTATGTTCATACCTGCTTGTGATATGTTTGTATGATGTTAAATGTGGTTTTTATATCTGTTACATCATCTGTTATGGTATTATATGCTATTCTGTTATTTTATTTCTTGTTTATCACGCTGCAAGTTCCTTATCACTATGGGTTGAAATGATACATACCCAAACGGACTTTAGAATAAGGAAAAAACATTATGGGCAGAAATGATAGGCTCGAGTGATTTTTATTGTATTGGATTTACTTGGGATTGCAGGTTTAAAATGATAGAACCCAAATTTTTCTTTTTAAATTATGGATTGAAATGATACATATCCGTATCACTTGACCTAGGTTCAAAAATATTATATAGACCCGTGGTTAAACTAATTATATATTTTCCAAAATTTTATAAATATTTTAAATGTAAAAAAATATGTCATTTTAACTTTAATTGGATTTAAATAATTTGAATGAATTTATAGAGATTTTTATACAACTTAAATGTATGAAGAATTACATAGAAAAGGTCTAATTTAAAAATATGACTTAACTTGGAAATTAGAAATTTGGTTTAAATGGAAATTTCTAGTTAAGTAAATAAATGGAAATTTAATTGTTTATAAGATGGGTATGTAAAGGTCAAGAAATTTATAAGATAGGTATGTAAAATTTAAGTTATTTGTTGAAATAAAAGTTAAGAAATTTATAAAGTATTGACCAACAAAGGAATTTCAATTTAAATTGGATATTTATTAATAAAATGTTATTGTATTCCAATTTATAAGTAAAGTAATATACAAATAATTTTTTTTGAAAAGTGGAATAATTTTGATTGGTTAAAAATGAGAAAAAGTGAAGATATATTGTTTTAAAAGGTATAACAGAAATTATAGCGGTTCAGAAATGCTGTGGAAAATACGAACAACGGCTTGAATATACTAAAGATACCTATAACAGCACTTCTGAAGTGCTGTAGTTTTTGAAAATATGAACTTTGGCTTGAAATATACTAGAGAGACCTATAACAGCATTTCTGGAGTGCCGCAGTTTCTGAAAATATGAACTATGGCTTGAATATACTAAAGATACCAATAACAACATTTCTGAAGTGCTGCAGTTTCTGAAGATTTGAAATAGGTGCTGAAATTACTAAATAAACCTATAACAGCACTTCTGAAGTGCTGTAGTTTTTGAATTTGAACTATGTTTTGATATATACTAAATATACCTACCACAGAACTTTATAAGTGCGGCAGTTTTGAAAATTTCAATGCTTTGGAATGTTGAAATCGAACTAATGAGCTTAGAAATTGCTGAAATTCTAGAAATTGAATAGTGACTTGGAAGGATAACTACTTCACATTTAAATGGTTTAAATGAATTATTTTGATTTGAAATATAAACCACTTTTGAAATTTATAACTACAGGTAATAATAACATTGGTTGTGAAAGAGACCGGGATCGGATATGGACATACTCTCTGTCGATACCGAAAACCACTTTAACAACCGTGTACGCAGTGGAGATTCCAGAATGAAGTAGGATGGTGGCGACGTTCTATTGAGGTATATGCGTGGACCCGACTCCCGTGAGTTGACATTAGGTGGCTAAAACAGGAGCAATCAACGGGCTAATGAGGTCGCTCCTCTGATCGGACCCACTTCTTCGTAAGCCATTCTATTACCTTATGATTGATTGGTGCGCACCTTTGATTTTGGGAGTGCGGTTCGAGGTGGACGGTAGTGGCTGCTATGCGTTACCACCGGTCCAGAAGTGAAATTGGTATATCTACTCTAGTATTGCCTAGTTGTGCCGTGTCACCTACCCTAGCGAGCCTTGTACGAGTTTGCTTTGTGCCGTACCAATGGAGTATCCTCTGGTAGCCTCCCAATCAGGAGGTATTACGGTACTGTATAGACTACTGGCACTATATGGGTTAAGATGGAAAATGTAAAGCCTTAATGATATTTTTAAGTAAGTTTACTTTACTAATAGACATTATTATAATAGCGAAATATTAATACATAGTAAATAGTTTAACGGATCCTTAGAGGATGGGCGGTCCCAAGCATCCTTTAAGTTACTTGTACCTTATATTACAGTTCACTTGAGTTGGTTTACATTGTATAGGTATGTATGTCCTGACTCGAGTGTTTGTGTTTATTTTCTTACGCTCGGGTCAGCCTGAGTGTTACAGCTTGGATCTATCTTCTAGAAGCTAGAGATTTCTGGAGTTATCTGCTTATCTAGTTTTATCTATTTCAGTTCAGTCATTCCGTTTCGACTAATGTATTAGAGATTTATGTATTTGAGATTCTTAATGTATTTATTTCAGAACTATAATTGTTTTTCAGACTATGTATTTTGTACTTGTTTTTGACTGAGTTTGTAGTGGCTTCATGAACCACTATGGTTATTTTAATTCCACTGTGAGTATTCTGATTTATCTGTGTCTATGATTGATTTTATTTGCTCCAAATTTTCTTACAATCTACTGTTTTGAATTATTCAAGTTAGACATGTGTTGTTTTATTGTCGATTTGGAAGGTCCAAAATAGAGGGTCGTTACATTTGGTATCAAAGCTTTGGTTTTAGGCAAACCATAGCCCGTGGAGCAAAAACTCATTAGAGGTAGGGTAGAAATACCATAAAATGAGTGAAATCAATCTTAGAATCCTTTCTTTGTGAGAGAACGTATTTTAAAGTATAAAATGATGTTTTAAATGATTTTCAAAGGATTTTAAAGAGTGTTTTGATATAAAAACCTTTCTTGTTTTAAAGTCAAATTTTTCTTTACTTCCTTCTTCTCTCATCCAGCTTGTTAATAATTTTCCTCGTTGAGATATTTAATTTTCGTTGCTTCTTATCTAATCTTGCCTTTGTTTCTCAATTACCTCTGTCCTCAAATTCATGCTTGATTTTTTTAGGATGAGTCATAGGAATGCAAGAGGTAGGGGATGTGGTATTGCCCCAGCTCCTGAGCCTGCTGCCCCAATCAGGTTCACAAAACTTTGTAAGGAATACACTAAGCTTGGTGGCACCAAGTTCATAGGATCTGAGAGCATCATTAAAGCTTAGTAGTGGTTAAAGGATTTGGAGAGAATCTTCTCCGGTCTTGAGATCACTAATGCCCAACAGCGTCAGTTGGCAGCTTGGTAATTAAAAGGAACAGCTTTGGATTGGTGGGAGACTGTCACAGCTCACACCGCTAAGGCTGAGATCTCTTGGGAACAATTTAGGCATCATCTTCTGTCTGTCTTGAATTGGGTTCAGTTTCTCCTTTGAAATCTGTCTTATGCTCTTTATCGTGCTTTAGGGAGGCTTTTTTTGTGAAGTGGATGCCCGAGGCAGGAAAGTCTCAGTTGTATCAGGAATTCATGGATTTGAAACAAGGTGATATGTTTTTTGTAGAGTATGAGAGGAAACTCAATGAACTCTCTAAGTTTGGCCTTAATTTGATTGACACTCCTCGCAAGAAAAATGAGAAGTTCATTACTGGCGCACACCCGGAGTACTATGATCGCCTTATAGCCCATGTGCATAGTCCCTTCACCACTCTGAAGGACATGGCCATTAGATACGAGAATCATACTTCTAAGGATCCTCCAGCTGCTCGCTCTGCTCCATCTCAGCCTTCCTTCGGTAGTTCCAAGAAGAGGAAGCCCAACTTTTACCATCAGAAGAGGAATTAGAACAGGACTCCAGGGTTGCGATCATCTTCTTCATCTCAGTGGCAATCGATCGACCTTTCTGCCATTACTTGCTACAGATGCAATCAAAAGGGACACTATGCTAATAGCTGTCCTACTTTGGGTGGTGTTGCTATTCCTCTAGCTCAGCGGGCCAGGCGCGATCTTTGTCACATTTGTTTGCAGCCTGGCCATTTCAAGAAGGACTGCCCTACTTACAAGAAGGGCAAGTCATATGGTATTTTTGTTGTTACTTCTACATCTTCTCTTGCTTCTGCTCCTGCTTCTTCTCCTAGTGATTCTCAAGGTACACTTCAGGGCACTTTTTCTCTGTTTAATTTTCATGTTCGTGTTCTCTTTGATATCGAAGCTTCCCATAGCTTTATCTCTATGGATCTTTGTAATAAATTTGAGCATCTTCTTTCTCCTGAGTTGGCTCCAGTGTCTTTGTGTGTTTTAAATCCTATTGGTGGTCCTGCAAACCTTAGCAGGATTTGTAGAAATGTGAAACTTTTCTATTCTAGCTATCGGTTTTCCGATGATTTATGATTTCTATGTTCTAGGTTTTGATGCTTTTGATCTATTGCTTGGAGGTGATTGGCTTGAGAGACATGATGCCTATATCTCTTGTAGTTACCAAAATGTCTCTCTCATTGGTGATAAAGGTGATTCCTTGGTGATTCAGTGTAGTTTGCCCCAGGACTTTGATGGTAGCTTTATTTATTCCCTTGATGCTTCTCCTGGCGATATCCATTCGACTCTTGTAGTCAAACTCTTTCCCGATGTATTTGGTGAAGTCACTTCTTTACCTCCTAAGAGGGAAATTGATTTCCGTATTGATCTTATTCCTGGAGCTCGACCTGTAGTTCTTCCACCCAGAAGAATGGAACCCCGGGAGAAGGTCGAGTTAAGAAAGCAAATTGAGGACTTGTCCTCCAAGGGTCTGGTCAGACCTAACTATTCGAAATGGAGAGCACCAGTGGTCTTTGTCACTAAGTCTGATGGTTCTTTGCGGATGTGTGTAGATTATAGGGAGCTGAACAAGCTCACTATAAAGAACCGATATCCTATGCCTTGCATCAATGATATGTTTGATCAACTCCATTGAGCAACTGTTTTCTCTCAGCTTGATCTTGCCACAGGTTTACACAAGCTCAGAGTTGCTGAGGAAAGTATTCCTAAGACTGCTTTTCGTACCGAGAATGGTTTTTATGAATGGTTATTATGCCTTTTGGGTTGACTAACGCCCCTGCTTTCTTTATTGATTTGATGAATCGTGTCTTTCGTGAGGTGCTTAATAAGTTTGTTCTAGTCTTCGTTGATGATACTTTCGTTCTCCGAGTATGAAGAAGAGCATAAATCCCACTTGAGTTTTGTTCTGAACACTCTTAGAAATCATCAGTTGAAGGCGAAATTCTCGAAATGCCATTTCTGGAGAGAGGAAGTTCGATTTCTCGGACATATCGTTTCTAGTGATGGAGTTTTTGTTGATCCAGGCAAGATTGTTGTGATCAATGTAAGTCTTTCCCTTCTTCTCTTTCTTTAATTGGATCATTCTATCTTTTCCGTGGTCCTTATTTCTCCCTATTCTATTATAGGATTGGGAAACTCCTAAGATTCCAACTAATATTTGCAGTTTTCTGGGCCTTACCGGTTACTACCAAAGATTTATTGAGAACTTTGCTCAAATTTCTGCACCCCTCGCTACTTTAACTCAAAAGAATGCCAAGTTTATATGGGATGATAAGTGTGAAGCTGCATTCAATGAGTTGAAGCATAAGCTTACTTCCGCCCCAGTGCTTACCGTTCCAAATGGAAATGAGAGATTAACAGTATACACTGATGCTTGTCGTGAGGGTTTGGGAGCTGTTCTAATGCAGGATGGGAAGGTGATTGCTTATGCTAGTCGCCAGATGAAAACCCATGAGGCTAATTATGCTACTGATGATTTAGAGTTGCTTGTTGTTGTCTTTGCTTTGAAGCTTTGGAGGCATCATCTTTTAGCTACCAAGTTTGAACTCTTCACCGACCATCAGTCTTTGAAATATATCTTCATCCAGAAGGATTTGAATCAAAGGCAAGTTCGGTGGCTTGAGTTTCTTGCTTCCTATGATCTCAACATCAACTATACCCCTGGAAAAGCTAATGTTGTGACTGATGCTTTGAGTAGGAAGAAGGCTATGTTGTGTCCGCTAGTAGTTTCTTCTTCTCCACTTTTGGATCATATCAAAGCTAAGCAAGATGAGGATAGGATCATCAAACTGATTAAGGAGAGTGTTCGTAGCAGATTTGGCGGTGGTAATCATGATGGTAGTGGAGCTCAAGTCGATGATAGATGTATCCTGAGGATTAATAACCGAATTTGTATCCCGAATGTTGATGGATTAAGGCAGGAGTTACTTTGGGAACATCATCGATCCCTACTTTCTATTCATCCTGCTGTGTCGAAGATGTATCAGGATATGAAGAGGCTTTATTGGTGGAGAGGTATGAGGCGGGATATTTCTATCTTTGTTAGTAGGTGTGAGACTTGTCAGCAAGTCAAGGTAGATCATCAAAAGACCCCTGGTTTATTGCAGCCCCTTGAGATTCCCAATTGGAAATAGGAACAAGTTTCCATGGATTTTATTGATGGTTTACCGAGGACTCGGAGGGGACATGAGAGTATCTGGGTTATTATGGATAGACTGACCAAGTCCGCTCATTTTATTCCAGTCAAGTCTACCCGCTCTGCTCCCAGTCTGGCTGAGATTTATATGAGGGAGATTGTTCGTCTCCATGGTGTTCCTATCAGCATTGTTTATGATCGGGATCCTATCTTCACCAGTCAGTTTTGGAAAGCTTTCTAGGAATCTTTAGGTACCCGTCTGAATCTGAGCACTGCTTACCATCCACAGATCGACGATCATACGGAAAGAGTCAATCAGATTCTAGAAGACCTTCTTCGTGCTTGTGTTCTGGATTGTGGAGGATCTTGGGAAGATCATCTCCATCTTGTCGAATTCACCAATAACAATAGTTATCAGGTATATTTTCATTTTTCTATTTTGATCTCATCTTAATCTTTATCTATCTCATTCCATCTTTGAACCCAGGCTAGTATTGAGATGTCTCCGTTTGCTGCTCTTTACGGAAGACCTTGTAGATCTCCATCTTGCTGGATTGAATCCGATAATCGTTTGGTTCTTGGTCCTGAGATGACCTTGGAAGCTTCAGAGAAGGTTAAGGAGATTAAGAGGAAGTTGAGGATTGCCCAGGATAGGAAGAAGAAGTATGCTGATCAGCGTAGGAGGTGTTTGGACTTTGCTGTTGGTGATCAGGTTTTCCTTAAGGTCTCTCCCTTAAGGAATGTGGTTCGTTTTGGTCGTAGAGGGAAGCTTTCTCCTAGGTTCATCAATCCTTTCCGCATTGTGGAAAGAGTTGGTTCCCTAGCTTATCACCTGGACTTGCCTGAGAAATTTGCTGGAATACATAATATATTCCATATTGTGCATCTTCATCGGTATCTGTATGATCCATCTCTTATTGTCCAGCCTTCTGCTCTTGATAGTTTGGATATTAAACCTAATCTGATCAAAGTGCAGTGGAGTACGGATGATCGTGGTACAAAGCAGCTAAGAAGGAAATCAGTCAACCTAATCAAAGTGCAGTGGAGTATGGATGATCGAGATTATACCTGGGAGACGGAGGAGAGCATACGTGCTTCGAATCCGAAATTGTTTGCTTCAGGTACTTTTGCTTTGCTATCTTATTTTTCTTTGCTTTCCTTCTTTCGTTCCTTTTCGAGGACGAAAAGTTTTGAGTGAGGGAGAGTGTAACAGCCCAAAATTTTGTAAATAGTTTTGAATTTAATTTATTTGAAAACTTTAATGTTTAATTATTTAAAATTTGAAATTTTGAAATTTTCCAATATAATTTTTGGAGTTTGTTTATAAATTATTTTCCCAAATACAATAAAATAAACAATTTCTGAAATTTTATATCTTGGTCAAACATTGACTTTTATTTGAAAATTTTAAAATTTAGATTTTTAAATTCTAATATTTTTATTTGAAACGGGATATAATTCTAATAACTGCATTTCGTTTCATTAAATTCTGATTTATTCTTTGTAAATTGGATAATATTCAGCGTTTTAAAAGTAATTAATTTCTGTGTTTTATTCAATATTTTTCTATGTCCGTCTATTTATGTTATTTTCTATTTTGTTTGTATACACTTTAATTTATTTATTTGGATGTTTCATTTGTATATCTTTTATTTAATAGCTGAAAAAAACCAATTAAATATACGTTACTTTGTTTTAAATTGGGCATACATTTCATTGTTTAAATGCTTGCCTTTATTTGCTTGGGCTCTTTATTATTTAGTACCCGTTCATTTCTCATAGCCGTGTACCCCAAACCCTAGCCGCCTCCTCTATTACCAAATCACGTACAAACACCCTTTCTCACCATCTTATTTGCATTTGCATCTAGAGAGAAAAAAATAATGTAAGTGTCCATGGCCTCCTCCTTCTTCCTTTTTCTTTTATTTTTCTTTTGTTTTCTTCATTTAATGCTAAGCCTCCACCATATTCCAACCACCATCTCATCTTCACCTCCTCCATGATCGACCATCACCACTACATCACCCCCTTCACACATGGCCGTGACCCATAGATCTAGATCCACCACAAATCTTGACCAAAACCACCACAAGCCTTCTATTTCTCACCACTTCTTCCTATTACTCACCTCGACCAAAAATTCCTCCACCTCTACCAAGCCATGCCATGGCCAAACATCCCATTGTCGTGTGCCTTGACCCAAGTTAGCACATAGACCGAGCCACCTTAGAATTGGCCGAGCCCAAACTCCACTAGATCCATGCCTTTTGCCTCTACTTGCCTTGCCTTCCCTTTTCAATGCCATAGCCATGCCTTGTGATCCCATAACCTAGCCTAGCGTGCATCCAAACACCATGGCCGAGCCTAGGGGCAATGAGGCCGACCCTAT
The DNA here is from genome assembly GCA_030765085.1 of Allium cepa. Taxonomy (NCBI): domain Eukaryota; kingdom Viridiplantae; phylum Streptophyta; class Magnoliopsida; order Asparagales; family Amaryllidaceae; genus Allium; species Allium cepa. Next base: position 105,161,891 of record CM060941.1, on the reverse strand, counting down.
AGAGGATGTGGCCAAGCCCACTTGTTGATTGAATCTACTTCTGTTTCAGATTTATTTAGATTTTTCATTGTTGAATTCATATCTTGTTGTGTTAAAACATATACTTATATTTGATTTATTTATTTGATTTCAAGATTTGAATTTGGTTGTTACATCTTCTCAAATCTTATCGTGCCTTCTCGTGCTTTGTAGAGTGTGGATTTTTTTGTTTTGAATTGATCTCTAGCTTCAAAAAGGTGAGTTATTCACTCTAGACATTACGTACTTATATGATTGTAAAATGTTGACAAGTGAATTGTATAAATTAATATGCTATGTTCGTACCTGCCTGTGATATGTTTATATGATGTTAAATATTGTTTTTATGTCTGTTACATCATCTGTTATGGTATTATATGCTATTCTGTTATTTTATTTCCTGTTTATCACACTACAAGTTCCTTATCACTTGATGTGCACGTAAATGTACATATTTTACCACCATATTTATTCTTTTTAAATTAAATAAATGATCATATTGGGTATTTTAACTTGTTTTAACCAAAATCCATATTAATTCCAAACTATCACATATCCATCTTCATATAGGGGCAAAAGGGTCATTTGTGTGCATATATTTCTTTGAGAAAAATTAATTGAAAATTTATATATATTTTTGTAGGAATTTGGTCTCAAATAGGAGTGGTTTCATGAAGGAATATGCATGCACAAAGAATATAAAGGAATGAAGATGGAAATAATTCAAAGTGAAGATCATGGAGGACCCCACCTACCCACCACCTTAATATACAAATTAAAGGCTAATGCACATGCTTATGGAATTAACGGCTTCATGTACACTTAAATAATGATTAGTAGAAGCTAATGATTACTTGGCCTCCACACTTTCTCAAGGGTAGTTTGGTCATTCCCCAAATTATGGATTAGGGTTTCATGCATGTATAAATAACCCCTTATGTTTCATGTAATACCTCCTCTCTTCTCTTAGTCTCTTTTTAGTTAGTTTTAGGCTCAAAATAAAACCAAGCTCTCTTCTTTCTTTTCATGGCTACTTGGCCATTTCTCTTTATGTAATTTTTTTATGCAACTTCAGTACATGTTCTTTTCCTTTTCATGCTTATTTACTTTCATGTTGTAGTTTAGATTTATTTTTCTTGCAAGTAGAATAGTTTTTTTATTGCTTTCTTTTTCCTTTTCTTTTTCTTTCATGTTGCAAGCTACATTTGTTGTTTTAATGACAAATATGAGAGGCTGAACCCCTTTAATTTAGGGGGTAATGAAGCTCTCTAATTATGTAGTTTCAACTATTTGTTGATTCATGCTCTCGTTTTGTGCTTAATGATGATGATAGAAATGGTTTACTAGTTGTTTTTGCTTTGAATTTGATAGCCTTTATTGTTGACACCAAACAGGAAATGCTTAAACAATCACTAACACTAATTGCCACTTCATCAAAATATGATTATGGCAAAAGAAAGTGATTTGAAATTAAAATTTGATGGTCTATATTTCTAATCAATATTTAATAAGCCATACTTAAAATAGATTTCATTTTTATTTTCTTTGTCAAGTTTCATAAAAGTTAGTAAGTGTTTTAAGGGATGTGTTATAGTTTGATGGCTTATGTTGGCTAATCAATAGCACAAATAGGTCATACTTATGATAATCACATCATTTAAATTCACTTATGATCAAAAAAAAGAGATCATAATTTCATAATTTGTTGAACTATATTGTCTAGAGAGTGGAATTATCTTTAAATTGTCATTTAACTCTCATATTTTTATCAATTTCTTTTGCTAGTTTTTGTTAGTTTCTTACATTTCTAGCTATTCACTCTCGACTTCAGTATAATTTGATTGAATAGAATTTTAAAATCATCAATTCCCTGTGGATCGACTCGTATTCGTCACGTGCTACATTCATACACCGTGCGCTTGCGGTTATTTTTAAATTTAAATTCGTTTGACGGTTTTCTAAACCGATAGAATTTCGTCGACGAACAAGTTTTTGGCGCCATTGCCGAGGAGTTGTTTTGATTTCAATTTTCTATTCTTCGAATTATTTGTGTTTGATTTAAGTGTGTGTTTGTTTCGTGTGTGTTGTGTTAAAAAATTTTTTTGTGTTTGTTTGATTTTGCTTGCTTTTGTTTGTGTTCTTGTTTATTTTGCATTTTCATTTGCATTTCCTTTAAAAAAACACACCATTTCAAAAACAATTTTTTTTTATATTTGCATTTGCTTTTACATTCACATTTTACATTTGCATTTGCCTTTACATTTTACATATACAATTTCAAAATTGTGCACATCAACCTGCACACAAACCCCCTCTCTGTCACATTTCTTACAGCATCACCTTCCCACCATTACACTCCACTGCCTCTCTACTTCACTTCAAATCAAAGCAGCACCTGCTACACCATACAATCCACATCAATCCCACACCCATCATCTTCAACACCACAAACTCACACATTCAAAGCCCCACTACCCCTTCATATTTACAACAGCCATCTCATTCACCACTGTATCCTTGCATACATCACACAACAACCTCTTATTAATTACTACTTCTTTCATATCTATCCCTTATCACCACTTTCAAGCTACTGCCTCATCAACTTCACCCCATCAAACTAACCAAACTGCCCATCATAACTCCGCAACAGTGCCCAAACAACTACAAGCAACGACAGTATCACAACTTCACTCCCCTGCCTCACTTCACGAGTACAAAGCAACCACAACATCATCACATTCAACCTACGCCATTAACTGGACTTCATCAACTTGTTAAACCAAACTATGCAATACATTTACACTGTCATCATAACCCTGCCTCAATACTTCCAATCCCCAGGCAAACCACCATTTCTACACCAAACTACCATCATCGAACAGCAACTTCACACCGTCCTGAGCCATCGATCACCACCATCCAACATCTTCTGAAACGATCACGCAACCTTCTGAACCTCCGCCTACCATAATTGGCTCCAGACCTTGTTTCTACAACTCACGCCAATCACCACACCTAAATTGGAAAGCACTTCCTCCAATAACCCCCACAGCAACTTAACCGAACTATCAGAGCCAACCTTATCTTCAATCACGTCCTTCCCCAAACAATTCCAATCGCCTACAGCCCAATTTCTCGAGACCACAGCAAAATGCGTCACCACCCAAATTCCTTCAAGCGACATCAACACAAGTCACTCCTTCAAAATCGAGCTAACACTTGACAACCACCGTCCATCCTTCCACCCACCGCCATACGTCATTACCGTTCCACCCACCGCAATCCATGAATCACCCTCTTTCGGCCTTCACTGCCAGAAATACAGCAAACACCCCTCCACCAAGCCTCGAACGATTTCGCGTATGTGGGGGAATTTGAATTTGCAAATTGAGAATTTTAATTGTGCTAGGCAACGTGAAAATATTCAATTCACCGTCTTGCTTTTGTTTATAAAACATTTTGAGGATAGGGTCATTTTTTTACGGGCCGGGTTATAGTTGTTGTGGGTTGGCCTTTGTGAAACTTCTTGTGTTGCTTTAGTTTAGTTTTGTTTTAATTGTTTTCTTCCATTTTTTTCCTTTCCTTTTGTTTTGCCATCCTATTAAAAAAATCTTTTGTTTAAACTTCCATTCCATCCTTCTCTTTAAAAATTGCCTTTTTTCTTTTGTTTAAATTTCCTTTAAAATTTCTTTTCTTTTGTTTTGTTTAGTTTGTTTCATCTGTTCTAGTTTCATCTTTTATATTATTAAAAAAACTGTATATATCTTGTTTTATTTTCAGGTTGCAAAAGCAGAAAAGGAAGGAGCTGTTTGCTAAAAATAATTGCTTCGCTTTGCTTGCCTAAAAAAATAAACTGCTTGTTAGCTATATCTATTGTTCTTATTTTCCTTGCATTGTTGTTTGTTTTCATTTTATAAAATAAAATAAAAAAACAATCATTTTTAGTTGCATTGTTAATACACGTTTAATTTCTGCTTTGCATTTCATTTAGAATTTTGATTAATAATAATGGGTAGACATTGATAACTCTTAATTGTGTATTGACAAGTTGTCTTCCTTGAATAATTTAATTTTTTGGTGTCTAGGCTACGGCAGAGTAATAACCATTTATAAATATTACGGTGATTCATAAATATTATAGTGGTTGTTCCTCTGAAGGTACTTAAACCTTCGGCTGCATTGCTACGTTGATTCGTGGTGCATCGATAAATCTCGTCCGTTACCTGGCTGAGAACTATCTTGTTTATCTAAGAAAATGTGTGAATATACAATTTTGGATTAACTTAGGATAAATCATTTGTAATTAACTACTGCATTCATTTAGTTGCATTGGTTCATGCATATTTAAAAAAAGCAAAAAAATAAAATTCAAAATCCAAAACTAAAAAAAATTGTAAATATTCCTTTTCTTTTGAAATTTTTAAATCCTTCTTCTTTGAAATTTCAAAAATCCAAAAAAGTAGAAAAACACAAATTCTAAAAAAAATTATAAAACCTTTTCAAAAACAAAGATTTTTTTTTGAAAACCCAAAAAACTAAACAAAAATCAATTTCCCTTTTGAAAAATAAACTCTGTTTGTAAATATTCTTCCTTTATAAAAAAACCAAAAAAAACACTTGAAAATGTCCGAGTTTCCTTTTCCTTACTCACTTGAATTTTACAATATTTGTGAAAATCAATATAATCCATATGATTTCACTCCAAATTCATATAGATATTTTAACAACAACTATTGTGCAAATAATTCAAATTTCGAACAACAAAGTTTTCAAAACAATGAACAACCCTCGAATCTCGAAAAAAGCATTTCATCTTTACTTGAAGTTTCTACACAACAAAATCAAAGTATAAATGAATTGTGTAATTCATATTTGTGTAATAACTCGAGTCAAGGATTTCAAAATTTGAATTCAATTCAAAATTTAAACGAGTATGATTATAAACCATGCCAATTCAATTTCAAACTCCAAAATGAATTTCAAACTCAACATGAAAATGGGAACAACTTTTCAAACGAATTTGGCAATTGGAATAATCTTGACTACGATACGAGTGAAATTTTTTGTTCTCAACAAATCCAAATCGAAAATTCTCATGCTAATAACTATAAATTGGATTTTGTTGAGCAAATGAACGAAATTTACGATAATCACACGAATTTGTTGTTTGAAACATATATGAAACAATGTGATAAACAAAATCAAATTCCAACGTGTGATGAGTCAAGTGATAATCCGTCTTTTACCACAACTGACGATTTTCAAACAACAACTTTTGAAACTGAAAATAACAATCTTAATGAAGTTGTTGAAAACACGGTAATTGAGTTAGATTTCAATTCTTTTGAGGGTGAGAAACTCGATTTAAATTTCGATCTTCCTTTTTCTGAAAATTTGAATATGACAACTTTGAATTTTAAACTCGATTTACACGATGAAGTTGTTGATAATCCAACAAAGGAAGTCGAATTTAATGAACATGAGTTTTATGGACTTTTTGAAAATGAGTTGTTAAATTTCGAAGGGGAAAATTTCGATCACCATTTTGATTTCGAAATAGATAATTTTGAAGAAGTTTTCAATGATAAGTTTGAACTTCAATTTGGTGAAAATAAACTTGAATTTCAATCAATCGTTTTATTAACCCTAAAAATCATCGAAAACAAAACAACTCATTCAATTTTCAATAAAACGACATTTGTTTTTCCAAATCAACATTCAATTTTGAAATCTTTTACGGTTTGGTTTTTCGTGCTTAAGCTGTGTCTCACACATTTGACGAGACAAATGAATTGGTCTTTAAAAGACATTTCATTTACTTTTTGACTGTATACTTTCTCATCTCTTGTACATAATAATTTTTCATGTAAATATTGGATTTTTATTTTATTTTTCTCCTTCCACTTAGGTTGACTATGGGGACACAGTCAAAATCAAGTGTGGGGGAGACTCATCTTCTTCTTGATTTTTCAGGATTAAATTTTCATTTTTCTTCCAAAAACTCAAAAGAAATCCAAAAACAAAAGAATAATTTTTCTTTTTTTAGCGTTTTTGATTTATTTTTAAAGAAACACTATAGGATAAATATATGGTTTTGGTTTATTAAATTGAAATTATTGAAAATTTATTTTTCTTAACAAAAATAAAAATGAAGTTTGATTACGAATAATAATGGTTTAACTAGTATATAGAAAGATTCATATGTGTTAATTACAAATTATATCCTAATTGAAAATCTTTGTTTTAAAAAGTGGTTGATTTGAAGTAAAGGATATAACATTTTTATGTCTTCTAAGTTAAATGACGCTAAGATGATTTTTACAAAACTCTGTCTCTCTCTTAAAATATATATATATATAAAGTAATAACATCCAAGTATTCACTCTCATTTAAAAGTCCTCACGGTTATGCATGAGTGAATTATTTGGAATCTTTGATTATGTGCTTTCATACTCATTTAAAAGTCCTCACGGTTATGCATGTATGGAATACATGTAAAAACATAGACTTAATAAAAACCACCTACGGTCGATAGGTGTATGCACGAAAGTGTGTGCACTCGCCATGCTCTGTACTCCCCTCACATAAGCCCGAAAGGCAGTGCATGGGTGGTATATCTAGCCTCAGTTTACCTGAGCTAGGTGTGTAATTTTTCTTGCAAATAACGAGAGAGCAAGCAATTGAAATCCTAGCACTATTTTTACTTAGTTGATTTGATTTGTTATTGAAAAGAAATGAAAATACCGCTTTGATAAATTTTGATAATCAACTAAGGATCCTTTTCATAATTACACTTTGTTATCTACCGAAATAACGAGTTAAACTATAAACTATTTGCTATGATAACTTGATTTTTGTTGGAAATTTTGATGAGTAAGTAACATAAATTTTCAAGATAATAGCCAAAACCTATATTTAACTTATTCGTGTCGATTTAAAAATAAATCCTTCATTTGTAAATATTTTCAAAAACTAGCATTCATTTCTTTGTAAATAAATCTTGAATTTTGTAAATATTTTCATCATGCATTTGGATTTTGTGGTTAGTATCCGCTGAAAACACTCATGAGACAACACTCGTCCTGTTGGAGACACCCAGAAGTTTAACGGCTTGTTGCATATGCTCAATGCATTCGTGCTTCCTACGAAAACGGATTGATCTCAGTTTCTCTTTATTCGAGGACGAATAAAAAGATAAGTGTAGGGGTATTTGATGTGCATGTAAATGTGCATATTTTTACCACCATATTTATTCTTTTTAAATTAAATAAATGATCATATTGGGTATTTTAACTTGTTTTAACCAAAATCCATATTAATTCCAAATTATCACATATCCATCTTCATATAGGGGCAAAAGGGTCATTTGTGTGCATATATTTCTTTGAGAAAAATTAATTGAAAATTTATATATATTTTTGTAGGAATTTGGTCTCAAATTGGAGTGGTTTCATGAAGGAATATGCATGCACAAAGAATGTAAAGGAATGAAGATGGAAATAATTCAAAGTGAAGATCATGGAGGACCCCACCTACCCACCACCTTAATGTACAAATTAAAGGCTAATGCACATGCTTATTGAATTAATGGCTTCATGTACACTTAAATAATGATTAGTAGAAGCTAATGATTACTTGGCCTCCACACTTTCTCAAGGATAGTTTGATCATTCCCCAGATTATGGATTAGGGTTTCATGCATGTATAAATAACCCCTTATGTTTCATGTAACACCTCCTCTCTTCTCTTAGTCTCTTTTTAGTTAGTTTTAGGCTCAAAATAAAACCAAGGTCTCTTCTTTTTTTTCATGGCTACTTGGTCATTTCTCTTTATGTAATTTTTTTTATGCAACTTCAACACATGTTCTTTTCCTTTTCATGCTTATTTACTTTCATGTTGTAGTCTAGATTTATTTTTCATGCAAGTAGAATAGTTTTTCTTTTTATTGCTTTCTTTTTCCTTTTCTTTTTCTTTCATGTTGCAAGCTACATTTGTTGTTTTAATGACAAATATGAGAGGCTAAACCCCTTCAATTTAGGGGGTAATAAAGCTCTCTAATTATGTAGCTTCAACTATTTGTTGATTCATGCTCTCTTTTTGTGCTTAATGATGATGATAGAAATGGTTTACTAGTTGTTTTTGCTTTGAATTTGATAGCCTATATTGTTGACACCAAACATGCTATGCTTAAACAATCACTAACACTAATTTACCTCTTCATCAAAAATATGATTATGGCAAAAGAAAGTGATTTGAAATTAAAATTTGATGGTCTATTTTTCTAGTCAATAGTTAGTAGGCCATACTTAAAATAGATTTCATTTTCATTTTCTTTGTCAAGTTTCATGAAAGTTAGTAAGTGATTTAAGGGATGTGTTATAGTTTGATGGCTTATGTTGGCTAATCAATAGCACAAATATGTCATACTTATGATAAGCACGTCATTTAAATTCACTTATGATTAAAAAAGGATCATAATTTCATAATTTGTTGAACTATATGATCTAGAGAGTGGAATTATCTTTAAATTGTCATTTAACTCTCATATTTTTATCAATTTGTTTTGCTAGTTTTTGTTAGTTTCTTACATTTCTAGCTATTCACTCTCGGCTTCAGTATAATTTGATTGAATAGAATTTTAAAATCATCAATTCCCTGACGTGCTACATTCGTACACCGTGCGCTTACGGTTATTTTTAAATTCGTTCGACAGTTTTCTAAAGCGATAGAATTTCGTCGACGAACATCACAATGGGTTGATACATACCCGAATGGACTTTAGAATAAGGAAAAATCATTATGGGCAGAAATGATAGGCTCGAATGATTTTTATTGTATTAGATTTACTTGGGATTGCAGGTTTGAAATGATAGAACCCCAATTTTTCTTTTTAAATTACGGATTGAAATGATACATATCCGTATCACTTGACCTAGGTTCGAAAATATTATACAGACCCGTGATTAAATTAATTATGTATTTTTTGAAATTTTATAAATATTTTTAATGTAAAAAATATGTCATTTTAACTTAACCGGGTTTAACTAATTTAAATGAATTTATAGAGATTTTTCTATAAGCTAAATGTATAAAGAATTACATGGAAAAGGTGTATTTTAAAAATATGACTTAACTTGGAAATTAGAAATTTGGTTTAAACAGAAATTTTAAGTTAAGTAAATAAATGAAAATTTAATTATTTATAAGATAGGTATGTAAAGGTTAAGAAATTTATAAGATGGGTATGTAAAATTTAAGTTATTTATTGAAATAAAAGTTAAGAAAATTTTTGAAGTATTAACTAACAAAGGAATTTCAATTTAAATTGGATATTTATTAGTAAATAGTTATTTTATTAAAATTTATAAGTTAAGTAATATCCAAATAATTTTTTTGAAAAGTGGAATAGGTCTGATATGTTAAAAATGAGAAAAAGTGAAGATATATTGTTTTAAAAGGAATAACAGAAATTATAACGGTTCAGAAATGCTGTGTAAAATATGAACTATGGCTTGAATATATTAAAAATACCTATAACAGCACTTCTGAAGTGCTGTAGTTTCTGAAAATATGAACTTTGGCTTGAAATATACTTAAGAGACCTATAAAAGCATTTCTGAAGTGCTGCAGTTTATGAAAATATGAACCATGGCTTGAATATACTAAAGATATCTATAATAGCATTTCTGAAGTGCTGTAGTTTCTGAAGATTTGAACTCGATTGCTGAAATTACTAAATAAACCTATAATAGCACTTCTAAAGTGCCGTAGTTTCTGAATTTGAACTATGTTTTGATATATACTAAATACACCTACCGTGGCACTTTATAAGTGCTGCAATTTTGAAAATTTCAATGCTTTGAAATATTGAAATCGAACTAATGAGCTTAGAAATTGCTGAAATTCTGGAAATTGAATATTTGACTTGGAAGGATAACTACTTCATATTTAAATGGTTTAAATGGATTATTTTGATTTGAAATATAAACCACTTTTGAAATTTATAACCACGGTTAAAAATAACGTTGGTTGTTAAAGAGACCGGGATCGGATATGGACATACTCTCTGTCGATATCGAAAACCACTTTTACAATCGTCTACGTGGTGGAATTCCAAAATGAAGTAGGATGGTGGCGATGTTCTATTGAGGTATATACGTGGACCCGACTCCCGTGAGTTGGCATAAGGTGGCTAAAACAGGAGAATTTGACGGGCTAATGAGGTCGCTCCTCTGATCGGACCTACTTCTTCATATGTCATTCTATTACCTTATGATTGATTGGTGCACACCTTTGATTTTAGGAGTATGGTTTGAGGTGGGCGGTAGTAGCTGCTACGCGTTACCACATGTCCGGAAGTGCAATTGGTATATCTACCCTGGCATTGCCTAGTTGTGCCGTGTCACCTACCCTAGAGAGCCTTGTACGAGTTTAATTTGTGTCGTACATATGGAGTATCCTCTGGTAGCCTCTTGATTAGGAGGAATTACGGTACTGTATATACTACTGGCACTATATATGTGTTAAGGTGGAAAATGTAAAGCCTTAACGCTATTTTTAAGTAAGTTTACTTTACTAATAGACATTGTTATAATAGCGAAATATTACTACATGGTAAATAGTTTAACGGATCCTTAGAGGATGGGCGGTCCTAAGCATCCGTTAAGCTACTTGTACCTTATATTACAGCTTACTTGAATTGGTTTACATTGTATAAGTATGTATGTCCTGACTCGAGTGTTTGTGTTTATTTTCTTATGCTCGGGTCAGCCTGAGTGTTACGGCTTGGATCTATCTTTTGGAAGCTAGAGATATCTGGAGTTATCTGCTTATCTAGTTTTATCTATTTCAACTCAGTCATTCTGTTTCAGCTAATGTATTAGTGATTTATGTATTTGAGATTTCTATTGTATTTGTTTCAGAACTATAATTGTTTTTTAGACTATGTATTTTGTACTTGTTTTGAGACCGAGTTTGTGGTAGCTTCATGAACCACTATGGTTATTTTAATTCCGCTGCGAGTATTCTGATTTATCTTTGTCTGTGATTCTGTGATTGGTTTTATTTGCTCCAATTTTTCTGACAATCTACTATTTTGAATTATTCAAGTCAGATATGTGTGGCTTTATTGTCGATTTGAATGGTCCAAAATAGAGGGTCGTTATGATTATGTATTATAGAGAGGAGTTACCCTTGAGACTAAAATTATATTCATTTTAGGTACGTTTGGAACTCTTTTCTATATGCTTACCCATTCGATCAAATCGAATCATTTTGTTGCATGTTATTTTATTTACTTCCTTTTTATATTTTATGAACTTATCATAAACATGCTCCATATATATCAAATACACATACATATGCTTGTGATAATTCATCGGTGAGTAGAATAAAGTGCATGGAACCATTCTGGTATTATCATACTTGTGATTACATACATCTATATATGTCACTCCGATGAGTTCATCAACTCTTATGGTGCTCCCACTGAATGATTGCTTTGCCTTTAATTATCTGAGGTATGGTTCCTTGGTGCCATATGATTCGTAATCATACGGTTGAAAAATTACTTCTCAAAACCATGGCTTAGTCTATAATTCCAAAATAATTGTAAATATTCTTAAATACTTCGGTATTTTCGAATGCATCACTTTTGCTATGAATACAAACACCACATTATAGTTTTATTTCATAACGAATATTCATAATATTCTCATTGAAATAAAACTATGTTTATTTCTCAATCATCACCGAAGTATTGATATTATTTCATAAATAGTATGCGATGCATTTTATGAAAATAATTTTCATAACTTGATGCAATCAATAAGTGCTATGTGACATGCTCTCACTATTTTTTCCATTACTGTAATAGCTTACCGAATAGAGGTCCATCATCCACTTAATATACTCTATTTATTTCCTATACTATAACTAGTTTATAGCGGGGGGTTCTTTGATCAATTGTCTTAAACTCAAAGAAATTAATCTCATAGAATACAATTTTCTATATGAAAATACTTTATGGGATAGAAATTATATTTCTTATTTCAATATTAAGTATCAATTATTAATTTAAAATTTTTGTTTCCCATGTTTTTTATGAAATAGAAGTGACCATTGACTCTCTTCATCCCAAGTGTACCTTAAATCACATCTACTCTTGTACATTCATTTCCTTCTTAAATGGTCGAACCATTCAAAAGAAAAATCTTACTACAATATCATAATGAACTCTTTACAAAAGTACATTCAATCATCCTTAATAATTAAGGACTTCAATTATGTTACACTATACGTAAACTAATCAAAACTAATAATTTAGTGATCGAGTTCTTAGAGGTACAGTGTACCATTTAACACAATATGATCTTCGTTGCAATCATTCAAAGTGATTGATTGATCTTATAGTATGGTTTATTCACTTATTTCAAATAAACTAATTTCATCGAAGTATCGTACACTAAGAACTGTGATCGATAACCATATAACACTTATATGTGACACTATGTGGATCAAATATCCATAGTCTTGTGTTTCTATAGAGTTCGAAACTCAGTATGTGATACACGGTCTTGGTCAAATAAACACGTAAGCGACCAAATCATAAACATATTTAGTAGTTGTAAAATTAGACGCTTGCATGGGTATTGAAACATTAATACGCAAGAAGTATTTATTAGTATGTATGTATATATTATATTCCTATTTTTATTCTCAATATAGTTCATTTGTATATTTTAATTGATAAACTTTTATCAGTCATATTAAATGCATAAATTTATTAATGTAGATTATAATGACATTATATAGCAAATGTTCGTACAATATTAGAAAGATTGAATATTACGATTTCATTTTTCTAATAATTCCCCGACTAGATTTTATGTCTATCAAAACCCTAAGAAAACATGGAAATCATTTTATTTCTCTAGTGGGTGTTAGAACTCCCTTGACTTGGGATTTTGACATTGAGGAATATCAACTAATCATCGGCCCACAAATGATAGATAACACTTTATCAGTTGTATCAAATACAACTCCCCTATAGTCTTTGTCCTAATCTCATCTTGACCATGAGGAATATCAACAAATCAAAAGAGATTATTCACTCATACCCACCATTTCATGACGGCCAAAGTATGATACACGTACTTTGAGGAATATTAACAAATACATGCATGTATCTTACCTTATCTAGGCAATATAATAATAATGCTACACATAACATCTCTAACTTGAGGAATATCAAGAACTAAAGAGTATGCAAGTAATCTATTAAGATATAAATGTTGGAGGACAACTTTATATTAAAGATTCATAATCTTTAATATATTATATTGAGTGATATCGACTTATGGAATAATGTATTTCTTATGAATGGTCGTTACCCTTCTCGTGGATCGCTTATGGAATAATGTATAACAAGTCAAGATTGCCGTAAAGGATTCCACTATGTTCTTTGAATGGTCGTTACCCTTCTCATGGATTGTTCTATGAAGAGTTATGCCCATAGCTATTCGTCACAATGCCTGACTAGCTTCTTGTGAGCTTAGTAATTCTGAACTAGTTTCTCTTATTAATTTTCTAGGTATGAGTCTACTTTTCTTTGACGCTAGTTGTTATGTCTCGAATATAATTGCATATAAATTTACACGTGCAATCCCTTGTAGAATCTCTTGATCTTATGCACGTACTTGTCTAGGAATATGTAGGTCGTCATCTTCATTGTTGTTGTTTGTTTTATGTAGCTAAACTCGCTTTTGGTTTGTAGTTGTAGTAGTCTGCTTTTGTTTTTGGCCGGCGTTGTGCAAGTTCCTTTTGGAGGAACTTTAAATACGATCACGCCTGCCTTCGGGTGTCGATTGAAGTAAATTGCCTTGTTCATCAAGTAGGACATCCTTCTTTGGGATGCATCTTTCACCATGCCTAACTCTGATCATTAGTTAGGGCTAACCACTTAAGCTTAATGTTTAGGTATCCTATTTTTAGTGTAGTAACATTCGATTATCCGGACTTAGGGTATCGATCAAAGGTTATACGTAAGATCCTGCCATTCATTGAGCGCATATTCTTCGCCTCGCCTACTCCAGGCAAGACATTGATGCTCCATCGAACTTTGGGCACGAGCTAATTGATGAGTGGTTAGGTCGCATCCATTTTGATTTTCCCCCATGCCGAGGGCCGAAAGAGTTGATTAACATCTATCTTTGAATGCTAAGGATGGTTAAAATTCAAGGGTCTGATCATGGATGGTAGAAGTTCTGTTCGGTACCTAACTCTCGGTATCTTGGTGTTGTAGTATGGAGAGACATGGTATCGGCGTGCAACTTCTCTCAACTCAGCTTTATAGCGTTTCTCATCGATCATACTAAGATACTCCAGAAGAAGCTGTTCATTTGTTTATGGGTTGTAGTGAATCACTAGACAAGAAGGTACTTCCAGTTCGACCGGAATCATAGCCTCCGTTCCGTATGCCAAGGCGAATGGAGAATGGACAGTCGTCGACTTGTGGGTGGATCCATAAGCCCAAAGTGTTAACGGGATTTCATCGACCCATTTGCACTTAGCCTTTTCCAATCGCTTGTTGAGGCTGGAATTGATGATCTTGTTTACAACTTCAACATGTCTATTCTCCTAGGGGTGTGCTTCCGTAGTGAATCTCCTCTATATACGACGCTGGGGGTAGAAATCTTTGAATTCTGTGTTATCGAACCGAGCCTCGTTGCCGGTAATGATCACCTATGGAACTTCAAAATGACAGATGATATTCTAGACTATGAAATTAATTACTTTCTTTGTGATGATCATGGCTAACGGCTCTACTTCAGCCAATTTGGTAAAGTAGCCCACTACGGTGATGGCATACTTCGCACTGCCTTTAGATATCAGCAACAAGATGATATCAATTACCCAAACTTCAAATTGCCAAGGATTGACCATTTGAGCAATCTCCTTGGTGGGCCTCTTGGAATTTTAGCAAATCTATGGCACCTATCAAATTTCGGATGTAATTAGTCACGTCTCAGTTGATAGTTGGCCAGAAGTGTACATAGTAAAGGATCTTCTTCGCTAGGGTTTGCCCCCTATTGTAGTCACCACAGGCCCCTTAATGAACTTCACTCGAAACTCGTTGGACCTCATCCTTGGGAACACACCATAGCATTGGGACTGAGAGTCCCTTCCTATAAAGTGCCCCTTACTGAAGGATATATCTTGAAGCTTGGGAAGGAGCTTCCATCACTCATTCCCTTTGTCTGGAAGGATTCCTCTTTGGAAGTAGTCTTTTTTTGGAGTCATCCGTTACTCATTTTCTAGTTCAATCTCCAAGATCTAATCGACATGTATCTAATCGATGCTCGAAGCTGAAAGTTCTTCTACCGGAACCAAGCCAATGAGCCACGCATCACCAGGACTAGCTGACTTAGCTAGTGAGTCGGCCTTTTCGTTTTCCTCTCTGGGATTTTGAATGCGACCGCGTCTGCCTCCGAGAGTCGATCGAGATTAACCACTTAAGATAGCAGGTCAGGTACTCCTTTATGAGATAGCGATTCTTGATTGCGCCAAGCCCCATGTGCTAGTTTAGGATTAACTACTTAGGATCGTAGTTTATACATCCTCATCCAGGATATTTATTTCCAATTGCGCCTAACTTCAGGCTTCTATCGAAAGCTTGAAAGTTAGATCCTACCTTACTCCAGGCATGGACCTTCCATTTTTGCTAATTTCGAGCAAAATGTTAAGGATTGGACGGTTCTATCACGTCTATTTTTTTATACTCCATCTCCCAATCCAGGGATAAGAGTTGAATAAGTTAACGGTCATATCATATTTTATTTGATTTATACTCCTAGCCTCACATTGGGGTGAGAGTTAGTGTACGGACGATCGTATCACATACGGTTTGAGGTTATACTCCAGCCCTGGCATTAGGGGGCGAGAGTTAGTGTATGGATGATCATGTAGAGCTCAGTTTGAGTGTATACTCCTGCACTCGTGTTTGGGGTGAGAGTTAGTGTATAGACGATCATGTCACATTCGGTTTGGGTTTATACTCATGCCCTCAATCCGAAGGCAAGAGTTAAGTGTGGACGATCGTGCCACGTCCAACTCGAGTTTATACTCCTACCCCTAATCCAAAGGCAAGAGTTGGTTGATAGAGGGTCATGTAACATCCATCTCTATTTTATACTCCTGCACCCTATTCGAGGACAAGAGTTGGTTGGTATCAATCTCTGAATAACGAGAAGAACTTTAGGGGTTCGGTCATGGACCATAGAAGTTTTGGTTGGTGGTACCCATCTTCGGGTACCGAGAAGGAGTTCATGGGTCCGATCATGGACCACATAAGTTTAATTGGCACGTACCTTCGGGTGCCTGCATATCTACACCATATACATTCAGATTCATTCGAGTCGGTTAAGCCACAACTCTTAAGTAATGGAGGAACAAAGTCTCTGACTTGAAAAGCCATTTTATTCTACAAAAGGCGGGAGATAACAAATTCTGTCTTGGATCTTCCCAATATTGTCGGGGCAACACCAGTTCTCAAAATATTGGGGATCGAATGTGATCGTCGACTCGACGGTTTGGACCTTCCTAGCATTGTCGAAACAATGCCGGTTCTCAAAAGGTTAGGGTTGAATGTGACCGTCGACATGGCGGATAGGACCTTCCTAGCGTTGGCAGAACAACGTTGGTGCTTAGAAGGTTAGGGGTCGATTGTGACCATCAACCTGGCTGCTAGGACCTTCCTAGCATTATCAGAACAACGTTGGTTCTCAAAAGGTTAGGGGTCGATTGTGATCGTCGACTGAGTGGCTAGGTCCTTCCCAGCGTTGCCGAAACAACGCTGGCTCTTAGAAGGTTAAGGGTCGAATTTGACTTTCAACCCGAAGGTTAGGACCTTCCTAGCATTGTCGGAACAACACCGATTCTCGAAAGATTAGGGGTCGAATGTGACCGTCTACCCAATGGTTAATGAGTCTACACCTCCCGTCCATCATTCGAGGATTAAGGAGTGTTCATTGGTTGTGTTGATGGTTTCGTAACATGGGATTTTTTTTTCTTTCAAGAAAACATTCCATTGGTTAAAGAAGAAATTTTTTATTAATGTGTGGAAGAAATGGCAAGACCTGCCTATTATATTGCACCTAGTGTCTTTGGGAGGCTTATTTTCAAAAGGGAAAACTAGATAGTGATATATGTGGCAGGATGGCTAACAATTGTTGCTCCATCCCTAAGTGATAGGTTAGTCGATGACCGGTCTTTCATTAGCTCGCCCTTGCTCCTGTCTGTTGGGCTCAGGCTATTCACTTAAAGCAAGTAGACCCCGGGGTCTCATGATTTCTCTGCTGTTTGGAAATTCCTTAACATTCTATTAGAGCTTGTTATTCCTTATCAACTACTCAATCACATTTTTCAGATGTCGACATTCATTAGTATTATGTCCATTATTTTCATACAAATGACAATACTTTCCTGAGCGCTTTTGTTCACCAGTAGCCTCCCTCCGAGGCGGCTTTTTATAATGTTCCATCCCTTCCATGGTAAGATAGATATTCTCCAACATATCATTCAGAGGTATATATTCCTCGAGTTTAGATTTCCTCGAGCACTTGTTGTTCCCACTACATTGGCTGCTTGGAACTGGATTCCTCTTCCTCTGATTATTAGAATTTTTGCTGTCAACTACTACGTTCGTAGAGTTCCCTCCAGCCTGCTTCATAGCGACATTTCTTTGTATCACCTCATCCAAATTTCGAGCAACGGTCCTCCATGGATGCTTGTGGGCATCCTCTCAGCATAAATATTTGTTGGCCTTCCTATAAAAAGGTTCCATGGTCGATGGTTGCTTCCTCTCCAACCAGTCTCCAAAAATCGAATCTAGGCGAACTCCCCTACAAAGAGCCATCAGTACCATGTCTTCCTTAGGATCTGTTACTTCAGCTACTACCATGTTGAATAGATTCAAAAAGTTGCTCGGCTACTCTCTTTCAGCTTGATAAATGACCTCATGTGCATCGGACATGATGCGTGTAAGCGAAATTGCTCCATGAACTTTCGCGATTGCTTAGCGAAAGATGATATGGAGTTCAGAGAGTGCCAAGTGAACCACATCATTGCCACCCTTTCTAGGTAAATTATGAAATAGTGGCACTTTACACCATTAGAAGCTTTGGCTGAATCCATGTGTCATTCATATCTCAATAAGTGTTACCTAGGATTCGTTCTTTCATATAATGGTATCATTGGCGTATTAACTCTCCGAGAATATGTCATGCAAAGAATGTCCTCTGTAAACGGGTTTCGACTCACATTGGTGCCCCATACATCATTGGTTCTAAATTTATTTTCACTTACCAATCGATTAACCATATCTTCCTGATTGTCCGAGTCAATAGGTTCGACTGAACGATGGTAATCAAGTCCTATCCTAAGTGTTTAGCCTGGCGAACATTCTCGGAAAGGTCTTGGCACCTAAGCTTCCTAATCTCTGGGGATCCATTCATCTAACGATCCCTCATGTTTGATTTTCATGAGTAGCATCATCAGCAGTAATGTAATTTTATGGGTTCTGAGCTTCAACCGAATGTCTAGGAATGACATCTACACCACCTTCTAGAGGATGGACTTTGGGCCCCCCATTTTGGCGGTCGGTACTGAGTCCCAAGTAAGGGTCGGTACCGATCTTCGAACTTGAGCCTAGGACTCGTCCTCTTCCTTGTATAGATGTTCCAGCAGCGTATTGAGTTTTCTTCTGCCTTCCTTCCCTCTATCTTCTTTCGAATGAAGAAGAACACTCTGATTCTGAGCCGGAATCCCTTCTACTCCATCTATGGCTTTTTTGAGTCAACTCATTCAGTAGCCTTAAGCTCTATTGCATCATGTTGTTCATATCCTGTTGGTTAACCTGAAATCTATCTTCCATCTGCTTCATCATCATATCCATCTCCATTATGGTCATAACCTCGGTTGGAGTCTCGATCTAGGGTTGAGTTAGTTGGGCAACTCTATCTCCTTGCTTAGGATTCTCTTTCTTAACTTCAGTAGTATCTTTAGAATTGGTAGAACGATCTCTTCTTAATAGGGCTATGGTAGAAAGCTCTTAGTAGATCTTTACAAATCTGAGTTGTAGAATTGTAAGAAAGAGAAATTGGATCTATTTCTTATATATAGGAAATCCAATAGTAGATGATGGATCCAAATGACCCGAGTTTAGTTCTTAGTGAAACACCAGAATGTATGAACTAAAAATTGCACAAACACCCAAAAGAGTAAGAGAATATATAATATATGAAGAAAGCAAAAGAAAAATAAGTAACATCAAGCACACACAAATTTATAGTGGTTCGGCAACCTTGGCTTATGTCCACTTTGAAATTTTATTTCTCATTTCTAATTTGGAGGCAGAAGTTCTTAGGAGTCGGTACAACTCCAACACTTATAATTTCAGAGTTATAAGAAAATAAGAATTAATGTAACTAGAGCCAAAAGATCCTAAAAAATGAGCCATACCTTCCTATTTATAGGGGTAGAGAGCTTAAAATCTCGTCTAAAGTATCTCTAAGCTATTGTGCATGAATTTGACCAATTCTCCCAAAAGAATAGGTGCCACCTCAGCAGAAGCTGGGAGTCGGTACTGATCTCTCCCAAAGTGGGAGTAGGTATAGCTCCCCTGGACGTCCATATTTAGCGTCTTCAATCCTCACCTCAATTCATCTTGTAGTTAGCTTCCCGATTCCACGGTCATTTGTTCTCGTTTTAGCTAGTTTCTGAGCCCAAATGATGAAGTTGAAGGAGAATAAAGTTGCAGTTTCAAGTGTTCATGAAGATTGATGAAAAATTGCATTGACTCGCTAAAATGACTTTGAAAATAGGCTTTTGACATCAAGGTAAGCATATAGGCAGAAGATGGGATCCACCAAAGTTAGGATTAGGAGTTAGTACCAATCCTTAGGTTGTGGTCGGTACTGATCCCCAACTTGGGGGATCCCACTGTCATGTTGTATTGGGTTGTTTTAGCTTTGACTTTGTGACTCTATTTGTGCTTCATTTCTAGACTCCTGGGCTATCTCTTTGAGCTTTTCAACCTGATAACTCCAAGTTCTATATATCCAATTTGTCCAAATTTTTCTTGGTCAAAAGGAAGGATGATAGTTATTATATAACTTTTACTTTTTAATTAGCTCATATAAAAATCTTATGTATAAAATTATATTATTTTAATCATATTTGTTTAATCTTAATTAATTAACCATTTAATTGATTGTTTATTATTTATTTTTAACATATTATATTGAATTTATATATACTATAATTTTTATAATAATACACTTATATCATATATATGTATGTATTTATCCTAGTTCAATTAATGAACCTTTAATTAATTCATTCAATTAAACACTTTTATTAAAAAAATTAATTTTAAAAGTTATTTTATATATATACATATACAATTATACTATCGTAAGCACCTTAAGATAATATAACACATATCAATATATATAATACACGCATAAATATTTAATTAATTAACTTATTTACTTAATTTATTTAATTAACCTTATTAATAAATTAGTTTTAAACATTAATGTTTAAATTTTAAATTTTCAAACACTTTGAAATTTTTATTAACTCTTTAAACATTTTGAAAACTTATGTTATGTTATAACTTTTATAATAAACCTACTTCGTTTTAAATTTAAATTTTAAATTTAAACTCTTTACTTTAGTTTTCAAATTTTTTTGAAAATTAATCTAAGGCCTACTTCAAATTGGATCTTTTCTATTACGGGCAACCTTTGGTCACACTTCACCTTTTAAGCCAGGTCGGTAACCATGTAGGATAAGATACTTGATTACCTATTTTCAATCCTACACATTACCTTTGTAGATGACGTTCTAAGTGGGAAAGCTTAATTAGTTAGCCCAAATAAGACTTATTCAGACATCATAGATGATTGAGCCCTAATACTATTGTTGGGCTGACCTAAACTCCTTTAGGGTGATACAACTAGGCACCTCACAAGCAACTTTTACATGCAACCTTTCAACATCGCACAACTATCATAGGACATGTAGGGGTAAGAGACAATGCTTCATCATAGATCACAATGTGAGAGCCCCCTATCATGTAAGTTGGATGGGTCGAACCTAGGACATTCAATGGACCAGTTGATGCCTCAATCAAGCTTGCTATGATACCATTATTGGAACTGGACCAGTCCGTAGTGGAGATAGGGTAAACTTCAAAAAAATTCCTTCATTGGATCTATTAGGCCTATAAAGTCTAAAATGATTTTAGATTTAATCAAATTAATTTTTAAGTAAAATTCTATTTTACATAATTTAGAGAAAAAGAAGTTTAATTTTTAATTTTTATGTATTACAATAATTGTATTGAATGCATTCATATGTTTGAAGTGTAAGTGCATCATATAATCAGTGTATACTTGTGTTCCTAGAAATGTAAAAGTTTAGTGATGGAAACATTTTGTCTCCTTCTCTTAAAGTGTATAATTAAGCAATGGAAAGTGAAGATATAAAGGTAGAGAGAAACCTTTCACTTCACTATAAGAGCGAATAGTTATTTCGAAGGCAATGAGTTGTCAACGGCCTTCGAAAGTGATCAAAAACCGATGAAAATAACCGTCGAAATAACAGTCATCGACCAACTGCTTAATTATGGACTTTTCAATGGCTTCATCAACAACTTTTCTACCATCTTCATCAGACAGTTTGACGATTTCCGTCACCTCGTTTAGTATACGTGGCAATCATGGAGACTGTCACATTTTGACCAACTGGTCATCGTTGGCTGTCAAAAATCTTGAACTTTTTTATTCCTACTGTGATTCATGCCTTAAACAACACATATATAACAATATATATTACAGTCCAATTTCACAAATATAAATCATATATATTAAAGCTCAAATCACACATGTTACATATATCAAAAAAATATAACATCAATAAAAAAATCGTATATGCAATAAACCAACCTCAAACATCCGTCAATATATTACAAAAATATAACATCAATAAAAAAATCGTATATGCAATAAATCAACCTCAAACATCCGTCAATATATTACAAATCTCAAGAAAATCTCAAAATGTATCATACATTACATTGAATTAATTTCACCCATCTCAAAGGAAACATAACCCTCATACTCTCTCATAGCATCAAAGTTCATATATACAAAATATCTTAAAATAAATAAATAAAAATCATACCCACTACTCATCGCCTATAGATCTCTGTAATGAAGGAAATCTATCATGTTATTGCATATGCATAACAATGCGCTAATCCAATATCTGGTACATCTCCGCAGTCTGACGCCTATCTTGATCCTCAAGATCATTAATTCGTGCTCTTAAGTCTGCAATCTTCTGATCGTCCTGAGCTCTTCTATAGCTGGCATGCCTTCATCTAGCCTGTAACATTTTTTTTACAAGAGTGTATGAGTTTCATATAGTGTGATTAATAAAATCAATGTGTTATACGTTATTCATAAATATATTATCTTCTTGGTTGCAAAAGCATAGCGCTTATTCCACATTAGCGGTTCCATGATAGTACAACACCCCATAAAATGAAGCATAATTAAATGAAATAAAATTTAGTTAAATATGATAAGGTAGAATATGGAAATTTTATCGAAGTTGGAATTTGACCATGGAACTTATTCTAATGCATTGTGACAAAAGTCTGATCTATTTCCATGTATAATATGCTAAAAATGGAGCTTACACAAAGAAGTTACGAGCCTTTGAAGTTTTTAGATTTAAATTAATTTAGTTTGAATTCAAACTCAAATGAGGATTTAAATTTAGGGTTTGAATTTCAAAAATTAGCTTGGGGTTTAAGCAATTAATTAGGTTAAGAAATTAAGTAAAGAGCAATGAAATTAATAATTGCCTAAAATAATGTGCCAGTTGACCCCTAGCGGTCGACCAGTTGATGGGGTGGTGGTCGACCAGTCGGTCATGAAAATTTGCAGTGGCTGCTAGAGTTTGATAGGATGAACACTTCAGATGTCTCCATTTTAAACTATTTTCATCACGCGATTCTGTTATGTTTCAACCCCTATATATAAAACCCTATTCTCTCCACATTTTATTTATATTATTTTAGGGAATTCAAGGAAACTCTGCCATTATTATCACTCAAAATTAGACTCAGAAACTCCGTAGAGAATTCAGGTATGAATTCAATCTATTTTCTATTTACTTCTTCTTCCTCTAACTTATTCTTATTCTATTATACTCCAACTATTATAAATCTAATAAAAATATATACATTTTTCCTATCTGTACCAAAATTGGGCACAACACTCTTCGGATGTGTTTGAAGAGATAAAATGAAGAAAGTAAATGTAATATGAAACAAATCTAACAAACACACCAATAATAAGCAAGAAAAACACACAAAAACACAAGGATTTCGAGTGGTTCGGCGTATGGCCTACGTCCACTATGAAATGAGTGACTTTTATTTACTTTTGCTTGCTGGTTACAACGAGTTACAACAGTAAAACTCGAGTACAATAGTGATTTTGGTAGAGTGTGGACGTAGAAGAGCCAAAATTCCCTTTTCTGTAGGTCTTAGACTACCATTCATAAGTGTATGCTGGAGATATTTGTCCCAAACTTCAAAGGACCCCTTCTCTCGCATGGATGGGCCCACGTGATTGATCCTTGGCCGTTTGGACTCGATCCGTGGTCGATACGAATGAAATTCGTATCGATCAAGATTTGTCCCAATTGAGTCGATATTGAGCATGGACATTCTTTAGGTTGTACGCAGGCTTCTGTGAAAATTTGGTAGCATTTGGACTTGTAGATTGTGAATTATGATCGATGCAAATTTGGATTTTTTGAAGACTGTTGAATTCGTATCGATGCTATTCGTATCGATAGCTTCGTATCAATGGTTGTGCACGTGATGTCTGATGACGTGGCGCTTTCTTTTAGGAAAGATCCATATTTTATGCCGGCCAATCGAGTTTGTCTTATGGATGTGCCTCTTTAGTATCGATCCAACTCAGCCCTGTTCGTATCCAAAACTGGCTGTCCTTTTCGTGTCGATCCTCGCTGCCCTATTTCGTATCGATCAGCATAAGTCATCGGTTCATTTTGTACAGTTTGCATCGATCACTGGCCGATCAATACAAGTGCAGTGTGTGTTAATGGACCGATATGAAGTAGCGGCCTTGAATGGTTTTGATGGATACAAAGTGGACGTTGGTTGATCGATACGAACAAGGTGGAGACGATGGATGCGAAGTAGTATGAGAGTAGATGGATACTAATTGGTGCTTCTTTGATTGATACTAAACCATGCACATCTGATGGATTCGAACAGGATCGATACGAAGGAAGTTTTTCTTGATTGCTTGATGGATGCGAACAAGGCTATCGCTTGATTTGCATCGATCATATCTTGACCATACTAACTCTGATTGACTTGAAATTTGAAACATTGGCTTTCATGGCTTTGCTTGTCGTGTCATATCAATTGTAGCTCGATTCGAACTTGAGCAAAATTTATCAGTATCCATAGTAAACATGTATACAGTCGATATCCGGGATGGATTGTCCTTATTCTCCAATCCAGTCCTTGGTGTCACGGCCTTGCCAAAAGGTGGGATAACATTTTCCCTACAAAGTACGTCTTGTGTGAACTTGACGTGCTTTGAAATGCCGTGATCTTTATTCTAAAAAAGTTCTATCTGAATCGCTGAATAGTCATCTCCCTTTCGTCAAAAGATATAACCCTTGATTGATTTCCATAATATAAATGATGAATTGTTTGCTGCCAACTGTTGTACTGGGCACTATTGTAATTGAGTATTGAACGATAGCAAACTATTTTTCGTTATTGTAATTATCATCAGGTGACCATTCACTTCCTGTGAATTTCAAAAATTGAATTTTAGTCCGTCATTCATGTATGTATGTTAGTTTGACTCTCGCTAACGTTCGCACATTAACGATCTTTGTTAGCTTTCTTGCATCGAATTCCGTATCGATCCTCTCTTGAATCAGTGTGAAATTCGAGTTGTAACAACGCTTGATGGTTATTTTGGTGTATTACTTCGTATCGATCCTCTCCTGGATCGAGTTGAGAAGTTGGGATAAACATTTCGTATCGATCGCTATCAACATAAAATAATTGGTTCTCTGGAATTGCTTCGTATCGATGGATGCGAACTCCCACGTTCTTTAAAGTGATGGATACGAAAAACTGCGGCTTTAATCGATGGTGGATGGGTGCGAATTAGGCACTTCGTATCGCCAATGCAGAAAGCCGTTATCACCAGTTATTAGTACTGGGAGAGAAACGTTTCCCTTTGATTCCGAGTCTATATAAATATAATTGGGACTTATAAAAATTTTCATCCTTCATTATTTTACATTCATTTTCGTATCGATAGAAAACTGAGAAACAGAAATTACCTTCGTCCTCAAACCCCCACAGCTTGTTAATCCCTCGAATCGATACTCTCGTCTAGGTAATTAGTCGCATAATCTCACATTAAAAACGTTAATACTTGAGAATTGATGTCAATTCGTCCATAATCATGACAAATTCTTATGATGATGATGATTCCGGAATTGGGTTGGAGCATGGTTGAGGGAGAAGGAACCAAAGACTAAACTGTATGAAGAAGAAGATAGAAAGGCTGATGGACATGCAAGGCACATTCGTATCGATATGGACATATTGGAATTTCACATCGATCTGGACATATTGGAATTTCATATCGAAGGAGAGATTGCTTCGTATCGATAGCTGGCGGACATTCGGATTGATCGGTTGATGATTGGAATTTATATCGATCTGGAGCAATTGATACAAAATCTTGGGTCTGGTGATCGATACGAATGTGTTGCCGTTGATCGATACGAAGCATAGGATTTTGTATCGATACGATGTGACCTTCAGGTGATCGATATGAAGCACCATTGTACAATCGATACGTACCTCTGTTATCGATGATCGATACGAATGTCGCTTCCGGTGATCGATACGAATGAAGCTTCCTATGATCGATCCCAATTTTGATCTCCATGGACACGAAATTTTTTATACTCAAACATTTGACT
Organism: Allium cepa; assembly: GCA_030765085.1. Classification (NCBI taxonomy): domain Eukaryota; kingdom Viridiplantae; phylum Streptophyta; class Magnoliopsida; order Asparagales; family Amaryllidaceae; genus Allium; species Allium cepa. The sequence goes on along the minus strand of CM060941.1, from coordinate 105,135,743 downwards.
CCGATGAGCTTCTGCCTTGCATGATTGAACTTAACTGTTAAACTGCATATCTGACTGCCCTTCAAAGCTCGTCGACGGAACTGTAACTTGACAAACCTGACTAACTTTAACTTGGATCGTTGGCTAAAGTCTAGATGGCACAATCATGACAGTCAGCGATGACGGTCACTCCGGTCGAATCTCGAAGTCTTATCGTTTGACCATTTCTCAAATTCCATGGAATTTCTTAAGTATTATATTGCACTACACAACACATTCATGCACGTCACATTGGGGAACACACGAGCTTACTATCATTCAATGATGGTTTTTGATGAGTTGATTAGTTATGGAATCTACAAGTTCTCAGCAGCAGGAAACTCAAAGTTCATCTTCTCCAGTAATAGAGGGTGTCGGCCATTGCAGCCGAAGTAATAGGTCCAGCTCCGGATGAGCTGTCAGGAGCAACTTTTATTGCGAATCCTCAAGATTCTATGCCATCGAATGTCTCCGAAGATGTATTGCGTCGAATATGCGTAAGGCACGGGCTATCATTAGATGAGGTTCTACTTTGCGGCCCGAATGACAGGCCACACGCTCCCCCAAAAGGATTCACAGCCATTAACCGCCATTCGTGCACAACGGGAACACTTCCTCCATTCAACCAGTATATCCGAAAAGTGTTGTCTTTCCTTAGAATTGCTCCGTCACAATTACATCCAAATGGATATACACAACTGAACGGTCTATTCATTTATTCATGGAGCATCTTTTTGTCCCCCGACCCTGGAAGAAATCAGATACTTATTAATGTTAAGAGTCAGGGAGACAGTCCTACGTTTACATTTCTAGAGGCGGTCAGGAGCTTCCAAGTTGTGACAAGGTCCTGTACCAGGCTTAGCTACTTTAAGATAGAGCAGTTCTACATTCGATGTCCTCAAGAGTTTGCTAATCGATGGTTAGTCAGACGTAAGTGCAGCAATTCTTCCAGTAGTCAACGAGATAATTATAGTTGATGTCGAAACTAATATCTTCTTTCCTTTATAGCCCTAATTCCGTGACCCGAAGGTGCCTCCTTCAAAGAATAGTATGAATTCTTTAGCAAGTGCTGAGTGAAATGAGAGATATGGACTCAGTGCTCATAGAAAAAAATTGAGGATTGTCGGGTTAATCGGTAGAAATCAAAGCATAAGACTAGAGGGATCGCGTAGGGTATCCCCAGTAAGATGGGCTAAGCGTAGAACACCTAGGATCATAATAGTTGAAGAAGGTGATGAAGAAAATACACCCACTGATGACGAACCCATAGTCGGGCCTTAAGACAGTTTTCAAGATCTTGAGGGAAGGAGGAAAGACAAGGCATGGCAGTAGCATATAAACGCCACAAGTCTTCGAGATGGAAATATGTAGTTGTGTCCCTGCCAGCCTTCGGCGTTAGAATTTCAAAGGCTCCTCCCTCGCAAACCGAGAATCCTTTCGAAGGACTTGCTGATATTCCAATTTCGGATTATGTGTCACTTTAACATGACACCAGATTGGAAGGGCTTCAAAGCGCTCTAGATTTAAGCGAGCCTCTTCCTACAAGTGTAGCTGACATTATCGGTTGGTCGAGAGGTTGCACATACATACATACACTTCATGGGACTATACGATTTCCAATCATAAGTTACTTATTCCTGGAGATTACTGTCCTGCTTTTCTTTTATTTATAGATATGATGATTAGACGAGAATCTATGTTGGGAAGCCTTAGCTCAGCACGTTAGTCATCTAGTTCGTACTATAACTCCCGCTTGAGGGAGGCTGACAGAGACCGCGATTGTGGTTATTCTAGCCAAGAACATTACGAGAGGGATATGGATAGAGACAAAGAATATAAATATCGCTCCCAATCATGCTCCCCACCCCCTCGAGCTCCAACACAACCCTTCGGCCGCGATAGAAAACCTTTAGAGCCTCCACATCAAAAACATCTTCTTAAACTCCTAGTCCTGATTCACAACATCGTAGAACTGAGGCCGAAACTTCCACTGTCATAGAACAAGCCATCACTGAGCCCACTGGGGAAGAGCTATCAAAATCGCACAGTTGAGAAAAGATTTTCCGAACATTTGTTTCGATGGCTTTATCTTCTCTCCATACTCAAAGAAAATTCCAACTGAGGTGGAAAAAACGATGCACGATTATGTCCATGATATTTATATCCAATACAAGGAGTGGATGAAAGCCAAAGATAAAGCATCGGCGGTGGCTTTTGAGCAAGCAAAAACTATTGAGAAGTTAGAAACCAGTTCGCCCAAAAGGACTGTATAATTCAAGTGATGAATAATGAAGCTGAATGTTCTTGAAAATCCAAAATAGAGGCCACCCAAAAAGCTGACGAGGCCAATCAGTCCATGGAGAGGATGCGACAAACGCATTTCGCATTGGTTGAGGAGATGGGTCATCGGAATACCACAGTTACAGCTGAAAGGGACGCTGCATTGAAGGAACTTAACGAGATTAAAGCCAAAATCTATGAAATCATCAAAGAAAAGGATGTTGCGAATAAAGCAGCTTAGGAGGCGTGCGAGCAAGCTGTGGCGTTACGGGGTGAAAGTGATGCGACAGTACTTAAGGTTCGGGAGGCTGAGGCCAGGGTTGCGGACGAAGTTAAGATGGCAGAGGCCAGGCTAGAGACCGATATTGAAGACCTTCTGATCACATATAATGTCAATGTTCTGAAGCACGGAAACCTAGCCTGGCTCGATAACTATCCAACGCACCTGTGCAACGCTTGGGGCCGATTAGTAGAAGACGAAAAGGCCAAACACCAAGCTGAATCGATTGATGAATTTGAGCTTGAGAACCAGGTGTTGAGCGGAGATGAAAGGAAAGTTATTCATGATACCACGATCGCATATGAGAAGGAGAGACTTGGCACTCAACGCTCGGAGGCTGGAGAAAGTTCTGGTGTTGTGCATCATGACGTAAGTCGTGAAACTCTTGTGCTGGCCCAGCCTAAAACTACATCTATGATTGATCCCCAGCCTATCCGTGCATACAATCCCAATCAACCACAGTTGTCTCTAGTCCTGGAGCAAGTATCTGAAGCTGATTCGCCAGCCACAAGTCAAACTGAGAAAAGTACTCTGAACATTTCCCATGCCTGCTCAAAATCGAAAGCTATACTTGAAGTAATTATTAACAGTTTTCTCTTTGACTCTGTATAGTGATTGGAGTGACATCTTCTATGCCTCCTGCAACTCAAGAGTTGCATCACGAGCAGGAGGCTATCATTACGGAAGTGACCATGATAGTAGCTATTGCATTTATGGATGGAGTACAAGGGAGCACATATACGTTCGATGAATAGATGATGGAGGAACTTCTCGGTCATTACAGTGACCCTTTTTCTGATCAGCCGTTTGTCATGAGTGGATGCGCACCTGTGACTAGCTCCTCGGGCCCAACTTCTACATTCCCGGTGAGGATCAAACGATTCGTGAAGAAGAAATAATAGCCAAAATTAATGCCGACATGGAGGCAGCAGAGCGGGCCAGTAGCTTTAGAGGTGGAATGGCAAGCCCCGATCTAGCCCCTTTACAAATGATTTACCTGGTGGTACGGCCACCGACACTAGTGTGCCTCCCCCGCCTCCTACTGTTGATCATGTTCCTCCGACTCCGCCTTCAGGAAGCATTCCAATACATGTGAGTTTGGAGGAGGAAGTTGATATAATGCCCCCGCCTGGAGATCGGCCGCCAAAAGGCAAGGACTTAAAGAGGAAACCAAGTGGCAGTTCCAGCGGATCAACTCCGAAGAAGAAGCCGAGAAAAAAGAAAGAGTAGACATGTCTCTTTGGCTCATTTTTGGCAGATAGATAGGAATCTACTTTTTCTTTTTTTGAAGGCCGTGTATAGAAGCGGGTTCAGCCCCTGATAGTAGGACCTTTTGTATAGTTTTGTACTTAACCTTTTTCTTCCAAAGAATGATTGGAATAAAATTTCATTTTGCCTCTAGCTCAATTTGTGTTCATTTTTTAAAGTTCTTCAGCATTCGAACGTTCATTCAATACATTTGTGAAGTTTTAGTCTTTAGATTGGACTCAGGTTTAGTTGCTAAGTTCCGGAGCCATGATTTTGGGTCACGATCGAACGCTAAGTCGAATTCCGATATTGCATGTCTCGATCATTGGCTGGCGCTTAAGTTATGCCCCCATTTTTGGGGATAAAATGAAAAGATTGGTCAACAATCGTTAATTTCCTTTAATGCATCGACCTCAGTCTTTATGAAACGAAGCTGAAACATGGCGAATTCGAGTAGTCGAACCACACGAGCTCGCCAATTAGTGATCGTAGCCACACATTGGGGATTGCACTTATTCGTCGGCGGTCAGTTATGCCCGCTTAAGTTTTAGTGATACATCCATACTCTGTGGACTTAAGTTATTTTCACGGGCAGTCGGTCATGCCCGTTTTATGTTTATACTCTGACTGCACTCCGAGGACTCAGAGTTGTCTTACGGATAATCGATTCATATCCAATTTTTTTTTAAACTCCAATCTACACTCTGAGGATTTTAGAGTTAGTTGGTGTTTATACTCCAATCCACGCTTCGGGGACTTAGAGTTAATTGCTGTCGATACTCTAGTTCGCTCTCTGGGAATCCGAAGTTGGTTGACGTTTATACTATAGTTCGCACTTCGGGAATTTGGAGTTGGTTGATGTTGATACTCCAGTTCGCACTCTGGGAATTCGAAGTTATTTGATGTTGATACTTCGGTTCGCACTCTGGGAATCCGTAGTTAGTTGAATTTTATACTCCAGTTCGCACTTTGAGAATCTGGAGTTGGCTGACAGATGGTCAGTCACATCTGTTTAGGCTTTAGGATTTCGTTCGCACTACGAGAACGACGAATCTATCAGGATCGTGGATGGTTGGTTCACATCCACCTTGAGTTAACAAGCGAGGTCGTTAGACAGACGGAACCATCCTTTTCAAACTTGGTTAGGACATGGGCGAAGTCGTCAGGTCGATGGATCTACCCTCTTCTAAACCGCATTTACAGCTTTGTACTCTAGTTAGTGCTCTGAGAATCCGAAGTTAGTTAGAGGATTGTCGTGTATCAATCCTTTTTTGGCTTCAGTGTGATGACTTGCCCCCGAGCTTGGGTTTCACTTAGCGAGGAACTGGTCATATCATAGTTACTCCCGATTTGAATAAACCCCACCGTCGGGTGGAATTTAGCTCTCCGTGCATAGTCATAGTTGTATGACACATTTCAAAAAATCACAGCTCTAGCTCGAAGAGATTGCATTTTATTGCTGAAATAAGAAAATAATGTACAGTCAGTAGCCTTGTTACAAATCCAAATTTCGAAATGCATAAACAAATTGTAAATGAATAGTAAACTGAATAATTAAAGCCTGTCATGTGTAGTAGCGATGAAGGCTTTTGCTATTCCAGGTTTCTAGTAGAGTAAGACCATCGACGGTCGATAATTTGAATGCGTCGTCTCCAATCTTTTGTTCGATGATATACGACCCATCCCACATTGGTTTCATGTGCGAAGGAACCGGGTAGATTCTTTTGTGGATGAAATCGCCGAGTTCGAAGGTTCGGGGTTGGACCTTGGCGTTGTATAATCGGCCGACTAGATTTGGTATGCAGCTGCCCTCAAATCAGCCTCTTCATGCTTCTCATACAATAAATCCAAAAATTCGACCAGTAATATAGCATTCATTTTCGGATCATAATAAGTCACATGATGAGAAGGTACTTCCATCTCGATGGAATAATGGCTTCGGAACAGTAAGAAAGAGATAATGGAGTGTGGCCGTTAAGCCCATAAAGCCATAGGAAGTTCATCGACCCACTTACCCCCGGCCTTTTCAAGTCATTTCTCCAGAATAGACTTCATAACTTATTAGCAGCTTTGACCTGTCCATTCACTTGAGGGTGTGCAATTGCGGAGAACTTCTTTTGGATGTGGAACCATTGACAGAAGTTCTTAAATTCAACACTGACGAATTAGGCTCCGTTGTCTGTGACGATGGTTTGTGGGAAACCAAATCGGCATATGATGCTGCGCACTACAAAATTGATCACTTTCTTCATCGTGATTGTAGCAAGGGGTTCAGCTTCCGCCCATTTAGTAAAGTAATCAACTGCAACGGTGGCGTACTTCGCACCACCTTTGGCTAGATGTAGAGAACCAATAATGTCAATGCCCCATACTACAAACGGCCATGGACTGACCATCTGAGTTATTTCGGTAGGCGGAGCTCTAGGAATCCGATCATGCTTTTGACATCTGTCACATCTTCTAGCGTAATTTGATGCATCGCGATTTACAGTCGACCAATATTATCCATATCAAAGTACTTTCTTGGCAAGATCTTGCCCCCTGGTTTAATCGCCACATTCTCCTTCGTGCACATTATGCAATACTCATTTGATTTCATCGTGAGCGATACACCGGAGTAAAGGAATATAATATCCTTTTTTATACGTGACTCCATTCTGAACAGTGAACCGTGAAGCTTTTCGAAGAATTCATCTCTTTTCACTCCTGCGCTCTGGCAGGGTCCCATGCTCGAGATAATTCCTGAACAGAGTCATCCATGACTCCTCATCGGGAACAACCTCAAATACCCAATATTTCTCAATTTTATCGATGCTTAGGGAAGATAGCGTTTCCACAGGAACGAGTCTCATTTGCTGTGCTTTACCTACACTGGCTAACTTTGCTAACGAGTCGGCTTTCTAATTGCACTCTCGGGGTATGCAGTAGATGGAATAATAATCGAACTGATTTAATATTTCCCGAACCTGAGCAGGGTAAGTAGCCAGCCTTCGGTCCTTGGCCTGGATTTCCCCCCAAACTTGACACACGGCCAATTGCGAATCACAATAAATCTCCAGGGCAATAATTCTTAAATCTCTCGCTCGTCTCAATTATGCAAGTAGGGATTCATATTCGACTTTATTATTAGTTGCATGAAAATCAAACTTTAAAGCATTGCATATAGATTGACCGTTCGGAGTTTCTAGTACAACCCTAGCACCTGAGCAATGGTTATTTAATGCACCATCAGTATGCAGCTTCCAGATATACTTGGGACATTCATTGGTTTCGGGCAAGTCCTCCGGGATAGCAAATTCAGCTATGAAATCTGCTAGGACTTGTCCTTGAATGGCTTGCCTCGGAGTATAAGTGATATCGAACTGACTCAGCTTGATGTTCCACTTGAGCAACCTACCGGACGTCTTAGGCCACATAAGGACATGTCATAATGGCTGGTCAGTGTAGACAGTGATAGGATGAGCTTGGAAATATGGACGAAGCTTCCTTGAGGCAATGCAAGACAATAAGCTAAAGTTTCCAACTTCGCGTAGTTTCTCTTAGCTCTGGTCAGTTGCTTGCTAATGTAGTAAACCGGGGTTGTATCCGGTCTTCCACTCGAATTAGGGCTGCACTGATTGCATTTTCTAACACCGCCAAGTAGATATACAATCTCTCATGATCAATAAGCTTTGACAGAATAGGTGGTGTGGAGAGGTGTTGAATTAGTGCTGGAAACGTCCCTTACATTCTGTAGTCCATTCAAAGTTCCGTTTTCCTTTTCTGATCAAATCGAAGAAGGGAATATATTTGTCAGTGGATTTCGATCAGTGCGGTTGCTTTCCCATTAAGGTTTTGGACTTGCTTTATAGTTCTTGGGGTTTCAAGATTTCTAATTCCCAGATCTTCTTAGGGTTGGCTTCGATTCCTCGAGCGTTGACGATAAACCCATGGAATTTTTCAGATGCGAGTCTAAATTGACATTTCAACGGGGTGAGCTTCATTCTGTATTCTAGGAGGATGTTAAACATTGATTCCAGGTCTTTGACATGATCAGTGGAAAATTGCGACTTTACTAGCATGTCGTCCACATATACCTCCATGGTTTTGTCCAATCTGGTTGGCAAACATTCAATTAAGCAATCGTTGGTAAGTTGTGCTAGCGTTCTTGAGTTCGAATGACATGACTTTATAACAGTAAAGTCCCATGTCAGTTACAAAGCGGTATGTTCCCGGTTAGGTAAGTGTATGGGTATCTGGTTGTAACCAGAATATGTATCCATGAAGGATAAGAATTCATGTCCAGCTGTTGAGTCTGCGTGCTAATCGATTTGGGGAAGCGAAAACTGTCTTTAGGGAAACCTTTATTTAAATCTGAGTAGTCGACACATGTTCTCCATTTCCCATTTGGCTTTTGGACGAGTATAAGATTTGACACCCATTTCAGGAACAATGCATCTCGAATAAACCCGTTCGATTTAAGCTTATCTACCTCTTCTTTAAGGGCGGAAGATCTCTCTGCATCCATACCACGCCTTTTTTGCTTAACCGGGACATGCCATGGGTCAATATTCAGTGTGTGGCTCGTGATGTCCGGGGAGATTCCACACATGTCAAAAATTTTCCAGGCAAACACATCGGGTTTGCCCGAAGGAATTCAACCAATTCCTCTTGCATCTGTTGGCTTAGCTGAGATCCAATCTTTATAATTTTAGAATCATCGTTATCATCGATCGGGACATCGATTGCCAGCTCGGTCGAGGAAGCTTAACTGTCTTTACTTTCATCTTCACTTTCGGTACCTCTTGGGTCAAGATCCCTCGGGAATTGGTTATTATCTACGCCCTTTCCTTTTTCTTTTCGTTATGCCTCTCGCAGCTCAACAACATATCAGGCTCTCCCAGCAGCCTGGTCTCTTTGAATGACTCCAACTCCGTTGTCGATAGGGAATTTTAAAGTCAGACACCAAGGGGCAATGGCAGTCCTAAATTCAGCTAGGGCCAGTCGGTCCAAGAAAGCATTGTATGGTGACTCCATATCCATCACAAAAAATTATAATATCCAGACTCTCCGGCATTCTCTGATTCCCAATTGCACTGGCAGTTCCACCACTCCAGTGGGTATAGTTGCACTCCCATTGAAGCCATAAATGCGGGACTGACAAGGCTTCAAATCTTTAGTCTCCATTTTCAACTGGTCATAGGCTCGCTTAAACAATATATTTACAGAACTTCCACTGTCTACTAAGATCCTCTTCATCCAAGCAGAACCTACTTGAGCTGATATGAAAAGTGGATCAATAGTTAGGGCTTGGACCCTATCGGCATCTATGTCTCGAAATATGATGTCATCTGTCATCGATTTCTATTGCTTGGCTGGAGCCCCGTCTTCCAAACTACTACAACATTCGAAGCTTGCATGCCTGATAGAGCTGGCATACGACTCCATTTCCTTCCAGCTTCGATCTATTGGATGAGGACCACCACTAACAATATTTATAACCAACCTTCCACTGGTATGAGCGGGTTCTTCCTATCTTTCTTGATTTGGTACATGGTTATGATTCGATGGGCCTGCACCTCTTGACTGCGGCGTCCGCACAAACTGCTCTAACTTTCTCTTACATATCACTTCTCAATGAGATCCTGCAAAAGACGACACTCATTTGTGTTATGGCCATAGCTTTCGTGGAATCTACAAAACTTTCATGTCTGGATCTGTTTCTCCGACGATTGCTTCGGAGTAGGTTTCTTGTACTAAATAGTATTGCAGGTCTTTAAATACACGTTCTCCAACGACGTATTCAAAGGAGTATAATTGTCAAACACAGGAGCCCTAGGTCGTGGCCCACGATTCTGATCTCGTTTTCTGTTTTGATTTTCATTATCTTTCTGTTGATTTTTTTTATTCTGTATGTTCAACTTCACTTTTCCTAAACTCTCACTGGTTTGTTTAAAAGCAGCATTGCTCCGAATTCCTTCCACACTAGGCCCTCCATCATCCTTTTTCCTAGACTATTTCGCATCCTCCCTTCTCAAGAATTGGGCTCCTTGGAATGGAAATGGTCCAATGACGCAGGAGGCTTTTCGGCCAACCAGTTGCTGAACTCGAAATTGGGATCAATTCCCATAGTTAGTGCCATCAGAATAGAGTTATCATTGGGATTTCTAATCTCAGCGCGTGCAGCATGAAATCTCTCCAAATGACGTCTGAGTGTCTCTCCAAGAGCTTGAGTGACACTAGACAATGTATTAAAATCTTTGGGCCTTGTAACATGTATGCAGAATTGCTCAACAAACTTTGTTTCCAACTAATCAAAACATGAGATAGATCTAGGTGGTAAATGAGTAAACCACATAGTTATTATGCCTCCTGAAGAAATCGGGAAGCTTCGACACTTAACCACATCATCGACTTGTGTAGCATTCGTTAACTATTCATACTTTAGGATATGCTGATTAGGATCAGAGCTCTCTTTATAAATTGGCAAAGTCGACGTCCTGAATTGCCGAGGTAGTTCAGCGTAGAGTATATCATCAGTAAAAGGGTGTGACTCTGGGAGATTCCCCAGTCGTTATTGGTGAGACCTTGATTTTCACGGATCATCTAACGGATCATCATTGGGATGTCCGGCATTTGGATGTTCTAGGCCTGTTGAGCCAAGGTGTGGTCGGGTTCCATAATGTTAGGATGGGCCGGATGCGGTCGACGGTACATGTCTCGCCTCCTTCGTTCTAAGTTCTTTGGAACGTAAGGTTCTGGAGTACATTCATGTTGGTGATGGTTCGGATCTGTCTGATTTCGGGCATCAACTCCTAATTCAGTAACAGCGGTGACAGTCCGGTTGTCTATAACATGATAAGGAACAGTCTCTCCTCGGAAGGAGGATCAATGTGAGAAATGCAGATTACGGATCTTAAGGCTAGGATAAACACTAGAGGGAGGGGTGAATAGTGTTTGAAGAAGTTACTAAATCTTTTTTAGTTTATGTTAATTTGAACATAAATGTGTGCAATATTCAGACACGGATATGATCATAGAAACAAACACAGATGCAGAAATAAAGTAAAAGCAGTAAAGGAAAGAACATATCGGATTTTATACTGGTTCGGAGTTACCCTACATCCAGTCCTTCACACAAGTACAGATTTCCTTTCAAAAGCAATCTTTACAATTACACCCTCGATTTCAAGGCTACGAGGTACACCCTCCAGATTCACAATCCTCTGGATAGAGATACTTGATATCAGGGGCAACAAGTTCATCCAATTGATTTCCTAGGCTACAATCACACCTTTTCTTACTTGATTGATATCCAAGGCTACAATCACACCTTTTCTCACAGAAATGATTACAAAGAAGTATTTAACTTTGAATAGCACTGAGATCTTGTTGAGATAGTGATAGAGAATCAAACCAAAAATGATCTAGTTAGATTCATTGTTGATTTCGGCAGAGTAATAGTAAGAATATGTATAAAGGAATGTGGAAGAAGAAGAGGAGTGAAAACCAGAAAAATATATGATTAGAAATTCGTTGAAAACAGCCCCTATTTATAGAAGAACAACAGCCATGTCCATTCGTGAAGGGATATGACGAATAGACACTTCTTTTGAAATTCAAAATTTTGAAATCAACTACCACTATGTCGACATGGGTATCATGGGTATATCGACATCCCAAAGGAAATTTTGGTGGTTTGTTTTTCCTTGAAAATAAATTTTATCTTATATTAAAACTATTTTAAACTTTTATAAATATACTTAAATATAGTTAAAATACATGAATAAATATAGAGAATAATATTTTGGTATATACAAAATTTTACTATAATTTATATTTAAATCTAAGTATAAATATTAAAAGTTAAATATATTATTATTAAAAGATATTTAAAACTAAGGATAATTTGATTTTGAAGATAAAGATTATTTTGAGGCTAAAAATATTTAAAAACAGGATAGATGTTTTTGATTCTTTAAAAAGGAAGGTTTTGAAATCATTTTGAAAACAAGATATAATTTTGTAAAAACATTTTGAATAAAAGTTAGTGGATACAAAATAATGTTCCACTAGACTTTTCGTAGGTTCTATCCTACTTAAGGTTCTATCCCTTTAACAGGCTCGAAGTGGATTCCATTCCACGAATAAATTGGATTTTCAGATGCAAATGCTTTTCTAGGAGTTTTAACAAAATTCCTAATTAAAATTACTTATTCTTGAAATCTTGAACTCTTGATAATCTTGATATTCTTAATACTCATGAGTCTTCAATCTTGATATCTTGAATCTCTATACTGTACAGTCTTCATTCTTGGTACCTGCATGGTTAAATCCTACATATACATATATTTCTAAACTATAATGTTAGTATTTATATTTTATAATCCTATTCTAAGGTTGTTGTCATCAAAACCATCATCTCAAGAACTAACAATCTCCCCCTTTTTGATGATGACAACCTTTGTTTATAAAATATTACTTCTATCCTAATAACTCCCCCTAAAACTAATAACTCCCCCTTAATCTATGCCTAACTATCCTATTTTATACTTCTCCCCCTTTGTCATCAACAAAAACTAACTCAAAATTATATAACTCCCCCTTAATCTAATACTCTATGACATGTGATTATAATGATAATGTTATCATAAATAATCAACACTTAACTCTAAAACTTTAAACTTAGTCCTAAACTAATAACTATCCTAACTAAGTGTCCATATAATAATACTTTTAATAGAACATATATAAGAACACAAACTATTTATTAAATATATAGTTATATTTACATTTTCGTAGAGAACGTAAGGAAGAACATACAACAATAGAAAAAAGATAGAAGAAACTAATGTGTGTCTTTGAAAATGGAAGATCTATGAATCGAACAATTTGGATAGTGGAAATAGAAATTTCCATGTTGTTCGACAAGATTTCCATCTTTGTCAAAGCACACTTCGCCAACACAAACGACTTTGTCATCTTCTTCAACGTGCTCTTCTTCCATGAAGGCTTCTTCTTCTTCCTCGTTGCCCTCTTGCACTTGATCTCCAAAAGAATCTTTGTCAATCAAGATTGGATTAGCATGATTGTCCATTAGAAATTTTTGCAAATTCCTAAGGATTTTGCCTTGCCTCTCTTGTTCTTTGGCCATTCTAAGTTGTACCACTTGAATTTCAGTCAATAATTGCAGTGCACCCTCCAGAGAATCCTCCATTTTTATCACTTGAGCAAGCTTAGTTCGTTGAAATGATCCAAAAGTAGGAGAAGGGAATGAAACAGTTGAATTTTTTTTTGATTTGGAAGCGGAGGCCATGGTTTAATTTATTTCAGAAGTTTGAACAGAAAGAGAACAGATAGAATGATCAAAATTTCAAAAGTAAGAAGAATATATAACTAATTATTTGAATTTTGGTGGGAAAAATTTCAAAAATAAAAATCGTTGTATGTCAACATGGGTTGAGAGGGTATGTCGGCATGGTCCTTGAAATTTTTACTATTTTATTTATTTTGATTTAATTTTTAATTATACTTTGTTATTTATATTTTTACATTTCAGTTATTGAACAAATTCCTAATTCTCTTCTTAATTTAGTAAATATAGATTCATTTAAAGGTTTTGTTAATATATCAGCAATTTGATTCTCGGAATTAATATAATCTAGAGTAGTTACTTCCTTATTTATATTATCTTTGAGAAAATGATGTCTTATATCAATATGTTTAGTTCGAGCATGTTGAGTGGTATTTTTGGATAAATTTATCGCACTAGTATTATCACAATAAATTGGTGATTTTGAGATATTTAAACCATAATCTTTTAAAGTTTGTTGCATATATATTACTTGAGAATAAGCCAAAGCAGCAGAAATATATTCTACTTCAGTTGTTGATAAAGAAACTGTGTTTTGCTTTTTACTAAACCAAGAAATCAGAGAATGCCCCAAAAAGTGACAAGTTCCACTTGTACTTTTTCGGTCTGATTTACAACCAGCATAATCAACATCACAGTAAGATATTAAGTCAAAAGAATCATTTTAGGGTAAAATAAGCCATAATCAGAGGTGTGTTTAACATATCTTATGATAAGTTTAATGGCTTTTAAGTGGGTCTCTTTAGGTTGAGATTGATATCTTAAATCTCTATACTGTACAGTCTTCATTCTTGGTACCTGCATTGTGAAATCCTGCATATACATATATTTCTAAACTATAATGTTAGTATTTATATTTTATAATCCTATTCTAAGGTTTTTATCATCAAAACCATCATCTCAAGAACTAACAGTCAAGTCTGATGGCTGGTTGATAGGTTAACCCTCGGTTGCACAAGACTCAGGGTGCACTGCTATCTTGTAGCTTGTGTACAGCTTCCGTCCAGCCATGGGCGTGTGAATCTATGGTGATTGTCAGAAGAGGCTGAACTCCTGATCGATGAATAGGAAGCCCGATCCCTTCTAGATCTCCTTCGTCTTTGACGATTTAGTTGGTTGGTCAATTCCGCGTTGGCACGGAGTTGTTGAGTAAGCTGTTGGCATCTCTACGTCAGCTCTTGCATTAGCAATTGAAATTCATCCCTGGTGACAGGGTGTTTCAGATCTGATGGTCCGGTGGCATTCTGATCGGTAGGAGGTAGTCTTACGGGGTTCTGTCTGTCCCATCCTTTTGGATCGGCAGCAGTTGAAGTAGTTCTAGTGTTAACCATGATGGATAGCAAAGCTCTTTCCTAGACTTGATACAAATCTGAATAGGATGGAAGAACTTTAAACTTGAAATCAGGATCTTCTTCTTAGATTTGTGCAATCCGATATCGATAGCAGATCCAACGAGCAGGAGAAAAGCTGGGTTTTCTCAGTGAAAGCACCAAAGTGTTTGTACCAAAATTGGACACAACACTCTTCGGATGTGTTTGAAGAGACAAAATGAAGAAACTAAATGTAAAATGAAGCAGATCTAACAAACACACCAATAATAAGGAAGAAAAACGCACAGAAACACACGGATTTAGAGTGGTTCGGCATATGGCCTACGTTCGCTATGAAATGATTGACTATTATTAAATTTTTCTTGCTGGTTACAAAGAATTACAATTGCAAAACTCGAGTACAACAATGATTTCGATAGAGTCTAGATGTAGAAGAGCCAAAAGTCCATTTTTTGTAGGTCTTAGGATGCTATTTATAGGTGTAGGCTGGGGATATCTGTCCTAAACTTCGGAGGACCTCTTCTCTCGCATGGGTGGTCCTACGTGATTGATCCTTGGCCGTATGGACTCGATCCGTGATCGATACGAATGAAATTCATATCGATCAAGATTTAGCCCAATCGAGTTGATATTACACATGAACATTCTTTAGGTTGTACGTAGGCTCCTACGAAAATTTGGTAGCATTTGGACTTGTAGATTGTGAGTTATGATCGATGCAAATTTTGATTTTTCAAAGGTTGTTGAATTTGTATCGATGTTGTTCGTATCGATAGCTTCGTATCGATGGTTGTGCACGTGATGTCTGATGACGTGGAGCTTGCTTTTAAGATCGATCCATATTTCATGCCGAGCGACTAAGTCTGTCTTAAGGATGTGCCTCGTTCGTATCGATCCAACTCAGCCTTGTCCGTATCCATAATTGGCTGTCCTGTTCTTATCCATCGTCGCTGCACGATTTCGTATCAATCATCATAAGTCATCGGTTCATTTTGTACTATTCGCATCGATCATTGGCCGATCGACACAAGTGCAGTATGTGTGTTAATGGACCGATACGAAGTAGCGACCTTGAATGGTTTCGATGGATATAAAGTGGACGTTGGTTGATCGATACGAACAAGCTTTAGACGATGGATGCGAAGTAGTATGAAAGTAGATGGATACAAATTAGTGCTTCCCTGATCGATATGAAGCCATGCGCATCTGATGGATTCGAACAGGATCGATACAAAGGAAGTTTTTAGAACAAGGTTATCGCTATCGCTTGATTTGCATCGATCATATCTTGACCATATAAACTTTGATTGACTTGAAATATGAAACGTTGGCTTCCATGGCTTTGTTTGTCATGTCATATCAATTGTAGCTCTATCCGGACTCGGGCAAAATTTATCAGTATCCATAATAAACCTGTATATAATTGATATCCAGGATGGATTATCCTTGTTCTCCAGTCAAGTCCTTGGTGTCACGGCCTGGCCAAAAGGCGGGATAACATTTCCTATTCTATGTATAATTATCGAAAGAGAGAGATTCTGGAAGAGATTGTAAGGCGTCCAAATCCTAGGAAGGCGAAGCTATGGCTATTATGTGAGTGGAAACTTTAGTATTTCTTTTTAAGTAATTGTTCAGGGTATCTCTATGGATTTAAATATGCCTTAGGGATTTTGGGATTGCGAAAATACGATTGATAAAATCCCTCGAAATTCCTTTTCATTTCAAAATGTCAATTCTATGTGAAGGTTCTCAATTATTTGTGTTAATTTAATTGAATTTATTTCATTTATGCAATTTTTGATAATTTCAGATTATATCCCACTTCTCCTTCCTCTTTTGTTTTCAATGAAATAAGGGGTTTAGAATATGGATTTTATTCATAGTTTACACCACTTATCCCACATAAATTGTAAAAGAGGAGTTGAAAGAATATGGAGTTTAGATTGCAATTCCTATTGTTTAGGATATTCCATTGAATTGGTGTAATAAATTGAGTTTCTATTTTATTTACAAGTCTGTTATTATAGCTTTGGTTATGAATATTTATTCCCTATCATGGATATTAAAATCACTTTTTGGTATGTTGAAATCTTTGGAATTTGAAGTAAAAGAACTTGTAATAGTATTTGGTTAGGTAATTGACATTTAATGCTAGTTTAGGACGTAAAATCTGTGTGTTTAGAATTTATTAGACATGAATATTTGTTTATCTCTATCATCATATTATTGCGTATATGGCGTAGTTAATTAGGTATTTATTTTCGCTTATTTCCCCTATAAGGAATGTAATTGATTGTTAGGCAAAAATAAGCGGAAACTCTTATAGGTCCTAATTATTATTCTAAGGCACAATAAGAAAGATTCCTTATAAGGCCTTATTTATGAAACGGTGAGATGGACATTATTATATATATGGAGTATATTTAATTTATGGCTAAGTCATAAGGAATGCAAAGTCAATAGAATTACATGATGGAAGTCCGCCCTTCACTTTGAGACTACCAACAGTTGTGTGTACACTTTCTATTGATGTGAGATATCTTTACGATAAATTTTTATGATGACATGAGGTTAGTCCCAAGTTCTATAGAGGAAATCTGTCTAGCGAATCTGGCTACCTGTTCCTATGAATAGTCGGACTAATGTGAGAAGTCATTATGAGTACGGACCACAGTACAAGGGGCTTGCTTCGAGGTCTTGAGGTATTAAGTGGTTGTTTGAGGGCTTGCCTCTTTTCCCAAAATGAAGTATTAAATGACCTAGGGAACATGTTAGGTGATATCTAGACAGGGGTCCACTTCTAGATAAGGTATTAAGTGACTGATTGAGGGTCCGCATTTCCAAATAAAGAAGTATTAAGTGACTTGAGATTCCATATGATTCCCCATTGAGGAGCACACCTTGGGAATAGGTATTCAATGATGGGGTCTGCCTTTACTAAGGTATTAGACGACCAGAGTCTACCTATTCTCCAATAAATGATATTAAGTGGCTTAGGTACTATCTCTTGCATCACTAGTTAATTACAAAATGGGATTTAGATTAGAGACTCTAGAGACCTTCTTCTTTCCTTAAAAAGAAGCATTAAATGATTTTAATGGTTTTATGTTTGTAGAAATATTCTCATTTTGAAATATACTTCCCAATTACTAAAAAGATAAGACACGAGGTTTTATTCACCAAACACTTGTTGTTTTGACTCCCTCCTTATTGCATCATAGGTTAAAGGATGTTGATGGCAAAGATGACACTTAGAGAAGGAGGTGGTTTGCTTATGGTAATATTTACCATTTTCACTTGCCTTTATGTGTACCCATGCATCTAGACTTTTGTTGTAACAAATTTACGATGCGATTTGATGGTACTTCGTATTTTGACACATTTAGGATTTTGATCTAAATGGGTACACTTTGCTATCATATGTTGTTACATCTGATGTGAGTTTTGAAAGTTGTTATGGCTCTGTACGATTATTTTCTTAGTTCTACCAACCGCTTACATTAGAATAAATCTAAATTTCGATGGGCTTTTTCTGGATCAAAATTTAGACCTGTTTCGAGATATGTTATTACATTTGATATCAGAGCTTAGGCTACTCGATCAACGGGGAAAAATGTACGTATGAGAGGCGTATTTCTTATTTTTGAATTTTTTTTCAAAAATCTTACTATATATGTATAATTGAATCTACATCTAACTCTAAAGATTCCAACTTAAAAATAGCTGTGACCATATTCTCAAAGGAGATAAATTCTACTCCTACTCTGATTACCGGTGGAGTGGAGATCATTTCAGCATACTATGGAGAGCATGACCTCAACTTATGCAAGCACCCTAAAAGCTGGATAGTAATTGACTTCTTTATAGGACCTAATCTTCCTTATCATTGTGGACCTTATAGACATATTTAATAATATGGGTAACCGTAGATGGAAAGGTTAATAGGAAATAAATTGAATAAATTAATGACCCATTAAGATAATTATGGGAAAGATAAAGAAGGAGTAAATATGTAGGATTTGAATAGGAAATAAATAACTTTAAGGAATGTTAGTCCTGTAGATGATGGTTTTGATGACAACAACCTTAGAATAGGATTATAAAATATAAATACTAAAATCATAGTTTAGAAATATATGTATATGTTGGATTTAACCATGCAGGTACCAAGAATGAAGACTGTACATTATAGAGATTCAAGATCTCAAGATTGAAGACTCATGAGTATTAAGAATATCAAGATTATAAAAAGTTCAAGATTTCAAGAATAAGTAATTTTAATTAGGAATTTTGTTAAAACTCCTAGAAAAGCACTAGCATCTTAAAATCCAATTTATTCGTGGAATGGAATCCACTTCGAGCCCGTTAAAGTGATGGAACCTTAAGTAGGATGTAACCTACAAAAAATCTAGCGGAACATTGTTTTGTATCCGCTAACTTTTATTCAAATGATTTTACAAAATTATCTTGTTTTCAAAATGGTTTTAAAACCTTCCTAAAAGAATCAAAAACATCTATCCTAATTTTAGATACTTTTAGCCTCAAAATAATCTTTAATTTCAAAATGAAATTATCCTTAGTTTCAAAACTATCTTTAAAAATAATATTTATACTTAGATTTAAATATAAAATTATAGTAAAATTTTATATATCATTCTCTATATTAACTTATGTATTTTAACTATAGACAAGTACATTTATAAAGTTTAAAATAGTTTTAGTATAAGAGTGAAGTTATTTTCAAAGAAAAACAAATCATCAAAATTTCCTTTGGGGTGTCGACATACTCATGTTACCCAAGTCGACGTAGTGGCAGTTAATGTCAAAAATTTGAATTTCAAAAGAAGTGTCTATTCGTCATATCTTTTCACGAATGGACATGGCTGTTGTTCTTCTATAAATAGGGGCTGTTTTCAACAAATTTTCGATTGTATTTTTCTGGTTTTCACTTCTCTTCTTCTTTCACATTTCCATATACACATTCTTACCATTACCCTGCCGAAATCAAGATTGAATCTAACTAGATCATTTCTGGTTTGATTCTCTATCACTCTCTCAACATGATCCTCAATGCTATTCAGAGTTATAGACTTCTTTGTAATCAATCAAGCGAGAAAAGGTGTGATTGTAGCCGTGGAAATCAATCAAGCGAGAAAAGGTGTGATTGTAGCCTTAGAAATCAATTGAGTGAACTTGTTTCTCGGGAATCAAGTATCTCTACCCAGAGGATTGTGAACCTGGAGGGTGTACATCGTAGCCTTGAAATCCAGGGTGTAATTGTAAAGATTGCTTTTGAAAGGAAATCTGTACTTGTATGCGGGACTGGATGTGGGGTAACTCCGACCAAGTATAAAATCCGGTGTGTTCTTTCCTTCACTGCTTTTACTTTAAATTTGGATCTGTGTTTGATTCAGTGATCATATCTATGTCTGAATATTGCATACATCTGTGTTCAAATTAACAAAAACTCAAAAAGATTTAGTAATTTCTTTAAACACTATTCACCCCCCTCTAGTGTTAATCCTAGCCTTAAGATCCGTATTTTGCATTTCTCACATTTGGTATCAGAGCAAGGTTTTCAAAAGTTTCATAACCTGAATTTTGAAAATTGTTCAAAATGGCTACCAACACTGGTACTACTAACACTAGTATTCCTGTCACTAGTTAATTTGTAGATGGTCAGTCTACTGTCAGACCACCACTTTTTAATGGCAGTAACTACGCATATTGGGCATGTAGGATGAAAATATATTTACAATCTGTAGGATTAGATACTTGAAATATCACTCAAACTGAATATTCTGAACCCACAACTGATTTTGCACAGTGGACCGCGGAGAAAAAGACTGTTGCACAAAATAATTCTAAAGCAATGAATATTCTGTTTTGTTCACTTGATAGGAATGAATTTAATAGAGTGTCAGTTTGTAAGTCTGCATATGAAATTTGGAAAACTTTACAAGTGACTCACGAAGGAACAAGCAAAGTTAAACAAACCAAAATTCCCATGCTCACAAATAAGTTTCAATTATTTAAAATGAATTCTAATGAGTCTATTTCAGATATGTATAGTAGATTTCAGGATATTGTGCATTCTCTTATATCCATGGAAAAGGAATTTTCGGAAGAAGATCAAGTCAGAAATTTTAAATTCTCTTACTCCGGATTGGGATCAAAAGACACTTGCGATTGAAGAGGCAAATGACATCGATACCGTAAAGATAAAAGAATTAATTGGAAATCTAATGTCATTTGAAGTCCAAATGATCGGTAGAAGAGAAAGCAAAGCATCTGAAAAGAAATCAATGGCATTCAATGCATTGACCGATGGATCAGACTCAAACATCGATAATAATGAAGAGATAGCCTTTATGACTAGGATTTTTCAGAAATTCCTGAAATACAGAAGATGAATAATCTCAAGAGAAACAACTACAAGAACTCTGGAAAGTAGAATGTAGTGCAAAACAATGTCAAATGTTTCAACTGTGATGAACCAGGCCATATCAAAAGAGACTGTCCATATCCAGATAGGGAAAATCCTTCTATAAACAATGATTCAGTAAAGAAACGGAAGGGTGCATTTACTGCTACTCTAGATGACTCAGACTCGTCCTCAAGCGATGATGATCAGAAGACAGATAATTCAAATATGTGTTTCACAGCAGTTCATGACTTTGCCGAATTCAGAGAAAATGACTCTGAAAAAGGTACACATTTACTACAATTGGTTGAAATTTCATGCTTAGAATTGGATGCTTGATTGCTTGAATGATTGATTTTGAATTGGTATGTTATTTGAATTTTAAAATTTTTACTATTTTTTATTTTTTTATTGTTTTTATTATTATTTTTAATAATATCATATTATTTTATGGAATATACTATAATTTCAGAATTATTACAGATGTATGTATACATTAAAAATAATAAGTATACATATATTAGAATACTTAGAAAAATAAATCATAGAAATTCACAAGCACATGTCGACATGGTCCCTACCATGATGTCGACATGTGTACAGAATTTTAAAATTCAAAATTTGAATTCAAATGGTTGAATTTCCCTCCGCCTTTTCACTTCATTCAATTCTCTGAAAAGTTATCTTTTGTCCAGAGAACATGTCCTTTGAGAATCTATTTATTCACTATTTTTTATCACATCATTTCACTCCCATTTTCAAATTCAAACTCTCTCTTCAAAACTTCAAGCTCTCTACTCTAATGGCTTTTTCAAGCAACCCCTCCACTATGAGAATTTTCAGAAAGATAAAAGAGCAACTCTTTAAAGATCTGGAGGCCATAAAAGCATACGTCAATTATGCTAACTATGGAAAATTCATCCCCGAAAGTTTGCTATATTTTAAGATTTCTCTTCTTATGAAATTGATTCTCTTTTTGCAAACAATCAAATTCTTAGTCTTATTGATGCTTCTCAAATGATTTCGTTTGTTATCCAAATCTTGTTAGAATTTTCTATGCAAATTTAAACCGTGGATTTTATATCGGAAATGATGATGAAATTTGGAGTAGTGTCAAAGGCACTAGAATTGTTTTGAATTGTGATCTTTTGGGTACCATTCTCAATTGCAAGAGTACGGGAATGGATCTTTCTAGTTTTAATATTGATGAAAATGATCGTGAGACCTTTTATCACATTTTTGAAGGAAATGATGATTTTTTCAAAAATAGAAATTTTCGACCAAAAGCTAGAATTGTCAATCTTCATTTACAGCATACTTTGACCCAAAGATCGGAGAATTTTAACAATCCTACTTCAAAAGTTTGCAAAGCACTTTTTTCTATTTTTGGAAATTATGATATTAATTGGGCGCAAGTTATTTTGGACGAACTTCGTCCCAAAAATCTTAAAATGGGTGAGAACACCTTGTATCATGGAATCTATCTCACTCGGACTTTAAACTATTTTGGAGTAGATTTCAAAGGAGAAGAATTTGTTTCAAGAATGGTTTTCAATCATTCCAATATTTCTCTTATTAAAATTCCATTTGTTTTTCAACCTTATGAGACTCTTGCCGAAAAGGAAGAGCGTTTGGCTCATGAGAAGATGAAAGAGGAGGAAGGGGAAGAAGAAGAAGGGGATGAAATGGAAATTTAAGAAGAAGAAGGTGAAACATCTTTGGAAATCATTGATTATCATCCTAATCCAACCAACAAAACCCTTCTCAAAAACTTAAAGACCATTGCTGAGAATCAACAGATTCTTAAACGATCCGTTAGTTAGAAGTTTGACAAAATTTCATCCAAGATGAACAAGTTTATTTCCAAAGTCAGCAAGAAGCTTGGATTATCTTCATCTTCATTATCCTCTAACTAGTTCTATCTTTTCATTTCATGTTGTATTAATTTAGTTTGTTTTAATTTAAAAGTTCATGTAGTTCCTCAGTGTCTTCCTTTATATCAAAGAATTACTGCTAGAATGAATTTGTGGACCACCAGAAAGCTTAGCCAAGCAGGAAGACTTACTCTAATCAAATCAATCATTTTTGCTATGCAAGTGTACTGGGCCAGGATGTTTGTTCTTCCCTTCAAGCTTATTAAAATGATCAGAAGTGCAATTATGAAATTCTTTTGGACTGGCAAGACTGTGGGCAGGTATCTTACTCCTGTTAAATTCAATGCTCTCGAGGCACCTTTAAATAAGGGAGGACTTGGTCTTTTCAATCTCAAACAGTGGAACAAAACTGCCTTTGCCAAACATATTGACACTTATTTCAATAATACTGCTAGCATTTGGACTTCCTGGTCTGAAAATAATGTAATCAAAGGAAAAAACTTGTGGAGTATGAACAAACCACAAAATTTAAGCTGGACTTGGCAGTGCATTTTCAAACTAAGGGACACTATCCTCCCTCTAATACAAATGAATACTGATCCTATCTATAAGGCTAGCTTCTGGGAAGACCCTTGGCTTGATAAGGGGTACATTTTAAAAAGAGAACTGACTTACAATGAAATAATGCAATCTGGCATTCATCTCTCTGCTAGGGTTATGGATGTTCTATACACTTTTCAGGGTGGAGGCAGGAATTCTTCCAATCAGCGTTTGCAAAATATTTGGGATAAGATAAAAAACTTTACTCCTATGCAGCCTACCTATGCAAGAATTGTATGGGGTGAAAAGAATAATGAGTTTAAAGTTGGTGAAGTTTATGAGAGATTACAATGTAACAGTGACAATCTGTGCTGGCCTTGGTGGAAAACTGTTTGGAGTAAAGATAGTAGTATGAAACATAATTTGATACTATGGAAGGTTCTGAAGGATGCTCTACTAACTAGGGTTAAATTGGCTAGCAAGGGCATGAGCATTGCTGTGATGTGTCCCTTCTGCGGTATCAATGAAGAGACTGCTAATCACTTATTCTTTAACTGTGACATAGTGCTGAGCAGATGGAATGATATCATGGCTTGCATTGAAGGAGGTACTCCTTCTCCTGACAGCAATGTTGAGTGGAACAGAATTCAAAACAAGACAAAGGGAAGGAACCAGTGTAAGCGTATTTTCACTGTGGCTTTAAAAAGCTTTATTTATGCTGTTTGGAATGAACGGAATATTAGAATTTTTGATTCTAGCAAGAGTAAGTCTGCTGTGTCATTCAAACTTTGGATTAGGCATGAAGTGAAGAGCTCCTTGGATATGCTGTTTTTTCATGATCCCGGTATACACATGTTTATGCATTTCTAGTGCACAGTCCTCCTTTTGTCTTAGTTTGTGTTTGTGTGTCTCTGCCTTTGTGTGTTTGAGTATTGCTTGTGTGAGTGTTCCTTAATGTTTCTCTGTTTTCTTTGTTTTCTATTTGTACTTTATGTTTTCGTGAGTAATAAATTGGTCGGGGACCAATTAACCCCGTCGGCCATGCCAAAAAAAAGTTCATGTAGTTCTTTGTGTTTAATCGTTGTATCGTGTTATCATGAAATGAAATTGATTTCCTTTTCTGTTATCTAGCTTATCTTATCTCCAGAATAAATGTTAGTATATCATATAAATATATAACACAATTGTTTACAAAATCAAAATAAGCCATCAAAATTCACTACACCATGTCGACATCCCCCCATGACCATGTCGACATGTACTGGTCAGAAATGACATTTCGTTTTGAATTTGAAATTTGAATAACTACCTTATGTCTATTCATTTCAAACGAATTTCTACACCTATAAGTACTTATTTCTTCCAGAATTCATCACTCAATATTATTTCTTATCTACTTTGTCTCTCATTCTTCTCACAAACTAAAATATGGCCAATCCAATTCATAATTTATCCGGGAACCTTGAAGAGACTCTTAATTCTTTCAAGAATATTCTTTCGTTCATTCGTCGAAACTAGCGACACTTAGAGTTGAGTCAAATGCAGATGATTAAAGAGCAAGAAAGGCATTTCGATGCAATACGATGGATGATTTCCTCCCTGCACAAGGATGATAATGAAGCACATCCTCCAGTCTCACTCGCTAATGATAATGAAAATTAGGATGCCATTAAAGCAGGCCCTATATTTGGAGAAGAAGGATGGGTGGAAGTTCCTCGTAATGTTTGATTTGATTAGTTTATTTGATTTGAATTGTTTGATTTGATTTGAATTATTTGATTTGATTTGATTTGATTTGGTGTGAAAAACATGTTTAAATATGCATTGATATTTATACGATCTTTAATTAATTATCATGTCTATCATTATAATTATCTCTTAATCTATCTATTATATAACCCACTGTATAGTTTATTAATGCAGGTACTTTAGTCCAAGAATTAGTTTGGAGATTATATAGTTTGGAGTTAGTTTTTGTTGATGACAAAGGGGGGAATATAAAATAGAATAGTTAGGCATAGATTAAGGGGGAGTTATTAGGAAAGAAGTAATATTTTATAAACAAAGGTTGTCATCATCAAAAAGGGGGAGATTGTTAGTCCTTGAAATGATGGTTTTGATGACAACAACCTTAGAATAGGATTATAAAATATAAATACTAACATTATAGTTTAGAAATATATGTATATACAGGATTTAACCATGTAGGTACCAAGAACGAAGACTGTACAGTATAGAGATTCAAGATATCAAGATTGAAGACTTATGAGTATCAAGAATATAAAGATTATCAAGAGCTCAAGATTTCATGAATAAGTAATTTTAATTAGGAATTTTTTTAAAACTCCTAGAAAAGCGCTAGCATCTTAAAATCCAATTTATTCGTGGAATGAAATCCACTTCGAGCCCGTTAAAGGGATGGAACCCTAACTAGGATGGAACCTATGAAAAATCTAGTGGAACATTGTTTTGTATCCGCTAACTTTTATTCAAATTATTTTACAAAATTATTTTGTTTTCAAAATGATTTTAAAACCATCCTTTTAAAAGAATCAAAACCATCTATCCTAATTTTAAATACTTTTAGCCTCAAAATAATCTTTAATTTCAAAATCAAATTATCCTTAGTTTTAAAACTATCTTTAAAAATAATATTTATACTTAGATTTAAATATAAAATTATAGTAAAATTTATATATCATTCTCTATATTAACTTATGTATTTTAACTATAGACAACTACATTTATAAAGTTTAAAATAGTTTTAATATAAGATTGAAGTTATTTTCAAAGAAAAACAAATCATCAAAATTTCCTTTGGGGTGTCGACATACTCATGTTACCCATGTCGACATAGTGGCGGTTAATTTCAAAATTTTGAATTTCAAAAGAAGTGCCTATTCGTCATATCTTTTCACGAATGGACATGGCTGTTGTTCTTCTATAAATAAGGGCTGTTTTCAACGAATTTTCAATTATATTTTTCTGGTTTTCACTTCTCTTCTTCTTCCACATTTCCATATACACATTCTTACCATTACCCTGCCGAAATCAACATTGAATCTAACTAGATCATTTCTGGTTTGATTCTCTATCACTCTCTCAACATGATCCTCAGTGCTATTCAGAGTTATAGACTTCTTTGTAATCAATCAAGCGAGAAAAGGTGTGATTGTAGCCGTGGAAATCAATCAAGCGAGAAAAGGTGTGATTGTAGCCTTGGAAATCAATTGAGTGAACTTGTTTCTCGAAAAATCAAGCATCTCTACCCAGAGGATTGGGAATCTGGAGGGTGTACCTCGTAGCCTTGAAATCCACTGTGTAATTGTAAAGATTGCTTTTGAAAGGAAATCCGTATTTGTATGCGGGACTGGATGTGGAGTAACTCCGAACCAGTATAAAATCCAGTGTGTTCTTTCCTTTACTGCTTTTACTTTATATTGGATCTGTGTTTGATTCTGTGATCATATCTATGTCTGAATATTGCATACATCTGTGTTCAAATTAACAAAAACTCAAAACGATTTAGTAATTTCTTTAAACACTATTCACCCCCCTCTAGTGTTAATCCTAGCCTTATGATCCATATTCCGCATTTCTCACAAATGACTGTCCGTTAGGCTGACAACTAATTAATACAGACAAATTAACATCTATGGAGGTAACAAATAAAGATGTTAGGTATTAATAGATTATGGAAGCAAGGAAAGGAGCAAATTTCCGTAGGAAGGAATACATTTATCACCAAAAGGAGGAAATTAGATTTTTAAAGGATAGAGTAGAAAGATTTAAAAGAAAGAACAAATTTTAATCTTACTCCTTGGGTCATAATTTGATTAAAAAGTTTCTTCGAATACCTGTTGAAAATTTAGAAAGTGCCTTTCAAAAGATTTTTAAATGAAAATTTTACGATTTAGAAATTTGTGATAAAAAAGTTTTCTTAGATGAACTATAAATTATACCACCATTTGTTTTGTAAATAATTTGAAATGGAGGTGGTAAATTTAAAAAGGGTGGTGATACATTTTCGATGGGTGATTGAATTGAATTAGAAAAACTTTCAACTTTTTATTCCTAGTTTTGGTATTCTTCTATTTTTCTATGATATATTTCTTACGCAATAAATTTAATTTTTTTTCTTTATAACTTCTTAGAGGCTGTATAAGTGGAAATTTTTTGGAAATATAAATATGGTTTTGGACAACTTTGGAAATATACTACCATTAGTTTTAGAAAAGTTTAGAAAGGTAATGGAATTTTTAAAGGCATTGAATTTCATTAAAGACAAAATGGTGGATGATTTTAATTGTAAATTAATGACTTGAAAAGTTTTCATTTGTTAACTTTTTAATTTGATTAAAGGGATTTCAATTTTTGGTTGATTCTTATATTTTTTTCATGCGAATTTTCCTTGTTTATAAACCTAAAAGTTCTTTCTTTAGAACTCATCTTTAGGGGTTTATAAATAGAAATAACACCTATTTTGGAATAGAAAATAGAAAATAGAAAGAAAGGAATGTCCGATAGGATGGTATGAGGGATATTCCCATATAAGGTATGAAGAGAATAATGGCTTGAATTTAGGTAACAATAGAATTGTGAATTCAGTAAGATGAGATACTGAAAGGAGTACTAGAATAAGATCGAAGTATCTTTGTCTACTCCATCTAATTTTCCATTGTATAAAGTTATAAAAGTATCTTTGACCATTGATTGGATTAAAATGATGATTGATACATAAGTTAGATCTTTTTGTACAAAAAGAAGAATTTATGTAAAGATGGTAATTTTATATGCTTTTCCTAATTTGAATACAAAAGTTTTTTATTTTGAAATGGTACTTAAATATGGTAGGAAATGCGGATTACAGATATTAAGATGAACTAACACTAGAGGGAGGGCGAATAGTGTTTAATTAACTTTTTGAATCCTTTTTAAATCTTTTCAAATTAAACCCAAACAGATGCAATTCACAAACAAAAAGACAATCATAGAATCAGACACAGATGCAAATAGTAAATAAAAGCTGTAAAGGAAAGAACACACCAGAATTTTATACTGGTTCGGAGTCACTCTACATCCAGTCCCACACAATTTCTTGTGCAGATTTATTTTCAAATATAATATCGAGATTACAACCTCGATTTCAAGGCCACGAAATACACCCTCCTGTCTCCAAGTCCAGGGCAAACTCTCTTGATTTAATAAGGCGACAAGATCATCTAATTGATTTATGAGCTACAATCACACCCAATTGATTTACGGGTCACAATCACATTGTTTCCAATCACACTTTGATAGAGAGTGCATCGATACACTTTGATCTTTCGATCTTTGAATACAAATGATCCTATAATTCTGAATAGCACCGAGATCTTTGAGAGAGAGTGGCAAAGAGTCAAATTTGAGACGATCAAGTTTGATTCACTTAGTATTTTGGTAGAGTTTTGTTAAATAATTTGAAATATAAAAGAATATTTGAGTGGAGAAGGAGTGAAGAAATGAAGAAAAACTAACTTAAAATTCTTTGAAATCAACTGATATATATAGGAGAATAACGGTCATGTCCATTCGTGAAAGGTTATGACAAATAGACTCTTTTTTTGAAATTTCGAATTTTAAAATTCTACGGTTACCATGTCGACGTGTGGGTATAGGCATGTCGACGTCCCCTTGTATTTTTTGAAATTTGATTTTTATTTTAAAGGATATTTTCTTTCTAAAGTTTTTCGAAACAATCTTAGAACTTCGTAAACTATTTTGAATATACTTTATGATTATAAAAACCTTTGGAAAGTGATCTTACGAAATATAAAAGTAATAAAAACTAAATATATAAACATTCTGAGATTAAATCTTAAACATTAAAACCAGGAGATAGTTTAAAAAAAGAAGAGATCTTGAAATGAATATGATTAAAAATAGTTTTTGAATTATGGTTAAAATATTTAAACCGAGAGAGAGACATCTTTCTAAAAAGATAGCTTTGAAAAAAAATCTAAATATAAGTCGTTTTGAATATTTCTTGGATTTCATTCCATTAGAGAAGGTCATGAGTTTCATCCCACTAAAGAGGTCATGAGTTCCATCCCATAATTAAAGTGAGAAGGTGGATTCCATTTCACAATTAAAATCTGAATTAAGATTTTAGTGTTATTATGAAGTTTTAACATAAATCCAGATTCTATTACTTATCTTGATATCTTGAACTCTTAGACTCTTGATAATCTTGATACTCATGAGTCTTCAATCTTAATTTCTACAATTTTAAATTTATCGGTCCTGAATCTCCATACTGTACAATCTTCATTCTCAGTACCTGCATATATATATGTATATATCCTGCATATGCATATATCTAGACAAAGATATTAGTATTTATATTTTATAACAAGTCATAAGGTTGTTGTCATCAAAACCTTCATCTCAGTTACTAACAATCTCCTCCTTTTGATGATGACAACTTATGTTTATAAAATATACTCCACCAAACTCTGGTTCTACTCTAACTCTCCCTTATTCCAACAACTTTCCCTTAATCTACTAACTCCCCTTTAATCAAAGCCTAACAAAGGACCCAACTATCCTATTTTATAATTCTCCCTCTTTGTCATCAATAAAAACTAAGCCTAAACTACATAACTTCCCCTTAAACTAATACTATGGAACTAAATGCAAATAACAAAGTATAACGAGCGAAATATAATTCTAATTACTACATATGATGTAACATTGCACATATATATATATGAAAAGACACAACTATATAAGAGTACACAAAGTATAAAAACATTAGTATAATAACAAATGCCTAGTTCTCTTCTTAATTTAGTAAAGGTTGATTGGTTCGAGGGTTTGGTTAGAATATCATCTATTTAAATCTCAATGTTGATAAATTCAAGAGTAATAATCTCTTCACATATATTATCTCTGATAAAATGATGTTTGATATCAACATGTTGGTACTGGCATGATGAGTAGTATTTTTGGATAAATTTACTACTCTTGTATTGTCACAGTAAATTGGTGATTTTGAAATATTTAATCCAAAATCCTTTAGGGTCTGTTGCATATATATAACTTGAGAACAATCCAAAGTAGCAAACATATATACTGCTTCAGTTGTTGATAGTGAGACGGTATTTTGCTTTTAATCAAACCAAGAAACCAGAGAATGTCAGAAAAAGCGACAAGTTCCACTTGTACTTTTTCGGTCTGATTTACAATCAGCATAGTCAGCATCACAATATGTGATTAAATCAAGTGAATCATGTTTAGGGTAAAATAGGCCATAGTCTAAAGTGTGCTTAGCATATCTTAGGATAGTTTAACAACTTTTAAATGGGTTTCTTTGGGTCAAGATTGGTATCCTGCTCAGAGACAGACACTATGCATGATATCGGGCCTACTTGTAGTTATATAGAGTAGCGATCCAATCATTCCCCTGTATAGTTTTTTATCAAAATCTTTTGACATGTCTTCTTTATTCAAGGCTTCATTGGTTGCTATAGGAGTGGGTTTTGCACTCGTAGTGGTCATACCAAACTTGCTAGCTAGATCCCTAACATAATTTTCTTGACTAATGAAAATACCGCTATCTAAGTGTTTTATTTGCAACCCTAAAAAGAAAGTAAGTTCACCCATATGACTCATCTAAAACTCTTTTGTCATTATTTCAGAAAACTTTTTGTTCATTTCATTGTTTGTTGATCCAAAAATGATATCATCTACGTAAATCTGTACTAATTGGATATCATTTTTGTTTCTTTTAATAAAAAGAGTATTATCTACTCAACCAATTTTGAAATTTGATTGTAATGGGTAAGATCTTAGTCTCTCATACCAGGCTCTAGGAGCTTGTTTCAGACCATATAAAGCTTTCTTTACCTTGTAAACATGATTTGGAAACTTTTCTTCTTCAAAAAGTGGAGGTTGTTCAACATAAACATTCTCTTTAACAAAACCATTTAGAAAGGCAGTTTTGATATCCATTTGAAATAATTTGAAATTGTTGTGGTTTGCGAAAGCAAGTAGAATTTCAATGGCTTCTAATCTTGCTATGGGTGTACAGGTTTCATCAAATTCTGTTCCTTCTTCTTGACAATAATCTTGCGTGACTAACTGAGCTTTATTTCTAACAACCTCAACGTGTTCATTTATTTTATTTTTATAAACCCATTTAGTTTTGATTATAGTTTTGTCCTTAGGTCTAGGAACAAGTTCCTATACATCATTTCTGGTGAATTGATTCAGTTCTTCTTGCATAGCAAGAATCCATGAATCATCAGATAATGCTTCCTTTAGATTTTTGGGTTCAATGGTTGACATAAAAGCTACATTACTCATCTTGTTTAGTTGATTTCTAGTTCTAACAACAGATTCAATATTTCCTAGTATATTTTCTATAGCATGATCTTTTAAAAGCCTGATCCTTTTATAAGGATAAACAGTTTCACAATTTGTTTTATTTAATTCATTATTTAAAGTAACAAAATCATCTTCATTAATTTATTTGAAAAAAATCTTTGAAATTTTCATCAAAAGATACATGCATTGTTTCTTCAATAGTGTTAGTTTTTAAATTGAAAACTCTATATGCTTTACTTGTATTAGAATATCTGATAAAGATTCCTTTGTCGGATTTAGGATCAAATTTATCCAAATTGTCCTTTGTATTTAGAATAAAGCAATTACTTCCAAAAACTTTAAAATAAGATACCTTTTGTTTCTTATTGAAAAGAAGTTCATATGGTATTTTGTTGGGTAGAGGTCTAATTAAAATCCTATTCAAAATGTAACAAGCTATAGCGATTGCTTCAGCCAAAAAATTTCTTGGTAATTTACTCTCTGAAAGCATAGTTCTCGCACACTCTTAAATCGTCCTATTTTTACGCTCTACCACTTCGTTTTGTTGTGCAGTTCTTGAAAAAGAAAAATCATGAGTTATTCCTTTGTTATTACAGAGATTCTCAAAATTTTCATTTTCAAATTCTCCACCGTCATTACTACGAATAATTTTGATTTTTTAAGAAAGTTGTCTTCAAATTCTTTTTGCAAAAGTTTTAAATAAATCAAAAGCATCACTTTTATGTTTCGGAAAAATTGTCCATGTAAATCTAGAATAATCATCTACAATTACAAAAACATATTTACTATGGTTTATTGACTGAATTTGAGATAGGCCAAACAGATCTAAATGAAGTACTCAAGAGGTTTTTAAGTTGAAATCACATCTTTCAATTTAAATGAACTCTTTCTAAGTTTTCCTAATTGACAAGCATCACATATACTATCTACTTTAAAATCCATTTTAGGGAGACTTATTACTAGATCAAGTTTTGAATGTCTAGATAAGAGTTTGAAATTCAAATGCCCAATTCTTTTATGTCAAATCCAAGGGTCACTTGTATTAGCCAAATGACATGGGTTATCATTTGATATTTTCATACTGAGAAAATAAATATTTTTCTTTCTAATTCCTTCAAATATAATATTTGATTTATTATCTTCAATGTGACACTTATCCTTTTCAAGTTTAATTTTGTACCTCTTATCACATAGTTGACTTATGCTAGGTAAATTGTCTTTTAGATTCCTAACTAACAGAACATCAGAAAACTAGGAGTTTTAGAGTTACCGAAATTGCCGATGCCAATCACATATCCTTTTGACTTGTCTTCAAAGTTGATTAGTCCTCCAACTTCATAAATTATGTCATTCAGTATCTCTGGATTGCCAGTCATGTGCCTTGATCATCCACTATCAAGTATCCCTTTGTCTTTCTTTGATTTTCACCATTTGTCCGTTGAGTATTGACTCTTCAAAATCCATATAACACATCTGTTCCTGCACAACATACCAATTCCATAGGTAACTTGATTTTCTATAATAATAATATGCAGACTTATGAGATAATAATGATTTAGACAGTTTTGAACTAGTGTTAACAGAATCTCCAAAAATTTCCAATTTAAACTTTTTTCAAAATTTAGATTATGATAACTTTGAAAACTAATGCTTTGATACCAAATGTAGGAAATGCGGATTATGAATCTTAAGGCAGAATTAACATTAGGGGGTGAATAATGTTTAATTAATTTTATGAATCTTTTTGAAATCTTTTCAAATTAAACCCAAACAGATCCAATCCACAAACATAGAAACAATCACAAAACTAGACACAGATGCAAATAGTAAATAAAAGCAGTAAAGGAAAGAACACACTGGAATTTTATACTGGTTCGGAGTTACCCCACATCTAGTCCCACAAAATTTCTTGTGCAGATTTCTTTTCAAATATAATGTCGATATTACAACCTCGATTTCAAGGCCACGAGCCTGTCTCAGAGTCCATGGAAAACTCTCTTGATTTAACCAGGCTACTAGATCACCCAATTGATTTACGGGCTACAATCACACCCAATTGTTTACGGGCCACAATCACACCATTTCCAATCAAACTTTGATGGAGAGAGATTCGATACACTTTGATCTTTTGACCTTTTGATTACAAAGGATCCTATAACTCTGAATAGCACTGAGATCTTTGAGAGAGAGAGAGTGGCAGAGAATCAAATTGGAGAAGATCGAGTTGTTCACTTAGGATTTCTGTAGAGTTTTGTTAGAGCATTTGAAATATAAGAGAATATTTGAGTGGAGAAGAAGGAGTGAAGTAAAGAAGAAAAACTAACTTAAAATTCATTGAAAACAACTGATTTATATAGGAGAATAACGGTCATGTCCATTCGTGAATGGTTATGACGAATAAATACTTTTTTTGAAAATTTGAATTTCAAACTACGGCTACCATGTCGACATACGGGGTTATCTGCAGTCGACGTCCCTAGTATTTTTTGAAAATTGATTTTTGTTTAAAAAGGGATTTTCTTTCTAAAGTTTGTTGAAACAATCTGAGAACTTTGTAAACTATTTTGAATATACTTTATGATTATAAAAACCTTTGGAAAGTGATCTTATGAATTATAAAAGTAATAAAAACTAAAAATATAAATATTTTGAGATTAAAGCTAAAACATTAAAACCAGGAGATAGTTTAAAAACAAGAAATGATTTTGAAATTAATATGATTAAAAATGGTTTTTGAATTAAGGCTAAAATATTTAAACCGAGAGAGAGATGTCTTTTTAAAAAGATAGTTTTGGAAAAAAAAATCTAAAATAAGTCATTTTGAAAATTTCCTGGATTCCATTCCACTCGAGAACGTGGTGGGTTCCATCCTACTAAAGATTTAGGAATATTTAATTAATTTTAAATATTCAAATAATAGATTTTATAAGTAACGACCCAAAATTTTTGACTCTGAAAATTCCAGATTGTTAGAGAAAAGAAGAAAGAAGGTAGGAGAAGAACAGAACAACAACATCTCACACTCGCAGCGGATCAAAATATAATATCAAAATAATAGCATTTTTATAAAGGAAAGCTGTAATCGTTACTTTACATACAATTCATCAGAGTTATAATCATTTACACATAAACTGGACAGTTATACAACTTGTACTAGACTACAATCTATACAGACTACATAGTCTCATATATATAGCGTAGAACTCCATACGTTCCTGCCATCCAACTCGCCTCCTGAGCTCCAAAACCTCCTAACCCGAGAAGCCATAATACTCGGTCTAACCCAAGCATTACATCAAAGCAACACCCGGGTCAGGCTGGAAACTAGCGTGAGTAAACCCATCTAACATGAAATACTAATGCATACAACTTTTTTTTACAACCCGAGGTAACTCGTACCTCACAACGAGTTCTTAACTTGCCGTAGTCAAATACACATCTTACAACCATATCTAAGTATCATTACTCAGATTAGATGACCAAGTTTACATTATTTATTCCATTCCAGACTCTTTACTCCAAAGTCAAATCCATAAAGAATTATTGTAGATTACAAATCAAAGTTTTCTAAAATAGTGACTATTATCCCACCCTTTGGTCAAGGCATGAATAACAACAAATTAGCTGGAAAAGGATGGATATCAGGATTGGAAATCAATTGGAAACAAGGCTGTGATCGATATTGTCAAAATTTAGCTGAGCTTCAATCAAGGCGGGATCGATTGGGAATGATGAACAAGGCTAGGAGAAGCTACGTTTCAAATTTCAGGTCAATCGGGGTTTGTATGATCGAGGTATGATCGATACAAGATAAGGAAGGTGCGTTGTTCGTATCCATCAGGAACGTATAACTTCGAATCGATCCTGTTCGAATCGATCATGTTCGAATCGATCCTATTCGAATCGATCCTTGGTCATGCTATTCGTACCCATCATGTTCGCATTGCTCCAGCAAAGCCTTATTCATATCCATCCGGTAGTGGCCACGTCGTATCGATCCATTCACAACGGTCACTCATGTATCCAGTTCGTGTCGTCGAATGTGGTATGCATTTTGTATTGATCAGACTCTAAGCATTTCGTATCGGTCGGCGTTTCGCACCGATCAACCATCGATCGATACAATGCGCGCACGAAACATTTACCACGGACGATCGATACGAAATGGACAGGACACGATCGATACGAAATTGCCACGAACGATCGATACGAACAATATTCCTTAATCGATGCGAGATACACCTTCAATTATCGATACGAACAAAGCTCCGAGATTAGGTACGAATAACTCGATCAACTCGACACAAAAAATGGATCGACCCAAGGATTACGTGCTACATCATCCTGTGCGCACATGCTTGAGATGGAGTCAAAGAAAGCGATACGAATGTATCGAGTCGAACAAAAACAGCGAACCATAAACTCAAGTTTGTATCGATCATATCTCATAAACCACAAGTCCAAATGCTATGAAATTTTCACAGGAGTTTATGTATAAGCTATGGAATGTTCATGCCAAGTTTCGACTCCATTGGATAAAATATTGATCGATACGAATTACATTCGTATCGATCACGGATCGAGTCGAAACTTCATGGAATCGGTCACGTGGGCCCACTCACATGCTAGAAGGGGTCTCTGGAAGTTCAAGCGAGATAGCAGCCTCCTATGCCTATAAATAGAGCCTCAGGGCCTATAGAAAAGGGATCTTTGGCTATCGGACGTCCAGACTCTCCCGATAACATCTTTGTGCTACAAGGCTGCTGTTGTACTTGAATTTTGTCATTGCAATCGTTGTAATCGACTGTAACCAGTAAGGAAAGTCAATAAAAGATTAACTTTTGGAGTGCACGTGTGCTGGAGATAGCCGAACCACTATAACCCTGTGTCTTTATCTGTTTCCTTCGATTTAAAGTGTATTTTTCATCATTTATCATTCTCTACATTATCCAGATCTGTGATATATGAGCATATATTGCTGATCTGTATTCATATACTGGTGCTTTCGCGATATTCAGGTTTTGTGACCAATTTTGGCGCAAACACTTTGTTGCTTTCACTGAGAATAACTAACACCCGCTATACGGATTTGAAGTTTAGATTTTAAGGATTAAGGGGTCAGATCTAAAGAGCTATGACAAGGCAATCGAGTAAAAGACAACGGACAGAGAGAAGTCAGCATGATGGAAGCCAGGAGGCTTCATCAGGGGCCATCAGACTTCACCTTTCATCACCCGAGACGAAATGGAAATGATGATGGGAGCAATGCATGAAGAATTTCTGAAAAGGCTGGAGGAAATGATGCAGAATCTCCTCAGACAGTTTGGACAAGCGAGAACGGCTGAAGCTTCAGGAATTCAGATCCACGGAGTTGGAACAGAAGGACCAAACAGGCATTCGAATGGAGCAACTTAACAAGGCGCAACCCCTGACCAGCACACAACCATAAACCTGGATAGATCCAGACATGGGGGCACACCAACTGACAACGATGAACTAGCTCATGGAGGAATTCCAATTAACACCACACAACAAGATGCTGGCAGGAATGTTAGAGCGCGGGATGAAGAGTATGTACCAGAATTACCTCGCGAACACAGGGGAAAACCCTTGACAGACAATGCTGGATTGGCTGAGATTATCAGGCGAACTATGCATGGAGGTTTGACCAATAGAGATCTGAAAGAGGTAAATAGGAGTCCGTTTACTCATAAAATAAGGATAGCTTGAAATCCACCAGAGTCCAAGCTACCTAACATGGAGGTATACAATGACAAGACTGATCCAACTGATCATTTGATGAGATACACAAGACACATGGAAGTGCTGGGGGCATCGGAGGAACTTATGGCCCGATGTTTCCCTCTGTACTTAACAGATATAGTTGCTATGTGGTTTAGACAGCTGGAAGAGGGATCTATCAGGACGTGGACAGAATTGATGGATAAGTTTCTGAAGCAGTTTCAGGTTCATATTAAAAGATCAAAGAACATGATGACGCTAACACCAATAAGGAAAAGAACAGATGAATCACTTAGAGTTTCTTAACTCGGTTCAATGTGGCGGTTGCTTCGGTGGATCAACCGGATCCATCGATGGTTTTAATGGCAGCATTTTCAAGAGTCAGAGAGGATTCAAATATCAAAGTATATCTAATAAGAGACCCACCATTGGATCTCGAGGAATTCCTTCACGAAGATGTGAAATTCCTTCGATAGGAAGATGCATGTTCAGATATGAAATCAAAGGAGGTGAACGTGGCTGAGGATGGAGGATCATCCAGCGGAAGCTTGAATAAAGATAAAGATAAAGGAAAAAGGAAGCTGGATGACGAATCGAGAAAAGCTAGGAAGCGGTGGAAGGAGCCTAAGTTTTCCACTTACACGGGATTGAACAAGACGTTAGAGCGGATATTTGTGGAGACTCGGAATCGCCTTCCTTATCGAAGGCCAGCAAGGAGAGAACCCTCAGAACGTGAAAGGGAATCAGGGAGGCACTGTCTTTTTCACGATTTGGACGGACATGATACTAACAATTGCAGGCATCTTAAGGACATAATTGAGGAGCATGTAAGGAATGGACAATTGCGACATTTTGTCGGGGCTCAAAATACAGTAATGGAATAGAAGCAACCACCCTCTACGTCAAACAACGATGGCGCGGGGCCTAGGAATGATGGTCGATTCGTTATCAATTGACTGGGATAATATGAAATAATCAGCAAACAATTGGAAAACGACCAAGTCCTTTACTCATGCACGGGGACAGAGATGGCCCCTAGGCATGCTCTGAATGATGATAAACTGCGATGCTATGGTTTGTGAAATCTGTTTTCTCTCTCTGGTTTGAACACTCACTTTTTCTGGTTTGGTAGTGGAGTTTGGTTTGAACTCCGGATGTTGCTTGTTTTTTGGTTGGGAATTCTGTTTTGTTGATTGTTTTCATGCTTGGATGTTGGTGTTGATTTTGGATGTGAATTTTTGGTTTTCTGATCAGGCCTGGATTTTGGATTGGATTTTTATTGGATTTTTGTCTGGTTGTTGGTAAACGATCATTAGGTATGGGTTATACCTGGCAAGGGGTAAGTTTCTTTGTCCGACCATGGCGAATTGACTTATTCCGGTCGTTGAGTATGGACTATACTCGACAGGGGTCCGAAGCGATCAAGATTCGGCCTAGGACTTAGGCCCTATATTATCGGTTACCATTTCAGGTCGTCGAGTATGGACTATACTCGACAAGGGTCTGGAGCGACCAGGATTCGGCTTAGGACTTAAGCCATGGCAATTACTCAACATCCAGGGGCACTGGGCCATGGTCGTCAGGTGTGGATTGCGCTTGGCAAGAACCCAAAGAGGTTACGGACTTGGATATCGACCTGGAAAGGTCCTGGATTCAATTATTGGATAAGGCTGGATTAGGACTCGGTTATCGAGTTCGGATGGATATGGAATTGGCTAAGGCTTTGGTTACTGGATTTGGAATCTAACATCGACTCGGAGCAGTCAAGAACGTGCACTTGGATGATATGGCTATGGACTTTAGATATCAGATTCGAAACTATTCAAAACACACCTTCTTATCACAAGGTATGTTTTGAGGGGCAAATGTTATCCCACCCTTTGGTCAAGGCTGCAGTATCAACAAATTAGCTGGAAAAGGATGGATATCAGGATTGGAAATCAATTGGAAACAAAGCTGTGATTGATGTTGTCAAAATTTGGCCGAGCTCCAATCAAGGTGGGATAGATCGAGAATGATGAATAAGGCTAGGAGAGGCTACGTTTCAAATTTCAGGTCAATCGGGGTTCTTATTATCAAGGTATGATCAATACAAGTTAAGGAAGGCACGTTGTTCGTATCCATCAGGAACGTGTATATAACAATCCTGACTCGACCTTCGAAAATCGACACCCGTACTTCACTCGTACTCGAATGCCGTAGATTCGAATGTCGAATCTGGTTCGCCGAAGCTTATAACACATTAAGTATAACAACACAGCAGATGAAAATGAATAATATCATTAATACAACAATGAATACAATATTCGATATAATATGATACAATAATATTAGAGACAAATTACAACAGCGGAATATGATAACAACAGAAAGAGATAACTTCAATATGATCTTCGATGAAGAGTGAATCCAAAATCTGCAACTCCAAACCAAATGCTCATCCCAAAAGCTACGAGGACTCCAATCCAATAAGCTCGAACCACCATCATCGATGACTTAAGCAAGGTCAGTCATCCAAAGATTGAAGAAGATTCCCAAAGACTGAAAGCTACTGAATGCATACCTATTATTTGGTTATCTGAAAACCCAACTGTAGACTGCCCGTGTGGAAAATTATGGGCACCCAGAGTTTAGAAAAGGAATAATAAACTTCGGGTCAGTCATGGGACTGGTATGAGCAAACAAAAATAGTTTATCTTTAAAACAAACAACAAAAGAATATAAAGAAATCCTCAATGCTTTTTTGAAAAATGAAACTGCCATAAGGCCTCCCGCCACACACACAATGCAAGCGCACACTTGGAGGAGATTTCTCCTTATGACAGTCAAAAATGCTTGATACGCGAAAATCATTTGATATTATTATTAGTGCATAGTGGAAAACATTTGCAAGTATAATATTAATCTTAGCCAGCATGCGTACCATTATAGTATGCCTACTATAACTACCATATTGAATGGCAGGCTCTACAACTAAAACCGTACAGGGCGCGGATTGGATTTCCAACAAATGGTCAGGCAAAAGAACTTCTCGCACAAAATGGAACGCCTCTGGGGGGACGTCCCCGAGAACCTAACCGGATCTCTGCTATACAGGGCCGGGTTACGCCTGCCCAGAAGTAACTACAGACACGAGCATGCCATCCCCCGGTCGTTACCGACCTTTATCCGAGGGCCCTCAATCGAACAACCACACAGTAAAGTATCTGGGCTCCATACCATGATACCACTTTAAAAATCAACATAAGTAAATATCTGGGCTCCATACCATGATCACTTTTTATCCAGATGGGAATGGACATACCCTCAGGGGGAGCTACCCCCAAATAACCTTGCTGCAACGATCCTGTTTCGACCATTACCGGGTTGTGAGGCTTGACAAAGTCACATCCACAAAACTACGCTTTTCACAAAAGCCATGCTTCGATCAACAAATGATCAGCAACACTTAGTATGCCACATTACCAAATTGGGAATGTA
This sequence comes from Allium cepa, assembly GCA_030765085.1. Lineage (NCBI taxonomy): Eukaryota > Viridiplantae > Streptophyta > Magnoliopsida > Asparagales > Amaryllidaceae > Allium > Allium cepa. The sequence goes on along the minus strand of CM060941.1, from coordinate 105,094,807 downwards.
TCACTAGTAACCATCAACTACATAACCTCTGAGCTCGTACGTCTCAGAGAAGGGTGTCAAGCTAAGAGAATAAATTCTCCGCCACCAAACAGAAATGTATTTGATAGAAACCAGCTTTACATCTCAAAGTGTAATGTCAGACACACATCCATATAAGTCTATTCCAGGTTCTAACAGAAGCGAAGGCACTTCCAAAGAAGCCCTTGCAAATTCGGGAATTCCCAATCACGGTCAGACTCCCCATCACCTATGGAGATCTCTATACTGGCGCGACTCAGTGCAGAGACAATCGACGGGTTATCCTTTCGTTCTCGAAAATACCCGATCTTCACCACTTGTCTTCAAATGCAATCCATAACATCGTATCATTATTCGGAATAGGTTATATGACACAAGGTCCTTTCCCGGCTAAATCGAATAATGAGCGTAATATTTGAAAACACATGAATATTGGGATTTCAGTTAAGTCACAACTTTAAAACCCAAAACCTGTCTTTCAAATGGTTTAAACAAATTACCACTTCAAATCTTTTAAACAGAAAGATTCATTTCACAAAGTTCACCCATTTCTCACAAAGATTCATTCACAGATTTCAAAACAATTTCTATTTCAAAATTGGATTAACTCTTCCAATCTTTAAATCAAAGATTCAATTCATCGCTTTCAAAACAATTTCCCTTCCAAATCTTTTATATAAAAGATACACCATTTAAAATTCACTTCAATTTCAAACAAAGCTCAACCATTTTTCACAAAGATTTATTCATAGTTTTCAAAACAATTTCAATTCTATATTAACTTGAAATCTTTCAATACAAATTTGAAATCCTTTCTTTATATGAAAGCTTTTATTATTAGAAAACAAATTGTTTTCATTTCAGAAAAATCCGATTTCATTTGTACAAGTTAAATCCCTTTGGGTTAAATTCAAGTTCCTAAAACAATACTTTTAGATTGGTTTAAAACCCACATAAACACATTTATGACTTGTATAACATTTTTAAACCATAGTTTCCAAACATAGAATTCAATTTCAAATTTTGAATTCAAATTCAAATCAAATTATTTAAATTTCAAAACTTTATTAAGTTATTCAAAATAACTTTCATCTTCATAACTTCTTTTCAAAAGTTTTTTACATTTAACCCAAATCCATTTCCAAAACCATTTGGATTCAAAATTCAACTTTAAAACCATTTCAAAAATACGTGACTTAACCAATTTCCACGTGCAATCCATATTTGTGTGTGTAAGGTGTAGTCCAGGGGTTTTACACTATAGTGCAACAACATCAATCATCACAGATTCAATCATATCAATATTGATAAGCGGTATAATCTATAACGCTTATCCTGATTCACAGAATCACAGATAAATATATAAATGCATCATAGACTAATGAGTGATCGCAGCTTAAACATACAATTCATATCACATAATAGCACACATCAGGGATATCAATCAATGCAAGGCATTTCATGCAATTCAAACATCCATAAGTAAGATAAATTAGTCATCTGATTAAATTAAAGCAGATTAATTACTTATAAATAAATTATTAATCATGGTTAATAAATCATTAATTAATTACAAACCAAATTAATTAATTATCCTTTAATAATAAATTAATTAACCTTTAATTATTAATTATTTTTTAATTAATTATCGTTAGTTAATTACATAAATTAATTAACCCTTAATTAATAAATCATCCTTTAATCACCTTCAGTAATTAATAAGCCTTTAATTTATTTATCTTCAAATTAATTACTTGATTAATTAACCATATTAACTAATTATCCTCAAATTAATCAACTTTAATCATTAAATAAATTATCCCTAATTACTTTCATTAATTAATTAACCTTCAAATTATCACAGAAATTAAACAGCTGGCCATTAATTAAAATCTTAATAAAATTAAGATAAACCCCTTGTCCTAATTAATTCCTTAATTATTATTCAAATTTTTAAATAAGCCCTTAAAATAATTTATCATTAATGGGTCAACTTAAAATACTTAAGTTAATTAAAAACCATTATCTTTAAATTACTTAGTTAAACGTAAAAATTAACTTGATTAATTAAAGTTAAACAACATTTTATATATAGAGAAAATAGTTTAAAACTTAAAGAAAACATTATTTGTATTTCCCAAAACTGGTAAAACAAGTACCCAAGGAAGAACTCAAGCCAAAACACTTCATCCCCGAGCTTCTACCCGAGTTTCTCCTTCTATATTTTTTAAACTTGTTTTTTTATTTTAAAATTTAAAGACTGGTTTATAAACAAAAGCAACTCGATGTTTCCTTCAAGCCAACATCACGATTTCACTAGCACGACTTCGAGACAACTTCATCTTCCCCATGATCACAAAACAACACAGACACCCCCACTTACGCGTGCACGTGCACAGATTGTTTGGCCACTTTCGATCATCGTCGATGCTATCATCAAGTCGTCGTTGACCTCCTCAACCCAATCCATTACCTAGTATCGACGAGCTCACCAAGAAATCAAAATGAGCTATCGAGCTCAACCTGGAAACCCAAACTTCAATCAGAAAACCACCTCTAGCCTTCGCCACTGACCTCTAGAGATTGTGCGACTTCGTCTGAACCACCACCATGGTTTTCTCCTTCCATCCCCCCATGTCCAATGACCTGAATCGCCTCAACCACAACTAATCACCTCCATTTAATTCATCGACAAATCTGGGTAGTTAAACCCTAAATCCACATCGGCTGACTTCACTGATGAACTAAAAAATCATTCACTATTTTTCCAATGATCCACAGACCTCACGCTACCTCTGGCCCAAATTTCGACGAGTATAGCTTCGCCGATCGACAGAAATTGCCAATAATACCAATTCTGATCAACTTAAAAATTCACGGCCATCACTTGTTTAAAAATCATAAGATCTCCACCAAAAATCATTAATTTGAAATACGAACATGATTATGTTGTCAGATTATAAAATTTAAACATTCGAATTTTCTGATTCATTTAATTTAACTGTAAATAAATATTTTCACCATATCCACTTATTATTTTTATCTGAAATTATTTTTAGAAGTTTCTTTACATTGTTATGAACAATTTTCTTTCAGAAATCATGACTCGGATCGGTATAAATAAGAAGATATGAATTTTCCTTGAATTTGTATACTTGTTATACTCAACAGAGTCACATATAAACAAATATAGGCATGCACCCCATTCACAGATATACATATACATACATCCAGACATATTTACTTCCATACTTCCAAAACAATCACATGTAGATCAAAATTCAAGACAGATTCAAATTTTAAAATATAGTTTTCTCACCTGAGATTTGAAAGAACAGAGAAAGGCAGATAACTGGAAATGCAATTTTGAATTTGAATGTTGGCATTTGTTTTTGACCTGAACTTGCTTTAAGGCGAAAGTGGATTTGCTTTCCATATGTTTAAGTTGAATCTCAGGCTTTGCTTCCAGATTGCACTTGCAAATAGGTTGAAGTATTGTTTCAGACTTTTGAGATGTTTTTTTTTGATCTGAATCCGGAATCTTGCTTGATATTTGATTGAGTTTCTTATATGTTGAGTTGAAACTGATGTTGCTCAAGTTTAAACGCCTCAGGTTGAACTTGATTCATGAATTGATTTTGTTTTCTGATTTCTCAGGTTTGAAGTTTGAGGACTGGAATTTTAAGAATATCTGATTTTTTTCTTTGATCTGTGTTTTGTTTTTGCTCTGGTTTTGATCTTTGTTTCAGATTTTAGATTGAAGATGGATTTGTATTTTGGTTTTCTCAGATTTGAGAAGAAAAATGGAAATAGCCTGATTACTTTTTCTTCTTTTTCTATGCATGTTTTCTAATTTCAAATTAAAAGAGAAATTTATCTTTTGCCACTTGTTTATTAAACTAACACTTGTACCTTTGCATCCTAAAGTAAGCTTACATTTGTTTTTGTTATTATTTTACATTTGAAACTTTTTTCCATGTATAAATGTTTATAAAATTTTTATACTATTTACTTTCTAGTTTAAACATTTATCTTATGTTTTTTTTAATATAACCTTATATTATATTATTATGTTTACTAATGTAAAACTACTTATTACTTTACTTACACTTATTAATATAAGCAATATTATGTTTAAAACCTTTATTCATTTAATTTATAATTTATAATTTAAACCATACTTAATCTAAATTTATGAATTTACAAGCCAATTCTACATATGTATGTTTTCTTATTTATTTCCAAAAGATAAAACTTTTTATTAATTCTTGCTTTGATCTTATATATATATATATATATATATATAACCATACATTTTTTTCAACTACTTATACTTATATAACTCTTTTTTTAAATAAGAAATGTTTTGAAACTTAATTTCTATATTAATTTCAATATAAATCCAATTTGTTTGCAATATATTTCTATTAAATTTCAAATCAAAAATATTCACTTTCAATATACTTATTAAATTTCAAAATCAATTCAAATTATAATCCATTTACATAAATAGATAAAAATTCATCTTATTAATTTAGATAATTCAAATTAATTCACCATTAATTTCCTAATTCAACATTAATTACCAAATTAAATTTAACAAAAAATCGGGATCGTTATAGATTCCCCCCCAAGAAAATTTCGTCCTCGAAATTTGCCAAGGAGACACAAAGATATATGAACACATAAAGAAATGGTTCACCAGAAATTACAATAGAATTTCAAATTTGGTTTTAATCGAAATCGTTTTATCGATACAATTTAATTTAACTTCATATTTAATTAACCAATTTATTTCAATTTTAAAATTTTGAATTCATTAGAGTTTAAAACGCAAAGCTGGTAGGTAACCGATAAAGAGAATACGAAATAGAAACTTATCTACAATGATTCGCAGTGCCACCATCGCACTAAAGCTTCTCTCTTGAGCTTCCACGAAGCAATCAAAGAATTTTTAAATAGGATGATCAACAAAGGAGATTGATAGAGAAAGTTGTTTCCGTTGTTGCAGGGTATTGACCATTTGTAGTGGTACTCCCTTGTCCCCTACCACGTCCTCTTCTTGCACTCATACTTCAGTGGATAGTATGGGAATTTAAGGAGGAACACGGACGAATATCTTAGGGATATACTCATTCTAGGGTATACTTCACTCTATCTCTAATGAGCTACCTAATGTGTTATACTCCTGAGCTAAAGTTTCAACCTTCAGCTCCGATACCAATTATAACGATCCTGACTCGACCTTCGAAAATCGGCACCCGTACTTCAATCGTACTCGAATGCCATAGATTCAAATGTCGAATCTGGTTCGTCGGAGCTTATAACACATTAAGTATAACAACACAGCGGAAGAAAATGAATAATATCATTGATATAACAATGAATACAATATCCGATACAATATGATACAACAATATCAGAGACAAATATACAACAGCAGAATATGATAACAACGAAAAGAGATAACTTCAATATGATCTTCGATGAAGAGTGAATCCAAAATCTGCGACTCCAAACCAAAAGCTCATCCCAAAAGCTACAAGGACTCCAATCCAATAAGCTTGAACCACCATCATCGATGACTTAAGCAAGGTCAGTCATCCAAAGATTGAAGAAGATTCGCAAAGATAGAAAGCTACCGAATCTACACCTGCTATTTGATTATCTGAAAAACCCAACTCTAGACTTCGCCACTGACCTCCAGAGATTACGCGATTTCATCTGAACCATCGCCACCATTTCCTCCTTCCATTCCCCCAGGTCCAATGACCTGAATCGCCTCATCCACAACTAATCACCTCCATTTACTTCATCGGCAAATCTGGGTAGTTAAACCCTAAATCCATATCGGCTGACTTCACCGATGAACTAAAAAATCATTCACTATTTTTCTAATGATCCATAAACCTCACGCTACCGTTGGCCCAAATTTCGACGAGTATAGCTTCGTCGATCGACGGAAATTGCCAATAATACCAATTATGATCAACTTAAAAATTCACGGCCATCATTTATTTAAAAATCATAAGATCTCCACCAAAAATCGTTAATTTGAAAAAAGAATATGATTATGTTGTCAGATTATAAAATTTAAACACTCGAACTTTCTGATTCATTTTAATCTAATTGTAAATAAATATCTTCACCATATCCACTTATTATTTTAACCTGAAATTATTTTTAAAAGTTGCTTTACATTGTTATAAACAATTTTCTTTTAGAAATCATGACTCCAATCGGTTTAAATAAGAAGATATGAATTTTCCTCGAATTTGTAGACCAGTTATACTCAATAGAGCCACGTATAAACATATACAGGCATGCACCCCATTCACAGATATACATATACATACATCCAGACATATTTACTTCCATACTTTCAAAAAAATCACATGTAGATCAAAATTCAAGCCATATTCAAAACCTTAAAATATATTTTGCTCACCTGAGATTTGGAAAGAATAGAGAAAGGCAGAGAACTGGAAATGCAATTTTGAATTTGAATGTTGGCATTTATTTTTGGTCCGAACTTGCTTTAACTTGAAAGCGGATTTGCTTTCCCTATGTTTAAGTTGAATCTCAAGCTTTGCTTCCAGATTGCACTTGCAAATAGGTTGAAGTATTTTTTTCAGACTTTTGAAATGTTTTTTTATCTGAAGCCAGAATCTTTCTTGATATTTGATTGAGTTGCTTATATATTGAGTTGAAAGTGATGTTGATCAAGTTTAATTGCCTCAGGTTGAACTTGATTCATGAATTGCATTTGTTTTCTGATTTCTCAAGTTTGAAGTTTGAAGACTGGAATTTGAAGACTATGTGTTTTTTTTTCCTTTGATCTTTATTTTGTTTTTCTCTGGTTTTGGTCTTTGTTTTAGATTTTAGATTGAAGATGGATTTGAATTTTGGTGTTCTTAGATTTGAGAAGAAAAATGGAAATAGCCTGATTACTTTTTCTTCTTTTTCTATGCATGTTTTCTGATTTCAAATTAAAAGAGAAATTTATCTTTTGCCACTTGTTTATTAAACTAACACTTGTATCTTTGCGTACTAAAGTAAGCTTACATTTGTTTAAACCTTTATTATTATTATTTTACATTTGTTACTTTTTTCCATGTATAAATGTTTAAAAAAAATATACTATTTACTTTCTAATTTAAACATTTATCTTATGTTTTTTAATATAACCTTATATTAGATTAATATGTTTACAAATGTACAAACTACTTATTACTTTACTTACACTTGTTTATATAAGCAATATTATGTTTAAAACCTTTATTCAATTTAATTTATAATTTAAACCTTACTTAATATGAATTTATGAATTTACAAGCCAATTCTATATATGTATGTTTTCTTATTTATTTCCAAAAGATAAAACTTTTTATTAATTCTGTTTTGATCTTATATATACGCACACATTTTTTTCAATTACTTATACTTATATAACTTTTTTTTTAAATAAGAAATGTTTTGAAACTTAATATCTATATTAATTTCAAAATAAATCCAATTTGTTTGCAATATATTTCTATTAAATTTCAATTCAGAAATATTCACTTTCAATATATTTATTAAATTTCAAAATCAATTCAAATTATAATCCATTTACATAAATAAATAAACATTCATCTTATTAATTTGGAAAATTCAAATTAATTCACCATTAAATTCCCAATTCAACATTAATTACCAAATTAAATTTAAGTAAAAATTGGGATCGTTACACTATAACTTCGAATCGATCATGTTCGAATCGATCCAGTTCGAATCGATCCTTGGTCATGCTATTCATACCTATCATGTTCGTATCGCTCCAACAAAGCCTTATTCATATCCATCCGGTAGTGGCCGCGTCGTATTGATCCTTTCACAACGGTCACTCACGTATCCGGTTCGTGTCATCGATTGTGGTATGCATTTCGTATCGATCAGACTCTAAGCATTTCGTATCGGTCGGGGTTTCGCACCGATCAACCATCGATCGATACAATGCGCACACGAAACATTTACCACGGACGATCGATACGAAATGGACAGGAGACGATCGATACGAAATTGCCACGAACGATCGATACGAACAATATTCCTTAATCAACACGAGATACACCTTCAATTGTCGATACGAATGAAGCTTCAAGATTAGGTACGAATAACTCGATCCTCGACACAAAAAATAGATCGACCCAAGGATTTCGTGCCATGTCATCCTATGCGCACATGCTCGAGATCGAGTCGAAGAAAGCGATACGAATGTATCGAGTCGAACAAAAACAGTGAACTGAAAACTCTAGTTTGTATCGATCATATCTCATAAATCACGAGTCCAAATGCTATGAAATTTTGAGTTTACGTACATGCTAAGGAATGTTCATGCCAAGTTTCGACTCCATTGGACAAAATCTTGATCGAAACGAATTATGTTCGTATCGATCACGGATCGGGTCGAAACTTCATGGAATCGGTCGGGTGGGCCCACACAAGTGCCAGAAGGGGTTTTCCGAAGTTCGAGCGAGATATCAGCCTCCTACGCCTATAAATAGAGCCCCAGGGCCTACAGGAAAAGGATCTTTGGCTATCGGACGTCTAGACTCTGTCAGAAACATCTTTGTACTACAAAGCTGCTGTTGTACTCGAATTTTGTCATTGTAATCGTTGTAATCGACTTTAACAATAAGGAAAGTCAATAAATGATTAACTTTTGGAGCAGACGTAGGCCGAAGATAGCTGAACCACTATAAACCCTGTGTCTTTATATGTTTCCTTCGATTTAGAGTGTATTATTCATCATTTATCATTCTCTACATTACCTAGGTCTGTGATTTATGAGCATATATTGCTAATCTGTATTCATATACCAGGGCTTTCACGATATTCGGGGTTTGTGACCAATTTTGGCACAAATCATGATAAAAGAGTTTGAGATGAGTCATATTGGTGAACTTACTTTCTTTTTAGGATTGCAAATAAAATAATTAGATAGTGGTATTTTCATTAGTCAAGAAAACTATGCTATGGATCTAATTAATAAGTTTGTTGTGACCACTACGAGTGAAAAACTCACTCCTATGGCAACCAATAAAGCCCTGAATAAATAAGACATGTCAAAAGATGTCGACCAAAAACTATACAGGGGAATGATTGGATCGCTACTCTATATAACTGCGAGTAGGTCTGATATCATGCATAGCGTCCGTCTCTGTGCAAGGTACCAGTCTCAAGCCAAAGAGACCTATTTAAAAGCTGTTAAACATATCCAAATATATATTAAACACACTTTAGACTGTGGCCTATTTTACCCTAAAAATGGTTCATTTGATTTAATCTCATATTGTGATGCTGACTATGCTGGTTGTAAATCAGACCGAAAAAGTACAAGTGGAACCTGTCACTTTTTAGGATATTCTTTGGTTTCCTGGTTTAGTAAAAAGTAAAATATTGTCTCACTATCAACAACTGAAGTAGAATATATCTTTGCTGCTTTGGCTTGTTCTCAAGTAATCTATACGCAACAGATGCTAAAGGATTTTGGATTAAAATTTTCAAAATTACCAATATTTTGTGACAATACAAGTGTAATAAATTTATCCAAAAATCCTACTCATCATGCTAGAACCAAACATATTGATATCAGACATCTTTTTCTCTGAGATAATATAAGTAAAGAGATTATATCTCTTGAATTTGTCAACACTGAGAACCAAATAGCTGATATTCTGACCAAACCCTTGAATCAATCAACCTTTACTAAATTTAGGAGAGAACTAGGTATTTGCTCTATAACTGAGATACAGAATATAGATATAGCAGCATATATATTTAAATAATGAAAGAAAAATAATCAAATTTCCATAAGGATTTCGACATCCCCCACCACCCATGTCGACATACAACTGTAAAATTTGAAAAAAAAATCCCTTTATATATTCTCTATATTTCGAATTCTTCCGTCTTCTACTTCATTTCTCTCTGTAATAAACTTCTAAGAACATAAAATAATGGCCTCCTCTTCCAAATCAAACGTAAATGCGACCTTTTCTTTCCCTTCTCCTAATGTCGGTCCATTTCAACGAACTACACTGGCCCGAGTCATGAAGGTGGAGGAAATTTTGAAGGACTCTCTGCAAATCTTGCAAGTCATGCAAATAAAGATGGCTAAGGAATATGAAAAACAGGGCAAAATCCTTATAAATTTGCAAAAATTTCTAATGGATAATCATGCGGACCCGATCGTAATTAAAGATGACTCCTCTAACATTGTAATTCATAATCCGTTAGAGGAAGACAAAGAAGAAGAAGTGCAAATGGACGAAGACGCCAAAGTTATCTGCCTTGGAGAAGTCTGTTTTGATAAAGATGGTAATTTGGTCCAACAACATGGAAACTTTTGTCTCCATTACCCAAATTGTTCGATTCACAAGTCACCAATGGTCAAAGACTCTCATTAGACTGTTTACATGTTAATGTTTTTATATATTGACGTTTCGCTTAATTATACTTCGTTATTAGTATTTAGTTCCACAGTATCAGTTTAAGGGGGAGTTATGTAGTTTAGGATTAGTTTTTGTTGATGACAAAGGGGGAGAATTATAAAATAGGTTTACGCTTAGATTAAGGGGAGTTAGTAGATTAAAGGAGAGTTGTTGGAATAAGGGGGAGTCTGAGTAAAATTAGAGTTTGGTGGAGTATATTTTATAAACAAAGGTTGTCATCATCAAAAGGGGGAGATTGTTAGTTTCTGAGATGATGGTTTTGATGACAACAACCTAGATTTTGATGACAACGACCTTTGGACTTGTTATAAATATAAATGCTAATATTCTTGTCTAGATATATATGTACATGCATGATATTTATGCAGGTATTAGGAATGATGACTGTATAGTATAGAGATTCATGACTGACAAATTCAAGACTGAAGGAACCAAGACTGAAGACTCATGAGTATCAAGAGTTCAGGATATCAAGATAAGTAATATAGTCTAGATTTATGTTAAAACTTCATAATAGCACTAAATCTTTATTCTGATTTTAATTATGGAATGAAATTCACCTTCTAGCTTTAATAATGAGATAGAACCCATGACCAGTTTAGTGGGATGGAACACATGACTTTCTCTAGTGGAATGGAATCCACGAAATTTTCAAAATAATTTTTTCTTCAAAACTATCTTTTTATAAGTTCTCTCTATGTTTAGATACTTAAGCCTTAACTATTTTTAAATTTCAAAATTAGCTTTAATCTCAAAATATTTATATTGAGCTTTTATTACTTTTATATTACAAGATTACATATTTTTAAGATTACTTTTTAAATCTCTTTTATAAGTTTAAACTATACTCAAAATGGTTTACAAAGATTAGAAATTGTTTTGACAAGTTTTAGAATAGAAATCGTTTTAAAGAAAAAATTATTTTCAAAATTCTCATAGGCATGTCGACATTTATCATCCCCTCATTTCGACATGGTGACCGTAAAAATTCAAATTTCAAATTTTCAAATGAAGTGTCTATTAGTCCTAATCTTTCATGAATGGACATGACTGTTGTTCTTCTATAAATACCAGTTGTTTCCAACGAATTTTTAGTTAGTTTTTCTCTATGTCTTCACTCCTTCTTCTCGACTCAAGTATTCTCTTATATTTTAACAAAACTCTGTCAAAATCCTAAGTGAATAAAACTTGATCATCTCTAGTTTGATTCCCTGTCACTCTCTCTCAAAGATCTCAATGCTATTCGGAGTTATAGGATCATTTATAATCAAAGAAGTGTCTCGGGTCTCTCTACCAATCAAAGTGATAATGGAAACGGTGTGATTGTAGCCTATAAATCAATTGGTTGTGATTGTAGTCCGTAACCTAATTAGGTTATCTTGTACCCTAGTTAAATCAAGAGAGTTGTCCTAGACTCGAAGATAGGAGGGTATATCTCAAGGCCTTGAAATCGAGGTTGTAATATCAACATTATATTTGAAAAGGAAACTGCACAAGAAATTATATGGGACTGGATGTACGGTAACTTCGAACTAGTATACAATTTCGATGTGTTCTTTCCTTTACTGCTATTATTTACTATTTGCATCCGTGTCTGATTCTACGATTGTTTATGTGCTTGTGAATTGCATATGTTTGGATTTAATTTGAAAAGATTTCAAAAAAGTTCATAAAATTAATTTAACACTATTCACCCCGCCCTCAAGTGTTAATTCTGCCTTAAGATCTTTAATCTACAATCCTATAGAATGTATGTAATTTAATTTAAACTTTTTCTTGAAAATAAACGAGGTTAACCAAATTATATGTAATTAACATAATTGATTACTACAGGAAAATATAGTCTAATTGGAAGCTTCTCATTTTTGTTTTTAAGTTGATTATTGATATCAATGATGGTTTCACACTAAGATTCAATAAGAGTTGAATATAATTCCATCTTAATATTCGATAAAGAATTCTCTAATTGAATGTAATTAATTCATTTAAATTGCATTAAAGAGAAGTTATTTAATAATCAACGATAGTCATTTCTCTAATTTAACATGGAATAAAATAAAATATTAAATTTATATTATAAATAATTTTGTAGTTGGTTTGTATTCAGATTTAAATTAGTAGTTATCCTTATCTTAATTTACTTACATTCTTTCAAGTTCAAACGAAGTTAAATATCAATTCATTCTCATGATATTTGTTCTTATGTTTATATATATTGGAATCGTATAAATACTGAAATATTTTCAAAAAACCAAGTCATCATCAATTTTAATAATTTTTTATTAATTTAGAAATCTGTTATGTTAGAGATGCTTCTTTTTCAAAATGCTCAATATCAAGTATGATGATCTTTCATATTTTAAAACTACTAGAAAATATGTTTAGTTTAAAAAATTTATAAATTTGTTTGAAAATGTGTGTAACTTAGTTAATTGTAAAAATTTGAAATTATTGCTTTTCAACTTAAAGCCGATAATATAACATGGTGACATGATTTAAATTTAACATTACAAAACTAGGAATAAATAAGAAGCTTGCTAAGACTATTTTCCTAAAGAATTGAACACTAAAACATGGCTGGCAGTTGATTTATTCTAGAAATTTTGCATGCAAAAATTCCTTTGTTTTATCTTTTAATATTTACCTTCAAGTATTGTATGTGCTTGTATATAATATACAATAAAATGAATCTACTCACATGTTTATTCATATATGTCCAACGAATATATCTACATACTATTAAATTTATAAGTAAACTAAATTTAAATAATAAAGATCATATCAAATAATATTGCTCATGCAACATATAAAAAGAATATATATACATCAAATAATTATAATCAACAACATTTAATATGGATTTAAACTAAGTAGGGAGCTAACAGCAATTAATTCTCTTAACTGAAATTACGTCTAATGAATAAAATTGGTTATGTATTAATTCTCTTTAATGCTAATCTTATTGAGAATTGATTGGTAAACAATTAATTCATATTGATTAATACCTTTTAACCACAATATTTCAAAAGCATTGTAAGTTCCAACTCTATGAGAGATCATGTAATATGATTGATTTGTATCTTTAACAAATGATTTTTTATTGTTAGAGATAATAAAGTCGAAGCACACTATCTGTTTTACAAATATATTTCTTTCCTATCATACTTTTTGAAAAAGAATAAATAAATAAGAAAAAATATTATATATTATCTTTTCCAATAAACAAACAAATTATTTCATTCCTTTCACAATTTTGGAAATATTATATTTTATGTATTTTTGTATGCCTGAAATAAAGTATAACATATTTGATACATGACAAAACATGTTGAATTCATTATCTTATATGCATAATATGAATTTGGTTAAAATTATATTGGGTCGACATTTCTTTGTATAAATAAAAAATATTATGAACATTAGTATAAATGTTAAGTTAGTCCAACTAATAAAAGTCATGCTAAATATTTGGACCACAATACCACATTTGGACCACGATACCATGCGACGAATAAAAATGAATGGAGGCCAATTGCTTGAAAAAAGACAAGGGGATGAATTAGAAAACAAGGGTCAAATTAAAATGAAATTATGTTTGAATGTAGAGTTTGGTATTGAGCAATGTCAGTTTGTTATAGGAGAGGTTTACAAATGTTTCCATTTAGCTAATTAATTGGAAGATTTACGCAAGTTAATTGATATCAATAGTGGACATAACTAATATTGAAGTTTTAACTTTTCTATTGACGGAAACAACATAATTATCTTTGAGTAACCCATAGATTTTGGTCAATAGTAAAATGAAATTAACTTCGAGCACTTCTTGCATTTTATAAATCTTTATTTTACTACATAAAATTCCTCCATCAAGATTTTTTTTTGCTTCTACACACATGTAGGTACCTATTTTATAAATATAAATGGTAATCTTTTTTCATTACTTTGCATCATTGATTATGTTTCTTTACATCATTTTACCTGAATGTTATTTTCAATGAAATATTATGTAAAGTATTTTTTGTGTATCCACAAGTATTTTGTTTAATGGTGATATTAATTATTTTCTACTCATTTGTTAGAAACCAGGCGTTCTATAAAATAATGCAGAATGGATCTTAAGGCTATTTAAATGCTAGAGAGGGTGAATTGTGTATTAACTACTTGTGAGTTTAAAACTTTATTTACTCTAATTGCATATAGATACAAGTAATCAGAGAAAAAATAAGTAATATAGTAAAATGCAGTATAGTAAATAACATAAGGGATTTTTATACTGGTTAAAAATAACCAATCCTATATCCAGTCCTGTATTGTATGGTATAAAATTCACCATCACAACTTGCGTTCCACGGGTGGCAAGAACACCTTTACAACCTTGATTTCACGGCTACAAGATGTACCCTTTGGATTTACGGGCCACATTATCACCTTCTTGATTTCACAAGCTACCAGAACAGCTTCTCCTTTTCACAAACAACAACAAAGTATGGCAAGCAGTCGTATCTTTAATACGAATTCTTGCTGATTCGGTACAATGATCCTATAGACCTCAAATGGCAATATGTCTTTGAACTCTCTAAGGGATAGATGAAATCAGAGAGAGTGATATGAATTCAAGTGGAAACTCTCTGATATTGTGTTGTTTGAAAATTGGTGAAGAATTATAGTGAAATAGTATCAATTTGCAAGAGAATGAAAGAGTTTGCAATTGAATTTTCTTATAAAAGTTTGGAAGAGAAAGAGTATGAGAAAGAAGAGTGAATTGATTGGAAAATTCATTTTCCAAAGACTTTATGTAGTGGTTGAAGAGACATGTCTTCCAGTGAAGAGGTGAAAGAAAAATCCCTTAGTTTGAATTTTAAAAAATTGACCAATGGGAAGTATGTCGACATACAAGGAGACCATATGTCGACAAATAGGTGATGTTCGGAGAGAAATAGCAACACCAATAAGTGTAGAAAATTTTAGATTTCTAAAGTACCTCTTATTAGTATGCAATGTGATTCGATTGAGGTTAATGATTGATGATCTTCAAATATAATTTTCATGGGTCTTTAAAAAGAGATTCCAAGGTTTAACCAACCACTCATCACTTCATATTCCTTTATGGTCATAGCTTTCTCCTTCAATTAGTTCTTTCTTCCATTTGCTCTGATTAGTCTTCATATATAATTCATTTTCTTCTATTGAGTTCTTATTAATCTCTATAATTGTCTTCATATATATCTTGAAGTACTACACAACTCGAAGATACTTTAGCAGTAATATTTATATGGTTGTTGTTATTAAAATCAATATCCAAGGTATTAACAATCTTCCCCTTTTTGATGAAGAAAACCATATAAAAATTTGAGAAATAAAATAAAATGTAACGAAGCGGATTTTGTCCGTCCGAAAATCGACATCCATACTTTACATCATACTCGAATGCCGTAGATTCGACCGTTCAAATCCGAGTCGCCGGAGCTTATAACACAATTAAGTAAATAACATAGCGGAAGAATACAACGAATATCAATATAAAACATCTGATACAACATCCTGAAACAACAGATGATACAATAGATATTGATATACATCAGAGATATGATACAATAAAATAGCAGCGGAAAGAAAATAGATAACATCTAGCAGCGGAACAAATAACTCTAAGGTAGTCTTCAAGAGAGAACTCCAAAACTACAACTCCATCTCCAAGAACCAATCCAGAAATAGCTTGATCTCCGAATAACGATGCACAAAGGTAAGCAAGACTGGTGTGCATCCAAAGACTGAACTAGTTCCAGATAATCCACTGAACCTAACTATCTGAAAAACCCAACTCTAGACTGCTCGTGTGGAAAATAGTGAGCACCCAGAGTTTAGGAAGGAATAATAAACTCCGGATCAGTCATGGGACTGGTGTGAGCAACAAAAACAGTTTATCTTTTAAATAAAACAAGAAGATAATTTTAAAGTAAATTCGCAATGCTTTTTGAAAATGAAACTACCATAAGACCTCCCGCCACACACACAATGCAAACGCAGACTTGGAGGAGATTTCTTCTTATGATAGTCAAACATGCTTGATACGTGAATTCTTTGATATTATTATTATAAGTGCAAAGTGCCGAAACATTTCGAAAGTAGAATATAAATCTTAGCCAGCATAGACATTCCGAACCATGCCTACTATAGCTACCATCCAAACAGTGGGGCGCCACTATAAGTAGATGGCAGGTAATACAACTAAAACCGTACAAGGCGCGTATTGTTTCTCTGGATTTTCCAACAAATGGTCAGGCTAAGGAACTTCCTACTGCCACATGGGATCGCCTCTGGCGGGACGTCCCGAGAACCTAACCGGATCTCTGCCAACACAAGGCCGGGTTACCTCTGTAACTAGGTAACTACTACTCGAGCATGCCACTCGCCGATCCTTTGGGACCTTTATCCGAGGCGCCTCTAAGCAACAACCACACAGTAAATGAGATTGGAGCAACCACATAGGTTAAATATCAGGGCTCCATACCTAATACCACCCTTTACCAGATGGGAATGACACACCCTAAAGGGCGCGACCCTCATAACCTTGCCGCATCTTTCCTGTTTTGACCATTTCCGAGGTGTGAGGTCCTGATGTAGTCTCGTCCACAAAGCTACGCTTTATACAAAAGCCATGCTCTGATCACAAATGATCAACAAATGATCATCAACACACAGCAGCACTCAGCATGCCACACTACCAAATTGGGAATATATCGCTGATAACCTTCAACTACATAACCTCTGAGCTCGTACGTCTCAGAGAAGGGTGTTAAGCTAAAAGAATAAATTCTCCGCCACCAACAGATATGTATTTGAAAGAAATCTGTTTTATATCTCAAAGTGTAGTGTCAGACATGTGACCATACAAGTCTGTTCCGGGTTCGAACAGAACCGAAGGCACTTCCAAAGAAGCCCGTACAATCCGGGTATTCACAATCCCGATCGGACTTCCCATCACTTAGAGAATCTCTATACCGGAGCAACTCAGTGCAGAGACAATCGATAGGTCATCCTATCGTTTTCGCAAATACCCAGTCTTTACCACCGGTCTTCAAATGCTATCCATATACGTCGAATCACATATTCGGAATGGGTTATACGACACAAAGGTCCTCTCCCGGCTAAACCGAATAGTGAGCGCAACATTCAAAATATATGGATACGGGATTTCAATTAAGTCACAACTTAATAATTCAAAACTTTTCTTTAAATGGTTTAAACCAATTACCATTTCCAAATCTTTTAAACAAAAGATTTATTTCAAAAACCTTCAATGGTTTAAATAATTTCCACACTTTAATCTTTTAAACAAAAGATTTAATTCACAAAGTTCACCCCATTCCTAAAGATCCATTTATGGATTTCAAATCAATCTCCATTTCAATTGGATTAACTCGTTTAATATCTTTAAATTAAAGATTTAACTTACAGTTTTCATACCGTTTCCATAACTTGGAAAATCATTTTCATTTTCTTTTTTTTAACTTGAAATCCTTTTAACACAAATCAAAAGTTCATTACTTATGTGAAAGCTTTTATTGTTTGAAACCAAATAGTTTCTATGTCAGAGAGATCCAATTATATTTACACGAGTTAAAGCCTTTGAATTTAAACTCAAATTTCCAAATCAATACCTTTAACCCATATAAACTGGTATAACATCTTTAGTCCCTAGGTTCCAGATCATAGAATTCAATTTCAAATATTGAATTCAAATATTTAATTTTCAAAATTCAATCAGGTTATTCAAAATAAATTTCATCTTTGAAATTTCATTTCAAAAACTTTTCACTTTAGACCCAAAACATTTCCAAATCATTTGGATTTAAATATTCAACTTTTAAACTATTTCAAATCTGTGACTCAATCAATTTCCCCGTGAATCCATATTTGTGTGTGTAATTGTGTGGTCCAGGGGTTTAACACAATAGTGCAACAACATTCAATCATTACAGATTAAAACACAGAAATATAGTCGATAAGCGATATAAACTATAATGCTTATCGTCCATTCACAGATTCATAGATGTATATATATCACAGATAATAAACTACATCACAGATAATTAATTACAGATCACAACATGAATCAGGATATATCACAAAGCATCAATATCGGGGATATCAAACAATACAATCATCCAATACAATCTAAACATCCATAAATAAGAGAAATTTAATTATCTGATTGGTTTAAATCAGATTAATTCCTATGAATAAATTTGCCGGTTATGGTAAATTAACAATCAATTAATTACAATAAGCAATCAATTCCTTAATTACTTTAAATTAATTAATTAACCTTTAATAGATTAATTATTCTCAAATTAATTACCAAATTAATATATCACATTATCCTTAATTAATTAATTTAATTAATCCAAATCATCAATTAATTAAATAAATAGATTATCCATTTTGATTAACTTAATAATCAATGAATTATAATTATTAAGTTTTCATAAATCTTGAGATAAAACTTACCTTTATTAATGATTTTATTATCACTTAACAAATATGTTTGAAACATTTATATTCAACTCACTTTTAAATATCAAGATTTAAAATGAATACCAATCGATTTTAAATAAAGTTTAAAACCAACCTTGTAAACCTTTAAATTCTCATGTTAAAGTAGTACTTTTGTTAAAGAGATATTTAATGAGTAAAAATCGACTTTTCCTTAAATTCACATATTCAAGGATAATTTAACATTTAACTTATTTAAACATTTCATTTATAAACTAAATTTTTATTTCAAAATCTGGAATTTAAGTTAAGTTCAGGTTACAATTAGACTTTGTTTAACTTGCTTACTTTACCATTCCAACTTCCAATTTAAACTCAAATCCTTTTAATCATTTAATCACTTTAAAGTTATTTAAACAAGTTTAAATTTTAAAAACTTATTTATTCACAAACTATGTTTCAAACTATACTCGAAGTTATATTTAAACGTGATTTAAAAATTCAGTTTAACCTTGCTTTAAAAATTTAAATTAAACTTTAAAATTTCAAAACAGAACAGGTTCTGTTTTTTTTTAACCTGTTCAACATTCCTACCCGAGCCACACCAGAATTTTCTTCGAGTCAAATCCCCCTCCACTTCGAGCAAAACGCTGGAGCCACTCGAAAAACTCGAGTATACCCCTCTGCCCAAACCAGTCTTCACCAGGGAAACAACCCATGGCACCGTGCGCGACTTCGAGTTTCTACCCTAATTTCCCGAGCATTACTTCGGGTTATCTGCCTTCTTCCCCAACCTGTTGCAACTTACACCACCACCTCCTCGTGCATGTGCACAGCTGGAAACGCCGTCGATGGTCGGTGCTACGGCCACCAACAGATCGACGTCCATCCCCCAAAACAACACCAGTACCCAGAATTTGGAAAAAAAATTCGAAACGAAATTTTGAGCATCTCGACCCAACTACTCAGCAGCACGTCACCAGAAAAAACGACTCACGCTCCCTCCTCTGGCCATAAGAGGCATTGAGATTCCGGCCAAGCCTTCGTCATCTCACCTCCTTCCATCGCCCCAATTCTCTTCGCACTCGGTCAAGCATACATGACAAACGAATCGAGAAACCAAGCCGTAACAAAATTAGGTTTATAGAAAGAAATTGTTCGCCGCTGCCTCCACGGTGATCGTGAGCGCCACCGATCATTTTTCCCAGAACCCTCGCTCGCTCCTCCATCACCAGCCAAAATTCCAACCATCACGAATTGGTCGATCACCAGTATTTAGTTGAAATTCAATTTGCAAGCAAAAACGAACTACTCTCAAACCACACTTCTAAAAATCATCGAACGAGGCTTAAAATTCCTATTTTTGAATAAGGATTCAGACAATATGATTTTGGTAGCAAATCATCCCATTCGAATTTGCTCAAATTTGAATTTTACTCTGTAATAACAACATTTTTTCTACTGTATAAAATTAACAATGCTTGACACTATTTTTAAATTATAGTTCACACTTAAACTTCCATGTTTTCTTTTGAGATCAAAGCCTGATACTAATTAGAAGATGCATAATCAAATTTATTAGTTATTCTACACCCTGTAAGCTAAAACAAAAAGGAGGTTGAGTACTTCAGCACTGTCAAATTTAAAGATGTATGCACAGAGTAGAAACAAAGGAAATACCCAGGCATGAATCATTCACAGATGAATATTCAACATGTTCACACAAAAAAAAGAAAAGAAATGTTACTCACAGTGTTGTCTAGATGAACAGAGCACAGTGAGACTGGAATTGCTTTTCAAATTGAAGCTTTGCTTTCCAGTTTCTTTTTCTTTTTGCTTTATCTTTAGATCGATTCCCACGCTAACAATACTTATTTATTTTTAGTATTGGATCTCTAAGGCTTCAGGTTTGTTTGAGTTGATTTGTATTGTTTGTTTCAGTTTTGAAATGGAATTTACTTAGCTTGGATAATAGGAACAGAAGCGAGGATGATATATAAAACAATTCTACAGGTTATAATATGTTTTGTACAATCAAGGACAGATATTTTCTTTCTTTGTTGGCTGATAGTATGGCGTATGGTGGCTGAGATGTTTGCATTTATTATCATTTATCTTCTTAAGCAAGCTTCCTTATACATGCTTTATGTTTTGCTTTGGTTTTGTTTTATAACTAATACATATCTTTGCATATATTTTATTTGTTTTAGTCTTTTATTGAAGTGATGCTGCATTAATTATATTGTACCATATATACTTATAAAATTTTTCATTTTATTTCGGCTGTACATGATATCAAGGTTGATGTCTTCCTTTATAAGCTTCTCACTTATCTTTAACTTTGTTCTTGCCTTGCATGTATTTGCTGTCTTCTTGCTTTGTATTTTGGCTGAAAGGATTTTGTTATGGTGGCTGCAAATCTTTATTTGGTGGCTGATGTATAAAATGTTGTGTGCTGCATTAATTAGGCTTGTCTTCTTTCATAAGCTAATGCTTATTAATTTTTCTTGTTTACACAGTTTTTTTTTTCTTCTTTTCTTATGTCTACATACTTATCCAATGTTATTTGTTAATACGAATATGCTTTTATCATTTCTTTTGTCTTTGCTTTGCAATACTTCCATATGTATGTTTCATATTTACTTTGCTTTATTTTATCTTTGTTTATGTTTGATAGACATTTACTTTACTTAGTTTTATATTCTTGGTTGCATACTTATTTACAGTTACATATATACAAGCCTGTTTTTTTTTTGTTTTTCCTTTCTTTATACTTATCTTACTTTTATGTTGATAGACTTGCCTGCATACATATTCTACTTGGCTAGCTTGCTTTTGATTATGTTATATAGATATAAAGTTGTTATTGTTATTTGTTAACATTTGAACGTATTTCTTTATTTTATTTAAAACTTTACTTTGTTGGTTTGTACATATTTCTTTTGCTTTGTCTTCTTACTTTATACTATAAACAATTTCTATTTTAATTACATTGTTAAAATTTTAGCTAACTTGTTACTTTGTGTTCATAATTTATTAACATGTTGTTTTGAATTTGTCTAATTTATTTCTAGCTTAAATATTTATTTTATTTTATTTTATTTTAAAGACTCCATTTTGAATTTTCAAATCAATTTATCAATAAATTTCACCATTTTAAATCAAAAATGAATTTAATTATCAATTTAAAATAAATTAAAATTCGGGATCGTTACAGACTTCCCCCCTTAAAATGAATTTCGTCCTCGAAATTCGCCAGAGAGAGATAACGAAGATAGATGAAAGATAGAGAAATATCCTTCGAGATCAACTAGACATAAATTCTGCATTTGGCTTACCAAATCAGAATGTCAACAATATGAGAACAAACTCATGCAATACTACTCAGGATACTCGGGTCATTAAATTTACGAAATATGCAAGGCACTGGTTAGTTCGAAAGGATAACTATCCATTCGTAAAATATATCCGGGCTCAAATTGTATTCACATATCTGTCTACTTTTGGGTATAATTTCACAATTTTTTTTAGAACCCAAAGTATATCTATCAACCATAGCAACCAAAGCAAAAACAACAACCAATACATCCAAACAAACAATTTTGGCCTATTTGGAGTTTATGTCCCATACGCATATATCAAATCTTCTTCCTGTATTTACCAGGAACCATCGAAGAATTGACAAGAGATGCTGAACAAAAGAGATAGATTCAATCTTCTACAATTTTTCCAAACACAAGATATGGATTCCAAATTCAAGTCGGAATACCTTAAAATATATACCAATTTGTCCCTCTTCGGACTTCGATCTTCACAAGAAACTGCAATAGAATTTCAAATTCGGTTTTAAACGATATTGTTTTATCGATTCAATTCAAATTATCCTTCATATTCTATTAATCGAGTTAACTCAATCTAAAATTTCCAATTTATTTAAATTTTCAATTTCAAATTTCGAATTCACATTCATTAAGGTTTAAAATCAAAAACTGATAAGAAACCGATGATGATGCAAATTAAGAATTTCCTACAACGATTCGTAGGGCCACCATCACACTGAAACTTCTTTCTGGAGCTGTCACGAAGCCATCGAAAGAATTTGGGAACGAATCAAAGAAAATTGATAGAGAAAGATCGTTTCCACCATTGCAAGGTATTGACCAATTATAGTGGTACTTCCCTGTCCCCTATCTCGTCTTCTTCTTGCACTCATACTCACTATCGGTGGATAGTAAGAGAATTTACTGAGGCATACAAACGGATATCTTAGGGATATACTCATTCTAGGATATACTTCACCCTATTTCTAATGAGCTACTTAACGTGTTATACTCCTGAGCTAAAGTTTAACATTAGCTCTGATACCAAATGTAACGAAGCGGATTTTGTCCGTTCGAAAATCGACATCCACACTTTACATCGTACTCGAATGCCGTAGATTCGACCGTTCAAATCCGAGTCGCCGGAGCTTATAATACAATTAAGTAAATAACATAGCGGAAGAATACAATGAATATCAATATAAAACATCTGATACAACATCTTGATACAATAGATAATACAATAGATATCGATATACATCAGAGATATGATACAATAAAATAGCAGCGGAAAGAAAATAGATAACATCTAGCAGCGGAACAAATAACTCTAAGGTAGTCTTCAAGAGAGAACTCCAAAACTACAACTTCATCTCCAAGAACCAATCAAGAAATAGCTTGATCTCCGAATAACGATGCACAAAGATAAGCAAGACTGGTGTGCATCCAAAGACTGAACTAGTTCCAGATAATCCACTGAGCCTAACTATCTGAAAAACCCAACTCCAGACTGCTCGTGTGGAAAATAGTGGGCACCCAGAGTTTAGGAAGGAACAATAAACTCTGGATCAGTTATGGGACTGGTGTGAGCAACAAAAATAGTTTATCTTTTAAATAAAACAAGAAGATAATTTTAAAGTAAATTCGCAATGCTTTTTGAAAATGAAACTACCATAAGACCTCCCGCCACACACACAATGCAAACGCAGACTCGGAGGAGATTTCTTCTTATGATAGTCAAACATGCTTGATACGTGAATTCTTTGATATTATTATTATAAGTGCAAAGTGCAGAAACATTTCGAAAGTAGAATATAAATCTTAGCCAGCATAGACATTCCGAACTATGCCTACTATAGCTACCATCCAAATAGTGGGGCGCCACCATAAGTAGATGGCAGGTAATACAACTAAAACCGTACAAGGCGCGTATTGTTTCTCTGGATTTTCCAACAAATGGTCAGGCTAAGGAACTTCCTAATGCCACATGGGATCGCCTCTGGCGGGACGTCCCGAGAACCTAACCAGATCTCTGCCAACACAAGGCCGGATTACCTCTGTAACTAGGTAACTACTACTCGAGCATGCCACTCCCTGATCCTTTGGGACCTTTATCCGAGGCGCCTCTAAGCAACAACCACACAGTAAATGAGATTGGAGCAACCACATAGGTTAAATATCAGAGCTCCATACCTAATACCACCCTTTACCAGAAGGGAATGACACACCCTAAAGGGCGCGACCCTCATAACCTTGCCGCATCTTTCCTGTTTTGACAATTTCCGAGGTGTGAGGTCATGATGCAGTTTCGTCCACAAAGCTATGCTTTATACAAAAGCCATAATTAGTATTTCATAAATATAAATTAATTCAATTAATTATAAAAAAATTAACTTAATTAAATCAAGTTGTAGACGGAGAATTCATTACGGTTGTATTGACCCCTTAGTGTAAATTAGTCAGCGGTTAATATCGAACAATTCAAGTATCAACGTTCACACTTCACCTTAGCTAACAACAGACATTTTGACCAGGTTTATTGTTTTCATAGTTTTGGTAAAAGTTGTAACGACCCAGAATTTCTGTCATTTGAAATTCAGATATTTAATTGATTTTAAATATTAACAAGTAAAATTTGTAAGTCGAATAATTTATTTTTCGAATATCTAGATTTAATTGGATAATTAAATCGACAATTTAATATTTGAAATCATAGAAAAAATTGGAATTTGGGTTTAATATGATTAAAAATGATTTATAAAGTTATATTAAATCATATTGGAGTTAGAGTGATGTTATGGAACTTTTAAATTTGAATTAAAAGTTAATTTGTGAAAATTGAATATTTTAATATTTAATCGACTAGTGAAAATAGTAATTTTTCAAACAGTCTCGGATTTCGACGAAACCAGTTTTATCGGATCCATAATGTTATATTATTGTATGGTTTCAAATTTCGTGTCAATCGGATTTACGGTTTGTCCGGGCCAAGCCAAAACGCATAGAAATTGGTTTAATCGATTTAGTTTAAAAATTGGTCGTTTATTTTCGTAACTCACACATATAATCAAATTAGCTTCCGAAATACGTTCCATTGTGTCCGAAACGTGGGTAAAACCCTAGAAACGCCGGTCACCGCGTGAGATTTGGAGTTCGGGAAATCGAGTGAATAGTGTTTTCGTTGAAATTTCTATAAAAGGGACCATCCACCTTCACATTTGCAAACAAGAAAACCCTAACCCTAACTCTACCTTCAGCCGCCATCATTAAAATGAATGGCCGAAATTTTGCTTCTTTCCTCTCTAATTTTCTTTCAATCCATTAGCAATCAAGCAAAACTATCGACTACAAAATGGAAGATGGCATCGAGATCTACAGTTTGAACGGTGGTGATCGAGTATTATGCGGTGGATCAACGGCAATTTGAGTTGGAAGTGCGGCCGTTCAATCACGTTTTTCGAGCAAAGTTCATGACCGAGCTCGACCATACTCGGGGCGTTGATGGAGTAGGTGGAGGGCTTCGTGATGAGGGTCGCTGATTGTGGTAGAAGTCGTCGAGTTGGCCACGGCTATTAGGGTTATGGTGGCGGCCATGGGTTTATATGTTGCGCGTGTGTTACTGGGAGATAGAAGAAGGAGAAGCAACGCACATCCAAGGTTTGGAGGTGCTGGATCTAACGGCAGTGATGGATTGAGGGTGAAAATTAAAAAGAAAATTGTAATTTAATTATATTATAATTCGTGTAAACTTTAAAAATCAATATCTCTTTCATACAAGGTCGAAAACGCACGAAACGAATTGCGTTGGATTCGTTTTGTCGAGCACTACGCAATGGAGATGGTTTGGAGTCATTTGGAGCTAGTGATAATTTCTTGTAAAATTAAACGCGTGTTTAATTTTATTCGAAACAAAATGCTACAACTGTTATCGGAAACTCAAGGTGAGAACTTCTCACTCAATCGAATTATTTTGCTTTAAATTTTAAATAGTTAGATTTAAAATTGCTTGGTTGTGTGATTGGATAATAGTTATTATCTGTTGTATTGAAATAGACCCTATACGCCGTATATTAAGCGGATGTTATTTATTAAACACATATACCGCGATAATTCCAACTTGAATGGAATTGGTATTATATATGTACTTGGAGTTGATTTTCCCGCATTACATAGCGGATGAGACCTATTGCGCCGCCTAATAGCGGATAATATTTTATAAATCCCATATACCGTGATATTTCACCTCGAAGTGGAATTGGTATTGTGATAACATCTTTGGATGCAGGGAAACAGATTGGAGGGATCCAATTGGATTCCTCAAACATTTGAATTTATTTCAAATGTTGTGTGTTGGTTGATTTATAATCCGTGTGATTATCTTTGTGATTGAGATTGTTGATGGCTAAAATTTAGCCGAATATATTTTTGGTATCGTTACATGCCGAAAATAAATAAAAATTGGTTTTTTGAAAATTTAAGTTGAGAATTTATAATAAAATTTATTTTTAGGAATTGGATTAATTCAGATGAAGGAATTTTTAAAATGATAAAGTTTTATTTTTATCTTATTGAATAAAATTCCAAAATATGGTAAAAAGGATTAATAAATGGATTTTCGATAATATTATTCAAAGGTTGAAAATTTATTCAAAATATGGATTTTAAAGAGTTGGAAAATAAAAGAATTTGTATTCTTTAAAAAGGAAATTATTTTGAAAAGAAATAAATTTAGAAATCCATTTGGGAATTGATTTTGGTAACTGAAAATAGATCTTTTGGAAATCCATTTGGAAATTCATTTGGTGTTTTGAAATGAATTTGGAATCAATTTGGAAAGTAATTTTAGGTTTAGTAGAAATTGATTTCATTTTGAAATTTGAATGAAATTCAGTTAGTGTTTAATTTCTTGGAAAATCAATATGGAATTTGATTTGGTGTTTTTGGAAATCAATTGAAAACTGATTTTGGTGTTGAAAGTGAATAATTTAAATCGATTTGAAAAATCGTATAAAAAGTGAATATTTGGAAATGTAAATTCACAATGGAAATTTATAAGGGAAATTTGTTTTAAAAATAAACATTGGTTTATTTTTAAAAGTGTGGAAATAAATTTACGGATTTGGAACCTAAATTTAATAAATCGGTAAGGATTTACTTAATTGGTTTGAATAAACCATTTTGAAATGAAAGTGTATTCTCCCTGGGAAACCAATTTCTGAATAGTTTTGAAATATATGTATATAAAATTCCAGAATTGGTTTTGAAAAGAATATTTTGGAGGAATTAACTTCTTACATTGTTTTAAATCCTTGAAGTAAAGATTTATTAAGTTGACTTTTTGAAATGATTAATTCTAAGATTTAATCAATAATTGTTTTAGAAAATAGTTATTTAAATAGTTATACTCTGTTTACTAATTTTATTTTGAAAAATTAGTTTGGGTTTAAGTTTATATAATATAGGTATAATATTTTATAACTAATATCTTAAGTAAAGTGTTTAAAGAAAAATAGTTTTATGTAAAAGTGTTTTCCAGATATATTTTTGGATTAGAAATTTTCAATTATTTTAAAATATTTGAACTCGGCAGATTTCCAATGAAAATGAATAACTATTTATAAGTGTCTTCCGCTTAAGGAAAATGATTTGAAATTTAATTTCAAAAGTTGTAAAGGTGAAAATTGATTTGAAATTTGTTTTCAAATGGTTGAAGTGTGGAAATTATATCTTGTAAAGATATTTTTGAAAATAAATAATTTAGGAAATTATTTGAAATCGGGTGATGTTGTGAATATTGATTAATAGTTAAATAACCGACTATCAATATTGACCCTTAAAGGGCTATTTGTTGTGAATTGGTTGAAATTGAATGCTACACTTATTTTTCAATTATTGCGCTCGTTATTCGGATTACCCGTTCCGAATAGTGATACGACGTAATGGATAGCATTGAAGACCGGTGTTGAAGACCGGGTATTTGTGAAAACGATAGGATGACCTATCGATTATCTCTGCACCGTTAGCTATGGTATGGAGATTTCCTTTGTGATGGGAAATTCGATCGGGATTGTGAATACCCGGATTGCAAGGGCTTCTTTGAAAGTGCCTTCGGTTCTGCTCGAACCCGGAACAGACTTGTATGGTTACATGTCTAACATTACATTTTGAGATATAAAGAAGATTTCTTTCAAATACATTTCTGTTTGTGGCGGACAATTTATTCTCTTAGCTTAACACACTTCACTAAGACGTACGAGCTTAGATGTTTTGTAGTTGAAGGTTATCAGCGATATACTCCCAATTTGGTAATGTGGCATGCTGAGTGTTGCTGTGTGATGATTATTTATTGATCATTTGTTGATCAAAGCGTGGCTTTGTGAAAATTGTAGCTTTGTGGATGAGACTTCGTCGACCTCACGCCCGGGAAATGGTCAAAACAAGAATATGCAGCAAGGTTATTAGGGTCGCTCCCTTTAGGGTATGTCATTTCCTTCTGGAAAAGGGTGGTGTCATGTATGGAGCCCTGATGCTTAACCTATGTGGTTGCTCCAATCTCATTTTCTGTGTGGTTGTTGCTTTGTGATCGAGGGACCTCGGATAAAGGTCCCAAAGGAACGGGGGGTGGCATATTCGTGTAGCAGTTACCTAGTTACAGAGGTAACCCGACCTTGTGTTGGCAGAGATCCGGTTAGGTTCTCGGGACATCCCGCCAGAGGCGATCTCATGTGGCAGTAGGAAGTTCCTTAGCCTGACCATTTGTTGGAAATCCAAAGAAACAATGCGGGCTCTTTACAATTGCAATTGTATAACCTGCCTTCTCAGGAGGTAGCTATAGCAGGCATAATATAATGGTACCTATGCTGGCTAAGATTAATATTATACTTTCGAAATGGGTTTCCACACTTTGCACTTATAGTAATAATATCAAAGAAAATTTGTGTATCAAGCATGTTTGACTATCATAAGGAGAAGTCTCCTCCAATTCTGCGTTTGCATTGTGTGTGTGCGGGGAGGCCTTATGGTAGTTTCATTTTCCAAAAGCATTGCGGATATTTTTCCACTTCCCTTGTTGTATATTGTTGTTGTACACTCTGATGATGATGTAATGTAATGTAATAACTGAGATAGTTCTTTGTTTTAAAGATTATTCATTTATCTATTATATGTTGTTCCGCTGCGATTGTGAGATTTTGTTATTGTTTCTGTTGTTCTTCTTTCATTCTGTTTCTTCTTCTATCTTCTACCTCTTCTTTAACCCTAACGATATGGTTTTCCGGCATTCGATTGCTCGGCAGTTGATACAGTGGACGTATTAATGTCGACTTTCGTGAGTCGAAAATCGCAATCGTTACATTTGGTGTCAGAGCATATGGTTAAGTGACAACCTTGGCTCTGTTGGGGATTACCCATTAGAGATAGAGTCAGTAGTACTCTAGAATGAGTTGAGTGTAATAATCGATATGAGAGCATATTTGTTAGTGAATATGAAATTGTTTTGTATGTGTTGACTTATCAGTTGATTGTTTATAGATTCTGGTCGGTGCAGTCTAGCTAACTGTATCGATAGGGGTTTCTAAACTCTTAAACGAGATAAACTGACATAGTATGGTTTTAAATTGGGTAAATGAAATTATTTTACCTCGATTATATTTTATATATAAAGGAATAATTTTTCAGAATTATAGAAGTGTATGTAAAATTGAATGGTTTGTTTGTTGAAAATGTAAGAATATATAAGTGAATCAAAGTTGTTCAAATAATCTGAATAAAAACAACAATTGTGAAAGAATAAATTATATAAAAGCAACAATTGTACAAGCATAGAATTAAAATTGAAATGATTTACAATTGTGAAATAATCTTGTATAAGTAAAGGGAAATAGTGAAATTATATAAGCAAGATTTATAAATGTGATTTATAAATAAAAGAAAATTTTGAAAGAATTTAAAGCATTGGATTCACTACTGTTGCTGGAGAATAATAAGGGTGATGACTACAGCATCATCAGTATCATTTTCGAGTTTCTATGTGATGGATTTGCTACCATAGTAAATTGAAATTGAATTTCGTCATGATAAACAAATTTGAAATTAAAATCCAAGTTGGAATTGATGAATATAAGTAATCAAGTTTTGGACTTATAATATGAAATAATAAAGAATTTTAACTTTGGTAAAGTGGAAATAAATTTGAATTTGTATGATAAAAATATTTGATGTGAAATTTAGCTAAAGGAAGTTAAATAAATTAAATCAAATTGGAAGTTGAATAATAAGTTGTATAACTTATTAAATGTGAAGATGTAAGTAAAACCAATTATTAAAATGGTTAAACAACTTTGTTAAGCAAAACGAGGTACGAATCTGAATAAGTGATAAAATTGAATTTGGTAAAAGTTAAATAGAATTTACTTTGGAGTTGGAATCTGAATTGGATTTATAAGTGGAAATTTGAAATGGAATATAACTTAAGTGATGCTGAATGAAGTTGATTTTGGTATCGAAGTAAAATAATGAAGTGAATTAAATGGATATGAATTTGAGTTATATAAAGGAGATTCAACTTTATTTGTAAAGTAAATTAGTAATTGAACTAATGAATTGGATATTAATCAATCGAATGTAATGACTTGATATAGAATAATGGACATGAGTGTTAATTCATTTAGGGCTGATTGAATGTTAAACCAAATTGAAGGTAAACAAAGTGAATATGAATTTTGAATGTAAAGTGAATAAATTCGATTGTATTGGATATACATTGGTTGTTAGATTATTGTTAATTTATTGAATAGTAATTCATATGCAATTGAATGAATAAAATTTAAAGCTAAAGCAATTAAATTCAAATTGGAAGTTAAGTAAATTTAAATTGAATGGAAATTGATTGAATTGAAAGTGAACAAATATGAATGTAAATTAGTGGATGTAAACTAATTGAAAATGAATAATTGAATTTCGTTGTATATAAATTGGT
The DNA here is from genome assembly GCA_030765085.1 of Allium cepa. Taxonomy (NCBI): domain Eukaryota; kingdom Viridiplantae; phylum Streptophyta; class Magnoliopsida; order Asparagales; family Amaryllidaceae; genus Allium; species Allium cepa. The sequence continues at coordinate 105,063,500 of CM060941.1, read as the reverse complement.
TGTAAACAATTACAAGTAATGTCGAAATCATATAATTGTTTATAAACCTTGTTTAGTATGCATTTCTTTTAATATGCATGTGTTGTAGTTGTTTAAAAGAGTAAAATGTTAATAACTTCTTATATATGTCACTTACGTGTTTATATTGAGTAAGTACAGGTACCGGGGCTATCGTTAGTGGGATTTGGTTGCGCAAAATGCTAAATTAATAACTGTTTTGCTTAAAAATGCTAAAAAAGGTATGCCTACGCAATAAAAATAGGAAATATGAACTGTTTTTCTGTTTTCCGACCGTATGGGTCGATGTATATATATTTATATCTATTGTGATATTGTAAAAGCTCCTCCGTACAAAGGAGGTTATGGCGAAATTTTCTGAAAATTTAAGGCGTTAGAAAATTTTCGGGAAATTTTGGATTTTTTTTGAAAACTAAGTTTTGGTTTGAAGTTAAAGGTTAAACGACATAGTTGGTTTTGAAAAGATAACTATATATGGATTTGAAAATATTAGTGAAGTTTTGTTAGAGGTTTAACCATGGATTTTGGAAAAGTTAAACACTTAAGAGATTTGTAAATCAAATTTGAACGGTTTGTTTTGAAAAGTTAATGGATTTCAAAACTTTTTCTTACTTGGAAATTTCAAGGACGAAATTCTTTTAAGGGGAGAAGATTGTAACGACCCATAATTTCTATCATTTGAAATTTAGATATTTAATTGATTTTAAATATCAACAAGTAAAATTTGTAAGTCGAATAATTTATTTTTCGAATATTTGGATTTAATTGGATAATTAAATCGACAATTTAATATTTGAAATTACAGAATTTTTTTGGAATTTGGGTTTATGTGATTAAAAATGATTTATAAAGTTATATTAAATCATATTGGAGTTAGAGTGATGTAATGGAACTTTTAAAATTGAATTAAAAGTTAATTTGTGAAAATTGAATATTTTAATATTTAATCGACTAGTGAAAATAGTCATTTTTCAAACAGTCTAGGATTTTGACAAAACCAGTTTCATCGGATCCGTAATGTTATATTATTGTATGGTTTCAAATTTCGTGTCAATCGGATTTGCGGTTTGTCCGGGGCAAGCCAAAACGCATAGAAATTGGTTTAATCAATTTAATTTAAAAATTGATCGTTTATTTCCGTTACTCGCACATATTATCAAATTAGCTTCTGAAACACGTTCCATTGTGTCCGGAACGTGGTTAAAACACTAGAAACGCAGGTCACCACGTGAGATTTGGAGTTCGGAAAATCGAGTGAATAGTGTTTTCGTTGAAATTTCTATAAAAGGACCCATCCACCTTCACATTTGCAAACAAGAAAACCCTTACCCTAATTCTACCTTCAGCCGCCACCATTAAAATGAATGGCCGAAATTTTGTTTCTTTCCTCTCTAATTTTCTTTCAACCCATTAGCAATCAAGCAAAACTATCAACTACAAAATGGAAGATGACATCGAGATCTACAGTTTGAATGGTGGTGATCGAGTTTAATGCGGTGGATCAACGACAATTTGAGTTGGAAGTGCGGTCGTTCAATCATGTTTTTCGAGCAAAGTTCATGACCGAGATTGACCATACTCGGGGCATTGATGGAGTAGGTGGAGGGCTTCGTGATGAGGGTCGCTGATCGTGGTAGAAGTCGTCGAGTTGGCCACGGCTATTAGGGTTATGGTGGCGGCCGTAGGTTTATATGTTGCGCGTGTGTTACTGGGAGATGGAAGAAGGAGAAGCAATGCACGGCTAAGATTTGGAGGTGCTGGATCTAACGGCAGTGGGATTGACGGTGCAAATTAAAAAAAAAATTGTAATTTAATTATATTATAATTCGTGTAAACTTTAAAAATCAATATCTCTTTCATACGAGGTCGAAAACGCACGAAACGAATTGCGTTGGATTCGCTTTGTCGAGAACTACGCAATGGAGCTGGTTTGGAGTCATTTGGAGCTAGTGATAATTTCGGGTAAAATTAAACGCGTGTTTAATTTTATTCGAAACAAATGCTACAACTGTTATCGAAAACTCAAGGTGAGAACTTCTCACTCAATCGAATTGAATTCGGCGCTTTTTATCAACTTGATGGTAAGGGAACGGGAAGTTCAGTTGTGCAGGACACCGGTTTCGATTTAAATTTTAAATAGTTAGATTTAAAATTGCTTGATTGTGTGATTGGATGATAGTTATTATCTTTTGTATTGAAATAGACCGTATACTCCGTATATTAAGCGGATGTTATTTATTAAACACATATACCGCGATAATTCCAACTTGAATGGAATTGGTATTATATATGTACTTGGAGTTGATTTTCCCACATTATATAGCGGATGAGACCCTATTGCTCCGTATAATAGCGGATAATATTTTATAAATCCCATATACCGCGATATTTCACCTCGAAGTGGAGTTGGTATTGTGCTAACATCTTTGGATGCAGGAAAACAGGTTGGAGGAATCCAACTGGATTCCTCAAACATTTGAATTTATTTCATATGTTGTGTGTTGGTTGATTTATAATCCATGTGATTATCTTTGTGATTGAGATTGTTGAAGGCTAAAAATTTAGCCGAATATATTTTTAGTATCGTTACATGCCAAAAATAAATAAAAATTGGATTTTTGAAAATTTAAGTTGAGAATTTATAATAAAATTTATTTTTGAGAATTGGATTAATTCAGATGAAGGAATTTTAAAATGATGAAGTTTTATTTTTATCATATTGAATAAATTTCCAAAATATGGTAAAAAGGCTTAGTAAATGGATTTTCGATAATATTATTCAAAGGTTGAAAATATATTCAAAATATGGATTTTAAAGAGTTGGAAAATAAAAGAATTTGTGTTCTTTAAAAAGGAAATTATTTTGAAAAGAAATAAATTTAGAAATCCATTTGGGAATTGATTTTGGTAATTGAAAATAGATCTTTTGGAAGTCCATTTGGAAATTTATTTGGTGTTTTGAAATGAATTTGGAATCAATTTGGAAATTAATTTGAGGTTTAGTAGAAATTGATTTCAATTTGAAATTTGAATGAAATTCACTTAGTGTTTAATTTCTTGGAAAATCAATATAGAATTTGATTTGGTGTTTTTTGAAATCAATTGAAAACTGATTTTGGTGTTGAAAGTGAATAATTGAAATCGATTTGAAAAATTGTATAAAAAGTGAATATTTGGAAATGTAAATTCACAATGGAAATTTATAAGGGAAATTTGTTTTAAAAATAAACATTGATTTATTTTTAAAAGTGTGGAAATAAATTTACGGATTTGGAACGTAAATTTAATAAATTGGTAAGGATTTATTTAATTGGTTTGAATAAACCATTTTGAAATGAAAGTGTATTCTCCCTGGGAAGCCGAATAAGATTTTCTGAATAGTTTTGAAATATATGTATATAAAATTCTAGAATTGGTTTTGAAAGGAATATTTTGGAGGAATTAACTTCTTACATTGTTTTAAATCCTTGAAGTAAAGATTTATTAAGTTGACTTTTTGAAATGATTAATTCTAAGATTTAATCAATAATTGTTTTAGAAAATAGTTATTTAAGTAGTTATACTCTATATACTAATTTTATTTTGAAAAATTAGTTTGGGTTTAAGTTTATATAATATAGATATAATATTTTATAACTAATATCTTAAGTAAAGTGTTTAAAGAAAAATAGTTTTATGTAAAAGCGTTTTCCAGATATATTTTTGGATTAGAAATTTTCAATTATTTTAAAATATTTGAACTCGGCAGATTTCCAGTGAAAATGAATAACTATTTGTAAGTGTCATCCGCTTAAGGAAAATGATTTGAAATTTAATTTCAAAAATTGTAAAGGTGAAAATTGATTTGAAATTTGTTTTCAAATGGTTGAAGTGTAGAAATTATGTCTTATAAAGATATTTTTGAAAATAAATAATTTGGGAAATTATTTGAAATCGGGTGATGTTGTGAATATTGATTGATAGTTAAATTACCGACTATCAATATTGACCCATAAAGGGTTATTTGTTGTGAATTGGTTGAAATTGAATGCTACACTTATTTTTTAATTATTGCGCTCGTTATTCGGATTACCCATTTCGAATAGTGATACGACGTAATGGATAGCATTGAAGACCGGTGTTGAAGACCGGGTATTTGTGAAAACGATAGGATGACCTATCGATTGTCTCTGCACCGTTAGCTACGGTATGGAGATTTCCTTTGTGATGGGAAATTCGATCGGGATTGTGAATACCCGGATTGCAAGGGCTTCTTTGGAAGTGCCTTCGGTTCTTTTCGAACCCGGAACAGACTTGTATGGTTACGTGTATAACATTACATTTTGAGATATAAAGCAGATTTCTTTCAAATACATTTCTATTGGTGGCGGAGAATTTATTCTCTTAGCTTAACAACCTTCTTTGAGACGTACGAGCTCAGATATTTTGTAGTTGAAGGTTATCAGCGATATACTCCCAATTTGTTAATGTGGCATGCTGAGTGTTGCTGTGTGATGATTATTTATTGATCATTTGTTGATCAAAGCGTGGCTTTGTGAAAAAACGTAGCTTTGTGGACGAGACTTCGTCGGACATCACACCCCGGAAATGGTCAAAACAGGAATATACGGCAAGGTTACGAGGGTCGCTCCCTTTAGGGTATGTCATTTTCTTCGGGAAGAGGGTGGTGTCAGGTATGGAGCCCTGATGCTTAACCTATGTGGTTGCCCCAATCTCATTTTCTATGTGGTTGTTGCTTTATGATCGAGGGCCCTCGGATAAAGGTCCCAAAGGACCGGGGGGTGGCATATTCGTGTAGTAGTTACCTAGTTACAGAGGTAACCCGGCCTTGTGTTGGCAGAGATCCGGTTAGGTTCTTGGGACGTCACGCCAGAGGCGATCCCATGTGGCAGTAGGAAGTTCCTTAGCCTGACCATTTGTTGAAAATCCAAAAAAACAATACGAGCTCTTTACGATTGCAATTGTATAACCTGCCTCCTCAGGCGGTAGCTATAGCAGGCATAATATAATGGTACCTATGTTGGCTAAGATTAATATTATACTTTCGAAATGGGTTTCCACACTTTGCACTTATAGTAATAATATCAAAGAAAATTTGCATATCAAGAATGTTTGACTATCATAAGGAGAAATGTCCTCCAATTCTGCGTTTGCATTGTGTGTGTCCGGGGAGGCCTTATGATAGTTTCAATTTCCAAAAGCATTGCGGACATTTTTCCACTTCCCTTCTTGTATATCGTTGTTGTACACTCTGATGATGATGTAATGTAATGTAATAACTGAGATAGTTCTTTGTTTTAAAGATTATTCATTTATCTATTATATGTTGTTCCGTTGCGACTATGAGATTCTGTTATTGTTTCTGTTGTTCTTCTTTCGTTCTGTTTCTTCTTCTATCTTCTACCTCTTCTTTAACCCTAACGGTACGGTTTTCCGGCATTCGATTGCTCCACAGTTGATACAGTGGACATATTAATGTCGACTTTCGTGAGTCGAAAATCGCAAGCGTTACAAAAGTCTAATTTTTTTTACAATTTTAAGCATTACCCAATTGTGACAATTATTTACTTCATTTCTCTTCATCAAAACTATATCACTTTGGACTTATGTAATTTGGTTATGGTCAAAATTCCAATATCTTTCGTATACAAATATATAGTCCAAATAAAAAGTCCTTGGTTCAGCAATAACAATTATAATTAACCGAATTACTCTGGCCAGAGATTTTAACTCTAAGTTAACTTCAATTGACCGTGATACTAACTCCATATAACTAAGGAGACGAATCCTCTCTTAATAATATTTCACTTCCAATACTTCCACTCGATCAAACTATGGTCGTTAGATAGACGTCGTGCCATGATTTAACTACAATCAAAACGAAGCTTTCATATTGAAGATCAACAGTATTATCAAGTCAGGAGAACTGTGTAAATTAGTCACTTTGATATTTCCTATTTATCCCTAGTTATATTAACCAAAAGAAAACTATCCAGTGAGTCATTACATAGTTATCCAATAACTATCAGTATGTAACTCCTTAGTGCCCCCAACAGTAATGAGTAATATATTGCCCAACATATGGAGAGCGTTACGTACTCTAGTCTCAACAGTTGTGTCGATATCTAATATCGACATATCTTGACTAAGAATATTTAAAATAGTATGTTTATTTTCATTGTGATAAATTACACATGGTTACAACATTTTTGTAATTGTTGTCATAAAACATGCCATTTATAGATTTTCTATTAAGTACATTTTTAATTAAATTAATTAATTATTATAACTCATTACATCAAGTACATAATAGAAAGAAACTACATTTTAGTTCAAACAAGATCGGTTATCGAGTTAGATTAATATAACAAATTACATAATTTCTCTTAGAGCATAGTCCTAACTCTTTCAGAAATTAATCTGGCCATTCACTTCCCTTACGAGATCCATCGGTACTACATCATCTCTAAGGTTCTTCACCTCCATCATGGCGGCATTGATTCTCTTTAAATGTTCTTAAGATCTCACCGGACCATTTGTTCAAATTAGCCGAGGACATGGCATCCTTTGTCTGTATAGAATGGACTCTAAATTGCTCTACAAACTATCTGCTGACTTTTCAAAAAATGATATGGACCCAGGCTCGAGATAGCAAAATTATATCATTGCTAATTCCTTTAAGAAGAAGGGAAAAAACCTACACTATACATCATCTACACGCACACCACCCATGTGCATATGTACTTCATCAAATGATGCACTGGGTCAGTCAACTCGTTATAACTTTGCGTCGTTGGCATGATGAACCTTTTTGGATATCGTGCAACTCTAATTTCCTCGATGAATGGGTTCTGACTAGATGCAGATCCCTATCTCTCATCCTATTATTAATTCTTTTGTAATAATCTCCTGATAGTTTCAGTAATCGATTCGTCATTGCATCCACTTCTCCATAAATGACTTCCATCGCACGCATTACCATATGTCGGACTAGCACAACGAGGCCTAGGTCTCGCTAACTATGGAAGTCCATTTGTTCAGTCGGTTATTTAGGTGTGGACTGCATCCTCTCTAAATGTTTCCAATCGTATCTCCTCCAACAACTCCATCTTCAGAACCAACACCTTGTCCATCATCAGCATCCTCTCTAGATTCATCCTAGATCGATCGGTATCGACCCATGGTCGATCGGTGCTAATTGAATTTAGATCTAGGGCTTCAACTCCTTTTCAATACTTTTGACTCCTTGCTTCTCTAACACCTACTTCTCAACCTTTTGCTTCCATATCTATGTTGGTTTGAGGGACCATCCTTCCTAGAATTAGATGAGGAATCCACTCTATCATCATGATATTACTAGCAAGGTTCATCTCCTTGACGGGGCTGTTGCAATAAAGAAAATTGTTTATTTATTTCCTCCATGATGGACAATTGATATTGTTGCATTTTTCTATCCATGTCTACCATCATTCAATCCGACTCCCGCTTCGTCACAACTTCTAGTTGGTTCAAAGTCTTTCCTCGTTAACATTGGTAGCTCTATGTTGAACACCTTTATGTTGTTCGGTGACTACTCTGGTTCCACGAGGAGCCTTCCTAGATCCTAGAGGCCATTTCTTTCGAATTTGGTTAAAGATTTTATGCAAATCCCAGTAACAACCACAGATCTGATTATGCTCTTCGTTTTTGATGAAAGCACCAAAAAATGTTTGCATGTAAAATAGGAAAACACCCTCAAATAATAAAAATGAAACTAAATGAGTGAAACGTGAAAAATTAAAGAAAGAATACGAGATTTTTTTAGCATTTCAATAATATTTATGATCTAGACCCACTATGATTCTTTTGTTGATTTAAGATTATAGTTCATATGGAATTCCATGGTAAAATTCATTTGAATAAGGATTAATCTCGAATTCTACAGAGCATCCGTGTGAAAATCAACCAAAGGTCTAAAAGTACCCTTTTCATGTATGGAAATTTGCTATTTATAGACGAATCCACGTACCAAAATTGCTAAATCTAGTTTAAATTAGTCCTTCTTCCAGAATCGAATTTTCAACATGAAGAACGAGTCAAATTGACACGATCCGTGAGATTTAATCGATTGGTACCGGTCAATCCCATTGATTGGTTTTGATATATAAGTTGATCATATTTTCATCTTTTTTCTTCAAAAATGCCTAAGTCATCAAGATTTAGATCTTCAATGGAAAATTTGTCACAACATATGGCCAATACAGATGGATTTTCCAACACCAAAACTTATCTCTTTCCTCAAACTTTCAGTTTAACCATAGTAGAAGCAAAATAGGAGCCAGACCAAGCTTCATGATAGATCAATATTGATCGATGGATCAATGGTTACCAATCTATACTGTCAATTCTTTACTTAGTACTTTCTTTGGCATTCCATTCTTGGCTTCTTCTTGCCTTTTGGTCCATTCCTTCATCATTCAATAGTCCAGTTCCATCAATCGTTGCCTGGTTCAAATATGGGATAACAACTAGGAAAAGCAATGGTGGAGGATAAGGTCTTATTTATAGTGGCATGGGTTATGAGAGGCATCTCCAATTTATTGAAAAGGAGTGCCCATCTAATACGCCTTTCCCCTCCTTTATCCAACTAATGTTATTGTATAATAATTTATATGTAAATAATTACACTTAAATTAGTATTGGGTCTGCCTTTAAATCCGTTAATTGAATGTGGTTGTAATTAACAAATTTAGTTCTTAATTATTACTTAATTAAATATTATTTTTAAGTGGTCTTATTAATTAAATATGTATACTATATACATATAATAATTAATTTACACCAATGAAATAATATCAATTTCTCCTACCAAAATTAATGCGATGATGTATATTAATTCCAGCAATTTAATTTGTAAGATTTATAAACTATTTCTCTTTGAAATTAATTAATCAATCTATGGTTACATGACTCACAGTTGAGAACTTAGTAACACTTAATATTGAAAAGTTCAATAAAAAGACCCAGTAGCTTTCACATCACTATGTGAAATAATGACCCTAGTTCCTTCGCTTACAGATTTATAAATAAATCAAATATTTATCTTTAACTAAGCCGCACTATAATAAATGTATTTCTCAAAATTTAAAATTAATAAATTCAATAATTTTGACCTTAAGGGCAAAACCGTCGTTTTACAAACATTTGAATTTTGGAGATAAAACTTTCGCCATTGCAGTCGTCTTGTTTTTTCAATTCCATGGTGTATATCTATTTGTTCGAATTGGTGTCTCGAGGATGGGAATACCGCTATTTTGCTAATTCAAAAATTTGAATTTTAAACTACAAAGCCTAACTCAAACTGAGCGAACACTTTACTTAGGATAAAAATAATGGTCAATTCTTTCTGTTGACTTTTAAATCATTATTTCCACATGTATTTTTCTTCTTCTTCTAGTTCTGAAACCAAAAACCCCTTTTGGATTTCAAACATTAAATCTCACCCCATCTCCCTTAAAATTAATAATTCAAATACCAAATTGAAGAGCTAGTCGAAGCCTATACTCTAATACCAATTAGAGTTGCTAATATATAAATTTGGATGAAAGCTTAATTTCGAACAATGAGCATTTGAGAGCAAGCTGGGTTTCTGCAAGTGGTTTCCATATGTTGTACTACATAACAAATCAATCTCGTGATCAAGGACGACTAGCTCAACTGGTAAGTGCTATGGCTCTTTAGACATAGGATGTAGAGGTTATGGATTTGATTCTCGAGACATCAGAATGAGTGCCCGACTTGAATGAAATATCACTCGTATAATCAAAAACTAATCAAGCTCGTGTACTTCTTTGATGATCTATGGATTAAGAATTTAATATAGGCCAATTAGGATAATTACTGAGTTTGGAAAGTAATTAAATATGATACAATCTCAAATAAAATGTAGGTTTGATTGTTATAATTTGTGAAAATAATAATTTGTTGGTATTGGCCAAACTAGGTAACAAACTATTGGATACTGAACCGAATATTAATGAACTATGTCTTGAATTCATAAATAAATGAATGAATTATTTCATATAATCTGAAGGATTATGATGATAGTTCATGTAAAACAAAAGATAATTTTGAAATTTAATAAGCACACGCACGTATATATACACACAGACACACACATAAATGAAGGAGGATTATAACTTGCACTATAAAGTGTGTGTGTATATATATGAAAAATATCATGCAGTAACTTTATACATTTCAAAAAATAAATTGGAGCTAAAATTTATTTAAAATAATTATGAAATATTTGATATTATATTGGAAAATAATATTTTTACGGAAGAAAAGAGATTATATGGAGAGTAAATATTATAAATGTATATAAAATTATGTAAAAATGCTTAATATGACTCTTATGTTATTTTAGGTGATAATATAAATTTATTTTGAATTTATTGTTTAAAGTTATTTTAAAGTATATATATGGAAATGTTGTATTTTTATTTTTGTAAATAAATTTTATAAACAAGGGATTTTGGCAATATTTTGAAATTATTTTTATACAACTCTTTTTATGAATTCAATGCATAATGATGTTGGAGAACCATATCAAAATATAAAAGAAATAGATTGAAAGTAAAAGAATGAATAAGAGAAGGGAAAGAAACCTGAAAATATAGACAATAGCACATAACCTCTCTCAGCAACTGGTCAACCGGTTGTTCAATTGACCCAACCAATCAATCAGTTGAAACCTACATGACCATATCTTGAACCAACGGGGGTTGTAGTAATAAATAAAATCAAATTAGGGTTTCTTAGGTGACATATAGGCAACATTTTGATGTGATTTCCTACGTTAATTAGATGGAATGTGTAACGACATGATATTTTCAACCATTCGCATCCAAACATGTCGGGATTGAATTGCTCAAAATACCATATTGTAAGTTTATATTTGGCAAAACTCAGCATATGCAGTAAATAAATAATCAAAGAATCACAGACATAGAGTAATATAACAATATGCAGTGGAAACAAAATGAATAGTAGTTCATGAAGCTACTATATATATAACAGAGTTAAATAAGTTACAACAGAAGTCTCGAATACAATAGTCAAATGCAAGAATCAGAATACATCACTAGAATCAACTGAATATATGAAAGCTAGACAGACAGCTGAATCTCCAAGTGAAGCTCCAACTCTAAAGATGAGTCACAAAAGCTGTATCACTCAGTCTGACCCGAGCGTAAAGCAAAACACAAAACACTCGGGTCAGGATTAACATTCTTATATCAATAAATCCAACTTAGGTGAAATAACATCTGAAAATAAAAGTAACTCAAAAGATGTTGGGATAACCAGCCTTTAAGGATCGGTTAAACTATCTACTATGCAGTGATATAAGCTATTATAATAATGTCTAAAGTAAATTAAACTATTAAAATAGAGTTAAGGCATTACCATTATCCCCCTTAACACATTTTATATAAGCGTCATAGTCTATACAGCACTGTAAACTCCACTGTAAACTAGTGGGCTATCAGGGAGTACTCCATAGGTATAATACAAAACAATTCGTAGTGGTCGCGTATAGGGATACAAGCATGACAAGGCACATGAGGCAATACCCAAGGTAGTGAAACTATCATTTGCCTGATCCGGACTGGTGAGAACGCATCGCTGCAACGATCGCAACACCGCGAAATAACACTCCCAATTCAAGGGTGCGCACCAATCAAAAGCAAGTAATGAGTAGTTTACGAAGAAGTGTCCGCTAGAGGTGGCTAACCTCATTGACCCGGTCCGGCTCCTGTTTTAGTCATTTCAAATTTGACACAAGTGTCAAGGCTATCCATATCGTTCTCTTTATTCAATCATCAACGTACATCATTCCACCACTTCATTCTGGATCACACTCCGCGTATAGTTATTAAAGTGGAATTCAGTTTAGACAGTGAGTATGTCCCTACTTGATTCCGGACTCATCAATAACTACGTAATTATTACATCGATTGGTCATTTAAAAATCTTTCAAAATAGTTTATATTTCAAAACCAAAACATCATTGCCATTTCAAAACCGTATCAATACGATATAACTTCAATTTCAAAACCAAGTACGATGCCATTACTACTTTATATATATATATCCATCTCAAATATATCCATTTACAAATCTTTGTACTTCAAAGTTATAACACTTTCTAAATCAAACACTTTGGAAATCATAATACTTTGGAAATCAAAATATAGAAATCATAATGCTTTTAAAATCATAACACTTCCCGCTTAACTATTAAATATAAATAATAGTATATATAATAAAATAGTTTATAATTTTAAAATAGTTTATATAAAAAAAGTTATAATTTAAAATAGTTTATATTAAAATAGTTTATACGAAATAAATTTATAAAGTAACATATATAAATAGTTTTAAATAAAATTTAAAAATACTTTATATGATAAAATAGCTTCCTCAAATTTCACAAATTGATTCAAATCAACTCAAATTCAAAAATTCAAATTTAATCAAATCTCTAATCGTCAATTTCAATTAAATTCAGTTCTCAATAAACCATTTTATCGATTTCAAATAAAAATTTGAACTACAAATAAACTATTTAAATTTCGATATATTCCAAAGCTTAAATATTTCACAATCTCAAAACTAAATTCGATAATTTCATATATGTCTTAATTAAACTTTATTATTATTTAGTTTTGAAATATTCACTTAATAAATCCAATATTATTTAAATAAACCCTAAATTTACAAATAAACTAGATATTTCCTTCAACTTGTTTAATCTTGAAATATTCATTTAAATCACCTTAACCAAAATCATGTTATAAAATTTATATCCTTTCAAAAATCTCAAATTCAATAAGTTCCAAATCGATTTCTAGTTAAATATATTTCTTAATTAAATACAATTTCGAATCAATTTCAAATCTATCTTCTCAACCTTAATTTATTAAATCATTATAAACTCTATACTAAAAATATAATTTAAATAAATAATTAACCATATTATATTTCAATAAAATCAAACTTTATTATTAAGCTTATTTTATATTAAAACAAATTTATGCATAGCTTAAAATCAAGGATTTAATATATATAAAATAACACTTATATAATAGCTAAAATCAATATTTATATTAAACCATATATTTTCTTCCAAAACCATAGTAATCATTTCAAATTATTTATATATAGACCAACTATGTCTGTATATAATTTTCTATCCTATGGCCAAGTGATATAGATATTAATTCATTTAAATCCATAATTAAATATATACGGGTATATATATATCATTTCAACCTGCAATCCCAAATTCAATTCAATGAAAATCGCTTAGGTTTATCATTTCAAACCATAACGATTTTCTCCTATTCTACAAATCGTTCGGGTATGTATCATTTCAACCCATAGTGATTCTATACTAACAGGGAACTTGCAGAGTGATAACAGATATGGTAATAATATAACAGGCATATATCATCAATATAAATAACAGATAATGGTGTCAGAAGTCACAGGTGAACATATATCATATATATATATATATATATAAAATGTAAATAACTAAAAGCAGCATATTTCAATTGTCGTTTCAATTGAAATCAAATTTAATATATATAAGAACGTAAGTCGTGAGTGATTGCTTATGTTTCGAGGTTGAGATGGACGAGAATGAGAGAAGTTACGAATCCAAGAACGATTTCCAAAGCGGAAAAGATGGGCGCGAATTCGGCGATCAAAGCTGATAGATAAGAATTTATGAACTGAATCAGAATCAATTTGATGGAGGCAATAATTATTATTATCATTATGAAATCAATTTTTAAATTTTAAACAAATGTTAAAATATCATATTAAATTTAAAATCAATATTTTTTAATAATATATTACCTATATACAACAAATTTGAAATAATATTATTATGTTAATATATTTGAAAAGCTAAGTCCACAAATACTTACGTATAAATTAATATATATATAAACAGCCATATGTGACATATACCATATGTATTACATATTTACCAAGCGAAGCGCTATACACAGTTAAACACCCAATATACAACATAATAAAAACGTTTATAACTCATGTCCAAAAAAATCTATCTATATTATATTTTCTTTTAAATTCAAGATTTTCATTAAATCGCTTATCAAATAAACACTATATATATAATTCAACAAAAATTAACGTGTGCATATATATAACGCAATTTACTGTAACTTGTATAAAAGAATAGGAACACTGTCCCAAACTAAAATATGATGTGTATACTTACTGACCCAATATAACTTATGGAAACTTATGTGCAAAACAGCATATTGCATGCCAAATTATATAACTTGATGATATACACGTATACATAACAAATTATACAAACTTATTTACTTATAATAACACAAATATATATATATAAGTTTCTCTATAATATATATGCGGGTGATGTATTAAAAGTTGACGAATACTATATTACAGTAAAATATAAAATATATAACTTAGAAACACTATAAATTATATACGTATATAGATCAGCAGCATGAATTTATACGTAAACATCATCATCTTTGAAAACAATAAATAAATCATGCATACATATAAATATTATAAAACCTACCTAGGGATGCAGTAGCATGTAAATGACCAAAACAACTTCAATAATATACACACTATACGTCCAAAATATAACTTGTACATAAAATAGTACGGTAGGAAAAAAATATAATTACATACTGATAGATTTGAACTTGTACAACTAATATATATAATTTATAAATTCTGAAATATTTGTACTTCCAAATAAAGCAATGGTTTTAAAACAAACAAAATATCCATACCTATATACATATACCTTAAAACATCACAGAGAAGCACAGGCTCGACTAGGAAAAGAGATCAACAGGCAGAACGGGTGTGAAGCTAAGCGAGTCGGCCATCACAGGGACTTCAAGGCAGAGGGGGATGAATTGATGTAGCCGCGGCCGAGGTCGGTGTGATGGGAAAATGAGGCGAAGCGCTGAATGGCGTGAAGGAGTTTGAGGCGGCGGTCTCGGAAGCATGGCGGGGCGGTGGCGACTGAGGAGGCTTGGCTATTGAGGCGGTGGGTTTTGTGGTGGAGGAGCTTATGGAGGGTTGCAGAGGTGGCTGCTGTTAGGCGGAGGGGAAATGAAGTTCTATGCGGTGGTGGCTAAAAAGAGAGGAAGGGAGAGGTATGGTAGAGTGGAGATGAATAAGCTGCTACTGGAAGTAATATATTTATTATGTACTTGCTTTGTAAACGTGAAAGAAGAGAGGAGATGATAAAGCTTTGCAAATGAATGTAACCTTTAGAAGAAAAGAAAAGAGATGACAGAAGCCCTAGGGAAATAGCAGGTTTTAATTATTTTGTTATATAATAACTCATAGGTATAACTTATAGAAAGGCATAGGAAAAGAAAGGAACCGCTGTAAAGGAGAATAATGCGAAAAGACAGAGGTTGACAGCAAATAGAAATGAACAGGAGGAATAAGCAGATGTTGGAAGTTGAACCAGAAATAATAACCGCGGCTATTGGGTTTATACGGTAGGAAATGGAAGGGTACAAGAACCAATAAACGCAACTAGTTACCGATACGGTTGCCGACGTTTACAGATCCCATTGTGTACCAGACTTCAAAACACAGAAAAGAATATATCGCAGAGCTCGGCATGACGAGACGATCAAAACGGTATACAAATATCGGCAATACGATCAAAAATCGATATCGGTTCCAAAATGCAGCAAATTTGTCAAAAAATAAGATCGACGGAGCAATAATAGTCAAAATTTGAAGAAACGAAATATGACGTCTTGCTCAGAAGATGATTTACAATTTTTCTATAGAAAAATATCCAGGTTTGGAAAACATTTTATTATCATCAAATATTAACTGATATAAATTGAAATAGAATTACACAATAAATAAACTTTCGTATTTTCAGATGAAAATTTACAGTTTGCTATGTTCAATTTGACGTATTCCAAATTTTAAATTTTTATTTCAAATTTTTATTTTGAAAATCTCATGAAAATTCAATTAATCACATTATTAAAACAGTTAAAATTTCTGGGTCGTTACACTCTCCCCCACTCAAAACTTTTCGTCCTCGAAAAGGTAGGAGGTAGGAGAATAGAAACAACCAAAAGAAAATATACTTAAATTACAAAATAAAGCAATTAATTTAAACCATATAAATTTCAATTTAAATTAATTTATATTTCACAATTGACTGTAAATTCAAGATGATACCTTAAGTTGATTTTTTTTCAAATTATTAATATTTGATACAAAAGATTTCTTTCAAACAAAATTTTATTTAATTTGCCTCATCTACAATTCAATCAACTTATTTTTCTATTTATCTCTATTAACATCTTTTATAATTAAAATTTTAGGTGTATAACATTTATTATAACCCCTAAAAATTTTATCTATAAAATCCTTTAACATCATTTTACATTGTATATTATTCAATTACAAGGTTAACTTCTGAATAATTTAGGCAAGTTATATTGGAATGTAATTGGTATTATACAAGTAAAATTTTCTAATTCAATTATTTAAACTTTAAATATTTATTCATGTTTTTTGACTTCATTTTATAATTGAAAACATCTTTTAACATAAATTTAACAATTAAATTTCTGATTTCACTTCAAACTATTGGAGATAAATATATATATATATATATACATTATATCAAATCAAATTTAAAATCTTCAATATATATTATAAATCAAGTCATGTTTAAAAATTCAAATCAATTATTTTTCCAAACAAAAGTGTGGCAGGGCTACGGAATAGTCTCCCCACTTTGAAACTTGAAAATGAATGTCGATGACGCAGCCGCCATCACCGAAATTATTTTCCAGCAACAAAATAGGAGATCGCTGATTTTAAACATTTTAAGGTTCTTTGGAAATAATTTCTATTCGAAAATACTTTAGATAATACATTTTAAAATCTTTAAATCCAAAGTTTGAATTTTCGAAAATCAAATTCTCAAATTCTCACTTTAAATTCATTTAAATTTCCAAATCAATTTATAAACAAGTTTATAATTCCATTTATTTATTTTATGAGACGATAGTCATTGGTTTACAGAAAAATAAATGTACATTAAATATTATCATTTTGTTAACCAATTCATTTATCAATTATCAAAAAAATTACTTAAATATATATATCATACAAAAAATTTCTTCCATTTACTAAATTTGAAAACAATATTGTGTCAGTTTGCTCTCTTCAAGTGTTTTGGAAATCCTATCGATAGCGTTGATCAGACGAAACGATCGAAAACCCAAATCAACATCAACAACTCAAATGATATAATATATAAAACATTTAAATATTAGTTTACAAATACACTTCCATGCTTGACGATACAAGAATGGATTTCAAAGCAAGGATAGAGATTCAAATTTGATGGACTCAAATCAAAGAGAATTTTGATTCGAAGATAGGTTCGAAACAAAGGATAAGATGATTAACTAACAGAATAAGGAGATGGATGAGCTTATATAATCTCGGGCAGCCTTAACCGGGTCGACCGTGACTTCAAGAATAAGACCGATGTAGAATTCCGAGGTAAATCAACATTCGATCGCAAGAGATAGAATTCAGGCATAGCAGGAGATAGATAGCACCGTAAACCGAGGATACAAACATCTCTGGTAAATCAATGTCTATTGTAAAGGAGTTTCACCCCTTTATAAATCATTCGAAGATCGGCGAGACCGCCGATTTATTATAGAGATTGTTTGAAGTGGAGTTATGGGTTACTCCAGAATCAAGAAACGCGAATATGGAAAGATAAGGATGGATTTTGGAATAGAAGGGAACGTTCCAAAATTCAAAGGAAATTCGAGTCAAAGAGGAAATAATTCAAGCTCGAACGAAAGTAATTCTATAATCAAATTTACCACATATGCTAAGCTTTTCCTAGAGCCAAAGCTCTGATACCAAATGTAACGTCCTGATATTTTCAACCATTCGCATCCAAACATGCCAGGATTGAATTGCTCAAAATACCAGATTGTAAATTTATATTTGGCAAAACTCAGCATACGCAGTAAATAAATAATCATAGAATCACATACACATAGTAATATAACAATATGCAGCGGAAACAAAATGATTAGTAGTTCATGAAGCTACTATGTATATATATAACAGAGTTAAATAAGTTGCAACAAAAGTCTCGAATACAATACTCAAATGCAAGAATCAGAATACATCACTAGAATCAACTGAATATATGAAAGCTGGACAGATAGCTAGATCTCCAAGTGAAGCCCCAACTCCAAAGGTGAGTTTCAAAAGCTGTATCACTCAGTCTGACCCGAGCGTAAAGCAAAATACAAAACACTCGAGTCAGGATTAACATTCTTATATCAATAAATCCAACCCAAGTGAATAACATCTGAAAACACAAGTAACTCAAAAGATGTTGGGATAACCATCCTTTAAGGATCCGTTAAACTATCAACTATGTAGTAATATATGCTATTATAATAATGTCTAAAGTAAAGTAAACTATTAAAATAGCGTTAAGGCGTTACCATTATCCCCTTAACACATTTTATATAAGCATCATAGTCTATATAGCACTGCAAACCCCATTGTAAACTAGTGGGTTATCAGGGAGTAGCCCATATGTATAACACAAAACAAATCGTAGTGGTCGCGTATAGGGATACAAGTAAGACAAGGCACATGAGGCAATACCCAAGGTAGTGAAACTACCGTTTGCCTGATCCGGACTGGTAAAAACGCATCGCCGCAACGATCGCAACACCACAAAACAACACTCCCAATTCAAGGGTGCGCACCAATCAAAAGCAAGTAATGAGTAGTTTACGAAGAAATATGTCTGCTAGAGGTGGCTAACCTCATTGGCCCAGCACGGCTCCTGTTTTAGTCATTTCAAATTTGACACAAGTGTCAAGGCTATCCATTATCGTTCTCTTTCTTCAATCATCAAAGTACATCATTCCAACCACTTCATTCTGGATCACACTCTGCGTATAGTTATACAGTTGGAATTCGGTTTAGACAGTGAGTATGTCCCTAACCGATTCTGGACACTTCAATACTACGTAATTATTACACCGATTGGTCATTTAAAAATCTTTCAAAATATTTTATATTTCAAAACCAAACATCATTTCCATTTCAAAACCGTATCTGTGGTGTCCCGGAAATTTAGGCAATAATTTCTTTAATAATTATTTTATAATGTGAAATATTGATTTAATAATTTAATCCAAACTGGAATTCTCTTTTGAAAATGTATATTATTTAATTTGTTAAATGATATTCTTTTCAGAAAGTTAAAAATATTTAAGTAATAAATTTATCTTTCTATGCTGATTTAAAAATACTTTATTTATAATGATTAAATGTTTATACATTGTAAATAGAGGATTTAGTTTTAAATTTTAATTTATATTAAATAAAGGATATTTTCTAATTTATATATAATTGTATAAATTGTAAATTAATTTAAATTAATTTAAAATGAGTATTGTAAATTTTTCAAAAGTTTGTTTTAAAAATCTATCTTATATTTCTATAGAAATGTAAGTAAGAATTTGTTTTGTTTAGATTTTATTTTATAATAAAAGTTTGTTTTGTTTTTAAAAAATTGTTTTTTTCTTTGAAATAAGACTTAGTTCATTTTTATTAAATTATAACATTTGATTTTAAATCTTTTGAAATTTAGTTTCATAAAGAATGTTATTTTAAAAATAATTAAACAAGCATTAAAATATAAGTGTATAGTTTTATAAAGAAACTTATATGTATTTATTTAACTTATAGTTTTATAAAGAAACTTATATGCATTAAAATATAAGTGTATAGTTTCATCAAAATACAAGATAACAACAACTCCAATCTGCAATCTCTTTCTTCCATAATTCAACTTCAAATCTGCGTATTTGAGAATGGGATCTGCATGCATCATCAACAACAACTGGCAAGCAACTTCTGTAATCAAATGCAAGCCAAGATCAACATGCACTTCAGATTGCATCTCTGGAAAATTGTTTCTGCACTTAAGTCTGTTTTCTGCATTCTTCAAATTTATAAGGTGAGTAAACCTTTATTTTTAAAAACAGTTTCTTTTAAAAAAAAATCAAAATCAAACATAAACCACAGAGCTCATGTTTATTTACAGAAATCAAATGGTTTAAAACAAAACTATTCTGTTTGTTTTAAAATGAAATGAGTAAACTCACATGCATAAAAATTATGACATCTGAGCATATGAAGTGAAAAAATAAAATGATGCAGTGATTGCTTATTGATGAATGTTCTGTGTATGAATATATATATATGTGTGTTGATTTCTATAGATGCAGATCTAGTTAGTTTGTAAACTAGAATATTCTTAAATAGAAATCTTTATCATTTGTATTGTTACAGTTAGAAATTTTATGTATAAGCAAAATATGTTTGTTAGTATATGGGTAGGTTCTGGAAAATCATGAATTAGTTAAAATAAGTTCAAATCTAAATCTGTTATCTCTGGGATAATTATAGCAGTAAGTTTTTCAAATAAAAATCCATCATCATTAAAATGAAACAAATACAAAATAGCTTAAATCAATTAAACAGTTTGTAATCTGAATTCCTGTTAAAAAACATGAATTTTTAAACAAATTTTATATTTTTAAAATTTGCTGAGGCAGGAGCAATTCTGTTTTGAACAGAATTGAGGAAATTTGGTCCTATTTAAACTTCTAGTGTTTAGGGAATGTTGTGAATCTATATAGAGATAGAGGATTGATGGGAGAGTAAGTGGAATGGTCAGAAGTTGTTTCAGTGGAGGTGGTGTTTGAAAATTGAGTTTTCCAAGTTTTCAAAACCCTGGGTTTAAGTGTTAAGTACTTAGCATATGCACATTCTCTCTGTTGCATCGAGTGGGGTAAGAATTTAAGAGGTTGTTTAGGGAGTGCAGAGGTAGCTATGGCCTAGGTCGTGTCGATGATGGTGGCTGGAGGTGGTATTACTAGGTGTTGACAGGGTGGTCTTGGTTGCAGTGTTGTACTCATGTATTATATTGGTTGTGTGCATGGTTTTTGACTCGAGTCAATGCTCGGGTATTTTTGGTTCTGACTCGAAGAAGGAGGTTGGGAGACTCGGAATAGTTAAAGGGGTTGCTCGGGTATAGATTTACAAGTTTGTAACCCAGAGAGCTTTTGCAGTTTTTTTTTTAAATGTTGAATGGAAATCAAATTCTAGTGCAGGAGTTTGATTCATGTATAAGTTGAAAACTGAATTCAAATAGAGTTTGAAATTCAAAGTTTTTAAAAATGAAAATTTTAAATTTAAACAAGTTTTAGATTCAGTTTTGAAATTTAGTTTAAAAACTGTTTCAGGTTTTTAAAGCCAGAGAGTAATTTGGCAGTTTTTAGTTAAGTGAATTCATTTTTTTAGATAGAATCTGATTCAAATGGAAGTTGAATCTGAATTCAAATGTAGTTTTGAATTCAAAGTTTTTAAAGACAAGAATCTTAAATTTAAACAAGATTTAAATCTAGTTTTAAATCAAGAATTAAAACAGTTTTCAGGTTGCTCTTAAAACCAGGTTTTTGATTCAAACAGGTTTTTGTTAGTTTTGTATGTTTTAAACTTTTGAACAGATTTGAATGTTTTAAGCAAGTTTAAACCCAGTATGAAATCAATTTTAAAACTGTTTCCAGGTTTCTTTGAAACCCAGTTTTAATTTCAAAAACAGTTTTTAAATTTAAATTGAATGAACATATTCAAATGTTTAAAAGTGAATTTGAAAATGAAATTTCATTTCAAATAAGTTTTAAATTGAAAAGAATTTAGTTCCTTTAGCATTTGAAAGTATTTGAATTAAAATATGAAGTGTTAATTTAAATTTGAATTGAAATAATCAATTAATTTTCAAAGCTTAATTTATTTTAATCAAATAAATTTGTTTTAAATCTTTCTTTATATTTAAGTAATGAATGTTTTTAACATTCATTTTATTTTAAGGTTTATAATTATTAAATTTTGGTTAATGTTCAATAGTTAAACATTTAAATATTAGAATTTTAAATGGAATTTGAATTTAAATTTAGAAATGTATTGTTTTAATACATTCTGAATAAATGAGTCATTTGATAAGTGATTTAGTTATTTTGGAAATATTTAAAATAATTAAGGATTTTACTTAAATATTTGATTTTTAAAAATAATGATTTAGATTAATATTAATTAGAAATGATTTATTAATCTAATTCAAATTTTCTTAAGTATGTAATTAATGAAATGTTAATTAATAAATGGTGATAATTATCTAAGGGTAATTTAGTAATTAATTAATGTAATTAATTTTGATAATTAACTAGATTAATTAATTGAATATGATTAATTGTAGTTTGTTAAGTATAATTAATTATTAAAGTAATTAAGGAATTAATTACTTATTGTAATTAATTTTGATATGTGATTTAATTAAGTTAATTAATTTAGTTTAATTAATTTAAATAAATCAACTAATGATTTTTAGAGAGTAATTACTTAATGTAGTTAGTGGTGCAAGATTACTTAGAGAAGTAATATTGATAATTACTGGAATGTAATTAGTAATTTGGATAATTACTTTTGGAATTAATTAAGGAATTAATTAATGATTAATTATTGGTTAATTAATTTGATTAATGAGTAATTAAAGATAGTTAATTACTTAACTGAATATTTTTTTTTTGGCAAGGCCGACGGGGTTAAATGGACCCCGACCATTTATTACTACACCATAGAAAACTACACACAAACAACAGAATACAGGGAACACTTGGCATAGCAAGCACGGGGGAAAAAACAAAAACAAAAGAAAGAGTGGAAGACAACAACTAAATGTTTAGTAGAAAGGAAGCTCGTATCCCAGGCTCAATTGCGAACGACAGCTGCCCCAAAGAAAGACATATCTCACACATTATCCACCTTTTAAACACCACGTCAGTTTTAGCATTGACAACATCAAAAACCCTGGCATTTCTCTCCCTCCAAACAGCAGAAATAAAGCTTTTAAGAACTACATTGAAGATTCTTCCTCTTTCGTTATTGATTCCAGCATGATAATAAACTCTTTCCCATTCAGTTCGATTGTCGTGGGATACATTCTGCCTATGAAGCCTCGCCATCACGGATATCCAGATTAGTTTAATAAAGGCGCACTCGAAGAACAAATGTTCGACCGATTCAGGCATATAACTGCAGAATTTGCATGAGAGGTTAAAGCCCAAACCCATGCAAGCAAGCTTCGCATTAGTCAGCAATGCGCGATTCAAAACTTTCCAAAGCATGAAGTCATGTCTCATACTGCTATCTCTTCCCCACGTACGTTTCCACCATTTCCATTGCGGTCTAGCTCTGTTCTTCATCATAAATTCGTATATGTCTCCAATTTTGAAGGTAGCTCTCTTGTCCCCCCACAGTATACGCGCAGCTACATCTGAGACAGGCGTAAAGTTGCTAATTCTTCTCCATATATCATGTATCCTCGGGTTTGACCATGAAGTACGTGCATTTTGTATGTTGTGTAGAATGTCCCTAACTTTGGCTGCATGGTGAATACCAGCCTGTTGCGTTTCACAGTGATTAAGTTGTCGCCTTAGGATGAGACCCGCCTCCAACCAAGGGTCATCCCAGAATTTCACACTATACCTTGGGTTCGTGTTCATTTGGATGAGTGGAAGAACCTTATCTTTGAGTTTGAATATGCACTGCCAC
This sequence comes from Allium cepa, assembly GCA_030765085.1. NCBI lineage: Eukaryota > Viridiplantae > Streptophyta > Magnoliopsida > Asparagales > Amaryllidaceae > Allium > Allium cepa. The sequence goes on along the minus strand of CM060941.1, from coordinate 105,039,692 downwards.
GTCCAACTCAAATTTTGAGGCTTGGACATGCACCATATACTCCTCCCTTTGATCACATTCTTGTCAGACCATTCAGCCCAAAGACTGTCATTGCTATTATAAAAAGTATCAATATGCTTAGCGAAGGCTGCCATGTTCCATTGTTTTAAGTTGAGAATACCCAACCCCCCCTTATCCATTGGTATTTCAACTAAACTAAATTTGATCGGAGCTATATATCTACCTGAAGTCCTGCCCTTCCAAAGATATCTCATGAAAGCACCTCTGATCATTTTAATCAATTTAAAGGGAAGAATGTAGGTTCTAGCCCAGTACACTTGCATAGAGAAGATCACGGATTTTATGAGAGTTAATCTTCCAGCTTGACTGAGCAACTTGGAAGTCCAACAGCTCAACTTGGCAGTAATTCTATCGAAAAGAGGAAGGCAATGGTTCGAAGTGATTCTAGAGGTTGTAACTGGAAGACCCAAGTAAGAAATTGTATTGTGATTTAGAGATAACCCAGTGATTTGAGAAATAAGAGCACATTGCTCAGAACTAACACCAGCAACGGTGATGTCAGATTTTAGGAGATTCACTTTCAACCCCGTCATTTCATAGAATTTGTCAAGAATGTGCATGATGTTAGTAAGAGTACAGGTGTCAGGAGTACAGAACACAACAAGATCATCAGCAAACAACAGAGCAGAGATCCTTGGTTCAGTGCAGTTAGGATGAAGCTTGAATTTACCTTGATTAATTATCCTGTCAATCATTCTTGTTAAAAGCTCCATGACAAGAATAAAAATATAAGATGATAGGGGGTCTCCCTGTCTAATCCCTTGTTTACTGACGAAAAAACCCTCATTCCTGCCATTCAAACTAACAGAAAAGGCGGGAGTAGAGATGCATTCGTAAATCCAAGCAATGAAATGTGGTGGAAAGTCCATGAACCCCATGACCCTAACAATGCTGTTCCATTGCAGCATATCAAATGCCTTCATTATATCCAATTTCAACATTGCTCTAGGAGTAACATTCCTGCGCTTATATCCCTTAATGAGTTCATGGGATAGGAGAACATGATCCAAGATGCTCCTACCAGGTAAGTAGGCAGCCTGATTCTTAGACACTATGGTTGGAAGCACATTCTTAAGTCTGATAGCTATGACCTTGGCGATACATTTGTATATCGTATTACAACAGGAGATGGGACGGTATTCATTAACATTGTGAGCATTCTTGGTCTTGGGAATCAGTGCTATGTTAGTATAGTTGAATGACCTGTAGAGTTTACCTTTTTTAAAAAAGAGAAGAATTGCATTAGTAACGTCGTCAGAGACAATAGACCAACAGGTTGTATAGAATAAGGCGTTCAGACCATCCGGTCCACCACAAGATTCAGTATTTAAAGAGAACATAGCCTGCTTTATTTCTTCATGAGTTACTTCATTGCACAGACTAGCTTTCTGAGCTATATTGAGTCTTGGAAGTATGTCACTGGGTATTTGGTCAATTAGTGGCATGAAGTCGTTCATATTGCCATATAGGTCGGAGAAATGTTTGACAATAGCATCCTTAACCTTGTCAGGTGTATTATGAAGATTACCATACTTGTCATATATTGTTGTGAAATTTTGGCTTGTTTGCTTATTCTTTAGGCTGGCGTGGAAGTAGGCGCTGTTTCTGTCACCCTTTTCTCGCCATTTGATTCTTGACTTCTGCCTAATCATATCACTCTCTTTACTCAAAGCTTGATGATATTGCGTAGTGAGAATACTCTCCTCTTCGGATAGATTAACATTATTGACTGAGGCCATCATTGCTGACTGTACTACAATAAGCCTTGCCTTGATCATAGTACTCAACTTGTCACCTTGACCATATTTATTGTACGCCCATTGCTTCAATTCTTTCTTCGTCTCCTTGATTTTTTCCTGCAAAACAAACAAATGATTTCCCTTTTTAGGCTTTTTCCATGCATTTGCCACAGTATTTTTAAAATCAGGTTCAGAAACCCAGGTGTTAAAAAATTTAAAATTTGTTTTCCCTCTCAAATCCGCTTCACGAAGGTGTATTATTTGGGGGGAGTGGTCAGATAGGAGAGGAGGGGGAAGGAGGTTGAAGAGAAAAGGCCATTTTGTTAAAGCATTGTGGTTCGAGAAAGTGTGGTCAATGGTAGAGAATGTTCTGCCTCCTATCCTTCTTTTATTGTTCCACGTGTAAGGCATGCCCACAGTCCTAACCTTAACAAGTTCAGCATCGGAGAGAGCATCAGCAAGGGGCTTGATTTCACTAAGAGAGAGAGGGTTTCCTCCAATTCTATCAGAGAGCATATAGCAGCAGTTAAAGTCTCCAAGAATTAGCCATGGATGAGTGTTTTGTCTGAGAGAAGGGATGAGCGAAAGCAAGGGATCTCTGGTATTAAATGTGTTAAAGGCGTACACAAAGGTGACATAGAAGGATGTTTGGTCAGTAAGGTCTATGGCATGACAGTGAATCATTTGGGAAGTGGATAGAATGGGGGTGAGTTGGATCGTATTGGGATTGAAAAGAATCAAAATCCTACCGTACGAAGCTTCATTCAAGTTATGGATATATTTCCACCTAGGATTAATGTGTTCAGCTGCTTTGGATGTCAAGGCAAGATTCAATTTTGTTTCAAAGATTGCTATGGCTTCTAGTTGATGAGTTCTAATGAGTTGCTTGCATTGGTCCTGCTTAATCACATGATGTGCACCGCGTATATTCCATGCTCCAATGCGTAACATCATTGGGCAACACGTGCATTAAGGATCTCAATCTTCATATTCCTAGTCACAGCTTGCTTCGTAGACAAGTAATTAGGAATGGTGGCTGATAGTGGTGTCACTGCTTGCTTAGTTGATTCCTCATGCAAATGGTAGTTGGGCTGAGGGGGAGAAAGATGGTTGGTTGAAAGAGATGGGACTTCGACAGGAGGTGGAGCTTTGTATGCTTGGGGAGGAATGATTTTAGAGTAAATATGTTGGGTTGGGGGGTTGGGGATTGTTACATTGCTTTGGGTTGCTGTATTGTTTGTTTGCATTGTGTTATTCTCTGTGCATGCATGGTGCACGTTCACTGCTTCATGAGATTTTGAACTGAGGTTAATATGCTTGGTATTATTCTTTTTGCCTATTTTTCCTTCCTGCTGTGTGCAATCTCTTTCTTCAACTTGGTGACCTTGTCTCGCTCCTTTGTCTACGTGTACTGCATCTTCATGATTGTGAGTAACATCCATAGTATGCTCAACCTCCTCGCTTCCATATTTTTCTTTATTACCACCTTCTTCTTTATGTGAATATTGCATTTTGATTTTCTTTTGCTTTTCAACAACTTTACTTTGATCTTCTTGACATTTTTCACTAATTTCCTTGCTTTCGTCATTCACTTCAATCACATTATCCTCATCGTCCATATTAAGTAGCACTGAAAACTTGTTGAAGGTAAGCAAGTTGCCTTCAGACTCTATTTCACAAAGTTCTACTTCTGTTTCCTTTTCTTTCTCATCACCTACAGTCTCTAATTCACTTAAATCCACTTCTTTTTCCCCTTCTTTCCCAGTATTGGTCACATCATCTTGCAAAATGTTTTTATTTATATCAGCTTCTCTTGTATCAGTGTTAATCTCTTCTTTATCACCACTTTGCTCATTCTCACAGTTTGCCTTAATTTCTCTATCATTTTTTCCTTTTTCATTAATACTTCCTTTTTTCTCCTCCTCCTTTTCTCCCTTGTTCTCTGGTTCCACCTTCTTCCTACCTACACGTTGCCAAACTTTGAAGTTCCTTTTTTGAGTTTGCCTTACATTCCTTTTCACTTTGTTTGAGTTAACAGATACCACTACCTTATCTCTATTTTCTTTACTGTTGTTTTCTTCCTTGTTCTCATACATATTTTCTTTCTTGTTGTCACAACACACAGTTTTATGACCAAAGCCTTTACATATCACACATACATCAGGTTTCCACAAGTACTGCACAAATATTTTTTGTTGCCCTCCTTCAACCAACTTTACCATGAACTCATCAGGAAGCTCCTTGTGTGGCCTTATTTCCACTAAGCATTTAGCGTAGCTCAGTCTCTCCTGCTTTTCTGTCATTTCATCCATACATAACATCTTGCCCAAATGGCTACAAAGCCAATTTATTCCTAGCGGAGACCAGGCATAAAGCGGTAGATTGTACAAATGAACCCAAACCGGTACCGCTGTAATCGTGCCAGTGACATTACTGATAGCTGGGTCGTATGGCTTGATAATAAACAACTTGTTGTTCATGATAATTGGATCACACTGTAAAATCTTGTTTTTGTCTTCAGAACAGGAAAAGTTAAATAAGAATAATATACCATCTGACTTAACTGTAACCGTTCCTTTTAGCTTCCATAATGCCTTGAGTTTGGAGATCACCGCTGTATATGACAGAGGTTTGTCGAGGAAGAAACCCACCAAGGTTTCCTTCCAAATCGATGCACCAGCATCAATAACTTCAGATGGTGGAACCATTACTTCATCTTCATAAACTGGAGACAAGTGAACGGGGATGTACTTCCCAGCATTCTTGGGGATGCGCTTGAACAACGAAGTCCATGACCGTTCACTAGAAGGGGGAACATGCGGATCGGAGGTTAAGGGTAGCAGAGGTGCCGTGGTAGGGTCAGGGGGGACAAGGGGAGGAATAACCGTATGAGAAAGGGATGAGGTGGTATTGGTTGGAACATGAGGAGGAGGAGACGCCGGTGTGGCAGAAGAAAGGACAAGACTGTTGGAGAGGTACAAGGTTGTTTCAATGGAGTTGTCAGTGGGGATGGGGGGGTACGTCTGATGAGACAAGGCAGGTAGGGTTGGAGGCTCCATGCGCAGACAAGAGAGGAATTTTGAATCTTGGGGATTGTTACTTAACTGAATATTAATCAAGATGATTAATAATTGGATTAATTACTAAATGCAATTAATTTTAATTAAGCAATTTATTTAAATATTAGAGATCATTAATTATTATAATTAATGGTGTAATTAAGGATTGTTTAATTAGGTAATAATTAATTAATTAAGTGATTAACTTGTTGTAGTTAATTAAGAATAAATATAATTAATTATAATTAATTAATAAATGAGTAATTATATGTTAATTACTTATGATTAAGGTTAATTAATTTAATTAAGGACTAATTACTTATTGTAATTAGTAAATGATTAATCAAAGATGTTTAATCAAGTTTAATACTTAGGAAGTGAATTAATTAACTGGGTTAATTAATTAATGGATGTTAAGAAGGATTTATAGAAGTGTTAATTAATTTAATTTATTTTAAATTAATTAGAGATGGTTGTAATTAATTTAATTCATTTTGAATTAATAATAATTGATGATTAAATCATTTCTTATGGATGTTATTAGTTGAATGGTTGTGATCTCAGTAATGAGATTAGTTGTATCTGTATGATATGAATGTTTGGTTTATGTATGATGGTTTGTGATGGACTATTTGGTTGTGATGATTATCTGTTTCTGGATGATACAGATTATCTATTTATGATATGAATGTGATTATCTATTGTGAGATACAGTTTATCTATCTATGTGAATTAGATAACAATGAAATAAGTTAATTGTTTAAAACCCTTAAGTATAACTTGGACATTAAAATGGCGTTTGGTTTCGGTGAGACCGGTATCGGGTTTCCATATTTGAATATCCGAAAACCACATCGATTCCAATTAAACGTTAGGTCGTTATTTCCAAGTGGAGCAAGTGAAGACTCGAGGTGTAAGGGCTATACGTCATTATAACTCTGTGGGTGATTCCATAATGAGTTGACGCAATAGTACTTATAGATTCGAGATGGAGATTTAGAGTGCAAGGATTATTGTCGTTAATTCTGAGGGTAATTCCAATACGAGTGTAACGAGATAATGCCTTCGGTTTCGTTCGAACCCGAAACGAACTTGTATGGATTGAATGCTTTCAGCACATTGTCAGGTTGACGATGAGCATTCTAAGATTGATATGTCCTATAAAGGTAATCGTAACCTCAAGCCTCATCAACCGGGAATGGCTAAAATAGGGGAGGTGCAGCAAAGCTTCGTGGGTAGCCCCCACTTGAGAGCAAGATTTACTCCTGTCTAGAGGTCCCTTTATATTTCGGCTGTGTGGCAGTTGGTGACGACCAATCTGCGGAATGGTCTTGTTCGGAACTGTTCAGTAAGGAACGGGTCCGGTTTTGTGTTGCAGGGGAGTGGGAGTACTCCTCGGTATAGTGATCTAGGCCACGTACTGTGACGGGCGGTACCCCAGTAGCCCTGCTATTGATGGAATCCATAATCCAATAAGTGCATGTACGGTTTTGATTGTGCCAACTATGTTGGAACATGAGATGTAAGCATTCCAGCTATTTCTGTATTTTATTTTGAAAACCCTAGACACTATTGTAATATCACTGGATTTCCTATCAAATGTTTTGGTTAGCGTAAGGTAAAAACTTTTCCATGTTTATGTGTGGGAAGTCTTACGTGATACCTTTTGTTTTCAAAGGATTTTCTAAAGTTAAGCAACTTTTATCCCCGTTTACTCACACCAGACCCCTGTCTAACCTGAGTGTTTATTTTCTGTTTTATTAAACTCTTGGGTACTCATATTATGTATGAGTAGTCAAGTGTTTCGGGATTGCTTTGACGAGTTCTGGAGGAGATAATGGAGCAGGAGGCTTCAGCGTGTAGATATATTTAGTGGTTCCGCTGTGTTTGTGTTGTGTCTGTTTCTCTGCTATACTTGGATTGTAAATGCTAGACAGATGTTTATAACTGTCTAGTTTGGGTTGTATTAGCTGTATTACTCTGATGTATATGATACTATGTAAAGTTTTATGTGATATATTATAATTTATTCGATTCCGCTGTGAGATTCTGATGTTGTCGGTTCTTTCTTTCCTTTCTTTTCTCTTTTCTATCCCTTTCTTTCTTCTTAGCGATGCGACTTCCTGGAGTCTGGAAGTTGGGTCGTTACAACGTGGTATCAGAGCATTAGGTTGAGTGAATACCTAGGCTCTGTAGTGGTGTCTGTCTTGAGAGAGCGTATTTGTAATTTTGAAATAGTTATAATTTAAAATAGTTTATTTTAAATAATTTATATTAAAATAGTTTATACGAAATAAATTTATAAAGTAACATATATAAATAGTTTTAAATAAAATTTAAAAATACTTTATATAATAAAATAGCTTTCTCAAATTTCACAAATAGATTCAAATCAACTCATATTCAAAAATTCAAATTTAATCAAATCTCTAATCGTCAATGCCAATTAAATTCAGTTCTCAATAAACCATTTTATCGATTTCAAATACAAATTTGAACTACAAATAAACTATTTAATAAATCCAATATTATTTAAATAAAACCAAAATTTACAAATAAACTAAATATTTCCTTCAACTTATTTAATCTTGAAATATTCATTTAAATCTCCTTAACCAAAATCCAGTTATAAAATTTATATCCTTTTAAAAATCTCAAATTCAATAAATTCCAAATCGATTTCTAATTAAATATATTTCTTAATTAAATACAATTTCAAATCTATCTTCTCAACCTTAATTTATTAAATCATTATAAACTCTATATTAAAAATATAATTTAAATAAATAATTAACCATATTATATTTAAAATAAAATCAAACTTTATTATTAAGATTATTTTATATTAAGACAAATTTATGCATAGCTTAAAATCAAGGATTTAACTATATATAAAATTACATTTGTATAATAGCCAAAATCAATATTTATATAAAACCACATATTTCTGTAACAACCCGCATATTTGTCGATTTTATATTTAAATATTTTATCGGTAGTCGGATTTTAGTCCGAAAAGCTACTTTTTGCATACGGCCGAATTAGGGCTCGGGACCACTCCCATTGAGTTTAAAATGCCGTTTGCGACCTTTTTGAGTATAAGCTTCGATATGTTTGGAGAAAGTTGATTTCTGCTACTTTTTACTTTGGGTTTGGTTTTTGGGCTCAACCCTATGTTAACTTATGCTCAAATCTGAGCCACTCTTCCCCACTCACCCTCATTCTCTTCTCATTTCAGTTTTTAGAGTGTTAATGGTGGGAGAGATTGGAAATTAAAATTCCAAAACCCTAGTTTCTCTTGCAAATCAAATTCCTTGCTCCAAACTTAAGAAGAACCCATTGGTAAGCTTCTCTTCTTCTTCTCCAACTTATTCTCTTCCCAATTTCAGAAATTCCTAAACCTAATCTTGGGAATGTTCTTGTTTTTGAGCTTAGATTCAAGCTCATTTGGGTTGGGTTGAAGAGAGGTTGATTCTCCAATTGCTTTCAAGCTCCTTCTTGTTCGATTTTGTGAAAAGGTGAGATTTTTATCTCACATCTATGACTATAATTATCTTTGGTTGTTGGGTATGAATTCCTAACACTTCTTCATGTGCATTTGCTCTTGATTTGGATTGGTTTTGTGAATATTCCAATTTTTGGGTTTTTAAGACAAATTTGTGTAAAATCCTTTTATGGATGTTTGATCATGCTTTTGGTGATGCATCGAGGAGCATATAGGGCCGGGTTGCCGTTTGGCATAAACCCTTAGAGCCAATGTTCGTCCGATTGCATTTTGGAAGAGTTTGCTCTTCATTTGTATAAGGCTGAAAAACAGCCCAGGCATGATTCAGTCGCCTGAAAACTCTGTTCAGTCGACTGAACCTGAAACCCGAGAGTTTCCAGGCATGATTCAGTCGACTGAAAAACTCTGCACAGTCGACTGAAACTGGAAACAGAAAGTTTCCTGAACCTGGAAAATTTCCATGTACAGGGTCAGTCGACTGAAATTCTCTGTTCAGTCGACTGAACCTGCTGTTTTAGTCCAATTTGCCTTTTTGGATTGAATTTCCAATTTAAATCGATTTGTGATGATCCTATTTATTGTCATCATTTATTATCATCTTGGATGACTTATTTTCTTTGGGAATTTTAGATATATCCACTTCGATGGATCCTTTATCGATTTCATTGGATTTTTATTCACATCTTCGAATGTGATCTTTGTGATTGATTGTTTCTACAATCCCCCTTTTTCTTTGTCACTTTAAAAATATAAAGGTTTTCTATACTAGTAGTAAATATCAAAATTCTTTCCTCAAACGATTTCAATACTATTTTAATACCAAATTCGTTTATAAAACCGTTTTCCAATCTATTAGTATATACAAACCTTTACCTCAATCGTATGAGAAATCTAATTAAACGACTTAGTAAAACGAGTGGTATGAAACGCTTGCGTTTACTTCGTCGGTTAATTCTTGGACTTGTTCGGTTGAATCTCTTGTGACAATTTTCTAGTGGAGATCTACAATTTGTTCGTAAATATTTAAGTTAAGCTAGTGGTTATGGGACATGAAGCTAAGCTCATATATTTACTAGCTTAGTGTAATCGACACTTCTCTTTGATCATGACGATCATTTTAGGTTTTAGACTAGCATCGTGCTATGTCTTTGTGATTTGGTTCATCGGACGTCCCGCTGTACGACGTCGTTGTTCCCTTTGATTGTGATTTGGTTCATCGGATGTCCCGCTGTACGACGTCGTTGATCCTTTCCTTGTGATTTCTGGATCTCGTGTGCTGATTTCTGGAATTTATGTTTCACCAACTTTTACGATGGGCACTGATATATGTCATTTATTGTGGCTTGGTGAATGAAATTAGGAGTATGACATTCCTTTTTATCTTGAGTAGATTATTGTGAAATTGATTTATCTCTTGTTAATTTTCACTTACTTATTTATCACAGCTTGGCATTGTGATTATTATATGTTTATGTCATATCTCTTATTATATATCACTTCATCTGATATTTATAGCTAGACTGATCCGTTTATTATTTTCTTATTAAATAATACTCGGGTCAGACCGAGATGTTATAGGTGCTTCTGCTTGACTTCTCTTATGGGATTGATCCCTCTGACTTTTGGCTAACTACTTAGATTAGTAGTTTTTGTTGTATACATTTGAGATATAGACTCCATAATGTATACTTATTCTTTTGTGTTGTTCATGTAACTATTTCTTTTGTGATATGTGGATCTTTTTAGACCACTACTCTGATGTACACTTTCATGTGTAATATTCATATCTATTTCCGTCTTTATGATATGAATTGTCTATGACTGATTTATGTTATGTTTATTTCTATATTTGTTTCCGAAGAAATTATAGGCACTGTGTAGTAGCTTTGAGTTTGTGTCGGTATGTCGGATTTCCTCTTGAGATGAAAAGTTATATTTTCATCCGGTATATCGGTACTCGCACAAAGCAATTATACAGATGGTCGCTCCTCAACAGCCTTATTCTCCGTGCTAGTTGACAGCATTCACAGTAATGTTCTTGGCTAGCGTGGGTATAGAGGTGGGGCGTCTCATCTTGGTATCAGAGCCAAACTTCGGAACAATGTAGAATAATTTAGCAAGGATCATGTCCTAAGTCTTTCTTAGGAGTTGTGCTTTAGGATTTTATTCGGGTCTTCGTACCGATTCATCCTATTTTCTTTATGATTCCTTGTTTTATCTATCAAGAATTGTTTGATATTTATTTTGAGATTAACCTTTTCCTCTTCTTTCTTTCTTTCTTAAAGAAGAGAAATGGTTAGACCAGGCCGTTCCAGCGCCGGTCAATCTAGCGCTACTCCTCAGGATGGAGTATTCATGTCTGCTCAACAACTTTTGGATCTTGTAAACAATCAAGAGTTTATCTATGCTTTGAGTAAGAACCCCGAAATGGTTCTACCTTTGAAACTTGAAGTTTCTTTCAAACAGCTTGTGGATGTTACTCTTCTTCCTGGAGAGGTTGGTAAAGGAAGTGTTTGTGATATTGGGACTTCCAAGAAGAGGCATATTAAGTTCAAGAGCCTTAATCCCAATAAGAGAGTGAAGCAAACTACTTTTGTAGCAAAGACTCCAATCCCTGATCGTGGAGGATGCTACAATTGTAATTCTAAGGAACACTATGCGAATATGTGTCCAAAACCCCATTCTTGTCGCTATTGCAAGAAACCGGGTCATCTTTTATCTGCATGTCCCAAACTTTTGAATATGGACATGAGAAAACTAAATATTGTGCAAGCCCCTAGCAACTCTTCTCTTGGTCAAGGTATTTTTCATTCAATCCTTGATGACATTTGCTTTGTGATTATCTTGTTCATGTTCTTTTTGATATAGTTTCCATCTCACTATTTTATATCAAAAGGAATTGTTATTTCTTTTTCTTTGAATATTTTGGGCTTATTGACTTCATTGAGAATTGCGAATCCGGATGGTAGATCCGCAACACTCAATTTGCTTTTGTTTAGATGTCGAGATTGTTTTATGTGACTTTTCTTTCCGAGCCGATATTTTTGCTTTGGCTTCGGAATTGACCTTTCTGTAAGGATTGGCTTAATCATTGTGAAGCCCATATCCTATTTTTCCGAGTGGATTATTCATCTTTGACATTTTCAATCTGTTAAGCAGATTTCTATTTTTCTTTGTGATTTTGATTCCATCTTGATGGCATCATTTTATTCTTTGAAGTCCTTATGGTGAGGAAAGTGTTATTTCTCTCATCTAAATAGTTTGAGAATTTTCCAGTATATTTGACTTGTCTTAGGATTATGACCTAAGTAATCTTTTGTGTGGTGCTAAGGTCTTTTTAGTTCGACTTTACCACCGTTTTCATTTGCTACAAGTTGCGGAAGTTAGCATTTCACTTATCGCATTCCGCACTTGTTATGATTCCTATGAATGAATTATTATGTCATTCAATTTGTCCAGCTTGTTTCATCCATTTTATAAATCCAATATTCTATGAAAATTTCAATGAGACCATTCTTATTTATGGATTTTGGATGGAAATAGAAATTTAAAATTTTGCAAATCTTTTTCATAAGATTTAATTATAAGTGCAATTTGATTTTTTGCTCTTAAAACGAGCAAAGAATATTCTTAAAACTTTTTAAGAGATTTATTTATCCTAAAAAAGATGACTTTGTGATTGTATTGCCCGTTGAGTGCTTTAAGAATTTTGGTCGATGCGCTTGATCAACGTTATCGATAGGAATTTCCTAAACGCTTTGATGTGACAATTAGACACGATATATTGACTTGTAAAAATTTAAATTTTTGTAGAAAGATTATTACATAAAAGTAAAAATGTAATTTTGAAAGTTTTAACTTTTCGGGGAAGAGAATTATTTAAAAAGAACCCTTCCTTTCAATACTCTTATTCTTGTGATTCCTGAAGGGGAACCAAGACTTTGCTATTTGTACCGATACTAGTCGTATTGGTTTGGAATGCCATTCTCTTGCAAAGGAGAACGTTCTATCACTTGTGCTTCTAAATCATTATAGTTTATCGAGACTAGATATGCCACTCATGATCTAGTGTTCGCGGCTATTATTTTTACTTTTGGAATTTGGCATCATCATTTTTGGATGAGAAATTTGTTCTCTACCTCGATCATAAATCTTTGGAATAATTATTTTCTCATAAGGAACTTCATGTTGACTCGAGTTCCTAGCATCTTATGATCTTGATATTCTTTTATTCCCGAGAAGGGAAATCGTGTTGCCAATGCGCTTTGTCGTAGGCAACAAGTGGTTGATTCTTTGATGTTGTCTGAATGGAATTATTTTTCTATCAAGTTCATCGGACGTTTTCTCATTCCTTTTAAGGACTAGCGTCCGATGTCCTTTTATTGTGTTCGGTTCATTGGACGTACCATTTTTGTACTACGTCGGTGTTCCGAAAATCATTAGGGTTTTGATTCATCGGATGTACCGTTGTACTACATCGATGTCTTTGCTTTTGATTCATCGGATGTACCGTTTGTACTACATCGATGTCTTTTCTTTTGATTCATCGGATGTACCGTTTGTACTACATCGATGTCTTTTCTTTTGATTCATCGGATGTACCGTTTGTACTACATCGATGTCTTTTCTTTTGATTCATCGGATGTACCGTTGTACTACATCGATGTCTTTGCTATTTGATTCATCAGATGTACCGTTTGTACTACATCGATGTCTTTCGTTTTGATTCATCGGATGTACCGTTGTACTACATCGATGTCTTTGCTATTTGATTCATCGGATGTACCGTTTGTACTACATCGATGTCTTTTCTTTTGATTCATCGGATGTACCGTTTGTACTACATCGATATCTTTTCTTTTGATTCATCGGATGTACCATTGTACTACATCGATGTCTTTGCTATTTGATTCATCGGATGTACCGTTTGTACTACATCGATGTCTTTGCTTTTGATTCATCGGATGTACCGTTTGTACTACATCGATGTCTTTGCTTTTGATTCATCGGATGTACCGTTTGTACTACATCGATGTCTTTTCTTTTGATTCATCGGATGTACCGTTGTACTACATCGATGTCTTTGCTATTTGATTCATCGGATGTACCGTTTGTACTACATCGATGTCTTTGCTTTTGATTCATCGGATGTACCGTTTGTACTACATCGATGTCTTTTCTTTTGATTCATCGGATGTACCGTTTGTACTACATCGATGTCTTTTCTGTTGATTCATCAGATGTACCGTTGTACTACATCGATGTCTTTGCTATTTGATTCATCGGATGTACCGTTGTACTACATCGATGTCTTTGCTTTTGATTCATCGGATGTACCGTTTGTACTACATCGATGTCTTTGCTTTTGATTCATCGGATGTACCGTTGTACTACATCGATGTCTTTGCTATTTGATTCATCGGATGCACCGTTTGTACTACATCGATGTCTTTTCTTTTGATTCATCGGATGTACCATTGTACTACATCGATGTCTTTGCTATTTGATTCATCGGATGTACCGTTTGTACTACATCGATGTCTTTTCTTTTGATTCATCGGATGTACCGTTGTACTACATCGATGTCTTTGCTATTTGATTCATCGGATGTACCGTTTGTACTACATCGATGTCTTTTCTTTTGATTCATCGGATGTACCGTTGTACTACATCGATGTCTTTGCTATTTGATTCATCGGATGCACCGTTTGTACTACATCGATGTCTTTTCTTTTGATTCATCGGATGTACCGTTTGTACTACATCGATGTCTTTTCTTTTGATTCATCGGATGTACCGTTGTACTACATCGATGTCTTTGCTATTTGATTCATCGGATGTACCGTTTGTACTACATCGATGTCTTTGCTTTTGATTCATCGGATGTACCGTTTGTACTACATCGATGTCTTTTCTTTTGATTCATCGGATGTACCGTTTGTACTACATCGATGTCTTTTCTTTTGATTCATCGGATGTACCGTTGTACTACATCGATGTCTTTGCTATTTGATTCATCGGATGCACCGTTTGTACTACATCGATGTCTTTTCTTTTGATTCATCGGATGTACCGTTGTACTACATCGATGTCTTTGCTATTTGATTCATCGGATGTACCGTTTGTACTACATCGATGTCTTTGCTTTTGATTCATCGGATGTACCGTTTGTACTACATCGATGTCTTTGCTTTTGATTCATCGGATGTACCGTTGTACTACATCGATGTCTTTGCTTTAGATTCATCGGATGTACCGTTGTACTACATCGATGTCTTTGCTATTTGATTCATCGGATGTACCGTTTGTACTACATCGGTGTCTTTGCTTTTGATTCATCGGATGTACCTTTGTACTACATCGATGTCTTTGCTATTTGATTCATCGGATGTACCGTTTGTACTACATCGATGTCTTTCAATTTGATTCATCGGATGTACCGTTGTACTACATCGATGTCTTTGTTATTTGATTCATCGGATGTACCGTTTGTACTACATCGATGTCTTTGCTTTTGATTCATCGGATGTACCGTTTGTACTACATCGATGTCTTTGCTTTTTGATTCATCGGATGTACCGTTGTACTACATCGATGTCTTTGCTATTTGATTCATCGGATGTACCGTTTGTACTACATCGATGTCTTTGCTTTTGATTCATCGGATGTACCGTTTGTACTACATCGATGTCTTTGCTTTTGATTCATCGGATGTACCGTTGTACTACATTGATGTCTTTGCTATTCGATTCATTGGGCGTACCGTTTTTGTACTACGCTGATGTCCCAAATTGTTTGAGTTTCTAGTTTTTCGGGCGTACCGTTTTTGTACTACGCCGTTGCACCGGCTCAATTTTCTGCTATTCTTGACGTTCCCCACGTCTTTTATCTACGGAAATGCCTTAGGGATTCCGGATTTCATTCTTGAGCCCGGTGTTATTGTGGAAATTGAAGTTTCACCAGGTTTCTTGCTAACTCTTTCGTGCACTTTATGGTGAGCTCCCTATTTCAAATCTTCTTTTGTGTTGAATATGCTTTTATGGTTGTTACTATATATTTTCTTCTTGTAATATTGCGAGGACGCAATTTCTTTAAGGAGGGGAGGTTGTAACAACCCGCATATTTGTCGATTTTATATTTAAATATTTTATCGGTGGTCGGATTTTAGTCCGAAAAGCTACCTTTTGCATACGGCCGAATTAGGGCTCGGGACCACTCCCATTGAGTTTAAAATGCCGTTTGCGACCTTTTTGAGTATAAGCTTCGATATGTTTGGAGAAAGTTGATTTCTGCTACTTTTTACTTTGGGTTTGGTTTTTGGGCTCAACCCTATGTTAACTTATGCTCAAATCTGAGCCACTCTTCCCCACTCACCCTCATTCTCTTCTCATTTCAGTTTTTAGAGTGTTAATGGTGGGAGAGATTGGAAATTAAAATTCCAAAACCCTAGTTTCTCTTGCAAATCAAATTCCTTGCTCCAAACTCAAGAAGAACCCATTGGTAAGCTTCTCTTCTTCTTCTCCAACTTATTCTCTTCCCAATTTCAGAAATTCCTAAACCTAATCTTGGGAATGTTCTTGTTTTTGAGCTTAGATTCAAGCTCATTTGGGTTGGGTTGAAGAGAGGTTGATTCTCCAATTGCTTTCAAGCTCCTTCTTGTTCGATTTTGTGAAAAGGTGAGATTTTTATCTCACATCTATGACTATAATTATCTTTGGTTGTTGGGTATGAATTCCTAACACTTCTTCATGTGCATTTGCTCTTGATTTGGATTGGTTTTGTGAATATTCCAATTTTTGGGTTTTTAAGACAAATTTGTGTAAAATCCTTTTATGGATGTTTGATCATGCTTTTGGTGATGCATCGAGGAGCATATAGGGTCGGGTTGCCGTTTGGCATAAACCCTTAGAGCCAATGTTCGTCCGATTGCATTTTGGAAGAGTTTGCTCTTCATTTGTATAAGGCTGAAAAACAGCCCAGGCATGATTCAGTCGCCTGAAAACTCTGTTCAATCGACTGAACCTGAAACCCGAGAGTTTCCAGGCATGATTCAGTCGACTGAAAAACTCTGCACAGTCGACTGAAACTGGAAACAGAAAGTTTCCTGAACCTGGAAAATTTCCATGTACAGGGTCAGTCGACTGAAATTCTCTGTTCAGTCGACTGAACCTGCTGTTTTAGTCCAATTTGCCTTTTTGGATTGAATTTCCAATTTAAATCGATTTGTGATGATCCTATTTATTGTCAACATTTATTATCATCTTGGATGACTTATTTTCTTTGGGAATTTTAGATATATCCACTTCGATGGATCCTTTATCGATTTCATTGGATTTTTATTCACATCTTCGAATGTGATCTTTGTGATTGATTGTTTCTACAATCCCCCTTTTTCTTTGTCACTTTAAAAATATAAAGGTTTTCTATACTAGTAGTAAATATCAAAACTCTTTCCTCAAACGATTTCAATACTATTTTAATACCAAATTCGTTTATAAAACCGTTTTCCAATCTATTAGTATATACAAACCTTTACCTCACTCGTATGAGAAATCTAATTAAACGACTTAGTAAAACGAGTGGTATGAAACACTTGCGTTTACTTCGTCGGTTAATTCTTGGACTTGTTCGGTTGAATCTCTTGTGACAATTTTCTAGTGGAGATCTACAATTTGTTCGTAAATATTTAAGTTAAGCTAGTGGTTATGGGACATGAAGCTAAGCTCATATATTTACTAGCTTAGTGTAATCGACACTTCTCTTTGATCATGACGATCATTTTAGGTTTTAGACTAGCATCGTGCTATGTCTTTGTGATTTGGTTCATCGGACGTCCCGCTGTACGACGTCGTTGTTCCCTTTGATTGTGATTTGGTTCATCGGATGTCCCGCTGTACGACGTCGTTGATCCTTTCCTTGTGATTTCTGGATCTCGTGTGCTAATTTTTGGAATTTATGTTTCACCAACTTTTACGATGGGCACTGATATATGTCATTTATTGTGGCTTGGTGAATGAAATTAGGAGTATGACATTCCTTTTTATCTTGAGTAGATTATTGTGAAATTGATTTATCTCTTGTTAATTTTCACTTACTTATTTATCACAGCTTGGCATTGTGATTATTATATGTTTATGTCATATCTCTTATTATATATCACTTCATCTGATATTTATAGCTAGACTGATCCGTTTATTATTTTCTTATTAAATAATACTCGGGTCAGACCGAGATGTTATAGGTGCTTCTGCTTGATTCTCTTATGGGATTGATCCCTCTGACTTTTGGCTAACTACTTAGATTAGTAGTTTTTGTTGTATACATTTGAGATATAGACTCCATAATGTATACTTATTCTTTTGTGTTGTTCATGTAACTATTTCTTTTGTGATATGTGGATCTTTTTAGACCACTACTCTGATGTACACTTTCATGTGTAATATTCATATCTATTTCCGTCTTTGTGATATGAATTGTCTATGACTGATTTATGTTATGTTTATTTCTATATTTGTTTCCGAAGAAATTATAGCCACTGTGTAGTAGCTTTGAGTTTGTGTCGGTATGTCGGATTTCCTCTTGAGATGAAAAGTTATATTTTCATCCATTATATCGGTACTCGCACAAAGCAATTATACAGATGGTCGCTCCTCAACAGCCTTATTCTCCGTGCTAGTTGACAGCATTCACAGTAATGTTCTTGGCTAGCGTGGGTATAGAGGTGGGGCGTCACAATTTCCTTCCAAAACCATAGTAATCATTTCAAATTATTTTTATATGGACCAACGGTGTCTATATATAATTTTCTATCCTATGGTCAAGTGATACAGATATTTATTCATTTCAATCTATAGTTAAATATATACGGGTATATATATGTATATATATCATTTCAACCCGCAATCCCAAATTCAATTCAACGAAAATAGCTTGGGTTTATCATTTCAACCCATAACGATTTTCTCCTATTCTACAAATCGTTCGGGTATGTATCATTTCAACCCATAGTGATTCTATACTAACAGGAACTTACAGAGTGATAACAGATATGGTAATAATATAACAGGCATATGTCATCAATATAAATAACAGATAATGGTGTCAGATGTCATAGGTGAACAGATAACATATGTATAAAATGTAAATAACTAACAACAACATATTTCAATTGTCGTTTCAATTGAAATCAAACTTAATATATATAAGAACGTAAATCTTGAGTGATTGCTCACCTTTTGAGATTGAGATGGACGAGAATGAGAAACGTTACGAATCCAAGCATGAATTCCAAAGACAAGATGGGCACGAATTCGACGACCAAAGCTGATAGATAAGAATTTATGAACTGAATCAGAATCAGTTTGATGAAGACAATAATTATTATTATCATTATGAAATCAATTTTAAAATTTTAGACAAATGTTAAAATATCGTATTAAATTTAAAATCAATGTTTTTTAATAATATATTACCTATATATAACAAAATTGAAATAATATTATTATTTTATATATATATTCGAAAAGCTAAATTCACAAATACTTTCATATAAATTAATATATATAAACAACCCATATGTGACATATACTATATGTATTACATATTTACCAAGCGAAGCACTATACACAGTTAAACACCTAATATACAACATAATAAAAACGTTTAAAACTCATGTCCAAAAAAATCTATCTATAGTATATTTTCTTTTAAAATCAAGATTTTCATTGAATCACTTATCAAATAAACTCTATATATATAATTCAACAAAAAATATCGTGTGTATATATATAACGCAATTTACTGTAACTTGTATAAAAGAATAGGAACACTGCCCCAAACTAAAATATGATATGTATACTTAGTGACCTAATATAACTTATAGAAACTTATGTGCAATGCAGCATATTGTATGCCAAATTATATAACTTAATGATATATACTTATACATAACAAATTATACAAACTTATTTACTTATAATAACACAAAGTAATAGATATATATATATATATATAAGTTTCTCTATAATATATATACTGGTGAAGTATTAAAAGGCGACGAATACTATATTAGAGTAAAATATAAAATATATAACTTAGAAACACTATAAATTATATACATATATAGATCAGCAGCATGAATTTATACATAAATAGCATCATCTTTGAAAACAATATATAAATCATGCATGCATATAAATATTATAAAAGCTACCTAGGTATGCAGTAGCATGTAAATGACCAAAACAACTTCAATAATATACACACTATACTTTCAAAATATAACTTGTACATAAAATAGTGCGGTAGAAGCAAAATATAATTACATACTGATAGATTTGAACTTGTACAACTAATATATATAATTTACAAATTCTAACATATTTGTACTTCCAAATAAAACAATGGTTTTAAAACAAACAAAATATCCATACCTATATACATATACCTTAAAACATCACAGAGAAGCACAGGCTCGACTAGGAAAAGAGATCAACAGGCAGGACAGGCGAGAAGCTAAGC
This sequence comes from Allium cepa, assembly GCA_030765085.1. NCBI lineage: Eukaryota > Viridiplantae > Streptophyta > Magnoliopsida > Asparagales > Amaryllidaceae > Allium > Allium cepa. The sequence goes on along the minus strand of CM060941.1, from coordinate 105,019,809 downwards.
GAGTCGGCCTTCACATGGACTTCAAAGAAGAGGGGGATGAATTGATGTGGCCGCGGCCGAGGTCGGTGTGATGGACAAATGAGGCGAAGCGCTGAATGACGTGAAGGAGGTTTAGGCGGCGGTCTGGGAAGCATGGCGGGGCGGTGGCGACTGAGGAGGCTTGGCTATTGAGGTGGTGGGTTTTGTGGTGGAGGAGCTTGTGGAGGGTTGCAGAGGTGGCTGCTATTAGGTGGAGGGGAAGTGAAGTTCTAGGCGGTGGTGGGTGAAAAGAGAGGAATGGGAGAGGTATGGTAGAGTAGAGATGAATAAGCTGCTACCGGAAGTTATATATTTATTATGTACTTGCTTTGTAAACGTGAAAGAAGAAAGGAGATAATAAAGCTTTGCAAATGAATGTAACCTTTAGAAGAAAAGAAAAGAGATGACAGAAGCCTTAGGGAAAGAGAAGGCTTTAATTATTTTGTTATATAATAACTTGTACGTATAACTTATAGAAAGGCTTAGGAAAAGAAAGGAACAGCTGTAAAGGAGATTAATGCGAAAAGACAGAGGTTGATAGCAAATAGAAATAAATAGGAGGAATAAGCAGAAGTTGGATGTTGAACCATAAATAGTAACAGCGGCTATTGGGTTTATACGGTAGGAAATGGAAGGGTACAAGAACCAATAAATGCAACTAGTTACCGATACGGTTGTCGACGTTTACATATCACATTATGTACTGACTTCAAAACACAGAATGAATATATCGTAGAGCTCAGCACGACGAGACAATCAAAACGGTATACAGATATCAGCGATACAATTATCCAATCAAAATCGATATCGGTATCAAAATGCAGCAAATTTGTCAGAAAATAAGATCGATGGAGCAATAATAGTCAAAATTTGGAGAAACGAAATATGACGTCTTGCTCAGAAGATGATTTACAATTTTTCTATAGAAAAATATTCAGGTTTGGAAAACATTTTATTATCATCAAATATTAACTGCTATAAATTGAAACAAATTTACACAATAAATAAAATTTCGTATTTTCAGATGAAAATTTACAGTTTGCTATGTTCAATTTGACGTATTCCAAATATTAAATTTTTATTTCAAAATTTTATTTTGAAAATCTCACGAAAATTCAATTAATAACATTATTAAAACAGTTTAAATTTTCGGGTCGTTACAGAATGAACAGTTGTATATGTAGTAGTATATGTTTGTTTATATATATATATATATATATATATATATGGCTGTGATTACTAGTGATTGCTTAATCATTTGTATTTTATCCTCTATTGGTTATCATAGTAACACCTTCGCACGATTGTCTATGGTGCATGTTATTACATAAGAGTGGGTTCATGAGCCATATATGGAACTACGTCCATTGGATGATTCAACCATGTGTTAATACAACAGGGTAAGCTTGGCTTTGTAGGTGGATTAGACCATGTCATTGCCCATTGTAACTATTATTTACTAAGACCTTATTTCACGAGTCGACCATATTTGTTATATTATTCGGAACACATTTTGGTTGCAGGTGAAACATAACTAAGGTATGATGTTTAACATAGTTGTCTTAGTATTATTTTGGAGCTTTTAGAGTATGTAGTAAAGTAGATGGACATTACTTACTGGACTATAATCTGAACAACTCTGTTTTTTTAATCTTTTTTTTGTTTCATCATTGGGTCGATAGAATTTGGTATGCAGCATCAAGTAACATTTGAAGGTGCAAATGATGATTTCATTACTTATGTACATAAACTTATATATAAATAATCATCTAACATTGGCACTGGTTTGTTTGTGTGTCTAGTTTTGGATTGAATATGTGACGACCTGCCTTTCTTCCCACAGAAAGACGCATCATCATTAAGAAAGAAAGGGATAGAAAAGAGAAAAGATAGGAAAGAAAGAATTAAACAATATCAGAATCTCACTGCGGAACGAATAAAATATATTAATCACATAGTTATTACATAATATACAACATCTATCAGAGTTACACAGCTTATACATCACATCACATTAGACAGTTATGAAAACCTGTCTAACACACAACTCAAGATACAACACAGATATCAACACAGCGGAAACACATATATCTATATATGCTTAAGCCTCCTGCTCCAATTCTCCTTCAGAATTCGTCAAAGCTAACCTGAACCCCTTGGCTACTCGTAAAAATTTGAGTATCTAAGAGTTTAAGAAAACAGAAAATAAACTATGGGTCAGACATGGGTTTGGTTTACGGGTTAAAGTTTTTTAACTTTGAAAATAAGGTATCTCATAAGACCACGCCACAAATAAACATGTCGGATTTTTACCTTACGAAAACCAAAACATTTGATAGGAAATCCAGTGATATTATAATAGTGTCTAGGGTTTTCAAGTAAAATAGAAAATAGTTGCAATGCTTACATCTCACGTTCCAACATAGTTGGGCACAATCAAAACGTACAACACTTATTGGAGATTGGATTCTATACAATGGCAGGGCTACTGTGGTACCGCCCGTCACAGTACCTAGTCTAGATCAGAGTACCGAGGATCCACCCTGATCCCCTGGAACACAAGACCAGAACCATCCCTTACCGGATAATCTCGAATAAGAAAACCCTGCAGTTGGTGCGACCAACCGCCCACACAGCCGAATAAAAGGGACCTCTAGACAAGGGAAATCTTATCCTACTTGAATGCTACCCACTTAGCCTTGCTGCACCTCTTCTGTTTTAGCCATTTTCGGTTGATGAGGCTTGAGGCTACGATTACCTTTTAGAACACATATCTTGGAATGCTCATCGTCCTCCAGCGACGATGGTCTGATAGCATTCAATCCATAAAAGTTCGTTCCGGGTTCAAACGAAACCGAAGGCACTATCTCGCTACACTTATTTTGGAATCACACTTAGAGTTAACGACAATAGCCCTTGCACTCTGAATCTTCATCTCGATCGAAGGCACTATCCTCGTTATACTCATTTTGAAATCACCTTCAGAGTTAACGACAATAGACCTTCCTCTTTGAATTCTTCATCTTGGTCTTCACTTGAGATTTCACAGCCTATCGTTTAATTTGGATCGATGTGGTTTTCGAATATCCAATTTGGAAATCCGATCCCGGTCTCATCAAAATCCAAACGCCGTCTTTTAAGGCCAAGTTGTTTTAAGTTTTAACAATTCAATTTATTATTTATATTCACACAGATAGATAATTCACATTATCAGATAGATAATCTATATTATCACAATTCAACCCAAGTATCTCATATCATAGAGCAGCACATATCACCCATTAGAGATATCGAATAATCCATGGCATTTAATATCATTCAATCATCCATAAGCAAGATTAATTAGTCACGCAATTTCTAATTAATTTAAATAAAATAAATTAATTACTTCAATCACTTTAAATCCAGCTTACTTAACATTAGTTAATTTCAAACCAATTAATTAATCATCCTTTAATTATTCATCTTAATTAATCATCCTTAGTTAATTATTCTTTGATTACATTAAGTAATTATCCTTTAATTAATTACATAAATTAATTATCCTTTAACCATTCTCATTAATTATCCTTTAATTACTCTCATTAATTAATTAACTATAATTAATTACATTGATCCTTAATTAATTATATTAATTAAATATACTTTAATTAATCACATTCATTAATTACCTTTTAATTAATCACATTAAGTAATTAACTAGCCTTTAATTACTTACATTAATTAACCTTTAAATTAATTACACTAAGTAATTAATTATTCTCTAATTAATTACATTAAGTAATTATCCTTTAATTACTTTCTGTGATTACACTTAATCAATTTCATTAAGTGATTATCCTTAATTAATTAAACTAATTAACCATCCTTTAATTAATCACATTAATTAATTTAATTAATTATATTGAGTAATAATCCCTTTAATTACTTCCATTCACTAATTATCCTTTAATAATCCTTTTAATTGATTTACTTTAAGTAATTAACCTCTAATTACTTCCATTAATTAATTATTCTTTAATTAATTGACCGTTAATTACTTAGATTAATTAACCCTTAATTAGTTAAGTAATTAGCTATCCTTAATCAATTTAAACCAATTAAAACTAATCATCTTAGTTAATTAAGTAATTATACTTTAATTATTTTAATTAATTAATCTTAATTAATTAAGATAAACCATTTATCTTAATTAAACTTTTATTTATCATTTAAATTAAATTAAATGCTTGAAATTAATTTATACAAAAATCATTTTGAGAATTCTTTGATTAAATAAAGTTAAACATCTTACTTAGAAACTAGTTGAAACTTTACTTCGGAAAACTTTAATTGTATTAACCTTTTAAAAAAAACTTGATTATTTCCCTTTGCTTTTTAAAAATTGATTAAAACATTTTTATTGATTAAGACTCGTTAATAATTGAAACTTGATTCATTTTAACATACTTAAACCTTGATTTAATAAATTGCTTTTTAAAACCAAACACATGTTTTCTATTCAATTTTAAAACCTAGTTATTAAAACAATATCATATTTTAATTTAAAAACCAGATTAACTTTTAAAATAACCACCCGAGCGATTCTCGATTCTTCACCGTGCCACTCGCGAGCAAAACCTCACCATCCTCGACTTCGAGTCAAACCACAAACAACTTTGAGCCTGACCCCAAGAAAACTCTTCTTCCCCAAACTCCACCACGACTTCCAGATACAACGTGCGCGCGTGCACATGCACCGACCATCGGACCACCTTCGATCCTCGCCGAAGCCTTCAGCATGTCAACGATCATCTCATCGACCTACCCTACCCTCCAGTTCCGATGAACTTGCCTGAGAAACAAATCGAGCATCTCGATCAAAAATCTGGAACCAACCCAATCAACTAAAACCCCTCATCGACGACGATCTCGTTTACCGGAGCCTACGTCCCTCTGACCAGAGCAGCGGCACAGACCCACGCTACGTTTCCTCCACATGCGATCACCTCCGGTGATCCAACGACGACATACGAGCCTTGAATACATCGACCACCCAAACTGACGACAAAACCCTACATCGCCATCCCCTGGCCGCTCCAACCATCTAAAAATCCCCTCGCCATTTTTCTTATGATCGTCAATGTTTAAACAACCCTCGACATTAATCACAACCCTCGACTCGTCGCCGTTCGTCGGATATTAACGATAGTGCAAAAACTGATCAACTTAGAAATTCTCGACCATTACAATACTAAAAATAATGATATTTATATTAAAATTCATTATTTTGCAAAATGCATCAGATCCTAAAATCAAAAATTGAAATTGAGTTAATCGATTTTTGACATATATCTTATTATCTGTAATTTATATAATTTGAAATAGTTACTTATTATATATTCTGAAAACCATTTTTAAAAATAAATTTACATCGATGCAAATATTTTCTTTTTAGGGACCATACCTAGATAAAGATTGGGAAGAAAGGAATAAATTTTTGAACTTATTTTCTAGCCTGTTAAAACAAAACAGAGAGATGTTCTTCAGTATATAGGCATGCATACAGATATATACACATAGAACTTCACTATATTCAAACTTTATTCTAGTTAAGCATTCATGCACACCATAATTACAACTTGACTTTATGAATTTAGCATATGCATTAAGCATTAAAAATGTTTACTCGCCTGATATTTTAAAACAGAGAACATGCTTGATAATCTTTGATCTGGAAATAGCTACTGATATTGATCTGAATCTATTTGATGTTGTTTTAAATCTTTCTGAGTTGAATTTGAAATCTTTGCTTGTAGTAGCTTACTTTTGATTTTAATTTACTTGAGTTGCACTTGAACTTCTTATTTGCCCAGGTTGAAATAGTTGAAGATTTTGAAAACTGTTGTTGTTTGTAGCTTTGTTTTTTTTTCTTATGATTTTGGTTTCAGGTTTGATTTTAAATTTAAAGATAAAGAAGAAAGAATTGAGGAAGTTTTGAACTGGAAATGAAAATGGCCAGTTTTCCTCTACAACATCTTATTATATAATTAAATTTTAAAAGAAAATTTTGTTGCCACTTGTTAATGCATGATATCCAAAGTTACAAATGTCTTTAATGTATGTATTATATGTCTACAAGTGTTTTATTATCTAACAAATGTCAAAAAAAATTATTTAAATATTTTTCTCTTAATTACTTAAGTTTTATAAATTATGTAATATGTTTTTATCAATATATGTCTTTAAGGTGTTATGTTTTTAAACTATAAATGTATCCAAACTAGTTTTATTTCAAGTATAAAAGAAAAATGTTTTAAATTATTTTACTTAAATCTTATTTTATTAAATCTATATATACATTCAAACCATATTTATTTCATGTAAAATCGAAAAGAAAGCAAAATAAACTTTTATATTGAATCTTTTTTAACTAAGCTATAATACTTAATTTGATAATTATAAATAAGTACTAGTGTTAAAAATGTTCAATTTAGTTTTAAATTAAATTTTGAAAATTATGATATTGAATTTAAACATAACTTCCAAATCACAATATATATATTATAATTTGAAAACTTTTTTTTTATTAAATTTAAACCAAAGCTTCCTATCCATAATGTATATACATATATATACATTATAATTAAGAAACATTTTTATTAGCTTTGAAAATATTAAATTTTGCCGAATTAAATTATTATTAGTTTTGAAAAGATAAATTTTGTTAAATTAAATAATTAGATTATCAATCAATATTGTCAAATTTAAATAATTTTAATAAAGATTATCAAACTGTCATTGCCCAAAATTCTGGGTCATCACATTGCTTCCCCCTTAAAAGAATTTCGTCCCCGAAATTTAAAAGCAAAGATAATTTAATAATCCAGCAAAGGTTTTTATTTCCAAACAACAAAGCATACATATCATCCATAGCAACCAATCTATTCAAACAAACAAACTAACTAACTATCCTGACACAATTCAGGATAGACCTTCCTAATACTATCTAGAGTTTTCCAGATACAATCACTGGGATCTTCGCTCTACTGAATCCTAACTAGCTTCACCACTAAGATCCTAAGCTCCATCATCTTGACCTACAATCTTAACAGGATGTTCTGGCCATAGTCAAATTTGGCTCAACTTTCAAATCTTCCTGAACTGCTAGTTCTACAACCAATGATGGATCAAGCACATACTCCTTAGATATAAATCCCGGCTATCTGAACTAGAAATTAAATCCTATAGGCCAAAGTACTTATCCTTTCGAGAACACTGAAAAGTCCAATATACCTCAGAGCTAGTTTTCAGTCTTGCCAAATCTTATTGCTCCTTTGATCGGAGATAACCTTATCCAAAATCCAAATCTCCAACTTCAAATTCCAAATTCCTACGTCTCTTATCTGCATAACTCTTCCGACGATCCTGGGCTACCTTCATCCTTCTTGATCATCTCAACCTTTGCAGATGCCTCTCGAAACAAATATGGACCAAGAATAAGCTTCGAATTCTACTCACAAGATGGTCCTCTCAAGATCTACCGAAAATCCAAAACACAAATTCTACTTCACAAGCATCAATGCGCTTCGAACTTACTTCTTTTATCCGGAATAGCCAGAACAGGTGCACTAGACAACCTCACCTTTAGATCCTGAAAAGCTTATTCACACTTAGGGGTCCATTTGAACTTCACTCCCTTCCTAGTCAGCTTGGTCAAGTGAGATGATACCATAGAATAGTCCTGGATGAACATCCTGTAGAAACATTCTAATCCAAGAACACCGTGAATTTCCATAGGAGTCTGAGGTTGCTTCCACTCTTGCACAGCTACTACTTCGCTTCCGCTGCGCAACTCTGATTGGAGAAGATGAGAATGTCGTCGATGAACACGAGCATAAAATTTATCAACACATCCCGGAAGACACGGTTCATTGGATCCATAAAGAGAAAACACAGAAGTTCCATGAAATCCTGAGCTACTTCACCAAATCCCTTCTCTAGGAGCCATCCTTCTACCTAGCCGAACCACCGGTTTCGCTCCTAGAACCAAGTCGGTACGGGATCTCAATCTCCTAATGCGGGAAAACTTTTGACTTCTTCGAAGACATCCGGAAAATCTCTGATAACTTCGATAGCTCCTACCTCTTCTTGAGGTGCCTCAATCCAAAGCAAAAGATTACCCAAGAGAATACTCAAACTATCGCAAATCACTTTTGCAATCCTACCCAATTCAGTTCCCAAAGAAACTATTCTCTCTTCGCAAATTAGAACAGCTTATGCGTATCTAACCAATCCATCGAAGAAATGGGTCCACTCTGCTACTTCTGAATTCCACCTCTGGGACATGCTTAGCCAGATGACCTTCCTGCTGGCACACAAAACACCTCCAAGCTGCACTGCTGCCACAGATGCCAAAGACTTCTTATTCATAAGCTCTTTGACCCTCAAAGCCATATCAACCAATTCCAAAAAATAACCTTTAAGATGGGCAGTCATCTTCTCAAGAAACTCGGGCCTCAAACCAAGCACAAACATCTCGCTCTCCTTAAGGGGGTGTCAAAAAGCCCAAGTCTGTAGAGACAACTTGTTGAACTTGGTCTCATACTCCGATATCGACAAACTTCCTTGCTTATGATCCAGATAATTCCTATATAACCGAGTCTTCCCTGCGGTAGGTATAAACTACTCCTCGAACCCTTTCTTAAACTTGCTCCAAGAGAAAACATCTTCGAGAACATCCATGGTCACTGCATCCCACCACGCAGCTGCTCCTTCCTGAAGTTGTCAAGATGCCATCACTCGCTTCTGCTCATCTGACATATCCAAACTCTTGAAAATCCGCTCACACGAGCGCAGCCAAGCTTACACTTTAAAGACCTTACCCTTAAAAAAACTATCCTCCGAGATTGGTGAAATCCTTACATAATGCTGCAAAGCTCACTTGAGGCGGTATTGGGTCTACAGCCTCGACAGATATTCTTCCAACCTCAACACTCTGACCTTTTCCATTAGTGGTAGTCGTGCTACACACACCACTACCCCTCCTACCTCTAGAACTCATGTTGGAAAACCCGAACAAGTAACCCAACAAATCAGATACACACACACACACACACACACACACACACACACACACAGAGATATATATATATAATACAAGTACGCTTTCTCAAGATAGATATCACTCTAAAGCCTAGGTATTATCTCAACCTGGCTCTGATACCACCTATGAAGACCCGCCTTTCATCCCACAGAAAGACGCATCATCATTAAGAAAGAAAGGGATAGAAAAGAGAAAAAATAGGAAAGAAAGAACTAAACTATATCAAATCTCACAGTGGAACGAATAAAAAAATTTAATCACATAGTTATTACATAATATACAACATCTATCAGAGTTACAAAGCTTATACATCACATCACATTAAACAGTTATGAAAACATGTCTATCATACAACACAGATCTCAACACAGTGGAAACACATATATCTATATACGCTGAAGCCTTTTGCTCCAAATCTCCTTCAGAATTCGTCAAAGCTAACCCGAATCCCTTAACTACTCGTAAAAATTAAAGTACCCAAGAGTTTAAGAAAACAGAAAATAAACCCTGGGTCAAACATGGGTCTGGTGTGAGTAAACGGGTTAAAGTTGTTTAACTTTGAAAATCATTTGGAAATAAGGTATCTCGTAAGATCATGCCACAAATAAACATGTCGGGTTTTTACCTTACGATAACCAAAACATTTGATAGGAAATCCAGTAATATTATAATAGCGTCTAGCATTTTCAAGTAAAATAGAAAATAGCTAGAATGCTTACATCTCACGTTCCAACATAGTTGGGCACAATCAAAACGTACACTTATTGGAGATTAGATTCCCTACAATGGCAGGGCTACTGGGGTACCGCCCGTCACAGTACCTAGTCTAGATCAGAGTACCGAGGATCCACCCTGATCCCTGTAACGACCCGCAAATCCGTACCCCTTGAGTCAACACTATTCTACAACAATTAACTCAAGTTGCACAGAAATACGAACCATTTGGGTTTAAGAAGAAGAGGTAGAAGAAGAGAAAACAAAATCAACATCAGAGTCTAACCATCGCAGCAGAATAAAATATAATAGATAGTAAATAATCTTTACTCAAAATCAAATATATCTGTTTACATATATTACATCATCAGAATACATCAGTCACAACTCAACATCAATATCATACAATGGGTACACAACAACTCAACACAGCGGAATACGTATATAAATATACAAGTACGAGAGTACGTTCGTCATCCAGCTCGTCTCCTGAGCTCCACAGCATCATATCCTGTATCCTATAGCACTCGGTCTGACCCGAGCATTACAGTTAAATAACACCCGAGTCAGTCTGGATTACCAGCGTGAGAAAATCACACCCAATTGATTATTAAAGTTTCCAAAATCCTTTGAAAACAAAAGCATCTCGTAAGACCACGCCACAAATAAACATGTCGGGTTTTTACCTTACGATAGCTAAAACAATTTTATAGAAATCCTCTGATATTATAATAGGGGCTATACACAAGTACTTATAAAATAGCTGAAATTGTTACATTATTAAATTCCAGCTACTAGCCACAAAAGTGGGTAATACAAACAAAACTCGTACAAGGCTCGTAGGGAGAATGGATTTCCAACTAATGACTAGGCACTGGGGTACCACCTGTCACAGTACGGGGCCTAGATCACCGTACCGAGGATTACTCCCTTCATCCCCTGCAACACAAGGCCGGAACCATCCCTTACTGGACAGTCCCGAGTGAGATCACCCCGCGGTTGGGATCAGCAACCGCACCACTAAGCCGAAAAATAAAAAGGGACATCTAGACTGGAATGACCACACCCTGCTTGGGTGCTACCCACCTAACCTTGCTGCATATCCCCTGATTTTCAGTCATTCCCATTTGATGAGGCTTGAAGCTAAGCGTTACCTTTTAGAACGTTTCACTTAGAATGCCCATCGCCCACTTGACGATGTTTCGCAAGCATTCGTCCATACAAGTCCGTCCCGGGTTCGAACGGAACCGAAGGCACTATTCCTACTACATCCATTTTGGAAATATCCTCAGGATTAGTAGCGACTAGCCCTTGCACTTCACTGCTCCATCTTCGACTCCGAACACGTTTTTCGCACGAAACGTACAAACCGGATCGAAGTGGTTTTCGAGAAATAAATCTCGATCCCAGTCTCTTCGAAACGATCAACGCATTTGTCCAATATTGATAGTCGGTTATTTAACTATCAATTAATATTCACAAACATCCATCAACCAATAAATAATTTCCCAAATTATTTATTAATCCCAAAATATCTCCCCGAGATATATATTTCCAATTTTCAACCCCTTTTGAAAACAGTTTCAAAACCCGTTTTCCCTTCCCAGGGTACATTCCCAATTATTATTTCCATTGGAACGCCAAGTACAAACACTTAAGTTTAAAATAATTTAAAAACATTTTTTTATAAAATATACTTATAACTTTTAAAATTATAACTTAAATATTTTATTAAAATAAATATACTAACAAAATATTTTGTATAAGACAATTTATAAAATATAAACTAATTTCCTCTTTTAAACTCAATACCAAGTTACTTTATATAGTTATTTCAATAATAGATTTAGAAAAATATACTTGCTTTAAAAATTTAGATTTAGAAATAATAAACTTTCCAAAACCTGCTTTTTAAAACGATCTTAAAAACTTTAAATATTTGTGAAAACCATACTTGGCTATCCAGGGAAATCCTCTTCTGTTTCCCATTTCTTAAAAATAAATCACCATTTATTTTTAAACAAATACCCATTCCTTTGATAAATTCTTACCTTGAATTTATAAAATATCCACCGACATTTTATTTCACTTTATAACCCAGTCATAAAGTCTCAAAATCTCTCTTCACTTTAAATTTAAATTTCAACACCTAAATCAATTTTACAATTGATTTCCATTTACTTTACCATGAAATAAATTCTCTTACTTCATTTATTCCAAAATTTATTAACTTTAGATTTAATTTCCAATTTATGTTTTTAAAATCTTTAAACTGAAAAATACCAAATTCAGATTCCTCAATTTCCTTTCTTTACCTTTAAATTTAATCCTTACATTTAAAATAATGACTTTTACTCACTTAAGTTCCAGAATTTATTATTCCTTTGTTAATTCAATTTCCTCATATTCCATATTTTGTTAGAGTTTATAAATCACTCTATTTTATTTTATTTTCACTTCATTATTCAATTTATTCCAATTTACTAGAATTATTTACTTAAAATTTTACTCTTTTATTACCTTTCAAAAATCCAATTCTATAGATTTTGGTAACTCTTTATACTGAGTTATTCCATCCAACCATACTATCCAATATTCCAATTATCCATAAAACAATCACAGGATATCAAAAATTCATCACACAGAATATTAAATAATCTAATAAATTTGAGGAATCCAGTTGGATCCCTCCAACCTGTTTCCCTGCATCCACAAATGTTAGCACAATATTATTTACTAATTTCAGAATATATCATTATATAGCACATCAATCAATCAATTTCAACCATTCAAACAATTATTTAAATTTAATCATTTAAATTTAAATTTAAACTGAGTGAGATTAACTCACCTTTTGATTTTGTTTGTTAGTCCACTTCCATTCCGGCTTGTTTTCTTCACGTTTTAGACCTTGAATAGACATTTCATGGTTTTATTAATATTTGGAATAAACCAAACAATTGATTACTATCTTGTATAGTCATTATACAATTTATTAAGATCTGAATAAATTGAAAAATTGAATTTCCATTTAAAACTTCCAATTAACCAATGATTTTAAATTTAAATTGATAATGTAATTTTAAACTAATCATTTGGTTTTATAACAAATAAATTGATTTTAAGCAAGTTTCCTTAAAATACTAACAAATTTCAAATAACATATAAATATTTCCCTGCTTATATTTAAATTAACAAGGTAGGTGTACAAATAATTTTTTTTTTTTTTAAAAACTTTTATCTGTAAAGATAATGTACTGATAAACGAACTAAGCAGACAAAGCTTAAGGTTTACCTGAGTACAATTTTTTTTTTTTAAAAAAAACATTTTCAAAACAAAGATAGGTTAAGATTCTCTGCTGCGTAAGTTACTATGCTAAATTAAAATCAAACGCAGACGTACCTTTACACTCACGCAAGCCCTCACCACTGCCGATCGAAAAGAGCCGCCCACCCCGACACTATCACCAAACGTCCTCCCTCCACTGCGAATAAAACTCGGCCAACACCCCTTGGTCTCGCGATGCCAAACAAATGTTCCACGCAAGGGTTCTGGTCGCCCTCTACTTACGCGAATCGGGGAAGGAATTTGAGGACATCCATAGCGGCGGTGGTGATTGCCATGAAGGTTGGTCGACTAAGGACTTTGTAGCGGCCGCGGTAGACGAATCAGGGATTAGGGTTCCTGGAGCTGAGGGCGAACGCGATGAAAATAATTACCGAGCTGCTAAGAAGGAGAAGCGACATTTTTTTTTTCTTTTTAGGAAGTTCGGCTGTTAAATGAAGAAGAAGAAGAGGTTGCGCCTGAATAAGAAAGTAGGGACAATCGATGCCTAATATTTCCTGATTTCGTCTTTTGAAAGAAAGGGGGACACGCCAACTTAAAAATACGTGAAGCGTGTTGGAGAAGGAAGGAGAAAGCTCAGTCTAATACAGTGATGGAGAAATAAAAAGGTTTGATGGGATAGAGTTCAAGATGAAGAAAATTGTCCGGTTACCTAATATATTAATTTGATTTTAAAAGTCCTATCACTTTCAGTATTATTAATATAAATTTTCCAAATCTTCTAATTATTTTTAACTGGCTTAAAATTCCAGATTCAATAATTTACCCAATTCTGATAATTAAATTTAATAATTAATTATTCAATAAATATTGATATTTGAAATTAAAGTTAATAATTAACTTTCGAATATTTAAAATTAATTAAATATTCCCATTTCAAATGTCTAAAAATTTCGGGTCGTCACATTCCTCCCCCCTTAAAAGAATTTCGTCCCCGAAATTACTAGTTGGAAGACTGATCCATAACCCATTAACTATTTCCTCAAACCAAACAATTTTTAACAACTTAGCAAACAAATCTTTTTATCGAAGACACTCTAACTCTATCCTAGCCTTTTAAACTTATCCATAACCCTTAAACCATATTACATACTTACTTATCAATTCAAATCTTAAATTTGAATTCAAATTTTAAATTATCAAAACTTTCTCAAAATTTTCTCTACTCTCTAAATTTTTGAAAAATTTTGCCAGCGTCTCCTTTGCGCGGCTAGCTCGGTACTACTACAAAATGGCTCTACGGCAAATGGCTCTACGGCCTCCCAAATCCAACAAGAAAACAAAAAACCAAGTGGCTCAATCCAAAAACCCAATCAAATTTCATATAGAAATTCAAATACATACCTTTTTGTCGGGCCATTAATTTTAATCTTCTAAAATCAAACATCAATTTCCTTCTGCTTTTAAAACACCTGTATATCCTGTTATAACAATAATGTCCATCCACAACATTCAAAATCATTTTGCATTACTTTTACACAAATTTCAATATTTGCTTTATTTAAGCCCATACGATGCACACATATTATTCGTATGCAATTACCAAATCCGATCGTTCACTCGATCACACAATTTCATTTCCGAACTAGTATCGTCCACCCGACTTCCTAGTGCGGACTCAGATCTGGTTTCTTGATCAGAAACCGTCATTCTCCTTGCATAGTCATAACTATGATAGAGAATTTCCAGAATCAATCAACAATCCATATTCAGGTTCGCCGTCGAAAATCGAGTGAAAAATCCTAACTCGGATCGATATAACTATCTCGAAAATCTGTGCTCGAATTCTGGATCAATATAGCTATGCGAATAAATAATATACGTACACCTTACGTAATTAGCCCAATTTATTTTTAGCTACACCAATTCTCTTTTTATTCACATTCCCAGCTATCACTTTAACCTTCAGTTAATTTCCATTCAATTATTCTCTTGGAATAATTTTTTGCAATACCAAATTTACTTAAGAATTTCATTTTCCATTCCTTAAGTTTAATTTGAATATTGTATATAATTCTTATATAAATCTTCATTTTACTATTGAAGTTTATTTCCATTACCATTCTTTTTGCCTTTACAATTTCATTTAAGTTTAAATTTTGGTTTCCACTTTGAATGTTGTATTAGTTGCACTTACTAATTAATTTAAATCTCAATTAAAGTTTATTTGCAAACTTTACTTCTTTAGTTTCTTCAATTTCATTCTCTTTACATTTACATTCCAATTAGATTTCAATATCCAATTTCAATTTTATTTGCTTAGCAAATTTAGATCATTTGCCGTTAATGAAAATTTTCGAGAATTTCAAAAATTTTCTAGCTCCCAAAATTTACGGAAAATTTTGGCAGAGTCTCCTTTGTACGGAGGGACTTCTGCGATATCGCAGGATGCACAAAAACATATATACATCGGCTTCAGGCCGGAAATCAATATACATCGACCCACACGGTCGGAAAACAGAAAAACAGTTCATATTTCCTATTTGTATTGCGTAGGCGTACCTTATTTTAGCATTTTTAAGCAAGCGGCGATTTATTTTAGCAAATTGCGCAATCAAATCCATCCAAACGGCTTCCCTGAACCTGTACTTACTCAATATAAATATGTAAGTGACAATTACACAAATTTATAGCATTTCACTTAAATATAAATAATTAAAACATGGGTTTCACAAACGATGCATGTCATATACTTCCACAAGCACATGTGAAACATTTCGACATTTATTTTGAATGCTTCCAATCCATTCCAATGCCATTTCATTTAATTCATTTTTCATTCCAATTAAATGATTTACACTTCATTGCCTACTTCCAATTCATTTGAATCCAAACGAGTTTATTTTTATTCCAAGTGACTCAAAATAAATTTTATTTCACTTCTATCAACTCATAAAATTTTATTCAATGAATTCCCATTTTATTCGAAGCCAAGCTCTTGTTAATATAACTTGAGTTACTCAACTTAATTACTAATTTCATTCCACTTACCAAACAGGTTTTATTAAAAACCATTTATAATTCAACCGATTTCAAAAATTAATTTTTAGTCAATTTCTATTCATTCATAGAATTTTGATTTTATTAATAACAAGGTCTTTTCCATTCTATTTCAACCTACTTGGAATTGATTCACAAATTCCAACCATCACTGTTATAACCCAATTTCATTTTGTTGGACGACACTCCCAATTATTTTTAATTCATCGTTGGTCTAAGTTGAATTTATATGTTACTCGAGCTCATTTCCAATTTATCCCTACTTGGATTTTTATTGGCAATACAAATCATTTTTATATTAATTCAATCCATTCAACTTCAATTCAAATTTAATTCACTTACAATTTCAAGTTGAATTTCTATTAATAACTCAACATCTCTTTCAAATTTTATCATTTATCCGCAACTCAAATTTTTATTTAAACAATTCGAGTTCCATTTCCATATTCCATTAATTAATCTTGGAACATTCCATATTATTTACATCGAATATTCATCCCATAATTCATTTACAAACTCAACATTTGTCACCACAAAATTTGATATTCAACATACATTAAATCAATATTTGATTTTTATTTCAAAATTTCTTTATCTATTTTACTGGAGTTCAACCTATTTATTTTATAAGTTAAGTTTTGGATTTTCATTCACTTTCCAAATTCAAAACTATTTTATTTTGGCTTATTAATCTCATTTCTAAATTTTATAGGTCACATTTCATTTATATTCACACTTCCATCTATCCACAATCAATCTCATTCACATTCTTACTTTTATCTTGGGAATATACATTTTTATTTATTCAATATATTTTATTATTCCACAAACATTTTTACATACGATTCCAGAGTTTTTAAACAATTCCTAAAATTCCAAAAATCAACTTTGAAATCAACTATATCCAAAATCCTTTGGTAAATTCAATTGTCCTTTGAATTTCAAGACCAAATCCAGTTCACAACCAATTCCATTTTAAAACAATTTGGCAGCAATTTCCTTTTTAGAAACTCGAAAATAAACATCGATGATGCTGCAGTCATTACCGACGTTATTTTCCAGTGACCGAAAGAGTTCGATGCTTTTATCCTTTTAAAACATTTCAAATATTCTTAATTTCCAATCTCACCAAATTCAATTTCAATTCAAAAATATTCCCGAAATAATACCACTATTATTTCTTCAAAACTTTTGAAAACCATTTCCAAATCCAAAGGAATTTAAACTTTTCCCCCAAAATTCCAAACTTACTCTGGAATCTTCATCTTAATTTATTTTCATTCTCTGGAATTCTAATTCAAAATTATAATCTTATTTATATATGAAGTTATTTCAAATTTAAAAATTACATTTACAATCTATATTTCAAATTTCATTTTGTTATATAAATTTATTTTTCAACTTTGGTTATAAGTTTCAATTTCTTATTCAATTTTTACACAATAGCGTTAATAATTTAATATTATCATTCCTTAACAATCAAGCATCCAGATACTATAATAATTTCTGAAAATTATTTCTTTCATATACAACAATAATTTGGGTAAAATTATTTCATTTACCCAATTTTAAAACAATACTGTGTCGAATTGTTCTATTCAAGTGTTTAGAGATCCCTATCAATAACGTTAATTACTCGTATTGACCAGAATCCATAAACCACTCAATAAACCAATCAACACAATATAAAAATCATTTTATTCACTAACAAATACGCGCTCATATCTATTAATACACTCAAACTCATTATAGAGTACTACAGACTCTACTTGAGTAATTCCCACCAAAGCCTAGGTTGTCGCCAACCTAAGCTCTGATACCAAGTGTAACGACCCGCAAATCCGTACCCCTTGAGTCAACACTATTCTACAACAATTAACTCAAGTTGCATAGAAATACGAACCATTTGGGTTTAAGAAGAAGAGGTAGAAGAAGAGAAAACAAAATCAACATCAGAGTCTAACCATCGCAGCAGAATAAAATATAATAGATAGTAAATAATCTTTACTCAAAATCAAATATATCTGTTTACATATATTACATCATCAGAATACATCAGTCACAACTCAACATCAATATCATACAATGGGTACACAACAACTCAACACAGCGGAATACGTATATAAATATACAAGTACGAGAATACGTTTCGTCATCCAGCTCGTCTCCTGAGCTCCATAGCATCATATCCTGTATCCTATAGTACTCGGTCTGACCCGAGCATTACTGTTAAATAACACCCGAGTCAGTCTGGATTACCAGCGTGAGAAAATCACACCCAATTGATTATTAAAGTTTCCAAAATCCTTTGAAAACAAAAGCATCTCGTAAGACCACGCCACAAATAAACATGTCGGGTTTTTACCTTACGATAGCTAAAACAATTTTATAGAAATCCTCTGATATTATAATAGGGGCTATACACAAGTACTTATAAAATAGCCAAAATTGTTACATTATTAAATTCCAGCTACTAGCCACAAAAGTGGGTAATACAAACAAAACTCGTACAAGGCTCGTAGGGAGAATGGATTTCCAACTAATGACTAGGCACTGGGGTACCACCTGTCACAGTACGGGGCCTAGATCACCGTACCGAGGATTACTCCCTTCATCCCCTGCAACACAAGGCCGGAACCATCCCTTACTGGACAGTCCCGAGTGAGATCACCCCGCGGTTGGGATCAGCAACCGCACCACTAAGCCGAAAAATAAAAAGGGAAATCTAGACTGGAATGACCTCACCCTGCTTGGGTGCTACCCACCTAACCTTGCTGCATATACCCTGATTTTCAGTCATTCCCATTTGATGAGGCTTGAAGCTAAGCGTTACCTTTTAGAACGTTTCACTTAGAATGCCCATCGCCCACCTGACGATGTTTCGCAAGCATTCGTCCATACAAGTCCGTCCCGGGTTCGAACGGAACCGAAGGCACTATTCCTACTACATCCATTTTGGAAATATCCTCAGAATTAGTAGCGACTAGCCCTTTCACTTCACTGCTCCATCTTCGACTCCGAACACGTTTTTCGTACGAAACGTACAAACCGGATCGAAGTGGTTTTCGAGAAATAAATCTCGATCCCGGTCTCTTCGAAACGATCAACGCATTTGTCCAATATTGATAGTCGGTTATTTAACTATCAATTAATATTCACAAACATCCATCAACCAATAAATAATTTCCCAAATTATTTATTAATCCCAAAATATTTCCTGAGATATATATTTCCAATTTTCAACCCCTTTTGAAAACAGTTTCAAAACCCGTTTTCCCTTCCCAGGGTACATTCCCAACTATTATTTCCATTGGAACGCCAAGTACAAACACTTAAGTTTAAAATAATTTAAAAACATTTTTTTATAAAATATACTTATAACTTTTAAAATTATAACTTAAATATTTTATTAAAATAAATATACTAACAAAATATTTTGTATAAGACAATTTATAAAATATAAACTAATTTCCTCTTTTAAACTCAATACCAAGTTACTTTATATAGTTATTTCAATAATAGATTTAGAAAAATATACTTGCTTTAAAAATTTAGATTTAGAAATAATAAACTTTCCAAAACCTGCTTTTTAAAACGATCTTAAAAACTTTAAATATTTTTGAAAACCATACTTGGCTATCCAGGGAAATCCTCTTCTGTTTCCCATTTCTTAAAAATAAATCACCATTTATTTTTAAACAAATACCCATTCCTTTGATAAATTCTTACCTTGAATTTATAAAATATCCACCGACATTTTATTTCACTTTATAACCCAGTCATAAAGTCTCAAAATCTCTCTTCACTTTAAATTTAAATTTCAACACCTAAATCAATTTTACAATTGATTTCCATTTACTTTACCATGAAATAAATTCTCTTACTTCATTTATTCCAAAATTTATTAACTTTAGATTTAATTTCCAATTTATGTTTTTAAAATCTTTAAACTGAAAAATACCAAATTCAGATTCCTCAATTTCCTTTCTTTACCTTTAAATTTAATCCTTACATTTAAAATAATGACTTTTACTCACTTAAGTTCCAGAATTTATTATTCCTTTGTTAATTCAATTTCCTCATATTCCATATTTTGTTAGAGTTTATAAATCACTCTATTTTATTTTATTTTCACTTCATTATTCAATTTATTCCAATTTACTAGAATTATTTACTTAAAATTTTACTCTTTTATTACCTTTCAAAAATCCAATTCTATAGATTTTGGTAATTCTTTATACTGAGTTATTCCATCCAACCATACTATCCAATATTCCAATTATCCATAAAACAATCACAGGATATCAAATATTCATCACACAGAATATTAAATAATCTAATAAATTTGAGGAATCCAGTTGGATCCCTCCAACCTGTTTCCCTGCATCCACAAATGTTAGCACAATATTATTTACTAATTTCAGAATATATCATTATATAGCACATCAATCAATCAATTTCAACCATTCAAACAATTATTTAAATTTAATCATTTAAATTTAAATTTAAACTGAGTGAGATTAACTCACCTTTTGATTTTGTTTGTTAGTCCACTTCCATTCCGGCTTGTTTTCTTCACGTTTTAGACCTTGAATAGACATTTCATGGTTTTATTAATATTTGGAATAAACCAAACAATTGATTACTATCTTGTATAGTCATTATACAATTTATTAAGATCTGAATAAATTGAAAAATTGAATTTCCATTTAAAACTTCCAATTAACCAATGATTTTAAATTTAAATTGATAATGTAATTTTAAACTAATCATTTGGTTTTATAACAAATAAATTGATTTTAAGCAAGTTTCCTTAAAATACTAACAAATTTCAAATAACATATAAATATTTCCCTACTTATATTTAAATTAACAAGGTAGGTGTACATATAATTTTTTTTTTTTTTAAACTTTTATCTGTAAAGATAATGTACTGATAAACGAACTAAGCAGACAAAGCTTAAGGTTTACCTGAGTACAATTTTTTTTTTTTTAAAAAACATTTTCAAAACAAAGACAGGTTAAGATTCTCTGCTGCGTAAATTACGATGCTAAATTAAAATCAAATGCAGACGTACCTTTACACTCACGCAAGCCCTCACCACTGCCGATCGAAAAGAGCCGCCCACCCCGACACTATCACCAAACGTCCTCCCTCCACTGCGAATAAAACTCGGCCAACACCCCTAGGTCTCGCGATGCCAAACAAATGTTCCACGCAAGGGTTCTGGTCGCCCTCTACTTACGCGAATCGGGGAAGGAATTTGAGGACATCCATAGCGGCGGTGGTGATTGCCATGAAGGTTGGTCGACTAGGGACTTTGTAGCGGCCGCGGTAGATGAGTCAGGGATTAGGGTTCCTGGAGCTGAGGGCGAACGCGATGAAAATAATTACCGAGCTGCTAAGAAGGAGAAGCGACATTTTTTTTTTCTTTTTAGGAAGTTCGGCTGTTAAATGAAGAAGAAGAAGAGGTTGTGCCTGAATAAGAAAGTAGGGACAATCGATGCCTAATATTTCCTGATTTCGTCTTTTGAAAGAAAGGGGGACACGCCAACTTAAAAATACGTGAAGCGTGTTGGAGAAGGAAGGAGAAAGCTCAGTCTAATACAGTGATGGAGAAATAAAAAGGTTTGATGGGATAGAGTTCAAGATGAAGAAAATTGTCCGGTTACCTAATATATTAATTTGATTTTAAAAGTCCTATTACTTTCAGTATTATTAATATAAATTTTCCAAATCTTCTAATTATTTTTAACTGGCTTAAAATTCCAGATTCAATAATTTACCCAATTCTGATAATTAAATTTAATAATTAATTATTCAATAAATATTGATATTTGAAATTAAAGTTAATAATTAACTTTCGAATATTTAAAATTAATTAAATATTCCCATTTCAAATGTCTAAAAATTTCGGGTCGTCACAATCCCCTACAACACAAGACCGGAACCATCCCATATTGGATAATCTCGAATAAGACAACCCCGTAGTTGGCGCGACCAACCGCCCTCACAACCGAATAAAAGGGACCTTGAGACAGGGGAAATCTTATTCGACTTGGGTGCTACCCACTTAGCCTTTCTGCACCTCCCCTGTTTTAGCCATTCCCGGTTGATGAGGCTTGAGGCTATGATTACCTTTTAGAACACATATCTTGGAATGCTCATAGTCCTCCAGTGATGATGGTCTGATAGCATTCAATCCATACAAGTCCGTTCCGAGTTCGAACGAAACCGAAGGCACAATCTCGCTACACTCATTTTGGAATCACCCTCAGAGTTAACGACAATAGCCCTTGCACTCTGAATCTTCAACTCGATCGAAGGCACTATCCCTATTATACTCGTTTTGGAATCACCCTCAGAGTTAACGACAATAGGCCTTCCTCTTTGAAATCTTCATCTTGGTCTTCACTTGAGATTTCACAACCTATCGTTTAATTTGGATCGATGTGGTTTTAGGATATCTAATTTGTAAATCCGATTTCGGTCTCATCGAAATCCAAATGCTGTCTTTTAAGGCCAAGTTTTTTTAAGTTTTTACAACTCAATTTATAATTTATATTCACACAGATAGATAATTCACATTATCACAGATGGATAATCCATATTATCACAATTCAACCCGAGTATCTCATATCACAGAGCAGCACATATCCCCTATCAGAGATAACAAACAATCCAAGGTATTCAATATCATTCAATCATCCATAAGCAAGATTAATTAGTCACACCATTTCTAATTAATTTAAATAAATTAAATTAATTACTTCAATCAATTTAAATCCAGCTTACTTAACATTAGTTAATTACAAACCAATTAATTAATCATCCTTTAATTATCCATCTTAATTCATCCTTAATTAATTATTCTTTAATTACATTAAGTAATTAGCCTTTAATTAATTACACAAATTAATTATCCTTTAACCATTCTCGTTAATTATTCTTTAATTACTCTCATTAATTAATTAACTATAATTAATTACATTGATCCTTAATTTATTACATTAATTAAATATACTTTAATTAATCACATTCATTAATTACCTTTTAATTAATCACATTAAGTAATTAACTAGCCTTTAATTACTTACATTGATTAACCTTTAAATTAATTACATTAAGTAACTAATTATCCTCTAATTAATTACATTCAGTAATTATCCTTTAATTACTTTCTGTGATTACACTTAATCAATTTCATTAAGTGACTATCCTTAATTAATTAAACTAATTAAATATCCTTTAGTTAATCACATTAATTATTTTAATTAATTACATTGAGTAGTTAATCCCTTTAATTGCTTCCATTAAGTAATTATCCTTTAATAATCCTTTTAATTTATTAATTTTAAGCATATAACCTATAATTACTTCCATTAATTAATTATTCTTTAATTAATTGACCTTTAATTACTTAGATTAATTAACCCTTAATTAATTAAGTAATTAACTATACTTAATTAATTTAAACCAATTAATTAACTTAATTTAATTACATTAATTAATCATCTTAGTTAATAAAGCAATTACACTTTAATTACTTTTATTAATAATCTTAATTAATTAAGATAAACTGTTTACCATAATTAAACTCCTATTTATCATGTAAATTAAATTAAATGCTTGATATTAATTTATACAAAAATCATTTTGAGAATTCTTTGATTAATTAAATTTAAACACTCTTGCTTGGAAACTTGTTGAAACTTTACTTTGGAAAACTTTAATTCTATTAACCTTTTAAAAAAACTTGATTATTTCCCTTTGCTTATTAAAAATTGATTAAAACATTTATATTGATTAAAACTTGTTAATAATTGAAAACTTGATTCATTTTTACAAACTTAAAACTTGATTTAATAAATTGCTTTTTAAAACCAAACACATGTTTTCTATTCAATTTTAAAACCTGGTTATTAAAACTTGATCATACTTTAATTTAAAAACCAGATTAACTTTTAAAATAACCACCCGTGCCATCTTCAATTCTTCCCCATGTCACTCGCGAGCAAAACCTCACCGTCCTCGGCTTCGAGTCAAACCACAAACTCGAGCCTGACCCTGAGAAAACTCTTCTTCCCCAAACTCCACCACGACTTATAGATACAACGTGCACACATGCACATGCACTGACCATCCAACCACCTCCGATCCTCGCCGAAGCCTTCAGCAAGTCAATGATCATCTCGCCGACCTACCCGACCCTCCAGTCCCGACGAACTTTCCTGAGATCAAATCGAGCATCTCGATCAAAAATCTAGAACCAACCCGATAGACTAAATTCCCTCGCCGATGACTATCTCGTCCACCGAAGCCCACGTCTTTCTGGCTAGAGCAGCGGCACAGACCCACGCGACGTTTCCCCTACATGCGATCACCTCCGGTGATCCAAGGACGACGTATGAGCCTCGAATACATCGACCACCCAGACCGACGACAAAACCCTACATTGCCGTCCCCTGGCCGCTCCGACCATCTAAGAATCCCCTCACCATTTTTCCTATGATCGTCAACCTTCAAGCAATCCTCGACATCAATCACAACCCTCGACTCACCGCCGTTCGTCGGATATTGATGAAAGTGCAAAAACTGATCAACTCAGAAATTCTCAACCATTACAATACTAAAAATCATGATATTTATATTAAAATTCATTATTTTGCAAAACGCATCAGATCCTAAAATCAAAATTTGAAATTAAGATGATCGATTTTTGACATATATTTGATTATCTTTGTAGTTTATATAGTTTGAAATAATTACTTAGTATAATTCTAAAAACCATTTTTAAAAATAAATTTACATCGATGCAATTATTTTCTTTTAGAGATCATAGCTACATAAAGATTAGGAAGAAAGGAATTAGTTTTTGAACTTATTTTCTAGCCTGTTAAAACAGAACAGAGAGATGTTCTTCAATATGCAGGCATGCATACAGATATATACGCATAGAACTTCACTATATTCAAACTTTATTCTAGTTAAACATTCATGCATACCATAGTAACAACATGACTTTATGAATTTAGCATATGCATTAAGGATTAAAATTGTTTACTCACCTGATATTATAAAAAAAAGCAGGCTTTATAATCTTTGATCTAGAAATTACTACTAATATTGATCTGAATCTATTTGAAGTTGTTTTAAATCTTTCTGAGTTGAATTTGAAATCTTTTCTTGTAGTAGATTAGTTTTCATTTGAATTTACTTGAGTCGCACTTGAACTTCTTGTTTGCTTAGGTTGAAATAGTTGAAGATTTTGAAAACTGTTATTGTTTGTAGCTTTGATTTTTTTTTTCTTTTGATTTTGGTTTCAGGTTTGGTTTTAGTTTAAAGATAAAGAAGAAAGAATTGAGGAAGTTTTGAACTGGAAATGAAAATGGCCAGTTTTCTCTACAATATCTTATTATATGATTAAATTTTAAAAGAAAATTTGTTGCACTTGTTAATTAATGATATCCAAAGTTACAAATGTCTTTAATGTATGTATTATATGTCTACAAGTGTTTTATTATCTAACAAATGTCAAAACTTTTATTTAAATATTTTTCTCTTAATTACTTAAGTTTTATAAATTATGTAATATGTTTTTATTAATATATGTCTTTATATTTAATTGCATGTGTTATGTTTTTAGACTATAATTATATACAAACTATGTTTTATTTCAAGTATAAAAGAAAGGTGTTTTGAATCTTTTTACTTAAATTCTATTTTATTAAATCTATATATACATACAAACCATATTTATTTCATGTAAAATTGAAAAGAAAGCAAAATAAACTTTTATAATAAATCTTAATTTAACTAAGCTATTATACTTAATTTGATAATTATAGATAAACACTATTGTTAAAAATGTTCAATTTAATTCTAAATTAACTTTTTAAAATTATGATATTGAATTTAAACATAACTTCCAAATCACAATATATATATATATATGTCTATATATATATAAATTATAATTTGAAAACATATTTTTATTAAATTTAAACCAAAGCTTCCTATCCATAATGTATATACATATATAAACATTATAATTAGGAAACATTTTTATTAGCTTTGAAAATGTTAAATTTTGCTAAATTAAATTATTATTAGTTTTGAAAAAATAAATTTTGTTAAATTAAATAATTAGATTATCAATCAATATTGTCAAATTTAAATAATTTTAATAAAGATTATCAAATTGTTATTGCCCAGAATTCCGGGTCATCACAGGATATGTAAATAAATTATGTATACAATTGGATCTATTGGTTTGGAATAAAGTGATGTTTGAGTATATTATGTGTATTACCTTCCATTGTGAGTTCAGAAAGAGATATATAGAATTTATTTATTTTGTCTCTTATGATCATTTAATAATGACTCATACTCCTCTTCTTTCAAGGATTACACATCATTAGTTGTATCAAATTAAAAGGGTCAAAAATGGCAAGTTGACGCATTTCGTATAGAGCAAAATATTCCTTAAAATGTGGGCTAAGAATGTTTGAGACAGTGTATTTGTATTTTTTTATCACGTATATATAAGAGTCGAGTATGTATGTGCACATAATAAACTGTTCTAGATTATTTACAATTTTTTAAAGAGTTGCTAATGAAAGCCACATTTATAGATAATTGAAAAGGGAAACTCAACTAGAATGGCAACCAACACTAACAGCATTAGTGGGATAGAAACTAGGGTCGAAACCACCACTAGATTTGAGACTGTAGATATCTTGAGTGAACATTCCTATGAGGATCCCATGGTATCTACAGGCAATAGATATGCTAATGTTACTAACACCATTGAGCCCGCACCTACTAACCATAGGGTAGTTCCCATCTAGTAAGCATTAGTAGTGGATTTCCCAAAGCTCTATAGGGATTTCTCAAGTTTAGGCATAAAACTTTACATAGGTACTAAACCTTATTCAGTGACAAGAGAATGGCATACTTCTTATGAGAAGATCTTTGGCTTATTAGGTTTAGGCAACATCATTTAGGAGACAGTTGGCAATATGGCACTTGTAAGGTAGGCAATAGAATAGTGGGAGGTGATTATTTTGAAAGCTGATGAAGATACTATCACATAGGCTAACTTCAAGAGGAGGTTCGAAGTCAAGTTCTTTTTCGGGGAAGAGAAAAGATTAGAATTAGAGAAATTTACTCGTTTAAAAAAAGGTGAGTTTATTGTAGGAGAGTATGTCAATCTGTTCAATGAGTCAGTGAATTTTATATTTGATTTGATCAACAATCCAAAGAAGAAGGCGCTTAAATTTGCCAAAGTTCTTAACTCATCATTGAAGGAGCTGCATTGAATTAGCGACGATATGGAGAAACATTTCAGAGAATGGTTGAAGTTTAAGTACTGAACTAAATGATGGAAACTAGCTAATATGGCTAAAGAGGATGAACTAAAGAAGGGAGTAAATCAATTACAAAATCAAAATCAGTGCAAAGGTGGACCTTGAGGAGGATAAAGAAAGAAGCAAGCCATCGTCTATAAGAGAAGCCATAGGAAAGAACAAGTGATGAAGTAATACAAGACGGACATCTTGAATATTAAGCGTTATGGTTGTCATCAGTTTGGTCATTTCACGAACACATGCCCAGTTCAACGGAAAAAATGTAGGGCGGGTAGTGAAGGTGTATGCATTGGAGGTGATTTCGACTAGTAATATTGGACCATCGGTAGAAGAGGAAGGGAAGCAACAGTCATGGAAGGTGTGTTATATTTATCTGGATTTCCTATCAAAACCCTTTTCAATACTGGTTCATTATATTCATTCATTAGTCATGCATTAATAGATAAGTAAGCGTTAGACTCCAAATTATCTATGATTCTATTTCGATGTTGAATATTGTCAAGAGATCGACCCATATATCTATGGTTTGTCAAAACCTAGAATTGGCCATGCA
Source organism: Allium cepa (assembly GCA_030765085.1). Lineage (NCBI taxonomy): Eukaryota > Viridiplantae > Streptophyta > Magnoliopsida > Asparagales > Amaryllidaceae > Allium > Allium cepa. Next base: position 104,991,723 of record CM060941.1, on the reverse strand, counting down.
TAATGTGGTGTTCTTATGTAATGCATAAGTATTTAGATTTTTGGTGTATGGATTGATTTTGGGAATGTATTGGAAGATGCGTTATGTGATGATGTTGGATTGTGACGAGAGAGTATTACAGTTGAGAAAGGGTGGAGAGCACGACCTATAGTCTATTGAAGGCCTGATGATTTAATGATGTTTAGTTACCTAAGTTCTCTCTGTATGTCACTGGACAATTTATCTTTGATTCCTATAGTGCTAGATTTTCCAGTTGTCTTCGCTGTAGTTTTAGATCTTCCTCCTTGAAGCGAGTTGGAGTTTAGAATCAATTTGAAGAAAGATGTTAGACTTTTAGTGATGCTACTTAGGCATATGGCTCTAAAAGAATGAAGAGAATTGGATAATCAAGTCTTGAAATTATTAGAGGAAGGCTTTATAAAGAAATATTTCAAAGTGGAAGGCGCCTATTATCTTTGCAATTAAAGAAGACAGTTCCCTTAGGTCGTGCGTCAATTATAGAGAGCAAAACAAACTGAAGAGAAAGAACCTATTCTTTTCTTTGCATTGACGACTTCTTCAGTCAATTAGTTGAGCTTAGGTCTTCTCTCGGCTTGATTCAGCTAACGAGTTCCATCAATTGAGAGTACTAGAGGATAGTATATCAAAGACTGCATTTTGAACTCCAGGTGGTTTATTTGAATGGGTGGTCGTTCCATTAGGCTTGAGAATGCTTTAGCATATTTTATGGATCTAATGAGTAAGGTATTCATGGAGCATCAAAACAAGTTTATGGTGTTGTTTGTGGATGACATCCTGTGTTCTCTAAAGGTGAGGAGGAACAGAAACAACATTTGAAGGAAGCATCGGAAGTTTTATAAAGGACCAGTTGAGAGTGAATTTCTTATAGTTTCTTTTTTTTAAAAAGATAGTCAGATTCCTTGAGCACATTATGTCTCGAGAAGGGTTAGCCATAGGCCTAGAAAGAGTGGAAGCAGTGAAGGATTGAAAGACGCCAATGAATGCTATGAAAATGCGTAGCTCGCTAGGTTTGGTAGGGTTCTATAGGAAGTTCATCAAAGGCCTCACAAAGATCTCAGCACCCCTAACTAAACATACTAATAAGAATTTAATGTTTACTTGGAATTCAAATTGTGAGAAAGCGTTCATTAAATTGAAGGATCTATTGACGTATGTTGTAACACCATGTGATTTTACAATAATTAATTGAAAAGAAATTTAATAAATAGATAACAACGCTGAAAAATAGAATTTTTATAAATGTAAAAAAATTGGTTATGAAACTTACACCTATGGGTTCATGGCAATTTTCTAATCAATTTTCATCTATAAAGTTTTCCGATAGGAGTTCGAACGAAAAAGTTATTAATATTTGATGTTTTTAAATTGAAAATAATTATATACGTAATTATGATAAAAAAAGTTAATTAATGCTACTTTGTAACATTAATGGAAACTTAAACATTAAGAAAAGTTAACATTAAATCAAATCCGAGAAAATATATATAAAGTGGAAATGAATTATCTCAACTAAAAAGGAATAAAATTAAACAAATCAAAGCATGAAGATAAATTCACAAATTACAAATGGCATAGTTGACCAAAGATGCATCCATATTAACCGTTAGCAGTTGACCATAAGTCATGAGCAGTCGACCATTGCTGGTGTAAAATTAACTGTAAACGTTAGCCTAAACAGACCAGATCTAATATAGTTCATCGAATAGCTAGCATTAGTTTATACCCCTATAAATATAGACCTAGACCCTCACTTCTAAACTCATATTTCTAGAACGACGCCATACCTCTTCCATTTTCTCTTCTCGTCCAAAATTCTAAATTCTTAAATAGTCCTAGTTTATGCATATACACAATTAGAGAATTGTAGAAGTTGATTGAGAAAGAGAATAGTTTCAAATCAAATCGCTAAAGCCAAAGTAAATTATAAATCCAAATCTAAAATACAGATCAAATTCCAAGTCTCCTTTCTAATCTAGATCTTTGATAAATCTACGTACGCTTGCGGTGTATAAATCCAAATAGATAGAAAAGGGAGTCAAAGTGGAACAATAAGGATTAGATCTAGAGATTTAGAAAGCTAAAAAGGTGAGTGGGAAAATTACATACTTTTGTATAATATAAGATTTATATCGTTGTAGATTTGTTCTAATATGCCGAAAATGTAAATTGGACTTGTAGGCTAAACCTAGGCACATGCAATGAAATTATTAATTCTACTGATATATTCTGTAATTTTAACTTGATATATATACACACACACATACATACACATGTTAAATGAATGTAAATCTAGAAAAGATCTAGGTAATAGAAATCCCTTAATTTATTATTAAAAAATAGTAGACCATTAACTTGTAAATGATATCATAATTCCATATTGTTATTTAAACAAAGAGTGGAAAATGAGAATGTAAAATAAATAAATCACAATAAAATTTTAGGGTTTTAGGTGGTATTTTAATTCGTTGGAATTTAAGACCTTGCAAGTAGATTTCTATACATTACCAAGTTTAAAGTAAATAAATGTGTGTTAGTTGAAATGACAAGGAATACACATATATAGAAAAAGATGTATAAAATAGGGATGCTTACCATATTTTGCACTATCTGTTTCAACAATTATGCAAAAAGTAATTCCTTGTAATTCCAAACGCAACACTAATCTTTCTTTTGGATAAGATATATAAATTTAACGTGTTAACCTTTTTGTTTGGAAGAGGCATAATTCCAATGCGTTAAAATGTAGAAAATCCCTAAGTGTTAAACAAAGAAATATAAATGTGATAAGAACATTCTAAGAGAAAAGACGCGCTCTACAAATAAAGATGGGAATTAAATAAATGAAATTGAAAAGTAGGCAAGGATAAATTTAAAAGCTAAAAAGGGAATAGATGTGAAAAATAAGAAAGAGTAAAAGAATGGAAAAAGACATTGTAAAACTTTTAAAAAGAAAGTGGTATATAGTCTTAAATCAAGTACGATATTAATGCATAATGAAGTAAAGAATAATGGTTAAAAGTAAACTGTAGAGGCAGAATAATTAAGTAAGAATGAATGAAGACACACACACACCCCTAACCTCAAGTATGCGTTTATGTCAGGTGTGAACTATTAAACTTAATAAATGATTAAATGAATAAAATGACATAGACATTAGAATGTGTTGGAATGCAAGGTCAGTAGTGTTACACCTAGCGGGCTACACCATCCAAGTGTACGGTCCATATTAGGTCATGTATCGCCAATGTTTGTTTTCTAGTTTGTTTGTTAGGAGGCAAGGCAAGCTAACCCTTCTAGAGAAGTCTTTAAACATGCATGGTGTAGTCAGTGGAGCTAAGTTTATAGTTGGCGGCGCTGAGTCCACCATACTTATAGTTCGTAGAGCTGAGTCTACAACCAGGAAGAAGAAATGTCGAAAATCCCCAAAATGCAATTTATAGTGTGACTAAATTATTGAAAAGACGTTATTAGGCACTACGGGGGTTCTCGGTATGCACGATGATGATAACACAGCGGGGGAATGGATCCTGATGGGGTGCTGAGTTACAGATACTAGCGGGGATAGTTCATTGGTCCAATGGAGTCTATTGTACTTATACACACACACACACAAACACACACACACACATATACAGTTGTAGTCTACTACGAGTATATAGGGTGAATCATATGCAACATGGAGTCAAGACGACTAACTAAAAATAAAAGACATAACATGTGATAGAAGGCAATCAACATAAACTAGTGTTATGTATAAAGTGTATAATTTACCAGTAACCAGAACATTATTCTAACACCCTCCTCATTACAACCTACAGGATAGCTTAGACGGACAGGTTTCTTTGGCATGCTCGACACTAACAAGGACACTAGACATCTAAAGTGCCAAACTTGGTCAGTAACTATGTGACTTATTATATTTTATTTTTCTGTTGTGAGCTTATATCGTTAGTGCTCTTATATGCATTTATTTATTTTATATGCAGGATAACAAACCAACGATCTGTACTTTGGTGGACTTAGGTTTTCGATTTAGCAAAAATTCGAGACCACTTGGTGCGGTCTGTTACATTTGGTATCGAAGCCAGGTTAGTCGGCCTTGAAAAATTAATAAACATTTAGTGAATGTATTTATATTTTTTCTATAAATATAAATAAATTATACACCAATTCCTAAGAATTTCGCCTATAGAGTATTCACAACCATACATTGAAGTATGGATAAGTTATTTTATGTTGGAATAATAGAAGAAGTTGAAGGTATACACCTGCCTCGATTACCCCATAGAAAATAGGTCATGTGGAAAGGCGTTGAGTTAAGAAGAGCATAGGGGCAGCATGCGAAAGTTCCTTGAAGCTGGATAATACATGACTCTATAGTTGGGCAGCTTATAGCCCAATGATTGTAGATCCCCGTATGATTGCCGATTGATGATGTATAGAAGGATCAGGTAAGGGGAAATAAGAGTCCATATATTGTAGATATGCGAAAGAAATTGAGTTCCCAAAGGAAGGTGTGAAGTAGTGACTCCAGGATGATAGCCGGATTTTAATATTTAGAAAAAGGAGATAAGTTAGAATGTAAGTACAAAAGAAGAAAAGTCCAAAAGCTAGGATGAAAAAAATCCACTCTGAGTGCAACCCTATATAGAAGAATTTAGTATAAAATTATATATTTGAAATGATTTTCAAAGTGTATATTTAAAATAAAGAAACCCTACTTTTAAGGAGTAAGTAAATGGTTAATTTTTAGAAAAATAAAATACCTACATTTTATTTAAATATAAAGTTATAGTGGAAATTAAAATTTGTTAAAAACTTAAATTTCAGTAAAAGGTTCTTTTGTAAAAAGAAAATTTATTTGGTTTGGGAAAATATAGTAGTATGTAGCTCGTTGATTTTTCTAAGATGAATTTTTTTAAATTCGAAAATTCTTTTTTTGGGTAGACAATAAGAAGTGGTACAAGATTGAAATAGAATTAAAAGAGCGGAAAAGAAGATTGGAACCCAAGAATAAAGCAGTGGACGAATGCATTGCAATGGTTCAACAAAAAATACGGCAAGCAATTGGAATGAGGACAGTTTAGGTGGAGGAAGATTGAATAGTAATTGCATTATAAAATATAAATGCAAACAATATTAGGAATTTATAATAATGTTAGCAATTAGAAATAATGTTAGGAGGTTATAGTAAAAATAACGCTAGTAACTTAATTAGAACCGAAATAGGAAGTTAAAGGAAAAACAAAGGAAAACGAACATTTTCCTTTGTTGTGTGTATTTATTACAAGTATATTTTTTTTTTTTTGTTTTGGAGAAGACAGCGGGGTTGACTGGACCCCTACCAGATTTTTATAAATAAGAAAAAAGAAGATAACAAACACACACACACAACAGAAGAAGGAAAACAAAATTGGAAGAGAAGAACAACAGAAAGCAAAGACCTACAAAAAAAAGAACCACCACAGAACAAAACCCCACAAAAGCAAGACATAAACCCAAGCACAAGAAAAAGCAACAGGCTATCCCCACAAGTCATTTTGATGTGGGGAGAAACAATGACCAGAATCACGTAACCCACACTTTATCTCGTTCATCAATTTAATCCAAAAGCTCGAAGCTGACAATGCCACATTATTGAAGCAACGCGTATTCCTCTCCATCCATACGTTGCGTATATAAACTTTTAGCACGTAGAACACTATATCCCATCTACTAGGTCGCCACCTAGTTGCTTTACGAAGGACATTCCAGTCGGCAGAGGAGATACCTTGAATATCAACGACTCCAGCTTTATTCATGACAGACATCCACATGTTAACAAGAAAGCTGCATTCAAAAAGAATGTGATCAACCGATTCAGGTGATGCATTGCAAAAGACACAGAGGTCATCCACGTTCATGCCTAGAGCAATAAGCTTATCCCTTGTCTTCATAGCTTTGTTAATAGCTCTCCAAAGAAACACATTATCAGAGGAAGTCGAATACGCAGTCCAAACAACTTTGACCCAAATGCAAGCAGGCAACTCGTCTACGTTAGCAATGTGATTGTAAACTAATCTGATGCTATGCGGTTTCCCACACCAGGAAAGAGCATGTTCATTTTCTATACTTACTTTGCGGTTAGCCAAGCTTCTCCACAGGGTGTTAACAGAATGATTACTAGTATTCGGAGCACACAACTTCTCATCAGTTATATAATTAATTGCCTTTGCCTTAGCACCAATACCGGATTGCTGCAAATCTTGAGCAGTCAACAGATTGGCTAAGATGCAACCATTTTTAACCCAAGGATCCTTCCAAAAGCTCACATTACTGTTAAGGGTTAAACTGAATTTAAGAATGGGAAGTAAAAGTGGCCTTATGCACATAATTTTCCGCCAAATCCAGCTACTACCCTGAGCAACCTCCATAGACCAGAAGTCATTTTCCTTTATATGATATCTCCATGTCCACCTCACCCATTGACTGTCCTTCTTCACTAATATGGCATTAACATGAGTGCTAATAGCAGCAATATTCCACTGTTTGATGTTAATGATACCAAGGCCACCTCTTCTTATCGGCTTTTCCAAGATTGAATATGAAACAGGTATTATTTTCCTATTGTGAATGGAACCAGTCCATAGGAATCTCATCATTGCAGCTCTGATCATGTGGAGAAGCTTGGATGGAAGAATGTAACTTCTTGCCCAATAAACAGTCATAGAAAAACAAACAGCTTTAATCAACACAAGACGCCCAGCGAAGGATAGAAGTTTAGTTGTCCAATACGACAACCGTCTTGTGATTCTCTCAAAAAGAGGAAGGCAAGCAGATTTGGATATTCTAGACGTACACAAAGGTAGACCCAGATAAGTCATGCTATTAGACATTGGTTGCAAACCAGAAAGATCCTCAATTCTGTTCCTCTCAATGCTGCATAAACCAGCAATCAGAATATGGGATTTGGAAGTGTTCAGTTTGAGGCCAGTGGCTCTGTGGAACCTGTTCAATATACCGTGGATATGCTGAATGGACTGTTCAGACGGCTTCGTGAAGATCATTATATCATCGGCAAAAAATAGGGATGAAATGCAAAGGTACTGACATTTCGGATGGTATGCAACACTTTTGTCTTCATACTTGGAGGAAAGCATGCAGGTGAGAGCCTCCATAACAATGATAAACAAATAAGAAGAGACTTCGCCAAGGGATAGAAGTCCCCTTAACTAATATTAGAGACTTCGCCAAGGGATAGAAGTGGAGATAGTATGAGTGATAAAAAAATGATACAATGAGGGTTGTTCTTATCTACTCTAGTTTTTATTATTTAAAACTAGAAAAGATGTTTTAAAACCCTAGAAACTGCGTTTTTGAAAAGAAATGGCTTAGTGTAACATTGAATTTTTAAAAGAAAAACTTAATAAATGGTTTGAGTTAAAAATTCCAATTTTTAAGAAGTAACGGTTAAAAAGCTCTTTAAAAGGAAAAGAACTTTAAAAAATTAATTATAATTTTAAAAGTGAAGACACTAAGTTATTTTTGAATTTGCTAAAAAGGTTTCTAGGTTGTACTTTTAAAGATAAACGTTTTGGGATTGAATACTTCAAAAATATTATATTTTAATTTTTAAAGAAAAAACTGTAATGGCCAAACCAAAATTTAAAATATGGAGTAGACAGGAATGACTAACCAGGTAAGACGAGATAAAAGATAAGGCTATGAAGATGATGGTGAGGTCTACTCTGAGAATAGCAATAAGGAATCCCCGTAGAGTGTAAAGAATACCGGAGAGAACCTAGGATGTTTTGTTAGACATGTGTCGAAGCCAAAATAAGAACCTGCAAATGAATGATAGATGGTATCAAAGTACACTTCTATGAGTTCTAGGGTACGCTTGTATACAAATCAAGGATATAAAAGGTAAATACCAAGATTTGAGAGTACTACCAAGAGATTTGGATTAAAAGAAGGTAATGAGATGACAACACATATAGAGGACATTGGTAGACTCAAAGTTAAGGGAGGCAAAATAGGGGGTGTAAAAGTTATTCCGCAATGCCAGTTGCCAACGAGTTATTCAAAATATTCATAGTTTGTATTTCATACCCACCATAGTGTGGAGATGCACAGTTTATTCCATAATTTGATGTGGTAATGGAAGTAATTAATAGACCTTATTCATTAGAAGCCATAAAGGAAAGTTAAGGTATGTAGGTTACAAAAGGATGACACGCTAGAAAGGTCCATTCATTTTAAGGAGTGAGAAGGCCACAATATCGTTAGTGCTAGTTGGTGTTGAAGGCAAATTTCAGCAGTTTTTCTTTAAGATTTTGGTTGTAAGAATTATTTGTCTCTATCGGTATAAAAACGTGTACGATATTATGGGAAATGTTCCTTTTATGTGTAACAACCCTACTTTCTATGCCATAAAATAAATCAATTTAAAACAAATAGATAAAATTAATTTCGATTATTAATAGCATTATTCACGAGATTTAATTAGATAAATTAAATACAATAATATGATGTATAGTAAGATTAGAAGAATGAGATTTGATAATTAATAAGGCTGGGCTCTAAATAATCAATTATTAAGATTGTGTTAAAAACTTAACATATAAAAGAATGTATGAGAGGGGCAAATTAGAATAGATCTACCTTTATCCCTTAAAGTCTCCCTCTTCGATTCCATTCTCATTTTCACAACAACCAATTGAAAACCATTGAGATCGACCATAACTAAGAAGGATTAGAAGAAGAAAGCTAAGGAAATTTCAAGGGAAAACGCTGGGGAAAACAATCTCCATCAATTTTCAACTCCATTATCCAAATTAAGGTGAATAATAACAATCCATCTCTTTTTTATGCTTTTTTGATTTTCAATCTGATTGGTTTTGATTCGTTGATGATGTTATGATGTGTCATGTTAGATTTTTACCACTGTTTAGTTAAAAAAATAAATTATTTGAATTTTTATGGAATTATTATGATAGGTTTATGGTCAAAACCTTAGTTTATAATCTCTAGATGATTTGATTTTTGAATATGTAACGTAAAACATAATTTTGTAAAAGGGTTTTCAATTTCATACTCTTCCAAAATAATGGTAATATTTTATAAATTTCCTATGGAAGAAAGGGCCCTTATTTTAGGTTTTAATTGTTAAAAATAATTAAATAATGATTTTGGTCCCAAAATTTTTATATGTTAAAGAAATGTTAATTATTAAATTTGGCGAATTTTTGGGATCTTTCTTAAGAGATGATTTTATATGAATTTATTAAGCCAAAAAAGCTTATAAATAAATATTAAATAATTAATATTATTTGATGGGCATGAAAATATTTTTGGGAAAGAAAACCAAGTGCGGTAGTTTTTATGAAAAGATTTAGGTAAAGTATATTATTATCTAATAAAAATTTGGCAAAAAAATAAAAGTTGGTAAAAAGGAACTGCTTTTAATAGAAATAAAATAGTTTTTATGGGAATTACGACAATGCCATCGATATGCGGCATTGCCATGACGTTCGACATTCACAATAGGCGGTATCACTTTACAGTTGTGAGCGATATCAGAAGTAGGCGGCATTGACATAAAGCAATGGATGTAGTAAGTAAGTGATGCATTGAGTCATGCATCCACCGATGATGTTATGGGAATACCGCATTTCTAGGGTACATGATATTGATGTCATAAGTTATTAATGCCGACCGCTATCAACATTCTTAAATCTTTGCTGCATGCTTTCCTATTTGACACCATAGTCTAAGGCAGTGAAGCATCTAGTATTATTTATAAGATATAAGTAATAAGGAAACAATGCCGCTCATATCTACATACTTTTGATATTGATATAAAACGACAATAATGCCGCTGATTATCAAGTTAAGGTGTAACGATCCCGGTTTTTAACCAAGTTTAAATTGATAAGTAATTTAATTTTTAAATTAAATTGTGAAATTAATTGGTAAATTGTTTTGAGTTTTTCCAAATTCAAATAAATAATGTGTTTTAAAAGATAGATTGAAAATAAAATTTGAAATTTAGATCCAAAATTAAATAAGGTGTATGTTTATATAAAAGAATTAATACAAAGTTTAAAATATATATATCTTTTAGAAAATAAACAAGAAAACATGAACATCATTTTTAAAATGAAATAAAGTAAGGGATTTAAACAAAATTTATAAATAAATTCAAGATAAGGATATAAACATAAATATACAAAATTTTACAAGTGTAAACTATTTAAAATGCATTTAAAACATTTGTAATTAAATTAGCTTGCATAAAGACAAGTGTCAAAGTTATCTATTTTCATTTTTAAAATAATAAGAGAATTCAAGCTATGAATGTATACATCTATACTCTCTTCTCAGTTTTCTTTCTTGCATCTATAAAAATCTGGAAAATAAAAACAAATGATAAATGAAAATCAAAATAACAAAGAAGTTCAAAACAAAAATCAAAATCAGATCAATGCAAAGATCAAAGAAAATTAAAACTGAAGCATCTCAGTATTAAAACCAAACTTCAGGCAACTCAAAGAAATAAAATCAAAATGCTGGAAAGCTTTGATCAGGGAAAAAGCAAGATCAACCTAAAACCTGAAGCTTCATATCTGAGATGATCAACTCAGAGCAAAGATTAAACAGGGTTCAACTCAAAAAAAAAGAAATCAATATTTAGCAAGCTCAGGCAATTCATTTCAAATCTGCAACAAGGAATAGCTTCAGGAAAATAAAAAAAAGGAATCAAACAACATGCAACAACAAGATGGCAGAGCAAATTTCCATATTTTTCAAGCTCTGTTTTCTGCTTTCAAACCAAACCCCAAAACCCTCATATGCATGTATGTGTGTATATTGTTTACATTTGCCTATGCATGTATGGGAATGTCTCTGTTCTAGTTTACAATTTAAAATTTAAACCAATAACTTCTCCTCCAATTCATTTTAGGCTTTAAAATACAAATGAAATAGGTTTATATAATCAAGATTTAAACTCTAAAAATATATCCAAGTTAAATTTCGAAGAATATATGGTATGGGTAGAAAATAAACAGTGGAAACTTAAAATATGTTAAAATTAAATCACCACAATTCTATGATTTAGTTATATGATTTGAATCCCTATTTGAGATAATGAATTTTATGACTTAAATCAAAAAATTTAATTTGGAATCGAGGGAGATACTTGTAGTTGAACAAAATTGGAATTGGGGTTGATTGTTGATGATCAGCAAGTTTATATGTAACATGATCGTGGTGAAAGGTGGTTTGGGTGCCGTAGATTGATGGAAAAATGGGGATAAAAATTTTAAATCATTGTAGGGGGTGCGCGACGGTGAACTAGGGCTAAGTTTGCCTGTTTGTTCGACGTTGAAATCAAGGGAATTGCGAGGTTATTAGAGAACTGGAGTTGATTGCACCGGTGCCAATCGAAGTGTTGGAGTTTGACGAAGCTCTGACCGGAGTCTCGACACTCCTGGTGGTCAAAGGTAGGCGTTGCGTGGGGGTTTTGCCAACTGTTAGTAAGTCTGAGTGCAATAAGAGGACGAGATAGGGGACAGGGGAGTTCCATTACAAATGGTCAATACCCAGCAACAGTGGAAACAACTTTCTTATCGATCTCCTTTGATTCGATTCCAATTTCTTGGATGTCTTCGTGGCAGCTCGAGGAAGAAGCTTCGGTGTGATGGTGGCCCTACGAAACCTTATAAATAGTTTCTATTTCATATTCTCTTCATCAAATCTCTATGAGCTTTCCATTTTCAACTTTAACAAAATTGAATTTTTATTGGAATAAATTGGTTAATTAAATATGAAGTCAAATATGAAGATTTGTATTGATGAAACGATTTCGATTATAATCAAATTCGAAAATTCTATTGTAATTTCTTGTGAATATCAAAGTACGAAGAGGGACAAGTTATATATAATTTGGGGTGTTCCGACTTAAGTTTGGAATCCATATCTAGTGTTTGAGAGTTGTGGAAGATTAAATCCATTTATCTATTGTTTGGGTCTAGATATATTCTACGAGTGGTTAGTTATCCCTTCGAACTAACTAGTTCCCCTCCATATTCTTAGATCTGGATGACCCGAGTATTTCGTGGAGTGTTAAAAAGATTCGTTCTTGTATCTATTAATGATATTATGATTTGGTAAGACAAATGCAGAATAAATATTTTGATTTGATCTGATCAATCATTTCTCTATCAACCTTCTATTTTTTGTCGTCTCCCTAGCAAATTTCGAGGACGAAATTTTCTTAAGGGGGGATTTGTGACGATCCCGGTTTTTAACCAAGTTTAAATTGATAATTAATTTAATTTTTGAAATTAAATTATGAAATGAATTGGTAAATTGATTTGAGTTTTTCCAAATTCAAATAAATAATGTGTTTTATAAGATAGATGGAAACTAAAATTTGAAATTTAGATCCAAAATCAAATAAGGTGTATGTTTATATAAAAGAATTAATAAAAAGTTTAAAATATACATATCTTTTAGAAAATAAATAATAAAACACGAACATGATTTGTAAAATTAAATAAAGTAAGGGATTTAAAAAAAATTTATAAATAAATTCAAGACAAGGATGTAAACATAAATATACATAATTTTACAAGTGTAAACTATTTAAATGCATTTAAAACATTTGTAATTAAATTAGCTTGCATAAAGATAATTGTCAAAGTTATCTATTTTCATTTTTAAAATAATAAGACAATTCAAGCTATGAATGTATACATCTATACTCTCTTCTCAGTTTTCTTTCTTGCATCTAAAAATATCTGGAAAATAAAAACAAATGATAAATGAAAATCAAAACAACAAAACAGTTCAAATCAAAAATCAAAATCAGATCAATGCAAAGATCAAAGAAAATTAAAACTGAAGCATCTCAATATTAAACCCAAACTTCAGGCAACTCAAAGGAATAAAATCAAAATACTAGAAAGCTTTGATCAGGGCTAAAACAAGATCAACCTAAAACCTGAAGCTTCATATCTGAGATGATCAACTCAGAGCAAAGATTAAGCAGGGTTCAACTCAAAAAAAAACAATATTTAGCAATCTTAGGCAATTCATTTCAAATCTGGAACAAGCAATAGCTTCAGGCAAATAAAAAAAGGAATCAAACAACATGCAACAACAAGATGGCAGAGCAAATTTCCAGATTTTTCAAGCTCTGTTTTCTGCTTTCAAACCAAACTCAGGTGAGCAAACTCCAAAACCCTCATATGCTTGAAGTTGTTTGAATGAATGTTAATAAGCATGCATGTCTGTGTGTATATTGTTTACATTTGCTTGTGCATGTATGGGAATGTCTCTGTTCTAGTTCACAATTTTAAAATTTAAACCAATTACTTCTCCTCCAATTCATTTAGGCTTTAAAATACAAATGAAATAGGTTTATATAATCAAGATTTTAACTCTAAAAATATATCCAAGTTAAATTTCGATGAATATATGGTCTGGGTAGAAAATAAGCAGTGGAAACTTAAAATATGTTAAAATTAAATCACCACAATTCTATGATTTAGTTATATGATTTGAATCCCCATCTGAGATAATGAATTTTAGGACTTAAAGCACAATTTTTAATTTGGAATCGAGGGAGATATTTTTAGTTGAACAAAATTGGAATTGGGTTGATTGTCGATGATCGGCAAGTTTATGTGTAATGTGATCGTGGTGGAAGGTGGTTTGGGTGTCGTAGATTGATGGGAAAATGGGAACAAAATTTTTAAATCATTGTGGGTGGTGCGCGACGGTGAACTAGGGCTAAGTTTTCCTATTGGTTCGACGTTGAAATCAAGGGAATTGTGAGGTTATTAGAGAATCGGAGTTGATTGCACCGGTGGCAGTCGAAGTGTTGGAGTTTGACGAAGCTCTGGCCGGAGTCTCGACACTCCTGGTGGTCAAAGGTAGGCGTTGTGTGGGTGTTTTGTCATCTGTGGTTGCGGTACGTGATGATATTTGGTGAATTTGTTTGGTCTTAGTGGGTTCTGGTGGGTTGGATTACGATTTCGTGCTCGATCCAGGTCTGGGACGTAAGAGTAGGCCAACGTCGATTCATCGGAGTTAGTGGTGGTGGCCGTAGCGCCGGCTTTTAGCAGTGCATGTGCACATGGTATCTTTGGCATCAAAGATTAAGTTTTGGAACGATGAAGTTTTTCTGGGGTAGTAGCCCGGGTTCGTGATGCATTGACTCGACGATTTAGAAGGGGTTCAAATGTTTTTTTTTTACAGGGTTTAAAGTTTAAAATTTAGCAAAGGTTTTGCTCGTGAATTTCCCGATTTAGCTCAAGTAAAAGTTTTGTATGGCTCGGGTTTTTATTTTTGAGTTTCCAGGTTTTAAAAGTTGAAGAAGAAAATTTGTTCCAGATTTTAAAATTTAAGGGAAACCAAAGTTTCCAAGTTTAAAACTAAGTAGTTTTCTAAGTTAAAGTATTTATTAAAGTTCCAAAGCAATTGTTTAAACAATTTTTTTTTTAGATTTTGAAGTTATTAAAATGATTAGTTTTCAAAGAGAAAATTGTTTTGCTTAAAAGAAATTACATAAGAGATTAATTTTGTAATTCAATTCCTAAGTTTTTTCAAAGGAAATTAATAAAGAATCATTAAGTAGTGATTAAGAGTAATTAAGGTATAATTACTAAATTGAAAATAATTAAGGATAATAAATTAATGTGATTAATTAAACAAGGTGATTAATTTAATTATGCGATTTAAGATTAACTAATTAATGAAATTGATTAGGGATAATCACTTATAAAGGATAATTTGTTAGATGGTACTTAATTAATGGTTAATTAATTTTTGTTAATTAATTTAGAATGATTAATTAAAGGATAATTAAATAATTAGGGGTTAATTATTTAATAATTAGAAGTTGATTTATTTATTAATTAAGATTGATTAATTAATGATTTAAGGTTAATTAATATATGACTAATTAAGGATAATTAATGAAAAGGGTTGTAAATAATTAATGTTAATTAACTAGGATTGGTAAATTATTCATAAGTAATTAATCTGATTTAAATTAATCAGACAATTAACTAATCTTACTTATGAATGTTTGAATTGAATTGGATGCTTTGAATTGTGTGATATGAATTATTCTGATTGAGCTATGATTAATGTTATTTATTCAGCTGTGATGTAATTTATTTATTTGGGATGAATGTAATTTATTATCTGTGATCTGAGAATGAAAGATAAGCGTTATAGTTTATACCGCTTATCAAATATATTTCTGTGTTGGAATCTGTGCTGATTGATGTTGTTGCACTATTGTGTGTAAAATTCCTGGACTACACTGTACACACACAAATATGGATTGCATGAGGAAATTGGTTAAGTCATGGATTTTCGAAATGATTTTAAAGTTGAATTTTAAATCCAAATGGTTTTGGAAATGGTTTTGGGTTAAATGTGAAAAGTTTTGGAAAAGAGTTTTAAAGATAAAAGTTATTTTAAATAACTTGATAAAATTTTGAAATTTAAATAGTTTGATTTGAATCTAAATTCAAGATTTGGAATTGAATTCTGTGTTTTGAAATTATGGTTTAAAGAAGTTTATACTTGAATGGCTTTAACTTATGTACATGTAATTAGTTTTTCCCAAAACGAAAACAATTTGTTTTCAATTAATAATAGCTTTCACATAAAGAAAGGGTTTCCAATTTGTGTTGGAAGATTTCAAGTTGAAATGAAATTGAAACAGTTTTGAAAACTATGAATACATCTTTGTGAAAGATGGTTGGACCTTGTTTTGAAATTAAAGAGGCTTTAAAAAGGAGTTTCTTTGTGTAAAAGATTTGAAATGGGAATTGTGAATGAATCTTTGTAAATGAGTTTGAAAGCTATAAATTGAGTTTTTGATTTAATAATTGGATGAGTTAATCCAATTTGAAAAAAGAAATTTTTTTGAAAGAATGTGAATGGATCTTTGTGAAAAATGGATGAACTTTGTGAAGTAAACCTTTTCGTTTAAAAGATTTGAAAATGGTAATTTGTATAGACCATTTAAAGAAAGGTTTTGGACAATAAGTTGTGACTTAACTGAAATCCCATATCCATATATTTTTAAATATTGCGCTCATTATTCGGTTTATCCGGGAGAGGACCTTGTGTCATATAACCCATTTCGAATAATGATACGACGGTATGGATAGCATTTGAAGATCGGTGGTGAAGACTGGGTATTTTCGAGAACGAAAGGATAACCCGTCGATTGTCTCTGCACTGAGTCGCGCCGGTATAGAGATTTCCTAAGCGATGGGAAGTCCGATCGGGATTGTGAATACCCGGATTACAAGGGGTTCTTTAGAAGTGCCTTCGTTTCTGTTCGAACCCGAAACTGACTTGTATGGATGTGTGTCTGACATTACACTTTGAGATGTAAAGCTGGCTTCTATCAAATACATTTCTGTTTGGTGGCAGAGATTCATTCTCTTAGCTTAACACCCTTCTCTGAGATGTACGAGCTCAGAGGTTATGTAGTTGATGGTTACTAGTGATACATTCCCAATTTGGTAATGTGGCATACGAAGTGCTGCTGATCATTTGTTGATCAAAACATGACTTTGTGAAAAAGTGTAGCTTTGTGGACGAGACCTCATCGATCCTCACAACTCGGTAATGGTCGAAACAGGAAAGATGCGGCAAGGTTGCAGGGGTCGCACCCCTAGGGCATATCCATTCCTTCTGGAAAAGGGTGGTATCATGGTATGGAGCCCAGATACTTACTCATGTGGACACTGTATATTTAATACTATGTGATGTTGTTGGTGTAGAGGGCCCTTGGATAAAGGTCACAAACGACCGGGGGTGGCATATCTTAGGTGTTACTCCCGGGAAGGGAGGACACCGGCCTTGTGTTGGCAGAGAGCCGGGTAAGTTCTCGGGGCGTCCCTCCAGAGGCGTTTCCATGTGGCAATAGGATGTTTCTTGGCCTGACCAATTGTTGGAAAATCTAAAGAAACAATATGTGTCCTGTACGGTTTTAGTTGTATAACCTGTCATGGAATGTGGTGGTAACCTGCTATTGAACATGGTAGCTATAGTAGGCATACGACGAAATGTCGTATGCTGGCTAAGATTAATATTATACTTTCAAAATGTTTTCCACTATGCACTAATAATAATATCAAAATGGTTTTCGCGTATCAAGCATTTTTGACTATTATAAGGAGAAATCTCCTCCAATTCTGCGTTCGCATGGTGTGTGTGGCGGGAGGCCTTATGGTAGTTTCATTTTCCAAAAAGCATTGTAGATTTCAGTTTTAAAATTTATTTTTGTTTGTTTTAAAGATAAACTGTTTTTGTTTGCTCATACCAGTCCCATGACTGACCCGGAGTTTATTGTTCCCTTCCTAAACTCTGGATGCTCACAATTTTCCACTTGGGTAGTCTAGAGTTGGGTTTTTCAGATAATCTAATAATAGGTATACACTCGACAGATTTCGAAGTCTTTAGCTTGGTAGCATTTGGAGATCTTCTTCAGTCTTTGGATAGCTTTCGAAGTTTTGGTTTGGCAATCTCGATTGAGATCGCATTTGCTACAAGTTCAAATTGATGGTTGTTCTCGCTTATTGGATTGGAGATCTTTGGAGTTTGGCATTGAAGACATTATCTTTCCACTGTAGTTACCTAGTTTGCTTTATCTTCTGCTGTTGTTTCTTTCCGCTGCTACATCTTGTATCTCTGATGTATGTTAATATTCAGTTGTATCATATTGTATCAGATATTGTATTCATTGTTGTATATGTTATTATTCAATTTCTTCTGCTGTGTTGTTGTACTTAATATCCTATAAACTCCGGTGAACCAGATTCGACGTTTGGATCTGCGGTATTTGAATACGAGTGACGTATTCGGTGCCAATTTTCGAATGTCGAGTTGGGATCGTTAGAATTGGTATCAGATCCGAAGGTTGAAACTTTAGCTCAGGAGTATAACACATTAGGTAACTCATTAGAGATAGGGTGAAGTATACCCTAGAACGAGTATATCCCTAAGATATCCATTCATATGCCTCAATAAATTCTCTTACTATTCACTGATAGTAAGTATGGGTGCAAGAAGAGGATGAGATAGGGGACAGGGGAGTACCACTACAAATGGTCAATACCCAGCGATAGTGGAAACAACTTTCTTCTCGATCTCCTTTGATTCGACTCCAATTTCTTGGATGTCTTCATGGCAGCTCGAGGAAGAAGCTTCGGTGTGATGGTGGCCCTATGAATCCTTATAGATAGTTTCTATTTCATATTCTCTTCATCAAATCTCTATCAGCTTTCCATTTTCAACTTTAACGAAATTGAATTTTTATTGGAATAAATTGGTTAATGAAGTATGAAGTCAAATATGAAGATTTGTATTGATGAAACGATTTCGATTATAACCAAATTCGAAAATTCTATTTTAATTTCTTATTAATATCAAAGTCCGAAGAGGGACAAGTTATATATAATTTGGGGTGTTCCGACTTAAGTTTGGAATCCATATCTAGTGCTTGAGAGTTGTGGAAGATTAAATCCATTTATCTATTGTTTGGGTCTAGATATATTCTACGAGTGGTTAGTTATCCCTTTGAACTAACCAGTGCCTTTGCATATTCGTAGATCTGGATGACCCGAGTATTTCGTGGGGTGTTAAAAAGATTCGTTCTTGTATCTATTAATGATATTATGATTTGGTAAGCCAAATGCAGAATAAATATTTTGATTTGATCTGATCAATCATTTCTCTATCTATCATCTATTCTTTGTCGTCCCCCTAGCAAATTTCGAGGACGAAATTTTCTTAAGGGGGGAATTTGTAATGATCCCGATTTTTAACCAAGTTTAAATTGATAATTAATTTAATTTTTGAAATTAAATTGTGAAATTAATTGGTAAATTGATTTGAGTTTTTCCAAATTCAAATAAATAATGTGTTTTATAAGATAGATTGAAAATAAAATTTGAAATTTAGATCTAAAATCAAATAAGGTGTATGTTTATATAAAAGAATTAATAAAAGGTTTAAAATATACATATCTTTTAGAAACTAAATAAGAAAACATGAACATGATTTGTAAAATGAAATAAAGTAAGAGATTTAAACAAAATTTATAAATTCAAGACAAGGATATAAACATAAATATACATAATTTTACAAGTGTAAACTATTTAAAATGCATTTAAAACATTGTAATTAAATTAGCTTGCAAAACGACAAGTGTCAAAGTTATCTATTTTCATTTTTAAAATAATAAGAGAATTCAAGCTATGAATATATACATCTATACTCTCTTCTCGGTTTTCTTTCTTGCATCTAAAAAAATCTGGAAAATAAAAACAAATGATAAATGAAAATCAAAACAACAAAGCGGTTCAAAACAAAAATCAAAATCAGATCAATGCAAAGATCAAAGAAAATTAAAACTGAAGCATCTCAATATTAAAACAAACTTCAGGCAACTCAAAGGAATAAAATCAAAATACTGGAAAGCTTTGATCAGGGCAAAAACAAGATCAACCTAAAACCTGAAGCTTCATATCTGAGATGATCAACTCAGAGCAAAGATTAAGCAGGGTTCAACTCAAAAAAAAAAAAGAAATCAATATTTAGCAAGCTTAGGCAATTCATTTCAAATCTAGAACAAGCAATAGCTTCAGGCAAATAAAAAAAAGGAATCAAACAACATGCAACAACAAGATGGCAGAGCAAATTTCCAGATTTTTCAAGCTCTGTTTTCTGCTTTCAAACCAAACTCAGGTGAGCAAACCCTAGAACCCTCATATGCTTGAAGTTGTTTGAATGAAAGTTAATGAGCATGCATGTCTGTGTGTATATTGTTTACATTTGCCTATGCACGTATGGGAATGTCTCTGTTCTAGTTCACAATTTTAAACTTTAAACCAGTTACTTCTCCTCCAATTCATTTAGGCTTTAAAATACAAATGAAATAGGTTTACGCAATCAAGATTTAAACTCTAAAATTATATCAAAGTTAAATTTCGAAGAATACATGGTCTGGGTAGAAAATAAACAGTGGAAACTTAAAATATGTTAAAATTAAATCACCACAATTCTACGATTTAGTTATATGATTTGAATCCCCATCTGAGATAATGAATTTTAAGATTTAAAGTACATTTTTTAATTTGGAATCGAGGGAGATATTTGTAGTTGAACAAAATTGGAATTGGGGATGATTGTCGATGATTGGTAAGTTTATATGTAACGTGATCGTGGTGGAAGGTGGTTTGGGTATCGTGGATTGATAGGAAAATGGGAACAAAATTTTTAAATCATTGTGGGGGGTGCGCGACGGTGAACTAGGGCTAAGTTTTCCTGTTGGTTCGACGTTGAAATCAAGGGAATTGCGAGGTTATTAGAGAACCGGAGTTGATTGCACCGATGGCAGTCGAAGTGTTGGAGTTTGACGAAGCTCTGGCCGGAGTCTCGACACTCCTGGTAGTCAGAGGTAGGCATTGCTTCGGTGTTTTCTCAACTGTGGTTGCGGTACGTGATGATATTTGGTGAACTTGTTTGGTCTCAGTGGGTTCCGGTAGGTTGGATTACGATTTCGTGCTCGATCCAGGTCTAGGGTGGTCTGGGATGTAAGAGTAGGCCAACGTCGATTCATCGGAGTTGGTGGTGGTGGCCATAGCGCCGGCTTTTAGCTGTGCATGTGCACGTGGTATCTCTGGCATCAGAGATTAAGTTTTGGAACGATGAAGTTTTTCTCGGGTAGTAGCCCGGGTTCGTGATGCATTGACTCGAGTATTTTAGCGGGGGGTTCAAATGTTGTTTTTTTACAGGTCCTAAAGTTTAAATTTTAACAAAGTTTTTGCTCGTGAATTTCCAGATTTAGCTCGAATAAAAGTTTTGTATGGCTCGGTTTATATTTTTGAGTTTCCAGGTTTTAAAAGTTGAAGAAGAAAATTTGTTCCAAATTTTAAAATTTAAGGGAAACCAAAGTTTTGAAGTTTAAAACTAAGCAGTTTTCTAAGTTAAAGTATTTATTAAAGTTCCAAAGCAATTGTTTAAACAAGTTTTTTTTTAGATTTTAAAGTTATTAAAATGATAATTTTTCAAAGAGAAAATTATTTTGCTTAAAAGAAATTACATAAGAGATTAATTTTGTAATTCAATTCCTAAGTATTTTCAAAGGCAATTAATAAAGAATCATTAAGTACTGATTAAGAGTAATTAAGGTATAATTACTAAATTGATAATAATTAAGGATAATTAATTAATGTGATTAATTAATCAAGGTGATTAACTTAATTATGCGATTTAAGATTAATTAGTTAATGAAATTGATTAGGGATAATCACTTATAAAGGATAATTTGTTAAATGGTAATTAACTAAGGGTTAATTAATTTTTGTTAATTAATTTAGAATGATTAATTAAAGGATAATTAAATAATTAGGGGTTAATTATTTAATAATTAGAAGTTGATTTATTTATTAATTAAGATTGATTAATTAATGATTTAAGGTTAATTAATGAATGATTAATTAAGGATAATTAATCAAAATGGGTTGTAATCAATTAATGTTAATTAACCAGGATTTGTAAATTATTCATAAGTAATTAATATGATTTAAATTAATCAGACAATTAACTAATCTTACTTATGAATGTTTAAATTGAATTGGATGCTTTGAATTGTGTGATATGAATTATTCTGATTGAGCTGTGATTAATGTTATTTATTCAACTGTGATGTAATTTATTTATTTGGGATGAATGTACTTTATTATCCGTGATATATATCTGTGATCTGGGAATGAAAGATAAGCATAATAGTTTATACCGCTTATCAAATATATTTCTGTGTTGGAATCTGTGCTGATTGATATTGTTGCACTATTGTGTGTAAAACCCCTAGACTACACTATACACACACAAATATGGATTGCACGAGAAAATTGGTTAAGTCATTTATTTTTGAAATGATTTTAAGTTGAATTTTAAATCCAAATGGTTTTGGAAATGGTTTTTGGTTAAATGTGAAAAAGTTTTGGAAAGGAGTTTTAAAGATAAAAGTTATTTTAAATAACTTGATAAAGTTTTGAAATTTAAATAGTTTGATTTGAATTTAAATTCAAGATTTGGAATTGAATTCTGTGTTTTGAAATTATGGTTTAAAAAAGTTTATACTAGAATGGCATTAACTTATGTAAATGTAATCAGTTTTTCCCAAAACGAAAACTACTTCTTTTCTATTAATAATAGCTTTCACATAAAGAAAGGTTTTCCAATTTGTGTTAGAGATTTCAAGTTGAAATGGAATTGAAACAGTTTTGAAAACTATGAATAAATCTTTGTGATGGTTTGACCTTGTTTTGAAATTAAAGAGGCTTTAAAAAGGAGTATCTTTGTATAAAAGATTTGAAATGGGAATTGTGAATGAATCTTTGGAAATGAGTTTGAAAGCTATAAATTGCGTTTTTGATTTAATAATTGGATGAGTTAATCCAATTTGAAAAAAGAAATTTTTTTGAAAGAATGTGAATGGATCTTTGTGAAAAATGGATGAACTTTGTGAAGTAAATCTTTTCGTTTAAAAGATTTGAAAATGGTAATTTGTATAAACCATTTAAAGAAAGGTTTTGGATAATAAGTTGTGACTTAACTGAAATCCCATACCCATGTATTTTTAAATATTGCGCTCATTATTCGGTTTATCCGGGAGAGGACCTTGTGTCATATAACCCATTCCGAATAATGATACGACGTAATGGATAGTATTTGAAGACCGGTGGTGAAGACCGGGTATTTTCGAGAACGAAAGGATAACCCATCGATTGTCTCTGCACTGAGTCGCGCCGGTATAGAGATTTCCTAAGTGATGGGAAGTCCGATCGGGATTGTGAATACCCGGATTGCAAGGGCTTCTTTGGAAGTGCCTTCGGTTCTGTTCGAACCCGGAACAGACTTGTATGGATGTGTGTCTGACATTACACTTTGAGATGTAAAGCTGGTTTCTATCAAATACATTTCTTTTTGGTGCAGAGATTCATTCTCTTAGCTTAACACCCTTCTCTGAGACGTACGAGCTCAGAGGTTATGTAGTCGATGGTTACTAGTGATACATTCCCAATTTGGTAATATGGCATATGAAGTGTTGTTGATCATTTGTTGATCGAAGCATGACTTTGTAAAAAAGTGTAGCTTTGTGGACGAGACCTCATCGAGCCTCACAACCCGGTAATGGTCGTAACAGGAAAGATGCAGCAAGGTTTCAGGGGTCGCGCCCCTAGGATATGTCCATTCCTTCTTGAAAAGGGTGGTATCATGGTATGGTGCCCAAATACTTACTCATGTGGACACTGTATATTTATTACTGTGTGATTTTGTTGGTGTAGAGGGCCCTCGGATAAAGGTCGCAAACGACCGTGGGTGGCATATCTTAGGTGTTACTCCCGAGAAGGGAGGACACCGGCCTTGTGTTGGCAGAGAGCCGGGTAGGTTCTCGGGGCGTCCCTCCAGAGGCGTTCCCATGTGGCAATAGAAAGTTCCTTCGCCTGACCATTTGTTGGAAAATCCAAAGAAACAATACGCGCCTTGTACGGTTTTAGTTGTATAACATGCCATGGAATATGGTGGTAACCTGCTATTGAACATGGTAGCTATAGTAGGCATACGACGAAATGTCATATGCTGGCTAAGATTAATATTATACTTTCGAAATGTTTTCCACTATGCACTAATAATAATATCAAAATGGTTTTCGCGTATCAAGCATTTTTTACTATCATAAGGAGAAATCTCCTCCAATTCTGCGTTTGCATGGTGTGTATGGCGGGAGGCCTTATGGTAGTTTCAGTTTCGAAAAAGCATTGCGGATTTCAATTTTAAAATCTATTGTTGTTTGTTTTAAAGATAAAATGTTTTTGTTTTCTCATATCAGTCCCATGACTGACCCGGAGTTTATTTTTCCCTTCCTAAACTCTGGGTGCCCACAATTTTCCACACGGGCAGTTTAGAGTTGGGTTTTTCAGATAATCCAATAATAGGTATAGATTCGATAGCTTTCGAAGTCTTTAGCTTGGTAGCATTTGGAGATCTTCTTTAGTCTTTGGATAGCTTTCGAAGTTTTGGTTTGGCAATCTTGATTGGGATAGCATTTGCTACAAGTTCAACTTGATGGTGGTTCTCGCCTATTGGATTGGAGATCTTTGGAGTTTGGCATTGAAGACATTATCTTTCCGCTGCAGTTGCCTAGTTCGCTTTATCTTCTGCTGTTTTTTCTTTCCGCTGCTATTTCTTGTATCTCCGATGTATGTTGATATTCGGTGTCATATTGTATCAGATATTGTATTCATTGTTGTATATGATATTATTCAATTTCTTCTGCTGTGTTGTTGTACTTAATGTGTTATATGCTCCGGCGAACCAGATTCGACATATGGATCTGCGGCATTTGAATACGAGTGACGTATTCGACGCAGATTTTCGAAGGTCGAGTCAGGATCGTTAGATAAGTATTATATTTTATTGCGGCATGGTAGCCCATTTTCATGAAATCTTTGTTAATTGTTTTATGGCGGTGATCAAAATATTTTCTATCAGTTAGAAAACACCTATATCGTAATAAACCGCAAGTGCACGACGTACAATTGTAGTACGTAAGCAAGTAGGTGTCGAATCCACAGGGAAAACAAATTATTCCTATTTATTTAATCAAATTAAACTAAGAAGTTGAGAGAAGTTCTAAATTAAAAGTGCAAAAAGAATAATAAAAGAGGAAACTACTGTAATTGAGGAATAATTTAGGGGAATAAATTCACTCTTCAATTTCATCAAATAACAAAAGACAATTTCTATAATCCCTTTTTTAATAAATGGAAATGATTTATACATCTACTTTTAGTATGAAATATCAACCCTAAATAGAGAAGTATAAATCGTTATATTTAAACATACAAATCGACCCAATTATCGGTTATTTAAGAAATATTAATATATTTGATACATAATCTATCTAAGCATGACTTATTAAGGTGTAAAATCAAATATAAATCATCAAATTCACTTCCATGCCAAATATTAATAATAATTCCATAGTTCATATATATAGATAATTCTCTATTTAGTTTATTATTGATTTAAACATAACCTATTTGGGATAAACCAACTTATGATATCAAAAACACATGTATAAACATGAATAGAAAAATATCTAAAGAAAAGTAAGATCCAAAACAAGAGAATTGTAAAAAATACATTTTTTGTTGATTTCAATTTAACTGGAGAGCTTCATTACCCCCTAAATTAAATAGGATTAGCTCATAATGAAATATAAAGAAAAAGAAGTATAAAAATGGAAAGAAGCCATTAAAGAAAAAGAAGAAGAAGAAATGAGACTAAATTTATTTTCTAACTCCAAACAAAAGATTACAATCAAAAGGTTTGATAAATTCCATAGATACATTGAGGGTACGATGGTATTTATAGGGTGTTTTTCCTTAAGCCCCAACTAATAAATATATTTCCTTCCTAAAATAAAAATGGGACTTTTGCCTTTTTTTTATGAGATGTAGACTGTAATTGTAAATAGGAGTCTTCTATAAACTTTAAACTTGTTTGATAAGAGGATTTTCACTTTACGCTTTGTACACTTTTTGCCTTTGAAATTTCTTTCTTTTGCTTCAAAAATCCAAGGCTTCAAATCATTCCTTCTTTGAACCTTTTTCTTGTTCAAATCTTCAGATTAATTGCGTGCACCAACGAAGCAATCAACTTTTCAACTAAATATCTGCAAAAATAAATAAATAATTTTAGAAAATATGCAGATAATTTTTTTAACAATAAAATATGCACAAGAACCTCTTTTTGTCCAAAATGAATGATGATTGAAAGAATTTTCATGAATTTGTGAAATCATGTAAAAATACCCTACATGTAACTTTTATTTGCATGAACTAGATAAAATGTAAGCATAAAAATATACACATTTACATGTACATTAAATACCCCCATACTTTTCATTTTATTCGTCCTCGAATAAACTAAATAAAATTAGATAGGTCACACTTTCGTAGGAAACATGATTACATTGAGCGTATACAACATGTCATTAAACCTCTAATTGTCCCTAGTAGAATGAGTGTTGTCTCATGAGGGTTTTCAATGGATACTACCCAAAAAATCCAAATGCAAAAATCAATGTCCTAATCTAATGTGAATGAATGCAAATTTATTTACAAATTAAGACTCGATTTATATTCAAATAAGTATGATATTGTAATGTGTATTTGTTTGAGTCAAAATCAAGGAATTAAAGTTTGTCAACTAATAAGGAATTTATAAAAAAAATCAAGTCTTCATCACATTGGACGTTGGTTTGGTTAGTTGTTTCAGTTGGAAGCATAGTGCAACTACGAAATAAACTCTTTATTTGATTATCAAAATTTGCAAAGTAGTATCTCTATTTCCTTTTGTATAACAAGTTCAAACTAGTATAATCAAAAGGATACTTAGATATCAATTACCACTCTCTCTTTATTTTAACTATTCATATAAAAGAATATTATTATTATTATTTACATATACCAAACTTGTGGACCAAGATATACCTCCCATCCACTGCCTTTTGGGCTCATGTGAGAGTAGGGATAGAGCTTGGTGGATTGTGCAAACTGACGCTGACTATATCAGAAAAAAATCGGTAATTCTTAGCTGCAAAATCTCATAAAATAAGAACAACGCATACCACTCATGCACTGCCTTGTGGGCTTACGTAAGAGTTGGGAATGAGCTTGGCAAGTTTGCACACCAATGCTAGATATACCAAAAATGTTGGATACCCTTGGGTTATTATTTATTTATATATTTTTTAGAGAGTTACGTAAAATCATCTCAGCATCACTTAGAATTAAAGATTTAAAAATGTTGATACATGTACTTCAGATCAATCACTCTTTAAACAATGATTACAATTAGAATAAACCTCATAGCCATCACCTGTGAGTCAACCTATATAGTAATTCCACTATTATCACTTGTAAATCAAACTTTTCATTTCGATTTCTATTCAAAACCAATTACTCACTAAAATTCTCATCAAATGACCTAAAATGCAAGTGCAAAAGTAATATGAAAAATTCCCCCCATATCTGAATTTGACTGTGTCCTCATAGTCTTGACATGACATGTTATGTATAAAGGAGAAACATAATACATATTTACAAAAGAGCGTTAAAATTTCTTAGCCGTAGTGTGGCTCATGAAGTATCATGAGCTTTTCGTCTTGTTCGGTTGGCAGTTCCAAGTAGGTTTCAACCGATGACCATTGGCCTTGAAATTTGATCCATCCCTAAGGTTTCCTATTGTGGAAATTAGTGGTAAGGGCCTGTAAGTCAGGCCCGCTTATTTTCTAGGACAACGGTTTCAAATGAATTATTTTGCAGGACAAAAACATATGTCTGACCATTTTTTCAAATTAAATCATCTCAACTTCAAAAGGTGATTTTCCTAATCTCCAAATTTATGATTTTCTCCTAACATATGTCCGAACATTTTTTCAAATTAAATCATTTCAATTGGAAAAGGCGATCTTCCTAATCTCCAAATCTACGATTTTCTCCTAATCTACGGTTCACAAAAGACAATTTCTCCTAATCTCCAAAAGGTGATTTTTCTATGAATCTAATGTAAATTTCTCCTAATTCGATTTTAGTTTAAATTATACTTTGGTTTGTATTGGGAATGAAATCATGTTTGAGAAGTTTATATTTTTAATTGTTGCAAGAAAGAAAGGAAAATTGGATTCTTTAGTTCCTCAGCTCTATTACCAACGTTTTCCACTTCTTTAGTTTATTTCTTCTCTGCTTTCACCAGGATCAAAGATTTGTATTCTCAACTTTAATGTACTATGATTCCTATTTATTACATCTTTATTAGTTGCTCTAATATGAAATTTTTATGAAAGTAAATAGGAAAATGGGATCATTGCTTATGAATCTTTGCTAACCAATTTCTCCCAATCATCTAATTTGATCAGGTGATCTTTCTATGTTGATCAGCGACTTGCGAATTTCTTAAATCAATCAGGCGATCTTTGTAACTTGATAATGGGATCTGAAAATCAATGTTCAAGAGATTAGTTAATGGATTGTGGTGAAGAAATGTATTGTTTTTTTTGTTTTTTTAAGTATCTGTTTTGTTTGGTTGTGATAATAATTCCTCAACTTGCTATCTTTTTAGTCCACTCTTCTCACTTCCTCGTCAAATTGTTTGATAAATGAATTTGTATTTTTATTAAAAGAAGTATACAAATAAGGTTGATTGTTTTGGTTGATTATTAGTTGTTGCTTGTTGTTTAGTTTTGACATTTCTTGTTGACAGTGCTTCTTCTTTAGTATTGGTGAATGTGTTAAATGCATGACATTGTAATTTTGAGTTTTTGGAAAAGATAAATGGTTTTAACTTTTTTTGAAAAGTGGGTTAAAAAAGGGTTTATTATGTAATTAGTTATTAATTAAGATTAGATGTTTTCAAACATTTTCATACACATATTTATTAGTTTATATCTTTAATTGCAGGTGTTATTCATCTTTTATGGTTGCATTTGATTTCAATAAGAATCCTTTTAGTGCTCGTTTTGGATTGAATGGTTCTATTTCTTGTGTTAGGAATAAGATTTTTGAGGAGTGGAATAATTTTACTCCATTATGCTTTGATATTTTTTATATTCGAGAACCAAAGACCAGCTTTGTTGAAACAAATAGTTATCTTCGAGTTGTATTATGCTTATCTTGGTTTAAAAAGGAAGAATATTTGGTTTTTTTCCTAAGGTTGAAGAATAATTCCATGGATACTGTTGTTGGTGAAAGTAGCAAGTCTTGTCCACTTGTTGTTGGAGAATCAAGTAGTCATATGTTAGAGTATGCTGACGATTTACAGTCTGGTTTTACACAAGAAAGGGATTTACATGAGTTGATGAAGAAGAATTCAAATTTTGAATTTTTTACTAGGGTAGGTAAACAATTTGATTCTGCTCTTGGATTTTGTCGAACAGTTAGTGCTTATTAATTGAAGAATGGGTTTAAAGTATAGTATATTAAGAACTGTAAGGAACGATTGACGGTTCGATGTGTTGTAGATGGTTGTCCTTTCAGGATTCATGCTTCTTGCAAATTGAAGCAATTGGACCAATTGTTTGTTAAAAATATTCATTTAAGTCATTCTTGTGGTGGTGGATTTCGATCGACTAGTAGTCCAACTATTAAAAGTGTTCTTTTGAGAACTTTAATTGTTAATCAAATTCGTGATGAGCCAAAAAGAAAAATGAAAGATATTATGAAAAGTTTTAGAAGAGATTATGATGTGGATTTAAGCTATTATTTTTCTTATAAGTGTAAGAAAATGGCTATGAATGATATTTATGTTGATGAAAAGAAATCTTATAATGATTTTGTTTGGTATTTGAAGGCAATGGAAAGAAATAATCCAAATAGTTACTCAAGTATGGAAGTGGATCCGGATACTAATCAATTTGAGAGAGATTTTGTTTGTTATGAGACATGCATCTTTGGATTTTGTTATTGTCATGCTATGATGTTTTTAGATGCAACATTTTTGAAAGGGGGGGTATTTAAATGTATATAGGTTATACTTTATAGTGTTTTCATGCTTTCTTTGTTATAAATTTGGACTTGATAGTTGTGTTGTTGTAATTTATTTTTATAAATTTGGGTTAGATAGTTGTGCCGCTGTAATTTATTGTTGCTGTGTGGATTAACATTAAATGTATTTTGCTTTTTTTTGTTTCAGATTTTTTTCCATTGGCTATGGCTCTTGTTCCCAAGGAAAATGAAGAGTGCTGGAGTTGGTTTTTGAGTCACTTAAAGAATGCTCTTAGTTGTGATAGACCATTGACTTTTTTAAGTGATAGATATTGGGGTTTGCTTTTAAATATTCCTAAAATTTTCCAAAGAGTTATCATTCTTATTGTTTATATCATATGCAAAATAAGATTGCTAGTATTGTGAAAAGTGGAAGAGGTTTGTGGGTAGCTCATATACTAGAATGT
Source organism: Allium cepa (assembly GCA_030765085.1). NCBI lineage: Eukaryota > Viridiplantae > Streptophyta > Magnoliopsida > Asparagales > Amaryllidaceae > Allium > Allium cepa. Next base: position 104,961,656 of record CM060941.1, on the reverse strand, counting down.
TGTGCTTCATCTTCTAATTGTTATGAGTTTGAAAAGGCTATGTCAAAGTATAAAGAAATTGGAGGTGTGAAAGCTGTTGAATATTTGAATGATAAGCCATATAACCACTGGGCTGATTTATTTTTTCCTGGAAAAAGATACAGTGAAAATAAGTCTAATGTAGCCGAAAGTTTTAATTCTTGGATTTTGGATAAAAGAAGTCTACCTATCACTTCATGTCTTATTGGTATTCAGGTTAAACTTATGATGCAAATGTCTAATCAAAAAGAAGAGGCGTCTAAGTAGACTAGTGTGCTTTGTCCAAAAATGGAAGCTCGTTTTTTTTTTTTGAAATGGTACTTTATATACACAAATCATTGGGATAATATATCCCATGTCAATAAACGTTTGAAAGCAAGTTTCGAACTCGTGACCACTTGCACCAAAGCCTGAATCAATTAACCACTTGGACAATGGAAGCTCGTTTGTTGAAGTTGAAGGAAGAATGATTTGGATGGAGTGTTTCTAAATCATTTAGGTATGTGTTTGTAGTTTATTATATGCTTCTCACAGTTTCTGAAAAAGATAAATGTATTTATCTTTTTCTCCATCTGCTATATACCCTGTGTATTATGTTTTGATTTTGTAGCTGCATGTTATTTTTGCATTAAAGAATTCATTTTGTTATCTGACACACACTTTTGCACCTACTTTGAGGCTTATATGTTACAGAAAATATATATAGCGTGAATACTTTTGTTTGGAAATTCAGCTTGTTTATATATATATATATATGTGTGTATGTATGTATGTATACATATATGCAAGATTGTGTCATATATACGTTACAATATGAGGGCAGAATTGGCAGTTGTCGTGCATATGTATGTTAGGATATTTTAACAATCGTTTTTAATTCTAATTCAACATTCTAAACAAGAATTGGATAGACATAGATCGATGATCGTAAACTTAACTAGCACTCTTTTGCTAGAGTTTTTGTCATACAAATAATAATATGATGGGAAATTCATATTTAACAACTGAGAATGAATTGAAAGATTCCTTTATACAAGCATAGTGAAACCAATACTCTTACAGTGAAAACTCTCACAATCTAACATCCCATAAAAACTATTTAGATTACATTCAAACTGGTTGTCTAGATTCAAGCACTTTACAAGAGAAGTGTGTTGAAAAGTCAGGCAAAATTAACATCAACAGTTCTATCAACTCTATCTCTAACATCAGACAGAATCTTCACTAGCCCAATGATATTTGACAACAAATGTAATAGTGGTGAACATCCTTTATTGCATTTAGTCTTCATAGTTCTATTATGTTTCTTTTGTAATAATGGTGAACATCCTATATTAGGATTTTCTAACAATGATTTTCCCAATATTTGTTTTGATGCTAAAATTCTCGGTTTTATTTTCAGTTGTGGTTGTGTAAATTTTTAGAGAATATCACTGCTTACATTTTTTGCTTTAATATGTTGATTTTTTTATAGTTGATACATTGATTAAATTTTCTTAAATTTTGTAGGTATATTTTTGAAGTCCATTCTCCAAAGTTGATCTTAAAAATGGTATATGTAGTTGCAGCCAATGGAAAGTGACGGGTTTTCCTTGTGCACATGCTTTGAAGTGTATTTCTTTAGCCAAAATTCTATTTATGATTATATTGAGAATTACTTTACTGTTGAGTATTATCGAGCTTCGTATTCACATGTGATCAATCCTATTCCAACTTTTGATAAGAAAGCAATTGAAGCTGAGGAATCATCTACCGTTCTTCCTTCTAAGCCTATTCATGGAGCTGGTAGGCCTAGGATGAACTGAATCGAAGAGGCTGATTTTTGTACCAAGCAAAACAGATGTGGAAAGTGTAAAAAACTAGGACATAATAGAAGGGGGTGTTCTTTGAATAATTGAGTTGAGTGTTTTAATCCAATGTGTTTGATTGAATATTGCTGATATGTTTGAATAATTGAATCATTGGGTATGTTGAATTGTTACTGATATGTTTCTGATTATTTTTTGTTTTAAGCAATTTTTATGTTTAATTGTTATTTGGTATACATTATTGTTATTTTTGTGAAAAATAAATTCATATATTTCAATTTTTTTGGTTCTGTTATAGATTGAAAGATACATCAATCTACCAAGTGTCCTTTTCATTCCAGAAATTATTTTCTGTCATGTTACACTAATAATTTGGTATGTGTAAACTATTAGATAAAAGATTAAATAATTCTAGTATGTTGTATGTTGGGATGAGAGTTTAAAAAATTTCCTTGTTGTCTTTATCTGTAATCAAATGATTTTCAATCAGAACATATTGCAAGTATACAGAAGAGTTATATGAGATACTAGGTGTTATGTTAATTTCATAAATTAAGATTCTATAGTAAAACTGACAGTAATACCACTTGTATTATACCTGTCCCAAATTTTACTTGCATTAGTATGAGATATGTAACCTTTATTTATGTAGCAATAATTTTGCCATAAATTCTTTAATCACTTTCTCCCCCATAATCTTTCAAGAATGAACAAATAGAATTTATACATAATATGCTTTGAAAAGAACAAGTTGTATAGGTTTTTTCTTAGGTTAACAATTCTACGAATGTCATTGTTAGGGTGGTGACTTCAGTGAAACTGAAATCATGAACATAATTAATGTTTTTATCTATATCCTGAAAAATCAGCTTATTTCTGTAACATTGATGGACCAAAAGGTAAGTAATAAATGTTTTATTCTCTTATATGCAGTGTTTCTTCCGGTGTATCTTGCATTTTGACAAACTTTTTAATTGACACGTATTATCTTCCATTATTAATTTAAATTGGAGATTGGCATTTCTTTTGCTTTTGTAGCTATATGAATCAAGTAAACATGGCGAAAACTCAAGCTTTTCTAAATAGTTTACTCTATGACAATGTCATCTGCTTGTTTTCTAGCTAATTGTTCTTATAAAGACATAGGAGAATATGCATAATGTTAAATTATACATGAAATAAAGTAAATAGTGCTATACATATAAATCTGGGAGACATAAAATAGTGTGTACTGTAAAAGACCGATATAACATACTGTTAATAATTGTAACGACCCAGAATTTCTATTAATTAAAATTTGAATATTTAATTAATTTTAAATATTAATAAATGAAATTTATAAGTCGAATAATTTTATTTCGAATAATTAGATTTAATTGAATAATTAAATCGATAATTAAATAGTGAAAATAAAGAAATAATTGAAAATTGAGTTAAATATGATTGAAAATGATTTGTAAAATTTTATTTTATCATATTGGAGTTAGAGAGATATTTTAGAACTTTTAAAATCAAATTAAGAGTTAATTTGTGAAAATTGAATATTTTAATATTTAATCGACTAGTGAAATTAGCCAATTTTTGAACAGTCTCAGAATTGTACGAAACTAGTTCCATTGGATCCGTAATAGTTTGTTATTACCGAATTTCAATTTTCGTAGCAATCGGAGTTATCGTTTGATCGTGGCAGCTCGAAACGCATCGAAATTGTTTTAATATTAATTTGGCGAGTTAAAATAGTCATTTTTTCAAACAGTCTTGGATTTCGACGAAACTAGTTTCATCGGATCCATAATGTGATATTATTGTATGGTTTCAAATTTCGTGTCAATCGGATTTACCGTTTGTCCGGTACAACCTAAAATGCCTATAAAATCGTTTAATCGGTTTAATTTTAAATTGAACGTTTATTGCCATAACTCGCACAGATGACCGAATTAGCTTTCGAAACCTATTCCATTGTGTCCGGAACGCGGGATAAACCCTAGAAACGCTGGTCACTGCACGTAAATCGGAGTTTTGAAAAGTCGAATGAATAGTGTCGTTCAAACTTCTATAAATAGGGCCTTTATTTACAAGAAAATAAAAAAAAATTAACCTAACCCTAATTCTTCAGGAGCCGCCACCCCTCAAATCTATGGCCGAAATTCTCGTTTCTTTTCCCCTCATTTTCTTCAAATCCATTCATCAATTCAAGAAACTTTCTAAATGAAAGTTGTAGAGCGTCTCGAGCTATACGTATTCAACGGTTAAGATCGTGAATGGAGCAGTGTAGTAGTCGAAATCGTGGCTCAAAGGCTATGCGTTCGGCACGCAATTCGAGAGCCATGGAGGGGCTAAGTTCCTCCCTGTTCCAGCCGAAAATGGCTCTTGCAATGGGCTAGGAGATGGAGTAACCTGATCGAATTATCATCAAGCGAGGAAGTCGTATAATTAAACCCTAATTATACGTGATGGGTTCGGCCTTTGCTTCGTTACCTGTAGAAGTTAACGCGCGTGGAAGGAGATGAAGGGAGCGGCTAGGATCTGGAAGCAAGGAATTTGCACGTCCAAGATAGATTAGGTTTAGAAAATAATAATTTATGTTGTAAATTTATATAGTTTAAAATCGTGTAATCTTTAAAAATTCATATTTTTTTCATACGAGGTCGAAAACGCGCTGCGTTGGAATCATATGGACGAGCACTACGTTGGATTGGAGTCGTTTGGAGTTAGTGAGAATTTCGGGTAAAATTAAACGTCCGTTTAATTTTATTCGAAATAAATCGCTAAAACGAAATTGAAATCAAGGTGAGAACTTCTCACTCAATCGAATCGATTTCGATTTTAATTTTAAATAGTTAGATTTAAAATACTTGAATGCATGTTTGAATGATGATTGATATCTATTGATTGTTAAAATAGACATTATGCGCCGTTAGTAAGCGGATGTTATTTATTAAAAACATATACCGCGAATATTTCATAAACAGTGAAATTGGTATTATATATAATAGCAATATATATATTGGCATATGTATATATTGCAGTTGTTGATTTCCCGCATTGTATAGCGGATGAGGCCCTATTGCACCGCCTATTAAGCGGATAATATTTTAAATCTCATATACCGCGATAATTTCGTACTGGAACAGAATTGGTATTGTGCTAACATCTTTGGATGCCGGAAAACAGGTTGGAGGGATCCAACTGGATTCCTCAACAGTATTTATTTGATTATGGATATTTTGATATTCGTTGATTATCATATTGATATACGATATCGTTGTTGTCGTGATTGACTATTTGGTGTGTAGCATCATTGGACCAAAATTTGGAATTTTAAAAGGATTTTAAAGTGATTTTTGGAGAGTATACGTTTATAAATATTTTTGGAATTGATCCATTTTAAATAAATAAACGTTATAATTTTTATGTTATAAAAATTATGATTTTTGAGAAATATAGTTAAAAGCTGATTTTTGAAAATATGAGGTTAATGATTTTATAAGATAGTTTAAATTGGGATTTTTGAATTTATTGTGAAAAGTTTAAAGATAGGATTTATAAAATTTGATTTTTTTATAAATCAAAGAGAATGGTGAAATTATAAAGGAGTTTAAAAATGTTTTAAAATAATAGTATAAATTGATTTATATAAGGGATTTATAAATTGATAATTTATAAATTAAAATATTTGAATTATAAAACGAGTTTTTATAAGTGTTAGAATGAATTGTGAATGAATTTCATAAATGAATGAAATTTATAGAATTATAAACGGTGAAGTTATAAATGGAATTTTATAAGCAGTAGGTTTATAAAATTTGTAAAGTTATTTGAAGAATAAGTTTTAGGTAAATAAATGAATCTTATAAGTTATAAGATTTAAAATCTGGGAAGTTTAAAGGAACAATTTTTCAAACAAATAAATTATAAGCATTTAACTTATAATGTGAACCTTTGGTTTATAATTGAGTTATAAATTGGAATAGGTTAATAAAGGAGATTTATAAAAGGAAGTTGTTGTAAAATAAATAGAAATGGAATTTATAAACATTGTTTTATAAATCCGCAACGACTTATTTTGGATAATTAAATTGTTGTGACTTATTTATGGAGTTATATTCACGTTTTAGACAGTGAATAATCCTTTAAAATAAAATGAATAGAAAGGATGAAATTGGTTAACAAGGTATATTCACGTTTTTGGATAGTGAATATTATTTTAAAGAAAATGTTTTGGATGTGATGTTTTAAATAGAATTAAAACGATCTAACGATGTTTTCAAAACGTGTTGAGATTCGAAACCATAGATTTCAACATTCATTGTTGAAATAGACGTTTTCGAGAAATAAAAGGAAATGGTGGACTATAACACTTTTCTTATAGTAAATGATTTCCGAAAGGAAATGTTTTGTATAGTATTGGGATTTATATATCTATTTTAATTTCGAATCCCTATACTAGTGATTTTGGGTTGTCGTAACGATGTTTTACGCAACATTAGTTTTGGCCCAAACAAATGGTTAAGAGAATGATTTTCCTTAAAGAATGAAATATATCTTAATTTCGATTTAAGTATATTGAATATTTTCCAAGTGTAGAAAATAAAAAGATTATGAATTACTTATTTAATAAGTATGGAAATGTTTTTCCAATGAGAAATGAAACGTTTAGAGAATTTATCGTTTTGAAGATAAATTGAAAATGAATAATTGAAATCGTATATTCATAAATATTTTGAAATATAAGTTCACTATGGAATTTATAAAAGGAAAGGGGAATTTGTTTAAAAATATACGTTGATTTATTTTTGAAGTGTGGGAATTAATTTACGGATTTGGAACGTATATATAAAGTAAATCGTTAAGGATATTTAATTGGTTTAAATGAACCATGTTGAAATGAAAGTATTTCCGCGTAAGGAAAATGATTGAAATTTGTTTTCAAAAGTGGTAAGGATGAAAAGTGATTTGAAATTTGTTTTCAAATGGTTGAAGTGTGAAAATTATATATCTTGTAAAGATATTTTTGGGAAATAAATAATTTGGAAAATTATTTGGAATCTGGTGATGTTGTGCATATCCATTGATAGTTCAATAACCGACTATCAATATTTACCTTCGAAAGGTATTTGTTGTGATTTGTTTGAATTTGAATGCCACACTTATTTTTGAATAAGCGCTCACTATTCGGGTTAGCCGGGAAAGGACCTTGGGGTCATATAACCCATTCCGAGTATGTGATACGTCGTTATGGATTGCATTTGAAGACCGGTGTTGAAGACCGGGTATTTGCGAGAGCGATAGGATGACCTGTCGATTGACTCTGCACCGAGTTGCTCCGGTATAGAGTTCTCCATATGTGATGGGGAATCCGATCAGGATTGTGGATATCCGGATTGCAAGGACTTCTTTGTAAGTGCCTTCGGTTCTGTTCGAGCCCGGAACAGACTTCCCGAATCTCAATACAAATATTTTTAATATCCAAGCAGTAAGTTGACTCACTTGGAAAATATTGAAACAGAGGCTATATATTGGTCCTTTTCCTATTCTGGAAAGGATTGGTCCTCTAGCATATAGAGTGCAGTTACCCAGCTGGTTGTCTGGCGTACATGATGTGTTCCATATTTCTAATCTTCGAAAATATGTGCACGATCCAGATGATATTATTGAAAAAGCTGCTCAGCAGGATCTAGAAATCACTCCCAACTTGGCAGTTAAAAGAGAGCCGATAAAAATTGTAGTTCGTGATGAGAAGCGATTAAGAAACAAGATTGTGAGGCTGGTCAAAGTTCAATGGAGTGGCGATCCAAAGGACTGTACTTGGGAGACTGAAGATAATATGAAGAAATCATATCCCAACTGCAGAATTGACATCTCGGCTTAAAACTGTAAGTCATTTCCTTGTTTCTGAATTCATATATTATTTGTTGCGTTTCTCTCTCTCTCTCTTTCAATTTCAAGGATGAAATTTTCTTAAGGAGGGGATATTGTAACATCCCGGAATTTTGTTAAAATAAATTCGTTAAATTGTTTGAAATTTTGAATTTAATTTGTGAAATTTCAACAGAAATAAAATATTATTAAATAAAAGAAAGAATATGAATATAAATAAATAATAGATAGTTTAAGTTTTAAATAAATAATCAATAAATTATATAACAAAGAAGTTGCAAAAGAAATATACAAACCAGTGAACTAAAATATGTAGGCAAAAGAAAAAAAATAAAATAAAAACAAGTGGTATCACCTCTCTCATTTGAGGACTTTTGGATATATGATCACTGTTATATTATCATGATGTTGTATTTGGAGTTGTGATGTATGTATGTATTATATGCTCTGTTGTAGTATGATATTATGTTGATGTTGTAACTGTGATGATATTTATGATATTGATTCTGTTCCGCTGTTTTATATTCATCTAATTGTTGTTATAAGCTCCGGCGATGCAAATTTGATGTTGTTTATCGAACATCGAGTTTGGGTCGTCACAAGCGATCATCTTTGTGATCATTTCTATGATCATTTGTTGACCCAAAGCATGGCTTTTGTATAAAGCGTGGCTTTGTGGACGAAACTTCGTCGAGCCTCACACCCCGGAATGGTCAAAACAGGAAAGATGCAGCAAGGTTATGAGGGGTAGCTCCCTTTAGGGTATGTGCATTTCCTTCTGGAAAAGGGTGGTATCATGGTATGGAGCCCAGATACTTACTCATATTGAAACACTTTGTTATTATGGTGTGATGTTGATTACGAGCTCTCGGATAAAGGTCCCAAAGGACCGGGGGATGGCATACTCGGTTAGTTGTTACCTAGTTTGAAAGGTAACCCGGCCTTGTGTTGGCAGAGATCCGGTTAGGTTCTCGGGGACGTCCTTCCAGAGGCGTTCTCATGTGGCAATGGGAAGTTCCTTGGCCTGACCATTCGTTGGAAATCCAAAGAAACAATATGATCTTGTACATTATTAGTTGTAGAACCTATCATTCACTTATGGTGGCGCCCCACTGTTTGGATGGTAGCTATAGTAGGCACAAGTGCGGAATGCCTATGCTTGCTAAGATTTATATCTTTACTTTCGAAATATTTTATACACTATGCGCTAGTAATAATATCAAATGTTCTTTTAAATGCGTATCAAGCATCTTTGACTATCATAAGGAGAAATATCCTCTGATTCTGCGTTTGCATTGTGTGTGTGTGCGGGAGGCCTTATGGTAGTCTCATTTTTAAAAGCATTGCGAATTAACTTTAAAAAATATTCCTCTATTTTGATTTTAAAGATAAATAAACTGTTTGAGTTCTCACACCAGTCACATGACTGACTCGGAGTTTATTGTTTTCCTTCCTAAACTCTGGGTGCCCACCAATTTCCACACGGGCAGTCAAGAGTTAAAGGTTTATCAGGATATTCTGGATATTCAGGAGTTGCTGGAGGCAAGCTGGATGGCAAGGCGTATTACTAGTATATAGTATTTCTTTTCCGTTGTTTGTTGTTGTTTGTTGTTGTACACTCTGATGATATGATGTAATGTAATAACTGATATAGTTCTTTGTTTAAAGATTATTCATTTATTTATTATATGTTGTTCCGCTGCGATTGTGAGATTCTGATGTTGTTCTGCTGTTTTCTGTTTTCTTCTGTTCCGTTCTATTTTCTATTTTCTCTTCTCTCTATTTTCTATCTTTTTCTCTCTTCTTCAGCCTTTTTCTTTTTCTTAAATAATGAGAATTCGTATTTCTGTTCATCTTGAGTTAATCTATGGAGATTAGTGTATATTCAAGGAGTACGGATTTACGGGTCTTCACAATAATGTATTAATTTTATGACATCAGAATATTTTGAATAAAAGATAAATGCTTTTACCTTTGTTAACAGAGCATTTGAAACAAATTAGCCATTATAATTTCATGATCATTTATTAGAATTTCATCATCAAATTAACATCAGTTGTGTAATTGTTTACTATTTAACATCGGCCATTACAAATTCATCAGTAAATTCAGTTATACTGCCTAAAATCTATCATCAAATAAATTTTTAACAAATGTATGATAAAAAGATTGTCATACATCAAAGAAATTGTTCTTATCATTCTCAGTTTGAATTTTTTGTAGCTGAAGCTGAGCTGCAAAAATTTTCAACTGTACAGCAATATGGTTCGTCAAAGAGGATTTGTGCAACTATTTGTGCTCTAAATGCATTGAGTTGTTCAAGACTGTTTTTTGATGTAGTCTCCATTCCTTATGCAATCTTTTGCATGAACATCATTATGAAAACTCTACAGTCGAACCTATATTTGTTAATTTTAGTAATTTGAATATAATGATAAAACAGATTATCTTTTGTTCATTTTGATAATGAGTTGTATTTAGTAGTGTGTTTATTTAAGTAACAGTATGTGAATAATAATAGTATATAATTCGCCTAGTTATCGTGTAATGTGCATTGTTGTATAAAAATCTCCAATATCTTCAAGATTACCCATTGCTTTGTTGGGCATAGTTAACATTTTTAAGCAATGTAGACTTCTCTATAATTGTTTTCTCCCCTACATCTTGTAGCTCTTTATTGATGTTGTTTACTACTGCTTTCTGCCAAAAAAATATAATTTTTTTAGCATAAAGATAACTTTATGTATCTTATTTACTTTCTGTGTATTTTTACTTAACACATCAATAGCAAACTTTGAATGTCCACTTCTTAAGGTCTTACATCTTGTGGTCAAGTGTAGAGAATCGTAATGGTTCCAAGTATATGATTCCACTACTAGTTCTAGCGAGCTCCAATGTTCGTTGCCGTGTATAGGAAATAATGTATCGCAACATAATGGATTTAGAAGCATTTGTTTAGTAGAAGGATTAAACATGTCTCTTTAGATATTTTCCATGTTTCCATCTGTTGCACTTTTCTCTTAAAAAATAATTTTAGAAAATTCATCTTATAAACAAATTAAATTTGACATTATAGTTCACTTACTGTCATTGTTGTGTTCACGTATATAATGCTAGAACTTTGTTCTAATAATTTTGTTTTTCTGAACCCAAACCTATCAATAACCAACATTTCGAAAAGAATATGGATTAAGTATAGAATTTATAATGAAGCAAAGTATAGTTTTTTTCTACTTACTTGACCAGAAATATATTCTCTATAGAGAAGTTCTTCTATCATACTTTTTGTAATGGTGATGAAGTTTCTATCATCACAACTAAATGCTTCATCACTGAAAAATTTGATAGTTGTTAACATAAGAAATTAGGATTAGTATGTACTGTGTTGTTTCTATTTATTTGTTAATAAAAAATAACAACGTTTGTAGAAGTTTGTATGAAAAGATAAAGATAAATTAATTTATCCTTTTTAGTTTTGTTTAGTTTTTATTGTTTTTTTTATTTGTAAATCATCAGATTTTCATGCTGAAATAAAAAGCTTTATATGAGTTATATGTTGCTAACATATTGTACCATAAACAATATGTTATTGGAATAAATCTATAAACAATATATGACCGTTGAAGTGTAAATTTTTTGTATGCCTTAATGTTAAGACTGAATATAGAATTGTTGATGATGCTCTTAAGTGAATTTGATACATACGACAAAACGAATATAGTTCGTGATGCAAATTCTATAACTTCTATATGACTTTAGTAATATTAGCCTATACGTATCAACAATACTTTTCCTATGATTTATATGCATATCATAAACCATGTTTGTGAAAGATATATAGTATGTTTATGAAAATACTAATTCTATTTGTTTATTCTATTTTTTTTGAGTTACTAAATTTGAAAGTCCAAATGAACGTGACAAACCAATACAACAGTTCATTGTTAATGTTATTGATTGTGGTTTTTACTGTTAGTTTCGGGTACGTCTTCCATCTTTTTATTACCATCGCTTAAATTTGTGTAGTCTGTATCATATATAATTAACAAACCAAAAAATACAAAGCATCAAACATACAAATGAAAAGATAAATTATTTTTTTTTAGTATTTTTATTTTTTTAATTTGTAAATCATCGGATTTTAATGTTGAAATAAAAAGCTTTATTTGAATTATATGTTGTATTATATTGTACCATAAACAATATCTTATCGGAAGAAATCTATATTTAAGTAAACTGAGTGAAAAGTAGTTTAGTTACTTACTTGTTTCCTGGAAAAAATTTGAAATTTTTTTTGACAATTTCTTTTTGTTCTTCAATAAGATATTTGAGGAGTGGACATTTCTCAACATTCCTTGGCTTCTTCTTCTTTTTTGGTTCTTTTAGGACAACATCTTCAACAACAATAGGATTTTCGAGAGCGGTTTCTTGAGCAGGCACTTTCAAATTGTTATATTTTAAACTATCTTGTGTCTGCTTTTCTAGCATGAAATCTTGAGTTTGCATTATATCAAAAGTTGGAAAATTAGCAGAACTGTTTAGGTGAATTATACCAACAATTTTTCTTTTTTTTCTTACCTTTTTCAGCTTAAGTTTTTTCGTTCAAATTATCTTTTTCCTTCACATCGTGCTCTTCTAAATTTTCCAACTTCTAGAGCTTCATTTCAAGAATCTGGATTCTTTTTTCAACCATTTCTCTTAAACGTATTTCCTCATTTAATTGTTTTGCAACATTTTTCATCTTAGTAGTCAAAAAAGTGACTTTTGACTTTAACTCCATTATGTTATTAGCACATTCTTTGGCATATTTTTTCAGACTTGTGTCTTGCTGGTGCTCAGCTATTTTTCTTTTGTTGTTTTGGTCTTCTTCCACCTTAATAGCTTTTCTTTTATTGGAAAGAAGTTCTTTCTCTTCTTTTGTTATAGTTGCAATTTTTTTTTAAATCTACAAGGAATATGTTTATAGTTAAGCTTGCACATATACTGTCATTCAAGTGCTAGACAAGTTACACACAACCGGTTTTGAGGTAATCTAGTTTTGAGGTAAATAGTTAATGAACAAAGTTATTTTGTAGAATCAAAGAGTTTTATAATAGAACAGGGGTAGTCCCACTTTCCTAGAACATGAGAAATTAATCATTTCTATTTTCTATCATGTCAATTACAAATTCCTAGTTGTTGTTGTTGTTATTAGCTATTTATAAAAATTAGCACGCTTAACTAACAGGAAAAAGTGTAATACATCAAACTTATAAAGTGGAATTTGACTTCAGTATTTCGATCTTTAATATAATATTTTTATGCAATTCAAATAGAGGTACGATCTTGTATAATTACCAACTCAAACTAGCTTACTTTCTATACTCATTTTGTTTTCTATTATTTAGGCCACTAACGTTCCAAGAAATTAAAAAAAAATGTACAGTTAAAAAAAAATAGCATACTTTGTCATTGTCAACTTCAGTGAGGTCCAAATCTTTCTGTTTTAATAAATCCCGTTTTCTCATTCTTAGGATCTTAGTTTGTAGATTTTCCTTCTCGTCAATTATTTGTGTTCGTTCACAAAACCAGTACCGCAAGGAAAAGAGAAATACATTATATTTTTGTAATAAATACAAATTTGAATATATTTATATTTAGTTAAAGTTATGAAAGTATACTAATAACACCATAGTACAGCCTAGTGTACTTCTAGCGTCAGCATGATACTTTTTAACATTTTTCAAAATATTTTCACATATTGCCCGTGGCCAGGAGATTGAATTTAATTTTTTTAAATTTAGCAACTTCGACAAGAAACCCCATTGCAAATAGCTTTGGTTGTTTAGAAAAAGGAAAGTTATAACTAGCAATAATAATAACAATTTCACTAAATCTTCATTTCCTTTTTCCTCTTCTAACAGTATTTTCAATCCTTTTATTACTGTTTTTTGGCTGATTGTGTCTTCTTCTTGAAAATTGGCACTTAAAAAATTGGAGAAACTTTCATGGCCGAGGCTTTGTTAGAAGCTAGTATAGGAAATAAGTCTTCTCCAGCTAATGACATTTCGAATATTAAACTGACTTCTTCAGGACTTATTTTGAGTAATTTGTTTCCAATTGTGAAAGCATTTTCTTTTACATCAAAAGAAGTAATGATGTCATCTAAAATCAAAGCACTTTTCCTTAAATCTTATCGTGCTTTAGAATCTCTATGAAAAACATTGAAGAGTTTTTGAATGGTGTTTTTTCTATAAAAGCTGTTGCTTCAGGTGAAAGAATGTTTTTCTCCTTTATAATTGACAGCCCTTTATAGATCGCATCCAAATTACATCTATATGTACCTATGTACTGTTGCCTTTTCTGCTTCTTGAATATTTTTTTAATTTAATACCGATCAACTTCATCTGAACCAGTAGTTTCTTCAGCTAGTTGTTGTGAAATCGTTTTTTCTTCATCAGAGTTTTCTAACTGATTATGTCTGAAGTCCTTATCAGTCAAGTCTTCTTTTTCAACGGCATCAGGTAATTCCTGTGTTGGTCCAGTCTGGCTCTACATTTATGAAAATCAGGAGGTAAAAATAAAAAGTTCATCAAAAAAAATCATATTGCATAAAAATTTGAATAAAAGGATAATATGCTATATCTTTTTAATTATTTTTTATTTTTTTGGGAGTAAGATATATTTGAGCATATAAAGTACCTCTTTTTCAGAAAAAAGATAAAGCACTTTTTTAGCATATGAAGTACCTCTTTTTTAAATACAAATTAAATCCAATAGGTTTTTTTGTAAAGAAAAAATGTTTGAACTTTTTTGTACACCAATTTCAATTTGCACAGTTTAAAATTTTCTTGTTATAGATGACATGTAGACATTAAAACATCTTAACTAATTTATCAATGAATAATTGTTTTTCACCAGGTAAATATCAAACATCTTAACTGAACATTATAGCGAATATTATTGAGAAAGTTTTTGATAATAAAGGCTATGCTAAGTTAGTTAGAAAGTTAAACTAAATAAGACTATAGGTAAAAATTAATAAAATAGAAAAGTGAACATTCACAGCTGAAAATCAACAAGCATTATTAGATGAAATGAAAATTTACAATTAGATGCAAGTGCAGAAAGTTTCAAAGTATAGAAAGATAATTTGCTTTATCTTTTTTAGTTGTCCAAGTAACAGTTAATTAGAAATTTGAAAACTTAAAGAGAATCAAACACAAAATAGCCAATATTCACAATTAAGAACATGTTTTGAAATAACTAAACATGTTTGTTAACATTCATAGTTTAGAAAAATTATCATTTAGAATCAAAAACATGTTTAGGGAGAAACAATTTTGGTTGTGGTTTCAATGGGTAGTTGTAATGTCTGGTTGTAGAAAGTTGAAGTTTAGGTGTAGTATACCAACTTAATCGGTTCTGACAAGGTGTAACTAAGGGGAGAAGATTGATGTGGTGTTGAAGATGGTGAGTGGATAATGGAATTTATTATTGAAGTAGTTGAGGTGTATTGTTGAGGAGTTGTTCTTATTTCAGGTTGTAGTATGGATGGGGTACGAGGAAGTCATATTTTAGGTCGAGATTTGAGTTCAAATGTATTAGATGGTGTTGGTACAAAAGTTGTTTGAGCAGTAATAGATTGTACTTTGTGGGGAAATTGAAGGATGGTGAAGTTGTGGTTGTAGAAGGTAGAGAAGAAATAGATGGTGACAAGTAAGGAGAAATGGGTGACAAAAATCAAAGGTTGTATGGATATTGGAAATAGGAGACAGAGATAGGAATAGAAATCATGAATGTAAAACACTAAGTTGAAAATGCAATAGCAATAGTAAAAACACAAAATGATCAATGTAACAGCTGATGAACACTATAAAGTGAGTGAATAAGAATATTAACAGAGCCGGCCCAAGGCCCAAGCAACCTAGACATATGTCTAGGGCAGCAAACGAGCTGGGGGCAATAAAAAAAATATCGCTATAACCCTCAGCCTCTCAACTCACGAAGAAAGACGAATAAAATTGATCTGCCCTCCCTCTCAGCTCACGCGCATGCAATCGGCGACGGCGGTCGACAATCAGGTAGCCTCCTCATTCTATCAGATAATCCCAATTTCCATAGCCCTAATTTTTGTTCGAATTTTTTAATTTGAAATTAGTGGATTTTATACTTTTGAAATGAACCACATGAATGCGTGCTTGACCTTCTTTCCTGTATTTGTTAAGTGAGATCATAGGGACTATTATTATTAATATTGGCTGATGATCACATTAAACAGTCAGATTGAAATCAGACAATAAAAGGAAAATAATAGTTTAGATGATGATAGTAAGGACAAATGAGTCCTGCAAAAACAAGTGTAATAAAAGTCATTATAGATTTCAATGCAATCACCATGAATCGTTCTAGAAGTTCAACTATGTTGGTAAACTGGCATGTGTGAAAGTCAGATATAATGAGCTTCACTAAAAGATATGATTAGAAGATAAAGACATGTATGTATATTCGTTTGCACATGAGACTATGAGAGTATGTGAAGTACTAAATTTCAACTTTTCAGGATTTATTAAAAGTGAGTAGGTAACTATTCCAACCTTAAAGAACAAAATGAAATAAACTAATGATTCTTGTTAATTTTGTTGGGCACAGGATAATGAGACATGACCTATTCAATATAATATTATTAGTATTCTGTTATTTGTTTCATTACTAACCATGCTAGTTAATTATGTTTGTCCTTCTAATAAAGTTAAGATTGAAGTGCATAAAATCTAACTCTCAAATTTTTAGAGTTTAGGAAGGGGAATACAAAATCAAAATCAAACTAGACAGGAACGCACATTCGACTATGATGGCTAATTGGTCTCTCGACAGATGCAGCTAGAAGATGAAATAGGGAAACTAGAATAAAGAGTATGAATATGATTAGATGCTGAATGAACTAGAGTCTAGAGGTAGGAACAAATTAATTTTAATTGTTAAATTATTAGAAGCATGCTTGCATTTTTTTCTTTCTTTTTTCTTTTTAAAAAATGCATGCTGATTCATATAACTTATGCTATGTTGTGTGTCTGACTTACTGATTTGTATCATGAATTTCAATGCAACTCATGCTATATTGTGTCTCCATTGACTTTTTTTTTGTTAACAGGCATAACTTTTGCTGAAGGAGAAAGAGTGAAGTTGCTAGATTTGATTTTTGAAGACCAAAAAATGTAAGTGTTTTAAAATTTTAAATTAACAGCATATTATTCATTGAAAAATCGACAAATTCTTTCATCATTGTTAATTTAATTCTCTACGTTTAAGGATTATTACCTTTATTTAATTTAAATCAACCAAGTCAATACCCATAGCTTTGAAACATAACTTCAATTACTTAAATGGTTTAAATATTAAATTACTTCATATAATAAAATAGCTTCTTTAATTTCATAAATAAATTCCAAATTCAAATTTGAACCTCCAAATAAACCATTTCAAATTTCCATATATTTCAAAGCTTTAAATATTCCACCATTTCAAAACTAATTCTTTGATAATTCCATATATTTCAAATTCAATTACTATTATATAGATTTGAAACGTTTACTTAATAAATCCCATATAATTTAAGTAAAACTTTTAACTTCAAACAAATGGATATTCTTTTAATTGATTTAACTTGATAAATTCATTTATCTCAACTTTATATTCATTTAAATTACTTTAAACCAAATCAAGTTATAAGAACCATATCCATTTAAAATCTCCATTTTTATTTAAATTCCAGATCAAAATTTATTCAAGTACAATTCTTAAATAATTCAATTTAAACCAATTTCATATTTATCTCCCAACTTAAATTTCATTTAAGTCAATTAAAAACTCTATATATACAATATCTCAAATAGGTACTAAACCATAAAATATAAAATAATCAAACTCCATTATTAAACTCATTTTTTATTAATCAATTTTATACATAGCTTAAATTCAAGGATTTAACTATATATATAAAATAATATTTATATAACATCAAAATTTAATATTTATTAAACCGTATATTCCTTTCCAAAACCATAGAAAATCATTTCAAAATATTATATATATATATATATAGACCGCGTGTCTGTATATAATTTTTTATCCTATAGTCAAGTGATACGGATATTTATCATTTCAATCCGTAATTTAAAAATAAAATACGGTTGTATATCATTTCAAACCGCAATCCCAAATGAAATGAAAATGCTTAATAACTTGCAGTTTATAATAATATAAAATACAGCATCCATTCATCCAATATCAACCATCAACCATTTTTCACAATCACCATCCAATTCAAACAATAGCATCAATATAGAACGAATAATAAACAACAGGTATTAACTAGCAGTTTATATTCAATAATAAATTAAATAACTGTTTAACTGGCAGTTTATATGCAAAAATAAATAAATAACAATTTAACTGGCAGTTTATATGCAATGAAAAATTTAATAACTATTTAATTAAATAAATGCAATTTAATAGAGATGATGATTAAAATATGCCAAACAATCATAAATAAATTTCTAATCACATCAACAATTAATTTAACAAACATAAGAAATTTTAGAAGTTGTGAGTGGGTTAAAACACTCACCTTTTGAATTTAAATCGAATTTAAATCCAAAAATTGAACAGTCTTCAAATCTGTCCAAACCAGCGCCAAAATCTCCGGAATTCCAATACAAACCTAGTGGAGAAAACTGCGCGTGAATTGGATCACGTATGTAAGAGTTATAGCGAGTCAATTGTTCGAAGACAAAATTTAATTTTTGAAACAAAATAAATAACTTACCTACTCTATTAGCCACGTCATCGTCCTTGTCACAGGAACCAAAACCCTAATTTCTGCAGGTCGCGAAAAACTTGAAGCCGCCACCGTTCGTGCTGTGACTTCACACTCTCGTGATGATCAGAGATCACCATCGCCACGGCCTCCCACGACCGACCACAGCCCACGCTTGACGTGACGCGCGACATCCCGAGCTCCTCACGAGCGTAAACTGGCCGCCGCCGTTCTCGGCTCGATTCAGGCGAATCGAGGTGATGATTTCGATGATTAACCGTATGGATCGGCTCCATACGTCGAGCTCTACACTCCAGCGTCCCCTGATTGTCACAGAAACGAAGATCCACCGTTGAATGAAGAACCGTACCATTAACGACCGAAAATTGATTTGCGATTTCTAGAAAAATGGTGAATCCGATTGAAAAATGAATCACACCAGAAGATTATGCTCTTCGAGATCTTTAACATATATTTTTCTGAATTTTTCTGAGGAGTTTGGATTTTTGAAGTTGATTTTTTGAATTGGAATTTGAATTGGATAAATTAGGGTTTACAACCATTGAGAAAGAGGAGCACAAAAGTTTCTGTACTTATATAAATGAGGAATAGAGGGCTGCTAGGGTTTATAACAGGATATAAATAGACGAAGTTGAAAATAGAGTGGATGGATAAGATAGATATAGGCGCTGACGACAAAGTGGCCCAAAAAGCCCATTTCGACTACAGAACGAATTTGGGTCAACCCATATATCAAAATGGATGTTTTAAAATATTTTAAACGCAATGGAAAAGGTTTCAAGTCCAAATTCAATCGTATATAGAAGTTATGCTAAAATCAATATTTTTTCAAATTGATTTCAATTTCGTTTATTTCAAGGCGTTTCGAGTCTGTACGACCAAACGACAGGCCCGATCGTTACGAAACTTGAAACCCTACAATAATTCACCGTTACAGATTTGATGAAACTGGTTTCGTCAAAATCCGAGTCAGTGGCCTAAATGGCTATTTTAGTTAATTAAATAAATTAAAAATCAATAAATTAAATCCAATTTTTAATTTCACTTCTATAATCGACAATTTTTATCACCTTTATTTTTCTTTATCACTTACACTAATTTACCCAAATTTAAATGTCAGATTAGAGTTGATTAATCCATCAATTCCAATGTTAACCTCAATTTAAATATTTAATTTCCATTTTATTCAATTTAGAAATTATAAAATAAACTACAAAAATACATTTATTAAATAAATTAATTATTATTTCATTCATTCATGTCACGTAGATGGATTAAACCTTGGATTCAAAACCATTACATAGATATTCTCACTCGTCTAAATTCCCGTTTTAAATATTTAATTCATTTAATTGCAATTAACCCTTTTATCATAAATTAAATTCCAATATATTGATAAAACTTTATTTCTATTCCTTTTATTCACTAATCATCATATTATGAAGAATATTTACGTTATTCCCCATTATTACCTAAATTTATTTTAACGTAACATTTAATTTAGATTTATTGCAATGATTTCCAATTCAATTGAATGAACTAAATATATATATATATATATATATAACTCATAATAATTGTTGTCAAAACTCTTAATCACACATTGATAAGTTTATTATTTCCACTCCAATATTATAGTTATTTACAGAGTATTGGTTTTTATTCAATCTTCATTTATTATATATTTTAATTAATTAATTCAATATTTAAGTTCGTTTAAATTTATTACCAAGTACACATTTACCTTATTCCAACAAATTGGAATTCCGTTCAATTACTATAAACAATCATTTTACCCTTTCACACTTTATTATCAACCCACAGTTATTGCAATTCATTATCTTATATTGATTTTATCCAATTACCATTAAATTTACATTCATTGTGTATTAATTCATTAATTAATTCGATATTTACGTTTGTTTCCTTCCATTTGATTTATAACCTTGTTAACATTTACATTAATCCCATTTCATTCCATCCATTAATGGGTATTGCACTGAAATTTAATTTATTAGCCTATATCAACATTATTACCATTAATTGCAATTGGATTACCAATTTTATTCAATACCCTAAATAAATAACATATGTTAATTCAATACTTACATTTGTTTACCGATGTTTCATTTATACAAATTATATTATTCCACACATTAATACAATAATTGCATTCGTTCTTATTATATTCCATTTATAGCTAAGTCATAACATTTGAATTATTTTATTTAATTGGATCGTTTATTCAAGTTCATTAATTATTAACTTGCATTAACACGTTTCCTTAATTTAAAATCAATTACTGTAACAATGTGTTCTTACATTAACTCATTCAATGCCTTACCCTATACTTTTCATATTCAATTTATATCCAGGTATAATACTTACACCATTTCATTTATTAAAATTTTATTCAAACTACTAATAAATAGGTTTTAATTACCATTTATATATTTTATTTTAGCGTTCATTTCAATATTAATTTATAAAGTTTTCATTTCTACTAAATTTAATTTCAAAAATCTCATTAATTTAACCAATTTTAAATTGTCGAAAATTATGGGTCGTTACAGTAACGACCTAGAAATTTTAAATGATTTAAATAACGTAATTAACTAAAAATATTTCTAGAAATTAAATAATAAAATTTTGAAATGAAAATTTGATATTTGAAATTCGTCTATTTAAACATAGCAAATGGCATATTTTCATTAGTAAATATGAAAATTAGTTCTGTTGTGCAATTTTTAATTTCAATTTAAATTCTGTTAAAAATTTGATAGAAATAAATTATTTTCAAAATCTGAATATTTTATATAATAAAAAATATAAATCATTTTCTGAGTGAAACATCGTATTTCATTTCGCCAAATTTGGACAGCTATATCCCGTTTATCTAATTTTCGGCGTTTTAACAACATTTTCGGCAGCGGAAAATCGAGTTTTTAAAACTTGGTCGTATCGTTGATATCTGTGTACCATTCTGTTCGTCTCGTCGTTCTGATCTCCATAATATATTCATTTGCGCATTTCGATGTCTCGTTCGTGACGAAATCCGCAGAACGATTGCCATAACGATTTCGTATTTGTGTTTTGT
The DNA here is from genome assembly GCA_030765085.1 of Allium cepa. NCBI lineage: Eukaryota > Viridiplantae > Streptophyta > Magnoliopsida > Asparagales > Amaryllidaceae > Allium > Allium cepa. Next base: position 104,940,034 of record CM060941.1, on the reverse strand, counting down.
CTCCTTTGTCTTTTCAATTGGCACCATACGATTCCAAAAGCCATTTCCACTTATAATTTGGATTTCAATAGGCGGCTTTTCCTTTTCCCACCTTTTCAAATTTATATGTGAATACTGCCTCTTATATTTCATTTTGTGGCCGTTCTCTTTCCTTTCTCTGTCTGCTAACTTTCTAAAAAAAGGTGAAATTTACATAACTTTTCTTCTTCCTTGCTTCTGCCATCAATTTTCACGCACTTTCATCCTGACTCGAAGTTGTCCTCGAGAAAACCCTCCTTTGACTTTAAGCAAACCAAAATTGTCATTTTATCTTCGCCCCTACCGTGACCTGAAGCCCAAGCTGAAGCAACCCCCCAGAAACCTGAAGCGCGACACGAAGCAGCCCCGATTGGAACCCAAAAACTTCACCGAGACCCTAGAATCCAAAAACTCAAAGCAACCTCCTTTGTCTCGAAGTGGTTCTCGAAGCTTGGCTCCCTGCGACGCGAAGAAAACCCAAAATTCTCGTTTTTTCCCAAAACCCGAAGCACCCTTCCCTAACCCGAAGTCAAATCCGAAGTAAACCTTACCTTGACTGGAAGCCTGGCCCAAAGCAAACTTCAGCCTGTCAGCAAATGTCGTTGTTTGTCGATTTTGTATTTGACGATGAGTTTTTATGTTATATATATTAGTTCCTTCTAATATTTATAAAAACAATTGTATATATGTATTGCATATGTATATATATTTGTTTCTCATCAAATTCTCATGCTAAATCCATTTTGCTTGACGTAGATATTTGAAATGTCTGTATCCATGTCAGTTGCTTTTTAATTCCATCGTTCTCTAGCCATGAAAGGTGAGAAATGACTCACGATTAACATTCTTACATTTAGTAAATTCAACTTACATGAAATAAGGATTGAAATATGCTGTTAAATTTAAATTGCTAGTTATTAAATTGTCAAATGTGATATGTTATTATTTGCATTAGTTCACCGATGTTAATTTTCAAAATTAACACCAATAACCTGTTAGAGTGTGTGTGTGTGTGTATTATTTATATGGTTAATCATGATCATATTTGTTATTGATATGCTATGTCATTTTATATTATTATTTTGTTCTATGTGTTGAAATGATACATACCCGAATGATATTATAGATTAGGGAAAATCGTTATGGGTCGAAATGATAAACCCAAGCGATTTTATTTGAAATTTTAGGATCAAGGGTTTAAATGATAAACCTATAAATTTAAATTATTGCGGATTGAAATGATAAATATCCGTATCACTTGACTATATGATAGAAAACTGTATATACGGACATCGTTGGTCTATTTTTAAATGATTTCCAAAGTTTTGAAAAGAAAATATGGGTTTTATAAATATTGATTTATATATATATATATAAACATTTTATTTTAATATATGCGTAAAATTTATATTTTTAAACTATATGTTTCAAATTTTAATTTATAAGTTAAGTTTTGAAAAATGTAAATTTTAACGTTTTACTAATTGTTTTTCAAATATATGAAATGTAGTTTAATATAAAATAGTATAGATTTAGTAAAATCAGATTCAATTTAGTATATTTAATATAATAAAATTTAATTTAATAGAATTTAATCGGATAGGTATATATATTATATTTAAAATATTTAGTTAAATCTTATATTAATAGAAGAATTTTAATAAAATGTTGAGGCAAATTTAAATTTTCTAAAGATTCAATTTTCTCTGTAAAAAGGTTTAACTAGCCATGAACCACAAAAAAATACCAGATTCACCTTCTCCTAAAAAGGATTTATCCTAATTATTAAAAGAACTAATGGCAAGTTCTTTAATTTTTTTTTTTTTTGATAATACAGCTTAAAGCTATATTGGATTTAGATAGTGAGGATGAGCTTATGTGCATGTCTACAGATTAAAGCTCATGAAGAAACCTAAATGGAATGGAAGATTATATGATAAAAGCAGAAGGCACAATGTCAGATGCTTCAAGAAGAAGGTTAATGGTGTTTGGATTTTATATGTATGCTTCCATCAACCTGGCATTGTAACTTTCATTATGGATGAAATACCATTAATACTTCTTCCGGGATTTCCTCCACTTGCACATTTTTCAGAAGTCCTTCCACACACAAGATAAATTTCAAGGCAAAAATATCTAATAGATAGTACTATATATGATATTGTTTAAATACAGATGCTCCAGAAGATAAAGTGATGACTGAATAGAGTGGGCCAACAAAAACTTTACTTTAATAAGATACCAACAGTTGAAATTATATTCTTTCAAAAGCAAAAGAAAAAGGGTCGCATCATGACAATGACAAAGGAGAATTTAATCATGACAAAAGGACAAAGATAAGACACATTATTAATGCCAGCAATGAAGATAAGATGCATTATTGAATCTTTGAACAAAGCATCTGCCGGTTATGTTAACTTGGAAATTTGATATATCCTACTATATATATATATATATATATGTGTGTGTGTGTGTGTGTGTGTGTGTGTGTATTCTATGTTAGAGAGCAGAAGTTTTAGAAGAAATAAAAGCTTGTAAAAATGTTTGTAATGGCGGAAAGCCACCCTCTGTAATACAGTCTACTGTAATAAAATTTCTTTTGCTATGTTAGAGAGCAGAATGACATTTACAATGCTTATATAGCATTTACCATATCTTCCATGTATATATTCTCCATTAAATGTATATCAATTGCATCAATTTAATCTGGTTAACTAAAGTGTATGATTACCAAATACTATGAAATCTGAATATTAATAGCAAAGATTGATTAGACAAAACTTAACATAAATTGACTATTAGAAATTTCAAAACCCAAATTTGAAATTAGAAATCAAAATTTAGTTTGGTTAGTTTTATCCAAAATTTTGATCTGGATTACATTTGATTACTGTAAAATAACCTTAATGAATTAGATACTGATATTAAAATCATACACGTACACACCTCAATGAAGGTGAAAATAATTTCAAATATTTAATTTGTATTTGTACATACACATTAAAATAAACTGCTTTAATATAAACATAAAATTCACATATTTCTAGATGTTTTTCTATATAAATATATAACAAAACACACATAATATTTAATCTCACCACTTAAAATTATTGCAATCAAAAAATAATCAAAAGGAACTATAAAGTCTGGAACTTGACGTTAATGTATTTCATGTTTCCAAATGATTCAAATCAATTGTAAAAACTCGTATTTTGATAATAAAAAATATTCAATTTAATAAGACTTTGGAATTTGATATTGTAAGAAATTAAAATTTATGATTTATAAACGTGGTTTTTATTAGATTATAAATTTTGACCTTAAGATAAAATCCTAAATCAACTAAGTTTAATGAAATGGAAGTTGTAACCCGTATTAGAATATAATTTAATAATATTGATTGAATGTAATTAACAACTATGTTAATGTAATTTAAATCAATTTAAATAATAAAGCTTAATAAGGAATAGAACAAATGATGTATCAATTGATGTAATCAAATGTTATTAATTGAAATTGGTTTTAATATATAATATGAAATCAATTATTTAGTATGTAAATTTATTAACCTTTGTTTGTAAACGATAATTTTATGAATGTGTTTAAATTACTAAGATGTAATATTTTTTTTTATCTCTCATCTTATTGTTAAATCGGTTTGAAATTAATTTGGTAATCAATGGGAAATTTAATGTAATTGAAATGTTTCAATTAATACAAGAGAATATGTTAATTGTAGAGTGATGAGTGAAATAAAATAGAAACTTGTGTTAAATAAATTAAATTAGTAAATTTTATGTAATATAAAGGACATGTAAATCAAAATAAAAGAATTTGTTTGAAATTTAAACATAATTAACTAGGATTTATTATGGTTGTAAGTAGAGGGTAAAATTAGTTAAATATCTAAATCTTAGATTTAACATGGAAAAATTTAATTTTAAAAGATTATTAGTTCCTATTTAACCATGAATGATGATAGAAAACTTTTAATTTGGAATTTAAAAGTGATTAAATCAGTTTAATAATAATACGTTATTAACGTGTAAAAATAAATGTAATTTGATTTTAGAGCTAACTTCAATATACAATATAATTAGGATTTAAAATTAGTTTCATTGAGTTTAAAAATAGTAAAAACCTATATTTCGATATATAGGATGACCTATTTTTATTTCGAGAACTAAACGGGCTTTACAGGCCTTTGTTATCGCTTTAGCCCAAATCAATCTGTTCCATATATTCCTATTCTATCCTTGTCTATATACATGTTTAAACGACCTGCTATTTCGAACCATTCACATCCGCATATGTCAGACTTAAATTGCTCAAAACAACAGATTGTTAATTCATATTTGGCAAACTCAGCATATACGGTAAATAAATAAATCACAAAATCACAGACACATAGTAATGCAAAAATAAGTAGCGGAATAGACAAATAGTAGTTCATGAAGCTACTATATAAACATCAGAGTTTAAAACAAAATACAATAGAAATCTCAAATACATAGTAGTCTCAAATACAAAAGTAACCACAAGACTGAATAGAGATAACTGGAAACAACTGAAAGCTAACTAAATATATGATAGATCTTCAAGAAAAGTTCCAAACTCCAAAGGTGAGTCTCAAATGCTGTGCCACTCAGTCTAACTCGAGCATAAAGAAAAACACAAAATATTCGAGTCAGGATTAACATTCTTATGTCAGTAATTTAACTCAAGTGAAATGTCAATTGAAATACAAATAACTTAAAGGATGTTTGGGATTCCCATCCTCTAAGGATCCATGGAACTATCTACTATGTAGTAATATACGCTATTATAATAATGTCTATAGTAAAATAAACTATTAAAATAGCGTTAAGCGTTACCCATATCCCCCTTAACACATTTTATATAATGTCGTAGTCTATACAGATACTGTAAACTCCACTCGCAAGTGGGCTATCACGGAGCACTCCATAGGTACGACACAAATCAAACTCGCAGAAGGCGGGATAGGGCATGTGACAAGGCACGTGAGGCAATGCCAGGGTAGAAATACTGTTTGCACTCCCAGACTGGTGGTAACGCATAGCAGCTACTACCACCCACTTCGAGACATACTCCCAAATCGAAGGTGCGCCCAATCAAATCACAAAAGTAATAGAATGGTATCGATGAAATGTGCCCGATAGGGGGAATGACCCCACTTGGCCTGGTATAGCTCCTGTTTTAGCTACATCAAGATGACTCACGGGAGTCAGGGCTGCACTAAAATGTCATATAGAATCGTTTCCAAACCATCCTACTTCATTCTGGAATCTCCACCATGTACACAGTTGTTAAGTGGTTTTCAGTATTGGCGGAGAGTATGACAATATCCGATCTCGTTCTCTTTAACAACCAAACGCTTATTTCACACCATGATTATTTCATTTCAAATAGTTCATACTTCATATAAAAATATCATATTTATTTCAAAATCATACCAATTCGATGTCATTATTCACTTAAAATAATATTCATTTCCAGAATCGTAACACTTCTAAAATTATAACACTTTTGAAATCATAACACTTTTGATATCATAACACTTCCAACTTAAACAGTTTAGATATTGAAAATAGCATGTATTAAAATAGTTATAAATTAAAATAGTTTATATACTTAAAAAGTTTATATACTAAAGTAGTTGTAAATTAAAAATAGTTTATATTTATTTAAAGAGATTAAACTAAAATAGTTTCCAAATTAGAATCGTTTCACCAATTCCACAAATCGATTCAAATCAACTTAGATTCCAAAAAATCAATTTAAGTCAATCCCAGTTCAACACTTTCAATTTAAAAGGTTAAAGATTCAATTCAAATTCTCAATAAACCATTTCAATTTTTATCGATTTCAAAATCTATGTTTAACTATTACTTCAATTCTAATAAGATTCAAAGTTTAAACATTCAAAAATTTTCAATATAAGTTTCATTTATATTTTAGCATTTAACTTTAATTTTATTCAAATTGGAAAATACTCACTTAACCATTTTAATATCAATTAAATAAAATCTCAATTTATAGTTTTGAACCAATATTAAATATTCAGTCTCAATTTTTATTTAAAGTTTTGAATATGGTTTTAATCGCTTTTTTATCAAATCAATTTATCCATCATATCTTCCAAAATCTCAAAATCAATAAGTTTTAAATCAATTCTTATTTAAATTCAATTATTAACAAATTTAAATTCCAAGCCAACATTAATTTATCTCCCAAACCTTTATTATTAAAGTTATCAAAATCTATTTTTAAAATATTAATATAAATTTAAATAATTACTTAAACATGTTATAAACCAATTAAATTATATTTTATTAAATTAAACCTTATTGTTAAATATATTAAGTCCTATTTTATATATTTTTAAAATAATAAAATTATAAGAAAATTTTTAAAAATTGTATTTTCAAAACTAACTTATAAATTTAAAATTTCCAAAACAAATAATTTTTAAAAATTTAAATTTTACACATATATTAAAATGAACTCTTTATATTATAATTTAAAAATCAATAATTAATAAAATTCATAATTTTCTTCCAAACTTTGGCAATCATTTTTTTTCCAAAACAGACCAACGGTGTCCGTATATAATTTTCTATCCTATGGTCAAGTGATACAGATATTTACCATTTTAATCCGCAATAAGTTAATATTTACGGGTATATATCATTTCAACCTGCAATCTCAAAATTTCAAAATCAATGAAAATCGCTTGGCTTTATCATTTCAACCGATAACGATTATTGTGATATCCCGGAAATTTGGGCAATATAAATTTAATAATCTGTGTTTTAAATTTAATTTAACTTGATAATTTTAATAACAAATTTGGAATTTGATTTAATAATCATGTTTTAATAAATATTTAAATGGAAAGATTTTATTCTTTTAAATAAATAAATTGTTTTCTGTTTATAATATATATATTTGTATGTATTGTAGATTGATAAATTTTGATTTTTGAATTTAGTAAAGGAAGTGATTTTCTAATTCTAATTTATTTTTAGTAAATGAATTAATTTTCTAGCTTTAATTCATATTTGGTGAATTGGAAGATTTGATTTAAACTTAACATTTAACTTTTCAAGACAATTAGTAAATAATTATATGGTTTATATTAAAGGAAATTCTTATCTGTTTAAATTTATATTTTTAGTTAACTTAAATATGAAGTTAAATTTGATTAACATCAAAGCTTTGTTTTATTTTCTTTTTAAAGTATTACTTGAAATTTGATAAGAAGTTTAAAATACAAATTACATATGTCTTAATTTATTAAGTAATAAAAGTAATTTATAATCTCTTTTATAAATTTATTTAGAATTGCTTAATTTGTTATTTTTAAATAAAAATTATAATGCTTAAGTTCTTATGAACATAAATAGTTTTTGTAAGGGATAAAATTTGTTGTTTTTAATTTTAATAGAATTTTATATGCATTTATATGTAACTTGATTTATTAAAATTTGATTTGATAAATTTATTTAAAATATGAATTTAATGTATTGTATTCAAGGGAATAAACACTTAAAATATTTGAATAAGATTTTATTCATAGTTGTTTGTCTCATTCCTTTTTAATAAATTAAAAAGAGGTAAATTCATGTATATATACATAAGCATGATAAATTGAGGTTTTAAAGTATTTATAAACAATTTAAAATTAAAATTTAAATACAAAATTACATATGTAAATTTATTTACCATCTTAAAGGACATGTGTTAGTTATAAAATAAACTATTGTGACAAATGTTAAGGATAGAGACAAGTGTCTCATTAAATTTCTTTTTCTTTTATTTTTAATTAAATCAAGAATTTTGTTTATATAAACATATCTTCTTAACTTCATTTTTCTTTTCCCTATTCTTCTTTAAACTTAAGAAAGTTTCAGATCTAAATCTGAAAATTCTTGTGCATGCAAAATCAGTAATCTTCCCTCAACTATTCAAATCAAAAACAATTCTTAAACCTGCAGTCCTCTAATTGAAATCACTGCATTTCTGTTTGAACTTCATCAAATTTGCATGCATCTGGAAAATTCAATTTGCAACTAAAAAAAAATATAGGAGAATACAAACCTGCATGCAACTATGCTGCAGTCCTCTGTTGAAAACCATATTCAAAACTGCATGAATCATGGGGACAAGGAAATAAATTTGCAGTTTTAAAGCAAATAAAAGATGAGACTGTAAATAGGCAAATGCAGTATAAAGTAAGAAGGGGGAAAACAATCATGCAAAATGATATCTGCATTTTTACCAACCTGGAAACAAGCATGCAAATGAAGTATGGAAGCAATCATGCAAATGTAAATCTGGAAAAAACAAAGTGCTACATCATTTCAAGTTTAAAAAGAATCTGAAGCTTTTCATCTAACAATGGATGCTCTGCTTTTATAAACCTGTGAGTAACATTTTTATTCAAAACTAAATTAAGTAAATTTAGTTGTTTGCAATGAGTTACTGATATATTCATAATTGAATGAAAGCATAGGATATAAGTGCTTATGTATGTATGCTGAGTATTTATGATTGCTGTAGAATGTATGTCATTGCCTGATTCTAGAATACCAAGTTTTGTTCCTGATTAATTCCATGAGTTTATGATCAAACTTTTGTTACAAGTTATGATTTATACAAGTATGGTATGTATCATAAGTTTAAGTTTCAATCTTATCAAATAAATAAAAAAATATAAAAGAAACTATATTGTCACTGTAAAACACACAATGCAACAGAGCAAACATTTGAAAAACAAGAATTTAATCATCAAAATTCTTTGATTTAAGATTATCAACAGGTTACATTATACATGTCTTGAATTTTAAAACTAAAATTAGAAATTTTAATTTGGAAATGGTGGAGCATTACTGTTTTATCTAGAAAACCTGTTTTGGGTTGAGACTGTCAATTCAGAAAGTTTGGATGGTTAGTATCTTCTTTGGTGATGGTTTATGGATCGTAGTTGCTGAGGAAAATATTGAATGATGGATTAAAACATGGGGGCAGTGGAAACTTGGGTTTGAGATGATAAGCCCTAGTTTTCAATATTGATCAATGGATTGATCACTACGACTGGAATGATTGATCGAGTACTTCCTAATTCAAACTAGAGAGAGATGGGATGTGGAAGTAGATGTGGCCGAAGGTGTTGACTGTCTGATGATCGGAATTGGGAGTTTACGGCAGATTCCAGTTCGGCATTTTTTCCCAAATTCTCAAGCTGGGTGCTCGATTTTTACTTTTGGTTTCTGCTTAGAAGTGGGTGGTCGGAATTGGTTTGTATGTTGATCGCTGACTTGCTGAAGGGGTCGCGAGTGATTGGAAGTGATGGCGGCGGTGGTGTAGGTGCACAAGGTAATGGCGTATCAGTGTTGGGAAAGATGGTTTCCAGTGTTTGTCACGTGTTTTGTTCGGGTAACTCGTGTTTGACTCGAAGTTAGGGGGCATGGAACTCGAAGGAAATGGATGAAGTCTCGGGTGTAAATTTTGTTTCAGGTTTGGGTAACCTGTCAACACAGGTTTTGTAAAAAAAAAAAAACCTGATTTTTAATTGATTTTTAGATGATTTTGAAAGAAATTGTTACTCAAGTCGTTTGAGTCAGCTCGAGTTAATTATGGAAGTTTAGTAATTGTCTTGTTTCAAATTTTAAATTGGAATTTGGAATAGAAAGCAAAAATTTAAATTTAAGTTTTAAGTCTAATTGAAATTATAGATTCAAGTTGTATTGAATCTTAAAGTAGGAAATGATCAGGTATTTGAATTCAAATTGCTTTAAATAACTTTGATAGAGTTTATTGTTTAAAATGTTTTTAAAAGGAATTTGAATTTAAATTGGAAATTGAAATATGTAGTAATATTTAAATAAAGTTTAAATTTGATTCAAATCTAATTTTGAATCTCTGGTTTAAAATGAATTTAAGTCTATAAATTTAAGTGTTAAACCAAATTTGAATAATAATGTAAAATCTAAATGGTTTTAATTTAAGAAGAAATTGGTTTAACTTTTATAATAAAAGTATTATTTTCAATTAAGGATTTTAGATTGATTTTAACTTGTTAAAGTTAAGAATGATATAATGTGTTATATTTCATTTAATTATTAGGTTAATTAAATGAATAATTAATTTATTTAATAAATTAATGAAATTAATAATTACTTAAAGTAATTAAGAGTTAATCTTAAAGGTTTAGGATTAATTATTCTTTGAATAATTAATTTGTAATTAAGAATAATTTATTAAATAAAATTAGTTTTTTTTAATTAATGATTAATAATTAATTAATCAAGTAATAATGGATTAATTAAGTTTTAATTAACATTTAATTATTTAATTAATTAGGGGTTAATTAATAGATTAGTTAATGATTAATTAATTTGTAATAAATAATGATTAAAATAAGTTAATTACTTTGAAAAATAATTAATGAGTTGTTAATAGTTAATGAAGGTCATTAACTGAGGATTATTTTATAATTAATTAATGTGGTTAATTTTAATTATTAATTAGATTAATTAATTTAAAGATAATCAATTGTGAGTTATTAAGTATAATTACTTATGGAAGTAATTAGGGAATTAATTACTTATTGTAATTAATTAAGTTAATTTGATTAGTTTAAGTTAATTAATTCATTTTAATTAATTTAAAATAAATCAATGGATGAGTTGTGAAAGATAATTACTTAATGTAATTAAATGAAGAGGAATTACTTAGAGAAGTAATTAATGAGTAACTACTATATGTAATTAATTGAAGGTGATTTGTTGATAAAAGTAGTTTGAGTATAATTACTTTGTAAATTAATCAGGAGATTAATTGGAAACAATTAATTAAGGGAAAATAATTATTAAATGGAGTTAATCAAGGGTGATTAACAGTTGTGATTTATATGAAGATTAATTACTTAAAGTAATTAATTTAATTGGAAGATGTAATTAGAAGATCATTAATTATTATAATTAATGATGTAATTAAGGTTGATTAATTAAGATTAATTAATCAATAATAAGTGATTAAAGATAATTAATTTAGATAATTAATTAATGAAGTAATTAGAGGTTAATTACTGTATTTCGATAAATATAATTAATTTGAGAAATTAATTAGTGGATAATTACTTGGATGTAATTAAGGGATAATTAATCATGGATGATTAATTAAAATGAATTATTAGATGATGATTAAATTAAGTGATTGATAAATTATCAATAGTGATATGAGCAAGTTGATATTGATGAAGTGATTAATTTAATTTACTTTAAATTAATTTGAATGATGTAATTAATTTAATTCATTTTAAATTAATTATATTTTGGTGTGGATAATTATTGCTTATATGTTTGGTTAGTGTTGTTTGCTTGAATGATTGAATCTCAGATATGAGATAAATTATGTTGAATGTTTTGGATGCATTGGTTGCATTGTGATGTTGATATAGATTATCTTTTAGTGATAATATGGTTTATCTGATATGATGATAATGTTGATTACCTGTTGTGTATCTATGATTTATCTATTTGTATGGATATAGATAATTGAATTGTTTTAAACCTTTAAAACAACTTGGCCTTAAAAGACACGCTTTGGATTTCGATGAGACCGGGATCGGATTTGCTACACTACAGCGTGATAGGGGGTTCTCGCTTTGCGTTAGGTGGCGAACGGGAGACTCTTACCCCTACATGCCCCCGGGGATAGTATAAGGTCCTGCAGTTAAATTATTTCAACATCTGAATTCAAATATTTGAATTCATCTTCAGATTCAAATTTAAATCCTAAGTTAACAATGGTAGTTTACAGTAAGTTCAGATTTTATAAACTGAAAACAAGTTTTCCTGTTCTTCTGCTTTTATTTCTCTTTTCTAACAAACTTGAATTTCTGCATTTACATTTATTACAAAATAGGAATTCAAACTATTTGAATTCAATTTCAGACTCAAGTTTAATCCTAAGTTTAAATTTCCAGAATTAAATTTAAACTTTATTTTAAAAATTCCTAAAACAGAACAGTTCTGTGAATAAAACCTGAAACCAAAAGTATACTCGAGTCACTCAATCTTTGCTTCGAGTCAGAAGCTTGCATGCTTCGAGTCATCTCCCATATTTCCCGAGACTAACCCGGGTCAAAAATCACAGCAACTACCCACATCAAAACCTGGAAACAGACCACACCCAAACTTCCCAAAACCTGTCAACACCATTATCTCTCAACCCCGACCATCAACATCGACCAAACTCCGGTGATGGCCTCAACACAACACTATCCACCATCCCTCCAAATAGCTTTGAACTCGATGTACTTAGGTGTACACAATTGACCCAAAACTGAAACACAGTATCAACTAGGGTTCTTGACAGAAATTTTCAAATTTCATTCTCAAATTTGAATTGCAAACAAATTCAATAAATTCCTATAATCTTTGATGAATAAACAATCTCCTAAATCAAATTCACCCAAACAAATTTCAAGCTTCAACTATGCTTAGCTAATATATAAGACACAGAAGTTTCAAAACTGTATTTTTAACAAAGCATTAAAATTTGTAATATAACTCAAGTACAAATTTTAATCTGAATATTGTAATGAAGCAACCATATTTGTTTAAGTCATAACTCAAATGAAGGATCAAACTAAAAGACAATGGGATGTATTACATCTAACTACAACTTGAATCAGAGAAACCAGAAATGTTCAGGGAATAAATCATGCACACACACACAAACATATCCATATACATATTCAGAGCATATTTATAATATATGTTCATATCTAAATTCAAGTATGCAATCAACTTTTACCTATTTAAAATCTTAAAAGTTGAGTTACTCACCTTATTTATACAATGCAGAATGCATTGTAGTTGCAGGTTCCAAATTATGAAATGCAGACTCCCTCCTTGCTTTTAAATGATGCATGCAGGCCTTTCTTCAGATGCTTAGAAATGTAAAGCTTCAACTTGAAACTGCAGATGTCTTGCATGTTTCAGATCCAAGAAATGCAAACCTCCTTGCTTGCAAATTTCATGTATGCAGAGCTCAAATCTTAAAATTGCAGAGCTCTTTGACTTCATATGCAAAAACATGCAGGTCCTTTTTAATCTTTGATTGAAAATGAATATGCAGATTTTGTTCTCTTGCATTCCCAGATTGAAGATTAATGCATGCAGGCTTGTTTGAAAATTCATGTAGGCCTCAGCCTTTTTGATTTATACAAGCAGAGCTTATACATAATGCAGGTTTGAGTTTGAAACGAGGAGTTGCATGCAGGTTATACTTGATGAAGGTTTGAAATGCAGATTTGAATATGATTTGAATGGAAATTTAAATTCTTTTTAAACTTATAATTAATTAGATGTTTCTTGTAAACATATAAGATTAAGTTTTGTATTGTTTAAAATCTTATTTAAGACAAATTTGGATTTAATGTAAATTTAGAAACATTTTATTTTAAATGCTTAGTTTAAATAAGAAATGTTTATCTAAAAGATAAATAAATGTTTAATGATTGGATTCATTGATTATTAAGGTAATTAAGATGAATGTTAATTATTTAATTAATTAATAATGTGGATGTTTAATTAAATAATTAATGATTTTTAATTTAATTTGAGATTAGTTAATTAGGTTTAATTAATATATAATTAAGGATGGTTAACTAAATTTTAATTTTAGATTAAGATTTATTTAATCAAGTGATTAATGATTAATTAAGACTTTAATTAACACTTAGTTAATTAATAATTAGAGATTAATTAAATAGTAATTAAATATTAATTACTTAATAACTAATGATGATTAATTTAAGTTAATTTCTTAATTAAGTAATTAAGAAATGTTAATGAAGTCATTAACAATTAATTAATATGATTAATTTTTGTAAATTAATTAGATTAATTTATTAATAATCAATGGTTTAAGTTTAATTACTTAATGAAAGTAATTAAAGAATTAATTACTTAATGTAATTAATTAAAGTTAATGTGATTTGCTTAGATTAATTAATTAAGTTTAATTGATTTAAACATTTGAGGATTGTTTGATAATTACTTTATGTAATTTATAAATTTGTAATTACTTAAGGAAGTAATTAATTAATAATTACAGGATGTAATTAAAGATATTTGATATGGAAGTAATTTGGATTTAAATTACTTAGAAATTAATCAAGGGGATTAATTTAGATAATTAATTAAGAATAATTAATTATGGGTTGAGTAATTAATGTAGTTAATTACTGAATGGTTGTTAATCAAGGGTGATTAATATATATATAGGATTGAATATAATTAACTTGTGTAATCAACTTATAAGCTAATTACTTATTGTAATTAGAGATAGTTAATCAGTAATGATTAATTAAAATAAATATTGAGATGGTGATTTATATATCGATGTGAAATCAATGGATGGTTATGTTAAGCAGGATTTTATTGATGAAGTAATTAATTTAATTCATTTTAAATTAATTAGAGTTGAGTAATTAATTTAATTCATTTTAAATTAATTATAGAAGGTGTGATCATTAGATAATTTGCTTATGTTTGATGATTGGTATTGGTTGATTGGTTTGGATTGTAATCTCAGTTATGAGATGAGCAGTGATTGTGATATGAATGCATTGGTTGCTTTTGGATGATAATATGGATTATCTGATTTGATATGAATTATCTGTTGATAATGATAAGATTGATTATCTATTGTGTTGTGAATTATCTATCTGTGTATATTTAGATAATGAATTGGATTGTTTTAAACTTAAAACAACTTGGACCCTAAAAGACACGCTTTGGATTTCGATGAGACCGGGATCGGGTTTCCATATTTGGATATCCGAAAACCACATCGATTCAAAATAACGTTAGGTCGTTAATCCAAGTGGAGCGAGTGAAGACTCGAGGTGTAAGGGCTATACGTCAGTATAACTCTGTGGGTGATTCCGTAATGAGTTTGACGGAATAGATCTTATAGATTCGAGATGGTGAATCAGAGTGCAAGGGTTATCGTCGTTAACTCTGAGGGTGATTCCAATATGAGTGTAACGAGATAATGCCTTCGGTTTCGTTCGAACCCGGAACGAACTTGTATGGATTGAATGCTTTCAGAACATCGTCAGGTGGACGATGAGCATTCTAAGAGATGTGTTCTCTAAAGGTAATCGTAACCTCAAGCCTCATCAACCGGGAATGGCTAAAACAGGGGAGGTGCAGCAAAGCTTCGTGGGTAGCCCCCACTGGAGAGCAAGATTTATCCCTGTCTAGAGGTCCCTTTATATTTCGGCTGTGTGGGCGGTTGGAACCTAGGCCAACTGCGGGGTTGTCTTGTTCGGAACTATTCAGTAAGGAATGGGTCCGGCTTTGTGTTGCAGGGGATGAAGGGAGTAATCCTCGGTACGGTGATCTAGGCCACGTACTGTGACGGGCGGTACCCCAGTAGCCCTGCCATTGTATGGAATCCAAAATCCAATAAGTGCCAACGGTTTTGATTGTATTACCCACTTTTGTGGCTAGTAGCTGGAATTTAATGAATGTAACAATTTCGGCTATTTCTTATTTATTTGAAAACCCTAGACACTATTATAATATCATCGGATTTTCTATCAAATGTTTTGGTTAGCGTAAGGTAAAAACTTTTCCATGTTTATGTGTGGGAAGTCTTACGTGATACCTTTCTTTTCAAAAGGTTTTGAAAATTAAGCAACTTTAACCTGTTACTCACACCAGACCCATGTCTGACCCGGAGTTATTTCTGTTTTCTTTAACTCTTGGGTACTCAAATTTTTATGAGTAGCCAAGGGAATTCAGGTTAGGTTTCAGGATTAGCTTTGACGAATTATGGAGGAGCATATGGAGCAGGAGGCTTCTGCGTATAGTTATATAGTTCCGCTGTGTTGGTATCTCTGAGTGTTCTGTTTTGTATTGAGTTGTAATAACTAGACAGGTGTTTATAACTGTCTAGTATGTGTTGTATATGTCTGTGTACTCTGATATTTGATGTATACCATGTTATACTTTGTTATAAATATAATTTATTCGTTCCGCTGTTGAGATTCTTGTGTTGTTTCTTCTTTCTCTTCTTTCTTTTCCCTTTTCTATCCCTTTTCTTTCTTATTCATGAGGCGATTTTCCGGGAGTGGAAAGTCGGGTCGTCTCACTTGGTAATTCAGTAATGAAGTCGTATTGATCCATGATATGTAAACAAAAGTTGTTTATAATCATGCAACTTCTTATCTAAATATAGATATAGGTTTTGAAAATGAAAGATTAGCTTAAAATCTTCAAATTTGCAGTTAAATGGAAATTGGGTCAAAATTTTATTAAAACAATTTCAAGTTTTGATTTCACAATTGAATTGCAAATGGAAAATGATGAATTTTAGAACTTGAATCACAATTTCTACTGGAGTATTCAGTGAGCATTTTGGGATTTTCTAGTTTGGGGTTTTTGGCCGATTCTGGGTGATAGTCGAAGAATCAAGCATCGTGGTTGAGTATGGAGGTAGAGGGGGTGTTGAAGTTCACCAGAAAAATGCAGAAGTATTTTTCTAATTTTTAAATCGATGGGAATGGATTGATGTAGGGTTTTGCTTCCTGTTCTTTCTTTCTCTGTTCATCTTTAAATCGCGACTTCGTGGGCATTCTGGAGGCTATCGCGAGGGGTTAGGGAGATGATGGGAGGTGAGAGGAAGCTGCGGTGATGGCGGCGTGGTCTCTGGTGAAGGGGATGGTCGGCGGTGGGAAATTTTCTGGCTGCTGTGTTTCGAGTTTGATGGGTTCGAGTGTGATTTTTTTTCGTGCGTCATTCGAATGTGTTTTCTAGGTTGAGCATTGGAATGGAGGGGTTGAACGTGACTTGTGGTGGTCGGAATGGTGGTCGTTGGCGATGGGGAACTCGGTGCACGTTGCACGGTGCAGGGTGGTATCAGGTGGAGTTTGATTTTTTAGGGAGAAGAAGATGGACCCGAAGATTTCACCGTGTTTTGTGGTGTAGGACTCGAAGCATGAAGGAAGCAGGGGAGACTCGGGGAAGTTATAAGGTTCTGGAGTAGTTTACTCGGGTGTGGCAAGTGTAGCTGAGTTACTCGAGTATTTAAGTATCCAGGAAGAAGAGCGAGTTGTTTTAGTTAATTAATTCAAAGAAATTTGGTTTTAAGAATAAAGTTTTTAAAATAGAGGTTAATCATGTTTCAAATTAAATCTGTTTTCAAAGTTATGTTCTTAAACAAATTTATATATCTTAAATTATGGAAGTTTTAAAATAAGTGGATTTGGAATAAAGTTTATATTAAACTTTATTAAATAAATTTGGGAAAGTTTTATTGATTTAAAAGTTCAAATCTTAAAATATGTTTAAATTATAATTGATTTCCAAATATTATATTTTAATGAAATTTAATGATTTAGAATTTGATAATCAAAAGATAATTAAATTTGTAAAGATAATTGAGATAATTAAATCATTTTTAATTATCAAGTTTTAGTTGTTAATAAATGATTTAATTAAGATAATGGTTTCTTAATTAAGAATCTTTTAATATAATAAGATTAAGAATCATTTAATTAATTTTAAATGATTAGTTAAATAGTTAATTAAGTAATTAATTTGTGATTAATTAAGATAATCACTTTGAACTAATATAATTACTTGGGAAGTAATTAAAGTAATTAAGTGGTTAATTACTAAAGGTAATTGAGTAAAGAATAATTACTTTATGAAAAGTAATTAAGTAATGTGATTAAGAGTTAATCACTTTAGTTATTAATTAAAGACTTAATTAATAATTGATTAAAGGTTTAAATTATTTGATTAATGATTGATTAATTAAAGAATTAAGAGTTATTAATTACTTGTTTAAGTAATTAATTAAGATAGAATTTAATTAATGATTATACCCGACTTTCCACTCCCAGAAAATCGCGTCATGAAATAAGAAAGAAAGGGATAGAAGAAGAAAAGAAAGAAGAGAAAGAAGAAACAACACAAGAATCTCAACAGCGGAACGAATAAATTATATTAATAACCAAAGTATTACATAGTATACATCAAATATCAGAGTACACAGACATATACAACTCATACTAGACAGTTATAAACACCTATCTAATTATTACAACTCAATTACAATACATAACAACTCAGAGATACCAACACAGCGGAAACTATATAACTATACGCAGAAGCCTCCTGCTCCATTGCTCCTCCACAATTCGTCAAAGCTAATCCTGAATCCTAACCTGAATTCCCTTGGCTACTCATAAAAATTTGAGTACCCAAGAGTTATGGAAAAACAGAAATAACTCCGGGTCAGACATGGGTCTGGTGTGAGTAACAGGTTAAAGTTGCTTAACTTTGAAAAATCTTTGAAAAGAAAAGGTATCACGTAAGACTTCCCACACATAAACATGGAAAAGTTTTTACCTTACGCTAACCAAAACATTTGATAGGAAATCCGATGATATTATAATAGTGTCTAGGGTTTTCAAATAAATAAGAAATAGCCGAAATTGTTACATTCATTAAATTCCAGCTACTAGCCACAAAAGTGGGTAATACAATCAAAACCGTTGGCACTTATTGGATTTTGGATTCCATACAATGGCAGGGCTACTGGGGTACCGCCCGTCACAGTACGTGGCCTAGATCACCGTACCGAGGATTACTCCCTTCATCCCCTGCAACACAAAGCCGGACCCGTTCCTTACTGAACAGTTCCAAACAAGACTACCCCGCAGTTGTGATCAGCAACCGCACCACTAAGCCGAAAATAAAGGGACCTCTAGACAGGGATAAATCTTGCTCTCAAGTGGGGGCTACCCACGAAGCTTTGCTGCACCTCCCCTGTTTTAGCCATTCCCGGTTGATGAGGCTTGAGGCTACGATTACCTTTATAGGACATATCACTTAGAATGCTCATCGTCCACCTGACGATGTTCTGAAAGCATTCAATCCATACAAGTTCGTTCCGGGTTCGAACGAAACCGAAGGCATTATCTCGTTACACTCAATATTGGAATCACCCTCAGAGTTAACGACAATAACCCTTGCACTCTGATCCTCCATCTCGAATCTATAAGTGCTATTCCGTCAAACTCATTACGGAATCACCCACAGAGTTATACTGACGTATAGCCCTTACACCTCGAGTCTTCACTCGCTCCACTTGGATTCACGTCCTAACGTTATTTGGAATCGATGTGGTTTTCGGATATCCAAATATGGAAACCCGATCCCGGTCTCATCGAAAACCAAAGCGTGTCTTATTAAGGCCAAGTTGTTTTAAGTTTAAAACAGTTCAATTCATTATCTAAATATACACAGATAGATAATTCACAACACAATAGATAATCAACATTATCATTATCAACAGATAATTCATATCAGATAATCACTATTATCATCCAAAAGCAACCAATACATCCATATCACATACACTACTAATCTCATACAGAGATTACAAACCATACATGGCAATCAATACCAATCATCAAACATAAGCAACTATCTAATGATCATTCCATTCTATAATTAATTTAAAATGAATTAAATTAATTACTTAATCTCTAATTAATTTAAAATAAATTAAATTAATTACTTCATCTTTAAAATCCTGCTTATCTTAACCATCAATTGATTACCAATCAATTTATAAATTATCATTTCAATATTCACTTCAATTAATCATTACTGATTAACCATATCTAATTACAATAAGTAATTAGCATTTAATATTAATTATACCTTAATCAATCAATTCCAAATTACATCATTATTAAATTAATCAGTGATTACACTTAATCAATCTCTAAATATAAATTAATTACATAAGTAATTAATCTCCAATTCAAACCATATATATTAATCACCCATGATTAATAACTATTCAGTATTAACTACTTTAATTACTCATCCCATCATTAATTACTCTTAATTAATTATCTTCATTAATCACTTGATTAATGTTCAAAGTAATTTAAATCCAAATTACTCCTATAATAAATATTTTTAATTACATCCTATAATTATTAATTATTTACTTCCTTAAGTAATTATAAATTCCTTAATTACATAAAGTAATTATTAAACAATCCTCAATGTTTAAATTAATTAAACTTAATTAATCTAAACTAATCACATTTAATTAAATTAATTACACCAAGTAATTAATTCATTTATTACTTTCATTAAGTAATTAAAACAATTGATTATTATTAATTAATTAATCTAATTAATTATCAAAAATTAATCACATTAATTAATTGTTAATTATTCTTAAGTTAATGACCTTCATTAACATTTCTTAATTACTTAATTAAGAAATTAACTTATAATTAATCATTATTAATTATTAATTAACTAATATTTAATTACAGTTAAATTATCCTCTAATTATTGATTAATTAAGTGTTAATTAAAATCTAAATTATCATTAATCCCTTGATTTAGTAAATCTTAATCATAAATTAAAATTTAATTAACCATCCTTAATTATAGATTAATTAACCTTAATTAATTAAACTCAAATCTTAATTAATTAACTTAAAAATTATTAATTACTTAATTAATCATCCACATTATTAGTTAAGTAAATAATTAATATTCCATTTAAATTAAATAAATAATTTAAATGAAACCAATTTTCTTAAGTTCCAAATTTAAAAACATTCTTCTTTATACAAAGCATTTTAAACAAATTATTTCAAACAAAAATTCAAATTTAAAAATTTTAAACTCTACTTACATTCCTATCTTCATTTTTAAATTCAATTTATTTAACCTTTCCTAACATAGTTAAACAAATTTAAATTTAAAACTTATTTATTTTAAAACTGACTTTAAAGTCAAATTCCAGATTTCAAAATTGAATTTAAACTTATTTTAAACTCTTATTTCATAAACTCAAAACTTATAGTTCAAACTCAAAACCAAGGTTTCTTAATACTGTAAAGTTTAAAATTTAAATTTATATTTCCAGTTTTAAATTCAAACTCAGGTTCATTAACTCAAAAGTTCAGTTTCCAGATTTAAACTTTATTTAAAATTTCAGTTGCATTTTTTTTTTAAAAAATCTGCCTTTAAATTAAGATCAGAAAAACAGTTTTCTGTTTTAAATTTTAAAACATCTTAAATTTGAATTCAAACTGTTCCAAAATCCATGATTTAAATTATTGAATACATAATTACATTCCAGGTTTGCAAATTCCCTGTTTGAATTTAATTTTACAAATCTAAACTTGCTCTTAAATTTAAATAAAAACAGAAAACAGTTTTCTGTTCTGTTTGGAAATCAGATTAAAATTTAAAAGAATTTTAAAATTAATTCCAGAGGCCCAAATTTAGAATTCAAATTTAATTCTAGATTCAACACAGTTTCAGATTTGATTGCAATATTCTTTTCTTCAATTTGTAAAACCTGAAACAGTTTCCTGATCAATCTCTAAAACTAATTATAAATTTCAAAATTTAAATTATTTCAAAAACCCAAAATTTAATTAATTGAATTTATACTTAAATTCAGATTCACTTTAGTTTCAGATTTGCTTGCAATTTATTTTACTTCAAATCTTAGAATACCTGGAAACATGATTCTGCTCAAAAAAACTAAAACCCTGAAACATTTAACAAACCCGAGCCACCCTCTTCATTACTTCGAGTCACATGACTCCCTGCTTCGAGTTATTTCCAAATTCCCCCGAGACAATCTCGAGTTCACAAAACCTGCAACTAAAACTGAACCACCATCATCACCAACCTGCACAACACTTCTGTGCACCCTCATCCCAACTCCGGCCATCTCTGGCCATCAACTCAGGACATCCTCCAACTACCAAAATCCCCTCATCAACATTCAATCACCAAATGCCCTTAATTCAACTTGAATTTAATTTCAAGTTAAAACTAAAACCTGGAACAGCACCTCCTTTCCAATGATCAACCTGTCAACGCAATCAACCCACTACTCCGGCCACCATCATCCTCGAAACTTCGGTGACATGCTCATCAACCCACAATCTATCCATACTCAAAGTATCCTTGAATTCGAATCATTGATGAGGTAGCAGTTCTAACATTTCTTAACCCCAGTAAAACTAGGGTTCAAACTGAAATTCCCAAATCTCATCTCAAAATTGAATTGCAAAACTACTTAATTATGAAGTTTGAATTTTTATCCTATATGAATTGTTGCTCTGCATAACTGATTCCCCAGGTTACAGACAAATTTGTTTAGTTTATATGATATTTTAAAGCTTATCCTATTTTAACATGAACAAGCTATGTCCAATTGTTTTAAATCATAGTAGCAACAAGCTACAGAAAACTCAGGGATCAATATGAGTTTGAAACTTGCAGAAACCCACATGCACAGCCATAAATTAGATCACAGGCAGATATTTATATGTATAACATTCAAAGAAATCTCATATGGATCTATATGCAATTCATAAAACATATACACAATTAAATTCATCAGATAAGCAAGCAATGAAATCCTACTAAACTTACTTAGATTAGGTGTTACTCACAGATTTTATTCAATTTTGAACTAAACTATAACAATCTAAACCTTGGGAATCTGACTTGCATTTCATTTCTTATATACTCAGGCAGGAAGTATAAAAAGCATATGCACACATTTAATTCATCAGATTTTAAACAAGCATATAATCCTACTTATTTATTTTAAGTTAAGTGTTACTCACCTGTAGTTGCAAGATGCAGAGCACAGATTGAAAATTCATGAATGCAGAAAGCTTTAAACTTGAATGCTTTTTTACAAAATTCCTTCCAGATGAAATGCAAGTTTCTTAACTTCAGATGCAACTTGAAATTGCAGTTTCAGATCCAGACTTTGAAAACATGAAATGTATTTGAATGCAGATCTTTCTTTTAAATGTTTCCAGAGGAATGCATGTTGTTTGTTGCATGCAGATTGAAGAACAAAAATGCAGGCTTTACTTTGAAAACATGTAGGCTTGTTTGTTTAAAATGGAGGAGTTTGATTTTTGATCTTGCAAGTTTTAAAGAGGAGTTTGAATTTGTTGCATGCAGATTTATTTTGGAAATGCAGATTTGCATTTTGAAGAGTTTGAATGCAAAGCAATGTTTACTTGCTTGAAAAATGTAATTGTTTGCATTATGATGAAGAGGGTTTCAGATTTGGTTTTAGAGTGGAGTGTTCTTATATTTTTTTTTCTGAAAATTTTCTTTGTTAATGAAAGGGAAGAATGAGAAAAGAAAGGAAAAGGAGAATATGCAAGTTTATATAACTAGTTTTATGATTTAAATTAAAATTAAAGGAAAATAAAATTAAACAAATGACACATGTTAAAAGAATGGACACATGTTAATTTACTTACATAAATTTTTAACACATGTTCATTTAGGATTTTAATATGCTAACACATGTCTTTATTAAATGGTTTTGTTATTAAAATTAAGGTTAATGAATATTTACACTTAGTTTATTAGTAATTTAGATTAAGTGTTATAGATAAATTAAACTTAATGAATGTATGTTCATATTTTAAAATTGTATTTCAAATTTACAAATTAAATTAACAAATCAAATTTATCAATCAATATTTTAAAAAGAATGACACAAACATTTTATAACTTATTTTAATATTCAACTTAAGTTAAAATGAATTTTAAACAAATTAAAACATTTATCTCACATATTAAAAATCATATAGTATTTTATTAAATGTTTTTGAAAAGCTTAAATTGAAAATAAATCACAATTCCTATTTTTAAAACATTAAAAAGATGCTATACTATTTTAAATTAAATAACTTGTCTATTTAAAATATATACAAAAACATATACATTATTAAATAGAAAACAATTTATTAACTCATTAAAATAATTTCACAAATTAAATATTTAAATAAAGAAGATTATTAAAATCAAATCAAATTTATTAACAAAAATTATCAATTCAATTTAAATTTAAACTCAGATTATTAAATTTAAATTGTCCAAATTTCCGGGATATTACAATCCTTCCCCCTTAAAAGAATTTCGTCCCCGAAATTTAAAACAAAGGCAATTTAATAATCTATTTACAGATTTAATTTTAAAACACAGCATATGTTTAATGATTAAACATTTTATTAAACTTGAATGTAAACCATTTCAAGTGTAATAAAACGAAGTTAGTTTGGATGAAATAGAATGGGCTAAATCTTAATAAAGGGATTTGAGTATAAAGGTAAGGTAAATGAATTAATTGCATATATTCATTATATTGAAGTGAATATGAATTTGTAGTAGTAATTATGAATTGGAATGGCCGAACTTGTATGTAAATCATTTATGTGAAATAAAATGGAGTTTGGCATTAGAAAATAAGTGTGGAACATACTTTAAAGTATGATTTACTTATGATATTATGCAAATATTTGTTTGGATGGAAATGGATTATTATAGAAATGTAAATGCTTCAAATTTGAAAATGAAATTGGTTTGTAAATCCATTTAGAATTGAATTGGAATATAATTCTATTAGTGAAGCATACGTTAATCATATTGAAATAAATATGAATTGTATATGGTTCGTATTTCTGTTCCACTTGAGTCAACTAGGGTAGAATAATGTTGATTCAAGGGGTACGGATTTGCGGGCTGTCACACTTGGTATCGGGTCGTCACAGGTGGTATCAGAGCGTTAGGTTGAGTGAATACCTAGGCTCTGGAGTGGCGTCTATCTTGAGAGAGCGTATTTGTAATTTTATTATATATATATATTTACTTCTACCTATTTGTTGGGTTACCTGTTCGGGTTTTCCAATATAGGAGATAAGGTAGATAAGGTAGTGGGTGTGTAACACAACTACTACCCTTGGTTGAAGTTAGTGTTGAGATTGGCAGTGTATTTGTCGGGACTGTAGACCTAATACTGTCTCGAGTGTGTTGTGCGGAGTATAGAATTTCATAGATCTCTGAAGGTAACCTGTAAAGGTTCGGAGTCTATCTTTGAATTGGATGAGTAGAGATTTGTTCTGTCGGTCTGGCAAAAGAGAATAATGATGGTATCTTGATATCTTAAGGAATAGTAGCTGCGTAATGAGACGCAGTGACTATGGATGTTCTCGAAGATGTTTTCTTTGGAACAATGTAAAGAGGTGAGTCTGCTTCGAAGTTGTGACTGGATTTAGCAGGATGGTTCTGTCCGTCTGAAGCCGGAGTTTCTCGAAGAGCTTTGGATTAGGAAGTCTTTGGCGTCGGTGTCAGCAGTGCAGTTCGGAGTGTTCTGTGTGCCAGCAGAAAGTCTTTTGGTTAGCAGTTTTTCTGAAGATAGAATTCAGAAGTAGCAGAGAAGATTCCATTTTTACGATGGATTGGCCAGTTAAGCGTAAGCTGTTCTGAATTGGTAAAGAGAGAATAGATTTCTGTGGATTTTGGGCTAGTTGATCGCCAAAGTGACTTGCGATAGTTTGAATGTTCTCTTGAGCTATGAAGAATTTGTCCATACTTGGAGATTGAGTTTTCTTCTATGGATCTGTTGAACCATATTTCTGAGATATGTTGTCCTGTTGTGTTCGAGTTTTTCTTCTGTTTCAGATCAGAGTTGTGCAGCGGAAGCAGATTGGAAGTGCTTTTGTTTTATCTTTTCCGAATAGGAGAAGTAAGTTAGTCTTCTGATGTTTGTGGAGTATAGTTGGAGTTTTTGGTTTGGAATTGATCTTGAGGAAATCATTTGGTTGGATTGTTTTGGTCCAGTTTGTTTTTAGAGACATCAGCGAAGATTGAGCTGATCAAGAGAGTTAAAAGTAGCTCAGGATCGTCAAGAGTGTTTGGTGAATAAGAGACGAAGGAGTTTGGATTCTGGAGTCGGAGATTTGATTTTTGGTAAGTTTTTCTCCGATCTGAGGAGCTATAAGATTGAGTAAGACTGGGTAAGTCAGCTTTGAGGTTTTTGGATTCTTTTCTGTGTTCTTGTGAGAATTGGCGTTTAGTTTTCAGGATTGAATTGCCAGTTTGGATAACTGGAATTTAATGTGTTTTACGTATCTCTGAGGGAGTACGTGTATGGTTTATTTCTGGTTGTGAAACCAGTAGTTCAGGAGGATGTGATTGTTGAGTCAGACTCGTCTGTAGTCTGATATCCTGTTTAGTTTTGTAGATCTAGTTGGAGAGGAACTTTATAGCTTGATAATATTGGTTGTTTAGATTCTTTAGAGCGAGTATTCCGGTGTATATATATACCGGGGAAACTCGTGAAAATTTATCCAGGTTTTTCTGGATAATTAGATTTGTTGTGTTTGATTGAATTGGTTGCTATGGTTGTTAGCATATGTTTGATAATATATGCTTGTGAATTAAAATAAAAATCTTAAGATAGATTATTAAATTACCTTTGTTTTAAATTTCGGGGACGAAATTCTTTTAAGGGGGAAGGAATGTGATATCCCGGAAATTTGGGCAATATAAATTTAATAATCTGTGTTTTAAATTTAATTTAACTTGATAATTTTAATAACAAATTTGGAATTTGATTTAATAATCATGTTTTAATAAATATTTAAATGGAAAGATTTTATTCTTTTAAATAAATAAATTGTTTTCTGTTTATAATATATATATTTGTATGTATTGTAGATTGATAAATTTTGATTTTTGAATTTAGTAAAGGAAGTGATTTTCTAATTCTAATTTATTTTTAGTAAATGAATTAATTTTCTAGCTTTAATTCATATTTGGTGAATTGGAAGATTTGATTTAAACTTAACATTTAACTTTTCAAGACAATTAGTAAATAATTATATGGTTTATATTAAAGGAAATTCTTATCTGTTTAAATTTATATTTTTAGTTAACTTAAATATGAAGTTAAATTTGATTAACATCAAAGCTTTGTTTTATTTTCTTTTTAAAGTATTACTTGAAATTTGATAAGAAGTTTAAAATACAAATTACATATGTCTTAATTTATTAAGTAATAAAAGTAATTTATAATCTCTTTTATAAATTTATTTAGAATTGCTTAATTTGTTATTTTTAAATAAAAATTATAATGCTTAAGTTCTTATGAACATAAATAGTTTTTGTAAGGGATAAAATTTGTTGTTTTTAATTTTAATAGAATTTTATATGCATTTATATGTAACTTGATTTATTAAAATTTGATTTGATAAATTTATTTAAAATATGAATTTAATGTATTGTATTCAAGGGAATAAACACTTAAAATATTTGAATAAGATTTTATTCATAGTTGTTTGTCTCATTCCTTTTTAATAAATTAAAAAGAGGTAAATTCATGTATATATACATAAGCATGATAAATTGAGGTTTTAAAGTATTTATAAACAATTTAAAATTAAAATTTAAATACAAAATTACATATGTAAATTTATTTACCATCTTAAAGGACATGTGTTAGTTATAAAATAAACTATTGTGACAAATGTTAAGGATAGAGACAAGTGTCTCATTAAATTTCTTTTTCTTTTATTTTTAATTAAATCAAGAATTTTGTTTATATAAACATATCTTCTTAACTTCATTTTTCTTTTCCCTATTCTTCTTTAAACTTAAGAAAGTTTCAGATCTAAATCTGAAAATTCTTGTGCATGCAAAATCAGTAATCTTCCCTCAACTATTCAAATCAAAAACAATTCTTAAACCTGCAGTCCTCTAATTGAAATCACTGCATTTCTGTTTGAACTTCATCAAATTTGCATGCATCTGGAAAATTCAATTTGCAACTAAAAAAAATATAGGAGAATACAAACCTGCATGCAACTATGCTGCAGTCCTCTGTTGAAAACCATATTCAAAACTGCATGAATCATGGGGACAAGGAAATAAATTTGCAGTTTTAAAGCAAATAAAAGATGAGACTGTAAATAGGCAAATGCAGTATAAAGTAAGAAGGGGGAAAACAATCATGCAAAATGATATCTGCATTTTTACCAACCTGGAAACAAGCATGCAAATGAAGTATGGAAGCAATCATGCAAATGTAAATCTGGAAAAAACAAAGTGCTACATCATTTCAAGTTTAAAAAGAATCTGAAGCTTTTCATCTAACAATGGATGCTCTGCTTTTATAAACCTGTGAGTAACATTTTTATTCAAAACTAAATTAAGTAAATTTAGTTGTTTGCAATGAGTTACTGATATATTCATAATTGAATGAAAGCATAGGATATAAGTGCTTATGTATGTATGCTGAGTATTTATGATTGCTGTAGAATGTATGTCATTGCCTGATTCTAGAATACCAAGTTTTGTTCCTGATTAATTCCATGAGTTTATGATCAAACTTTTGTTACAAGTTATGATTTATACAAGTATGGTATGTATCATAAGTTTAAGTTTCAATCTTATCAAATAAATAAAAAAATATAAAAGAAACTATATTGTCACTGTAAAACACACAATGCAACAGAGCAAACATTTGAAAAACAAGAATTTAATCATCAAAATTCTTTGATTTAAGATTATCAACAGGTTACATTATACATGTCTTGAATTTTAAAACTAAAATTAGAAATTTTAATTTGGAAATGGTGGAGCATTACTGTTTTATCTAGAAAACCTGTTTTGGGTTGAGACTGTCAATTCAGAAAGTTTGGATGGTTAGTATCTTCTTTGGTGATGGTTTATGGATCGTAGTTGCTGAGGAAAATATTGAATGATGGATTAAAACATGGGGGCAGTGGAAACTTGGGTTTGAGATGATAAGCCCTAGTTTTCAATATTGATCAATGGATTGATCACTACGACTGGAATGATTGATCGAGTACTTCCTAATTCAAACTAGAGAGAGATGGGATGTGGAAGTAGATGTGGCCGAAGGTGTTGACTGTCTGATGATCGGAATTGGGAGTTTACGGCAGATTCCAGTTCGGCATTTTTTCCCAAATTCTCAAGCTGGGTGCTCGATTTTTACTTTTGGTTTCTGCTTAGAAGTGGGTGGTCGGAATTGGTTTGTATGTTGATCGCTGACTTGCTGAAGGGGTCGCGAGTGATTGGAAGTGATGGCGGCGGTGGTGTAGGTGCACAAGGTAATGGCGTATCAGTGTTGGGAAAGATGGTTTCCAGTGTTTGTCACGTGTTTTGTTCGGGTAACTCGTGTTTGACTCGAAGTTAGGGGGCATGGAACTCGAAGGAAATGGATGAAGTCTCGGGTGTAAATTTTGTTTCAGGTTTGGGTAACCTGTCAACACAGGTTTTGTAAAAAAAAAAAAACCTGATTTTTAATTGATTTTTAGATGATTTTGAAAGAAATTGTTACTCAAGTCGTTTGAGTCAGCTCGAGTTAATTATGGAAGTTTAGTAATTGTCTTGTTTCAAATTTTAAATTGGAATTTGGAATAGAAAGCAAAAATTTAAATTTAAGTTTTAAGTCTAATTGAAATTATAGATTCAAGTTGTATTGAATCTTAAAGTAGGAAATGATCAGGTATTTGAATTCAAATTGCTTTAAATAACTTTGATAGAGTTTATTGTTTAAAATGTTTTTAAAAGGAATTTGAATTTAAATTGGAAATTGAAATATGTAGTAATATTTAAATAAAGTTTAAATTTGATTCAAATCTAATTTTGAATCTCTGGTTTAAAATGAATTTAAGTCTATAAATTTAAGTGTTAAACCAAATTTGAATAATAATGTAAAATCTAAATGGTTTTAATTTAAGAAGAAATTGGTTTAACTTTTATAATAAAAGTATTATTTTCAATTAAGGATTTTAGATTGATTTTAACTTGTTAAAGTTAAGAATGATATAATGTGTTATATTTCATTTAATTATTAGGTTAATTAAATGAATAATTAATTTATTTAATAAATTAATGAAATTAATAATTACTTAAAGTAATTAAGAGTTAATCTTAAAGGTTTAGGATTAATTATTCTTTGAATAATTAATTTGTAATTAAGAATAATTTATTAAATAAAATTAGTTTTTTTTAATTAATGATTAATAATTAATTAATCAAGTAATAATGGATTAATTAAGTTTTAATTAACATTTAATTATTTAATTAATTAGGGGTTAATTAATAGATTAGTTAATGATTAATTAATTTGTAATAAATAATGATTAAAATAAGTTAATTACTTTGAAAAATAATTAATGAGTTGTTAATAGTTAATGAAGGTCATTAACTGAGGATTATTTTATAATTAATTAATGTGGTTAATTTTAATTATTAATTAGATTAATTAATTTAAAGATAATCAATTGTGAGTTATTAAGTATAATTACTTATGGAAGTAATTAGGGAATTAATTACTTATTGTAATTAATTAAGTTAATTTGATTAGTTTAAGTTAATTAATTCATTTTAATTAATTTAAAATAAATCAATGGATGAGTTGTGAAAGATAATTACTTAATGTAATTAAATGAAGAGGAATTACTTAGAGAAGTAATTAATGAGTAACTACTATATGTAATTAATTGAAGGTGATTTGTTGATAAAAGTAGTTTGAGTATAATTACTTTGTAAATTAATCAGGAGATTAATTGGAAACAATTAATTAAGGGAAAATAATTATTAAATGGAGTTAATCAAGGGTGATTAACAGTTGTGATTTATATGAAGATTAATTACTTAAAGTAATTAATTTAATTGGAAGATGTAATTAGAAGATCATTAATTATTATAATTAATGATGTAATTAAGGTTGATTAATTAAGATTAATTAATCAATAATAAGTGATTAAAGATAATTAATTTAGATAATTAATTAATGAAGTAATTAGAGGTTAATTACTGTATTTCGATAAATATAATTAATTTGAGAAATTAATTAGTGGATAATTACTTGGATGTAATTAAGGGATAATTAATCATGGATGATTAATTAAAATGAATTATTAGATGATGATTAAATTAAGTGATTGATAAATTATCAATAGTGATATGAGCAAGTTGATATTGATGAAGTGATTAATTTAATTTACTTTAAATTAATTTGAATGATGTAATTAATTTAATTCATTTTAAATTAATTATATTTTGGTGTGGATAATTATTGCTTATATGTTTGGTTAGTGTTGTTTGCTTGAATGATTGAATCTCAGATATGAGATAAATTATGTTGAATGTTTTGGATGCATTGGTTGCATTGTGATGTTGATATAGATTATCTTTTAGTGATAATATGGTTTATCTGATATGATGATAATGTTGATTACCTGTTGTGTATCTATGATTTATCTATTTGTATGGATATAGATAATTGAATTGTTTTAAACCTTTAAAACAACTTGGCCTTAAAAGACACGCTTTGGATTTCGATGAGACCGGGATCGGGTTTCCATATTTGGATATCCGAAAACCACATCGTTTCCAAATAACGTTAGGTCGTTAATCCAAGTGGAGCGAGTGAAGACTCGAGGTGTAAGGGCTATACGTCAGTATAACTCTGTGGGTGATTCCGTAATGAGTTGACGGAATAGCACTTATAGATTCGAGATGGTGAATCAGAGTGCAAGGGTTATCGTCGTTAACTCTGAGGGTGATTCCAAAATGAGTGTAACGAGATAATGCCTTCGGTTTCGTTCGAACCCGGAACGAACTTGTATGGATTGAATGCTTTCAGAACATCGTCAGGTGGACGATGAGCATTCTAAGAGATGTGTCCTCTAAAGGTAATCGTAACCTCAAGCCTCATCAACCGGGAATGGCTAAAACAGGGGAGGTGCAGCAAGGCTTCGTGGGTCGCGCCCACTGGAGAGCAAGATTGATCCCTGTCTAGAGGTCCCTTTTTATTTCGGCTGTGTGGGCAGTTGGATGTACACCAACTGCGGGGTTGTCTTGTTCGGAACTGTTCAGTAAGGAACGGGTCCGGTCTTGTGTTGCAGGGGATGAAGGGAGTAATCCTCGGTACGGTGATCTAGGCCACGTACTGTGACGGGCGGTACCCCAGTAGCCCTGCCATTGTATGGAATCCACAATCCAATAAGTGCCAACGGTTTTGATTGTATTACCCACTTTTGTGGCTAGTAGCTGGAATTTAATGAATGTAACAATTTCGGCTATTTCTTATTTATTTGAAAACCCTAGACACTATTATAATATCACTAGATTTCCTATCAAATGTTTTGGTTAGCGTAAGGTAAAAACTTTTCCATGTTTATGTGTGGGAAGTCTTACGTGATACCTTTCTTTTCAAAAGGTTTTTAAAAGTTAAGCAACTTTAACCTGTTACTCACACCAGACCCATGTCTGACCCGGAGTTTATTTTTGTTTTTCATAAACTCTTGGGTACTCAAATTTTTACGAGTAGCCAAGGGATTCAGGTTTGCTTTGACGAGTATTGGAGGAGCAATGGAGCAGGAGGCTTCTGCGTGTAGATATGTAGTATTCCGCTGTGTAGTTTTCTCTGAGTAGTTCTCTCTCTTGTATTGAGTTGTAATAACTAGACAGGTGTTTATAACTGTCTAGTATGTGTTGTATTATCTGTGTAACTCTGATGTATATGATACTATGTAATGTATTATGTTATTAATATAATTTATTCATTCCGCTGTTGAGATTCTAGTGTTGTTTTCTTCTTTCTCTTCTTTCTTTTCTTCTTCTATCCCTTTCTTTCTTAATTGATGATGCGATTTTCTGGGAGTGGAAAATCGGGTCGTCACAATTATCTCTTAATTGTAACAACCCGTAATTTTCGATAATTAAATTTTGTTAATTTAATAAGTTTTGGTAATTTAACTCGAAAATAAAATAAAATTTTGTAAGTTAATAATGAAATCACTAAAATAAAGGTAATAATGTTAATGCAAGTTGATAAATAATTAGTGCAATCCCAATTAATTGAAACAATTGTAAGGTTATAATTGATTATATTTAGTAAATTGGGAAATCAATTTCAATAAATGTAATTAAATATTATGTTAATGTAAATTAAGATAATATTTGAAAATAATGTCAATTCTATTTATAATATGACAATTGGTTGATAAAAAGAATGGAAAATCAAGATTTATAAATTTATTGAAATTTAAATTTAATAATTGGATTAATTGAAAATAAATGGAATTAGATATTTAGATATTACATTAATGGGAAATTAAGATGAAATTTGAAGATATTAACGTAATAAATCATGAACCAATGTTAGTTGCATCCTTATTGTAATAAAAGACTTGAATAACAAAGTTTAAAAGTTAATAAATGGATTTTGGAATTTTAAATTTATGAATTTCTAAATTCAATGAAATTGAAATTAAACACTGATATTGAGGAATTGATCGATTTTAAATCGACAGTTAAATTCTTTTAAATTAGTGTAAATGATTAAGAAATTTAAAAATGATAAAAATTTCAATTTTAGAATTGGAATTGAAATTTGATTTAATTAATTAATTATTAATTTATTTAATCAATGTAAAAATAGCCATTTTGGCCACTGACTCGGATTACGATGAAACCTGTTTCATCGGATCCGTATTGATGAATTATTGTATAATTTCAAGTTTCATAGCGATCGGACTTGTCGTTTAATCGTACAGGCTCGAAACGCCGAGAAATCAATTAATTGAAATCAATTGAAATCAATTTGAAATAACTTGATTTTAGCATAACTTATTCGTATGATGAAATTTGGACTTGAAACCTATTCCATTGATTTTAAAATATTCTAAAATATCTATTTTGATATATGGGTTGACCTAATTTCATTCCGGAGTCAGAACGGGCTTTTCGGGCCATTAATCGTTCAATGGTCCAAACCAATCGTGTCCATTCATCTCTATTGCTGACCTACCTATATATACCTCGTTATAAACCCTAGCCTATTTCTTATGTTCATTATTCTGTACGCACAATTCCATTTGCTCCTCCTTATTTCAGTGGCAAACAGAACAAAAATTCCTAATTGCAATTTCAAATCAAATTAAATTTCAAATTTAACCTTAAAAATTCAAACTGCACAAACAATATCGAATTATATGCCATTTTAAAGCTTTCGATGATTCGAATCTGCGTCAACTATTCTTTTTTGGAAACTTTGCTCGAATCAACGGCAAATCATGGTCAAAGGCCGGAATCACAAAACCTAAATTGCAAATTGGGGTTTTTAAATTTCGGCGTCAATTGGCAAAATTGGTATCTGGGTTTTGTTGAGAGAGGTGTCAGAAAGCTATCAGAGGAGGTTGTTTCCTCCAATTTGACCCGAGGCGAGTTGGATTTGCAAATTAGGGTTTCAAAACCCTAATTCGAATGGTGGAGGCGACTTCATGCGGCGTCGGAGCGGGGTTGGCCGCGGGTTCTGGTAGGTTCGCAGGTGGAGGGTGGCGAGCCTGCGTGGTCGCGAGCGAAAATGAGGTGGTAGGGCTTCGATTTGCGCGAGTATAGTAGAATTCAAACGGAATTGGACTTGAGAGGGAAGCTCTGCTGACGCGTGTCGTGTA
Organism: Allium cepa; assembly: GCA_030765085.1. NCBI lineage: Eukaryota > Viridiplantae > Streptophyta > Magnoliopsida > Asparagales > Amaryllidaceae > Allium > Allium cepa. The sequence goes on along the minus strand of CM060941.1, from coordinate 104,905,599 downwards.
TGGATAGGTTAGTAATTTTAGTTATTTATTTATTTATTTATTGATTTCAAACGTTCTAATTGTAATAACTCATACATACGAGGTCCGTTTCACACACGGTTTCCTCCGCTAGGATCGTATCGAAATTTCGGATAGTATGACACAAGTTTGGACAAATTCTGAGGCTATGAAAATTTTGGGTTTAAATTGGATTTAAATTCAATTTAAATTCCAAAGATGAGTGTTTTAACCCACTCACAACTTCTAAAATTTCTTATGCGTGTTAAATTAATTTTTGATGTGATTAGAAATTTATTTACGACTGTTGGCATATTTTTAATCATCGTCTTGGTTAAATTGAATTTATTGAATTAAATTGTTATTTAATTTATTATTGCATATAAAATGCCAGTTAAATTGTTATTTAATTTATTATTGCATATAAACTACTAGTTAAATTGTTATTTAATTTATTATTGAATATAGGCTGCCAGTAAATACATGTTATTTATTATCTGTTATATATTGATGTTATTGATTAAAGTATAAATTATTTTGAAATCACCATGGTGTTATAATAACGCTTGGTTGCTAAAGAGACCGGGATCGAAAGTTGTCATACTCTCTACCAATTCTAAAAACCACTTTAACTACCGTGTACGCGATAGAGATTTCAGAATGAAGTAGGTTGGCGGCGGCGTTCCTTTGAGGTATATACGTGGACTCAACTCCTGTGAGTTGGCATAAGGTGGCTAAAACAGGAGGGATTCTCGTGCCAAGGAGGTAGCCACTCTTATCGGACACACTCCTTCGATATTATATTCCGACTTTGGATTGTTTTGGTGGCCACTTTTGATTTTTGATTTTGGAGGTGTGGCTCGAGGTGGGCGGTAGTAGCTGCTACACGTTACCACAAGCCCGGATGCGTAATTGGTATATCTACCCTGGCAATGCCTTGTGTGCCGTGTCACCTACCCTATCGCACCTTGTACGAGTTTGGTTTTCTCCCGTAGCCCGTGTGTTATCCTCTGCTGGCTTTTCAATCTGGAGGGACCATGATACTGGATGGACTACTTGGACTATTACATATTAAGGTGGAAAATGTAAATCCTTAATGCTACTTAAAAGTAAGTTTATTTTACTATAGACATTATTATAATAGCGAAATATTACTACATAGTAAATAGTTTAACGGATCCTTAGGAGATGTGAATCCCGAGCATCTCTTAAGTTACTGCACTCATGTTAGACATTGGATAGAAGATGTCATATCCCATAAACATCTCTGATGTTGTTCCACTCATTTTATTTACTATTGATTTAACTTACATAAGATCTTTTTGTTCTGACTTGAGTGTTTTGTCTTTTCAATTCGCTCGGGTCAGTCTGAGCATTTCAGGATTTGAAGACTTTATTTCTGGAGGACAAAGATGAAGATTTTATTTCTATTATTTACTATGTTATTCCACTACATTCATACTATTCCGCTTCATTGTCATTTATTATTCTTTGGTATGTGTAACTTTGATTCTGTGTTGTATAAGTAAAATCAAACGTTTTGTAAAACAGCTTCATGAACTGTTTATTTGATTATTATATTTTTTTCATTCCGCTACAAGATTCTGTTTTCTTTTTTCTCTTTCTCTGTTTTTCTTATTCACCCCAATAACAATCCGCCCTTCTATATGGTTTGAGTCTGACGTGTGTGGTTTATCGTTGATTTAAAGCGTACAAAAAGACGGGATGTTAGATCTGGTATCAGAGCTTTGGTTTAGCGATAAACCTTTGCTCTGTGGGGTCTGACTCTTTATTAATAGGGTAGCAATACCCTATGATGAGTCGCTGAGTGTATTTATATATGAGAGAGCGTCTTTTTTAGTGTTATAAAAGGTTTTTATATTGTATTAATTTGTTCCATTTTGTATTTATAAATTCTGGTTGGTTCATAGGATGCTATGACACCAATAAGGATTTCTAAACACTTAATAGGACAAACCGACACAATATTTGTTTGAATATAGGTGAATGAAGTAATTTTGCCTATCATATTTTCTAAATATAAAATAAATTTTTATAAGGTTATATTTGGTTGTAATATATTGGTTGTTAGGTAGTGAAATTTATAAACATTGATTGGAAATTTTAGAACTTAAGTTCCGGGATTTCGAAAATTTCTTTAAAAGGATTTTTAAAATATAATAATATTGTTTATAAGTATTTTCTGATATAAATACTTCAATATATTTGAAAGAATTATTTTAAATAAACTTTGGAAAGAAATAAGTTCTGTACTCCACTCTCTGTCGTTGGAAAATAATTTCGGTAATGAGTGCATGCATCATCGACATTCATTTTCGAGTTTCGAAGTGGGAAGACCACTGTAGTAGTTTTACTACAGATTCATTTTGATAAATAAATATAAATTTCAAATTATTTTAAATATAGTTTGATATATAAATTGTAAGTGTATACATCTATCTATTATTTTTAAAATAATTTGAAAGTTAACCCGGTATTTAGTTCTTAAGTTTCCGTTAATTAACAGTTTCAATTATTGTAGTGAAATGGAATGTAACTAATTAATAATTGGAACCTCTAATTAAAATAAGAGATTAAATGCTAAGTTATAAATGGAATTAAATGAAACTTGAAATTTGTAACCTATAAAACAAAGGATGAGATTATTGAACATTAAATTAGTTAAAAGAAATGAGAAAAACTTGTATAATTTTCAATTACATTCTTAAAGGCATATATATATAACTTACCAAAGGATGTAAAAAGTTGAAATGTTAATAAGAAAATATAGTGGATATTATACAAGTAAAACTTGAAGTAATGAAAGTATTCAATGAATTTGGTTTTATAAATAAAAATTTAATGTTATAATTGTTGTAGACTTATATATGACTGAAAGTCCACCAATTAAATATAATAGAAAAGTTATAAAGAAATGATAATAAATTTAAGTAAATCTTGAGGTTATTTATAATAAAAATAAGTAGAAAGATGGATACTGCAAATAAATTAAATTAAGTAGTGAATATATAAATGTAATACAATAAAAAGAAAATTTACATGATACGAATAAATGAAAATGTGACGCCCCACCTCTATACCCACGCTAACCAAGAACACTACGGAGTAATGCTGTCGACTAGCACGGAGAATAAGGCTGTTGAGGAGCGACCATCCGTGTAATTGCTTTGCGCGAGCACCGATATGTCAGATAGTATAACACGCATTTTATTTCAAGAGGAAATCCGACATACCGATACAAACACAAATCTACTACACAGTGGCTATAATAATCTTCGGAAACAAATATAGAAATAAGCATAACACAAATCAGTCACAGATAATTCATATCACAAAGGCGGAAGAAGATATGAATATATAACTAACACATGAAAGTGTATATCAGAGTAGTGGTCAAAAAGATCCACAATAATACAAAAGAATAGCAACACGTGCTATACAAAAGAATACATCTATGGGTCCATATCTCAAGTGTATACAACAAAATAAACTACTAATCTAAGTTGTTAGCCAAAAGATCGTATGATAACCCCAGAAGAGAAGTCAAGCAGAAGCACCTATAACATCTCGGTCTGACCCGAGTATTATTTAAGAAGAAAATAATAAACGGATCAGTCTAGCTATAAATATCAGAAGAAATGATATAGAATAAGAGATATGACTAAACATATAATAATCACAATGCCAAGCTGTGATAAATAACTAATTGAAAAATCAATAAGAGATTAATCAATATCGCAAAGATCTACTCAAGATAAAAGGAATGTCATACACCTAATTTCATTCACCAAGTGTAACGACCCAGAATTTTTATTAATTTAAATTTGAATATTTAATTAATTTTAAATATTTATAAGTGAATTTATAAGTCGAATAAATTTTATTTTGAATTATTGGATTTAATTGGATAATTAAATCGATAATTTAATATGTTAAATTACGGAAATAATTGAAAATAGGGTTCAATATGATTGAAAATGATTTGTAAAATTTTATTTTATCATATTGAAGTTAGAATGATATTTTAAAACTTTTAAAATCGAATTAAAAGTTAATTTGTGAAAATTGAATATTTTAATATTAAAATCGACTAGTGAAAATAGTCAATTTTTGAACAGTCTTAGAATTGAACGAAACCAGTTCCATTGGATCCGTAATAGTTAGTTATTACCGGATTTCAAATTTCGTGTCAATCGGAGCTATCGTTTGATCGTGGCAGCTCGAAACGCATCGAATTATTTTTAATTTAAATTTGGCAAGTTAAAATAGCCATTTTTCAAAAAGTCTCGAATTTCGACGAAACCAGTTGCATCGGATCCGTAATGTGATATTATTGTAAGGTTTCAAATTTCAAGTCAATTGGATTTACCGTTTGTCCTGTACGAATTAAAACGCCTAGAAATCGATTTAAATCGGTTTAATTTAAATTGAGCGTTTGTAGCCATAACTCGCACAGATGTCCGAATTAGCTTCCAAAACCTGTTCCATTGTGTCCGGAACGCGGGATAAACCCTAGGAACGTCAGTTTTGGCGCGTAAATCGGAGTTTGGAAAATCGAAATGAATAGTGTTCAAAATTTTCTCTATAAATAGACCATTGAATTCACAAAGAAAAATAAAATAAAAAGTTCCTAAACCCTAATCTATAAGCATAGCCGCCAGTTATGGGTCAATGGCCGAAAATCACCCTCGCTTTTCTTCAATTATCTCTTCATCCACTCAACGATTCGAAAATCTTTCAACTAGAAAAAGGTAGAGCATGAAGAGATCTCGAGATCCAACGGTTATGATCTGAAAAGACTTCACGAATCAACGACAATTGGCTTGAGAAGGGGGCACGTTCGGCCTCGGCGTGCGTGCGTAGGTGGTGGCCGAGCTTCGTATGGTGCTGGGCGTGGGTGGAGCTAGGGGAGGCGTGTCGAATGGAGGTTTTTGATCGTGTCGATGTGGTGTGTGTTTGGAGAATAATTTAACCCTAGATTCTAGAGTGGGTTCGGCTTCAATACTGGTAGTTGCGCGTGTTGGAGAAGAACATGATGCACGGTCATGATGCATCAGTGATGGATCCTACGGCCTGTAGAAGCTAGGTTAAAAATTTAATTAAAATTAGTAAATTTATATATAGTTTAAATTCGTGCAAGTTCAAATATACATATCTTTTTCATACGAGGTCGAAAACGCGCGAAACCAGTTGCGTTGGAATCGTATGGACGAGCACTACGCGATGGAGTTGGTTTGGAGTCGTTTAGAGTTAGTGAGAATTTTGGGTAAAATTAAGGGAGAAATTAGCACTACTTGGTGAAATAGGTTCTTTTAGAATCAATTTCGTACCATCTGCTAGAGGTTGTAACAATCCGAATGATCCCACTACATCAGGACCCTTTCGACGTTGCACAAAAGCCATTACTTTACGTTCCGCTAGCACTAAAAAGGCGACTCCTAGTAGAAGTGGTAGAATTAAACCAAGTATTTCCGCTGGAACAGCAATGTACGTTTTCGATTTTCTATTCACTCATGATCGGGCCTGACCTGGTCGACCCGATCATGATATTTCTCTTATGATCTGGCCTGGTCGACCCAATCATGATATTGATGGATGGGACCTTTTCTCGAAAAACTCAGGATCCCGAGAAGTTTTGAAGATGGTGCATTAACGTTACTTCGAATGGAATCCCCCTCACTTGCCGCGAAATAAATCGCTAAAACGGAATTTAAAACCAAGGTGAGAACTTCTCACTCAATCGAATCGGTTTCGATTTTATTTTAAATAGTTAGATTTAAAATATTTGAATGCATGTTTGAATGATGACTGATATCTATTGATTGTTAAAATAGACATTATCCGTCGTTAGTAAGCGGATGTTATTTAATAAAAACATATACCGCGAATATTTTATAAACAGTGAAATTGGTATTATATATAATATCAATATATATATATTGGCATATGTATATATTGCAGTTGATTGATTTCCCGTATTTTTTAGCGGATGAGACCCTATTGCGCCGTTATTAAGCGGATAATATTTAATAAGAACATATACTGCGATAATTTCGTACTGGAGCGAAATTGGTATTGTGCTAATGTTTTTGGATGCAGGAAAACAGGTTGGAGGGATCCAACTGGATTCCTCAACAGTTTTTATTTGATTTCAGATATTTTGATATTTGATGGATTATCATATCGATATATGATATCGTTGTTGTCGTGATTGACTATTTGGTGTGTAGCATCATTGGACCCAGATTTTGGGATTTTAAAATGATTTTAAAGTGATTTTAGAAAGTATACGTTTTATAAAATAATTTTGGAATTGATCCATTTTAAATAAATAAACGTTATAATTTTTAATGTTATAAAAATTATGATTTTTGTGAAATACAGTAAAAAAACTGATTTTTGAGAATACGATGCTAATGATTTTATAAAATAGTTTAATCGGGATTTTAGAATTTATTGTGAAAAGTTTAAATATAGGATTTATAAAATTTAATTATTTTATGAATCAAAATGGTGAAATAATAAAGGAGAACAAATATGTTTTAAAGAATAATATAAATTGATTTATATTAAGAAATTTATAAATGGATATTTATAAATTGAAATATTGACATTATAAAACGAGTTTTTATAAGTGTTTGAATGAAGTGAAAATAGATTGCATAAGTGAATGGAATTTATAAAATTATAAATGGTGGAGTTATAAATGAAATTTATAAATAGTAAGATTTGTAAATTTTGTGAAATTATTAAAGAATATATTCGAATGAATAATTGAATCTTATAAGTTATAAGATTTATAATTATGAAGTTCAAAGGAACGATGTTTGTGAACGAATAAATTATAAGTATTTAACTTATAATATGAACCTTTAGTTTATAATTGAAATATAAATCGAATAGGTTAATAAAGGAGATTTATAAAGGAAGTTGTTATAAAATAATTAGAAATGGGATTTATAAACGTTGTTTTATAAATTCGAAAATGACTTATTTTGATAAGTAAATTGTTGAAACCTATTAATGGAGTTATATTCACGTTTTTGAACTGTGAATAATTCTTTTAAATAAAATGTATAAAAGGATGAAATGTGTTAACGTAGTATATTCACGTTTCTGAATAGTGAATAATATGTTAAAGAAAATGTTTAGAATGTGATATTTTAAATAGAATTAAAACGATCTAACAATGTTTTAAAAAGGTGTTGAGATTCGAAACCATAGATTTCAACATTCATTGTTAAAATAGACGTTTTCGAGAAATAAAAGGAAATAGTGGACTATAACACTGTTGTTATAGTAAATGATTTCCGAAAGGAAATGTTTTGAATAGTATTGGGATTTATATATCTATTTTAAATTCGAATCCCTATACTAGTGATTTTGGGTTGTCGTAACGATGTTTTACGTAACATTCGTTTTGGCCCAAATAAATATATTAAGAGAATGATTTCCTTAATAGAATGAAATATATACTTAATTCGATTTAAGTATATGGAATATTTTCCAAGTGTTGAAAATAAAAAGATTGTGAATTGCTTATTTAATAAGTATGGAAATGTTTTCCAATATGAAGTGAATAATTAGAATTTATCTTTTTGAAGATAAATTGAAATGAATAATTGAAATCATATGCATGAATATTTTGGAATATAAATTCACTATGGAATTTATATGTGAAAGTGGAATTTGTTTAAAAATAAATATTGATTTATTTTTGAAGAAATGAAATTATATATCTTATAAAGATATTTTGGAAAATAAATAATTTGGAAAATTATTTGGAATCTGGTGATGTGTGCATATCCATTGATAGTTCAATAACCGACTATCAATATTTCCCTTGAATGGGTATTTGATGTGATTTGTTTGAATTTGAATGTCACACTTATTTTTGAATAAGCGCTCACTATTCGGGTTAACCGGGAAAGGACCATGGGGTCGTATAACCCATTCTGAATATGTGATACGTCGTTATGAATTGCATTTGACGACCGGTGTTGAAGACCGAGTATTTGTGAAAGCGATAGGATGACCTATCGATTGTCTCTGCACTGGGTAGCTGTAACGACCCAACTCCCTACACTCCAGGAAGTCACATCGCTAATAAGAAAGAAAGGGATAGAGAATAGAAAAGAAAGAAGAGAAAGAAGAAACGACACATGAGAATCTAAACAGCGGAACGAATAAAGTATATTAATAACATAAAATATTACATAGTTTACAACCACTATCAGAGTACACAGATATACAACATATACATCACATACTAGACAGTTATAAACACCTGTCTTGTATTTTCAACATAATACAACTCAACAGATAACACAGAGATATTATACACAGCGGAATACTAAACATATCTACAACGCCGAAGCCTCCTGCTCCATTGCTCCTCCAATATTCGTCAAAGCTAACCTGAATCCCTTGGCTACTCGTAAAAATTTGAGTACCCAAGAGTTTATGGAAACAAAAATAAACTCCGGGTCAGACATGGGTCTGGTGTGAGTAACAGGTTAAAGTTGCTTAACTTTCAAAAACCTTTGAAAAGAAAAGGTATCACGTAAGACTTCCCACACATAAACATGGAAAAGTTTTTACCTTACGCTAACCAAAACATTTGATAGGAAATTCTATGATATTATAATAGTGTCTAGGGTTTTCAAGTAAATATGAAATAGCCGAAATTGTTACATTCATTAAATTCCAGCTACTAGCCACAAAAGTGGGTAATACAATCAAAACCGTTGGCACTTATTGGATTTTGGATTCCATACAATGGCAGGGCTACTGGGGTACCGCCCGTCACAGTACGTGGCCTAGATCACAGTACCGAGGATTACTCCCTTCATCCCCTGCTACACAAGGCCGGACCCATTCCTTACTGAATAGTTCCGAACAAGACAACCCCGCAGTTGGTGCGCATATCCAACTGCCCACTAAGCCGAATATAAAGGGACCTCTAGACAGGGATCAATCTTGCTCTCCAGTGGGTGCTACCCACGAAGCCTTGCTGCACCTCCCCTGTTTTAGCCATTCCCGGTTGATGAGGCTTGAGGCTACGATTACCTTTTAGAGGACACATTTCTTAGAATGCTCATCGTCCACCTGACGATGTTCTGAAAGCATTCAATCCATACAAGTTCGTTCCGGGTTCGAACGAAACCGAAGGCATTATCTCGTTACACTCATTTTGGAATCACCCTCAGAGTTAACGACAATAACCCTTGCACTCTGATTCACCATCTCGAATCTATAAGACCTATTCCGTCAAACTCATTACGGAATCACCCACAGAGTTATACTGACGTATAGCCCTTACACCTCGAGTCTTCACTCGCTCCACTTGGATTAACGACCTAACGTTAATTGGAATCGATGTGGTTTTCGGATCCCGAATATGGAAACCCGATCCCGGTCTCATCGAAATCCAAAGCGTGTCTTATTAAGGCCAAGTTGTTTTAAGTTAAAACAATTCAATTCATTATCTAAACATACACAGATAGATAATTCACAACATCACAGATAATTAACATTATCATTATCAACAGATAATCATATCATAATCAGATAATCTATATTATCATCCACAAGCATCCAATGCATCCATATCACATACACTACTTATCTCATAACTGAGATTACAAACCATACCAAACAACCAATACCAATCATCAAACATAAGCAAATGATCTAATGATCACACTTCTATAATTAATTTAAAATGAATTAAATTAATTACTCAATCTCTAATTAATTTAAAATGAATTAAATTAATTACTTCATCATCAAAATCTTGCTTAACTTAACCATCCATTGATTTCAAATCAATTTATAAATCATCATCTCAATATTCATTTAAATTAATCATTATTGATTAACCATCTCTAATTACAATAAGTAATTAGCATTTAATATTAATCACCCAAGTTAATAATATTAAACCCTCCATATATATTAATCACCCTTGATTAATAATCATTCAGTAATTAACTACATTAATTACTCAACCCATAATTAATTATTCTTAATTAATTATCAAAATTAATCCCCTTGATTAATTCCAAAGTAATTTAAATCCGATTTACTTTTATATCAAATATCTTTAATTACATTCTGTAATTATTAAATTACTTCCTTAAGTAATTATAATTTCATAAATTACATAAAGTAATTATCAACCAATCCACAATTGTTTAAATTAATTAAACTAAATTGATTAATCTAAACAAATCGCATAATCCTTAATTAATTACATTAAGTAATTAATTCTTCAATTACTTCATTAAGTAATTAAATCTAAACAATTGATTATTAATTAATCTAATTAATTATCAAAGAAAAATAATCACATTAATTAATTGTCAATATCTTAAGTTAATGACTTCATTAACATTTCTTAATTACTTCATTAAGAGATTAACTCATATTAATCACCATTAGTTATTAAGTAATTAATATTTAATTACTATTTAATTAATCTCTAATTATTAATTAACTAAGTGTTATTAAAATCTTAATTAATCATTAATCACTTGATTAAATAAATCTTAATTATAAATTAAAATTTAATTAACCATCCTTAATTATAGATTAATTAAACTTAATTAATTAATCTCAAATCAAATTAAAAATAATAAATTATTTAATTAAACATCCACATTATTAATTAATTAAATAATTAATATTTTTCTTAATTACCTTGAAAATTTAATGAATCCAATCATTTAAACTTTATTTATCTTTAGATAATCATTTCTTATTAAATTAAGCATTTAAAAACAATAATGTTTTTAAATTTCCATTAAATTCCATTTAACATTTCTTTCAAACTTTAAAACTCAAATTTATTTAAAATAAGATTTTAAAACAATACAAAACTTAATCCTATATGTTTACAAGAAACATATACTTAATAAGTTTTTAAAAAGAATTTAAATGTCAATTCAAATCAAATTCAAATCAATTTTAAAAATTACTTTAAAACTTCAAATTTAAATATAACTTCCACTTTCAATTTAGTTTAAACTCTTTAAAACTCTTCCTACCATTTCACCTTCAATTCAAATGTAAATCATTTGAAAGCAATTTAAATTTAAATCTTTATTTTAAACTGAAGTTTAAAAGTTTAAATCCAGATTTAAAACTCAGTTTTGAATTCATTTTGAATTCCTAAATTAAATACTTAACTTTCTAACTCAAATGCAAATCACATATGCATTTATAATTAAGATTTCCAAATCAAATTTAAATTTAAAAACACAATATGGATTCAAATTTCAGACAATTAAAATTTGAATTCATTTTCAAATTTCAAACTTAAACCCAGTTTAAATTTTTACTTTCAAATTTAAACTTACCTTTTTATTTAAAACAGAAAACAGTTTTTCTGTTTATAAAAAAAACAAACTTAGAATTTCCTGAATTTAAACTATTCCAAAGAAAACAGAATTCAAACTTATTTGAATTCAACTTAAATTCAGTTTCAAAATTCCAAGTCACAAATGTATTCTGCACTTTATTTTCAAATTTTATAAAACCTGAAACAGGTTTCCTGATTCACCTCTTTTATATTTTTATATTTCAAACAAACTTTGAATTTCTGCATTTAACTTATTTTAAAATAAGAATTCAAAATATTTGAATTCATTCTTAGATTCAAGTTTAACCCTAAGTTTTAAATTTCTAGATTTATATTAAACTTTACTTTTTAAAAATTTTCTTAAAAACAGAACAGAACAGTTTCTGTTTACTTTTAAACTTCTTCATTCTTGGATTTAAAATGTTTTCAAATTTCATGTTTGAATTATTTAAATCCATAACTAAATTCAGGTTCCACCTAATTTTAAATTTCAAGTTTAGATTGCTATTACCACTTCAACACTATTCTTAAAAATCTGGAAAACAATTCTGTTTCCAATATTCAAACCTGAAACAACACACAAAATTCCCTTAATTATTTCAAAGAAATTTAAATTCAAACTATTTGAATTCATCCTTAGCTTCAAGTTTGATTCTAAGTTCAAAATTTTAGATTTATATTTAAACTTTATTCCTAAAATTCTATGAACAGAACAGAGCAGTTTCTGTTTGTTCAATCTGAACAAAGCAACACGAGCAAGCTTAAAATTACTTCGGGTTAATATCATCACTGCTTCGAGTTTTTCTCACTTCTCCCCGAGACCAACCCGAGTAAAAACCCTGCAACCCAGAACCTACCCAAACCCGAAACAAAGCAACCCAGTATTCCCCCTCAACCTGACAACACCAATATCAACCACCTCCAACCACTATCAACATCCAAACTCCGGCACGAGCTTCATCACTTCACCATCCAACAATACCCTAAACACCTTTGAACTCGATGCACAGAGGAGTTCAAAATTTACCCAAAACAGTAACCCAAAGTAAACTAGGGTTCTACACATTAAAATCCCCAATCTAAATTCCAAATTTGAATTGCAGATAAATTCAATGATTTTCCTATGATTGTTGATAGCTACACTCACTCTAGAGTCAAACTAAATCAAATTCATTGCTGGATTCAACAAACTTGACCAAAATAAAAATGCAGATGATTTGGAGCTGCACCTAACAAAAATAAATTTTAATTTCTGTTTTAGAATTCCTGAGTTTACTCAATATTTCTATTAGTAACTTATACTAATCTAAAACATCATGATTTATACAAAGCTAAAAAAAACAAGTCAAAGGAAAGAACTCAGAGTTCAAACATGAGTTTTGGAATTTTGAAGCACAGACATGAAACTTTCTTCAACATGTACACAGGCATATATCACAGGTATAAAATTCACTGCCACTTCATATAAGTTCATATCAAATTTTAAAAAAAATATAAACAACTTTACCTATTAAATAAGTTTATAAGTGAGTTACTCACCTTATTTTCCAAATGCAGAGCACATTCAATTCCAGGTTCCAGATTTGAAATGCAGACCCCCTTTGATTGTTGCTTTTAAATCTTTGATTATACATGCTTTCAGGTTCTACATGATGCATGCAGGCCTCTGTTCCCAGATTATGAGATTTAATGCATGCAGGTCTCTTTATTTCCAGATGCAAAGAAATGCAGTAGCTTGAATGCCTTGATTATACATGATGCTTGCTTTTTTTTTTTAAAAAAAAACATGCAGGTACAACTTGATTAGTAATTGATGCATGCAGGTTTGTATATTGGAAAGAGGAGTGTGAATGTAAAGTTTTACAGGCTTTTGAATTTGCAGAAGAATGTTGTGCAGGTTTTGTTTATGGATGTAGGGCTTTCTTGAAAATATGAAATGCAGGTTTTTGATTGAATTTGCAGATTTGGTAGAAGTTGTATGCAGACTTATAATTTGAAAATGAATGTATGTTGCAGGTTGTAATTTTGGGAAAAGAGGAGTTTTGAAATATTGCAACTTGATTATGAAGAGGAATTGAATGCATATGTTATCAGGTTTTGAGAATTGCAGTTGTATATGGTTTGAGAATATAATTTGGGTTTTTCTTTTATTAAGGAATGAGAAAAATGAATGAATATGAATAAAAACACAAATGATATGAATGTATTTTCAGAAAATGAATTAAAAGAAAAATTAAATGAAACATTGACACTTGTCATTTTGAATAGATGATAAGTTTACATTTGTTAGCTTAAGTCTTAATATACATACACATGTCTTTATGAATAATTAGTGTTTATATTTAGAGTTAAATAAGTATTAAGCCTTGTTAATGAATCCTTATGCAAAATTATGAATATATTAAATAATTCTCTAAAGAAAAAGCAAAGTACTATTATTATAAATAAAATAATATACAAATGATTCATTTGAAAAAGAAACATTTTAAACAAATTTATAAAAGAGTTTGTAACATAATTTAATACACAACTTGAATTAAAAATGAAATTTAAACTAATTGAAAATATTTATCTCATATTTAAAAACAAATAGTATTTATTTAAATAATTTTTGAAAAGCTCAAATTAAAAATATATCACCATTTCTAAATTCAAAACATTATAAAGATGCTATACTAATTTAAATAAAAACAACTTATCTATTTAAAATATATATAAATACATATACATTATTAAATAGAAAACAATTTATTAACTCATTAAAAATAATTTCACAAATTAAATAATTAAATAAAGAAGATTATTAAATAAATATCAAATTTATTAATCAAAATTATCGATTCAATATAAATTTAAACACAGATTATTAAATTTATATTGTCCAAAATTCCGGGTCGTTACAATCCTTCCCCCTTAAAAGAATTTCGTCCCCGAAATTTAAAACAAAGGCAATTTAATAATCTATTTACAGATTTTATTTTAAAACACAGCATATGTTAATCATATGCCAACAACCAAAGCAACCAATTCACACAATCAGAATAGATCTATTTATCCAAAAGAATTTTGGATAAAATCTCACGAGTTTCCCCGGTATATATATATATCGGGATACTCGCTTTATAAAATACAATCAATCAATACTACTATGCTATAGAGCTCCTAACAACAATTCTATACAGAATATCAGACTACAAACGAGTCTGACTCAACAAACAAACCTATCCTAAACTGCTGGTTCTACAACCAGAAATATCATACACGAACTCCCTCAGAGATACGTGTAACATACTACATTCCAGTTATCCAAACTGGCAATTCAACTCCAGAAAACCAAACACTGATCTCACCAATCACAAAAGAATCCAAAACACTTCGGAGCTAGCTTCCCAAAATTATAGCTCCTTGGATCAGAGAAAACTTAACCAAAATCAAATCTCCAATTCCAGAATCCAAATTTCTCTGTTTCATATCCATAAAAATTCTTCGGACGATCCTGGGCTACCAACATCTATCCTAATCAGCTCAACTCTTGCTGATTCCATCAGAAACAGACTGAATCAAAACAAATCCAATGATCTCCTCAAGATCACTCAAAAACCAAGAACACAATCCCTGCTGCCCAACAACAGAAGACAAAACCAACTTCTCCTCATCCGAGAAACAAACAGAAGCACCTCCAAACTGCTTCCGCTGCACAACTCTGATCCGAAACAGAAGAAAATGCTGACGAAGAGCACAAGCACAGACCAGACAACCCAGCACAGAAATATGGTTCCACATATCCATAAGAAAAACTCAGATGTTCTTCCCAAACCTGAGTTGCTTCACCAACTTTTGTCTCAAGGAACCATCCACCTACTAACTGAACCACCAGTTCCAATCCTGGAAAGAAAACTCGATCTCCAGACGCAGACAAACTCTGACTTCCAGAAGTCATCCAGACAATCTCCACCAAACACAAGAAAACATACTATCGCAAGTCACTTTTGCGATCAACTCAGCCTAATCCAAGAAACTGCTCTCTCTCAACCAAACAGAACAGCTTATGCTGACATAGCCAACCTTCCAGATAAAAGATCCACCCTGCTGCTTCTGCACTCCACTTCAGAAAAACTACTCAGCCAAAAGACTTCCTACCAACTCAGAATACTCTGCTAAACTCAGCCACAACACCGGCAGACTCACTTCTTATTCTTGTTCCAAAGAAACATCTTCGGAAATATCCATAGTCACTGCATCTCATCACGCAGCTACTACTTCCTGAGATATCAAGATATCATCACTTGCTTGCTTCTGTCCAACCGACAGATCAAAACTCAATTCTGCACTTCAAAGATGAACTCCGAACCTTTACAGATTACCTTCAGAGATCGATGAAGTACTTCTTCACAACAGAACCCACTCGAGACGGTATTAGATCTACAGTCTCGATAAATACACTTCCAACCTCATCCATCAAACTTCAACCAATGGTAGTCGTGTTACACACACTTCTACCTCATCTACCTTTATAACTTATATTGGAAAAACCCGAACAGGTAATCCAACAAATAGGTAGAACCAATAATATATATAAATACATATATATCAAAACTACAAATACGCTCTCTCAATATAGACACCACTCCAGAGCCAAGGTATTCACTCAACCTAACGCTCTGATACCACTGTAACGACCCAACTCCCTACACTCCAGGAAGTCACATCGCTAATAAGAAAGAAAGGGATAGAGAATAGAAAAGAAAGAAGAGAAAGAAGAAACGACACATGAGAATCTAAACAGCGGAACGAATAAAGTATATTAATAACATAAAATATTACATAGTTTACAACCACTATCAGAGTACACAGATATACAACATATACATCACATACTAGACAGTTATAAACACCTGTCTTGTATTTTCAACATAATACAACTCAACAGATAACACAGAGATATTATACACAGCGGAATACTAAACATATCTACAACGCCGAAGCCTCCTGCTCCATTGCTCCTCCAATATTCGTCAAAGCTAACCTGAATCCCTTGGCTACTCGTAAAAATTTGAGTACCCAAGAGTTTATGGAAACAAAAATAAACTCCGGGTCAGACATGGGTCTGGTGTGAGTAACAGGTTAAAGTTGCTTAACTTTCAAAAACCTTTGAAAAGAAAAGGTATCACGTAAGACTTCCCACACATAAACATGGAAAAGTTTTTACCTTACGCTAACCAAAACATTTGATAGGAAATTCTATGATATTATAATAGTGTCTAGGGTTTTCAAGTAAATATGAAATAGCCGAAATTGTTACATTCATTAAATTCCAGCTACTAGCCACAAAAGTGGGTAATACAATCAAAACCGTTGGCACTTATTGGATTTTGGATTCCATACAATGGCAGGGCTACTGGGGTACCGCCCGTCACAGTACGTGGCCTAGATCACAGTACCGAGGATTACTCCCTTCATCCCCTGCTACACAAGGCCGGACCCATTCCTTACTGAATAGTTCCGAACAAGACAACCCCGCAGTTGGTGCGCATATCCAACTGCCCACTAAGCCGAATATAAAGGGACCTCTAGACAGGGATCAATCTTGCTCTCCAGTGGGTGCTACCCACGAAGCCTTGCTGCACCTCCCCTGTTTTAGCCATTCCCGGTTGATGAGGCTTGAGGCTACGATTACCTTTTAGAGGACACATTTCTTAGAATGCTCATCGTCCACCTGACGATGTTCTGAAAGCATTCAATCCATACAAGTTCGTTCCGGGTTCGAACGAAACCGAAGGCATTATCTCGTTACACTCATTTTGGAATCACCCTCAGAGTTAACGACAATAACCCTTGCACTCTGATTCACCATCTCGAATCTATAAGACCTATTCCGTCAAACTCATTACGGAACCACCCACAGAGTTATACTGACGTATAGCCCTTACACCTCGAGTCTTCACTCGCTCCACTTGGATTAACGACCTAACGTTAATTGGAATCGATGTGGTTTTCGGATCCCGAATATGGAAACCCGATCCCGGTCTCATCGAAATCCAAAGCGTGTCTTATTAAGGCCAAGTTGTTTTAAGTTAAAACAATTCAATTCATTATCTAAACATACACAGATAGATAATTCACAACATCACAGATAATTAACATTATCATTATCAACAGATAATCATATCATAATCAGATAATCTATATTATCATCCACAAGCATCCAATGCATCCATATCACATACACTACTTATCTCATAACTGAGATTACAAACCATACCAAACAACCAATACCAATCATCAAACATAAGCAAATGATCTAATGATCACACTTCTATAATTAATTTAAAATGAATTAAATTAATTACTCAATCTCTAATTAATTTAAAATGAATTAAATTAATTACTTCATCATCAAAATCTTGCTTAACTTAACCATCCATTGATTTCAAATCAATTTATAAATCATCATCTCAATATTCATTTAAATTAATCATTATTGATTAACCATCTCTAATTACAATAAGTAATTAGCATTTAATATTAATCACCCAAGTTAATAATATTAAACCCTCCATATATATTAATCACCCTTGATTAATAATCATTCAGTAATTAACTACATTAATTACTCAACCCATAATTAATTATTCTTAATTAATTATCAAAATTAATCCCCTTGATTAATTCCAAAGTAATTTAAATCCGATTTACTTTTATATCAAATATCTTTAATTACATTCTGTAATTATTAAATTACTTCCTTAAGTAATTATAATTTCATAAATTACATAAAGTAATTATCAACCAATCCACAATTGTTTAAATTAATTAAACTAAATTGATTAATCTAAACAAATCGCATAATCCTTAATTAATTACATTAAGTAATTAATTCTTCAATTACTTCATTAAGTAATTAAATCTAAACAATTGATTATTAATTAATCTAATTAATTATCAAAGAAAAATAATCACATTAATTAATTGTCAATATCTTAAGTTAATGACTTCATTAACATTTCTTAATTACTTCATTAAGAGATTAACTCATATTAATCACCATTAGTTATTAAGTAATTAATATTTAATTACTATTTAATTAATCTCTAATTATTAATTAACTAAGTGTTATTAAAATCTTAATTAATCATTAATCACTTGATTAAATAAATCTTAATTATAAATTAAAATTTAATTAACCATCCTTAATTATAGATTAATTAAACTTAATTAATTAATCTCAAATCAAATTAAAAATAATAAATTATTTAATTAAACATCCACATTATTAATTAATTAAATAATTAATATTTTTCTTAATTACCTTGAAAATTTAATGAATCCAATCATTTAAACTTTATTTATCTTTAGATAATCATTTCTTATTAAATTAAGCATTTAAAAACAATAATGTTTTTAAATTTCCATTAAATTCCATTTAACATTTCTTTCAAACTTTAAAACTCAAATTTATTTAAAATAAGATTTTAAAACAATACAAAACTTAATCCTATATGTTTACAAGAAACATATACTTAATAAGTTTTTAAAAAGAATTTAAATGTCAATTCAAATCAAATTCAAATCAATTTTAAAAATTACTTTAAAACTTCAAATTTAAATATAACTTCCACTTTCAATTTAGTTTAAACTCTTTAAAACTCTTCCTACCATTTCACCTTCAATTCAAATGTAAATCATTTGAAAGCAATTTAAATTTAAATCTTTATTTTAAACTGAAGTTTAAAAGTTTAAATCCAGATTTAAAACTCAGTTTTGAATTCATTTTGAATTCCTAAATTAAATACTTAACTTTCTAACTCAAATGCAAATCACATATGCATTTATAATTAAGATTTCCAAATCAAATTTAAATTTAAAAACACAATATGGATTCAAATTTCAGACAATTAAAATTTGAATTCATTTTCAAATTTCAAACTTAAACCCAGTTTAAATTTTTACTTTCAAATTTAAACTTACCTTTTTATTTAAAACAGAAAACAGTTTTTCTGTTTATAAAAAAAACAAACTTAGAATTTCCTGAATTTAAACTATTCCAAAGAAAACAGAATTCAAACTTATTTGAATTCAACTTAAATTCAGTTTCAAAATTCCAAGTCACAAATGTATTCTGCACTTTATTTTCAAATTTTATAAAACCTGAAACAGGTTTCCTGATTCACCTCTTTTATATTTTTATATTTCAAACAAACTTTGAATTTCTGCATTTAACTTATTTTAAAATAAGAATTCAAAATATTTGAATTCATTCTTAGATTCAAGTTTAACCCTAAGTTTTAAATTTCTAGATTTATATTAAACTTTACTTTTTAAAAATTTTCTTAAAAACAGAACAGAACAGTTTCTGTTTACTTTTAAACTTCTTCATTCTTGGATTTAAAATGTTTTCAAATTTCATGTTTGAATTATTTAAATCCATAACTAAATTCAGGTTCCACCTAATTTTAAATTTCAAGTTTAGATTGCTATTACCACTTCAACACTATTCTTAAAAATCTGGAAAACAATTCTGTTTCCAATATTCAAACCTGAAACAACACACAAAATTCCCTTAATTATTTCAAAGAAATTTAAATTCAAACTATTTGAATTCATCCTTAGCTTCAAGTTTGATTCTAAGTTCAAAATTTTAGATTTATATTTAAACTTTATTCCTAAAATTCTATGAACAGAACAGAGCAGTTTCTGTTTGTTCAATCTGAACAAAGCAACACGAGCAAGCTTAAAATTACTTCGGGTTAATATCATCACTGCTTCGAGTTTTTCTCACTTCTCCCCGAGACCAACCCGAGTAAAAACCCTGCAACCCAGAACCTACCCAAACCCGAAACAAAGCAACCCAGTATTCCCCCTCAACCTGACAACACCAATATCAACCACCTCCAACCACTATCAACATCCAAACTCCGGCACGAGCTTCATCACTTCACCATCCAACAATACCCTAAACACCTTTGAACTCGATGCACAGAGGAGTTCAAAATTTACCCAAAACAGTAACCCAAAGTAAACTAGGGTTCTACACATTAAAATCCCCAATCTAAATTCCAAATTTGAATTGCAGATAAATTCAATGATTTTCCTATGATTGTTGATAGCTACACTCACTCTAGAGTCAAACTAAATCAAATTCATTGCTGGATTCAACAAACTTGACCAAAATAAAAATGCAGATGATTTGGAGCTGCACCTAACAAAAATAAATTTTAATTTCTGTTTTAGAATTCCTGAGTTTACTCAATATTTCTATTAGTAACTTATACTAATCTAAAACATCATGATTTATACAAAGCTAAAAAAAACAAGTCAAAGGAAAGAACTCAGAGTTCAAACATGAGTTTTGGAATTTTGAAGCACAGACATGAAACTTTCTTCAACATGTACACAGGCATATATCACAGGTATAAAATTCACTGCCACTTCATATAAGTTCATATCAAATTTTAAAAAAAATATAAACAACTTTACCTATTAAATAAGTTTATAAGTGAGTTACTCACCTTATTTTCCAAATGCAGAGCACATTCAATTCCAGGTTCCAGATTTGAAATGCAGACCCCCTTTGATTGTTGCTTTTAAATCTTTGATTATACATGCTTTCAGGTTCTACATGATGCATGCAGGCCTCTGTTCCCAGATTATGAGATTTAATGCATGCAGGTCTCTTTATTTCCAGATGCAAAGAAATGCAGTAGCTTGAATGCCTTGATTATACATGATGCTTGCTTTTTTTTTTTAAAAAAAAACATGCAGGTACAACTTGATTAGTAATTGATGCATGCAGGTTTGTATATTGGAAAGAGGAGTGTGAATGTAAAGTTTTACAGGCTTTTGAATTTGCAGAAGAATGTTGTGCAGGTTTTGTTTATGGATGTAGGGCTTTCTTGAAAATATGAAATGCAGGTTTTTGATTGAATTTGCAGATTTGGTAGAAGTTGTATGCAGACTTATAATTTGAAAATGAATGTATGTTGCAGGTTGTAATTTTGGGAAAAGAGGAGTTTTGAAATATTGCAACTTGATTATGAAGAGGAATTGAATGCATATGTTATCAGGTTTTGAGAATTGCAGTTGTATATGGTTTGAGAATATAATTTGGGTTTTTCTTTTATTAAGGAATGAGAAAAATGAATGAATATGAATAAAAACACAAATGATATGAATGTATTTTCAGAAAATGAATTAAAAGAAAAATTAAATGAAACATTGACACTTGTCATTTTGAATAGATGATAAGTTTACATTTGTTAGCTTAAGTCTTAATATACATACACATGTCTTTATGAATAATTAGTGTTTATATTTAGAGTTAAATAAGTATTAAGCCTTGTTAATGAATCCTTATGCAAAATTATGAATATATTAAATAATTCTCTAAAGAAAAAGCAAAGTACTATTATTATAAATAAAATAATATACAAATGATTCATTTGAAAAAGAAACATTTTAAACAAATTTATAAAAGAGTTTGTAACATAATTTAATATACAACTTGAATTAAAAATGAAATTTAAACTAATTGAAAATATTTATCTCATATTTAAAAACAAATAGTATTTATTTAAATAATTTTTGAAAAGCTCAAATTAAAAATATATCACCATTTCTAAATTCAAAACATTATAAAGATGCTATACTAATTTAAATAAAAACAACTTATCTATTTAAAATATATATAAATACATATACATTATTAAATAGAAAACAATTTATTAACTCATTAAAAATAATTTCACAAATTAAATAATTAAATAAAGAAGATTATTAAATAAATATCAAATTTATTAATCAAAATTATCAATTCAATATAAATTTAAACACAGATTATTAAATTTATATTGTCCAAAATTCCGGGTCGTTACAGTAGCTCCTGGTATAGTGATCTCCTAAGTGATGGGAAATTCAATCGGGATTGTGAATACCCGGATTGCAAGGGCTTCGTAAGGAGTGCCTTCGGTTTTGTTCGAGCCCGGAACAGACTTGTATGGATTGTATGTCTGACATTACAAGTTGAGATATAAAGCCGATTTCATTCAAATATATTTCTGTTGGTGGCGGAGAATTTATTCTTTTAGCTTAACACCCTTCTCTGAGACGTACGAGCTCAGAGGTTATATAGTTGAATGTTATCAGCGATATATTCCCAATTTGGTAATGTGACATGCTGAGTGATGCTGAAATGATCATTGTGTTGATTATTTGTGATAGGATCATTTATTTTATCGTCTATCCTTGTGATCATTGTGTTGATCATTTGTTGACCCAAAGCATGGCTTTTGTATAAAGTATGTTTTTGTGGACGAAACTTCGTCGAGCCTCACATCCCGGAATGGTCAAAACAGGAAAGATGCGGCAAGGTTATGAGGGGTAGCTCCCTTTAGGGTATGTGCATTTCCTTCTGGAAAAGGGTGGTATCATGGCATGGAGCCCAGATACTTACTCATGTTGAAAACACTTTGTTATGATTGTGTGAATTGATTACGAGCGCTCGGTGAAAGGTCCCAAAGGACCGGGGGATGTCATACTCGTGTAGTAGTTACCTAGTGATAAAGGTAACCCGGCCTTGTGTTGGCAGAGAGCTGGTTAAGTTCTCGGGGACGTCCAGCCAGAGGCGTTTCCATGTGGCAATGGGAAGTTCCTTGGCCTGACCATTTGTTGGAAATCCAAAGAAACAATACGAAACTTGTACGGTTTTAGTTGTATAACCTGCTATGGAATATGGCGGTAACCTGCTATTGAACATAGTAGCTATAGTAGGCATAAGTGCGGAATGTCTATGCTGGCTAAGATTTATATCTTTATTTTTGAAATGATTTTCCTATACTATGCACTAGTAATAATATCAAATGTTATTTTAAATGCGTATCAAGCATCTTTGGCTATCATAAGGAGAAATCTCCTCCGATTCTGCGTTTGCATGTGTGTGTGTGCGGGAGGCCTTATGGTAGTCTCATTTTTAAAAGCATTGCGAATTGAAATAAAAATATTCCTCTATCTTGATTTTTAAAGATGAATAAACTGTTTTGAGTTCTCACACCAGTCACATGACTGACTTGGAGTTTATTGTTTTCCTTCCTAAACTCTGGGTGCCCACCAATTTCTACACGGGCAGTCAAGAGTGAGGTTTATCAGGATATTATGGATATTCTGGAGTTACTGGAGGCAAGCTGGATGGCATGGCGTATTACTAGTTTATATAGTATTTCTTTTTCCGCTGCATTGTTTGTTGTTGTATGTTGTTGTACACTCTGATGATATGATGTAATGTGATGTAATGTAATAACTGATATAGTTCTTTGTCTAAAGATTATTCATTTATTATTATATGTTGTTCCGCTGCGAATTGTGAGATTCTGTTGTTGTTGTGTTCTGTTCCGTTCTATTCTCTTTTTCTTCTATTTTAAAATTTTCTATCTTCTGTTTTCTCTCCTCCCTATTTTCTATCTTTTTCTCTGCTCTTTTCTTCCTTTCTTCTTTCTTAAACCCATAACATTTCGGTTTTTCGGCAACGAAAATTCGGAAACGTTACATTTGGTATCAGAGCTGATGGTTAAGCGACAACCATGGTTCTGTTGGGTATTACTCATTAGAGATGGAGTCAGTAGTACTCTAGAATGAGTTTTAGTGTAATAATAGCTATGAGAGCGTATTTGTTAGTGAATATATAAATTTGTTTTATATTGTGATGATTGGTTTGTTGAGTGGTATATGAACCTTCGTCAGCACGGTATGTACAACTTTGCCGAAGGGGTTTCTAAACACTTGAATAGAACAATTCGACACAGTATTGTTTTAAATTGGGTAAATGAAATAATTTTACCTTGATTATATTTTATATATAAAGAAATAATTTTTCAAAATTATTAAAGTGAAAATAAGTTGATTGTTCAGATGTTTGAATAATCTAAATAAAAGAATAATTGTATAAGTAAAAAGAATTATAAGAATTGAATTATAATTAAAGTGATTTACAATTGTGAAATAAACTTATATATATAAGAAGTGAAACTATATGGATATATATATGAATATGAGTTATTTAAAATGAAATTCAACTTTAGAAATTGAATTGAATGAATGGATTGAATGTTAATCAATTGAATGTAAATTAAATTGATATGAAATAATGAATATAAGTGTTAATGTTATTGGAAGTTGAATAGTTAAATAAAAATCAATTTAATTAAACCAATTGATAAGCAAAGGAATTTGGTTGCAATTGATATACATTGGTTGTTATATGGTTGTTAGTTGATTGTATATAATTCATTAAGAATTAATGAAATTGAAAGCTATGAAATTGAATTCAAATTGAAAGTAAATAGATTTGAATAGAATTGAATGTGAATTGGATTTAATTAGTGAATGCAAACTAATTAAAATTGAGAATGAATGTTGATAAAATCCAATGTAAATAAATCAAATATGATTTAAAGTGAAAACCAATTCATTGAATATTAATGAGAATATGAATGAATATTTATTGGTTATGGATGTTAGTTGGTTGATGGTTGAATATATATTGTTATTGAATGCATTGTTATGTTAGCATATGGAGATATATGCTGTATATTGAGATTATTTTCATATATGCATGTTTCTCATGTTGTTTGTTGAGTATTTAGTAGGTGCGGATCGCGTTTGCTTCGCATTTGGAGCTCGCTTTCGCGCTATATTAGCCGTATATGCTTGCTAATAAAATATAAGGTACATATCTCGGATTAAATATCGTACTTTTACACTTTTTTCCCTGCGGGATGCCTCATTACTTGATGAGATGTATATTTGTGATATATATACTGTCATTTTTTTTCGGATCGAGCCGCGCAAAGGAGACTATGGCGAATTTTTCCGAAAATTTAAGGCGTTAGAAAAAGTTTAAGAAAATTGGAAAATTTTTGAAAACTTTAACTTTGATTTTGGAGTTGAAAGTTAAACAATAGAAGTTGTTTTTGCAAAGGTAACTAAGTATGATTTGGAAACTTAGTAAAGTTATTATAAGAAGTTTAACTATGAATTTTGGGAAAATTAATAGATTCTGTAACTTTTCTTACTTGTTAATTTCGAGGACGAAATTCTTTTAAGGGGGAAAGATTGTAACCACCCAGAATTTTTATTAATTTAAATTTGAATATTTAATTAATTTTAAATATTTATAAGTGAATTTATAAGTCGAATAAATTTTATTTTGAATTATTGGATTTAATTGGATAATTAAATCGATAATTTAATATGTTAAATTATGGAAATAATTGAAAATAGGGTTAAATATGATTGAAAATGATTTGTAAAATTTTATTTTATCATATTGAAGTTAGAATGATATTTTAAAACTTTTAAAATCGAATTAAAAGTTAATTTGTGAAAATTGAATATTTTAATATTAAAATCGACTAGTGAAAATAGTCAATTTTTGAACAATCTCAGAATTGAACGAAACTAGTTCCATTAGATCCATAATAGTTAGTTATTACCGGATTTCAAATTTCGTGTCAATCGGAGCTATCGTTTGATCGTGGCAGCTCGAAACGCATCGAATTATTTTTAATTTAAATTTGGCAAGTTAAAATAGCCATTTTTCAAAAAGTCTCGGATTTCGACGAAAACAGTTTCATCGGATCCGTAATGTGATATTATTGTAAGGTTTCAAATTTCAAGTCAATTGGATTTACCGTTTGTCCTGTACGAATTAAAACGCCTAGAAATCGATTTAAATCGGTTTAATTTAAATTAAGCGTTTGTAGCCATAACTCGCACAGATGTCCGAATTAGCTTCCGAAACCTATTCCATTGTGTCCGGAACGTGGGATAAACCCTAGGAACGTCAGTTTCGGCGCGTAAATCGGAGTTTGGAAAATCGAAATGAATAGTGTTCAAAATTTTCTCTATAAATAGACCATTGAATTCACAAAGAAAAATAAAAAAAAAGTTCCTAAACCCTAATCTATAAGCATAGCCGCCAGTTATGGGTCAATGGCCGAAAATCACCCTCGCTTTTCTTCAATTATCTCTTCATCCACTCAACGATTCGAGAATCTTTCAACTAGAAAAAGGTAGAGCATGAAGAGATCTCGAGATCCAACGGTTATGATCTGAAAAGACTTCACGGATCAACGGCAATTGGCTTGAGAAGGGGGCACGTTCGGCCTCGGCGTGCGTGCGTAGGTGGTGGCCGAGCTTCGTATGGTGCTGGGCGTGGGTGAAGCTAGGGGAGGCGTGTCGAATGGAGGTTCTTGATCGTGTCGATGTGGTGTGTGTTTGGAGAATAATTTAACCCTAGATTCTAGAGTGGGTTCGGCTTCAATACTGGTAGTTGCACGTGTTGGAGAAGAACATGATGCACGGTCATGATGCATCAGTGATGGATCCTACGGCCTGTAGAAGCTAGGTTAAAAATTTAATTAAAATTAGTAAATTTATATATAGTTTAAATTCGTGCAAGTTCAAATATACATATCTTTTTCATACGAGGTCGAAAACGCGCGAAACCAGTTGCGTTGGAATCGTATGGACGAGCACTACGCGATGGAGTTGGTTTGGAGTCGTTTAGAGTTAGTGAGAATTTTGGGTAAAATTAAACGTCGGTTTAATTTTATTCGAAATAAATCGCTAAAACGGAATTTAAAACCAAGGTGAGAACTTCTCACTCAATCGAATCGGTTTGGATTTTATTTTAAATAGTTAGATTTAAATTATTTGAATGCATGTTTGAATGATGACTGATATCTATTGATTGTTAAAATAGACATTATGCGCCGTTAGTAAGCGGATGTTATTTAATAAAAACATATACCGCGAATATTTCATAAACAGTGAAATTGGTATTATATATAATATCAATATATATATATTGGCATATGTATATATTGCAGTTGATTGATTTCCCGTATTTTTTAGCGGATGAGACCCTATTGCGCCGTTATTAAGCGGATAATATTTAATAAGAACATATACCGCGATAATTTCGTACTGGAGCGAAATTGGTATTGTGCTAATGTTTTTGGATGCAGGAAAACAGGTTGGAGGGATCCAACTGGATTCCTCAACAGTTTTTATTTGATTTCAGATATTTTGATATTTGATGGATTATCATATCGATATATGATATCATTGTTGTCATGATTGACTATTTGGTGTGTAGCATCATTGGACCCAGATTTTGGGATTTTAAAATGATTTTAAAGTGATTTTAGAAAGTATACGTTTTATAAAATAATTTTGGAATTGATCCATTTTAAATAAATAAACGTTATAATTTTTAATGTTATAAAAATTATGATTTTTGTGAAATACAGTAAAAAAAACTGATTTTTGAGAATACGATGCTAATGATTTTATAAAATAGTTTAATCGGGATTTTAGAATTTATTGTGAAAAGTTTAAATATAGGATTTATAAAATTTAATTATTTTATGAATCAAAATGGTGAAATAATAAAGGAGAACAAATATGTTTTAAAGAATAATATAAATTGATTTATATTAAGAAATTTATAAATGGATATTTATAAATTGAAATATTGACATTATAAAACGAGTTTTTATAAGTGTTTGAATGAAGTGAAAATAGATTGCATAAGTGAATGGAATTTATAAAATTATAAAAGGTGGAGTTATAAATGAAATTTATAAATAGTAAGATTTGTAAATTTTGTGAAATTATTAAAGAATATATTCGAATGAATAATTGAATCTTATAAGTTATAAGATTTATAATTATGAAGTTCAAAGGAACGATGTTTGTGAACGAATAAATTATAAGTATTTAACTTATAATATGAACCTTTAGTTTATAATTGAAATATAAATCGAATAGGTTAATAAAGGAGATTTATAAAGGAAGTTGTTATAAAATAATTAGAAATGGGATTTATAAACGTTGTTTTATAAATTCGAAAATGACTTATTTTGATAAGTAAATTGTTGAAACCTATTAATGGAGTTATATTCACGTTTTTGAACTGTGAATAATTCTTTTAAATAAAATGTATAAAAGGATGAAATGTGTTAACGTAGTATATTCACGTTTCTGAATAGTGAATAATATGTTAAAGAAAATGTTTAGAATGTGATATTTTAAATAGAATTAAAACGATCTAACGATGTTTTAAAAAGGTGTTGAGATTCGAAACCATAGATTTCAACATTCATTGTTGAAATAGACGTTTTCGAGAAATAAAAGGAAATAGTGGACTATAACACTGTTGTTATAGTAAATGATTTCCGAAAGGAAATGTTTTGAATAGTATTGGGATTTATATATCTATTTTAAATTCGAATCCCTATACTAGTGATTTTGGGTTGTCGTAACGATGTTTTACGTAACATTCGTTTTGGCCCAAATAAATATATTAAGAGAATGATTTCCTTAATAGAATGAAATATATACTTAATTCGATTTAAGTATATGGAATATTTTCCAAGTGTTGAAAATAAAAAGATTGTGAATTGCTTATTTAATAAGTATGGAAATGTTTTCCAATATGAAGTGAATAATTAGAATTTATCTTTTTGAAGATAAATTGAAATGAATAATTGAAATCATATGCATGAATATTTTGGAATATAAATTCACTATGGAATTTATATGTGAAAGTGGAATTTGTTTAAAAATAAATATTGATTTATTTTTGAAGAAATGAAATTATATATCTTATAAAGATATTTTGGAAAATAAATAATTTGGAAAATTATTTGGAATCTGGTGATGTGTGCATATCCATTGATAGTTCAATAACCGACTATCAATATTTCCCTTGAATGGGTATTTGATGTGATTTGTTTGAATTTGAATGTCACACTTATTTTTGAATAAGCGCCCACTATTCGGGTTAACCGGGAAAGGACCATGGGGTCGTATAACCCATTCCGAATATGTGATACGTCGTTATGAATTGCATTTGACGACCGGTGTTGAAGACCGAGTATTTGTGAAAGCGATAGGATGACCTATCGATTGTCTCTGCACTGGGTAGCTCCTGGTATAGAGATCTCCTAAGTGATGGGAAATTCGATCGGGATTGTGAATACCCGGATTGCAAGGGCTTCGTAAGGAGTGCCTTCGGTTTTGTTCGAGCCCGGAACAGACTTGTATGGATTGTATGTCTGACATTACAAGTTGAGATATAAAGCCGATTTCATTCAAATATATTTCTGTTGGTGGCGGAGAATTTATTCTTTTAGCTTAACACCCTTCTCTGAGACGTACGAGCTCAGGGGTTATATAGTTGAATGTTATCAGCGATATATTCCCAATTTGGTAATGTGACATGCTGAGTGATGCTGAAATGATCATTGTGTTGATTATTTGTGATAGGATCATTTATTTGATCGTCTATCCTTGTGATCATTGTGTTGATCATTTGTTAACCCAAAGCATGGCTTTTGTATAAAGTATGTTTTTGTGGACGAAACTTCGTCGAGCCTCACATCCCGGAATGGTCAAAACAGGAAAGATGCGGCAAGGTTATGAGGGGTAGCTCCCTTTAGGGTATGTGCATTTCCTTTTGGAAAAGGGTGGTATCATGGTATGGAGCCCAGATACTTACTCATGTTGAAAACACTTTGTTATGATTGTGTGAATTGATTACGAGCGCTCGGTGAAAGGTCCTAAAGGACCGGGGGATGTCATACTCGTGTAGTAGTTACCTAGTGATAAAGGTAACCCGGCCTTGTGTTGGCAGAGAGCTGGTTAAGTTCTCGGGGACGTCCAGCCAGAGGCGTTTCCATGTGGCAATGGGAAGTTCCTTGGCCTGACCATTTGTTGGAAATCCAAAGAAACAATACGAAACTTGTACGGTTTTAGTTGTATAACCTGCTATGGAATGTGGCGGTAACCTGCTATTGAACATAGTAGCTATAGTAGGCATAAGTACGGAATGTCTATGCTGGCTAAGATTTATATCTTTATTTTTGAAATGATTTTCCTATACTATGCACTAGTAATAATATCAAATGTTATTTTAAATGCGTATCAAGCATCTTTGGCTATCATAAGGAGAAATCTCCTCCGATTCTGCGTTTGCATGTGTGTGTGTGCGGGAGGCCTTATGGTAGTCTCATTTTTAAAACCATTGCGAATTGAAATAAAAATATTCCTCTATTTTGATTTTTAAAGATAAATAAACTGTTTTGAGTTCTCACACCAGTCACATGACTGACTTGGAGTTTATTGTTTTCCTTCCTAAACTCTGGGTGCCCACCAATTTCTACACGGGCAGTCAAGAGTGAGGTTTATCAGGATATTATGGATATTATGGAGTTGCTGGAGGCAAGCTGGATGGCATGGCGTATTACTAGTTTATATAGTATTTCTTTTTCCGCTGCATTGTTTGTTGTTGTATGTTGTTTTACACTCTGATGATATGATGTAATGTGATGTAATGTAATAACTGATATAGTTCTTTGTTTAAAGATTATTCATTTATTATTATATGTTGTTCCGCTGCGAATTGTGAGATTCTGTTGTTGTTCTGTTGTGTTCTGTTCCGTTCTATTCTCTTTTTCTTCTATTTTAAAATTTTCTATCTTCTGTTTTCTCTCCTCCCTATTTTCTATCTTTTTCTCTGCTCTTTTCTTCCTTTCTTCTTTCTTAAACCCATAACATTTCGGTTTTTCGGCAACGAAAATTCGGAAACGTTACACCAAGCCACAATAATTGATAAATCAAATCAATAGAAATCACGAAAATAGGTGAAGCATAAATTCCAGAATTCAACACACGAAATCCAGAAATCACAAGAAAAAGGATAGCCAATCCCAGAAAAATGAGCCGGAGCTCCTCCAGACAGGGTATAGTCCCCCAATGCGGACTTTGAGCCGAAGCTCCTCCTGGTGAACCGAAGTTCCTCATGACAGGGTATAGTCCCCCATTGCGGACATTGAGCCGAAGCTCTTCCTGGTGAGCCAAAGCTCAATAAAAACGACGTACAGTCCTCCACGTGGACAAAGAGACATCGCACAATGCTAGTCTAAACCATAAAATGATCGTCATGATCACCGAGAAGTGTCAATTACAGTAAGCTAGTAAATATATGAGTTTAGCTTCATGTCCCATAACCACTAGCTTAACTTAAATATTTACGAACAAATTGTAGATCTCCACTATAAAATTGTCACAAGAAATTCAATCGAACAAGTCCAAGAGTTAACCGACGAAGTAAACGCAAGCGTTTCATACCACTCGTTTTACTAAGTCGTTTAATTAGATTTCTCATACGAGTGAGGTAAAGGCTTGTATATACTACTAGATTAGAAAACGGTTTAAGAAAACGAGCTTTGTAATAAAATAGTGTTGAAATCGTTGTGATGAAAGAGTTTTGATATTTACTACTAGTATAGAAAACCTTTATATTTTTAAAGTGACAAATCACAAAGAAGATTGTAGGAACAATCAATCACTAAGATTCACATTCGAAAACGTGAATAAAATCCAAAGAAATCGATACCGAATCCATCGAAATGGATATTCCAAGAATTCCCGAAGAAAGTAAGTCATCAAAGTCAATAACAAATGATAACGACAAAAAGGGAAATAACACGAATCGATTAAAGTTGGAAATTTAAACAAATTAGCAATATAGGCAAAATTGGCAAATAGGAGCAGGTCGGTCGACCGGACTCCCTGAGTCGGTTGACCGAACCAAAAACAGAAGTGCACGGGGTAGCAGGTCGGTCGACCGGACCCTGAGCTCGGTCGACCGAGCCCTGTAGCCTGCACTTCCAAACAGAGGCAGGAAGTTTCCGTTATATAGGTCGGTCGGCCGGCCCAGGGGCTCGGTCGGCCGAACCTGTTGCTGGCACTCCCTTGCCCTATTTCAAATGAGGTGCAAATCTCGATCAATTTGCAATCGCATGAGCAACGGCGCTAAGGGTTTATGCCAATCGACTACCCGGCCCTATATGCTCCTCGATGCATCACCAAAAACATGTTCAAATATCAATGTTAGGATTTTTAAAGAATTGAACTCAAAACACTAAAAATTGGAATATTCACCAAATCAATCCAAACCAAAAGCAAATGCACACGAATAAGTGTTAGGAATTCATACCTAACAATCGAAGATAAATATAAGCATAGATGTGAGATAAAAATCTCACCTTTGAACCCAAACAATAGAAGAAGAAGCTTGAAAGCAAGCTAAGATCAATTCCTCTTCAATAACAACTCAAGAAGCTTCAATCTAAGCTTAAAAGAGAAACATTTCCTAAATTAGGTTTAGGAAATTTCTGAAATCAAAGAGAGAATGAGTTGGAGAAGAAGAAGGAGATGCTTACTAATGGGTTCTCTTTGAATTTGGAGTAAGAACTTGAGCTAGCAAGAGGAACTAGGGCTTGGAGTTTCTAATTCCCTTTCCTTTCCAACATTTTCAGTTGGAGCTTGAGTTTGAGGAGTGGGAATGAGTGAATGGAGAGGAGAGGGCTGAGCTAGAGTATAAGTGGGGTTAATGGGCTGAAACCCAACCCAAAGCCCTAAAGAAAAAGTAGCAAAATTCAACTTACTCCAAACATATCGAAGTTTATACTCAAAAAAGTCGCAAATGTCATTTTGAACTCAATGGGGGTGGTCTCGAGTCCCAATTCGACTGTTTGCACAAAGTAGCTTTTCGGACCAAAATCCGAGTATCGAAAAAATATTTAAATATACAATCGATAAATATGCGGGTTGTTACAGACTCCCCTCCTTAAAGAAATTGCGTCCTCGCATTACTTAAGAAGAAAATAAGAAGTAACAACCATGGAAGCATATCAACACAAAAGAAAATTTGAAATAGGAAGTTCACCATAAGAAGCATGAAAGAGTAAGCCAGAACGGGATTGCTCGATGAATTCTCTGGATTCCCAAGAGCAATCCTTAGGATTTGAGAACCATTGAACTATCACAAGAAGAACATCTTTATTCCGAAGGCGCTCAACCTCCGACGTAATGATGCGAATGGAATGTTGCTCATAAATCAAATCTGGTGAAACTTCAATTTCTACAATATCAGCGGCCTCAAGAATAAAAACCGAAATCCCTAAGGCATTTCCGTAGATAAAAGACGTGGAGAACGTCAAGAATAGCAGAAAATTGAGCTGGTGCAACGACGTAGTACAAAAACAGTACGCCCGAGAAACTTGAAACTCAAATAATTTGGAACATCAGCGTAGTACAAAAACGGTATGCCCAATGAACCAAAGTTCGAATAATTTCGGAACACCGACGTAGTACAAAAACGGTACGTCCAATGAAACGATAAACCGAAACAACGATGTAGTATAATGGTACATCCATTGATCCATATAGGACGGAACATCGATGTAGTATAATAATAGCACATCCGATGAACCGAACACCATAAAAGAACATCGGACGCTAGTCCATAAAAGAAATGAGATGAAACTCAATAAGACGAAGTATATCAAAACGTTCGATGAACTTGATAAAAAAATAATTCTATTCAGACATCATCAAAGAATCAACCACTTGTTGCCTACGACAACGCGCATTGGCAACCCGATTTCCCTTCCGGGAATAAAAGAATATCAAGATCATAAGATGTCAGGAACTCGAGTCAACATGAAGTTCCTTATGAGAAAATAAATATTCCAAGGATTTATGATCGAGGTAGAGAACAAATTTCTCATCCAAATGTGATGATGCCAAATTCCAAAAGTAAAAACAATAGCCGTGAGCACTAGATCATGAGTGGCATATCTAGTCTCGATAAGCTATAATGATTTAGAAGCACAAGTGATAGCACGTTCTCCTTTGCAAGAGAATGGCATCCAAACCAATACGACTAGTATCGGTACAAATAGCAAAGTCTTGGTTCCCCTCCAGGAATCACAAGAATAAGAGTAAGAGTTCTTTTAAATAATCCACTTTCCCGAATAGTTAAAACATTCAAAATTAAATTTTTATTTTTATGTAATAATCTTTCTACAAAAATTTACATTTTTACAAGTCAATATATCGTGTCTGATTGTCTCATCAAAGCGTTTAGGAGATTCTTATCGATAACGTTGATCAAGCGCACCGACCAAAATTCTTAAAGCACTCAATGGGCAATACAATCACAAAATCATCTTCTATAAAGTAAACATGTTTCTTAAAAACCTTTAAGAATATTCTTTGCTTGTTTAAGAGCAAATCAAATTGTAATTATAAATAAATCTTACGAAAAAGATTTGCAAAATTTTAAATTTCAATTTTCATCCAAAATCAATAAATACAAAGATGGAGTCATCGAGATATTCGTAGAGTACTCGATTTATAATACGGATGAAACAAGATGGGCAAACTGAATGACATAATAATTCATTCATAGAATCATAACGAGTGCGCAATGCAGTAAGTGGAATGCTAACTCCCGCAACTCGTAGAAAAATGAAAATCGGTGGCAAGGTCGAACTAGAAAGACCTTATCACCACACAAAAGATTTCTTAGGTGATAATCCTAAGACAAACTCAAAAATACCGGAAAAGTTTTCACAAATTATTTAGATAAGAGAAGCAACACTTTCCTTATAAGTGGGCTTAAGGAATAAAATGATTCCACCAAAAATGTGAAATCGGAATCACAAAGAAAAAATTAGAAATCTGCTTAACAGATAGAAAATGTCGAAGATGAATAGTCCACACAGAAAATAGGATATGAGCTTCACAACGATTAAGACAATCCTTACAAAAAATCAATTCCGAAGCCTAATAAAAATATCGGCTCGGAAAGAAAAATCACATAAAATAATTTTGACATCAAATAAAAGCAAATTGAGTGTTGCGGATCTACCATCCGGATTCACAATCCTCAAAGAAGTCATCAAGCCTAAAATATTTTCAAAAAAAAAAGAATCAACAAGTCCTTTTGATATAGAATAGTGAGAAACCCATATCAAAAAGAACTCAAGTAAGAAGATCACGAAATAAAATAATGCCATCAAGGATTGAATGTAAAATACCTTGACTAAGAGAAGAGTTGCTAGGGGCTTGCAGCTTTCCCTCTCTCTTGCTTTGACGCTTGGGACACGAAGATATATAATGATCCACACTTTTGCAATAGCGGCAAGAAATAGGCCTTGGACACCTATTTATATAGTGGTCCCTAGAGCCACAATTGTAGCATTCTCCGCGATTAGGGATGGGAGTATTTGTTATAGAAGTCTCTT
This sequence comes from Allium cepa, assembly GCA_030765085.1. Taxonomy (NCBI): domain Eukaryota; kingdom Viridiplantae; phylum Streptophyta; class Magnoliopsida; order Asparagales; family Amaryllidaceae; genus Allium; species Allium cepa. The sequence goes on along the minus strand of CM060941.1, from coordinate 104,870,064 downwards.
GCTTCGCCCTCTTGTTAGTATTAGGACTTTCGAACCTAATAAAGGGATGCCTCTTCTTGTTGTTGTTGGAGTTCGGTTTGGCACTTCCAACCTCGACATCAATTTCTCTATCGGCCTCTTCAAGACGAAGAGCGATATCAATAAGCTGATCAAATGAAACCTCAAGTTTCAGGAGTAATGGCTTCTTAAGATTCTTATTCAATCCATAGACGAATCTCTGATTTTTCTTCATTGGGGTGTTAATGTATTCAACCCCGTATTTCGAAAGAGATTCGAAAGATGTGACATAGTCTGTCACAGAAGATCCACCTTGAACAAGGTCAATAAAACGCCGTGCTAAAGTTACGTTTTCAGCCTCCGGCACAAACTTTAGTTCGAATGGTTCCCGGAATTGCTCCCAAGTAAGATCCGCTTCAATGATTTCGGAAAACAAGAGCTCATACCAATCTAATGCTCTTTCTTGGAGCATGCTAGAAGCCACTTGGACTCGATATAAGTCAATAAGATTCATGCGAGAAAAGATACGATCGCATGATTTGAGCCAAGCTTGAATTTCTATAACACTCTCGGATCCCTTGAATGGCCTTCCACCCAAATTGGTGTAGTCTCTGCACAAGCGTGCAAAACCGGATCTAGGATGAGTAGGGACAGGATTGGGTCCGGCAGCTTGAGCGTTCTTAACAAGATCTAGAAGCTGCTGGGCAGACATAAATACTCCATCCAGAGGAGTAGCACTAGATTGACCGGCGCTGGGACGGTCAGGTCTAACCATTTCTCTTCTTTAAGAAAGAAAGAAAGAAGAGGAAAAAGTTATTCTCAAAATAAATTTCAATCAAACTTGATTGATAAAACAGGGAATCATAAAGAAAATAGGATGAATCGGTACGAAGACTCGAATTAAATCCTAAAGCGCGACTCCTAAGAAAGACTTAGGACGATGATCCTTATTATATAATTCTACATTGTTCCGAAGTTTGGCTCTGATACCAAGCTGTGACGCCCCACCTCTATACCCACGCTAGCCAAGAACACTACGGGGTAATGCTGTCGACTAGCACGGAGAATAAGGCTGTTGAGGAGCGACCATCCGTGTAATTGCTTTGCGCGAGCACCTATATGTCAGATAGTATAACACGCATTTTATTTCAAGAGGAAATCCGACATACCGATACAAACACAAATCTACTACACAGTGGCTATAATAATCTTCAGAAACAAATATAGAAATAAGCATAACACAAATCAGTCACAGATAATTCATATCACAAAGGCGGAAGAAGATATGAATATATAACTAACACATGAAAGTGCATATCAGAGTAGTGGTAAAAAAGATCCACAATAATACAAAAGAATAGCAACACGTGCTATACAAAAGAATACATCTATGAGTCCATATCTCAAGTGTATACAACAAAATAAATTACTAATCTAAGTAGTTAGCCAAAAGATCATATGATAACCCTAGAAGAGAAGTCAAGCAAAAGCACCTGTAACATCTCGGTCTGACCCGAGTATTATTTAAGAAGAAAATAATAAACGGATCAGTCTAGCTATAAATATCAGAAGAAATGATATAGAATAAGAGATATGACTAAACGTATAATAATCACAATGCCAAGCTGTGATAAATAACTAATTGAAAAATCAATAAGAGATTAATCAATATCGCAAAGATCTACTCAAGATAAAAGGAATGTCATACTCCTAATTTCATTCACCAAGCCACAATAATTGATAAATCAAATTAATAGAAATCACGAAAATAGGTGAAGCATAAATTCCAGAATTCAACACACGAAATCTAGAAATCACAAAAAAAAGGATGGCCAATCCCAGAAAAATGAGCCGGAGCTCCTCCAAACAGGGTATAGTCCCCCATTGCGGACTTTGAGCCGAAGCTCCTCCTGGTCAACCGAAGTTCCTCATGACAGGGTATAGTCCCCCATTGCGGACATTGAGCCGAAGCTCCTCCTGGTGAGCCGAAGCTCAATAAAAACGACGTACAGTCCTCTACGTGGACAAAGAGACATCGCACAATGCTAGTCTAAACCATAAAATGATCGTCATGATCACCGAGAAGTGTCAATTACAGTAAGCTAGTAAATATATGAGCTTAGCTTCATGTCCCATAACCACTAGCTTAACTTAAATATTTACGAACAAATTGTAGATCTCCACTATAAAATTGTCACAAGAGATTCAATCGAACAAGTCCAAGAATTAACCGACGAAGTAAACGCAAGCGTTTCATACCATTCGTTTTACTAAGTCTTTAATTAGATTTCTCATACGAGTGAGGTAAAGGCTTGTATATACTACTAAATTAGAAAACGGTTTAAGAAAACGAGCTTTGTAATAAAATAGTGTTGAAATCATTGTGATGAAAGAGTTTTGATATTTACTACTAGTATAGAAAACCTTTATATTTTTAAAGTGACAAATCACAAAGAAGATTGTAGGAACAATCAATCACTAAGATTCACATTCGAAAACGTGAATAAAATCCAAAGAAATCGATACCGAATCCATCGAAATGGATATTCCAAGAATTCCCGAAGAAAGTAAGTCATCAAAGTCAATAACAAATGATAACGACAAAAAGGGAAATAACACGAATCGATTAAAGTTGGAAATTCAAACAAATTAGCAATATAGGCAAAATTGGCAAATAGGAGCAGGTCGGTCGACCGGACTCCCTGAGTCGGTTGACCGAACCAAAAACAGAAGTGCACGGGGTAGCAGGTCGGTCGACCGGACCCTAAGCTCGGTCGACCGAGCCCTGTAGCCTGCACTTCCAAACAGAGGCAGGAAGTGCCCGTTATACAGGTCGGTCGGTCGGCCCAGGGGCTCGGTCGGCCGAACCTGTTGCTGGCACTCCCATGCCCTATTTCAAATGAGGTGCAAATCTCGATCAATTTGCAATCGCACGAGCAACGGCGCTGAGGGTTTATGCCAATCGACTACCCGGCCCTATATGCTCCTCGATGCATCACCAAAAACATGTTCAAACATCAATGTTTGGATTTTTAAAGAATTGAACTCAAAACACTAAAAATTGGAATATTCACCAAATCAATCCAAACCAAAAGCAAATGCACACGAATAAGTGTTAGGAATTCATACCTAACAATCGAAGATAAATATAAGCATAGATGTGAGATAAAAATCTCACCTTTGAACCCAAACAATAGAAGAAGAAGCTTGAAAGCAAGCTAAGATCAATTCATCTTCAATAACAACTCAAGAAGCTTCAATCTAAGCTTAAAAGAGAAACATTTCCTAAATTAGGTTTAGGAAATTTCTGAAATCAAAGAGAGAATGAGTTGGAGAAGAAGAAGGAGATGCTTACTAATGGGTTCTCTTTGAATTTGGAGCAAGAACTTGAGCTAGCAAGAGGAACTAGGGCTTGGAGTTTCTAATTCCCTTTCCTTTCCAACATTTTCAGTTGGAGCTTGAGTTTGAGGAGTGGGAATGAGTGAATGGAGAGGAGAGGGCTGAGCTAGAGTATAAGTGGGGTTATTGGGCTGAAACCCAACCCAAAGCCCTAAAGAAAAAGTAGCAAAATTCAACTTACTCCAAACATATCGAAGTTTATACTCAAAAAGGTCGCAAATGTCATTTTGAACTCAATGGGGGTGGTCTCGAGTCCCAGTTCGACTCTTTGCAAAAAGTAGCTTTTCGGACCAAAATCTGAGTATCGACAAAAATATTTAAATAAAATATTTAAATATACAATCGATAAATATGCGGGTTGTTACAGAAAATAAATGGAGAATTTAAGTCAAATGTAAATTAAAAAGATAAATCATTATATGAATAAAAAGGAAATCAAACAACAAATGTTATGAAATGAAATTGTTGAAAATGAACTTGATTTATTGTTTGGAATTGTTGTTTGTTTTGGTTTATGAGTTGTTTGGGTAAAAGATACTTTTAATTGCTTAGATGTATGAATAATCTATTGAGTTTATCTAAGACTGTTGAGTAAGTGGAATACTTCATAGTTATTTGTCATTCTATGTGATATAAAGCGTCTTAACCCGAACAAACAAATTATTTGTCTTGCTTGGATGGTTGAATTATATTTGATGTGTATGCTGTTGGTTGCAATTGATTCTCGTTGTTTTATATTGACTTGTCTGTTAGTAGTTGAAAACAACTTTAATTGTTTCATTTTATAATTATTAACCTTTTTTAGACTATATAAATGAAATATTGGTTATGGAAGCAATGACTACTGCTTTTGGTTTCATAAATAAGCGTTATTTGCCCGACAAATAGGTACTTTTTCGGATTACGGTTTATAGCGTTATTATATTGTTTTCCCATTTTGGGATATATGTGATTGTGGAAAATATATGTTATATATTGTTATATTTGATATCGTATTTTCTCCCGAGCCTCTCCGTACAAAGGAGACTCTGCCGAAATTTTCCGTAAATTTTGGACTTAGAAAATTTTGAAATTTTTTCCAAACTTTATTAATATAAGTATAAAAGGATTTAATGGTTATAAATTAACATAATTTATTTAAAATATTAAATTTTAAATTTATTTGTTTATAAAATTAATACTTTGAATAAGATGTATTGACTACTCAATTCCTTCTTTTCCCCTTCTCTTTCCTTTTCGGAGACGAAAAGTTTTAAGTGAGGGAGAGTGTAATGACCCGTAATTTTCGATAATTAAATTTTTTTAATTTAATAAGTTTTGGTAATTTAATTCGGAAAGAAAATAAATTTTTATACTTTGACAATGAAATCGCTAAAATAAAAGTAATAATGTTAATGCAAGTTGATAAATAATTTGTGCAATCCCAATTAATTGAAACAATTATAAGGTTATAATTGATTGTATTTAGTAAATTGGGAAATAAATTTCAATAAATGTAATTAAATAATGTGTTAATGTAAATTAAGATAATATTTGAAAATAATGTCAATTCCATTTATAATATGACAATTGGTTGATAAAAAGAATGGAAAATCAAGATTTATTAATTTATATGAATTTAAATTTAATAATTGGATCAATTGCAAATAAATGGAATTAGATATTTAGATATTACATTAATGGGAAATTAAGATGAAATTTGAAGATTTTAACGTAATAAATCATGAACCAATGTTAGTTACTTCCCTATTGTAATAAAAGACTTGAATAACAAAGTTCAAAAGTTAATAAATGGATTTTGGAATTTTAAATTTCTGAATTTCTGAATTTAATGAAATTGAAATTAAATACTGAAATTAAGGAATTAATCAATTTTAAATCAACAGTTAAATTTTTTTAAATTAGTGTAAATGATTAAGAAATTTAAAAATGATAAAAATTGTCAATTATAGAATTGGAATTGAAATTTGACTTAATTAATTAATTATTAATTTATTTAATCAATGTAAAAATAGCCACTTTGACCACTGACTCAGATTGTGATGAAACCAATTTCATCAGATCCATAATGGTGAATTATTATAGGATTTCAAGTTTCGTAGCGATCAGACTTTTTCGTTTGATCGTACGGGCTCGAAACGCCTAGAAATCAATTAATTGAAATCAATTTGAAATAACTTGATTTTAGCATAACTTCTTCATACGATGGAATTTGGACTTGAAACCTATTCCATTGATTTTAAAATATTCTAAAACATCTATTTTTGTTATATGGGTTGACCCAGTTTCATTCCGGAGTCAGAACGGACTTTTCGGACAATTTATCGTTCAGTGGTCCAAACCAATCGTGTCCATTCATCTCTATTTCTGACCTACCTATATATACCTCGTTATAAACCCTAGCCTATTTCTTATGTTCATTATTCCGTATGTATAATTCCATTTTCTCCTCCTTCTTTCAATGGCAGACAGAACAAAAATTCTCAATTGCAATTTCAAATCAAATTCAATTTCAAATTCAACCTTAAAAATTCAAACTTCTCAAACAATATCGAATTATATGTCGTTTTGAAGTTTTCGACGATTCGAATCCGCGTCAACTGTTCGTTTTTGGAAATTTTGCTCGAATCAGCGGCAGATCATGGTCAAAGGCCGGAATCACAAAACCTAAATTGCAAACTGGGGTTTCTGAATTTCGGCATCAATTGGCAAAATTAGTATCTTTGTTTTGTCGAGAGAGGTGTCATGAAGCTATCGGAGGAGGTTGTTTCCTCCACTTTTACCCGAGGCGAGTTAGATTTGCGAATTAGGGTTTCGAAACCCTAATTCGAATGGTGGCGGCGACTTTATGCGGCGTCGGAGCAGGGATGGCCGCGGGTTCTGGTGGGTTCGTAGGTGGAGGGCAGCACGCCTGCGTGGCCGCGAGCGAAAACGAGGTGGTAGGGCTTCGATTTGCGCGTGTACAGTAGAATTCGAACGGAATTGAACTTGAGAGGGAAGCTCTGCTGATGCGTGTCATGTATGGATAGGTTAGTTTTTTTGTTTTTTTGTTTTTTTTTGATTTTAAATGTTCTAATCGCAATAACCCTTACATACGAGGTCCGTTTGATGCGCGGTTTTCTCCGTTAGGATCGTATCAAAATTCCGGACAATATAACGCTAGTTTGGACGATTTCTGAGACTGTAAAAATTTTGGGTTTTAATTGGATTTAAATTCAACTTAAATTTAAAAGTTGAGTGTTTTAACCCACTCACAACTTCTGAAATATCTTAAGTGTGTTAACTTAATTTTTGATGTGATTAGAAATTTATTTATGACTGTTGGTATATTTTTAATCATCATCTCGGTTAAATTGAATTTATTGAACTGAATTGTTATTTAATTTATTATTGCATATAAACAGCCAGTTAAATTGTTATTTAATTTATTATTGCATATAAACTGCTAGTTAAATTGTTATTTAATTTATTATTAAATATAAACTGTCATTAAATACCTGTTATTTATTATTTGTTTTATATTGATGTTATTGATTAAATTGGATGATGATTGTGATAAATGTTTGACGATTGATATTGGATGAATGGATGTTGTATTTTATATTGTTATAAACTCCAAGTTGTTATGGATTTTATTTCATTCGAGATTGCGGCTTGAAATGATATATAACCGTAGTTATATTTTAAATTACAGATTGAAATGATAAATATCTGTATCACTTATCCATATCACTTGATCATAGGATAGAAAATTATATACAGACACCATGGTCTATATATATAAAAATATTTTGAAGTGATTTCTATGGGTTTGGAAAGAAATATATGGGTTTATATAAATATTGATTTTTGATATTATATAAATATTTTTTTATATAGTTAAATTCTTATATTTAAGCTATGTATAATTTTGTTCATTATATAATGAGAGTAAAAATAAAGTTTGATTTTATTAAAATATAATTTGGGTAAGTATTTATCTAAATTATATTTTAATAAATATATAGAGTTTATAATGATATTGATATATTAAGGTTGAGAAGATGGATTTGAAATCGATTTAAAATTATTTTAATTAAGAATGTTATTTAATTTAAGCAATCTGGAACTTATTGAATTTGAGATTTTAAAGGGCATGATTTTATAACTTGATGATGGTTTAAGGTGATTAATGAATATTTCAAGTTTGAGTTTTATTTAAATAATATTAAATTTGTTAAATAAATATTTCAAAACTAAATAATAGTAAATTGAATTAAGATATATATGAAATTATCAGATTTAGTTTGAAATTATGGAATGTTTAAAGTCTTGAAATATATCTAAATTGAAATGTTTTATCGAAATTGAAGTGTTTCGAAGTTATGAATTAGAAAGTATTATGGTCTCAAAGTGTTTTGTTTCGGAGCGTTACAACTTTGAAATAACATGATTTTTGAAATGAATTAATTTGAAATTGCATTTAATTAACATTTGTCTTTAAATATATATTGATTTGGAACTTATTGAAATTAAAGATGTAAGAATCTGACTTTATAATAAGGTTTTGGTTTAAGATGATGTAAAGAGGGAATATCTCAAGTTTAAAGGAATTGAAGGAAATATTTAGTAATTTGGACGTTTGGATTTATGTAAATGATATAATATCAATGTGGTTTTGAAATGAAAATGATATATTATTGATATGATTTGAAATGAAATGACATATTATTGATTTGGTTTTTAAGGAAATAATATATTATTGATGCGGTTTTGAAATGGAAATGATATCATATTTTATTGGTTTTGAAATGGAAATGACATCATATTTGGTTTTGAAATGACAATGATATTTTGGTTTTGAAGTATAAATTATTTTGAAATGACTACGGTATTATAATAATGTTTGGTTGTTAAAGAGACCGGATCGGAAGCTGTCATACTCTCTGCCAACTCCGAAAACCACATTAACAACCGTGTACGCGGTGGAGATTCCAGAATGAAGTAGGTAAGTGGCGGCATTCCTTTGAGGTATATACGTGGACCCAACTCCCGTGAGTTGGCATAAGGTGGCTAAAATAGGAGCGATTCCCGAGCCAAGGAGATAGGCCCTCTTATCGGACACACTCCATCGATATTATATTCTGACTTTCGATTGTTTTGGTGGCCACTTTTGATTTTTGATTTTGGGGGTGTGGCTCGAGGTGGGCGGTAGTAGCTGCTACGCGTTACCACCAGCCCGGATGCGTAATTGGTATATCTACCCTGTCATTGCCTTATATGCCGTGTCACCTACCCTATCGCACCTTGTACGAGTTTGGTTTTCTATCGCAGCCCGTGTGGTATCCTCTGGTGGCATCCCGATCAGGAAGGACCATGATACTGGATGGACTACTGGGACTATTACGTGTTAAGTGGAAAATGTAAAGCTTTAATGCTATTTAAAAGTAGGTTTATTTTACTATAGACATTATTATAATAGCGAAATATTACTACATAGAAAATAGTTTAACGGATCCTTAGGAGATGTGAATCCCGAGCATCTCTTAAGTTACTGCACTCACGTTAGACACTGGATAGGAGATGTCAAATCCCATAAACATCTCTGACGCCATTCTACTCATTTTATTTACTGTTTATTTAACTTACATAAGATCTTTTAAATCTGACTCGAGTGTTTTGTCTATTCAATACGCTCGGGTCAGTCTGAGCATTTCAGGATTTGAAGACTTTATTTCTGAAGGACGAAGACGAAGATTTTATTTCTATTATTTACTATTTATTCCACTACATTCATACTGTTCCGCTGCATTGTCATTTATTATTCTTTGATATGTGTAACTCTGATTCTGTATTGTATAAGTAAAATCAAACGTTTTGTAAAACAGCTTCATGAACTGTTTATTTGATTATTATATTTTGTCGTTCTGCTGCAAGATTCTGTTTTATTTTTTCTCTTTCTCTGTTTTTCTTATTTACCCCAATAACAATCCGCCCTTATGTATGGTTTGAGTCTGACGTGTGTTGTTTATCGTCGATTTAAAGCGTACAAAAAGGCGGGATGTTACATCAACCTATCAGACCTTTTGGGTATGTATCATGTCAACCCATAGGGAATTCTAAACTAACAAGGAACTTGCAGATGAGAACAAATATGATAACAATGTAACATATAAATAACAGACATATATCATTTGAAACAAATTAAGTAAAATACACACAACAGGAGAAGGTGTCATGTATCACAGGTGAACAATTGTAAACAATATCATATCATATTTGAATCAGATGATCGACCAATCCAAACAACCAATCTCAAAAGCAAAGTAAGCTAAACACGGATTTGACAGACAAAGCTAATAAATAGGGATCGATGAAACAAATCAACTTAGCTTGTTATAAACGGAAAATATTTGTATTATTATTATTTTAATAAAATCAATATTTTAATTTAAGACGAATGTAAAAATAAAATATATATAATTCAAAATCATTATTCTTAAAACACAAATATTCAAAATCATTATTCATAAAACACAAATATTCAAAATCAAAGATATATGTATTATATTTAAAAATCAATACTTATATATATGCACACTTTAAGAGTGGGATCCAAGCATACTTTATTTTAAAATATATATACATATATACACACTTCAAATCTATATACACAGACTCATATATATAAATTCCTTTAGGCTTACCGTACCTATGAATTATATTTAAAACAATATATATAACAGGTTCTAACAAAAAGTATATGACTTGACATATATGGGGAGCTTCAAATAAATATACGTGCATACTATATATAAGAATATATATATATATATATATATATATATATATATATGCTGGCCATTCAAATAAATGTATATGCAGACCATTATATATGTAAAAAAGGGCTAATATGTGCAGACCCTATATATATATGCAACATAATTATATATATATATATATATATATATATTCATATGCGGCTACACAACAACATATATACAACTATATATATATAACATATGCAGACAATACGTATGAAAATGAGTGTATACTCATGCTACAAATATATATATATATTCATGCTACAAAAATATATATTTGCAGACCAATACATAACTCATATACTTAGATATATAATTATAAATACATATTATACATAACTGACACACATTTATATATATAGACAAATGGATCTTATACGTTATAAATAATTATATATATAAACTTATACTTTATATTTAAACTTACTTTTATATAAAAACCGTAAGATGAACAATATCAAACATCGATTATATTACACATATATATTTATAGGTGACATCAATATCAATTTATATATATGTGATATATATATATATATATCTTATAATATATAAATAAGAATGTAAACAAGGAAATTATAACTTGCATTTAATTTATTTTTCAAGGAAATCGCTGCTGCAAATGGGAAGGTAGGCTTGAAAGTGCTAGGCGTACATATATGTAAACTTCTGCACGTGCAATCATATATACACGAACATATATCCTATGTATATGTTGCTAGCTTCGGCTAGGAAAAGGGGAACAACATGCTTCAAACAAGCAAGGATGAGCAGAGGCTGCGATGGGAGGCTGATTGGAGGTAAGGTGGTGGAGGAATGAACGGGGCTATTGCGGTGCTCGTTGGATGGAAGCACGTCAAGGATAGAGGAGCTTTGGCGTTTGAGTGGCTACTCGAAGCGTGGCAGGTGGTTGTGGGGCTGTCTAAAGGAAGGGGAGTGTGGTGGCAAGTGTACGGGTGACGTGGAACATGAGTGCTGGCGGGCTACTGTCACAGCAATGGGCATAGACAAGGCGGAAGAGGGGATGGTTGGTGATATGCTGAGGCGCGACGAGCTATGTGGGTTCGTGGACGACGGAGAAAAGGAGAAGGTCCTTTGAGAAAAATTTATATGTGCTCGAAATTTTTTTTTTCTTCTTCCATGTAAGAAGACAACGAAAGTGGAAAGATGGGAGCCAGGCCGAGCAAAATATGGAGCAGATAGGAAATAAACGAAATGTGAATGGTCTAAGTAGGTGACAGCAAAATAAAAGAAAGCTTGAATTAAATATATGTATTATTTTATACTATAAATTCATGAAAAGAATCAATGAAGAGGAAGGCCAAGTGCTATGAGATTGAAAGTGAAAAGTTGGAGCAGGTTGACAATTTAAAAGCAATAGCAAATATATATTTATTTTTGTATGTCAGAAAAAAAGAAAAGTAAAAAGAAAGTGACAGCACACTAAAATTTATATACAAGGAATAGTAACAGCCAGGCACGTGAATTCTGGAATAATTAAAAGCAAATGGGGGTATGATTTACATAGTAGAAAATGAGAGGACATTGAACACCAAAAGGTTCCAAAACGAATACCGATATAGATATCTGTTCCGTGGATTTCGGCGCATAACGGACTGCAAAATGCACAAATGAATAGAGTGCAGAGGTCAGCATGACGAGACGAACAGAATGATACACAAATATGAACCATATGACCATCCTATCAAAAGTTGATAATCCTGCCAAAACTACTGCTATATCACCGAAAATATGATAAACGGGACTAGCGCATTCCAAATTTGATGAAATGATATATGAAATCTCACTCAGAAAATGATTTACATTTTTATTATATCAAAATATTCAGATTTCGAAAATACTTTATTTTGATCAAATTAACTAATTTTAAATTGAAATTGAAAATTACACAAAAGAACTAACTTACATATTTTCCAATGAAAATTTTCCATTTGTTATGTTTAAATAGATGCGTCTCAAATATCAAATTTTCATCATCAAATTTAATTGTGTTATTTTAAAGAAAAATCCAGTTAATTATGTTATTTAAACCTTTAAAATTACCGGGTCGTTACACTCTCCTCCACTCAAAACTTTTCGTCCCCGAAAAGGAATGAGATAGGAGAGTAGAAGCAAGCAGAAAGATAAGATAGATTCAAAATACAAAATACAACAATTTATTCAAACCATATGTTTTTCATTTGTTTTAGATTGATTAATATTCAACAAATTTAGGTTCAATCCATTTTATTCAATCAATCAATATTCGTTGTATTCATAATTTTTTGATTACAATTTTGTGTATTTTCATTCAATTGATTTACTTTCAATTTGTTAACATTTTCGTCAAAACAAATTTTATTTTATTTAATTCATCCATTTAATTAATCCCTTTGGTTTTATGTAAGTGAATTCCATTTATAATACAATTTCAACCATTCCTAACTTCCTATCCATTACCTAAATAGCATTCTCTATTTATTATTTAAAATTTTCAAATTAACAAATCTTACAACACAGATAAAGTGTATAACCTTTAATATAACAATCAATTTTATTTATAAATTCTTTTAACAATTTTCTTTACATTCAATTACTTACATTTATGTTGTATATTATCGAATTACATGTTCACATTTCGCTTTTACTTTTTGAATATTTAAGGTAAGCTATATATGTTTTAGAACGAAATTGAGTATTATACAAATAAATGTTATCCTAGTTTTAAGTTATTTCTATATTATTCCTCATTTAAACATTCCAATTGTTCACAACTTTTACTTCATTTCAATAATTGGAAACCATTATTTAATATAGAATTTAAGAATTAAATTCTCGCTTTCACTTCAAGTTATTTTGAAATAAATATCCATATATATATATATATATATATTATACATCAAACCATACTCAAGAAATTTAAATCAAATCCATTTTCAAAATAAAAATGTAGCAAAGCTATTAAGTGGTCTCTCCTCTTTGAGACTCGAAAATGAATCTCGATGATGCTGTAGTCATCATCGAAATTATTTTCCAACGAAAAAAACGGAGAGCGCTGACTTACTTCTTCTAAAATTCTTTGAAAACAAATCTTCATTCAAAAATACTTTGAAATAATATGTTTTTTTCCAAAACTTTGAAAACCCAATTTGAAAAGTACCGAAAGTTTAATTCTCAAGTCCTTAATTTAAATTCATTTCTTTTGAAATTAAGATCTATTACCCATGTTTATAAAATTTCATCTTCTCATACGTACAACAATAGTTGATAGTTTGGGAATGTTGACAAACAATAAATGATAATCTAGTATTATCATCTCTAACAACCAATTCGTTTTAACTATTTAATTTTATAAAATTATACTTGTACATATAAAATATGGTCATAAAAAATTTTATTTTACCATTTCGAAAGAAATATTGCGTCAATTTGCTCTGTTCATGTGTTTTGGAATTCCTGTCGATAGCGTTGGCCAAACGAATTGATCGAAACCCAAAATCAACCTTAACAACTCAAACAACATAATATGAACAATTTATATTAATTACAAATACACTCCCTCAAAGGATGATTCAAAATAGGTTTAGAACAAGGATAGATATCCAAATTTAGAGGATTCAAATCAAAGAGAATTTTAATTAAGAGGATAGACTCGAATGGGAGATTAAATTACATTGGAGTAGAGATGGGTAGACTCATATTAATTGTAGGCGACCTTTACAGGGTCAACCGAGACTTAGAAAAGATGAGAATATTACCAACGAAAACTAGAACAAGCTTGTTGAGAACATCATGGAAACATGATTCATGAGATCAACGAAGAAGGCAGGAGCATTGGTTAATACAAAGGAAATCATTAACCATTCATAGAAACCATACGTTTGGAAGGAAGGACGATGGGGTAAGGCTCCAGGAATAGAATCGATACGGAATTTAATTTTCAGCTTGGAAGGGAGAGAAGTGACATCACCAAAATCATTCGAAAAGAGTTGGACAATGGGGTGGAGTCAAGATCACTAGGCTGATCATCAAGCGAAAAAAATAAAGCTTCTTGCCGAATCCTAAGGCAATCTTCATAAGATTAGATCACAGGAGAATTATCCGGATCGTTTACTAGAGAAATATTCGGGCTTTGCAAGAAATAACAACATCAAAACCGAGTATGTAGAAATCTCTAGTGAACCAATGCATGTTTTAAAGGAGTTTCACCCCTTTACATGTCATATTTAGGTTGGCGGGACCGTCATTGGGACCAGTCACACAAAGGATGAAGTTAACAGTTGAGGTTGGAGCTATAGGATGCTTCAGCATCAAAAGAACGCAAACCGAAGAAGATAAGAATGAATTTTAAGAACGAAGTGGAAGGTTCCAAAATTCAAAGGAAATTTGAATCAAAAAGGAACTATCTACTATGTACTATCTACTATGTACTATCTACTATGTAGTAATATAAGCTATTATAATAATGTCTATAGTAAATTAAGCTATTAAAATAGTGTTAAGGCGTTACCCATATCCCCCTTTACATTTTATATAATGCCGTAGTCTATACAGATACTAGAAACTCCACACACTAGTGGGCTATCAGGGAGCACTCTAAAGGTACAACACAAAACAAACTCGTAGAAGGCGCGATAGGGCATGTGACAAGGCACACGAGGCAATGCCAGGGTAGAAATACCATTTGCACTCCCGGACTGGTGGTAACACATAGCAGTTACTACCATCCACCTCGAGACACACTCCCAAATCAAAGGTGCACCCAATCAAATCACAAAAGCAATAGAATTGTATCGATGAAATTTTCCCAATCGGGGGAATGACCCCACTTGGACCAGTAGCCACATCAAGCTGACTCACGGAAGTCGGGGCTGCACTAAAACCTCATATAGAATCATTGCCAAACCATTCTACTTCGTTCTGGAATCTCCACCATGTACACAGTTGTTAAAGTGGTTTTTGGTATTGGCAGAGAGTATGACAATATCTGATCCGGGTCTCTTTAACAACCAAACGCTTATTTCACACCGTGGTCATTTCATTTCTAATAGTTCATACTTCATATCAAAATATCATATTTATTTCAAAATCAAACCAATTCAATATCATTGTTCACTTAAAATAATATTCATTTCCAAAATTTGTAACACTTTCAAAATTATAACACTTTTGAAATCATAACACTTCCAACTTAAACAGGTTAGATATTGAAAATAGCATATATATATTAACATAGTTATAAATTAAAGTAATTTATATACTAAAATAATTTATATACTAAAACAGTTGTAAATTAAAAATAGTTTATATTTATTTAAAGAGATTATACTGAAATAGTTTCCAAATTAGAATTGTTTCATCCAATTCCACAAATCGATTCAAATCAATTTAGATTCCAAAAATTTAGTATAAATCAATCCCAGTTCAACACTTTCAATTTAAAAGGTTAAAGATTCAATTCAAATTCTCAATAAACCATTTCAATTTTTGTTGATTTCAAATCTAGGTTTGAACTATTACTTCAATTCCAATAAGATTCAAAGTTTAAATATTCAAACTTTTCCAATATAAGTTTCATTTATATTTCAACATTTAACTTTAATTTTATTCAAATTGGAAAATATTCACTTAATAATTTTAATATCAATTAAATAAAATCTCAATTTATAAATTTGAATCAATACTAAATATTCAGTCTCAATTTTTATTTAAAGTTTAAGATATTCAATTATTCACTCTTTTATCAAATCAATTTATCCATCGTATCTTTCAGATCTCAAAATCAATAAGTTTCAAATCAATTCTTATTTAAATTCAATTATTAACAAATTTAAATTCCAAGTCAACATTAAATTATCTTCCCAACCTTTATTAAAGTTATAAAAATCTATTTTTAAAATATTAATATAAATTTAAATAATTACTTAAACATATTATAAAATAATTGAATTAAATTTTATTAAATTAAATCTTATTATTAAATGTAATTTGTATTAAATCTTATTTTATATATTTTTAAAATAAAAAATTATAAGAAAAATCATAAAAATCATATTTTCAAAACTAACTAATAAATTTAAAATTTACGAAACATATAATTTTTAAAAATCTAAACTTTACACGTATATTAAAATAAATTATTTATATTATAATTTAAAAATTTATAATTAATAAAATTCATATATTTCCTTCCAAACTTTGGCAATCATTTTTTTTTTCAAAATACACCAACAGTGTCCCCATATAATTTTCTATCCTATAGTCAAGTGATACATATATTTACCATTTAAATCCGCAGTAAGTTAATATTTACAGGCATATATCATTTCAACCCGCTGTCTCAAAATTTCAAAATCAATGAAAATCGCTTGGGTTTATCATTTCAACCTATAACGATTTTCCCTTTATCTATCAGACCATTCGGGTATGTATCATTTCAACCCATAGGGAATTCTAAACTAACGAGGAACTTGCAGAGTGAGAACAAATATGGTAACAATGTAACATATCAACAATATACTATATAATTTGTAACAAATTAAATAAAATATACACAATAGGATATGGTGTCATATATCACAGGTGAACAATTGCAAATAATAGCATATCATATTTAACAATTAAATAGCTTGCAATTCCAATTTAACATCATATTTCAATTGTCGTTTCAAGTGAAATCAAATTTACTAAACATAAGTGTGATAACACGGGATTTTTGGCAGATATTAATTTGATAATTTTCTATTATAATTATTTAAAATTGAAAAACCCATTCTTTTTAAAAGAAATAAAATGTGCTTTCCAATTTTTATTGTTTATATATATGTAAGCTGTGAATAGGAAACTATGATTTGAAATTCAAAGTAAATATCTTAGGAATTAATTGGATTTAAAACTCTACATTTTTAAACACTAAGTATATATACAGTTATTAATTAATGTATAAATAGGTTTTATATCATTTTCTTTTGAAGTTATATAAATATAAATAAAAGAAAATGTATAACTAAAAATATAAAATATAATAAAAACATAAGAAAATATAACAATGCATGCATGGGACATTTGTAAGCTAAGGATATCACACAAATTACGAGTGTTAAGATTAATTATTTCCTTCATTTTTCAAAATATAAATAAAATGTAAATAAGAAATCAAGTATGTATACTTCTACTCCTATCTCTTTTCTTTCTTTCATTTTGCAATCAAAACTAAAACCAAAGAAAAAATGTAAAAGAAAAACCAAACAACTACTTTAAGATTTCAAACAACTAAGCAAACTTCCCAATTCAAATTCAAGATTCAAGCTTAAACAAGAAGATATGTAGCTGTTTCCAAAATCAAGCTTCCAGTTTTCAAATTTTTAAAAGCCTTCTCTGTTCAACAAAATACAGTGAGTAAACAACACTTCTAAAAGCTAAATCTATTTTATATCCGGTTGCATGTGATAAATTCTTGAAGTAATGTTGTGAAATGCTTTGCATGTATATAAGTATGAAGTTGTGTGTGCATGTCTGAGTTTTGGATGTGCATGTCTCTGTTTAGTTTTTAGCAGACCAAAACTTACTCTAAATTCAATTCCTCTTCCTATAAACCATTATAGATTATGATGATTAAATAAAATGTGTTTGTATTAGTAAAATATTAATTTTAAAAATATTTTTAAGTATACTTAGCCAGTATTTTTAATTGGAAAGAAGAATTTACAGTAAAAATCAAACAACTCAGAAATTCAACTTCCATGATTTCTACTTTCACCTGTATAATCTGATTCGTCGTTTAAAACCATGATTTTTAATGGTAATATAAAGATTTTTAAATAAGTGTTGATTGAGAAATTATGGGTTGAACGGGAAATGGAATTTCGTCGACTTTTGGCGATCGGAGATTTTGGGGTGGTCAAAGTCATTGCTGGAGGTGGCTCGGAGGTCGAGGCACTCGGGAAAAATGGTCTTTGATTTTTTAGTTCATCATGGTGGCGAGACGGAGATGAAGTAGGGTTTAAAACACTGATTTGGTCGACGTTGTTCTCGAGGCCAGTGTATCGTCGAGGAAGCATCTGTTTGGATTGGAGGTAGGGGAATGGAAGCGTGCGATTCTGGCGAAGGTTTGGGCTCGACGGCGTGGGTTCAGATGGTCGGAGTTAGGCGATGCGAGGTGTTTTTTGGTGGTCGTCTTGTTCCAGTGGGGTTCGGTTTGCTCGAATTCAATTTAGGGTTCGTTTCAAGTTCTGGCTGGTCGGAATTGAGGGAGAAGGTTGTTGTCGACTTGCTGGTGGTAGAGGCGTTGGTCGGAGCAATGGTGATCTGGTATGCATGTGTACGAGTGTCAGAGTTGTGTCTGGGTTTGGGTTGATGTTGTGTTAGGAAGGGAGAAGAAGATATGACTCAGGTTTGTGTAAAGGTATGCATCGGGTTGGTGCAACGTCCCTCCTTTTCGCACGCTTTAAATCGACACACGTGCCAATTCAAAGCATACAGAAGGGCGGATTGTTATGGGGTAAATAAGAAAAACAGAGAAGAAATAAAATAAAACAGAATCTCACAGCGGAAGGATAAAATATAATAATAAATATACAGTTCATAAAACTGTTTACAAAATAATTGATTCTTTTTTTATACAATAAATATCCGAGTTCACATACCAATAAATATCAATGCAGCGAATTAAATAGTGTAGTGGAATAATAGTAGATGATAGTAATACAAATCTTCGTCTTCGTCCTCCAGAGCTAAACTTCAAATCCTGAAACGCTCAGACTGACCCGAGCGAATTGAAAAGACAAAACACTCGAGTCAGAACTAAAAGATCTTATGTAAGTTAAATTAACAGAAATGAATACGAGTGCAGTAACTGAAGAGATGCTTGGGATTTACATCTCCTAAGGATCCGTTAAACTATTTACTATGTAGTATATTTCGCTATTAATATAGTGTCTAATTGTAAAATAAACTTACTTTTAAATAGCGTTAAGGCTTTACATTTTCCACCTTAACACAGTTATATATTCCCATAGTCTATACAGTACCGTAATCTCCCCCGTACTGGGCGTCGTCAGAGGGCACTCCATAGGTATGGTACAAAACCAAAATCGTATAAGGCGCGCTAGGGTAGGTGACACGGCACAACTAGGCGATGCCAGGGTAGATATACCAATTACGCTTCCGGGTCGGTGGTAACGCATAGCCGCAGCTACCGCCCACCTCGAGCCACACCCCCCAAATAAAAATCAAAAGTGGCCACCGAATCAGTCCAAGAGTCAAAATATAATATCGAAGGGATGTGTCCGATCAAAGGTGCTACCTTATTAACTCGTCGATCGCTCCTGTTTTAGCCACCTTATGCCAACTCACGGGAGTTGGGTCCACGTATTTACCTTACAGGAAACGCCTCCGCCATCCTACTTCATTCTGGAATCTCCACCACGTACACGGTTGTTAAAGTGGTTTTCGGAGTTGGCAGAGAGTATGACAACTTCCGATCCCGGTCTCTTCAACAACCAAACGTTATTATAACAGCGCGATCTTTAAAAATGTTTATACTTTCAAAACCAGAATATAATTATTCATTTCAAAACCCATGAATACGATATCATTTCCTTTTAAACCCAAATAAATGTGATATCATTTTATTTCAAATATACTTCCTTTCCAAAATCATGCTACTTTTAAAATTTATAATACCTCGAAACCAAATATTTGAATTTTAACTTTCAACATAACACATGGAAATCCATAGTTTTAAAACTATAACTTTCAAACTTAAACGGTTTGGATATTCAACAGTATATAAAATAAAACAGTTGACGTAACGATCATGATTTTTCGTTGCCGAAAAACCGAAATGTTATGGGTTTAAGAAAGAAGAAAAGACAAAAAGAAGAGAGAAGATAGAAAAGATAGAGAGAAAAGAAAATAGAACGGAACAGAAAACAGAAAATAGAACAATATCAAAATCTCACAATTCGCAGCGGAACAACATATAATAGATAAATGAATAATCTTTAAACAAAGAACTATATCAGTTATTACATTACATTACATTACATCATATCATCAGAGTGTACAACATTAAACAATGCAGCGGAAAAGAAAGAAGTACTATATACTAGTATTACGCCATGCCATCCATCTTGCCTCCTGCAACTCCTGAATTCCAGAATATCCTGATAAACCTTAACTCTTGACTGCCCGTGTCGAAATTGGAGGGCACCCAGAGTTTAGGAAGGAAAACAATAAACTCCGAGTCAGTCATGTGACTGGTGTGAGAACTCAAAACAGTTTATTTTTCTTTAAAATCAAAAATAGAGGAATATTTTTAAAGTCAATTCACAATGCTTTTAAAAATGAGACTACCATAAGGCCTCTCGCACACACACACAATGCAAACGCAGAATCGGAGGAGATTTCTCCTTATGATAGTCAAAGATGCTTGATACGCATTAAAAAGAACATTTGATATTATTACTAGTGCATAGTGTAGAGAAAATTCATTTCGAAAATAAAGATATAAATCTTAGCCAGCATAGACATTTCGAACTATGCCTACTATAGCTACCATGTTCAATAGCGGGTTACCGCCATATTCCATGACAGGTTATACAACTAAAACCGTACAAGGCTCGTATTTGAAGAATGGATTTTCCAACAAATGGTCAGGCCAAGGAACTTCCCATTGCCACGTGGAAACGCCTCTGGAAGGACGCCCCGAGAACCACCGTTCTCTGCTAAACAAAGCCGGGAATCCCTTTTCCCAAGGAATATTACAAACCCTCAGATATGCCACCCCCGATCCTTTGGAACCTTTAAACGAGAGCTCTCTAACCAACATCACACCATAATAATAAGTGTTTCAACATGAGTATGTATCTGGGCTCCATACCATGATACTACCCTTTTCCAGAAGGAATGGCCATACCCTAGGGAAGCGATCCCTGAAAACCTTGCCACACAATTCCTGTTTCGACCATTACCGGTTTGTGAGGCTCGACGAAGTCACGTCCACAAAAACATACTTTATACAAAAGCCATGCTTTGGGTCAACAAATGATCATAGAAATGATCACCAAGATAGACGATCAAATAAATTATCCTATCACAAATAATCAACACAATGATCATTTCACAGCAACACTCAGTATGTCACATTACCAAGATTGGGAGTATATCGTTGATAACCTTCAACTATATAACCTCTGAGCTCGTACGTCTCAGAGAAGGGTGTTAAGCTAAGAGAATAAATTCTCCGCCACCAACAGAAATATATTTGAAAGAAATCGGCGTTATATCTCAATTTGTAATGTCAGACACACAATCCATACAAGTCTGTTCCGGGCTCGAACAGAACCGAAGGCACTTACAAAGAAGTCCTTGCAATCCGAATAATCTCTAATCACGTTCGGATTTCCCATCACATATGGAGATCTCTATACCGGGGATCAGCCAGTGCAGAGACAATCAACAAGAAACCCTTTCGCTTTTGAAAATATCCGGTCTTCAACACCGATCTTCAAATGCAATTCATAAAGACGTATCACATATTCGGAATGGGTTATACGACCCCAAGGTCCTTTCCCGGTTAACCCGAATAGTGAGCGTTTATTTTAAAAAAATAAGTGTGGCATCCAATTTCAAGCAAATCACAACAAATACCTATTTAAAGGTAAATATTGATAGTCGGTTATTGAACTATCAATAGATATGCCAACATCACCAGATTCCAAATAATTTTCCAAATTATTTATTTCCCAAAAATATCTTTACAAGATATATATTCTCCATTCTTCAAAAATAAATCAATATTTATTTTTAAACCCAATTTCCCAATTTCATTTATAAATTCTATATTGAATTTACATTCCAAAATATTTATGAATATACGATTTCCATTAGTTTTCAAATATTCATTTTCAATTTATCTTCAAAAAGATAAATTCAAAATATTCACTTAATATTGGAAAAGCATTTCTATACTTATTTATTTATAAGTAATTCACAAGTCTTTTTATTTCCTATACTTAGAAAATATTTAATATACTCTAATCGAAATTAAGTATATATTTCATTCTTTAAGGAAATCATTCACTTAACCATATTTATTTATTTGGGCCAAAACGAACGTTGCGTAAAACATCGTTACGACAACCCAAAATCACTAGTATAGGGATTCGAAATTAAAATAGATATACAAATCCCAATACTATACAAAACATTTCCTTTCGAAATCATTTACTATAACAACAGTGTTATAGTCCACCATTTCCTTTTATTTCTCGAAAACATCTATTTCAACAATAAATGTTGAAATCTATGATTTCAAATCTCAACACCTTTTAAAACATCTTTAGATCGTTTTAATTCTATTTCAAACATCACATCCAAAATAATTTCTTTAACATAATATTCACTATTCAAAAACGTGAATATACCTTGTTAATAAATTTCGTCACTTCTATTCATTTTATTTTAAAGGATTATTCACTGTCTAAAACATGAATATAACTCCATTAACAAATTACAACAATTTTACTTATCAAAATAAGTCGTTGCGAATTTATAAAACAACGTTTATAAATTCTATTTCTATTTATTTTATATCAACTCCTTTTTATAAATTCCTTTATTAACCTATCTCAATTCATATCACAATGATATAATAATATTCATGTTATAAGTCAAACGCTTATAATTTATTTGTTTACAAAATCGTTCCTTTAAACTTCATAATTATAAATCTTATAACTTATAAGATTCATTTATTTATCCAAAATTTATTTTTTAAATAACTTTACAAATTTTATAAACCTACTGTTTATAAAATTCCATTTATAACTTCACCATTATAATTCTATAATTCCAATTTATGAAATTCATTTACAAATCATTCTATCACTTATAAAAGCTCGTTTTATAATTCAAGATATTCTAAATTTATAAATATCAATTTATAAATCTTTTATATGGATCAATTTATATTATTCTTTTAAATAACTTTAAACTCCTTTATAATTCATCATTTTGATTTATAAAATAATTAAATTTCATCAATCCTATTTTTAAACTTTTTATAAAAATTCAGAAATCCCAGTTTAAGCTATTTTATAAAATCATTAATCTCATATCTTCAAAAATCACTTTTAACTGTATTTCTCAAAAATAAAATTTTTATAACATTAAAATTATAACGTTTATTTATTTAAGATGAATCAATTTCAAAAATATTTTATAAACGTATACTTTCAAAAATTACTTTAGAAATCCCTTAAAAATCAAAATCGTTATTTTAAGCTTCAAAATTGGATCCGATGATGCAACACATCAATAATCAATCACGACTTTCAAACATCATATGTCATCCATGATAAACAATCAAATATCACAATATATGAAATCAAATAAATATTTGTGAGGAATCCAGTTGGATCCCTCCAACCTGTTTCCCTGCATCCACAGACATTAGCACAATACCATTCCACTTCGAGGTGGAATATCGCGGTATATGGGATTTTATAAAATATTATCCGCTTACTAACGGCGCAATAGGGTCTCATCCGCTATACAATGCGGGAAATCAATCAACTGCAATATATACATATGCAAATATATATATATTGCTATATATATAATATAATACCAATTCCACTTCGAGGTGGGATATCGCGGTATATGTGTGTAATAAATAACCTCCGCTTACTAACGGCGTATAGGGTCTATTCACATCCAATATATATATATATATATATATATATATATATATATATATATATATATATATAACAATCATCATTCAAGCATTCTATCAACACAACTATCAATTTTAAATCTAACTATTTAAAATCTAAATAAATCCTTTTGAGTGAGAAGTTCTCACCTTTATTCCCGTTTGCAATCCACTTCCAATTCAACTTGTTTTCTTCATTAATACCTTGTATAAATATTTACACAATTTATTAATATTCGAACAGATCGAATAATAAATTTGATAATTTTGATTCATCGTTGATTTCTTTTTTTAATAGTTAAATTAACTGATAGTGTTATTTAAACCTATTTCTTGTTTAATAATTTATTTTAGCTAATTATTTTACTCTCAAGTTAATGATTTTTTTATTTATTTTAAACTAAAAATTAAAGATTCAAACTGATTTTCTTTAAATTAAATTTGTTTAACTAAAGGTTACAATTTTAAAACTAAATCCCTTTTTAATAAATTGTTTCAACCATTTTCTTTTTAATACTTTGATTTAACAAAAATTAAATTCAAACTATTCTTTATAAATTCAATTTTTGTCGAACAAATTAAATTTCTATTTAAATAAATTTTATTAACTAACTATTTAATTTAAACAACATTTTCTTTTATAAAATATCCTTTAGTCCTTAATTACCCATTTTTCCAATAATAAATAATATTTTCTTTTGATAAATCATTTTATTTTAAATTAATATCTTTATTTTAACTCAATTTCTTTTAATGATTAAATTTACAAAAGTTCAATTAAAACTAAATTTCCTTTAGTAATTTTTTTTTATGCCAATAATTAAATAAATCCTTATACACTTTTCACAATTCAATTTATATAACTCTCTAATGTAAATATTTAAAACTAATTTCTATACCATTTTCTATATTTTCCATTCAGAAATTTTAAATTAACCGATGATTTTTATTTTAAATCAATACTTTTAAACTTCAAACAAATTCCTTTTAAATAAATTCGTTTAACTAAAAATTAATTTTAAACTAAATTCTCTTTAAATAAATCTTTCACTTAATAAATTGAATTTCCATTTATAACTTTTCCTGTTTAGACTACACTGTATATACATATAAACTGTTTATAAAATCAAATATTAACTTTCAAAACTTTTCTGTTTCATATATCTTTCTACAGAAAAATATTTTTCTGTTTAAATTTCCATTAATTTCCACCAATTCATATATGTCATAAATTAATAAATGGTAAACAAAATTACCTTACTGTAAAAATCAAAACCCAGGCCATTTCTCGAAGCCCACGGCCAGAGAACCCACGCGAGTATCAAATCGCGACACCCCACTCGATCGAACCCAGTCGCGACTTCATCCACGCGACGCCTCACTGCCACTTCTCCACGTCGCCATCGAATCACGCCTCCTAACTGCATCTGCCTCGCGCAAGCGCGTTCGCGAGTCGTCGCCGTGCCCTAGCCTCCATCATCTCACGCGCGCGTTGCTTCGAGAATCCCAGATCCATCGCGACCCTCGCGTCGAAACCCACTGCAGCGTGCTCCTTCGAATCGCGCGCCGTGCCCTAGCGCCACCGCTACCTCTCTGACTCGCGCGCCATAGTCCCCATTTTTCTTAATTGATTTTTTTTTATTGAGGAAGAGGCCTTCGGCCATTTTTTAGCGAAGCTTTTTTTTTTCTTTGTTATGATGAGCATCGGCTGTTATAAATTTTGAACGAGACAAAAGGATACGCGGCCATGCTTTGCACGATCTCTTCCCATCATCCCCTACGTGATTTTAGGCGTGAGAAAAGGAGAGTAACGTGATTTGATTTTTTGCTAAATTTAAAAATTAAAATTCAAATTGAATTCGATTAAATTCCAATGCGTTTACGTGTCGTGTGCTCACATATCAACTCCGAAAAATACGAAATTTGAAATCCGGCAATAATTCAATATTACGGACCCAATGGAACTGGTTTCGTCAAATTTCGAGACTGTGCCTCGGACGGCTATTTTTGAATATCGATTCAAACGATTTAATTTCAAAACTGTACAATTCACTTTCAAATTAAATTCTGAAGCTTCTATAATCTTCAGTATTATCAATATAAATTTTACAAGCCTTTGAAATATTTTTAATTGGCTTAAAATTGAAGATTCAAATTTTATTCAACTTCCAATAGATTAAATTCTATAATTTAATCGTCAAATTCAAAGTTATATTGAAAATTCAATCCAAACCATCATTCAAATATTTAAAATAAATTAAATATTTCAAATTTAAATTGTTCAAAATTCTGGGTCGTTACAGTTGAATTTAACATTTCTTTAAAAGTAAATAATCACCACGCCTTCACAATTTTATTCACTTTAAATTCAGTCTAAACCCATAACTTTTAGATTCACTTTCAGTTTGAATAAAACACTTTAATTTCAATATTTTCAAACTTTGAGTATTAAATGAATTTCAAAACTGAGGTTGGGAATTTCAAATCAACAATTCATTTTCCTATTATTTAGTTTGAAAGGTTTACATGATAAATCCATAACCATTTAAAATAAACTAAATTTATTAAAACTAAAATTTTTTCCTTCTATTTATTTATACTAGAATTATTCATTAAATCCCGTTATAAATATCATACCTTAAAATTTCCAATTTTAGTAAGTTAACATCACTTATGGAGTTAATTTTTCAAATAAGCTCAATTCCAATTAAATTTCCAATTTATCTTTCAATCTTAATTGATTTGAATCGTTTAAAACTATATATATATATATATAAAAGATCTTAAACTTGTACTTACTCGTATAATATAAATTATCAAATGCCATTTTTCAACTTATTCATTTTTATTTAACAGATTTATGCATAGCTTAAATTCAACAATTTAACTATGTATGTATAAAACATTTTTATATCATATCCAAATTTAATATTTATTAAACTGTATCATATCCAAACCATAAAAATCATTTCAAAAAATAATTTTATATATATGCCACGGTGCCTGTATAAAATTTTCTATCCTATGGTCAAGTGATACGGATATTTATCATTTCAATCCGCAATTTAAAATAAAAATTTGCGGTTGTATAACATTTCAAGCCGCAATCCCAAATGAATGAAAATGCATAATAATTTGCAGTTTATACAATATAAAATATAGCATCCATTCATCCAAATATCAATAATCAACCATTTATTACAATCATCATCCAGTTTAAAAAAACATCAATATAGAGCATATGAAATATAACAGGTAAAATGACAGTTATTAACTAACAGTTTATATGCAACAATAAATTTATTTAACTGTTTAACTATCAGTTTATATGAAAAATAAATAAATTTTAACTATCAATTTATATGCAATAATAAAATTAATTAACAGTTATATTAAATAAATGCGATTTAACTAAGATGATGAATAAAATATGCAAAACAGTCATAAATAAATTTCTACTCATATCTCAAATAAATTTAACAAACATAAGAAATTTTAGAAGTTGTGGGTGGGTTAAAATACTCACCTTTTGGATTTAAATTGAATTAAAATCCAATTTAAACCCAAAAATTCAACAGCCTCAGAATCTGCCCAAACTAGCATCAAAATGTCATAAATCTCAATACGATCCTTCAAAAAAAATCGTGCGTAAATCGGACATTATATGCGAAAGTTATTCAAGTTATAAGATGACCATTGCCATAATAAAGTGTATATATATAGTGATATTAAAATAAACAAAATAAATACCAAATTTCACATTTTGGGATAAGGCGACTTGGGTACCTGCTAACAAGGTGGTGAAAGGATTGGGTGAGGTGGAGAGGCTTTCATGCAACTCAAAGCTTCAAGAAGGATTAGGAAAAAGTGTTGCAAGCAGGTGAGGGAGAAAATGAAATAGGGTCATATTTGCATAATGAAGTTCAGTGAGATTGGAAAATTGAAATGAGGCTAATGGACGATGGAAACCAATGAAATGAATGCTTCAGGTAGCAAAAATGAAAATTTATACATTTCAAACAAAGTGGTGGTAACGAATAAATATAAAGTAACAAATGGACCGGTTGTACTAAAACTTTGAGATCCAATTTCAAAACGTCTACTCCGCTAAATTAATTTCTATTAACCCTAATTATACACCTTATTAACACCCAATTGAATTTTATTAACACACATTAAATAAAATGTAACACTCCAATTAATGCCACTGGGGACCGCCGCTGCACACAACAAAAGACGAACCGATACTGGAAGTTCAAATTTAAAAACGGTGTTTTTCTCAGCGCGCAATCACGATTCAAAATATTAAATTTACTTTAAAATATAAGGTTAGCATTAAAATCACTTCTATACTGCCTCTGATTGTTATAAAATGAATGTAAAATATCGTTTCAAAATTCAAAATTTTCCTTTTTTATAAAATTTTACTTATCTTTAAAATGAAACATTCATTTTATTTTTCTCAAACTGTTCTTTTATTTTCATTAAAAATGCTCTTTCTATTTAACCTAAAAATGTACATTTCTTATATTAATTGCCATAAATTTCAATTAACTTCTCTTTCCTTTTAATTCAAAGATTCCTCATATGGATTAGATGTTGCAAATTCCACACTTTCAAAGCTTTAACTTCTGTTTCAACTATTTATAGATTATACATTAAATCTTCCAAAATTTTCAATGAAATTAGATTTCTATTTATTTTCAATACATTCTTCTTATGGTATAATTATTTTGTTTCATATCTATTATTCAATTCACTATTCTTAAACGGATAAAAATTTTCATTGAATTTGCAAACTATCATAATATTCTTACATTCCATCTAACTTTCTATTAACGTAAAAATTAAGTGTTAAATTTCATTTATTTGGTTTTTAAATTCTTTTATTCACTCCATTATCAACAAGTAGATAAATTAGGATTGGTTAATGGTCTAATATATTGTTATTCTAAATTTTCAACTTAAACTCCAGTAACGTAACATTTAACATTTTATTCCCATTAAATTGAAATAACACAATTTTTCAAAATTTAACTTCAAATAAATAAGAAACTCTTTATGTTTCTAAATCAATTACAATAGTTTAACAATTGAAAGTTAATTGAAAGTTGCTAAATTTATCGATTTCAGAAATTCCCTTTTATATTTCTTAATCATTTGCAGAAGTTTAAACAAGTTTAGATGTACACTGGAAGTTGATAAATCTATCCATTTCAGTGTTAATTTCCAAATTTCATTAAATTTAGAAAATATAAGTTAAAACTTCATTTATTATTAAATTCAATATTACACTGGATGAAATCAACATTTGACTCAAAATCTATTATACAAATATTCTTAGATTCCATTTTAAATTTCTATTAACATAACATTTAGATGTTTGATTTCATTAAATTTCAATTTATTGACCCACTTGAATTTTATTCCTTTCATTTAATATCAATTGTCTATTCTATAAGTAAAAATTTACATTAGATTCATACTCATATAATGACTTCAATTTCATCTAAATAAATATCTACAAAATCTTTAAATACTAAATCCATTTAATTGCAATTAATCCCTTTGATATGTACATTAACTAAAAGCAAATTCACATATCAATTTAGTGTCAATTATTCCAGTAAATACAGTGTTCAAATGTCAGCTGCAATTAATCCAATTGATGGCAAATTAATTTCGAATTTGATTCCTATTTGGTTACAACTTAATATTGAATCAATTTATTACTTAACCAACATAGTTAATATTATTTTAGATTTCATTACATTTATATTTTCCAAATTTTATTTTGGTCTCATTTCGTTTTATCACATTTATTATCCTAATATGAATGGAATTTTACTTTAGTTGCATCTTATTTGAATTCAACATTCTTTACTTACCAATTTATTCCACATTAACTGCCATAATTTAGTGAATTAATTGAAATTGATTACAAATTAACTTAACAACCTAATAAAATAAGTAACGTACAATAAATATAGTCCTTAACTCTTAATTACACTTTTAGAGGTTCATTAGTTACACCCCAACATTGTAATTACTTACATACACTGGTTTTACTCAATTAACATTTATTGCAACTATTCCAAAATTTATTCAATATTTATTAGTTCTCTTATATTCGCGTCTATGAGTAAATTGGTATTCCATTTAATCCATTAATTATTAACTCTAATTATTGTAATTCATTGTCTAACATAAATTTTGAATCTATCTCCTAATCTTCACATTTCAATTAATTAACATCTTACAATAGTTTACAAATAAAATTAAAAAAATTGTACAAAATAAAATTATTTATTGTCCTGCATTACTTTATTACCTCCATTTACATTTACTTTCCATAAATCAATATTTAATTCCATTGATGAATTTAATACTTGCCCCTTTTTACTTATTTTTAACTTTATATCCAAATGCGACAATTTCCACTATTACAATTACATGCAATATATAATTTAATTTGTAAATTTTAATTACCCTTGGTACAACTAATTTCAACATTCGCTTTCATATAAATAAATAAGTTTTTTATTTATTTCTAAATTTAAATTAATATCTTATTAATTTAATTCATTTTAAACATCGAATTTACACGGGTCGTTACAGTTGGTCTCGAGTCGTCGCTGTAGGAATGGAGGAGAACAGAGAGGACTTGGGGAAGAAAGAGTTTTATACCGGGATTGTGTTGAGGTAAGCATCGGGTTAGTCTCGGGTTTTCGGAAGTGTAATAACAAGTTCTTAAAAGTTAAAACAAAAAATACTTCTTTTTTTTTTAAAAAATTCTTAGCCAATTTCTTTGAATGATAAATGTTTTATTTAATTGTTAGGATAATATAAGGTGATATAATAATATCTTTTTAACTTAAACTAATTAAGTTTGGAATATTTTATTATATGCCTATTTATTTAAATTTATTCTTATATTTATTAAATTAAAATTAAATAGTGTAAATAAGTGGATAGTTAAAGAAGGGAAAATGTTTTAAACAAAGGTCTTAAGTTATTTCATATGTTAAAAATAAATTAATTCCAAACATTTAAATTAAATGAAATTTGTATGATAATTGAGTAAATGATTAAGATAAATGGTTTATACTTTTAATTAATCAATTTCAATAATTAATGAAAATAAAATAAAATGTCTTGTAATTAATTAATGACAATTAAGCAGGATTATAAGTAACTAATTTATTTTATGATTAAATTAAATTAATTTGAAATGGTATGACCAGTTAATCTTGCCTATGGATGTTAAATTGTATTGAATGTTTTGATTGTCTAATATCTCTGGTATGTTAATGTGTGATATTCAGTGATATGAAATGCCTTGGATTTAACTATGATAAATGTGAGTTATTTATCTGTGGTGAATTTCTGTCTGAATATGATATTCTGAATTTAAATTTAAATTGTTTTACTTAAACAATATGGCTTTAAAAGACGGCGTTTGGATTTCGATGAGACCGGGATCGGATATCAAATTGTTATCCGAAAACCACATCGATCCAAATTAAGCGATAGATCGTGAAATCTCAAGTGAAGATTAGGAATGAAGATTCAGAACATTAACGCTATTTGTCGTTAACTCTGAGAGTGATTTCAAAATGAATGTAACAGAGATAGTGCCTCGGTTCCGTTCGGACCTCGAACGGACTTGTATGGATGAATGCTATTAGGCCATCATCAATAGAGTATGTTGAGCATTCCAAGATATTTGTGCTATAAAGGTAATTGTACCCTCCAGCCTCATCAACTGGGAATGGTTAAAACAGGAGAGGTGCAGCAAGGCTAAGTAGGTAGCACCGAAGTAGGATAAGATTTTCCTCTGTCTAGAGGTCCCTTTTATTCGGTTGTGTGGGCGGTTGTTGGCCATAAACATGGGGTTGTCTTATTTGGACTATCCAGTAAGGGGTAGCTCCTGTCTTGTGTTGTAGAGGATTAGTGTAACGACCCGTATTTTACGTGTTGATAAATCGTAGGATTTACAGGTCGTTAGTATTGTTTATGTTGTTTCTAGCCTAAGTCGTATTGTTGATAAGTCGTTTGAACGACTTAAGAAAGCTGCCGACTTAGTGTTAAAACGAGTTAAGGGTTAACTCGTATAGAGGCTCAGGTTGAGGGTTCGGAGTTGAGTCGTGACCAACTT
Organism: Allium cepa; assembly: GCA_030765085.1. Taxonomy (NCBI): domain Eukaryota; kingdom Viridiplantae; phylum Streptophyta; class Magnoliopsida; order Asparagales; family Amaryllidaceae; genus Allium; species Allium cepa. Next base: position 104,837,987 of record CM060941.1, on the reverse strand, counting down.
AGTGTCTTAGGTCGTGTGAGCGAGTTAGGGAAAGGAGCGACCTAGGGATGAGTCGGTCGAACGGGTTAACGACCTAAGGTATTGAACCAACATAAGTATTTGACCGACTTAGGGGGACTAGCGACCTAGAGTTGCTGTGTATAGATAGGTCGTTGAACGACCTAAGGGATAGCGTTAGGTCGCTAGGGGGATAGGTCGGCAAGCACGATGAGTCGTTGGGGGCTTAGGTCATTGAGTCAGCCTGGTTTGTTAGGTCGCATAAGAGTTAGGTCGGACCTAGTAAGTCGCTGGAGTCTTTAGGTCGGCAGTGTTTTAGGTCGCAGGAATTAGGTCGGCCGTGTGTTAACTCGTGTGACCCTGGGTTTGGTTAAGTCGGTAGGTCGTGTGATTGGTTGAGTCGACTTATAGTTAGGTCGGCCTTGGGTTCTTGAGTCGTGTGTCGTGGAGTTTGTTTAGACCGTTGGGTCGTGAGGTAGATAGGTCGGTGACGACCTATGATAGGTCGGGGATTTTAGGTCGGCGACGACCTAAGACCGAGAACGAGTTATAAGGCCTGGACGACCTAAGGGGTTTTCAGCCTATAAATAGAGGGGTTTGGCTCACTTTTTGGCACCGGTTTTTGAAGCGACGAAGTGCTGCCATTTTGAGAGCTCGACTACAACATTTCTTCATTTTCTTTTCTCTATTCCAATCTAGTTCTAACATCCATCCAAGATCGAAGATCGAGATCAAAGATTCAAGTGCCAAAGTTGAAGATCTTCATCCGTTGGAGCTAGATTTCATCGATTGAAGCGAGATGTTGCCGGATCAAGCCTTGATCTCCGCTGTCCAGATCTGAAGTGTTTAGTTTTTGAGGTGTTTGGGTGATTTGGTGAGTGGTGGTTATCTCTCACGCGGACCCAAAGGAGTATATTGGATTGGTGGTTTGTTGGAGTGTTGTAGATAATGGTTTTGTGCATTTTCCTTAGATCCAAGTATAGATCCATTGTTTGTGAAGATGTTTACCTATGCAAGTTCATTTATTAAGTTATAGAAACAAAACCCATGTTTTATGTTTGCTAGATCTATGCTAAAAACCCATGATTCATGTATGTTAGTTCTATGCTCATTTATTTACGAAATTGCCATTTTAGTTATAAATGCCTAATTAGATCTTGATTGAATACGTATTTGTTTGGATTAAGGTTTGCCTTGATTGATTGTTGTGAATGAGCTATCTAGTTGATAGATGTGGACAAGTATGGTCAAAGATGATTCAAAAGCTACAGAAGAGGCTCTTGAACGGTGAAAGCTACTAAAGGCATATGAGGTGGATGTTGAAGCTCATATGTATGGATTGGATGATGTTGAGATGGAACTTTGCCATGATGCGATGAGACAAACCATGTTGTTGAGTTGAGACTTTGCTATGGTGTGATAAAGCGAAGTACGATGTGATGAAGACTTGGCGTAATCCAGGCAGGGATCATTCCAAGCATGTTGATGACTCGAGGGATGGTTCGAGTTGGTTGATAATGGATTGCTCGAGAGGTAGCTTGAGCTAGTATGAGGATAGTCGTCAAGGAGGATGACTAGGAGGCTTGGATCTCATCGTTGTTGAAGGTTCTAGCATGCTCAAAAGCAAGAGTACATGGGGCGCCCATAACGACTACAGGCAGGTAGTCGGGACACCCAAAAGACTACAGGTAGGTAGTTGAGTACTCTGGGCAGAGTAGGTAAGTCCTAGGCACGGGTCACGATGACGTGCGGAGCTATGCCTAGAACCGGGGTTACCATTAGCCCTTGACGGATGGTCATTCAATCAACGGTGAAATCAAAGCAAGGATAACAGTGATAGCCAGAGTCATGGATGTTTGGACGTTTGGTTGTATCATCATTCGGTAATACCCCACGCCGAACCAGACCTTCTCCATGGGACGCCGAACCAAACCTCCCTACCACCGAATCACCATCTCCATTTCCCTTCCCACCGAATTAGCTACAACCGAAACACCATCTTCACACCACCGGTCCAACACCATCTCCCCCTCACACCGAACCAGTTCCCTCTCCGGACCAACCTACCACCGGACAACCATCCAGCTACGACCGAACCAAAGCATCGCCGAACCAGAAAGTTGCCAGTCCAGATTGCTTCAGCCCGGGCCCACCAGTAGCTATGTACTTCCAAGACCCCTGCCCCCTACCTCATTCTATAAATAGAGGGGCAGGGGTACAACAATGGCAGACAAGTTTGAGAGCTCAAGCCTGGAAGGAACTCTCAAACAACTTTAGATACTTGTAATCAAAGCTTTGTACTTGTAATCTGAAGGAAAAAAGGAGAATAAGATATAAAGTGGACGTAGGCACGTTCTTGCCGAACCACTATAAATCTGTGTGTCTTTTACAGTTTAGTCCATGTTTTTCATATATTTGCATAAATCATCCAAATCACTAAATACAACATAAAATCAACCAACTCATACGACTTTGGGTGTTTGCGGCCATTTTTTACGCAAACATTTTGGTGCTTTCACTGAGAAGAAACAACTCCCGCTACATCGGATAGAAGTTGAATTTGAAAATCTAAGAGTTCAGATCTAAGAGTTATGACGAGACAAACAAGTAAAAGGCAAAGGCCAGAGAGAAGTGAACACCAAGGAAGTCAAGAGGCTTCCTCAGAAGGGAATCAAGCGTCGATCTTCATCACTAGGGATGAGATGGAGGTCATGATGAGAAGACAAGAAGAGATGATCCAGAACTTACTTCAACAGATTGGGCAAATTGGAGCACAAATCCAAGGAGCAACTGGAGTTCAGAACGGAGCAGGACCATCTGGCACAGCACCAGAGCTAGGGGGCACTTACACAGAGCATGTTGATCCAACCCCGGGAGGAGAGATGGGGGCATCCGAGCCACCTGGTAGCAATAGAGGAATGAACGTTCAGCCAGGGAGGCATACACATGGAAACTCCCGTGGACTCGAGGGGCAGGTCGAAGGCAGTGAACGAGAACTACAGCTTGGAGACAATGACAGATTAGCAGAGATGGTTAGAAGAGCTATGAGAGGCGGTTTAGTAAACAGAGATTTGGAAGATGTGAACAGGAGTCCCTTTTCTTCTGCGATTAGGATGGCTAGGAATCCACCAGAATTCAAGCTACCATCATTGGACATGTACAACGGGAAAACGGACCCCACGGTCCATCTAACGAAGTATATGAGACATATGGAAGTGCTGGGGGCATCAGAGGAGGTTATGGCCCGGTGCTTTCCACTGTATTTGACGGACATTGCAGCGTTATGGTTTAGGCAACTGGAAAGCGGCTCCATAGGAACATGGACAGATTTAACTGAGAGATTCATGAGGCAATTCAGGGTTCATATTGCGAGACCCAAGAATGTGATGACTTTGGCAACCTTGAAACAGAAAACTGGAGAGACTTTGAGGAGCTTTCTAACGCGATTTAATGCGGCGGCAGCATCAGTGGATCGACCAGATCCATCTATGGTCATGATGGCGGCTGTATCTGGAATAGCTGGTAATACAGAGTTTAAGAATTCATTAACCAAGGACCCGCCTATGAATCTGGGAGAGTTCTATCATGAGGCTGAAAAGTTTCTGCGTTTGGAAGACGCTACTGCAGAAAGAGAGGAAGAAGATGACGTTTACACAATCAAGAACGGAAACCTACCTGGAAAGGGTGCGGAGACTAGCAAAGGAAAAAGAAAGGCTGAGGATAATGATGACAGGACAAAGTGGCTACGAAGAGAGCCACGATTCACTACCTATTCAGAGCTGAATGAGAGTTTGGAACGGATTTATCAGAATACCAAGGGGCAGGTTCCGTATCGTAGACCAATGCGAAGGGATCCGACCTCTGACGAAAGAAAATCAGATAAGTTTTGTGTATTTCATGAATTGAATGGTCATAACACTAATGATTGTAGGCATTTGAAGGACGAGGTGGAAGGGCTTATCAGGAACGGTATGCTCCTTCAGTATGTGAGGAGGCGAACTCCAGCAGTGGAGCCAAAGCGACCACCCTCTACATCAGCTAGAGGTGACCCTGGATCAGGGCACCATTTGATTATCCATTGATTGCTTGATTAAAATAACGATGAACAAGTCGTAAGCTTCCACTAAAGCAATTAAATCATTTACACATGTACGAGATCGCGAACGATCTCCAGGCATGCTCTGAATGATCATTGACTGCTTCGGGGTAGGAACTTACACTTTGACATCCTTGCTTTGCTTTTGTTTCGATTTGAACATCTGAATTCTTCCTGTTTGGACATTTCTGCTGTAAGTACTATTGCTTTAACATTTACAAATCCATGGAAAAAATTATTTACTTGTATGCCCGTTGGATCGCGAACGGTCCACGAGCACCTATTGCATGGCAACGAACTGCCGAAGTCTTTGATTCGAAAACTCCCCCAAACAATAACTCCAACACTGATAATATTAAGTCCCCCCCGGGCACACTCATTCGCCTCGAACGGCACCCGACTTCGAACAGTCACAATTCGCCTCGAACGGCACCCGACTTCGAACAGTCACAATTCGCCTCGAACGGCACCCGACTTCGAACAGTCACAACTCGCCTCGAACGGCACCCGATCGCGAACGATCACAACTCGCCTCGAACGGCACAACTCGCCTCGAACGGCACAACTCACCTTACCTCAAATGGCTCGATCGCGAACGGTCGTCATTTGAGGTCCGCCACCTGATCACTGACTGTTACACCTTACCTCAAATGGCTTGATCGCGAACGGTCGTCATTTGAGGACCGCCACTTGACCGCACACTGTCGCACCTTACCTCGAATGACTTGATCACGAACGATCGTCATTTGAAGTTAGGCGCTTGACCTTGAACGGTCACATTTCACTGCAGATGACTCGATCCCGAACGATCGACGCACGGATTTATGCGCTTGACCGCGAACGGTCGCACTTCACCTCAAATGACTCGATCGCGAACGGTCGTCACTTGAAGTTAGGCGCTTGACCATGAACGGCCGCGCTTCATCCTAAATAGCTCGATCCCAAACGGTCGTCATTTGGGGCCATGTAAACTTATCAAATTCTTTACAGGTTGATGACAGGATATGAACATCCGGCTCATGGCATTACAAAACACGCCTTCCTACCGCAAGGCATATTTTGGGGGGCAAAGTGTTATCCCATTTTTTGGACAAAACTGGAATATCAATGTTGTGTGCATTCCCATCACGACCGGAACAAGAAGAAGCAGCCAGCAAGCAATACCAGAGCTCATTCGGCACTCATCCCATTCGGTGTGCCTCAGTTCATTCGGCATTCACAACCCAAGGTTCTATTCGGCCAAACTCATTCGGCATTCCCATCCCGCGTTCCCAATGCAAGAGCACATTCGGCACTCCCAAGTATAGAAGCGTTCGGCATTCTCAGACAATATGGCTCACTCGGCAAGGCTCGTTCGGTAATACCCCACGCCGAACCAGACCTTCTCCATGGGACGCCGAACCAAACCTCCCTACCACCGAATCACCATCTCCATTTCCCTTCCCACCGAATTAGCTACAACCGAAACACCATCTTCACACCACCGGTCCAACACCATCTCCCCCTCACACTGAACCAGTTCCCTCTCCGGACCAACCTACCACCGGACAACCATCCAGCTACGACCGAACCAAAGCATCGCCGAACCAGAAAGTTGCCAGTCCAGATTGCTTCAGCCCGGGCCCACCAGTAGCTATGTACTTCCAAGACCCCTGCCCCCTACCTCATTCTATAAATAGAGGGGCAGGGGTACAACAATGGCAGACAAGTTTGAGAGCTCAAGCCTGGAAGGAACTCTCAAACAACTTTAGATACTTGTAATCAAAGCTTTGTACTTGTAATCTGAAGGAAAAAAGGAGAATAAGATATAAAGTGGACGTAGGCACGTTCTTGCCGAACCACTATAAATCTGTGTGTCTTTTACAGTTTAGTCCATGTTTTTCATATATTTGCATAAATCATCCAAATCACTAAATACAACATAAAATCAACCAACTCATACGACTTTGGGTGTTTGCGGCCATTTTTTACGCAAACAGTGGTTATCTCTCACGCGGACCCAAAGGAGTATATTGGATTGGTGGTTTGTTGGAGTGTTGTAGATAGTGGTTTTGTGCATTTTCCTTAGATCCAAGTATAGATCCATTGTTTGTGAAGATGTTTACCTATGCAAGTTCATTTATTAAGTTATAGAAACAAAACCCATGTTTTATGTTTGCTAGATCTATGCTAAAAACCCATGATTCATGTATGTTAGTTCTATGCTCATTTATTTACGAAATTGCCATTTTAGTTATAAATGCCTAATTAGATCTTGATTGAATACGTATTTGTTTGGATTAAGGTTTGCCTTGATTGATTGTTGTGAATGAGCTATCTAGTTGATAGATGTGGACAAGTATGGTCAAAGATGATTCAAAAGCTACAGAAGAGGCTCTTGAATGGTGAAAGCTGCTAAAGGCATATGAGGTGGATGTTGAAGCTCATATGTATGGATTGGATGATGTTGAGATGGAACTTTGCCATGATGCGATGAGACAAACCATGTTGTTGAGTTGAGACTTTGCTATGGTGTGATAAAGCGAAGTACGATGTGATGAAGACTTGGCATAATCCAGGCAGGGATCATTCCAAGCATGTTGATGACTCGAGGGATGGTTCGAGTTGGTTGATAATGGATTGCTCGAGAGGTAGCTTGAGCTAGTATGAGGATAGTCGTCAAGGAGGATGACTAGGAGGCTTGGATCTCATCGTTGTTGAAGGTTCTAGCATGCTCAAAAGCAAGAGTACATGGGGCGCCCATAACGACTACAGGCAGGTAGTCGGGACACCCAAAAGACTACAGGTAGGTAGTTGAGTACTCTGGGCAGAGTAGGTAAGTCCTAGGCACGGGTCACGATGACGTGCGGAGCTATGCCTAGAACCGGGGTTACCATTAGCCCTTGACGGATGGTCATTCAATCAACGGTGAAATCAAAGCAAGGATAACAGTGATAGCCAGAGTCATGGATGTTTGGACGTTTGGTTGTATCATCATTCGGTCTCAAGAGCGGTATTTTCTAGGTGCTTATCTGATCTTGGTTTAGGCCTTGGGGGTTTGTATTTGGAAAACATCGCCCTTGACTCGAGTGATTATTGCTTTACCTTAATTATCTGCTATGTTATGCTTACTTCTCCTTGGTGTGTGTCTGGGGGCTATCACTGTAGAAAGAGGTGGAGTGGGATGGTTTGGTTCCTATTCCTTTTATCCTTTATGCTCTTTTGGTATGTTTGATAGTTGATTTACTGCTCACTAAGACTTTGTCTGACTCAAGGTTTTATGTCTCCTCTTATTACCTTGGGCTGTTCATCCATGTTGGGATGGGCAGACTAGGTAGCAGGTGACAGGTGCTGTTCTTAGAGATCTACGCTGATGATGACGAAGACGAGCAGGAGGCTTTGCATACTAGTTTTCTTACTATATGTACTGGGTGTTCCGCTGTTATATCTGATTGAGTGTTTGTAGTGAGGCTTTGATGTATGGATGATTCATGTTTGTATAAAACTACTACGATGCTTATATGATGATTTTTCTGTTATGGTGCTTCACTATATATTTCTCTATTGTATTTTATCCATGCGCTGTGAGTTGTACGATAGAGTTTGCTGTTTTATTTTACCCTGACTATCGTCCATGGCTACCTGGCACGCCTTTCAGCGCACTATTTCCTTGTTTTGGTGCAGGAGTCATGGGCGGTCGTCACAATTAGGGTCTCGGTACTCTGATCTTGACCAGGCACTGTGACGGGCAGTACCCCAATAGCCCTACCATTGTATGGAATCTAATCTCCAATAAGTGACCTCGGACTTGATTGTATACCTCTTTTGCTGGAATTTAATGAATGTAATAATTTCGCCTATATAAATAATTTATTTGAAAATCCTAGACCCTATTATAATATAACTGGATTTCCTATCAAATGTTTTGGTTATCGTAAGGGAAAAACTTGTCCGCGTTTATTTGCGGAAAGTCTTACGAGATACCTTTATTTTCAAATGATTTTTCAAGTTAAACAACTCAAACCGTTTACTAACACCAGACCCATGCCTGACCCGGAGTATATTTTCTGTTTTCTAAAACTCTTGGGTACTCAAATTTTATGAGTAGCCAAGTGATCGGGTTAGCTTGACGTGTTTTGGAAAGACTTGGAGCAGAAGACTTGGAGTATCTATATACCTATTCCGCCGTGTTAGAAACTCTGTTTTGCATTTTGGGTTATAATGGATGGACAGATCATTACGACTGTCTAATGTGATGTTTGTAAACTATATGACTCTGATGTATGATATTGTGACTACTGTCTAATATCTATGTGATGTAATATATTTTTCCGGTCCGCCGTGAGATTCTGATGTTGTTTAGTTCTTCTTTCTATCTATTTTCTTTTCTACCTAGTTCTTTCTATGGAATGAAAGGCGGGTCGTCACAATAAGAATGTTAGTTATGAGTGATTGCTTACCTTTCCAGGCTAGAGAAAATAGAAAACACGATAAGCTACGATTTGAATCAAGATCGAAAAAATCGATCAATCCAAACAACCAATCTCAAAAGTGAAGTAAGCTGAACATGGATTTGATGGACAAAGCTGATAAATAGGGATCGATGAGAACAAATCAACTTAGCTTGATATAAACGAAAAATATGTATTATTATTATTTTAATAAAATCAATATTTTAATTTAAGACAAATACAAAAATAAATATATGTGATTCAAAATCATTATTTTTAAGACATAAATATTCAAAATCAAAGATATATATATTTTATTTAAAAATCAATACTTATATATATATATATATACACTTTGAAAATGGGATCCAATCATACTTTATTTAAAAAAAAAATACTTCAAATCTATATACATAGACTCATATATATAATATCCTTTAGGCTTACCGTACCTACATATTATATTTAAAACAATATATATAACAGGTTTTAACAAAATGTATTTGACTTGACATATATGGGGAGCTTCAGATAAATGACATGCATACTATATATATGCAAACAATATATATATATATATATATATATATATATATATGATGGCCATTCAAATAAATGTATATGCAGACCACTATATATGTAAACAAAATATATGTGGGCTAATATGTGCATACCCTATATATATATGCAACGGAATTATATATACTCATATGCGGCTACACAACAACATATATACAACTATATATATAACATATGCAGACAATACGTATGAAAACAAGTGTATATTCATGCTACAAAAAAAAATATTGACCAATACATAACTCATATACTTATATAAATATATATATAAAAACTACATATTATACATAACTGACACACATTTATATATATAGACAAATGGATCTTATACCTTACAAATAATTATATATATATATATATAAACTTATACTTTATATTTGAACTTACTTTTATATAAAAACTGTAAGATGAACAATATCAAACATCTATTTTACTAGACATATGTATTTATAGGTGACATCGATATCAATTTATATATGTGTGATATATATTATATATATATATCTTATAATATATAAATAAGAATATAAACAAATTTAATTTATTTTTCAAGGAAATCGCTGCTGCAATGGGAAGGTAGGGTTGAAAGTGCTAGGCATACATATATGTAAACATCTTGTAACGACCCGCTATTTTGGACTATTCGCATCCGCACATGTCGGACTTGAATAATTCAAAATACCGAATTGTTAATTTAAATTTGGCAAAACACAGATATACAGTAAATAAATAATCATAGAATCACAAACACAGAGTAATAATATGCAGCGGAAGTAAAAGAGATAGTAGTTCATGAAGCTACTATATAAATATATAAGATACATCAGAGTTTACAACAAAAGAGAAATACGATACATCAAGTACGAATCAGAATACATCACTAGAATCATCGAATACTGAAAGTAGAATAGATGGCTGGATCTTCAAGCAAAGCTCCAACTCCAAAGGTGAGCCTCGAATACTGGTACACTCAGTCTGACCCGAGCTTAAAGCAAAACACAAAACACTCGAGTCAGGATTAATATTCTCATATCAATAAATCCATCTCAAGTGAAAAAGCAATCGAAATACAAGTAACTCAAAGGATGTTGGAATCACCATCCTTTAAGGATCCGTTAAACTATCTACTATGTAGTAGTGTACGCTAAATAGTTAATGTCTATCAGTAATATAAAGTATCAAAATAGTGTTAAGGCGTTACCATTATCCCCCTTAACACATTTTATATAGATGTCATAGTCTATACAGCACTGTAAACTCCACCGTAAACTAGTGGGCTATCAGGGAGTACTCCATAGTTATAACACAAAACAAATTTGTAGTGGTCGCGTATATAGGGATACAAGTATGACAAGGCACATGAGGCAATACCCAAGGTAGTGAAACTACCGTTCGCCTGATCCGGACTGGTGAGAACGCATCGCCGCAGCGATCGCAACACCGCGAAACAACACTCCTGAAATTCCGAGGGTGCACCAATCAATCACAAGTAATGAGTAGTAGTTACGAAGAAGTGTGTCTGCTCGAGGTGGCTAACCCCATTTGGCCCGGCACGGCTCCTGATTTTAGTCATTTCCAATTTGACACAAGTGTCAAGGCTATCCATTATCGTTCTCTTTCTTCAGTCATCACGTACATCATTCCAACCACTTCATTCTGCATCATCACTCCACGTATAGTTATTAAAGTGGTTTTCGGTTTAGATAGAGAGTATATCCATAACCGATTCTGGTTTCCTTAATAACTTCCGTAATTATTACACCGATTGGTCGTTTAGTAAATTTCAAACCAAATCAAATTCAATTTCAATTCGTAAATCAACATTTCATTTGTCTTTCTAAATCAGTTTCCAAAGTTTATGTTCAAACTTCCAAATTACCATTTCAAAATCTTATAATTCAATTTCAAGTTTTATTTAAACAATTCAAATATTGATACAAGTTCGTACATGAAGTTTATTTCGAAATCATTTAAATTAATTTAATTTACATTCAAATCAATTTAAATACATTTATCGATTTCATTCAATATTCGTTACATTAATTTATAAATTCAAACAATTAACATTAAATCTCCAATTCATTAAAACAATTACTTAAGTCCATATCCATTATATCAAAACTTACAAATTTAATTAGATTAAATTCGTCAAATCAAATTCTTTAAATTACAAGTTTTACATTTGTTTCAATAAAACGCAATTATCTCTTGTTAAGAAATTCAATTACATTTATTTGTTTACTTAGTTACAAATCCCAAAAACTCAATTAATAAAGAACTAAATTTCACATATTCAAGAAGTTCAATTTCACTTATTAACATATTTAAATAATTTTCCAAAGCTAAATAAATAAAGAAACTCAATTTCATTTATTAACGAAGTTCACATTCACTTATTCAAAAGTTCAATTTCTCTTATCAAATAATTCAATTTTTATTCAATTATCAAATAATTCAATCTTATTCAATTATTAAATAATTTCAATCTTAATTATTAATAATTTCAAAACTTACTAATTAATGATCTCAAAACTTAATTATTAATAATTTCAAAACTTAATTATTACTAATTTCAAAGCTTAATTATAATAATTTCAAAACTTAATTATTAATCAATTAAGTTTTAAACAATGTTCTTTCATCAATTACTACGTTAATTATTTATTTCAAATTTCAAATATTCACAATTTCCTTTCATTAAAATTTAAATTCAAATTTTATTTCAAACCTTATTATTATTCAAATAAAATCTTTATTTTATTTCAAATTAAATTTTTTGACCAATCGGGTTTAATTTAATTTTCTATCTTAAGTCAAGTTATTTGGGTATTTATCATTTCAACCCGATTCCATTTCAATTCAAAAATCAAAATATAGCAAAGGGAACTTGCAGTGTGATAACTGGGATGGTGTCAAAGTAAATAAACAAGCAATAGCAAACATCAATAACCATCCAATAAATTAATTCAAATAATCCTGAAATAATCGTATTAATTCGCATTGTTATTTGTGCGAATTAATATAATTATTTCTAGAATCTACACTATCATTCCATGTAGATTAAAAATTATTACATTACGGTTCTTCACTTGTCATCTATTTATAATTTCATACATCATCAATTTAAACAACATACATTCAGTGATTCAAGGTGTAATTAACCAAATCCTACGTGTCAATTAATTTAACATTTAAAGGGGTCATATTACACAAATGTCATTTAATCAATTTACACATATGTCGTTTCAAATTTTTAACTATCCTACGTCAATTTCAATTTCAAATTATTTATCACTTCATACTTAACAATTTAACATCCAATATAAAAATCAACAATCAATCAATTATCAGCCAAACTGTATTATCATCGCATAAATAATTAACAGATAATGGTGTCAGATGTTATAGGTGAACAGATACAGGTAATATCATATATAACAGTGTAAATAACTAACAACAGCATATTTCAATTGTCGTTCCAATTGAAATCAAATTTAATAAATAAAAGAACATTAATCGTGAGTGATTGCTCACCTTCGAGGCTAGATGATGAACGAGAAGATGACACGGATACGCACACTGACACGGATACTGAATTTGAATTGCGAATCCAAGCAAAACAAAAATCGGCGCGAATTTGTCGGACAAGCTGATAGATAAGAAATAGACGAAATTTGATCAAAACTTGATCGATGCAGATAATCTTGAACAAAAGTATATTATATTTGCTTTCTCAAACCAATATTCAATTTTAAATTACGTATTATATTTCAAATCATAATACATATCCAAATCATAAATTTAAAGAGTAATACATGCATATAAATACAGTACAGTACACGTTTTACATTTAGGTGCGCACGCGTATATAAAAGTTTTTTTCACATTTTGCTTTCCTAAATCAACTTTGAAAATAAAAGCTTACCGTCTCAGTAAATTTATACTACAAGCTACGCATATATTTCATACACTTACAATCTTATAAGTATTTACAACTATATAGCTTAAATGACACTTAATATATCTTAGGCGTATTTTTTTTTAAAGTCAGTATTCAAGTTAAGCCCATATAACCCAAATAATTTACATTTTCAAACAATACTTAACAAAATGGAAATTCAAATTATAAATTTAAACACTTTAAACCTAGAATAGAATTTACCGCAACCATATAACTAGCAACTAAGCCTTAATTCAAAACATCGCCTACAAACAGAATACATATACGGCCATTGTAAAATAGATAACTATATCTACTCATATGCCAATACAAATCAGCCCGTGTACAAATATATATATATATATATATATATATATATATATATATATAAGTTAGACTGAAATAAATATATGCAGATCCTGTACCTAAAGAAACCATGAATTTTTAGCTATGTAGACAGTTGCAGAATGAACAAGTAAAATATAAAGTAACATATATAACCATGTATTTTATAAATATACTTTCCCTTAAAGTAAAATATGCTGCAACCCGATACTTTTCTACTACACGTGATATAACCTCACTATACCTTAACATATGATAGCACTTTCAAGCATACTATATAATCTTCCATTCTAACGTATAAATATATATGACCCGTAACTGATTTAAAGTTATATTATGTACTGAAAACATATAGCATTAAAATATATAGTAATACTAACATATAAACCGATATATATGCACAAAATTTCAAAAGAGTCGTATGGAAATTTGCAAAGTTTCAAATTTCTTCAGACGACTGGAAAGCTAAATTTCTTGACAAAAAAAAAAACATATTTTCTCAATTAAACCTATACTTACTTAAACTTATGTGTTTTAAACTTATAAAATATGATATGACATATTATAATATAAACCGATATATATGTCCCAAAACTGTAAGCGTATTTAAACCTTCATTAAAAAAAATACGTATAAAAACATATCAGTAACAATACCCATCTAAAACAAAATCTTAAATATACGAATGTATATTATAATATATGGAAGTCTTCTCATATTAGAAACTACAACAGCTTATATAACATAAAGTAAATTATCATATACATTAAATAAACGTGGCAAATATGAATATAAGCTATGTTATTGTAAATCATATACACTATAAAAGATCAAGCTAAAGTTATATATAAACACATAAATAGTATAAACTTGTACACAAATTTCTTACCAATCTACAACGACAGGAATGCTGAGTTAGGCTTGGTGAGAGTGGGCACGGCCGACATGGGAAGTGGTTTCGGTGCAAGCAGGTGATAGGCGGTGAGAGGGGAGCAAGTGGTGGACGGCGTGGAGGAGCGGTGATGACAAGCTGCACTCTCTCGGTTGAGAGTCATGGACGTGTGGTGGGCTTGGTTCAGCGGTGGCAGCTAATAATGGAAAGGCGGAAGGTTCAGTCCGTGTGAGAAGGTGGTTGCGCGCAGCATGGCACGGCCGGTGATGGACTGGAGGCCTTCGGAAATGGGGCGGCGGTCAGCGACTGAGTAGGCCGGAGATGGCGGTTGGCGAAGCCAAAGTTATGTCGACGTCGAGGTGGTCGGGGTTGGAGCGACTGTCGACGTGGCAGGTCGTTGAGCTTGGGTCGAGTGGCGTTGCTTGATGGTTGCTCGCGGCATGTGGGGTACGCTGCAGTGGGGCGGGTTTCGACGGTGGCAGGGTGGCTGCGGCAGTGGGACGGTGGTCGGAGGCGGAAAATGGTGGGCGACGGTGCCTAGGTTGCTGAGGCTAATCGGGCAAGCAGGCTTGGTTGCCTGAGTTGAGACGTGGAGGGAGAACATGTAAGGAGAGAGAGGAAGAATGGAAAGAATGCTTACTGGAAATGTTGATTTTCATGCATTGTGCGTGCATGCTAGGTAAGTTTCTTTTAAGACATAGGCTAAGATGTAGAGAAGAAAAGGAGCAGGGGAAGAGAAATGGACTCAACGCAAATGAAGCGATTAAATGGTTATAGGGAAGTGAGACAGCCTAGGGAATTATTAAAAGCAAACCACCGTTCGATTTTTTTGACCAGCGGACACTGAATAGACACCACAGATTATAACCGAGTACCGATACGGTAGGCGTTACGCAACGTGCAACGTACACCGGACTTCGAATTTGACAATCGAATACACCGTAAAGACCAGCACGAGGAGACGATCAAAACGACATATGGATATCAGTGGTACGATTGAATTATAAAAATTCGAAATTTTATAATAGCGGAAAATGCATAAAAATCGCAGAAAAATAAGATCGACGGAGCCAAAGATGTCCGAATTTGGAAAAACGACAAACTGACAACTTGCTCAAAAGATGTTTTAGAATTTTTCTAAGTAAAAATATTTTGGTTTTGAAAACGTTTTATTTTCATCGCTTTTTTAACTGATTAGATTGAAGAAAATTTACGCGCGAAACAAACTTTTATATTTTCGGACGAAAATTTATTGGTTGCTAAGTTTAACTGGACGCATTCCTAATATCAAATTTATATTTCAAAATTTTATCGTTTAAAATTTCACAAAATTTTAATTAATAACGCTATTAAAACCAGTTAAATTTACGGATCGTTACACTCTCCCCCAATCAAAACTTTTCGTCCTCGAAAAGGAAGGAAGTAGGAGAAATGTAACGACCCGATATTTTCAACCATTCGCATCCGCACATGTCGGACTTGAATTGTTCAAAATACCGCGTTGTAAATAAAATTCGGCAAATCTCAGAATATACAGTAAATACATAGTCACAGATCACAGACACAGAGTAAATAATAATGCAGCGGAAATAAAAGAGATAGTAGTTCATGAAGCTACTATATAAAAATAAGATACATCAGAGTTAAACAAGATACAACAGAAGAGTAATAAGATACATCAGGTATAAATCAGAATACATCACTGAAATCACTGGATACAAAAAGCAAAATAGATGGCTAGATCTTCAAGGAAAGCTCCAGCTCCAAAGGTGAATCTTGAATGCTACTCACTCAATCTGACTCGAGCGTAAAGCAAAACACAAAACACTCGAGTCAGGACATAAATACTTATGAACTGTAAATCAACTCAAGTGAACAGTAACAAAAATGCATCAGTAACTTAAAGGATGCTTGGAATCGCCCATCCTTTAAGGATCCGTTAAACTATTTACTATGTAGTAGTATTGCGCTATTATAATAGTGTCTACAGTAAAATAAACATACTTTTAAATAGCGTTCCGGGCTACCCATATCACCCTTCACACATAATAGTCCCAGTAGTCCATCCAATATCATGCCATCTCCACTCCGAGTGACTGTCAGAGGATACCACACGGGCTACGGGAGAAAAACAAACTCGTAGTAAAGGCTCGGTATGGTAGGTGACACGGCACACAAGGCAATGCCAGGGTAGATATACCAATTACGCACACGGGCTGGTGGTAACGCAGCAGCCACATACGCCCACCTCGGAACACACTCCCAATCAAAATCGGAGGATGACCATCTAATCAATCACCAGTAAGAGTATAGTATCGAAGGAATGTGTCCGACCAGAGGTGCTACCTCCTTTGGCCCGAGATCGCTCCTGTTTTAGCCACCTTATGCCAACTCATGGGAGTTGGGTCCACGTAATATACCTCAAGAACGTCGCCACCATCCTACTTCATTCTGAAATCTCCACCGCGTACATGGTTGTTAAAGTGGTTTTCGGAGTTGGCAGAGAGTATGACAACTTCCGATCCCGGTCTCTTTAACAACCAAACGTTATTATAACGCCGTGGTCATTTCAAAATAGTTTATATTTCAAAAGGATCAAATCATTTCATTTCAAACTATATTTCTTTCAAAATAGTTTATACTTTGAAACCATAAACCATTTTTATTTCAAAACTATTTATTAAATCAAAATAGTTTATACTTCGAAACCAAAATCATTTTTATTTCAAACTATATTCAAATCAAAATAGTTTATACTTTATCATTTCCATCTCAAACCTATATCCACTTCCAAAAATCATAATACTTTCAAAGTTATAACTCTTTCGAAACCAAAATACTTGAAATCATTACACTTTGAAAATCATAACATTCTGAAATCATACATTTGAAATCATGAAACATTCATTTAATTCTTTACATTTTACAAATTTCCAATTTAATTCAAAATTTCAAATTTCCAATTTAATTCAAATCAAACCATCAATTTCAATTCAATTCAGTTTTCTAACAAAACATTTCAAATCTTATAAATTTCAAATATAGATTTGATCTACAAAATAAGCTATCCAATTTTAATATGTTTCCAAACCTTAATATCCCACATTTCAAAACTAAACTAATTCCATATATTCATATCTCAAATCTAATTTCATTATTATGTAGTTTTGAAATATTCATTTCATAAATCCAATATTATTAAAATAAACTTAAATTACAATTAAACCAAATATCTTTTCATGCAAATATAAACTTCAAATATTCCTTTATCAAATAAAGCAAAATCAAATATCATTCAACATTCACATTCTTTATTAAAATAAAGATCAAATCATTTCCACACCATTTCAAAATCATTAAAATATTACATCCTTTCAAAACTTCATAATCAAATCATTATTTGAATTCAAATCCAAATATTCAAAGTTAAATATCATTTAAAAATCAAATATGTCATTCATTTATTATTTCAAACATCATTACCAAAAATACATTCCAAAATTCCATTCAAAATTCATTTATTATATTACATTTCATTCCGTTTAACACATAACCAAGTAAACTTTATTTAAATTCAAATTCAATTTAAATTCCTTAAAAATTCAAATTTAAATATTCAAAACTTCTAAAATTTCACAGATAATCCATTTCAAAAGTTAAATTATTTAACACGTTAAAATATAGCCCAAACAGTGTTAAAATCTATAACATTTCAAAACATTGTCAATTTATAGCAACGACAGCATTTATAAAGTGCTATCGTAGATTATAGCTTCCAAAAATGGTTTAGTTCAAGAATAACGGCATTTGTAAAATGTCGTAATAGATATTTAGTTATTTCAAACATTGTTAGATTCAAAACAATAGCATTTAAAAATGCTGTCAAAAGACTACAACATTTTGAAAATGCTATAACATTCCAGATTTCATTTTAGCTTTTCGAAAATAATAATAAAACTCCAAATTTTTATTATAACTTAAAAGTCATATTTCTAGACTTTAAAATTTCACATTTAAAATCATTTTAAAATATGATTTAACACAACAAAATTTTTAGATCAAATATTCAATTTAAAAACTCCATTCATTTATTAAGTCAAAATTCACTGTTTATTAACATATAAATTAAATAAAACTTAAAATTTTACTTCAAATATAATTTTAAAACTTTAAATTTAATTTCCATTATTTATTTACATCTTAAAATAAAATTTAAAGTCTAAAATCTCAATTATTTCACATTTACGTACTCAAATTCACAATTTCAAGACTTAATATTTAATTTTCTTAAAACCATAAAATATATATTTTTAAATCAAAATTTCATACTTTTAAAAATACATATTTTAATAAAAATCATTTAAAAATATACCACGGGGTCAGTATATAATTTTCTAACCTAGGTCAAGTGATACGGATATATATCATTTCAATCCGCAGTTTACAAAGAAAACCCGGGTTCTATCATTTCAAACCCGCAATCCCAAGTCAAATAAAATACAATAAAAATCGCTCAGGCCTATCATTTCAGCCCATAACGATTTTTCCCTAATCTAAAGTCCGTTTGGGTATGTATCATTTCAACCCATAGTGATTCTATTCTAACAGGGAACATGCAGTGTGAATATATGCATAAACAATATAAACAATGTCAGTGTCACAATATAATGTCATATATCACATGTCAGGTGATAATTAACGGTTTTAACATGGTAATAACATGGCATAGCATATAATATGATCATCATTAACTTGCATAATATTTTATATTACTCAACACTTGTCATCAATTCACTATATCATAAGTATAAATGTTAGAGTGAGAAAGACTCACCTTTTACGAAGCTAGAGACAAACAACACACACAAGAGCAATTCCAAAGGCACGACAAGCACGATTTGATTTGAATTGATGGAGACCCTTGTAAGCAACACAAAATATAACATACATAAGCACAAATATAGATATCGACATACAAATACAATCAACAACTTTAGTTCGCAGAACAGTTGCAAAACAAGAGTGATGACCAAACCTTAGAAGCAAAAGACTTACACACGACAACATAAGCTTGTCACATGATCAAATGGGCTTGATCTCACCACACTAGGCTCTGGTTTGGGTCAGGTATGGCAACCATAAAGGTCAGGTTACAAGTGGATGAAGGTGGTGGAAGAGTTACAACATGAAGCATACATGGGTTCAAGGCAAATATGTAAAGTTTTTGGTGCATTTTGACTCGGCTATGACCACATATAGGCTCGGCCACGGGATCTTCATGTCAGGTCAGATCTGGACAGTAGTGAAAAGGGTATCCATAGGTGAAGTAGATAATGGTGGAGGCGGCTAAGGGGTGGCCAAAGGCAACTATGAAGGCAATAGTGGAGTATAGGCTTGGCTAGCATTGTTTTGGTGAAGTGCTTTGCAAATTTGAGGTGGTGGCTTCATCTAATGGTCATGGATAGAGGTGGTGGTCAGAGGAGAGGGATTTGGTGCTGTTGTAGATGGTGAAGAGGATGGTGGTCAGCAAGGAGAGAGGTGAGGCCAAGCAAACATGAAGAAGAGGAAGGCTAAATCAGTGAAGAAGAGGGGAAAATGTGAAAGAAAAGCCATTGTTTTTTTTTTTTCATACATGGTCGTGATTTTTAGGGGGAAGATGAGGAAGAGTTTTCATGTGAAAAGGAAAATGAAATGTCAGCTGAAGAGTGGAGTTAAGGCAGCCAATTGAAGAGATGTTGGTTGAGAAATGAAAAGACAGAATACAAAAAGGCTTGAGCAAATAAAGAGTCACAAACCTTTCAAATTTCCACCATTTCTTTTTAAATTTTAAATACATGTAAAATATATATAAATACAGATAAAAACACGAAAATATTGTAAATAAACAAAAATAAATAAATAAATATTAATTAAATTAAGAAAATAGCAAAGAAAATGTAAACTAGGCTTGAAAATTTGAAAATAATGAAATGAACTTTTGAAAAATTGTATGTACATGAAACATATTTATAAATAAAGATAAAAACATAAAAATAAAATGCATACATAAAAATGAATAAATAAATTTGAATTAAATATAATTTAAATAAAGAAAATAACAGAAAAATGGAAACTAACCTTTAAAAATAGAAAATAAATTCAATAAGCTTTGGGAAAATTCAAACATCACTTCAAAAATATTTAAAAGGTAAGAATATATGTAACATAGCATATGATACAATTTAGAATAAGATATGACAATTAAAAAGATTATTTATATAATTTAAAATAAATAATTTTGTTAACTACAGCAAATTTCACAGAATAGTTAAAAAGGCATAACTTTCACATTATAAATCAGATTTCAACGAAACGAAAAGCAGTGTTCTTAAAATTTTATTTAATTTCAAAATAAAATATAAAATTAAAATTTTCAAACTTTCAAATTTTAAATTTAAAAGTCAAAGTTTGACCATTTTGACCAAAATTCACTTTTCTGGAAATATTCCATTTATGCATGATTGAAATTCTAATCCACATCAAAATCAACATTTATATTTCAATTAACAAAATATATTCATTTTAATAATTAAAATAAAGTTTTTAAATTAGGAATTTAAATTAAAATAATTAAAATATATAATTTTTTTTTTTTTTTTTGAAGAAAGGTCAAATATATTATTGATAATGATAGAACATTACAAACATAGTATATACAATATATACGGGTTGCTAATTCGAACCCGCAAACACCTCCCTACACACACTGCGTAAACCTAGCAACAATGCTTCTCATGGCGGCTCATTTTCCCTTCCTGCCAAGTCTTCTTCTCTTTCAACATTAGCGTTAAAAATTTCGGTGCGTCTGGACAATCTAGATCTCTCAGCTTCATCTTCTTCTCTATCAATCATGTATCTTGAGGAGGATGTTATGGAAGGGGAATTAGGGTTCAGGATTGAGGTAATGTTATTATCGACTCGCAAAGGTATAATCTCCCATCTTTCGATGATTTCTTCAAAATTGTTCATGCTATGTCTGATAAATCTGGATCTGTTGATGATGATATCACGAACATTGTACTTTATGATATTGCACATCTTAATTCTATCTGCTTTTTCATTATTAAAAATAATGGAGTTTCTGCTTTTCCAAATGAACCATATAGATGAACTTAGCGCGGCTATTATGATTTCCTTTTTGATATTGTTGGCTGCGAACTTCCGATTGATATATGTAATGGCATCTAAGATAGAAGTTTGAAAGTTTCTTTGAGTTATAGGATCTCCCATCATGATTCTGATCCAACACCATATATGTTTAGAAAAGGGACAATTAAAAAATATATGCTTGCAAGTTTCCACTTCTCTCTTGCATAGTACACAAACATCATCTTCAGTCACTCCTTGCATTTTTAATTTATCTTTTGTGGGTAGAAAACTGAAAATGGCTCTGTATAAACATACATTCATTTTTGGGAGAGAAATGTTGTTCCATATGATTTTGTAATCACTGATTTCCTGTAGTTTAGTTCTAAAATCATTCCAAACATCATGAAAATTAAATTGACCATTTTTACTGCTTCTGCAAAACCAGTAATCTGCTGTATTGTCATAATGGATGGGCACTTTTTTTATTTCCTCACTTACATTACCAAGAAATGAGATGTTTTCAGGCTTCCAGTTATTTCCAGATATAATTTGATCTACCTTATGTTTATGACTCCTTGAATATGATAAAGTTTCATATCCTAGCTTTTCCAATAAAGTTGACCCATTAATCCATGGTGTAAACCACAGACTTGTAGATTTTCCATCCACAATTCTTCTGTCAATTAGCTTTTGTGCATCTTTTCTATGATAAAGCATTTTTTTCCATGTGCAAGAATAATTATTATTGAAATTAGAATCCCATAGAGTTTCATTGTTGGCATATTTAACATTCAGCCACTTAGCACTATATGAAGAATTGTTGAGTACCTCCCAAATTCTTTTGATGCAAAAAGTGATGTTTATGTCTGTCAATTTTTTCAATCCCATTCCACCTTCAGATTTGGCACTTGTAACTGTTTCCCATGGGACACTACTTTTTTTACCCTTCCATATAAAATTTTTGCAAAGTTGATTGATTTTTTGGATAGTTAAGCTAGGGAGCATGAAACACTGCATCCAAAAACTGACCATAGGATAAACTACAGCCTTAATTAATTCAATTCTTCCTGAAACTGTGAGAAATTTACACTCCCAACCCTGCATTTTATTTAACACTTTGTCAATCAAATGTTTGCAATTTGAGTGTTTTATATATGACACAGATAGAGGTAACCCAAGATATCTAACAGGTAGTTCTCCTTCTTGAATATCCAAAATGTTGAGCACTTTCTCCTTGTTAGTGCAAAACTTGTTAAAAAATACTTGAGTTTTGAGATTATTCATTTCTAAACCAGTGACTCTCTTCAATTTTTTGAAACAATTCTTAATAGCTTTAGCTCCAACCTCTGTGGCATTTATGAAAATAAGCAAATCATCAGCATAAATTAGATGAGTTATGTTAGAATTGTTTTTGATAACTGATTCCACTTTTCCTTTACTGGCTTTAGCATCCATTAACAAAGTAAAATATTCCATGCATAAAGTAAATAGATAAGGGGATAGGGGATCTCCTTGCCTTAAACCATTGCTGCCTTTAAAATATCCCCTATGATATCCTTTAATTGACAGTGAAAAACTTGGAGTGCTTATCATTTCTTGAATAATTTTTACCCACTTGACAGGAAAGTCCATTCTTTCCATCATGTGAAGAATAAAATTTCTATTGACTGAATCATATGCTTTCTTCAGGTCAACCTTTATGCACATTTTGTTGCTGCCTTGTTTGTTAAAATTTCTGATATGTTCATGTGCAATTAATATCCCATCTTTTATTTGTCTGTCTGGTAAATAAGCTGTTTGATTATCAGATATCAATTCTCCAAGTACATACTTTATTCTGTCACATAACAATTTGGATAGAATTTTATACAACATAGAACAGCAGGCTATGGGTCTGAAATCTGCCACAGATTCAGGGGATTTTACCTTAGGAATTAAGGAAATAATGGTGTGGTTTATTTCTCTCACAATTCTTCCATTATCAAATGAGATTTGCATAGCTTTCAAAAGAGGTTTTTTGAATACATTCCAGTGTTTTTTATAGAATTTAGCATTGAATCCATCATAACCTGGAGCAGTATCATTATGCACACTGAAAATAGCTCTTTTCAATTCTTTTTCATCAAATGCTGCATTAAGAAAATTTTTTCCCCATTCATTTACTTTCCTTTTAGGGATAATGTTAGGAAACTGTTTCATCATGTGGCTTTTGTTATATATGTTGATAAAATACCTCACTGCCTCTTCCTCTATCTCCTTTTGTGTCTTTAAAACATCTCCATTCTCTTTTATCATATTTTGACAGCTATTTACAAATCTTCTATTTGTTTGTTTGGCATAGAAAAATTTGGAGCAACTATCATCCCACTTGATCCATTGACATTTTGATTTCTGCTTGTTATCAATTGCTAATAGCTCCATACTTTTAGCCAAATTAACTTGAGCATCATACAATTTTTGGGCATTAGAGGAGTTGTGATTTAATTCTAATGTCTGAAGAGCAATGTTGACTTCTTGTTTGCATTTTGAAACTTGAGATTGTAGATCATTTTTTCCATTGCACCATTTTTTAATTTCCTTTTTGATGTTTTTCTGCATTTGAATAAAGTTGAATAACTGGTTGCCTTCTGGGAAAATAAAACACTTTTCAACTACTTCCTTGTACCCTTCACACATAACCCAGTGGTTCATGAATTTAAATGGTTTAGGACCTTCATATGTTTGAATGCAACTAAAGGAGAACATAATAGGTACATGATCACTTGTTGATAGCTCTAAATATTTGGCATGAGATTTTTTAAATGTATTCATCCATTCAACATTACAGAAAAGTCTATCAATCTTTGTAGCAATATTCTTGGTAGGCCCTGATCTCCAAGAAAAATTAACCCCTGAAATATTAATTTCTTTGACCCCTGAAGAGTTAACTAAATTGTTAAGTTCCTGAATGTTACTGATTGACAAATTATTTCCTCCTCTTTTCTCTTTCAAAAACCTAACGCAGTTAAAATCCCCAATGATGCACCATGGGGTGATGAAAGTATTAGCTTCTTTTACTAGTTGTTTCCATAAGTCTCTCCTTTCAGATTCTAGATTGAGTGCATAGATGACTGTAATTATGCATTGGGCACCAGCAATGTTATTTAACATACAAGTAATATGTTGTTTACTCTTAGAAATAACATAACTACTCCAGATGTCTGAATTGATCATGATAAGAATTCTGCACTTGTGATGAAACTCAATATTATTGATGCATGTCCATTTATTTTCCCAAGATTCTATATATTGCTGCAGTTTATTCCTTCTCAACTTATTTTCAATTAAGCAAAAAATAGAAGGTTTATGAGAAAACACTAAATTTTTTACCTCCAACATATGTGCTGCCTTGTTAAGACCTCGCACATTCCAACACAAGATAGACATTATTTGGATGGGTTTGCTTGACTCCTGGTTCTAATAGTGGGAGTCACACTGTCTTGAAACAATTTGTTCTTTTTCTTTTCTTGAATATTCTTGCCTTTTATATCTGCAATTGCTTTTTCATATTCAGGATTGATGGATGTGAGGTTTTTAGGCATATTGTTGGGTAACTCATCGGTTGTTGGGTATGTGGGTTTGATACATGATTGAGATAGAGAAGATTCATCCACATTTGAGTCTTTCATGTCTTTCAGCACCTGAAAAGAATTAAGCACTTCAGTTGTTAGATTAGAAGCTTGAGAATTTAAAATAATTATGGCTGGATTATTATGATTTAACAACTCCCTGTTACAATTTTTCTCTGATGATGATAAAGCGACAGAGACTTTTGTCGATGATGTCGATAGATTTGGATCCAGAGTACCAGTACTCATAGGGGGTCCATCTTCAATGTTTTGAATATGAGGCATATCAGGAAGTTGATTGAAGGATCCCTTTGCAATTGCAGCAGCCATGCTAATATGTGATGGCAAGTTAGATACTACACATTCTTCTGTATTAGTTGATGGCGAGGCTGCAATTGTAATTGCAGGCTCCTTTATAGACCTCTGATCTGGTTCAGTATTCACAGCATTCATATCTGATGGAGAAATGTCATTGCCCTTAATTAAATTGTCTGTATTTTGGTTACTGAGGGCTTTGTTAATTGTAGTATGAATTTGGACATTTGCGTCATCAATTGTAATAACTTCAGTATTGTTATGCTCTGCTCCTTTTGAATTGAGATTCTGCTGATTTGAATTTTCTTCTGTAATAATTTCCATGCTATTAGTATCATTATTGCTAGCTGTAGTCTTTGGTTTCCATTGTTGCTTGAATGATATAGGACACTCTTTATCCGTATGACCAAAACATACACAGTTATGGCATACTGGAGGGATAAACTCATATTCAACATTTTGCATAACAAAATCTCCCCTAGGCAGTTGAATTTGCACTTCACTTTCAAATTTAAATGACGCATCCACCTCAATAAGCATTCTAGCAAAGGATATTCTACTTCTATTTTATGTGTGTTCATCCATTGCAATAGGTCTTCCAATTATGCTAGCTATTTTACACAAAGAAATGTGATTCCAATATGCAAAATTAAGATTAGGGAATCTCACCCAAATGGGAATCGATAATAACAGATCTTTTTCATATTTTATCGTACTATTCCATTTCTTCATTATAATGAACTTCCCATCCATCAACCAAGGACCTCCATCAAGAATTTTATTACAGTCCTCTTCTAATTCAAATTGAACCAAATAGAAACCATTGTCTCTAGCGAAAACTTCAAATTTACCTTTTGGAAGCCACGTTCTCCTGATATATGCTTTAAAAAACATATAATACGGTCTTTTCCCCACCAAGTAGATCAGAATAGAATTAGACCACATCTTCTCCGCACTTAAAAGCTCCTGCTCTCCAATTATTGCTGTTTTCCTATCATTGACAATTGCTGGATCAAAGAATTTCAGGGTTTCACTTTGTTTCTTTTCCTTAACCAAATCACACCAACTTTTAGGCGAAGCTTTTGAATTAACAGTAAAAACATTCACTTTATTGGAATTGTTATTCTTGACAATTGAAATACGAGATCTCACAGTAGTAGGTCCAGATCTGTTTGAGGGCAGCCGAGTATCCCTAATCTTCGATTGAGAAAAACAAGGATCTGCTAAGTTCCTCACAGATCCTGCCGCCAGCCTATGCCTCCGATCCATCACCTTGATCCAGCCTTCGTCCTCCCCTCCGAGATTACCAGCTGATGTTGACAGCAGCCTGTTACTTCGGTTTATCACCCCGTCATCCGCTTCCTCCCCTCCAAGTTCTCCAGCTGATGTAGGCGCCATGATTGATTATTTATAACGTTGTGAATTGATTATTAAAATATATAATTACAATAATCAGAAAATACAGGGTTGTTACACTCTCCCCCACTCAAAACTTTTCGTCCCCGAAAAGGAATGAGGTACGGGAAAGCACAGAAAAAGATAGAATGAAATAGTATTAAGACAAGAAGATTAAAATTATACCTGATAACTGTTGCTATAGGTAAGTTTAACAATGTGGAGATGATCTTTCCAACATCCACTAGAATCAAGAACACAAGCATGAAAAAAAATCTTTTAGAATCTGATTCACCCTTCCCGTTTAACCGACGGTCTGTGGATGGCAAGAAGTGCTTAGATTCAATGATGAGTACCAAAGATTATTAAAGATTATAGAAAGATTTCTAAACAGACTGATATAAGCAATAACCTCTCATTCTGTAGCAAGATAAGGGAAATTAGGACAACCAAAAGATAGTTTGAAAAACAAAATAAGATAATAAATTTGAAACCATAAAATTTCAACTTAAACTGAAAATTAATTTTACATAAGTCAAATAAATCTTAAGCGTCTCTAATTTCATTATCTTATCATCCAATTATCTTAAATTAACAAATCCCTAAAATCATGTATTTGAAAAAATCTTTTATTATACTCAAACTCATTGCAACTGCCTTAAATTTAGTCTTAGTTCCTTTATCATCATTTTATATTGTAAATTATTCCATTACCCTTTTTCTTTATTTACCTCTGTTAATCCTTTTATAACTTAAATTTAAGTATATAACATTTATAATAACCACTCAAATTTTATTTATAATTTTTTTTTATATTGTATATTATCCAATTACATATTCAACTTTAGAAAATTAAGGTAAGTTATATTGGAATGAAATTGTGTATTATACAAATAAAACTTTCTAATTAAATTATTTCAAGCTTGAATATTAATCCAAATCTTGAAATTATACTTAGAAATTATCTTTGAAGAAAAATTTAGGAATTAAATTTCCGATAAATTCCAAACTATTTAGAGATAAATAAATGCTCATATACTATATATATATATATATATATATATATATATATATCCATTCAAATTTAAATCATATATTAGCATATGTTATAAATCCATTCTTATTTTAGAAATTAAAATCAATTAAATTTTCCCAAAACAAAACTGTAGCAAGACTACAGAATGGTCACTTTACTTCGAAACTCGAAAATGAATGTCGGTGATGCTGCAGTCATCACCGAAGTTATTTTCCAGCGACAAAGAGAAGAGCACTAGTTTTAAACTTTAAAATTCTTTGGAAACAAATTTCTATTCCAAAATACTTTAAATAATATATCCTTTAAAACTTTAAACACCAAGTTTGAAATCCATCGGAAATTAAATTCTCAAATTCTTGTTTTACATTCATTTTAAATTTCCAAATAAATTTATAACCATGTTTTATAGTTCAATTAGATATATGAAACAATAGAAAATGATATATAAATCAAATATTATTTCTTAACAACCAATTCAAATAAAAATCCATATAAAGACTTATAATATAGTTACAAAATTTATTTCACAAAATTTATTTCATTACTAAATTTTAAAAACATATTGTGTCAGTTTGCTCTGTTCAAGTGTTTTGGAAATCTTATCGATAGCGTTGATCAGACGAATCGATTAGAAACCCAAATCAACATCAACAACTCAAACAACACAATATATAAAACATTTTAAATATTAGTTTACAAATACACTTCATGAATAATTTGAAGATAAGTTGGAAACAAAGATGAGATGATTAAATAACAGAATAGGGAGATGGATGAGTTTATATAAATCGCGGGCAACCTTAATCGGGTCAACCGTGACTTAAAGAATAAGATCGATGTGGATTTCTTGGGTAAATCGACATTCGATCTCAAGATGTAGAGTTCGAAATTATAAGAGATACTAGCATCTAAACCGAGGATATAGAATCTCTGGTGAATCGATGTTGTTGTAAAGGGGTTTTCCCCTTTTACAAATAAATTTGAGGTTGGCGAGACCGCCGACTCATTATGAAGATCTTTTGAAGTGGAGTTATGGGATACTCCAGAAACAAAAGAAGATAAATAGTGAGGGACATGAATGGATTTTGGAACCACAGGGAATGTTCCAAAATTCAAAGGAATCGAGTCAAAAAGGAAGAGGTTTAAACTCGAATGAAAGTGATTCCGTAAATACATTTACCCTATATATTGAGTTTTGCCTAGAGCTACCAAAGCTCTGATACCAACTGTAACGACCCGATATTTTCAACCATTCGCATCCGCACATATCGGACTTGAATTGCTCAAAATACCGCGTTGTAAATAAAATTCGGCAAATCTCAGAATATACAGTAAATACATAGTCACAGATCACAGACATAGAGTAAATAATAATGCAGCGGAAATAAAAGAGATAGTAGTTCATGAAGCTACTGTATAAAAATAAGATACATCAGAGTTAAACAAGATACAACAGAAGAGTAACAAGATACATCAGGTATAAATCAGAATACATCACTGAAATCACTGGATACAAAAAGCAAAATAGATGGCTAGATCTTCAAGGAAAGCTCCAGCTCCAAAGGTGAATCTTGACTGCTACTCACTCAATCTGACTCGAGCGTAAAGCAAAACACAAAACACTCGAGTCAGGACATAAATACTTATGAACTGTAAATCAACTCAAGTGAACAGTAACAAAAATGCATCAGTAACTTGAAGGATGCTTGGGATCGCCCATCCTTTAAGGATCCGTTAAACTATTTACTATGTAGTAATATTGCGCTATTATAATAGTGTCTACAGTAAAATAAACATACTTTTAAATAGCATTTCGGGCTACCCATATCACCCTTCACACATAATAGTCCCAGTAGTCTATCCAATATCATGCCATCTCCACTCCGGGTGACTGTCAGAGGATACCACACGGGCTACGGGAGAAAAACAAACTCGTAGTAAAGGCTCGGTATGGTAGGTGACACGGCACACAAGGCAATGCCAGGGTAGATATACCAATTACGCACACGGGCTGGTGGTAACGCAGCAGCCACATACGCCCACCTCGGAACACACTCCCAATCAAAATCGGAGGATGGCCATCTAATCAATCACCAGTAAGAGTATAGTATCGAAGGAATGTGTCCGACCAGAGGTGCTACCTCCTTTGGCCCGAGATCGCTCCTGTTTTAGCCACCTTATGCCAACTCATGGGAGTTGGGTCCACGTAATATACCTCAAGAACGTCCCCACCATCCTACTTCATTCTGGAATCTCCACCGCGTACACGGTTGTTAAAGTGGTTTTCGGAGTTGGCAGAGAGTATGACAACTTCCGATCCCGGTCTCTTTAACAACCAAACGTTATTATAACGCCGTGGTCATTTCAAAATAGTTTATATTTCAAAAGGATCAAATCATTTCATTTCAAACTATATTTCTTTCAAAATAGTTTATACTTTGAAACCATAAACCATTTTTATTTCAAAACTATTTATTAAATCAAAATAGTTTATACTTCGAAACCAAAATCATTTTTATTTCAAACTATATTCAAATCAAAATAGTTTATACTTTATCATTTCCATCTCAAACCTATATCCACTTCCAAAAATCATAATACTTTCAAAGTTATAACTCTTTCGAAACCAAAATACTTGAAATCATTACACTTTGAAAATCATAACATTCTGAAATCATACATTTGAAATCATGAAACATTCATTTAATTCTTTACATTTTACAAATTTATTTCCAATTTAATTCAAAATTTCAAATTTCCAATTTAATTCAAATCAAACCATCAATTTCAATTCAATTCAGTTTTCTAACAAAACATTTCAAATCTTATAAATTTCAAATATAGATTTGATCTACAAAATAAGCTATCCAATTTTAATATGTTTCCAAACCGTAATATTCCACATTTCAAAACTAAACTGATTCCATATATTCATATCTCAAATCTAATTTCATTATTATGTAGTTTTGAAATATTCATTTCATAAATCCAATATTATTAAAATAAACTTAAATTACAATTAAACCAAATATCTTTACATGCAAATATAAACTTCAAATATTCCTTTATCAAATAAAGCAAAATCAAATATCATTCAACACTCACATCCTTTATTAAAATAAAGATCAAATCATTTCCACACCATTTCAAAATCATTAAAATATTACATCCTTTCAAAACTTCATAATCAAATCATTATTTGAATTCAAATCCAAATATTCAAAGTTAAATATCATTTAAAAATCAAATATGTCATTCATTTATTATTTCAAACATCATTACAAAAATACATTCCAAAATTCCATTCAAAATTCATTTATTATATTACATTTCATTCCGTTTAACACATAACCAAGTAAACTTTATTTAAATTCAAATTCAATTTAAATTCCTTAAAAATTCAAATTTAAATATTCAAAACTTCTAAAATTTCACAGATAATCCATTTCAAAAGTTAAATTATTTAACACTTTAAAATATAGCCCAAACAGTGTTAAAATCTATAACATTTCAAAACATTGTCAAATTATAGCAACGACAGCATTTATAAAGTGCTATCGTAGATTATAGCTTCCAAAAATGGTTTAGTTCAAGAATAACGGCATTTGTAAAATGTCGTAATAGATATTTAGTTATTTCAAACATTGTTAGATTCAAAACAATAGCATTTAAAAATGCTGTCAAAAGACTACAACTTTTTGAAAATGCTATAAAATTCCAGATTTCATTTTAGCTTTTCGAAAATAATAATAAAACTCCAAATTTTTATTATAACTTAAAAGTCATATTTCTAGACTTTAAAATTTCACATGTAAAATCATTTTAACATATGATTTAACACAACAAAATTTTTAGATCAAATATTCAATTTAAAAACTCCATCCATTTATTAAGTTAAAATTCACTGTTTATTAACATATAAATTAAATAAAACTTAAAATTTTACTTCAAATATAATTTTAAAACTTTAAATTTAATTTCCATTATTTATTTACATCTTAAAATAAAATTTAAAGTCTAAAATCTCAATTATTTCACATTTACGTACTCAAATTCACAATTTCAAGACTTAATATTTAATTTTCTTAAAACCATAAAATATATATTTTTAAATCAAAATTTCATACTTTTAAAAATACATATTTTAATAAAAATCATTTAAAAATATACCACGGGGTCTGTATATAATTTTCTAACCTAGGTCAAGTGATACGGATATATATCATTTCAATCCGCAGTTTACAAAGAAAACCCGGGTTCTATCATTTCAAACCCGCGATCCCAAGTCAAATAAAATACAATAAAAATCGCTCAGGCCTATCATTTCAGCCCATAACGATTTTTCCCTAATCTAAAGTCCGTTTGGGTATGTATCATTTCAACCCATAGTGATTCTATTCTAACAGGGAACATGCAGTGTGAATATATGCATAAACAATATAAACAATGTCAGTGTCACAATATAATGTCATATATCACATGTCAGGTGATAATTAACAGTTTTAACATGGTAATAACATGGCATAGCATATAATATGATCATCATTAACTTGCATAATATTTTATATTACTCAACACTTGTCATCAATTCACTATTTCATAAGTATAAATGTCGGAGTGAGAAAGACTCACCTTTTACGAATCTAGAGACAAACAACACACACAAGAGCAATTCCAAAGGCACGACAAGCACGATTTGATTTGAGTTGATGGAGACCTTTGTAAGCAACACAAAATATAACATACATAAGCACAAATATAGATATCGACATACAAATACAATCAACAACTTTAGTTTGCAGAACAGTTGCAAAACAAGAGAGATGACCAAACCTTAGAAGCAAAAGACTTGCACACGACAACATAAGCTTGTCACATGATCAAATGGGCTTGATCTCACCACACTAGGCTCTGGTTTGGGTCAGGTATGGCAACCATAAAGGTCAGGTTACAAGTGGATGAAGGTGGTGGAAGAGTTACAACATGAAGCATACATGGGTTCAAGGCAAATATGTGAAGTTTTTGGTGCATTTTGACTCGGCTATGACCACATATAGGCTCGGCCACGGGATCTTCATGTCAAGTCAGATCTGGACAGTAGTGAAAAGGGTATCCATAGGTGAAGTAGATAATGGTGGAGGCGGCTAAGGGGTGGCCAAAGGCAACTATGAAGGCAATAGTGGAGTATAGGCTTAGCTAGCATTGTTTTGGTGAAGTGCTTTGCAAATTTGAGGTGGTGGCTTCATCTAATGGTCATGGATAGAGGTGGTGGTCAGAGAAGAGGGGTTTGGTGCTGTTGTAGATGGTGGAGAGGATGGTGGTCAGCAAGGAGAGAGGTGAGGCCAAGCAAACATGAAGAAGAGGAAGGCTAAATCAGTGAAGAAGAGGGGAAAATGTGAAAGAAAAGGCATTGTTTTTTTTCTTCATACATGGCCGTGATTTTTAGGGGGAAGATGAGGAAGAGTTTTCATGTGAAAAGAAAAATGAAATGTCAGCTGAAGAGTGGAGTTAAGGCAGCCAATTGAAGAGATGTTGGTTGAGAAATGAAAAGACATAATACAAAAAGGCTTGAGCAAATAAAGAGTCACAAACCTTTCAAATTTCCACCATTTCTTTTTAAATTTTAAATACATGTAAAATATATATAAATACAGATAAAAACACGAAAATATTGTAAATAAACAAAAATAAATAAATAAATATTAATTAAATATAATTAAATTAAGAAAATAGCAAAGAAAATGTAAACTAGGCTTGAAAATTTGAAAATAATGAAATGAACTTTTGAAAAATTGTATGTACATGAAACATATTTATAAATAAAGATAAAAACATAAAAATAAAATGCATACATAAAAATGAATAAATAAATTTGAATTAAATATAATTTAAATAAAGAAAATAACAGAAAAATGGAAACTAACCTTTAAAAATAGAAAATAAATTCAATAAGCTTTGGGAAAATTCAAACATCACTTTAAAAATATTTAAAAGGTAAGAATATATGTAACATATCATATGATACAATTTAGAATAAGATATGAAAATTAAAAAGATTATTTATATAATTTAAAATAAATAATTTTGTTAACTACAGCAAATTTCACAGAATAGTTAAAAAGGCATAACTTTCACATTATAAATCAGATTTCAACGAAACGAAAAGCAGTGTTCTTAAAATTTTATTTACTTTCAAAATAAAATATAAAATTCAAATTTTCAAATTTTCAAATTTTAAATTTAAAAGTCAAAGTTTGACCATTTTGACCAAAATTCACTTTTCTGGAAATATTCCATTTATGCATGATTGAAATTATAATCCACATCAAAATCAACATTTATATTTCAATTAACAAAATATATTCATTTAATAAATAAAATAAAGTTTTTAAATTAGGAATTTAAATTAAAATAATTAAAATATACAATTACAATAATCAGAAAATACAGGGTTGTTACAAGAAAAGAAACAACCAGAAGAAAATGAATTGAAAGGCAAGATAAACAATTAGTTCAAGCCGTATAAATTTTGATTTAAATAAATTTATATTCAACAATTTGTTTTAAAATTAAGGTTTTCTTCAAAATGATTTGATTTATCATTTATTAACGTTAAGTACAAAAGGTTTCTTTCAAGTGAAATTCAATTTAAATTCAATTAGTTGAAGATACTTCCTTAAGTTGGTTTAATTCAATTTATTGGCTTCAAAACAAAATTTTCTTCTATTAATTACATCTATTATTCAATTAACTTATTTCTATTTATCTCCATAAACATTTATAATTAAAATTCAAATGAATAACATTTATTATACGTACTCACATTTTTATTTATAAAGACAATTTATATTGTATATTATCTGATTACCTTAAATTAAAATTTTTAAAGATCATAAATTTGAATAGTCTTTTCTTATAATCATACTTTATTCAACAAATTTTAATTCTTCTTTATTAAATTTATTCTACTTAATCTATCCTATCACGTATATATTTAGTATATTTACATTTATTATAACCACTCAATTTATTATAAATTCCTTTAATCATTATTTTATAACGTATAATATACAATTACATAGTTAACTTTTGAAAAATTTTGCTAAGTTATATTGAATGCAACCGGGTATTATACAAGTAAATTTCAAATTCAATACTCTCAAGTTTAAATATTTATTCAAAATTTTGGTTCCATTTATAATGAAATCATCTCTTACCCAAATTTTAAGAATTAAATTTCCGATTAATTTCAAACAATTTAGAAATAATTATATATATACATTATATCCAAATCAAATCTAAATCAAATACTTATATATATTTTAAATCTTGTTGTACTTTGAAATTTTCAAATCAAATTCATTTCAAAACAAGAGTGTAGCAAGCTACTGATGGTCTCTCCACTTCGAAACTTGAAAATGAATGTCGATGATGCGGCCGTCATCACCGAAATTATTTTCCAGTGACGAAATAAGAGAGCACTAATTTTAACATCTAAAATTCTTTGAATTAATTTCTATTTGAAAATATTTTAAATACATTACACTCTAAAACTTTCAAATCGAAGTTTGAAATCACCGGAAATTAAATTCTCGAATTTCTTGATTTAAATTCATTTAAACTCCAAATCAAATTATAACCAAATTTATAAATTTTCATTTATTTATATTATGAAATAGTCAATGATTTATAAAACAGTAAATGAAAATTAAATTTTAACATTTCGGACAACAGATTCATTAACATTTTTAATTTCAGAAAAATTTATCCTTTTATATAACATAATCATTCAATTTTTTTTATTTACTAAATTTGAAAATAACATTGTGTCAGTTTGCTCTGCTCAAGTGTTTTAGAAATCCTATCGATAGCGTTGATCATACGAATCGATCGAAAACCCAAATCAACATCAACAACTCAAACAACACAATATATATAACATTTTTAACATTAATTTACAAATACATTTCCTCGCTCGACGATACATGGATGTATTTTCAAAACAAGGATAGAGATTCAAATTGATAGACTCAAGTCAAAGAGAATTTTGATTCGAATACAAGTTCGAAAGAAAAGATAAGATTATTTAATTAACAGAATCGAAAGATGGATAAGTTTATTTAATTCACGGCAACCTTAACCGGGTCGGCCATAAATTAAAGAATAAGATCGATGTTGGATTCCGAGGTAAATCAACATTCGATCTCAAGAGATGGAATTCAGGTATATCAGGGGATAGATAAAATCGTAAACCGAGGATACATAGATCTCCGGTAAATCAATGTCTATTGTAAAGGAGTTTCACCCATTTTTATAAATCGATCTGAGATTGGCGAGATCGCCGACTCAATATAAAGACCATTCGAAGTGGAGTTATGGGATGCTCCAGAATTGAAAGAAGACGAATAGTGAGGGCCACGAATGAATTTCGAAACCGAGGGGACGTCCCAAAATTCAAAGGAATTGAGTCAAAAGGAAGGGATTGAAACTCGAATGAGAGTGATTCTGTAAATACATTTACCATATATACTAAGTTTTGCCTAGAGCTACCAAAGCTCTGATACCAACTGTAACGACCCGCTATTTTGGACTATTCGTATCCGCACATATCGGACTTGAATAATTCAAAATACCGAATTGTTAATTTAAATTTGGCAAAACACAGATATACAGTAAATAAATAATCATAGAATCACAGACACAGAGTAATAATATGCAGCGGAAGTAAAAGAGATAGTAGTTCATGAAGCTACTATATAAATATATAAGATACATCAGAGTTTACAACAAAAGAGAAATACGATACATCAAGTACAAATCAGAATACATCACCGGAATCATCGAATACTGAAAGTAGAATAGATGGCTGGATCTTCAAGCAAAGCTCCAACTCCAAAGGTGAGCCTCGAATACTGGTACACTCAGTCTGACCTGAGCGTAAAGCAAAACAAAAAACACTCGAGTCAGGATTAATATTCTCATATCAATAAATCCATCTCAAGTGAAAAAGCAATCGAAATACAAGTAACTCAAAGGATGTTGGAATCACCATCCTCTAAGGATCCGTTAAACTATCTACTATGTAGTAGTGTACGCTAAATAGATAATGTCTATCAGTAATATAAAGTATCAAAATAGTGTTAAGGCGTTACCATTATCCCCCTTAACACATTTTATATAGATGTCGTAGTCTATACAGCACTGTAAACTCCACCGTAAACTAGTGGGCTATCAGGGAGTACTCCATAGTATAACACAAAAAATATTCGTAGTGGTCGCGTATATAGGGATACAAGTATGACAAGGCACATGAGGCAATACCTAAGGTAGTGAAACTACCGTTCGCCTGATCCGGACTGGTGAGAACGCATTGCCGCAGCGATCGCAACACCGCGAAACAACACTCCTGAAATTCCGAGGGTGCACCAATCAATCACAAGTAATGAGTAGTAGTTACGAAGAAGTGTGTCCGCTCGAGGTGGCTAACCCCATTTGGCCCGGCACGGCTCCTGATTTTAGTCATTTCCAATTTGACACAAGTGTCAAGGCTATCCAATATCGTTCTCTTTCTTCAGTCATCACGTACATCATTCCAACCACTTCATTCTGGATCAACACTCCACGTATAGTTATTAAAGTGGCTTTCGGTTTAGATAGAGAGTATATCCATAACCGATTCCGGTTTCTTTAATAACTTCCGTAATTATTACGCCGATTGGTCGTTTAGTAAATTTCAAACCAAATCAAATTCAATTTCAATTCGTAAATCAACATTTCATTTGTCTTTCTAAATCAGTTTCCAAAGTTTATGTTCAAACTTCCAAATTACCATTTCAAAATCTTATAATTCGATTTCAATTTTTATTTAAACAATTCTAATATTGATACAAGTTCGTACATGAAGTTTATTTCGAAATCATTTAAATTAATTTAATTTACATTCAAATCAATTTAAATACATTTATCGATTTCATTCAATATTCGTTACATTAATTTATAAATTCAAACAATTAACATTAAATCTCCAATTCATTAAAACAATTACTTAAGTCCATATCCATTATATCAAAACTTACAAATTTAATTAGATTAAATTCGTCAAATCAAATTCTTTAAATTACAAGTCTTACATTTGTTTCAATAAAATGCAATTATCTCTTGTTAAGAAATTCAATTACATTTATTTGTTTACTTAGTTACAAATCCCAAAAACTTAATTAATAAAGAACTAAATTTCACATATTCAAGAAGTTCAATTTCACTTATTAACATATTTAAATAATTTTCCAAAGCTAAATAAATAAAGAAACTCAATTTCATTTATTAACGAAGTTCACATTCACTTATTCAAAAGTTCAATTTCTCTTATCAAAGAATTCAATTTTTATTCAATTATCAAATAATTCAATCTTATTCAATTATTAAATAATTTCAATCTTAATTATTAATAATTTCAAAACTTACTAATTAACGATCTCAAAACTTAATTATTAATAATTTCAAAACTTAATTATTACTAATTTCAAAGCTTAATTATAATAATTTCAAAACTTAATTATTAATCAATTAAGTTTTAAACAATGTTCTTTCGTCAATTACTACGTTAATTATTTATTTCAAATTTAAAATATTCACAATTTCCTTTCATTAAAATTTAAACTCAAATTTTATTTCAAACCTTATTATTATTCAAATAAAATCTTTATTTTATTTC
This sequence comes from Allium cepa, assembly GCA_030765085.1. Lineage (NCBI taxonomy): Eukaryota > Viridiplantae > Streptophyta > Magnoliopsida > Asparagales > Amaryllidaceae > Allium > Allium cepa. The sequence goes on along the minus strand of CM060941.1, from coordinate 104,799,512 downwards.
AAATTAAATTTTTTGACCAATTGGGTTTAATTTATTTTTCTATCTTAAGTCAAGTTATTTGGGTATTTATCATTTCAACCCGATTCCATTTCAATTCAAAAATCAAAATATAGCAAAGGAAACTTGCAGTGTGATAACTGGGATGGTGTCAAAGTAAATAAACAAGCAATAGCAAACATCAATAACCATCCAATAAATTAATTCAAATAATCCTGAAATAATCGTATTAATTCGCATTGTTATTTGTGCGAATTAATATAATTATTTCTAGAATCTACACTATCATTCCATGTAGATTAAAAATTATTACATTACGGTTCTTCACTTGTCATCTATTTATAATTTCATACATCATCAATTTAAACAACATACATTCAGTGATTCAAGGTGTAATTAACCAAATCCTACGTGTCAATTAATTTAACATTTAAAGGGGTCATATTACACAAATGTCATTTAATCAATTTACACATATGTCGTTTCAAATTTTTAACTATCCTACGTCAATTTCAATTTCAAATTATTTATCACTTCATACTTAACAATTTAACATCCAATATAAAAATCAACAATCAATCAATTATCAGCCAAACTGTATTATCATCGCATAAATAATTAACAGATAATGGTGTCAGATGTTATAGGTGAACAGATACAGGTAATATCATATATAACAGTGTAAATAACTAACAACAGCATATTTCAATTGTCGTTCCAATTGAAATCAAATTTAATAAATAAAAGAACATTAATCGTGAGTGATTGCTCACCTTCGAGGCTAGATGATGAACGAGAAGATGACACGGATACGCACACTGATGCGGATACTGAATTTGAATTGCGAATCCAAGCAAAAAAAAAATCGGCACGAATTCGTCGGACAAGCTGATAGATAAGAAATAGACGAAATTTGATCAAAACTTGATCGATGCAGATAATCTTGAACAAAAGTATATTATATTTGCTTTCTCAAACCAATATTCAATTTTAAATTACCTATTATATTTCAAATCATAATACATATCCAAATCATAAATTTAAAGAGTAATACATGCATATAAATACAGTACAGTACACGTTTTACATTTAGGTGCGCACGCGTATATAAAAGTTTTTTTCACATTTTGCTTTCCTAAATCAACTTTGAAAATAAATGCTTACCATCTCAGCAAATTTATACTACAAGCTACGCATATATTTCATACACTTACAATCTTATAATTATTTACAACTATATAGCTTAAATGACACTTAATATATCTTAGGCGTATTTTTTTTAAAGTCAGTATTCAAGTTAAGCCCATATAACCCAAATAATTTACATTTTCAAACAATACCTAGCAAAATGGAAATTCAAATTATAAATTTAAACACTTTAAACCTAGAATAGAATTTACCGCAACCATATAACTAGCAACTAAGCCTTAATTCAAAACATCGCCTACAAACAGAATACATATACGGCCATTGTAAAATAGATAACTATATCTACTCATATGCCAATACAAATCAGCCCGTGTACAAATATATATATATATATATATGTATATATATATATATACATATATATATATATATAAGTTAGACTGAAATAAATATATGCAGATCCCGTACCTAAAGAAACCATGAATTTTTAGCTATGTAGACAGTTGCAGAATGAACAAGTAAAATATAAAGTAACATATATAACTATGTATTTTATAAATATACTTTCCCTTAAAGTAAAATATGCTGCAACCCGATACTTTTTCTACTACACGTGATATAACCTCACTATACCTTAACATATGATAGCACTTTCAAGCATACAATATAATCTTCCATTCTAACGTATAAATATATATGACCCGTAACCGATTTAAAGTTATATTATGTACTGAAAACATATAGCATTAAAATACATAGTAATACTAACATATAAACCGATATATATGCACAAAATTTCAAAAGAGTCGTATGGAAATTTGCAAAGTTTCAAATTTCTTCAGACGACTGGAAAGCTAAATTTCTTGACAAAAAAAAACATATTTTCTCAATTAAACCTATACTTACTTAAACTTATGTGTTTTAAACTTATAAAATATGATATGACATATTATAATATAAACCGATATATATGTCCCAAAACTGTAAGCGTATTTAAACCTTCATTAAAAAAAATACGTATAAAAACATATGAGTAACAATGCCCATCTAAAACAAAATCTTAAATATACGAATGTATATTATAATATATGGAAGTCTTTTCATATTAGAAACTACAGCAGCTTATATAACATAAAGTAAATTATCATAACTTTTATATATAAATACGTACAAAATTTTCATAGTATATACATTAAATAAACGTGGCAAATATGAATATAAGCTATGTTATTGTAAATCATATACACTATAACAGATCAAGCTAAAGTTATATATAAACACATAAATAGTATAAACTTGTACATAAATTTCTTTCCAATCTACAACGACAGGAATGCTGAGGTAGGCTTGGTGAGAGTGAGCACGGCCGACATGGGAAGTGGTTTCGGTGCAAGCAGGTGATAGGCGGTGAGAGGGGAGCAAGTGGTGGACGGCGTGGAGGAGCGGTGATGACAAGCTGCACTCTCTCGGTTGAGAGTCATGGACGTGTGGTGGGCTTGGTTCAGCGGTGAGGCGGTGGCAGCTAATAATGGAAAGGCGGAAAGTTCAGTTCGTGTGAGAAGGTGGTTGCGCGCAGCATGGCACGGCCGGTGATGGACTGGAGGCCTTCGGAAATGGGGCGGCGGTCGGCGACTGAGTAAGCCGGAGATGGCGGTTGGCGAAGCCAAAGTTATGTCGACGTCGAGGTGGTCGGGGTTGGAGCGACTGTCGACGTGGCAGGTCGTTGAGCTTGGGTCGAGTGGCGTTGCTTGATGGTTGCTCGCGGCATGTGGGGTACGCTGCAGTGGGGCGGGTTTCGACGGTGGCAGGGTGGCTGCGGCAGTGGGACGGTGGTCGGAGGCGGAAAATGGTGGGCGGCGGTGCCTAGGTTGCTGAGGCTAATCGAGCAAGCAGGCTTGGTTGCCTGAGTTGAGACGTGGAGGGAGAACATGTAAGATGAGAGAGGAAGAATGGAAAGAATGCTTACTGGAAGTGTTGATTTTCATGCATTGTGCGTGCATGCTAGGTAAGTTTCTTTTAAGACATAGGCTAAGATGCAGAGAAGAAAAGGAGCAGGGGAAGAGAAATGGACTCAACGCAAATGAAGCGATTAAATGGTTATAGGGAAGTGAGACAGCCTAGGGAATTATTAAAAGCAAACCACCGTTCGATTTTTTTGACCAGCGGACACTGAATAGACACCACAGATTATACCCGAGAACCGATACGGTAGGCGTTACGCAACGTGCAACGTACACCGGACTTCGAATTTGACAATCGAATGCGCCGTAAAGACCAGCACGACGAGACGATCAAAATGGCATATGGATATCAGTGGTACGATTGAATTATAAAAATTCGAAATTTTATAATAGCGGAAAATGCATAAAAATCGCAGAAAAATAATATCGACGGAGCCAAAGATGTCCGAATTTGTAAAAACGACAAACTGACAAGTTGCTCAAAAGATGTTTTAGAATTTTTCTATGTAAAAATATTTTGGTTTTGAAAACGTTTTATTTTAATCGCTTTTTTAACTGATTAGATTGAAGTAAATTTACGCGCGAAACAAACTTTTATATTTTCGGACGAAAATTTACCGGTTGCTAAGTTTAACTGGACGCATTCCAAATATCAAATTTATATTTCAAAATTTTATCGTTTAAAATTTCACAAAATTTTAATTAATAACGCTATTAAAACCAGTTAAATCTACGGGTCGTTACACATCTTTATGTGCAATATATATACATAGAACATATATCTCTGTATATGCTACTAGCTTCATCCACGACAAGTGGAATAACATGCTTCAAACAAGTAAGGATGAGAAGAGGCCTCAATGGGTGGCTGACTGGAGGAAAGGTGGTGAAGGAATAAACGAGGCTATTGTGGTGCTCGTTGGATGAAGGAACGTCAAGGATAGAGGGACTGTGGCGTTCCGGTGGCTACTCGAAGCGTGGCAGGTGGTTGCGGGGCTATCTGGAGGAAGGGGATTATGGTGGCGAGTGTACGGGTGATGTGGAACATGAGTTCTAGTGGGCTACTGTCATGGCTATGGGCGAAGATAAGGCGGAAGAGGGGATGGTCGATGATAGACTGAGGCACGGTGAGCTAATGTGGGTTTTTGGATGGCGAAGCGAAGGAGAAGGTCCTCTGATTAAAATATATATGTGCTCGAAAATATTTTTTTCTTCCATGTAAGAAAACAACGAAAGTGGAAAGATGGGAGCCAGGCCGTGCAAAATATGATTCAGGTAGGAGATAAATGAAATAGGAATGGTCTAAGTAGGTAACAGCAAAATAAAAGAAAGCTTGAATTAAATATATGTATTATTTTATATTATAAATTCATGAATTAGTGAAACGGAAGGCCAAGTGGTATGAGATTGAAAGTGAAAAGTTGGAGCAGGTTGACAATTTAAAAGCAACAGCAAATATATATTTATTTTCGGGGGGAATTAATTTAAAGGACAAAATTTTCTGTATTTTTTGCCTCAAGGACACGACCTCAATATTTTTACCACAAGGACAAACATTCTTCTAAAAATTATTCCCAAGGACAAACATTTTCCAAAATTATTCATAAGGACAACAAAACTGATACCGAGCTAAAAACTGATACCTAAAAACTGCTACCGATAACTGCAAACTGATACCTAAAAATTGCTATCAATAACTAAAAACTGATACCTACATAAAGTTGTCCTTCATGATAAAATATTGAAGGTCTGTCCTTGAGGCTAAAAAGCCGTGAAATTTTATCCTTTACAATAATTTCCTGTTTATTTTCGTATGTCAGAAAAAATGAAAGTAAAAAAAATGAAAGTAACAACACATTAAAATTTATATATAGGGAATAGTGATAGTCTTGCACGTGAATCATGGAATAACTAAAAGAAAATGGCGGTTTAATTTACACAGCAGCAAATAAAAGGACATAGAACACTAAAGGTTCCAAAACAAATACCGATATGGATAATCGTTATACGGATTTCGCGGCGTAACGGACTCCGAAATGCACAAATGAATCGATTGCAAAGATCAGAATGACGAGACAAAAAGAATGGTACACAGTTAAGAATGATATGACCATCCTATCAAAAGTCGATAATCGCTGCCAAAACTGCTGCTAAATCGTCGAAAATAAGATAAACGGGACTAGGGCAGTCCAAATTTGATAAAACGAAATATGAAGTCTTTCTCAGAAAATGATTTACATTTTTATTATATCAAATATTCAGATTTCGAAAATACTTTATTTTTATCAAATTAACTGATTTTAAATTGAAATTGAAAATTACATAACAGAACTAACTTACGTATTTTCCAATGAAAATTTCCTATTTGCTATGTTTAAATAGACGTATCTCAAATACCAAATTTTCATCATCAAATTTAGTTGTGTTATTTAAAAGAAAAATTCAATTAATTACGTTATTTAAACCGTTAAAATTACCGGGTCGTTTACATTTGTTGTTATAAACCCTAGTAGCCTTCTATTCTTCTTTCTTTGTGAGTACTTTTCAATCTATCTGCTTCTTCTCAATGGTGAATCTCCCAAAACCCTAAGTTCCCAATTCCAAATCTAATTCAAAAACCCAAACTGCTCAAACCCTATCATATAACATAGCGTCGCGAAGCACTCGATGAATGAAATCAGTGTCAACAATTCATTTTTTCAATCGAGTCTCGGTTTGATCAAAAACTGGTGAAGAAGTCTCGGCTATTCATGCTAGGGTTTGTCGTTTAATGCTGGATCGTCGACTATACAACGATCAGAAGGCCTTGGCGTGTAGAAGAGGACGAGAAGCGTTTGTCCATGGGGTTCGATCCTTCCATAAGCGATGAAATTCACCAGAATTGACGGTGGAAGGAGAACGATGGTGGGGTCACATGGCGGTGCTAGAGGCCGGGGCGACTCGGGCTTCGGTGCTGCTTTTGACATGGAGCATGGTGGTGGCTTACGATCTGGTCGAAAACGCACGTAGGCACGTCGTTTGGACGATGAAGAGCGGCGGATAGTGGGTGCGCTGTTCGACTAGGGTTTGAAAAGTGTAACAACCCGGGATTTTGGTCATTTAATTTTGAATATTTAATTAATTTCAATAATAAAAATTTTGATTTAAAAGCTTTGAAACTCGAAGTAAATTGTAGGATTGTTTAAAATATTTGAATAATGATTTTAAATATTAAGTTGATTATTGATTCTATGGATTTAATGGACTTGTTTAACCCCTTTTAAATTTATAAATAATAATAATGAATTTATTTTGTAAATTAATTTATAGAAATAAACGATTCAGATAAACAATCAGAAATTATATTTTTATTTTTAAGACTCGATTTCTAATGACGTATTATTAATTTATTTTATCTGATTTTCTATAATTTTTAAATTTGGAAAATATTTAAATTATCTGTTTGTCGTTCATCGTCAAATAGCAGTGTTTTTGGGATTTTACAGAATTCAATAACCTGTGTATATTATTATTGTGTTGGAATCGCGTCGTTGTTTTAAGTGCGACCGTATTTTTATTTAGTTGTTCGGGGTCTATACGTAAATGAGAAATCTGTACGACGTGGTATCCAGAATTTTGAATTATTAAAACATACTCAAGACATTTAGTACATACACGCACACAATTCTTTCTCATTTTCATGCTTTCCCCTATTTGTTCTTCACTGTACTTGGAAACATGAACATGATCGATCTTCGAAAATTTGAAATCAATTCAATAATAAATTTAAAATTTTAAAAGAAGAAGTTGTAGTGCGTGGGTGTGTAGGCTCCAATTCTAAGAGATGTGGAGGGTTTGCGGCGTCGTTAGGAATACTCGACTGTGTACAGTAAAGGGATATGAGCTAGAGATGGGTTTCATTTGATTTCAAGGTGGTGTTTGTGAAATTGGTGCCTGGATTTAAAGTCTTCGTGGGGTTTTGCATCTACTAGAGGAGTATGAGGAAGTGCGACATGGGTTTGGGGCGGTGCGATCTGTCCTCGTCGTAAGCAGGTGGATGATGGGTCGCGATTTCATGTAGAGGTTCGGAGGTAAGTTCGATGGGTCGATTGAGTCGTGCTCGCAGAGTGAGAGAGAGAATGGTGGAGCCGAACGTCGAGTTCATTGCCTGAAGGGAAGTTTTGGGCGGTGTGTAGGTTGCACGGCAATGCACGACTTCGTGTATAGGAGATGATTTAAGTTACGGAAGAAGAAGCTTCAGATGCATGTTATATTCATTTGGGATTTAGGCTGCATACTTGAGGGTGATAACTTAGTTTAATTGATTGAAATTATTGAATTTAATTGTAATTTAAAATCAAAAAAAACTTATAAATTTCATAACACTCTTATACGAGGTCCGGTTGAGACTCCATCAATCGCGTTGGAATCGTGTCGCCGTCCACTATTCGGTGGAGTTGAATTAGTTACATTTGGAACTAGCTGAATCTGGATCTGTAGTCGAACATTGTTCAACTATAGATCGAAGGATGGAGTCGGCGACAACTAGAACTATGGTGAGTTAAACTCACTTTCTGACTTACCAACGTAATGTTGTGTAGAATAAATTTATTTATATCTGCTTGAATTGATTGAATTTGCAAGTTGATTGAATTCGGTTTAGGATCGCCATATAGCATCTTGAAATGCTATTAGATTAGTTGAATTTGATCTAGGATCACCATATAGCATCTTAAAATGCTATTATATTGTTTGAATTTTTAATTTGTACTCAAAACTTGTTTTTAAGAAATGGATCATAAATGAGGTAATAATTTGGCATTGATTTTGATGATATAATTACCTTGTTTGAACTTATAACATAGTTAATTTAAGTACTTCTTATTGTTATCTATTTGGCCAAATGTACATTGTTTAATAACTGTAAGGGTTTACCTTTGAATGACATTGATTAGCAGAATAAATTCTCGATCTGCTATTATATTACTTTGAACATTTATTTAAGTGTAAATTGATTGTTAATTATGAATTAGTTTACACATACGTTTGATTATGTAAATGCCATCAATTTGACTTGATAAGTTAAATAGAAGATAATGGTGGATTGTTAAGTACCATTGGGACCGCCAAGCCTCTGCTAGATTCAAAAATTTTGAATTTGATTAACTTCTACTTTTATAAATTGGAAGAAAAGTGTTTTAATTATTTCTATATATATACCAGGAGCCCTAATTAATAATTAATTACAAATGTTTGTAAAAATTATTTTTGTAAGTTAATTACAATATGATCATTAGTGTTTTAAAATAAATTATTTAATTAATGTTTTTGAAGAAAATAATTATTTTATTATTAGTTATTTAAAACTAGATGATTATTCATTAAAAATATTGTTGAAGATAATTAATTTTATTTAAAAGGTTGTTTAAAGTTATTTTATTTTATTTACCTACTGGAGATATTTTAATGGTGTAAGAGTTTATTTATTATATTATTATAGTGTTTTGGGTTATATTTCTTCATACTATTTAAAAATGATTAAAGCTAAGTTTATGATGTTTTAGTTTATTTATTATAAAATAAATAAACTGTTACAAAAGGATTTCTTTTATAACAAGGATTTATGTTAAGAGTTTATAAGTTTGGAAAGGGAATTGAAATTGGAAAAAAAAGTTAGATTCTGAATGATTGTAGAAAGAGGAATCTTATAAATGGGTTTAGGAGATTATAAAAGAGTATCTTTGAAAATAAAACTTGGTGATTTATAAGGAGCTCTATAAATAGATTTTCGATATTTATAAAGAAGATATTTTAAATTAAAACAAAAGATAGTTAAAGAAAGAGAATGTATTCTTTGATAGTTATATCTTTATTTAAAGGATACTTATGTTTAATCATTTTTATAAGTTCCTGAAATAAGTAAATCTTTCTAAGTGATTGGTTAAGATACTTATACCATTTTGTACGTATATGGGAAAGGTTCTTTAAGTTTCGAAATAAATGATTTGAAAATGTACTTATACCTTTAAGATAAGTATATGGTTATATTTTCTAAATATCGAAAATATTGCATTTTGTGAATATACTTATTTTGTTGAGATAAGTATATGGAAGTGATTTCCAAATATTTGAAAGTGGTTTTAAATTAATGAATGTGAGGCTCAATGGTTCCATGAGAAATGAAATCTAGGATTGAATGGTTTTATTCAATAGTTAAATAACTGTTATCCCGCCTTTTAGCAAGGTCATGACACTAAAAGATTAACTGAAAACCAAAGACAGATCATCCCCAATGATTGGTTGCGCACAGATATGCTAGGGATGCTAGTAAATTTTGTTCGAATCTGGATTGGACTATAATCGATACGACACGGCAAGCAAAGTTGCCGAAGCCAACGTTTCAAATTTCAAGTCAATCCGAGTTCATATGCTCAAGATATGATCGATGCAAGCCAAGAGAATTAACTTGTTCATATCCATCAATCGGCCTTCTTCGCATTGATCTCGTTCGTATCCATCACCAACCTCCTTAGTATCCATCGTGCATCCATCGGATCGTATCCATCTCGCCTACTTTGTTTCGTATCCATAGCCTAGGGGCATTTTGTATCGATTACGCCAATATACAATGCATATCATTCATCCTCTCCGGAATTCGTGTTGATTGGTCAAATATCGATACGAAGCATGCATCCCAAGAACGATACGAAACGACACTCTTCCATCGTTACAAAATGTTTTAGAACATATCGATACGAATAAGAACCATCGATACGAAGTTGATCAAGTGCCAGGGGTATGAAGTGGCATCCCATGATCGATACGAAATGAAGCAACGATCATCGATACAAAGAACATAGTAACCGATGGACAAGAATGAGGGAGCAGTCAGCTCGGCATAAAATGTGGATCTCGCCTAAACAATCACGCCACGTCACTCCGATCGATACGAAAGTGATGGATACAAATATATCGGTACGAGATGGATCAATATGAAGACACCAGACTATGGAAACATAAAACTTGCATCGATCATAACTCAAAATCAACAAGTCCAAATGCCACCAAATTTTCATAGGAGCATGTGTACAACCCCAAGAATGTCAATGATCAATCTCAATTAGACTAGGAAAGATTTGGACCGATATGAATCTCATTCGTATCGATCATGGATCAAGTCCACACACTTGAGGATTGATCGCGTGGGCCCACCCACGTGAGAGAAGGAGTTTTCCGAGATCTGAGCGAGATATTTGCAACCCACACCTATAAATAGCAATCCAAGAGCTTCAGAAAAGAGATCTTTTGGCTCCTCTACGTCCAGACTCTGTCGAAATCGCCTTTGTACTTTCTACTGTTGTAATCAATTGTAACCCGCAAGAACCATCAATAAAACAGAAACTTCAAAGCGGACGTAGGCTACAATGCCGAACCACTATAATATGTGTGTTTCTATTGCTTTCCTTTTATTTTTTGAGCATTCTTCATATTTTATTCTCTATAAACTTGCTATTTGTTATATGTAATTGTGAACGGGTGTTCTCATCGGAAATTGGGTGTTTGTGACCAATTTTGGCGCAAACAATAACCGACTATCGAATTTGGACCTGAAGTAACTTTGAAAATATCTAGTAGACACACGTGAGTCATATGGCACAGCCACCTCCGATGATGCTGTACTGTGCGTATAAATCTTATTTCGTTTTTCTAGGACAAAGGATAAGGAAATCGGTCCACTAATGGTTAGGAGGTGAACTCCGCTCTTATCTTTGTCTACTAATTTCCTAAAGAACCAATGTTGAGTTTAATAAAAACTATCGAATGTTGTTCCAAAGAGACCATGATCGGATATGTTATCCGTAAACCACTTCGATCCAACTTAAGCATTGGAAAGTGAACACATCTTGAGGATGATGGGAAATCAGAGTTGAAGCTCTCAAGTGTTTCATTCAGTCCCAGAATGAACTTGTATGGATGAACGCTGGCATTGCATTGTTGCTTGGAGGGTAATGTTAGCATTCCAAGTTGGAAGAGCTATGTAAAAGTAATCGTAGCCTCAAGCCTCATCAACTAGGAAAATGACTAAAGTAGGGACATACAACAGGGCTTTGTAGGTCACTCCATTAGGGTATGATCATCACAAGATCTAGTGTGGATATTTCTACGTATGCTTCGGCGCCCATGCTAGTTGTTTATCAACTATGGGATGATCATATTTGATGCTATCTAGTAAGTGGTAGTGCCGGTCCTGAGTAGCTGAGGTGCAGTTGTGAATGCGACCTCCCTTTATCTTATCTAGAGGTTTACTGATTCGATGGGTAGACCCTTACCCATTCATGGTTGGAATTCATTCTCCAATAAGCGCCTACGGACTTGGTTGTATATCTATTATTCTAGAATTTAATAATGTAACAATTTTGGTTATGATAATAAGTAATTGTATCTAGACACTATTATAATATCAGAGGATTTTATATGAAATGTTTTGGTTATCGTAAGGTAAAAACACATCCGTGTTTATGTGTGGCGTGGTCTTACAAGAAACCTTTATTTTCAAAGGTTTTTGTAACTTTAAAATTCAGATGGGTGTGTTTCTCTCACGCTAGTTTTTCAGACTGACTCGAATGTTATTTTATTATAATGATCAGGTCAAACTAAGCTATTTACAGATTGTTTTGGATGTATTGGAGCTCGGGAGTAGAGTTGGAGGTCTTCAATTCGTACATGTGTATTTTCCACTACTTTGTTATTGAAATTATCAGCAATTGTGAGGATGGGTTGTTATAACTATACAGGCGGATAATTGTGATCATTTTCATACTCAGGTGGATGTATGTGTATAACAGTTCTCTATTGCAAAAATCATTGATATTATATTATATGTTGTTCCTCTACAATTGTGAGATTCTATGTTGTTTTTAGTTTCTTTTCTCTTCTTCTTCTCTTCTTCTTTCTTCCCATAACTATACGTCTTTATGTTTGATTTGGGTTGGACTTGTGTGGTTTATTGTCAACTTGAATGGTATGGAAAAGTGAGTCGTTACACGTGGTATCAGAGCTTAGGTTGAGCGAACACCTAGGCAATGGTAGGGTTAACTCATTTAGGATAAGCTATGTGAGACCCTAAAATGAGTTTGAGTTTATATACATAAGAGCACGTATTTGTTAATAATATAAAAATGTTTTATATTGTGCTGATTTATGGTTGAGTGGTTATGAACTCTGGTCGATGTAGAAGGAACAACTATATTGATAAGGGTTTCTAAACACTTAACAAGGAAAAGAGACAGTATTGTTTTTAAATTAGGTAAATGAAATAATTTTACGTAAATGGTAAAATTATATTATATATATCAAAGAGTGACTTTCCAGAAAATTATTATAGATTATAAAGAAGAATTTAAAACTGAGAATTTGAGCACTTAACCCCTAGAAATTTAAAGTATTTTTTCGGACTGTTATGAGGAATAATAATGATATTATTGAAGAGTGTTTTGGAATAGAAATTTTCATAAAATAAAGGTTTACAATTGAAAATGGATTTAAACCGAGAAATTTAAAGCTCAAAACCAGTATTTGGAAATTATTTTCAAATTTTTTTGGAAAAATTAAAATGGTATTATTTTGAAAGTATTGATTAATACAAATAGTGTAAATGTATTTGGAAGGGTTAAAAAGCACTAAACTCGCTACGGTCGCGGGAAAATAATTCCGGTGACAACAACAGCATCATCGGTGTTCATTTTCGAGTTTTTAAAGTGAAGAGTTACTACCATGTTAAAAATTGGTTATTGAATTGTTTTAGGTAAAACAAATTTGTTTAAAAATCCCTAAATATGATTTGAGATACAAAAGAACATATGAATATTATTATTATTATTTCAAAAAGATATGAAATAGAAACCGGGTGTTTAAAATTCTAAAATTTTCAGCTAAGTAATATTATGTACTCATGTATCATACCCACTAGGATAGTATGGTTTTTGCATCTCGTTTGAGATGTTGTTAGGTAATTTTCATTTATTTTAAATGAAATGGAATTTTCGACGGATTTGGATGATCGAAAACTTCCAGGTTGATTTGGAAAACTAAGCTAAGTGTTTTGTGAAAACATAAGAAAATAAGTTTCTGTAACTTATAAATTTGAAGGGACGAAAATTTTAAAACAAGATTTAAATGTGTTGAACATTCATATTGGGTAAAAACAAATATATTATTATATATACCCTTGGAGAGTAAAAGAGTATTTTGCAAATATAAATTTGGGTTATAGAATGTTAATAAGTTTAAATAATATTTCTGAAGTAAAATATTGATTCTTTGGCAGAAATAAAAAAAAATTTGGACTAATATGTTATGAAATAACTTGGTGAAAAAATGAATTCTAGAATTAATTGAGAATATGAACTTAAGTTTAAATTGGATAATAAATACAAGTAGGCTTTATAAAATGCTTATAATAAACTTAAGTATGGAGGAGTTTTAAGACCAAGTTGTGACTTTTGAAATGAGTATAAACTTGAGTTTTAAGATGTTGATAAAACTAAGTTGTGTATTATAAGATGTTTATAAAGTTAAGTTGTAACGACCCAGAATTTTTGTCAATTAAAATCTGAATATTTAATTGAATTTAAATATTAATAAGTAAGATTTATAAGTCGAATAATTTTATTTCAAATAATTGGATTTAATCGAATAATTAAATCGATAATTTATAATTGAAAATTGGGTTAAATATGTTTAAAAATGATTTATAAAATTTTATTTAATCATGTTGGAGTTAGAGTGATGTTATAGAACTTTTAAAATTGAATTTAAAGTTAATCTGTGAAAATTGAATATTTTAATATTTAATCGACTAGTGAAATAGCCAATTTTCGAACAGTCTCAGAATTGGACGAAACAAGTTCCATTGGATCCGTAATAGTTTGTTATTATCAGATTTCAATTTTCGTAGCAATCGGAATTTTCGTTTGACCGTGGCAGCTCGAAACGCATCGAATTTGTTTTAATATTAATTTGGCGAGTTAAAATAGTCATTTTTCAAACAGTCTCGGATTTCGACGAAACCAGTTTCATCAGATCCGTAATGTGATATTATTGTATGATTTCAAATTTCATGTCAATCGGATTTACCGTTTTTCCGGTGCAAGCTAAAACGCATAGAAATTGATTTAAATCGATTTAATTTAAATTGATCGTTTATTGCCATAACTCGCACAGATGATCGAATTGGCTCTCAAAACACGTTCCATTATGTCCGGAACGCGGGATAAACCCTAGAAACGCCGGTCATCGTGCGTAAATCGGAGTTCAGAAAACCCGGAATGAATAGTGTTTTGAATATTTTCTATGTAAGGACCATTCATTCACAATTTTGCAAAAGAAAACCCTAAACCTAGAAATAAATGGCCGGCCGCCACTTCTCAAATCGATGGCCAGAAACTTCCTTTCTTTCCTCCTCAATTACTTCCAATCCGTCGATAATTAGCCAATGTTCTCAACTAACAAATCATAGAGCGTGAAGAGAGCTTTAAATCCATACGAGGTAGATCGTCATTGGAGCATCGTGGTCGCCAAATTTTGGCTGTGTATAGGTCGCGTTCACATGCGTTGTTAGGGAGGATGAGGGGGCTGAGCTTCAAGTGGTGGCGCCTGTAGGTAGAGCTTGAGTAGGGCTTCAATTTGGCACCATCTGATCGTGGTGAAGTTCGTCGAGGAGGCGGCGTTATTTAACCCTAGTTAGGGCATGTTGGGTTCGGCCTCTGTAACTTGCGTACGAATTTGAACGAGAGGGAAGGAGGAAAGGGATGGCCAGCCTTGATTTCTTAATGAAAATCCAACGGCTCTGAATTAGCTAGGGTATAAAATATAAATTTTTTGTATATTAATTTATATAAAAATCTGTATAAACTTTGAAATGCGATAACTTATTCATACGAGGTCCGTTTTGGACGAAACAAGTTGCGACGGGTTCGTATTGACGAACACTACGCTATGGAACTGGATTGGAGTCATTTGGAGCTAGTGAGAATTTTGGGTAAAATTAAACGCGCGTTTAATTTTATTCGAAATATAACGCTGAAACCGCATTGAAACCAAGGTGAGAACTTCTCACTCAATCGAATCGGTTTCGATTTAAATTTTAAATTGTTATATTTAAAATTGTTTGATTGTATGTTTGAATGATAAATTTATTATCTATTGATGGTTAAAATAGACATTATGTGCCGTTATTAAGCGGATGTTATTTATTAAAAACATATACTGTGAATATTTCACAGTACAGTGAAATTGGTATTATTTATGTACTTGGAGTTGATTTCCCGCATTATATAGCGGATGAGACCCTATTGCGCCGTCTATTAAGCGGATAATATTTTTATAAATCCCATATACCACGATAATTCCATACTGGAACGGAATTGGTATCGTGCTAACATCTTTGGATGTAGGGAAATAGGTTGGAGGGATCCAACTGGATTCCTCAACTGTAAATGATTTACAGATATTGTGACATTTGTTGATTATCATATCGATATATGATATTTGGATGTCATGATTGACTATTTGGTGCTGTTGCATCATCCGATCCATTTTTGAAGTTTTAAAATAATGATTTTGGTTTTTAAAAGAATTTTTAAAGTAATTTTTGAAAGTATACGTTTTATTAAAATTTTGAATTGATTCATTTTAAATAATTAAAACGTTATAAATTTTTATGTTATAAAAATTAAGATTTTTGTGAAATATAACCAAAAGGTGATTTTTGAGATAAGTAGTTAATAAATTTATAAAATAGTTGAATTGGGATTTTTGAATTATTTTAAAACGGGTTATATGAAAGATGTATAAATTTGATATTTTGGAATTAAAAATATTGGGATTATAAAACGAGTTTTTATAAGTGTTAAAATGAAGTATAAATGGATTCATAAGTGAATGAAAATTTATAGATTTATGAATTGTGAAGTTATAAAATGAATAGATGTTGTAAGACAAAAGATTTTAAGGAATTAACTTATAAATCAGATTTTTGCATTTAAATTGAAATCTTTGATGAAGCAAAAATGGTTTATAGTTGAGATTTATAAAATATATATTTTATAAATCGAAATAATAGAATTTTAAAAGGAGTTCTATTAATGTTGAAAATAGGGTTATAAATGAAATCTTATAAGTAATAAGATTTATAATTTGTGAAGTTTTAAAAGAACGATTTTGTAAATAAATGGATTATAAGCATTTAACTAATAATATGGACTTTTGGTATATAATTGAGTTATATAAATTAAATCGGATTAATAAAGGAGATTTATAAATCGAAGCTTATAAATAGAAATGGAATTTGTAGACATTGTTTATAAATTCGAAATCAATGGAATTTGATAAATGGAAAGTTGAAATTGATTAAAGAAGTATATTCACGATTTTGGACAGTGAATATATTATTAAATAAAATAGATTTATTTGGGAAGTGATGTTTTAAATAGAATGAAAATGATTTAAAGATGTTTTAAAATATATTATGAATCGAAACCATAGATTTCAACATTCATTGTTGAAATAGACGTTTTCGACAAATAGAAGGAAATGGTGGACTATAACATTGTTGTTATAGTAAATGGTTTCCGAAAGGAAATATTTTGTATAGCATTGGGATTTATATATCTATTCTAATTTCGAATCCCTATACTAGTGATTTTGGGTCGTCGTAACGGTGTTTTACGCAACATTCGTTTTGACTCAAATAAATGTGTTTAAGTGAATGTTTTCCTTAAAGAATGAAACATATACTTAATTTCGATATTAAGTATATTGAATATTTTCTAAGTATTGAAAATAAATGGATTTATGAATTACTTATTAATAAATAAGTATGGAAATGTGTTTCCAATGTGAAATGAAACGTTTTGAGAATTTATCTTTTTAAAGATAAATTGAAAATGAATAATTGAAATCGTATATTCATAAATATTTTGGAATGTAAATTCACTATGGAATTTATAAATGAAAAGGGGAAATAATTTATGGATTTGGAACGTAAATATAAAGTAAATCGGTAAGGATTTATTTAATTGGTTTAAATGAACCATGTTGAAATGAAAGTATTTCGCATAAGGAAATTGATTGAAATTTGTTTTCAAAAGTGGTAAAGGTGAAAAGAGATTTGAAAATTGTTTCCAAAAGGTTGAAGTGTGGAAATTATATATCTAGTAAAGATATTTTGGAAAGTAAATAATTTGGGAAATTATTTGGAATTTGGTGATGTTGAACACGCTTATTGATAGTTAAATAATCCGACTACCAATATTTACCTTTAAATAGCTATTTGTTATGATTTCCTGAATTTGAATGCCACACTTATTTTTGAATAAGCGCTCAATATTCGGGTTAGCCGGGAAAGGACCTTGGGGTCGTATAACCCATTCCGAATATGTGATACGTGGTAATGGATTGCATTTGATGACCGGTGTTGAAGACCGGATATTTTTGAAAACGGAAGTGTTACCGTTGAGTTGCTCTGCATCGGCTGATCTCCGATATAGAGGTTTTATCACCCTTAGTGACGGGAAGTCCGGACGTGATTAGAAATTATCCGGAGTGCAAGGACTTCTTTGTAAGTGCCTTCGGTTCTGTTCGAGCCCGGAACAGACTTGTATGGATTGAATATCTGACATTACAAGTTGAGATATAAATCTTATTTCTTTCAAATATATTTCTGTTGGTGGCGGAGAATTTATTCTCTTAGTTTAACACCCTTCTCTGAGACGTACGAGCTCAGAGGTTATGTAGTTGAAGGTTATTAGTGATATACTCCCAATTTGGTAGTGTGGCATGCTGAGTGTTGCTGTGGGATGATCATTGTTTGATCATTTGTGATATGATCATTTGTTTGATCATTTATCCTGGTGATTATTACTTTGATCATTTGTTGACCCAAAGCACGGCTTTTGTATAAAGCGTGGCTTTGTGGACGAGACTTCGTCGGACCTCACACCCCGGAAATGGTCAAAACAGGAAGGATGCGGCAAGGTTATTAGGGGGTAGCGCCCCTTTAGTGTATGTCATTCCTTCTGGATAGAGGTGGTATCATGGTATGGAGCCCAGATACTTAACCTATGTTGTTGCTGCAAAGTTATTGCTTTTCTGTTGTTGGAAATCGAGGATCCTCGGATAGATCGATTACGATCGGGGGATGACATATTCGTGTCAGTAGTTACCCAGTTAGGGGTAACCCGGCCTTGTGTTGGCAGAGATCCGGTTTGATTCTTGGGTCGTCTTTCCAGAGGCGTACCTATGTCGCAATGGGAAGTTCCTTGGCCTGACCATTTGTTGGAAATCCAAAGAAACAATACGATCTTGTACGGTTTTAGTTGTAGAACCTGCCATTTACTTATGGTGGTCACCACTGTTTAGATGGTAGCTATAGTAGGCATACGATAATGGTCGTATGTTGGCTAAGATTTATATCTTTACTTTCGAAATGATTTTTCCTACACTATGCACTAGTAATAATATCAAATGTTTCTTTTTAATGCGTACCAAGCATCTTTGACTATCATAAGGAGAAATCTCCTCCTATTCTGCGTTTGCATTGTGTGAGTGCGCGGGAGGCCTTATGGTAGTCTCATTTTCTAAAAAAGCATTGCGAATCTATATAAAAAAAATATATCATGTTGTTTGTTTTTAAAGATAATCTGTTTTAGTTCTCACACCAGTCACATGACTGACTCGTAGTTTATTGTTTTCCTTCCTAAACTCTAGGTGCCCACCAATTTCCACATGGGCAGTCTAGAGTCAGGTTTATCAGGATATCCTGAAATTCAGGAGTTGCTGGAGGCAAGCTGGAGGCAAGCTGTTTGTTGTTGTTTGTTGTTGTACACTCTGATGATGTAATGTAATATGATGTAATGTAATAACTGATATAGTTCTTTGTTTAAAGATTATTCATTTATCTATTATATGTTGTTCCGCTGCGATTGTGAGATTTTGATATTGTTCTGTTGTTTCTGTTCTGTTCTATCTTTTTCTTTCTTCTTCTTTAACCCTGAAGACTCGTAAATTTGTTCCTCTTTGGCTGGGTTGTTGTGGAATGTTGCCAGCTCAAAGGAGTATGGATTTACAGTTCTTTACATTTGGTATCAGAGCTTATGGTTAAGCGACAACCTTGGCTCTATTGGGAATTACTCATTAGAGATGGAGTCAGTAGTACTCTAGAATGAGGGTGAGTGTAATAATAGATATGAGCGCGTATTTGTTAGTGAATATAAAATGATATTTATTGTGTTAATTGATTTATTGAGTGGCATATGAACCTTCGTCAGCACGGTCTGCACAACTATGCCGAAGGGGTTTCTAAACACTTGAATAGTACAATTCGATACAATATTGTTTTCGAAAGGGATGAATGAAATAATTTCATCCAAATTATATTTTAATATATAAAAAAGGGGAAAAGAAATATTTTCTTAAATTATTATATAACTTGGATGTTTTGAATGATAACATTATAGTCAAATAAGATTATAAAATCTGAAATAGCTTATATAACCAAGGAAGTCATTAGATTTGAAATTTTTGAAAATTAAAATTGAAAGTGAGGAGTTAAAAATGAAATTTAACTTGGATTAATATTAAAATGTGAAATTTAATTAATGACTGGAAGAAGAAAAAAATATGAATTCAGTTGTATTTAAACAAAGTTGAATTGATAAAATTGGAAGTTAAATGGAATTTACTTTAGAATTGAAATCTGAATTGAATTTATAAGTGGAAGCTTAAGTTAAGTTAAATAAATGATGTTTGAAGGAGAATATAACTTAAGTAAAGTTGAATGGAGTTGATTTTGGTGTCGAAGTAAATTAATAAGTGAATTAATGAAGTGAAGTCATTAAGAATTTGAACTTGAGTTATATGAATGAAATTCAACTTTATATTGTTAAAGGAATTAACAATTGAATTGATGAATGGATGAAATATTAATCAGTTGAATGTAAATAATTAGTATGAAACAATGAATATAAGTGTTAATTCATTAAAAGCTAATGTTATTGGAAATTGAATAAATTGAATGAAAGTCAATTAAATATCAACCAATTGGAATTAAAAGTGTTGGAC
The DNA here is from genome assembly GCA_030765085.1 of Allium cepa. Classification (NCBI taxonomy): domain Eukaryota; kingdom Viridiplantae; phylum Streptophyta; class Magnoliopsida; order Asparagales; family Amaryllidaceae; genus Allium; species Allium cepa. Next base: position 104,779,305 of record CM060941.1, on the reverse strand, counting down.
CAAATTGAATGTAAATTAAATAATTTGGTTATGTTGAATATACATTGGTTGTCATGTGAATGTTAGTTGATTGTATATAATTCATTAAGTGTTAATGAAATTGAATTGGCGAAATTAAAAGCTATGTGATTGAATCCAAATTGGAAGTAAATAAATTTGAATAGAATTGGGTTTGATTTGGATTGAAGGCGAATTAATGTGAATAAATTAGTGAATGTAAACTAACTGAAATTGAATGAATGAATGTTAGTAAAATTCCAATGTTAATGAATCAATTGGAAAACCAATTCAATGAATATTAATGAGAAGTAAATTTATATTGATTTGGTGGTTGCATTTGTTGTTTTGTTGCATTTGCTATATTGGCATATGCAGTTGTTATAGTGATATATGATGTATATTGATATTATTTTCATATATGCATGCTTCTCATGCTTTGTTGAGTGTTTAGTAGGTGCGGGTTGCGCTTGCTTCGCTTTTGGAGCTCGCTTTCGCGCTATATTAGTCGTATATGCTCGCTAATAATAAATAAGGTACATATCTCGGATTACATACCGTACTTTTACACTTTTTTCCCTGCGGGATGCCTCATCACTTGATGAGATGTATATTTGTGATATATATACTGTCATTTTTTTTGGATCGAGCCGCGCAAAGGAGACTCTGGCGAATTTTTTCGAAAAATTAAGGCGTTAGAATATTTTTGAGAAAATTGGGAAATTTTTGAAAACTAAGTTTGAATTTGGAAACTTAGTAAAGATTTTGTAAGAAGTTTAACTATGAATTTTGGGAAAGTTAAACACTTAAGAGATTTGTAAAATCCAATTTGAATGGTTTGTTTTGAAAAGTTAATGGATTTCAAGATTTTATCTTACTTGGTAATTTCGAGGACGAAATTCTTTTAAGTGGGGAAGTATGTAACGACCCGGAATTTTTATCGATTAAAATTTGAATATTTAATTGAATTTAAATATTAATAAGTAAGATTTATAAGTCTAACAATTTTATTTCAAATAATTGCATTTAATCGAATAATTAAATCGATAATTTTAATAGTTGAAATTTCTGAAATAATTGAAAATTGGGTTAAATATGTTTGAAAATGATTTGTAAAATTTTATTTAATCATGTTGGAGTTAGAGTGGTGTTATAGAACTTTTAAAATTGAATTTAAAGTTAATCTGTTAAAATTGAATATTTTAATATTTAATCGACTAGTGAAATAGCCAATTTTCGAACAGTCTCAGAATTGGACGAAACTAGTTCCATTGGATCCGTAATAGTTTGTTATTATCGGATTTCAATTTTCATAGCAATCGGAGTTTTCGTTTGACCGTGGCAGCTCGAAACGCATCGAATTTGTTTTAATATTAATTTGGCGAGTTAAAATAGTCATTTTTCAAACATTCTCGGATTTCGACGAAACCAGTTTCATCGGATCCATAATGTGATATTATTTTATGGTTTCAAATTTCATGTCAATCAGATTTACCATTTGTCCGGTGCAAGCTAAAACGCATAGAAATTGATTTAAATCGATTTAATTTAAATTGGTCGTTTATTGCCATAACTCGTACAAATGATCGAATTGGCTCCCGAAACATATTCCATTGTGTCCGGAACGCAGGATAAATCCTAAAAACACCAGCCACCGCACGTAAATCGGAGTTCAAAAAACCCGGAATGAATGGTGTGTTGAATATTTTCTATATAAGGACCATTCATTCACAATTTTGCAAAAGAAAACCCTAACCCTAGAAATAAATGGCCGGCCGCCGCTTCTCAAATCGATGGCCAGAAACTTCCTTTCTTTCCTCCTCAATTACTTCCAATCCGTCGATAATTAGCCAATGTTCTCAACTAACAAATCATAGAGCGTGAAGAGAGCTTTAAATCCATACGGGGTTGATCGTCAATAGAGCATCGTGGTCGCCAAATTTTGGCCGTGTATAGGTCGCGTTCGCACGCGTTGTTAGGGAGGATGAGGGGGCGAGCTTCAAGTGGTGGCACCTGTAGGTAGAGCTTGAGTAGGGCTTCAATTTGGCACCATCTGATGAGGTGAAGTTCGTCGAGGAGGTGGCGCTATTTAACCCTAGTTAGGGCATGTTGGGTTCGGCCTCTGTAACTTGCGTACGAATTTGAACGAAAGGGAAGGAGGAAAGGGATGGCCGGCCTTGATTTCTTGATGAAAATCTAACGGCTCTGAATTAGCTAGGGTATAAAATATAATTTTTTTTGTATATTAATTTATATAAAAATCTGTATAAACTTTGAAATGCAATACCTTATTCATACGAGGTCCGTTTTGGACGAAACAAGTTGCGACGGGTTCGTATTGACGAACACTACGTATGGAACTGAATTGGAGTCGTTTGGAGCTAGTGAGAATTTTAGGTAAAATTAAACGCGCGTTTAATTTTATTCGAAATAAAACGCTGAAACCGCATTGAAACCAAGGTGAGAACTTCTCACTCAATCGAATAGGTTTCGATTTAAATTTTAAATAGTTATATTTAAAATTGCTTGATTGTATGTTTGAATGATAAATTTATTTATTGATGGTTAAAATAGACAATATGCGTCGTTAGTAAGCGGATGTTATTTATTAAAAACTTATACTGTGAATATTTCACAGTACAGTAAAATTGGTATTATTTATGTACTTGGAGTTGATTTCCCGCATTATATAGCGGATGAAACCCTATTGCGCCGTCTATTAAGCGAATAATATTTTTATAAATCTCATATACCACGATAATTCCATACTGGAAAGGAATTGGTATTGTGCTAACATCTTTGGATGCAGGGAAACAGGTTGGAGGGATCCAACTGGATTCCTCAACTGTATTGATTTGTTTACAAATATTGTGATATTTATTGATTATCATATCGATATATGATATTTGGATGTCGTGATTGACTATTTGGTGCTGTTGCATCATCGGATCCATTTTTGAAGTTTTAAAATAATTATTTTGGTTTTAAAAAGAATTTTTATAGTAATTTTTGAAAGTATACGTTTTATTAAATTTTTGAATTGATTCATTTTAAATAATTGAAACGTTATAAATTTTTATGTTATAAAAATTAAGATTTTTGTGAAATATAACCAAAAGGTGATTTTTGAGATAAGTAGTTAATAAATTTATAAAATAGTTGAATTAGGATTTTTGAATTATTTTAAAACGGGTTATATGAAAGATGTATAAATTTGATATTTTGGAATTGAAAATATTGGGATTATAAAACAAGTTTTTATAAGTGTTAAAATGAAGTATAAATGGATTCATAAGTGAATGAAAATTTATAGATTTATGAATTATGAAGTTATAAAATGAATAGATGCTGTAAGACAAAAGATTTTAAGGAATTAACTTACAAATCGGATTTTTGCATTTAAATTGAAATCTTTGATGAAGCAAAAATGGTTTATAGTTGAGATTTATAAAATATATTTTATAAATCGAAATAATAGAATTTTAAAAGGAGTTCTATTAATGTTGAAAATAGGGTTATAAATGAAATCTTATAAGCAATAAGATTTATAATTTGTGAAGTTTTAAAAGAACGATTTTGTAAATAAATGGATTATAAGCATTTAACTTATAATATGGACTTTTGGTATATAATTGAGTTATATAAATTAAATCGGATTAATAAATGAGATTTATAAATCGAAGCTTATAAATAGAAATGGAATTTATAGACATTGTTTATAAATTCGAAATCAGTGGAATTTGATAAATGGAAAGTTGAAATTGATTAAGGAAGTATATTCACGATTTTGGACAGTGAATATATTATTAAATAAAATGGATTTATTTGGGAAGTGATGTTTTAAATAGAATTAAAACGATTTAAAGATGTTTAAAATATATAATGAATCGAAACCATAGATTTCAACATTCATTGTTGAAATAGATGTTTTCGAGAAATAGAAGGAAATGGTGGACTATAACACCGTTGTTATAGTAAATGGTTTTCGAAAGGAAATATTTTGTATTGGATTGGAATTTATATATCTATTCTAATTTCGAATCCCTATACTAGTGATTTTGGGTCGTCGTAACGGTGTTTTACGCAACATTCGTTTTGACTCAAATAAATGTGTTTAAGTGAATGTAATCCTTAAAGAATGAAATATATACTTAATTTCGATATTAAGTATATTGAATATTTTCTAAGTATTGAAAATAAATGGATTTGTGAATTACTTATTAATAAATAAGTATGGAAATGCTTTTCCAATGTGAAATGAAACGTTTTAAGAATTTATCTTTTTGAAGATAAATTGAAAATGAATAATTGAAATCGTATATTCATAAATATTTTGGAATGTAAATTCACTATGGAATTTATAAATGAAAAGGGGAATTAATTTACGGGTTTGGAACGTAAATATAACGTAAATCGTTAAGGATTTATTTAATTGGTTTAAATGAACCATGTTGAAATGAAAGTATTTCGCATAAGGAAATTGATTGAAATTTGTTTTCAAAAGTGGTAAAGGTGAAAAGAGATTTGAAAATTGTTTTCAAAAGGTTGAAGTGTGGAAATTATATATCTAGTAAAGATATTTTGGAAAGTAAATAATTTGGGAAATTATTTGGAATTTGGTGATGTTGAACACGCTTATTGATATTTAAATAATCCGACTATCAATATTAACCTTTAAATAGGTATTTGTTGTGATTGCTTGAATTTGAATGCCACACTTATTTTTGAATAAGCGCTCACTATTCGGGTTAGCCGGGAAAGGACCTTGGGGTCGTATAACCCATTCCGAATATGTGATACGTCGTAATGGATTGCATTTGATGACCAGTGTTGAAGACCGGACATTTTTGAAAACGTAAGGATTACCGTTGAGTTGCTCTGCATCGGCTGATCTCCGATATAGAGGTTTTATCACCCTTAGTGACAGGAAGTCCGGACGTGATTAGAAATTATCCGGAATGCAAGGACTTCTTTGTAAGTGCCTTCGGTTCTGTTCGAGCCCGAAACAGACTTGTATGGATTGTATGTCTGACATTACAAGTTGAGATATAAAGCTGATTTCTTTCAAATATATTTCTGTTGGCAGCGGAGAATTTATCCTCTTAGCTTAACACCCTTCTCTGAGACGTACGAGCTCAGAGGTTATGTAGTTGAAGGTTATTAGTGGTATACTCCCAATTTGGTAGTGTGGCATGCTGAGTGTTGCTGTGGGATGATCATTGTTTGATCATTTGTGATATGATCATTTGTTTGATCATTTATCCTGGTGATCATTACTTTGATCATTTGTTGACCCAAAGCACAGCTTTTGTATAAAGCGTGGCTTTGTGGACGAGACTTCATCGAACCTCACACCCCGGAAATCGTCAAAACAGGAAGGATGCGGCAAGGTTACTAGGGGCTAGCGCCCCTTTAGTGTATGTCATTCCTTCTGGATAGAGTTGGTATCATGGTATGGAGCCCAGATACTTAACCTATGTTGTTACTGCAAATTTATTACTTTGTGGTTGTTGGAAATCGAGGATCCTCGGATAGATCGGTTACGATCGGAGGATGACATATTCGTGTCAGTAGTTACCCAGTTAGGGGTAACCCGGCCTTGTGTTGGCAAAGATCCGGTTTGGATCTCGGGTCGTCTTTCCAGAGGCGTACCTATGTGGCAATGGGAAGTTCCTTGGCCTGACCATTTGTTGGAAATCCAAAGAAACAATACGATCTTGTACGGTTTTAGTTGTAGAACCTGCCATTTACTTATGGTGGTCACCACTGTTTAGATGGTAGCTATAGTAGGCATACGATAATGGTCGTATGTTGGCTAAGATTTATATCTTTACTTTCGAAATGATTTTTCCTACACTATGCACTAGTAATAATATCAAATGTTTCTTTTTAATGCGTACCAAGCATCTTTGACTATCATAAGGAGAAATCTCCTCCGATTCTGCGTTTGCATTGTGTGAGTGCGCGGGAGACCTTATGGTAGTCTCATTTTCTAAAAAAGCATTGCGAATCTATAAAAAAAAATATATCCTGTTGTTTGTTTTTAAAGATAATCTGTTTTAGTTCTCACACCAGTCACATGACTGACTCGTAGTTTATTGTTTTCCTTCCTAAACTCTGGGTGCCCACCAATTTCCACATGGGCAGTCTAGAGTCAGGTTTATCAGGATATCCTGGAATTCTGGAGTTGCTGGAGGCAAGCTGGATGGCATGGCGTATTCACTAATATATAGTATTTCTTTTCCGCTGTTTATTGTTGTTTGTTGTTGTACACTCTGATGATGTAATGTAATATGATGTAATGTAATAACTGATATAGTTCTTTGTTTAAAGATTATTCATTTATCTATTATATGTTGTTCCGCTGCGATTGTGAGATTTTGATATTGTTCTGTTGTTTCTGTTCTATCTTTTTCTTTCTTCTTCTTTAACCCTAAAGACTCATGAATTTGTTCCTCTTTGGCTGGGTTGTTGTGGAATGTTGCCAGCTCAAAGGAGTACGGTTTTACGGTTCTTTACATAAGTTGTAAAATATTTGAGCTATTATGTGTTCAGGAAGGGTTAAGAAAATGGATTTATGAAATAGTTCATAAATAATTTTATTATTAGTAAGGATATACAAAGAAATAATAAATTCGAATTAAAATAATTGTTATAGTCAAGAAAATAAAATTGGAAAATTGAGCTATGAGATGAAATTTAACTTAGGTAAAGCAAAGTTAAATAAAATGGTTTATAAAATAGTGTGTTATATGAATTTTAGTACTAAAGGAAGTACTATTGGAAAAATCAAGTGTATTAAAATGTAATGTGAATAAAAAGATTTGGTATAATTTAGGGACCAACGAAATAAATACGTAAGTGTATGTAGATCATTCTATTCATAACTAATTTGATCTAAATTCGAGTGCATGATTTCGAGGTGATGTACACCGGTCGGAGTTGGAATTTTTCACTCGATTCTCTACGGTGAACACTCGATATGGATTTTTAATTTGAATCCAAAGTTTTATGTCATATTATATGGCTATGCAAGGAGAACGGTGGTTTCTAATCAAGGAACCGTATCGAAGTCCGCAATAGGGAAGTCGAATGGACGATACTAGTTCGAAAGTGAAATTGTGTGATCGAGTGGGCAATCAGATTTGATATTGTGTATGGATGGTATATATACATCATAGGGTTTTAATAAATTATATGTTTTGATATTGAAAATGCAATATTATATGGCTGAGTTATTGATGCAGCGCAATCTCGCTCGAAGGTCCTAGGTCGTTCACGACCTAACGAGAAGGATGATGAAGTGTACCTGCGACCTAACGAGTTGGGGTTTCAAACGTTCAAACGACCTAGCGCCTCAAATTTTAAGTCGCAAGCAAGCTGTGGGTACCTACCCGTGCGCTAAGGAAACCAATGAGCCGTTCTTTAGGTCGCTCTGACCTTTCGAGTTTCGACTTTGACGAGTTACGACCGAAGTTAGGTCGTGGGAATGAGTTACGACCTATGTTAGGTCGCGGAATTTCTTATATTGCTCTGTCTTAAGCCGTTCTCTTGTGTCGAAGCTTAAGTCGCATTCATTTTAGGTCGCTCGTCCTTATGCTGCTGAGAAGATAGGTCGCTGCCGTGTATTTTAAGTCGCAACTTGTGTCATGTTGTTAAGTCGTTCACTGTTATGTCGTGTTGTATATATGTTGAGTCACATTGTTGTAGGTCGTTGTATTTTGTTATGTTGGTAACTCGTGTTTGTTAAGATCGTCAATGACCTATGTTAGATCATGTGGTCTGTACAAATGATGTGTGAGTATAGGTCGTAGGTCGTAGGTCGTGATGTTTAGGTCGTTAGCGACCTATGTTGGGTCGGTAAAGATGCTGAGTCGTGTGAGTTGTAACCCTATAGATAGGGATGTTGGGTCATTTGTAAACTTGGTTGATTTTGAATAAAACTTTGTGTTTGTGTGCTTTGTGCCACTTTGAAATTGGAAGTTGAGCGTTGTCTCCTTTCTCCATTTGCGATATTCGAGTGCGCTCGAATCAACGGATTTGAAGCCGATTCACGGAATCTCGTGCGCGAGATCAATGTCGAAGAATCGTAGATCTTTTAACACGGTATCGTGCACGATCAACGTGTTGGAGATAGCTAGAATTCAGTATCTTTTGGAGATCAACGAATTTGGGCATTCGGTATCTTTCAATCCATCGATTTATATTGCTTCATCTAATCGTTCTTCGATTAGTTTGACACGAAATCCATATTTCGTTGTCATCGTCATAATCCGCTGCATCCGTTTTGGTATCAGAGCTAGACTTAGCCAATCATAACTAAGCCGAGTCTTTGGAGCCAAAGAGAAGAGTTTGAAGAGTCAAGGCCGGGCTAAATCAAGCAAAGCCGAGCTAAGTGAAGTGTTGTTCAAAGCCAAGGCGAACTGGTTCAAGTTTGTGAAAGATTAATCATGCCGCCGAGGAGAGCTAATCGTCATCAAAATGTTGAAGTGTTGTATAGAAGAGAAGAAGCTGAGCAAATGGAACAACGCATCAATGAAAAGTTTGATGAAGGTATTGGGAAATTAGAGAAATTGATGATTGACATGAATCAAAGTCAAAGGAGAAGGTCGCCAGTTTCGAACCATGGAGGAAACAGAGTTTCGCCATCGGTTACGGAAGCGAGGAGGGTGTCGCCACTAACTTATCGAGAAAGAAGAGAATCATCAGTTCCATTGAGACGAGATCATCATGAGTATAGACATGAAGAGAGAAGAACTCCACGTGAGTTTGAAAATGAATCACATCCCGATATTGATAGACAAGGTAGAAGGACCATGCATGATCACAGAGATGTGGATAGACGAGATAGATATCGAAGCACATTTAATTTTGATGAGGATGGTGATAGAGGTAGTATGCATTATCGAGATCGAGGTCAAGTGCAAAATCCATATGTGGAGGTAGAAGATGATCATAAATGGGAGTTGGGGATGAAGATGGAAATTCCAGAATTCAAGGGTGAAATGGTAGCTGAAGAATTTCTTGATTGGTTATCTAATGTTGAAGAAATTTTTAACTTTAAGGAAGTTCCCGAGCACCGCAGAGTTAAGTTGGTTGCTACTCGTTTGAGAGGTAGAGTTATGGCATGGTGGCAACAAACTAAACTTACAAGGGAGAGAATAGGGAAGTCAAAGATTGAATCATGGGAGAAGATGAAGAAGTTAATGAAGGCTACTTTCTTGCCTTATAATTATCGGTCTCTTATGTATCAGCGATTGCAGAACTTGAGACAGGGAACAAAGTCAGTGAATGATTATGCAGATGAATTTTATCAATTGATTGTGAGGAATGATATCATGGAGACAGAGGAACAATTGACAGCTAGATTTGTTGGAGGGTTGAGAATGCAGATTCAAGATATGGTGAATATGTTTGATCCTAGATCTGTTGCAGAAGCACACCAGAAGGCGTTAGCTTGGGAGAAGCAAGGCAGACGAGGAGGTGGTGTGTTTACGAATTCCAACAACCAGAATAAGGGTGCTAGTAGCAGTGCTAATGTTTCCAAGACAGTCAATAAACCAGTTGTCAGTGAAGTCACTAAAACTAAGGCTAACAACAATTTCAAGTGCTATAACTGTCAGAGTTTGGTCACAAGAGTAATGAATGTCCGAAGCGAAAGAAGCGAGCGATGGTTACTGAGGCTGAGGATGTTGGTGGAGGTTATTCTAGTCCAGTTGAGGGGAATGAACAGGATATCGCGTCGGGAGATGAAAGATGTAATCAAATGCTGAGGAGATCGTGTTTAACACCGAAGCAGGAAGAGGAGGCTAGTTGGTTGAGGAGTAATATCTTTCAATCGACATGCACTATACTGGGGAAGGTTTGTAAATTTGTGATTGACGCAGGAAGTTGTGACAATATCATTTCTACCGAAGCTGTGAGAAAGTTGAAGTTGAAGACGGAGAAGAATCCAAATCCTTACAAGTTAGCGTGGTTAAGGAAAGGAGGAGAGGTGAAGGTGGACAGGCGAGTTCATGTTCCATTCTCTATTGGGAAGATGTATAAAGACGAGATCTGGTGTGATGTGGTGGAGATGGATATTTGTCACTTGCTTTTGGAAAGACCATAGCAGTATGACCGAGTAGTGCATCATGATAGACGAACCAATAACTACAACTTTATGTTTGAGGGTACTAAGATCATTATAGTTCCGAAGAAGAGACAACAAGAAGAGAGCAAGTCAGAAGAGATTGAGAACTGAAGACTTTGTTGACTTTGAAGGATTTTGTTAAAGAAGTGGAGGACGAGCCTGAAGTATTCTTGTTGATTGGACATTAAACTACTGAATATGTTAAAGTTCCAGAGGGAATAAATCCATTATTGGAAGAATTCAGAGATGTGTTCCCTGAAGAGTTGCCAAAGGAGCTACCACCGTCGAGAGATATTCAGCATCAGATTGATCTTGTGCCAGGGGCAGTATTACCTTACAGGCCACGTTACAGGATGAGTCCTAAGGAGCATGAGGAACTGAGAAGGCAGGATGGTTCGTGGAGGATGTGTACGGACAGTCGGGCTCTAAACAAGATCACTATGAGATACAGGTTTCCTCTGTCGAGGTTCGATGATTTGATTGATCAGTTAAGTGGGGTGTTGTGTTCTCAAAGATTGACTTGAAGAGTGGATACCATCAGATTCGTATTAGACCGCGTGATGAGTGGAAGACTGCTTTTAAAACTAGGGAAGGTCTATACGAATGGCTGGTTATATCGTTTGGCTTGTCAAATGCTTCTAGTACTTATATGAGAGTGATGGACCAGATTTTTAGACCATTTATTGGGAAGTTCGTAGTAGTTTACTTTAATAATATTTTGATCTATAGTGGGAGTATGGAAGAGCATATCCAACATTTGCGAGAAGTGCTGTTTATTCTATGACAAGAGCAATTCTATGCAGCAACGAAGAAGTGCGTGTTCATGGCGCACAGTGTTTTGTTTCTGGGATATGTTCTGTCGAAGGAGGGTATTCAAGTGGATGAAAGCAAAGTGGAAGCTGTCAGGAGTTGTCCACAACCCAAGACAATTACTGAAGTGAGGAGCTTTCATGGGTTGGTATCATTTTATCGGAGATTTATACCACACTTTAGTACTGTGATGGCGCCGGTTACTAATTGCATGAAAGGAAAGAAGTTCGTGTGGACAGAGGATGCAGAGTTAGCTTTTGAGAAGATCAAGAAACTTTTGACGACAGCACCAATTCTAGTTTTGTCGGATTTTCAGTTGTTGTTTGAGTTACATACTGATGCATCGAAAGTTGGGATTGGAGGGGTGTTGAGTCAGAAGGGACGTCCAATTGCATATTTCAGTGAGAAACTTTCGGGAGCAAAGATGAGATATAGTACTTATGATGTAGAATTTTATGCTATTGTGCAAGCTGTGAAACATTGGAGACATTATTTGTTCAATAAGGAGTTTGTTTTGTATACGGACCATGAAGCGTTGAAGCATTTGCAAGAGCAGGACAAGATTGCAGCTAGGCATGCATCGTGGATTGCATACTTGCAGCAATTTACATTTGTTTTGAAAAATAAGTTGGTAATTACAAACCGTGTGGCAGATGCATTGAGTAGAAGGAATCATTTATTCACTACAATGAAGGTTGAAGTGACGGGGTTTGATGTGTTGCCAGAATTGCTTGTGGATGATCCTTACTTTGCTAAGATTATGGATGAAGTCACAAAGGGGAAGATGGATGAGTATATTTTGGTGGATGGTTTTCTGTTCAAGGGAAATCAATTATGTATACCCGAAGGAAGTTTGCGAATGAAGATCGTAAAAGAGTTACATGAAGAAGGCCATGTAGGTAGAGATCGTACATTGCAGTTGAATTCTCAATCTTTTTTTGGCCTTGCATGAGAAAAGAAGTTGAAAGATTTGTGGAGAGATGTCACATATGTCAAGTTTCCAAGGGAACAGCTACGAATGCGGGATTATATATGCCATTACCTGTGCCTACCAGACCATGGGTTGATATCAGCATGGATTTCGTTTTGGGTTTGCCAAGAATCCAGCGAGGAAATGATTCCATATATGTGGTGGTAGATAGATTTTCGAAAATGGCACATTTCATAGCTTGTAAGAAGACAGCTGATGTCATCCGTGTTGCTCAATTATTCTTTAAAGAGGTGTATCGACTACATGGGCTACCTGAATCTATTGTTTCTGATCGGGATACTAGATTCTTAAGTCATTTTTGGATTAGTTTGTGGAAGATGATTGGAACAAAGCTAATTTAGTTAGCGCCTATCATCCACAAACAGATGGGCAAACAGAAGTGGTGATAGATCATTGGGTAACTTGCTGAGATGTCTTGTGAAAGATAATTTGAAGAGCTAGGATATGAAGTTGTGTCAAGCAGAGTTTGCACATAATCACGCTGTTAATCGGAGTACTGGTTTCAGTCTGTTTCAAGTTGTTTATTTAGCAATTCCAAAGGGTCCGTTGGATTTGATGACAGGGCCAATTCAGAAAGGAGTTGTTAGACGAGCTGGTGATTTCGTGAATGAGTTACAGGAATGTCACAGAACTGTTCATGAACAGTTGCTTGCATCAAATGAGAAGTATAAACAACTAGAGGATAAGAAGCGAAGGAGTGTAGACTTCAAAGAAGGTGATTTTGTTTACGCGGTGTTGACGAAGGATCATTTTCCAGTTGGAACTTACAACAAGTTGAAGGCTCGAAAGATTGGTCCTGTAAAGATCTTGAAGAAGATCAATGATAATGCATATCAGTTAAGGTTGCTAGATCATATTCACACTGCAGATGTTTTCAACGTTAAACATTTGATTCCGTTTCATGGGAATGAGCCTGTTGAGGAAGAGGAAGGTACAAATTCGAGGTCGAATTTCTGTCAACTGGGGGAGGATGATGCAGCGCAATCTCGCTCGAAGGTCCTAGGTCATTCACGACCCTAACGAGAAGGATGATGAAGTGTACCTGCTACCTAACGAGTTTTGGTTTCAAACGTTCAAACGACCTAGAGCCTCAAATTTTAAGTCGTAAGCGAGCTGTGGGAACCTACCCAGTGCGCTAAGGAAACCAATGAGCTGTTCTTTAGGTCGCTCCGACCTTTCGAGTTTCGACTTTGACGAGTTACGACCTAAGTTAGGTCGTGGGAACGAGTTACGACCTATGTTAGGTCGCGGAATTTCTTATATTGCTCTGTCTTAAGCCGTTCTCTTGTGCAGAAGCTTAAGTCGCATTCATTTTAGGTCGCTCGACCTTATGCTGCTGAGAAGATAGGTCGCTGCCGTGTATTTTAAGTCGCAACTTGTGTCATGTTGTTAAGTCATTCACTGTTATGTCGTGTTGTATATATGTTGAGTCGCATTGTTGTACGTCGTTGTATTTTGTTATCTTGGTAACTCGTGTCTGTTAAGGTCGTCAACGACCTATGTTAGTTCGTGTGGTCTGTACAAATGATGTATGAGTATAGGTCGTAGGTCATGATGTTTAGGCCGTTAGCGACCTATGTTTGGTCGGTAAAGATGCTGAGTCGTGTGAGTTGTAACCCTATAAATAGGGATGTTGGGTCATTTGTAAACTTGGTTGATTTTGAATAAAACTTTGTGTTTGTGTGCTTTGTGCCACTTTGAAATTGGAAGTTGAGCGTTGTCTCCTTTCTCCATTTGCGGTATTCGAGTGCGCTCGAATCAACGGATTTGAAGCCGATTCACGGAATCTCGTGCACGAGATCAACGTCGAAGAATCGTAGATCTTTTAACACGGTGTCATGCACGATCAACGTGTTGTGGACAGCTAGAATTCGGTATCTTTTGGAGATCAACGAATTTGGGCATTCGGTATTTTTCAATCCATCGATTTATATTGCTTCATCTAATCGTTCTTCGATTAGTTTGACACGAAATCCACATTTCGTTGTCATCATCATAATCCGCTGCGTCAGTTATTTATGTGAATATTATGTGTAAGTAAGAAGCAGGTTCATGCAAACAAAGGCTGGTTGATGCTTTTGGTTTCGTGAGCTGAGTTTGTTGCCTGAAAAATAGGTACATATTAATATTGTTGTTGGATTTATGATTTTATTCCCAGATATAGGAGACCACTTAGCTTTTGTTCTCTTTTGATTGATTTGGGCCCATAGTGGCGATTTGTAGTTGTTTCGATCGAGCAGTGCAAAGGAGACGCTGTCAAAATTTTCAGTAATTTTAAGGCTTAGGAAAAATTTAATAACTTATTCCAACCAACTAAAAAAATTGATGGGTCTGGAAGCATTTTCCTTACCTTATCAATTTCGGGGACGAAATTCTTTTAGGGGAGAGAGTGTAACAACCTGGGATTTTGGTTATTTAATTTTGAATATTTAATTAATTACAATTATTAAATTATCGATTTAAAAGCTTTAAAACTAAAAATTAAACTATAGGATTGTTTAAAATCTTTGAATTTTAAATAGGTATTAGAATAATGATTTAAATATTTTGATTTTAAGTTGAATATTAATTCTATGGATTCAATGGACTTGTTTAACCCCCTTTAAATTTATAAATAATAATAGTGAATTTATTTCATAAATTTATCTACAAAAAGAAATGATTTGGTAAATAATCTGAAATTATATTTGTATTTTTAAGACTCGATTTCTGATATATTATTAATTTATTTTATCTGTTTTTTCTATGATTTTTTAATTTGGAACATATTTAAATTATCTATTTGACATTTCATCGTCAAATAGCGGTGTTTTTGGGATTTTACAGAATTCAATAACATGTGTATATTATTATTGTGATGGAATCGCGTCGTTGTTTTAAGCGTGACCATATTTCTATTTGGTTGTTCGAGGTCTATACGTAAACAAGTGCACGGTATCGGGAATTTTGAATTATAAAAACATACTCAAGACATTTAGTACATACATGCACACAATTTTGTCTCATTTTCGTACATTCCCATATTCGTTCTTCTCTGTTCTTGGAAACATGAACATGGCCGATCTTTGAAAATTGGAAATCAATTCAAATATAAATTTAAAAATTTAAAAGGAGAAGTTAGTAGTGCGTAGGTGTGCAGGTTTCAATTCTAAGGGATGTGCAGGGTTGCATCATCGCTAGGAATACTCGACTGTGTACATTGAAGGGATATAAGCTCGGGTTGGATTTCATAAGATTTCAAGGTGGAGTTTGTGAAATTGGAGCCTATATTTGAAGTCTTTCTAGGGTTTGGCATCTACTGGAGGAGTTAGAGGAAGTGTGGCATGGGTTTGTGGTGGTGCGATCTGGCCTCGTCGTAAGCAGGTGGGAGATGGGTCGTTCTTGTAGAGGTGCAAAGGTGAATTTGGTGGGTCGATTGAGTCATGCTCGTAGAGAGAGAGAGAATGGTGGAATCGAACGTCGATTTCATTGCCTGAGGAGAAGATGTGGGTGGCGTGTAGGTTGCACGGCCGTGCACGATTTCGTGTATAGGAGATGATTTGTGTTGAGGAAGAAGAAGCTTCAGATGCAGGTTATATTCATTTGGACTTTGGGCCGCATACTTGAGGGTGAGAACTTCGTTTAATTGATTGAAAGTATTGAATTTAATTGTAATTTAAAATAAAAAAACTTATAAATTTCACAACTCTTTCATAAAAGGTCCGATTGAGATGTCGTCAGTCGCTTTGGAATCATGTCGCTGTCCTCTTTTCGACAAATTTGAATTAGTTGCATTTGGAAATAGTTGAATCTAGAGCTATAGTCGAACGTTGTTCGACTATAGACCAAACTGAACGCTTCAGCAACAACCGGAGCTATGGTAAGTTAAACTCACCTTTCTTACTTACCAGTATAACATTATGTAGATTATATTAATTTAAATCTGCTTGAATTGATTGAATTTGGTCTAGTTTTACGATTTCGCATGTTGAAATGTTATTAGATTGGTTGAATTTGATCTAGGATTGCGATATAGCATCTTGAAATGCTATTAGATTGTTTGAGTTTTTAATTTGTATTCAAAACTTGTTTACAAGAAATGGATCATATATGGGGTAGTAAATCGATATTGATTTTGATGATATAATTACGTTGTTTGAACTTATAACGTAGTTAATTTAAGCATACTTCTTGGTGTTATCTATTTGGCCAAAAAGACATTGTTTAATAAATGTAAGGGTTTACCATTGAATGACATTGATTAGAAGAGTAAACTCCCGTTCTGGTATTATATTAATTTGGATATTTATTTAAGTGTAAATTGATTGTTAATTATGGATTACTTTACATATACGTTTGATTATGTAAATACCGTCAATTTGACTTGATAAGTTAAATGGAAGGTAATGGTAGGAAGAAAAATGTTTTAATTATTTCTATATATATACACACACACACACACCAGGATTCCTATTAGTAATTAATTACAGTTGTTTGTAAATATTATTTTTGTAAATTAATTACTATATTATCTTTAGTGTTATAAAATAAATTATTTATTTAATGTTTTTGAAGAAAACAATTATTTTATTATTAGTTATTTAAAACTAGATGATAATTTCATTAAAAATATTGTTCAAGATAATTAATTTTATTTCAAAGGTTGTTTAAAGTTATTTTGTTTTATTTACCTATTATTGTTTTAAAGGTGTAGGAGTTTATTTATTATATTATTAAAATTGTTTTTCGTTATATTTCTTTATATTATTTAAAAATGATTAAAGCTATGTTTATGATGTTTTAGTTTATTTATTATGAATTAAATAAATTGTTATAAAAGGATTTCTTTTAGAAAAAGGATTTATGTTAAGAGTTTATAAATTTGGGAAGGGAATTGAAATTGGAAAAGAAGATAGATTCTGAATGATTATGGAAAGAGGAATCTTATAATTGGGTTATGAGAATAGAAAAGAGCATCTTTGAAAGTAAAACTTGGGGATTTATAAGGAACTATATAAATTGATTTTCATGATTTATAAAGAAGATATTTTAAATTAAAACAAAAGATAATTAAAGAAAGAGAAGGTGTTCTTTGATATTATATTTTTGTTTAAAGGATACCTATGTTTAATCATTTTAATATAATCTTGAAATAAGTAAATCTTTCTAAGTGATTGGTTAAGATACTTATACCATTTTGTAAGTATATGGGAAAGGTTAAATTTCGAAATAAATGATTTGAAAATATACTTATATTGTTAAGATAATTATATGGTTATATTTTCTAAATATCGAAAATATTGCATTTTGTGAGTATACTTATTCGGTTGAGATAAGTATATGGAAGTGATTTCCAAATGTTTGAAAGTCATTATTAATGAATGTGAGGCTCACGAGTTCCATGGAAAATGAAATCTAGGATTTAATGGTTGTATTCGATAGTTAAATAACTGCTATCGAATTTGGACCTAAAAGTAACTTTGGAAATGTCTAGTAGAAGCATGTGAGGTATGTGGCAGAACCATCTCCGATGATTGTACTATGCATATAAATCTCGTTTCGTTATCCTAGGACGAAGGATAAGGAAATCCATCCACTAACGGTTAGAAGGCAAACTCCGCTCTTATCTTTGTCATTTCTTTTGTAAAGAACCGGGGTTGAGTTTACTGGAAACTATCGGATATTGTTTTGAAGAGATCGAGATCGGATATGTTATCTAAAAACCACTTTCGATCCAACTTAATCATTGAGAAGTGAAGACATCTTGAGGATGATGGGAATTCAGAGACGAAGCTCTCATGTGTTTTGTTCAATCCCAGAACGAGCTTTTAGACGGATGATGGCATTGCATTATGGCCTGGAGGGCAGTGTTAGAATTCCAAGTGGGAAGTGCTATATAAAGGTAATCATAGCCTCAAGCCTCATCAACCGGGAAAACGACTAAAGCAGGGACATGCAGCAAGGCTACTTGGATCGTTTCCATTAGGGTGTGATTATCCCAAGATCTAGTGTCGATATCTCTATGTGTGCTTCGAGGCCAATAATGGTTTTTTATCAACCAATGGGTGATCATATTTGGTGCTATCTAGTAAGAGATAGTCCTAGTACTGAGCAGTTGAGGCACGGTTGCGATTGCGACCTCTCATGCAATTTATCTAGAGGTGTACGGATTCGGTGGGTAGACCCTTACCCTTTCCTAGTTGGAATCCATTCTCCAAAAGCACTTATGGACTTTATTGTATACCTATTATGCTAGAATTTAATAATGTAACAATTTCAGCTATGATTAATAGGTAATTGTATCTAGACACTATTATAATATTAGGGGATTTCATATGAAATATTTTGGTAATTGTAAGGTAAAAACACGTTTGTGTTTATGTGCGGCGTGATCTTACGAGATACCTTTGTTTTCAAAGGTTTTTATAACTTTAAAATTCAATTGGATGTGTTTTCTCAAGTTGGTTTTCCAGCCTGACTCAGGTGTTATTTTATTATAATGCCCAGGTCGTACCGAGAATATTTACAGATTGCTTTGGATGTATTAAAGCTCAGGAGACGAGTTGGAGGTCTTCAAGTCATATTCTAGTTTATGGGTATTTTCCGCTGCTTTATTATTGAAATTACCAGCAATTGTGAGGATATGTTGTTATAACTGCCCAAGCTGATAGTTGTGATTGTTGTTTGATGCAGAACGATCTACGAAATTAGTAAGGTTGAAGTGTTCAAAGTCTTTAGGTCGTTTGGAGAAGGCCACAAACTTAAGTCGCCCAGGAATTTTAAGTCGTTACCGACTTAACGGAAGATGGTCACAACCTAAGTTGTCACCAGATAAGGAATTCCGAGTTAAGAAAGCTTTAAGTCGAATGGAGGAAGCTTCAGTTCTAGGACTTAAGCCGTTCACGAGTCAAGGAGGAGAGGAAGGCCTAAGGTCGCGGGAGGAAGCTTCGGGTCTGAGTCGTCCAGAGGGGTTTAGGTCGGCAACGACCTAAGAAAGAAGATTTAAGTCGGTTGCGACCTAACAGGATATAGCTGAGTCGGTTGAGTCGTGTTGTATGTAATGTTGAGTCGTATGTCGTATACATTGTGTTGTTTGTTGAGTTGAGTCGGTTGTGTGATAAGTCGGCAAGGAGTTGAGTCGACCGAAGATTGTTGAGTTGTGTTAGTCTTAAGTCGGTGGGGTGTTAAGTCGTACCTAGTTAGGTCGGCCGCGTAATGTCATTTGTTAAGTCGGCTGAGCCGTTGTGTAGTGTGCATCTGTTAGGTCGGCAGCGACCTAGTTGAGTCGTAAGTCGGCAACGACTTAAGGATCGGGTGTGAAATGTCTATAAATAGCGAGTGCGTTGTAACTTTGGTGGTGGATTTTTGGGAATAAAATTTCTTGTGGATTGCTTTGTGCTTTCTTCTTTAAAATTGGTAGTTGAGTGTAATATCCTATCTCCTCTTTCGGTTAATCGAGTGTGCTCGATTCAACGATCGTAGAAGCCGATTCACAGAATCTAGTGCGCTAGATCAACGTGCGAAGAATCATAGATCTTTGAACACGGTATAGTGCGCTATCAACGTGTTTGAGATAGCTAGAATTCGGTATCTTCGGATCAACGAATTCGGGCATTTTGGTATTCATCAATCCACCGATTGCTACTTTCACCGGTTGAAGTTTATTTTGATTAATCCGCTACGTCAGTTTTGGTATCAGAGCCAGGTTTAGCCAATCATAGCTAAGCCGAGACTTGGAGCCAATTTTGAAGTCGAAGTTTGAAGTTGGAGTTCATCGTGTTCATATTGAAGTTGCAACAAGTTTGAAGATTTTGATCCATCTCATTTTGGATCTAGAGTTGAAGAAGTGTGGCCGAGCCAAGTTAAGCCGTGAATTATTCAGGCCGGGTTAACTTATTGCCGAGATAAGGAATTGAGCCGTGAAAAGCAAGCCGAGATAAGGAGTTTGTGCAAGCTAGTGGAGTTAAGCCGTGCATTGTTTGGCTTGTGTTGGAGATTTTTTTGAAGATCTGTTGAAATATTTGAGAAGTTTTGAAGAGTTTGTGAAGATTTTCAATCATGCCACCTAGGAGAGCTAATCGTCATCAAAACGTTGAAGCTTTGTATCGAAGAGAAGAAGCCGAGCTTATGGAACAACGTATTAATGAGAAATTTGATGAAGGCATTGGAAAGTTAGAGAAATTGATGAATGATTTGAATCAAACTCAAAGGAGGAGATCACCAAACTCGAACCATGGAGGAAACCGAGTTTCGCCATCGATTACGGAAGCGAGCAGGGTATCACCGCATTCTTTTAGAGATAGAAGAGAAACATCAATTTCATCACGGAGAGATCATCATGACTATGGACATGAAGAGAGAGGAAGTCAACGTGAATTTGACAATGAGGCACATAGAGATGAAGAGAGACATAATCGAAGAAGCATGCATGAACGAAGGGATGATAATGGTCGAGATTGATGTAGGCGCACTTTTGATTTTGATGAAGAGGGTGATAGAGCTAGCATTCATTATAGAGATCGAGACCAAGTTCAAAATTCTTATCGAAATGTTGAAGATGATCGTCGATGGGAATCGGGTATGAAGATGGAAATTCCAGAGTTTAAGGGTGGAATGGTAGCAGAAGAATTTCTTGATTGGTTATCTAATGTTGAAGAGATCTTTGATTTCAAGGAGGTTCCTGAGCATAGAAGAGTGAAGTTGGTTGCTACTAGGTTGAGGGGGAGAGCTTTGGCGTGGTGGCAACAAACTAAACTTACGAGAGAAAGGATGGGAAAGTCAAAGATTGAATCATGGGATAAGATGAAGAAGTTGATGAGAACTACTTTCTTACCATACAACTATCAATCACTTATGTACCAGAGGTTGCAGAATCTGAGACAAGGGACGAAGTCTGTTAGTGATTATGCTGATGAATTTTACCAACTCATTGTCAGGAATGATATTATGGAAACGGAAGAACAGCTAACTGCTAGATTCATTGGGGGATTGAGAATGCAGATCCAAGATATGGTTAATATGTTTGATCCTAGATCTGTTGCAGAGGCACATCAGAAAGCGTTGGCTTGGGAGAAGCAAGGAAGGTGTGGAGGTGGTGTGTTTACTAATTCCAATAATCAAGTGAAGGGTGTTAGTGGGAGTTCTAATGTTCCTAAACCTGTCAGTAAGCCAGTGGTGAAGGAGGCTGAGAAGGCAAAGGTTAGCAGTGGTTTCAAATGTTACAATTGCCAGGAGTTGGGTCATAAAAGCAATGAATGTCCGAAGCCGAAGAAGAGGGCAATGGTGGCTGAGATTGAGGATGATGGTGAGGAGGCAGAATGTTCAAATGCACCTTATGTTGAGGAGGAGGAAGAATTGTCTGGAGATGAAGGTTGTAATCTTATGATGAGGAGGTCATGTCTTACACCAAAGCAAGAAGAGGATTCTAGTTGGTTGAGAAGCAATATTTTCCAGTCGACATGCACTATTTTGGGGAAAGTTTGTAAGTTTGTGATTGATGCAGGAAGCTGTGACAATATTATCTCTACAGAAGCAGTAAGGAAGTTGAACTTGAAAACTGAGAAGCATCCTAAACCGTACAAGTTAGCATGGTTAAGGAAGGGTGGTGAAGTAAAGGTGTGTCGAAGAGCTTGTGTTAATTTTTCTATTGGGAAAAAATACAAAGACGAAATTTGGTGTGACGTTGTAGACATGGATGTGTGTCATCTGTTGTTGGGCAGACCATGGCAGTTTGATAGAGCAGTGCAACATGATGGTCGTGCTAATAGCTATAGTTTCATGTTTGAAGGTACTAAAATCACTTTAGTTCCTAAGAAGCAACAACAGAAGGAAAGCAAGATGGAGGAGATTGAAGAGCTGAAAACTTTGTTAACTTTGAAGGAGTTTGTTAAAGAAATTGAAGAGGAGCCTGAAGTCTATTTGTTGATAGGACGAGAGAGTCATGAAGAGGTTGAGATTCCAGAAGAAGCAAAGCCAGTTTTGAAAGAATTTGAAGATGTATTTCCAGAAGAGTTACCTAAGGAGTTACCGCCACTGAGGGACATTCAACATCAAATCGATCTTGTTCCGGGAGCAGTGTTACCACATCGACCACATTATCGAATGAGTCCGAAGGAACATGAGGAGTTGCGAAGGCAGGTGGAAGAGTTACTTGAACAGGGACGTGTTCAGGAAAGCTTGAGTCCTTGTGCAGTGCCAGCATTGTTGGTGCCAAAGAAGGATGGAACATGGAGAATGTGTACAGATAGTAGAGATTTGAACAAGATTACTGTTCGTTACAGATTTCCTATGCCAAGGTTGGATGATTTTCTAGATCAGTTAAGTGGGGCAACTATCTTTTCGAAGATCGATTTGAAGAGTGGTTATCATCAAATTCGAATTAGACCAGGTGACGAATGGAAGACAGCTTTCAAGACGAGGGAAGGATTATACGAATGGTTGGTTATGCCATTTGGGTTATCAAATGCACCTAGTACATTCATGCGGGTGATGAATCAAATCTTTAGACCATTCATTGGGAAGTTTGTTGTTGTTTATTTCGATGATATTCTGATATACAGCAGGAGTACTGAGGAGCATGTTCAACATTTGAGGGAAGTATTGATTATTCTTCGTGAGGAACAATTTTATGCTGCTACGAAGAAATGTGTGTTTATGACGCACAGTGTTTTATTTCTGGGTTATGTTGTTTCAGGAGAAGGTATTCAAGTTGATCAGAATAAAGTTGAAGCAGTCAGAAATTGGCCACAGCCAAAGACAATTACGGAAGTAAGAAGTTTTCATAGACTAGCGTCATTCTACCGAAGATTCATTCCACACTTCAGTAGCGTGATGACTCCAGTTACTGATTGCATGAAAAGGAAACAGTTTGTATGGTCAGAGGAAGCGGGAGTTGCTTTTGAGAGAATCAAGGAACTATTGACGTCTGCACCAATTCTTGTATTACCGGATTTTCAGTTGTTGTTTGAATTGCATACTGATGCGTCGAAGGTGGGAATTGGAGGAGTGTTGAGTCAGAGTGGGAAGCCAGTTGCATATTTCAGTGAGAAATTGTCTGGGGCAAAGATGAGATACAGTACTTACGATGTTGAGTTTTACGCTGTTGTGCAAGCTGTTAAACACTGGAGACATTATCTATTTCAGAAAGAGTTTGTTCTTTACACTGATCATGAGGCATTGAAGCAATTGCAAGGACAGGATAAGATTTCAGCGAGACATGCATCGTGGATTGCTTATTTGCAACAGTTTACATTCGTTGTGAAGCACAAATCTGGGGTAACGAATCGTGTGGCTGATGCTTTGAGTAGGAGGAGTCATTTGTTGACTACAATGAAAGTTGAGGTAACAGGGTTTAAATTATTGCCAGAATTGTTTGAGGAGGATCCTTACTTTGCAAAGTTTTTTGAGAAAGTTAAGGATGGGAGTACTGATGAATTTATGATAGTTGATGGTTTCTTATTCAAGGGGAATCGGTTATGTATTCCTGAGAGCAGTTTGAGAATGAAGATTATGAAGGAGTTGCACGAGGAAGGACATGTGGGTCGTGATCGTACTTTGCAGTTGATTTCTCAATCTTACTTTTGGCCGTCGATGAGGAAAGAGGTAGAGAGATTTGTGGAACGATGTCATACATGTCAGGTTTCGAAGGGAACAGCGACAAATGCAGGATTGTATACGCCGTTACCTGTACCGACTAAACCATGGGTTGATATCAGCATGGATTTCGTTTTGGGTTTGCCGAGAACTCAAAGGGGAAATGATTCTATATTTGTTGTGGTGGACAGGTTTTCGAAGATGGAACATTTTATTGCTTGTAAAAAGACGGCGGATGCTGTTCGTGTTGCTCAATTATTTTTCAAGGAGATCTATAGACTTCATGGATTACCGGAATCTATTGTGTCGGATAGGGATACTCGTTTCCTGAGTCACTTTTGGTTAAGTTTATGGAAGATGGTTGGAACAAAACTGAAATTTAGTAGCGCTTATCATCCGCAAACTGATGGACAAACAGAAGTTGTTAACAGATCGTTCGGAAATTTTTTGCGGTGTCTTGCACAGGATAATTTGAAAAGTTGGGACATGAAGTTATGCCAGGCAGAGTTTGCTCATAATCATGCAATGAATCGTAGTACGGGTTTCAGTCCATTTCAGATTGTATATTCAAATCTACCCAGGGGACCGTTGGATTTGGCAATAGTACCACAACCAAAGGGGACAGTTAAACGAGCTGCTGATTTTGTTGATGAGTTGACTGAATGTCATAAAATCGTTCAGGAACGGTTGGAGAAATCGAATGGGAAATATAAGAGATTTGCAGATTTGAAACGACGTAGTGTTGAATTTAACGAAGGAGATTTGGTTTACGCTGTATTAACCAAGGATCGATTTCCAGTAGGCGCTTATAACAAGCTGAAAGCCAGGAAAATTGGCCATGTAGAAGTTGTGAAACGGATCAACGAAAATGCTTACAGGTTGAAGCTACCGGAGGATGTGTATACGTCTGACGTGTTCAACGTTAAACATTTAATCCCGTATCATGGAAATGAATTTATTGTGGAAAGAGAAAGTGAAAATTCGAGGACGAATTCCTGTCAACCGGGGTAGGATGATGCAGAACGATCTACGAAATTAGTAAGGTTGAAGTGTTCAAAGTCTTTAGGTCGTTTGGAGAAGGCCACAAACTTAAGTCGCCCAGGAATTTTAAGTCGTTACCGACTTAACGGAAGATGGTCACAACCTAAGTTGTCACAAGATAAGGAATTCCGAGTTAACAAAGCTTTAAGTCGAATGGAGGAAGCTTCAGTTCTAGGACTTAAGCCGTTCACGAGTCAAGGAGGAGAGGAAGGCCCAAGGTCACGGGAGGAAGCTTCGGGTCTGAGTCGTCCAGAGGGGTTTAGGTCGGCAACGACCTAAGAAAGAAGATTTAAGTCGGTTGCGACCTAACAGGATATAGATGAGTCGGTTGAGTCGTGTTGTATGTAATGTTGAGTCGTATGTCGTATACATTGTGTTTTTTGTTGAGTTGAGTCGGTTGTGTGATAAGTCGGCAAGGAGTTGAGTCGACCGAAGATTGTTGAGTTGTGTTAGTCTTAAGTCGGTGGGGTGTTAAGTCATACCTAGTTAGGTCGGCCGCATAATGTCATTTGTTAAGTCGGCTGAGCCGTTGTGTAGTGTGCATCTGTTAGGTCGGCATCGACCTAGTTGAGTCGTAAGTCGGCAACGACTTAAGGATCGGGTGTGAAATGTCTATAAATAGCGAGTGCGTTGTAACTTTGGTGGTGGATTTTTGGGAATAAAATTTCTTATGGATTGCTTTGTGCTTTCTTCTTTAAAATTGGTAGTTGAGTGTAATCTCCTATCTCCTCTTTCGGTTAATCGAGTGCGCTCGATTCAACGATCGTAGAAGCCGATTCACGGAATCTAGTGCGCTAGATCAACGTGCGAAGAATCGTAGATCTTTGAACACGGTATAGTGCGCTATCAACGTGTTTGAGATAGCTAGAATTCGATATCTTCGGATCAACGAATTCGGGCATTTTGGTATTCATCAATCCACCGATTGCTACTTTCACCGATTGAAGTTTATTTTGATTAATCCGCTGCGTCATTGTTGAACTCTGATGGATGTATGTGTATAAAAGTTTCTCTTTTGTAAAAATCATTGATATTATAGTCTAACATTCCTGTTGCTAAAAAAAATTTAAATTTGTATTTAATTTAATTTTTTAAATTAAATTATGAATTAATTTGGTATTTTACAAATTAAAAAGATATCTGTTTGTTAATATATATATATATATATATATATATATATATATATATCTGTGTGTGATTTTAAAAAGAATTTCTAATTTGGAAATTCAGAAAATAAATATTTTGAATAATATTTTAATTATAAATTTAATTGTGGATTAATTCGAAGATTTGAATAAATATATATCAAAAGATTGTAAATAAAGGAATTGATTTGAAATCCAATAGATTATGAATAGAAATTTTGATTTGTGAATTCCAAAATAAAAACCTTTGAAAATAAATTTGAATTTGAAAAACTCTATAATATAAAATTAATAAAAATCTATTTTGGAATTATAATACATGTGTGTATCTATATTTTGAAAGTTATTTGAAAGTAAAACTCTATATTTTAATAATAGAAAAGAATTTATTTTGTGTTTATAATGCGATGATTTGAAATTTATATTTTGAAATTAATATAAATAAATTTACAAAAACTATTTGAAAAGTTAAAATCAAATATGTACATATTATACACTTATTTATCATATTTGACAAAAAATGTTTTGAAAAACTAAATTGAAATTATATCTTTATATATATCTTTTGAAAATATAAAACATATTACATAAATAAAGAAGGGTTTAAAACAAAGTTTTAAAATAAAATAAAAACATGGGTTTATACAAAAATTTATAAATAAATTAACATAAAGGATTTAAACACAAAAGTGTTTATTTTGACATTTGTACAATTGGAAAAACAAACATTTTAACAAGTGCAAATAATTTAAATCATGTATGACCAAGTGTAAACTAAGTAGCATGAAAATAATACAGGTGGAAGGAGAAATTTTCTTTTAATTTGAATTTGTATAAACATGTTATTTTAAAAAACCTGGTTAAGAAATCACAGTTCAAAACATCTTATCTTCATATCTCAAATCTGTTTCAGAAAAAATCAAAATAAAATAAAAAGAAAAAAAATCAAAAGCCTGAAGCAAACCAACCTGAATGAAGCTTCAAGCAATCAAAACAAAACCAAGATTCAACTCAAAACATCAACTACCGATCACATATAAAGATGAGATCATCTCCAGATCAAAACTATAAAGGTAGAAAAGAAAGATCAAAAGAAAATAAAACTTGAAGCAATCAAATCCAATTCAAATTTCAGTTTAAATTCAATGGGACAAGCATGCAGATTCAAATGGCAACTTGACATCAATCAAGTTCTGAAATCAAAGCAATATAAAGATCAGGGCATCAAAACAAAAGTAAGATAAAATCATCTCAGAAATCAATCTGGAAGCAATTCCAGATTTTGCTTCTCTGTTAAAACACTGAGCAATTCAAAAAACAAAATCAAATTCTCAGATAAAAGAATGCAAGTTTAAGACAATGCAAGGATTGGGCTTCAAAATCAAGATCAACATCTTCTCCCAGTTTTTCAAGTTTACAACTTTCTCTGCTTTCAAACCATCTCTAGATTTCATTTCAGGCCTCTGATCACTCAAAGTTTTAGGTGAGAAAACCTCTTGATTTAAAACTTTAAAGTATATAAATCTTGATGTGTAGATTTAGAGTTTAAGTTGTTGTGAAAATGTTTGATGTGCCTGCATGCTAATGTACGTATAATGATATATGTGTGTATGCATGACTGGATATATGTTCTTTGTTGGTCTACAGATTCCAACCCTTAAAATAAATAAAAAATTAAATTGCTCATCATTTCATTGTTTTTAGATTTTGGTATCTAAAGGAAAGATGATTGAAATAGCAAAATATCAATGTTAAAAATAAATTCAAGTTTTTATATCGAGAATTTTTTTCAAGAATGTGAAAAAAACAGTAGCAAATCAAAATAAATTAAAAATCAATGCTCGCAAATTTTTGTTTGGAATTGATAAACTGATTCGAGTTGTAAAATGAGGAATTTTAATGTGAAGAATAAGATTTTTAGATTTAAAAATAGTGTGAATTCTTGAGTTGATCAAGAAAATGTTTTTCATCAATTTCTTATGATCAACGTGGAGTGGTGGCTCAAGTTTTATGCTAAAGGTAGCTTAAGAGTTGGTGATCATCGGAAAAATTAGTGAATAATTTTATAGATCGCTGGTGAAGTTAGTCGAAGTTTAATTAGGGTTTAAGTCCAGTTACGTTAAGGTCGGAAAGAAGGATCACTGCATCACCGTTGGTTGATCTAAATTGTCAGGACCAGGGGGGATAGGGGCGAGGTGACGTAATGAAGCTGTGGTCGGAGATTTAGGATTGTCGGTAGCTCAACGTAGCGGGACGAGACGATTTTTGATTGTGCAGTGGGGTTCCAGTTTGGTTCGACATGCTCGATTTTGTTTCTCGATGCTTTTGATTTTTGCTGGGTGTTCGAGATGGATGGGGTCGCGTTCGTTGTTGTGCTGAAGGACTTAGCGATAATCGAAAGTTGATCTGGCGATTATGCACGTGCACTTGATGTCCATCGTATCAGTGCGAAGAGGAGGAAGAAGAAGAAGGTGGGTTGCTTCGGGTTTGATTGCGTATGGTGGAATATTTGACTTGAAGGAATTATGGACGTGAGTTTACTCGGGTAGAAGTTGAAAAGAAAACTCGAGAAAAGGGTGTGTTTGACTCGGGGATGATATCAAAGTTTTGAAATAAAGAAATTTTTTAACAAAGCAAGTAGAAAATATATAAGTTTTTCAAGAAAGTATTAAGACAAGTTTCGGAGATTGGGTGTTAAAGTAAATGATTGAAAATTGTTTTGTTTTAAAAATAATTATGTACAAGGATAATTGTTTACTTAAAATCTTTAAGTGTTTTTCAAAAATGATTTGATTTAGTAAGTAATTAAGATAAGTGATTTATCTTAAGTTAATTAAGGCTTTGGATAAATGAAGACTAATTAATTTGTTAATGATTGAAGGTCAAGTTAATTATGAAATCAATTTAAAGAATTTAAATTAGTTATTAATGTGAATGATTAAAAGATAATTACGTAATTAAAAGTAAGTAATTTATGATATTTAAGATAATTAATCAAGTGACTAAAAGGATAATTACTCGAAGAAATTAATTTGTGATTTATTAATATAAGTGATTAGATAATCGCTTATTGTAATTTATTAAGGATATCTAATTTGATGGTAATTAATTAAGGGATAATTAATTTATTAATTAATCAATTAAGGGTAATTAATTTAAAGGACAATTAAATAATTAAGGGTTAATTATTTAATGATTAAAGGTTGATTAATTAATTAATGTAAGTTCATTTAATTAATAATCAAAGGTTAATTAATAAATGATTAAAGGTTAACTAATGATTAAGGTTTGTAACTAATTAATGATTAGTAGTTTATTCTTAAGTAATTATCTGATTTAAATTAATCAGATGATTAATCAATCTTAGTTATGGATGTTTGAATTATATGAAATGCTGTGAATTGTTTGATATCTCTCTTATGTGATGCTTTGTGATATGAATTGTTTTAATTCAAGTTGTGATGAATGTAATTTATTTATCTGTGATAAATTTATATATATATATATATATATATATGTAAATCTATGAATGAAGATAAGCGTTATAGATTATATCGCTTATCGATATTGATATGATTGAATCTGTGATGATTGATGTTGTTGCACTATTGTGTAAAACCCCTGGACTACACCATACGCACACAAATATGGATTGCACAAGGAAATTGGTTAAGTCACGGATATTTGAATTTAATGAAATGGTTTTAAAGTTTGAATTTTGAATCCAAATGATTTTGGAAATAGAATTGGGGTAAATATGAAAAGTTTTGAAAAGGAGTTTTAAAAGTTATTTTGAATAACTTGATAAAGTTTTGAAATTTAAATAATTTGATTTGAATTTGAATTCAAGATTTGAAATTGAATTCTATGTTTTGAAATTATGGTTTAAAAAGGTTATACAAGTTTATATTGGTTTTAAACCATTTTAAAAGTGTTGTTTTAGGAATTTGAGTTTAATCCAAGGGGCTTAACTCGTACAAATGTAATCGGATTTTTCCGAAACGAAAACTATTTGTTTTTAAATAATAATAGCTTTCATATAAAGAAAAGATTTCTAATTTATGTTGAAAAATTTCTAGTTTGAAATGGAATTGAGAATTGTTTTGAAAGATATGAATGAATCTTTGTGAAAGAGTGTTAAACTTTGTTTTGAAATCGAAGAGGATTTTAAATGGTGTATCTTTTATATATAAAAGATTTGAAATGGGATTTTTTTTGAAAGTTATGAATGGATCTTTGGAAATAGTTTTGAAAGCTATAAATTGAGTTTTTGGTTTAATAATTAGATGAGATAATCCAATTTGAAAAGGAAATTGTTTTGAAAAGCTGTGAATGAATTTTTGTGAAATATTGGTGAACTTTGTGAAGTGAATCTTTTTGTTTAAAGATTTGAAAATGGTAATTTGTTTAAACCATTTGAAAAAAAGTTTTTGGGTAATAAGTTGTGACTTAACTGAGATCCCAATATCCATGTGTTTTTAAATATTGCGCTCATTATTTGATTTAGCCGGAAGAGGACCTTGTGTCATATAACCCATTCCGAATAATGATACGACGATATGGATAGCATTTGAAGACCGGTGGTGATGACCGGGTATTTTCGAGAACGAAAGGATAACCCGTCAAATGTCTCTGCACTGAGTCGCACCGGTATAGATATCTCCATATATGATGGGGAGTCCGATCGGGTTTGTGAATACCCGGATTGCAAGGGCTTCTTTGGAAGTGCCTTCGGTTCTGTTCAAACCCGGAGCTGACTTATATGGATGCGTGTCTGACGTTACACTTTGAGATGTAAAGCTGGTTTCTATCAAATACATTTCTGTTTGATGGCGGAGATTTATTCTCTTAGCTTAGCGCCCTTCTCTGAGATGTACGAGCTCAGAGGTTATATAGTTGTTGGTTACTAGTGATACATTCCCAATTTGGTAATGTCGCATACGAAGTGATGCTGATCATTTGTTGATCGAAGCATGGATTTGTAAAAAAACATAGCTTTGTGGATGAGACTGCATCAGGACCTCACACCCCGGAAATGGTCGAAATAGGAACGATGCGGCAAGGTTGCAGGGGTCGTGCCCCTAGGGTATGTCCATTATTTCTGGAAAAGGGTGGTATCATGGTATGGAGCCCAGATACTTAACTCATGTGGACACTGTAAATTTATTACTGTGTGATTGTTGCTTTGTGGTTTAGGATCCTTGGATAAAGGTCGCAAACGGCCGGGGATGGCATGTCTTAGGTGTTACTCCCGAGATGGGGGTAAACCGGCCTTGTGTTGGCAGAGTCCGGGTAGGTTCTCGGGGCATCCCTCCAGAGGAGTTCCCATGTGGTAATAGAAAGTTCCATAGCCTGACCATTTATTGAAAAATCCAAACAAACAATACGTGCCCTGTACGGTTTTAGTTGTATAACCTGCCATGGAATGTGGCGGTAACCTGCTATTGAACATGGTAGTTATAGTAGGCATACGATGAAATGTTGTATGCTGGCTAAGATTAATATTATACTTGAAATTTTTTTCCACTATGCACTAATAATAATAGTAAATGGTTTTCGCGTATCAAGCATTTTTGACTATCATAAGGAGAAATCTCCTCCAATTCTGCGTTTTCATGGTGTGTGCGGCGGGAGGCCTTATGGTAGTTTCATTTTCCAAAAAGCATTGCGTATTTCTTTTACTTCTTTTTTTGTTTGTTTTAAAGATAAACTGTTTTTGTTTGCTCATACCAGTCCTATGATTAACCCTGAGTTTATTGTTCCCTTCCTAAACTCTGGGTGCTCACAATTTTCCACACGGGCAGTCTAGAGTTAGATTTTTCAGATAATCAAATAATAGGTGTAGAATTCGATAGCATACAGCCTTTGGATTTGGCAATCGCATTTGCTTCTTTTCAGCATTCAGGCCGACCTTACTTAATACAACGCGGTTGAGGGTTTCTCGCCTCGTGTTTGGGAAGCATGTTGGTGGATCTAGCTTTTGGAGTTTTTGGAGCTTTAGCTATGGAGTTGCAGTTGCATTTTGATGTTGGAATTCTCTTTTGGAGTTTCTCTATTGATGCTTATCTTTCAGCTGTTGTATATTTACCTCTGATATTGTTGAGATTCATATTGTATCAAATGTTGTATATCAATAATATTATTCATTTCTTCCGCTGTATTGTTGTACTTAATGTATTATAAGCTCCGGCGAACCAGATTAGCGTTTGAATCTGCGGTATTCGAGTACAAGTGAAGTACGGGTGCCGATTTTCGAACGTCGAGTCAGGGTCGTTGCAGTGGTATCAGAGCTGAAGGTTGAACTTTAGCTTAAGAGTATAACACATTAGGTAACTCATTAGAGATAGGGTGAAATATATCTAGAATGAGTATATCCCTAAGATATCCGTTTGTGTGCCTCAGTAAATTCTCTTAATATCAACTAATAGTGAGTATGAGTGCAAGAAGAGGACGAGATAGGAGACAAGGAAATACCACTACAAATGGTCAATATCCTGCAACAACGGAAATATCTTTCTCTATCAATCTCCTTTGTTGATCATCCAATTTCAAATTCTTTTATTTCTTCGTGGCAGCTCCAGGAAGAAGCTTTGGTGTTGTGTTGGCACTGCGAATCGTTGTTGCAAAGTTCCTATTTCGTATTCTCTTCATCGATTCCTATCATTGTTAACTTCAATAAATTGGAAATTTTAAATTGAAGTAAATATGTTAACTTAAATATGAAGTTAAATTTGATTTAATCAATTAAACAATTTTGATTAAAACCAAATTTGAAATTCTGTTGTAATTTCTTGCAAGAATCAAAGTCTGAAAAGGGACAAGTTGGTGTATACTTTGGGATATTCCAACCTAAATTGGGTATCCATTATTTATTTTGTTGGGTCTAGATATATTCTACGAGTGGTTAGTTATCCTTCGGACTAACCGATGCCTTTGCATATTCATAGATCTGATGACCCGAGTATTTTGTGTAGCATTGAATAAGTTTGTTCTCATATCTATTGATGATATTCTGATTTGGTAAGCCAAATGCAGAATTGATATTTTGTTTGACCTGGAAAACCATTTCTATATCTTTGTATATCCATTCTTTGTTGTCCCCCTTGCAAATTTCGGGGACGAAATTTTCTTAAGGGGGAATCCTTAACATTCCAGTTTTTAAAACAAATTTAAATTGGTAATTAATTTAATTTTCTAAATTAAATTGTGAATTAATTTGGTATTTTCCAAATTAAATAGATATTTGTTTATTAATATATATATATATATATAAATGTGATTTTAAATAGAATTTCTAATTTGGAAATCCAGAAAATAAATATTTTGAATAATATTTTAATTGTGGATTAATTTGAAGATTTGAATCAATATGTATCAAAAGATTGTAAATAAAGGAATTGATTTGAAATCCAATAATTTATGAATAAAAATTTTGATTTGCGAATTCCAAAATAAAAACCTTGAAAATAAATATGAGTTCGAAAAACACTATAATATAAAATTAATAAAAATCTTTTTTGTAATTATAATACATGTGCGTATCTATATTTTGAAAGTTAATTGAAAGTAAAACTCTATATTTTAATAATAGAAAAGAATTTATTTTGTGTTTATAATATGATGATTTGAAAGTTATATTTTGAAATTGATATAAATAAATTTACAAAAGCTATTTAAAAAGTTAAAATCAAATATATACATACTATATACTTATTTATCAGATTTGATAA
Source organism: Allium cepa (assembly GCA_030765085.1). NCBI lineage: Eukaryota > Viridiplantae > Streptophyta > Magnoliopsida > Asparagales > Amaryllidaceae > Allium > Allium cepa. The sequence continues at coordinate 104,745,888 of CM060941.1, read as the reverse complement.
AAAAATGTTTGAAAAACTAAATTGAAATTATATATGTATATATATCTTTTGAAAATATAAAACATATTACATAAATAAAGAAGGGTTTAAAACAAAGTTTTAAAATAAAATAAAAACAAGGTTTATACAAAAATTTATAAATAAATTAACAAAAAGTATTTAAACATAAAAGTGATTATTTTGACATTTGTACAATTGGAAAAACAAGCATTTTAGCAAGTGCACATAATTTAAATCATGTATGACCAAGTGTAAACTATGTAGTATGAAAATAATACAAGTGGCAAAGAGAAATTTTATTTTGATTTGAATTTGTATAAACATGTTTTAAAAAAAACCTGGTTAAGCAATCTCAGTTCAAAACTTCTTATCTTCATTTCTCACACCTGTTTCAAAAAAATAAAAATAAAATAAAAAGAAAGAAAATCAAAAGCCTGAAGTAAACCAACCTGAATGAAGCTTCAAGCAATCAGAACAAAACCAAGATTCAACTCAAAATATCAACTACCAATCAAATATAAAGATGAGATCATCTCCAAATCAAAACTGTAAAGGGAGAAAAGATAGATCAAAAGAAAATAAAACTTAAAGCAATCAAAGCCAATTCAAATTTCAGTTTAAATTCAATGGGACAAGCATGCAGATTCAAATGGCAACTTGACATCAATCAAGTTTTGAAATCAAAGCAATATAAAGATCAGAGCATCAAAACAAAAGTAAGATAAAATCATCTAAGAAATCAATCTGGAAGCAATTCCAGATTTTTCTTCTTTGTTAAACACTGTGCAATTCAAGAAACAACAGCAAATTCTCAGATAAAAGCATGCAAGTTTAAGACAATGCAAGGATTAGGCTTCAGAATCAAGATCAACATCTTTTCCCAGTTTTTATAGTTTATAACTTTCTCTGCTTTCAAACCATCTCCAGATTTCATTTCAGGCCTCTGTTCACTCAAAGTTTCAGGTGAGCAAACCTCTTTATTTAAAACTTTAAAGTATATAAATCTTGATGTGTATATTTAGAGTTTAAGTTGTTGTGAAAATGTTTGGTGTGCCTGCATGCTTATGTATGTATAATGATATATGTGTGTATGCATGAATGGGTATATGTGCTCTGTTGATCTACAGATTCCAACCCTTAAGATAAAAAAAAAAAAATTGCTCCTCATTTAATTGTTTTTAGATTATAGTAAAGGAAAGATGATTGAAATAGCAAAATATCAATGTTAAAAATAAATTCAAGTTGCTATATCAAGAATTTATTTCAAGAAAGGGAAGAAAACAGTAGCAGATCAAAATAAATTAAAAATCAATGCTCGTAAAATTTTGTTTTGAATTGATAAATGGATTCGAGTTGTAAAATGAGGAATTTTAATGTTAAGATTAAGATTTTTAGATTTAAAAATAATGTGAATTCTCGAGTTGATCAAGAAACTGTTTTTCATCAATATCTGATGATCAACGTTGAGTGATGGCTCAAGTTTTACATTGAAGGTAGCTTAAGAGTTGGTGATCATCAGAAAAATTAGTGAATAATTTTATAGATCGCTGGTGAAGTTAGTCGAAGTTTAATTAGGGTTTAAGTCCAGTTTCGTTAAGGTCGGAAAGATGGATCGCTGCATCGCCGTGGGTTGATCGAAGTTGTCAGGACCAAGGGAGATAGGGGCGAGGTGACGCGATAAAGCTGTGCTCGGAGATTTAGGGTCGCCGGCGGCTCAACGTAGTGGGACGAGACGATTTTTTACTGTGCAGTGGGGTTCCAGTTTGGTTCGACATGCTTGATTTTGTTTCTCGACGCTTTTGATTTTGTTGGGTGTTCGAGATGGATGGGGTCACGATCGTTGTCGTGTCGGAGGACTTAGCGATAATCGAAAGTTGATCTGGCGATTGTGCACGTGCATTTGATGTCCATCATATCAATGCGAAGAGGAGGAAGAAGAAGAAGGTGGGTTGCCCTGGGTTTGATTGCGTGTAGTGGAGTATTTGACTCGAAGGAATTGTGGGCGTGAGTTTACTCGAGCAGAAGTTGAAAAAAAAAACTCAAGAAAAGGGCGTGTTTGACTCGGGGATGATATCAAAGTTTTGAAATAAAGAATTTTTTTAACAAAGCAAGTAAAAAATATACAAGTTTTTCAAGCAAGTATTGAGACAAGTTTCAAAGATTGAGTGTTAAAGTAAATGATTGAAAATTGTTTTGTTTTTAAAATAATTATGTACATCGATAATTGCTTAATTAAAATCTTTTAGTGTTTTTCAAAAATGATTTGATTTAATAAGTAATTAAGATAAGTGATTTATCTTAAGTTAATTAAGGCTTTGGATAAATAAAGACTAATTAATTTGTTAATGATTGAAGGTCAAGTTAATTATGAAATCAATTTAAAGAATTTAAATTAGTTATTAATGTGAATGATTAAAAGATAATTATGTAAATAAAGTAATTAATTTATGATATTTAAGATAATTAATCAAGTGATTAAAAGGATAATTACTCGAAGAAATTAATTTGTGATTTATTAATATAAGTGATTAGGATAATCACTTACTATAATTTATTAAGGATGATTAATTTAATGGTAATTAATTAAGGGATAATTATTTTATTAATTAATCAATTAAGGTTAATTAATTTAGAGTACAATTAAGTAATTAGGGGTTAATTATTTAATGATTAAAGGTTGATTAATTAATTAATTAAAGTTCATTTAATTAATAATCAAAGGTTAATTAATAAATGATTAAAGGTTAATTAATGATTAAGGTTTGTAATTAATTATTGATTATTAGTTTATTCTTAACTAATTATCTGATTTAAATTAATCAGATGATTAATCAATCTTACTTATGGATGTTTGAATTATATGAAATGCTGTGAATTGTTTGATATCTCTCATGTGTGATGCTTTGTGATATGAATTGTTTTAATTCAAGCTATGATGAATGTAATTTATCTGTAATGAAGTAATTTATTTATCTGTGATAAATTTATATATATCTGTAAATCTGTGAATAAAGATAAGCGTTATAGATTATACCGCTTATCGATATTGATATGATTGAATCTGTGATGATTGATGTTGTTGCACTATTGTGTAAAACCCCTGGACTACACCATATACACACAAATATGGATTGCACGAGGAAAAAGGTTAAGTCACAGATATTTGAATTTAATGAAATGGTTTTAAAGTTTGAATTTTGAATCCAAATGGTTTTGGAAATAGAATTGGTGTAAATATGAAAAGTTTTGAAAAGGTGTTTTAAAAGTTATTTTGAATACCTTGATAAAGTTTTGAAATTTAAATAGACTTGAATTTGAATTCAAGATTTGAAATTGAATTCTGTGTTTGGAAATTATGGTTTAAAAAGGTTATAGAAGTTTATATAGGTTTTAAATCATTTTAAAAGTGTTGTTTTAGGAATTTGAGTTTAACCCAAGGGCTTTAATTCGTACAAATGTAATCGGATTTTTCCGGAACGGAAACTATTTGTTTTCAAATAATAATAGCTTTCATATAAAGAATAGATTTCTAATTTGCGTTGAAAAATTTCAAGTTTGAAATGGAATTGAGAATTTTTTTGAAAGCTATGAATGTATTTTTGTGAAAGAGCGTTAAACTTTGTTTTGAAAACGAAGAGGATTTTAAATGGTGTATCTTTTATATATAAAAGATTTGAAATGGGAATTGTTCTGAAAGTTGTGAATAGTTTTGAAAGCTATAAATTGGGTCTTTGGTTTAGTAATTGGATGAGATGATCCAATTTGAAAAGGAAATTATTTTGAAAAGCTGTGAATGAATCTTTGTGAAATATTGGTGAACTTTGTGAAGTGAATCTTTTTGTCTAAAGAATTGAAAATGGTAATTTGTTTAAACCATTTGAAAAAAAAGTTTTGGGTAATAAGTTATGACTTAACTGAGATCCCAATATCCATATGTTTTTAAATATTGCGCTCATTTTTCGGTTTAGCAGGGAGAGGATCTTGTGTTATATAACCCATTCCGAATAATGATACGATGATAAAGATAGCATTTGAAGACCGGTGGTGAAGACCGGGTATTTTCGAGAACGAAAGGATAACCCGTCGAATGTCTTTGCACTGAGTCGCGTCGGTATAGAAATCTCCATATGTGATGGGGAGTCCAATCAGAATTGTGAATACCGGGATTGCAAGGGCTTCTTTGGAAGTGCCTTCAGCTCTGTTCGAACCCGGAACAGACTTGTATGGATGTGTGTCTGACGTTACACTTTAAGATGTAATGCTGGTTTATATCAAATACATTTCTGACTGGTGGTGGAGATTTATTCTCTTAGCTTAACACCCTTCTCTGAGACGTACGAGCTCATAGGTTATGTAGTTGATGGTTACTAGTGATACACGTTAATCGATGGAATTTCTATCGAGTTAGAAAACCGTCGAAAAATTTTAAAATTAAAATAACCGCAAGCGCACGATGTATGAATGTAGCACGTATGTGAGTACGGGTCGATCCGTAGGGAATTGTAGATTTTAAAATTCTATTCAATCAAATTAACCCAAAGTTTGAGAATATTTAATCTAGAAAATGAGAAAATTAGCTAACTAACTAAAAGAAAAGAGATGCAAATATAAGAGTTAAATGACAATTTAGAGAATAAATCCAATCTCTACATCATGTAGTTCAACATATATGAAATCATAATCTCTCATTTATGGTCAATAGTGCTTTAATTGATGTTCTTATCATAAGTATGGCATATTTATGCTATTGATTAGTCAACATAAGCCATCAAACTATAACACATCACCTAAAGCACTTACTAACTTTCATGAAACTTGAAAAAGAAAAAGAAAATGAAATCTATTTTAAGTATGGCCTAATAATTATTAATTAGAAATATAGACCATCAAATTTTAATTTCAAATCACTTTCTTTTGCCATAATCATATTTCAATGAAGAGGCAATTAGTGTTAGTGATTGTTTAAGCATAGCCTATTCGGTGTCAACAATATAGGCTATCAAATTCAAAGCAAAAACAACTAATAAATTATTTCTATCATCATCATTAAGCACAAAAAGGGAGTATGAATTAACAAATAGTTGAAGCTACATAATTAGAGAGCTTCATTACCCCTAAATTAAAGGGGTTTAGCCTCTCATATTTGTCATTTGATTAACAAATGTAGCTTACAACATGAAATAAAAAGAAGAAAAATGAAAGCTAAATGAAAAAGAGAGCTAATTAACAAGAATTAGAACTACTCTACTTTACATGAATGTAAATCTACACTACAACATGAAAGGAAATAAACAAGAAAAAAGATAAATATATTAAAGTTGCATAAAAATTACATAAAGAAATGGCTAAGTAGCCATAAAAAAGAGAAAGAGAACTTTGAGTTTTATTTGGTGCCTAAACTAATAAAAAGGAAGTAAGTAAGAGAGGGAGATTACATGAACATAATGGGTTATTTATACAAGCATGAAACCCTAATCCATAATTTGAGGAATGCCCAAAATGCCCTTGAGGTGGTGTAGAGGCCAAGTAATCATTAGCTTCTACTAATCATCATTTAAGTGTACATGAAGCCATTAATTCCATAAGCATGTGCATTAGCCTCTAATTTGTACATTAAGGTAGGTGAGCAAGTGGGGTCCTCCATGTTCTTCACTATGAATTATTTCCATCTTCATTCCTTTGTAATGATTTTGTGCATGCATGTGTCTTCATGAACCCACTTGTAATTGAAATCAAATTCCTACAAAATAGTATGGAAAATTCTAATTAAATTTTCTCAAGTTAATTTATGCACAAAAATGACTATTTTGCCCTGTGATGAAGATGAATATGGGAAAATTTGGAATTAGTATGGATTTTGGTTAAAACAAGTTAAAATACCCAATATGATCATTTATTTAATTTAAATAGAATAAATATGGTGGTAAAAATATGCACATTTACATGCACATCAAATACCCCCACACTTATCTTTTTATTCGTCCTCGAATAAAGAAAAACTAAGATAAATCCGTTTTCGTAGGGAGCACGATTGCATTGAGCGTATGCAACAAGCCGTAAACCTCTAGGTGTCCCCAGTAGGACGAGTGTGGTCTCGTGAGGGTTTTCAGCGAATACTACCCACAAAATCCAAATGCAGAATGAAAATATTTACAAAATGCAAGATTTATTTGCAAAGAGATGAATGCGAGTTTTTGAAAATATTTACAATGAAGGATTCACTTTTAAATTGACACAAATAAGTTAAATATAGGTTTTGGTTATTATTTTGAAAATTTATGTCATTTTATCGTCAAACTTTCCAACAAAAATCAAGTTATCATAACAAATAGATTATAGTTTAACTCATTATTTTGGTTAATAACACAGTGTAACTATGAAATGGATCCTTAGTTGATTATCAAAGTTTATCAAAGTGGTATTTTCATTTCTTTTCAATAACAAATCAAATCAAATAAGTAAAAGTAGTGCTAGGATTTCAATTGCTTTCTCTCTCATTTTTTGCAAGAAAAATTACACACCTAGCTCAAGTAAATTGAGGCCAGATATACCACCCATGCACTACCTTTAGGGCTTATGTGAGGGGAGTACAGAGCATGGCGAGTGCATACACTTTCATGCATACACCTATCGACCGTAGGTGGTTTTTATTAAGTCTATTTTTTTACATGTGTTCCATACATGCATAACCGTGAGGACTTTTAAATGAGTATGAAAGCACATAATCAAGGATTCCAAGTAATTCACCCATGCATAACCGTGAGGACTTTTAAATGAGAGTGAATACTTTGGATGTTATTATTTATTTATTTATTTATTTTGTAATAGAGAGAGAGTTTTGCAAAATCATCTTAGCACCATTTAACTTAGTAGACAAAAAATGTTATATCTTTACTTGAAATCAACCACTTTTTAAGATGTATTTCATAATTAACATGTATGATCTTTCTATATACTAGTTAAACCATCGTTATTTGTAATCAAACTTTATTTTTATTTTTGTTAAGACAAATGAATTTTCAAAAATTTCAATTTAATAAACCAAAACTATATATTTATCTTATAGTATTTCTTTAAAAATAAATAAAATTTTGTTTTTTTTTTGAATTTTTGAAAAGAAAATGTAAAATAAACTATGAAAAACCAAAAGATGATGAGACTCCCCCCACACTTGATTTTGACTGTGTCCCCACACTCAACCCAAGTGGAAGGAGAAAGAAGAAAAATAAAAATAAAAATCCTATATTTACATGAAAGGATGATTTTTTTACAAGAGATGAGAAAGTATACAGTCAAAAAGTAAATGAAACGATCTTCTAAAGACCAATTCTCTCATCAAATGTGCGAAACAAAGCTTAAGCTCGAAAAACCAAATCGTCAAAGATTTCAAAGTTGAATCTTGATTTGGAAAAACAAATGTCGTTTTGAAAATCATACGAGTTGTTTTATTTTCGATGATTTTTGGGGTTGATAAAACAATTGATTGAAATTCACATTTATTTTCACCAAATTGAAATTCAAGTTTATCATTGAAAACTTTTTCCAAATTATTGATTTCAAAGTCAAAATGGTGATCGAAATCTTCCCCATCAGAATTTAATGACCCACTTTTGAAAAGTCCATAAAACTCGTGTATGTTAAATTCATCTTGCTTCGTTGGATTATCAACAACTTCATCGCATATATCCATTTCAAAATCCAAAGTTGTTGTATTCAAATTTTCAGAAAAAGGAAGATCGAAATTTAAGTTGAGTTTCTCACCCTCAAAAGAATTAAAATCCAACTCAATTACCGTCTTTTCAACAACTTCATTAAGATCATCATTTTAAATTTCAAAAGTTGTTGTTTGAAAATCATCGATTTGGGTAAAAGATGGATTATCACTTGAATCGTGACACGTTGAAATTTGATTTTGTTTCTCACGAAAATTTTCCAACGTTTTAATCAACAAATTCGTGTGATCATCGTAAATTTCATTCATTTGCTCAACAAAGTCAAATTTGTAATTATTAACTTGAAAATTTTCGATTTGGACTTGTTGAGAACAAGAATTGTCAATTTCAATAAACAGTAGATTATTATTTGATTCTTCGCAAGTTAAGATTTGATTATGATTTTCACGAAAAGTTTTGTATTTTCCAAGTAATAAATCCCCGTTATCTTTTTTCATTTGGTCAACAAAATCAAATTCATGATTATTAATTTGAAAACTTTCATTTTGAATTTGTTGATAACCAAAGTTTTCAATTGTATCATTATTGAAACTATTCCCATTGCCAAAGTTATTTGAAAATTGGTTCATAATTTCGTCTTGATTTTGAAATTCATTTTGAAGCTCGAAGTTGAATTGGCATGGGTTACACTCGAAATCATTTGAATTTTGAAGTGAATTCAAATTTTGATTATTTTGAAAACCTTGATTCGAGTTATAGCACAAATATGAATTGCACAAATCATTTACCATTTGATTTTGTTGTGTAGAGATTTCAAGTAGAGATGAAATGCTATTTTCGAGATTCGAGGGTTGGTTATCGTCTTGAAATCTTTGTTGCTCAAAATTCGAATTGTTTAAAGAATAGTTGTCGTTAAATATCCATACGAATTCGGAGTGAAACCATATGGATTATATCGATTTTCACAACTATTATAAAATTCAAGTGAATATTGAAATTCAGACATTTTCAAGAATGTTTTTGGTTCTTTTTTATAAAGGAAAAATATTTATAAATAGAACTAATTTTCCAAAATAGAAAATTGATTTTTGTTTTGTTTTTGGATTTTCAAATTTTTTGGCTTTTTTTAAAAAAAGGTTTTTTATATTTTTTTGGATTTATGTTTTTCTAAATTTTTTGGGTTTTTTAAATTTCAAAGGAAAAGGATTTAAAAATTTCAAAGAAAAATAAAAGGAATATTTACAATTTATTTTAGTTTTGGATTTTTGAAGTTTTTTTAAGTATGCATGAACTAATGCAGCTAAATGAATGCAAAGGTCAATTACAAATGATTTTTCCTAAGTTAACCCAAAATTGTATAATCACACATTGTCTTAGATAAACAAGATAGTTCTCAGCCAGGTAACGGGCATGATTTATCGGTGCACCACGAATCACCATAGCAATGCAGCCGAAGGTTTAAGTACCTTCAGAGAAACAATTCATTGTAATATTTACGAATCACCGTAATATTTATAACTGATTATTACTCTGCCATAGTCTAGACACCGAGAAAGGAAATTGTTCAAAGAAGACAACTTGTCAATATACAATTAAGAGCAATCGTTATTATTAATCAAAATCTAAGATGAAATGCAAAATAGAAATTAAACGTGAATTAACAATGCAACTGCGAATGGAATTTTTGTTTTTTTTTTGAATTTTTGAATTTTTTATATAAATGCAAATGCAAGCGATCAACAATGCGAAGCAATTAAAACAGTAGATAAGGGTACAAAATTATTTTATAAGCAAGCAATTTATTTTTTGGCAACCAAAGCAAAGCAATTATTTTTCCTTTGGTTTGGCAAGCACTTCTTCCTTTTGCGAGTTTCTGCTTTGGCAATTTGCAAGTAAAACAAATATGTATATATAGGTATTTTTTTAAAGAAGGCACACTAAAACAAATGGAAAATCAAAACAATTGAAATCAAAAGAAAAAAAATCAAAACACAAGATCTCTAAACAAAAGATATATATATATATATATGTATGTATGTATATAGTTTTTTTAAGTAAAAAGGAACAAAAGGAAAATAAAAAAAACAAATGAAAACCCGGCCCAAACAAACTTTACTTGGCTCACTTGTTAAGCCTGCATCCTCTATTTCACACACACAACTCCACAATTTCCACGGTAGAAAATAGACAACACCACAAAAAAAAATCGAAATTAAATGCGAATCCAGAAATCACGAGAATGAAATTGAATAAAGGTTTTGGGTTGTTGATTATTCGATTTTGTTCACGATTTCAGTGATGACAAATTGCTCAATTATAAGGTCAGTGGTTGATGGGTCGCGATTTGGTTTTTGTATTCGATGGTGGTGATTGTGTTGAGTGCTCGCGATTCGAGGAGGTGAACCAAATCGAAGGCGGTGTTCGTTTCAGGCACATGGTTCGTGGGAGTTGATTGTTGCGAGTTGAATTTGTTCGAAATTGGATTGGGGATTTTTTATTTTTGGTTGACGAATGGCGACTAATTCAGGCGTTCATGGAAATGCGGTGGCTTGCAACTTCGTGGTTGCTGGCGAAGTGTTATCGGTTGGTGTTGAGTTGTTGCTGCTACTTGATGTCGATGATGGTAGCTTGGTGTGTTCGAGCCAAGGCAGCAAGAAGGTGGTGGTTTTATTCTCTGTTTTTTTGGTGGTGGCAGAGTCGCTGTATGATCAGAGAATGTTGGTGAAGAAGTAGTTGTGTAGCAGTTTTGTATAAGGAAGTGGGATGGTTGTCTGGAACAGTTGCTTAGCAGTTCAGTGGTTAGGGCTGCAGTTGTATGCTCTGATACCAATGAGTCTGGTGATAGGGGGTGGTTCGAATATGAGATGACTGTGTTATGTGGTGATGAATGTCAGGCGTAGTTGCACTGGGGAAGTATGTATTGTGGTGAGGGGGAAGACTACTGTGTGGTCAGTAGTGCCAGTTTTTTGGCAAGGATGATGTTTGGAGGATTTTCTGTTGTGCAGCAGTTATTGTGAAAGTGGCAGGCAATGTTGAACAAGAGGCAATTCTTGATGAAGTGAAATGCAGTGGTATGTGAATGAAGATGGTGGATCAGTGGTTGCACAAAGACTTGTTGAACTCAGCTATGCTTTCGGGAGATGATGGATGTGAAGGGCAGTGGAATGTATTGCAGATTGCAGTTTTGGTGATAGAGATGATTTGAAATATGCAGGAGTGAAGGAAGTAAAGGGGATCTTTACTTTGATGTAGATGAAATAGGAATGGACAGTGAAGTTGGCCAAGGGACAGAGGTGGGTTTTGGCAGAAGTGGAGATTGTTGTTTAGGGGTAAATGCAGCAGTTTTGGTGGTCAGTGAGGTGATGGAAGAGGACTGTAGAGGCAGTGAAGAGAAGACAGAGGGTGTTTGTATATTAGGCATAGGTATGGTGTGGTAATGGCAACTGGAATGTTTAGTGATTGTAGCTATGGACGAAGTTTGGTTATATGAGAAGCGATGAAGTTGGAATAGTAATGAGCAGAGGAGTGGATAGATGAAGCTGTGGCCAGAGAAGTTTGTAATAGAAGTGTAGAACTGTTGTTTTGCGAAAATATGTACAGAGGCACAGTTAGGATTTACACAGAGAAGAGATGCACAGAACAATAGAAGGTGTGAGAGAGCATTTTTTTTTTGAAATTGTAAACTGAAACTTGTAAATGAAAGAAAAAATGAAATGAAATTTTTTTGTTCTTTCTTTTTCAAATGGGATTGTGCACTAGTTAATTTCTAAAAAAATGAAATGAAAATGAAAATACAACTAAACAAAAACAACAAGCACTCAAACAAAATGCAAACAAAAATTACACAAATGCATAATTTTTTTAAATGCAACACACACAAAACTAAAACACATAAAAATTAAACAAAAATAATTCGACGAATAGAAAATCAAAATCAAAACAACTCCCCTGCAACGGCGCTAAAAAAATGTTAATCGACGGAATTTCTATCGAGTTAGAAAACCGTCAAAAAAATTCAAAATTAAAATAACCGCAAGCGCACGGTGTACGAATGTAGCACGTATGCGATTACGAGTTGATCCGCAGGGAATTGTAGATTTTAAAATTCTATTCAATCAAATTAACCCAAAGTTTGAGAATATTTAAGATAGAAAATGAGAAAATTAGCTAACTAACTAAAAGAAAAGAGATGCAAATATAAGAGTTAAATGACAATTTAGAGAATAAATTGTAACAACCCTGTATTTTATGATTATTGTAATTGTATAATTTAATTATTTTAATTTAAATTCCAAATTTAAAAACTTTATTTTATTTATTAAAATGAATAAGTTTTGTTATTTTAAATATAAATTTTGATTTGTATGTGAATTATAGTTTCAAACATGAATAAATTGAATATTTCCAGAAAATGTGAACTTTGGTCAATCTGGTCAAACTTTGACTTTAAAATTTAAATTTTAAAGGTTTGAAATTTTGAATTTTATCTTTTGTTATGAAAGTAAATAAAATTTCAAGAACACTGCTTTTCATTTTTTTGAAATTCGAATAATATTGTGAAAGTTATGCTTTTTACAAAATTGGGTGTAAATTGTTTTATTTAAAAATATTGTTTATTTTAAATTATATAAATTACCTTTTTAATTATCATATCTTATTCCAAATTGTATTATATGTTATGTTACATATATTTTTACCTTTTAAATATTTTTAAAGTGATGTTGGATTTTTCCAAAGCTCGTTGAATTTATTTTATATTTTTAAAGGTTAGTTTCCATTTTTCTGCTATTTTCTTCATTTAAATTATATTTAATTAAAATTTATTTATTCATTTTTATGTATGTGTTTTATTTTTATGTTTTTATCTTTATTTATAAATATTTTTCATGTACATACAATTTTCGCAAAGTTCATTTCATTTATTTTTAAATTTTCAAGCCTAATTTACATTTTCTTTGCTATTTTCTTAGTTTAATTATATTTAATTAATATTTATTTATTTATTTATTTTTGTTTATTTACTATATTTTCGTGTTTTTATCTGTATTTATACATATTTTACATGTATTTAAAATTTAAAAAGAAATGGTGGAAATTTGAAAGGTTTGTGACTCTTTATTTGCTTAAGCCTTTTTGTATTCTGTCTTTTCATTTCTCAACCAACATCTCTTCAATTGGCTGCCTTAACTCCACTCTTTAGCCGACATTCTATTTTCCTTTTCATGTGAAACACTTTCTCATCTTCCCCCTAAAACTCACGACTTCATGAAGAAAGAAAAAGAAGAAGAAAAAACTTATGGCTTCATTCTTTCTTTCCTTCTTCTTTTCAATGATTTCTACTTTGTTCCTCCTCTAGCATAGCTCGGCCTCTACTCCATTCCAACTCCACGACAACCTCCTTCATCATCTACAGCAGCTCCTCCTCCCCCTCCTCCGACTTTAACCAAGCCTTGCCCATCCATGGAGGTTAGCATCACAAACTTTGCACCAAACCCTTTCAAATTGCCTAACCAAGCTTCATACTTCACCATTTCCCTTCCTATTCACTTTGGCCACCCCTTGGCCACCACCACCAGCTGCTACTTCACCTCTGGCCACCTCTGACCATCAGCTTCAGATCTGACCTGACCCATATATGACGTGGCCGAGCCTTGTTGTGCTAAAAAAAAAACTCTAACGTTTTCACTTGACCCTTTGTATGCTTCATGTTGTATCTCCTACCATCATCATCTCCATGTTGTTGTCCATATATTTGCATACCAGAGCCTATAACATGGTCATGGCTGAACCCATATTGACCCAAGTCTAATCCATGTTGGCATCTAGGCCGAGCCTAGTGTGATAAGAACAAGCCCATTTGATCATGTGACAAGCCTTGTTGTCGTGGTCAGGCACTTTCATGTTAAAGCTGGGTAATGTTCTTTGTTGATTTAAAATTTCCATTTCGTTTCAATTCATATTTGTATTGTATGCATATGTTTATATAGTCCTGTTTATTTGTTGTATACAAGACCATTATCAAAGCTCTCCATAGATTCAATTCAAATCGTGCTTGTCGTGCCTTCTGGAATCGTTTTGTGTGTCGTAGTGGTCTTCAGCTTGAAAAGGTGAGTCTTTCTCACTCTGACATTTATACTTATGAAAGAGTGAATTGATGACAAGTGGTTAGTAATATAAAATGTTTATGCAAGTTAATGATGATCATATGATATGCTATGCCATGTTATAACCATGTTAAAACTGTTAATTATCACCTGACATCTGATATATGACGTTATATTGTGATATTGACATTGTTTATATTGTTTATGCATATGTTCACACTGTAAGTTCCCTGTTAGAATAGAATCACTATGGGCTGAAATGATACATACCCAAATGGACTTTAGAATAGGAAAAAATCGTTATAGGCTGAAATGATAGGCCTAAGCGATTTTTATTTATTTTTATTTACATGGGATTGCGGGTTTGAAATGATAGAACCCAGTTTTCTTTTTAAATTGCGGATCGAAATGATACATATCCGTATCACTTGACCTAGGTTAGAAAATTATATACAGACCCCGTGGTATATTTTTAAAATGATTTTTCTGAGATATTTATTTTTAAAGTATGAAATTTCGATTTAAAATTATATATTTTATGGTTTTAAGAAGGCTAAATATTAAGTTTTGAATTTGTGAATTTAAGTATGTAAATTTGAAGTAAATGTGATTTTTGACTTTAAATTTTATTTTTAAAACGTAAGTAAATAATGGAAAGTAAATTTAAAGTTTTGAAATGATATTTAAAGTAAAATGTTAAGTTTTATTTAATTTATAAGTTAATAAACAGTGAATTTTGACTTAACAAATGAATTGAGTTTTTAAAATTTGATATTCAATTATAAAATTTTATTGTGATAAATCATATGTTAAATTGATTGAAATGTGAAAGTTTAGAAGCCTAAAATATGATTTATAAGTTTAAAATTTGCTAAAATTGAAGTTTTATTGTTTTTAAAAAGTTAAATTAAAATCTGGAATTTTATTAATAGCATTTCTAAAATGTTGTAGTTTATGACAACACTTTAAAATGTTGTTGTTTTGAACTTAACTATGTTTGAAATAACTAAATATCTATTACGACATTTTATAAATGTCGTTATTCTTGAACTAAATCATTTTGGAAACTATAAGCTACGATAGCACTTTATAAATGCTGTCATTGCTAAAATTTGACAATGCTTTGAAATGTTATAGATTTTAGCACTGTTTGAGTTATATTTTAAAGTGTTAAATGATTTAACTTTTGGAATTGATTATTTATGAAATGTAAAGCATTTTGAATATATTTTAATATTTAAATTTGAATTTTTAAGGAATTTAAACTGAATTTGAATTTGAATAATGTGTACTTTGTTATGTGAAAAATGGTAGGAAGTGTAATGAGATAAATGAAATTTTAAATGGAATTTTGAAATGGGTTTTGTAATGATACTTGAAATAATAAATGAGTGATATACTTGAATAAAAAAAAGTATGAATTTGAATATTTGAATTTGAACTCAAATAATGATTTGAAATGAGGTTTTGAAAGGATATGATAATTTATGATTTGAAATGGTTTGGAAATGATTTGATCTTTATTTTGATAAAGAATATGAATTTGGAATGACATTTGATTTTGATAAATGAATATTTGAAGTTTATATTAGTATGAAAGGATATTGAGTTTATTTGTAAATTGAGTTTATTTAAATGATATTGGATTTATGAAATGAATATTTCAAAAATAAATAATAATGAAGTTAAATTTGAGATATATGAAATATTAAAATTTAGTTTTGAAATGTGTGATATTAAAGCTTTGAATTATATTGAAAGATTTAATAGTTTATTTTGTGGATCAAATCTATATTTGAAATTCATAAGATTTAAAATGTTTTGTTGGGAAACTGAATTTAATTGAAATTGATGGTTTGAATTGAATTAAATTGGAAATTTGAAACTTGGGTTTAATTGAATAAATTTGTAAAATGTAAAGAATTAAATGAATGTTCTATGATTTCAAATGTATGTTTCGAAATGTTATGATTTTTCAAAGTGTAATGATTTCAAGTATTTTTGTTTCGAAAGAGTTATAACTTTGAAAGCATTGTTATTTTTGAAATGGTGAATATATGTTTGAAATGGTTTTGGTTTCAAGGCATAAACTATTTTGAAAGGAATATAGTTTTGAAATGAAATGATGATTTTGTAGTATAAACTATTTTGAAAGGAATATAGTTTTTAAATGAAATGATTTGATTTTGTAGGATAAACTATTTTGAAAGGAATATAGTTCGGAATGAAATGATTTGACTTTTGTAGTACAAACCATTTTGAAATGACCATGGCGTTATAATAACGATTGGTTGTTAAAGAGACCGGGATCGGAAGTTGTCATACTCTCTGCCAACTCCGAAAACCACTTTAACAACCGTGTACGTGGTGGAGATTCCAGAATGAAGTAGGATGGTGGCGTCGTTCTAGAGGTATATTACGTAGACCCAACTCCCGTGAGTTGGCATAAGGTGTCTAAAACAGGAACGATCTCGGGACAAAAGGGGTAGCTCCTCTGGTCGGACACATTCCTTCGATACTATACTCTTACTGGTGATTGAGTAGATGGCCATCCTTCGATTTTGATTGGGAGTGTGTTCCGAGGTGGGCGTATGTGACTGTTGCGTTACCACCAGCCCGTGTGCGTAATTGGTATATCTACCTTGGCATTGCCTTGTGTGCCATGTCACCTACCATACCGATCCTTTACTACGAGTTTGTTTTATTTATTTTTATTTACTTGGGATTGCGGGTTTGAAATGATAGAACCCAGTTTTCTTTTTAAATTGCGGATTGAAATGATACATATCTGTATCACTTGACCTAGGTTAGTAAATTATATACAGACCCCGTGGTATATTTTTAAAATGATTTTTCTAAGATATGTATTTTTAAAGTATGAAATTTTGATTTAAAATTATATATTTTATGGTTTTAAGAAGGCTAAATATTATGTTTTGAATTTATGAATTTAAGTATGTAAATTTGAAGTAAATGTGATTTTTGACTTTAAATTTTATTTTTAAAATGTAAGTAAATAATGGAAAGTAAATTTGAAGTTTTAAAATGATATATAAAGTAAAATGTTAAGTTTTATTTAATTTATAAGTTAATAAACAGTGAATTTTGACATAACAAACGAATTAAGTTTTTAAAATTTGATATTCAATTATAAAATTTGATTGTGATAAATCATATGTTATATTGATTTAAATGTGAAAGTTAAGAATCCTAAATATGATTTATAAGTTTAAAATTTTCTAAAATTGAAGTTTTATTGTTTTTGAAAAGTTAAATTAAAATCTGGAATTTTATTAATAGCATTTCTAAAATGTTGTAGTTTATGACAGCACTTTAAAATGCTGTTGTTTTGAACTTAACTATATTTGAAATAACTAAATATTTATTACGACATTTTATAAATGTCGTTATTCTTGAACTAAACCATTTTGGAAACTAAAAGCTACGATAGCATTTTATAAATGCTGTCGTTGCTATAATTTGACAATGTTTTGAAATGTTATAGATTTTAACACTGTTTGAGTTATATTTTAAAGTGTTAAATGATTTAACTTTTAGAATTGATTATTTGTGAAATCTAAAGAGTTTTGAATTTATTTTAATATTTAAATTTGAATTTTTAAGGAATTTAAATTGAATTTGAATTTAAATAAGGTGTACTTTGTTATGTGAAAAATGTTAGGAAGTGTAATGAGATAAATGAAATTTTAAATGGAATTTTGAAATTGGTTTTGTAATGATACTTGAAATAATAAATGAGTGATATACTTGAATGAAAAAGTATTTAAACTTGAATAATTGAATTTGAACTCAAATAATGATTTGAAATGAGGTTTTGAAAGGATATGATAATTTATGATTTGAAATGGTTTGGAAATGATTTGATCTTTCTTTTGATAAAGAATAAGAATTTGGAATGATATTTGATTTTGATAAATGAATATTTGAAGTTTATATTAGTATGAAAGGATATTGAGTTTATTTGTAAATTGAGTTTATTTAAACGATATTAGATTTATGAAATGAATATTTCAAAAATAAATAATAATGAAGTTAAATTTGAGATATATGAAATATTAAAATTTAGTTTTGAAATGTGTGATATTAAAGCTTTGAATTATATTGAAAGATTTAATAGTTTATTTTATGGATCAAATATATATTTGAAATTTATAAGATTTAAGATGTTTTGTTGGGAACCTGAATTTAATTGAAACTGATGGTTTGAATTGAATTAAATTGGAAATTTGAAATTTGGATTTAATTGAATAATTTTGTAAAATGTAAATAATTAAATGAATGTTCTATGATTTCAAATGTATGTTTCGAAATGTTATGATTTTTCAAAGTGTAATGATTTCAAGTATTTTTGTTTCGAAAGAGTTATAAATTTGAAAGCATTATTATTTTTGAATTGGTGAATATATGTTTGAAATGGTTTTGGTTTCGAAGTATAAACTATTTTGAAAGGAATATAGTTTTGAAATGAAATGATTTGATTTTGTAGTATAAACTATTTTGAAAGGAATATAGTTTTGAAATGAAATGATTTGATTTTGTAGTATAAACTATTTTAAAAGGAATATAGTTTGGAATGAAATGATTTGGCTTTTGTGGTATAAAGTATTTTGAAATGACCACGGCATTATAATAACGATTGGTTGTTAAAGAGACCGGGATCGGAAGTTGTCATACTCTCCGCTAACTCCGAAAACCATTTTAAAAACCGTGTACGCGGTGGAGATTCCAGAATGAAGTAGGATGGTGGCGTCATTCTTGAGGTATATTACGTAGACCCAACTCCCGTGAGTTGGCATAAGGTGGTTAAAACAGGAGCGATCTCGGGCCAAAAGGGGTAGCTCCTCTGGTCGGACACATTCCTTCGATACTATACTCTTACTGGTGATTGATTAGATGGCCATCCTCCGATTTTGATTGGGAGTGTGTTCCGAGGTGGGCGTATATGGCTGCTGCGTAACCACCAGCCCGTGTGCGTAATTGGTATATCTACCCTAGCATTGCCTTGTGTGCCGTGTCACCTACCATACCGAGCTTTTACTACGAGTTTGTTTTTCTCCTGTAGCCTGTGTGGTATCCTCTGATAGTCTCCCGATCTAGAGATATCATGATATTGGATGGACTACGGGGACTATTATGTGTGAAGGGTGATATGGGTAGCCCGGAACGCTATTTAAAAGTATGTTTATTTTACTGTAGGCACTGTTATAATAGCGCAATATTACTACATAGTAAATAGTTTAACGGATCCTTAAAGGATGGGCGATCCCAAGCATTCTTTAAGTCAATGATGCATTTTTGTTACTGTTCACTTGAGTTGATTTACAGTTCATAAGTATTTATGTCCTGACTCGAGTGTTTTGTGTTTTGCGTTACGCTCGAGTCAGATTGAGTGAGTTAGCATTCAAGATTCACCTTCGGAGTTGGAGCTTTCCTTGAAGATCCAGCCATCTATTTTGCTTTCTGTATCCATTGATTTCAGTGATGTATTCTGATTTTTACCTGATGTATCTTGTTACTCTTCTGTTGTATCTTGTTTAACTCTGATGTATCTTATTTTTATATAGTAGCTTCATGAACTACTATCTCTTTTATTTCCGCTGCATTATTATTTACTCTGTGTCTATGATATGTGATTATGTATTTACTGTATATTCTGAGATTTGCCAAATTTTATTTACAACGCGGCATTTTGAGCAATTCAAGTCCGACATGTGCGAATGCGAATGGTTGAAAATATCGGGTCGTTACATAAATCCACTCTCTAGATCATGTAGTTCAACATATATGAAATCATAATCTCTCATTTATGGTCATTAGTGCTTTAATTGTTGTGCTTGTTATAAGTATGGCATATTTGTGCTATTGATTAGCCAACATAAGCCATCAGACTATAACACATCCCTTAAAGCACTTACTAACTTTCATGAAACTTGACAAAGAAAATGAAAATGAAATCTATTTTAAGTATGGCCTATTAACTATTGATTAGAAATATAGACCATCAAATTTTAATTTCAAATCACTTTATTTTGCCATAATCATATTTTGATGAAGAGGCAATTAGTATTAGTGATTGTTTAAGCATAGCCTATTTGGTGTCAACAATATAGGCTATCAAATTCAAAGCAAAAACAACTAGTAAACCATTTCTATCATCATCATTAAGCACAAAAAGAGAGCATGAGTTCACAAATAGTTGAAGCTACATAATTAGAGAGCTTCATTGCCCCTAAATTGAAGGGGTTTAGCCTTTCGTATTTGTCATTTGATTAACAAATGTAGCTTGCAACATGAAATAAAAAGAAAGCAAAATAAAAAAGAGATTTAATTAAGAAGAATTAGAACTATTCTACTTTGCATGAATGTAAATATACACTACAACATGAAAGGAAATAAACAAGAAAAAAAAGATAAATATATTAAAGTTGCATAAAAATTACATAAAGAAATGGCTAAGTAGCCATGAAAAAGAGAAAGAGAGCTTTGATTTTTATTTGGTGCCTAAAATAATAAAGAGGAAGTAAGTAAGAGAGGGAGGTTACATGAACATAATGGGTTATTTATACAAGCATGAAACCCTAATCCATAATTTAAGGAATGCCCAAAATGCTCTTGAGGTAGTGTGGAGGCCAAGTAATCATTAGCTGTACTAATCATCATTTAAGTGTACATGAAGCCATTAATTCCATAAACATGTGCATTAGCCTCTAATTTGTACATTAAGGTAGGTGGGTAAGTGGGGTCCTCCATGTTCTTCACTTTGAATTATTTCCATCTTCATTCCTTTGTAATTATTTTGTGCATGCATGTGTCTTCATGAACCCACTTGTAATTGAAATCAAATTCCTACAAAATAGTATGGAAATTTCTAATTAAATTTTCTCAAGTTAATTTATGCACAAAAATGACTATTTTGCCCTTGGATGAAGATGAATATGTGAAAATTTGGAATTAGTATGGATTTTGGTTAAAACAAGTTAAAATATCCAATATGATCATTTATTTAATTTAAATAGATTAAATATGGTGGTAAAAATATGCACATTTAAGTGCACATCAATACATTCCCAATTTGGCAATGTGGCATACGAAGTGCTGCTGATCATTTGTTGATCGAAGCATGGCTTTGTAAAAAAGCGTGGCTTTGTCAAAAAGCGTGGCTTTGCAGAAGAGACTGTATCCGCACCTTACACCTTGGAAATTGTCGATACAGGAAAGATGCGACAAGGTTGCAGGGGTCGCGCCCCTAGGGTATGTCTATTCCTTCTGGAAAAGGATGGTATCATGGTATGGAGCCCAGATACTTAACTCATGTGGACACTATAAATTTATTATTGTGTGATTGTTTCTTCATGGTTGAGGATCCTCGGATAAACGTCGCAATTGACTGGGGATGGCATATCTTAGCTGTTACTCCCGAGAAGGGGGTAAACCGGCCTTGTGTTGGAAGAGATCCGGGCAGGTTCTCGGGGCGTCCCTCCAGAGGTGTTCCCATATGGCAATAGGAAATTCCTTAGCCTGACCGTTTGTTGAAAAATCCAAAGAAACAATATGCATCCTGTACAGTTTTAGTTGTATTACCTGCCATGGAATGTGGCGGTAACCTGCTATTGAACATGGTAGCTATAGTAGGCATACGACAAAATGTGGTATGCTGGTTAAGGTTAATATTATACTTGAAAATGTTTTCCACTATGCACTAATAATAATATTATATAGTTTTCGCATATCAAGCATTTTTGACTATCATAAGGAGAAATCTCCTCCAATTCTGCTTTTGCATGGTGTGTGTGGCGGGAGGCCTTATGGTAGTTTCATTTTCCAAAAAGAAATTCGGATTTCTTTTACTTCTTTTGTTGTTTGTTTTAAAGATAAATTGTTTTTGTTTGCTCATACCAGTACCATGACTGACCAGGAGTTTATTGTTCCTTCCTAAACTTTGAGTGCCCACAATTTTCCATATAGGCAGTTTAGAGTTGCGTTTTTCCGATAATCAAATAATAGGCGTAGAATTCGATAGCATCCAGCCTTTGGATTTGGCGATTGCATTTTCTTCTTTTCAGCATTCGGGCTGACCTTACTTAATACAACGCGATTGGGGGTTTCTCGCCTCGCGTTTGGGAAGCATGTTGGTTGATCTAGCGTTTGGAGTTTTTGGAGATTTAGCTATGGAGCTGCAGTTGTAGTTTGATGTTGGAGTTTCTCTATTAATGCTTATCTTTCCGCTTTTGTATATTTACCTCTGATATCGTTGAGATTCATATTGTATTAGATATTGTATCAAATGTTGTATATAAATAATATTATTCATTTCTTTCACTGCGTTGTTGTACTTAATGTGTTATAAGCTCCGGCGAACCAGATTCGGCATTTGAATCCACGGCATTCGAGTATAAGTGAAGTACGGGTGTCGATTTTCGAACGTCGAGTCAGGGTCGTTACATATAGTATATGTTGTTCTATTGCGATTGTTAGATTCAGTGTTCTTTTTAGCTTCTTTTCTCTTCTTCTTCTCTTCTTCTTTCGTCTTTCTTCCTCATAACTGTCCGTCTTTCTGTTCGATTTAGGTTGGACATGTGTGATTTATTGTCAACTTGAATGGTATGCAAAACCAGGTCATCACAAGAAGGTAACGGAAATTACGAGTTTGCCATTTTTATTTCAACTTAATTTTAAATTTCAAATATTCGAACTCGAATAACTTTTGCATACGATCTCCAATTCATGTAAGGTTTCTTCTGTTGGACTCGTATTGAAATTTTTGACAATATGAAAATGGTTGGGTTGAATTTGGAAACTGTTGAGATTTTAGGCTTTTATTGGATTTTATTAGGTTTAAATCAAAAGTGAGTGATTTAATCCACTCACGCAATACTAAATTTTTTGATGTTAGTTAAATTGAAATCATGAAGTGATTAAATTTTACCAATTTCTCTTTGGTAATTTAAATTGACATTCAACTTAATTTGAATTTTATATTGAATTGAATTGACAATCAAATTAATACTCAATTTAATTGCTAGTTAAACACCGACAATTGATGACTAGTGACTATTGTGATTTATGGGTTGATTTGGATTTTGATTGCAGTTGGATGCTTATTGGTTGATATATTGGACGTATGGTTCTTTATTTATTTGACATATTCCTGTTTTATCTATTTCTTAATTGAGATTATTTATATTATCATTTGGACTATTTGAAATGAACTAAGAAATAGGTTGAAATGATATATATCTATGTCATTTAAATATGGATTAAAATGATATATATCCATCCATGTAAATAAATTGAAATAAATGATCACTTGGCCATATGGTAGAAAATTATATAAGGACACTGGATTTGGTATAATTAAATTATTTCAAGCCTTAATATTTGAATTGGTTAAAATGAAATTGTTTAAAGAAAATAAAATATTTATTTATATGAATTAAATTATTTTCTAATTCGTGATATGAAATGTTGAAATTGAAACTGTTTAAATGAAATTGTTTAAGGATTTATTTAAAACCTAAAGTTGAAATTGAGATATGATTTTAATTTATCGAAAATGAATTATTTAAAAGGTTTATTTTTTAATTAAACTTTGAATTTATTTTATTTAAAATGGTTTAAATCGGTAATTCCAAGTTTGGACATGAAATGGTTCTAAACTAAATTGTTTCAAATGAGAATGTGAGTTAGGACTTTCTGCCTTCGAATTGAACTATTTAAATTGGATTTGAAATAAAGTTTAAAATCGCTAAATTAAGGTTGATTTAAATGGAATTTTTAATACGAGGTTTGACTGAAATTGGAAGTCGAAAAATGGAAATCATTATTATTTGGAATTTGAACCTTGTTGTGAAAGAAAATACAGTTTTAATATAAACTATTTCAATGTATAAACTATTTTGATTATCTAAACTATTTTCAATATTAAAACTATTTTGTATTCAAAACTATTTCCAAATATTAAAACTATTTTATATTCAAAACTATTTCCAAATATTTAAACAATTTTAACTATCCAAACTATATTGCAATACTAAAACCATTTTAATTATCCAAACTATTTTCAATATTCAAACTGTTTTAATTATTCAAAAACATTTTCAATATTCAAACTTTTTTAAAAGGGGAATTACTTCGATTTAAATCATTGATTTAAATATGAATGCTTTGACACGAACGCATAACCTATTTTGAATTCGAAATGATTTTTAAGTGATTCTGATATTTTGATATGAAATATAACTTGTTCTTGAAATTTAAAAGAACCAACCGATGTGAAAAATGATTTTTTGTTGTTAAAGAGACCGGGGCCAAATATCGGCATACTCTCTGTCAATACCGGAACCACTTTAACAACCGTGTACGCGGTGGATGTTATCCAAAATGTAGAGGTTGAACTGGCGAAAGTTTGTTGGATTTGAAGAAAGATAATGATGATGGATGACTTCGATACATGTGTCAGTTTGAAATGACTAAAACAGGAGTCTATGTCTGGCCAAGGGGTTAGCTATCTATAGGTGCCCTACCCCTCCGTATTACTATATTGTTTTGACTTGATCAGTATACATTGATTTGATTTTATGGTTAGTGGACTTGGTCGGCAGTTGTGGCTACGATGTGTTACGACCAGCCAGAAATGGTAAACATGTAGAATCCTACCTTAGGCATTGCCTCACGTACCTTGTCATACTTTTATCCTTATACGCGACCGCTACGATTTTGTTTTAGTGTTGTCATATCATAGAGCCTCCCTGACAACCTACATTACTGGCTGTGTCACAAGGCAAACCGTAGGAAAATGTTTAAAATGTGTTAAAGGGGATTGATGTAAAGCCTTAACGCTAGGAAAAATATTTATTTTATTGATTAGACATAACATATACAGTGTATTATACTATATATAGATATTTGACGGATCCTTATGTGATGGAAAATACCATAACATCTCTTAAGTTATTGCACGCACATTATACACTGGATAGGAGATGTAAAACCCCATAAACATCTCTGACGCTGTTACACTCCTGTTATATGTGATATTAGTTTGATTTACATAAGTACTTTTAGTTCTGACTCGAGTGTTTTGTCTTTAAATTACGCTTGGGTCAGCCTGAGTATTTCAACGTTTGATGACAATATTCCTTGAAGATGAAGATGGAGTTTGCTTGATCGTATTTACTACTATCACTGCATTTTTTTGGTATGTTGTTGACTGTACTCTGAATTATGTTGTAAAATTGAAATCAAATGTATATTGTAAAACAGCTTCATGAATGTTTGTTTAAGTATTATGTTTTGTCATTCTGTTGGGAGACTGTGTGTTTTTCTTTCCTTCCTTTCTCTTATTTTCTTATTAAGTCCCATTGATAATCAACCCTTTTTAATAGTTTGAGTTAGAAATTTGTGGTTTATTGTCGATTTAAGCCATTCAAAAAGGTAGGTTGTTCAGTTGGTATTAGTGCTTTGGTTTAGAGATACCTTAGTCTTTTGGGGGTTAAACTCATTAGAGATAGGGTTACCAATACCCTAGAATAAGTCTAAGATATATATGAGAGAGAGCGTATTTGTTAGTGCTATATAAAATTGTTTTGTATTGTGTTATTTTGTTTTGTTGAGTATTTATGAATTTCGGTATGTATGTAGGACGTTGTGGCATCGATGAGGGTTTCTAAACACTTGAAAGCAGTAAACCGACGCAATATTGTTTTTAAAAATAGGGGAATGAAATAATTCAGCCTAGTATTATATTTTATATAAAAAAGAATAAATTTTTCATAAATTGATATAGTTAGTTTAGTGTGTTGTTTGTTAGTAAATGATGGTATTCGATTATTGTCATTTATTGTTGGTTGGTCAAGGTTCTTAAAAACTAATGACTATTGTAGGTTATGAGAAAATGTAATTTTATAAATATGGTTTATAAAATAGGATTTACAAATAAAATGAATTTAAACTGAAAATTTAAGAACTTAAGTTCTGGTGTTTTGAATTTGGTTTTCAAAGATTTCGAAACATAATATTAGTATTATTTGAAAGTATTTTCTGATAGAAACATTTTCAATAAGATTTGAAAGAAATGTTTTTAAAAAGAATTTTAAAGAAAATAAGTTCTGTACTCCCCTCTTTTGTCATTGGAAAATAATTTCGATGATGATTACGGCCTCATCGACGTTCATTTTCGAGTTTCAAAGTGGGAAGACCACTATAGCAGCTTTGCTACACATTTGTTTGATAAACAAATTTTAATTTTAATTTCCTAAGCATAATTTGATATAAAAAATATAAGTACATATTATTTCAAGAAGATTTGAAATGAAACCCGGTAACTAGTTCTTAAGTTTTTTGTTAATTAGTTTTTGAGAAAAATGTATGATCCTGTAATAAAAGAGGAGAGCACACATGGAGCGCTATATATATAACAAAAATAAGGAGCTGCCAACTTGCCTGTCAGGTGGCACGACTATAAAACTAAAAATAAAGAAAAAGATACCCCTCAAATGAGCTCCGGGAAAGCCACCGCCCATTACTCCCTAATACTGAGCTCCGGCAAGGCCACCGCCCAATAATAGGGTGTTAGAGGTATCTAAAATCCGAAATACTAAAGCATAAAACTTAATGAAAATGCCTCAGAAGATCCATAGAGAAGGACTCCAAAAGGTGGACCAAAAAGAAAAAACTCCACACTGAAGACCTGGAGTAACCAAAAGAAATGCCAGACGCAATCCGAAATCCTGAGAAAACCTATCCTGCCAAACTAAATAAAGCTGCAAGCTAACCTGCAAACCAGTCAAGAGAAAAACCAATAACCTATCTAAACCAAACCTGTAACAAAACTAGGAAATCAAGTTAGAATGAATCACATATATGTATATAAACAGAATTTATATACATATATGTGAGAATAAAAACCAAAGAGTAAATTAAAGCAAGTACAATCTAGAACCAAAAACAAACAATACTAAAAAAGTAAAGGAAGAATGAGAAAATATAAGAAATAAAAGAAAAAACAAAACAAGAAACTAATTTATGGGCCTAAAATAGTAAGAGAATTATGATGCAACATATGATCATTATTTAAATCAGAAAAGGGATTAATATAAGTATTATTAGAAGCAAAATTATTGATATTGCGTTTGAATATGTTAGTATTATTTCTAACCTTGTTAAGGTAATCATTAAAGCAATAATTTTTGGCTAATTTATATTTGGGATTAGAAATCCAATTTAAACAGAAATTTGAAATTAAAATTATCAAATTATTATATTGTTGATGTTTATTATTAAAAATGCTTTGATTTCTTTCAAACCAAATGTACCAACAAGAAATAGTGAATAAAGAATCAAGCAAGTATCTAAAATTCTTATTGAACATAAATCTAAAAGAGTTCCAATAGAAACAACAATCAGAAACTCTAGAACTAATATTCAACTCAAAAATATTAAGGGTCTTTAAAAGAATAAAATGAGTATCCAAACATTCATAATAAATATGATAATATCTGCAGAGTATGTGCTGCAAAAATAACATTTATTATCAATACTAATATTTTTCTTTTTTAAAAATTCAATAGTGTTTAATTTACCATGAATGATGAGCCACATATGGATCTTTGATTTTGGAGGAGCATTTGACTTCCAAATAAATTTAAAACTATTGGCAGAAACCCCCGAAAAGTTAATAAATTTGTAAAAGGAATTAGAAGAATATTTCTCACTCTTATCCCACTCCCAACTAATTTGGTCATTATCATTGTCAATGTTATACAGATTTAGTTTAGCATAAAGCAAACAAAGATGTCTAAGGGTAGGGCCTACTAAAATACTATTAAAATTGAAAATCCAAGGAGGGTCACTTTCAGAGTTAAAAAATCAGAAATAAACGCAAATTTAAAGTTAAAAAATATCATATAAGTCTTTGAACTCATACTTAAGAGGAGTAGAGAAAATCCAACTATCGTGCCAAAAAGATGTATTATTACCAGAATGAACAATAATATTTATACCTAAGTTGAAAATATCGCTACATTTTAAGATGGATTTCCAAAAATAAGATAATTTACTATAAATCGAAGGACTAATATGATAGAGATTATAACTACCATTATAGTAAAATTTAGAAATAGTCTCCTTCCAAATGGCATTATCACTAGTATCTCTGAATTTCCATAACCATTTACCAAGAAGAGACAGGTTCATATTATGTAAATTAATGACTCCTAAACCACCCTCTTTTTTAGACTTACAGACAGCATTCCAATTAACTAAACATTTAATGCTATTGTTAGGATTTTCACCACTCTAAAGGAAATCCCTTCTAATTTTATCTATTTTATCTATCACCCAGTCTGGAAAAAGGTGCATAGACATCCAATAGATAGGGAGAGCTGATAAGACAGAATTAATCAAAACCAATCTACCAGCTCTAGATAAGAATCTCACATTCCAATTAGTAATCCTATTTTTAATTTTATCAATGATTATTAACCAATCATCATGCTTAAGTTTTGAAGGTCTGATAACAAAACCAAGATAGTCAAAAGGAAAACTCATAGTTTTACAATTTAAAGTATAAGTAACTAAATTTTCTACATTATCGAAATCATTTAAAACTAAAACAGAACTTTTATCAAAGTTTATTTTTAAACCTGATAAAAGTTCAAAACTATAAAGAATAAACTTGAGAGCAATAATATGTCTAGGAAGATGGGAGGAAAAAAGCAAAGTATCATCAGCAAATTGAAGGACAGACAAACCAAAACTAGAAATATCATTACCAATAAAACCCAAAAGATTATTGCTAACAGCATTCTTAATAATCTTAGAAAAGACATCAGCCGCTAAATTAAACAGAAGGGGTGATAAAGGATCCCCTTGCCTTAAGCCTCTCTTGGATTGAATTTTATTACTTAAAACACCATTAACCATAATACTAGAGTTACCCGTTTTAAGCAGGTTAATGATCCAATTAATCCATCTATTACTAAAGCCTCTGGCAAGGAAAATATCAATAAGAAAATCCCAATCAACCGAGTCAAAGGCTTTAGCAAAATCTAATTTTAAAATAGAACAAGTTATATTATTTTTACAACAAAAATTAATATATTCTTGAACAACTGCTACACCATCAGTAATATTTCTTCCTTTAGTGAAAGCTAATTGAGAACAGTCAATTAGATCATTCATTTTTAAACTAAGTCTATTAGCTAAAACTTTGGAAATAATTTTAACTGAGCAATTAATCAATGAAATGAGTCTTAAATCTTTGAAAGTATTAGCATCGACTTTTTTATGTAATAAAATAACGTTAGCAAAACTAAAACAACCTAATTGGAGATTACCATTATAAAATTCATTAAACATACAAATTAAGTCTAATTTTAAAACCTCCCAAAAAGATTGATAAAAGAAAATAGGAAATCCATCCGGGCCCGGAGATTTATCTCCTGGTAAATAAAAAATGGCTTTTCGGATTTCGTCTTCAGTAAAAGGAACATCTAAATCAGAGAGATTAATGTTAGAGACGAATGGATAAAGATCATTCCATCTAACGCTAACTCTATGCTTAATTTTATTGCCAAAGATTTCTTTATAATATTCAGTAAAAGCATTGTTATGGTCACGTTGTTCAACTAATTCCACATTATTAACTAAAATGAAATTAATTGCATTACTATGTTTTCTACTATTAGCTATATTATGAAAAAATTTGGTATTATTGTCACCTTCATTAATCCAATGAAAATTTGATCTCTGTTTCCACATAACTTCCTCTTTTTCAAGAATAGAATTAAGTTCATCTTTTAAGTTATTAAGAACATTTCTCTCACCTAAACTTAAATGTATAGATTCTTCAGTCTTATTTAGTTTAAGCAACTCATTCAGAATATTATCTTTTTTAATTTTTATATTACCAAAAACGTTTTTATTCCAGTTTTTAAGAAAAAATCTGAGTTTTCTAAGCTTGAGCACAAAAGCTTTGGCTGAATTGTCATAAAACTTTAAACTATAAAAACTCATAGAAGACCATTTATTGATGATTAAATTTGAAAAACCAGATTCTAGAAGCCACATTTTTTCAAATTTAAAGGCTCTACTAATAATTCTATGACTATCACAAGAAAGGATAATGGGACAATGATCTGAAATGGTATAAGGGAAACTTGACACTCTACAGATAGGAAATTTATCCTCAATTTCATCATTAAAAGAGGGAGAATCCCTATTATTTCTCTAAGTAAAAGCTCTATTGGATAGAGGAATTTCGATCAAATTAGAATGAATAATAAATTGATCGAATTCCTCCATTGCCGAATAATCACCTTCCCGGGGTGAATGCTCCCCAATAAAACGAGTAACATTAAAATCAGCCCCCAATATCCAAGATCCGGTGGCAAAAGATCTAAACTCGAGACATTCATTCCAGAGAATACGTCTATCTATTTTAGAGTTAGGCCCATAAACATTAGAAATATTTAAAAAAGAATTATCGGCTAAATTAATTAAAATAATATGTAAAGAGTGCTGCTTTTGAATACATTGCATTAATTTAAAGAGGTTATCTCTCCAACCAATCATTAAACCCCCCGAAAAGCCCACCGAAGGAAGAAAAACCCATTTACTAAAACGAAAGCCTCCTGATCTTCTAAAAAAATGAAAGTCAGGACATTCTATTTTAGTCTCTTGTAAAAGAGCAATATCAATAAAAAAGTCTTTAAAAAAGATTTTAACTTTATCATATTTATTAAGGTCATTCAAACCTCTAATGTTCCAACTAATGACTCTCATAAGCCCATAGATCTAGCCCTATCAAATTCCTTATTTTTAATAAACTCACGATCTAACTCTAAGTCAGAGAAAATAAAAGCAGAGCTACTAGCTAACTGACTGAAATCAGAAGCAGATAAATCACCAAGAGCATAAGACGAATAAGAGCTACCCAAATCAAAATGCATACCTGAGCCTGATTCCGAAACACCGCTCACGGTGTTCGAACCAGGAAACTCACCCGATGGCTGAGAGCAACTGCCACGAATCCTGACACTATGACGAACCAACCCACTAGAAGCTGAAATTTTCTACGTCTACCTCTCCTTGAAGAAGAAAAAGAAGGTGCAGAAACACCACCAGTCTCACCTGACTGACCAGACAAAGTACACCCAGAAACACTAACTAAATATCCAGAATCAAGTGTAACAACGGGATCCTTATAATCCACTAACTGATTCACAATCTCATCCAAATGAACAACAGAGGCAGTTTCTGTGACTTCACCAAAATCACTAGAGATAGGAACCAATTTATCACTGAGGCAACTGTCCACCAAATTATTACCCAATTTCAAAGAAACAATAGAAGAAGAAATATCATCTAACAAAACCTTACTATCCAGATCGCCTAAAAGATCAACCTGATCCAATAAATCAAGTGCACCGTGCACAACAGGCACATATATCCTACCCGCCATGAACACATCAAGATCCAAATGATTTTCAACAACCGAAACCTTCTCAACATCTAGAAGAAATTCTGCATTTAAATACCAATCTTGAAAAAACTCTGATTGTCTCAGCGCAGAAATATCATCAATATCAGCAACCTATGTAGAAATAGGAACAACAACCCCATTTAAAGTTTCTTCTGACCAAAAACAGAAATCGAAGAAATCAAAATTTAACAGTGAACCAGTACCCATAGGTAAATCAAATTCCATGTCAATCTGTCTACTGTCAGAATCATCAAAATTAAAGCAGCTATCAACAACATTGAGAGAACTAAAGCCACTCTCAGGTATAAAGGAAGATGTTACAACATAAGAGTGATCACCTTCACCGTCATCTTGATTTGTGGAACGAACTGGAGACAGCACATCATGATTTGAGAAACGAACAGGAGACAGCACTGATTCAAGGCATGAGAAATTAAAGGAGGAAGGATCGCTGACATCAGACAATAACGAGCACTTTGAAGCTAATGCAGAATCAAGGCAATCAAATTTGTTGGAGATAGGAATATTAAAAGAATCCAATTTACGAGGGCAGAGAAAACCTTTTTTAAACTTTGGAATGGTAAAATCACTTACCGGATTAGAATGGTAAACCTCATTCACTAACTTGGGCATACAATGAACAACATCTGGGTCAAACAAAATAGGATCCAAAGAAACAAATTCTTCACTCCTAAAAGTTTCGAGAAAAGCACCTTCATCTTCATTCAAACTGACAGAAGAAACTGTATTTACAACAGTCTTCACTTTGACACCAGAAAATTCTTGAAAGCCCTTATCTATGTTTGGCGAATTCACATTGTTAAAATGATTTAAAAGATCATCCAAAAACATTAAACCTTCTGATTGCTTAATCCTGAGATTGTTTATTAAGATTCCTCTCAAGTAGATGAACTTTAAAACAAACAAGAAACCATGCTCCATTAAATGGTCAGAAGAACAGGAAGAGACCGATGAAGAATCGATTTTTCCAAAATATAGTTCAGGGTCGCCAAATCTAGACTTATAACCTTTACCAATATTCGGGGCATTAACAACATTAAAATGAAGAAGCAGATCTTCCAGGTAGTTAAAACCTTCAACACGATAATGCCATAAGTGATCTATCAAAATCGCTTTCAAAAGCATAATCTTTAACACGAATTGGAAACCATTCTCTACCAAGAACTCAGAAGAAACCGATGATCTAGAAAATGACGAACATTTGAAGCCTTTATGACCAAATTTGCCACACCGGAAGCACCTGATGGGATCACGACATTGAGATGCGAAATGGTTACTATCACCACATCTAAAGCAATAAAATTTGTTGGAGCGAGAATCGATCCATCTTTTAGCAGAAGCTTGAGGCCTCAGAACACGAGAAGGAAAAAAAGACGATCGGTCTTTGACCACTTGGGCAAAAGAACGTTGATTAAACGATTCTGGATCTCTAGCTATTGAATTTGCTTGCAACAGGGTGATTGAGAGAAGAAAGAGGGAAAGATTGAAATCGTAGTTATTTTCAATTATTGAAATAAAATGGAAATTTCGATAATCATAAAGGGTTGGAAGCTTACAAATTGAAATCTGAAATTAAAGCTAAGTGTTTAATGAAAATATAAAAATTGAAGTTTGTAACTTGTAAATTAAGAAATAGTTGAGTATTATACAAGTAAAAACTTAAGTAATAAAAAATGTTTCAAAATGAACATATGTCTATAATTAAAGAATTAAGATGTTACAAGAGAGGTTATAAACTTAAGCTAATGTTTTGAAATGCTTAATAATTAAATTGTATAATAAAATGAGAATACTATTTAAGTAAATGATTATAAACTTAAGAAAATGTATGAATGATTCAGAAATAGATTGAATGATACTATATATGAAGGAATAAATGAGAATTAAAAAGTAGCTGTGACGCCCCGCCTCTATACTCGCACTAGCCCAGGACATTACGGAGTAATGCCGTCAACTAACATGAAGAATAAGGATATTGAGGAGCGACCATCTGTGTAATTTCTTTGTGCCAGTATCGATATGCCAGATAAAAGGTCACGTATTTCGTCTCAAGAGGAAATCCGACATATCAAGTTCAAACTCAAAGCTACTACACAGTGGCTAAGTAACCTTCGGAAACAAGTATAAAATAAGCATAACACAAATCAGTCAAAGATATTCATACCACTAAGGCGGAAACAGATATGAATATATCACGTAAAAGTGTACATCAAAGTAATAGTCATATAAGATCCATTATGTCACAAAAGAATAGATACAAGTGCTAGACAAAAGAATATGAATACATCAATGAGTCTCTATCTCGAATGTATAAAACAAAAACTACTAAACTAAGTAGTTAGCCAAAAGTCAAAAGCTAGTCCCAGCTAAAAAGTCAAGTGGAAGCACCTGTAATACCTCAGCCTGACCCGAATATTATTTAAGAAGAAAATAATAAACGGATCAGTCTAGCTATAAATATCATGTAAAATGAGATGGGATAAGAGATATGACAAAAAATGTATGATGACAATAATGCCATACTGTGACATGTATACAATAGATAACAACAGGAATCATACAATATCTCAAACTTTCTCAAACACCAAAAAGAATGTCATATTCTTTAACATATTCACCAAACCACAAATATTGATAAAACATATCAATGTAAATCATAAAAATTGGTGAAACACAAATTCTAGAAATCATCAATTAGAAATCTAGAAAACACAAAGGGGGAGGCATGTCACAAACAAGAGCATGAAAACTCACCAACACGTGTATTATAAATGGAACGCTATTCCATGGTCGCTAACCATAGAGCCGGTGCAATGGCATAGTACAGCGTTACGCCCGATGAACGTGAAACTCCAATAATCCGGAACGACGACGTAGTACAGCGTTACGCCCGATGACCCCGAAACTACAATAATATTCAATAATACAGAAAAAATACGTGGTACAGCGTTACGCCCGATGAACCAAAACTCCAATAATCCATAACAACGACGTAGTACAGCGTTATGCCCGATGAACCGAAACTCCAATAATCCAAAACAGCGACGTAGTACAGCGTTATTCCCGATGAACCGAAACTCCAATAATCTGGAACAACGACGTAGTTCGGCGTTATTCCCAATGAACCGAAACTCCAATAATCTGAAACAACGACGTAGTATAGCGTTATTCCCGATGAACCGAACTCCATAAAAGAACATGGGTCGCTAGCCCATAAAAGAAATGAGATGAAGCTCAATAAAATGAGGTACAGTCCCCCACGTGGACAAAGAGACATCGCATATCGCTAGTCTAAACCATAAAATGATCATCTAAGAAGTGTGAAATTACACTAAGCTAGTAAATAGATGAGTTTAGCTTCATGTCCCATAACCATTAGCTTAACTTAAATATTTATGAACAAACTGTAGATTTCCACTAGAAAATTGCCATGAGAGTTTAATCGAACAAGTCCAAGAATTAACCGATGAAATAAACGCAAGCATTTCATACCACTTGTTTTGCTAAGCCGTTTAATTAGATTTATCATACAAATGAGGTAAAAGTTTGTATATACTAATAGATTGGAAAACGGTTTAAAAACGAGCTTTGTTTTAAAAGTAATGTTGAAATCATTTTGTGAAAGAGATTGAGTATTACTACTGGTATAGAAAGCTTTATATTTAAAAGTGACAAATCACAGAAATGATTGTGAAAATAATCCACCAAAAATCCACATTCGACGACGTGAATTAAAACCATAAAAATCAATATCAAATCCAATCAAATGGATATGTCTAAAAATCCATAAATGAAGTCATCAAAGTAGATAATAAGTGACAACAACTAACCGGATCAACAAAAATCGATAAAATTTGAAAATCCACTAAAACAGCCAAAATAGGCAAAACCGCACAGTTTCAAACGTTTGAAATTATCAACCAGACGTCTGGTTGGATTTTAGACGTCTGCATTTTGTCTCTGCCTTTTTTATTTTTCTAGGGACCAACTCCAGACGTCTGGATTTCTCAACCAGACGTCTGAATTTGAATCCAGACGTCTGAATTTGAATCCAGACGTCTGAATTTGAATCCAGACGTCTGAATTTGAATCCAAACGTCTGAATTGAAAATTCAGACGTCTGAAATTTCCTGCTAGGCAAAAATCAACCTAGGCCAAAAAGGGCAAAAATCCAAACCGGAAGCGATCGGACGAACAACGGAGACTAGGGATTTATGCCAAGTGGTAACCCATCCTTATAGGCTCTTCGATACACCCCAAATGACATGTTTAAACATCCAAGATAGGATTTTTAATGATTTTGACTTCAAAAAACCAAAATTGAAAAATTCACCAAATCAATTAAAATCAAAGCAAATGAACGTGAATAGATGTTAGGAATTCATACCTAACAACAATGAAAGCTATAGACGTAGATGTGAGTTCAGAAACTCACCGTTAAACCCAAAAACAATGAAGGAGAAGCTCAAAAACAAAGGAAAGATCAACCACTCTTCAACTTCAACTCTAGAAACTCCAATCTAAGATTAATAAGCTATTATTTTCTAAATTAGATTATAGGAAATTTCTAAAATTGAACAGGAATTGAGATGGAGAAAATGAAGAGGATGCTCACCTAAGCTTCTCTTTGATTTTCGAGCAAGAACTTGAATTTCCTAGCAAAACTAGGGTTTAGGAATTTCTATTTCCACTTCCCACCATTCTTTCTAGGGATTGAGTGTGTTAGGAAATGTTATGAAGGAATGAAGAGGAGTGGAGTGGAGTTAGGATAATATGTTAGGTTAAAGGGGATAAAACCCAAACCCAAAGCCCAATAGAAAAATAGCGAAATTCAACTCAACTCCAAACATATTGATTTTTATACTCAAAAAGGTCGCAAACGCCGTTTTGGACTCAATGGAAGTGGTCTCGAGTCCTAATTCAACTGTTTGCAAAAAGTATCATTTTGGACTTTTATCCAACTAACGATGCTATATTTAAATAAAATATTTAAATATACAATCGCAAAATATGCGAGTTGTTACAGACTCCCCTCCTTAAAGAAATTGCGTCCTCGCAATACTTAAGGAAAAAAAAAAGTAACAACCATAAAAGCATATCAACACAAAAGTAGAAATTTTGAAATGAGAAGTTCACCCTAAGGAGCATGAGAGAGTAAGTTCGAATGTGTTCGCTCATAAGTCAAATTAGGTGAAACTTCAATTTCTTCAATAACAATGGGCTCAAGAATAGAATAGGAATCCCTAAGGCATTTCCGTAGTTGAGAGACGTGGAAAACATCATGAATAGCAGAAAATTGAGCCGGTAATAAAAGGCGATAAGCCACAGAGCTAATATGTTCGTTGATGGGAAATGGGCCAATATATCGAGATGCTAATTTTCCTGATCGACTGAAATGCACAACACCCAAACCAATATGACTAGCATCGGTTCAAACAGTGAAGTCTTGGTTTTCTTTGGGAATCACAAGAATAGGAGCATTGGAAAGGAGTTCTTTAATTGATCCTCTTTTCCGAAAAGCTAAGACTTTGAAAATTATAATTAACTTCATGTAATCATCTTTTTAGAAAAATTTACTTATTCCAAGACAATTTACCGTGTCTGACTATCTCATCATAGTGTTTAGGAGATTCCTATCGATAACGTTGATCAAGTGCATCGACCAGAATTCTTAAAACACTCAATGGGAAAAACAACACAAAATCGTCTTCTATATGTTAAAAATATCTCTTGAAAATTTTACTAATGTTTTATGCTTGTTTTAAGAACAAAATCCAATCATCCTTATAAATGTATCTTACAAATTTTAAATTGCTGTTTTCATCCATAATCAATGAATACAAGGATGGTCTCATCGAAATATTCATAGAATACTCGATTCATAAGATGGATGAAATAAGCTGGACAAACCGAATGACATCACGAGTCATTCATAAAAATCATAACGAGTGAAAAATGCGATAAGTGGAACGCTACCCACCGTAACTCATAGCCAATGAAAACCGGTGGTAAGGACAAAATGAAAGGACCTTAGCACCACTCAATAGATTGCTTAGGTAATAATCCTAAGACAAGCTCAAAAACACCAAAAAAATCACAAACTACTCGAATGAGAGAAATAACATTTCCCTCATCATGTGGGTTTAAAGAATAAAATGATGTCACCGAATTAGGATCGAAATCCTCAAGAAAAAATAGAAATCTTCCTAACAGATTGAGAATGTCAAAGGTAAATAGTCCCCTTGGGACATAGGGTATGGACTTCATAATAATTAAGCCAATCCTCTCCCAAAAATCTATTCCGTAGCCTAAGTAACGCATAACATGCAAATCGGCTCGAAAACAATAATCACATAAAATAATCTCAACATTTTTACAAAGTAAACTGAGTGTTGCGGATCCACCAACCGAATTCGCAATTCTCAGTGTAGTCATCAAGCCCAAAGTGTTTCAAGAAAAAGAAACAATAAGTTCTTTTGATATAAAATAATGAGATGAACCAATATCAAAAAGAACTCGAATAGGATAATCACAAAACAAATTAATGCCATCAAGCATAGAATGAGAAGTACCTTGAACAAGAGAAGTGTTACTAGGAGCTTGCACAACATTCAGCTCTCCCTCTCTCCTACTTTGAATATGGGACATGTAGATATAAGATGACCTGAACTTTTACAATAACGACAAAAAAGGGGTTTCAGACGCCTATTCGCATAGTGGTCCGTCGAACCACAATTGTAGCATTATCCACGACTATAGGTAGGAGTCTTTGCAACCGAAGTTGCTTGCTTCCCTCTCTTGTTGGATTAGGGCCTTTGAACTCAATAGGCCTCTTCTTGTTGATGTTGAAGTTCTATTGGCACCCCCAACTTCAACATCACTTTCCTTATCGACCTCTTCAAGTCGAAGAGCAATATCAATAAGCTGATCAAAAGAAACTTCCAGTTTCAGGAGTAAAGGCTTTTTGTGGTTCTTATTCAACCCATAAAAAAACCTCTGATTTTTCTTCAATGGGGTATTAATATACTCGACCCCATATTTAGAGAGAAATTAAAAAGATGCGACAAAATCCGCCACAGAAGATTCACCTTGAACAACGTCAATAAAACGCCGCGCTAAAATTACTTTTTCAGCTTCCGGCACAAACTTCAACTCAAACTTTTCTCGGAATTTCTCCCAAGTAAGATCCGCTTCGACAATCTCCGAAATCAAAAGCTCATACCAATCTAATGCTCTCTCTTAGAGCATGCTGGAAGCCACTTGGACTCGATGGAGACCAACAAGATTCATGTGAGAAAAGATGTGGCCGCATGATCTAAGCCAAGCTTGGATTTCTATAACACTTTCGGAACCTTTGGATGGCCTTCCACCCAAATTGGTAAAATCTCTGCACAAGCGTGCAAACCCAGATCTAGGATGAGTAGGCTCTGGAATGGGTCCGATGGCTTGAGCATTCTTTACGAGATCCAAGAGTTGTTGGGTAGACATAAATACTCTATCCTAAGGAGTAGCACTGGATTGACCGGTGATGGGACGGCCTAGTCTAACCATTTCTCTTCTTTAAGAAAGAAAGAAAGAAGAGGAAAAAGTTATTCTCATAATGAATATCAAACAAACTTGATTGATAAAACAAGGCAGCATAAAAGAAAATAGGATAAAACGGGTCAAATGACTCGAATTAAATCCTAAGGCATGATTCCTAATAAAGACTTAGGACGATGATCCTTGCTATAATATTCTATATTGTTTCGAAGTTTGGCTCTGATACCAAGCTGTGACGCCCCACCTCTATACTTACACTGGCCAAGGACACTACGGAGTAATGCCGTCAACTAGCAAGTAGAATAATACTGTTGAGCAGTGACCATCCGTGTAATTGCTTTGTGCGAGTACTGATATGCCAAATAAAAGGTCACATATTTTTCCTCAAGAGGAAATCCGACATATCAAGTTCAACCTCAAAGCTACTACACAGTGGCTAAGTGATCTTTGGAAATAAGTATAAAATAAGCATAACACAAATCAGTCACATATATTCATAGCACTAAGGCAGAAACAGATATTAATATATCACATAAAAGTATACATCAAAGTTGTGGTTATATAAGATCCACTACATCACAAAAGAATAGATACAAGTGCTAGACAAAAGAATATGTATACATCAAGGAGTCTCTATCTCGAATGTATAAAAAAACTATTAAACTAAGTAGTTAGCCAAAAGTCAATAGCTAGTCCCAGCTAAGAAGTCAAGTGGAAGCACCTGTAACACCTCGGTCTGACTCGAGTATTAATTAGGAAGAAAATAATAAACGGATCAGTCTAGCTATAAATATCATTTAAAATGAGATAGGATAAGAGATATGGCAAAAAACGTGTGATAATAATAATGCCATACTGTGATAAGCATACATTAGATAACAACAAAAATCATACAATATCTCGAACTTTCTCAAACACCAAAAAGAATGTCATATTCTTTAACATATTCACCAAACCATAAATATTGACAAAACTTATCAATGTAAATCCCAAAAATTGGTGAAACACAAATTCTAGAAATCATCAATTAGAAATCCAGAAAACACATAGGGAGAGGCCTGTCACAAAGGGGAGCAAGAAAACTCACCAACACGTGTATCATAAAAGGAACGTTATTCCATGATCACTAACCATAAGCCGGTGCAACGACGTAGTACAACGTTACGCCCGATGAACCTAAAACTCCAATTATCCGGAACAACGATGTAGTACAGCCTTACGCCCGATGAACCAGAAACTCCAAAAATATCTAATAATACGAAACAACGACGTAGTACAGCATTACGCCTGATGAACCGAAACTCCAATAATCCGGAACAACGATGTAGTACCGTGTTATGCCCGATGAACCAAAACTCCAATAATCCAAAACAACGACGTAGTACAGCATTACACCCGATGAACTGAAACTCCAATAATCTAGAACAACGGCGTAGTATAGCGTTACGCCAGATGAACCGAACTCCATAAAAGAACATGGATCGATAGCCCATAAAAGAAATGAGACAAAGCTCAATAAAACAAGGTACATTCCCCCACATGGACAAAGAGACATCGCATATCGCTAGTCTAAACCATAAAATGATCATCATTGATCAATAAGAAGTGTGAAATTACACTAAGCTAGTAAATAAATGAGTTTAGCTTCATGTCCCATAACCATTGGCTTAACTTAAATATTTACGAACAAACTGTTGATTACCATTCAAAAATTGCCATGAGAGTTCAATCGAACAATTCCAAGAATTAACCGACGAAGTAAACGCAAGCATTTCATACCACTTGTTTTGCTAAGCCGTTTAATTAGATTTCTCATACGAATGAGGTAAAGATCTGTATATACTAATAGATTGGAAAACGGTTTAAAAACGAGCTTTGTTTTAAAAGTAACGTGGAAATCATTTTTGTGAAAGACTTTGAGTATTTACTACTGGTATAGAAACCTTTAAATTTAAAAGTGACAAATCACGGAAATGATTGTGAAAACAATCCACCAAAAATCCACATTCGACGACGTGAATTAAAACCATAAAAACCGATATCAAATCCAATCATATGGATATGCACAAAAATTCATAAATGAAGTCATCAAAGTCGATAATAAGTGACAACAACTAATCGGATCAACGGAAATCGATAAAATTTGGAAATCCACTAAAAAACAGCCAAAATAGGCAAAACTACACAGTTTCAGACGTCTAAAATTACCAACTAGTCTGAATCACTAACCGGTCATCTGATTGGATTTTCGAACGTCTGGTTTTGTCTCCATCTTTCTTCGTTTTCTAAGGACCAATTCTAGACGTCTGGATTTCTCAACCAAATGTCTGAATTTGAATCCAGACGTCTGAATTGAAAATTCAAACGTAGCCTAAAAAGGGCAAAAATCCAATCCGAAAGTGATTGGATGAGCAACGCAGACTAGGGATTTATGCCAAGCAAAAAACCAGCCTTATAGGCTCTTCGATACATTTCAAATGACATGTCCAAACATCCAAGATAGGACTTTTAATGATTTTGACTTCAAAGCACCAAAATTGGAAAATTCACCAAATCAATTCAAATCAAAGCAAATGAACATGAATAGATGTTAGGAATTCATACCTAACAATAGTGAAAGTTATAGACGTAGATGTGAGTTCAAAAAATCACCTTTAAACCCAAAAACAATGAAGGAGTAGCTCAAAAACAAAGGAAAGATCAACCACTCTTCAACTTCAAATCTAGAAACTCCAATCTAATATTATAAGCAATTATTTTATAAATTAGGTTATTGGAGATTTCTAAAATTGAAGAGGAATTGAGATGGAGAAGTTGAAGAGGATGCCAACCTAAGCTTCTCTTTGATTTTGGAGCAAGAACTTGAATTTCCTAGCAAAACTAGGGTTTAGGAATTTCTATTTCCACTTCCCACCATTCTTTCTAGGGATTGAGAGTGTTAGGAAATGTTATGAAGGAATGAAGAGGAGTGGAGTGGAGTTACGATAATATGTTGGGTTAAAGGAGCTGCAGCCCAAACCCAAACCCCAATAGAAAAATAACGAAATTCAACTCTACTCCAAACATATTGATGTTTATACTCAAAAAGGCCGCAAACGTCGTTTTGGACTCAATGGAAGTGGTCTCTAGTCCTAATTCGGTAGTTTGCAAAAAGTAGCATTTCAGACTTTAATCCAACTAACGATGCTATATTTAAATAAAATATTTAAATATACAATCGTAAAATATGCAGGTTGTTATGGTAAAGAAACTTAAGTATGAAATAATTCATTAATGAATATTAATATTAAATGGAAATCAAGTTATATAAGTAAATAAATGTGAATTAAACTGCAAAGAAACATATGTAAAACTTTAAGAATTTATTCATTGATGATTTCAAATATTGAATGGACAATAATTTATGTAAGTAAATGAATGTAAATTAATAAAAGATGATCTTGTATGAATGAATGAGAATTGAAGATAAATAAAAGTTAAA
This sequence comes from Allium cepa, assembly GCA_030765085.1. NCBI lineage: Eukaryota > Viridiplantae > Streptophyta > Magnoliopsida > Asparagales > Amaryllidaceae > Allium > Allium cepa. The sequence continues at coordinate 104,703,564 of CM060941.1, read as the reverse complement.
AGTGTGTTAAAGAAATCAATAGAATAAATAATGTAGGTTTTACGTGGATCATTTTATTCGCATAATAGTTCTGATCAAGATTTGAATACATAATTTGTGGAAATTCACACCATTCCGAGTTAGTATTATTTGCTCGATTCTTGACGGCAAAGATTTGATACGAATTTTCGATATGCAAGGAGAATGGATATTTCTAATCAAGAAATCGGATCAAGGTCCGCATTAGAGTGGTTAGGTTATCAATACTAGCTCGAAAGTGAAATGCGTCTATTCAAGCAAGCGATTAGAATTGATATTGTGTATAAATGATATATGTACATCGTACATATTTAAATAATATCTAAATTCTTTATTGTTTTGTAACGACCTGTAAATTTTAATGGTTTAATAACGTAATTAACTGAATTTTTGTGAAAATTTATATATTCAAATTTTGAAATAAAATTTGATATTTGGAATACGTCTATGTAAACATAGCAAATGGTAAATTTCCATCAGAAAATATGGAATTTTTTTATCACATAATTTTGTTTAAATTTAAATCAGTTAATATTAGGCGATAACAAAATGTTTTTCAAACCTGAATATTTTTATATAATAAATTTGTAAATCTTCTACTGAGTGAGACGTCATATTTCGTTTTGCCAAATTTGAACTGCTATTGCTCTATCGGCGTTTTAGCACAATTTTCGGTACTGAATATCGACTTTTGATAGGGTGATCGTACAATTGATATCTATATGCCATTTTGATCGCCTCACCTTGCTGATCTCAATAGGATATTCATTTCTGTTTTTCAAACCCCGGTACGCCAGGAAATCAGTACACGGTTAGCCGTTGTGGTTCATGATTTGAACCTATTGGTTTCCATATGGCTTTCCATATATCCTCTGTGTTAAACGCAGCAGCCACTAGTCATAAATTTTCTTTGAATTCATCAACAAGCTTTTACTATTCCACCTTTTTAGTAAGATTGTTGGTTCGTTTCATTTTTTTTCTTTCTTTGAGAAAATATAAATTAATATTAATTCATATATAAATATTTTATTATGTAGCTTTCCATTTATTCTTCCATTTGTTCCTTTTCATTGCCCTTCCTTTCACCATTTCACAGCTGACGACAACCGCCACGTTCATCCGAGCCTATCCCCACATCCAACCACGCATCACAGCCGAGTCCACGTGAAGCCACCTCGACCTTTGCTTGCATCGTACCATCTCCAGCCTTGTCTCGCCCCTAGCACACACGACCAATCACCTTACCTCAGTTCGTCCATTCCCTGGCCAGTACTTAATCCCCGCGTGCCCACTGACCACCAAGAGCAGCCAACCATTGCCCAGCTAGCCCATGCTTCTCCACCCAAACAAATCTCCCTCTACCACCCATCTACCTAGATCCAAGCACAGCCCGACCAACCTCCCTGTAGCATTCTCGGCCCACTTTTTCTCTTCCAAACCCTTCCACTTCTTTCCCTTCCCCTCACCCTAGCCGAACCTCAGCCAACCACCACCTCCCGTGGCCACAACAGCCGAAACTGCGTCCCCTCCTTGCTCGAGCCACCTTTGCCTTGTCGTGAACTCTCTGTGCACAACCTATGTATATATGTGAGTAGTTATATATATCAGTATATTTTTTTAGTATTTATATATGTTAGTGTGTGTATATATAGTGAGTTATAAATTATGTTTTTCTAAATTATTCTTGCATAGCAACTTTAAATAGTTCGGCTTCATGTATGTTTTACATATTATGAGTTTATATATATTATAAGTTATATATTTTGTACAGTTCATATGCAATTGTTTTAGTAATAGATTGATAAGATAGGTATTGATTTATGTCTGTATATATGTTGTTGAAAGCACAGTATACACATATAGCCTGCACATATTTGTATGTATATATTTTAAAAAAAAAGCTTGTATAAGAATTTTTAGATATATATATAAACTGTTCATGTGATACAAGCTCTGTATGTAATCTACTATTTACTATATAATGTAATATGCCAGTAGACATATTTTAATAACATACATTTCTAAAGTATATAATTCAAGACCATATTTACATTCCGGTTTTATATAGCATCCATTCTTAAGTGTACATGTTGGTTTAGATATTAGTTTATATAAATAGAAGTATACATCTGTTTGATATTTAATGATAAATTCAGGATTTTAATTTAAATTCTAATATGTGTTTTAATTTAAAATAATGAATTTTGAAATACATATATGTCTAATTTAATATGTGTTTAAATATCTATAAGTCATGTTATATATATGATAGGTTATGTTGATATTTTGGAGGAATAATATATATTATATATAAGTATTTCGCAATATATTATGTAAATATATAAGTATTGATTTAAATTATAATATATATATATTGTTCCATCAATCTCTAGCTATTAATTGTTTTGTTTCGCCGCTATTCAGATTTTCAACAGCAGTTCCAATCTTGTTATTGTCCTACTTGTTCGATCCGTGTATTTGTCTGATCCATTCATTCTCATTCTCGTTTATCTCTAGCCTCGAAAGGTAAGCAGTCACTCGTGATTAACATTATTATATTCATTAAATTCGATTTCACTTGAAACGACAATTTAAATATGCTGCTATATTTAATTATTATTTATATAATTCCTATATATGATATGCTATTATCTTTAACTATTCACCTATGATATATGACACCATATCCTGTTGTTTATATTTTATTTAATTTATCATTGATGATATATGCCATTATTGATATGTTATATTATTATCATATTTATTCTCACTCTGCAAGTTCCATGTTAGTTTAGAATTCCCTTTGGGTTGAAATGATACATACCCGAACGATCTTGTAGAATAGGAGAAAATCGTTATGGGTTGAAATGATAAACCCAAACGAATTTCATTTAATTGAATTTGGGATTACGGGTTGAAAAGATATATATCCGTAGATAATTAAATTGTGGATTGAAATGAGAAATATCCATATCACATGGCCATAGGATAGAAAATTTTATACAGACACCGTTGATCTGTATATATATTTTGGAAATGATTTCTAAGGTTTTGAAAGGAAATATATTGTTTTAATAAATACTAATTTTAAGATATTATATATATATATATGTTATTTGTATAAAGGTTTAAATTTTAGATTTCAAAAATTATATGTTTGGAAATTTTAAATTTATAAGTTAGTTTTGAAAATATAATTTTTAAGATTTTACTTATAATTTTACTATTTTTAAAATATATAAAATAAGTCTTAATATAAATAAATCTAATAATAAGATTTAATTTAATAGAAATTAATTTAATTAGAATATAATATGTTTTAAGTATTTATTTAAATTTTATTTTTTTAAGTAGATTTTATTTAATAAATTTGAGGTTGGAAAGATAAATTTAAATTGATTTGAAGTCGTATTCTTTTAAGAATTATATTTAATAAAATAGATTAGAAACTTATTGAGTTTGAGATTTTAAAGATATGAATTTATAATTTGATTTTGATTTGAAGCGATTAAATGAATATTTCAAATTTAATTAAATTGAAGAAAATATTTAGTTTATTTAAATTATAATTTAAGGTTTTATTTAAATGATATTGAATTGACTAAGTCAATATTTTCAATATTAAAAAATGGTAAGGTTGAATATGAAATATAAACGAATTAATCAAAATTGAGTTATTGTAAATGTTTGAATATTTAAAGCTTTGGAACCTTTTGAAATCGAAATGGTTTGATTTGTAGTTTATATTTATATATTGAAATCGATATAAATTAATGGTTTATTGAGATGTTGAATTAAATTGAAATTTGTGAATTTAGATTTAATTAAATTAAATTTTTGGAATTCAAGTTGATTTGAATCAATTTGTGAACTTACTATTTTTATTATGTAAAGTATTTTAATATATATATTTTACTTTATAAATTATTTTAACATGTATAAAAACTATTTTTAATATAAACTATTTTAATATATATACTATTTTAATATAAAACTATTTAATATATATATATATGTACTAATAATTTTTAATTATATAAACTATTTTAACTTATAACTATTTTTATTATATATGTATTATTTTATATCTATACTGTTAGTGTATGATTTCAAGCTATGATTCTCAAAGTATTATGATTTCAAAATGTTATGAATTTTAAAAGTGTTATGATTTCCAAAGTGTTATAATTTCAAAGTTTTGTAATTTTGAAAGTGTTATAACTTTGAAAGTGCTATGATTTTGGAAATGAAAATATTTTAAGTGAATAATGATATTATACTGATATGGTTTTGCAATGGATATGATATTTTGGTTTTGAAATATGAATTATTTGAAATGAAATGACCATGGTGTTATAATAACGTTTGGTTGTCAAAGAGACCGGGATCGGTTATTGTCATGCTCTCTGCCAATACCGAAAACCACTTTAACAACTGTGTATATGGTGGAAATTCCAGAATAAAGTAGGTGGTTGGCGACATTCTATTTGAGGTATTACATAGACCTGACTCCTGTGAGTTAGCTTAAGGTGGCTAAAACAAAAGCAATTAACAGGCCAAGTGAGGTAGCTCCTCCGAGCAGACACACTCCTTCGATACCATTCTATTACTTTGTGATTGATTGGGTGGACCCTTTGATTTTTTTTGGGAGTGCGGATCGAGTTGGGCAGTAGCTGTAGCTATGCGTTACCAACAGCCCGGAAGTGTAATTGGTATATTTACCCTGACATTTCCTAGTTGTGTCGTGTCACCTACCATATCGAGACCGCTACGAATTTTTTTTGTGTTGTATCTATGGAGTGCCCTCTGGTAGCTTCCAATTTACGGAGGTATTATGGTACTGTATAGACTATGTCACTATAAAATGTGTTAAGGGGGATATCAGTAACGCCTTAACGCTATTTTAATAGTTTACTTTACTATAGACATACTATAATAGCATATATTACTATATAGTAGATAGTTCCACGAATTCTTAAAAGATGGGTATCCCAAACATCCTTTGAGTTACTTGTATTTCAGTTGATATTTCACCTAAGTTGGATTTATTGATATAAGAATTTTGATCCTGACTCGAGTGTTTTGTGTTTTGTTTAATGCTCGGGTCAGACTGAGTGTCTCGATTTTTTTTTAGACTCACCTTTGGAGTTGGAGCTTCACTTGGAGATCCATCTATATCTATTCAGCTTTCAGTTATTCAGTTGTTTCCAATGATATATTCAGATTTTGTTATTTGACTATTATATTGAGTCTTCTATGTATTCGAGACTTCTGTTGTATCTTGTTTTAAGTCTGTTATAATATATAGTAGCTTCATGAACTACTATTCATTTGTTTCCGTTGTCTATTGTTATATTACTCTATGTCTATGATTCTGTGATTGATTTATTTACTGTATATGTTGAGTTTTGCCAAATAAGTTAACTATCTGATATTTTGAGCAATCAAGTCTGACATGTGTGTCTGCCTATGCACTTGGCGGGTGCATCATGATAGGGGTTCTCGCATTTGGTTTGGGTAGCGAGCGGATGACTCTAACTCCTATATGTCCCTATGGGGTTGGTGTAGTCAAGAGGCTGGCCGTAAAGGCAGAACATAGGTACAGCTGTATGCTACGGTGGGCGTTACCCCCTTGGCGATATCCCGTTACATGTGGTATCAGAGCTCTGGTTTTAGGAAAAACTTAACATACATAGTAAATTTAATTACAGAACTACCTTCGTTCGAGCTTGAGTCCCATCCTATTTGATTCGGATTTCTTTTGAATTTTGGAACTTCCCCCTTTGTTCTGAAATCCATCCATGTCTTCCTATTTGTGTTTTCTTGATTCTGGAGCATCCCATACCTCCATTGTATGATTTGTAAAAGGGTGAAACTCCTTTACAATAGGCATCGATTCACCAAAGATTTCTATATCCTCGGTTTAGATGCTCCTATCTCTTGCTATACCCGAATGTCCTCTAGTAGTCGACTAGGGTAATTCGCTTGTGATCAATCTTATTTTGCATCGATCTTATTCTTGAAGTCTCGATTGACCCAATTAAGGTTGCCCGCGATTTATATAAGTCTATACATCTTTTATCTATTGTTATTTAATTATCTTATCTTCTTTTTGAGCCTATCTTCTAGTTAGAATTCTCTTTGATTAGAGTCCCCTTGAATTTGAATCTCTATTCTTGTTTTGAATCCATTCTTGAATCATCTAGTGAGGGTGTAACGACCCGTTAATTTTATTAGTTTTATTTATATATTTAACTGAATTTTTGTGAAACTTTAAATAATTTAATTTGGAAATAAAAAATTAATATTTGAAATACGTCTATATCAACATAGCAAATGGTAAATTTTCATCAGAAAATATGGAAGTTTATTTTCTTGTGTAATTTTATTTTAATTCAAATGTAACGACCCAGAATTTTTGGATTTTCGAAATTGGAACATTTAATTGATTTTAAATATTTGAAAGTTAGCTTAACTCGAATTTCAAATATCACTGTTTATTTGGCAATTAAATTATTGAAATTAATAATTGGAAATTGATTAAAATAGTGAATCCTGGTTTTTAAACTGGTTAAAAATATTTAAATGGCTTATAAAATTTATGTTGATAAAACTGAAAATAATAAAAGCTTTAAAATTGAATTTAAAGTGTTTTGTTCAGTTTTGAAATATATTGTTTAAATCGATATTTAAAAATAGCCTTCCGGGGCATAGTCTCGGAATTCGACGAAACTAGTTCCATTGGATCTGTAATATTGTATTATTGTCGGATTTTAAATTTTGTAGAGTTTGGAGTTATCGTGAGATCGTACGGTATGTAAATGCGTTGTAATCTATATCGATATATAAGTTTATTTTCAAGTTTTGTTTACAAATATGTGAAGTTTAACAAAAACGTCAAAATGTGACCGTAAAACTTTTTGTCAAAAATGTAACGACCCGCCTTCCTATCTCCAGAAAGACGCATCATTAAGAAGAAAAGAAAGGGATAGAAGAAGGAAAGAAAGAGAAGAATGAAAAACAACACATCAGAATCTCACAGCGGAACGATTTAAATATAATATAAAACATATACATAGTATCATATACATCAGATTACACAACTAAACATCTTAATTTAGACAGTTATAACATTTCTGTCTAATACAATACAAGACATCATACAGAATAACACATAGCGGAAACTCTAACCATATATCTACACGCTGAAGCCTCCTGCTCCAAAGCTCCTCCAGAATTCGTCAAGAGATAACCTTAATCACTTGACTACTCATATATAATATGAGTACCCAAGAGTTTAATAAAACAGAAAATAAACACTTGGGTCAGACAGGGGTCTGGTGTGAGTAAACGGTTAAAAGTTGCTTATCTTTAGAAAATCATTTGAAAGAAAGTTATCACGTAAGACTCCCCACAAATAAACATGGGTAAGTTTTTACCTTACGCTAACCAAAACATTTGATAGGAAATCCAGTGATATTATTAATAGTGTCTAGGGTTTTCAAAGTAAAACACATAAATAGCTGGAATGCTTACATCTCACGTTCCAACATAGTTGGGCACAATCAAAACCGTACAGGCACTTATTGGATTTTGGATTCAATACAATGGCAGGGCTACTGGGGTACCGCCCGTCACAGTACGTGGCCTAGATCACCGTACCGAGGAGCCACCCTAACTCCCCTGCAACACAAGGCCGGGACCATTCCTTACTGAACAGTCCCGAACAAGACCACCCCGGCAGTTGTCATGATCAACTGCCCCACACAGCCGAAATAAAAAGGGACTTCTAGACAGGGGTCAATCTTGCTCTCCAGTGGGAGCTACCCACGAAGCCTTGCTGCACCTCCCCTGTTTTAGGCATTCCCGGTTGATGAGGCTTGAGGCTGCGATTACCTTTATAGGACATATCACTTAGAATGCTCATCATCCGCCTGACGATGTGCTGAAAGCATTCAATCCATACAAGTTTGTTCCGAGTTCGAACGAAACCGGAGGCACTATCTCATTGCACTCATTTTGGAATCACCCTCAGAGTCAACGACCATAGTCCTTGCACTCTGAATCACCATCTCGAACCTATAAGCACTATTCCGTCAAACTCATTATGGAATCACCCATAGAGTTATACTGACGTATAGCCCTTACACCTCGAGTCTTCACTTGCTCCACTTGGATTCACGACCTAACGTTTAATTGGAATCGATGTGGTTTTCGGATATCCAAATATGGAAACCCGATCCCGGTCTCATCGAAACCCAACGCCATTTTAATGTCCAAGTTGTACTTAAGGTTTAAACAATTAACTTATATTCAGAATGACATAAACAGATAGATGAATCACATTATCACAACAGATAATTCATATCAAACATTCATCTCACAAAGCAGCATATATCATATCTCATAGACATCCAAATCATCTAGTATCAACCAATTCAGATATACCACAACAATCATACACCGATAAGCATTATTAATTCCTTTATAATTAATTTAATCATCTTAAATCAAATTAATTACTTGAGAATTAAACAACTAACCCTGCTTAAACAATCATTATTTAATTACAATTAATTAATTAATCACTCTCTAATTATCTTCATAATCCAATTAATTAATTTCCAATTACAGATTAATTATCTTTTAATCATACTCTTAATTAATCACCTAGATTACTTATTCTTTAATTACACTATGTAATTAACCCTTAAATTAATTACACAGATTATTTTATCTTTAATCATTAATTAATCTTAATTAATCTCTAACCAATTAAATAACAATAATTAATTACCAAAAATCCTTAATTAATTACATTAATTAATTATTACTTCCTTCTCACTTCATTGATTAATTATCTAATAATTAATCACATTTATAAATTAATTAAGCAATTAATTATTCAATAATTACATAAATTAATGTCCTTTATTTACTTCATTAATTAATTACTACATTTATTAATTAACTATGAAATTACTTAATCAAAACCTTATTAAATCAAAGTAATTAACTTCCTTAATTACTTTATTAATTAAACCATTATCTTGATTAATTACATTAGCCCATTCTTTAATTATACCGAGTAATTATCCTTTAATTACTTTTCCTTAAGTAATTATACTTCTTTAATTACTATTCATTAAGTAATTTTCCTTAATTAATTACATTTAGTAATTATTTATTAATTACTTCACTAAGTAATTACACATCTTTAATTACATTAAGTAATTATACTTAATCCATCGTTAAGTAATTTCTTTTTAATTAATTAAACTTAATTAATTAACTAAAAATTAACCATAATAACTTAATTAATTTCACTGAGTAATTAATTACATTATTAAGAAATTATGTTTAAATAATTCTTCTAAATCATTAAGTAATTAACTTCTTAAATACTTATTAACTAATTATTTAAAATTAATTAACCATGATTAAATTTATTTCTAATTAAGTAATTAATTTTACTTAATTAATTACACAAACAAATTTACCTTAATTTAATCACTTATTTAACTAATTTATGTTAATTAAGTAATTTACTTTAATTACCTTTTTAATCAAAAACTTGATTAAGATAAACCACTCTTTCATTAACTTTTATCAATCAATTTGTAAATTAAAATTTTAAATTCAAACTTTTAATTGATTTATACTAAAACATCATCATTTAATTAAACATTATTAATTATCCTACCTTAATCACTTTTAAATTACTTCAAATACAATTTTATTTGAAAACATTATTGTATCACTTACCCAAGCAAAAATGAAACAAACTATTTTTTTTTAATAAAAGGTTAAATTTAAAAAAAATCCAAACTTAAAACTAAAATTCTTTTGAATTCAAACATTCATTCTTTATTCAACTAAATTTAAACACTTTGTTTAACATCCCTTTTGCTTTAAAATTTGAAACTTCATTTTATAAATTATAGAAATCCGGTCAATACTAAACTAATTACAAACAAACAATTTTAAATCAAATTCAATTTAACTCATTAAAACAAAAAGTTTAAATTAAAACATTTCTAACATTTGTAAACCATTTAAAAACTTTATTTAAAAGTTTAGTTGCTTTTAACTTCAGCAATTCAATTTGCAGTTAAACAAACAGGACAAAATTTCTGTAACCAAACTCACGCGACAACCTCCTCTCCAAGCTTCGAGATACACGCGAGTCCATCACGAGACTATGCTCGAGCAAAACAGCGAAACACAAGGCTACAGTCGTCTTCTCCCCAAACCAAAACTGCTGCACAAATCAAAGGCTCGTGCACGTGCACGTTGGCCCCGGTCGGCGGCGATCAACGCCGATGATTTCCCCAAGTCATCCTTGACCCCCTCTGACCATTCGTCCCCATGGATCGACGAATCCACCACTGTCTCGAAAATCAGTTACTCCAGCGCTTCAACAGGAAAACCTCGACCGAAGAAAGCATTGTCGTCGACGCATCCCCTCACCGGAGTTCCTACCATCTCACCCACGCAAGTGCCTCGATCCCCTCTATCTTCTCCCCTTCACGCGAATCACCAAAACCCAGCAACGATGACGCAAACTCCACGTTACTGATTCGAACCGAAAACAGGTTCAAAACCCTACTACGCCCCATCACGGCCACCACGCTTCCCATAAAAATCATCCTCTATTTTTCCCACATCACTTGTCACCGTGTCCTCCTCCATACCAAATCTCGCCGTCCAACTTTACTTCTATCAACCAAAATCGATCAAATTCCCAAATTCATAAAACCCTAACTTTCTCTTTGAATACTAAATTGTAAATTCCCAAATTCATATTAAAATTCATAATTTTGAATTCTAATTCAGGCCATATGATCAGAATTTTAAATAATGTAAATTGATTTTCACTCAAATTTGGTTTTTCACTGTAAATCTAACAGTTATGGTATATTGTTAAATATAAATTTATTATTAATCACAAGATTACTTCATTATGCTCAAGTTCCTTTCAATATTCAGTGATTAATAATGAACAACTTGGAAGTTAGGAATTTTATAAAACTGGATCATGCATAAGAACAGAGTTCTAAAACATCCATATTCACATGCATTTAAAACTGCTGAATAAATATATATATATCTACAAATCAAACATGCAATCCTTGATTTGATATTTATTATATCATTATTTCACAGAATCAGGCAAACAAAATATTTAGAACTGTTTTTAAAAAAGAGATTTACTAACCAGAATTTTTGAAGCAAAGAATAGTTTTGTAATACTGCACTTGGATTTTCTGGAATATGCATTACTGCATTTTCATTACTGGACTTTAAATTTGCTTTTGCATGTTTTCCAATTGAGCTTGAAGCCATGTTTTGTTAAAGATGTCGTTGATTCCCAAATTCAGTTGTATAGCTTCAGATCTTCTTTTTCTTTCATTAATTACAGATTGAATTCTGTTTTCTTTTCAGTTTGAATCTGCATTTGATTTCTTTTTTTTAATTGAAGAAGATTGAAGAAGTTTAGCTGAAGAAAATAAACCAACATATTTTTTCCTTTTGAACTTTTAATTAAAAACAAAAAATTTCCCTTAAAAGATAGATTGCCACTTGTTAAAGAATGAACCAATTTATTTACAAATGTCTAAAACCTTATGAATTTGTAAACAAGTGTGTTCTCCTATGTTATTATATTGCCAAGTGTTTTAAAAATTACATTAATTACTTATTTAAAAATGAATTAAACCTTAATTATTTTTTTATAAATGAATGAACCTTAATTACTACTAATTAGTACTCATGTTATAAATGTATAACTATGAAATGTAATATATTTAAAACTTTGTGTTTTAGTTTATAATTATTTAAAACTTACTTTCCTATAGATAAGTTTTTAAAGAATGTAACATTTGTTTATATTTTATTTTTAAAAGTTTAAACATAAATTTCTATAACTAACATTAATATTATATTAAGAATCTAAATTTGTTTTCAAAAATCAATTTAAAGGAAAACAAATTAAATCTTTATAATAAGGTACTATATTTCAAACCATTATTCATTTAATAAAAATAGATTTTTCCTTTAAGTGTTTTATAAACAAAATTAAATTTTAAATAACTTTTGAAAAGCACCTTATTAAATTAAATCAAAACTTTCCAAATTACTATAAAAACTTATGTACACAATAAATTTGAAAACATATTTTCTATTTAAGTTTAATTCATCATTTTCTATTCACAATAATTTTATACAAATATAAATATTCATTATAAATAGAACATCTTAAATATTAGCTTCAAAAATTATTTGAATTTTTAAAACAGAACTTCAAATCACAATATATAAACATATATATTATAATTTGAAAATATTTTTATTAAATTGAACCAATTTCCTATTACAATGTATACATATATACATTACAAATAGAATTATTTTTATTAACTTTAAAAGATCAATTATTGTTAATTACACACATATATTATTATTATAATTTGAAAAGAATAAACATTCAAATTAAATTATCATTGAATTTTGAAAAGATAACATTTGTTAAATTAGATTAATTATTGGTTTTGAATATATAATATTTGGTTAATTTAGATTTTAGGTCAAGATAATATATTTCAAAATAAATTATTGATGGAAATTGTTAAATAAGTATTGCCCAAAATTCCAGGACATCACATTCCTCTCCCCTTAAAAGAATTTCGTCCCCGAAATTAAAAGCAAAGATAATTTAATAATCTCATACAGATATAAATTTTAAAATAGCAACATATGCTATCAACCATATACTAAAAAACATAACATCTAATTCAAACAATCAATTCTAACTATCTAAACAAAATTTGGACAGAATTTTTTTTCTCTCGAGTTTCCCAGGTACAAACATCAGGTTACTCACCCTACATAATCTAAACTAGCTGCTCCACTCAGATCTAGAACTCCTATATCTAGATCTATAATCCAAACAGAATACCGGATCACAGACAATCCGATCAATTTCCAAATCTCCATGATCTGCTGGTTCTAAACCAGTGATAGCTCAAACACTTATCCTTAAGAGAATACAGAAAGATTCCCAAACACTCTTGAGTTAGCTTCCCATCTTATCCAATCTCATTGCTCCTATGATCGGAGAAAACTTATCCAAAAAATAAATCTCCGACTTTAAATTCCGGATCTCTTCGTCTCTTGACCACAACCTCTGCTGATCCTGGACTGCCCTCAATCTTCCTGACAATCCAACTTCACAGATACATCTCAAATCAAAGCTGGATCAAGAATGAGATGACCTCTTGATTCTACTCAACAAGATGATTCTCCCAAAAATCTATCGAAATCCAAATACCAATCTACCATACAAGCACCATGAACTTCAAACTTGCTTCTCCTATTTGGAAAACAAAATAGATGCTCCTGACAGTCAAGCCTTCAGATCCCGAAAGAACTTCCTAAAGAAAATCTTAAATCTAAGAAAACACAAACCCTTCGATGAATCCGAGTTGCTTCTATCTTGGAATAGATGCCACCATGCTTCCGCTGCAATTCTGATCCGAAGAAGATGAGAATGCTTCTGATGAACATAAGTACAAACTTGATCAACTCATCCAGAAAAATTGTCCATCAAATCCCATAAAAGCTTAATGACCTAACCGACTTGGTCACAAATATTACAACAGAAATCCATTGGAAAACTAGATCCAATCAATCCTGATTGCTCACAAAATCTTCTCGCCCGGAGTGTTTTCTCAACTAGGCCAAACCACCAGAAAATCCAAGAACCAAATCAAAACAGAACTCCATCTCTCGGTGAGGACAAATTCCTTTGACTTCCTCGAAGATATTCAGAAAGTATCATACCGCTCGATAGCTCAAACATCTTCAGAGATGCCCCCAACTATTACTAAAAGAACTTCCGAACCATCGCAAGTCACTTTTGCGATAACATTACCTAATTCGGATTCCAAAGAAAACTATCCTTTCTTACATAACAGAACAGCTTAAGCCCTTCAAAAGAAGAAACTAATAGTCCACCTCAACCACAAACATCTTACCCAGCTGAGCTTCCAAAGAAGAAGACAAGCCTTCACCATTTGTCCGATCTACTGATAGAAGAATCTCAAAAACTTCTGAACCATCGCAGAAACGGACCACACAACTGCTTTCGAACTCCACCTCTAGGATACTGCTGAGCCAAGAGATCTTCCTGACAGCACATTCAACCCTTCCAAACTGGTACTGCTGCCAAAGACTTCCTATCCAAAAACTCCTTGAATCCCAAAGCTACATCAACCAACTCCACAAAAAGAGTCTTCAAGATGAGCAGAAACCTCTCAAGAAACTCGAATTTCAGACCAAGCACAAACACCTAGCTGAACTGAGTCTCCCACTCCAAAACAGATAAGACTCCTTCCTATGGTTGCCAAATACCATTACTTGCTTCAGCTCTCCCAACAGATCCAAACTCTAGAGAATCCGCTCGCGCGAGCGCAATCCAATCTTATACTCCAAAGATAAACTCCAAACCTTTAAAAGATTTCCTTCAGAGATTGATGAAATCCACATACCCAACTGCCAAACTTACTCGAGACGGTATTAGGTCTACAGTCTCAACAAATACACTTTCAACCAATGGTAGTAGTCGTGTTACACACACCACTACCTTATCTACCTTTATAACTTATATTGGAAAACCTGTACGGGTAACCCAATGGATAGGTAGAATACATATAAATATATATATATATATATATATTTAAAAATACAAATACGCTCTCTCAAGATAGATACCACTCCAGAGCCTAGGTACTCGCTCAACCTAGCACTCTGATACCACAATGTAACGACCCGCCTTCCTATCTCCAGAAAGACGCATCATTAAGAAGAAAAGAAAGGGATAGAAGAAGGAAAGAAAGAGAAGAAAGAAAAACAACACATCAGAATCTCACAGCGGAACGATTTAAATATAATATAAAACATATACATAGTATCATATACATCAGAGTACACAACTAAACATCTCAATTTAGACAGTTATAACATTTCTATCTAATACAATACAAGACATCATACAGAATAACACACAGCGGAAACTCTAACCATATATCTACACGCTGAAGCCTCCTGCTCCAAAGCTCCTCCAGAATTCGTCAAGAGATAACCTTAATCACATGACTACTCATATATAATATAAGTACCCAAGAGTTTAATAAAACAGAAAATAAACACTCGGGTCAGACAGGGGTCTGGTGTGAGTAAACGGTTAAAAGTTGCTTAACTTTAGAAAATCATTTGAAAGAAAGGTATCACGTAAGACTCCCCACAAATAAACATGGGTAAGTTTTTACCTTACGATAATCAAAACATTTGATAGGAAATCCAGTGATATTATTAATAGTATCTAGGGTTTTCAACGTATAAAATACAGAAATAGCTGGAATGCTTACATCTCACGTTCCAACATAGTTGGGCATAATCAAAACCGTACAGGCACTTATTGGATTTTGGATTCCATACAATGGCAGGGCTACTGGGGTACCGCCCTTCACAGTACGTGGCCTAGATCACTGTACCGAGGAGCCACCCTAACTCTCCTGCAACATAAGGCCGGGACCATTCCTTACTGAACAGTCCCGAACAAGACCACCCCGGCAGTTGTCATGATCAACCGCCCCACACAGCCGAAATAAAAAGGGACTTCTAGACATGGGTCAATCTTGCTCTCCAGTGGGAGCTACCCACGAAGCCTTGCTGCACCTCCCCTGTTTTAGCCATTCCTGGTTGATGAGGCTTGAGGCTACGATTACCTTTATAGGACATATCACTTAGAATGCTCATCGTCCGCCTGACGATGTGCTGAAAGCATTCAATCCATACAAGTTCGTTCCGGGTTCGAACGAAACCGAAGGCACTATCTCGTTGCACACATTTTGGAATCACCCTCAGAGTCAACGACCATAGCCCTTGCACTCTGAATCACCATCTCGAACCTATAAGCACTATTCCGTCAAACTCATTATGGAATCACCCACAGAGTTATACTGACGTATAGCCCTTACACCTCGAGTCTTCACTTGCTCCACTTGGATTCATGACCTAACGTTTAATTGGAATCGATGTGGTTTTCGGATATACAAATATGGAAACCCGATCCTGGTCTCATCGAAGCCAAACGCCATTTTAATGTCCAAGTTGTACTTAAGGTTTAAACAATTAACTTATATTCAGGATGACATAAACAGATAGATGAATCACATTATCACAACAGATAATTCATATCAAACATTCATCTCACAAAGCAGCATATATCGTATCTCATAGACATCCAAATCATCCAGTATCAACCAATTCAGATATACCACAACAATCATACACCGATAGGCATTATTAATTCCTTTATAATTAATTTAATCATATTAAATCAAATTAATTACTTGAGAGTTAAACAACTAACCCTGCTTAAACAATCATTATTTAATTACAATTAATTAATTAACCACTCTTTAATTATCTTCATAATCCAATTAATTAATTTCCAATTACAGATTAATTATCTTTAAATCATACTCTTAATTAATCACCTAGATTACTTATTCTTTAATTACACTATGTAATTAACCCTTAAACTAATTACACAGATTATTTTATCTTTAATCATTAATTAATCTTAATTAATTTCTAATCAATTAATTAACAGTAATTAATTACCAAAAATCCTTAATTAATTACATTAATTAATTATTACTTCCTTCTCACTTCATTGATTAATTATCTAATAATTAATCACATTTATAAATTAATTAAGCAATTAATTATTCATTAATTACATAAATTAATGACCTTTATTTACTTCATTAATCAATTACTACATTTATTAATTAACTATGAAATTACTTATCAAATCCTTATTAAATCAAAGTAATTAACTTCCTTAATTACTTTATTAATTAAACTATTATCTTGATTAATTATATTAGCCCATTCTTTAATTATACCGAGTAATTATCCTTTAATTACTTTTCCATACGTAATTATACTTCTTTAATTACTATTCATCAAGTAATTTTCCTTAATTAATTTCATTTAGTAATTATTTATTAATTACTTCACTAAGTAATTACACATCTTTAATTACATTAATTAATTATACTTAATCCATCGTTAAGTAATTTCTTTTTAATTAATTAAACTTAATTAATTAACTAAAAATTAACCATAATAACTTAATTAATTACACTGAGTAATTAATTACATTATTAAGAAATTATGTTTAAATAATTCTTCTAAATCATTAAGTAATTAACTTCTTAAATACTTATTAACTAATTATTTAAAATTAATTAACCTTGATTAAATTAATTTCTAATTAAGTAATTAATTTTACTTAATTAATTACACAAACAAATTTACCTTAATTTAATCACTTATATTAACTAATTTATGTTAATTAAGTAATTTACTTTAATTACCTTTTTAATCAAAAACTTGATTAAGATAAACCACTCTTTCATTAACTTTTATCAATCAATTTATAAATTAAAATTTTGAATTCAAACTTTTAATTGATTTATACTAAAACATCATCATTTAATTAAACATTATTAATTATCCTACCTTAATCACTTTTAAATTACTTCAAATACAATTTAATTTGAAAACATTATTGTATCATTTACCCAAGAAAAAATGAAACGAACTATTTTTTTTAACAAAAGGTTAAATTTAAAAAAAATCCAAACTTAAAACTAAAGTTCTTTTGAATTCAAACATTCATTCTTTATTCAACTAAATTTAAACACTTTGTTTAACATCCCTTTTGCTTTAAAATTTGAAACTTCATGTTATAAATTATAGAAATCCGGTCAATACTAAACTAATTACAAACAAACGATTTTAAATCAAATTCAATTTAACTCATTAAAACACAAAGTTTAAATTAAAACATTTCTAACATTTGTAAACCATTTAAAAACTTTATTTAAAAGTTTAGTTGCTTTTAACTTCAGCAATTCAATTTGCAGTTAAACAAACAGGATAAAATTTCTGTAACCAAACTACAACCAAAACTCACGCGACAACCTCCTCTCCAAGTTCGAGATACACGCGAGTCCATCACGAGACTATGCTCGAGCAAAACAGCGAAACACAAGGCTACAGTCGTCTTCTCCCCAAACCAAAACTGCTGCACAAATCAAAGGCTCGTGCACGTGCACGTTGGCCCCGGTCGGCAGCGATCAACGTCGATGATTTCCCCAAGTCATCCTTGACCCCCTCTGACCATTCGTCCCCCTGGATCAAAGAATCCATCACTGTCTCGAAAATCAGTTACTCCAGCGCTTCAACAGGAAAACCTCGACCGAAGAAAGCATTGTCGTCGATACGTCCCCTTACCGGAGTTCTTACCATCTCACCCACGCAAGTGCCTCGATCCCCTCTATCTTCTCCCCCTCACGCGAATCACCAAAACCCAGCAACGATGACGCAAACTCCACGTTACTGATTCGAACCGAAAACAGGTTCAAAACCCTACTATGCCCCATCACGGCCTCCACGCTTCCCATAAAAATCATCCTCTATTTTTCCCACATCACTTGTCACCGTGCCCTCCTCCATACCAAATCTCGCCGTCCAACTTCACTTCTATCAACCAAAATCGATCAAATTCATAAAACCCTAACTTTCTCTTTGAATACTAAATTGTAAATTCCCAAATTCATATTAAAATTCATAATTTTGAATTCTAATTCAGGCCATATGATCAGAATTTTAAATAATGTAAATTGATTTTCACTCAAATTTGGTTTTTCACTGTAAATCTAACAGTTATGGTATATTGTTAAATATAAATTTATTATTAATCACAAGATTACTTCATTATGCTCAAGTTCCTTTCAATATTCAGTGATTAATA
Organism: Allium cepa; assembly: GCA_030765085.1. Taxonomy (NCBI): domain Eukaryota; kingdom Viridiplantae; phylum Streptophyta; class Magnoliopsida; order Asparagales; family Amaryllidaceae; genus Allium; species Allium cepa. The sequence goes on along the minus strand of CM060941.1, from coordinate 104,684,654 downwards.
ATGAACAACTTGGAAGTTAGGAATTTTATAAAACTGGATCATGCATAAGAACAGAGTTCTAAAACATCCATATTCACATGCATTTAAAACTGCTGAATAAATATATATATATCTACAAATCAAACATGCAATCCTTGATTTGATATTTATTATATCATTATTTCACAGAATCAGGCAAACAAAAGATTTAGAACTGTTTTTAAAAAAGGGATTTACTCGCCAGAATTTTTGAAGCAGAGAATAGTTTTGTAATACTGCACTTGGATTTTCTGGAATATGCATTACTGCATTTTCATTACTGGACTTTAAATTTGCTTTTGCATGTTTTCCAATTGAGCTTGAAGCCATGTTTTGTTAAAGATGTCGTTGATTCCCAAATTCAGTTGTATAGCTTCAGATCTTCTTTTTCTTTCATTAATTACAGATTGAATTCTGTTTTCTTTTCAGTTTGAATCTGCGTTTGATTTCTTTTTTTTAATTGAAGAAGATTGAAGAAGTTTAGCTGAAGAAAATAAACCAACATATTTTTTCCTTTTGAACTTTTAATTAAAAACAAAAAATTTCCCTTAAAAGATAGATTGCCACTTGTTAAAGAATGAACCAATTTATTTACAAATGTCTAAAACCTTATGAACTTGTAAACAAGTGTGTTCTCCTATGTTATTATATTGCCAAGTGTTTTAAAAGTTACATTAATTACTTATTTAAAAATGAATTAAATCTTAATTATTTGTTTATAAATGAATAAACCTTAATTACTACTAATTTAATACTCATGTTATAAATGTATAACTATGAAATGTAATATATTTAAAACTTTGTGTTTTAGTTTATAATTATTTAAAACTTACTTTCCCAAAGATAAATTTTTAAAGAATGTAACATTTGTTTAAATTTTATTTTTAAAAGTTTAAACATAAATTTCTATAACTAACATTAATATTATATTAAGAATCTAAATTTGTTTTCAAAAATCAATTTAAAGGAAAACAAATTAAATCTTTATAATAAGGTACTATATTTCAAACCATTATTGATTTAATAAAAATAGATTTTTCCTTTAAGTGTTTTATAAACAAAATTAAATTTTAAATAGCTTTTGAAAAGCACCTTATTAAATTAAATCAAAACTTTCCAAATTACTATAAAAACTTATGTACACAATAAATTTGAAAACATATTTTCTATTTAAGTTTAATTCATCATTTTCTTTTCACAAAAATTTTATACAAATATAAATATTCATTATAAATAGAACATCTTGAATATTAGCTTCAGAAATTATTTGAATTTTTAAAATAGAACTTCAAATCACAATATATAAACATATATATTATAATTTGAAAATATTTTTGTTAAATTGAACCAATTTCCTATTACAATGTATACATATATACATTACAAATAGAATTATTTTTATTAACTTTAAAAGATCAATTATTGTTAATTACACACACATATTATTATAATTTGAAAAGAATAAACATTCAAATTAAATTATCATTGAATTTTGAAAAGATAACATTTGTTAAATTAGATTAATTATTGGTTTTGAATATATAATATTTGGTTAATTTAGATTTTAGATCAATACAATATATTTCAAAATAAATCATAGATGGAAATTGTTAAATAAGTATTGCCCAAAATTCTGGGACATCACAAAAAATCAACATTTTATTCAACAAAAGTTGTCGCGATGATGTTGCACCGTTATTTACATATACATGTATACGTTTTTAAATATGGTAAGTATTAATAAAGTCACTAAATAAGATTTCTTTTTCTAAACAAGATTAGAAAATTCTAAGAATTCGTTAACAATAAGGAAGTATCAAATAAAATATAACAAAATCTTACTTTGTTTTTCTTAATGCTTAAAATATTAAAACATAAAGTAGTGAAGTGAAAGATGATGTTAAGGGTTGAGAAAATGAAGTTTACTTTAAGTTGAAGTACGAGTATTTTGGTTTTTTCGCATAGTAATATTTTATTCCAAACTTTGTCTATAAATACTAAACCATTTCTTTACTTCCACCCACATCTTTTCTACTTTATTTTCTAAGCTTTTCCTCTCTTCTTCCATGGCTTCCATCCTTAGAAAAATAATGCCAAAAATGTACTTCAAAAATAACTAAAAGAAATATCCATCCAACACCTCAAAACCACACCCAAACTCCTGCACCTTCTCCCTCTTACCCACGACCCACACTTCCACCACCTTAGCCGAACCCAACTCCCCCCACTACCCACGCCCATGAGCCCCCTAGCCTTCACAAGTCAAGTCAAGCCACTTAGAACCCAAAAAACAAGCATTCGTGAGCTCTCGATTCAAGTTAGGAAAGTTAAAACTATTTTTAAGTTAGTGTAAATCCATCCAAATTGAGAATTCCTAATATATGTGTGTGTGTACAGATGTGATGATGTGATATGATTGTATGGATGTTTTTTATGTTTTTGATCATCATATATTGTTTATCTCATATGAAAGTTTGAACAAGTCACGATATACACGTCATTATTTCACATGTTAAACACTTTCTGAATGAATTTGAAAAGTAGTATGGATTCATTTAATACCTTTTAAAATGATTGAAAATGTTTTATAAATGTTTTGCAAACGTATAGACTTGTCTTGAAAAGTTTTGAATGAAAACTAATAAATGAGTCAAAACTAGGCGCGTCGCATAACGGTAGTTTACAATTTCGTATCGAAAAATTCAAATGAGCATGCGAAACGGAATTTAGCTAAAAATTCTTCAAGATAAGGATTTTCCAGACTATTATATCCATAGTTTTAAAATGAAGAAAGAAAATTAAGATTTCATTTTATAGATTTTAGAAGATGTCCAAATCAAATTTCCAAAAAAATCGCGTTTTTGCAGTAAAGCGACCAAAGTATAAAATTCTTTGAAATGAATATTTTTAAATGTTTAAAAATATGAATAAATTTTATAAATCCAATAAAATAATTTAAAAGATATTTGAATCGAAAAATATGGATTTTTCAAATGCTAGAAAAGTTGTTTTAAATCGAATCAATTTTTTAAGCACTTTCAGCAGCACTTTTCTGCTGATGTTTCAATAACTTTAAAAATGAATTTTTAAACTCAATGATTCTTTCTCAAATATTTTAGAAATGTTTTCAAATAAATAATTAAGTATTTTAAAGATGATTTGAGGATTTTAATATGAAAAGGTTTAAATAAGTGATTTAAAGAAAAGCTGTCAAAATCAAGTGATTTAATCTTGGCACTAAAAGTCGACGAGTACACTCGATTTTTCTAATCGTGAGATCCGGATGAGGTGATAAAACTAAGGAGATGTTCAGGAGCAACCAGTGCCCTGGCTCACCTGGACAAGGGATAGATAAGGTCGAAATGTCGAAAACGAGTTAAGTATAAAAGATTAAAGTTTTAAATCTAAATAACTTGGATTGCATGAAAATAATCTTCTTATACTTGTTATAAAATTCCGAGGAGGGAACTCGTACTAACTATATGAATTTAAAAGGTGATTTCATCGTTATTTGACGGAGAGTACTTGTTGAGTACAGAAATTAATATTGAATTGAAGTAGAGTGATTTCTATAATCCTATTTTCTCATAAGTTACTTCATAAAAATGATTTGAAAATTTTCGAAAGAAAGGTTTAAATGATTCTGTATTTACTAAAAAATATTTTTAAGATATATATCTCTCAAAGATATTTTGATAAAGAAATGAATAAATAAAACAACAATCACCTATTAAGAAAACATCGATAATTGGATTTCGGAGAGACCGAAGTCCGATTTGGGTGATTCCTATCTGAAAACCATTTCGAACCAATTTATGTTTCAAAGTAAAACATGTGGAAGATAAGATCATTTGAAGACGAAGATATTCATGATGTGGGGCTATTTGCCATTTGTTCCTCGAGGTGAAACTTACAGTATCCTATATTTGGTAGTAGTGATCTGTTATGAAAATCTTCGATTTGCAAGGACTAGTCGTTACTAATCCTACGGGTGATTCTCAAAAAAATGTAGTAGGAGAAGTACCTTCAGTTTGTCTTGCTCTTGGACAACTTGTTTGGACGAATGTCTGACATTGCACTCTATTTCACATTGATTAATCCCTATAAACGTATTACCTGCTTGGTGGCAGAGAATGCAACTTCTCTTAGCTTAACACCCTTTCCTGAGAGGTATAAGCTCAAGAGTAGTATTTTTGTAGAAATTAGTTGTGTGGTTATGAAATGGCAATGTGGCATTCAAAGAAGAAAAATGATGTGCTATTTGAAAGGTAATCGTTACTTCCAACCTCACACCCGATAATGACTGAAACAAGGTAGATGCAGTAAGGCTATGTGGTTCGTAACCAATAGGGTAGGATCATCCCCTTTTACATATATTTCTACCCGCTATAACGTTTGGGTTTTAATTATTGTGGAAGTATGATAAGAGACGTCTCGGATAGGTCGGTAACAACTGAGGTGAGGGAATATCCGGTACTACCTAGTTTAGAGGTAGGTCGGTCGTTTATTGGTAGAGGACCATCAGTTGAGCCTCGGCACATTCCTCTAGAGATGTACTACTGGAAGGTAGTCCCTTCACCTAGTCATTTGTGTGGAATCCATCTTCCAATAAATGCTTTCGGATTTGGTTGTAGAACCTACTTTTAGTCAGTATGCCGGAATTTAATCAATGTAATAATCTCTCCTAAGATTAATAAGTTTATTTGGAATGTTTTTCAAAAAATTGTCATTAAAGAAAATATCCCTTAATTTTACGTAATAAAGATTTTGTTATAAGAAGGAAAAAACCTATTCTGTGTTTATGTGTGGCGTGGTCTTATGAGATACCCTTTGTTTTCAAACATCGTGTTTTGAGTTCTCACACAAGTCCCATGACTATACTGGGGTTTATTTTGTTTTCCCTTCAAACTTTGGATGCCCTATTTTCCCGGGCAGTCAAGTAGTCAGGATAACTTTGAAGCATTTTGGAGCATGTTGCAAAAGTATTTTGGAGATGTTTTTGGAGCAAATAGAGTTGAAGTACCTTATGTAGATATCTATGTATACTCCATTGTGTTCCACTATGTTACGTATTTAGAATGTTCCAGCATATATAAGGATAAGCAGTTATAACTATCCCAGTTGAATTAGTATTAATTCTATGTATTTATCACATGTATAATTAAATGTTGAATGCGATATGAGATTCTATTATTGTCTTGTCTTCTATCTTTATTTTTCTTTTCCCTATGATAATCTTCCTTTCCAGTACTTGGGTTTACGACACGTGAATACCTGAATGTATCAGTGTTGATTTCTGAGGGTCGAGGAGACGGGTCGTCACACGTCGTATTATAGCTATAGGTTAAGTAGGAACCTTGTCTTTGGTTGGGAATGACTCATTAGAGATAAGGTTAGTAATACCCTAGAATGAGTTTAGTCAGAGAGAGCGCATATTTAAAACTTTTACCTGAATAAGTATATTCAAACAATATGAAATTCCCTATATCTCGTCAATATATCCTAAAGATTTTCCTTACTATACACAGTTAGTAGGAAATGAGTGGAAGAAGAGGACGAGCCAAGGGAAGGGGAGGACGTAGTACCATAAATGGTCAAACTCTCGCAACTATAGTAACCATAGAAGTAATAATTCGATTGCAAACCCAATCCAACTTTGCAACATTATGCAAGAGCGATACCAGTTTGGGTAGTAAACCATTCAAAGGAACAGAGACCATTATTAAAGTACAAGCTTGGATCCGCTCGTGTGAAAGAATTTTTAAAGGGTTGAATATTGGAGGTGAGCATAAAAGATCCCTAACTTCCTGGCAAGTACATGATGGTGCCCTGGCATGGTGGGAATCTATTACCCAGAATGAGTTAGAAGATGATTTCTCATGGGAGCGATTCAAAGAAGTTCTAGAAGTGTAGTATATGCCAATCGTTGGAAAATCCTGCCTTTATCAAAGTTTTATGGATTTGAAATAGGAGGAAATGTCATTTGAAGAGTATGCTAATAAGTTTAACGACTATCTTGTTTTGGGCCTGGATTGATAGACACGCCCCTCAAGAAAATTGAGATGTTTATCACTGGAATGAAAAAGCAGTACCATGGTAGAATGACTGGGAATGTGAAAGAATCCTTTATAGACTTAGTAGACATAGGGCTCGGGTATGAAGCTCTGAATAAGATAGATCCACCCGCAGCTCAAAGTAACAACAATAATAAGTGGAAAATGAGAAAGTTCAATCCCAGTAGAAAAAAGCCTGGGTAAGGAAAATCTGGAGGAAGATCACAAAAGGACTATCTAAAGGATGTTGCCTTTTATAATTGCTAATAGAAGGGCCACTTTGCAACTAATTGCAAGAACCCCAAGATTTAAAGGCCACCATTAGGAAACTGCTATAACTGTCATCAACCGGGGCGCTAGATAAAGGATTTTCCAATCATGAGGAAGGGAGAACAAGCTAGAATCTTTGCTGTAAAGGATGAACCTTCAACTTCTCAGGATGTAAAGGGCAAGGAGTGTTGGAAGGTAATATTTTCATCAAATATGTTTTAGTTAGAGTATTATTTGATACAGGAGCTTCTCATAGTTTTATCGATAAAGAAACCGTAGATGAATTAAAACTTATCCCTAAAATCATTGATACCTCTACATGCATAACAAATCCTATATGTGGTACCACTGACCTTTGTAAGAATTGTGCAAAAATCCAAATTTCTCACTCTTTCCATAATTTTCTTTTTGACCCGTTTATCTTGGATTTTATTGGATTTGAAATTTTACTTGGTACAGATTGGTTGACTGAAAATGAAGCAATTCTAGATTGTTTAAAAAGGATGATTTTAGTTAAAACAAAGTTAGGGAAGTTTATAGAAATATATTGTGAAGATCCGAGTTCAAGGAGGGATAGTTTTCTATATGCATTAGATTCATCTTAGAAAGGATTAGAAACAATATCTGTTGTAAAAGAATTTCCAAACGTCTTTAAAGAAGTAAAGAGTTTACCCTCACATTGGGAAATCAAGTTTCTTATCGATCGAATCCTGTGCAAGGCTATTCAAATAATCCGATCGGAGGATGACTCCGAAGGAGAGGGATGAGTTAAATAACCAAACCCAGGAGCTATTAAAGAAAGGATTGAGAAGACCTAGTTGTTCAAGTTGGAGATTGGCTGTAGTTTTTGTTGCCAAGTCAAATGGATCTTTAAGGTTGTGTGTAGACTACCAAGATCTAAATAAGCAAATGATTAAGAACAAGTACCCTAGAATAGATGACTTGTTTGATTAGTTACATGGTGCTCGAGTATTCTTGAAAATGGATCTAGCCACGGGATTCCATCAACTAAGGATTGTAGAAGAATGCATCCATCTAGCTGCATTTAAAGGTCCGAATACTTTCGTCGAGTGGTTGGTTATGCCTTTTTGGCTGACTAATTTTGTAGACCTTATGAATAGTGTATTTAGAGATGTACTTAATAAATTCATGTTAGTCTTTATCGATGATATCCTTATCTATTCTAAGACAGAAGAAGAACACGAAAGACATCTAGAAATGCTGTTGGAAATATTGAGAAATAATGCGCTGAAAGCCAAATTATCAAAATGCCACTTTTGGGAGAAGGAGGTAGGATTTCTTGGACATATAGTGTTAAGGGACGGGATTTTAGTGGATCCTGTAAAGGTTGCAGCTTTTCAAAATTGGAAGTAGTCACAAACTCCTAAAGAAATTCATAGTTTCTTGGGTTTGGCAGGATATTACAGAAGATTCATTCAAGACTTTTCAAAGATTGTCTATCACCTAACAAAGTTGAAAATGAAGGATGCTTAATTTATCTTGACTCCTAAATGTGAAGTAGCATTCCAGGAACTTAAAAAGAGGTTAACAACCGCTCCAGTTCTAGCAATTGTAAATGGAAATAGTGGATTAACAGTTTAAACATATGCTTGAAGGGAAGGAGTTTGTGTAGTTCTAATACAAGAAGGGAAGCTAATCACATGTGAAAGTAGGCAGCTAAAGACTCATGAGAAGAATTATGCAACGCATGACTTAGAGTTATTAGCCGTTGTGTTCACATTAAAAATATGGAGGCATTATTTGCTAGGTCAAAAGTTTGAGCTCTTCACCGACCATAAATCTTTGATATATCTTTTAACCCAGAAGAACTTGAACATGAGACAACAGCGCTGGCTAGAATTTCTCGCATAGATATTCTATATACACCCGGGAAAGCCAACATAGTAGCAGTTGCGTTGAGTAGGAAGAATATTGTTATTTCTTATTTGGCAGTATCTCCAACTCTTGTGCAAAGAATTACTAGCAAGCAAAAAAGAAGACTAATTCCTAAAGGAGATTATTAAAGATATACACAAAGGTCAGAATTAAAGCTTTTAAGTAGATAACCGTGGAGTATTGCGGTTTAATGTGCGAATTTGTGTTCTGGATGTGGAAAATCTTAGGCAGGAGGTGTTAGCTGAATACCACAAATCCAAACTTAACATTCATCCAGGAGTTACCAAAATGTACATAGATGTAAAACGAACCTTTTGGTGGAGAAGTATATATCCATTTTTGTTCACCAATGTACAAATTGTCAACAGGTCAAGAGTGACCAGTAGAAGATTGCAGGGTTACTTCAACCTCTGCAGAATCCAGCTTGGAAGTGGGATCAAATATCAGTGGATGTCATTGATGGCTTACGTCAAATGAGGAAGGGAAATGAAGGCATTTGGGTTATCATAGACCGATTAATTAAAAATGCACATTTTATTCCAGTAAAGCCAACAAGGACCGCTGCAAGCCTTCAAAGATATATATGAAAGAGTTATCTAATTGCATGGAGTTTTAAGCAGTATGCTAAGCGATCGGGATCCAATCTTTACTAGCCAGTTTTGGAAAGCATTACAAACAGCTTTGGAAATAAGGCTGAGTATAAGCATTGCATATCACCCCCAAACTGATGGACAGACAGAAAGAGTCAATCACGTTTTGGAAGATCTACTAAGAGCATGTATTCTAGACTTTGGAGGCTCATGGGAAAATCATTTCCATTTAGTAGAGTTCTCCTATAAAAACAGTTGTCAAGCTAGTTGTAACACCCCATATTTTTAGTAACATTGTTTAGGATATTTAATTATTTAAATAAAATAAAATAATGTAAGTTGATTTATGGATTGAGATTTCTGATTAAATAAGAGGCAATCGTGTCATGTAAACAATGAACTAAGGAATAAAAATGAAATAAGTAAGGGGAAAAATAGGAACAAGGCATATTCTTATACCCTAAACCCCTTAGGAATTCATTCTACATATTCATTTCACTTTCACAATTAAAAAATACAAGCTAAGGCCGGCCGCCATTAAGCAGAGGAAAGAAGAAGAATTCAAGAGGATGAATCAAATCCCTTAATCAAGAACAAATCCCACATCCTTAATCAAAAAGCTAAGGTAAATAATGACTACATCTCATATTTTTAATTAATTTCGATTTTAGATAAATTCTGAAAGTATTTGCAATTATTTTGCCATGTTTTGAATGATAAATGGATATATATACACACACACTTGTTGATGATTTAGGCTATTTTATATGCATTTTATAATGAGAGTTTATTTATAAAACCTATTATTTGACATCTAATTACCTTGTGAATTTAGATTTTGATCAGAAAGGAAAATTTAGAAATGGGTTTCAATTTTCATAATTTTCTAAATTTATGTGGATTTTATTTCAATTTTCTAGTGAAGAAAATGTTATTTTGGGTTATAAATTTATTTCGGCCAAATTATATAGTCTTAGGATCTAAAAATTTATATATGTTAGAAAACATATTAAAGGTGATTTTCCATAATTTTTGTAAAAATTTTCTACGTGTTTTAATGGATATATAAAATTATTTAAGATTTTGGACTTTAGTGTTTTCTATATTTATAAAAAGGAGAAGAGATATTTTGCAAGTAATTCAAATATTTGTTTCCGAAAATTGGTAGTACTTTCAGAAAAGAAAAAGGGGCAACCAATCATAATTTGACAAACAAAGCAGGTTAGGTACAAAGAAATAGTTTAAAAAGTCAAATCTACATGCTTTTTCCTGTTTCAATAATTTCGACACCAGGTTCCGACTCCTTACCTTCGCCTCCAACTCCATCAAAACAAATGCACATGATATCTGGTACGTAGTGAATTGGATAAAGGCGAAAGGCACTGGGTCGAAACTAGGAGTTCTGAAGGGGTAGAAGCTCTACTTTTCTTTTAAATGAAAATGCACCCGCTTTGTTTTTGACTGGATAGCTTTCGCCTGGGTCAGCTTTCGACTGGGTCAATGATTTCAAAATAATGGTTTTAACAGGTTGCGCCTTTTTTTAAATAACTACTTTCGACTAGGTCGAAGCCCCTGACTACCGCTTTTTACCGTTCGACCCAGATTGGTTTCGAAAGGGGCTACTTTGCTTTTAAAAACTAAGCCGCTTCTCCGATGCTTTCAAATGGATGGTTTCGCCACCATCACTTCTTTATTCAGGAATGCTTTCGAAAGAGATGCTTTTGACTTAAATGTTTTACTGACCCTTTTGCTCTATAAAAGGTAGAACCAAAAATGCTTTCGAAAGAGATGGTTTTAATGGTTTCGAAAGGTGTTTCCACATATTTTAAAATTGAACCCAACTACTTTCGAAAGGTTTGATATTTTGATGCTTTCGAAAGGTTTTAAAGAAAGGTTTCTAAAGGGCGGTTCTCCAATGGTTTCGAAAGGTCTAAAGGGAAAGGCTTTTCAATGGTTTTGAAAGGTCTAAACGGGAAGGTTTTTCCATGGTTTCGAAAGGCAAATGTTTAAGAGTTTTAAAGAGGATGTCTAAGGATTTAAAGCTTTAGAATGAGATGTTTTTCAATGCTTTTGAAAGGATAAAGATGAATGGTTTCAAGAGGTATGATTTCGAAAGGTATGTCTTGGCCTTCGGCCTAATGTTTTACTTGTACTGAAAGGGATGCTTTCAAAAGGTTCGAAAGAGGTACTTTCAATGATTTCGAAAGGATTGCTTAAAGATTTAAAAAAAAAACTTCGAATGACTTGCTCTTTGTAATATAGCCTAAGTATTTTTGAGTTAAAAAGGATTTTAGCTTAGTTTGGAAGGATGTGAAATCCTTAATGATTTCATCAACATTTTTTTGGATAAAGTATATATAACATGGAAAATAGTTTAGAGTTAAGAAAAGAGTATATTTTCCTTGTGTATGTATGATTTAAAGGTTTAAATCATTTTAAAAAGGTTTTCAAGGAAAATTTTAAAGGGTAGTTAACCCTAAGAAATTGACTCAGATTAGAAGACCAAATGAAACAGGTATAGGGTCGCGCCCCATACATTAGCTTTAGCCTCAAGCTAATTTTAGTCCAAATTCCAATGTGTAGGGCTTAGTCCGATAGACTTGAATGATGGTTACACATAGAAGGGAATTTATGTGCAGAGAAGGAAAAGGTTATTTGTAAGCCCGCAAAACCATTAGGATCAGAAGACCTTTGGAGAAGGACAGACCATCCAGGAGAAGAATATTTATCAATAGCTAGATCATATTTTTATGTTTTCTGGTAGGCCCAAATCAGCTAGGGTTAGTAGTTAGGCAAACAAAACTACAGTGTTTGGACAGATAGTCCATTCAATATATGGGTTAGTAGTTAGCCAAACAAAACTGCAGTGTATGGATAGATAGTCCATATGATAATTGAAATGTGCATATACATAATAAGCTTTACAGATTTAACCAATTTTGGTTACAGGATTATAGTTTGTAAAAGATATGTTTTAAAGGATTTTAGTGTGGGGAAACCCGTTCTGCTAAGCGGTGTGGTCTCACTTAATATCAGATAACCGAGACGTTTAGTATTATTCACGCCAGACTTTATGTCCGACTTGAAGTTTATTTTTCTTAAACTCTCGGGTGCTTAAAATTGATTTAAATTAGCTAAGGTTTGAGGTTTTTTATTAGGTTGACAAATATAGCTTCCGGAGACGAGCATGTGGCTGACAGATAGCTAATTAACAGTTGCTGATATATTTTGGATTGATTCTGCTTTATTATATATATAGTATTCTGATCAACCAAGGGAGCATCGTCATATGTCGCTCTTGGCGTAATATTGTAATAACTATATTTTATCTAAACCTGGGCAAGCGGTGGGATTATATATTTTTAATATGGAACATGTCTTGGAAAAGGGAATCAGTAAAATGATGTTTTTTTAAAATCTGTGATTTTGTTTCATATTCAAGCGCTTCTGATATTATGGATCACATTAACATAACTGTATTTAGTCGTCGAAAGTTAACACTATGGATGATTGCAGAATCTTAGCGCTTAGCTTTAGGCCTCTAGATAGAGGATGTTACAACTTATTATCAGAGCATAGGTTTATGAAAATTTTTAACTAAAAAGATGATTTTTGAATACATAATCCTGAAGAATTAGAGATAAGATCGAGGTATGGGTAACGCTACAGTAATATACTTGTATTTACCATACATAAGTATGTGTTTTATCTCTAGTCTCCCATCTCTATTAGGTTATTTTTCTGAATCTCACGAAGGTTCGATTGCAGATATGGATTCTCGAAGAGATAATATTGGAGGAGGAAGCACCACTTCAGATGGAAATGCCAGACCTAATACTAGAAGGAATCTAGGTTAGGCATGAGTTGGAAATACTAGCGCTGAAGCCCACAAGTTGATATGGGAGCCATGTATCAGTTTTTCTAAATATGACGCAAGCAGGGGTTGCTGCTAGAGTAGTTGGGGGAGGAGCCCAGGAAGCTGCAATAGTCAACAATTATGCTGCTTTTAGTAGGGACTATGCTAGGTTGGGAGGAAAACCATTTGTTGGGACAGAAGATGCCATAAAAGTAGGGAATTGGTTGTTGCACTGTGAGAGGATTTTCATAGATTTAAGACTCGTTAATGAGCATAAAAGAAGGCTCTCTTCAAGATAGCTTCGAGGAGGAGCTTTATGCTGGTGGAATAGTGTAACAACTGGAGTGGATTAATGAACCATGATGTGGGCTGAGTTTATGAGAAGGTTCGAGGAGAGATTCATGTCTGTGATGATAAAATCTGCCGTGCTCAAAAAGTTTGCTGAGTTAGAGCAGTGAGAGATGATTGTGTTAGAGTATGATACAAGATTTGAGGAGTTGGGAAGATATGGCCATGCTACTGTGGATATTGTGACTAAGAGGAACAAGGAGTTCATTATGGGGTTGAAACCTGAATTGGTCAGGGCTACATTACCTCATATCAGGGATCCTTGTGATATTGCAGTAGAGATGGCTCTAAGACATAAGGAAATTATTGCTTCGATGGAGTAGAATAAGGCGAAGGAGGTCCAGGTAGAGCAGAGTCAGGAAAGGAAGTTCTTTCCTAAGAAGGAAGCCCAGAAGGGCCAAGCAGTAAAGAAGGGAAAGTCTAAGATTGTTTGCTTCAAGTACGACAAGAAGGAGCATTTTGCTAATGAATGTCATTCTAGAGAGGAAAAGAAGGTGAATTGGAAGAAGTATATCAGGTGCTTCAACTGCAATTAGATTAGTCATGATAAGAACCAATGCAAAGAGTCTGCTAAGGATGGGAGGGGCAAAGTATTTGCATTAGAGCCTGCTACTTTGATGCCAACAGCGCAGGAGAAATGGAAGGCAGTGTTGGGAGGTACACTTTAGATCCATGTTATGTCCGTTAGCGTTCTGTTTGACACTGGTGCATCACATTCTTTTATATCTCATTGTTTGGTAGATAAGCTTAACTTAGAAGCCTCATACCTAGTTACTTCCTTAAGGGTTGCAAATCCGATAGTAGGCTATGCAACACTTGGGATGAGATGTGATCACCTAAAGTTTGACTTGTTAGGTCATACTTTTGTTTGCAGCTTGCATGTGTTTGATTTCGTATGATTCAAAATTGTTTTGAGTATGGATTGGTTAAGTAGATATGATGCTAGAATATTTTGCTATGATGGCAAATATTGCTTACACACCCATATTGTAGGGAGTGGATTGATAGTAGAATAACCTAGCTGTGAGGCAAGTGCTTTGTTGGGTATTGAGAAAATAGAAGATAAGCTAAACCGAGTTTATGTGGTTAGAGAGTTCACGGATATTTTTGTACCTATAGTAGGATTGCCACCGAAACGGGCTATTGAGTTTCGAATAGATTTGGTGCTTGGAGTAGAACCGGTTAGTAGACCGCCAAGCAGGATGATACCTACCAAAATGAGGAAGCTCAAGGTGCAGTTGGTGGATTTGGAAGGCAAGAATTTCATCAGACCTAGTTGTTCACCTTAGGGAGCAGCGCCATGTTTGCTAAGAAGCCGGAGGATCATTAAGGTTATGTATCGATTATCGTAAGTTGAATGAGGGAACGATAAAGAATCGATATCCATTGCCTAGGATTGATGATTTGTTCGATCAGTTGAGTGGAGACAAGGTATTTTCGTAGTTGGATTTAGCGACAGGTTTCCATCAGCTTAGAGTGGTAGAGGATAATATTCTTTAACGGCATTTAGAAATAGATATGGATTGTAAGAATGGTTAGTGATGCCGTTAAGACTGACTAATGCGCATGTTTTCTTTGTTGCTTTGATGAAGTGGATTTTCCGAGAGCACTTGGATAGGTTCGTTTTGGTTTTCATAGATGATATTTTGGTGTACTCTAAGGATGAAAGTGAGCATGAAGTTCATCTTAGGATAGTGCTTGAAACACCGAGGAAGCATCAGCTAAAAGCGAAGTTCTCGAAATGTCATTTTTGGAAGAAAGAAGTGAAGTTTTTTGGCCATGTAGTTTCAGAGAATGGGTTATCAGTGGATCCAGCTAAGATCGAGGCCATGAATAGTTGGAAGAGACTAGAAATGGTGATTGAGATAAGAAGTTTTCTGCGATTGTCTTGTTACTATCGGAGGTTTATTAAGGATTTTTTGCAGGTAGCAGCACTAATGACCAAGCTAACCGAAAGGATGTGAAGTTCGTTTGGATCGATAAGTGTGAGGAGACATTTCAAAAGCTGAAACACTTATTAACTAATTCATCTGTGTTGATTATTCTAGAAGAAAATCAGGATTTAGTGTTGTACACAGTTGCATGTGGGACTGGGTTAGAAGCTATGTTAATGCAGAGGGGTAGAGTAATTATCTATGCTTCTCGACAGCTTAGACCACATGAAGTTAGGTACCTAACCCATGACTTGGAGTTAGCCGCGGTGATTTTTGCGTTGAAGGTGTTGAAGCATTATCTTTTGGGAGAAATATTTGAGTTGTATACGGATCATAAGTCGTTGAAGTATTTGTTCTCTCAGAAGGAGCTGAACATGAGATAGTGGAGGCGGTTAGATTTTTTAGCTGCTTATGGTTTCGGTATTGAGTACACATTGGGGAAAGGCGATAAGGTTGCAGATGCACTTAGTAGAAAACATCAGAATGTGGTGTCCACGTTGATAGCTGAGTCGAAAGATTTGGAAGCATTAGCAACTTCCAGGGTACATTAGAGAACTAAGAGTACTTCAAGTACAGAAACTGCTTTATTATTATGTTTGGAAGTTTGACCAGTTATGATCGAAACGATCAATTCTAAATAGCTAGAGGATCCAGTATTGGCTGAACGGATCAGAAAGCTAAGAGATGGAACAGAGAGTGATGACTTGAAGGATTTTAGTCTTGACTAGAATTTATGGTTGAGAAGGAAAGGAAGATTGTGTGTTTCGAATGTGGAAAAAATTAGGAAGGGAATTTTGGTGGAAAGCCATCGCTCGAAGTTCACTATTCATCTGACAGCAACTAAGAAGTACCAAGACATAAAGATAAATTTCTTCTGGAAAGGTATGAAGAGGAACATAGGCATATGGGTAAAGCAGTGTTTGAACTGCCAACGGGTAAAAGCCGAACATCAGAAGCCAACTGGGTTGCTTTAGCCTTTATATGTTCCAGTATGGAAGTGGGATTCCATTTCAATGGATTTTATAGACAGGTTATCGTGGTCAAATAGAGGAAATGAAACTATATGGGTCATAGTGGACCGATTGACCAAGAGTGCCCATTACGTTCCAGGTAAATCAACCAGAATGGCACGTGTTTTGGCAAAGTTGTTTATGAAGAATGTGGTTAGACTACATGGACTTCCTAGTAGTATAGTGAGTGATAGAGATTCTTTATTCACTAGCGAATTTTGGAGAAGTCTACAGGAGGTATTAGGTACCAAGCTCAAGATGAGTACAACATATCACCCACAAACAGATGGGCAGACAGAGAGAGTCAATATGGCACTCGAGGATTTATTGAGAGTTTGCGTGCTAGACTTAGGGTAATCATGGTAAGTCCATCTACATCTAGTCGAGTTTTCCTATAACAACAGTTAACAGGCTAGTATAGGGATGGCACCATTTAAAGCTTTGTATGAAAGGCCATGCGAATCTCTCGTTTCTTGGATAGAGACTGGGGATAAGTTGGTTCTTGGTCCAGATTTGGTTAGAGAAATTGTAGAAAAGTTGAGTGGATTCAAGATAAAATGAAGGAAGCTCAATCTAGGCATAAGAGTTATGCAGATAGAAGACGGAAAGATTTAGAGTTCTCTGTTGGAGATTAGGTTTTCGTCAAAGTATCGCTAATGAAAGGTGTAATCAGGTTCGGGAAGACACGAAAGTTAGCACCGAGATTCGTTCGAACATTTCCTATTATTGAGAGGATCGGAAAACTCGCATATTGAGTAGAGTTGTACTCGAGATCTGAATACTACTATATCACCGATTGTGTTAGATGACTTAGTCGTAGAGCCAAACTTGATTATAGTTAGAATGCCAGTTTGCATAGTCACAAGATATGAGAAGAGGCTCAGGAACAAGATAGTTAGATTAGTTAAAGTCCAGTGGAGCGACGATGATAGTGACTGTACTTGGGAGACTGAGAACAGGATGAGAGATGCTTATCCTGATTTGTTTGAAGGTATGCTTTACCTTTGATTGTTTTGTTGTGTACTTTATCGTAATTTCGAGGATGAAATTCCTTAAGGAGGGGAGTATGTAGCACCACATATTTTTAGTAATGTTATTTAGGATATTTAATTATTTAAATTAAATAAAATAATGTAAGTTGATTTATGGATTGAGATTTGTGATTAAATAAGAGGTAGTCGTGCCATGTAAACAATGAAGTAAGGAATAAAAATGAAATAAGTAAGGGACAAAACAGGAACAAGGCATATCCTTATACCCTAAACCCCTTAGAAATTAAATCTACACATTCGTTTTACTTGCACAACTAAAAAATACAGGCTAAGGCCGACTACCATTAAGAAGAGCAAAGAAGAAGAATCGAATCATTTAATGAAGAACAAATCTCACATCATTAATCAAAAAGCTAAGGTAAATAATGACTAGATCTCATATTTTTGATTGATTTTGGTTTTAGATGAATTTCGAAAGTATTTGTAATTATTTTGTAATGTTTTGAATGATAAATTAACATATATATATATATACATACATATATATATAATGATTTAGGTTATTTTATATTCATTTTATGATGAGAATTGATTTAGAAAACCTATTATATGATGGCCAATTGCCTTGCGAGTTTAGATTTAGATCAAAAATGATAATTTAAAAAATGGGTTTCAATTTTCATAATTTTTTGAATTTATGTGGATTTTATATGAATTTTCTAGTGAAGAAAATGTTGTTTTGGGCTATAAATTTATTTCGCCCAAATTATATTGACTTACGGCCTGAAATGTATATATGTTAAAAAATATATTAAAAAGGATTTTTTGAAATTTTTATAGACTTTTCCCAAGTGTTTTAATGGATATATAAATATATTTAAGGTGTGGGACTTAAATGTTTTATACAATTATAAAAAGGAGAAGGGGTATTTTGTAAATAATTCGATCCTTAGTTCTAAAAATCGGCATTACTTTGAGAAAAGAAAGATGGGAAACAATTATATTTGACAAACAAGGCAGGTTAGGTACAAATAAATAGTTTAAAAAAGTCAAATCTACATGCTCTATTGGCACCATGTTCCGACTCCTTACCTCTGCCTCCGCCTTCGACTCCACCAAAATCAATGCACATGTTATCACATATCTAGTATGTAGTTAGGGACAAAGGCAGAAGGCATTGGGTCGAAACTAGGGGTAGAAGCACTACTTTGCTTTCGACTGGATAGCTTTTAGCTTGGTCAGTTTCCAACCGCGTCAATGATTTTAAAAGAATGGTTTTAAGAGGTTGCACCTTTGTTTTTAAACAACTGTTTTCGACTAGGTCAAAGCCCCTCACTGTTGCTTTTTACCTTTCGTCCCAGATTGGTTTCGAAAGGGGTTACTTTGTTTTTAAAACCAAGCCGCTTATCCAATGCTTTCGAAGAGACGACACCATCACTTTTTTATTTAGGAATGCTTTCGAAAGAGATGCTTTCGACATAAATGTTTTAATGACCCTTTCGCTCTATAAAAGATAGAACCCAAAAGGCTTTCGAAAGTGATCATTTTAATGGTTTCGAAAGGTGTTTACACGTATTATAAAATTGAACCCAACTGCTTTCGAAAGGCTTGATGCTTTGATGCTTTCGAAAGTTTTTAAAGAAAGATTTCTAAGGGGTGGTTCTCCAATGATTTCGAAAGGTTCAAAAGGAAAGGTTTTCCAATGGTTTTGAAAGGTCTAAAAGGGAAGGTTTTTCCATGGTTTCTAAAGGCAAATGTTTAAGAGTTTTAAAGAGGATGTCTAAGGTTTTAAAGCTTTCGAAGGAGATGTTTTTCAATGCTTTAGAAAGGATAAAAATGAATGGCTTCGAAAGGTATGATTTCAAAAGGTATGCGTTGGCCTTTGGCCTAATGTTTTACTTGTATTGAAAGGGATACTTTCAAAAGATTTGAAAGTGTACTTTCAATGGTTTCTATCACGATCCGATTTTTCGACGCCCAACAGTCGACATCAATACGTCCATGTATCAAATGCCGAACAATTGAGTGCCGAAAATCCAGTCCATAAAGGAAAGAAGATGGAGGTAGAAGAAGAGAAAAACAAAACAACAACAGAATCTCACAAACGCAGCAGAATAATATATAATAGATAAATGACTGATCTTTATACAGAAAGAACTATATCTGTTTTATACATTACATCATCAGAGTACAACACAATCAATAGCAAAATACTGGACAGTTATATTAACTTGTCCCCACAAAAACTGATTACGCAGTTAACCATACACAGCGGAATATACATCATATACGTGTGATACATCTCGCCATCAAGCTCATCTCTTGAGCTCCACAACATTCTTTCCTGTATCTATACTACTCGGTCTGACCCGAGATTATAGTAAAATAACACCCGAGTCAGTCTGGAAAACCAGCGTGAGAAAACACACTCAATTGGATTACTAAAGTTTCCAAAATCCTTCAAAAATCAAAGGTATCTCGTAAGACCACGCCACAAATAAACATGTCGGGTTTTTACCTTACGATAACCGAAACATTTCTTATCAAATCCTCTGATATTATAGTAGTATCTATATAAAAATACTTATTCAAATAGCCTAAATTGTTACATTCATTTAATTCCAGCATAATAGGCATATAAACAAGTCCGAAGGCACTTATTGGAGATTGGGTTTCCATCAATGGCAGGGCAGTGGGTACCGTCCATCACAGTACCTGGTCTAGATCAGCGTACCGAGGGTCCACCCTAATCCCCTGCAACACAAGACCGGAGCTACCCCTTACTTGATATTCCGAATAAGATCACCCCACGGTTGGGATCAGTAACCGCCCACACAGCTAAAATAAAAGGGACATCTAGACAGGGATGACCTTACACTAATTGGTTGCTAGCCACTTAGCCTTGCTACACCTCCCATGTTTTAGCCATTCCCGGTTGATGAGGCTCGGGGTTATGCGTTACCTTTTTAGCACACATTCACTTAGAATGCTCATCGCCCTTCCGACGATGTTCGGATAGCATTCGTCCATACAAGTCCGTTCCGGGTCTGAACTGAACCGAAGGCACTACTCCTACTACATCCATTTTGGAATCACCCTCAGGATTAGTAGCGATTAGCTCTTGCACTTCACTGCTCCATCTTCGAATCCAACCTCTTGTCTTCCTCAAAAAAACATTCGACCAGATCGAAGTGGTTTTCGAGAAATTAGTCCCGGTCTTGGTATCTTTGAAACGATCAACGCATTGGCCAATATTAATAGTCGGTTATTTAACTATCATATTACATCCTCAAACAATCATCAGGCCTTAATAATTTCCTAAATTATTTATTTCAAAATCTTTTCGCAAGATATTTTTCTACACTTCAACTCTTTGAAAATAGTTTTCAAATCACTTTTCTCTCGCGGAATATATTTCCAAATATTTTTTATTTCCACTGAAAATTACCAAGTCTTAATACTTTAGATTTTTTTAAATAATTTAAATCACTTTATCCAAAAAAATATATACTTTAAAAACACTCAAAATAAAAACTACTTAAAACACTTTATTTAAAATACTAGTTATGAAATTTTATATTAATTTCTCATGTAAAACTTAAGCCAAAACTAATTTTAAAATAGAAATTATTCTACAAGGTATAAATATTAAATAATTAACTTTTAAATCATAATACTAATTGAACCTTTAAAATAATTTACTTATATAATTAACTTGATAAATATTTAGTTTTAAAAAATTAAAAACCGCTAAATAATAGTTTCTTTTTAAATCATTCTTTTAAAACCACTTTAATACCTCTAGCTTATACTTAAATCTGCTTTGAAAACATACTTGGCTTTTCAGGGAAATACACTTTCCTTTCCACATCTTTAAAAACAAATCACTATTTATTTTAAACAAATCACCTTTTCCTTACAAATTCCCATCCTGAATTTATACTTCCAAATTATCCACTGATAAATATTCCACTTTATTTATAAACCATGTTTATAAATTTCACAATCTCATTCTCATTTATTCACAGTTTTAACACTTAGTCGGTTTTCAAATCGATTTCCAAAACCAACTCCATTTTAAAATAAATTCCTTTACTTATCCAAATTTATTTCAAAACCCATTTATCCCATATTCACATCTTTATTTATGATTTAAGTTCTTATTTAAATCGAAAATACCAATTTCATACTTTGTTTCAAAATTCTCCCCAAACTCATTCAAATCTTGAATTATAAAAATATATTTCTTCGTCCTTACAAAACAATAGTCCTTATTTCAAATAAAATCCGTTTTCCCACTTATTCAACATCCCTACTTTTCCCATCCTTGAATTTATAATATAGGATTTAAAATCAAACCTTTATCCCTTTCCTAAATTCATTCCTTTAATTTATTTGAATTCACTATAATTATTTTACTTAAAAATTTCCCTCTTTATTTTCTTTAAAAATCCAAACTTTATATATATATATATATATATATATATATATATCATTTTTCTCAAATGCCAATATATATTCAACTAAGCCATAGCTTTCAATAATTTCAATTTCCAATATAATCAATATAATCCATCACAGATTATCACATAAATCACACTACTGAATATAAAATAAATAAATTCAACATTTTGAGGAATCCAGTTGGATCCTTCCAACCTATTTTCCTGCATCCACAAATGTTAGCATAATAATTTAAAATACCAATCCTACTTCAAGGCGAGATATTGCAGTATAAAGGGTCATCCGCTATTTTATGGGCGCATAGGGTCTCAACCGCTATATAAAGCGGGAATCAATCACCCCAATATATATACATACACACACACACACACATATACACTATTATATATAATATCACATCCAGTCAATTCAACCATTCAATCAATAATTTAAATTTAACTATTTAAATTTAAATGATAATCCAAATGAATGAGATTAACTCACCTTTGATTTGTTTGCAACCCATTTCCATCTCGACTTGTTTTCTTCACGATTCCTCACGATTTCAGACCTTGAAATTTTTTTGTCACGGTCATAATCAATCCCAGGAGGAGCATTCTGAAGAGTCATCAAGAGAACCTAGAAGTAAATCATTGAAGCAGATCATAACCAAATTTTACCGAATGTAGAAATCTTCATTGCAGGATATTTTGAAAAAGGATCATGACCGTGTGCCAATTCAAGAGCAGTTATTCCAAAGGACCAGATGTCAGCTTTGAAATCATATCCACCTCCTGGTTGGAAGACCTCCGGAGCCATCCAACATGGTGTGCCTATAAACGTATTCCTTACCCTTTTTCTATTGCCCTAATCAAACTTACAAGCTGAGACACCAAAGTCTCCAACTTTCACAAGCCCAGAATTATCAAGAAGAATGTTACCAGCCTTAATATCACGATGAATGTGTCCATGTTTATGAAGGTATTCTAAAGCCTTGAGTGTTTCCATGAGGATAGAACATATAACAGATTCCTCAAATCCATCTGTATATGATGTCTACATTAGATGCAGACATGAACCTTCAGCCGTAAATGGCATAATCACCCACAAGAAATGTTTGGCAACAAAAGAGTAGTAGGACTGTATGAGATTTGGATGGTCTATCAAACTCATGGTTTGGGCTTCCTTTTGTATGTCGTTAAGATTACCGTTGCAACGATCGAGATCCAAGCACTTGACAGCAACAATCTCATTTGTTGGCATGTAGATCGCTCTTTACAAAATCACGCTACCTCCTTTCTCGACCTCTTCTAGAAGATTGTAATCCGTATGCTCCACCAAAAAGCAATAACTGCTGCTACTGCTCTTCATGCTCCCGTTATTCGCGCCCTTGTTCATCATTTCTTTCCAATCATGGATCTCTTGATTTAGGTTTGACGGGTGATGGGAATTTCATTTTGCAGGTGGAAATTATATTTATGATTTTTATTTTTGTTTTTTCGATTTTGAGATCAGGGGTAAGCTCGGCTAAGATTTAAAAGAAAAGAATGGGGAAAGATGGAAGCGTGTTTGAATGGTTTGGCTATAGTGACCACATGGTGAAAGCAAAAAGTCTGATGTGAATGCCCTTTTTGATCAGTCAAACAAACAATATATATATATATAATATGATTTAAATTTAAATTTGAATCGTCTCGAAATCTTAACTAATTTTTTTTACTTCCTATCGAGGAGTGCCGCTAGTCATTTATAATGTTATACCCCTATTACGAATACGATGGAAAAGGTTTCGAGGCCTAACTCGATCGTGTGGATAAGATAGCTTTTTGGACTTAGTTATTATATTGAATTTCCGCTATAAAATTTCAGCGTGTTTATATACCGTACAATCACACGACAACTCCGAATGCTATGAGATTTAAAATCCGATAATAAAACACTATTACGTATCCAATGGAACTGGTTTCATCGAAATCCGAGGCTGTGCCTCGGAAGGCTATTTTTTAACATCAATTTAAACGATATATTTTAAAACTGAACAAAGCACTTTCAAATTCAAATGTAAAACTTCTATTATCTCAAATAATATAAATATAAATTTTCCAAGCCTTTGAAATATTCTTAACCATCTTAAAAACCAAGATTCACTACTTTAACCAATTTTCAATTATTAAATTCAATAATTTAATTGCCAAATAAACAATGATATTTGAAATTTAAGTTAAACTAACTTTCAAATATTTAAAATCAATTAAATATTCCAATTTCAAATATTCAAAATTCTGGGTTGTCAAATTTCTCGCCCCTTAAAAGAATTTCGTCCCCGAAATTACTAGTTAAGAGGAATGGTCGATAACCCGTTAACTATTTCCCAAAACCAAACAGTTTTTAACAACACTCAAAACAATCTTTTATTAAGAACACACTAACACCCTTACTAACTTTCCAAACTCATCCATAGGTTCCAATTAATCTTATTTACTTAATAATTCAAATTACAGTTTAAAACCGAATTTTAAACTATCAAAATTTCTTAAAATTTTCTAACTTCCTAAATTTTTGAAAAATTTCGCCAGCGTCTCTTTTGCGCGGCTAGATTGGCACAACTGCAAAATGCCTCTACGGGCCTCCAAATTCAAAAGAAAACAAAATGCCAAGTGGCTAGATCAGAAAATCATCAAATTTCATATGCCAATTTAAATACATACCTTTTGTCGAACAATTCCATTTATCTTCTAAAATCAAAAATCCCAATTTCCTTTTGCTTTTAAAACACCTGTATATCCTACTTAACAATAATGTCCAATCACAAAATCCAAAACTATTTTATTCACTTTCTTTTACATAATTTCAACATTTTCTTACCATAAGCCCGTACGATGTACATATATCATCCGTACGCAATATCCAATCCGATCGCTCATTCGATCACACAATTTTTATTTTTGAACTAGCATCATCCACCCGACTTCCTAATGCGGACTCCGATCTGGTTTCTTGATTAGAAACATCATTCTCCTTACATAGCCACAAACTATGATAGAGAATTTTCAGTATCAATCAAAAAATCCATATCCAGGATTCGCCGTCGAAAATCGAGTGAAAAATCCCAACTCGGATCGATATGACTATCTCGAAATTATGTGCTCGGATCTAGGTCAAATCATTATGCGAATAGAATAATATACATACATCCTACGTATTTATTGTTGAAACCTCTATTGTTGGATTTTATTGACAACAACTATACAATTATTCCAAAGAATCTCTAAGCTAATTTGCAGGTACACGAGCATCAAAAAGAGATAAACAAATACATTCAAAATGAAGATACACAGTACAAAAAAGGATGAAAGTATGTATACAGAGATACAAGAAGAGATATACACGATAAAGACAAGACGAAGGTGACAAACAAAGCGTTATTAGTCGTATAATGTCGTGTCTAGAGTTTACAAATGTTAAAATATTCTCCAAATGGTATGCACACATATACATTCATATTTTAAATGAAAAATCAAGTTTTCAAAAATTGCATGGAGCGGGACTCGAACCCGGGTCACAAGTTCAGAAGGTAAGTGCTCTAACCTTTTAAGCTATGGTAATTTTTTGTTATAGGCTAAATTCAGACGTCAGAATAATGTCAGTCAAACGTCTGAATGCTGAAACAAAATTATGGTTCCACAATATTCAGACGTCTGAATGAAAATATTCAAACGGCCGAATAAGGCTAAAAATAGCCTATTTCCTTGTTGTTTGCGTTTTAACTTAATTCAGAAGTCTGAATTATTTTATTCAGAAGTACGAATATTCTTAACAGCTATTTTCATGAATAGACGCTTCTCTTCACCGAAGAGAAACGTTTTCAAAATCAATGGTTGCACCTGTTCTTTTCAATATAACTTTTCATCTATAGTTGCAACTCTTTATACACTATAAATAGATTACAAAACTAAACAAACAATTAAACGAAAACTATTTTAACATTCTTGAATTCTTATCTATTCTCTATTTTCAAACTGCATTCAAACTGCTTACGTTCTCAAATCGTTGATCACTTTATCTTCCACAATTCTCAAAGCACATCACACTATATATCATAAAGGAGAAGATTATAGGAAGACTGTACTTAATTGACTTATCAGTGTTATTTAAGAACACACTATAGTCAGATACATTTATTATTTGTAAAGAAGTCATGTTCTGTTGCTCAGGCGGTAGAAGTCTTGTTCTGTTACTCAGGCAGTCAAGTCTTGTTCTGTTGCTTAGGTAGTTGAAGTCCTGTTCGATTGCTCAGACGGTGCAAACCTATTCCTCCAGGTTAAGTGAGGGTTGCTATTATTGAAAATCCAAAAGAAGTCTGGTACTGGACGTAGAACGAGAGTTCGAACCAGTATAAAAATCTCTGGTGTCATTTACTTTACTGCATTTACTGTTTATTTACTTATTCTGCACAAGTAGTTTATCAATATTACTCGATCATATAGCATAGCTTCTTTCATTTAGTATTAGAGCATAGCGACTTTCATTTGGTATCAGGGCCTGGAATTCTATCGATCGTGACATCAACATGGAATAATGACTAGAAAACGATCTAGTCGAAATATAACAGCCAAAATCCCTGTCGAAGCCACCAGTGAGAACTACAAAAAGGTACTTTCTGATTTACAAATTTCAATAAAAGATAATAATGAATTAGTTAGTATTAGCGATAAGATTTCAGAGCTTAGTTTTATTATTTTAGAAAAGATGAAATCTGTAGAACGTGAAAATGAGAAATTGAAAAATAAGAAGTTAGATTTAGAAAATCAACTTGGTGTATTAAAAAATTATTTTATAACTATTAAATATTCTCTAAATGATCAAAACACCATATTTGAAGAAAAAAAGAGAGAAATTTTCAAAAGAAATGTTTGATTTTAAAAGACAAAATGATTTATTACAATCCACTTTAGATGATTCAGAATCTTAAAATTTTCTTCTCAAAAATGAGAACTATACATTAAAAAGGGAGAATTCTGAATTAAATAAGAAATTTGATATTTTGAAAAAAAGTAATATTTCTTTTGAAAATAATGATTGTGACTTTGAAGCTAATTTTTATAAACTTAACACTGAAGTCACAAAATTTAATAAAGGTCAAAACGATTTAAACATGATTTATCTAGTTCTAGACCTTTACATGATAAAAGTGGTTTAGGATATAATAAAACTAATCATAGAAATAACACTAGATACGCTTTCATATATGGTAAAAATGTTAGTGCTAGTACTTAATTTCGATTAAAGCCTAAATCTAGTTTTTATAAAAATTCAAATACTGCTATGAACTATAATGGTAATAATTTCTCTAGGAGTACAAAATTATTAAATGGAAATATGAATTAAAATTATCTAAGTATTTGGGTTCCTGTTAATTGGAAAAACTGAGAAAAATACATTAATGATATTTTGATATAGTAGTTAATAATGAAAATTATATTTATAAAGGTTTAACCACACCCAAATGAGCATGGCTTCCCAAGACCTAACCCCGGGACCCTAACATAATAAGTAGGTACCGAAAATAATAATTATTTATTGCAGGTGCTCGGAGAAACAAAAGAAAAATGATAGATTTTGGAATTGTAAAGAATGTTCCATACGTTTAATAGAATTACGTGCTTACAATGAAATATGGACTTCAGCAAATATGGTAAATCTATTTTATTTTTTTCCATTAATATCGAGTTTATCCCACTATATTTATTATATTCCCTCGTTCTTTTTTATAATGATAAAGGGGGAGAAATTCATGTGCATATTGGTAAAGGGAGATATTATACTTAGGGGGAACTTTAAACATATTTATATTATTTTATATATAGAATGAAAATTTTAAAAAAAATTGTATAGTTGCCATCATCAAAAAGGGGGAGAATGTTAGAATCTCTATTGTTGGATTTTAATGACAACAACTATACAATTATTCCAAAGAATCTCTAAGCTAATTTGTTGGTACATGAGCATCAAAAAGAGATAAACAAATACATTCAAAATGAAGATACACAGTATAAAAAAGGATGAAAGTATGTATATGGGGATACAAGAAGAGATATACACGATAGAGACAATACGAATGTGACAAACAAAGTATTATTAGTCACATAGTATCGTGTCTAGAGTTTACAAATGTTAAAATCTTCTCCAAATGGTATACACACATATACATTCATATTTTAAATGAAAAATCAAGTTTCCAAAAATAGCATGGAGCGGGACTCGAACCCGGGTCACTGGTTCAAAAGGCAAGTGCTGTAACCATTTGAGTTATGGTAATTTGTTATTACAGGCTAAATTCAGACATCTGAATAATGTCATCCAGACGTCTGAATGCTGAAAAAAATTATGGTTCTACAATATTCAGACATCTGAATGAAAATATTCAAACGGATGAATAAGGCCAAAAATAGCCTATTTCCTTGCTGTTTGCGTTTCAACTTAATTCAGAAGTCTGAAATAATTTTATTCAAAAGTTTGAATATTCTTAACAGCTATTTTCATGAATAGACGGTTCTCTTCACCGAAGAGAAAAGTTTTCAAAATCAATGGTTGCACCTATTCTTTTCAGTATAACTTTTCATCTATAGTTGCAACTCTTTATACACTATAAATAGATTATAGAATTCAACATACAATTAACCGAAAACTATTTTAACATTCTTGAATTCTTATCTATTCTCTATTTTCAAATTGCACTCAAACTGCTTACATTCTCTGATCGCTGATCACTTTATCTTCCACAATTCTCAAAGCACATCAAACTATATATCATAAAGGAGAAGATTATAGGAAGATTGTACTTAATTGACTTATCAGTGTTATTTAAGAATACATTATAGTCAAATACATTTGTTATCTGTAAAGAAGACATATTCGGTCGCTCAGACAGTAGAAGTCCTGTTCTGTTGTTCAGGCGGTCAAGTCCTATTCGGTTGCTTAGGCGGTTGAAGCCCTGTTCGGTTGCTCAGGCGGTGTAAACCTATTCCTCCTTTTTAAGTGAGGGTTACTGTTATTGAAAGTCCAGAAGGAGTCTGGGACTGGACGTAGAACGGGAGTTCGAACCAGTATAAAAATCTCTGTTGTCATATACTTTGCTGCAGTTACTGTTTGTTTACTTATTCCGCACAAGTAGTTTATCCATATTACTCAATCCTATAGCATAGCTTTTTTCATTTGGTATCAGAGCATAGCGACTTTCATTTATATTAATTCATTATTAACTATATCAATTTTTTTTTATTCACATTTATTTTGATTTCTATTCACTTATTCACAATTATCCCATTTCACAAATTTACTTAACCTTTATTCAGTATTAACTTAGAATATTTCCCAATACCAAATTTTACTTAAGAATTTCACCATCCAATTCTTAAGTTGAATATAATTATTTTATACACTTCTTATATTTATTTTCACTTCACCACTTCGGTTTATATCTACTTTTCCTAGTTTACAATTTCAATTCTATTTGAATTCAATTTACTTTCCAATTTTAGAATGCTGAATTTTATTCCCCTTATCCCAACCCATATTTAATTAACCACTTCTTAAATTAGTTCCAGTTACTAATTTATTTTAAATCTAAATGGGCTTTATTTCCAAACTCTTATTATTTTTAGTCCACTTCGAACTAATTTTATAACTTCACTTTACTTTGCACAATTTAAATTAAATATCATCCTAGTATTCAATTTCCATTCAATTTTTTTGAACTTATAAAAGTTTTCCAACATAATTACATTTCATTTACTAATTTCTTTAATTTATTTCATCTTTGGTTTACTTCCCTAGCTTAATTCGTTTTCACACTTACTTTAAATTCGAACTCTTCTCAATTGAATTTTATTTTGACCAATTTCAACACTATTCTATTTAGCCTGCTTAGGCTTAAATTTCTCATTTCCTTTATTTCTCTTAGTTCATGTTAATTCCCATTCCAATTAATCCTTTACAAACTCTTATAAGCTTTAAACTTATTAATATTCCATAATCATTTTTAAATAAAATTCCAGAGTTTAAATAATCACTTAAGTATTCAAAATCATTTTTGAAATCAATTATATAAAAAATAAAACTATTTCAAAATCAAACTCAATTTCGCAAACAATCTCAATTCAAAACATTCGGGTAGCAATTCCTCCATTGGAAAATCAAAAATGAAAATCGATGATGCTGCTCATCACCGAAGTTATTTTCCAGTGACTGAAAAGAGTTTAGTGCTTTTATCCCTTCAAAAACATTTTCCAAATATTTTTAAATTTCAAATCCACCATATTTCATATCCAATTCAAAAATATTTCTCAAATAATCTCACCATTATTTCTCCAAAACCTTTGAAAATCATTTTCAAATCGAAGGAATTTAATTTCTAAAATTTCGAATTCCAAATCCATTTAATCTATATTCAAATATTACTCTGGAATTTTATCTCATTTCAACTATAAGTCCTATTTACAATTCACATTTACAAATCTCATTCTGTTATATAAATTATTCCTTAACTTTGATTATAACATTATTTTCTTATTTTCAATTTCCACTCAACAATAATAATATTTTAATATTATCACTTCCTAACAACTAAGCAACTATATACTATATTAATATACAAAATTTATTTCTTTTATATAAAAAAATAATTTGGGAAAAATTATTTCTTTTACCCACTTTTAAATAACAATACTGTGTCGGTTTGCCTAGTTTAAGAGTTTAGAAATCCCTATCGATACAGTTGTCCAGACTGCACCGACCAGAATTTATAAACACTCAACCGATAAGTCGACGTAATATAAAACAATTTATATTCACTAATAAATACGCGGTCATATCTATTAATACACTCAAACTCATTCTTAGAGTACTACGGACTCCATTTCTAATGAGCAATCCCTTCCAGAGCCAAGGTTCTCGCTTAACCTTTGCTCTGATACCACAATGTCATGACCGGATTTTTCGACGCCCGAAAATCGACATCGATACGTCCACTGTATCAAATGCCAAACAATTGAGCGCCCAAAAACCAGTCCATAAGGGAAAGAAGATGGAGGTAGAAGAACAGAAAAACAAAACAATAACAAAATCTCAGAAACGCAGCGGAACAATATATAATAGATAAATAACTGATTATTATACAGAAAGAACTATATTTGTTTCATACATTACTTCATCAGAGTACAACACAATCGATAAAAAAATACTGGACAGTTATATTAACTTGTCCCCACAAAAACTGATTACGTAGTTATCCATACACAACGGAATATACATCATATACATGTGATACATCTCGCCATCTAGCTTGTCTCCTGAGCTCCACAGCATCCTTTCCTGTATCTATAATACTCGGTCTGACCCGAGAATTATAGTAAAATAACACCTGAGTAAGTCTGGAAAATCAGCGTGAGAAAACACACTCAATTGGATTATTAAAGTTTCCAAAATACTTTAAAACTCAAAGGTATCTCGTAAGACCACATCACAAATAAACATGTCGGGTTTTTACCTTACGATAACCAAAACATTTCTTATCAAATCCTCTGATATTATAGTAGTGTCTATATACAGATACTTATTCAAATAGCCGAAATTGTTACATTCATTAAATTCTAGCATGATAGGTATACAAACAAGTCCGAAGGCACTTATTGGAGATTGGGTTTCCATCAATAGCAAGGCTACTGGGGTACCGTCCGTTATAGTACCTGGTCTAGATCAGCATACTGAGGATCCACCCTAATCCCCTGTAATGCAAGACCAGAGCTCCATTTACTGTATAGTCCGAATAAGATCACCCCGTGGTTGGAATCAGCAACCGCCCACACAGCCGAAATAAAAGGGACATCTTGACAGGGATGACCTTACCCTAATTGGTTGCTAGCAACTAAGCTTTGTTGCACCTCCCCTGCTTTAGCCATTCCCGGTTAATGAGGCTCAAGGCTATGCGTTAACCTTTTTAGCACACATTCACTTAGAATGCTCATCGCCTTCCTGATAATGTTCTGATATCATTCGTCCATACAAGTCCGTTTTGGGTCCGAATGGAACCGAAGGCATTACTCCTACTACATCCATTTTGAAATCACCCTCAAGATTAGTAGCGATTAGCCCTTGCACTTCACTGCTCCATCTTCGATTCCAAGCTCTTGTCTTCCTCACAAAAACGTTCAAACCGGATCGAAGTGGTTTTCGAGAAATTAATCCCGATCCCGGTCTCTTCGAAACGATCAGCGCATTGGCCAGTATTGATAGTCGGTTATTAACTATCATATAACATCCACAAACAATCATCATGCCTTAATAATTTACCATATTATTTATTTCAAAATATCTTTGCAAGGTATTTTTCTACACTTCAACTCTTTGAAGAAAAAAATTCCAATCACTTTTCTCTCGTGGAATAAATTTTCAAATATTGTTTATTTCCACTGAAAATTACAAAGTCTTAATACTTTAGATTTTTTAAATAATTTAAATCACTTTATCCAATAAGATATCTACTTTAAAACATTATAATAAAAACTACTTAAAACACTTCATTTCAAATACAAGTTATGAAATTTTATATTAATTTCTGATGTAAAACTTAAGCCAAAACTAACTGTAAAATAAAAATTATTCTATAAGGTATAAATATTGAATAATTATCTTTTAAGTCATAATACTAGTTAAACCTTTAAAATAATTTACTTATATAATTAACTTAATAAATATTTACTTTTAAAAATGTTAAAACCACTAAATAATAATTTCTTTCTAAATCATTCTTTTAAAACCACTTTAAAACCTCTAGCTTATACTTAAATCTGCTTTGAAAACATACTCGGCTTTTAAGGGAAATACACTTTCCTTTCCACACCTTTAAAAATAAACCGCTATTTATTTTTAAACAAATCACCCTTTCCTTATAAATTCCCATCCTGAATATATACTTTCAAATTATCCTCTGATAAATGTTTCACTTTATTTATAAACCTTGTTTATAAATTTCACAATCTCATTCTCCTTTATTCACAGTTTTAACACTTAGTCGGTTTTCAAATCGATTTCCAAAACAAACTCCATTTTGAAATAAATTCCTTTACTTATCCAAATTTATTTCAAAACCAATTTATCACATATTCACACCTTTATTTATGATTTAAATTCTTATTTAAATCGGAAATACTAATTTCGTACTTTATTTCAAAATTCTCCTTTTATTTTCCTAAACTCATTCAAACCTTGAATTATAAAAATATATTTCTTCGTACTTACAAAACAATAGTCCTTATTTTAAATAAAATCCTTTTTCCCACTTATTCAAAATCCCTATTTTTCCCGTCCTTGAATTTATTATATAGGATTTAAAATCAAACCTTTATCCCTTTCCCAAATTCATTCCTTTAATTTATTTGAATTCACTATAATTATTTTACTTAAAAATTTCCCTTTTTATTTCCTTTAAAAATCCAAACTTTATATGTGTGTATATATATATATATCATTTTCCTTAAATACCAATATATATTCAACCAAGCCATAGCATTCAATAATTTCAATTCCCAGTATAATCAATATAATCCATCACAGATTATCACATAAATCACATTACTGGATATAAAATAAATAAATTCAACATTTTGAGGAATCCAGTTGGATCCCTTCAACCTGTTTCCCTACATCGACTGATATTAGCAGAACAATTTAAAATACCAGTCCCACTTCAAGGTGGGATATTGCGGTATAAAGGGTCATCTGCTATTATGCGGACGCAGAGGGTCTCATCCGCTTTATAACGCGGGAATCAACCACTCCAATACACACACACACACACACACACACACTATTATATATAACATCAAATCCAGTCAATTAAATCATTCAAACAATAATTTAAATTTAACTATTTAAATTTAAATGGTAATCCAAATGAGTGAGATTAACTCACCTTTGATTTGTTTGCAACCCATTTCCATCTTGACTTGTTTTCTTCACAATTCTTTACGATTTCAGACCTTGAAATTTTTTTTGTCACGGTCATAATCAAGCCCAGGAGGAGCATTCCGAAGAGTCATCAGGAAACCTAGAAGTAAATCATTGAAGCCGATTAGAACCAAACTTTACCGAATGTAGAACCTTCATTGGAGAATATTTGAAAAAGGAGCATGACCGTGTGCCAACTCAAGAGCAGTTTTTCCAAAGAACCAAATGTCAGCTTTGAAATCATATCTACCTTCTAGTTGCAAGACCTCCGGAGCCATCCAACATGGTATGCCTACAAACGTATTCTTTGCTATCTTTCTATCGCCATGATCAAACATACAAGCTGAGACACCAAAGTCTCCAAATTTCACAAGCCCTGAATTATCAAGAAGAATGTTACCAGCCTTGATATCACGATGAATGTGTCCTTGTTTATGAAGGTATTCCAAAGCCTTGGGTGTTTCCTTAAGGATAGAACATGTAACAGATTCCTCAAGTCCATCTGTATATGATGTCTACATTAGATGCAAACATGAAACTTTAGCCATAAATGGCATGATCACCCACAAGAAATGTTCGACAACAAAAGAGAAGTAGGACTGTATGAGATTTGGATGGTCTATCAAACTCATGGTTTGGGCTTCCTTTCGTATGTCATCAAGATTACTGTTACAACGATCGAGATCCAAGCACTTGATAGCAACAATCTCATTCGAAGGCAAGTAGATCGCTCTATTCACAATCGCGCTACCTCCATTCCCAATCTCTTCTAGAAGATTGTAATCCGTATGCTCCAACGAAAAGCAATAATTGATGCTGTTGTTGCTCTTCATGCTCCCGTTATTCTTGCTCTTTTTCACCATTTCTTTCCAATCTTGGATCTCTCGATTTAGGTTTGAAGAGTAATGGGAATTCCATTTTGCAGGCAGAAATTATATTTGTTATTTTTATTTTTGTTTTATCGATTTTGAAATCGAGGGAAATCCCGGCTAAGATTTAAAAGAAAAGAATGGGGAAAGATGGAAACGTGTTTGAATGCTTTGGCTATAGTGACCACGTGGTGAAAGCAAAAAGTCTGATGCGAATTCCCTTTTTGACCAGTCAAACAAACAATATATATAATATTATTTAAATTTAAATTTGAATCGTCTCGAAATCTTATCTCCAAATTTTGAATTCCTATCGAGGCATGCCGCTAGGTGTTTATAATGTTATACCCCTATTACGAACACGATGGAAAAGGTTTCGAGGTCTAACTCGATCATAGAGAAGATAGCTTTTTGGACTCAGTTATTATATTGAATTTCCGATATAAAATTTCAGCGCATTTATATATCGCATGATTACACGACAACTTCGAATGCTAGAAAATTTGGAATCCGATAATAATACGCTATTACGGATCCAATGGAACTAGTTTCGTCGAAATCCGAGACTGTGTCTCGGAAGGCTATTTTTACATATCAATTTAAACGATATATTTTTAAAACTGAACAAAATACTTTCAAATTAAAATTTAAAACTTCTATTATCTCCAGTATTATAAATATAAATTTTCCAAGCCTTTGAAATATTCTTAACCAGCTTAAAAACCAAGATTCACTAATTTAACCAATTTTCAATTATTAAATATAATAATTTAATTGCCAAATAAATAGTGATATTTGAAATTCAAGTTAAACTAACTTTCAAATTTTAAAATCAATTAAATATTCCAATTTCAATATCCAAAAATTTCGAGTCGTCACAGTTTCGCAAGGGTTATTTACAGATTTTAAACAAAGGTTTCAACTGACCTTCTCTTGGCAATATAGCCTAAGTGTTTTTGAGATAAAAATGGTTTTAGCTTATTATGAAAGGATGGAAAATCTTTAATGATTTCATCAACATTATTTTGGATAAAGTATATATAACATGGAAAATAGTTTAGAGTAAAACAAAGAGTTTATTTTCCTTGTATATGCATGATTTAAAGGTTTAAATCATTTTGAAAGGGTTTTAAAGGAAAAAATTAAATAGTAGTTAACCCTAAGAAAATGACATGGATTATAAGACCAGATGGGATAGGTGTAGGGTCGCGGCCTATACATTAGCTTTAGCCCCAAGCTAATTTTAGGTCAAATTCTAGTGAGTAGGGCTTAGTCAAATAGACTTAAATGATGGTTACATATAGAAGGGAATTTATGTGCATAGAAGGAAAAGGTTATTGTTAAGGCTGCAAAACCATTAGGATCTGAAGAACCTTGGAGATAAGTTAAGGATAGATCGTCCGGAAGAGGAGTATCTAATATTTGTTTGATTATATTTTTATGTTTCTAGTAGGGCCAAATCAGCCAGGGTTAGTAGTTAGCCAAACAAAACCGCATGTTTGGACAGATAGTCCATTCGATATATAGGTTAGTAGTTAACCAAAAAAAACTACAGTGCATGAGCAGATAGTCCATATGATAATTGAAATGTGCATATACATAATATTGCTTTACAGATTTAATTAGTTTTGGTTACAGGATTATAGTTTGCAAATGATATGTTTTAAAAGATATTAGTGAGGGGAACTCATTCCGCTAAGCGGTTTGGTCTCCCTTAATATCAGATAATAGAGATGTTTACTATTATTCACACATCAGGCTTTATGTATGACTCGAAGTTTATTTTCCTTAAACTCTTAGGTGCTCAAAGTTGATTTGAGTAGGCTGAGGGTTGAGGTTTATACGTTTTAGTAGTTGCTGATATGTTTTGGATTGATTCCGCCGTATTATTTATATAGTACGCTGATCAACCAAGGGGGCATCGTCATATGTCGCTCTTGGTATAAAATTGTAATAACCATACTCTTTCTGAACCTGGACAAGCGATGGGATTAGGTAATTTGAATATAGAACATGTTTTGAAAAATGAAATCAGTAAAATGATGTTTTTTGAAATCTATGATTTTGTTTCATATTCGAGTACTTCTGATATTATGGATACCATTAACATATCCGTATTTAGTCGCCGGTAGCTAATACTATGGATGAATGCATCATCTATAGCGCTTAGCTTTGGACCTCTAGATGGGATGCTATACTAGTATCGGCATGGCACCATATGAAGCTTTTTATGGTCGCCCATGCAAGTCACCAGCATGTTGGATCGAGACCGGAGATCGGTTAATACTTGGTCCTGATATGATGTGAGAAGCTTCAGAGAAGGTTGATATGATTAGAGAAGGTTGATATGATTAGATCAGTTGGAGATTTAGCCTTCTTGAAAGTCTCTCTGATGAGAGGAATGGTGAGGTTTGGAAAGGCTGGGAAGTTAGCACCTCGATATATTGGACCATTTTCCATGCTTGAATGAGTCAGCCCACTAGCTTGTCGAGTACAGTTGCCTGAAAGATTGTACGGTGTGCACAACGTTTTTCATGTATCTCATTTACGGAAACATGTGCATGACCCAGAACAAATCATAGAAACAGCTGCTTAGGAAGACTTGGAGGTGGAATCAAATCTGGCAGTTATTAGACAACTTATTCAAACCGTTGATCATGATGAGAAACAATTAAAGAGGAAGGTGGTAAGGTTAGTCAAATATCAATGGAGTGGAGATGCAGAAGATTGCACTTGGGGAAATAGTGGAAAGGATGAAAAAAGCATATTCCGAGTTTAGGATTGATATATAGACTGTATAGTGTACTCACTGCCTGTTGTGTAGTCACATATTCATACTCTTATGTATATGTGTGTGTGTCTATATATATATATATTCCATCTTATCGAATATATTTCCTTTCGAGCTATTTTTCTTCTTATCTAAATTTCGATGTCGAAATTCTTTTAAGGAAAGGATAATGTAACGATCCAAAATTTGATCACTGTAAAATATAATATTTAAATTTATTTTAAATATAAAATATATATGATTTTATGATTCAAATAATATTAGATGGGACTTGAAGATAGAAATATAGACAAAAGAGGAACCGTTGCTTATATCAGTAAAAGTGACAAAAGTTTGATTTCAGAAAAGTAAGTTTGAATGGTTAAATAAATTATTTAATTATTTAATATGGGTTTTTGTTTTTAAATAACAATATACAATTTTTTTTTCAAGTTTTTTTACAAATATATTATGTTTAACAAAAACGTCAAAATATGATCATAAAACGTATTGTCAAAAATCAACGTTTTGTTCAACAAATGTTAGCGCAACGTTGTTGCACCTTTATTTACATATATATATGCACATTTTTCAATAAGGTAAGTATTAATAAAGTCACTAAACAAGATTTTTTATCTAAACAAGATTAGAAATTACTAGAAATTCATTAACAAAAAGTAAGCACAAAAGGACAAACATATCAAATCAAATATAACAAAATCTTACTTTATTTTTCTTAATGTTTAAGTGATTAAGACATAAAATTGTGAAGTTAAAGGTGATATTAAGTGTTGAAAAGATGGAGTTTACTTTAAGTTAAAGTAAGAGTATTTTGGTCATTTCACCTAATAATATTTTATTCCACATTTTTTTTGGTGAGAAATTTTATAAATATAAATATACCTCAAAAGCCGCCAACAAGCCTGACGGGTAACATGATAAGAAAACCAAAAAACCTCTAAAAACCGTCAACAAGCCTGACGGGAAACTAACGATGAAAACCAACAATCCCGGATGAAAGAAATAAGAATAAATCGAAAAGCAAAAACCCAGGAAAACAAAAAGAGAAAAACAAGAAACCGGACGAAACATAGAAGATAAGAGGTCCGAAAGAAAGCGATCCGAGCTATCCATCGCTCCGAACTAGATAGTAAGAAAAACCAGCTCCAGCCAAACAAGAGAAACCTAAACCCGAAACCAATAGCAGCGAAGTTAGATATAAATGGGGGGAGGGGAAGGAAGAGCCAGAAAACACCTGGCCCGTAACCGAGTCTCAACCAATTCCCGCTCTAGCGGAAAGCCTAGAACAAGAAATAGACAGAAGGGGCAGAAGAAGGCGAGAGCGGGAACTAACCGATCCCTTGAAAGGTCTAGCTTTAAAAGCCAGAAAAACATCATTTCTAACCCGACGAATAATGGAAGCAGGATCCATGGGAGATTCGTCAAATATGGCCTTATTTCGCGCACACCAAATGTGCCAGCAGATCAGACAAGGAATCAAGAGAAAAATGACAGAGCGCAAAGACTTACCTGAGGTTCCGTTCCACCAGGTGCTCTATAAGTCACTCGGCGAGCCGTATCTTCCTCGGATGCCTATTAGATTACCGAAATAATTCTAACAGGCACTAGCTGTGAAGCCCGAGAAGAGTAAGTGATCAGAAGATTTGGATGCCCCGTTGCCGCAGCACCTGTAACGGGAAACTAAAGGAATCCCAATCCGCTGAAGGTTCTCATCAACCGGCATCCCCTTATGCAGGGTTCGCCACATAAACAAGGATACTTTAGGAGGGATTCTAGCGTCCCAAATAAAAGAGAATAGAGGGAGAACCGGAGATGGTGTACGAATGGAATTCCACGCTTTGAAGATGGAAAACGTTCCACCGTCCCAACCGGAGAGGCCTCCGTGAGAGTCAGAGAGAGATTTGATCGATTGCATGTGCTTCCAAGTCTCACTAGAGAAACTTGGAGAACCAAAATAGCCAGCGGAGGCCAGCCTTCGGTACTTGGCATGCAGGAACATAGCCCATAAGGAATTGTTTGCCCCAAATCTGTACCACAACTTGCACGCAAAAGCCGAACAAATGTCCTTTGGGTTACGCACAGCAAGACCGCCCTCATTCTTGGGACGACAGACCACGTCCCAAGATACCCAGTGATGACGATGGTTGTCAACCTTTGACCTCCAAAAAAAGGAAGAGGTCAACGATCGGATAGAACGGAAGAAAGAAGAGGTGGGGGGCA
The DNA here is from genome assembly GCA_030765085.1 of Allium cepa. Classification (NCBI taxonomy): domain Eukaryota; kingdom Viridiplantae; phylum Streptophyta; class Magnoliopsida; order Asparagales; family Amaryllidaceae; genus Allium; species Allium cepa. The sequence continues at coordinate 104,645,358 of CM060941.1, read as the reverse complement.
TCGCAGCGAAGATATGAGAACCTAACGATCCTAAAACAGACTTGATAAGCACAAGTCTTCCTGCCTGTGAAAGCAGCGACGCATTCCAACGCAATATCTTGCCCCTAATCTTGTCTGTTAGAGGGTCGAAAAGAGCGTTTAATTTCCTACCTCTGTAAAGAACAACTCCCAGGTACGGAAGAGGTAGGGAAGCCACCCTGAAACCGGTGAAGGAATGGACCCAAGAAACCCGGGAAGGATCCATATCCTTCGCATGGACGAAGCAACTCTTCGAAGAGTTAACGAGCTGACCCGAACATCGCTCGTACTGATGAATGAAGCAAAGCAGCCGACGAACAGACGAATGACTGCCGTTTGAAAAGATCACAATGTCGTCCGCAAAAGATAAGGAAGAGACTAGAGGGCACCCTCTCGGAAGCCCAAAATGGTGAACCTGGCCGAAAATTGTTAGGGTGTGAATCCCTCGAATGAAAGCTTCAGCCGCGATGACGAAAAGAGAAGGAGATAGAGGATCCCCTTGGCGGAGACCTCTACCCGCCCGAAAGAATCCGTAGGCCGATCCGTTTATCAGCACGGAAAACCTACAGTTAGAGATAAGCCTCCATACCAAATCGATTAGGGTTTCAGGAAACCCAAAGGCCCGCAGGATTCTAATGACAAAAAACCAAGACATACGATCATATGCCTTAGCCATATCAAGCTTGAAGACAACATTAGAGCCCCTAACCTTCCGGTCAATTTGGGAAATCAGTTCCTAAGCTAACAATACGTTATCAGTGATTAAACGACCTTTAACAAAACCCGCCTGAGAAGAAGAGATGATGCGATCAAGGAACGGAGCTAAACGAGTGGCCAAAACCTTTGAGATCACTTTGTTGGAGTAATTACATAGACTGATAGGTCGAAAATCCACACATGATTGAGGGTTATCACACTTCGGGATAAGGACCAAGTTGGTGGAAGACCAACTAATGGGAAGAATACTGCCGGCAAAGAAATGCTGGATAGCCAAGCAGAAGTCCGCCTGGATGATATTGCTGGATAGCCAAGCAGAAGTCCGCCTGGATGATAGGCCATACACTCCGATAGAATGAGCCGTTGAAGCCATCAGGACCACTGGCACTGTCCTTACTAAGAGTGAAGACGCAGGCACAGATTTCTTCCGAAGAAGGCGGAACAGCTAAAGAGTCGTTCCCCTCGGCAGGTGCCAAACGAGGAATGAAAGAAAGGATATCCTGGTCCGGGACGGACACAGAAGGGGAACCCAAAAAGGATTGAAAGTGAGACAAGATGATCTCCTTGACTTCAGAAGGAGACGAAGCCATCAAGAGATCTGGTCTCAAAATTTCACGAATGGAAAGAAGGTTAACTTTCTTGCGGATAGACGAATGGAAAAATTTAGAGTTCGAGTCGCCCTCTACCACCCACTTGATCCTCGCCTTCTGGCGAAGATAATCGTTTTCAATACGGAGTTCCGAAGAGAAAACCAGTTGGGCAGAGGACCAATTCTCCTTGTTAGCGGCAGAAGGGTTCTCGTCGAACAACGACTCAGCGAGGATGAGGGACTCCTCCGCTGCCCGAACACGATCGAAAATGTTCTTGAACACATTGGAATTCCAAAGCTTAAGGCGAGCCTTAAGGCGTTTCAGTTTTTGGGAAAAAGACCCCATAGGAGAGGCTGAAACAGGAGCGGACCACGAGTCCTCCACAACCTGAAGAAACGAGTGGTGGGATCGCCACATGCTAAGGAACCGAAAGGATGAGGGACCCGAAAGAGAACGCGGGGAACAGCGAAGCACCAGCGGCGCATGGTCCGAACAAGAACGATGAAGATGAGAGGTCGAGAAGGAAAAAGGAAGATTCATCCAATCAGCAGAACCAAAAATTCTGTCCAACCGAGATAAAATCCGGTTCGGACCCTCTTGGTTGTTAGACCAAGTATAAGCTGAGCCAACGAAAGGGATCTCAGATAACCCCGAACTGACAATGAACGAGTTGAAGTCAGAAACAGAGGATCGGTTGATGGAGGCACCCCCTAATTTTTCTGCCTGGCTAGCGACAACATTGAAATCTCCACCCACAACGGAACAAGAGAAACTCATCTCAGCTATATAGAGAATATCATCCCAAAGTGATAATCTGTCTATCCTATCGCACTTGGCGTATACCGCCGAGAAGAGGAAAGGCTGAGGAAAGAGAAAGGACGAACAAACCACAGAGAGAAGCTGATCCGAGTCAAAAACAGGGCGAACCTCACATAAATTGGACCAAAGAATCCAAATCTTACCCGATACATTGGAAATGGCACCGCCAAACCCAATCGACAGGACTATCTTGGTAACCTCTCCTGGACTCACAAAAGGTTGCAAAAGAGCTACCAAGCTGACACAGTGTTTACTGATAATACGCTTTAAACGGGCGCAAGAAGCCTCATTGCCAATACCACGAATATTCCAGAATAGGAAGTTCGACATTTTATTCCACATTTTTTCTATAAATACTAAACCATTTCTTCACTTCCATCCACCCTTCTTCTTCTTCTTCTTCATTTTCCAAGTGTTTTAGCTCTTCTTCCATGGCTTCCTTCCTCAGAAAAATAGCCAAAATTTATTTCAAAAATAAATAAAATAAATATATGTCCAAACACCTCAAAAACACACCCAAACTCCTCCTCCTCCCTCTAACCCACAACCCACACCTTCCACCACCCAAGCGAGCCCAATTCCCCCCATTACCTGGATGTGAGCCCCCTAGCCTCCACAAGTCAAGTTAAGCCACTTAGAACCTTAAAGCAAGCATTCGTGAGCTCTCGTTTCAAGTTAAAAAAGTTACAACTATTTTTAAGTTAGTGCAATTCCATCCAAGGTGAGAAGTCCTAATTACTGTGTGTGTATTTGTGTCTGTGTGTGTATGGATGCGATGATGTGATTGATTTTATGGATGTTTGTTTATGATTTTGATCATCATATATTGTTTATCTCATGTGAACGTTTGAACAAGTCACGATATACACGTCGTTATTTCACTTGGAAAACACTTTTCGAATGAATTTTAAAGGTAGTATGGAATCATGTAATACCTTTTAAAATAATTAAAAATGTTTTAGAAATGTTTCAGAAACACATAAATTTGTTTCAATAAGTTTTAAATGAAAACCAATAAATGAGTCAAAACTAGGCGCGTCGCGTAATGGTAGTTCGCGATTTCATGCCAAAAAATTCAAATGAGTATATGGAATGGAATTTAGCTCAGAATTCTTCGAGGTAAGAATTTTCCTGACTATTATATCCATAGTTTTAAAATGGAGATAGACAGTCCGGATTTCATCTTATAGATTTTGATATATGTCCAAATCAAATTTCCAGAAAAATTACAATTTCACATTAAAGCTACCAAAGTATAAAATTCTTTGAAATGAATATTTTTAAATGCTTAAAAATATGAAGTAAATTCTATAAATCCAAGTAGTTTAAAAGAGATTTTAACTGAAAAATATGGATTTTTCAAATATTTGAAAAGTAGTTTTAAATCGAATCAACTTTCTAAGCACTTTCTGCAGTACTTTTCTGCTGTCATTTCAATAACTTTAGAAATGAAGTTTTAAACTTAACTTTTTTTCAAATCTTTTATAAATGTTTTTAAATAATTAATTAAGTATTTCAAAGATGATTTGAGGATTTTATAATTTATTTAAAAAGGTTTAAATAAATGATTTAAAGAAAAGCAGTCAAAATTACGTGATTTAATCTTGGCTCTAAAAACCAACGAGTATGCTGGATTTTTCTATTCGTTAGATCCATGTGAGGTACTTAAACTAAGGAGATGTTTAGGAGCACCCAGTGTCCTGGCTCACTTGGTCTCTCGTAGACGAGGGATGGGTAATGTCGAAATGTCAGAAACGAGTTAACTATAAAAGATTAAAATTTTCAAATTTAAATAACTTTGGATTATATAGAAATAATCTTCTTATACATGATATGAAATTCTGAGAAGGGAACTCGTACTAACCGTATGAATTTAAAAGGTTATTTCATTGTTATTCGATGGAGAGTACTTGTTGAATACGGAAATTGATATTGAATAGAAGTGGAGTTATTTCTATAATCCTATTTTCTCATAAGTTACTTCCTAAAAACAATTTGATAAATTTCAAAAGGAAGGTTTAAATGATTTCATGTTAACTAAAAGAATGTTTTTAAGATACATCTCTCCAGAAGATATTTTGACAAATAAATAAATTAAACAACAATCACCTACTTATAAAACATCATTTTTATTTGTGATTGGATTTCAGAGAGATCAGATTGGATTTAGGTGATTCCTATTCGAAAACCACTTCGAACCAATTTGCATTTCAAAGTAAAAACACATGGAAGATAAGTTCATTTGAAGACGAAGATATTCATGATGTTGGGCTATTTTCCATTTGTCCCTCGAGGTGAAACTTACACTATCCTATATGTGGCAGTAGTGCTCTGTTATGGAAATCTTCGATTTGCAAGGACTAGTCGCTACCGATTCTACGGGTGATTCTCAAAAATGATGCAGTAGGAGACGTACCTTCGGTTTGTCCTGTTCTTAGACAATTGGTATAGACGAATGTATGACAATGCATTCTATTTCTCATTGAGTGATCTCTATAAACGTATTATCTGCTTCGTGGCGGAGAAGGCAACTTCTCTTAACGTAACACCCTTTCCTAAGACGCGTTAGCTCAGGAATTATACGTTTATAGAAATCAGTTGTGTGGTTATGGAATAACAATGTGACATTCAAATGTGTTATATGAAAGGTAATCATTACTTCCAACCTCACACCCGGAAATGACCGAAACATGGTAGATGCAGCAAGGCAATGTGGTTCACAACCATTAAGATATGATCATCCTCTTCTAGATATATTTCTACCCGCTATAGCATTTGGGTTTTAATTATTTGGAAGTATGCTAAGTGACGTCTCGAATAGGTCGGTAACGGCCGAGGTGATGAGATATTTGGTACTATCTAGTTTAGAAGTAGGTCGGTCTTATGGTTTTAGAGAACCATCTGTTGGGTCTCGGTACATTTCTCTGGAGATGTACTACCAGAAGGTAGTCCCTTCACCTAGTCATTTGTATGGAATACATCTTCCAATAAGTGCTTTCGGATTTGATTGTAGAACCTACTTTGTAGCTAGTATTTTGGAATTTAATCAATGCAACAAGTTCGGCTAAGATTAATAAGTTTATTTGAAAATGTTTTTCAAAAAAATGTCACTAAAGATAATATTCCTTAATTTTACGTAATAAAGATTTGGTTATCACAAGGTAAAAACTTTTTCGATTTTTATAAGCGACCTGGTCTTATAAGATACCTTTTTGTTATCAAACATCATATTTTGAGTTCTCACACCAATCCCATTATTAACCCGGAGTTTATTTTGTTCTCCCTTTAAACTCTGGGTTCCCTATCGAAGTCAAGTAGTCAGGATAACTTTGGAGCATGTTGGGAAAGTATTTCGAAGATGTTTTTTTGGAGCAAATGGAGCTAAAGTACCTTATGTAGATATCACCCTATATCCTGCTGTGTTATGCATTTAGAATGTTCTAGCATATGTAAGGATATGCAATTATAACTATCCCAGCTGGATTAGTATTTAACTCTGAAGGACCACTCGAAATGGTCATATGTATTCATCACATGTATAATGAAATGTTGAATGCGATGTGAGATTCTATTATTGTCTTGTCTTTTATCTTTAATTTTCTTTTCCATGTGATAATCTGCCTCCTCGGTACTTGGATTTACGTCACATGAATACCGCGAATGTATTAGTGCTGATTTCTGAGGGTCGAGGAGACGAGTCGTCACAGTGGACAAGCAGCCGATCCCCGTCAGGACCAGGACACATAGAAGATAAGTGAATTTTTTTGTTTAATATGCAATTATAGTTTTTTTTACTTTAGACATTGTGATGTATGTATATCTACCTACAATGTGGACATGATTTTCGTTTATACATGCATGTATGTGATATTAAGTCAGCTGTATTGGATAATACTATGAATGTTATGTGTTATTTGAATGTTTCGCCGACTATATCATTTTTTTTGTTTTATAATATTTTTGGTGATATTATTTTATTTAGTTGGGATATATATGTTTTCATTTGGTATTGAGTTTGAGGGTTGGAAATGTTGAAACCACGTCTGCACATCTCTACATAGGGGGAACATATGAGTTTAGCTAGCTCCTTTTAATAAAAGGAATCCTTAATTATTACATGCAGCCAAACTCATATATATACCACTCCACTTCCATTATTTTTTACGATGTAGGACTATTTTTTTCCAATGTCTTCCCATTACCCATACATAATGCGAGACACCCCAACAAATCTCCACCTTAGCTCGCATCCACCCATGCATCTTTCAATGCGCCAACACGATGTCTGCATCATATCGAGACTTTGTTTCCGTGTCATTCTATCAGATCCAACGTACCACGATCTAGCTCCATTTTATGTCTAACTATTTAACCCTACACTGCTAGCAACCACGATTTACCTATCTCATGGACATTGTCCATTATCCTAGGCGTTACCATCATGTTGAAATCTCGTCCGCACATCCCTCCGTGGGGGCAACATAAAAGTTTGGTCAACATCTTTTAACAAAAGAAATATCGTATTGTTACATGCGACCAAACTCATATATATACCACTCCACCTCCATTATCTTTCACGATGTGTGACTATTCTTCTTTTCAATTTGCACCCATTACCCACACACAATGCGAGATATCCCAACAGATCTCCACCTTGGCTCGCATCTATATACGCATCTTCCAATACGCCAACACGATGCCTGCACCATATGGAGACTTTGTTCCCGTGCTATTGTACCAGATCCAACGTACAATGATCTAGCTCCTCCTTAAGTATGACTTCTTAAGCCTTACACTGCTAGCCACCACGATTTACAGATCTATTGTGCATTGTCCATTGGCCCGTGCATTACTATCGGTTCTAATACCTTGTTGAAATTCCAGTCCACACACCCCTCTGTGGGGGCAACATATGAGTTTGTTCGACACCGTTTAATAAAAAAAATTCCTTGTTGCATGCAACCAAACTCATATATATACCACTTCACCTCCATTATTTTTTACAATATGAGACTATTCTTTTTCTAGTGCGTTTCCATTACACATATACAATGTGAGACACCCCAACAAGAAATATAGTAAAAATATTGAAAAATTGCATTGGAAAGATGTTGGTAAGATGTGTAAAATTTGAAAATTGTATCCTAAATTTGGTGTTGCCATGGCATCGGTACGGCGTTGGAAAATGGCGTCGGAAAAGCGTCAAAAAATGACATCAGAAAAAACCTAACGTATGGTGCCGGTAAGATGTGGGAATTTTTTTCCATGCCACTTCTCCTGACGCCAAAAATGGGGACGAAAAATTTTCGACGCCATTTTAGCATCAGAAAATCATTTTTCCGTGTAGTGTTCAAAATGAAGAAAATTATTTTAAAAAATAGTAGGAAATAAAATATTAATTAGAGAAAATGAAATAATACCGGTATAATATAAATGGTGTGCATAACAAAAGTACGAGGGCCAAATAGTAAAATGCATTATACAAGTGTGAGTAGACCGAGTCATAAATGGACCGAGTCATGCAATTGTAATAAAGTGATAAACTCTCACTATAAATACATTATGCATATCACTATGTAATGTGATCTACTAAAATTCAAATAAATCAATTTATTAATTTTCTTTCTCTATCTTCTCAGTAAATTCTTATATGGTATCGGAGCTACTAGCCTAACGGCCACACACGCCTCGCCAAGTTTCATCAGTTTGGATTTCATCACTTGAAATCGTTGGATGGGCAAGCAACCGATCAGAGATTTATCATCATTTAGGTTTACATATACCAAAATCAAGAATTAGAGTCTGTTCAAATAAGATTGTCACCATAATCGGAAGATAACCGCCTCATTGGAGAATCCATCAAAACATCACTTGAATTCATGGCCGCAATCATCTCCATTCCCATCGATACTCACCAAGCATCTTTTTGAGATCTTATTGTTTAAGATTCATCATTCACACCCAAAATGACTCAAGAAGGCAACACTACTGGAATTGACAATGATTCTATCATTGCAACATCTCAGCGGGAAACGCAACTGAATTAGCCGTCATCTGTAGATGATTTGATCAAGACAATCATTAGCCCACAAAGTCAATTAATCACTATACACTTGGATGACAGCAATTATTTACTATGGAAATTTCAAATTGAAACTGCCATACAATGATATGGGTTAAAAGGTTTCATTCTTGGCACAAAGGCAACACCACCCAAGTTTATCACTGATAGTGAGGGCAAGTTGGCTAATGATAAAGAGTATATTACCCACCAGAGACAAGATAACTTGTTACATTCCTAGTTACTTTCTTCGATATGCAAAGAATTACTACTCAAATTATAGGATGTAAAACAACAAATGAAATATGGGCAACAGTAAAGCAAGTTTTGAATTCTCAATCTGCAGCAAAGGTAATGCATTACAAAAGGCAAATGCAAAATCTATGGAAAGATGACATGTCAATGAGAGACTACTTGACCAGATCAAGAACTATTGTGATTTTTTAGAGGTTGCTGGACATCAAAAATTACAAACATAGAGCAGATTTTGACAATTATAGATGGTTTGGACAACGAATATGAAGCAGTGGTGGCAGTCATTTCATCAAAGAAGATAATACCATCATACAATTTGCACACTCTACTCTACTTGCCCACGAAGGTAGGATAGAACATAAAAAGAATCTTGATTCAAAATTTTCAATTAACTATGCTGCTAACTCAAGAAAAGAAAATCATGAAAAAAAATCAAGCAATAGAGATGAAAAAGGACCGAGAAACAATCAAAATTACACAAGAAATCAAGCAGAAAGGTTCAAAAGAACGGGAGGCAGATGGAATAATAGCAACAGCCCAAAATGTCAGATTTATGAAAAACTTGAACATGATGCTAATAGATGCTACTTTAGGTGTTATACAACATATAACCTTACCCAGAATGGCAACAATAAAAGAAATTACACAATAAAGGTAAACATGGAAAGTATGCATCAACAAACAAGAAACAGTTTAGAAGAACAAAAGTTACATAACTTGAACATGTTAGAGATAGCATGATCAGAGGATATTCAGAATGAATGCCGGTATACATATTCAGGTGCTACCCATCATGTGACAAGCAATTTGCAGAATCTAAACATAGCAACATGGAGTATAAAGGTAATCAATCTATTTATATAAGTAATGGCATTTATATTAATATCACACACGGTAGTAGTGCTAAAATCAGGGTAAGAGAATTTTACATCTTAGTAACTTATTAAGAGTCCTCAAAATTAGAAAAAATTAAATCAGTGTGTCACAATTTGCACAAGACAATGATGTCTTTTCTGAATTTTACCCCAAATTTTGTCTAGTTAGAGATATTAAGAATAGACAAATTTTAATGTAGGTGAAACACACAATGGAATCTACAGATTCAACTTATCAAATATCAATTACCAAGCAATTCAAGAAATTGTTGCAACTTAGCAAAATCAGACTCATCATAATGCAGCAAAAGTGTTTTTAATATTTGGCATTATAAGTTGGGCCATCCTAGTATGAAAGCCGTAAAGAAAATTTTGAGTAATAATAAAATAGTGGTTAAAAACATATCATTCTCGTATATTTGCACTTACTGTCAAACAGGAAAAAGTCATAAATTAACTTTTTCAAACTTACAATCTGAGTATGACAAACCCCTATAACTCATTGCAACTGATTTGTGGGGACTAGCACTAATCAACTCAGATTATGGATTTAAGTACTATATATCATTTTTAGATGCACATTCTAGGTACGCATGGATATTCGTCCTGAAATCAAAATCAAAAGCACACAATGTGGTAATACATTTTATAAGGCAAGTGGAAAGGAAAACAAATTAGCAGGTAAAAATAATACAAACTGATGGAGATGCAGAATATAAGACACTTAAAGTATTCTTTCAAGGAAAAGGAATAAGTCATAGAATGACATGTCCATATACTTTCGAATAGAATAGGTTAGTGGAGAAAAAACATAGACACATAGTAGAAGCTAGTCTTACATTATTAGCACAAGTTTCACTTCCATTGAAATTTTTGCCAAATGCATTTGCAAGTGCAGTGTATCTTATTAACAGAATGCCTACAAAAGTTTTAAAAAATAATAGTCCAATGGAAGTAATATTCAATGAATGATCAGATTACCAATATTTAAAAACCTTTGCGTGTCTATGTTTTCCACACTTAAACCATACAACTCACATAATTATATTTCAGGTCAACATCATGCACCTTTCTTGGATATGACTTAAATCAGGAAGGATACAAGTGTCTAGACAGTAGTGGAAAAACATTCACATCAAGGCATGTGGCGTTTAATGAACACAATTTCCATTTGCAACATCAAGTGCAAAGGCTACTTAGAAAGTATACAATCCAAACGTATATATTCCACACATACCAGTGTATTCAAGCTACGAACATCAAAGATATATGATGGAAAGCAAAGGCGGCCCAAACACTCAACACACGGTGTTCAATGATGAACCAGGTTAAGATGAATCTGAACAATTTCAACAATCCATTCACAGTACTACAAGCATAAGCAGTCGGCAATGCAGTAGTGACGAAGCTAATCAGGAATAGAACATAGAACAATCGGCTGATGTACAATAAGAACAGGCAATCAGAGGTCATCCAATGATTATAAGAGCAAAAAGTGGCATTTCTAAACCAAAGCTCCATGTCCATGCACAAACAGAGATGAACCAGAAAATTATGAGCAAGCAATCAGAAATGGAGAATGGAGAAATGCAATGAATGAAGAGTATAATGCTCTAATAAGAAACAAAACATGGAGCCTTGTTACACTGCCCAAACATAAAAGACCAATTGGCTGCAAATGGACTTACAAATTGAAAAAGAATCCAGATGGCACTATCCAAAAGTACAAGGCAAGGTTGATTGCAAATAGATACACTCAGCAACATGGTTTTGATTTAATAAAACATTTTCATCGATGGTCAAATCAACCGTTATAAGAGTAACTCTAACAATAGCACTGCATAGAAAGTAGGATATCAGGCAGTTGGATGTGAAAAATGCATTTCTAAATGGTGAGCTTGAGTAGTATGTATATATGGAACAACCACCGGGTTTTAAGCAATCAGATAACAATACAATGGTGTGCAAACTACATAAGACTATTTATAGTCTAAAACAGACACCAAGAATATGGTTTGATAAACTAAAGTCAACACTTATCAACTTAGGCTGTCAACCAGCAAAGTCAGATTGTTCACCTTTCATCAAATTCAACAAGGAAGCAACAACATACGTTCTAGTGCATGTAGATGATTTCATAGTTACTCGAAGCGGTGAGGATGAATTAAGCATGTCATTCAATACTCTAGTCAAGCGGTTCTCAATCAAGGTCTTAGTAAACTATACTACTTTTTGGGAATTAAGATTAACAAGATAACAGATTCAGAAATTCACTTAAGTCAGAAGAAATACATCAAAGAACTACTAATCAAAGCAAAAATGGATAAAGCAAAAATCTCTACCTACACCCAAGACCAGCAATTTGCAACTCTAAGGCACATAAGAGAACCAATTCTGAATGAAAATAGTGTACAAAAGTGTAGTGGGAGCACTACAACATGCAACTATAATTAGGTCAGAGATAGTATACAGTGTTTATAAGATATGTCAGTTCATGCATCAGCCACTAGATGAACATTGAAAAACAGTAAAACGAATATTGAGATATCTAGATGGGACAGTAAATCATGGTCTGCTACTAAAATCAAGTTAAGATCTCACAATAACAGGATTTGCTGATGCTGATTGGACATCTGACCTAGATGATCGTAGATCAATCACTGGGTATTGTATTTATTTAAATGAAAATCCAGTCTCGTGATGATCGAAAAAACAACCGTGTACAGATCCAGTACAGAATCTGAACACCGAAGTCTTGTCAGTGCTACTGTCAAAGTAATGTGGCTAAAATCATTACTTAACGAACTTAAAGTCAAGACAAGCAATAAATCAGTGATTTGATGTGATAATTTAAATGTCATGTCACTGTCAACAAACCCTATATTACATTTAAAAAATAAGCATATAGAACTTGAACTGTATTTTGTTCGAGAACAGATAAATAATGAAAAACTCAACATAAATCATGTTCTAGCTCCTTACAAAGGAGCGGATATACTTACTAAAGCCTTATCGGTTAAGAATTTCTGTCGACTGCGAGAAGAGTTGAAGATTCGAGGCTACAACTATCTAAGCGAAGAAGACGAAACCCTAGCTCGAATTGAGGGAAGGAATTAAAGCAAGTGAACAATAATTTGCCAATTGCAAAGGATCTGAACAATAATTAAAGCAAGTCTCAGCCGACATTTAAAGAGGAGAAGAGGAACCCTAGCTTGTATTGAGAGAAGGAATTAGAGCAAATGAAATAGTACTGGTATAATACAAACGGTCTGTATAACAAAAGTATGAGGGCAAAATAGTGAAATGCATTATACCAGCTGTGAGTAGGCCGAGTCATAAGTGGACTTAGTCATGCAATTGTAACAAAGTGATGCAACTATCGTTATAAATACATTATGTATATCACTATGTAATGTGATCTACTGAAATTCAAATAAATCACTTTTCCAGCTTTCTTTCTCTATCTTCTCAGTAAACTCTTGTAATATTTAGGCAAAACAGTTACAAAGCACATGGTTAGGATCAGCATCATAAAAATCTAACACTAACACATAACAAGTAATACAGTTAACCTTTGCTCTACCAAAACAAAACATATCATGCAGTACAGACTACAGATACAATACAAATAGATGTGACAAATAAACAGAACTTAAGGATTGTAAGTGGTAGCACCACATTTGCATTTCCAACCTTCGGGTTCGTAATTAGTGTACTGATCGGGCTTCAGATTGTCTGTTGTTGTAGGCACTTGCTCAGCCATGCATGGCTCGCAGCCTCTGCACTTGCTCGTACAATTTGGTGGCATTGATCCCACCTTCATTACCTTCATAATCAAACATCATATCAGAAATAACTAAAACTAATAAATAATGGAAGAAGAAAAGAAGAAGAAAAATATACAAACAGTCAAACAGATGTACCTTAGCTTGATATGGTAGTGTTGTCATGATATGTGCAGAGAAAAGGAAAAGAAAGATCCAAATACTAATCTTTTGCATGCTACATTTGCTACTCCTACCCATAATGGAAGTCTTTATAAAAAGATAAGAAATGAGTGAAGAAATACTAGGTACTAGTTCACTCCTTTTATAATATATCCTATCCTGCTCAACTCACCACTATTAATATTTTTTCAAATTGAATCGATTCTATGTACGAGTGATGTGAAAGATGAATAAATTTTGCCTCATATGCAAGAAAGAAAAGAGCGGCAATGTTGTACTTGATGTTGATGGTAGCCATTGAAAACCTTATGATTAGTCTGCACCTTTCAATCCCATGGTTATAGCAGAGGTTTTATAAGAAAATCGTACAGATTCAATACAAGAGCTATAATTGTGAGGTTATGTGTATACCTGTATCTGAAAGCAATTTGACGTTGATTCCTTCTGTAGTGGCTAGTCAAGCACAGACAGGGTACACCTTAGCATCTATCTTTGTGCTTATTATGTGGTGAAGATATTTGACTATGCTCACATCATGTACTGGGGTATTCATATTAAATTGTATTTTTGTTTTTTTAAATCCATAAGAATTGTATGCATATCCATAACACATACAATTAATTATGTGTCACAGCATGAATGTGCATTAATATCTGAGAATTCAAAATAAAATTAAAAAAATACTTAAGAACGTGCTGCTAATACTCTGTAAAACACAGTAGGTGTACACAGAGAAAATTCGTACGTATATTTATTCTTTAAATGTCACAGTAACCAATATAGACCTACAATATGCCCTAAATGGTAGATAAAACTGCAAGATGGTATCTGGATCATCACATAGATATGTATGAATCATGATTGATGGATAGTGTAAAATGTGACAGTATGAAAGGACTAGACACCATGCACTTATAAAGAGATCTGTAAATAAACTGTGATTAATTAGTACTGCGTTATATTTTTCTTCAATTTGGTTAAGTGATAATTTGACTGAGGATTTGGTAGAGATAGATATAGATAATAAGAAACATAAATCACGCAGGCTTCTATTAAGTACATGGATATGACTGAAATGAAACAATATGAAAAGACATCTACTTTTTCACCTGAATTACGTTGGAGCTTATATGTGGCAATGAAAAATGAATATTGCAGGTTGGTTAGATGAGGGTGTTATTGAAGTTATATGTTCAAAGACGTGAGTGATTATACAATATTTTCAGAAAGCATTCAAAGGCAAGAAATCAGAATTCAACAAAGCAACCATAGTTTTTACTACGGTTATTTACTTTATTTGAAAAGAGAAAAAACAACAGGCTTCATAATAAAGTTGAAACTGATAGCATACAATTTTGAAAAACCATTGAAATAGAATTCAACATCATTCTTCAAAAAGCAAGCAATACCAACAGAAACAGCAATCAAACTCATAATATTTTAGAAACTGATAACTACGAAGACTTTGTTGAAGTATACTTACAAAAGGAAAATTTTATCAAAAATTTCCAATATCATGCTACTAGTAGAAGATGCCTGGAAGTCAACAAAGTCCATTGATCCCAGTGCCTCGGTTGAAGGTTGCTGCTCCAATATTCATACCAAGAATATTTCCTATAAGGGAAGAAAACATCTATCAGTATTAATCCTAGTTATATAAAATTTTCTGATATAAATTTTCATACTATTTTACCTTATATGAATAGGAATAGCCGTCCATCCAACATTGAGCATCTGTTTCTCAATGACTGTCGCCTTTAAAGCAACAACATCAGGAAAAATGCTGCGGACTTTAGACATAAAGCCAAAAATTATGTCAAGTGCTTATCTTCTTTGGCTCAAGTTAATGGAACTAACAAGTTCACTGCTGACAACCTCCCTATCAATCAGCTCAAAGCTTACAAGGGAAGTAATAGGGCTTATATTAATAACAATTCTAATTTTGATAATGGATCTCACACTAATACAAATAATTTTTTCCTTGATTCTAGCAGGAGGAGCTGCAGTATTGTTGCAGATGACAACAATTTCCTCCTGGCCATCAGCGAACAAAGATTAGGAGACTCCTTCTATATTAGCAAGTTAAACAAGCAGATCTACCACTTATCAGTCTGGGATAAAGAGAGACTAGCAAATCTGAGTTGCTTCTCTCAAGCATTCAAGGATTAATTTAAAAGAGGATCAAGCTTCGATTTTTCCTTCTTTCCCTAATCTAAAGTCTGGAGGTATGTATGATAGTAAAGAGGCTAACTTCAAAGATACGAAGACTAAAACAGCAAGATATAGCCATTTTAGTCTCGCTCCTGAGCTATCTAAACTTCAAACAAAAGAAATAAAGAAGTGGAAGCCTCCCTGAAAACAATTCGCATCATTTTCTATTGCGGTGGTTGATGCTCCGTCATTATTCGGCTTTCTATGTGTTTCGGAGTGGAGGCGCATATGATGCCCTAGTTTATGTTTAGGGTTTACGTTATGTGATGTAGTATGATGTATCGGGTATTACCCGTTAACTTTTGGGCTTTAGCCCCTCTTAATACATTTTCAAAAAAAAAGAAGACATGAGTGAATGTCAAATTCCGTAAGAATTATTATTATTATTATTATTATTATTATTATTATTATTATTATTATTATTTTATAAAATAATGTTTGTGTTCTGTCACTAGTTGGTTAATAAAATCATAGTCTCCAGAAAGATCTATTCTTTAAGAAGGATAAAGTTTGTTTTTATATCATCACGTTTTCAGCTAGCCGGGCGTGGTTCTATTATTTCCTATTGTTTTGTAAGCCTATATACAGTCCATATTTCTTAATCGATAATTATTCCTTTCCAGCTATTCCTTGTGTTATCAAAGTTTCTGAAAATTAACATTTGATATTATGAGCTGTGTAAGGGGCCAAATTGGGTGTGCGAAATTGAGAGAGCATGAGTTATACGGTGAAAGAACGAAATGTCAACCTCGAAAAAGTTTGTGCGACCATCCATCCGAAGTTCAAAGGTCATTATGATTATTGGTCGATGACGATAGAAAATTTTCTAAGGAGCAAAAAGATGTGGAGCCCGATGGATGAAAGAATCCGTGCAGCGGTGATTGAAACAACACCACCAAATGAAACATAGAGGAAGGTAGTGGAAGATGCCAAGCTCAAGGAACTAAAGGTCAAGAACTTTTTGTTCTGAGCAATTGATAGAGAAATTATAGAAACAATTTTTGACAAGAGGACGTCAAAAGTAATTTGGGACTAATGAAATAGAATTATCAAGGGTTTCCAAAGGTGAAAAGTGCACAACTTCAAGCATTGAGAAGAGAATTTGAGTTGCTTACCATGAAAGAAGGAGAGAAGGTAAATAATTTCTTAGGGAAAACCTTTGTCATGGCGAACAAGATGAAGTCAAATGGTGAGACAATGGAGCAAAGTAGAGTAGTTGGTAAGATATTTAGATCATTGACTACCAAATTTAATTATGTCATTTGCTCAATAGAGGAGTCAAATGATTTAAGTACTTTGAGCATTGATGAAGTGCATGGGAGTATGCTCGTCCATGAACAAAGGATAAAGGGATAACAAGAGGAGGAACATGTGTTAAAAGTGGCTTAGGATGATAGATCAAGCAGAGGAATGGGTTGAAGCATGTTTAAAGGAGAACGTGGTAGAAGTAGAGGGAGGCAGCCTCTAAACAACGCTGTCATTGAATATTTCAAATGCCACAATTTGGGACACTTTCAATACTTATGTCCTGATTGGAAAATGAAAGCTAATTATGTTGAATTGGAAGAACGAGAAGAGCTCTTGCTGATGTCCTATGCAGAGCTTCTTTAAGCAAAGAGAGAAGAAATATGGTTCCTTGACTCGGGCTACATTAATCACATGATGGGGAACAAGAATGGTTCTCAGATTTGGGAGTAGATCTTAGTCGGACAGTGAAGTTTGGCAATGCTACGAAAATGGAGGTGGCAGCAAAAGAAAGTATAAGGGTGCCGGTGAATAGAATAACCTAGGTAATATATGATGTTTACTATATTCCTGAGCTTAAAAACAATTTATTAAGCATGGGATAACTTCCAGAAAAGGGTTTGACGTAGCGGATAACAACAAAACGATATAGATCGATGAAAGTAGTAAACGGTGGATTGAAGATACTGAAATGCCCAAATTCGTTGATCACAAAGATACCGAATTCTAGCTATCTTCGACACGTTGATCGCGTACGATACCGTGAAAGAAGATCTACAATTCTTCAAATGTTGATCAAGCGCACTTGATATCGTGAATTGGCTTCAACGATCGTTGATTCGAGCGCACTCGAATAACTGAAAGTGGAGATAGGAGATCAACTCAACTACCAATTTAGATGAAAGCACACAGCAATCAAAACAAAATTTTATTCAACAATCAATCTCCCCTTACATATGACCCAATATGCCTATTTATAGGTGTCACAACTCAAAACATCACAACAGAAACACACCCGACCTACCATAAGTCGTCCACGACTCATCACATAAAGACCACACGACTCACGACTTAAGTTAGGTCGTACGCTACCTATCATCCAGCGACTCAACGAGTTACAACACAAAATTACACGACTTAAAATAATAAGACTCAACGACTTAAAAAGACGCGACTTAGTCAGCAGCGACTCAACAAACACAATGACCTAAGTCAGTACATATATACAACACACAGTCAACGACTTAACAGTATATACAATACACGACATAAGCAACAGACGACTTAAAAACATAACGACTTAATGAATACAACGACATACGACTTAAGCAAGCTGCGACTTAACGATTTTAAAATGACGCGGCTTAACAGAGTAGCTTCTGCACCGCTTCACGCGACCTAACTAGGTCGTAACTCGTTGCAGCGACTTAAGATACATCTTCAGGCCAATCTTCATGCGACTTAGCTGAGGTCGTAACTCGTTTGCGGCTTAAGGAAATAGTGATATCTGGACGACCTAAGTTAGGTCGTTCGCAGTCAACAACCCTGGGGCTTAGGTCGTACACGACCTAAGACTCTGTTAACTCGTGCCGCCTCTTCGTTAGCTCGCGTTGCTTCTTCCTTAGCTCCTATAGCTATAGATCGTAAACGACCTAAAGTAACCGAACGACTTAAGCCTTTGTTAGGTCGTAGACGACCTAAAACTCCTCCCTTAGGTCGTGGCCGACTTAACCCTTGTGCAATTGTAGATCGCGCTGCATCATCCTCTCCCGGTTGACAGAAATTCGCCCTCGAATTTTCACCATCTTCTTCCACATCAAGCTCATTCCCACAATACGGAATTAAGTATTTGATGTTGAAAACATCAAAAGTATGAACATCATCTGGTAACCTCAGCTGATATGCATTCTCATTGATTTTCTTCAAGATTTCAACTGGACCAATTTTCCGCGCCTTCAATTTATTGTACGCTTCCACTGGAAAACGATCTTTTATCATCACTGCATAAACCAAATCACCTTCTTCGAAATTCACACTTCTCCGCTTCTTATCCGCCAGTCGTTTATACTTTTCATTTGACTTTTCCAATCGTTCCTGAACGATTTTATGACATTCCGTCAGAGCATCAACAAAATCAGTAGCTCGTTTAACGGTCCCCTTCGGTTGAGGCACTATTGTTAAATCCAACGGCCCCTTCGGTAAGCTTGAATACACAATCTGAAATGGACTGAAACCTGTACTACGATTCACCGCATGATTATGAGCAAACTCTGCTTGACATAATTTCACATCCCAACTCTTCAGATAATCTTTCACAAGACATCGCAATAAATTTCCCAACGATCTGTTAACCACCTCCGTTTGCCCATCAGTTTGCGGATGGTAAGCGCTACTAAAATTCAGCTTCGTTCCGACCATCTTCCACAAACTTAGCCAAAAGTGACTCAGGAAACTAGTATCTCTATCCGACACAATAGATTCTGGCAATCCATGAAGTCGATAGATCTCTTTGAAAAATAACTGAGCAACATGAACAGCATCCGCCGTCTTCTTACAAGCAATAAAATGTGTCATTTTCGAAAATCGATCAACCACTACATAAATGGAATCGTTACCCCTTTGAGTTCTAGGCAACCCCAGAACAAAATCCATACTCAAATCAACCCAAGGTTTAGTCGGTACAGGTAACGACATATATAATCCAGCATTGGTCGCTGTCCCTTTTGGAACCTGACAAACATGACATCTACGCACAAACCTTTCAACTTCCCTTCTCATTGACGGCCAAAAATAAGATTGAGAAATTAACTGCAAAGTACGACCTCTACCCACATGGCCTTCTTCATGTAGCTCCTTTATAATCTTCATTCTCAAACTACAATCCGGTACGCATAAACGATTTCCTTTAAACAGAAAACCATCCACCAATACAAACTCATCAGCATTCCCCTACTTGACCTTTTCAACAAAGTTCATAAAGTAAGGATCTTCTTCAATCAGTTCTGGCAACAATTCAAACCCTGTCACCTCAACCTTCATTGTAGTCAACAAGTGATTCCTTCTGCTCAATGCATCTGCTACATGATTCGTAATTCCCGATTTATGTTTCACAACAAACGTAAATTGCTGCAGATAAGCAATCCACGATGCATGCCTTGCTGAAATCTTATCCTGCCCTTGCAAATGCTTCAAAGCTTCATGATCCGTATAGAGAACAAACTCCTTCTGAAACAGATAATGTCTCCAATGCTTCACTGTTTGAACAATTGCGTAAAACTCAACATCATAAGTGCTATATCTCAACTTAGCTTCAGATAACTTTTCACTGAAATAAGCAACTGATCTTCCACTCTGACTCAAAACTCCACCAATCCCAACTTTAGATGCATCGGTATGTAACTCGAACAGCAACTGAAAATCCGGTAATACTAGAATTGGCGCTGTAGTCAATAGTGACTTGATCTTCTCAAAAGCAACCCCTGCTTCCTCTGACCACTCAAACTTCTTTCCCTTCATGCAATCGGTTACAGGTGCCATTACACTACTGAAGTGCGGAATGAATCTTCGATAGAAAGATACCAATCCATGAAAACTCCTCACTTCAGTAATTGTCTTGGGTTGTGGCCAACTCCTGACAGCTTCCACTTTATTTTCATCCACTTGAATACCCTCCTTCGACAAAACATACCCCGGAAATAAAACATTGTCCGTCATAAACACGCACTTCTTTGCTGCTGCATAGAACTGTTCTTGTCGTAGGATCAACAGTACTTCTCGCAAATGCTGGATGTGTTCTTCCATATTCCCACTATAGATTAAAATATCATCAAAGTAAACTACTACAAACTTCCCAATGAATGGTCTGAAAATCTGGTTCATCACTCTCATAAAAGTACTCAGTGCATTCGATAAACCAAACGGCATAACCAACCATTCGTATAGACCTTCCCTGGTTTTGAAAACAGTCTTCCATTCATCACCCGGTTTAATACGAATCTGATGGTATCCACTCTTCAAGTCAATCTTGAAAAACACAACAGCTCCACTCAACTGATCTATCAAATCATCAAACCTCGGTATAGGAAATCTATATCTCACAGTGATCTTGTTCAGAGCTCTACTGTCCGTACACATCCTCCACGTCCCATCCTTCTTCGGTACCAATAAGGCTGGCACAGCACATGGACTCAAGCTCTCCTGAACACGCCCCTGTTCTAACAACTCTTCCACTTGCCTTCGCAACTCCTCATGTTCCTTTGGACTCATTCGGTAATGCGGCCTGTGTGGTAATACTGCCCCTGGCACAAGATCAATCTGATGTTGAATATCCCTCAACGGTGGTAACTCCGTTGGCAACTCTTCAGGAAACACATCTTTGAATTCTTCCAATATCGGTTTTACTTCCTCTGGAACTTCAACGGATTCAGTAGCTTCGTGTCCAACCAACAAAAACACCTCTGGACTCTCCTCTACTTCTTCGATGAATTCCTTCAAAGTCAACAAAGACTTCAGCTCCTCAATTTCCTCTGACTTGCTCTCTCCTTGTTGTCTCTTCTTTGGAACCAAAATGATCTTAACACCTTCAAACATAAAGCTGTAGCTATTGGTCCGACCGTCATGTTGCACTGCTCGATCATACTGCCATGGTCTTCCAAAAAGTAAGTGACAAACATCCATCTCCACAACATCACACCAAATCTCGTCTTTATAATTCTTCCCATTAGAAAATGGAACTCGAACTCGCCTGTCCACCTTCACTTCTCCTCCTTTTCTCAACCACGCTAACTTGTAAGTATTTGGATGCTTCTCCGTTTTCAGCTTCAACTTTTTCACGGCTTCAGTAGAAAGAATATTGTCACAACTTCCTGCATCCATCACAAACTTACAAACCTTTCCCAGAATAGTGCATATTGACTGAAAGATGTTACTCCTCAACCAACTAGCTTCTTCTTCCTGCTTCGGTATTAAACAAGACCTCCTCATCATTAGATTACATCCTTCATCTCCTGACGCAATATCCTGTTCATCCTCCTCAGCTGGACTAGAATAACCTTCATCAACATCCTCACCTTCAACTTCAACAATCATAGTTCGTTTCTTCGGCTTCGGACATTCATTACTCTTGTGACCCACTTCCTAGCAATTGTAACGCTTGAAACTGTTGTTGACCTTCGTCTTCGCAACTTCATTCACAACTGGTTTACTGATAGATTTAGGAACATTAGAGCTTCCACTAACACCCTTCACTTGATTGTTGGAATTAGTAAACACACCGTCTCCTCGTCTTCCCTGCTTCTCCCAAGCTAATGCTTTCTGATGTGCTTCTGCTACAGATCTTGGATCAAACATATTAACCATATCCTGGATCTGCATCCTCAACCCTCCAACAAATCTAGCAGTCAGCTGTTCCTCTGTCTCCATAATGTCATTTCAAGCAATCAGTTGATAAAATTCGTCAGCATAATCATTAACAGTCTTCGTGCCTTGCCTTAGATTATGCAACCTCTGGTACATGAGTGATTGATAGTTATAAGGTAAAAATGTAGCTTTCATCATCTCCTTCATCTTCTCCCATGATTCAATCTTCGACTTCCCCATCCGTTCTCGTGTAAGTTTGGTTTGCTGCCACCATGACATAGCTCTCCCCCTTAACCTAGTAGCAACCAACTTCACTCGACGATTTTCCGGAACCTCTTTGAAATCAAAGATCTCTTCAACATTAGACAACCAATCCAAGAATTCTTCTACTACCATTCCACCCTTGAATTCTGGAATTTCCATCTTCATACCCGACTCCCAACGTCGATCATCCTCAACATCCCTATATAAATTTCGAACATGGTCTCGGTCTCGATAATGAAAACTAGCTCTATCACCCTCTTCATTAAGATCAAATGTATGTCTATATCGATCTCGACCATCAACATCCCTTCGATCACGCATGTCTCTTCTACTATATCTCTCTTCATCTCGATATAGCTCCTCTTCAAACTCACGTGGAGTTCTTCTCTCTTCATGCCTATATTCATGGTGATCTCTTCTCGATGAAATTGATGTTTCTATTCTCTCTCTAAAAGATTGCGGTGATACCCTTCTCGCTTCCGTAACTGATGGCGAAACTCGGTTTCCTCCATGGTTCGAGATTGGTGATCTCCTCCTTTGGTTTTGATTCAAATCATTCATCAACTTCTCTAGCTTTCCAATGCCTTCATCAAATTTCTCATTAATACGTTGTTCCATTTGCTCGGCCTCTTCCCTTCTATACAACGCTTCAACATTTTGATGGCGGTTAGCTCTCCTTGGCGGCATGATTGAACTTCACAATTTTTCAACAAAACAACTTCAAACTCCTTGGCTCCATGACTCGGCTTAGCTATGATTGGCTAAGTCTAGCTCTGATACCAAAACTGATGCAGCGGATAATAACAAAACGATATAGATCGATGAAAGTAGCAAACGGTGGATTGAAAATACTGAAATGCCCAAATTCGTTGATCACAAAGATACCGAATTCTAGCTATCTTCGACACGTTGATCGCGCACGATACCGTGAAAGAAGATCTACAATTCTTCAAACGTTGATCAAGCGCACTTGATACCGTGAATTGGCTTCAACTATCGTTGGTTCGAGCGCACTCGAATAACCGAAAGTGGAGATAGGAGATCACACTCAACTACCAATTTAGATGAAAGCACACAGCAATCAAAACAAAATTTTATTCAACAATCAACCTCCCCTTACAAATGACCCAATATGCCTATTTATAGGCGTCACAACTCAAAACATCACAACAGAAACACACCCGACCTACCATAAGTCGTCCACGACTCATCACATAAAGACCACACGACTCATGACTTAAGTTAGGTCGTACACAACCTATCATCCAGCGACTCAACGAGTTACAACACAAAATTACACGACTTAAAATAACAAGACTCAACGACTTAAAAAGACGCGACTTAGTCAGCAGCGACTCAACAAATACAACGACCTAAGTCAGTACATATATACAACACACAGTCAACGACTTAACAGTATATACAATACACGACATAAGCAACAGACGACTTAAGAACATAACGACTTAATGAATACAACGACATACGACTTAAGCAAGCTGCGACTTAACGATTTTAAAATGACGCGGCTTAACAGAGTAGCTTCTGCACCGCTTCACGCGACCTAACTAGATCGTAACTCGTTGCAGCATCTTAAGATACATCTTCAGGCCAATCTTCATGCGACTTAGCTGAGGTCGTAACTCGTTTGCGGCTTAAGGAAACAGTGATATCTGGACGACCTAAGTTAGGTCGTTCGCAGTCAACGACCCTGGGGCTTAGGTCGTACGCGACCTAAGACTCTGTTAACTCGTGCCGTCTCTTCGTTAGCTCGCGTTGCTTCTTCCTTAGCTCCTATAGCTATAGGTCGTAAACGACCTAAAGTAACCGAACGACTTAAGCCTTTGTTAGGTCGTAGACGACCTAAAACTCCTCCCTTAGGTCGTGGCCGACTTAACCCTTGTGCAATTGTAGATCGCGCTGCATCAGGGTTAGCCATTTTAATTCGCACTACAACAAAACAATCATATTACAACCTTTAGTTTACAACTTGCATAAACAAAACAGTTGTAATATGTACTTTATAACAACTGTTTATTTTAGTAGTTGTAACAAATGCACTTTAAACAACTGCTTTTCTACAGCAGTTGTAATATATTTCTGTAACAACTGCTTTTTTGTGTTCAATTGTAAATACTTAATTTTAACAACTGCTTTGTTTTCCGGTAGCTAAAAAGTTCACGCTATATCCTAAGAAAATTTTGACTGCTAAATTTTTTATCGTGAAATAAAACTTAGGCCCCTAAAGTTTCTAATTCTAAAACCTAACTCCATCTCATCACTCTCCGTCATTTCCATCCACAAATCTAAACCGCTCTAATCACATCGACGCGTGAAACCCTCAACGAAACCTCAACAAACTCTAACTCGCTATGCTCGCGTCTTTTGCTACTCGCTGCTGTTTCGCTTGTCATCGTTGCTCTGTCGTCGATGAAGTTGTAAGTATATTGGAGAGTGAATTTATTTTTACTTTAGTTTTTGTCATCAATAGTGATAAATTTAGATTTTTGGGCTCTGATACAAACTGATTGTAAAGGCTAGAGCACATATAAGAAACTGATTATGCAATTGATTGGCGATTAAAAAAGTCATTTTGAACAAATGTTCATCAATTTTTGTTGAAGAAATTTGAAAAAATAGTTTTGAACAAATAATAGTTACCTAATAGTATTCTTATATGAACAAATAATTGTAACCTTTAGTTTACATCCCAAATAATTGTAACCTTTAGTTTACAACTTGCATAAACAAAAGTTGTAATATGTACTATTAACAAAGTTAGCTTGTTTGGCATCCTTGTTGCTTATGTCTTTTAACAAGGTTTGGGAATATTTGACTTATGTCTTCTACTTAACTGAGAGTTAGCGAATTCCACTGGCTTATTACATAACGCAATAAAGACTTCGGTGGTTTTAACTCATATTCAACAAATATGCAGGGTACTCGTTGTACAAGATTATATGCTCAAGTTCTTAATACTCGGTCTTTTTAGGTGAGTTTTATAGAAATATATTTGGCGTTATTAATTTTCCTACATATTTAGTTGTTTAATTTAACTTCAAATGTGTTAGTCTATTACTTTTAACCCGATTTGTGTTTTGAAAACCATAAACCTTTGTAATCATCAAGTATAAACTTTGTGTATAAAAACAAGAGTTTTAGTGTTGGTTTTGCACCAATATTTATTAACACAATTCCTTTTGGTCATAGATGTATATCCATGCATACCAACTTCCTACTTTATTCATATTATTAGCCTCAAACATGTTTTAATATCTCATTAAAAGGCCAATTATAGCTTGAACCAAAAAAATTAAGGCGCTATATTTTTAGTTAAAATGATATTGTTTATGAAACTTTGGGTGACATGATATGTAATATATATTTACACACTTTCTATTCTATGTATTGTGCTTTATGTATTTAATTTTCTATACAAATTGGTGATGCACCAATACTAAACATCAAGCATTCAGATAAATTATGTGAAATTTTCACTCAAAAGGGATTAACCTAGAAAAAACTGCAATATCTTTGTTAACTGACAAATTTGAATACATTGATATAATATTCTTTATGCTTACCATTATTGTTATCTTCAATAATTTGTAATGGTGCACAATAAAATATAATCCCATAAGAAGCAATAGTAAATAAAATACAATTCAACATTATCAGTTAGATTTACTTATTCTAACCTAATTAATAAACCCAGAATAGAAAACATAATATTTATGATGTGATGTTAAACTTTTATTTCAGATATATTGCTTATTTTTATTTCTATAGAACTGAGAATGGAGTTTATGATTATTATTTTCATCTTATATACAAACATGAGAAAACTTCCAGCAATTATATTTAATATTGAAAATTAAAACCTGAAAAAATGTTACAGTTAAAAGGTGCTTCAATTATGCTTGAGAGCTTATCATTATGCCATGAATACGTTAGTTTATGTTAAAAAAAAACTAATATTATTTGAATTTGGTCCGTAAGTAGTGGCGTAGTGGTAAGATACTTGCTTCCTGGTAAGCAGGTCGCAGGTTCGATCCCCGTTTGCCCTACTCCCAATTTCAAGGCGCGGAGGTGGGTCTCCATAAATCCTACCAAAATCGGTTGGGGGCATCAAATCTCTGTGCTGGGCTGGCTTAAATCCCAACTGTCTGTGATCGGACCAGGCAGGAAGGGGCTCCTCCTATCCCTTCGATTTCATTAGGGCTCTGGGTTGAGTTTTTTTATAAAAAAAAATATTATTTGAATTTTGCAGGAAAGCAATGGCCAACTTCTTCATCGATTTTTTATGACGTTTTGAATGGTTCCTCTGTATTATAGTTATAGAGAGTATGGTTTACATTCACAATTATGAATTTGTGCATATGATTAAGTATACCGCTGTCGTTAATGGAATCTAGATTGCATAATGTGAAATTCTCAAATTGGATTATTTAATTTTATAAAGCAATATTATTAAATTTATTATACACGTTTCTGAATTTAGTATAACTCTCAACCCAAATTATGATACCAAAATGAATGCTCAAGCTTCTCTGCAATTCTTATACATAGTTCCCCAGCAAAAAAATTTACAAGCCATTACTGATCGTATACAACCATCATTTCTTATTTCGTTGTTAACTGGACGATACTTCAGGTCCTTCGCTGGTAGTAAGAAGTCTATTTGCTATAAAAATAACGATCTTTCATATTTTAAATAAAAATGTTTTATTTTTATTTTATACCAATTAGAATTGTCTGATGTAACTAAGAAAACATGCCAGTACCAAATCCAGTTTCTAATTTTGCATATTTCTACTTAGTGGACGTACCAATTCACCTTAATATAGATAGCTGAGGCGTGGTAATTTTTTTTCCTACAAGTTAGAATAGTTTATTTGCACATACTTCTACTGGCCTATTGTACATGGTATATTGTGTTTTGGTAGAAAAAGAATTGGTTCTTTTTTCCAGGTGTTATCATCGATCTGTTTTTTATATAATATATGGTTGAACTTCATTATAACAGTAGAGTTTCAATTCCTATAAGGCTATATAGAGGAATGGATTACAGATTTGAATCACATAGATGCACATAAATTAGTACAACTACGTGTTGCTTCCTGATGTATGTGCGAAGTATGTTTTCTATTATGAATAACGTAAGAAATTAGTGATAATTTTGCGGAGAATGATAGAAAAGTAATTATGCAAAAAATATCGACTGTCAACTTTAAGTTATTGTTGACAATCCAACATCTATCTCTTTTGCTATTTTCATTTAATTATGTTTTAGGTTTAATAGACCAATATTTTGTATGTCTAATATGCAAGTATTAACTATTTACACATGATAATGGCTAAAAGAAAAGTTTTCATCATGTCAATAATGAAACTGAACAAGTAACTAATTGCAGCAAGGTATCTTTAAAAATTTATGATGCAATACATGTTATAACTTAACTTTTTCTTTTAATTCATAGATGTACATTACTCTTTAAAATTTTACCATGTGCAAAAATTTTAGCACCATGTTTCCTCTCATTTCAAATTATATTTGCTGACCTTGCGTCAGGTAAGTTCTTCTTCTAGCGCTAAAGTTACTGCATTCAACATACTATGCACATTATGTATGCTGAGGAAACAGTCATTTGTTTACATTTACAAATACGTATTTTATTATTCATATATAACCTGATTGAATGAATTTTATATGATAGATGGACAAATTATTTGTGGATATGATTATTACTGTCGTTAAGAATCCAGGAACACAAAGATAGAAAATATCTATATATTATATGCAGTAAATTGATCAAGGGTATATATATTTTAGTTGAAAACATATTTTAGAATCTTGATGCAGTTGTATGGACTGTATACATATTTACACTCCATGTTTTTAGCAAGTACTCGGTAAATCCATTGGCTTGCTAGTAACATATCAAACTAGGAATATATCAAGCTGTTGAGTAAATTCACACATAAATGTCACTTGGTTCTATACAAGGAAGTCATTTGAATGTGATTAACTTTTAGAAATTAGCTATGAGGTGAAGCAATTGATTACCTATAAATTAAAATGGTAGGCTAAAAAAATTGATGTTAAAAGACTCATAATAGCGAAGTATTAATCTACAAACAAGTATATATCTTAGTTACATTCAAGCATAATTTATTAATGCAATTAAAGCATGATTTCTAATTTGTAATAACTCATTCTATGTAATTTTTTCGTATTGTGCAAACAATAAATGATATTAACAATGAAAAGCAAACTTGTGAACTAACAAATTTTTTTTTCAATGTTTGTGCATAGACTAGCATAAAAAATGTGTTACTAGTTTCTTGATGAAGTACATGTAAAGAATGGACTATTTAAAACTTACTAGTTTCTTTTGCCGTGTAGTTACTATTTTCTTTTGCATGTGCGTCCAATCGGATCCACACAAGCTATGGACATAACATTGGTTAACCTACCAAGGTTTTGTAATTTTTGATTAGTTATTTCATACTTATAACTATTTAGGGTTGACTAAGAACATGTTTATTTTTTGTAGAATGACAGAGGAATATAGACACACCATTCGGAATTTTGTACATAAGCATGCAGAAAGTGAGGGTAATCCAGAAAAAATTATTTGTCTGTGTCGTCAATGTAGGAATCTTGTTTGGCATTCTCTAAGAGATGTTGTGACACATTTGGTGTGTTTTGGAATTGATCCAACATATAATGTATGGATCTTTCATGGAGAATCATGTCATTCACGAAATGAAGCCGATGAAGTGACAGATATATACAGAATGTATTTAGATGCAGAAATTTGTTACGCCCCACTCCAAGGGCCTCATTAACAAAGAGTATTATATGGATAATACCGTCTGCTAATGCGGACAATAGAGTATAATGGAAGCGACCATGTGTAATCTTACTTTAACTATTTACTGAGCACGTCGAAAAGTGGAATCTATTTTTTTCCCATCTCATGTGGTTCGATATATTCAATAAATACTTAAGGCAAAACTACAATGGCTAAAAGATCTATCAGAACAAAGCATAATAGCAAAATGAACATCATCACAGAACTGCATCAGATAATAAGCAAATAGTCTCAGCACAATACAACATCAAGTACAGATCCAAATATAAAAGTGGATACAAAGCCACTACTCACATATCCGTGAGTCAAAAGAATATACACAAGCTAGTCATAATATCGGAGTATCATAAAGGATGGATAACAAGTAAAACTATCTATAGTATAGTGGATATATCCAAAGCGGAAGCACCAAAGAAAGCTAAGTCCAAAGCGACCTAACCTGAAACAACTCGGTTTGACCCGAGCATAAAATACTCGGGTCAGACTAGCCAAACAAATCAGTTAGATAAACTGAACAATATTCATGATAAGATAATGGGGAAACATATAACATAGTAATCTCCAAAAGAGAAACATACATCATGGTAATAAAGACCAAAATCTCTCACATAGAGAAGAAATAAACATCTAAGTAGAGATGTATAACAAGCCTCATATCCTTGGCATAACATAAGCACAAGTGCCAGTGTAGGCATAAAACAAGTTCCATAAGGTAGTCGCGCTTATATCGTATGGTTGCATAAAACCATCACCGAATGGCGCTACACGAGGGAATATAAATCTCATAGGAAAACATTAGCGCACTAGTACTGTACTCAATCACACAGGAAATATACAATAGTGACGCACCCATCACTTTAGCTAAGGGGCAACACCTAAAGGAGACAGTCCGAAGACACTATCCAGAAGGAGATAAGCCAGAAGGAGATAGTCCGAAGACACTATCTCAAAGGCAATAAACCCAAGGGAGATAGTCAGAAGACACTATCCCAAAGGTATCACTCAGGAAACATGCCGTGGTAAAGTCTCGTAGGCCCAATACTCCTTTACCATAACGATAGGAATGTGTCACGAACTCTTAGCAAGGAACCCATAAAGTAGTAACTTGAGTCCCATACCCCTACGTTCGCACTAAACGGTTTACTAACCAATCGTAAGCTTCCACACTCAAAGCAGTAAAAAGTTCACCTCATGTCATCGGTAAACTAAGGCAAAAGGCCAAAACGATCAATTGAATAGGTCGGGGATTAATCGAAAAGATAAACGCGCGGATTCATGGTCCGTGTTTTACCTAACCATTTAATTACCTCTCCACTTCGCTTGAAGTGCAGAAGAGTGTGTATTATACTTAGAAAATAGTTGGAGAAAGCGCATTTTTAATCGTTTGAAAACCTCTTTAGAAATAGCCTTTGAAATTCTCCTATTATGGAGTAATTAATTTAATATTTAAAATAATACTAAATAATAGTTTCAAAAGTTAATTTGATGGAAAATCACTTTAAAATGATTTATAAAATCTGTGCACGAAATCTATAGATAAATCTGAAAGAAATCGGAAAATCTCAGAAAAATAGTCGAAATTGTACCAAGTATAAAATCGCTGAAAACAAGTCGAAGTCACTAGTTCAACGACAGATTTGAACCTGCAAACAGAGTCCAAATGGCATGAAAATCGACACGAATATAGACCAACATTCCTGCTCCAAACTGCAAAAATAATCGGGTAATTTTGACTTGAAACGAAGAAACGGCGTCGTCTCAAAGTCGGTAAAAAAATCACAAAACACTGCTGTGTCAAAACAGTGCAAAGATCCAATTTCGACGGCATGATCGAAGGGTCATATGAAGCCAGATCTTGATGAAAATTTGCAGCGGCATAGTACTGCGCTCCTACATTGATATGCAGCAAGATTCATTCGGTTCCGACTTGAAACGAAGAAATGGCAACGTCTCAAAGTTGGTCCGACGATAACTGAAAATGATCGCTGTTGTAAAACATTTTCTGGGTGCTACTTCGACAATAAAAATGAAGTATTTAACGCACCCAGATCAAAACCAAACTTTGCAGGATTGAAGATCTCGACCTCATCTTTCCAACGAGACCAAAGTCAATGAAATTCGATATCGGACCTGCCCGCAGCGAGGTCGTGAATTTGGACGTTTGAACTAAAATTAATCACTGTTATTCAAAACAGTTTCTGGGTGCTACTTCAGCAATAAAAACGAAGTATCTAACGCACCCAGATCTGAACCAAACATTGCAAGGTTAAAGATCTTGACCTCATCTTTCCAAGGAGACTGAAATCGATGTAATTCGACATCGGACCTGCTCGTAGCTAGGTCGCGAAGTTGGACGTTTGAACTAAAATTAATCACTGTTTTTCAAAACAGTTTCTGTGTGCTACTTCGGCAATAAAAACGAAGTATCTAACGCACCCAGATCTGACCCAAACTTTGCAGGGTTGAAGATCAGAAACTTGCAAACCAACATTCCAACCATAGCAAATGTCAATTGGGTTTCTAGCTAGCATTTATTATCTTTCACCTAGCAAGAGAATGATCAAACATAAAGATTAGCAATCCCTAAGCAAGAAGATGAAGATCAATGAGCTTGAGTCAATGAAAATGCGCAAAAACATTGAGTAATAATTTATTTTAGAAATCAAAGAATGAATTAGAGGTTGGTTCTGCGATTACTACTACCTCTTTTAATGGTTTGGATTAACTCTCTTTAATTTGATGTAGATTGGAGTTTTTGCTTAGGAGGCTATGGCTAGGTTTAGGAGCTTTCTAATTAGGGTTTGGTGGTAATGATATGAAGTGTTGGCTAAAATGGGAGAGTAAAAGATAATCTATAGGCTAATGGATAGGGTTATTGGGTCTAATACCCATTAGGACTTAGTTTTATTCATGTGTATATAGATAGTCAATTTTCTCTAAGTACAATTTACATACAAATTACTAAATACAATTCAAACCATAGAAAATCATGAAAAGATATTAACAATTATTTTTAGCCATTTCATAAAATCCTACATCAATAATATTTTATATTTTAACCCCTAATTTCCCCAAAACACCGTTTATAGTTAATATTAGCCAAAAAATCACCATTTTGCAAATAAATTACAAACTAAATTCCCAAATCAAATATTGCACTATTTTACACATATAAAATTTTGCAATTTTATGATTTCAAATTTCCCTAATTAATTTCCATAAATGCTCCATTTTACACTTAAGCCCAAAAATATTAATTTATTCAAAATAACTAAATTTTGAACAAATTAGCCACATTAAAAATTCATTAATACCTTTAGTTGAATTAAAATCACAATTTTAATTTATTATTTGGTAATTGCAATCATGGGTTGTTACAGACTCCCTCCTTTTAAGAAAATTACGTCCACGCAATTCCTTAAATATGGAAGTTACCTATAACATCTAATCCTCAAAATAAATCAAACAAAGGTGAAGTAAAGATACTCACCAGAAACAGATGAAGATGGAAAACCAGGATAAGTACGGTCGACAAATTATTTGGTCTCCCAAGTGCAGTCCTTAGGATTAGACGACCATTGAATTTTTACAAGCGGGACCTCTTTGTTTCGAAGGCGTCTAACCTCCGGATCAAGCACACGAAGAGGTTGTTGGTCAATAGATAGATCAGGAGAAATCTCTAAATCTGTTATAATAAGTGGGTCAATAACAGAATCAGGATCGCGAACACACTTGCGGAGCTGAGAAACATGGACCACGTCATGCATTCCGAAAAAATGAGCAGGCAGAGCAACACGATAAGCTACAGGGTCAATGCGTTACGTAATAGGAAATGGTCCGACATAGGGAGGATCCAATTTCCCAGTGGAGATGAAACGCATAACCCCCTTCATAGGAGATACCCGAATAAATACACGATCCCCAATCTAGAATTCAATAGGCTTTCTACGGTTGTCCGCATAGGATTTCTGACGACTTTGCGCCTCTTTCATTCTCTGACGAATAAGAATAATCTTCTCAGAAGATTCTCGAACTGAATCTGGACCAAGAATAAGCTTCTCGCCAGATTCTAACCAACAAGATGGAGAACGACATGGTCTTCCATATAAGGCTTCGGAAGGAGCCATGCCAATACTCGACTGAAAACTGTTGTTGTAGGAAAACTCCACAAGTGGCAAGTGGTCCTCCCAACTACCTCCAAAATCAAGGATACAACAGCGAAGGAGATCTTTCAAGACACGATTCACTCTCCCAGTCTGACTATCAGTCTGAGGATGATAAGCAGTAGAAAAATTCAGCTTTGTGCCCAAAGCTGATTGAAGACACTTCCAAAAGTGACTAGTGAATTACGGGTCACGGTCACAAACAATGGAACTAGGGATACCGTGAAGTCGAACGACTTCCTTCACATAAAGCTTAGGCAAAAGAGGAGCAGTCTGAGTGGACTTAATCGGAATAAAGTGAGCAGACTTGGTCAATCGATCAACGATGACCCAAACAGAAGTATGGCCCAACCTTGATCGAGGTAGACCGTCAATAAAATCCATCGAAATCTGATCCCATTTCCACAATGGAACCTCTAATGGTTGAAGAAGACCGGAAGGGCGCTGACGCTCGGCCTTGATAAGTTGACAAGTCATGCAATTGCTCACATAACTTGCAACATCACGCTTCAGGCCTTCCCAATAATATAAGCGACACATGTCGGCATACATCTTGCTAGAACCAGGATGAATGGTACACTTAGTACGATGGCAATCATCAAGAATGTCATGCCTAAGTGCAGAATCAGAAGGCACAATAACACGGTTCTTCTTGCGAAGGCACTGATGAGAATCAGTAGTGTAATCCAATGACGTCTCATCACTGGATCCAGTCTCAACAAGATGAATGAAAGGCAATAAATCTGGATCTTGCCGCTAAGCATAGGCAATGCGATCCAATAAGCTAGGTCGAGCTTCCAGACCGAATAATAATATCGGAGAATCAGGAGGCGGAGCTCGATCACGAATATCACAAATAGATAACGTCTCAAGAATATCCCATTCGGTTATCATCATAGAAACTGCAGCCGAATGCTTGCGACTAAGCGCATCTGCTACACGATTACCCTTGCCAAGGGTATACTGAATGTCAAGGTCATATAAGGCAAGGAACTCAAGCCATCGTTGCTGCCTTATATTAAGATCCTTTTTAGTGAAGAGATATTTCAAGGACTTATGATCGGTATAAAGAATAAGTTCGCCCAATAAATAATGGCGCCATATCTTCAAGGCAAAGACAATGGCAGCTAACTAAAGATGATGAGTAGGATAGCGAACCTCAATCGGACTTAGTTTCCTAGAAGCATAAGCAACCACCCGATCCTTCTGCATGAGAACGGCACCGAGACCACTACCGCATGCATCAGTATAGACAACAAGATCGTGGTTTCCTTCGGGAACCACAAGAATAGGAGCATGAGTGAGAAGTTCATTCAATCGCTGAAAAGAATCTTCACACTTATCTGACCAGATATAACGGACGCCCTTACGAGTAAGGGTAGTCAATGGAAGCACAACACGGAAAAAATCCTTTATGAACCGGCGGTAATAACCCGCCAGTCCCAGGAAGCTACGAATCTCATGCACATTCTTGGGTCGCTTCCAATTCTGAATGGCTTTGATCTTGGCGGGATCGACAGATATGCCTTCATAAGATACAACATGACCCAAGAACCTAATCTTATTCTTCCAAAAGTGGCATTTGGAGAATTTGGCTCTAAGATGATGAAGATGAATTGTATCCAAGACAATCCTCGAATGATGGGTATGCTCTGTCTCAGATCTAGAATATATCAGAATGTCGTCAATGAATACAAGAACAAACTTATTGAGATATTCCTGGAATACTCGATTCATGGGATCGACAAATAATGCAGGAGCATTCGTCAAACCGAACGGCATGACTAAACACTCAAATGAACCGTATTGAGTGCGGAAAGTTGTAAGTGGCACACTATCATCCGCAATTCGGAGCTGATGAAATCCCGTGGCAAGGTCAAGCTGAGAAAAGACCTTCGCACCACTTAACTGATCAAACATATGTCAATCGAAGGCAATGGATAACGATTCTTGATGGTCACCTCATTAAGCTTGCAGTAATCAATGCAAAGCCTAAGAGAACCATCGGAATTCTTCACGAAGACCACCGCGGCACCCCACGGCGAAGAACTGGACTAAATAAAATGCTTTGCTTCAAGTTTTACTAATTGCTTCTTGAGTTCCTCATTTCAATTGTAGACATTCTTGTGGGAGGACGACTAACTGGATGAGAATCGGGAATGAGACCAATACGGAACTCAATAGCCCGCTTAGGCGGTAAACTCGAAACTGGCTTAAAAATATCGAGGTAATCCCGAACAATAGGAATACGAGATATATCAAAATCATCATCTCGTGAATCAAGAAAACATAGAGAAGCTTCGGAGATATCTACATCCCGAAGAACAAGAGCTAACTGAGCGGAAGAGTCAGGGTGACTAAGAAATAGTACCCGCTCGAAACAAATGATCTTGGCATCGTATCAAATGAGCCAATCCATCCCCAATATCATGTCGAAACCCAAATAAGCCATAACGTGTAGATTCGCACGGAAAGAATAGCCACAAAGATCAATATCAACATTCTCACAAAGCAAGCTAAGA
Source organism: Allium cepa (assembly GCA_030765085.1). Lineage (NCBI taxonomy): Eukaryota > Viridiplantae > Streptophyta > Magnoliopsida > Asparagales > Amaryllidaceae > Allium > Allium cepa. Next base: position 104,609,435 of record CM060941.1, on the reverse strand, counting down.
GTCGTGGATCCGCCAATGGGATTCACAATCCTTAGAGAAGAAACCAAACAAAAAACATCCAAAGACATAATATCAACAAGTTTCTTTGAGACGAATGAGTGAGAAGAACCCGTATCAAAGAGAACTCTAATAAACTGATCATGAAATAAAATAGAACCTTCTAGATTGGAAGGATGCGTACCTCGAGGCTGAGATGAAGATGCAGGAGCCTTGTCAGCATTAAGCTTGCCAGATCTAGGAGGTGCAGTAGGACAAGCGGAAATAAGATGACCCTCCTTCTTACAATAGCAGCAGATAAGAGGTTTGGCACACTCTTTAACCATATGGTCGGTAGATCCACAGTTGAAGCACTTCTGAATGGAAGGTGTTCCACTAGGCTGAGACTGAGGCTGAGAACCAGAATCAGAACTGATGAACTTCTTCTTCTTCTGGGAAGAGGAAGAATTAGGCTTGTGGAAAAACCTCTTCTTGTTGGGGTGCTTGGGCACCTCAACATCATCATCACTATCCTTCTCCCTCTCGACTGCTTCAAGGTGAGGCGTCGAATATACAAGCTCTTCGAATAAAAGCTTGAGTTGAAGCATCAGTTGCTTCTAGAGGTACTTCTTCAGACCCTCAACAAATTTGAGATTCTTCTTATGTGGTGTGCTAATGAACTCGAGGCCATACTTGGACAGGGCCTCGAAAGAAGAAACATAATATGAAACAGTGGATTTCCCTTGCTTAAGATCAATAAAGCAGCGGGCAAGAGAGATCTTCTTAAATTCTGGAACAAATTTGAGCACGAAACGCTCATGGAACTGAGCCCAAGTAAGAGTTGTCTCATCGACCTCGGTAATGAGAAGTTCATACCAATCCAAAGCGCGGTTCTGAAGCATACTGGAGCTACAATAACTCTGTCATGATCAGGAAGAGTCGTGCGAGAAAATATGCGCTCGCATACAAGGATCCATGCCTGGACCTCAAGAACATACTCGGAGCCATTGAAGGCTTGCCCCCGAGATGTGAGAAATCACTGCAAAGGCGCGCAAAGGCAGACTTGCGCGGTGCATCATAAACTGGAGTAGGAGGCTGAGAGTTTCGAACAAGCTCCATAATCTGATCGGTAGTCATAAAAATGCCTCCCGGATGTGGGTCACCGAATTGCCCAGCATCCACAGAACGATGGGTCCTACCTCTTCCAGACATACTGAAAGTAAAGATAAGATACGAGTTAAGCATGATTCATAGATAGATAATTCAAAGTGGAATACTACGGAATATAAATGTATTCCTAAACATATTCCTAACTTATCTATCCAATGTCATGAGGAAAGGGCTTTATAATATTTGAATCATACTAGGATGAATTGTACTAAGTGTTACTGTTCTGTGTTTATTGTACTTAGTTCTGAACCTCGCACTGATACCAAGCTGTTACGCCCCACTCCGAGAGCCTCATTAACAAAGAGTATTATATGGATAATACCGTCTGCTAATACGGAAAATAGAGTATAATGAAAGCGACCATGTGTGATCTTACTTTAACAATCTACTGAACACGTCGAAAAGTGGAATCTATTTTTTTCCCATCTCATGTCGTTCGAAATATTCAACAAATACTTAAAGCAACACTACAATGGCTAAAAGATCTATCAGAACAAAGCATAATAGCAAAATGAACATCATCACAGAACAACATCAGATAATAAGCAAATAGTCTCAACACAATACAACATCAAGTACAGATCCAAATATAAAAGTGGGTACAAAGCCACTACTCACACATCCGTGAGTCAAAAGAATATGCACAAGCTAGTCATAATATCAGAGTATCATAAAGGATGGATAACAAGTAAAGCTATCTATACTATAGCAGATATATCCAAAGCGGAAGCACCGAAACAAGCTAAGTCCAAAGCGACCTAACCTGAAATAACTCGGTCTAACCCGAGCATAAAATACTCGGGTCAGGCTAGCTAAACAAATTAGTTAGATAAACTGAACAATAATCATGATAAGATAATGAGGCAACATATAACATAATAATATCCAAAAGAGAAACATATATCATGGTAATAAAGACCAAAATCTCTCACATAGAGAAAAAAACAAACATCTAAGTAGAGATGTATAACAAGCCTCATATCATCGGCATAACATAAGCACCAGTGCCAGTGTAGGCATAAAACAAGTTCCACAAGGTAGTCACGCTTATATCGTGTGGTTGCATAAATCATCACTGAATGGCGCTACACGAGGGAATATAAATCACACAGGAAAACTTTAGCGTGCTAGTATTGTACTCAATCACACAAGAAATATACCCCAGTGGCATATCCATCACTTTAGCTAAGGGGAAACACCTAAAGGAGACAGTCCGAAGACACTATCCAGAAGGTGATGAGCCAGAAGGAGACAGTCCGAAGACACTATCTCGAAGGCAATAAACCCAAGGGAGATAGTCAGAAGACACTATCCCAAAGGTATCACTCAGGAAACATGCCGAAGTGGTAAAGGCTCGTAGGCCCAGTACTCGTTTACCATTAACGGTAGGAATGTGTCATGAACTCTTAGCAAGGAACCTGTAAAGTAGTAACATGAGTCCCATACCTAAACGTTCGCACTAAATGGTTTACTAACCAATCGTAAGCTTCCACACTCAAAGTAGCAAAAAGTTCACCACATGTCATCGGTAAACTAGGACAAAAGGCCAAAACGATAAATCGAATAGGTCGGGGATTAATCGAAAAGATAAACATGCGGACTCATGGTCCGTGTTTTTCCTAACCATTTAATCACCTTTCCACTTCGTTCGAAGTGCAGAAAAGTATATATTTTACTTAGAAAATAGCTGGAGAAAGCGGATTTTTAATCGTTTGAAAACCTCTTTAGAAATAGCCTTTGAAATTCTCCTATTATGAGTAATTAATTTAATATTTAAAATAATACTAAATAATAGTTTCAAAAGTTAATTTGATGGAAAATCACTTTAAAATGATTTATAAAATCCGTGCACGAAATCTAGAGACAAATCTCAAAGAAATCGGAAAATCTCAGAAAAATAGTCGAAATTATACCAAGTATAAAATCGTTGAAAACAAGTCAAAGTCACTAGTTCGACGGCAGATTTGAACCTGCAAACAGAGTCCAAATGGCATGAAAATCGGCAGGAATGTAGACCAACATCCCTGCTCCAAACTGCAAAAAGAATCGGGCAATTTCGACTCTCAAAGTCGGATAAAAATCACAACTCTACTGTGTCAAAATAGTGCAAAGGTCCAATTTCGACGACATGGTCGAAGGGTCAAATGAACATAGATCTTGATGAAAATTTGCAGGAGCATAGGACAGTACTCCTACTTTGATATGCAATAAGGATTGTTCGGTTCCGACTTGAAATGAAGAAATGGCAACGTCTCTAAGTTGGTCCGACGATAACTGAAAATGATCACTGTTGTATAACAGTTTTTGGGTGCTACTTCGGCAATCAAAATGAAGTAACTAACTCACCCAGATCTAAACCAAACTTTATAGGATTGAAGATCTCGACCTCATGTTTCCAACGAGACTGATGTCGATGAAATTCGACATCGTACCTACTCGCTGCGAGGTCGCGAAGTTGGACTTTGAACTAAAATTAATAACTGTTTTTCAAAACAGTTTCTGGGTGCTACTTCGGCAATAAAAACGAAATATCTAACGCATCCAGATCTGAATCAAACTTTGCATGATTGAAGATCTCGACCTCATCTTTCCAACGAGACCGAAATCGATGAAATCCGACATCGGACCTGCTCGCAGCGAAGTCGCGAAGTTTGACGTTTGAACTAAAATTAATCACTGTTTTTCAAAACAGTTTCTGGGTGCTACTTTGGCAATAAAAACGAAGTATCTAACACACCCAGATCTGAACCAAACTTTGCAGGGTTGAAGAACAGATACTTGCAATCCAATATTCCAATCATAGCAAATATCAGATGGATTTCTCGCTAGCATTTATTACCTTCCACCAAGCAAGAGAATGATCAAACACAAAGATTAGCATTCCCCAAGCAAGAAGATGAAGATCAATGAGCTTGAGTCAATGAAAATGCATAAAAACAATGATTACTAATTTATTTCAGAAATCAAAGAATAAATTAGAGGTGGGTTTTGTGATTGCAATTACCTCTTTTAATGGTTTGGATTAACTCTCTTTGATTTGGTGTAGATTGGAGTTTTGCTTAGGAGGCCATGGCTAGGTTTAGGAGCTTTCTAATTAGGTTTTGGTGGTAATGCAATGAAGTGTTGGCTGAAATGGAAGAGTAAAAGATAATTTATAGGCTAATGGTTAGGGTTATTGGGTCTAATGCCTATTAGGACTTAGTATTATTCATGTGTATATAAATAGATAATTTTCTCTAAGTACAATCTACATACAAATTACTAAATACAATTCAAACCATAGAAAATTATGAAAAGATATTAACAATTATTTTTAGCCATTTCATAAAATCCTATATCAACAATAGTTTACATTTTAACCCCTAATTTCCCCCGTTTTGGTTAATATTAGCCAAAAAATCACCATTTTGCAAATAATTTGCAAATTAAATTCCCAAATCAAATATTGCACTATTTTACACATATAAAATTTTTCAATTTTATAAATTTCAAATTTCCCTAATTAATTTCCATTAATGCTCCATTTTACACTTAAGCCCAAAAATATTAATTTATTCAAAATAACAAAATTTTGAACAAATTAGCCACATTAAAAATTCATTAGTAGCTCCAATTAAATTATAATAACAATTTTAATTTATTATTTTGTAATTGCAATCATGGGTTATTACAAAATTGGTGATGATGAGAATGAGTATCATGTTAACGATAAACATAGGAAACGGACTAAGAAAATGTTGGAGACAGTTGAAATTCCTTTATATCCTGGTTGTACAAGCCATACAAAGTTGTCTGCTACAATACTTCTTTATAAACATAAGGCTCAAAATGGTATAACCGACACAACATTTACGGAACTTCTTAAGCTTCATAGGGATATGCTCCCTAAGGAAAACAAGCTACCTGATTCTACATATGCAACAAAGAAGTTGATTAAATCATTTGGTTTAGCTTATAGGAATATACATGCATGCGTAAATGATTGTTATCTATTTAGAAAAGAGCTTGCACATTGTTATTTTTGCCCCACATGTGGCAAATCTAATTGGAAAAAGAATAAGACAAGCGAAGATGGAAAGCAAGCCAAAATACCTGTGAAGGTTTTGAGATACTTTCCACTCATACCAAGGTTGAAAAGAATGTTCATGTCGCCGGAGACATCAAAACAATTAAGATGGCATAGCAGTAATAAAAGAGAAGATTGCAAACTGCAACATCCTATAGATTCCTCTCAATGGTCTACAATTGATAGAATGTATCCTTCCTTTGCAACCGATCCACGAAATTTAAGGCCCGGTCTTGCAAGTGTTGGTTTTAACTCTTTTGGTGATTGGAATTCAACATATAGTTATTGGCCAGTGTTTCTTGTTGCTTATAATTTCCCTCCGTGGCTTTGTATGCATAAAGATAATATAATGCTATCTTTATCAATTCCCAGACCACGTCAACCAGGAAATGATATTGACATATATCAGCAACCATTTATTGAAGATTTGAACAAATTATGGAATAAAGGGGTAAAAGTGTATGATGCATACGATCGCAGCGAATTTAGATTAAATGCAATTCTGATGTGGACAAAAAATGATTTTCCATCTTATGGAAATTTAGCATGTTTCACTGTAAAAGGTAAGAGAGCATGTCCTGTTTATGGCATTAATACATGTTCAATATGGCTAGCATTTAGTAAAAAATGCACATAGTTGAGTTATAGATGATTTCTTGCACCTAATCATGAATACCGTTACTGAAAAAACTTGTTTGATGGAACCATATAAAATAGAAAAATGCCTCCAATACATACAGGTACTCAAATCTTCGATGATGTCAAAGATATTGTGAATGAGTGAGGGAAAAAACAAAGGAAGAAGAGAGAGACGGTAGGAAAAGAAAATGGGGGGATGTAAAGAAAAAAGGAATCCAAATGTAGAAAAAGAAATCCATTTTTTTTCGATTTGCCTTATTGGAAGGTAAAATATAGCTAAAAATAAAATGTAATTTTGTTTTTTTAACCATTTCTAGTAATTAGTATTTTACTATCACTCTATTATACACATTTTTTGGGTTTCCGTAGGCACTTTCGTTGCGTCACGATCTTGATGTAATGCATGTCGAGAAAAATATTTGCCAGAGTATTCTCAGTACATTGCTTGATATCAAAGGAAAATCAAAAGATGGAATTAGTTCACGTCAAGATTTAGAAGCAACGCATATAAGGAAGAAGTTGCATCCTATAGATGTTGGAAGTAAAGTATTACTTCCTGCTGCCCCATGCACCTTAACAGAAGAAGATAAAGAGATCTTTTACGATAGGATGAGGAATTTGAAGGTGCCTTATGGGTATAGCTAAAATATTGGGAAATGTTTTGCAAAGAAGGACAAAATTTCAAGTCTTAAGTCCCATGATTATCATGTTTTGCTGCTATAACTATTGTCTGTAGCATTGAGAGGGCTATTGCCTGTAGGTACAAGGAATGCATTATTGCGACTATGTTCATTTTACAATGACATATGTCAAAGAGTGCTTGATAGAGACAAATTAGAATCCATGGAAAATCAAGTCGCATTAACACTATGTGACCTTGAGAGATTCTTTCCTCCTTTTTTGACATCATGATTCACTTGACAATACATTTGGGGAGGGAAGCAAGAATTTGTGGACCGGTACAATACCGGTGGATGTATACATTTGAGAGGTATATTTTTTATGAATACTTAATGTAATTAATTAATAAAACATGCACTTATGAAAGCATTTTATGCTTATATCTTGTTTGTAGGTATATGAAAATACTGAAGGGTTATGTTAAAAATCAAGCCTGACCCGAAGGATGCATAGCTGAGCGCTATTCTTCTGAAGAATGCATTAAGTATTGTGCTAAATATATTGATGATGGGTATAAGTTTGGAGAAATAAAAAATCGGAATGAAGTGCAGCAAAGTGATTCTATACTCAATGGACGTCCAATTTCCAAAGGAAAACACATCTTAGTTTCCGAGGAAGTAATTAATGCTGCTCATCGGTATGTGTTGTTCAACACCGATGAAGTGGAGCCGTACATAGAGTAAGTATAAGTTCAACTCGATTATTCTATTTAAACGCAATTAAATTTTAACTTATACATTTGCGATCCAGAATACACAAAGAGGAGTTGAAACGTTTGCACCCTCGACTGTTACAAGACGATGTGGAATTTTCAAAACTACATTCAGAGACTTTTAGTTGTTGGTTTGGAAAAAAGGGTGGAGTAGTTATATTTTCTTTCTTTAGAACAATAAACCTTCATATATGCACATATTTTTGTCATATATCGTTATAAACAAAATTATATATGTCCAGGTTAAAGATAAGAGAAATGTTTCAGATGTTGGCGAAATAATAAAATGGCTTTCATATGGGCCTCGGTCACAAGTAGTTTTTATACTGGCTATATTGTTAATGGACGGCGTTTCCGTACTAAGGATTACGAGAAGTCTACACAAAATAGTGGTGTTTCCATTGAGGCAAATACTATTCGTGCATACGGGTCCGTTGAGAAAATTATTTATTATGGCATCTTGTGTGAAATTTTGTTGTTGGACTACCGTCTATTTCAAGTTGCTTTGTTTAAGTGTGATTAGGCAAATATTTATCGTGGAGTTAAGGTTGAAGATGGATTTACATTAGTTAATTTTCATCAATTCCAAAATCAATTTGCAAGCGATCCTTTCATCTTAGCAACACAAGCTGTACAAGTGTTCTTCTCTAGAGAAAGTAGTTATTCAAATTGGTATGTTGTTTTGAAAGCACCTCCTAAAGGTTTTCATGAATTGGAAAAATATGAGGAGGAGGAAAACTCAACTAGTAAACCACTAGACGAGTCACTAGTTAATGATAGAGATGTTGATAATGGGGACGAAAGTTACATAAGAAAGGATTGCGATGGTATTTTGGTATGAATAAAGCAATCATTTGTTTTATATGTAGTCATATGCCTTAAAATGTTTAGTTATGTAGTTATATATCTCATATATATAGTGTAAACACAAAATAAAGACCTTTGTTCAAAGTTAGGTTAAGAAACTAACAATTAAATATTATTGAATTACCTTTCTTCATTTATGATTTCAGAAGTGCGTCTCTTTTTTGAAAGGTAAACCCATAACTAAATTTTCGATCACTTTCGTATCGATCAACTTCGAATCCATCGATGTACCTCGGTTCGACTCGGTCTCATTCGAATCCATCGGCAGATCACCTACTTCGTATCGATCAGGAGCGGCCGCGTTCGAATCCATCGAGTTCGTATTGATGGACTTTGTACCCATCAACAGATGTAGCGCTTCATATCCATCAGCCAGTATCTGCTTCGCATCCATCAGATCATCATCCTTCGTATCCATCGAAGGGTTCAAGTTCGCATCGATTGACTTCGTATCCATGGAGAAGCTACAAGGCTCGTATGCACCAGAGAAAGGCTTGTTCGTATCCATCAACCATCGGTTGTTCGACTCCATCAGTGAAGCCTTGTTCGAATCCATCAACGAGGCTACATTCGAACCCATCAAGCCAGCAAGCCAGCAAGCTTTAGTGACGTGTCATCCATCGATGCGAACGTGCCGAGATATATGGAGTCGACGCGGTCAACTCAGAGTGAAGACCGGATCGAGTCGAAGTTTGAGTCTGATCGAAAAGAATACAACTTATCAAATCACATATTGATTTACTTGAGTTTTTAGAAGCGTGTCAAAGTAATTTTATATTGTATCGTACATGGTTGTTCATATATTTGTCTGATATCATAGTCTTTACATATCAAAATAATCCAGTAATTAGTATGATGTTAATTTTCTACATGTTATGGTTTTTTTTGCAGGTTGATCACTTAGTAAAAGAAGCTTGAACTTGTTGCATCCATGGGTAAGAATGAGCAACATCAAGAAGAGGTAACCATCTTGAATAATATTTATCTCAATCCCAACTATACCCTTAATAATGCTATATTTGACTCATTTCATTTCATGCTTGAGTGTTAAAAATATTTATCTCAATCCCAACTATACCCTTACTAATGCGATATTTGTTCAAATAATTTCAAAGCTCGAAACAAGCAAAGAAAAGATCAAAGAAACAAAGTCTGGCTGCACTTGCAGCTGCTCGTGGTCTAACTGAAGCTAATGGTGGTATTATAATCTCTAAAATGAAAGTTGTTGAAGTTGAAGTTGCTTGTACTCTTAAGGATATGAATGCTAAAGTTAGAAAATCTCCACGCAAGCATGGTGAAATTCCTCCACCCATCATTCCTTGCCGTAAGTCAACCCCTTTCCAAAACTTCACTATCACACACTCATCCAATCCTCTTGATTCAACTCCCCACCAAAACGTCACTACCACACACTCGTCCAATCCTCACGATTCAACTCCCCTCTAAAACATCATTATCACACGCTCGTCTATTCCTCATGATTCGACTCCCCTCCAAAACATCATTACCACACGCTCGTCCAATCCTCACGATTCAACTGCCCAAAGGTCTGCTTCACCTATGAATTTAGATCCTTCCTCCGAAGAGGTGAACATAGTAAAAACTAAAAGAAAAAGAGGAAAAACAATGATGAGATTATTTTCTTTAACACCGAATGATAATGTAGAAATTGAGTTCAATGATCGAAATCAGCCTATTGGTCCAAATTACAAACATTTATCATCATATATTGGGACTTTAGCAAGGGAGATGGTACCCGTGACCATTAGCAATTGGAAGAAAGTCGACGACAAATTGAAGGCTGATCTATGGATATGTATTCTGTTATTACAAATTTAACTTCTTTAGATAACATGGTAATTTTAGATTCTTCGTTAAAATGTGCTTGAAGGTTAGTTTTGTTAGTTTTATTCGTTAAAATGTGCTTGAAGGTTACAATTGAATTCAAATAATCATTGATAACACAGTTCATACTGTACAGGCAAGATTCAAGTTGTATGACATACATCAACATATGTTCCTTCAAATGTTGGGACTGCGATGGAAAGAGTCAAAGTCACGGCTAGTTAAAGCTATAAAAGTTGCAGCAAAGAGTCTCGATGCTTCCAACAAATCAGGCATGTTAAAACCAGATAATATTAAGAGTGCTCAAGAATGGAATGATTTTGTCAACGAGAAATTGACGAAAGAGTTTGAGGTAGTTGGTTTTATTTTGGTGGCTACTGTTGAAATTTTTTCATTTCAATTTATTACATATAATTTTATTGAATTTCTCTTTTGTAGTCAACGAGCAATGAATACAAAACCATACGAGTAATGAATACAATTCCGCACACTATGAGTCGAAAGTGGTACGCAAGACTTACAGAAGATATGGTAAGAAAAAATAACTTATAAAATTCATTTGTTATGAGTATAAAAAATATTCATCCAATACGGTTTAGTAATTAGTTTTTAAGATCTTTTTCAAGAAAAAAGAAAGTGGTTGCTCATCGAATATTACTAGGGAGGATTTGTGGTGCAGAGGCCACATAAAGAAAAATGGAGAACCACCAAATTCTGTTGTTGGCGATTACATGGTAAGAATACATATATATTACATCTAATTATTTCTCCGTTTTCCTTTTTGACTTCATTTAATCCTTTCTTTAATCCAATTATATTTTTCCATTTTTTATTTCTAACAGGTTGAATTTGATATGTTTTAATTGGCATGTGTTTTCACGATTGTCTCCAATATATGAACCTTACATTAATGTTGTGACATGCGAAAATTGGATATTTTTTAATTTGTAGACAAAGATGAATGAATTTAAAAACACCGATCAGAGTTCTCAAGGAACGGTATCACTGGAGGAAGATGGAGTGTCGAAGGTTCTTGGTCGTGAACATAGAGGTAGAATAAGGGGACTGGGTTTTGGAGTTACACCAACTCAGTTTGCAGCTCACACGAGTAGTTCAAAAAAAGTACATGCATTGGAAAATGAAATTATTACCTTGCAGGCCCAAATGAAAGAGCACTCTGATTTGTTTATGGCTGTAAGTTATTTTGATTCATTATGTTAGAGTAATTGATACGCGCTTAAAAATTTATTAATGAAAGTAACATTTTTTTTAAACAGAACATCAATGGTAAGCAAAATGTAGCGGAAGAGCCAGTGACTCCTCGTGGCAATACGCCTCGGGTTTTTTATAAATTGAGTATAAAGTATTATTTGAAATCATCAACTAGCATGTTAATCTTTTATTACATTCAATTATCACCATGCTAATGTCCATCGACACACCCCAGTGCCATTTACAATTCGAATGTCACAATTCACAAATCGTAATTCCACGATTGATTCATAGGTTTAGGATTTTGCGTTTTCTGTTATTCGAGTGTCGATGACTGGTAGACGTAGGATTTGGTTCCAGTGCCATTTACCATCTGGTTTGATCCAACGGCTGAGCAAGTGACAGCACAGTCGCACATGAGGCGGCTTGCACCAGCGTTTGTGATTGTTTTTATCATCTTCTTCACTATTTACAAAGCAAGCTACTTGATTTCCTTCATTCTTTCCAACATGTGCTGCGGCGTGTAGTTGTGTACATATTCTTATTTTTTATAAGATAAAAGCCTACAGTTGAAATAAGAAAAACTTTCTATAAATCCGAGCCTCCATTCATTCGTTTTTGTTATACAAATCAAACTTGTCCCATCAACTGATCTAGGCTGAAATATCATTTGTCTGGTATCCTGAAATAGCATTTGTCTAGCGCCTAATATTTACTATTTATTGCTTCCGAAGAAGACAGGTGTATTTTTGAACAATTTCAAAATTTAATACAGTGTGTTCTTGACCAGTAATGAGATTTAAAATAACATCAACACAAATTTACTGATTTTTCTGCACTTGTCGTTGTCTTAGTTATAACAAGAGAGGATTATGATCAAAAGTGGTCTATGTTCGAATGAAGTCGCATAGTCGGTTCATGGTCTATTTTTGCAGTACTGGACCAATGAGGCCTACATCATTAATTAAAAAGTACATCTTTAATTATGATAGATGATTACACACTCTTTTAAGTGCGCTTGGGTATTGATGAACAAATTTTTGCAAGTTCCAGGAATAGAGTATAACCTGGTTTTCTATTTCCTTTCTTGTTTTGTTTAACTGTTACGAGAATATGTTTGCTCCCTATTAAAGATAAAGTTAGTATATGAAAAACGTAGTGTCGTATTGTAGAATCTTGTTATCGGTACTGTCTATTCATCGAAAGAGAGAAAGTAAGTAGAAGAGAAAGTACCGAATATAGCATTGTATGAAGTAAAATCCGCAACCATACTTGTGTGAAATGTTTTAATTTCAGTGCTTTACAGGGGAAATGAAACTGAGAATTAAACCAACTCCAGATATTCATTTGAACAGTAGCATGTTGTCTTGATTTGAGCAGGAGCACGTGCTTGCTTACTTTTATATGCTTGTACATGTTTCTTGCTTTAAAGTATATGAGGGGTTGGAAGGTTGAACAGTTGAAGAAGGTGGTTTATATGAAAGAGTGGCTGATGGCGGGGAAGAATGTTGCAGTGAGTTTCTAAAGTATGGTAATAATGAAGTGAATGTTCTGTGATCCTGCAGTAGTGTTCACGGCAGTGTGGTGGTTGCTGGCACAATTGGTGGACTGAATCGATGGAGTTGCTATTGTAGGAGGAGATCAGGTGTAGTAGGGGTTTTTAATGGGAGTATGTAGGAAGTTAACTTAAGTAAGTATATATTGTGATGGGTAAGTATGGCGTATGAAGTGCTGCTGTGCGGTGGCTGCTGTGTAAGTAAGAGGTGGTTGAAGGATGAGCGATGAATGTTGAAGTGTGATGCCGTTTTTATGAAATGTACGGTTGAGTTACAATGTGGAGGCACTGTTGTGGTGCTGTAAGTAGTGTTTAGGGATGGTACAGAGATGTAATGGTGCAGGCAAGGATGTAAATGTGTTGTTTATTAATTAGGGATGTGTTGTTTATTAATTAGGGAAGTGATTAGTTGAAGTAGTGACGAAATGTGCAAATGTAGTGAAGGCTGTGTGCACAAAGATATGAGTAGTTTGGTGCTATGGTGTTCGAAATCAAGTGTTTGTGGCAGGTTGTAGTTGATGAAATGGAGGATGAGTTTGTGTGCATGTAGTTGTTTTGGAGGCAGTAACAGCGGCAAGGGGATTGTTTGTTGGAGATAGTAGTTGATGATGAATGGAGTAGTTGAAGGATTGAAGCAGTAATGGGGATTTGATTGAAGATAATTTAGTAGCGGTTGAGTGAAGTATGGTAGTAGGCTTGTGATGAATGTTTTGGGGATTATGGGCTTGTGACTGTAATGAAATAGTGGGAGTTGTTTGTGGTGGTATTTGGTGATATTGCAAGTAGGCAGTTGCAATTTGCAATGTATGTAACGGCGGTAATTGCAAGTGTATATAGTTCTGTGTTTGTGTACTACAGCAATGAGGTGGAGGATGGTTGAACTGAAATGGTGGTCTAGACTTGTAGTTGCAATGATGTGAGATGCAACTGTTTTAAAGAATTCTAGGTGGAGGATGGTTGAACTGAAATGGTGGCCTAGACTTGTAGTCATCAATAAACCAACCCCTCACATTACTTTTATATACTGAATTTGTCACACAACAGCATATGTTTTCCGCTCTAAATCATATAACAAATCGAAATAGTAGTTACTCGCCTTAGAACTGTTTGAGTTTCATATTTTATGGCTCTGTTTGTTTTAATAGAAAATTTGCTTAATGCTAAATATCAAGAGGTTGCTAACTTGTTTGCTTTCATATAAATGCTCTCATTAAACTCTTTGACTAAGTGAAATGAATAAGCAAATGTTCAGTGTTTAGTTGTAGTGTCGGTCCCTTATAACACTTTGAACTTATAAATTAAACGTTTATGATTTTTGTTTGCAGTCACATCGGAGTAGCAACAACGTTTCAAATGGTGGTAATATATAAGTTCAAAATCAGTCTAGAAAGTGCAAATTATTGGGTTGGCAAAGAAATTTTATCACAGAAGCAACAATTGCATCTACTAGTCCTACAGTTTTAGTGCATCATGTACCAATTGGAGCAGATGCTTAGAAGGTTTGCATTGATTCAGTGGTGGAGCCCGAAGCTATTTTATATAGGCCTACTTCGGATATCTATACTATTGGACAAGCGGTTAGGACAATTTTTGCTTGGCATAAGGAATTTATCTCTTTTAATTAGTATGTATATGTACTCTTACTGAAATATGTTATGGATTTAGTTGTATTTTGTATTGAACTTATGAATTCATAAATGGTGTAAACCCGAATTGTTTTTGATTTTCTTGAATGCAAATGGTTTGTGTTGTTTCAAGTAATTTGCATGATTGTGTATAATATTAACAAAATATTGGTTTTAGTCATGATATTAAGAAATTTATAGCATCTGTGAAAAGATGATTATAGTTGTTTGTAGCAGTTGTAAAAATGTATGTTGCAACTGTCATTGTTAGTTGTATTTCATCCTTCTACAACTGCAGGTGGTAGTTGTAGAAAGCCTTTTACAAGTGCTAAAAGCAGGTGTAACTAGTCATTTACAACTTGCATGTTGCAATTGTAAATGGTTTTCCGCAGTGTAAATAAGTTTTCTAAAACTGGCAGTGGCAGTTGTAAAAGACCTTTTGCAAGTGCTAAAAGCAGTTGTAACTAGTCATTTACAACTAACATGTCGTAGTTGTAAAATTAGTTTCTACAACCGCTTCTACAACTATTCTGGCCAGTTGTAAAATAATTCAGATCTATTACAACTGCGGATATAATGACTGGCGGGTGCCAGTTGTAATAGACATATTATAACTATTTTTGGCAGTTGCGAAAAGGTATTTTTTTGTAGTGTCGAGATGGAACTTATAAAGTGTTTCATCCTAAGAGGGATTGATTATGAAAATTGATATGAGTGGGAATAGAATGTTTTATCTGTTAGCATCTATCCACAAAATAATTCAATGTGTTTACAAACTGAAGATGTATAGGAGAAAGAAGCTCACATGTGGCACTGTCGGTTTGGGCACTTGAACCACAAGGGACTGAAAACATTGTCGTACAAAAAGATGGTGGTTGGCTTACCTTATCTGAAATCTCCCAAGTAAATTTGCATTACTTGCTTGACTGGGAAACAACACGGAGAATCCATACCATGGAGGAGTTTGCGTAGGGCATCGAAACAACTTCAGCTAGTGCATTCAGATATATGTGATCCTATTAAACCAACTTCACACAGTGACAAAAGGTACGTCCTAAGTTTTATCGATGATTTTATCTGTAAAACTTGGATTTATTTCTTACATGAAAAGTCGAAAGCTTTTATTAAATTTAAAAATTATAAAGCTAGTGTTGAGAAGGTGAGAGGTGCATTCATGACTTGCTTGAGGACAGATATAGGTGGCAAGTGCACTTCGAATGAGTTTGGAGAATTTTGTAAATCGCAGAGCATCAATAGGGTATTGACGGTAGCTTATACACCTCACTAAAATGGAGTTGCCAAGAGAAAGAATAGGACAATTATGAATATCGTTCGATCTATGTTAAATGAAAAGCAAGTTCACAAAGCTTTTTTATCCGAGGCTGTGAGATGGTATGTGCATATTCAAAATCGAAGTCCAACAACGGCAATTGAAAACACGACCCCAGAAGAGGCATGGAGCGGTGGGAAACCAGTTGTGGAATATTTTTGAATTTTCGGATATGTAGCACATGTTTATATACCAGATCAAAAGAGAAGCCAATTAGATGACAAAAGCAGAAGATGTGTCTTTCTAGAAATCAATGATGAGTCCAAGGCTTAGAGATTACACGATCTAGTCTTAGAGAAAATCATCATCGGTAAGGATGTTGTATTTGAAGAAGAAAAAAGCTAGCACAAGCAGATCCAATGAAGAAATAAGGTGAGGTATACTAGAATGGGGAGATGAGGATAAAGGTAATGGAGTGGATGACCAAAATGAAGAAGAAACCGATGGAACAAATTATTCGACCAATAATTCAGAAAGTCCTGCGGTCCCAGTAGTTCAAATAACTTGGGTAGCAGGTTCAGCAAATCGAGTAGCCCGGCAGATTCAACTCTAAATGAGACAAACTCTGATGATGTTGAATTTGCTGAAGGGAGGGGCGTGGGAGAAAGAAAAGCACCGGGTTGGATGGCAAATTATGAAATGGGGTAAGGATTTTCTAAAGAAGAAAACTTGAATGCAATAATCATGGTGACTAAGATATGACCCGACTTCGTTTAATGAAGCAATGAAAAAAAAATGGAGGAAAGTAATGTTATTAGAAATTGAAGCCATTGAGAGGGACCAAACCTGGGAGCTTATTGTTTCGCCTAATGGAATCAAACCTATTGGAATAAATTGGGCGTTCAAAACTAAGCTTAACAAAGATGGGAATGTGGAGAAATTCAACACGAGACTGTTAGAAAAAGAGTATGCACAACGTCGTGAAGTAGATTATACTGAAGTGTTTGCTCAAGTGGCGAGACTCGACACCGTCTGTGTGATCCTTGCAATAGCTCCAAAATTTAATTGGGAGGTTTTTCAATTTGGTGTGAAGAACGATTTTCTTCACAGAGAGCTCAAGGAGGAAGTATTTGTGCAGCAACCTAAGGTTTTATAAAGAAAGGAGAAAAGAGAGTTTATAGGCTGAAAAAGGTGTTTAATGGCCTTAAACAGGCGCCGCAAGCTTACTATAGTAGAATGAATACTTATATCGTATGGGAAAATTTTGAAAGAGCACATATGTTCACAAAGTCAAAAGGGGGCAAACTATAACGATCGCGTTTTCGACCCCCGAATATCGACACTAATACAATCACGGTTTTCACGTACCGAGCATCCAAGTGTCGGAAATATAGAACATTAGGGTTAAAAAAAGTAAATGAACAAGAAATAAGAGAACAAAAATACTTGAATCTTACAGTGGAATGATAATATCTAATATCAAAAGATAATATGCTGTATTACTCTAATATACATAACATGTCAGATTTACTAATATAGTATTATCACTAGCTTGGACAGTTGTAATAGTCTGTTCTTATAATTACTAATATATACACATAAAGTAATACAAGGAAATTAGATTCAATGTTAGGTAATCATGCAGCTCCACTCAAAGAGCCCAAAGCATCCATAATTAAATCTGAAAATATATTCGAAGCTGACCCAAGCATTTTAAGCAAATAACACCCGAATCAGTCAGGTAAACTAGCGTGAGAAACTCAATCATATGGATTTTTATATTTATAAAACCCTTCAAAAATAAAGGTATCTCGTAAAACCATGCCACAAATAAAATGGACGGGTTTTTATCTTACGGTAACCAAACCATTATATAAGAAAATCTAATAATATTACAATAATGTCTAGGGTGATGAATATTAGTGAGAAAATAACTATGGTGCGTGAAGTGTACACCACAACAATAGTATTTTTACAATCAAAACCGCTAAGGCGTGTTAGCAAAATTACGTAGAGTTTTCACGTAGATCTCCTCGGAACAAAGCCTACTCCAATCTAATGAACAAGGATCAGAGATATACTTTTGAGCATTTTATATCTCTAGATAGAATATACCATAAGGTTAACATAAGCGACCTCTGCCTTAATACGTAGCGTCAGGCACACATTAGTCCCAGTACCAACAATCGATAAGCATACTCCATATAATGAAGTTGATATATCCCCGTTTTTGGTTGGCTAACCCTAGGGTTATGCGTCCTTACCCTAGTTTCTATTATTACCGATGTCGAGACTATGTCCAACATCTTTCACAAGAATATTTCATACATTCGAGATAGTTTATCGATAAAACAATTTTCGGTTACATTATTGTTATTTATTCGAACTATTTATTTTTATAAAGAAATTTCGAAAATAAATTTCTTATCATTATTTATTATGTAAAAGTGGATTTAATAAGGTTATTAAATCATATATATTCACATTAAATCCACGATATAAATATTTAAATAATTCAGATATTTAAATATGAAGTGTTCAACATTCTGAATCGTTACATAAACTATTAATTGTCAGTTTATGTCGATGACTTATTTTTTTAACGGGAATGATAAAAGCATATGTGTTGAGTTTTAAAAATTCAATGATGTTGGAGTTTGATATGTCTGACTTAGGAAGGGTGATGCATTTTCTTGAAGTAGAAGTGAAACAATGTCCTGGTTGAATTTTTATTTATCATAGAAGATATGCAAGAGAGGTATTAGCAAGATTTGGTTTGGTGGAAAGTAATGCTATGAAGAATCCAATTGTGCCAGGTACGAAGTTGCGCAAAGATGAGGGTGGCGTTAGAGTTGATGAAACTCTATTCAAGTACGCAGTTGGAAGCCTTGTGTATTTGACTGCGATTAGGCCTGACTTGATGTATGGGGTTAGTTTGATAAGCATGTTCATGGCTAGTCCTGTCACACTGGCTTGTAGCAAAAAGAATTTTATGGTATTTAAAAGGTATAACTAATCTGGGAATTTTCTACAAGAAAGGAGGAAGCAGCTTGAAACTCGTGGCCTTTACCGATAGTGATTATGCCGACGACTTAGATGGTTGAAGAAGTACTTATGGGTTTGTGTTTATGTCAAGGTCTGGAGCAACTTCTTGGGCCTTAAAGAAATATGCAGTAGTCGCCCTCTCTACCCCGAAATAGGAATACGTAGCAACAGCTTTGTTTGCATATAAATGTGTTTGGCTCTGAACAATGTGGGAAAAACATAGAATTAAAGAGAAGATGGGAACTGTGATCATGTGTCATCATAGATCCACTGTACAACTATCCAAAAACTCGATTTTCATGGAAAAAGTAAGCATATTGATGTGAAATTCCATTTTCTTAGTGACTTGGTGACTAACGAGGTCGTTAAGCTAAGCTACTGCACCTCTGAGAATCAAATTGCAAATATTATGATAAAATCATTGAAGTTAGAGCAGCATTTTGGCATGCTTTGTGTGACCAAAATTACAGAAACAAGCCAAGTTCAGATGAATTAGCTTAAGGGAGGGATTGTTAGATATATATTTTGTTTGAAATAGTCTTTGTATTTTGTCATTAGTTGGTTAATAAAGTCCTAGTCTCGAGAAGGATCTATTCTTTAGGAAGGATAAAGCTTGTTTTTTTATCATTGTTTTCAGCTAGCTAAGCATGGTTCTTTTATTTCCTATTATTATGTAAGGCTATATAAAGCCCATATTTCTTAATAAATAATTATCTTTTTCTAGCTATTCCTCGTGTTATCAAAGTTTTTAAAAATTAACAAAATTGAAGAGAGTATTGAAAGCTCGTAAAAATAGGAGAAGGGATTGAAAGTTATAAAGATTTGAAGTCTCAATGCGATTGGAGCGCGTTCAAAACCTTCTGTCCCCAAATGCCATGTGCCCCCTATTTCTATACACTTACCACCATTCGTATAGCAAAATTAATTAATTAATTCAATTACAATCAACAATGAAACATGGAGATTAAGTGGGGATATGGGGCACATTTCCTTTGGAGATAGAAGAATTGAACAGGGTTTGAGCACTCCATATGACAGTTTGACCGCTCAAGTGTCATCGGTTGATAAATAATACTATTACAAGACCGATCAAAAGTTAACCAGTTGACTAGTTTGAGTGGGGGTTTTGGGCTTGGCTAATCGATGTGCTAAAACCCAACGTTAAGTTATTGTTGAAGCGGTATTTCGTCGAATTCTTCGAATTTAATGGTAATAATTTAAAACTTCTAATTCAGTAGTCATGAATTATCATAGTGGCTATAAAATTTCACTAGCCTCCATCTTAATTAATACGCGAAGTTTTCACCATTATCTTTTAATCATAACATGTAAAATCATCTCTTTGATGAAACTCTTCATTCATGGTGTATGTTAGCCTTTCCATTATTCTACCAATAATTTTGCAATTCCTCTCTTCTTTTGTACTCTATTTGAAAGGATAAGAAGTATTGTGTGCAGCCCAGGCAGGATGCCCGGTGCACCCTAGCTCACGGCTGCACCATGTAGCCCAGATAGGCTGCATTTGCAGCCCTTAAGGCTGCACCATGCTGCTCAGATTTGTCCAGGCTACAATGTACAGCCCTGTCCAAGAAAAAAATAATTAAAAATTTAAATTAAATTATATTGGTTAATGAAAAAAATGAGATTATATTATCGATCAATATTTTGAAAAAGAAGAAAATTTTATTTAGAATTTTGATAGCATTTTGCATACTAAAACATGCGTTGTTTTGCTTTTAAATTCAATAAATTATTATGTATTTTTTTCTAACTTAACGAATTTTAAATAACTTTAATCCAATAAATTAAGTTTCTGTGTTTCTCCTTGATACATAAGTATTATGGGTTACTTGTGTACTAATGCGAAACAGAGATGTAATTATTTTTCTTCCTATGGACAATTGTTTTGCTAAATTTTATTTGCATTTTGAATTATATTGGGTTTATCAAAGGATTTTTTTAAAAGACATTGTCATTACTGATTTCATTTTTAAAGAAGTGTTTTGAAGTTACAAACACTTTTGATTTTTGGTTCGGGATAGTTTGGACTCTGTTGTACCAATGTGCCAAAACTCCATCTTGGCCGACCTGATTCAGGATCGCTACCTGAATCGGTGATATATCACTTGCCCTTTTACCACCAAAGGTCAATGGTCTGCTACACAGGGCTAATCTTGTTTTTGATCAGGATCTTCGATCGGCGGGTCACGAACTATGATGGATGGAGGTATGGGGGTCCTACATGTAGATCCGTGAACGGGTAGCATACGGCCTTTGCCTTAGACCGTCTTGGTTATCCTGGGTTGATCGCCAGGTGTATTACGACACTATGAGTGGGTTACGGTGCTGATGTCTCCGCAAGCGCTTGAGCTCTACCACTGTGATTTTACAATACTAATGTCTGTTTATTTGGTATATTTTATGAGTCATGTTACATTTATCCCATAATTCCCATAATACAATTTTCTTTATCTTATGATTTTTTTTATGAGAAATATTAAAGTTGATTTAGAAAAACCAATATCTTTGAAAAATATGTATATGAACTTATTTATTATAATATTGCTTTGGGTTGATATCATATTGGATGACATACGATGTTGTTGGTCTAAAACCATTGTTCGATTAAATGAGTTATTTATAAAACTAAATCTTCAAGTTGGTTCACACACACATATATGCCTCATATTCGCTTATACATGAGGCGCTTTTTTCCATTTTGTTGATTGAGATAATCATTATCCATAGATCTTACTTCACTCACACTAGAAATAGTCTGACCCGTGTGATTTGTTTTATAATCCCCGGGTCAGTTTGAGGATTGTGGTTGCAGGTTAGGTTGCGTGGACTGTAGCAGCATTCTTATCATTTTCCACGTTTTGGGGTTTTGGACTTTACAGCTTGGACTTAGGAGTAGTTAGCATACATATTATGGTATGTATGTTATTATGTATTTTGGGAGTGGTATTATGTACTATGGACTATGTATTGTGGACATTACTACTATGATATGTATTATGTATTCTGTTGTTATTGTGCTGAAATGTATGTTCTATTATATTCTGTACCATGTAACTTGGGAAAAAATTATCTTATACCATTGCTTTGAATCGAGACTGAGCACGAATTCATAAAATTTCTCGTGCCAGTGTTAGTTCAAGGGAATGAGTACAACATTTAGCCCTATTGAGCCCATTCTCTGTGCTTTCTGACAGTAATACTTAGTATTGCTCTTGGTTGGCATGGGTTTAGGGGCCGGGCGTTACAATGTTGGTATCAGAGCCAGGTTTTGATCCTGGGACCTATGGGTTATGGGCCCACCACGCTTCCGCTGCACATTATGCTGCAATTTTGAACAACATATTTATCTTTTTTTATACAATGTATTCATTTTATTTTGCCTTTATTCTAGATTTTTCTTTCACTTAGCATTATTTTATTCAATTTCTAGACCTTTCCTACATGACATTGTAAAGATGATACTATTATTTATTATTATTATTATTATTTTACTATTCTTTTTTTTCCTTTTATACCTAATTGTAAATCAACATTAAAAAATTCCCATCTAAACTTTTCATTCATAAAACACATTTTATCTCATGTAATTAGTTATCATTCTTTCACGAAAAAACTTACCATTCTCAATGTTTAACTTTTCAAATAATTTGGATTAATAAAATGGTTCGATTATTAAAATAAATTACATTACCACTAAAAATACATAATTTATAACGCCAAATAAAAGTAAATGAATTCGTTACCATTTATTTTCCTCTTAACCCTAATATTAAATTTCCATTCTATTTTCTTTTGTTTTCATTTATTTATTATTTCATTTTTTCCATAAATATTTAATTGTTCGTTATTAGTAACAGATTAATTATCAATTTATTAGTTGATTCTCAATTTAATATCCCTAAAAATCGGGTTGTTACAGAGTGTGCAATTTTTATTTACTACAAAATGAATTTTAAATTTAAAGTTAAAAAGATATTTCCAAATCTAGATCTAACTTTAAAATTCATTTTGTAGAAAATAATAAACATTTTAAAATATTAATTATATATATATAAAGGTGGAACCCAATGCACGATGCTCCCGCACGACAACGGACATTAATTCATATACACACACACACATACACAAATAAATAAAAATTATGTGTATATATATATATATATATATTTAAAAAAAATTGACATAACATGCTTTGTTTTTAGGACTTTTCATCATGCATGTTATGTGCATTAATAAGTTCAGTCATATAACGTTCAATTTCATGTATGTTTCAAGCAAAAAGTTTCGTCTCTTCACCTTTCCCATATTACATCCAATTCTTTTTATATCAAATCTCTACAAAATTACAATATTATTCCAATATTCAAACAACAGCAAATAAAATAAGGTGAAAACTAGCAACAATTCATATGTACAGATTTTACTTTTAGGCCTTCATGCAATCATAACTTAAAATAAAAGAAAACGTTTAAAACTTCAATCGCCTAAAACTTCAAATAGCAATCTTCAAGCTCTAAATCAGCTAACTCTTGGATTGTTAGTCTTTCACCTTTCAATTGTCTTAGTATTGGGAATCTTACATTTTTTTTCTTTAATTGCAAAGTGAGATTTGTGTTTGAGTGAGAGGATTTTGTTTTCAAGTTTATGATTTCTATTTTCTAAGTGTTGTTCAGTACGTACAGTAAGAAGAAGAGAGAAGGAAGTGGGCTGAGTTTTGTACTTGAGGCCCTTTCTAGATTTCTCTTAGGAAATATCTTTATTTCCTTCTATTTTAATCTTTTTTTCGAACATAATAATTACACTTTGTCTCATATTAAGATATTTCTGGAATGGCAAATAAAGAGAGCTTGTGCTGGGATATGAGGTACTTAACTTGATCTAACTTGTTAGTGGTATGAGCCCCTCTTATCTTCCAAATGGCAAGGCTGTGCATCATTTGGAAAACTGTAAGGATTGGTGGATGATGTTTTTCATGCTCCTGGTTGCAGGAGAGTCTCTGGGATCAGTGCTTCTTTTTGCCTTGTCTTGTTTTTTAATTCTTGTTGTTTTCTTTTTATCCAGACTAGTTAAATTGGGAGATTGTGATTTGGTAGGTGATGTTGGGGTTGATTTCCATCCCGGTAATACACCATTGAATGAGTATTGATTGTTGTTGTTACTTACTGTTTCTTTCGTGCACAATGAAAGAATGTCATTTTCCAGTGCATGTCTTAACATTGTTTCATCAAAGAATGATATATCTGCTGAGTCTCTGTCGTTTTCATGCATGGAAAAATCAACTCTGGAATGTAAAGGAGATTGACCACTATTACTGAGTAATTTAGGCATGTTAATATTTGCTTGCAGGCTCTGAGAAGGTTGGATTGATTTATCTTTGGATCTGTTGCATTCAAGATCCTTTCTTTCAGTTTGCATATTACTTGTTATTGGATCTAATTCAATAACAACAACAACATTATGCTTGACTCCTTGTATTTCTCCCTCTTCCAACTGGTTATTGTCTTCACTGATCTCATTACCTATAACATTGTTACAATCCACATAGCATTCTTCGGTTAAATTTTCATCCATCTACACATTGAATCTATTTGTAACCGAGACTTCCCCCAGCATTGTTGTTAAAGTATTATCTTTATTCATACTGCTGGTAGTTAAAACAAACAAATTGTTGCTAACCCCATCACCATCATTCACTGTCATTTTTGACATTTCATCTACTGATATTTTTTTTTCTCTTTGTCTATTATTATCTTAACTCCTTTGTTTTCCACTTTTTTCCATTCCTTCTTGTGTTTTACATTTTTCAAAACTTTACCATACATAATTTCTTTCCCCATGCTTTCATTACTTGCTTTAAGTCTAGCATCTGCCTTTCCTTTGTTGTTCAGTTCCATTTTCAGACAAAATTCTGTCTTGTGACCAAAGACTTTACACCTAATGCAAATTTCAGGTCTCCAAAGATATTCTACTGTGACTATTTGCTCTGATCCATCCATTAATCTTACAGTGAAAGCAGCTAAGCACATTGAACCATCTTGGACATTACATCACAATTTGGCTCATGCTTCTTATGGCCGCATTATGGTGATTCACAATCCCACAGTCATTTCCCTATCCTCAATACTCTCCACTGGCCAAGTCATGCACTTCAAAGCTAAAATGAACAATACCCAAATTTCCTTCTACCTAAGCATTGTATATGCTCATAATTCTCTGAACTCAAGACAAAACTTCCTTAATCTTCTTCCTGCTTTCAGGCAAACATCCCATCCCTGGCTTGTCTTTGGGGACTTCAACTGCTGTTTCAATTTACATGACAAGCATGGTGGATCACCTCTTTTACTCAAAGACATATTCCCCCTCAATAAAGCCATTGATGAATCCAATCTTCTCCCTATTGCCTCCTTAGGAGCTCAATACACTTGGAACAATAGGAGTAGGTCTGGTACTAGAATATTCTCAAACATTGACCACTCTTTTGCCAATCTCAAAGCCTTAACCACTTGGCCTTCCATGTCAACTTTTATCCCAAATCCTGTCCTTTCTGATCACTCCCCATTAATCTTCTCCTCGGGTCAGACGATATTAAAAGGAAAAAAAAGCTTTAAATTTTATAATACTTGGGTCAATGAACCTGAGTATGCTAATATTATCATTAAATCTTGGTCTGGAAAATTTTATGGTAATCCTATGTACATTTTTTGCAGAAAATCAAATACAACCAAAGAAGCCTTAAGAACGTGGGCAAAGGATAAATTTGGTAATGGGTCTCTTGTTTCATCTCTGATCAGACAGAAACTCAATGAAGCTCAAGACTTAATGCTGAGTAATCCTGATGATGCTGCAGCTGCTGAGAATGAAAGAATCCTCTTTGATCAACTGAATGAAGCTCTATCAACTGAAGGCAAAATGAGGAGACAACAACTAAGGCAAAAATGGGCACAAGAAGGAGACTACAACACTGCATATTATCATGCTGCAACAAAGATCAAACATGCAAGGGAGAAGATCACTCAAATTCATGATGAGTTTGGTGTCCTTCACTCTAATCCTTCTGCTGTTGACCATGCCATTCTACAATGTTTCAAATCCATGCTGGGAAACAAAGGTGATTTAACTCCTTTTTTTGATGAACTTGACCTTATGCAACTGCCCAAACTGAATCATGATGAAACTAACAGTCTAATAATCAAGGTAACAGATAAAGAAATTAAGGACACTCTATTTTCCATGAACAAACATTCATGTGGGGGGCCTGATGGCTTCAACTCAAACTTCTACATCCATAGTTGGGAAATCATCAAGGATGACTTTCTTAAAGCAGTCCACAACTTTTTCATTAAATCAAAATTGTTACTTGAAGTCAATGCAACAAATATAGTGTTCATTCCTAAAATGCAACCACCCTGTGCTGTTGATTCCTTTAGACCCATCTCATGTTGTAATGTGATTTATAAATGCATCTCCAAGATTTTGGCCTCCAGAATTGTCCCTGTTCTTTCCAGAATCATCTCAAAGAATCAATCTGCTTTCCTGCCCAAGAGGAACATCATTGATAATATCTTACTTACTCATGAACTTCTGAAAGGGTATGGACGTGCTCATGCTTCGAAAAATGCTTTGTTGCAGCTTGATTTAAAGAAAGCATTCGATAGCATACACTGGAGTTCTATTGTGAGGATTATGGCTCTGATGGGATTTCCTAAAGTTTTTGTGGCATGGATTTATGTCTGTATTTCCTCCCCCACCTTCTCCATCAAATACAATGGCTCTACTTCTGGAGTTTTCAAGAGTAAGCAGGGGATCAGGCAGGGTGACCCCATCTCCTCTTACTTGTTCATTCTTGTTATGGAAGTACTGACTATCATGTTACATACAAACTATGAGAACAAGGAAATTTTGTTTCATTCTAAATGTAAATCACTGAGCATCTCCTCACTGCTTTTCGCTGATGACATTTTGATATTCACTAAACCTGACACACGATCTTTGGACAAAATCAAAGATACTCTTCACAGTTTCTACCTTATGACTGGTCTTCAACTCAATTTTAATAAATCCCATATTCTAATTTCTGGCTTATCATATGAGCAAGCAACTTCTTTATCTGCTTCCTCTGGCATCCAAACTATGAACAATAATATGACATATTTAGGCATCCCACTCTGCTCCTCAAGAATCACAACTGCCAATTGCTTGCCTTTATATGATAAAATCTACAGCAAAATGAAATGTTGGGCCAATCGATTTTCTCTCTCAAGCTGGTAGACTTGTTCTTATCAAGTCAGTTATATCATCCATGATGGTGTATTGGAGCGGGGTTTTCATTCTTCCCAATAAACTTGTGAATATGGTGAGAAATGCTATGCTAAGATTCTTCTGGACTGGCTATATTCTAAATAAGAAAATCATTCCCTGCTCCTTTTCCATCATGGAGCAGCAGATACACAAAGGTGGCCTTGGAATTCTCAATATGCACACTTGGAATAGAGCTGCCATGAGATCTGTTCTCAATGATTTGATAGCTGATAAAGATTCTTTATGGGTTAGGTGGACCAAAATTCACAACTTGGGCAGTATGAATTTCTGGACCATGACAATCCCACCTAATTGCAGCTGGACTTGGAAGAGCTTGCTGAACTTAAGGCCTTATCTTTCCCCGTATATCAAAGTGTTGGTCTCTCCTACAAGCTCTGCTAATTTCTGAACAGTTCCTTGTATGGTAGATGGCCTTATTCTTGGCAATATTTTTACCCCACAGCAAATTGTCCAGTCTGGTATTAATGCTAATGCAAAAGCTTCTGAATACATTCATGACGGTAAGCTTCTTTTGCCTTATACTAGTAACCAGGATATTAGAGCAGTTTGGAACAGTTTTCAGCATAATATATACCACTCAAGTACCACTGATGAAATTCTTTGGAATGGCAAGCATCACTCTATATCCTCTGTTTATAAACTGCTTGATAAAGCACCTGTAGCTTCTACTATTAAATGGCACAAGGTTATTTGGACTGTTAAACCTAATGCCAAAGACACTTAATGATGTGGAAGGTTATAAACAAAGCGCTCCTGACTAAAGATAAACTATTGACTTATGGGATGGCAGTTGATCTTAACTGTGTCATCTGCAAGATGCAATCTGAAACTGTGGATCACCTGTTTTTTTATTGCGGTGAGCTACGGGGATTGTGGGATAGACTTCTGAGTAAAATGAATCTTAATCATATTCAGGAACAATCCAGACTTGATTGGGATCTGATTGGCAAAGCAACTAAATGGAGAAAGAAGGATAGGTTTGTGCACTTTTTTATGATCAGAAAGTACTTGGCATTAATATGGGAAGAAAGAAATCAGAGAAGCTTTGAGAACAAATCTAGGAACAAACATCAGCTATGGAATGCATTGAAGGCCAGAATCAGGATTGGAATGTGGGAGAGTAAATTTGATTTCAGTGGTTACTTTCCCACTAACTGGCCTTAGATCTTTTATTTCCTTTTTTTTTCTTTTTTCTCTTCTCTTCTTTCTGTACTGTCTTTTTCTTTTTCTTTCCTTATGTGTTTTTGTCCAGTGATGTTTGTGTGTGCCTTGTGACTTGAGCTTGTTCTAGTCGCCTTTGTTTTTTTTCCTTTTCTTTTTTTCTCTTTATCAATAAACTGGTAGGGGACCAGTTAACCCCGCTTTCCTTGCAAAAAAAAGAAGAAGATATTTCTATTTTCTTATCTTATTAAATTTACTTCTAGACTTTTCTACATGACATTATAAAAATGATATTATTATTCTTTTTCTTTTTTTAAATTATTTACTTTTCCTTTTTCATACCTAATTGTAAATCAACATAAAAAATTTCTCATCTAAACTTTTCATACATAAAACACATTTTATCTTATGTAATTAGTTATCATTCTTTCATAAAAAACATATCATTCTCAATGTTTAACTTTTCAAATAATTTAGGTTAATAAAGTGGTTCATTTATTAAAATATATTACATTACCACTAAAAAGACATAATTTATAATGCCAAATAAAAGTAAATGAACTCGTTACCGTTTATTTTCCTCTCAACCCTATTAATATTAAATTTCCATTTTATCTTCTTTTATTTTCATTTATTTATTATTTCATTTTTTCCATAAATATTTAATTGTTTGTTATAATTAACAGATTAATTATCAATTTATTTATTGATTCCCAATTCAGTATTCCTAAAAATCGGGTTGTTACATAAAGTCGTTGAGCAAATGGACATAGGCAATTTGTCCAACCAATTAGCTAAATATATGTGTTTCATATTTACTTTGTTGCATATTTTGATAACTGAATAATAGTTGATTTTTTGTATTACTTTCTATGATGTTGGTTTTATTTGTTGAATTGGTTATGGTAATTAAGCGAAAAACTTGATTTTGTTTTTTTTTTGAGAAATTTTTTCACAGTAGATTAGTATTCGAGTGTGGTTGTTCTAGATTAATTACTAGCTCTTATAGGAGTAGCATGTGTAGTGATCAAGTTTGATGAAAAAGGCTCGGGAAAGGAAGTTGAAGACGGAGATGGTATTGAAGAAGACATTGTTAAGAGGCCTAAAAGTGGTTGTTTTGAAGTCGTGGAAGATGAAACTCTTAGATCCATCCAGCTAATCCTATAAGATAAAGCTCTTAAAGGGTTCTATCATAAAAGGAAATCCAAGAACTATGCAAGACACTGTCCAATACCTACTGGGTTAGGTATTTTATCAACAATGTTATTTTTTAGAATAATCATATGCATTTAGGATAAAACCAAGAGTTACACTCACAATATCAGAATTGTCCTTTGCGAAAGGTTATAACCATTACAAATTAAATTTGTAAGGGTTGTACTTATGATGAGCAGGAACATGACACATTTTGTAACAACTTTTCCAGTGAAGCAAAAGCTTTTGCATTGGCATATTTAGGATCAAATGCAATGGCAGTGAAGCAAAATGGGGCAAATTTCAAAAAATATTCATTTTTTCTCATTATTGCATTATATTTTTAACTTGTGTTATCATGAACAATTTTGATGCAATAAATCGTACTTAACGTGAATTTGGTATAAAAATAGTTTTGTAGTTTGACATAGTGTATATGTGATGATTGAGGTTTATGACCTCATGGTATATATAATTTAATATCTTATATGCAATGTATATGTATTTTTAGCATGTCATATTATACACACACGCACACTCTTTTTCATTTTATTTAATATATATATATATATATATATATATATATATATATACACACACACACATATATTTATTGGTCTGGGCTCGAAATTAAATTTTAAAAAAAGTATGACACTTATTTATAAAAGGCCCACGACTGAAAAAAAATATTATTTAAATAAATTTAATATAATGCATATGTATGTATGTATGTACATCAACAATTCTAGAATTTAATAATATTTTTTATTTAAATAAATTTAATATAATGTGTGAATGTGTACATATGTATATATATACATCAATAATTCTAGAATTTAATAATTATACTAACGTGTGTGTGTGTGTGTGTATATATATATATGTATGTATGTATTCATAGTAATATGTGATAAAATTGGTTTTCTTCAGTATACATATGTACACACATATACACGCGGACATACATAGACACAAACACACAAGCACTAACCCACAGAGATAGCGTAGTTGGTTAGAATATACGACGCTCACATGCAAGGTTGAGGGTTCAATCCTTGTGGTAATTTAACTAAGTTAAATTTTTTTTAATAAACTTTAATGTATTACTTAGTCAATATTTTGTTAATATAAAAATATGTGTATTTGTTTATATGTGTTAGTGCTGAAAATAAATCTATAATTTTTTAAAATATATTTTGGTAGATATTATATATTATATTTGAATGTACTATCTTTTAAAACATTTCATGTGCATACATATATATTATAGTAAAGTTTATTTTTGAAAAACTATCAAATTCCATTTTAATAATGCTTAATCAAATTCCATAAATCTAAAGTGATATAATTTAACAAAGAGAATCAGTGTAAAAAAAGTCATAACCGGGTAACCCTTAATAAAGTGAAATTGGATTTTATCAAAACTAAGTAAGCGATAAATTTGACCATAATGTCACATCACCTGCTAAGTGACGTGTGAACATTAACATTCGAGTAGTCCAGTGTTAATCACTGACCGAATTTGCACCCGAAAGTTGCAAAACCGAAATGATGAATTCTCTTTACACCAAACAATTTAAATAGTTTATAATTGTTGTAATTTGATTAAATTAATTAATATTTATGAAATATTAATTATAAAATTTTAATATGATTTGAGAAATAAATATTATTGTATATATATATATTAGTTAAAAATATTTCGATCGATATGAGATATCAATAACAAAATTAAATTGGATTTAATTACCATATTTGCTTGGGCTTAAATGCGATATTAACACATAGATTTTAAAGGGAGTTTTCGACAGCAATTATGTTATAGGAGTGGCATAAAAGTAGGGACAATTAGGGTTTAAGATTGATGGCGAAGAGTGGGTAAGAAAAGGCAAGATATGATATTCTTTTCTATCTCAACTATTATGAAAGCATCTCTAACCCTAATCTAAATTAGTTTTGGTTTTATCTGCCTCCTACTTCCTTCTTATGGTTGATCTATACATGCATATACTTCATTAAAATCTCAAATCAAATCAAATCAAATCAAAATCAATAGCTATTTGATAGCAAAGGGTCTACGGTTGAAGAATATGTAATCTGACGAATCGAGGAGGTTTCCAAAGGAAGATGACTCATCGTTTCAAGTTAAACTTGGGGCATCAGTTGTAGGAAAATGTTTAGTTTCATATAAGATGTATGATCATTGTATAATTTCTTATTGATCATATACATATACACACACATACATATATTATTACTGCATTGTTAATTAGGTAATATTCCTATAGGTAATAATGTTGTCACAATAATGATTGGTAATGTGCATAAGTTATATATATATATTATTAATGATTTGAAGTTCCATGCCAAATTACTACATATTATTTTAGTATTATATATATGTGTGTGTAAATTAATTTATTTATATAATTTATAACAAAGTGTATATACATCTATATTATATAAAATTTGATCTAATAATTTTCAAAGTGTGTTTATATTAATTATGAATTTTAGTAACTGAAAATAAGTTTTTTGAAATTGTTAGATATTTTATTATTATTTAATAACTATAAGATTTAATAAATTCATGTAAAATAACTCTTTTTCAGAAATTCGGTTTTGAACTTTCTTAAATTAGTTTATCATTACAGAAGCTCTTGGTCAAAAATTTAGATTTCTTGAACGTGTTTTTAAACTACTTAAAATTTGGTCAAATAGTATTTAATTGATAAAAAACATAATTTTCACTCAAAAAATATGGAAAATTTTTACAACCCTTAATACACTATTCTTGGCTTTCGGAAATTTTAAAATTTGATGTTTTGATTACATAGTTATTTTACATTATCTATTTGTGACCGTCTGACTAATTAATTCAAAGTAAATATAGATTAACATAAATAAATTATAATAAATTTGGATCTATAGTGTATTTCGATCTGGAATGTTAAAATAAAAATTTATACATATATATAATTTATTTTAATAAAAATTTACATTTAATTATTATATATATACATATTTATATATACACACACATAATTATTTTACTTTAATTCGTATGTGTGTGTGTATAATATTTCTTTAAACTTATAATTTTACAGTTACATATATGCATACATACATATATATATATATTTGATATTTATAATATATTATATATCTATTATAGTATTCATAGTACACACAAATATTTAACTACTTGGATATTTACATATGTTAACTATAAGTGTATGTACATATTTGGACAACATACAATACATATAGAATGAACTAATGCGTCTGTTGTGACGTAATTCCTAACATTATTTACGTGTATGTTATACCTTGCATGGAATATCATGTTACACATGCACATGCATATATATAAGTGGAAATTAGGGAGGCATCCCTATCATACTTTCATATTGTAAACCGGGTCCCTATCAAAGTTTCATTGTAAAGCGGGTCCCTGTTTTCTGGAATTGAAGAAAAATTATTGCTGAAATGTCAGCAACTTTTATAAATAAGTGCTGATATTTCAGCAACTTTCCCTGTCAAAGTTTCATTGTAAATCCAGTCTCTATTTTCTAGAAACAATGAAAAAATTATTGCTGAAATGTCAGCAACTTTTATAAAGAAGTGCTGATGTTTCAGTAACTTTCATAAACTGTGTTTACAGTGTACATAAATGTTGCTGAAATGTCAGCAACTTTTATAAATAAGTGATGATTTTCAGCAATTTTCATAAACTATGTTCACAGTGTACAGAAAAGTTGAGGAAATGTCAGCAACTTTTATGAAAAGTTGCATCATGCTCTGCAATAATCGTGAATAAAAAACAGGGACCTAATTTACACTGAAATTCAGTGAAGGACTTTTCGTGAATTTTGAAACTTAATAAGGACATGTGCCAAAAGTACCCTATATATAAAGGGAAAATAAATCCAATCAATTTCAAATAACAATTTATAAATTTCAATAAAACAAATGATTTTATTTAAATTTAGAAATGCTCTAAATAAAATAGACTTCATAGGCTCAATAAAAATCTAATAGGGTAAACAAATTTGAAACCCACCCATACCTTCCGCTGCGGGCTAGCACAGTTCCAACAATGGTATTAGAGCCCAATAGCCTAGGTAGCCCAAATTCGTCGTGTTAGGTTTAATTATTAGGCTCACAACCCATAAGTTATCCCTAATAGAGAAGACCCAAATTTGAATTAGACCTTGGAAAAAATTTCAAAATTGTTTGAAAACTAAATTATATGAATTTAAATTTAAAAGTTAAATTTAAAATAAAATATAAATATACCATAATAGTTATAATATAATAAAATTTTCAAAACGTTTGAAAACATATATATTTATTTCGAAACGTAAAAATTACTAATTGGATTAATAAAATTAATTAATTAAATAAGTTAACTAATAAAAATACATATACATGTATTATGTATTATCATATATGTTATGATATTTTAAAATGCTTAAAATAACATATGAATTGAGGTTTGAAATCAATATAATTTAATTAAATTTTTTTAAATAAATAAATTAATTAAAGGTTAATTGATTATGTAAATTAATTAAAAGTTAATTAATTAAATGAATATACACATATATAAGATATAACCGTAATACCGTAAAGTTTATAGTATGTAATTGTATTTAATATAAATGTTATATTAAAATAATATAAAATTAATTAATTAAGAATTAACTGAATAATATTTAATTGCTATATTATTATACATAAGACTATTATATAAGTAGTATGAAATATAAATGTTCTATAATGATAGAACTTATATAATTTGAATGTATAAACTAACCATGGAACATGAAAGAAACCCTAAAAAGACTTAAGGGATAAATACATATGTATACCGTGATTTCAGATGTGTTTGACGCTTGAATCATGAGGCATTTCATAAGAAATATATTATTTCATAAGTCGATATCACTCAATATAATATATTGAAGATTATGAATCTTTAATATAATGTTGTCCTCTATAATATATATTTTAATAAAGTACATGCATACTCCTTTGTTGTTGAGCAAACTCAAGCTAGGGATCTATGTATAGTATCATTAATATATTGAATAGATGCGGTAAAATAACTATATGTATTTTTGAGCAAACTCAAGGTACATATGCGATATTTAGGCCATCGCGATATGATAGGTATGAGTGAATAGTCTTTTTCGGTTCGTTGAGCAAACTCAAGGTTGAAATGAGATTAGAACAAGGAACCTTCAGTTAGGAGTCGTATGTGATATAATCGATAAGGAGTTATCCATCATCCGTGGAGCTATGATTTGTTGAGCAAACTCTAGGTCGGAATTCCAAGATGGACAAATCCTAACACGCGCTAGTGAAGTCGAAAGACTTCTACGTTTTGCTTAGGGTTTGGTGAGACATAAAAGACTAGTGAGAGCCTTATTAGAAAAATGAAATGATAAAATTTACCTTTCTAATATTGTAAGAATATATGTTATATAATGTTAATAATAATCCATATTGATAAATTTGTGCATTTAAAATGATTGATAAAACATTATCAATTAAGATATGCAATTAAACTGAATTAAAAATTGACAAATACGAATATAAATATACTTAATAATAAATGACAATTGCATGTGAATGCTTCCACATCCATGAAACTGCCTAATTTTACAACTACTTAATATGTTTTTAAATTGACAACTTACTTGTTTATGCGGTCTAGACTGTGTATTGCACTCTATGAGTTTTGAACTCTAAAAGCAATATGAGGCTATGGTTATTTGATCCATATACTATCACATATAAACGTAATATGGGAACGATCACAGTTCGTAATGTACGATACTTCGATAAAGTTAGTTTATTCGAAAATAAGCCAATAAACAGTACTGTGAGATGGAGTATTCAATTTGATTGATTATAGAAAGGATCATATTGTGTTAACTATAACACTAGACCAAAACCACAAGATAGATCTAATAACTCGATCACTGAAATGTCAGTTTGATCAGTTTACACAAAGCACAAAATATTTGATGTCCTTAAAGTTAAGGATCATTGAATTCGTTTTGTAAATAGTTCATTATGAATTGTAGTAAGAGTTTTCTTCTGAATGGTTTGACCATTTGAAAGGAAAACGAACACATAAGAAAAAATATAATTTAAAGTTTAATTGGGATGAACAAAGTGAATAGTCACTTTTGCTTCATAAAGAAACAACGAAAATGAAAATTGTAATAATAGTGATTGATACTTAACATTAGAATAAGAAATATGATTTATATTCCAAATGCATTTCAATAACAACAACAACTAAGTCATTATTCCAGACAAGTTGGGGTCAGCTAGAGATGGAACCCAAAACTGAATGACAAAGTCAATTCAAAAGTCATAACAACAACGACAACAACAATAACAAAAAAACCATGATGATACTAATAAAATAAAGTCGAAGAAGTAAACAAATGATAATAATAATAACAAATAAGTAAAATAAAAATAAAGATAAAATATATAGATATATGTATATATAATAAAGTAAAATAAAAACCATGATGATAATAATAATAATAATACTAATAGTAATAGTAATACTAATAATGGTACTAATAGTAATATTGACCAAAGATTAAACGGTACGTCTTAGGCTCATATTCACTAGTTTATAATCTAAACTTAAAACACTACCTCTAAACCAACCCTAAGCCAAAAAAAAAACTCATGTCCCATGGTTTTGGTATGTGGATTGTTAACTTCCACACCTTCATGTTCGATACTAGCTCTCCAGATATATTCCAATGCTTCAAGTCTTTTTTTACCACTTCATTCCATGTCAACCTTAGTTGACCTCTACCTCTCTTTTAACGTTCGACGTGGCCTATAATTCCAACACGCACAGGTGCCTTGGGAGGCTTCCGTTGGAGATATCCAAACCATCTTAAGCGATGTTGGATTAGTTTCTCATCGATTGGTGCTACTCCAAGTTTATCACATATATCATCATTTCTAATTTGGTCTCTTCTTGTAAGACCGTAGCTTCATCGCCGCATATGCATCTCTGTCGCACTTATCTTCTAGTCGTATTGGTTTTTAGTAGGCCAACATTCTACACCATACAACACTGCAGGCTCAATTGCCGTTCTATAGAACTTTCCTTTAAGCTTCTATTGGACTTTCCTGTTATAGAGAATGCTAGATGCTTGTCGCCTTTTCACCCATCCCGCTTGAATTCTAAAACTAACATTATCATTGATCTCATCATCATGCTGCAACATTGATCCTAAATATCGAAAGGATTCATTCTTGGATATTTACATATCGAAATATATTTTCCAATGAGATTTATTTCTTTGACTTCAAGATATTTTGTCAAAAAACTATCCCCTATAATATAACAACCCACACTTTAATGGCTCAAATTTTGATAAAAATCAAATCCCAAGTCCATCAAAGTATGGATCGTGGGATTTGGTACCTGCAAATAAGCGTGAGCATCATCAGAGATTGATAAAATATAAACTCACGGCAGAAATAATTGGAGGATATAAATAATGACTATGGCTACTACCTTTGAATTAATGGTATTCGTTGGAAATCAGATTATCATATCAGCATCGAGCATGAGAGAATAAAAGACTTCTCCAACAATCAAACACACCAGCTCCAATGACACGTTCCTCTAAATCTATCTTGTGGGTTGTGATGAGGAAGGGGTCAGAACAACGTTTCGATGACTGGAAAATCTATAGTGACTGTAACATAAATTTGTACCGACTGGTTTTTATTTAATTGTTATGACTAATATTTAAGGTTAACCATTTAACCCAATATTGCATACACGGTATTCCACTCTAGCATAGCTTACCTAACTACCCTTCCCAAGGTACAAAATACCGACGTAGGTCTATTAGCTACTTAATACTTCCATGGAAAGCGGGCTCCTGATATCGTCATAATTTGTCTATCGAGTCTAGTTATAGAGACCTCTGACCACTATTTATTCCTTATAATATATAATAGCCATACCACTAACACATCTGTCATTATTAAAGTCTTATCCATATGAGAGATCATACTCAATCCACTTAATACCTTATTAATAAGGATTAGGCAGACCCTTAACCATTTAACACCTATTTATAGGTAAATCTTTGCCACTTAATACCTAACCCCAAGGCAGACTTCTAACTAGTACTTTCTATCTGACATTGCTTGGATTCTCATTAGGTTATCTAATGCTTATTTTATAGGAAAGAGATGGACCCTATAATCTAACTGTCGCTTAAGACCCCAATTGTAAAGTGAACCCTTCCTAAGATATCCATTATCACTCTTAAATATTAATTGGGAATCCCACCAGGTTAATTTATAATTCTTTTTAGGAGAAAAGTAGAACCTACAACTACTTAATACCTCAAACCTGAAGCGAACCCTCCTGAAGATACCCCTCACCCCTCTTAATTAATAATTTGGACCATTTAATACTTTTTATTTAGGAAAGAGGCGGTCTCTCAAACAACCAGTTAATGCCTTTAACCCCAAAGTAGGTCCTATCTCTCACATAGTCATGGTTCCTATGATTGGTGGTGTCTCACATCAGTAGTAAGTGCATACGACTACTGGTAGCCTCTATGTAAAAGGCATTCTTCCGTCGTGTGACTCTGCTGAGCTCACGTCCTGATCTACTAAGTCCAAATAACTATCCTAAATCTTTACAAAACTTAGGTCATATATCCTAGGTCTTAGTATTATTTCTAGGTTGAATATTGGACTTAGTTCACTAATCCCTTTTTTATTTAAGGCAATAAGATTTACCTAAAGTACTTAATCGCTCATAAATCTCCTTCTAATGCTCATTTCATAAATGTCGATTCGTCTGTAATAATCCTAAAGAACATTTCCTAAAATATTTATGTATAATTACTAATTTTCAATTAGTAATCTTTTTATAATTATTCCATTTTTATCGGTCTCATTAATCCATTTACACCTATTAATTGTAACTCCTAATTCATTCCTCGGTTATTTTCCCATTAATTAGAGTTACCACATTCTATGCCATATTAATTAATTGTAATCCCCAATTCAATTCACATTTATTGTCCATTAATTGGGGTTACAATCTTTTATATCCTATTAATTATTGGCAACTCCCAACTTTATTGTCCACTGATAGACTCTTCCTAGTTTCTCCTATTCGGCTTTCCCATTCTATCTAATAATAACATATCCTAAGCGAACGCTACACATAAATAAAGCATAAATAGATGCTAATTTTATTTATAACGTAATAAATACATATAAACTACCTACTCCTCCCTAAAATATATTCTAGTCATGAATATTTAACAAGAATATGCTTTCCACATTTAATTTACTGGATTTAGATTCCTTAGGAAGATTTTCTGTTATAATTTCTATAAATTAGTTTAAAACAAAAGATGACAAAAGGAAAGATTGACTCGGTTTAAATGATAAGAAATGAATAATTTATTTTTATTTGAAATAGACAGTGTAAAAAATCGAAGAATAAATATACACTTTACATATCTCTTCCTTTTTATTTGCATATATTCCTTGTTAAACCAAATGTCGCCTCTTTCTATGAAAAGTGGAGAAATTAACCAATTTATAAAAATCAAACGAATGTTCTTCCCACAAATTAAAATATGAAAAATCTACAATTTAACATAAAAGGGCAATATTCAAAATCCTATCAATAATTTACACCCCAAGTACAAATATGGAATAAAATTATACATCATTCTAAATTAAAAATATTTGGGACTGATTCCCAGATCAAGATGTAATAATATTTCAAATCAGATCTAAAATAAGAATATGTAGGCATTAGTTTTCTATGTTAATTTAAGCCTACAATTCATAAGTATTGTTAATTTAGGCAAGAAAGCACA
Source organism: Allium cepa (assembly GCA_030765085.1). NCBI lineage: Eukaryota > Viridiplantae > Streptophyta > Magnoliopsida > Asparagales > Amaryllidaceae > Allium > Allium cepa. The sequence goes on along the minus strand of CM060941.1, from coordinate 104,570,163 downwards.
TATATGCCAATGGAACAGATTTAAAATAAAAAACAATCTATAAAATTTCTACACTCACCTTTTAAAAGCTATCCAAATCTTCAGATTTGAAATAGAACATTTGATTCATTTTCAAATCCTTTTTAATCCTAGAAATATGTATGAAAAGGGTATATACACATGTTGAAATTTCAGATCTAAGGAGAGATTTAGAATCGGGAGAGCAAATATGTACGAATATATAGGTATATATATAAATTACTTTGAATACGTGTATTGTTGATTGATTCTCTTCCTTTTCTTCTAATTTATGTTCCTCTTCAATTATATAAATATTACATAATTTGGAAGAATAGTAGAGAACGGAAATGGCAGAGCTTCAATATTACCTCTAGAAAAATATGAGAAGAAAGGAAAGTATTAGACATGAATTTATAGGCACTAGAATCAACCACATTTGTACGATCGAAAATATTAAATCAGGACCTTTGTAGCCTAGGTAAAACCTAGCCTACACGACTCAAGTAGTCGACCAACCTTAGGGGTCGACCGCTTCAGGTCGACTGACCCAATAAATGGGTCAACCTATGGTCCCTGGATAATTAATATATAAACATTAATTTTCTAATCAAATTTTTTTTTCTGAATTCGTATTATGTCTGTGACTTCCTCAAATGCAAAACCCTAAATACAAATTTTGCTCAAAATTTCACCAGGAACGCAATGGTGCAAGTTTCATGGTCAAATTTCATCATTTGCACAAATTTTATTTTTGGAGCCTAATATACTAACTAACTAATTAAATAAATAACGCTAAATTATGGGATGTTACAGTAAACTAGTTGTAGTACATGAATTAAATAAACTATATTAAGTGATATTGGACCGCTAACTTCAGTATGTTATTGTAGTAATGGCGGAAATAGTGGGAGTATGCCATATAACACTTATTGATTGCATCAAATTACGAAAATTGTTTTCGTAAAACATACATTATTTGTAAAATAACGACTATTTTTCGGTATCGACTGAAAGATAGAAATAGCTATATTTCAATATGAATATTATGAATATTCGTTATGAAATAAAACTATAATGTAGTATTTTTTTCTTAACAAAAGCAATGCATTGGAAAATACAAAAGTATCAAATATTATTTACAGTTATTTTGGAATTATAGATTAAGCCCTGGTTTTGAGAAATAATTTTATTATATGATTATGAATTATACGATGCTAGTTAATTATATCTCAAACGATTAAATACTATGCACCCATTTAATGGGAGCATCATAAGAGTTGATGAACTTTTTGGATCGATATGTATAGGTGTATCCAATCGTAAGTCTGTTAGTATGAAAACGGTTCCACATAATTCATCATATTCACCATCGAATTATCACCGACATGGACATGCATATTTGATACATATGTAGTATGTCTAAGATAGACTCATAGAGTATAAAATGAATGTAAATAATATAACATGCAATAGAAATGGTTCGATTTGATCGTATAGGTAAGTATATTGGAAAGAGTTCCAAACGTACCTAAAAATGAATAAAGATTCAATCTCAAAAGTCGCTTCTCCATGTGTAACATAATGATGTATCGATAAGGAGTGATCGAACTTTGTTGGATAAAGTACGATTAGTTATGAGTCAAGTTGAGTTGATTTCTTTCTATAAAGTCATGTACTTAGAAGTAGTACATAAGGTTAATATTATTTCATTTAAATAATAGTTTACAAAATCTTACAAGATAATGGTTTATCAAATACCGTAACATTTCCAAGGTCAAGGACTTGGCAGGTTGTATGAGTCAAAAGTTTACACGTAATAATTGTTCATGAGAGATCTTGTATGTCCCAAAAGGAGTTTGGAAAGAACTATCATCGGATGACATATTTATGTTTTAAACACAACTTTTGTAAATTAAAGCTAAATTAATTTTCAATAAAAGGCAATTTATAAAGTATTTATGGATACATGTCCCATTGCATTGAGAATAATTGTTGTTTCAACAAATACCAACTTTACAATGAAGGAATTTCTTTGAGAAATTATTAGTAGTAAATTGGAATTGGATACAATCTGATGATAAAATGATTACATAAGATGAAATGAAATCAACTTACCTAAATGAACACATCGCATTGGAGTGCCACATAAGTTTTCTCACACATTGAAGAGAAACTACGAGTTTCTTATCAATGTCAAAAATATATAATACTCGATTGTTTAAATAAACCATTAAGATTATTGACTCTACAATATGGTATGATCCGAAATTCCAAAAATGAATTCTAAGTACGTTATTAAAATATGATTTTGGTAGTCGTAACCTAAGGGATGTGATCCATCGACCATGATTATGTCCTTAGCAAGACTAATGTAGTTGAAATTAAATGAACAATGTTGATAAGAATAATCTCATAAATTTCAATTGTCGAAATTAGCGTAATATTCAACATGCACAAGTTAATTCAGATTTACTAACCAAATTATCATTTGATAAAATTTTATGTTTTGGTACATATGTATTGAAATAGAAAATTCTAAATAATGATTTAGAGTAAACTGTTTACACATAATAACCAAAATGTCTCGATGTCAATGGAAGAAATATTGAGTTTGTGAGTCCTTAGATAGATTCAATAAATGATACAAAGTATCGTTTTATAAGCATCGAATTGAACAAATATTTTGATAGAAACATCAAATAATTTGATTATTAACCAAAATGCAGAGGAAGTGTGTGTTCACAAGAAAGAACATAAAAAAGGTACACTGATATTTCTAAACTATAAATAAACAACACGTTGTTGATTTTAACGATGTAATTGTGTTAAAATAAACCTTAGCTATTTTAATGCTCAACATTGGACTGCAATTGATGTCTTTTATTGTGAATATAAAAGATACTGTGAATGTCCCAAAATGATATGCAATGACACCTTATTAAAAATGTTTAATAGGGAACATTTAAGATGGATTTCTTATGCATGGCAACAGGAATTATCATACGTGTTACATGGTCTGTGATATCGTAATTTTTTAATGAATTTGGTACATGAAGCAAATAATAAATCTAAACATAAATATAATTTAGAATGTTCTCATGTATTTATGAAATAATAGAGAATTGTTTATAGAAACAATGAAATCTTTGTAAAGAATTTTTTGAACTCAAAGTTTCATAAGTGATATTGAGCATGATATGCCCATAACTAATTCAACTTAAGAATCTTTTAATTGAAAATGTTTCAAATGAAAGACTATAGTTGATTCTGTAGAAAAGGCTAAGTACACCATCTTGAGTAGCACAATAATAAATGTGTATAAATATAAATGCACAAATTTCTAACTTAGCCGAGGGTGATTCCAAATGTTGAGAATCCCACAAAATTGTTATATGATAACAGTGTCACTGTATAATTCATAACAATACTTAAAGCTCAAAGGAAGTCGAGAGAAATACTCCGAATCGTTTTACATTTTGAAGGTAGTTTATCAAAGTGGGAAAGAGTTGATTGACAAAGTAGATAATTAAAACATAATAGCACACCCATTCACCAAGGGGCTGAATCGATCGGTTTTGAGAAAATCGATTGGAGAAGTTGGAATAAGATTCCATAATTGACCCCGGGTGCAAGTGAGAGATTGATAGAGTTAGATGTATGGCCTAGCAGAAATTATGTAATTTGTTACATATACCTAACTCAATAACCAATTTTGTTCGAAATTAAAGGCATTTTCTTTCTATTATATAATTGATAGAATGTGGTTATATTAATTAATTAATTTAATTAAAAGTATATTTGATAAAAATCCATAAGTGGTATGTTTTGTGATAATAGTTACAAAATGTTGTAGTCGTGGATAATTTATCACAAAAAAAACATACCATTTTAAATGTTCCTAGTCAAGTTGCATCGAGACTGAATATCGATGTATCTATAAAGACTAGAGTCATAACGCTCCCTAAATGTTGGATAGTATATTACCCATGACTGTTGGGGGGATAGTTATTGGTTAACTATGGAATAAATCACTCGATAGTTTCTGTTAGTTAATATAACTAAGGTTATATTTAAATTTCAATGTAACTGATTTACGCAGTTCTCTTGACTTGAGATTACTATGGATCTTCGATATGAAAGCTTCACTTTGATTATAGTCAAATCATGGCATGGTGTTCCATTGAGTGACTATAGTTGGGTCGTGAAGTATTGGAAGTGAAATATTATTCAAGAGAGGATTCGTCTCCTCGGTTATATGGGGTTAGTACCATGATCAACTCAAAGTTAAAGTCTTCGGCCAGAGCATTTTGGTTAATAATAATTATTATTATTGAACCAAGGACTTTATGTTTGGATATAGAGTTGAATATGGGTAATATTAGAATTTTGACCATTACCAAATTCCATAAGTCCAAAGTGATATAACTTTGACGAAGAGAATTGGTGTAAATAAATATCACAGCCGGTTAACGCTTAATAAAGTGAAATTGGATATTATCAAAACTAAGTAAGCGATAAAGTTGGTCATAATGTCACACCAACTGTTAAGTGGCGAGTGAACGTTAACACTCGAGTAGCTCGATATTAATCGCTGACTGAATTTGCACCCAAAAGTTACACAACCAAAATGATGAATTCTCTTTAGACCAAATGATTTAATTAGTTTATGAAATATTAATTATAAAATTTGAATATGATTTGAGAAATTAATATTGTTGTGTATATTTATAATAGTTATAAATATATCAATCTATATGTGATATCGATAACAAAAATAAGGATTTTATTACCATATTTGCTTGGGCTTAAATAGGGTATTAACCAATTGATTTGGAAGGAAATTTTCAACTATAATTATGTGATAGGGATGGTCGGAAAATATGGGGAATTAGGGTTTAAGATGAAAGCTAGAGATTGGATAAGAAAAGGCAAGATATGATCCTCTTTTCTATCTCAACCATTATAAAAACATTTCTAACCTTAATCCAAATTAGTTGTGTTTTTTAACCACTTCCTCATTTCTTTTCATGACTGATCTGTACATGCATATACCCCACTAAAATCTCAAATCCAAATTAATAGCTATTTGATAGCAAAGGGTCAACAGTTCAAGGACTAGTAATCTGACAATTCGATGAGGTTTCCAAAGGAAGAGCACTCATCATTTCAAGGAGGACTTCATAGGCCTAATAAAGATCCAATAGGGTAAAAAAAAATAGAAATCCACTGATATCTTCCGCTTCGGGCTGGCTCTGTTCCAATGCCATGATCTCATCTTCAAGCATAGCCTCTTTGTCAGATATGGAGTCCATGGTTTCCTTTCACGGTAACGATAGTATGCCCTCTCCTTCTATCATGCTTTTCCTGGAATATCAATTCCATGTGTCGAGTGGTAATGGGAAGAAAATAGTTGAGATCGGAATTTTTCTGGATATAATGAATGGCTTGGGTGTTGTTGGTTGTCCCGAGAATGGTAATATGAATTCTTAGGGATGTGAATGATTTTAGTTGTATGGTAAGGCCGTTATCAATAATGGACTGGTTCATTTCTCCTCACTCTCTTCCTTTTGCATCGAATGAACCAGTTACGCACCTAGATAAACCCCAAAACCAGCCACTATACTATTTTAAAAAAAAAACTAGAAATGAATAAAATAGCAAAGACTTAGCCATATTATTGTACTAATTAAATAAAATGGCAATGTCTTTGCCTTTTTATTTAATTTTCTTGTAGAATGTGGTTAAAACGACAAAGTTATTACCATTTTAAATAAAACGGCAAAGGCTTTTTCATAACATACATTTGCAATAAAATGGAAAAGTCATTACCATTTAAAAGTCCAGTCTTCTACTTAGTGAATCAGCCATAAAATCATCTAAAACTAGGCACAGCCAACATAAGCCAACTGATAAAGTCATTATTAGTTGTGCTATAAATGAGATATGCAATCTAGACTTTTCTTGTTTTCATAAAAAAAATCGAAATAATGCCTGTGAAAATGATGCTTTGAACCCTAATTCTAGTAATTCCACGACCATGCCATCAAAATTTAGTGAGAATCCTAATGTTAAGATGCCAAAATGGTCATCTCTTTTATAGAATTTTCTAGAAATGCTGGAAAATATTCACCATGTAAGTTCGACATTGTTAAAGATACTAATGTGTTGATCCAACAATAAGAAGTTATTAGTGTCGGTATCGAATTTTGAAGAGATTATCTTGTCGGCTACCTTTTGGACTCTAATTCTTTTTATGATACTATGAGTGATCGTTATAGGCGTGTTTGGAAGCTTAAAAGGGCTGTCTTAAAGTCCACTTCGACAATTTATGTTCTTTTTTCATTCACCAACCTAGAAGAGTGATGACATATTCTTGAGTAGTTGCTTATCTTCATTAAGGACAAGGCTTTATCATTGCTCCTTGGAGTCCTTCGGTTGACTAAGCTATGGAGCAGGTATTTTCTATTCTACTTTAGACTCATTTCTCAGATATGCAGTCGAATTTTTTATTGGAACTGAGCCTGGCCACAGTGGAAGAAATGGAGGAATTTCAAAAAAAATTACCATTTTGGATCTTTAATGGGCCTATGAAGTCAAAATTCATATGGAACTTTTCTAAATTTACTTTCAATAAAATCATGTATTTTATTTGAATTTACAAAATGTAGTTAGAGATTTATTTAATTTTTTGTTTTACTTATATGAATATGCATATATAGATATATATATATGTAACATATACATATATACATAAACATATATACATATACATATGTGTATGTGCAAGTGTAACATAGCAATCTGTATAGGGTATAACATGCCCGTATATAAATGCTGAGATTTACATTGCGATGAACACATTAGCTCATTTTGTATGTATTGTATGTTGTCAAATATGTGGATAAATATTCATTTGTAAATTTCAAATGATAATATATATATATATATATATATATATATATATTAGTGTATGTATAAATATGTTTTATCATTAAAATATTATAGTTTAGAATCATTGAAATTTCACTATCAAATAGCTTCTTGTTTTAACTTGAATTGGAATTGAGATTTCAAGATTAATTTAGAGAAATGTTGCAGCCATGAAAGAAGAAGGAGACGGAGGCTTAAAAGAATGAATTAGAATGCGATTAGGGTTTTGAGATTAGTATTTATAATGGCAGGACAAAAGAGAAAATTAAGTAGTTTCTTACTAGATCTTAACTGCACATCTCCAAACCCTAATCCCATGTTGTAGCCACCCCTAACTCTAGCCAAACCATCCGCCTATAATCTCTAAACATCATGGTTTGTGAGCACATTTATCCCAAATTAAATATATACAATTATATTCAATTTAATTTATTATCAATATCTTATATCAATCTATATATTTATAACTATTATAAATATATATAACACAATTTATTCTTCAAATCATATTCAAATTTCATAATTAATATTTCATAAAGATTAATTAATTTAATTAATTTATAACAATTATAAACTAATTAAATCATTAGTCTTAAAAGAATTCATTATTTCGATTGTGTGACTCTTAGGTGTAAATTCGTTCGGTGATTAACATCGGACTATTTAAATGTTAACGTTCACACATTACATAGCAGGTAGTGTGACATTATGACCAAATTTATAGCTTACCAATTTTTGTAAATCTAATTTTAGTTTCATAAGCGTTGCCCGGTTGTGACATTTATTTATACCAATTCTCTACGTTAGAACTATACCACTTTAGACTTATGGAATTCGATAGTGGTCAAAATTCAAATATCGTCCACATTCAGTTCTGTAGTCTGAACACAAAGTCCTTGGTTCAATAATAACAATTATTATCAACTAAAACGCTCTGGCCAAAGACTTTGATTTTTAGTTGACGTGAGTTGACCGTGATACTAATCCTATATAACTGAGGAGACGAATTCTCTCTTGAATAGTGCTTCACTTCCAATACTTTCACTCGACCCAACTATAGTCACTTGATGGACATCGTGCCACGATTTAAACATAATTAAAGTGGAGCTTCCACATTAAAGATCAATAGTATTCTCAAGTCGAGAGAACTTGTAAATTGGTCACATTAATATTCTTTTCTTGACCTTAGTAATATTAACCAACAAAAAACTATCAAGTGATTCATACCACAATTATTCAATAACTATCTGTATGTAACCTCTTGGTTCCTCCAACAATCATATGTAATACACTGCCCAATATTTGGAAAGCATTACGTACTTTAGTCACAACGGATGTATCGATATTCAGTCTCAATACATCTCAACTAGGAATATATAAAATGGTATATTTGCTTTCATTGTGATAAATTACTCACAGTTACAACACTTTGTAACTACTATCACAAAGCATACCATTTATGGATTTTTATTAAATATACTTTTAACTAAATTAATGTAACGACCCCAATTATGAATTAATATTTAATGTAAATTTTGAACAAATTTTGGAATAAATTTTGAATTGATTTAAATTTGACCTTAGAATATTGAATTTGTATTTAATAAATAAATGACTTACAAAAAGATGATAGTTAAAACTTTAAAACAAAATATTGTTATACAAGATAAATTTTTGTTAATAGTATTTTCTTTTAAAAATAATAAGTATATGATAATAATAAGAAAAGATAAAATATAAATATCTTTGGCGTACAAAATAAATAAAGTAGAAATAAAACCAATAAATAAATATTACTATATTTAATATAGGACTTTATTCATATCCAAAGAAATAAAATACATTTGAAAATGTATAATGTGAAACATAACAAAGAAACAAACTAGTTACAAAGTATAATAAAAAAAAAGACTTAGTATTTGCAAAAGGAATCAAACAGCACATGCTGTAGATGTACAAGGAGTAGATGTACAAGGAAGCATGAGGCATTAAATGCCATTTACTCTTCAGCCATAAACAAGATCACATCACCAATTCAAGCATGGGTTTAGCAAGAGAAAAAGAAATATAAAAATACTGAGTAAAAAGAAAAAAGTGTACTTGCTTATACCTTCCCCTAGACACAATCTACATTTATATATATACACATCCACAAATCTTAATTCTAGTTCGTTCAAACATTTCATTATAAAAAAAAACAGAAGAAAGAAATAAGTAGCATCAACAATTCATTCAACAAAAACAAGCAACAGGATTCAAAGGCAGCAAAAAAAAAACTACAGGGTTCCAAAGCAAAAGCACCTCTGTTCTTTCTTTTGGAAAATAATGTGAGCAAACTTTAAACTTTTTGAAACTTGATCTTCTTTAAGTCTATGCTGATGGATGAACATGACGATTTGAAAAGTTATGTTTTGTTTGGGTATACAAATTTTCAAACACTAAATGTATGCATGCAGGTCTGTATGCATCTGCATACCTCTGTTTGACAGGCTTGTGATCTCTCAAAATAATTTTTATTTACCCATCTAGATCATTATAAAATATGATGTGTATAAGGAAAATTGATGATAATGATGTGATACAAATTTTAAAGATAAAATAAGAAAATTTAGTATGTATATTATCTGGAAAAAATTTCTATTTACAGTAACAAATCAAATGCAAAGATTCAATTCAATGTGAATATCAAGTATCAGATCAAAGATAAAGGTTTTCAAAATCAAATATGCAGTTTCAAACATAAAAAGGCAGCCCTCTGTTCTTCAGTGGAAAATAAGTGAGTAAATATATTATCTTGAAGTTTAAAACTTGATGATTGATTTGTAGAAAATTTTGGTTTAGCTAGTATCTATTGTAAAGATGAGTTCTATGATGAATTCTGCTTACTGGAAGTTGTATCTTGCTATGTTTTCAACATTTCAAGCTACAGAGCAGATGAAAGCTAATTAATTTAAAACAAAACTCCTTCATATAAATAGTTTAAACCTAGGAATTTAAGTTAAATAAGTAGGTTTGAACTAATGTCAGAGCTTGGAACCTTGTTTGAAGGTTTACAGTGAGTTATAAATACTGGGTATTCATTTTTACAGTAAATGGAAACACATGCTAAAATTCAAATAATTTATTTTGTTAATTCGAATTCATATCTTGATTTAACATACCAAAGTAAGATTTTTAAAACAGAAATGATGATTTTTTGATAAGTACACAAGGTGTATTTTATAACTAAACAAGAAATGTTTTTTTGTAAATTTCTAGTGATCCAACAAATTTTAAATGTTGAAACTTGTGGTATAGCTAGTTTGATGATTCTCGAGTCCAGGAAAAATCTAAAAAAAAATATTTATTGCAAGAATTTTTTGAACGAGCTGTAATTAGGGTTTAAGGGATTGCTCGGGTCAATGGCAATAACGCGATCGCCGCGACGTCATCGTGGAACCGGAGTAGACCGGACTGGGGGAGAGGATGTGTGGGAAGGTGGAGCAGCCGTGGGGAGTGATCGCAAGTTCTCCGGTGGTCGGAGGTGGCCACGCGGAACGAAATTGGGCAGACAGGGTGATTACTGGAGGGGGGATAGATGGTTCGATTTTCGAATGCATTGTTAACTCGTGATGTTGAGGGTTCAGATTGGTTGCCGGGGTCATTAACGACTTGCTGAGGGTCGCGATGATGATCAAAGTCGATCAAAGGTCACGTGCACGTGCACGGTGGTGTAAGTTGTAGCAGTGTGGAGTTTGGGGTCGTCTCGAGTGACGTTCGAGAATCTGGGGAGTTGTTTCGAATTTTGATTTGGTGCGTGCGTGTGTTAATATGGGTGCTGCAGTTTCAAAAAAAAAAAAAATAAATAAAAGAAAATTAAAGGAAGAAGCAGGGGAGAAGAAAAAAAGGAGAGAGGAGGAAGTGTTACAGGAAGAAGCAAGGGAGAAGAAAAAAAGGAGAGAAGAGGAAGTGTACAGGAGGGGCTCGGGTAATTTTAGTGGGTAACTCGAAGCACTTGTCGAGCAAATTGTGATGGGGCTCGGGTATAACGTGGTACAGGTTTCACAACCTGTTTCTGTTTAAACTTTAAAAAAAATAAAAATAAATAAATAAATAAATAAATAAAAATGTTTTGGAAATAAATGATTGAGTTTAAAACTCCTTTGAATTTCTTTCAGATGATTAATATTACTTTAACATGAAATCTTAAAAGTAAATTTAAAATGAATGTTTTCAAACTTAAGAAAATAATAAATAAAATCATTAATAGGAATAAATTATCTTTATAGTTAAAGAAACATATTGAATTGTAATTCGTAAATGATTAAGTTAATTTGAATGATTAATTATGAAATTGGTTTAAAGGTTAATTATTTAATAATTAACGGTTGACAATAATAATTAAAGGTTAATTAATTTATTATTAATGGTTAATTAATGAACTATTAAAGAATAATTAATCAAAATAATTTGTAATTTATTTATGTTAATTAATCAGGATTAGTAATTCCTAAGCAATTTATCTGATTTGAATTAATTAGATCATTAACTGATCCCAGTTATGAATATTTGGATTCTATTGGATGACTTGATTGTTTGATATCCTTAATATATGACACTTTGTGATACATCCTGATTTATGTGGTGATCTGTAATTTACTATCTGTGATATGTATATCTGTGAATCTGTGAATAGACGATAAGCGTTATAGTTTATATCGCTTATCAACTATATTTCTGTGTTTTAATCTGTGATGATTGAATGATATTGCACTATTGTGTAAAACCCCTGGACCACACTATACACACACAAATATGGATTTCACGAGGAAATCGGTTAAGTCATAGATTTTTAAATAAGTTTGAATTTGAATTTTTAATTCAAATATTTTTGGAAATAAATTAAGTTTTAATGTGGAAAAGCTTTTGAAAAGCTGTTTTAAGAATAAAAGTTATTTTTGAATAACTAATAAAGATTTGGAATTTAAATAATCGGATTTAGATTGAAATTCAAAAGAAATCTGAAATTGAATTCTATATTCAGTATTTATGATTTAAAAAGGATTTTTACAAGTTATACGGGTTTAAACCATTTTTAAGCGTTGATTTGGAAATTTGAATTAACTCAAAGATTTTTAACTTGTATAAATAGAATCGGGGTTTTTCCAAAACAAAACTATTGTTTTTAAGTGATAAAAAGCTTTCATATGAGTAATGAACTTCCAATTAATATTAAAGAGATTTCAAGTTTGAATCGAAAATGATTTTCCAAGTTATGAATGAATCTTCGGAAATAAGTTTTGAAAGCTATGAGATAAATCTTTGATTTAAAGATTTAAATGAGTTAATCCAATTGAAACGGAAATTGTTTTGAAATCCGTAAATGAATCTTTGTGAAACTGAGTGAACTTTGTGAAATAAATCTTTTTGTTTAAAAGATTTGAAATGATAATTGGTTTAAACCATTTGAAAGAAACTTTGGAATTATTAAGTTGTGACTTAATTGAAATTCCTTATCCATATGTTTTAAATGTTGCGCTTACTATTCGGGTTAACCGGGAAAGGACCTTTGGGTCGTATAACCCATTCCGAATATGTGATACGTCGTTATGGATAGCATTTGAAGACCGGTGGTGAAGACCGGGTATTTGCAAGAACGATAGTATGACCTATCGATTGTCTCTGCACTGAGTTGCAACGGTATAGAGACTCCCTAAGTGATGGGAAATCCGATCAGGATTGTGAATATCCGGATTGCAAGGACTTCTTTGTAAGTGCCTTCGGTTCTGTTCGAACCCAGAACAGACTTGTATGGATTGTTATGTCTGACATTGCAATTTGAGATATAAAGCAGATTTCTTTCAAATATATTCCTGTTGGTGGCGGAGAATTTATTCTCTTAGCTTAACACCCTTCTCTGAGACATACGAGCTCAGAGGTTATATAATTGAAGTTATCAGCGATATATTCCCAATTTGGTAATGTGACATACTGAGTGTTGCTGAAATGATCATTGTGTTGATTATTTGTGATAGGATCATTTGTTTGATCGTCTATCTTGGTGATCATTGTGTTGATCATTTGTTGACCCAAAGCATGGCTTTTGTATAAAGTATGTTTTTGTGGACGAGACTTCGTCGAGCCTCACAACCCGGAAAATGGTCGAAACAGGAAAAGATGCGGCAAAGTTTTCAGGGATCGCGTCCCTAGGATATGTCCTTTTCTTCTGGATAGGGGTAGTATCATGGTATGGAGCCCAGATACTTACTCATGTGATACACTATATCTATTACTGTGTGGTGTTGTTGGTACCGAGCGCTCGGATAAAGGTTGGTTACGACCGGGGATGGAATATCTGAGGTTGATACTCCCGGGCAGGGAGTGCACCGGCTTTGTGTTGGCAGAGATCCATTTGGGATGCTCAGGGATGTCCTTCCAGAGGCGTTCCATTTCGGGGTTTGGGAAGTTCCTTTGCCCGACCATTTGTTGGAAATCCATTCTTCAAATACTTACCTTGTACGGTTTTAGTTGTATAACCTGCCATGGAATGTAGCGGTAACCTGCTATTGAACATGGTAGCTATAGTAGGCATACGATAATGGTCGTATGTTGGCTAAGATTTATATCTTTACTTTCGAAATGATTTATACTACACTATGCACTAGTAATAATACCAAATGTTTCTTTTTAATGTGTATCAAGCATCTTTGACTATCATAAGGAGATATCTCCTCCGATTCTGCGTTTGCATTGTGTGTGTGTGCGGGAGGCCTTATGGTAGTCTCATTTCTAAAAAGCATTGCGCATCTATTTTAAAATATTTCATTGTTTGTTTTTAAAGATAAACTGTTTTTGTTGCTCACACCAGTCCCACGACTGATCCGGAGTTTATTGTTTCTTTCCTAAACTCTGGGTGCTCATTATTTTCTACACGAGCAGTCTAGAGTTGGGTTTTTTTTCAGATAGTCAGGTTTAGTAGATTATCTGGAGCTAGTTCAGCCTTTGGATACGGACTGCACTTGCTTATCTTTTGGGGGTTCTCGCTATTTTGGATTGATGCCTTGGGGTACTCTTTTGAAGACTATTTTAGAATTATTTGTTCCGCTGCTAGATGTTGTCTATTTTTCTTTTCCGTTGCTGTTTTATTGTATCATATCTCTGATATATATTGATATCTATTGGATTATCTGTTGTAACAGATATTGTATCAAAGCTGTATATCAATGAATTATTCTTTTATTCTTTTGTGTTATTTACTTAATATTGTTATAAGCTCCGGCAAATCGGACTTGAACGGTCGAATCTATGGCATTCGAATACGATATGAAGTATGGATGTCGATTTTCGAGCGCGAAAAATCCAGTTCGTTACAACGTGGTATCAGAGCTAAGGTTGAACTTTAGCTCAGGAGTATAACACATTAAGTAGCTCATTAGAGATAGGGTGAAGTATCCCTAGAATGAGTATAACCAGTGAAACCAAAACCCAAATTTCTCAATCTATTTTCTTTATCTGATTTTATTCTCTAAGATATTTCGTCTGAATGCCTAATCGGATTTCTTACTATTACAGATAGTAAGAATGAATGGAAGAAGAGGACGAAATAGGAGACATGAAAGTACCATTTCAGCTGGTCAAAGCCCTGCAACGACAGATATTCCCATTAAATTTCAACCAAATTTGGCTGATTTATATCAAAGTTTTTCTAGACTTGGTGGAAAGCCATTCACTGGCAAAGAAACTGTTATCGAAGCACAAGCCTGGATTCAATTATGCGAAAGGATTTTCAAGGGATTAAAGTTGGAAGATGATCAGATGCGATTGATAGCTTCTTGGCAACTCGAGGAAGAGGCTTTGGTTTGGTGGGAAACAATTACCATAGATGAGCCGGCGGATGAATTTACTTGGAATCGTTTCAAAGAAGTATTTGAACAACGATATATGCCGTCTGCTGGTATCTCTAGAGTGTACCAAGAATTTATGGATTTGGAGCAAGGGAGTTTATCATTTGAAGAGTACTTAAACAAATTTATTGAGTTATCCCGATTTGGTCCAGAATTGGTGAATACACCATTGAAGAAGAATGAAAAGTTTATTCGGGGAATGAACAAGGAGTTTAGGAAAGGATGAATATTCATGTGAAGGAATCGTTTTCTGAATTAATTGATATGGGCTATCGATACGATGCTCTGGAAAAGCAAAAAGATCCGGAGGAGAATGAAGGTACAACTAATCTGAGTTGGAGGAAAAAGAAGTTTGGTGGAAAGAAACGGAGGAAGAATAAAGGAAAGAAGGATATCCAGAAGCAAAAGGTGAAAGATGTTACTTGTTTCAACTGTTTCGAGAAAGGTCATTACGTGAACAAATGTAAGAATCCTAGGAAACAAGGATTGAGAGAGCCATTTATGAAGCCAGAACAGGAATGTAGAAAATGCTGTCATTGTCGCAAGCCGGGGCATAGGATTATGAATTGCTCAGCACTGAAGCAAATTCAAGCAGCGAGGGCCTGTGAAATCAAAGGTGATTCTTTAACCTCAAAAGTTAATCAAGGAAATGAAATTTTATAAGGTAACTATCTCATTTATAATTAAAATTGTTCGAAATTTGTTCGGCATGAGAACTACCCTTAGTTTATTTCTCAGCAAATCGTAAATGAGTTAAATCTTGAATCTAAGATTATAATCAAATCTATTTCTGTCTATTTCATTGGGTTTCGATATAATCTACGAACGGTTAGTTATCTCTTCGAACTAACCAATACACCTGTATACTTCGTAGATCAGGTAACCCAATTGATTCGTAATAGATTGAGTTTGTTCTTGTATTTATTGTTGATATTCTGATTTGGTGAGCCAAATGCAGAATTGATGACCAGTTTGATCTGAAAGGATATTTCTCTATCTTTCATCTATCTTAGTTATCTCTTTGGCGAATTTCGGGGACGAAATTCTTTTAAGGGGGGAAGTCTGTAACGACCCCAATTATGAATTAATATTTAATGTAAATTTTGAACAAATTTTGGAATAAATTTTGAATTGATTTAAATTTGACCTTAGAATATTGAATTTGTATTTAATAAATAAATGACTTAGAAAAAGATGATAGTTAAAACTTTAAAACAAAATATTGTTAAACAAGATAAAAATTTTTAATGGTATTTTCTTTTAAAAATAATAAGTATATGATAATAATAAGAAAAGATAAAATATAAATATCTTTGGCGTACAAAATAAATAAAGTAGAAATAAAACCAATAAATAAATATTACTATATTTAATATAGGACTTTATTCATATCCCAAGAAATAAAATACATTTGAAAATGTATAATGTGAAACATAACAAAGAAACAAACTAGTTACAAAGTATAATAATAAAAAAAGACTTAGTATTTGCAAAAGGAATCAAACAGCACATGCTGTAGATGTACAAGGAGTAGATGTACAAGGAAGCATGAGGCATTAAATGCCATTTACTCTTCAGCCATAAACAAGATCACATCACCAATTCAAGCATGGGTTTAGCAAGAGAAAAAGAAATATAAAAATACTGAGTAAAAAGAAAAAAGTGTACTTGCTTATACCTTCCCCTAGACACAATCTACATTTATATATATACACATCCACAAATCTTAATTCTAGTTCGTTCAAACATTTCATTATAAAAAAAAAACAGAAGAAAGAAATAAGTAGCATCAACAATTCATTCAACAAAAACAAGCAACAGGATTCAAAGGCAGAAAAAAAAAACTACAGGGTTCCAAAGCAAAAGCACCTCTGTTCTTTCTTTTGGAAAATAATGTGAGCAAACTTTAAACTTTTTGAAACTTGATCTTCTTTAAGTCTATGCTGATAGATGAACATGACGATTTGAAAAGTTATGTTTTGTTTGGGTATACAAATTTTCAAACACTAAATGTATGCATATATGCATCTGCATACCTCTGTTTGACAGGCTTGTGATCTCTCAAAATAATTTTTATTTACCCATCTAGATCATTATAAAATATGATGTGTATAAGGAAAATTGATGATAATGATGTGATACAAATTTTAAAGATAAAATAAGAAAATTTAGTATGTATATTATCTGGAAAAAATTTCTATTTACAGTAACAAATCAAATGCAAAGATTCAATTCAATGTGAATATCAAGTATCAGATCAAAGATAAAGGTTTTCGAAATCAAATATGCAGTTTCAAACATAAAAAGGCAGCCCTCTGTTCTTCAGTGGAAAATAAGTGAGTAAATATATTATCTTGAAGTTTAAAACTTGATGATTGATTTGTAGAAAATTTTGGTTTAGCTAGTATCTATTGTAAAGATGAGTTCTATGATGAATTCTGCTTACTGGAAGTTGTATCTTGCTATGTTTTCAACATTTCAAGCTACAGAGCAGATGAAAGCTAATTAATTTAAAACAAAACTCCTTCATATAAATAGTTTAAACCTAGGAATTTAAGTTAAATAAGTAGGTTTGAAATAATGTCAGAGCTTGGAACCTTGTTTGAAGGTTTACAGTGAGTTATAAATACTGGGTATTCATTTTTACAGTAAATGGAAACACATGCTAAAATTCAAATAATTTATTTTGTTAATTCGAATTCATATCTTGATTTAACATACCAAAGTAAGATTTTTAAAACAGAAATGATGATTTTTTGATAAGTACACAAGGTGTATTTTATAACTAAACAAGAAATGTTTTTTTGTAAATTTCTAGTGATCCAACAAATTTTAAATGTTGAAACTTGTGGTATAGCTAGTTTGATGATTCTCGAGTCCAGGAAAAATCTAAAAAAAATATTTATTGCAAGAATTTTTTGAACGAGCTGTAATTAGGGTTTAAGGGATTGCTCGGGTCAATGGCAATAACGCGATCGCCGCGACGTCATCGTGGAACCGGAGTAGACCGGACTGGGGGAGAGGATGTGTGGGAAGGTGGAGCAGCCGTGGGGAGTGATCGCAAGTTCTCCGGTGGTCGGAGGTGGCCACGCGGAACGAAATTGGGCAGACAGGGTGATTACTGGAGGGGGGATAGATGGTTCGATTTTCGAATGCATTGTTAACTCGTGATGTTGAGGGTTCAGATTGGTTGCCGGGGTCATTAACGACTTGCTGAGGGTCGCGATGATGATCAAAGTCGATCAGAGGTCACGTGCACGTGCACGGTGGTGTAAGTTGTAGCAGTGTGGAGTTTGGGGTCGTCTCGAGTGACGTTCGAGAATCTGGGGAGTTGTTTCGAATTTTGATTTGGTGCGTGCGTGTGTTAATATGGGTGCTGCAGTTTCAAAAAAAAAAATAATAATAATAAAAGAAAATTAAAGGAAGAAGCAGGGGAGAAGAAAAAAAGGAGAGAGGAGGAAGTGTTACAGGAAGAAGCAGGGGAGAAGAAAAAAAGGAGAGAAGAGGAAGTGTACAGGAGGGGCTCGGGTAATTTTAGTGGGTAACTCGAAGCACTTGTCGAGCAAATCGTGATGGGGCTCGGGTATAACGTGGTACAGGTTTCACAACCTGTTTCTGTTTAAACTTTAAAAAATAAATAAATAAATAAATAAATAAAAATGTTTTGGAAATAAATGATTGAGTTTAAAACTCCTTTGAATTTCTTTCAGATGATTAATATTACTTTAACATGAAATCTTAAAAGTAAATTTAAAATGAATGTTTTCAAACTTAAGAAAATAATAAATAAAATCATTAATAGGAATAAATTATCTTTATAGTTAAAGAAACATATTGAATTGTAATTCGTAAATGATTAAGTTAATTTGAATGATTAATTATGAAATTGGTTTAAAGGTTAATTATTTAATAATTAACGGTTGATAATAATAATTAAAGGTTAATTAATTTATTATTAATGGTTAATTAATGAACTATTAAAGAATAATTAATCAAAATAATTTGTAATTTATTTATGTTAATTAATCAGGATTAGTAATTCCTAAGCAATTTATCTGATTTGAATTAATTAGATCATTAACTGATCCCAGTTATGAATATTTGGATTCTATTGGATGACTTGATTGTTTGATATCCTTAATATATGATACTTTGTGATACATCCTGATTTATGTGGTGATCTGTAATTTACTATCTGTGATATGTATATCTGTGAATCTATGAATAGACGATAAGCGTTATAGTTTATATCGCTTATCAACTATATTTCTGTGTTTTAATCTGTGATGATTGAATGATATTGCACTATTGTGTAAAACCCCTGGACCACACTATACACACACAAATATGGATTTCACGAGGAAATCGGTTAAGTCACAGATTTTTAAATAAGTTTGAATTTGAATTTTTAATTCAAATATTTTTGGAAATAAATTAAGTTTTAATGTGGAAAAGCTTTTGAAAAGCTGTTTTAAGAATAAAAGTTATTTTTGAATAACTAATAAAGATTTGGAATTTAAATAATCGGATTTAGATTGAAATTCAAAAGAAATCTGAAATTGAATTCTATATTCAGTATTTATGATTTAAAAAGGATTTTTACAAGTTATACGGGTTTAAACCATTTTTAAGCGTTGATTTGGAAATTTGAATTAACTCAAAGATTTTTAACTTGTATAAATAGAATCGGGGTTTTTCCAAAACAAAACTATTGTTTTTAAGTGATAAAAAGCTTTCATATGAGTAATGAACTTCCAATTAATATTAAAGAGATTTCAAGTTTGAATCGAAAATGATTTTCCAAGTTATGAATGAATCTTCGGAAATAAGTTTTGAAAGCTATGAGATAAATCTTTGATTTAAAGATTTAAATGAGTTAATCCAATTGAAACGGAAATTGTTTTGAAATCCGTAAATGAATCTTTGTGAAACTGAGTGAACTTTGTGAAATAAATCTTTTTGTTTAAAAGATTTGAAATGATAATTGGTTTAAACCATTTGAAAGAAACTTTGGAATTATTAAGTTGTGACTTAATTGAAATTCCTTATCCATATGTTTTAAATGTTGCGCTTACTATTCGAGTTAACCGGGAAAGTTCCTTTGGGTCATATAACCCATTCCGAATATGTGATACGTCGTTATGGATAGCATTTGAAGACCGGTGGTGAAGACCGGGTATTTGCAAGAACGATAGTATGACCTATCGATTGTCTCTGCACTGAGTTGCAACGGTATAGAGACTCCCTAAGTGATGGGAAATCCGATCAGGATTGTGAATATCCGGATTGCAAGGACTTCTTTGTAAGTGCCTTCGGTTCTGTTCGAACCCAGAACAGACTTGTATGGATTGTTATGTCTGACATTACAATTTGAGATATAAAGCAGATTTCTTTCAAATATATTCCTGTTGGTGGCGGAGAATTTATTCTCTTAGCTTAACACCTTTCTCTGAGACGTACGAGCTCAGAGGTTATATAATTGAAGTTATCAGCGATATATTCCCAATTTGGTAATGTGACATACTGAGTGTTGCTGAAATGATCATTGTGTTGATTATTTGTGATAGGATCATTTGTTTGATCGTCTATCTTGGTGATCATTGTGTTGATCATTTGTTGACCCAAAGCATGGCTTTTGTATAAAGTATGTTTTTGTGGACGAGACTTCGTCGAGCTTCACAACCCGGAAAATGGTCGAAACAGGAAAAGATGCGGCAAAGTTTTCAGGGATCGCGTCCCTAGGATATGTCTTTTTCTTCTGGATAGGGGTAGTATCATGGTATGGAGCCCAGATACTTACTCATGTGATACACTATATCTATTACTGTGTGGTGTTGTTGGTACCGAGCGCTCGGATAAAGGTTGGTTACGACCGGGGATGGAATATCTGAGGTTGATACTCCCGGGCAGGGAGTGCACCGGCTTTGTGTTGGCAGAGATCCATTTGGGATGCTCAGGGATGTCCTTCCAGAGGCGTTCCATTTCGGGGTTTGGGAAGTTCCTTTGCCCGACCATTTGTTGGAAATCCATTCTTCAAATACGTACCTTGTACGGTTTTAGTTGTATAACCTGCCATAGAATGTAGCGGTAACCTGCTATTGAACATGGTAGCTATAGTAGGCATACGATAATGGTCGTATGTTGGCTAAGATTTATATCTTTACTTTCGAAATGATTTATACTACACTATGCACTAGTAATAATACCAAATGTTTCTTTTTAATGTGTATCAAGCATCTTTGACTATCATAAGGAGAAATCTCCTCCGATTCTGCATTTGCATTGTGTGTGTGTGCGGGAGGCCTTATGGTAGTCTCATTTCTAAAAAGCATTGCGCATCTATTTTAAAATATTTCATTGTTTGTTTTTAAAGATAAACTGTTTTTGTTGCTCACACCAGTCCCACGACTGATCCGGAATTTATTGTTTCTTTCCTAAACTCTGGGTGCTCATTATTTTCTACACGAGCAGTCTAGAGTTGGGTTTTTTTTCAGATAGTCAGGTTTAGTAGATTATCTGGAGCTAGTTCAGCCTTTGGATACGGACTGCACTTGCTTATCTTTTGGGGGTTCTTGCTATTTTGGATTGATGCCTTGGGGTACTCTTTTGAAGACTATTTTAGAATTATTTGTTCCACTGCTAGATGTTGTCTATTTTTCTTTTCCGTTGCTGTTTTATTGTATCATATCTCTGATATATATTGATATCTATTGGATTATCTGTTGTAACAGATATTGTATCAAAGCTGTATATCAATGTATTATTCTTTTATTCTGTTGTGTTATTTACTTAATATTGTTATAAGCTCCGGCGAATCGGACTTAAAAGGTCGAATCTATGGCATTCGAATACGATATGAAGTATGGATGTCGATTTTCGAGCGCGAAAAATCCAGTTCATTACAATTAATTAATTAATATAACACATTATATCAAGTGTATAATAGAAAGAAAATACCTTTTAGTTTAGACAATATTGGCTATCAAGTTAGATATAAGTAACAAATTACATAATTTCCTCTAGGGCATACCCCTAACTCTATCAATCTCCCACTTGCACTTGGGGTTAATTATGGAATCTCATTCCGACTTCTCTGATCATTTTTCTCAAAACCAACCGGGTCAGTCGTTCAATGAATTGGTATACTATTATTTTTTAATTTTCTACTCTGTCAATCAACTCTCTTCGATGCTAATAAACTACATTTATCTCGTAGAACAATTCAGAGTATGTCTCTCGACCTCTAGTGAGATTTAATTCTATCATGAACCATATTATGACATTATTACTATACAACAATGTTACGAGATTCTCAATATTTGGAATCACCCTTATCTTAGTTACAAATTTGTGCATTTATATACATTGGTTTTATTATGGCGTTATTCAAGGCGATGTACATAGCCTTTTTCATTGAATCGGCCATAGTCTTTCATTTGGAACATATCCATCTAAAAGATTCTTAACTTGAATTTATTATTGACATATTATACTCGATATCACTTATGAAGTTTGCATCCGAACAATCCTTTATAAGAAGTTTGTTGTTTTTGTAAACAATTCTCTAGTATTTATGAAATACATGAGAATACTTCAAACATATTTAGTGGCATCAATTTGGATTTTATATTTTCTTAATGTATCAAATACATAAATAAATCATGATATCATAGATAACATAGGATGTACTACAATTCCTATTGCCAATACATAATGAACCTTCTTACATGTTCCTTATTAAACATTTTAATAAGGCGTCCTCACATATCATTTAGGACATTCCCAATATAATATTTACTACAAAGACATTTATTAATCTGATGTTGAGTATTACAACTAGAGCTGATTTTAACACAAGTATATCGTTAATAATCACCGGTGTGTTGTTTGCTTATGGTTTAGAAATATCTATGTTCCTTTTTTCACTTTCTTTCTTATGAGCACACATTTCCTCTTCATTTTGATTGATGATCAAACTATTTGATATTTCTATCAAACCATTTGTTCTATTTTTTATGCTCATAAAATGATACTTTCTATCATTTCTTAGATCATTTCCAAAACCCACAAACTTAATATCACTCATATTCAAGATATTTTTCGTTATTATTTGTAAAAAGTTTACTCTAAATCATTATTTAGAATTTTCTGTTTCAAAACATATGTAACAAACATAAAGTCATACTAAGTGGCAATTTTATGAGTAAATCCAAATTAACTTGAGCATGTTGAATACCGAATCTATTACGCACATTTCAAAAATTGAAATTTACAAAGTTATTCTTATCAGCATAACTCATTAAATTCTGACTGCATTAGTCTCTTAAAGACACAATCGTGGTCAGTGGATCATATCCCTTCGAATGTGACTAACAAAATCATATCTTGATAATGTACTTGGATTGCACATCATATCATATCATAAATCTATACACTTAGTGGTATAATAAAATAATCAAGGAATATTTGTTCTCGACATTGATAAGAAGCTCATAGTTTCTCTTCAATGTACAAGAACACTTATTAAAATTCTAATGCGTTGTGTTCAATTTAGTTTGGTTTATTTCATTCCATCTCTTGCAATCAGTTTTAACCCTGGATAATATCCAAATTCATTTTATACCAATAATTTCATAATGCAATTCCTTCGCTACTTTATTGGTATTTTTCGAAACAAAGGCTGTTTCTCAACAAAATATAACCAATATTCATAAACATTTTATGAATTTCTTTATATAAAAATGATTTTGCATTAGTTCAGAATACAATTATGTTCACAACATAAATTAGTCATCTAATGACTACAGTTCCCAAAAATTTCTTAGGACGATTCATACAATCCCTTACATACAATTATTGAGTGCAGTTTTCCGATTCGCACAGCCTGCCAAATTCTTGGCCAAGAATATGTAAGGGTTTCTTATAAAAACTTATCTTATATGGTTTGTAAACTATTCTTTGGATTATATTAGTTTTAACCTTGTATACTACTCTTAAGTACACACCTTGTAGAAAGAATTTATGTCAAATTTACTCATCAATAATCGTGCTTTGTCCAACAAAATTCAATTAGTTCTTATCAATACAATATAATGTGTTATAGGGAGGAGTTACCTTTGAGATTGAACCTTTAATCATTTTTAGGTATATTCGAAACTCTTTTTAATATACTCGCACATACGATCAAATCAAATCATTTTACTTTATTGCACGTTGTTTTATTTACTTTCATTTTATATTCTACGATCTTATAGTAGACATGCCACAAGTGCATCAAATACACACGTCCATGTTGGTGATAAATCATCAATAAATATGACCAAGTATGTAAAATCGATTTTGTATTAACGAACTTACAGTTGCATACAACTATTATCGATTCGAAGGGTTCATCAACTCTTATGATGCTTCCACTTATTGAGTGCGTGGCTCTTCAATTGTTTGAGATATAATTAATCGGTGTCCTACGATTCACAATCATATAAACGAATTAGTCTATAATTCCAAAATAATTGTAAATAATTTAGATACTTTTGTATTTTCAATGCATCATTTTTTTGTGTGAAACAAATACTACATTGCAGTTTTATTTCATAAAGAATATTCATAATATTCATATTGATATATAACTATGTCTATCTTCCAATCGGCACAAAAAATAGTCATTATTTCATAAATAATATTTGGTATATTTTACGAATTATTTTTCATAATTTGATGCAATCAATAAGTGTTATACAAGATGCTCCCACTATTTCTACCATTCCTATACCAACAGCTTGAATTCGAAGGCGCACTATTCACTTAATATACATTATTTATTTCATATACAGTAGCTAGTTTACAGTGAAGAGTTCTTTGATCAAATATCTTGAACTCAAAGAAATGAATCTCATAGAAATAAAATTATATGAGAATAAATTTCAAATAAAAATCATATGTCTTATTCGAACATTAAGTATTAATTATTATTTTCACGATTCTCATTTCTGATGTTTCTTTATGAAACAAAACTGACCATTCACTCTCTTCATCTCAACAGTACTTTAAAACACATTTACTCTTATACATTTGTTTTCCTTTTCAAATGGTCAAACCATTCAAAAGAATACCCTTGCTACAATATCATAATGAACTCTTTACAAAAGGTATTCGATGGTCCTTAACTTTTAAGGACATCAAATATATCGTGTTTTACGTAAACCGATCAAACATACATTTCAGCGACCGAGTTCTTTGATTTATATTGTAGTTTTGGTCTAGTATTACATTTAACACATATGACCCTTTTGTAATCAATAAAGTTGAATACTCGATCCCGCACTATGGTTTATTCGGTTTTTCGGATGAACTAATTTCATCGGAATGATTTATATTACAAATTTTAACCGTTCACCATATAACATTTATATGCGATTGTATATGGATCAAATATCCATAGCCTTGTATTGCTTTTAGAGTTCAAAACTCATAGAATGTAATACATGGTCTCGATTAAGTAAATGCGTAAGTGACCAAAACATGAATGTATTTAGTAGTTGTAAAATTAAGCATTTGCATGGGTGTTGAAAAGTTAACATGCAATAATCTTTTATTGGTAAGAACATGTTATATTTCTGTTTATCAATCTTTAATTCATTTGTATATCCTAATTGATAAACATTTTATCAATCTTATTACACGCATAAATTTATCAATGTAGATTATAATAACATTATATAGCATATGTTCTTACAATATTAGAAAGTTTAAATGTAATCATTTCATTTTTTTGATAAGGCTCCGACTAGTCTATTATGTTTCACTAAACCTAAAGCAAAACATAGAAGTCTTTCGACTTTACTAGTGGGTGTTAGGACTCGTCCGTCTTAGAATTCTGACCTTGACTTTTCTTAAGTCATAGCTTTACGGACGTTGGATAACTCCTTATCGGTTATATCACATACAACTCCTAACTTGTGGTTCCTTGTCCTAACCTTATTTTGAACTTGAGTTTGCTCAACAAATTGAGAGAGATTATTCACTCATGCCTATATATATAAACATATATAATTTTAAACTAAAATTTATTTTAATATTTTATATCAGATTACAAACATAAATCATGAACTAGATCTTCAAATTTTGTACACATATCCAATCTCCATTGTAACAACAACAATACATACAAAAATCTCACCCAACTAATGAAATAATAATAATCTGATTATATGCATAAGTTTACATGATTAACAAATCTAAAACATAATAATATGATCAATATATAAATAAACATTACCTGAAATAGATGACCTTAAGTCCATGTTAAACTAATGAATTCTCTTTCTCTAAAATTCCTTGATTCGTCAAATTTCTTAACTAGAATCAAGACCTTTCACTATCAAATAGCTTCTTGTTTTAACTTGAATTAGATTAGAGATTTTGGTATTAATTTAGAGAAAAGTTGTTGCTATGAAAGAAGAAGGAAATGGTAGCTCAAAAGAATGAATTAGAATATGATTAGGATTTTGAGATTAGCATTTATAATGGTAGAATAAGAGAGAAAATTAGGTAAGTTTTGCACTAGATCTTAACCAAACATCTCAAAACCAAAATCCCATGTTGTAACTGCCTGTAACCTTAGCCAAACCAGCATCTTATCATCCCTAAACATCATGGGTTATAAGCCTATATAACCTAAATTAAATATATATAATAATATGCAATTTAATTTGTTATCAATATTATATGTCAATCAATATATATAACTATTATAAATATATATATATATATATATATATAACAAAATTTACCTTAAATCATATTCAAATTTCATAATTAATATTTCATAAATATTAATTAGTTTATAACAATTATAAAGTAGTTAAATCGTTTGGTCTAAATAGAATTCATTATTTCTGTTATTTGACTGTTGGATGTAAATTTAGTTAGCGATTAACATTGAAATATTCGAATGTTAATGTCCATACGTTACTTAGCAGGTGGTGTGACATTAAGGCCAATTTTATCCTTACTCAATTTCAATAAAATATAATTTAATTTATAAACATTACCAGTTGTGACATTTATTTACACCAATTCTCTTCGTCAAAACTATACCACTTCAGACTTGTGGAATTTGATAATGGTCAAAATTCCAATATCATCCACATTCAACTCTATTGTCCAAACACAAAATTCTTGGTTCAATAATAACAATTATTATTAATCGACGTGCTCTAACCAGAGACTTTGACTTTGCCTTGGCATGAGTTGACCATGATACAAAATCCATAAAACCGAGGAGACAAATCCTTTCTTGAATAACGCTTCACTTCCAATACTTTCACTCGAATCAACTATAGTCACTCGAGGCACGACGTGCCATGATTTAACTATAATCAAAGTGAAGCTTCCACATTGAAGATCAACAATATTCTCTAGTCGAGAGAATTGTGTAAATTAGTCATATTAATATTCTCTGTTTGACCTTAGTTATATTAACTAACAGAAAACCATTGAGTGATTTATTCCAAAGTTATCCAATAACTATCAGTACGTAACCCCTTGGTGCCCGAACGGTCTTGAGTAATACACCGTCCAACATTTGGAGAGCGTTAAGTACTCTAATCTCAACAGATATATCGATATCCAATCTCGATACATCATGACTAGGAATATTTAAAATGGTATATTTGTTTTCATTATGATAAATTACTCACGGTTACAATACTTTGCAACTATTATCACAAAACATAACATATATGGATTTCTTTTAAATATACTTTTAATTATATCAATTAATTAATGTAACACATTATATCAAGTATATAATAGAAACAAAATACATTTTAATTTGGACAAAATTGGTTATCAAGTTAGATATATGTAACAAATTACATAATTGTCCATAGAGCATACCTCTAACTCTATCAACTTCAACTTTTGCCTTGTTTGAAATGGTTAGCTAATCTATTGAAGAATTGAAATGTTTTGATGCCAACACTATTACAATGAAGAAACTTGTTTATGATACGGCCTTGATTAAAATAATCCCAAATCGACCTCTTTCTTCAAAATACATATTGAAGTGGCTGAGAATCAGGTTGCAATTGCGAAAATGAGTTATCGCTTTAAACCTGATATATACACTACATGTTGCTCATCAGACATATTGATTTTTCATGCAAATATGGTATGCCCTTTACTCCTCCAGTTCTAGCGCTACCCGTTACTCATCCCTTTAAAAAATCCCCCTCCTTCACCAGCTTACTAGGCAGTGGGTTCCCAAGAAGAACCTTGCTGCGTCAACTCTTCCTCCTTTTATGGAACAGTTTGATGGTACGGTATCCTCTATCATTTTATATATTTTTATGTTCCTCCTATTCGAATACCAAATGACCAACCAAGTCCATTTATATTTGTGTCCAAACATCATGCCTTTGCTAGATGCTTTTGTTGCGTCTGAGCTATCTCCTATCCCCCACCACACCATATCTTGTATCTTTACCGAGCAATCATGGGAACATTATACAAACAAGATGCGGTCTAACCCATCAAGGCAATACCATTTCAGATTCGTATTGAATCGGGTTAGTGAGCATCAATGCGTATATTACCATGTATCTTGTGAAACCTTATCTTGGTTTCAGACGGTGAGCTAGACAAGCAGAACAACTGTTTATTAGAAGAGGCCTCCTAGGACAAAAATTATGTATACTATAGTGAGTTTGCAAACAATGTTCCTGGTCTAGCTCGTTATTTTGCTGGGTATATAGACGTTTCAGGTCCCAATTATCTAGTAGCTAGAGCAATTTAGCTCTAGTCTTGGTACTTAAAATCTTTTAATTTAGTAATAAAAGTGCATGAGCCACTATAAATACCAATTAGCCTTGTTAACAAAATGATTAGACGGTAATTACTGTAGGAACCAAACATTATAACACGGATGAAGACAAAAGTACTACTTTCGTCACCAATTGTGCGTCGATATCTTTATTTTCCAAGGAAAATTCTCTCAAGAAATAACGTTAGTTCATAAAGTTCACCATCTTCAAGATGAAAATCCAAGCTGCATAGAAGGAGGAGGAGTCTTATGACATACTATAGGAGAAAACACTCGATATCAGTCGATTTGGAGAAATTGGTCATCAACTCACAAAACTCAATGTGCATGTTGAACTTATCCAATCTAGCTTCAGATTCTACAATGATGGTCTTTTTCATCACTTTAACATTTTTAAAATTTTGCATGCTTGATTAGCTGGTTATAGTCTTGAATTATGAGAGTCATTCGAAACTAAAATGCATTTGAACTCCTTGAAACACTTTAGAGTTACGTTCACCCCAAATATGTCAAATAGTGACATAAGGTATGTCCATCAAGCTTTTATAAACTTGGTTGATGTGCTTAGTTCTAGATATATAATTTAAAATATCATCAATGTTATCTAATGGAATCGCTCGTATTTATAATTTGATAGATAGCATCCAGTATTTGTCTCAAGTAATTGTAGTGTTAAAGTTAGATATGAATGAAATATCCTTTAGTCCCACATTGCCAAAAATCAAAATAGAAATGAAGTATATCAATAGCCTTCTCATGAGGAGGTTGGGGCCTAGGGGCACCCAAATGTATACTTCGTTGTGAGGAGGGAGGCCATGCTTCACCATCACACGGCCGCCGCCGCCGCCGCCGTCCGATCGAACCGGGCTAGGCTCGGGTACAGGTCTAAAATGACCAGTTTAATTTTGGCGAACGGATGCGGCCAGCATGAACCAGGCGCGACCGTTCGAAGTGATACGAATCAACTATAAATAAAGACGAAAACTTGTTATAATAATTACTACAGAATTCCAATGTAGTGCAAATCTGAGTTATAAACTTGTGTGACGAGTTTATAATTGATTATTCTCTGTTTGGGTATACTAGACGTATAACATCTCAAGAATTTTACTGTTTTCTTACTAAAACAGAGATGGCAACAGTAGAATTTTCAAAGAATACTACTCACAACAGACCTGAACCGTTCAAGGGAGATGGTGATGATTTCTTGACATGGCAGAATCAGATGTTGTTTTATCTCACCACACTCGGTCTGCAAAAGTACCTTGAGGAGGAGGAACCGATTACTGCACCAGGCAAGGAAGCAGAGGTGAATACGTGGAAGCATTCCGATTTTTTATGCAGAAACTATATTCTGAATTGTCTCGACAAGGTGCTATACAAAGTATATCAGCCTTCAAAGACATCAAAAGAACTCTGGAATGCACTTACCACAAAGTACAAGACACAGAATATCAGTCTTAAGAAATTCATTATAGACAAATTCATGGACTACAAGATGGTTGACTCCAAACCGTTGACTGCTCAACTGCATGAATTGCAAATCATCATTCATGAACTCGAAGCGGAAGGTCATATGGTTGGAGAATCGTTTTTGGTTGAAGCCATCACGGGAAAACTGTCGCCGTCATAGAGAGATTACCGCAACTATCTAAGCATAAGAAGAAGGAAATCTCTTTACAGGATCTCATAGTCCGATTAAAAATTGAGGCAGACAACCGTGCAGTTACAAAACCAAGCGAGGAGGCATTTGTGGCTGAAGGGTCAAAGACCAAAAACAAAAAGAAGAATTTCCAGAAGAAAATGAAAGCTCAAGACAACAAACCAAAAGACAACAAACGAACCAAGAAGTTTAATGGCAAATGTAGGGTTTGTGGAAAAGTTGGACATGCCGCTAGAGATTGCAGACTCAAGAAGGAACGCAATAAAGAGGCAAATATAGTGGATAACATGGAAGTAGACGAGTCCAACTTCTCGGCGGTGGTATCTGAATGCAATCTGGTTCAGAATCCTAACCAATGGTGGGTAGATACAGGCGCTACTCGTCATGTTTGTTTTGACAAATCCTTGTTTTCTACATATCAGAAATTCGATCACGAAGAAAAACTCTACATGGGTAATTCTGCAGTTTCCATGATCGAAGGCAGTGGTACAGTAATCCTCAAATTTATTTCTGGAAAAACTGTTAAGTTGAATAACGTGCTCCACGTTCTAGACATACGCAAGAATCTCATCTCTGGTGCAGTCCTATCAAAGAAGGGATTCAAGATGGTGTTTGAGTCAGACAAGATGGTTCTGCCCATGGCTGGAATGTATATAGGAAGGGGATATTTATGTGATGGCCTATTTAAGGCAAATGTAGCCGTTGTCGGCAACAAAAATATGTATTCTGATTGTGCTATTAATAAAATTGAAGTTTCTTATTTGCTTGAGCACGAAATTTTACTATGGCATGATAGATTGGGACACATAAATTTCCGCAAAATGAAAACATTATCAAACTTGGGATTAATTTCAAAATTCCAAATAGATAAGAACTACAAATGTGAGACATGTGTAGAAGCAAAAATGGTCAAACAACCATTTAAATCTGTTGACAGAAGCACCGAACCATTAGGTTCGGTACATACAGATTTATGTGATTTTAAATCACTGCCTACAAGAGGTGGGAAAAAGTATTTCATAACTTTTATTGACGAATATACGCGATATTGCTATGTATATCTTTTAAATAGTAAAGATGAAGCAATAACAGCATTTCTAAAATACAAGGCTGAGGTAGAAAAGCAGTTAAATAAAAAGATCAAGATACTAAGATCTGATCGAGGTGGAGAATATGAATCACCATTTGAACAGTTCTGTGCCGAAAATGGTATAATTCATCAAACAACATTTCCATATTCACCACAACAAAATGGTGTAGCCGAGAGGAAGAACAGAACGTTAAAAGACATGATTACTGCCATGCTTTTAACTTCTGGTCTACCGACGAACTTGTGGGGGGAAGCATTAAATATGTCTAATCACATATTAAACAAAGTCCCTCACAATAAAACAGGAACAATTCCATATGAGTTATGGAAAGGACACAAACCAAGTTTTAAATACATCAAAGTGTGGGGGTGCTTGGCAAAAGTTCCAGTTCCGCCTCCCAAGAGAGTCAAACTTGGACCAAAAACAGTAGATTGTTATTATCTTGGGCCAGCCCAAAATAGTAGTGCCTACAGGTTTTTGGTATTCAAGTCTGATATAACCGATATTCATGTAAATACAATCATGGAATCAAGAGATGCCTCATTCTTTGAAGATGTGTTTCCACACAAAAGGAATGAAGGAAATAATGTCCCAAAAAGGACAAGAGAAGAATCAAACGATTCACATGAAGATGAAACGCATCATCAAATTGAGGATGCTGGACCAAGAAGAAGAGTAAGGGCTAGAACTTCCAAAACATTTGGTTCGGACTTTTTTACATATGTATTAGAGCACGAACCTCAAGCGTACAAGGAAGAAATGTCATCTTCTGAATCTTCATGTTGGAAAGAAGCAATCCAAAGTGAAATTGATTCAATTCTAAGTAATAAAACTTGGGAAATTGTTGATATTCCACCAGGAATAAAACCAATTGGCTGCAAATGGATTTTCAAGAAGAAAATGAAAGCAGATGGCTCTATCGACAAGTATAAAGCCAGATTAGTAGCCAAAGGATATCGTCAAAAAGAAGGAGTAGACTTTTTTGATACATATTCGCCGGTAACACGAATAACCTCTATAAGAATGCTAATAGCAATTGCATCCATCTATAATCTAGAGATTCATCAGATGGATGTAAAAACAGCATTCTTAAATGGAAATCTCGATGAGGAGATTTACATGGAGCAACCTGAGGGATTTATTTCCAAAGGAAATGAAAACAAAGTCTGTAGATTAGTCAAATCGTTATACGGACTAAAACAAGCTCCAAAGCAATGGCACGCAAAATTTGATGGTGTCATGATGAGAAATGGTTTTCGTATAAATGAATATGACAAATGTGTTTATTATAAACAACTTGGACAATCATATGTGGTGATCTGCCTATATGTGGACGATATGCTAATATTCGGTCCAAATACTCAGGTAATTGAGACCATAAAGAAAATGTTGATCAACAATTTCGACATGAAAGACTTGGGTGTGGCAGATGTTATTTTGGGAATAAAAATAATAAGAAAACCTAATGGAATTGAGTTATCTCAATCACATTATGTAGAAAAAGTGATTGGAAGATTTCAAAATTTTGGAATTAAAGGAGTAAATACACCTTTTAATCCATCAGAAGTACTGCATAAAAACACTAATGAGAGTGTAATGCAGCTGGAATATTCTCGTGTAATAGGATGTCTCATGTATCTCATGAATTGCACAAGACTAGATATAGCTTATGCAGTAAGTCGATTGAGCAGGTATACAAGCAATCCAGGGAAGGAACACTGGAAAGCACTAATGAGAGTGCTTGGATATTTAAAAAATACCACTAACTATTCCTTACATTATGGAAAATATCATGCCGTTTTAGAAGGATATAGTGATGCAAACTGGATTGCAGATTCAGAGGAATCAAAATCAACAAGTGGTTATGTCTTTACCCTAGCAGGGGCAGCAGTGTCATGGAAATCTACTAAACAAACATGCATAGCTCGATCCACTATGGAATCAGAGTTCATTGCATTAGATAAAGCAGGCGAAGAAGCAGAATGGCTTCGTCACTTTTTAGAAGATATTCCATTTTGGCCTAAACCTGTACTGGCCATATGTATACACTGTGATAACCAAGCTGCGCTAAGTAGAGCGCACAACTTTGTGTATAATGGAAAGTCACGACATATTCGCCGACGCCATAACACAGTTAGGCAGTTTCTCTCAAATGGAACAATTTCCATAGTTTATGTGAGAACAAATGATAACCTAGCGGATCCATTTACTAAAGGTTTATCAAGAGAGAAAATTGACTGCGCATCTAGGGGAATGGGTTTAAAAGCCTAAACCACAAAGAGTTATCTTATACAGAAACCTATCCTAGCGACTGAAGATCCCACAGACTAGGATCAATAGGCAAACCAGTTCTGAATAACTCAAGACGTAATGCATTTGCATGGACATAGTCCAACTCCATTCCTATGGTGCACAACATAAATGCATGCCTACAGAAGTATTTAAAGGTTAAAACTATGTTTTTTAATGATGACCATATCTTGGAAATAACAAGTGGGGTACATGTAGGATACTCTTAATGGTTGCGATCACCTATGTTAGTGTGAGCTGGGTCGGCTCTATGAGAATATTAAAAGGCTTTTATTCTCTAAAACACTCGCAGAACCAAAAATTGTTCAGGACCAAAATGAACACAACCAAGAGATTGGATGAGAAGGGAATCAATGCTTCGTAAAACTTATTGTCTGGATATACAATAAAGGCCGACGGTTCAAGATGAAATAATTCACCTATTAGCCAAGTAAATCCGATAAGTTTAACTAGGGAAAGTTCAAAGTGAAATATCTACTTATCCACGATAAAGCATTAATTCCATATATACTCTGTGATATTCCACTTTGTGTGGGGGAAAGAATATTATCACTCATGTGGGGATTGTTAAAGTTAGATATGAATGAAATATCCTTTAGTCCCACATTGCCAAAAATTAAAATAGAAATGAAGTATATCAATAGCCTTCTCATGAGGAGGTTGGGGCCTAGGGGCACCCAAATGTATACTTCGTTGTGAGGAGGGAGGCCATGCTTCACCATCACACGCGTGTGCCGCCGCCGCCGTCCGTCAGACCGAGCCGAACCGGGCCGGGCTCGGGTACAGGTATGGGTCTAAAATGACCATTCTTTTTGTTAGGCCATTGTTTAACGGTTTTGGGCTTCGGCTGAAACTGGATTGGGCCTGGAATTTGAAAAGAAGCGGGCGGGTGAAGATGGACGCGGGTTGAATAGGCGCGAATACAGGCGGGTGCGACCCGACTGAAGCAGACGCGGGTTTTGGCCTGAAGAGGTGCGACCATTTAGACAAATGCGGCCCGTTATGACATTTTTCTGAATGGATGCGACCCGTTAGCAGGCGTAGTTTAATTTTGGCGAACAGATACGGTTATTGGCGAACGGATGCGGCCAGCAGAAACGGGCGCGACCGTTTGAACAAACGGGTGCAGACGCGATCGTTCGAAGGGATACGAATCAACTATAAATAAAGAGGAAAACTGATCACTTTCCTCACTCATTTTTTCCGATTCGTATCTTCTCTCTTCTAACTGCTGTTCTTATACATTCAAATCACAGAGTGATATACTCATTACAATCTCGAGCATAATACGTCTGTTGTATCTTGGGAGAATTTTGAAATAAAATTCTTAAGGAAATCGTTACGACGAGCCTCAGACATAATTCGGTTAGAATTCTAGTCTGATTGTATATTTATATACATTATTCTATATTCTATCTGTTATTCTGGTTATACTATTTATTCAAAATAGTATAACGCTGTTGTTGTAATTTATTTACAACATTCATATTGTTATAATAATTACTACAGAATTCCAGTGTAGTGGAAATCTGAGTTATAAACTTGTGCGATGAGTTTATAATTGATTATTCTCTGTTTTGGTATACTAGACGTATAACATGTAGTTCAAAGATAAATTATCTTTAGTCTCTTCATTCAACTAACATAACTCACTGACCATATCAATATTGTTGCACCATTTACTCATTCTGTCTTTAGTATAAAGTCCATTTAGCCTAACAAGCAAAGCACAAACTAACATCTTAGGCGAACATGAGTTGTTCCAAATGTTTTTGCACCGATCATAAACATTGTTTTTTTACTTTGATGCTATCATAAGCCTTTTTAAGAAAAAAAATCCACATCAAATTTGGGGAACCATCTCTAGTAGTCCTTGAAAATTCTCTTATCAATTGGTATGTTAATGATCTACCGGTAGACATCTAAAGGCAAACACATGGAAATTTATGACGGTCACTCTTAACATCCACTGCTTAAATAGCATCAATATATAGTAAAGTAAGTAAAGCTGAAATGGGACCCGACCAATGGAGGGAATCATCAAGGGTTGATAATGCAATCGATCAATCAATAACCTGTCATATATCTTGTAACGCGTGGATGAAATATGATACAAAACATAGTTGTAAAACAAGTGAGACAATTGCATAATCAAATGAACCCATATAGCAAACATATGTTATAAGGGTTCATTTGATTATGCTATTGTCTCGCTTGTTTGACAACTATGTTTGGTATATATTTCATCCATGCGCTATAAAATATATGATAGGTTATTGAGTAATTGATTGCATTATCAACCCTTGATGATTCCCTTAGTTGGTCATGCTAAAAACGGCACAAACACCCGATTGGTAACAAAATATAAAATATCAAAGGAAAGGAAGAAATAACAAGAAAAGAATAAGAGATTTTTATAATGGTTCGACGAATACTCTGGCCTAAGTCCACTTAGTCGATTTCTATTGATTATTCTCTATTTTTACAAAGCTGTTTTTACAACTCGATAGAAATCTAGCTCAGTAATTTCCAGTGTTATGATTTTATAACTTGTCGTTGTTAGAAGTTTAGAATTCAAAAGGAGAGGAAAAGGACTTTTCTAAGTGCTCTCCACCTCTATTTATATGTGAAAACCTCCAAAATAATCCCTAAATATTGCTTCACACATTCACTATATCATGCACATTCTTCTAAACAAGTCGCTCAACTGACCCCCAACCCCACCACCATGGTTCGGTGCTGAACCATGAAACATAGGTCAGTGTCGACTGGCTTGAGCCTAACTTCGAGCCACAACATCATTTGCTTCAAGCTTTGCTTCATGTTGTTGTGCTTTATGCTTCACGTCACCCACTTCGAGTTTTCCCTTACTTGCTTCGAGTCCACCCCGAGTGTTTTACTTGCTTGCTTTGAGCCATAACTTAGGTCTGATCTATCTAAGGACGAGTTGTGAACTAGAGTAAATTTTGGTTCTCTAATATATTGTTGTTTCCATTATATTTCCTTTATATGATGTTTCCCAAGTCATTGAGTTCATTCTTCATTGTTTGTTCATTTAACTCGATCATTGATGTGCTCGTAAATGTGCATTTTTTACTCCCATATTTAATCTAATTTAATAAAATAAATGAGCATGTAGGGTATTTTAACTTGTTTAAACCCAAATTTCCATTATTTTCAAATCATCATTTATCTTCATATAGGGGCAAAATGGTCATTTTTTTAATTAATTTGAGAATACTCGCTTGCATATTTTATTTTTATTTGTACAAATTTGGATGGAAATATAAAGTTCTCATGGAAATATGCATGAACAAGTATGGAAACAAAGGAATGAAGAAATAAATCATTTCATGCAACATGGGGACCCCACTTACCCACTTACCATGATCTACAATTAGGAGCTAATGCATATGTTAGTGTAGATTAAAGTTACATGCACACGTAATGGTGGATTATGTTCGTGTTAATGACAACTTGGAGGCCACACTTCCTAGAGGAGTATTTTCGGTAGTCCCCTAAAATATGCATTAGGGTTTCAAATATGTATAATTGCCCTTTATGTTTCATGTAATGAAGATCTTAGCCTCCTCTTTAGTTAGTTAGTTGTAAGGAAAAATTGTAAATATAAACTCTCTTCTTTTATTTCATGGCTTATTAGTCATTTTCTTTTATGTAATTTTCTTATATGTAATTCTTATTCATGCTATTTTATTTTATGTTCTTTTCTTTTATGTTAGTAGCTTATATTAATTATTGCAAGTAGTTTGGCTCTTCTTTTATATTAGTTAGCTTGTAGTTTCCTCTTGTTTATGTTTCATGTTAAAGCTCTACAATTGTTGAAATGATAACAAATATGAGAAGCTAAACTTCTTTAATTTAGGGGTAATAAAGCTCTCTTAATCATGTAGGTTCAACATTTTGCTAATCTATGATCTCTCTTCTTTTGCTTAATGGAATGTTTGATTTGGTAAAATTTTGTTGTTTAGATTTGAATTTGATAGCATATGCTGTTAACACCAAATAGACTATGCTTAAACAAACACAAACTACCTCTTTATCTACATATGGTTATAGTAATGAAGTGAATTTTAGAATCAAAAGTTGATGGTCTATATTACTAATCAATAGTAAATAGATCACGCTTAGAATAGATTTTATTTTCAATTTCATTAACACTTTCATAAGAGTTGATAAGTGGTTTAGTGGGTGTATTAAAGTTTGATGGCTTATGTTAGGCTAATTAATAATACAAATAGGTCATACTTATGATAAACACATCAACTAAATTCACTAATGACCATAAGAGAAATCATAATTTCATTTTGTTGATTTATGTGATTATGAGAAGGAAATTACCTCTAAATTGCATCATACTCTCATATTTTTATTCACTTTCTTTTAGCTAGTTTTTTTTTACATTTTTAGCTAATCATAACTTCAAATTTTGGTTTAATTTGATTGAGTAGAAAATTTAAAATCAATACAATTTCCTGCAGATCGACCCGTACTCGCAATGTACTAAAATTAAACGTCGTGCGCATATGGTTATTTTTAATTAAAATTTTATCTGCGATTTTCTAATCAAATAGAAAGTTTGTCCGTTCAACAATCGTTTAATTCTATTCGAAGGCCGTGGAATATTTGATCATAACATTTGCACCAAAAGCATGCCTTGTGAATTGAAGGTTTGCTTTATTTAAGAACAAATATCGAAGTTGGCAAATTACTAGTAATGGAGCTCTCTAGCCATCGATTGATCATATCGCAATGAATCATCTGGTTTCTTCGGATTCAATCACAAATCAGAGGTCGTTCTAGACCATTACACTCAGGACTCGAGTCCTTGCTTGAGTGTTAGTCATAAATCATCATCATTCTGTGTTCTCTTGAAATTATTATGTCGTATATCATATCTAAATTGGAATCGTCCTGTGTTCGTCCAAAGTTAGTAATCATATATTGAAATCAATAATAATGTCGATTAATAACAGGTCAGTAATTGTGAAGCTCATTGCCATCGGTTAGAGCGTTGCTTATTAATTTCCCAACATTGCCTAGTATCCCATTATGAGAACGTCCAACCGAATCTAAGCAATGGCTTTTATAGATTATTTGTTATCATAAGTTGTTAATCAGGGTAGTGCATCACCACTGGGGAGGACATCATTCATAAATCATCAGAAATCGGCCAGCATCCCATCATAAACGAGTCCGATCGAATCGAGGCAATAATTTAATTTGGTAGCCAACATTAAATCATTTCAAAGTGAAGTGGCATTCAAATCTAAATTCTAGCTTTTGATCTTTCCAGATTGCACAACTAATGTTCAATCTTGGGTCTGATCTCTCTGAATCGTATGGTCAATACCCAATCCAATTTCTGATCTCTCTATATCATTAATCCTATCTCTAATCTCTCAGGATCGTTAATCTAACTTTTTTCCTTTCCTGATCGTTAGTTCATGTTGAGCCCAATTTGCTTGCTCTCCGACGAGGGATCATAACAACCGAGCAAGTCCATCCACTTACTCTCCGATGGAGAGACTTACTTCTAACGGGTCATTGCCATGTCTCTTCGGTTGGGAGAATTGTGTCCAATCAGTTCATAAACCAATATCAAGTGGTAATCAATCATTGTTGGTGTTTCACGTAATCAACCATCATATTTAATGATTTTCAAGATTAAGCATTCATTAAAAAAGTCCTAACAAAAGAAACAAAAAATATCCAAAACATCCATATTATCGAGTATTACTCCCAGACATCCTCCTCAGAGCATGCCTAAATACAGATTGAGGTCCCGTACACAAGTAAGCAGCCTGATTGTGATACTGCATCATTTATAAAGTACAAGAATTGAGGCTGACTCATTTCCATCCTTGATCATGGGATAACCATCATCGACCTAGATCCAATTCCGCTTCCTGACACATTCACTGTAGAGGGTGGCTGCTCCTGGTGGTCTCCTCATTAATTGTTGCAACCGATTGTTTCGAATCTACTCCTCTATCAGATCCATAGGTGCCTACATTCATTTGATTCATACCCATCCAGTTCATGGAGTGGGCAATACTTTCCATATCTCTTCTCCCACTCCATGGGTTCTCTTTTCATTGGTTTCTGGTAGAGAATCTACCCCGTGGTATCTAATAAATCCTCTTCATAGTTTTGGTCGGTTTGTTCTTCATATGCTTTGGTCCTTCAAAGCTATCATCAGCCTTCTGCTTCTCCTTTTCTTTTCCATATCCTTCTGTGGATGCTCCTCCATCATCTATAGCATTAACCTTAACATTCTCAGCTTTAGCTTCCTATTGAGCAAATATCTCTCAGCCTCATGATAAAAATCCCTAAGCTTTATCGTTGGATCCCTTTCAAAAGAGACTTTAAAATCCATTTTATTTGCAACTCCAAACGCTATAACCATCTGAACTATCGACGGTTCCAGCTTATGAAATGCAGCAGTTGCTGCATTAAATCTAGTCAAATAACTTGTTACAGCCCTTTGTTTCACTAATGAAAGCGTCATCACATTCTTCGATCGAGAAATATGAATTCTAAACTATCAAATTAATTTATCCATCAATTTGTCCATGTGTTAGTGGATTCGTTTTTTGGCTATCTGAACCATATCGTCGCTAAATTTATTGAAAATCATAGGAACACCATCCTATTTCCTCCTCAAAAGCACCTACCACTTCTATATGTCTGATGTATCTCCTCGAATGGAATATTGGATCTGTCTTTACGTCATACATTTCCAGAGTCGGTAGCTTGAAATCGAGTGGAGTTCTTATAGGCTGATATTAGGAGTGAATGAATTTCTATTTACATCATCTAGACTTTGATATGGTGGTCCACCTCCTAGTGCTCATCTCGCTATTTCAGCAGTTCTATCAATATTGTCTAATGGAAGTCTTTGTTCCACATTTTCATTCCGCCCTCATTTTATATGGGGAAACTCCGGCATGCACTCCTCTGGTTTCATATTTGCATTTAAATTCATGTTCTATTGTTAATCGTCATTTTTCAAGAATCCTCTTTCATGTCTCAAGTCGACATCAGCCATACACTCTGCTCGGTGAACTAGGCACTACTTGCGTAGTTGATTCGGCAACGAGTTACAGGGTATCTATGGGTTGGCTACACTATGTTCTGCTCTATTTTTTGGCACGCTCATTTCGCCTTCTGGTCTGGTCCGGATTTTTGACGACTCCATTGTTCCCTACTGTTTCATTGTTCTGAAGAATCCACTTAACATGTCATCATGTTGGGCTATCATGCTTTCTTACATCTCCCTCATCATTCTCTCCATCTCATCTCTAGTTACATAGATGGACGGGGATTGGATCCTGAGGACACCTTCTGCCTGTCCCTTTTTCTTGTTGTCTTCCTCCAATCATAAATCTGGCATTTGGCCTCTTCATCTTCTTCAAATTTATGTTTCAAGTCATTAAATCCAAGCTTTCTTGATGAAAGCACCAAAATTTTCATGCCAAATGGGCACAAACACCTAATTAAGTAATACAAATATAAAATGTCAAAAGAAAGAAAGAAATAGAAAGAAAAGAACATAAGATTTTTACAGTAAATTGGCGAATAGTCCAGCCTACGTCCACTTAGTCGATTTCAATTCATTATTCTTTGTTTTTACAAAGCCGTTTTACAACTCGTTAGTCAAAACTCAATAGGAATCGAACTCAGTAATTTTCAGAGTTATGATGTTACAACTCATCATTTTTAGAAGTTTAGAAT
Source organism: Allium cepa (assembly GCA_030765085.1). Lineage (NCBI taxonomy): Eukaryota > Viridiplantae > Streptophyta > Magnoliopsida > Asparagales > Amaryllidaceae > Allium > Allium cepa. The sequence continues at coordinate 104,528,706 of CM060941.1, read as the reverse complement.
TCAGAAAGAGAGAAAATTCCTTTTTTAAGTGCTCTTTACCCTTATTTATAGGCGAAAACCTTCGAGATAATCTTCGAAAATTGCTCAATACATTCACCAGGCCTTGCACATTCCTTTACATAATTCACCGACTGACCTTCGACCCCACTACCATTATTCAGTGTCAAATCATGAGGCATAAGCCAGTGCCAATGTGGTTCAAGCCCGAATCCGAGCCACAACTTCATTTTCTTCGAGTTCTGCTTCATGTTGTTGTGCTTTATGTTTTACATCACCCACTTTGAGTTTTCCCTTGCTTGCTTTGAGTCCAACCCGAGTATGTTACTTGCTTGCTCCGAGCCATGACTCGGGTCCGATTTGTGTGTGGTCGAGTTTTGAACTTGAGTAAAATTTTCTTCTCTCATCTTTTATTCTTTTCACTATCTTACCTTCATATGATGTTTGTTTGTCCTTGAGTTCATTCTTTGTTGTTTGTTCATTCAATTGGCCGTTTAAGTCAGCTCAAATAATGTGGAAAATTTAGACTAATACACGCACAAACACACAAATACATACAAACATACTAACACAGCGTGGGAAGCGAATTCGATGATGTAAATCGAATCTGTCCAGGATCTCACACGATTAGCGGAAATAATCGGTGAATTTGACGAAGAATCGATGGATTTATGAATACCGTAAGGCCCAAATCCGTTGATCATGAAGATACCGGATTTTAGCAATCTTCGACACGTTGATCGCGCACGATTCCGTGAAGAAAGATCTGCAATTCTTTGAGCGTTGATCAAGCGCACTTGATTCCACGAATTGGCTTCAACGTTCGTTGATTCGAGCGCACTCGAATGCCGAAGTGGAGATAGGAGTTAACACTCGACTACCAATTTAAAAAAATGGAGGCACAAAGCACAAACCAAATTTTATTCAAATTTCAACAACCTTTTACAAATGACACAGCCCCTATTTATAGGAGATTACAACACATATGACTTAACAAAGTGGTACAACAAACACAGCGACTTAAGAAAATGAAATACAAACAGTACAACGACTTACAAACACACAAACGACCTAAATAACAATGCATGCGACCTAAAATTAACGACCTAAACACAAAAATTAGCGACTTAAGGAAATTTGCAGTGACTTTACTTCATTCACGACCTAAAACAGAACGGCACCGAGCTAGAGAGAAGCGGCATGTATTCCATCTTGTTCGCGACATAGGGTTTCACGGTTTAGGCTTAAGTCGTTCGCGATTTACTGGAATTGGCTCGGCTTAAGTCGCTCGCGACTTACTGCCATTGCCTCGCGACTTAGGGTTAGGTCGCAAATTGATGGAGAGCTTCGCGACTTAGGGTTAGGTCGTGGGTTTCAGTGATGGGGTAGGTCGCGGCTGCTTCTTCCTTGCGACTTAGGGTTAGGTCGTGGATTTCGGTGATGGGGTAGGTCGCGGCTGCTTCTTGCTTGCGGGTAGGTCGCGGCATAAGGCGAAGGTCGTGGTTGGTGGTGGCGCGATTCGAGGTAAGTGCTTCATCATCCTCCCCTTGTTGGAAGGAATTCGTCCTCGAATTCACGCTCTCGTCATCTTCGACAAACTCCTCCCCATAATACGGTACTAAGTGTTTGACATTGAAAACATCAGAAGTATGAACCTCTTCCGGCAACCTTAACCGATACGCATTATCATTGATCTTCTTCAAAATTTCTACTGGACCAATCTTTCGTGCCTTCAACTTGTTGTAAGTTCCAATCGGAAAACGATCTTTCGTCAATACTGCGTAAACAAAATCACCCACTTTGAAGTCTACATTCCTTCATTTCTTATCGGCCAGTTGTTTATATTTCTCATTCGTCTTCCCCAATCTTTCCTGAATGATTCTATGGCATTCTGTCAACCCATCAACAAAATCAGCAGCCCGCTTAACTGTCCCCTTCGATTGTGGTACTGTTGTCAAATCCAACGGCCCCTTTGGTAAGTTTGAATATACAATCTGAAATGGAATGAAACCTGTACTTCAGTTAATTGCATGATTGTGAGCAAATTCAGCTTGACACAACTTCAAATCCCAACTCTTCAAATTGTCTTTCACAAGACATCGTAACAAATTTCCCAACGATCTATTCACCACCTCTGTTTGCCCATCTGTCTGCGGATGATAAGCGCTACTAAAATTCAGCTTCATTCCAACCATCTTCCATAAACTCAACCAAAAGTGGCTTAGAAATCGAGTGTCCCTATCAGAAACAATGGTCTCCGGTAACCCATGCAATCGATAAATCTCTTTAAAGAATAATTGAGCAACCCGGACGGCATCAGCTATCTTCTTACAGGCTATGAAATGCGCCATCTTCGAAAACCTATCTACTACAACATATATAGAATCATTTCCCTCTGAGTTCTCGGCAAACCCAACACAAAATCCATGCTAATATCAACCCATGGTTTAGTAGGCACAGGTAATGGCATGTATAATCCCGCATTCGTCGCTGTTCCCTTCGAAACCTGACAGATATGACACCTCTCCACAAATCTCTCTACCTCTTTTCTCATTGACGGACAAAAATAAGATTGTGAAATTAACTGTAAGGTGCGATCCCGTCCAACATGTCCTTCTTCATGCAACTCTTTAACAATCTTCATTCTCAAGCTGCAGTCAGGTATGCATAATCGATTCCCCTTGAACAAGAATCCATCAACCAATACAAATTCATCAGTACTCCCATCCTTAACTTTCTCAACAAACTTTGCAAAGTAAGGATCCCCCTCAAACAACTCTGGCAATAATTCGAATCCTGTCACTTCAACCTTCAACGTTGTCAACAAGTGATTCCTCCTGCTCAAAGCATCCGCTACACGATTTGTCACCCCTGATTTGTGTTTCACAACGAAAGTAAATTGTTGTAGATATGCTATCCACGAAGCATGTCTCGCTAAAATCTTGTCATGTCCTTGTAGATGTTTCAACGCCTCATGATCAGTGTAAAGAACAAACTCCTTCTGAAACAAGTAATGTCGCCAGTGCTTCACAGCTTGAACAATCGCGTAAAACTTTACATCATATGTACTATATCTCATATTGTCTCCAGATAATTTTTCATTGAAATAAGCAACTGGTCTTCCATTCTGGCTCAATACTCCACCAATTCCCACTCTCGAAGCATCGGTATGCAATTCAAACAACAACTGAAAATTCGGCAGTACCAGTATTGGTGTTGTCATCAATAGTAACTTGATCATCTCAAAAGCAACTCCCGCTTCCTCTGACCATACAAACTTCTTTCCTTTCATGCAATCGGTTACTGGTGCCATCACACTGCTAAAGTGTGGAATGAATCTTCGATAAAAAGACACCAAGCCATGAAAACATCACACTTCAGTAATTGTCTTCGGTTGTGGCCAACTCCTGACAGCTTCCACTTCTTCATCCACTTGAATACTTTCCTTTGACAGAACATCCCCAGAAATAAAACACTGTTCGTCATAAACACACACTTCTTTGTTGCTGCATAAAACTGCTCTTGTCGTAGAATCAACAATACTTCACGCAAATGCTGGATGTGTTCTTCCGTACTCCCACTATAAATCAAAATACCATCAAAGTAAACAACCACGAACTTCCCAACAAATGGTCTAAAAATCTGGTTCATCACTCTCATGAAAGTACTAGGAGCGTTTGACAAGCCAAATGGCATAACCAACCATTCGTATAAACCCTCCCTGGTTTTAAAAGCAGTCTTCCATTCATCACCCGGTCGAATACGAATTTGATGGTAACCACTTTTCAAGTCAATCTTGGAAAACACAACTGCCCCACTCAACTGATCAATCAAATCATCAAACCTCGACATAGGAAATCTGTATCTCACAGTGATCTTGTTTAGAGCCCGACTGTCCATACACATCCTCCACGTCCCATCCTTCTTCGGTACTAATAAGGCTGGCATGGCACATGGACTCAAACTCTCCTGGACACGCCCTTGTTCTAGCAACTCCTCCACTTGCCTTCTCAGTTCCTCATGCTCCTTGGGACTCATCCAGTAATGTGGCATGTGAGGTAACACCGATCCTGGCACAAGATCAATTTGATGTTGAATATCCCTCAACGGCGGTAATTCCTTTGGCAACTCCTCCGGAAACACATCACTGAACTCTTCCAATACCGGCTTCACTTCCTCTGGAACTTCAACTGATTCAGTAGCTTCATGTCCAATCAACAAAAACACTTCAGGACTCTCCTCTACTTCTTCAACAAATTCCTTTAACGTCAATAAAGTTTTCAGCTCCTCAATCTCCTCAGATTTGCTCTCTTTCTGTTGTCTCTTCTTTGGAACTAAAATAATCTTAACACCTTCAAACATAAAACTGTAGCTATTGGTTCGACCGTCATTGTGCACTGCTCGATCATACTGCCACGGTCTTCCCAAAAGCAAATGACAAACATCCATTTCAACTACATCACACCAGATCTCGTCTTTGTATTTCTTCCCAATAGAAAATGGAACTCGAACTCGCCTGTCCACCTTCACCTCTCCTCCTTTTCTTAACCACGCTAACTTGTAAGGATTAGGATGTTTCTCCGTTTTCAACTTCAACTTTCTCACAGCTTCAGTAGAGATAATATTGTCACAACTTCCTGCATCAATCACAAACTTACAAACTTTTCCCAGAATAGTGCATGTAGATTGAAAAATGTTGCTCCTCAACCAACTAGCCTCATCCTCTTGTTTGGGTGTTAAACAAGACCTTCTCATCATTATATTACATTCTTCATCTCCCGATGCGATATCCTGTTCATCTTCCTCCACTGGACAAGAATCACCTTCACCAACATCATCACCTTCAACTTCAGCAATCATCGTTCTCTTCTTTGGTTTTGGACATTCGTTGCTCTTATGACCCACTTCCTGGCAATTGTAACATTTAAAACTACTGTTGACCTTTGCCTTCTCAACCTCTTTCACAACTGGTTTACTGACGGCTTTAGAAACATTGGAACTCCCACTAACACCTTTGCTTTGAATATTGGAACTGGTAAACACACCACATCCTCGTCTTCCCTGCTTCTCCCAAGCCAACGCCTTCTGGTGCGCTTCAGCCACAGATCTCGGGTCAAACATATTAACCATATCCTAGATCTGCATTCGCAAACCTCCAATAAACCTAGCAGCCAACTGTTCCTCTGTCTCCATAATGTCATTTCGAGCAATCAGTTGATAAAACTCGTCAGCGTAATCAATTAAAGTCTTCGTCCCTTGCCTCAAATTCTGTAACCTCTGATACATGAGTGATTGATAATTGTAAGGTAAAAATGTAGCTTTCATCAATTTCTTCATTTTCTCCCAATCCACAATCTTCGACTTCCCCATCCGTTCTCGTGTAAGTTTGGTTTGCTGCCACCATGCCATAGCTCTCCCTCTCAACCTAGTAGCAACCAACTTCACTCGACGGTCTTTCGGAACCTCCTTGAAATCAAAGATCTCCTCAACATTAGACAACCAGTCCAAGAATTCTTCTGCAACCATTCCACCCTTGAACTCTGGAATCTCCATCTTCATTCCCGATTCCCATCTACGATCATCCTCTACATCTCGATACTGACGTCGTGTTTGAGCTCTATCTCGATAATGAACACTTCCTCTATCACCATCAAACTCCTCATCAAAATCTGAAGTATATCGATGTCGATCACGACCTCCAACATCTCTACTACCACTCCTTCGATCAACATTCCTATCATGATTATCAACACTTCTATGATCTTGATCTTCTCTTCTCTCCCGATCTGAATGTATTGAAGCTCTACTTCCCCCATGGTTCGATTCAGGTGAAACTCTTCTTCTACTTTGATTCATTTCAATCATCATTCTCTCTAATCGACCAATTCCTTCATTCAACTTTTCAGTGAAACTCTCGTTGATTCGTTGCTCCATTTCATCGGCCTCTTCTCTTTCATACAAAGCATTAATGTTGCGATGACGTTGAGCTCGTCTCGAAGGCATGATTGAACTTCAAACAAACTCAAAAATAAATTCCAAACACTTTTCGAACTTTGATCCTAAGTGAGATGGATCGAAACTCCCAACTTGTTGCAACTTCTCGCTGAACACGATGAACACCAAGTTCTCCCAATTTGCAAATCCGTTCTCCAAACTTCAAATTCTCGAAACCCAAGTCTCCAAATGATGCAAACTTCTTGCGATCTAGCTCTGATACCAAACTGACGCAGCGTGGGAAGCGAATTCGATGATGTAAATCGAATCCGTCCAGGATCTCACACGATTAGCGGAAATAATCGGTGAATTTGACGAAGAATCAATGGATTTATGAATACCGTAAGGCCCAAATCCGTTGATCACGAAGATACCGAATTTTAGCAATCTTCGACACGTTGATCGCGCACGATTCTGTGAAGAAAGATCTACAATTCTTTGAGCGTTGATCAAGTGCACTTGATTCCGCGAATTGGCTTCAACGTTCGTTGATTCGAGCGCACTCGAATGCCGAAGTGGAGATAGGAGTTAACACTCGACTACCAATTTAAAAAAATGGAGGCACAAAGCACAAACCAAATTTTATTCAAATTTCAACAACCTTTTACAAATGACACAACCCCTATTTATAGGAGATTACAACACATATGACTTAACAAAGTGGTACAACAAACACAATGACTTAAGAAAATGAAATACAAACAGTACAACGACTTACAAACACACAAACGACCTAAATAACAATGCACGCGACCTAAAATTAACGACCTAAACACAAAAATTAGCGACTTAAGGAAATTTGCAGCGACTTTACTTCGTTCACGATCTAAAACAGAACGGCACCGAGCTAGAGAGAAGCGGCATGTATTCCATCTTGTTCGCGACATAGGGTTTCACGGTTTAGGCTTAAGTCGTTCGCGACTTACTGGAATTGGCTCGGCTTAAGTCGCTCGCGACTTACTGTCATTGCCTCGCGACTTAGGGTTAGGTCGCAAATTGACGGAGAGCTTCGCGACTTAGGGTTAGGTCGTGGGATTCGGTGATGGGGTAGGTCGCGGCTTCTTCTTGCTTGCGACTTAGGGTTAGGTCATGGATTTCGGTGATGGGGTAGGTCGCGGCTGCTTCTTGCTTGCGGGTAGGTCGCGGCATATGGCGAAGGTCGTGGTTGGTGGTGGCGCGATTCGAGGTAAGTGCTTCATCACATACGTACATACATACATACATACATATATATGAGTTTATTACATCTCGAACACGTCATAAAGTGCATAATACAAAACTGTCTCTAAATATAATAAAGTGCTGATAACTCCATGGTTGCAACACTCTAAAAAATTAATTAATAATTAGTTATGAGAACATTGGTTTAAATGATTTAATTATTGAATTAAATAAGGAAATGTCTAAACGAGGTAAAATAAATAATTGGGGAACATTTACTTACTTGTTGTCTTTCTGGATATAATAAATAATGGTTATTTATGATAAGTATTTGAGTTTACATTTACTTATTATATGAAACATACACTAATTCAAGGGAACATTATTTATTTATGATAAATAATGGTTATTATATGAAACATACCCTAAAACATACACTAACAGGTTGCAAGGGGCCAACGGCCCAACATATTATGAGATAATATACACAACCATTGTGTCATTTTCTATTCATTTCATTCAAAAAAACAAAAGCTTGAAAACTTGACGGTGGCAACAACCTGGAAAGAAACAAAAGAGGAAGAAGAGAAAAGGCTAGGGAAACTTAAGAAGAGAAAGACCATTACAATAAATAGGACCTTTAACAGTGTTTAAAAAACGCTGTAAAAGGCTTTAACAGCGTTTTTAACCACGCCGTGTAACGACATGCAGTTATAGGTTAGAAACATACCACAACATTAGAAAAAATGCTATAAAAAGTCTATTTTTAATAGCGTTTGATGTATGTTATTAACACATTTTATAGTGTTTATTTTGATGAGCTTAAAAATTTTCTTAGTTTTCAAATTCTGCTATCAAATGTATTTCACAGCAGTTATCTCTTGCCATGATATTTATTCATAGCATTTTATATGTTGCTATGAATGTTCCTTCTAGGTATTTTTCCATTGTTAAAAAGCTTTTATGACGTACCAAAACGCTATAAAAAGCATACCCCAACGTTTTTGAAATGATGTCGAAAATTTACACGGCATTTTACAAATGCTATCGTTTATTATTTATACATTTCCCCCTTTATTTGTTACTTTTTTATATACGTCGGTCACAATTTATATAGCAACACGGTTAAATCAACACGCACATTTCATAATCAACATATTATATTAATTGCACATCTCATAATCAACATGTAATATTACATAATCAAAATATGCAATATTCTTACATCAAAACATATATAATACATCCATAATATTTCATAAACAATGCAGAACAAGTGGTAGCTAGTAACCAAAAGTCAATGCGGCACTTATGTAATATTTTCATACAGATATTTCTATGATACGTTTATATTCTCTGGTTTAATAAGTTTATTGAGACATTATTATTACAACCACTATTTCTAATTACTCATTACTGTTACTATTTGTATATAAGACATTATATATATGTATGTATATGTAATTAACATCTATGGTTTATAAAAAAAAAAATTTCACAACAATAAATATATAAACTCCACCAAAAGCTGTCAACAAGCCTGACAGGTAACCAAACATAAAAAAAAAAGATATACAAATGGATAAACAAAATCAGATAGAAAGGACAACTAAACCTAAACAGGGAAACCAAAAAAAACTCGTGCGAAAGGCAAAGGCATAGGGCCTCTGGCATCAGGCTCACTTCACACCCAAAGAGCTCCAGGAACCCACCCCCCCATCAACATCGAAATCATGCTCCGGCAAGGCCACCGCCCGATGACGATGTTGAGAGAAAACTGAGTAAAGAATTGGCAAGCCCATCAGAATACCCTCCGACAGAGACGAAAGAATCGACCAACATCCCATCAGCTGAAAGACAGAAAGTCCGACAAGAGCTACGGAGTTCCTAAAGCTAGCTTCGAACAGAGGTAGGACCTAGAGACCAGACCACCCATGGAAAGCAATTCCTGAAAGCAACAGCCACACAGTAATAATAAAATAATTTGGGGGAGGGGGGTTGGGGAAGACGGACAAGAAGGAGACTAGAAGGCGGCAGAACTACCAGTCTTCAGAACGGCAATCAACCAATTCCCGCTCTGTTAGAAGACCGAAAGTAGGAGATAGATAATAGATTCACAAGGCGTTCAGAACGAGAATTGACTGTCCCTCTGAAAGGACGACCGCGAAAAGCCAAGAAAACATCATCTCTTACCCTCCGAATAACGGAGTGGGGATCCATCGGAGACTCGTCAAATATTGCCTTATTCCGCGCACACCAGATGTGCCAGCAAATAAGACAAGGAATCAAGCGGAAGATGATGGAACAAAGGGATCGACCTGAACTTCCTAACCACAAACAAGTCAGTAATTCATGCGACGAGGAGATGGAACCACGGACACCCAATAAATAACCGAAGTAATTCCAGCAGGAACTTGCACACCAGCCAGTGAAGAACAAATGTTCCACCGACTCCGTTTCCCCGCTGCCGCAGCATCGACAGCGAGAAACAAAAGAAATGCCAATCTGCTGAAGATTCACATCCACCAAAATCCCTTTATGGAGCATTCTCCACATGAGGAGAGAGATTTTAGGAGGGATACGAACGTCCCAAATGAAGGCAAAATTGGGAAGGACCGGAGAATGGGTTCTAGAAGAATTCCAGGCCTTCAGAATGGAAAACGAACCGCCATCCCAACCGATGTGGCCGTTATGAGAATCGACGAGCAGTTTGACCGATTGCATACGCTTCCAAGTCTCACTGGCGTAAGATGGAGAACCGGAATAGCCCGAAGAAGCCAGTCTTCGATACTTAGCATGGAGGAATTTCGCCCATAAGGAGTCGTTCGTCCCAAACCTGAACCACAACTTGCAAGCGAAAGCCGAACAGATGTCCTTCGGATTGCGCAATCCTAACCCACCCTCATTCTTAGGACGGCAAATAACATCCCACGACACCCAATGATGACGACGATTGTCGCCCTTAGAACCCCAGAAGAAGGAGGAAGCCAAAGATTGGAACGAACGAAAGAAGGAAGAAGTAGGGGTCATAGCGGCGAAAATATGAGTGCCCATTGAGCATAAAACCGATTTGATAAGCACCAATCTGCCTGCTTGGGACATGAGAGACGCATTCCAACGGATAATCTTTCCCCTAACTTTGTCCGTCAGAGGATCGAATAGGGCGTTAAGTTTCCTTCCTCTGAATAGAACTATTCCAAGATAAGGAAGAGGAAGAGAAGCTGCCCTGAAACCGGTGAAGGACTCAACCCATAAAACTCGCGATTGGACCATATCCTTCGCGTGAACGAAACAACTCTTCGACGAGTTGACCCGTTGGCCCGAACACCTCTCGTACAGCTGGATGAAGCGAGAAAGGCGACGAATAGAAGACCGATTACCGTTGGAGAAAATGACAATGTCATCCGCGAATGACAGGGTGGAGACAAGCGGACATCCACTCGGAATCCCAAAACGCTGAATTTGACCAAAAACAGTTAATGTGTGGATGCCACGAATGAAGGCCTCGGCCGCGATAACGAAAAGGGTAGGAGATAGAGGATCGCCTTGACGGATACCTCTACCAGCCTTGAAAAAACCATTGGCCGATCCGTTAATGATAATAGAATACCAACAGTTGGAAATGAGCCTCCATACCAAATCGATAAGAGTTTCAGGAAAACCGAAGGCACGAAGAACTTTGATGATGAAAAACCAAGACATACGATCATAGGCCTTTTCCATATCAATTTTGAAAACAATGTTAGAACCCCTGACCTTGCGATCTAACTGAGAAACAAGTTCTTGAGCTAAAAGGACGTTATCAGTGATCAAACGGCCTTTTACAAAACCTGCCTGAGAGGAGGAGATAATGTGTTCAAGGTACGGAGCCAAACGAGTGTCCAAAACCTTAGAAATCACTTTGTTGGCGAAATTACAAAGGCTGATCGGACGGAATTCTGAACATTCCCTCGGATTGTCACACTTCGGAATAAGGATCAAATTGGTGGATGACCAGCTAATGGGTAGAGTTCCTCCGGAAAAGAAATGCTGAATAGCCAGACAAAGATCAGCTTGGATAATATGTCAGGTACTTCGGAAGAAGGACCCATTAAAGTCATCCGGTCCACTGGCACTATCCTTGCTGAGAGCAAAGACACAGGCTCGAATCTCATCTGACGAAGGCGGGAAGGCTAAAACGTCACTTCCGTCAGAAGCAACAAGCCGAGGAATAAAAGACAGGATGTCCGAAACCGATTCAGACACAGAAGGAGAACCAAGAAAAGATTGGAAGTGAGAAACAATAACATCTATTACTTCAGACGGAGTCGAAGCCACAGATTGGTCCGTTCTCAAAATCTCACGAATTGAAAGCAAATTAGCTTTCTTGCGGATAGTAGAATGAAAGAACTTGGAATTCGTATCACCTTCAACCACCCACTTGATCCTTGCCTTCTGTCGGAGGTAAGAATTTTCAATGCGGAGTTCCGAGGAGAAAGCCAATTGAGCGATAGCCCAACTCTCCTTGTTTTCGGCTGAAGGACTCTCGACATCTATGGTTTATATGATTTGAATGTATACGTAGAGATATATGATATAATATATATGCATGTACATGTAGAGATATATGATATGATATAATATGTATCATTTATATAATATTTATTTATTATATATATATATAATTTGTATTAATTCATGTACTAATTATAAACATTTATTATGTTATTTGTTACATATTAATTCATACGTAATTTATATTAATTAATACTTATAATTTTATAATAAATTTTCAAGCTTTGGTTCATCAAAATATTATTATTACTCCTCCTACTAGTATTACTATTTACAATGCACACACATGCACCAACGCTATATGCAATATATGTATGTGAGATTTAATCGTATAATTTATATGATTTACATATAAATATGTAATTTATATTTATTCAAATATATAATTTATATAAGTGGAAATTAGGTTAAAGGGCTTCTACTTGCAGGGTAATAAGTTTTAAGGACAACACTTTTGAATAATTAGTTTTAAGGACAATTTACAACATAATGATAAATTCATTTATCTTTTTAAGTTATACAGAAAAATGCTAAATCATTTTATCATTATTTCTGCATAACTGAAAATGATAATAAATTCTTTTATCTTTTTCCTGTAAAATGTCCTTAAAACTAATTTTTCAGAAGTAGTGTCCTTAAAACTTATTACACTGCACAAATAAGCCCTTGAAGTGAAAATCCCCATTTATATAATGTATACTTGTATAATGTATATTTATTCAAAGCTGTAAGTGCGACCACCCGTGAAATATGGGAGTATATAAGAAATCAAGCTAGATCCTGTACATAATCTATCAAATCTTGTAGAATCGTCTAAGACTTCAAGAAAACAAGTTTATGATATAGGAATTGAAAACATGTACCTTGGTTCAATTTTATATATTTTTTTTAAAAAGATTATTTAATGCTGAACCTCAATACCACATTACATGACAATAAAAGATTAGAAATTGCAGGTCTAAAGTAAGCAATAATTTAATCCTTAACTTACTTCATAGCTTCTAAGTTGTCCATCCAAACTCTGGCAGCTTTAACTGAACGTGGATAAGTTGCACCTAATGAAATAATAATCCAACATATCAGATTTTTGTGCTTTTATAATAGCAAGTTATCAAAAAAACATTGAACTCCTTAACTCAGTTAACAAAATCACAGATTTAAGGCAAAGAAACTAAGATGCACAACTTGCTTCTATCTTAACTGTTAAACCAATGGCCGCAAATTTGAAGATGCTAACGATAGTTTAATCCATAATAAGCTAAGCTTAACATAAAATTTAAATAGCATTAGCTACATAAACAAATTTTATCCTTTTTTTTAACGATTTTACGGTTTCCATACTTCACCTCAACCCAACCTACTAAGACCATTAATACAGTCAACGTGATTACTCTACAAAAATCCAAACGTTTTCATCCAACGGTTATACAAGCTAGTAAAACTTCTAGCACAAATAGGGAAATTATGGAGCTACACTTACCAATATAAAAGATCATATTAAATTAAAAAAATTAATAAAATTACCAACATGTTTACCTTCCGTAGCTGATTAGACTGCTGCCACCCATGCAGCAGCACTGTGCATTCCTTTGGTTTCCCTATGCATGTCCATTACTGTTTACGTGCATGCCCTCTCTGTCTCACTCCAAGCATGTTCTGGCCACAACTTGCACTTGATTGCAGCATATTACTACATCGTGCATCCCTTACACCCTTAGCATATTGTGCTTGCTGCAATGTTCAGGGCCAATGCATATGGCCTCATCTTCATGCGATCTCATGCGGCAATTATGTATTACGCAACCAGATTTTACTTGTTTCAGCCACTACAGATTCAAGTTAAGTTTAAGTTCAGCCCAGCTTGGATCCATGTTCAGTCCAGACTCATGATCAAATCCTAGTTTTCAATTTCTTGATATACCATGTTTCAGATCAGAATCTCTATGTAAATATCATGCTTTAGCTTTTCTGAGGTTGTGCTTTAGTTATAAAAAATTTCTTTAGTGGAAATACACTTCAAGCTTGCCCTTGTTTGGATTCTTCATTCATATAGTTTGCAACTCATTATCTTTGACCGCCTATCCGTGTTCAAGCTTCTGTACGGAGCATTTTTCACAAGTTTTCGCTGGTGCTTCAACTTCTCTTCACCGTTGACTATGTTTCAAGCTTGCTTCAGCTCTATTCCACCTTAACCTCTAGTTCTAGTATAATTCACCAAGGGTTCATAGTATTCAATCGTCGTGATTCTTCAGGAGGCATCTTAGTTTTTTCTATGGCACTTTGGCTATGCCTGTCAGCGTATAATGCTTCATCCATTTCTGTGTGTATGCTACTGTTTCAGTATGCTCCCATTTATGTGTCTGTTGCTGCGACAACGCTTATTTTTCTTGACCAATGCAAAGGTTAGTGTGAATGCTTCCATATGTATGCTTCTGTTTTTTCTCTGTGTATGCTTCTGTTTATGGCTGCTAGTACCTTCGCTGCAAACTGTTAACTCGCCCCATTACATAGGAGCATCTAACTTCCAATTATTTACGTTTAGGCTTATTATAAAAAAATCATTGAACCTGTTAAACATTGTCATAATTCAAACCATTGAGATTCATACATTTAAATTTCATATAGTTCTAGTCCTGTATTAAATACTCAAGGCTAGATACGTAAACACTTGTATTTTATTATTAAAGCATCAATTTGCAGTTGAGCATATAGCTGACACATAAAGGCAACATATGCACTGCAAGTATCCAATTTATAAACACTAGGAGTAAAAGCCCAACTTGTACTTCTAGTACACACTCATTAGCTTATCACAGATAACTCAAATTCATCTCTGTATTTTTTTTCAAGTCATATACAATAACATTCCAATGCATCCATAATCATGGTTAAACGCGCACACAACAATATATAGTAATCATATCAAAGCTAGATTCAAAGTAAAAAAAAAAAAAAAAAAAAAAAATCTCACCATATCTTTTCTAGGATGGAGAAACAGCGGTTAAATAAACAATATCAGCAGGGCCATCCAGAAACTGGAATACATTAGTTGATGCATTGGGTTTTGAACCATTCCATAAAGTCCACACATTTATATGTCCTGGACGATTCACAAAATCAAATGAATGGAGATGTTACTAAACATAACCACATAAAATGGATAAAATAGGTATATCAAAATCTAAATTAGTCCTATAATAAATCTCGACGACGAGTTTGAGCAACTATGGAATTGCAAGGCCAAATTGAGGGGGAAATTTAAACAGTCCTAAATTTTTATGCATGCATAAAGTGGAAAATACATTTGAATGCAATGTTCAAAAAAAACTTGTAACCCTAAAATTAAAACATTATGAGTTAACCACATAGGATGTAAAGAGGAGAGAAATAGGCAGCAGTTCCAAAATCCAGTAAAATCAAAATTTAATAGAAACACCGATGAGACAGCTGTGACAATATTGTTCATTTAACAGTTTTTAACAAAATGACAACAACATCGAAACAATATTATTCATCTAGAATAAAATCTGATAGAAATTAGTAAGCTCTGAGAGGAGGATGAGATTGCCTTGCTAGTGAGACTGAAGTGAATAGGAGTGGCACGAAGTAGAAGAGAGTTACCGAAACAATTATGGCTTTTATAGTGAATGGAAAAATAAACAACTAAATAGTAGTAATAAATCCCTTAACCTTAATTGTAAGTAATATATAGTATTTCTCTAAGTTTTTGGGCTAGTGTATACTATACACTATTTTGTTATTCTACATTATAATGTCAACGGACTCCTAAAGTTACCTTATAAGTAATTTCTTCATCCATACGAGTTTCTACTGTTGTCTGTTTATTCCCATCT
Organism: Allium cepa; assembly: GCA_030765085.1. NCBI lineage: Eukaryota > Viridiplantae > Streptophyta > Magnoliopsida > Asparagales > Amaryllidaceae > Allium > Allium cepa. Next base: position 104,513,146 of record CM060941.1, on the reverse strand, counting down.
AGCTACAACTCAAAAGTGGGAGGTGAAGCCTTGCCGTTATCATTCTGGTAGTAAAAAATAGCTCTTGCAAGTACTGGTGCATCGCTTTATATAGAAAACCAGTAAAAGTTCTTCTTCCTTGATGTAAATGCACGAAGAGTTTCAACTGATATAGAAACAGTTGCAGGTGCTTTCATATGTTGGAATATATGTTTAGAAAAAAAAAGGTTGGAGATTAGAGAGAAGAAACTTGTTCTCACTAATCCACACAACTCACACACAAGAGAAGAAAGTTGTTCTCACTAATAATGATTTAATATTATTATCTTTGCTTGATTTCATGCATACAAATGAGGAGAGCTCCTCTATTTATAAGCCCTAATAGATTATTCTAGAATTACTTAATTACAAAGAAAACGTAATTCTAGAAACGCCTTTACTTAATTACAAATAAAACGTAATTCTAGAAACGTCTTTACTTAATTACAAATAAAACGTAATTCTTGAAACGTTTTTACTTGATTAAAAAAAACGTAATTCAATAAATCAAGTTTATATTCCAACACCCCCCTTTAAACTTGATTTGCCTCTCTTTGAGTTAAACTTTTACGCATACCAAGTTTCTTCTTTAACTGCTTGAAAATCTCCAACTTCAAAGGCTTTGTTAAAATATCAGCAATTTGATCTTGCGTCTTGCAATGCTTGACAACTATTTCTCCTTTTTCCAACCAAGTCTACGGGAGCAAAAAATTCTTTGTAATCAACACCATACTTTTGCTTGTAGCCTTTCACAACTAATCGTGCTTTATGTTTTTCAACTTCACCTTGTGCATTTAACTTTGTCTTGTAAACCCATTTGACTCCAATAGGTTTCTTCCCTTCAGGTACTTCAACCAACTCGCATGTTTGGTTTCTTTCAATTGCATCGATTTCTTGATCCATGGCTTGTCTCCAATTGTCTTCCTTGGCGGCTTCTTCAAAATTAACTGGATCCGCAGTTGCATATAAAGCAAAATGAACAAATTCATCTTCTAAAATTCTTCTTGTTTCTCCATAGATCTCCGCAAGAGGTCTTGTCCTTCTAGGTGTTGATTCTGAACTTGAAAATGATGAGCTTGGAGGAGAATTAGATGGTGGAGTTGGTGGAGTCGATACTTCTTCTTCAATTGGCCCAAATGCATCATTATCAAGCAAGATACTTGTGCTCTTTTCTTTATTTTTCCATTCCCATGCTTCTTCCTCATTGAAAATTACATCACGACTAATAATAGTCTTCTTTGTGATGGGGTTATATAATTTATATGCCTTGGATCTTTCACTATAGCCAACAAAGATGCATTTTTCAGATTTGTCATCAAGTTTTCCTCTCTTTTCATCTGGCACATGAGAGTAACAAATACTTCCAAAAATTCGAAAGTGGGAGACACATGGCTTGTGACCGCTCCATGCTTCTTGTGAAGTCTTTCCTTGAACACTTTTAGTTGCTGCACGGTTGAGAACATAGCATGCACATGTTACAGCTTCGGCCCAAAATATTGTGGGAAATCCTTTTGTCTTTAACATACTTCGAACAAGTTCCATGATGATACGATTATTTCTTTCTGCCACCCCATTTTGTTGAGGGGTTGAGCGGACCGTTAGTTGATGATGAATGCCATGATCCTTTAAGAAATTTCCGAATTCTTCCACCATATATTCTCCACCACGATCGGATCGAAGTGTCTTTATAGAAAAACCACTTTGCTTCTCCACAAGTGCTTTAAAAATCTTGAATACTTCAAATACTTGAGATTTTTCTTTGAGAAAGTAAATCCACATCTTGCGACTATAGTCATCAATAAAAGTGAGAAAATACCGATACCTCCAAGAGAGTTTGTGCGCATAGGTCCACATAAATCCAAGTGCACTAGCTCCAAAGAATTCTTTGCTCGCCATGCCTTTTCTTTTGGAAATGGATCTCGATGGTGCTTGCCAAAAACACAACTTTCACATACTTGATCTTGTTTGCTAATATTTGGGATGCCTCTCACCATATGATCTTTGCAAATCTTGGATAGAGTGCTAAAACTCAAGTGATTATAACGAAGATGCCAAAGCCATGACTTGTCATTAACAATATTAGCAAAACATGGAAATGCTTCATTTTTAATTTTCAACGGAAACATTTTTGTTGGTGTCATCTTCACTTTTGCAATAAGAACACCAGTTTTGTCTTTGATCTCACATAAATCATTTTTGAAATTCACATTATGTCCCTTCTTTAAAAGTTGCCCAACACTCAAAAGATTGTATTTAAGATCGGAAACATAATAAACATTAGAAATATAATTTGTACCTTGCTTTGTCCATATCGGAATATCGCCACTGCCTTTGACAATGAGCCTTTTGTTATCACCTGTCTTGACTTCTCGTTGGACACTTTCATCAAAATTCACAAACCAACTTTTATTTCCGGTCATGTGGTTACTACAACCACTATCAATATACCATATATCATCAAAAGAAGCTTCTTGAACATTCAAAGCAAGAAGCATACTTTCATCTTGTGTCTCCAAATTCTCATGTAGAAAATTAGAATTATCTTTTTCATCATTAATTCTTTTAAAACAATCCTTTTGCATATGCCCATATTTATGACAATAATGACATTGAATATTATAAGAGTTACATCTTCCTCTTCCACTGTATCCTCCACGACCTCTTCCTCTTCCTCCTTGAGATGGGCTTGAATTTTCACTTTGAATTTGGCATCTTCCTTGTCCTCTACCACGGGTTGATCTTCCACCTCTTCCTCTAAAACCACCATGGTTGGTGTCTCGAATTTGAAAAGCTTGCTCGGAAGGAGAGGAATCAAATTGTTTGATGCGAAGCTCATGAGATTGTAGTGAGCCCAACAATTCTTCAAGAGAGAAAGTATTCAAATCTTTTGATTCTTCAATAGCAACAATAACATGCTCAAATTTCCTTGTCATACTTCGAAGAATTTTTTCAATAATTCTTTTATCCAAAATTTCTTCACCATTGATTCGAAGTTGATTAGCAATAGAAATAGTTCTATTATAAAATTCCTCCACCGATTCACTTTCTTTCATTTTGAGTAAATAAAACTCACCTCTTAGAGCTTTAAGTCTTACCATCTTTACCTTTTCTTCACCTTTATATGCCTTGTTGAGGATGTCTCATGCCTCCTTTGATGTTGATGCCGTAGAGATCCTTTCAAAAATTGCTTCAACCACAGCTTGATAGATAAAATAAAGAGCCTTCTTGTCCTTCTTTCGAATCTCTTTCAAAGTATTCAATTGTTGTATATAAAGTGTTGCTTGATTCTCCGGTTCTTCGTATCCATTTTCAACAATCTCCCAAAGATCTTGAGAGTCATACAAGACCTTCATTTGAATGCTCCATTGATTGTAATTCTTTCCCGTCAAACGAGGAAGTTGAGGTTGCAACATATTGTTGGAAGTCATCCCTAAACCTTGCTTTGATACCACTTTGTTGGAATATATGTTTAGAAAAAAAAAGGTTGGAGACTAGAGAGAAGAAACTTGTTCTCACTAATCCACACAACTCACACACAAGAGAAGAAACTTGTTCTCACTAATAATGATTTAATATTATTTTCTTTGCTTGATTTCATGCATACAAATGAGGAAAGCTCCTCTATTTATAAGCCCTAATAGATTATTCTAGAATTACTTGATTACAAAGAAAACGTAATTCTAGAAACGCCTTTACTTAATTACAAATAAAACGTAATTCTAGAAATGCCTTTACTTAATTACAAATAAAACGTAATTCTAGAAACGTCTTTACTTGATTAAAAAAACGTAATTCAATAAATCAAGTTTATATTCCAACATCATAATGTAACTCTTCCTATTGTTTATGTAAGGCCAGCCTGATTCCTAGTCTATTTTTTCCATCTGTATAAGATTTAATTGCACCATAGTCAATGCTGGCAAGCACTATCAACCATATTATCGCATGCAAACAAACATAGAGTTATTAGTAATTCGTACAAAATAATTTGATATTCGTACTATAAACTGAAATAGAGTAGTTACACTTAGCTGAGAATACAATATAGATGAGAAAAAGAACAAGTGATAAAAGGAGGTTGCCCATGGCTTGTATTTAGTTTGACAAAGATGAATAAGGTGTATATATAGATAAGGGAATTAGTGAACAAGTGTATAACAAATAGTGATTGACAATCTAATACGATTGGAGCAGAATTATCCATACTAGACTTAAATACATCGTGTGTGTGTGTGTCTCTGTATGTGTGTGTGTGTGTTTTTCTGCTTTTGGCTGAAAATTAATCAAACTTCAATTGATGTTATGTTTTCCATAGATTGACTCTTCATGTTCTACAGAACACTCATGCATACATATTAATGTGCCTGACTATTGATTTAGATGCGCTGGACATTGCATGGTCAAGCATTTCATATAATGATAAAAATGAATTCACACGTATTATAGCTATAAAACATGAAATTTTGACTGAGGCAACACTCCTCGGTTCAGTTTTAACTGAAGCAAATATGCCTCAGTTTTAATTGGGGTGTGTTGCCTCGTTTCAGTTTTAAATTTCTACAAGGTGAATCCAGTGTACTCTTTAGATGTTACAAGTTATCTTTCTACTTGCTTTAGTCTCTCTCAGTCTCATATAGAAAAAGTCATTCAGTTTAATAACTCAAACTTGCTATATATGCCAGATTTCCAATCTCATTCAAATGTAACAAACATTGCTTATATGTCTAATAAATTTATTGAACAAATTTAAATAGCTGTAAACACACACACACTCACTTACTCTTTTGCAAATAATGAACAAAGTGCTTAATTCAATTATATTAGTTATAAACCCATAATATTGATATAACACATCTTTTTCATAATTTTGCTTGTTCAAGTGTAGTAAAGAACATGCTAACTAATGAAAGAGACAAGCAAAACCATGTGGCGATAGGCGTGTTGCCTCAGTTTTAACTAAGGTGTGTTGCTTCAGTTTTAACTAAGGCATGTATACCTTAGTTTTAACTAAGAGAGTCGCATTGAAAATTCAGTTTTAGCCGAGGTGTATATTGTCAACCTCTCAATAAAAGATTCATCATTACAAAAATCAGCTAGTATTCTAAATCAATACAGATTGTAATCAGGAATCTTTGCAAGAAATTTGTGATATATGGCATTGAACTAGACAGTGATCCCAACATGTACTTGTTATGCGATTAAAAATAAATAAAATTTATGAAGACGCTTTTTCCGGACAATGGAAAACAACATAAAAAATTAGCTACTTCTAACTGGTACAAAAATAAAAAACCAATTCTTTAAGATGTGCAGAATAAGTTGTTGTTTTCATAATATGATAAGATACCATCCTATAAGATTCAATAATCTAGTTTATTACATCTGAATCTAAAGAGGAAAAAGAAAAGAAAAATCAAATATTCTTCATATAAACTCTTGGCCCAAAGATTTCTAATTTTGGTACTAAACTTAAACAAATAGGTTCTACGAATAGTCGCAATAGTTAAAAAGGTGAAACACAAGATTAGATGTGCGGAAACTAGTTATAGTGCATAGACCGTATTTGATAAATATCAGTGCAAATATAGCTAGCTTAGTTTCATACTTCATTTAAGCATTAGTATTTGTCAACTGCCAAGAACTTTCTAGCTTTTGAAATGATCAGGTGCAATATCATGATGATATAACTTAGGTCCCATGCTTTAGTCAACTGCAGGGATGGTGTCACCATTAATAAATGATCCCTAAAAGTATCAAAGTACAACTGGTACTATTATACATACACTCCGACAAGCACTTTACCAGTTTGGCTTAATTTGACAAACAGATTTAAAGAATAAACTCAGAACACACATGAGCCTTCAGGTGATTATCTAAAGCTTGTAGTTCTACAAGGAAAGCCTACTCTGTTTCATCATTAGAATCCTTGCTTTTCAAGAACTTTATAAAAGAAGAAAACATATTTGACCCCCTGAAGGAAAAACAAATATATTCAGATATTATTAGGTTGAGAAAACATACCTACAATTCTTATTTTATATCAACATTTATAAGTAACTCGATTTACTTGCATCAGTTTATCACAAAAGTCTATAATGTGTATAATCAGTAGCTAAAACAATTCACATTGACAGTTAAAATGTGTCTATATCACGCAACCTTAATAACAATGCTTAAACGGGTTTAGAGTTCAAAATTATCTCATATCAACTGAAGTGATGATGAACTAGATTATGCATACAAAATTTTACATCAGCAACCAAAAGTATTTGAGCATAAAAACAATTGAACAATTACCATGACTCCTTCAGCCGCATCAACAACCAAAATAGTACCATCTGCTAACCTAAGCGCAGCCGTTATCTCGTTAAAGAAATTGTAACGACCTAAGATTTTCAACCATTCGCATCCAAATATGCCGGAAATTGAATTGCTCAAAATACTAGATTGTAAGTTTATATTGGCAAAACTCAGCATATACAGTAAATAAATAATCACAGATCATAGACACAGAGTAAAAATGCAGCGGAAATAAAAGATAGTAGTTCATGAAGCTACTATGTACATATCAGATTTAAATAAGGTACAACAGAAGTCTCGAATACAATAGTCAAATACAATATCAGAACACATCACTGGAATCAACTGAATATCTGAAAGCTGGATAGATAGCTGGATCTCCAAGCGAAGCTCCAACTTCAAATGTGAGTCTCGAATATTGGTACACTCAGTCTGATCCGAGCGTAAAGCAAAACACAAAACACTCGAGTCAGGATTAACATTCTTATATCAATAAATCCAACTCAAGTGAAATAACAACTAAAAATACAAGTAACTCAAAAGATGTTGGGATAACCATCCTTTAAGGATTCGTTAAACTATCTACTATGTAGTAATGTACGCTAAGCAGATAATGCCTATCAGTAATATAAAGTATCAAAATAGTGTTAAGGCGTTACCATTATCCCCCTTAACACATTTTATATAAGCGTCATAGTATATACAGCACTGTAAACTCCACCGTAAACTAGTGGGCTATCAGGGAGTACGACTCCATAGGTATAACACAAAACAAATCGTAGTGGTCGCGTATAGGGATATAAGTATGACAAGGCACATGAGGCAATACCCAAGGTAGTGAAACTACCGTTTGCCTGATCCGGACTGGTGAGAACGCATCGCCGCAACGATCACAACACCGCGAAACAATACTCCCAATTCAAGGGTGCACACCAATCAATAACAAGTAATGAGTAGTTTACGAAGAAGTGTGTTCACTCGAGGTGGCTAACCCCATTTGGCCCGGCACAGCTCTTGTTTTAGTCATTTCCAATTTGACACAAGTGTCAAGGTCATCCATTATCGTTCTCTTTCTTTAGTCATCACGTACATCATTCCAACCACTTCATTCTGGATCATACTCCGCGTATAGTTATTAAAGTGGTTTTCGGTTTAGACAAAGAGTATGTCCATAACCGATACCGGTTTCTTTAATAACTTCCATAATTATTACACCGATTGGTCGTTTAATAAATTTCAATAACCAGATCGATTTCAATCTCACTTAGAATTTGAAAGCCAACATTTCATTTGTCTTTCTATATCAATTTCTATAATTTATGTTTCAAAACTTCCAAATTAACCATTTCCAAACTCTATAATTCAACTTCAATTTTTTTTAAAACAGTTCAAATATTGATTTATATTCATATATAGGTTTCATTACTTTAATTTAACATTCAAAGCAATTTAAATTCATCGATGGATTCGGTAAGTAATCATTTAAATTAAGTAAATTTATCATTTCAAAATAATTCCAATTGAATTTCCAATTCATTAAATCAATCACTTAAGTTTACCTACATTATATCAAAACTTATGGATTGAACTAAAATAAATTCGTCAAATTAAATTCTAAATTACAAGTCTCATATTAATTTCTATCAGTCACATTTTATTTCTTATTAAAGAAATTCAATTTCATCTATTTACTTATTTAATTTAAACAAATTTCAAACTTAATTATTATTGAAACTCAATTTCGCTTATTAAAGAATTTAATTTGACTTATTAAAGAATTCAATTTTATTTAATTATTAAATAATTTGAAAACTTGATTTGACAAGTTATTTAAATTTAAACAACATTCTTTGATCAAGCACCTTGTTAATCATTATGCTTTAGAAATTAAAATTTAGAAATCATAATGCTTGGAATCATAACACTTCTCACTTAACTGTTTAAATATAAATAATAGTATATATAATAAAATAGTTTATAATTTAAAATAGTTTATATTAAAATAGTTTATATGAAATAAATTTATAAAGTAACATATATAAACAGTTTTAAATATAATTTAAAATACCATATATAATAAAATAGCTTTCTCAAATTTCATAAATCGATTCAAATCAACTCAATTTCCAAAATTCAAATTTAATCAAATCCCAATTCAAGAATTTTAATTTATTTCGGTCTCTCAATAAACCATTTCAAACTATATCAATTTCAAATACAGATTTTTAACCACAAAATAAACCATTTCAATTTCAATACTTTCAAAGCTTTAAATATTCAAACATTTTAAACCATAGAAATCATTTTCAAAATATTCATATATATAGGCCAACGATGTCTGTATATAATTTCCTATCCTATGGTCAACTGAAACGAATATTTATCATTTCAATCCATAATTTGAATATATACGGGTATATATATCATTTCAACCCGTAATCCCAAATTCAATTTAATGAAAATCACTTGGGTTAATCATTTCAACCCATAACGATTTTATCTTATTCTATAGATCGTTCGAGTATGTATCATTTCAACCCATAGTGATTCTATACTAACAGGGAACTTGCAGAGTAATAACAGATATGGTAATAATATAACATGCATATATCATCAATATAAATAACAGATAATGGTGTCGGATGCACAGGTGAACATATACAGGTAATAACATATATATAACAACATAAATAACTAACATCAGCATATTTCAATTGTCGTTTCAATTAAAATCAAATTTAATAAATAAAAGAGCATTAATCGTGAATGATTGCTCACCTTTCCAGGCTAGAGGAGATAGAAAATGAAATTGAGCTACAAATACCAAAGCAACGCTAGATGGACACGATTTGATGAAGAAAAACAGGCCCGACAGACAAATATGATAAATGGGAGATCGATGAGAACAAATCAGAATCTGTTTTTGATATAAGTGAAAATGGATATATTATTATTGTATTATATAAATCAATACTCCATTTAAAAATACATATTTTAATAACTAATATATATAAAATATTTTAATTTAAATCAAACTTGATAACATTATAACCTCTATAAACAGATAAAGTAAAATTAAAATCTTTATGTGCCATATTTAAATCAATACAAAGTGAACGCGTATACACTATCTGAAATACATCCATATGTATATAAAATCATAATACACATATTTTTCTTGAAATCATATAACTGACATATTATAATAACGTTTATATAAATATATAAAATTTCAAATCGCCATATAAGTCAACTAAAATTTACATGAATATATATATATATACATATATATATATATATATATATATAAATGCGAAATCATTTGTTCAAACTATTAAGTGCAGGAAATATATACACGAAACATATATGCACATACACAAATCTATATATATATACATACCAAGTATACAGCTTACCAATATTTAGTAAATATTCAATATATACTTTTATATAAAATAAACAGAGCCGGTACTTTATAACACACTGTAAAGTAATAAAATATTTACAAGCATTCGTATATAACCTGCATATATGTATGATTAATAATTTATAACTCTATCACCTTTATAAACAGTATAACCACATATAATAACTATATATACTTTATATAAAAGCAGAACCCATAGGTAAAGTCACCAGCACTATTATTATGTTATAATATATAAGCAGCGTTCTATCAACTTATATTGATCATATACATAAGCTAATGGAAATATTTGTATGTAAACTAACCTATATATATTGTAAACCTTTAGAAACAAATATATGAAATGGCATATTATAAAACTGGTATATATAAAATCACACATACAAACTCCTATGTATAAACCGATACCTGATAACGTACAATTGAGGCGTGCTTCAGGGAGAAGGGGGAGAGGTACGCGGGCGAGCAAAGAGGAAGGGGAGGCGAAGAAGAAATGATGGCTGCTGTAGTGGGAATGATGGGTGCAAGGCTCGGCAACAGCAACAACAAGGCGGTGAAAAGTGATGGAGGGTGGAGCGGCTCGGAGGAGGTAGAGGAGTTTCGGCCATGGCAGTTCTTATCGTTGGTGTAAGACGGTGGGTTGCATATGGAGGAGGGAAGGTGATGTTGGAGAGGGTTTGCCAGGTTGGAGGGTGATAGGCGGAGGTGGCCATGCGGTGTCGGTGGTGACAGGTCGTAGAGGCTATGGGAAAGAGAAGAGAGAGGAGGGAGGGAGCAGGTCGGTGGGCTCACGCATAGAGGAGGAAAGGACGGTGGTCGGCATGCAAAGCCGGAGCAAGCTTGGAGGGTGGTCAGCAAAATTTATGGTGGCATTGGAGTTTTTTTTGTGTGCTTGAATTGCAGATGGAGGGGAAGGGAATGGCTGTTGTTAAGAGGAACGTATGTATTTGTAACAAACGTGAGGGGAAAAGAAAATGAGCGGAAGCCTTTGGAAATGAAAACATAAGGTACAAAATGAAAATATGTAAAGCACGCTTGAACAGACGCAAAAGAATATGAAACACTTGAAAATGTAAAGTCACGAGCATTGATTTCAAGGAATATTTATGGCTATTGAATTTGCACGGTAGGAATGAAAGGGTAGACAGCCAAAAGACTCAAATGTGTACCGATACAGATATCCGTTACGCGGGTTCCGCCGTGTACTGAATACCGAAACATAGAAGTGAATATACCATAGTGATCAGCACGATGAGACAATCAAAATGGTATATAGATGTCAGTGGTACGATTGAATCATAAAAATCCGAATTTTCTACTAGCGGAAAATGCAGAAAAATAAGATCGATGAAGCTAAAGAATTCCGAATTTGGAAAAACGAAAAACGAGTCTCTTTCAGAAGATGATTTAGAATTTTTCTATGTAAAAATATTCAGGTTTCGCAAACATTTTATCTTTGTCAATTCAAAACCGATTAAATTGAAATAAAATTACATACGAAAATAAACTTTCATATTTTCGGATGAAAATTTACAAATTGCTATGTTTAACTAGACGCATTTCAAATATTAAATTTTTATTTCAAAATTTTATTATTTAAAATTTCACAACATTTCAATTAAATATATTAATAAAACAAATAAAATTATTAAAAATTTACGGGTCGTTACACTCTCCCCCACTCAAAACTTTTCGTCCCCGAAAAGGAAGGTGGTAGAAATAATCAGAAAGAAAATAGATTGGACAAAATAAAACAATTAATTTAAACCATATAGATTTAAATTTAATTAGTTAATATTTAATAATTTGGTTAAATCCATTTATATTAAGTCAATAAATAGTCATTCAATTTAAATTTTTAGTTCAACCGTTAATTCTAATCGTATAAATTTCAATTTAAATCAATTAATATTTAATACTTGATTTTGACTCAAGGTATTTCATTAAATTGATTCAATTGTTAATTTATTAACTCCATCAAAATAAAATTTTATTTAGTTATCTCATTTATTCATTATCCTATTATCCAATTATCTTCTATTAATAATTTTCAAAAACTAGTACTTGAATAGTCATTTATTACGATCGTATTTTATTCTACAAATTTTATTCTTCTTTATTCCAAATTATTATTAAATTTATTCCACTCAATATATCTTATCACATATATTAAGTATATTTACACTTATTATAACTACTCAAATTTATTTAAAAATTCTTTTAACATCATTTTATATTGTATATTATTCAATTACATAGTTAACTACTGAATGACAAGGTAAGTTATATTGGAATGCAATTGAGTATTATATCAGTAAAATTTTCTTATTCAATTATTTCAAATTTAACTATCCATTCAAAATTTTGGCTTCAATTATAATTGAAATCATCCTTAAAGGAAATTTAAGAATTAAATTTCCGATTATCTTCAAACAATTTAGCGATAATATATATATATATATATACACACACACATAATATATCAAATCAAATTTTAAAATCTTTAATATATATTGTAAATCAAGTCATGTTTAGAAATTCAAATCAATTTATTTTTAATTTTTTTCAAACGAAAGTGTAGCAGGGCTACAGAATAGTCTCTCCACTTCGAAACTCGAAAATGAATATCGATGACGCGGCCACCATCACCGAAATTATTTTCTAACGACAAAATAGGAGAGCACTGATTTTAAACATTTAAAAGTTCTTTGGAAATAATTTCTATTCGAAAATACTTTAGATAATACATTTTAAAATCTTTAAATCCAAAGTTTGAATTTCCGAAAATTAAATTCTCAAATTCTCACTTTAAATTCATTTAAATTTCCAAATCAATTTATAAACCAAGTTTATAATTCCATTTATTTATTTTATGAGACTATAGTCATTGGTTTACAGAAAAATAAATGTACATTAAATATTATCATTTTGTTAACCAATTCATTTATCAATTATCAGAAAATTTACTTAAATATATATGTCATACAAGATTTCTATTCCACTTACTAAATTTGAAAACAGTATTGTGTCAGTTTGCTCTGTTCAAGTGTTTTGGAAATCCTATCGATAGCGTTGATCAGACGAATCGATCGAAAACCCAAATCAACATCAGCAACTCAAACAACACAATATATAAAACATTTTTAACATTAATTTACAAATACACTTCCTCGCTTGACGATACAAGAATGGGTTTCAAAGCAAGGATAGAAATTCAAATTTGATGGAAATCAAATCGAAGAGAATTTTGATTCGAAAATAGGTTTGAAACAGAAGATAAGATGATTAAATAACAAAATAGGAAAATGGATAAGTTTATTAAATCGCGGAAACCTTAACCGGATCAACCGAGACTTCAAGAATAAGATCGATGCAGAATTCCAAGGTAAATCGACATTCGATCTCAAGAGGTAGAATTTTGGCATAACAAGAGATGTCAGCATCTAAACCGAGGACATATAAATCTCCGGTGAATCGATGCCTATTGTAAAGGAGTTTCACCACTTTACAAATCATATCGTGGAGCTATGGGATGCTCCAGAATTCAAAAGAATACGAATAGTGAGGGACAAGAATGAATTTCGGAACCGAGGGAACGTTCCGAAAATTCAAAGGAAATTCAAATCAAAGATGAAAGATTCAAGCACGAACGAATATGATTCTGTAAATAAATTACCATATATGCTAAGTTTTGCCTAGAGCTACCAATGCTCTGATACCAAATGTAACGACCTGATATTTTCAACCATTCGCATCCAAATATGCCGAAAATTGAATTGCTCAAAATACTAGATTGTAAGTTTATATTGGCAAAACTCAGCATATACAGTAAATAAATAATCACAGATCACAGACACAGAGTAATAAATGCAGCGGAAATAAAAAATAGTAGTTCGTGAAGCTACTATGTACATGTCAGATTTAAATAAGGTACAACAGAAGTCTCGAATATAATAGTCAAATACAATATCAGAATACATCACTGGAATCAACTGAATATCTGAAAGCTGGATAGATAGCTGGAACTCCAAGCGAAGCTCCAACTCCAAAGGTGAGTCTCGAATACTGGTACACTCAGTCTGACCCGAGCGTAAAGCAAAACACAAAACGCTAGAGTCAGGATTAACATTCTTATATCGATAAATCCAACTCAAGTGAAATAACAACTAAAAATACAAGTAACTCAAAAGTTGTTGGGATAACCATCCTTTAAGAATCCGTTAAACTATGTACTATGTAGTAATGTACGCTTAGTAGATAATGCCTATCAGTAATATAAAGTACCAAAATAGTGTTAAGGCGTTACCATTATCCCCCTTAACACATTTTATATAAGCGTCATAGTATATACAGCAGTTTAAACTCCACCGTAAACTAGTGGGCTATCAGAAAGTACTCCATAGGTATAACACAAAACAAATCGTAGTGGTCGCGTATAGGGATACAGGTATGACAAGGCATATAAGGCAATACCCAAGGTAGTGAAACTACCGTTTTCCTGATCCGGACTGGAACGCATCACCGCAACGATCACAACACCGCGAAACAACACTCCCAATTCAAGAGTGCACACCAATCAATAAGAAGTAATGAGTAGTTTACGAAGAAGTGTGTTCGCTCGAGGTGGCTAACCCCATTTGGCCCGGCACGGCTTCTGTTTTAGTCATTTCCAATTTGACACAAGTGTCAAGGTCATCCATTATCGTTCTCTTTCTTCAGTCATCACGTACATCATTCCAACCACTTCATTCTGGATCACACTCCGGTTATAGTTATTAAAGTGGTTTTCGGTTTAGACAGAGAGTATGTCCATAACCGATCCTGGTTTTTTAATAACTTCCGTAATTATTATACCGATTGGCCGTTTAATAAATTTCAAAAACTAGATCAATTTCAATCTCACTTAGAATTTTAAAGCCAACATTTCATTTGTCTTTCTATATCAATTTCTGTAATTTACGTTTCAAAACTTCCAAATTAACCATTTCAAAACTCTATAATTCAATTTCAATTTTTTTTTAAAAACAATTCAAATATTGATTTAAATTCATATATAGGTTTCATTAATTTAATTTAACATTTAAAGCAATTTAAATTCATTGATGGATTCATTAAGTAATCATTGAAATTAAGTGAATTTATCATTTCAAATAATTCCAATTGAATTTCCCATTCATTAAATCAATCACTTAAGTTTACCTATATTATATAAAAACTTATGGATTGAATTAAATTAAATTCGTCAAATTAAATTCTTTAAATTACAAGTCTCATATTAATTTCTATCAATCACATTTTATTTCTTATTAAAGAAATTCAATTTCACTTATTTACTTATTTAATTTAAACAAATTTCAAACTTAATTATTATCTCACTTAACTGTTTAAATATAAATAATAGTATATATAATAAAAGAGTTTATAATTTATAATAGTTTATACTAAAATAGTTTATATGAAATAAATTTATAAAGTAACATATATAAATAGTTTTAAATATAGTTTAAAATACCATATATAATAAAATAGCTTTCTAAAATTTCATAAATGGATTCAAATCAACTGAATTTCCAAAATTCATAATCATATCCAAATTCATCAAATTTAATTTATTTCAGTTTCATCATAAACCGTTTCAAACTATATCGATTTCAAATACAGATTTTTAACCATAAAATAAACCATTTCGATTTCAATACTTTCAAAGCTTTAAATATTCAAACATTTTAAACCATAGAAATCATTTTCAAAATATTCATATATATAGACCAACGGTGTCTGCATATAATTTCCTATCCTATGGTCAAGTGAAACGGATATTTATCATTTCAATCCACAATTTAAATATATACGGGTATATATATCATTTCAACCCGTAATCCCAAATTCAATTTAATGAAAATCGCTTGAGTTAATCATTTCAACCCGTAACAATTTTCTCCTATTCTACAGATCGTTGGGTATGTATCATTTCAACCCATAGTGATTCTATACTGACAGGGAACTTGCAGAGTAATAACAGATATGGTAATAATATAACAGGCATATATCATCAATATAAATAACAGATAATGGTGTCGGATGTCACAGGTGAACAGATGCAGGTAATAGCATATATATAACAGCATAAATAACTAACATCAGCATATTTCAATTGTCGTTTCAATTGAAATCAAATTTAATAAATAAAAGAGCATTAATCGTAAGTGATTGCTCACCTTTCGAGGCTAGAGGAGATAGAAAATGAAATTGAGCTACAAATACCAAAGCAACGCCAGATGGACACGATTTGATGAAGAAAACAGGCCCGACAGACAAATCTGATAAATGTGAGATCGATGAGAACTTATCAAAATCTGTTTTTGATATAAGTGAAAATAGAAATATTATTATTGTATTATATAAATCAATACTCCATTTAAAAATACATATTTAAATAACTAATCTATATAAAATATTTTAGTTTAAATCAAACTTGATAACGTTATAACCTCTATAAACAGATAAAATAAAATTAAAATTAAAATCTTTATGTGCCATATTTAAATCAATACAAAGTAAACGCGTATACACTATCTGAAATCTATCCATAGTATATAAAATCATAATACACATATTTTTCTTGAAATCATATAACTGACATATTATAATAACGTTTACATAAATATATAAAATTTCAAATCGCCATATATGTCAATTAAAATTTACATTAATATATATATATGCGAAATAATTTGTTCAAACTATTAAGTGCACGAAATATACACATGAAACATATATGCACATACACAAATCTATATATATATACATACCAAGTATACAGCTTACCAATATTTAGTAAATATTCAGTATATACTTTTATATAAAATAAACAGAGCCAGTACTTTATAACACACTGTAAAGTAATAAAATATTTACAAGCATTCGTATATAACCTGCATATATGTATGATTAATACTTTTATAACTCTATCACCTTTATAAACTGTATAACCACATATAATAACTACATATATACTTTATATAAAAGCAGAACCCATAGGTAAAGTCACCAACACTATTATTATACTATGATATATAAACAGTGTTCTATCAACTTACACTGATCATATACATAAGCTAATGGAAATATGTGTATGTAAACTAACCTATATACGTTGTAAACCTTTAGAAACAAATATATGAAATAGCATATTATAAAACTGGTATATATGAAATCACGCACACAAACTCCTATGTATAAACCGATACCTTATAACGTACAACTGAGGTGTGCTTCAGGGAGGAGGGGGAGAGGTATGCGGGCGAGCAAAGAGGAAGGGGAGGCGAAGAAGAAATGATGGCTGCTGTAGTGGGAATGATGGGTGCAAGGCTCGGCAACAGCCACAACAAGGCGGTGAGAAGTGATGGAGGGCGGAGTGGCTCGAAGGAGGTAGAGGAGTTTCGGCCATGGCAGTTCTTATCATTGGTGCAAGACGGTGGGTTTCATATGGAGGAGGGAAGGTGAGGTTGGAGAGGGTTTACCGGGCTGGAGGGTGATAGGCGGAGGTGGCCGTGCGGTGTCGGTGGTGATAGGTCGCAGAGGCTATGGGAAGGAAAAGAGAGAGGAGGGAGGGAGCGGTAGGCTCACGCATGGAGGAGGAATGGACGGTGGTCGGCATGCGGAGGCGGAGCAAGCTAGAGAGGGTGCTCGGCAAAATTCATGGTGGCATTGGATTTTTTACTTTTTTCATTTTCTTTTGTTTTGTTTTGTGCTTGGATTGCAGATCGAGGGGAAGGGAATGGCTATTGTTAAGAGGAACGTATGTGTTTGTAACAAACGTGGGGGGAAAAGAAAATGAGAGGAAGCCTCCGGAAATGAAAACATAAGGTACAAAATGAAAATATGTAAACAAAATGAAAATATGTAAAGCATGCTTGAACAGACGCAAAAGAATATGAAATACTTGAAAATGTAAAGTCACGAGCATTGATTTCAAGGAATATTTATGGCTATTGAATTTGCACGGTAGGAATGAAAGGGTAGACAGCCAAAAGACTCAAATGTGTACCGATACGGATATCCGTTACGCGGGTTCCACCGCGTACTGAGTATCGAAACACAGAAGTGAATATACCATAGTGATCAGCACGACGAGACGATCAAAATGGTATATAGATGTCAGTGGTACGATTGAATCATAAAAATTCGAATTTTCTACTAGCGGAAAATGCAGCAAATATGCAGAAAAATAAGATCGACGGAGGTCCGACTTTGGAAAAACGAAAAACGACGTCTCAGTCAGAAGATGATTTAGAATTTTTCTATATAAAAATATTCAGGTTTCGAAAACATTTTATTTTCGTCGATTCTTAACTGATTAAATTGAAATAAAATTACACACGAAAATAAACTTTCATATTTTCAAATGAAAATTTACCGGTTTCTATGTTTAATTAGACGCATTTTGTAACGTTTACGATTTTCGACTCACGAAAGTCAACATTAATACATCCACTGTATCAACTGCCGAGCAATCGAAGGCCGGAAAACCGAATCGTTAGGTTAAAAAAGAGGTAGAAGATAGAAGAAGAAAGAAAGAAAAGTAACGGAACAATATCAGAATCTCAAAATCGCAGCGGAACAACATATAATAGATAAATGAATAATCTTTAAATCAAAAGGACTGTATCAGTTATTACACTACATCACATTACATTACATTATCAAAGTTTACAACAACAAAAAGCGGAAAAGAAATACTATATACTAGTTGATACGCCATGCCATCCAACTTGCTCCTGATCTCTACAGCAACTCCTGAATTCTAGAATAACCTGATAACCTGACACTAGACTGCTCGTGTGAAAAAGGTGGGCACCCAGAGTTTAGGAAGGAAACAATAAACTCCAGGTCAGTCATGTGACTGGTGTGAGAACTTAAACAGTTTATCTTTTAAAAACAAACAAAGAAATATTTTAAAATAGATCTGTTATGCTTTTAGAAAATGAGACTACCATAAGGCCTCCCGCACACACGCAATGCAAATGCAGAATCGGAGGAGATTTCTTCTTATGATAGTCAAACATGCTTGATACACAAATTTCTTTGATATTATTACTATGAGTACAAAGTTCAGGAAAAACATTTCGAAAGTATAATATAAATCTTAGCCAGCATAGACATTCCGCACTTATGCCTACTATAGCTACCATGTTCAGTAGCAGGTTACCGCCATATTCCATGGCAGGTTATACAACTAAAACCGTACAGGGCTCGTATTGTTTCTTTGGATTTTCCAACAAGTGGCCAGGCCAAGGAACTTCCCATTGCCACATGGGTACGCCTCTGGAAAGACGCACAGAGAACCTAACCGGATCTCTGCTAACACAAGGCCGGGTTAGCCCTAGCTGGGTAACAACTGACACGAGTATGCCATCCCCCGGTCGTAACCGACCTAAATCACAGGATTCACCAACAACCACAAAATAATAAGTTTGCAGCAACAACATAGGTTAAGTATCTGGGCTCCATACCATGATACCACCTCTATCCAGAAGGAAATGACATACACTAAGGGGGCGCTATCCCCTAATAACCTTGTTGCATCTTTCCTGTTTTGACCGTTACCGGGGTGTGAGGTCCGACGAAGTCTCGTCCACAAAGCTACGCTTTATACAAAAGCTGTGCTTTGATCAACAAATGATCAGCAGCACTTCATATGCCACATTACCAAATTGGGAATGTATCACTAGTAACCATCAACTACATAACCTCTGAGCTCGTACGTCTCAGAGAAGGGTGTTAAGCTAAGAGAATAAATTCTCCGCCACCAACAGAAATGTATTTGATAGAAACCAGCTTTACATCTCAAATTGTAACGTCAGACACACAACCATACAAGTCCATTCCGGGATCGAACAGAACCGAAGGCACTTCCAAAGAAGCCCTTGCAATCCGGATATTCACGAATCGCATCCGGAATTCCCATCACAAAGGGTGATAAAATCTCTATATCGGAGGTCAGCCGATGCAGAAACATTCGACGGTAATCCTTCCATTTTCGAAAATATCCGGTCTTCAACACCGATCTTCAAATGCTATCCAATACGACGTATCACTATTCGGAATGGGATTTATGACCCAAAGGTCCTCTCCCGGCTAAACCGAATAACGAGCGCTTATTTTAAAATAAGTGTAGCATTCAAATTCAAGCAAATCACAACAAATACCCATTTAAAGGTAAATATTGATAGTGGGTTCTTTAACTATCAATTGATATGCACAACATCACCAAATCCCAAATAATATCCCGAATTATTTATTTTCCAAAAATATCTTTACAAGATATATTTTTCCACACTTCAACCATTTGAAAACAAATTTTCATATCATTTTCCTCACGCGGAAACACTTCCAAATATTTATTCATTTTCAATTTATCTTTAAAAGATAAAATCTCAAAACATTTCACTTCATATTGGAAAACATTTCCACACTTATTTATAATAAGTAATTCACAAATCTATTTATTTTCAACATTTGGAAAATATCCAATATACCTAAATTACAATTAAGTATAAAATTTATTCTTTAAGGAAAACATTCTCTTAAACACATTCATTTGAGTCAAAACGAATGTTGCGTAAAACATCGTTACGACAACCCAATATCACTAGTATAGGGATTTGAATTTTAGATAGATATATAAATCCCAATACCATACAAAAACATTTCCTTTCGAAAATCATTTACTATAACAACAGTGTTATAGTCCATCTTTACCTTATTTCCCGAAAACGTCTATTTCAACAATGAATGTTGAAATCTATGGTTTCGATCCTTAACACATTTTAAAACAACTTCAAATCGTTTTAATTCCATTTAAAAGGTCACTTCCTAAAACATTTCTTTAATATATTATTCACTGTCCAAAATCGTGAATATAAATCGCTTGTCAATTTCAACACTTCTACATATTTTATTTTAAAGGATTATCCACTGTCCAAAATTGTGGATATATCTCCTTTAATAAGCTATAATAATTAACTTATCAAAATAAGTCGATTTTGGATTTATAAAATAATGTTTATAAATTCCATTTATATATATTTTATAAAAACTTCAACTTATAAAATCCCTCAATTAACAAATTCTATTTAAATCTCATTTAAATGCCAAAATCCAATTTATAAGTTAATTACATATAAATCTTTTATTTTACAAAATCTATTCATTTTATAACTTCAAAATTTATAAATCCATAAATTTCATTCACTTTTGAAATCCATTTATACCTCATTTTAACACTTATAAAAACTTGTTTTATAATTCCAATATTTTAATTTATAAATATCAATTTTTATAAATCTTTTATATATACCGTTTATAATAATTCAAAAATCCCAATTTAAACCATTTTACAAATTAATCAACTACTTATTTCAAAAATCACATTTTGGTTATATTTCACAAAAATCATAATTTTTATAACATAAAAATAAAGATGTTTATTTATTTAAAAAATGAATCAATTCCCAAATTCAATAAAATGTATACTTTCAAAAATCACTTGAAAATCCTTTTAAATTCAAAATCGTTACTTTAACATTTTTAAAACTCCAAAAATAGGCCCAATGCTGCAACAGCACCAATACATCAACCATGGCATCCAAACATCATATATCAATATGATAACAGAATATATCTCAAATATCTGTAAATAAATCAATACTGTTGAGGAATCCAGTTGGATCCCTCCAACCTGTTACCCTGCATCCACAGATGTTAGCACAATACCAATACCATTTCAAGACAGAATATCACGGTACATAAGTTTATATAAAATATTATCCGCTATCATGCAGCGCAATAGGGTCTCATCCGCTATATAATGTGGGAAATCAACTCCAAGTACATATATAATACCAATTCCACTTCAAGATGGAATATCGCGGTATATGTGTTTAATAAATAACATCCGCTCAATATACGGCGCATATGGTCTATTTCAATATAACAGATAGCAATTTATCATCCAAGCATATAATCAAGCAATTTAAAATTTAACAATTTAAAATTTAAATCGAAAAATTTCGATTGAGTGAGAAGTTCTCACCTTGCTTGCAATAGTGGTTTCAGCGTTTTATTCCAAATAAAATTAAACACGCGTTTAATTTTACCCAAAATTATCACTAGCTCCAATCGATTCCAATCCAGCTCCATTGCGTAGTATTTGACAATACGAATCCAACGCAATTTGTTTCGTCAGGTTTCGACCTCGTATGACAAAGTTATACATTTTTTAAGTTCGAACGAATTATAATAAAATTAAATTTACAATTTTCATTTTAATTTTAACCTAAATTTCATCTTGGCCGTAGATTTTGCAACATCAGATCGTGGCCGTTGCCAACATCTTCTTCTCCCCAGTTAACAATCGCGAACAAGAACCCAAGCCGCCGTTAGGTTTTTGAATTTTCGTGACCAACACCTTTGCTTCCACAACGATCGGCCACCACTGTTGGAAAGTCCCCACTCGACTCCACCTTCGGCCGTGACATGATGAAGCTCGGTCCCCCCTTGCTCGAGAAAAACGAACCCAAAATCATGATGAACGCGAGCCCCTAGCCTCTACGTCGAGCCCCTATTTCCAATCTCCACCGTTGAGATTGAAGATCTTGTTGCCCTCTACGTTTTTGCAGTTGAACGTTTGTCTTGTTTGTTTATAAATTGCGAGATATTTGAGGAAGAAAATAGAAATGCATCGGCCATTGAATTGGAAACTGGCGGCTGCTCTTGAATCCCTAGGGTTTGTTTGCAAATGTGAAGAAGACAAGTCCTTATATAGAAAATCTGACGAAACACTATTCACTCGAAATTTTTTGAACTCCAAACGAAGTGTGCCGGCTGACGTTTCTAGGGTTTAACCCGCGTTTCGGACACAATGGAACATGTTTCGGAAGCTAATTTGATCATATGGGTGAGTTACGGAAATAAACGATCAAATTTAAATTAAATTAGTTAAATTAATTTCTATGCGTTTTGGCTTGCCCCGGACAAACCGTAAATCCGATTGACACGAAATTTGAAATCTTAAAATAATATAATATTACAAATCCGATGAAACTGGTTTCGTCAAAATCCGTGACTGTTTGAAAAATGACTATTTTTACTCGTTAATTAAATATTATATTCAATTTCCACAAATTAACTTTTAATTCGATTTTAAAAGTTCTATAACATCATTCTAACTCCAATATGACTTAATGCAACTTTACAAATCAAATTTAATCACATTAAACCCAATTTTCAATTATTTCTGTAATTTCAAATATTAAATTATCGATTTAATTATCCAATTTAATATAGATATTCGAAATATGAGTTATTCGACTTACAATTTTACTTGTTAATATTTTAAAATCAATTAAATATACGAATTTCTAATGACAGGAATTCTGGGTCGTTACAAACTTCCCCCTTAAAAGAATTTCGTCCTCGAAATTACCAAGTAAGAAAAAGTTACAGAATCCATTAATTCTTCAAAACCATTTGTTCAAATTAAATTTCAAATTCATTCAAACATTTTAACTTTTCCAAAATCCATAGTTAAACTTCTTACAATAACTTTACTAAGTTTTCAAATCACATTTAGTTAACTTTTCAAAACCAACTATATCGTTTAGCTCTTCACTCCAAAATCAAAGTTATTGTTTTCAAAAATTTCCAATTTTCTCAAAAATATTCTAACGCCTTAAATTTTTAGAAAATTTCGCCAGCATCTCTTTTGCGCTGCTAGTTCGGTACGACTACAAAAATGGCACCACGACCCCCTAGATTTCAAAAAGAAAAGAAAAAGCCAAGTGGCTGGATAAGAAAATCATCAAATTTCATACCGAAATTCGAATACATGCCTTTTGTCGAGCAATTCAATTTTTTTATCTTCGAAATCAAAATCTCAATTTCCTTTAATCCACCTGTACATCCTGTTAACTATAATATCCATTTTCTATTCAATCTCACATTATCAATTTCATTTGAATTCAATTTACCTTCTGAATATTGAATTTTATCAATTATTTTTTCATTCACAACTGAATCTCACATTACAAGTTCTAACTCATTTCATCTCACACAATTCAATTTACTATTTCGTTTTATAACCACTTATATTTAAATTGGATTTCAAATTCCATATGAATTTAATTTACCCTTTATTTATAAATGTTGAATTCAATTCATTTCAAGTTCTATATTAAATTTGTCATTTCTTCAATTAGTATTACTTACTAAATTTATTTTAATACTTAGCTTCATTTGATCCAACTTGACAAATTTTTAATTTACTTGCAATTTCAAGATGAATTTCAACATTTAGTTTCCAATTCCATTTACTCGCAATTGTAAATTCATTCATTCATAAATTTATTTCCATAATTCAAACTCAATTTCAATTCATTTGTTTCTACCCCAAATTTATTTTCAACTCAATAAATTTTATTCCATAACCATTTTTATCAGATTCCAAAGTCTTTCCAATATTTCAAAACCATTTTTGAAACCAATTCAAATTATCCTTTGAATTTCAAAAACCAAACCCACATTTTCCAAACAACTTCCATTTAAAACAACTTGGCAGCAATCCCTCTTTTGGAAACCCGAAAATGAACACCGATGATGTCGCGATCATCATCGAAATTATTTTCCAGCGACCGAAAAGAGTTTAGAGCTTTTATCCCTTCAAAATACTTTCCAAAACCTTTGAAAACCATTTTCAAACTCAAAAAGGAATTTTTTTACTTCAAATTACAAATCACATTTACAATTTATATTCTCCAATTCTATTTGTATGTGAATTTATTTCTTAACTTTGGAGTTACGATTTCAATTTCTTTTTCAACATTAATGATAATAATTTAATATCATCACTTTCAAGCAACCAAGCAATCATATATTATAATAATTCACAGAATTTTTTTTCTTTTATATATGAAAATAATTTAGGTAAAATTATTTCATTTACCCCATTTTAAAATGATATTGTGTCGAATTTGTTCTATACAAGTGTTTAGAGATTCCTATCAATAACGTTATTTACTCGTATTGACCAGAGTCCATATACCACTCAACAAACCAATCAACAAAATATAAAACAATTTTATATTCACTAACAGGAACACTCTCATAGCTATTATTACACTCAAACTCATTCTAGAGCACTACTGACTCTATCTCTAATGAGTAACACCCAACAGAGCCAAGGTTGTCGCTTAACCATATGCTCTGATACCAGATGTAACGTTTACGATTTTCGACCCAGAAAGTCGACATTAATACGTCCACTGTATCAACTGCCGTGCAATCGAAGGCCGGAAAAACGAATCGTTAGGGTTAAAGAAGAGGTAGAAGAAAGAAGAAGAAAGAAAGAAAAGCAACAGAATAATATCAGAATCTCAAAATCACAGCGGGACAACATATAATAGATAAATGAATAATCTTTAAATCAAAAGGACTATATCAGTTATTACATTACATCACATTACATTACATTATCAGAGTTTACAACAACAAACAGCGGAAAAGAAATACTATATACTAGTTGATATGCCATGCCATCCAGCTTGCTCCTGATCTCCATATCAAGTCCTGAATTCCAGAATGACCTGATAACCTGAATCTAGACTGTTCGTGTGAAAAATGGTGGGCACCCGGAGTTTAGGAAGGAAACAATAAACTTCAGGTCAGTCATGGGACTGGTGTGAGAACTTAAACAGTTTATCTTTTAAAAACAAACAAAGAAATATTTTAAAATAGATCCGTTATGCATTTAGAAAATGAGACTACCATAAGGCCTCCTGCACGCACACACACACAATGCAAACTCATAATCGGAGGAGATTTCTCCTTATGATAGTTAAACTTGCTTGATACGCAAATTTCTTTGATATTATTACTATAAGTACAAAGTGCAGGAAAAACATTTCGAAAGTATAATATAAATCTTAGCCAGCATAGACATTCCGCACTTATTCCTACTATAGCTACCATGTTCAATAGCAGGTTACCGCCACATTCCATCGCAGGTTATACAACTAAAACTGTACAGGGCTCATACTCTTTCTTTGGATTTTCCAACAAATGGTCAGGCCAAGGAACTTCCCATTGCCACATGGGTACGCCTCTGGAAAGACGCCCCGGGAACCTAGCCGGATCTCTGCCAACACAAGGCCGGGATACCCCTAGCTGGGTAACAACTGACACGAGTATGCCATCCCCCGGTCGTAACCGACCTAAATCCCGGGATTCACCAACAACCACAAAATAATAAGTTTGCAGCAACAACATAGGTTAAGTATCTGGGCTCCATACCATGATACCACCTCTATCCAGAAGGAAATGACATACACTAAGGGGGCGCTATCCCCTAATAACCTTGCCGCATCTTTCCTGTTTTGACCATTACCGGGGTGTGAGGTCCGACGAAGTCTCGTCCACAAAGCTATGCTTTATACAAAAGCTGTGCTTTGATCAACAAATGATCAACAGCACTTCATATGCCACATTACCAAATTGGGAATGTATCACTAGTAACCATCAACTACATAACCTCTGAGCTCGTACGTCTTAGAGAAGGGTGTTAAGCTAAGAGAATAAATTCTCCTCCACCAACAGAAATATATTTGATAGAAACCAGCTTTACATCTCAAATTGTAACGTCAGACACACCACCATACAAGTCCGTTCCGGGAACAGAACCGAAGGCACTTCCAAAGAAGCCCTTGCAATCTGGATATTCATGAATCACGTCCGGAATTCCCATCACAAAGGGTGATAAAATATATATATCGGAGATCGGCCGATGCAGAAACATTCGACAGTAATCCTTCCGTTTTCGAAAATACCCGGTCTTCAACACCGGTCTTTAAATGTTATCCATTACAATGTATCACTATTCGGAATGGGATTTATGACCCAAAGGTCCTCTCCCGGCTAAACCGAATAACGAGCGCTTATTTTAAAATAAGTGTAGCATTCAAATTCAAGCAAATCACAACAAATACCCATTTAAAGGTAAATATTGATAGTGGGTTCTTTAACTATCAATTGATATACACAACATCACCAAATCCCAAATAATTTCCCGAATTATTTATTTTCCAAAAATATCTTTACAAGATATATTTTTCCACTCTTCAACTATTTGAAAATAAATTTTCAAATCATTTTCCTTACGAGGAAACACTTATAAATATTTATTCATTTTCAATTTATCTTTAAAGGATAAAATCTCAAAACATTTCACTTCATATTGGGAAACATTTCCATACTTATTTAATAATAAGTAATTCACAAATCTATTTATTTTCAACATTTGGAAAATATCCAATATACTTAAATTACAATTAAGTATAAAAATTATTCTTTAAGGAAAACATTCTCTTAAACACATTCATTTGAGTCAAAGCAAATGTTGCGTAAAACATCGTTACAACAACCCAAAATCACTAGTATAGGGATTCGAATTTTAGATAGGTATATAAATCCCAATACTATACAAAAACATTTCCTTTCGAAAATCATTTACTATAACAACAGTGTTATAGTCCATCTTTTCCTTATTTCACGAAAACGTCTATTTCAACAATGAATGTTAAAATCTATGGTTTCGATCCTTAACACATTTTAAAACAACTTCAAATCGTTTTAATTCCATTTAAAAGGTTACTTCCTAAAACATTTCTTTAATATATTATTCACTGTCCAAAATCGTGAATATAAATCGTTTGTCAATTTCAGCACTTCTACTTATTTTATTTTAAAGGATTATCCACTTTCCAAAATCGTGGATATATCACCTTTAATAAGCTATAATAATTAACTTATCAAAATAAGACGATTTCGGATTTATAAAACAATGTTTATAAATTCCAGTTATATATATTTTATAAAAACTTCAACTTATAAAATCCCTCAATTAACAAATTCTATTTAAATCTCATTTAAATGCCAAAATCCAATTTATAAGTTAATTACTTATAAATCTTTTATTTTACAAAATCTATTCATTTTATAACTTCAAAATTTATAAATCCATAAATTTCATTCACTTTTGAAATCCATTTATACCTCATTTTAACACTTATAAAAACTCATTTTATAATTCCAATATTTTAATTTATAAATATCAATTTTTATAAATCTTTTATATAAACCGTTTATAATAATTTAAAAATCCCAATTTAAACCATTTTACAAATTAATCAACTACTTATTTCAAAAATCACATTTTGGTTATATTTCACAAAAATCATAATTTTTATAACATAAAAATAAAGATGTTTATTTATTTAAAAAATGAATCAATTCCCAAATTCAATAAAATGTATACTTTCAAAATTCACTTGAAAATCCTTTTAAATTCAAAATCGTTACTTTAACATTTTTAAAACTCCAAAAATAGGCCCAATGCCGCAAAAGCACCAATACATCAACCACGGCATCCAAACATCATATATCAATATGATAACAGAATATATCTCAAATATCTATAAATAAATCAATACTGTTGAGGCATCCAGTTGGATCTCTCAAACCTGTTACCCTGCATCCACAGATGTTAGCACAATACCAATCCCGTTTCAAGACGGAATATCGCGGTACATGGGTTTATATAAAATATTATCCGCTATTATGCGGCGCAATAGGGTCTCATCCGCTATATAATGCGGGAAATCAACTCCAAGTACATATATAATACCAATTCCACTTCAAGATGGAATATCGCGGTATATGTGTTTAATAAATAACATCCGCTAAATATACGGCGCATAGGGTCTATTTTAATACAACAGATAGCAATTTATCATCCAAACATACAATCAAGCAATTTTAAAGTTAACTATTTAAAATTTAAATCGAAACAGTTTCGATTGAGTGAGAAGTTCTCACCTTGCTTCCAATAGCGGTTTCAGCGTTTTAATCCAAATAAAATTAAACACGCGTTTAATTTTACCTAAAATTATCACTAGCTCCAATTGATTCCAATCTAGCTCCATTGCGTAGTATTCGACAATACGAATCCAACGCAAGTTATTTCGTCAGGTTTCGACCTCGTATGACAAAGTTATATGTTTTTTTAAGTTCGAACGAATTATAATAAAATTAAATTTACAATTTTCATTTTAATTGTAACCTAAATTTCATCTTGGCCGTAGATTTTGCAACATCAGATCGTGGCCGTTGCCAACATCTTCTTCTCCCCAGTTAACAATCGCGAACATGAACCCAAGTCGTCGTTAGGTTTTTGAATTTTCGTGACCAACACCTTCGCTTCCACAACGATCGGCCACCACTGTTGGAAAGCCCCCACTCGACTCCACCTTCGGCCGTGACATGATGAAGCTCGGTCCCCCCCTTGCTCGAGAAAAACGAACCCAAAACCATGATGAACGCGAGCCCCTAGCCTCCATGTCGAGCCCCTATTTCCAATCTCCACCGTTGAGATTGAAGATCTCGTTGCCCTCTACGTTTTTGCAGTTGAACGTTTGTCTTGACTGTTTATCGATTGCGAGATATTTGAGGAAGAAAATCGAAAAGCATCGGCCATTGAATTGAAAACTGGCGGCTGCTGTTGAAACCCTAGGGTTTGTTTGCAAATGTGAAGAAGGCAAGTCCTTACATAGAAAATCTGACGAAACACTATTCACTCGAAATTTTTCGAACTCCAAACGAAGCATGCCGGCTGACGTTTCTAGGGTTTAACCCGCGTTTCGGACACAATGGAAAGTGTTTCGAAGGAAAATTTGATCATATGTGCGAGTTACGGAAATAAACGATCAAATTTAATTAAATCGGTTAAACTAATTTCTATGCGTTTTGGCTTGCATCGGACAAACCGTAAATCCGATTGACACGAAATTTGAAATATTACAATAATATAATATTAAGGATCCGATGAAATTGGTTTCGTTGAAATCCAAGACTGTTTGAAAAATGACAATTTTTACTCGTCAATTAAATATTAAAATATTCAATTTCCACAAATTAACTTTTAATTCGATTTTAAAAGTTCTATAACATCATTCTAACTCCAATATGATTTAATACAACTTTACAAATCAAATTTCATCACATTAAACCCAATTTCCAATTATTTCTGTAATTTCAAATATTAAATTATCGATTTAATTATCCAATTAAATATAAATATTCGAAATATGAGATTCGACTTACAATTTTACTTGTTAATATTTTAAAACCAATCAAATGTATGAATTTCTAATGACAGGAATTTTGGGTCATTACACATTTCAAATATTAAATTTTTATTATTTAAAATTTCAAAAAATTCCAATTAAATATATTAATAAAACAAATAAAATTATTAAAAATTTACGGGTCGTTACAGAAATTAACATGCCCAGTATCCATTATATTGCAAAGATAACTCTTCCTGTTCCCATCCTCCAAAACAAGACTCATCGGCATTGCTTTGATTGAAATCCTTCTCTCCTGCTCATCCACCCTTGTATATGTAAAGCTCACATGCATCTCCCTCTCAACATCAAATGTAACAATTTTTTCATGTGTCTGCTCCACCAACAATCCATAAAAATTGTCTTCCCATGTTGCAATTGTCCGACTAACGCAACATGCCTGACCCAACTAGGGTCTAAAGCTTAAGTAATAGTGAATTAACTAAGAATAATGGGCAGCTGAGAAAAGTGTTATCGATTTTGAAAATTAACTTTGCAAAAATAAGAGTAAAGGGTAGCTGTATGACTCTGACTTCAAGTTTAGGCTATTCCCAACAGAGAATCTAATCATTTTTTAAACTAAACAAGGAGCTCTGATAGCAAGGTCGCTTTTAGGCGACTATTCGTTGTACTAGCCGATTCATTGATTATCATTTTCTTTGTTTAATTGTTATAATTGCAAGTCGAACCCACTATCTTTCAAGTAGCCAAGGAGAAACTGTGACATTTGTGTTGCAGCGGGTATTGTTCTACGACAAATAGTCATCAAAACCTAGTTTCCACGGTCCGATGGATTCCGTGAAATCCAACCGTTCAGTCCTTTCGTTTTTAATTTTCTAGAAATTTAAAGGGGAAATTGAATGATGTGGAGAGAACAAGGTGATTTGCTCTACTTTTTTGTTCTATTATTTTCGATACTAAAAGGACAGTGCCATTCCACGTTCTCTGGTTTTCTGTATGTGGTAATCACATGAAATTGGAGTAATATCATATATTCTAAGGCCTTGTACATGTATAATAAATAAACATAGGTGCATCTTCAACGCTACTACGATGTAATTTGGTTGACACATAATTGTTTCACCTACCGTTTAAAATAGACTCCTCTAATGCTACGTTAACTCCCTTATTGATGACCTAGGATTTCTTTTAGTAATAATTTCCTCTAACGTGTATTCACAAAACATACTCCTATTATTCTACATTAACTCCATTATTGGTTGACACATAATTGTTTCATCTACAAGTAACGGTTAAAGACATACCCTCTATAATGAGGAAACGTGTATATAGACTAAGGTCGTATCCTTATTATGATAACAAATTTAATAGTTTTATTTGTATAACTCATTCTTATGATTACCCAAAATTGAAACTGACAGCAATGTTCTCCAATCGTTAGAACCAAGGACCAGTGATTATAATGAATATGTACATTAATTTATCAAGTTATTAATAATGAATAACGTAAAAATATATTCACATATGGCGTCTGATGGGAACTAACAGTAATTTTATTACATTGTTATTTACACATAGTGGAAAATATTGTACATGAGAATTACCAAGCGTATACTAATTTTCAGGAAAATATACTAAAGTAATTACTAAAGTACATATGTATAGCCACACAATAGTGGAGCAACCCACTGCTCAATTCGGGGTGGCTCACCAAAAGCTCTTTCGAAAAAGGTTTGAAGTCCTCCTAACATCACAACTCGACTAGATTAAAAGAATAAGCAAATGATTTGTAAAATAGGTTTAGAATATTTTCTACCGCAAGTAAACAAGTATTTGGAGGTCCGAAATATTTCTAGTAAAGAGTGTATTATCCTAAAGTATTGAACTTGCTTGAGTAAGGTACTTGTTGTCTAGTCGTTTAAGAATTTTGTATATTTATGCAGTAATATCCATTGTCATCATGTTGCTATCAACCCAATAACTTGTTAAATTATCCCTGCAAGCATAATAAAGTTTGTCAAGAAATACAATCTAAATCAAGCCTAGATACAAAACATACAGCAAGAACAGTGCCATAATATTGCCATGTTGATGTTATCAAGACACAAATAACTAGGTCGACATATGTGATACATAAATACTACTTACAAATTCATTACATTGGCAGCAAAAAATATTGATTCAATAGGTTTACTCCCATTCAGCCATAAACATGGTCACCCTGATAATAGAGAATTATTAATTAGCTATGACGCCCTACCCTGAGACTGAAAAGCACTGCCAAAAGCCTTTCTCACATTCAGATTACCAGAACGAGCATCCTTCTTCTTCTTAAGAGGAAAGGACTTGGATCTATGGAAAGGGAATTTCTTCTTGTGTGGGTTCTTTCGAACCTCGGCCTCATCGCTACTATCCTTTTCCTTTCCGACAGCTTCGAGGTGAAACGCCGAATCCACAAGCTCCTTGAATGAGAGCTTAAGCTGAAGCATTCTTCAAACACATCTTAAGTTCAAAATTCACATCTAGAAAACAAAATGAAATGTAATAATTAAGTTGTATCATGAAATAACATGGATATGTTAGTAATATATGCAAGTAACTTATTTTAATCGTATGAAGTAGAACGGGATTAATAACTTCTTTTGAATAATGTGTTAGGATGTTTCAAAGTAAAATGAGACTATCAGCATGGGGATATGTTGATAAAAATCTAGGCATATTCAAGTGGTCTTTTTGATGATAGTAAAGCTTTAGGATAGAAATGCTTTATACCATCCTAGTGGTCCCTGATTTATAGTCTAAAAACACCATTATGTTTTTGTTTGTGCTCTTATAGGACTTCAACTGCAGATCGAAAAAATTGAGTAGTAGGTATCTGGAGCCAATAACATCAGTGAACACTGTAGCCAAGAGAGATGCAGAAGGAAAATAGAAAGTTATATGATGCAACAGACATTTCATATGGCAACATACAATTTGCGTGTGTGTGCATATAGAGTTTGTGTTACTTTAAGACCGCACTAAAAAAAATAAAGATGTACATACAGAGTGATCAGACTAGCTAATTTGTTATTTGAACTAATTAGTTAACTTCAAAGGTTATTATGCAGACCATATAAAGGACGT
Organism: Allium cepa; assembly: GCA_030765085.1. Taxonomy (NCBI): domain Eukaryota; kingdom Viridiplantae; phylum Streptophyta; class Magnoliopsida; order Asparagales; family Amaryllidaceae; genus Allium; species Allium cepa. The sequence goes on along the minus strand of CM060941.1, from coordinate 104,480,077 downwards.
ATTTAAAATAAAAAAGATACAAATTTAATTTCCAAAGTATAAAGAAAAACCTGATTTTTATATGAAGCTAATTTTGACAAAACATATTACCTTTCAAACTAATTGCCACAATATAATGGGGACATCCATTGATGATTGTTTTGATAAATCTAACTTGTCTTGTTAATATGTTTTGATGCAAAATTGGTTATACCAAGAACAATAATTATCTACCGATGGAGCATCATCACACTATTAGCAACTACAGTAAATGAACCATGAATATAAAATCCAAAAGAAAGACAAACTAGTACTGAAATAGTAACGACACTATTACAATTTGAGAACCATGAATATACAATGAAAATGTGCGTAAACAACAATCAGGCAAAAGGAAATACAAGATAAAGTCTTAAAGTTTAATAATTGAATTGTACTTATATAGATTATTTAAAGAGAAGAAAAAAAAACTTTTTAAAAGTGATAAACTATGAATGGCCGATCATTTAATGTATCAAATTGACATATATTTTAGTTAAATGACCAAACTGTTCATCAAACCACGACTTAAGGAAATAAATTATGGACAGCCATACGAATTCATCAAACCCAAAGCATCATATATGAAAATATTTTATGTCGAAGTTTTGTATCAGACATTATAAGTACATGCGATGATGTCTGTTGACAATTAATATAGCATTATCCTTGCGGTGACATAAATCGGTTGCAATTGAAACTGCCACAGATCATTTAAGTATTCAACTAACATACAAAACTTTCAAATCAAATATTATTCATGTAAAATCAAATACTATTCACAGACGAGAATTTAAATATAGGTTGCAACTCACCGTATGCCTCTGAAGCTACTCCTTACGCTTCATGAAATTTAGGCAAAATTCACCATATGCCTCTGAACCTCCTCCCTCACGCCGAACTCCAACCGCCACACTTTGCCTTGCAATTGAAACAAAGAGAGAACGCCCAATTTCATGCGAGTAAAAAACCCCAAAGTAAGTGCTCGAGTAAAGAAGTAGACCATAATTTGAATTGATTTTAACGTAAAAGTGACAATAATAATGTATTCATGTGAAATTGAAGTGACGTTTTTTCCGGAGCGAAATCTAAAAATAAATAGAGGGATTGATGAAAACTAGGGAGTACCTACTATAAATTTGGATGACAGTCAAAGTGATAAGGAGTTGCTAAGGGGATTGGAAGAAAAACAGCGCATAATGATATAGAGGTGCTAAGGGGATTGGGCGAAAGAAGAAAGTTAAGTGATGCTTCTGTTTTGGAGAACCGCCGCTTTGTTTTTAGGAGAATTACTGAGAATGGAGGGAACATGAATAAGCTGCCACTTTATTTTTGGGGACTGCATTTGATAGCGTGGAGAAGATGACTAATTGGACCTGATAGCGAACTAACAACCGGCAGGCACAAAATGCTGCAATAATTTGCAATAGATAGAGGGTTTTCTTATAGTGGACCTAGCAAACCTAATTGTTTAGGTGAGTAATTGTTGGAATTGGGCCTAGTCACAACGGAAATAATAAGTAAATTTTAATTTTTTTTACCATTTTGGATCTTTATTGAGCCTATGAAATTTAGTTTATTTAGAACATTTCTAAATTTCCTTTTAAATAAAATCGTTATTTTATTCATATATATAATATAGTTTTATCTTTAGTAATTAATATTATAATATACACACGCACAAAAATATATCATATACATGTGTATATGTGTATGCATGCATCATATAACAATCCGTTCAAGGTTTTACATGGCCGTATATAAATACTAAGAATTACACTGCAACAGACATGTTAGCTCGTCTGGTATATAAATACATTGTCCAAAAGTATGTTTGTATACTTTATTTATGTATTTAGAACATTACATACATACATACATATATATATATATATACTGAAATTATTTATAAATATATAAATGAATATATGTAAAAGAAATTTGTAATATATGTGTGTATATGCATATATGTAAAATTATTTAAAATTATATCACAAATTTATTTACCTATTTTACTAAAAATTAGAAATTAAACTCATTTTTAAATAAACATATGTATGTGTATGTGCATGTGAATGCGTATGTGTACATGTGTGTGTACACACACACAAGTGTTATCGGCACGCGCTTCATGCATGATGATGACACGCATAATTCAGACGTGAATTTTTTTCCTACAAATTGTATATGTTTAGCACATTTAAGAGAAAATGATTTGCATAAATATTTAGCAATATTTTGACCTTGAAATCATGTGTAATTAGTTTGAATTTTATTTTAAAATTGCAGCGTCTCATTTTTTGTTAGACTAAAATTTTATTTAAATTATTATTAATAAAGAATAAATTTGAAAAAGAAAGTTTGTTTGTTAGATCCTATTTTTTGGTGACACTAAGATTTGGTAATATTTATAGAGTGGCGTTTTGAATTTGTAAAGAAGGTTAAATATTTAGATAATATTATTAAATGATATTAAGATTTGGTAACATTTATAGAGGGGTGTTTCCGATAGTTCACGTTGATACAAAAAAAATGCTACACTAAATGAACTAATATTAAAGATATATATCTTAAAAATAATTTAATAATAAATAAATATATATATAATTATACTTAAACGAAATATATATGTATATACACACACATATATATAAAGTATATAATAAATATATACCTATTATAATGCTCTTGGTAAAGTTTATATTTATATTTTATATATTTATATATATTAATTTTTTTGTATGGAAATTAATAAAAATTAATAAAAATTTGAAATAAAATTTAAAATTCAAGCATTTTACCAAAATTTCGAAGATATTTAAATACTTTATAACTAAAAAAAGATTTTAAAATCAATTACTAAATTGGGCTATGATTTAAATATTTAAATTATACGTGTGTATACATATAAACTAATTTTTTTATTTGCCAAAAGTGTTCTTAGATGTAAATTTAATTTTATAAAATTTAAAACATATTTTACATAATATATATTATTTGTTTATATAATTAAATAATTTAAATAATATTTAAATAATAAATATATATTTGTAAAATTATTTTAATTATACCCAAAGTCCAGTAACTATAAAGATATATATATAAAATTTTAAAACTATATTTTTTATACCATAAGAATAAATATTTAAATTATGAAGCTAGTATAATTAAATAATGCATATTAATTAATTTAAATAGTTTTTTTTTTAATTTTCAGCCGTGATTGTCATAGGCGTATGCATGTAAGAAACCTTTTTAAAATTGTAAATGCGTACATAAAGAAATAATCATTCTAAATGTGACGATATACGATATTTTAGAATCGTCACCTAACTAATAAAATAATATTTGATATATGAATTATCTAAATATTATTACATAATTGTAAATCAGAAAATTGTCTTATCTCCAAACCCTATTAGTACACCTTGAAAAGATGAGATTAACTCCATGAACTAGTATTCAATCCAGCAAGGTGCTAGCTCCTGAACCGATGAGCACCAACTATCGAATAGCAACTGTTCTATTTGTTTTGAGATTTTCCAATAACGGGGAAGATGGAGTATAATTTTGGTTGTAAGTAAATGATAATGGAGGCTCACCAATGTAGTGACTGGGTAAGGGTAATGATGCTTATATAGAGGAGAGCATGGAGAGAAAAGTTAGGATCCAGATCCATTTTTCTTTCCTACCCATTCTCTTCCATTATCTTATCAAATCAAGCCCATTGTTTGCCATCATATGGCCGCATCCATCATGCATCATTAGGGCCAAACACACCAGCCTCCGACTACAAACCCATTTAGGGTCGAACAAATTATATTGCATTTAAATCTAATTTAAACATATAACGATATCATATACTAATTAATATATTTATAGCTATTATAAACATATTTAATAATATTTGTTCATCGAATCAAAATAATTTCTTATAATTAATATTTCATAAATATTACCTAATTTAATTAATTAGTTTTTGAGACAAATGTGTGATCCTCTAAAGTAGAGGATAGCACAAAGCACACTTCTAATGTAGTTAATTATAACGATTACAAATTAAATAAATCATTTAGTCAAAGGAATATTCAACGTTTCGGTTGTATGAAGCGATTAATATCAGATTATTGGAATATTAATTTTCACACGTCACTTGATAGGTGTTATGACATTTTGATCAAATTTATCGCCTGGTTGGCTTCAATAAACCCAATTTTACTTTGTTAAGCATTACTTGGTAATGACTATTATTTACACAAATTCTCTTTGTCTAAACTATATCACTTTCGACTTATGCAATTCTGGTAATTGTCAAAATTCCAATATCGTTGATATTCAACTCTATAGGCGAAATATAAAGTCCTTGGTTCAATAATAACAATTATTATTAAACATAATGACTTAGCTTGAGACTTTTGACTTTGAGTTGATTTCTGCTAACCGTGATACTAACCTCATATAACCGAGGAGACATATTCTTTCTTCAATAGTATTTCACTTCCAATGCTTCCACTCGATCCAAATATAGTCGTTTGACGACGTCATGGCATGATTTAACTATAATCAAAGTAGAGCTTCCACATTAATGATCGATAGTGTTCTCAAGTCAACAGAACTGTGTAATTTTGTCACATCAATATTTTCTATTTGACCATGGTTATATTAACCAATAGAAAACTATCGAGTGGGTCATTCCATAGTTATCCAATAACTATTAGTATGTAACCCCTTAGTACCCAACAGTCGTGAATAATACACTACCCAACATTTGAAGAGCGTTACATGCTCGAGTCTTAATGGATGTATCAATATCCAGTCTCGATAAATCTTGACCATGATTATTTAAAACGGTATGTTTAATTTCATTGTGATAAATTGCTTTACAACACTTTGTAACTAGTATCACAAAATAAACCATTTATGTATTTTTTTATATTAAATATACGTTTAACTAAATTAATTAATTTATACAACACATTATACCGAGTATATAATAGGAAGAAAACACCTTTTATTTTGAACAAGATTAGATATCAAGCTAGATATATGAAACAAATTATATAAATGCTATCAATCTCTCACATGAACTTGAGGCCAATAATGGAATCTTATTTCAACTTCTCAAATCAGTTTCCTAAAAAACAATCGTGTCGCTCCCTCGGTTAACATGTATGTTATTATGTTTTAATTATCTTCACTGTCAATATACTTCCCTAAATGTTGTCTGTCGAGGTCTAGTAAGCTCTAAATTCAGTTACAAACTATATCGAGTCTTTGCTTTTATGCACATTGCTTTTACGCACATTGCTTTCATGCATCTTATACACAGACTCTCTCACACACACATTGCTTTTATCATAGCGCTATTCAAAGCGACATATTTAGCATTTATATTGAATTAGCCAATCTTCTATTTGGAATATTTCCAACTTAAAAATTATTAATCAAGTTGTGAATATGAATTTGATATTGATATGCCATACTTTATATCACTTATGAAGTTCGAGTATGATTACTCCTTCATAGGGGGGTTTCTTGTTTCTATAAATGATTCTGTAGTATACATAATTACATGAGAACGCTCCAAACTACCATTTAGTGACCTTTAATTTGGATTTGATATTTTCTTCGTGTATCAGATACATTAACAAATCACGATATTGTAGACAACATAATAAGTATGCTAATTCCTATTGCCAATGCATAAAGAATCCATTTCATATGTTCCTTATTAAATGTTTTAATAACGTATTTCTGCATATCATCTAAGACATTCCCAACGTCCTTTATATATCTATGAAACACATCATTTGCAAATCCAATGTCGAGTATTAAAACAATTAAAGCTAATTTTAACACAAGTACATTGTTAACAATCAGCAATATGTTGTTTACATATTGTTTACAAATATTTATGTACCTTATAACTTTCTTTCTTATGAGCACACCCTTCCTTTACATTTTTATTGACAAGGAAACTATTTGATATTTCTATCAAAAGATCTGTTTAATTTTGATGCTTGTCGAACGACACTTTTGTATCTGTTCTTGGATCATATCCAAAAACTCACAAACTCAATATCGCTTCCACTAAATTCGAGACGCTTCAGGTAATACCAAAACATAAAGTCATATCATGTAACAATCCACCTTTCTTACTAACAAAGATGGCACTTAATACATCATTGGAATTCGTGTATCGATCATTTAGTCGTCTGAAAGACGGGTCATTAGGAGTGAAAGAAAGAAAAGATAGAAGAGAAGAAACTAAATAATACAGAATCTCATAATGCAACGAAACAATCTATATTACTCAACATAATATATTGCAAAGTCATTTCAAAAATGTTACATCAGAGTCATACTAATACAAATACTAACAAAGGACAGTTATAGTAGCATGTCCCTAATCAACGGGTACCATATACATATAATACAATAGACTACAAAGTAATATCTAGCTATTGATGAAGCCACCTGCTCCAAGCTCCTTCAAATAAATCTACGGAAAAATCAAATCTACCTGGCCGCCCATTAAAATTTGAGCACCTAAGAGTTTAAGAAAAGAAAATAAACTCCAGGCTAGACATGGGTCTGATGTAAGTAAAGCATAAGTCTTTAACTTTATAAAAACTTTTAAATCAAAGGCATCTTGTAAAACCATGCGGTACACCAACACAAACAGGTTTTTATACCTCACGATAAACAAAACGTTTGTGTATAAAAATTTAGTTTTATTATAACGATGTCTATGGTTTCAAAATATATCAAAATAGCTAAAATTGTTACCATATTAAATTCCATCATACTAGGCTCTATAATCAAAACTGTAAAGGCACGTATTGGAGATTGGATTCCATATTATGGCAAGGTAAGGGACCACCTTCCGATGGTACACCCTAAGAAAATGCTTCGGAGTCTGACAAGAATTCCTTGTACCCCTGCTACACTGAGTTGACTGACCCTTTAACATGATGAGCCGGATTACCCCATCCCTTTTTGACACCGAGGCCTTATACTACCACGATGTTTGCGTGCAAAAAAATTCTAATATGGACAATCTAGAATGGGATGGAGGCTCCTAATGGTAGACGACCACATAGCTCTGTTGCATACCCTGTTTTTACCATTTCTCTGTTTGTAAGGCTCATGAGGTCACGTCTTTACCTTCTTCCTCTTAGCAGACCATTTTGGAATGCAAACACTACCCTTCAAGAAGAGATACAATCCCAGCTTTCATCCGTGCAAGTTTTTCCGAAATCGAACAAACATTCTACATCATATTGAAGTATGCTGTGGAGTTGTGCTATTCTTCCTTTTGGAATCACCCTCAGGAATAATAGTATAACTCCACATCATACTTCAATATGATTTAACATCATTCATTATTAGTTTGGAGTGGTTCAAATAAATCCAAGGACCGGTATCTCCAAACTAAGTGATAACTTCCGGTTAACTCAATTTCGGTTCTGTTGGAAGTATGCACTAAGTAATCGTGTCCTCATCGGGGAACTTGATTATTCCCGATATATCTCCTGAGTCAAAATAGGTTCAGATTTGATAGTCGGTTATACTATCAAATAACAAACAACAAACAACAACCAATTCCACTTGAGATTTATTTATCCGTAGCAACCACTAAGCTTCAAAACAAATCTTTATTTAATAAATCTCTTTTCAAACCGTTTGTCTAAAACCTTCATATATTTATATCTTTGACATATATATATTCATAAAACATTTAAGAATAACTTCTTACTTCCAAATCTTGTTAAAAGGAATTAACAAATGTTGTTTAAATTGGAGGTAAGGATAACCCTAAACACTATTCCCTCGGTGTTAACTGTGGAACGAATGTTCCATTCCATCATTTTTGAAAGATGAGTTTAAAGAAATCTAGATCCATATTCTTTTTATACTTCTTTCGATAAATCCTTTTAATAAAATCCATTTCATTTGTGAAATCCTTTTTACTTTAAATCCGAATCCATTTCAAAACTTTCCAAACTTCCAAATTCATCTATAAAACCCTTTAATAAATTATTCAAATCATTTTTCTAAATCTCATTGATAAATATTCAAACTTCTTATATAAATTTCTTATAAACATCCAAACCATTTTATAAACTCCCTTTATCAATATCCAAAACTTTTTCTAAAATTTCTTTTATAAATACCCCAAGATCATTTATAAAACTTCTTTATAGACTTTTCATGTTCAACAAATTCTTAGATAACCTTAAATCCTTTAAACAAATCCATTTAATAAATCTCCCTTGTTATGAAATCTTCTTTGCTGAAAAACTCAAATCCATTTATCCAAAGCCTTTTATAAATTTCCAACTTCCTTCATAAAATTCTTTATAAAAACTTCTTTTAATCACATGGAAAACCATTCCTAATAGTTAAAAACATTTTTAATAAAATCATTTATCAAATCATTCTTTAAATATCTTCTTCAAAATGCAATAATTTGGCAACCATTTCGAAAAGAAATATTTGTCTTCACAAAATCAAATGGAGGCTTAGCGACCAAAATGGTGCTTTTAATTTGATTTTACCTATCCAATTTAACATGGCATCACATAACAACAGGTATATAAAAGTTCAACACAAAAAAATCAATCAACTTAAGTAAACGTCCAAGTTAACTGTAATAGCAGAATGGTGTTTTGTTTTGCTAATAGATGTCATTTAGTTTTCCTAATCATATGGGGTTACTTGAGGGTATGTGACACAGAAATCACTTGTTTTAAAAACAAAATCGAAAAGAAAACGGTTTAAAACAAAACTGATTACTTAAACTTAAAACGATTTTAAAATAATTTAAAGCCTTTGTAAATGAGAATCAAATCCTTGTTAAATAGTAATTACCTCTAATTAAGGGTTATTAAAACTGATTAAAACATAATTAACTTTAATCAAAGATTAATTAAGTAAAAACCCCTTTTTAAAATAATAATTAATTAAAAGTTATCTTAAATAAATATTTCAAATAATTGATTAATCCAATTAAAAATTAAATAATAATTAACGTTAATTAAATAACCAATCATAATTAACTTAACAGATTAACACTTAATTTTATAAATCATTTTTAATAATGATTAAGTACTACTTACTTTATTAATTAATTAATTAATCATTAAATAATTAAATAATTTGTCTCTAATTACTTAACTAAAGATAGAAAACATTTTCTAAAAAGATTTAAAGTTAAAATAAGGTTAGATTAGAAAAATAGTTAGATTTTCCAAACTGCGCATGTAGCGACTATCGCTATAAGGACTTGTAATTTCAAAACTTTGTTATTAAGAAAATTAACTACAAAACTCTATTTTCACACTTTAAAACTTATGAAAAGTTAGAAAACATCTTTCAAAAAGTTTATAGGTGGAAACAAGTTTCCAATTTGGAAATAGTTTGGTTTTTGCGAACTAGCGTATAGCGACTATCGTTATACGAACCCGTAATTTCAAAACTTCAAATTCTATTTTCTTAACTTTTAAAACTTCCCTTTTGAATTCTTATCCTCTTTAAAACATGACTACAAACTTTTGAAAACAAAATCAAAGCTTTAAACTTGAAAATTTTTCACTTCGAAAACAAGAATCAAACTTTTGACAAAAAAGCAGATTTTGACATCGCTTTTGGTTAGCGAATCGCCATTTTGTGTCATAAGTTCACATACAACAAATACAACATTCCATCATAATATTACATTATGTCATTGTAGCACCATCGTAAACAAAGTATTACTTCACAATACTAACCAACTTTTCCAATATTCAAGGTAAAATCTTTATTGCCTGCTCAAATTTCGGCATAAGTAAACAACACCAAATCAACATATATGCATGCATGCACAACATATAACACTAATACATACTTAAGCAACATTTTAACTCATAAATTTTGCAGCTTTAAAACTTAGTGACTTGAGTTTTGAATGCACAAATTTTGCTTACCAAAGTGAACCGAAACTAAGCCTAACTTCCAACGAACTTGAATATACTCCTAGAAAACAGCTTTAACTTGAAAGGATGACTTTGGTTGGCCTTTAAGGTACAAGTTTGGCTCGGCCTTGGCTAGTATTGGGCTTGGCCAAGGTTAGTTTGGGATGATGGAGCTTGTTTTGGAGAGGAGTGATACTCGAAGTGAAGTAGGAAGGTTTAAACTTGATTTTAGAAGTGTATACAAAAAAAATTTAACTAAGGAATTTATCTTGGAAGCCATGGATGAACTTGTAGACATAAAGAGAATAGAAATGAACATGGAAATGATGGTGTAAAGGAAGAAAGTGTAGAGATATGTGGTTTTTATAGAAACTGAGGGGTAATTTAGTAAAATGACTTTAGTATAAAATAATAATTAACTTATCATGAAAGCATGCTTGTCATACCTCCCCACCATCCTCTCCACACATTCTCCCCCCATGCTCTCATGTACTAGCCTAAGTGATATAGGTGATGGATTAGCTTAACTTAGGGTACTTATGTCACTATTTGATACTATTCACACCATGCTTGATTAATTTAAGCCAAATCACATTATCTTAATTTAATACTTACTTTAACTTAATGTAAACTCATTTAATCCTATGATACATATTTATGTGTGTGTGTGTGTATTAAAAAAATGTGCATAAAGTTTTCGACGACTTTTGGGTGTCGAAAATTTGAAATTTCAGAAAATGTTATTCGGTCACATTTTCTATTTTTATTTGAACTGTATATATTGGTAAACAAATTTTAAAAACTATTTTACCATCATTATTAAATAATTAAAATAGGTTTATTTGCTAATAAAAATCCATTTATTGATTATATAAATATATTTAAAAAGCCTATTTTAAAGTGGCAGAATCCTTGGTCGTTACAAATCTGTTTTACCATCATTTTTTATTATTTAAAAGATTCATATTATTTTTAGCTTATATAAACTATTATTTTAATATTTAATATTTATTAAATATTCACAAATCAAGGCGGTAATATTCCAAATTGTTACACTCTTCCCTTAAAAGAGTTTCGTCCCTAAAATTATACCACGATCCTAATTCCCAAAAACACTTAAACTATTCATCAATCCTTATGATGTACAAGGATCATCCCTATGTAAAATCTAATTTGATCATTCACTCAAACACATAACTTCACTTCCGAACTAGTATTGCTCACCCAGCTTCCTAGTGCGGACTTTGATCGGGCCTCTTAAGTTAGTAACCTCTATTCCCTTGCATAGCCTAAACTATGATAGACAACTTTGGTTCCACATAAGAACCCTTACCAACACTCGTCGTCAAAAATTGTGTGATAAATCCTTATTTGAAATGGTGTAAAACACCTTCTGTCATATACTCGAATCTAGGATCGAGAACTATGTAAAAAGGATAAATGATCTTCATACAACTTATGTCTTGAAACTAAGTCGATCAAATCAACCTCTTTACCGTAATTTTCCTGATAAGTAGCTAAGAAAAGTAGGATGATGGTATCCAAACTCCATCCTAGATTCTACTTTTTCTTAGACACTACTAAGGTAAAAATGTCTATTAGCCGGCCTAATAACATCAAATAATATTTCACATCCTAAGTCGAACGACACAGTTTAAATTAAAAAAATTCATTAAAACTCCTTATTAAATTAAACATAATTATACTTCATTTATTAATCCACCTTTTTAATCAAAATATCTTTTTATTTCGAAAACCCTTCCGTTTAAGGAATCCAAGAAAACAATATCAGGGTTTTATCTCAAAAACCTTTTTAAAACGTACGTATAACCCAAGTAACTTAAAAACGATGTCAAAAAATTGGGTGCTACCAAATAGCATCATATTACTAAGAAGGGCGATACTCAAGAGAAGTGTTTGTTATCCGAACACGTCGCTTGCTTATTTTTAGTCATTTTGAGGCACTAGAACTAGTTAATAAAAATATTTCTCTCATTTTTAAATTTTTTTCTCATATTTTTTCTCGAAGTAATACTATTTACAGACAAATAGTTTTTAACAAAATCATCCACTTGCTTTGGATTCATTCGGATTTGAAATAGTCCCAATTGTATAATAACAAAGAGGATAATTTACTAAGTGCACTAACATATCTGCATAAGCAAACATTTTATTGTCACTTAGAAGATTATTCTTATTATCACAAAACAGATCAAGACTTATTCCCTAACTGTCCAAAGAAAACCTTACTCTCAAATTTTATTTTAAAATATCTATATCTTAAAATATTTATAACAAAGATTAATACTATTTTCCAAATCATTTGGAATTTACCAACCCACGGGAATAACATTCTTAAAACCCTTTCGTTTTTAAAACACATTTAATAGTTCTAATTTGTAAAATCATCTCTTTTAATTCAACTTATAAAACTATCTAAAGATTTTCTTTTAATAAACACCTTTATTAAAATTCAATTTTTAATCTAAGACATTGTTGAATGCCTTATAGTCAAATTTTGAAACTTAATTCACAGAGTGTTTGATTCAATATTCCTACAAATTCTATCTACCTAACCTATGATGCTAAAAGGAAATTACCATTAAATCTAGCAATAATCATGCTCAAAACTGGATGAGCATGACTAGCTAAACCCTAAATGAAAATAATTTAAATATTACTAACTCCTAACCTATTCTCCTCATAGATAACTACATAGATTTTGAAAATCATCCCTTTTTATATATAGAAAATATATTCGTCGATAAAATTATTTCATCTACCAAATTTAAAACAATATCATGTCAATTATTTCATCTACCAAATTCTTAAGCCACTTAACCGGTCAAACAAAATATAAAAAAAAATTATTCTCTAACAAATATGCACACACACACACACAGATATATATATATATATATATATATATATATATATATGTGTGTGTGTGTGTGTGTATTTCACTCAGACTCATTCAAGAGCAATACTGACCCCATCTATAATGCGTTTACCCCACCAAATCCTAGGTGTTCGCTCAACCTAAGCTTTGATACCAAATGTAAGGATCCGCGTTTCTTACTACCAATGATGACACTTATTGTAACGACTTGGAATTTTCGATCCCAAAAATTCCAGATAGTTAGAGAAAAGAAGAAAGAGATAGAAAAAGAAGAAGAACAGTAACACCAAGCTCAATCTCACAGTCGCAGCGGATAAAATATAATATCAATAATATCAGTTTACAAAGGAAAACTGTACTTGTCAAATTACACTTTAATACATCAGAGTTACAACATACACAAACACTAGATAGATACAATCCACATGTTCCAGACAAACTACAGTATCACAGCGGTACACACTCCATACGTTCCCGCCATCTAGCTCGCCTCCTGAGCTCCAAATCGTCCTTACCTGAAAAACTGTAATACTCGGTCTGACCCGAGCATTGCGTCAAAGTAACACCCGGGTCAGGCTGGAAACCAGCGTGAGTAAACCCATCTAACCAGAAATACTAATGCCAGAAACTTATTTAAAACCCAGGTAACTCGTTCATCACTACAAGTTCACAACTTGTTATGGTCAACACTTAATCAATTCCTAAGTACCTTTACTTAGCTTCAAATGGTCCAGTCATTCCATATCAGCCTGCTGATTTCACATATCAATCTATAAGAATCATTGTAGGTTACAAATCAAAGCGGGTTCGGGTATTTACTGATGCCCGACCCCGGTCTCTTCGAATTCAATATCCTCTTAACCCAAGTTATTCAAGTGAAATACAATTCAACTTCAAATACAGGATGTCACTTTTTACACAGCAATTCATCATCGATAGATAACCACATTATCACTGTTTAAACCAATTATGTCATATCACATAGCATTACAAATCACATATCAGAGATATCAACTAATCTAAGGCATACGATATCATCCAATCATTCATAAGCAATATTAATTTGTCATATCATTTCTAATTAATTTAAAATAAATTAATTTAATTTCTTCGATTACTCTTAATCCTGCTTACTTAACATTAATTAATTACAAACCATTAATTAATCGTCCCTTAATTATCCTCTTTAATTACATTTAGTAATCAATCTTTAATTTATAACGCAAACTAATTAACCTTCACCCATTCACATTAGTTACACTTATCTCTGATTAATTATTCAAATTATTATCCTATAATCACTTACCTTGATTAATTATCCTATAATTAATCACACTTATTAATTTACTAATCCTTAATTAATTTCCTTTATTTATCAACCCTTTAATTGATTACGCTAAGTAATTAATTCTTAATTACTTCCTTAAGTATTTAACTTCTAATTACTCTCATCAAGTAATTATTCAATAGGTTAACCATTCTCAATTATCAACCTTGATCATGCATTAATTTAACCTTTAATTCATAATTAAATTAATTCCTCTCAACAGATCAATCCTTAAATTACTTACGTTAATTACTCCTCTAATTAATTTCATTGAGTAATTTATCTCCTTAATTATTTCCATTTAGTTATTATCCTTAATTAATTCAGTAATTACTATCCTTAATTAATTAAACCAATTAATTATCTTAAATTAATTGTCCTTAATTAACTAACTTCAATTACTTTCCTTGATTAATTAATCTTTAATTATTAATCCATTAATAAATTTATTAACTTTTAGTTACCCAAATCTTAAATAATAATAAAAAACATTGTCTTAATTCATTTCTTAATTATCACAAGAATTTAATAAACGTTGGAATTAATAATCATTAAGTTGCAAGTTAACATAAGTCCTTATTTTTAGTTAATGACATAACATTTCATCTTTTAAATTCTTCTTTATTATAAACTTAAGATTTAACTTAATTAATCTAAGTTAAAAATAAATTACCTACCTTTACTTAGTCAAGCTTTTGAAATAAACAATTGTTATTGGAACGGATTATTTAAAAATATATCAGTTTAAAGCTTGATTTTCATTAGACTTCGAAACTTGTTAGCCTCAACCATTTCAACCGAGTAAAACCCAGGCTTAACCTAACTAAAACCCAAGCCCACCATTTTTTTCTTCGTTCTTTCCAAACTTAGTTTAAATATTAAACTGTTCAGACACAAACATTACCGCAAGCACACTCGAATACAACTCCGAGACAACCTTCCATTACCCTGAGATCAACCCCGAGGCTCATCCTTCATCTCCAATACAGACATTGATGCATAGGAATCACCTCTTGTACAAGCACCGGTGAAATTCCGACGCCACTGACTACCTTCAACAAGACATTGGTCGACTTCTCTTCCGGTCCCAAAACCCAGATTTCATCATATGCTCGAAATTCGAAATCGAGCTTACAAGCTCAATTCTGGAACGACACCTATGATCCAAAATCACCTCGCCAAAGCAATGCTGACCACCAGCGAACCCAATTCTCCGTCCCTGGCTTGGCCCCTATCTTAGGCTTCAATCCTTCACCGACTCGTCAACCTCAATGCTCTGACAATGTCGCGGCGGCGCAAAAAATCTACCTCGACAAAAAACTGAACAAAACCCTAGACCACTGATCTCCCATCGCCACGTTGGTCGTAAAATCCAACAACCAATTTTGCCTACATTCCCGATCCCCCTTCTTGCTTCAGCACCGACCCCAAGGCGACATGTTGTCGTAATCAACCGAAATTGACAGTTTTCCCATTTTTGATCAACCCCTAAATTCCCTTCAAATTTAAGCTTAAAAATTTAGATTTTTCCTTTAAAAATCATTTTTTTTCAATATTGAATCAGATCATATAAACAAAACTTGATATTAAACTACTTTAAATTTCGATTTAAATTGACCTACCACTGTAAATTTCAATTCTTGTCATCATTACTTTATGGATACGCATGAAACTATTTTTAAAAATCGAATCTGACGATTACAAACCATTCTCTTTCAAAGATCCTAACATAAAAGTATTTACACAAGGAGTTATTGATTTTTTCTTGATTTAGATTTTGTCTGTAAACTAAGAACAAAGCAAAATATTGACATGCACATAGATACATTCTCATACATATATACATATAATCAGGAGATCGACATGCAAACCAATATCTCCAGTTCAAACTCAAGATTATTGCATGAATCAGGGTTTAAACCAATTTAAAGCTTTTAAAAATCGAAAATGTTTACTCACCTGTTTTGAAAAGATGGACAGAGCTTTTGAACTTAACCTGCTTTGAACTGAATTTCTTGCTAGATGATCCGGCTTTGATTGGTTTAAACTAATGATCTGAAGGTTGGTTGTTGCTTGATTAACTTGTTTGAATCTTTGATTTGCTTCAGGTTTTTCTTTCTTTGTTGATTTGCTTGAGAATGTTTGAAGATAAATAATTACAGGCTTTAATTTTTGGTTTGTAAAGTTTTATAGGTTTGTTTATTTGTTTTTTTTACTGGTTTGTATTTTCAGGCTTGAATGTCTAAAACTAAGAAAAATTCTGTTTTTTTTCTTTTCTATTTATTCAAATTAAAAGAAATAATGCCACTTGTCTATATGGTTAACACTTGTTTATTCTTTAAGTTAAATGATTTACATTTGTTACTTCTGTATGTTAAATCTTAACTCTTGTTTTTAGCATGAGAATTTTTATTATAATGTATACACCCTTTATATTACTTATATTATATTTATTTATTTATATTTATATATATATATATATATTTATATTTATACTTCTCTTTTATTTGCATTTATATATCCTTTGAGAAAATAAAAATTTGAAACTAATTTATACATAAATAAATAATCACATTCTCATCTATATATTTAGATCCAATTTCATTTCAAGATATTTATCTTTTGAATTTCAAATTTAAATTCAAATACCATTCAAAATTCACTCACAAATATATGTCTATCTTTTGAATTTCAATATTCTAATCCAAATTCAAATTCAATTTAAAATTCAATTTAAATTCAACTCAAATATATATATATATATATATATATATATATTTAAACAAACACAAATTCAATTTGTAAATAATAATTTTACTTAATATCTATTTATATATATGAAAATAACAAATTATTATTGTTTTGAAAACAATTAATTTTATCAATTTTAATTAATTACAAAGGAGATTATCACATTTATTTGTTCAATTTATAAATCAATATTTTCAGAAGTTAAATCAGATATTCAATTATCTGATCCCTAAAAATCCGGGTTATCACATTCCTTCCCCCTTTGAATCTTTTCGTCCTCGAAAAGGAACGAAGCCAGAATTATTGTATGTTTATTATCAGAAAAATTAATCTTTGATCACTTTATAAAACACTTTTTTAAAATCTAGCATAATATTATAAAATAGTTTCTATAACTCGATGTCTCAACTAGTCTATCCTTGTTCTCATAGAAATTCGGTCATACGTTGATCAGGCGTACGACTGATAATCTTTATATACTTAGCATACCTATTTTCAACACCCAGTGAAATACTTGGAAATAATTTTATTGAAAATATAGAAAACAATTTTGAAAATTGAGGAAATATCTTTGGTGAGAATGCTATGGAAATCACCACCCCCACCCATGGTCGTAGTTACATCTTGGGTTACGTTGCCATCGCAGCAAAAGTCCATGTAACTGTAGGCACTCCGCACCCCTCAATTACGCTATGGAACCCGCGGCAGATTGCAGTTACATTCCAGGGTTACGTTGTCGTCACAGCAAAAGTCCATGTAACTGTAGGCATCAGCGCCCTCGATTTTCGCTGCCAAAAATGAAACTTCTCCACTCCCACATAGTTCGCAGTCTACCGATATAAAATCAAATGTAGACTGTTGGCTCTCAGCGGCACACACGACTTTCACTATGTCACCATAGGTCGTAGTCTACTGATATAAAATCAAACGTAGACTGTTGGCTCTCAGCGGCACACACGACTTTCGCTATGGTCTGCAGTAGATCGTAGTGACATACAGTTAAACTGTCGTCACAGCATAACTCAAATGCCTCTGTAGGTATCAGCGCTCTCAACTTTCGCTACACACTACACATAATCCTCAGGAACTAGTTTTATCCGGACTCCTCACAGCATCGACTTTAGAACCCCCCTCAAGGGTTCAAGGCAGTACGACCCTGTGGCACTCCTGAGAAGTTCATTTAAAAGGAGCACCTTTTTCCCCAGAGCCAATCTCAAAACACTTTATACTATACTCTTATAGTATCTTTCAAATCATACCCTTTATGATTTTCATCCAAATATCCTTTACACAAAATCGATTTCCAAAATCGATAATTCTCAAACTAGGCTTTTCAAATTCCAATATTTATTTTACCCAAAAATCAAAAAGCCTTTCCAAATCCGAAGGTTCCAAAGACCTTTCTCAAAATCATTCTCATAAGATCCTTTACATACATATATAGATATATAACTTTAAAAATCTTTGGATCACTTCAAACTTGTATAAATTCCCTTTTCAAACTTTAAAAACTTTCAAAAATCCTTTCCTTCCAGCAATAGATTCAACAAAGGGAGATTTATTTTATATAACAAAGATGTATAACTTTGTTTATTCCAAATCAAATATTCAAATTCGATTACTCTATAAAGTCACTTACCAGTTTACTTACTTCCATAAAGTAAATTTTTACCATAGAAATATTCAATTTCCACTTTACTTCGTCATATATTTCACAAAATATACCTTTCATTTCAAAAACCATTTCACATTTCTTATCCACAAATTTCCCAGTATCTATTTCATGCAATTTCATACGATGTACACATATCATTCGTATGCTATATCAATCTGATCGCCCACTCGATCACACAATTTCACTTCCGAACTAGTATCGTCCACCTGACTTCCTAGCGCGGACTCGAATTTGGTTTCTTGATCAGAAACCGTCATTCTCCTTGCATAGTCGTAACTATGATAGAGAATATCCAGAACCAATCAACAATCCATATCCAGGTTCTTCGTCGAAAATCGAGTGTAAAATCTCAACTCGAATCGATAAACTATCTCGAAATTCTGTGCTCGCATTTGGATCAAATCACTATGCGAATAGAATAATATACGTACATCCTACGTATTTATCTTTATTAATTATTAGCCAAATTAATTTCCTTTTCTATTCACATTCACTTAAATTTTCATTCACTTTCTTACAATTCTTAAATCCTCATTTGGATTATCACTTCAATTCTTATCTCAAATGGATATTTAAATCATAAACAGTTCGAACTCTGTCCAGTTTAAATTTAGAAAATAGCTTGAAAATTTTTAAAATAGATAAGTAGTTGATAAATAATTATTAATTTGTAAATAGTTGTAAAACAGTTAAGTAATTGTAAAATAGTGGGAAAATAGTCAAATAGTTATAGAAATTTTTGAATAATTTCAAAATAGTTGTAAAATAGTAATTAGTTATAAAATAGCTGAAAGATAGTAATTGGTTTGTAAAACAGTTGTAAAATAGTTAAATAGTTCCAAAATAATTGTAAAGTAAGTGTAAAATAGTTTGGGCTTTTAAAAGAAAGATTGTATATAGTAAATACCTTGGAAAAATAGATTTGTATTAAAACCATTTATTTTGAAAATAGTCAAACTATTGAACTTTCCAATCTCCATTTCCCATCAATTCCATTTAAATTTCCACTTCCTCTTGAATTGACTCAATTTCAATTCAATTTAAATTTCCGTTCTCATCCCAAATTCAAATCAACTTCCTATTTGAATTTGGACTCATTCAACTTCAATTTTATTTTAAATTATCCAATTCAAATTTCCATTTAAATTTTTAAACTAATCCATCTTCCATCATAATTCCAATTAGTTCAAATAAGTTTCAAATTGAGCCAATTTCAATTTTCAATTCATTTCAACTCCAGTTTGAATTTAATCCCAATTCAAGTTGAATTATCCTTGATCCTTCCCAAATTCAAATCAAATTCCCTTTGAATTTAAAACTATTCAACTTTAATCTCAAATCCTAATTATTTTAAATCAAATTTCAATTTGAACTAATTTAAAATTCAATCTCACTTTAAATCATCTCGAATTATGTAAATTCGAGTTAAATTTCAAATGCTAGTTTAACCTCTTAAACCAAATTAACTTTTATTTAAAGTCTTTAAACAATTTAATTTCGAGTCCAAATTTCAAAATTCCATTTTAAATTATCTTTACTTAACTCATTACGAGGTTCAAGTAAGAGTTCAAAATTATTTTAATTTACAAATTCAATTATTAACATTCAAATCTTAAGTTCAAAGGAATTCCATATCCTTAATTCAAATTTAAGTTAAATTTTATTTATCTCTATAATGGATATATTACCACAATCCATTTCTTCATTTATTTAAACAAATCAATTCACTGTTTCATAAATTATTTATAACAATGGAATGATATCAGGATAAATAAATATCCACATTTATCCAAACACCAATTAACAGTATCCATTTTCCATTTCCAGATCTCAAACCCATTTTGAGATCACTCATAATTCCCATTTTAAATCAACCATTTAACTTCTTAAGTTAAATCCCAATTTCATCTTGAAATTTCCAATTCAGGTTGCTTGTTAACTTATTTAACTTTCCCAAAGTTAAATTCAATTTACTTAATCCAGCCAGTCTTACTAAATTTGAATTCCCATTTCAAATTTTAAACTTCACATTAATAATTTATCCACTTATAAGTTCAAAAACTTATCACTTTGGGTTTTCAGATCAGTCCAAGTAAAATTCAAAACTCAACCTTAGAGTTTATTTCAAATCACCTTTGATATTATGTATATCCCTCATTTACATATTTATTTCCTTTACACATCAAGTTATCCTTAAATTTTAAACCACCTTTGCTTTTTAATTCAAAACAAATTTCTTTAAAATTTCAAACAACTCTTGTTTGAAATAGGACCCTTTCATTTAAATGCATTAAATAACATTATTTATTATTTCTTTATCACTATGAAAATAATTTTCAAATTCTCGACCTAGATTTAAAACTTCACCACTCAAATCATCTTTAGTTCTAATTTATAAGTCATACTTACCCAAATGTTTTACTTCCTTAAAACATTTCATTTTGCTTACTCATTAACAGACATTTCATTATTATCTTATTCTTTCCCAAATTCAAGATTTTAATTTCAGTTTGAATCCATTTCAAACTTATCTTTATTTAATTTCAATTTGGTTGTATTTCTATTACCACTAATTTAATTCCAATTTAACAACCAATTACCTTAATATTTATCAAAAAGAAATATTGCTTTGTATATCAAAATATATACTTATATAAAATCATTTAAAATATTTATATAAGAAAATAACAAGTACGCTCTCATATATATATGCACACTCTACTCATTCTAGGGTACCATTGACCCTATCCTTAATGAGTAATCCCACCAGAGCCAAGGTTCTCGCTTAATCCTCAGCTCTGATACCAAATGTAACGACCCGGAATTTTCGATCTCGAAAATTCCAAATAGTTAGAGAAAAGAAGAAAGAGATAGAAGAAGAAGAAGAACAGTAACACCAAGCTCAATCTCACATTCGCAGCGGATAAAATATAATATCAATAATATCAGTTTACAAAGGAAAACTGTACTTGTCAAATTACACTTTAATACATCAGAGTTACAACATACACAAACACTAGATAGATACAATCCACATATCCCAGACAAACTACAATATCACATCGGTACACACTCCATACGTTCCCGCCATCCAGCTCGCCTCCTGAGCTCCAAATCGTCCTTATCTGAAAAATTGTAATACTCGGTCTGACCCGAGCATTGCGTCAAAGTAACACCCGGGTCAGGCTGGAAACCAGCGTGAGTAAACCCATCTAACCAGAAATACTAATGCCAGAAACTTATTTAAAACCCGGGTAACTTGTTCATCACTACAAGTTCACAACTTGTTATAGTCAACACTTAATCAATTCCTAAGTACCTTTACTTAGCTTCAAATAGTCCAGTCATTCCATATCAGCCTGCTGATTACACATATCAATCTATAAGAATCATTGTAGGTTACAAATCAAAGTGGGTTCGGGTATTTACTGATGCCCGACCCCGGTCTCTTCGAATTCAATATCCTCTTAACCCAAGTTATTCAAGTGAAATACAATTCAACTTCAAATATAGGATGTCACTTTTTACACAGCAATTCATCATCGATAGATAACCACATTATCACTGTTTAAACCAATTATGTCGTATCACATAGCATTACAAATCACATATCAGAGATATCAACTAATCTAAGGCATACGATATCATCCAATCATTCATAAGCAAGATTAATTTGTCATACCATTTCTAATTAATTTAAAATAAATTAATTTAATTTCTTCACTTACTCTTAATCCTGCTTACTTAACATTAATTAATTACAAACCATTAATTAATCATCCCTTAATTATCCTCTTCAATAACATTTAGTAATTAATCTTTAATTTATAACGCAAACTAATTAACCCTCACCCATTCACATTAGTTACATTTATCCCTGATTAATTATTCAAATAATTATCCTATAATCACTTACCTTGATTAATTATCCTATAATTAATCACACTTATTAATTTACTAATCCTTGATTAATTTCCTTTATTTATCAACCCTTTAATTGATTATTTTAATATTTTGTCGTTGTCAGATTTTAGTCCGGAAAGTTACTTTTCGCATACGGTCGAATTGGGACTCGGGACCACTTCTATTGGGTCCAAAACGTCGTTTGCGATCTTTTTGAGTATAAACTTTTATACGTTTGGAGTTAGTGGTATTTTGCCACTTTTACACTTTGGGCTTTGGGTTTGGTTTAGCCTATTAGACTAAACTATTAATTCTAACTCAACCCCCTATTCCCTTCATTACTTCACTTTCATTTCCTAACACTCAAGCTTCATCAAAAATGGAGGAAGGAATGGGAAATTAAAACTCCAAGCTCTAGTTCATTTGAAAATCCAACATCTTACTCCAAATTCAAAGAGAAGCCATTGATTCTTCCTTTGCTTTCAAGCTTCTTCTTCATTGATCTTGTGTAAAGGTGAGATTTTTATCTCACATCTTTGTCTATAACTATCTTTGATTGTTGGGTATGAATTCAACACTTTTTCATATGCATTTGCTCTTGGTTTGGACTGAATTGGTGAAAATCCCAATTTTTAGTGTTTTGGGTTCAAATCTTTAAAAATCCTAACTTTGATGATTGAACACGTTTTTGGTGATGCATCGAGGAGCCAATAGGACCGGGTAGCCGATGGGCGTAATCCCCTCGCATTTGTGCTCGTTCGGTTGCAAATTGAGAAAGATTTTGCATATCTGTTGCTTAGGTCGTTCAGCCTGCACAAGTTACTCTCAGCCTGCAGTTAGGTCGGCCTGGCTTAGGTCGCAACTCATAGGTCGCTCTCCTTGTGTTAGGCCGTTCCATGACTTAGGTCGCAACCCATAAGTCGCTCGCCTTGTATTAAGTCGTTCCATGACTTAGGTCGCGACAAGTTAGGTCGTTCCATCTATGCCGCTCGGCCTTCTCTACCCCTTAGGTCGCGTTACGCCGCTTGCATCACTTAGGTCGCTCGGTTGGGTCGCGTCACTTAGGTCACGCCATTGGTCTCACTTAAGTCGCTCGGCCTTCTTACTTAAGTCGCTCGCCTTGGGTCGCTGGCCACATAGGTCGCTCGGCCATGTTTGGTCGGGCCGTGATTAGGTCGTTCCACCCCTAGGTCGCAACCCCATAGGCCGCTTGCCTTGCTGTTAGGTCGCAACCCCTAGGTCTCTCGCCTTGCAATGAGTCGGCTTGCCTTAGGTCGCTGACCTCCTTAGGTCGTTCGGCCTGCTTGCAATGTTAGCTCACGCCATGCCATAAGTCGCGCCATGTTGTGTTGCTCTGTTAGGCCGTATGTTATTTCTTTACCCGCTGATTTCTTGTGTTGACTTATGTTAAGTCGTAAGTCGTGGTTGTTAAGTCGCAAAGGTATTTCCACTTTGATGGATTTGGAATCAAATTCTTTGGATTTTATTCACGTCTTCGAATGTGAATTTTTGTGATTTATTATTTCTACAATCATTTTTGTGATTTGTCTCTTTATTTCACTCGTACGAGAAATCAAATTAAACGGCTTAGTAAAACAAATGGTATGAAACGCTTGCATTCACTTCGCCGGTTAATTCTTAGAATTGTTCGATTGAATCTCTTGTGACAATTTTCTAGTGAAAACTTACAATTTGTTCGTTAATATTTAAGTTAAGCTAGTGGTTATGGGACATGAAGCTAAGCTTATATATTTACTAGCTTACTGTAATTGACACTTCTTGATGATCGTTGATGATCATTTTTGTGATTTAGACTAGCAAATGTGCGACGTCTCTTTGTCTACGAGGGAGACTAAACCCCGTTTCTGTGGAGCTTCGGCTCAATTTAGTGGGGTAGCGACCCATGGTCTTCGGGCCGTTTTGTGGAGCTTCGGCTCAAAATTAATGGTTAGCAACCATGGAATAGCGTTCCATTTTGTGATACACGTGTTGGTGAGTTTTCATGCTTCCGTTTTGTGATAGGCCTCCCCCTTTTTGTGATTTCTGGATTTCCATTGATGATTTCTAGAATTTGTGTTTCACCAATTTTCATGATTTACATTGATAAGTTTTATCAATATTTGTGCATTGGTGAATTTGTGTGTCATTAACTTTTGTGAATTGGCATTGATATAATTGCCAATATTTATGGTTTCGGTGAATGAAAATAAAGAGTATGACATTCCTTTTGATCTTTGAGAAGATTCTTGTGATATTGATTAATCCCTAGTTGATTTTTAATTGCATACTTATCACAGTATGGCTTTATGGTTATCATATGTTTTTGTCATATCTCTTATTCTATATCATTTCATATGATATTTATAGCTAGACTGATCCGTTTATTATTTTCTTATTAAATAATACTCGGGTCAGACCGAGATGTTACAGGTGCTTCTGCTTGACTTCACATCTGGGATTATCACCCTGACTTTTGGCTAACTACTTAGATTAGTAGTTTTTGTTGTATACATTTGAGATATAGACTCATTGATGTATCCATATTCTTTTGTATTGCACTTGTAGCTATTCTTTTGTGATATTGTGGATCTTGTTTGACCACTACTCTGATGTACACTTTCATGTGTTATATTCATATCTTTTTTTGCCTTTGTGATATGGATATATGTGACTGATTTGTGTTATGTTTATTTCTATGTTTGTTTCCGAAGAGTATATATTACCACCGGGTAGTAGCTTTGAGTTTGTATCGGTATGTCGGATTTCCTCCTGAAACTAGATGCATGTTGTACTATCTGACATATCGGTGCTCACACAAAGCAATTACGCGGATGGTCGCTCCTCAACAGTCTTATTCTCCGTGCTAGTTGACGGCATTACCCTGTAGTGTCCTTGGCTAGAGTGGGTATAGAGGTGGGGCATCACAGCTTGGTATCAGAGCCAAACTTCGGAACAACGTAGAATAATTTAACAAGGATCATCGTCCTAAGTCCTTCTTAGGAGTCATGCTTTAGGATTTAATTCGAGTCTTCGTACCGATTCATCCTATTTTCTTTATGATTCCTTGTTTTATCTATCAAGATTGCTTGATATTCATTTGGTGAATAATCTTTTTCTTTCTTTCTTTCTTTCAAAAGGAAGAGAAATGGTTAGACTTGGCCGTCCCAGCGCCGGTCAATCTAATGCTACTCCCCAAGATGGAGTATTTATGTCTGCCCAGCAGCTTCTAGATCTCTTAAAGAATGCTCAGGCAGCTGGTTCAAATCTGGAGTCTACTCACCCTAAGTCTGGATTTGCACGTTTGTGCAACGATTATACCAATTTGGGTGGAAAGCCATTCAAAGGTTCTGAAACTATTATTGAAGTCCAGGCTTGGCTGTGAACATGCGATCGAATCTTTTCTCGCATGAATCTTATTAATCTTCACCATGTTCAGGTGGCCTCTAGTATGCTCCAAGAAAGAGCATTAGATTGGTATGAGCTTCTTATTTCTGAAATAAATGAAGCGGATCTTACTTGGGAGAAATTGCGGGAACGATTCGAATTAAAGTTTGTGCCAGAAGCGGAGAAAGTAACATTGGCTCGTCGTTTTATAAACCTTATGCAAGGTGAATCTTCTGTGGCAGATTATGTCGCATCCTTCGAGTCACTTTCTAAATACGGGGTCGAATACATAAACACCCCATTGAAGAAGAACCAAAGATTTGTCTATGGCTTGAATAAAAATCTCAAGAAGCCATTACTTCTAAAATTAGAAGTTTCTTTTGATCAACTCATTGATATCGCTCTTCGACTTGAAGAGGCAGATAGGGAGAGTGATGTTGAGGTTATGGGTGCCAAACCAAACTTTAACAACAAGAAAAGGCCTAATAAGTTCAAAGGTCCTTATCCCAATAAGAAAGGGAAGCAAACAACTTCGGTGGCAAAGGCTTCTACCTCTAGTCGTGGGCAATGCTACAATTGTGGTTCTAAGGACCATTATGTGAACAAGTGTTCAAAGCCTCGTGCTTATCGCTATTGCAAAAGCCCGGATCATTATTTATCTTCTTGTCCCAAACTTCAAGGCAAGAAGGAGGGAAAGCTTAATGTTGCTCAAGCCCCTGGCAACACATCTCGTGGTCAAGGTATTTCTCATTCTATCCATGATGGCATTATTTTATTTCGTGATCACCCTATTCGAGTTCTTTTTGATACGGGTGCGTCCCATTCTTTTATTTCAAAAGAACTTGTTGATACTTTTTCTTTGGATGTTTTGTGTTTAATGACTTCTTTGAGAATTGCGAATCAGGTTGGTGGATCCGCAACAATCAATTTATTGTGCAAAGATGTCAAGATTATTTTGTATGATTTTTCTTTCCGAGCCGATTTGCATGTTATGCGCTACTTAGGCGTTGGAATGATTTTGGAAATGGATTGGCTTAACCGTTATTAAGCCCAATTCCTATGTCCTAAGAGGACTATTCATCTTCGACATCCTCAATCTGTTAAGCAGATTTTTATTGACCTTAAAGATTCGGATTCCAACATGGTTGCATCTTTATATTCTTTAAATCCTCATAATGACGATAATGATGATGAGGAAGATATTATTTCTCTTATTCACATTGTTCGTGAATTTTCCGACATATTTGAGCCCGTTTTAGGATTACCACCTAAGCGAGAAATTGAGTTCAAAATTAATCTCATCCCTGGAGCTCAACCTATTACTCGTCCTCCTTATCGTATGTCCAATAAAGAAAATAAGGAAATGCGCAAACAATTATTTGAATTGGAGACGAAGAAATTTATTCGCTCTAGTTCCTCGCCTTAGGGAGCTTCGGCGATTTTTGTGAAGAAATCCGATGGTATACTTAGGCCTTGCATTGACTACCGCAAGCTTAATGATCTTACTATCAAGAATAAATATCCTTTACCTCGGATTGATGATCTATTCGATCAACTTAGTGGTGCTAGAGTCTTTTCACAATTAGACCTAGCTACCAGTTTTCATCAACTTCGTATTGCAGAGAATAGTATTCCTTTGACATCGTTCCGTACTCGTTATGGATCTTATGAATGGCTTGTTATGCCATTTGGCTTAACGAATGCTCCGGCTTATTTCATTGACCTTATGAATCGAGTTTTCAAAGATTTCCTCAATCGATTTGTTCTCATCTTCATTGATGATATTCTTGTGTATTCAAAAACCGAGGAGAAGCATGAAAAGCATCTTCGGATTGTGTTGGAAACTCTTAGGAGTAACCAATTAAAAGCAAAATTTTCTAAATGCCACTTTTGGCAATCTCGTGTGAAGTTTCTCGGTCATATTATTTCCAAATCCTGAATTTCCGTGGATCCTTCAAAGATTGAAGCAATTCAAAATTGGAAGAGACAGGAGAGTGTGACGGAAATCCGTAGCTTCCTTGGATTGGCGGGTAATTACCATCGTTTTATAAAAGACTTTTCAAAAATTTCCGTGCCTCTTACTAGCTCGACAAAGAAAGGTGTTAAATACATTTGGTCGGACAAATGTGAAGCTTCTTTTCAGAAATTAAAGAACTCCTTTCCGATGCTCCTATTCTTGTGATTCCCGAAGGAAACCAAGATTTTATTGTTTATACCGATGCTAGTCGCGTTGGTTTGGGTGCCGTTCTTATGCAAAGAGAACGTGCTATTGCTTATGCTTCTAGCAAATTAAAGCCAGCCGAGACTAGATATGCCACTCATGATTTGGAGCTCGCGGCCATTATTTTCGCCCTTCGAATTTGGCGTTATTATCTTTTGGGAGAGAAGTTTATTCTCTATACCGATCATAAATCTTTGAAGTATTTGTTTTCCCAACAGGAACTTGATTTGCGTCAACAACGTTGGCTCGAATTTTTTGCAGCTTATGATCTTGATATTCTTTATACTCCCGGAAAGGGAAATCGTGTTGCAGATGTACTTAGTCGCAAGCAACAAGCGGTTGTTTCTATGATGATATCCGAATGGAATGATCTCGGAATTTTATCCACTTGTGAGATTCGAGATCGTGTTTTTGATTTATGTTCATCTCTTGTTTTATGTAGCCTTGAGGCTCATCCCTCTCTTTTAGACCGCATTATTGAAGCTCAAAAGCTAGATCCCGAATTGGCTCTTCTTGGCCAAAATTTTAGGGATAAAATTGATATTGAAGGTTTGAAAGACTTTGATATTGATTCTCGTGGCGGCATTCGAAAATTTGGTAGACTTATCGTGCCAAATATTAATGATCTTCGTAAACATATTTTAAAGGATTCTCATCGTTCTAAATTTACCATTCATCCCGGTAGTAGTAAAATGTACGTGGATATGAAGCGACTTTATTATTGGGAGGGAATGAAATCTGATATTGCTAACTTTGTTAAGTGTTGCATGACTTGCCTACTCGTTAAGACCGAACATCAAAGGCCTGGTGGGTTATTGCAACCTTTAGAAATTCCAATTTGGAAGTGGGATCAAATTTCATGGATTTTATAGACTGCCTTCCCCGTTCTCGTTCGGGTCATGATAGCTTATGGGTGATAGTTGATAGATTTACTAAATCTGCCCATTTCATTCCCGTTCGGTCCAATCGAACCGTACCTCTTTTGGCCAAACTTTTTATCAAAGAAATTGTTAAATTGCATGGAGTTTCTACTTCTATTGTTAGTGATCGGGATCCATTGTTTACTAGTGGATTTTAGAAGAGTCTTCAAAAAGCTTTGGGAACGAAGCTTAATTTTAGCACCGCTTATCATCCCCAGTCTGATGGACAGACTGAGCGTGTGAATCAAACTCTTGAAGATCTTCTTCGTGCTTGTGTTCTTAATTTTGGTGGAAGTTGGGAAGATCATATTTCTCTTGTTGAGTTTTCCTATAATAATAGTTTCCAATCTAGTTTTGGTATGGCATCTTTTGAGGCACTCTATGGAAGACCATGTCGATCTCCTTCTTGTTGGCTTGAGGCCGGTGAGAAGATGGTTTTAGGTACAGATTTTATTCGTGATTCCACAGAAAAGATTGACCTTATTCGTCATAGGATGAAAGAAGCCCAGAGCAGACAAAAATCCTATGCCGATAACCGGAGAAGAAAATTAGAATTTTCTGTGGGAGATCTTGTATTATTCGTGTTTCACCTATGAAGGGTGTTGTATGTTTCAGTCGATTGGGAAAATTAGCACCTCGATATATTGGGCCATATCCTATCACCGACGTATTGGTTCCGTGGCTTATCGCCTCTTATTACCGGCTCAGTTTTCTGCTATTCATGATGTGTTTCACGTTTCTCAATTACGGAAATGCCTTCGAGATTCCGATTCTATTCTTGAGCCCGGTGTTGTGGAAGAAACTGAAGTTTCGCCTAATTTAGCTTATGAGCAACATCCTATTCGTATTATTGCTTCAGAGGTCAAACGCCTTCGAAATAAAGATGTTTCGCTTGTTAAAGTTCAATGGTCCTCAAATCCTAAGGATTGCTCTTGGGAATCTAGAGAGTTCATCGAGCGAACACATCCGGACTTACTTTCCCGTGCACTTTGAGGTGAATTTCTTATTTCAAATTTCTTTTGTGTTGATATGCTTTATGGTTGTTACCTTATATTTTCTCCTTAAATATTGCGTGGACGCAATTTCTTTAAGGAGGGGAGTCTGTAACAACCCGCATATTTTACGATTGAATATTTAAATATTTTGTCGTTAGTCGGATTTAGTCCCATAAGTTACTTTTTGCATACGGTCGAATTAGGACTCAGGACCACTTCCATTGGGTCCAAAATGCCGTTTGCGATCTTTTTGAGTATAAACTTTGTTACGTTTGGAGTTAGTGGAATTTTGCCACTTTTACACTTTGGGGTTTGGGTTTGGTTTAGCCCATTAGCCAAAACTATTAATTATAGCTCAACCCCCTCTTCCCTTCATAATTTCACTTTCATTTCCTAACACTCAAGCTTCATCAAAAATGAAGGAAGGAATGGGAAATTAAAAATCCAAGCTCTAGTTCATTTGCAAATCCAACATCTAACTCCAAATTCAAAGAGAAGCCATTGGTTCTTCCTTTGCTTTCAAGCTTCTTCTTCATTGATCTTGTGTAAAGGTGAGATTTTTATCTCACATCTTTGTCTATAACTATCTTTGATTGTTGGGTATGAATTCCTAACACTTTTTCATATGCATTTGCTCTTGGTTTGGATTGAATTGGTGAAAATCCCAATTTTTAGTGTTTTGGGTTCAAATCTTTAAAAATCCTAACTTTGATGATTGAACACGTTTTTGGTGATGCATCGAGGAGCCAATAGGACCAGGTAGTCGATGGGCGTAATCCCCTAGCGTTCGTGCTCGTTCGGTTGTAAATTGAGAGAGATTTTGCATTTCTGTTGCTTAGGTCGTTCGGCCTACACACGTTACTCTCAGCCTGCACACGTTACTCTCGGCCTACAGTTAGGTCGGCCTGCCTTAGGTCGCAACTCATAGGTCGCTCGCCTTGTGTTAGGCTGTTCCATGACTTAGGTCACAACCCATAAGTCGCTCGCCTTGTATTAGGCCGTTCCATGACTTAGGTCACGGCAAGTTAGGTCGTTCCATCTTTGCCGCTCGGCCTTGTCTACCCCTTAGGTTGCGTTATGCCGCATGCATCACTTAGGTCGTTCGGCTGGGTCGCGTCACTTAGGTCACGCCATTGGTCTCACTTAAGTCGTTCGGCCTTCTTACTTAAGTCGCTCGCCTTGGGTCGCTGGCCACATAGGTCGCTCGGCCATGTTTGGTCGGGCCATGATTAGGTCGTTCCACCCCTAGGTCGCAACCGCATAGGCCGCTTGCCTTGCTGTTAGGTCGCAACCCCTAGGTCGCTCGCCATGCAATGAGTCGGCGTGCCTTAGGTTGCGGACCTCCTTAGGTCGTTCGGCCTGCTTGCACTGTTAGGTCGTGCCATGCCATAAGTCGCGCCATGTTATGTTGCTCTGTTAGGCCGTATGCTATTTCTTGACCCGCCGATTTCTTGTGCTGACTTATGTTAAGTCGTAAGTCGTGGCTGTTAAGTCGCAAGGATATTTCCACTTTGATGGATTTGGAATCGAATTCTTTGGATTTTATTCACGTCTTCGAATGTGAATTTTTGTGATTTATTGTTTCTACAATCATTTTTGTGATTTGTCACTTTATTTCACTCGTACGAGAAATCTAATTAAACGGCTTAGTAAAACAAATGGTATGAAACGCTTGCATTTACTTCGTTGGTTAATTCTTAGACTTGTTCGATTGAATCTCTTGTGACAATTTTCTAGTGAAAACTTACAATTTGTTCGTAAATATCTAAGTTAAGCTAGTGGTTATGGACATGAATCTAAGCTTATATATTTACTAGCTTACTATAATTGACACTTCTTAATGATCGTTGATGATCATTTTTGTGATTTAGACTAGCAAATGTGCGACGTCTCTTTGTCTACGAGGGAGACTAAACCCATTTTCTGTGGAGCTTCGGCTCAATTTAGTGGGGTAGCGACCCATGGTCTTCGGGCCGTTTTGTGGAGCTTCGGCTCAAAATTAATGGTTAGCAACCATGGAATAGCGTTCCATTTTGTGATACACGTGTTGGTGAGTTTTCATGCTTCCGTTTTGTGATAGGCCTCCCCCTTTTTGTGATTTCTGGATTTCCATTGATGATTTCTAGAATTTGTGTTTCACCAATTTTCATGATTTACATTGATAAGTTTTATCAATATTTGTGCATTGGTGAATTTGTGTGTCATTAACTTTTGTGAATTGGCATTGATATAATTGCCAATATTTATGGTTTCGGTGAATGAAAATAAAGAGTATGACATTCCTTTTGATCTTTGAGAAGATTCTTGTGATATTGATTAATCCCTAGTTGATTTTTAATTGCATACTTATCACAGTATGGCTTTATGGTTATCATATGTTTTTCTCATATCTCTTATTCTATATCATTTCATCTGATATTTATAGCTAGACTGATCCGTTTATTATTTTCTTATTAAATAATACTCGGGTCAGACCGAGATGTTACAGGTGCTTCTGCATGACTTCACATCTGGAATTATCACCCTGACTTTTGGCTAACTACTTAGATTAGTAGTTTTTGTTGTATACATTTGAGATATAGACTCATTGATGTATCTATATTCTTTTGTGATATTGTGGATCTTGTTTGACCACGACTCTGATGTACACTGTCATGTGTTATATTCATATCTTTTTCCGCCTTTGTGATATGGATATCTGTGACTGATTTGTGTTATGTTTATTTCTATGTTTGTTTCCGAAGAGTATATATTGCCACCGGGTAGCAGCTTTGAGTTTGCATCGGTATGTCGGATTTCCTCCTGAAACTAGATGCATGTTGTACTATCTGACATATAGGTGCTCGCACAAAGCAATTACGCGGATGGTCGCTCCTCAACAGCCTTATTCTCCGCGCTAGTTGACGGCATTACCCCGTAGTGTCCTTGGCTAGAGTGGGTATAGAGGCGAGGCGTCACAGCATTACAAATCAATATCAGAGATATCAACTAATCTATGGCATACGATATCATCCAATCATTCATAAGCAAGATTAATTTGTCATACCATTTCTAATTAATTTAAAATAAATTAATTTAATTTCTTCAATTACCCTTAATCCTGCTTACTTAACATTAAGTAATTACAAACCATTAATTAATCACCCCTTAATTATCCTCTTTAATTACATTTAGTAATTAATCTTTAATTTATAACACAAACTAATTAACCTTCACCCATTCACATTAGTTACATTTATCCCTAATTAATTATTCAAATTATTATCCTATAATCACTTACCTTGATTAATTATCCTATAATTAATCACCCTTATTAATTTACTAATCCTTGATTAATTTCCTTGATTAATCAACCCATAAATTAATTACACTAAGTAATTAATTCTTAATTACTTCCTTAAGTAATTAACTTCTAATTACTTTCATCAAGTAATTATTCCATAGGTTAACCATTCTCAATTAATTAACCTTGATCATTCATTAATTTAACCTTTAATTGCTAATTAAATTAATTCCTCTCAACAGATTAATCCTTAAATTACTTACGTTAATTACTCCTTTAATTAATTTCATTGAGTAATTTATCCTCTTAATTACTTCCATTCGGTTATTACCCTTAATTAATTCAACAATTACTATCCTTAATTAATTAACCCAATTAATTATCTTAAATTAATTGTCCTTAATTAACTAACTTTAATTACTTTCCTTGATTGATTAATCTTTAATTATTAATTCATTAACAAATTTACTAACTTTTAATTACCCAACTCTTAAATAATAATAATAAAAAACATTGTCTTAATTCATTTCTTAATTATCATAATAATTTAATAAACGTTGGAATTAATAATCATTAACTTGCAAGTTAACATAAGTCCTTATTTTTAGTTAATGATATAACATTTCATCTTTTAAATTCTTCTTAATTATAAACTTAAGATTTAACTTAATTAATCTAAGTTGAAAAAATTACCTGCCTTTACTAAGTCAAGCTTCTGAAACAAACAATTGTTATATGAACGGATTAGTTAAAAAAAATCAGTTTAAAACTTGATTTTCATTAGACTTTAAAACTAGTTAGCCTCAATCATTTCAACCGAGTCAAACCCAGGCTTACCCTAACCAAAACCCGAGCCCACCATTTTTTCTTCGTTCTTTCCAAACTTAGTTTAATTATTAAACTGTTCAGACACAAACACTACCGCAAGCACACTCGAAGACAACTCCGAGACAACCTTCCATTACCCCGAGATCAACCCCGAGGCTCATCCTTCATCTCTAATACAAAGACTGATGCACAGGAATCACCTCGTGTACATGCACCGATCAACGGTGAAATTCCGGCGCCGCTGACTACCTTCAACATGAAATCGGTCGACTTCTCTTCCGGTCGCAAAACCCAGATTTCATCAGATGCTCGAAATTCGAAATCGAGCTTACCAGCTCAATTCTGGAACGACACCTATGATCCAAAATCACCCCGCTCAGGCAATGCTGACCATCAGCGAACCCAATCCTCCTTCCTTAGCTTGGCCATGATCTCAGGTTTCAATCCATCAATGACTCGTCCAACTCGATGCTCCGACAATGTCGCGGCGGCGCAAAAAATCTACCACGACAAAAAACTAAAGAAAACCCTAGACTGCCGATCTGCCATCGCCACGTTGGTCGTAAAATCCAACAACCAATTTTGCCGACATTCCCGATGCCCCTTCTTTCTTCAGCACCGACCCCGAGGCGACATGTTGTCGTGATCTTCGAAAATTAACAGTTTTCCAATTTCTGATCAACCCCTAAATTCCCTTCAAATTCAAGCTTAAAAATTTAGATTTTTCCTTTAAAAATCATTTTTTTCAATATTGAATTAGATCATATAAACAAAACTTGAGATTAAACTACTTTTAATTTCGATTTAAATTGACTTACCACTGTAAATTTCAATTCTTGTCATCATTGCTTTATGGATACGCTTGAAACTATTTTTAAAAATCGAATTTGACAATTACAAACCATTCTCTTTCAAAGATCCTAACATAATAGTATTTACACAAGGAATTATTGATTTTTTCTTGATTTAGATTTTGTCTGTAAACTAAGAACAGAGCAAAATATTGACATGCACATAGATACATTCTCATACATATATACATATAATCAGGAGATCGACATGCAAACCAATATCTCCAATTCAAACTCAAGATTATTGCATGAATCAGGGTTTAAACCAAATTAAAGATTTTAAAAATCAAAATTGTTTACTCACCAGTTTTGAAAAGATGGACAGAGCTTTTGAACTTAATCTGCTTTGAACTGAATTTCTTGCTAGATGATCCGGCTTTGATTGGTTTTAAACTGATGATCTGAAGCTTGGTTGTTGCTTGATTAACTTGTTTGAATCTTTGATTTGCTTCAGATTTTTCTTTCTTTGTTGATTTGCTTAAGAATGTTTGAAGATAAATATTTTACAGGCTTTAAATTTTGGTTTGTAAAGTTTTACAGGTTTGTTTTTTTTACTGGTTTGTATTTTCAGGCTTGAATGTCTAAAACTGAGAAAAATTTAGTTTTTTTTCTTTTCTATTTATTAGAATTAAAAGATATAATGCCACTTGTCTATATGGTTAACACTTTTTTATTCTTTAAGTTAAATGATTTACATTTGTTGCTTTTGTGTGTTAAATCTTAACACTTGTTTCTAGCATAAGAATTTTTATTATGATGTATATACCTTTTATATTACTTATATTATATTTATTTATTTATATTTTTAATATATATATATATATATATATATATATGTATAAATTTATATTTATACTTCTCTTTTATTTGTATTTATATATCCTTTGAGAAAATAAAATTTGAAACTAATTTATACATAAATAAATAATCACATTCTCATCTATATATATAAATACAATTTCATTTCAAGATTTTTATCTTTTGAATTTCAAATCTAAATTCAAATCCCATTCAAAATTCACTCACAAATATATGTCTATCTTTTGAATTTCAATATTCTAATCCAAATTCAAATTCAATTTAAAATTCAATTTAAATTCAACTCAAATATGTATATTTAAACAAACTTCTATTTGTTAATAATAATTTTACATAAAATCTAATTTTATATATATAAAAATAACACATTATTATTGTTTTGAAAACAATTAATTTTATCAATTTTAAATAATTATAAAGGAGATTATCACATTTATTTGTTCAATTTATAAATCAATATTTTCAGAAGTTAAATCAGATAACTATTCAATTATTTGATCCCTGAAAATCTTGGTTATCACACTTATTACATTCTTGGTATTCGTGTGCCGATCATTTAGTCATCGAAAGATGGGTCAAGGTGAAAGAAAAGTTTCGTAACGATCGGACTTATCATTTGATCATACGGACTCGAAACGCCTAGAAATCAATTAACTGAAATCAATTGAAATCAATTTGAAATAAGCTAATTTTAACATAACTTCTTCATACGATGGAATTAGGACTTGAAACCTATTCCATTGATTTTAAAATTATCAAAAACATCTATTTTGATATTTGGATTGATCCATTTTCGTTCTAGAGGCGAAACGAACTTTTCGGGTCATTTATCGTTGAACTTCCAATTCGATCTGGTCCATTCTTTCTATTTTCATCTCTGTCTATAAATAGCTCGTTATAAACCCTAGGTTATTTCTTATTTCATTGGTCTATACGTACATCTCCTTCTCAACTCCTCTTTCTCAATGGCGGACAAATAAAACAAATTCCCAATTCAATTTCAATTCAAAAACCAAATCCAAAAATTCAAACTCCTCAATATATATCAAATTATATATCCATTTAAAGCTCCTGACGAGCGTGAGCCAATTATGTTGTTCATTTTTCGATTAGAGTCATCAGTTGGATAGAAATTGTCGATTATTCACGGCCGTTCATAGTCCATAATTTTGATCCAACAGTGGATCTTCCACTATGGGACGATCGAGAAGTTTTGGCTTGTAGAGGCCGTAGAGTAAGTTGTAGATCTGACCTTGGTTCATCGTTTGGAGGTCTGGGGTTCGCTAGAAATGCTTCTACAGGCGCGGTTGCGAGAATGTTCTTGAGAAGGTGGCGAACAGTCGCGCTCTGACCCTGGAGGCGACTCGACTAGCTAGTGGCGATGGCAGTGTCAGATCGATGATTCGACGTGTGGGGAAGCGGCGGAAATTGCTAAAATGGTAGCAGCTGGAGTCGAGCATTTCTGTGGTGGTAGGGTTTCGGCATGTTACGTGAGGTGATGTGTAAATTTTTATCATTATTTTTAATTGTTTTTAAATTAAAATTTCATAACTTCTAAAATACATAACTTTTACATACGAGGTCTGATTCATGCGCGG
The DNA here is from genome assembly GCA_030765085.1 of Allium cepa. Taxonomy (NCBI): domain Eukaryota; kingdom Viridiplantae; phylum Streptophyta; class Magnoliopsida; order Asparagales; family Amaryllidaceae; genus Allium; species Allium cepa. The sequence continues at coordinate 104,442,649 of CM060941.1, read as the reverse complement.
TTTGATCCATTGAGATCGTATAAAAATTTCTGACATTTAGACACTGGTTTGGACGAATTCTGAGACCGTTTGAATTTTGGGTTTAAATTGAATTTAAATTCAATTTAAATTCAAAGGTAAGTGTTTTAACCCACTCACAATTTATAAAATTTCTTATGTTTGTTAAATTAAATTTATGATGTGATTAGAAATTTATTTATGGACGTTTGGTATATTTTAACCATCATTTCAGTTAAGTCGAATTTATTTGAATTAAATCGTTATTTAATTTATTATTGAATATAAATTGCCAGTTAAATACCTATTATTGATTACCGGTTTAGTACTGTTATTGATTGACTATTTTGTGTGATGATTGTGATGGATGTTGATTGTTGATGTTAGTTGAATGGATGTTGTATTTTATACCATTATAAATTGCAAGTTCATTATGGATTTTTATTTATTTCGGGATTGCAGTTTGAAATGATATACAACCGTAAAATGTTTAAATTGCGGACTGAAATGGTAAATATTCGTATCACTTGACCCTAGGGTGGAAAATTATATACGGACACCGAATTAGTTAAATTAAATGATTTTAAAATCATTAAATTTTTGAATTTAATAAAATAATATTTTGAGATGGAAATTTGATTTATATAAATTTAAGTATTATTGAAAAATCAAAGTTCTGCTTGACATGTGAATTGGTTTAAAAAGGAATTACTTTAAGAAATTAAATTGGAAATTTGAAGTTAAACTTTTAAGTATAAATGAAATCCTATCAAAATTGAGTTATTAAATTTGTTTGAAAATAACTTTGATATATTTTTGAAATTCGAGTGATTCAAATTAATATTTGAACACGGATTGAAACCGATTTGAAATTCGATAGTTATTAAAATTTGAAAAATTGAAAGGTTTGGAAATTGGGTTGTCGATTTGGAAAATTTAAATTGGTCTAAATGTGTTGAAGTGAATGAATGGTTTAATTTGATATAAATTTCAAATTCATATTTTAATATAAACTGCTTTAAAATATATTATTTTATAATTTCAAATTGTTAAAATTGTCAAATTTATTCAAACAATTTAGCCAATATTAACTATATATATTATTTTGATCTATTTTAAACCAATTTAACTTATTTTAAAAAAAAATAAACCCTATTAATTTATTTTAAATCTGATTAATCTATTTTAAGCTATTTAATCTATTTTAATTATATTTAATCTAATTTAAATCTATTTAACTATCATAAATCAATTTAAAAGTATTTACCTATAATTAAACTGTTTAGAGCATTTTAACTATTTAGAACTATTTAAACTAATTTCTAAATTTCCAAACTAAGTATGTGGAAGAGTTTATATTCATTTCAATTGGTTTAAAAGAAAATAAGGTTAAATGACGTTATAACCTAAGTTGGACTTTTGAATGTTATAATAAATCGAAATGATAATTTTGAAGCAAGGACTTAACTTGTTTTGGAAATATGATTTTTAGAAGAAATATGATTTGAAATTAGTATAATTTTTGAGGACATGATATTTTGATATAAATTGTGAATTTGACTTTGAAAGGAAATATAATCATCGAACTATGATTTCAAAGGCGAATATGATTTCGAAAGTAAGTAATAATTTCGAAAGTGATATGGTTTGAATTGAATATGATATTTTGATATCAATTATGAAATGATTTTGGAAATTTAAAAGAACCATCCAGTGTCTAATAAGCAATTGGTTGTGAAAGAGACCAGGATCGGATGTTGTCATACTCTCTGCCAATACCGAAAACCACTTTGCCAACTGTGTGTAACGATCCCGATTTTTAGTTAAATTTAATTTGTAATTAATTTTAAATTATGAATTTAATGGTGAACTAATTAAAATTTTCCAAATTTATAAAGATATGTTTTTTTATTTATTTATATTTATAAAATTATTTTAAATTGAATCTTGGAATTGAAATTCAAAATTAAAAATCTTATAAATATATTAGATTTGAAAACATTATATTTTCAATTAACAAATTTTTTTCCCAAATTGCATTAAATAGACATTTTGATTTGGAAGTTATATTTTGAAAGTAATACAATAATTTTTGAATTGCTATTTGAAAGTTATAAAAGTATAAAATATAAATAATAGAAAATGCATAAATATAAAACATTAGTACTTAGGGGTTTAAAATACTTTCTTTACAATTATATATATGGATAAATTATAGTTTGAATATATATATATATATATATCTTATAATATAAAAACATTTAGTTTGGGCATTTGTAAAAATTTAATTTGTCAATATAAGTATGAAAACATAAATTGATGAAAAAAAAGAATGTATTGTAAAATATAATGTAAAAACTATACCAATATAAATGTAAATATGAAACTACCTAATAATATAAACATAATTTACAAATAAATTAGAGTAAGGGATTTAAACATAAAATGCATAACATAGGACATTTGTAATATGATTACACAAGTAAATTACAAGTGTTAATATATTAAACAAGTGGAAAAATTAACATTTCCTTTTAATTTAGATATTTTAGAAAATATGCATAAGAGTAAAAACCAGGAATCAATACCCTTTCACTTTCATTTCTAAAAACAAAAGGCTGAATCAAAATAACAATATACCAAAGCAATTTAAAGCTTCAAGCAAAACAGATTCAACCTGATGCAAAAACAAAGAAAGGTTTTAAAAATCAAACCTAGAAACAAAAAGAAAAATAAAGATTTCAAGTTAAAATTCAGTCTTCAACCCGATCAATGCAAAAATCAAGTTTCAGATCGACATCAGATAAGTTCAACACATCCAGACCAAAACTCTACTCTCTACTTTCAAAGTATAAGTTCAGATCAAATACACTAGGTTCCAAATCATTTGAAAAAGCCCAAACCAGTTCTCTGTTCTTTCATGCCAGGTGAGCAAACCTTTTTATCTAAACTTTATAGTATATATAAATCTTGATGTGTAGATTGAGAGTTTAAGTTGTGAAAATGTTTGATATGCCTACATGTTTATGTTATGTGTGTATATATAATGATATATGTGTGTATGCATGTTTAGACACACACACACACATACACACACACACACAGGTTCCTGTTATAGTTACAGGTTTCCAAATTTAAGTTTAAAATTCAAATTCTCTCTGTACAACCAATATTAGGCTAAGGAACTTGAAGGGAAAATGATGATAGCAAAGAAACTTCATTTTTAAAAATAATTGTAAGTAGAATAGCTCGGTGGATATTTCAGGAACGATAAATTTTAGTAAAAACTCTTTGTAACAGAAAAATCAAAGTTTTTAATTTTAAAATTTTGATCCTAAGAAGGGATTCTTTTTCAAAATTATGATTTTTGGTAATCGTCTCGGAAATTTTAAGATTATATTTGATGAGAAAAATTGAGTTGAACAGAATTGACATTTTCGTCAAATTCCGGTGATATGCAACGAAGTGGGTGACGCAATTAATACTAAAGGTAGATGGAAGGATGGTTTACTCGTGAAAAATAATAGAAAAATATTCCGATGGCCAGAGTAGCCTAGGAAAGGCAAAGTAGGGTTTAAGAACCCAATTTGGTCGATGTTGTTCATCGTGCTCGTGTAGCAATAGGGGTTGATCGGAGTGAACCAGAGCTGGGGGAATCGACGCGTTGAGGTGTTTTACAGCTTTGGATGAAGTCGCGTTATTTCTGATGGACTAGGTTATCTGCGTCGAGGGGATTTTTGATGGTGGTTGGGTTACAGTGGGTACACGAACCTGCTCGATTTTGATTCCTAGTTAAATTCAACAATCTTGGTGTTTGGGTTAGTGGTTGTGGTCGTCAACGATATTCTGGTGGTCGTGAAGGTGATCGTAGGAGGCCGAAATGGATGTGCATATGCACACTTGTTTTTGGTGTGTCTAGAAATCATGAGATCGGGGAAGAAAAGGATAGCTCGAGGGCAAACTCAGGGAATTCGTGAAAAAACTCGAAGAAAAACGGATGTGGGTTAACTCGAGGTCAAGCTTAGTTAAACTAGCAAATGACTCGGGTGAAAACCCGAAGTGTATCGGGTTCAAATATATGCCAATTTTTGAAATTTAAATTTAACAAGTTTTACTTTAATCAAGTTTAAATAATTTCTTGTTTATTTCTTTTAAATGTAATAGATGTTTTATTTTGGTTTTGGAATTGGTTAAAGATTTAAAATAAATATTGTTAAATTTATTAAGTTTAAGGCATTTTATTTTATAACTTTTATTTAAAATTCAAGTTCATTAAATAAGTTTAAACGATGTAATGTAACAGCTTTAAGTAACTTAAAGGGTTTAAGTTGATTTGTGTGTTATGAAGATTTATTGCAAAGGTTTATCAATTAAACTTGAATGAAATTAATTGACGAGTAAAGATAAATAGTTTATCTTTTAAATTTATTAAGGTCTTGAGTAATTTCTTAATGGAATTTAAAGATGATGTTAAATTATTTAAAGTAATTAATCAATGGTTGATTAATTAATGTGATTAATTAAAGAATAATTTATCAATTAATTTTAGTATAATTTCTTAATTAAAGGATGATTAATTAATGACGAGTAATTAAAGGTTAATTGCTTAATGAAATTAATTAAGTATAATTACTTAATGTAATTAATAAAGGATAATTACTTAATATAATTAACTTAAAGGTTGATTAACTAATGTAAGTAATTAAGGATAATAAATTATATAAAGATAATTACTTAATTAAATGAAATTTATTAATGATTAAAGTTGATTAATCAAGTAATTAAAGGATAATTACTCGATGTAATTAATTTGTGATTAATTTATATAAGTGATTAGAGATAATCACTTATGGTAATTAATTAAGAATAATTAATTTAAATGATAATTAATTAAGCGCTAATTAATTAACTGATTAAATAAGGATAATTAATTAATTAAACGTTAATTAATTAATGAAGGTGATTAAGGAATGATAATTAAATAATTAGTAATTAATTAATGAAATTAACTAAGGATAATTAATTAATTAAAAGATAATCATTTAATGATTAAAGGTTGATTAATTAATGATTAAAGGTTAATTAATTTATTATTAATGGTTAATTAATAAACGATTAGAGAATAATTAATCAAAATGATTTGTAATTAATTAATGTTAATTAACCAGAATTAGTGATTTATTCATAAGTAATAAATCTGGTTTAAATTAATCAGATGATTAGTTAATCTTACTTATGGATGTTTGTATTCTATTGAATGTTGAAGTGTTTGATATCCCAAATGTGTGATGCTCTGTTTGATTTGAGTTGTGATGGATGTAATTTATTTATTTGTGATGAATGTTAATTATTTATCTGTGATAAATTTATGTTATTTATCTGTAAATCTGTGAATGAAGATAAGCGTTATAGGATTATACTGCTTATTTATAATTGTTATGTTTGGATTGTGATGATTGATGATGTTGCACTATTGGGTAAAACCCCTGGACTACACCATACACACACAAATATGGATTTCATGGGAAATCGGTTAAGTCACACATATTTTAAATTTAAACATTATTTGTTTTAAAGATTTGGTTTTGAATCCAAAATGATTTGTGAAATAGATTTGGGTTGAATGTGGAAAGCTTTCAAAAGGAAGTTTGAAATTGAAATTTAGCTTGAATATAATATATCTTATTTAAGATTTTGAATTGCTTTGGAAACTATGTTTTGACAGGGTTATACAAGTTATATGTATGGATTATAAACCACTTTTAAAGTATCTTAAAAGTATTATTTTGAGAATTTGAATTAGTTCCAAGTTTTATACTTGAAGGGTTTTAACTTGTGTAAATGTAATCGGATTTTTCCAAAACGAAAACTCTTTGTTTTCAAATGATAATAGCTTTCATATAAAGAAAGGATTTCCAATTTATGTTGAAAGGATTTTCAAGATTTGAAATTGAAATAGTTTTGAAAGCTATGAATGAATCTTTGTTAAAGATTGATAAACTTCGTTTCCAAATGAAAGAGGATCTTAAAGGTATCTTTTGTATAAAAGAGTTGGGATTGAAATGGAATTGTTTTGAAAGGCCATGAATGAATCTTGGTGAAAGATTGGTGCACATTGTGAAGTGAATCTTTTTGTTTAAAGATTTGAAAATGGTAATTTGTTTAAACCATTTGAAGAAAGGTTTTGGGCTTTAAGTTGTGACTTAACTACGATCCCATATATCCATATGTTTTTAAGTATTGCGCTCATTATTCGGTTTAGCCGAGAGAGGACCTTGTGTCATATAACCCATTCCGAATAATGATACGACATTATAGATCGCATTTGAAGACCGTGGTGAAGACGGGGTATTTTCGAAAATGAAAGGATTACCCATCGAATGACTCTGCACTGAGTAGCTACGGTATAGAGATCTCCATTTGTAATGGGAAGTCCGATCGGGATTGTGAATACCTGGATTGCAAAGGCTTCTTTGTGAAGTGCCTTCGGTTCTGTTCGAAACCGAAACAGACTTGTATGTATGTCTGACATTACACATTGAGATGTTTATGCTGGTTTCTATCAAATACATTTCTGTTTGGTGGCGGAGAATTTATTCTCTTAGCTTAACACCCTTCTCTGAGACGTACGAGCTCAGAGATTATGTAGTTGATGGTTACTGGTGATACATTCCCAATTTGGTAATGTGGCATATGAAGTGCTGCTGATCATTTATTGATCCAAGCATGTCTTTTGTGTAAAGCGTAGCTTTATGGACGAGACTGCATCAGGACCTCACAATCCGGAAATGGTCGAAACATGAAAGATGCGGCAAGGTTATGAGGGTCGCGCCCTTTAGGGTATGTCAGTCCCTTTTGGAAAAGGGTGGTATCATGGTATGGATCCCAGATACTTAACTCATGTGGTTACTGCAAATTCATTACTTTGTGGTTGTTGCTTTGTGGTTGAGGATCCTCGGATAAAGGTCGCAAACGACCGGGGGATGGCATACTTGTGTAGTAGTACCTAGTTACAGAGGTAACCCGGCCTTGTGTAGATCCGGGTAGGTTCTCGGGGCATCCCTCCAGAGGTATACCCATGTGGCAATAGGAAGTTCCTTAGCCTGACCATTTGTTGGAAATCCAAAGAAACAATACGTGCCTTGTACGGTTTTAGTTGTATAACCTGCCACGGAATGTGGCGGTAACCTACTATTGAACATGATAGCTATAGTAGGCATACGACGAAATGTGGTATGATGGATAAGATTAATATTATACTTGCAAACGTTTTCCACTATGCACTAATAATAATATCAAAATGGTTTTCATGTATCAAACATGTTTGACTATCATAAGGAGAAATCTCCTGCAATTCTGCGTTTACATTGTGTGTGCAGTGGAAGGCCTTATGGTAGTTTCATTTTCCAAAAAGCATTGCGAATTTCTTTTAAAATATTTTGTTTTGCTTTTGATAAAGATAAACTGTTTTTGTTTGCTCATACCAGTCCCATGACTGACCTGGAGTTTATTGTTCCCTTTCTAAACTTTGGGTGCCTACAATTTTCCAAACGGGTAGCCTAGAGTTAGATTTTCAGATTATCAGCTAGTAGATATAGATTCGATATCCTTCGGCTTACCATTTGGAACTCCTTGGAGTCTTTGGATCTTAGCGATTACATCAATGACTGACCTTGCTTAGTTCAACATGATGGTGGTTCGAGCTTGTGGTTTGGATATAACTACTTTTGGATTGGAGTCTTCGAAGCTTTTGGGATGAGCTGTTTGGTTGTGGAGCATTAGAGATGGAGTTGCAGTTCGGGCGTTGGATCTTTTTGAAGCTTTGATTGTTGGTGTTATCTTTTCCGCTGTGTATATTGTTTCTGATAGTTTTGATATTCATTTGCATCAGATGTTGTATCTGTTGTATATCAATGATATATTTGTTTTCTTCCGCTGTGTTGTTATACTTAATGAGTTATAAGCTGCGGCGAACCAGATTCGGTGTTTGAATCTGCGGCATTCAAATACGAGTAATCTGTTGGGTGTTGATTTTCGAAGGTCAAGTCAGGGTCGTTTCACTATGTATGCGGTGAGATTCCAGAATGAAGTAGGATGGTGGCGACGATCCTATATGAGGTATATGCATGGACCCAACTCCCATGAGTTGGCATAAGGTGGCTAAAACAGGAGTAAATGATGGGCCAAGTGAGGTCATTCCTCCGATCGAGCACACTTCATAGATTCTATTTTGACATTGTGATTTATTGGTGGCCACCCTTCAATTTTTACTCGAGAGTGTGTTACGAGTTAGGTGGTAGTTGCGGATATGCGTTACCAACAGTCCGGAAGTGTAATTGGTATATCTACCTTGGCATTGCCTACTTGCACCGTGTCACCAACCCTAGCGCGCTTTCTAAGAGTTTGTTTTATGTCGTACCTATGGCGTATCCTCTGGCGGCCCCAGTTTATAGGGAGTTACGGTACTGTATAGACTATTGACATTATAAAATGTGTTAAGGGGGTTATGGGTAACGCCTTAATGCTATTTTAATAGTTTACTTTACTACAAACATTATTATAATAGCGTATATTACTACATAGAAGATAGTTTAATGGATCCTTAGGAGGTGTGAATCTTGAGCATCACTTGAGTTACTGCACTTACGTTAGACACTGAATAAGAGATGGCAAACCTCGTAAATATCTCTGACGCCGTTCCACTCATATTTATTTACCATTGATTTAACTTACATAAGATCTCTTAGTTCTGACTCGAGTGTTTTGTCTTTCAATTCGCTCAAGTCCGCCTGTGCATTTCAGGATTTGAAGACCTTATTTATGGAGGACGAAGACGAAGATTTTATTATTATTATTTACTATATTATTCCACTGCATCACACTATTCCACTGCATTATTATATTTTTATCTCTGGTACGTGTAACTCTGATTCTATGTTGTATAAGTATAATCAAATGTTTTGTAAATAGCTTCATGAACTGTTATTTGATTATTATATTTTGTCATTCCACTGCAAGATTCTATTTTGTTTTTTTCTCTCTGCTTTTTCTTATTTACCCCAATAACAATCCGCCCTTCTTTATGGTTTGAGTTGGCACATGTGTCTGCTTAAACTGTCCAAAAAGGTGGGATGTTAGTGTTGGTATCAGAGCTTTGGTTTAGCGATAAACCTTAGCTTTGTGGGGTCTGACTCTTTCTTAATAGGGTAGTAATACCCTATGATGAGTCGATGAGTGTATTTATATGAGAGAGGGCATTTGTTAGTGTTATAAATGATTTTTATATTGTGTTAATTTGTTCTGTTTTGTATTTATAAATTCTGGTTGGTGCATAGGACGCTATGACATCGATAGGGATTTCTAAACACTTAATAGGATAGACCGACATAATATTGTTCTGAAATATAAGTAAATAAATAATTTTGCCTATTATATTTTTTGTATATATAAAATAATAAATTTTATAAATGATATATTTGGTTGTAATATGTTGATTGTTAGGTAGTGAAATTTATAAATATTGGTTGGGAATTAGATCTAAAAATAAAATAAATGAAAATTGGAAATCTAGAACTTAAGTTCCGGGGTTTTTGAAAATTTCTTTCAAATGATTTTGGAAGATAGTAATAATATTATTTAGAAGTATTTTCTGATATAAATATTTCAATATGATTTGAAAAGAATTGTTTTAAAGAAATTTTGGAAAGAAATAAGCTCTGTACTCCCCTCTCTGCCGTTGGAAAATAATTTCGGTGATGAGTGCACACATCATCGACATTCCTTTTCGAGTTTCAAAGTGGGAAGGCCACCATAGTAGTTGTACTAAAGATTTATTTTGATAAACAAATATAAATTTCAAATTTCTTTAAATATAACTAGATATAAGGTATGAGTATATACACCCATCAATTGTTTTAAATGATTTGAAATGGAACCCGGTATTTAGTCTTTAATTTCTATAAATTAGAGATTTCAATTATTATAACGGAATAAAATGTTATCCCACCTAAAAGCTGGAATATCAACAAAATGACAAGCAATGATGGATATCGGGATTGGAGATCGATTGGAATCAAGGCTGCAATCGATGTCGTCAAAATTTGGTTAATCTCCGATCGGGACGAAATTGATTGCAGACGATGATGAGGACAAGGAGATTCTATGTTTCAAGTTTCAGGTTAATCGGAGTTCGAATGGAGGAGATATGATCGATACAAGGTAGGAAGGACATACTATTTGAATCCATCAAAGGGTTGAGGCGATGCTCATTTCGAATCCACCAGATTCATATCCATCGGCTTGCAGGATTGGTTCGAACCGATACACTTCGTATCGATCAGAAGGTGAGGACTTCGTATCGATACCGTTCGTATCGATCAGTATGGATTCGGCTCGATAGTGTTCGTATCGATCCCATGGACGAGCGGGATAAAGGACTTCGAATCGATATTGTTCGTATCGATAGGCATGGACACGGCTCGATGGTTTCATATCGGTCAGGATGGGAAGGGGTGGCATACTTCGAATTGATACTCTCGTATCGGTAGCAGATGGACTTTGGCATTCTCGTATCCATAGTAAGGCTTCATTCGTATCCATCATCGAGTATGGTTTCGTACCCATCTGTTGGCCTTCCATTCGTATCGATAGCATTCAACATTTTCGTATCGATCGGATCGATACGAAATACTCCCCTGCGATCGATGCGAGAGCAAACAGTTGGGTACATGAAGGAGTAATGGACACGTACGAGCGCGAAGCGTGGATACGTGCGCGTATCTAGGAAGGAAGCGTTCAACTCGGCGCATCAAGTGGAGTCAACACGCCGCGATATTCGAATCGATCCGGGAAGATAGCGCCATGTAATTGCATGCGCGTACTTCTGATGGAGTCGAAAGAAATGGAGTCGAGCAGATGGATTCGAACAGGACAGCCAACGGACAACCCAAATTCGAATCGATCATCTCTCCTACACCGATGATCCAAATGCAATGAAGTTTTCACAGCAGCTCGCACACAAGGTAAGGAATGTTCCTGCCAAGTTTCAGCTTGATTGGATCATTTCTTGATGGATACGAAATCACTTCGTATCGATCACAGATCGAGTCGAAACTTGGTGGGGTCGGTCGCGTGGGCCCACTCACGTGCCAGAAGAAGTCTCCCGAAGTTTCAGCGTGATCTCAGCCTCCTACGCCTATAAACAGCCCCCTGAAGGCTACAGAAAAGGGATCTTTTGGCTATTGGACGTCCAGACTCTGACGGATTCATTTCTATACTTCAATACAACTATTGTACTCGAAATTCTTCATTATTACTGCTGCAATCATCTGTAACCAGCAAGGATAATCAATAAAAGGATAAAACTTTGGAGTGGACGTAGGTCGGAGATAGCCGAACCACTATAAAACTTGTGTCTCTGCTTATTATTTTTGAATTGCTGTTTGATATTTGTTGAGATCTGATATTTGTGCTTGAATATCATTGGTTTGTGTTCATACACTAGTGTTTTCACGGTATTTGGGGTTTGTGACCAATTTTGGCGCAAACACTTTGGTGCTTTCACTGAGAACGACTAGCACCCGCTACATCGGATTAGAAGTTCAGTTTTGAAGAGTTTGAGGAGTCTTGACTTGAAGACAATGACTAGGCAAAATAGTAGAAGACAAATGGCTGAGAGAAGCCAACAAGAAGGAAGCCAAGAGGCATCCTCTGGAGCTGGAGAAGGACAAGCTTCCGTCTACATCACCAGGGATGAAATGGAAGCTATGGCAAATTCTTTGCAAGAGAGATTGTTGAAGAGCCAATAGGAAATGATGCAGACTTTCTTTGAGCAAATGAGAGCTGCAGGGATGCAGAACTTAGGAACAGCTACAAAGGCTGTGAATGCAGGACAAGGGACTAGGGTTGTGGAACCCAACGAAGAACAGGACATAGAGCCAGAAGGAAATCAACAAGGGCTTGGGGGCAGGCCCGCAGGATCCAACACGGGAGGACCTTTGGAAGGAGTACAGCAAACGAGAGCTAACGTTGCTGCTAGTGAGCCACATGAAGAATATGTGCCGGAGTTCCCTCGGGGGCAACCCCTGATAGACAATACTGGATTAGTGGAGATCATCAAGAAAACTGTGCGAGGTGGTTTGACCAACAGAGACTTGGAAGGAGTGAATAGGAGTATGTTTGCTCGGGAAATAAGGATGGCTCAGAATCCACCTAAGTTCAAGCTACCTAGCGTGGATGTGTATGATGGTAAGGCAGACCCAACTGATCACTTGATGAGGTACACCAGACACACGGAGGTGCTGGGGGCATCGCAGGAAGTAATGGCACGATGTTTTCCTTTGTACTTGACGGACTTAGCTGCAATGTGGTTTAGGCAGCTGGGAGAAGGATCTATCAGGACTTGGGGGGAATTGGTGGAAAGGTTTTTGGGACAGTTTCGGGTTCATGTCAAGAGACCGAAGAACGTGATGACACTGACGTCATTAAAACAGAGGATGGATGAATTGCTTAGAGCTTTTCTAACTCGATTCAGTGCGGTAGTACGGTGGATCGGCATGATCCATCAATGGTTTTAATGGCGGCGGTATCAGGAGTCAGGGAGGATTCGGATTTCAAGGTATCTCTGATACGAGATCCTCCACAGGATCTCGAGGAATTCTTTCACGAGGCAGAGAGGTTCCTTCGGCAAGAAGATGCGAGTATGGATTTAAAGGTGAAAAAGGTTAATGCAACTGAGGGTGGAGGACCATCCAGCAAAGGTTTGGATAAAGACAAAGGGAAAAGAAAGTTGGATGATGATTCTGGAAACGCTACGAAGCGATGGAAGGATCCAAAGTTTTCCACATACACAGGATTGAATGAGACACTGGAGCGGATATACCTGGATATTCGGAGTCACCTTCCCTACCGAAGGCCGGCTAGGAGAGAACCATCAGAACGGTAGAGGACATCAAGATGGCATTGTCTCTTCCATGATTGGGATGGACACGACACCAACAGCTGCAGGCACTTAAAGGATATAATCGAGGAGCATGTAAGGAATGGACAGTTGCGGCAATATGTCGGAACTCGGAATGCAGCGGTGGAGCAGGAGCAACCACCGACTACCTCACACCGTGATGATGTGAGGCCCAGGGATGACAGTCGATTGATTATCCATTGACCAGGATAATATGAAATAAGTAACAAGCTATTGGCAAACGGCCAAGTCATTTACACATGTACGGGGACGGAGATAGCCCCTAGGCATGCTCTGAATGATGATAAATTATGGAGCTATGGATTGTGAAAACTATTTTTCTATTTTGGATTAGAAACTTGATTTTCTGGTTTGGTTTTGGAGTTTGGTTTGAACTCCTGGTTTATTTGCTCTCTGGTTTGGACTCTCTTTTAGATGACTGGTTTTCGGTTTTGGATGTTGGTTTGGATTCCTGGTTTTCTGGTTTTTGATTTGGATTTTGGATTTGGATTTTGGATTGGATTTTGATTGGATTTTTATCTGATTTTTGATAAATGGTCGTCAGGTATGGATTATGCCTTGCAAGGGGTGAGTCACTTTGCCCGAACACGGTAAGTTGACTCATTCGGGTCGTTGAGTATGGACTATGCTCGACAAGGGTCCGGAGAGACCAGGATTCGGCCTAGGACTTAGGCCCCATATTATCGATTGTTGTTTCAAGTCGTTGAGTATGGACTATGCTCGACAAGGGTCCGGAGAGACCAGGATTCGGCTTAGGACTTAAGCCATGGCTTTGCACAATGTCCAGGGACACTAGACCACGGTCGTCAGGTGTGGATTGCACTTGGCAAGAACCCGGAGAGGTTAGCTTAACATCCAGGGACACTGGACCACGGCCGTCAGGTGTGAGTTGTGCTTGGCAAGATCCCGGAGAGGTCCTGGATTCGGTTATTGGCAATGTCGAGTTCGAATGGATATGGAATTGGCTAAGGCTTTGGTTATTGGATTTGGAATTGGGCATCGGCTCGGAGCAGTCAAGGATGACATACTCCGGCGATATGGCTATGGACTTTGGATGTTGGAATTGGAACTATTCAAAACACGCCTTCTTATCACAAGGCATGTTTTGGGGGGCAAAATGTTATCCCACCTTTTGGTCAAAGCTGGAATATCAACAAAATGACAAGGAATGATGGATATCAGGATTTGAGATCGATTGGAATCAAGGCTGCAATCGATGTCGTCAAAATTTGGTTAAGCTCCGATCGGGACGAAATTGATTGGAGACGGTGATGAGGACTAGGAGAGGCTATGTTTCAAGTTTCAGGCAATCGGAGTTCGAATGGAGGAGATATGATCGATACAAGGTAGGAAGGACATAATGTTCGAATCCATCAAAGGGTTGAGGTGATGCTCATTTCGAATCCACCAGATTCGTATCCATCGGCTTGCAGGATTGGTTCGAACCGATATACTTCGTATCGATCAGAAGGTGAGGACTTCGTATTGATACCGTTCGTATCGATCGGTATGGATTCGGCTCTATAGTGTTCGTATCGATCCCAAAGACGAGCAGGATAAAGGACTTCGAATCGATACTGTTCGTATCGATAGGCATGGACACGGCTCGATGGTTTCGTATCGGTCAGGATGGGAAGGGGTGGCATATTTCGAATCGATACTCTCGTATCGATAGCAGATGGACTTTGGCATTCTCGTATCCATCAGGTAAGGCTTCGTTCGTATCCATCATCGAGTATGGTTTCGTACCCATCTGTTGGCCTTCCATTCGTATCGATAGCATTCAACATTTTCGTATTGATCGGATCGATACGAAATACTCCCCTGCGATCGATGCTAGAGCAAACAGTTGGGTACACGAAGGAGTGATGGACACGTATGAGCGCAAAACGTGGATACGTGCGCGTCTCTAGGAAGGAAGCGTTCAACTCGGCGCATCAAGTGGAGTCAACACGCCGCGATATTCGAATCGATCCGGAAAGATAGCGCCACGTCATTGCGCGCGCGTGCTTCTGATGGAGTCGAAAGAAATGGAGTCGAGCGGATGGATTCGGACAGGGCAGCCAACGGACAACCCAAATTCGAATCGATCATATCTCCTACACCGATGATCCAAATGCAATGAAATTTTCACAGCAGCTCGCACACAAGGTAAGGAATGTTCCTGCCAAGTTTCAACTCGATTGGATCATTTCTTGATGGATACGAAATCACTTCGTATGGATCATAGATCGAGTCGAAACTTGGTGGGGTCGGTCGCGTGGGCACACTCACGTGCCAGAAGAAGTCTCCCGAAGTTTCAGCGTGATCTCAGCCTCCTACGCCTATAAATAGCCCCCTGAGGCTACAGAAAAGGGATCTTTTAGCTATTGGATGTCCAGACTCTGCCGGATTCATTTCTATACTTCAATACAACTATTGTACTCGAAATTCTTCATTATTACTGCTGCAATCATCTGTTACCAGCAAGGATAATCAATAAAAGGATAAAACTTTGGAGTTGACGTAGGCCGGAGGTAGCCGAACCACTATAAAACTTGTGTCTCTGTTCATGATTTCTGAATTGCTGTTTGATATTTGTTGAGATCTGATATTTGTGCTTGAATATCATTGGTTTGTGTTCATACACTGGTGTTTTCACGGTATTTGGGGTTTGTGACCAATTTTGGCGCAAACATAAAATTTCAACTATTTAATGATTGGAACTTCTAAAGTTGAAAATAAGAAATTTAAATGCTATGTTATAACTGAAGTATATAAGAAATTTGAAATTTATAACCTGCAAATAAAAAGGGATATGAAATATAAGAAATGGTAACTATTGAACATTTATTTACTAAAATGAAATAAGATAAACTTGTACAAATTTCAATTACATTCTTAAAGACATATATATATATATATATATATATATATATATATATATATATCTTACCAATTTTAAAAGTTGAAATGTTAAAAGATTATGTAATGGAAATTTTGACAAGTAAAACTTACGTAATGGAAGTGTTCAATGAATTACTTTTAGAAATAAGAATTTGATGTTACAGTTGTTATAAACTTAAGTTATAATTGAAACGTTACTATAATAAAATGTGATAAAAAGTAGGTATTGTAAGTAAGTAAGTAATTATAAACTTAAGCAAATGAATTGATATGCTAAGAAATTGAATTGAACATGAATACTATAAGTAAATGAATTATAAACTTAAGTAAATGTTGAAGTATTTATTATAAAAATAAGTACGAAGATGAATACTGTAAGTAAAAGACTATAAACTTAAGTTAATGTTTGAAGCTATGTACAACTATAGGTGAATAAATGAAAATGCATTTTTGTAAGTAATAAATGAAATAAACACTGAATGAATGAATGGGAAAATGTTGTAAGAGGTAAATGTAAGTTAAAGAAATAATTGTATGAACGAAAAAGGAAAAAAATAAAACTGTAAATGTTGTGAAATAATTTAATAAGAATAACTCAAGCACATTGTAAATTTTTATTTGTTTTGGTTTATGGGTTGTTTGGAATAGGATACTTCTAATTGTTTAAGATGTACGAATAATCTAAGAGTTCATCTAAGACTGTTCAGTATATGGTGCACTTAGTAGTTTATTTGTCGTTCTAGGCAGTTAAAAATTTCGGAACCCGAACAAACCATTTGTTTGTTTGCTATGGATAGATGGTTGATTATATTGATTTCATATGATGACTGTATGCTGAGGTTGCAAGTGATTATCGTTTTATATTGATTTGTTTGTTAGTGGTTAAAACAACTTCAAATATTTTATTTTACATAATTATCAACTCTTTTTGCATTATATAAGTGAAATACACGTTATGGAAGCAATTGCTACTGCTTTTGGTTTCAAAATTAAGCGTTAATTGCCGAAAAATTGGTACGTTTTTGGATTATGGTTTTCTAGCGATATTATATTGTCTTCCCACTATTTGAAAATATTATTTTGGAGAATATAAGTTATATATTATTTTGTTGATATTATAATTTCTCTCAAGCCTTCGTACAAAGGAGACTCTGGCGAAATTTTTCGTAAATTTTGGACTTAGAAATTTTATGAAAGGTTTTCCAAACTCTTATTATCTTGAACATAAAAAGATTAAATTTTTTATAAATTAATATATTTTATTTAAATTATTTTATTTTGTAAATTTGTTTGTTTATAAATTTAATATTTTGAATAAGATATATTAATTGCTTAATTCCTTCTTTCCCTCCTTTTTTTCTTTTCGGGGACGAAAAGTTTTGAGTGGGGGTGAGTGTAACAACCCGCAAATTTTCGATAATTTAAATTGTTAAATTAACGAGTTTCGATAAATTAATATGGAAAGAAATAAAAACTTTGTAATTTAATAATGAAATGAACATTGAAATGAAATGAAGCAAATGATAATTGACGCTAATTATTAACAACTTGAATGTAATTCCAATAAACGAAATGATGTAAATGTTATACTTGGTTATAAGTGAAATGTAAGGAAATAAATGTAAATATTTAATTTATTAATGGTAATTGAATAAAAATAGTATTGTGTAAAGAATTACAATATTTGTTGTATTAATGTGTGCATTAATTTATAATGGGATACAAAAGGTAATGGATAATTTAAAATGTTGACTTATGGATAAAATAATGTGTAATGAATGGAAATGGAATAAAATTAGTGTTTTGAAAGGAACTGTAACATTGGTTCATAAATAGTAAACTTAAGCGTAATATAAAGTTAATGGTAACAATTATTACAACTTACCTATTTACTAAGGCTGTTAAATTGAAATAGGAAATCAATTAAAATTAAATAAAACTTAATATTACATTAATGTGATTTAGATGATAATTGCAAAATGGGAATGTAATAGAATGTGTGGAAGTGTAAACTTCATTCATGAAGCAATATTGGATTTAAATAAAAGGGGTTGAAATGGAATCAAATCAATTTATTGGAATTAATTATAAATAATTCGAATCAATTACAATTGGAATTAAACACTACAATTGATAAGATAATTAACAATGAATTGATATAGAGATTTGTTTTAGATGATTTTTAAATTATAAGTGATTTAAGGTGATAGAAATTGTTAATTATAAAACTTGAATGGAAAAGTGATTTAATAAATTAATTGTTAATTAAATTTAATTAACTGAAATATAGCCATTTTGGCCACTGACTCGGATTTCAATGAAACCGGTTTCATCGGATCCGTAATGGTGAATTATTGTAGGATTTCAAGTTTCATAATGATCGGACTTATCGTTTGATCGTACGGACTCGAAACGCCTAGAAATCAATTTAATTAAAATCAATTGAAATCAACTGAAATCAATTTGAAATAAGCTAATTTTAACACAACTTCTTCATACGATGGAATTAGGACTTGAAACCTATTCTGTTAAATTTAAAATTATCAAAAAACATCTATTTTGACATATGGTTGACCCATTTTCGTTACGGAGGCGTAACGTGCTTTTCGGGTCTTATATCGTTGAACTTCCAATTCGATCTATTCCATTCTTTCTATTTTTAGCTTTGTCTATAAGTAGCTTATTATAAACCCTAGGTTATTTCTTACTTCATTTGTCTTTACGTAAATCTCCTTCTCAACTCCCCTTTCTCAATGGCAGACAAATCAAACAAATTCCCAATTCAATTTCAATTCAAAAACCTATACCAAAAATTCAAACTCCTCAATATATATCGAATTATATAGTTTCGAAGCTCTCGACGAGCGCAAGCCAATTATGTTGTTCATTTTTCGATTAGAGTCACCAGTTGGCTAGAAATTGTCGATCATTTACGGCTGTTCGTAGGCCACAATTTCAATCCAACGGTGGAT
Organism: Allium cepa; assembly: GCA_030765085.1. Classification (NCBI taxonomy): domain Eukaryota; kingdom Viridiplantae; phylum Streptophyta; class Magnoliopsida; order Asparagales; family Amaryllidaceae; genus Allium; species Allium cepa. The sequence goes on along the minus strand of CM060941.1, from coordinate 104,423,815 downwards.
CTTCCACTATGGGATGATCGAAAAGTTCTGTCTTGCAGAGGCCACGGAGTAGGTCATAGATCTGACCTTGGTTCGTTATCTAGAGGTTTGGGGTTCGTTAAAAATGCCTCTAAAGGCGCGGCGGCGAGAACGTTCTCGGGAAGGTGGCGAACAGTCGCGCTCTGACATAGGAGGCGACTCGACTAGCCAGTCGCGATGGCAGTGTCAGATCGGCGATTCGACGTATGGGGAAGCGGCGAAAATTGCTGAAACGGTGGCGGCTGGAGTCGAGCATTTCTCTAGTGGTAGGGTTTCGGCGTGTTATGTGAGGTGTCGTGTGAATTTTTATTGTTATTTTTAATTGTTTTTAAATTGAAATTTTATAATTTTTAGTATACATAACTTTTACATACGAGGTATGATTCACGCGCGGTTTGATCTGCTGAGATCATATCAAAATTTCTGACATTTTAATGCTGTTTGGACGAATTCTAAGACCATTTGAATTTTAGGTTTAAATTGAATTTAAATTCGATTTAAATTCAAAGGTGAGTGTTTTAACCCACTCACAACTTCTAAAATTTCTTATGTTTGTTATGTTAAATTTATGAAGTGATTAGAAATTTGTTTATGGCTGTTTGGTATATTTTAACCACCATTTCAGTTAATTTGAATTTATTAGAATTAAATCGTCATTTAATTTATTATTGAATATAAATTGCTAGTTAAATACCTGTTATTGATTTCCAGTTCAATGTTGTTATTGATTGATTTTTTTGGATGATGATTGTGATGGATGTTGATTGTTGATGTTGGTTGAATAGATGTTGTATTTTGTACCGTTATAAACTGCAAGTTTGTTATGGATTTTTATTTATTTTGGGATTGCAGTTTGAAATGATATACAACCGTAAAATGTTTAATTTGCGGATAGAAATGATAAATATCTGTATCACTTGACCCTAAGGTAGAAAATTATATACGAACACTGGGTTGGTCAAATTAAATGATTTTAGAATCCTTAAATTTTTGAATTTAATGAAATAATATTTTGAGATGGAAATTTGATTAATATAAATTGAAGTATTATTGAAAAATCAAGTTTTGCGTTGAAATGTGAATTGGTTTAAAAAGGAATTTATTTAAGAAATTAAATTGGAAGTTTGAAGTTAAACTTTTAAGTTTAAATGAAATTCTAAAGAAATTGAGTTATTAAATTTGTTTGAAAATAACTTTGAAATATTTTTGGAATTGGAGTGATTCAAACTAATATTTGAACATAGATTGAAATCGATTTGAAATTTGATAGTTATTGAAATTTGAAAAATTGAAAGGTTTGGAAATTGGGTTGTCGATTTGGAAATTTAAATTGGTCCAAATGTGTTGAAACGAATGAATAGTCTAATTTGATTTAAATTCGAAATTCATATTCTAATACAAACTGCTTTAAAATATATTATTTTAAAATTTCAAATTGTTAAGATTTTCAAATTTATTCAAACTATTTAGCCAATATTAATTATATATATTATTTTGATCTATTTTAAACCAATTTAACTTATTTTAAAAACAAATTAAACCCTTTTAGTTTATTTTAAATCTAATTAATCTATTTTAAGCTATTTAATCTATTTTAATTATATTTAATCTAATTTAAATCTATTTAACTATCATAAATCAATTTAAAAGTATTTACTTATAATTAAACTGTTTAGAACATTTTAACCGTTTAGAACTATTTAAACTAATTTCTAAATTTTCAAACTAAGTACGTGGCAGAGTTTATATTCGTTTTAATTGGTTTAAAAGAGAATAAGGTTAATGACGTTATAACCTAAGTAGGAATTTGGAATGTTATAATAAACCGAAATGATGATTATGAAGTAAGGACTTAACCTGTTTTGGAAATATGATTTTTGGAAAAAATTTGATTTGAAAGCGGTATAGCTTTTGAGAACACGATATTTGGATATAAATTGTGAATTTGACTTTGAAAGGAAATATAATTATCGAACTATGATTTCAAAGGCGAATATGATTTCGAAAGTAAGTAATAATTTCGAAAGTGATATGGTTTGAATTGAATATGATATTTTGATATCAATTATGAAATAATTTTGGAAATGTAAAAGAACCATCCGGTGTGTAATAAGCAATTGGTTGTCAAAGAGACTGGAATCGGATGTTGTCAAACTCTCTACCAATATCGAAAACCACTTTGAACTGTATACGCGGTGGAGATTCCAGAATGAAGTAAGATAGTGGCGACGATCCTATATGAGGTATATACGTGGACCCGACTCCCGTGAGTTGGTATAAGGTGGCTAAAACAGGAGCAATTGACGGGCCTAGTGAGTCCATTTCTCCGATCAGCCACACTCCATCAATTCTATATTCTGACATTGTGATTTGTTTGGTGGCCACCCTTCGATTTTTACTCGGGAGTGTGTTTCGAGTTGGGCGGTAGTTGCGGCTATGCGTTACCAACAGTCCGGAAGTGTAATTGGTATATCTACCCTGGCATTGCCTAATTGTGCCATGTCACCTACCCTAGTGCGCCTTCTACGAGTTTGTTTTATGTCATACCTATGGGGTATCCACTGGTGGCCCCAGTTTACGGGGAGTTATGGTACTGTATAGACTATTGACATTATAAAATGTGTTAAAGGGGATATGGGTAATGCCTTAACGCTATTTTAATAGTTTACTTTACTATAGACATTATTATAATAGCGTATTTTACTACATAGTAGATAGTTTAACGGATCCTTAGGTGGTGTGAATCCCGAGCATCTCTTGAGTTACTGTATTCACGTTAGACACTGGATAGGAGACGTCAAACCCCATAAACATCTCTGACGTCGTTTCACTCATATTTATTTACCTTTGATTTAACTTACATAAGATCTTTTAGTTCTGACTCAAGTGTTTTGTCTTCCAATTCGCTCGGGTCAGGCTCAGCATTTCAGGATTTGAAGACCTTATTTCTGGAGGACGAAGACGAAGATTTTATTATTATTATTTACTATATTATTCCACTGCTTCACACTGTTCCGCTGCAATGTTATTTATTTATCTCTAATATGTGTAACTCTGAATCTGTGTTCTATAAGTATAATAAATGTTTTGTAAACAGCTTCAAGAACTGTTATTTGATTATTACATTTGTCATTTCGCTGCAAGATTCATTTTTGATTTTTTTTCTCTCTGCTTTTTCTTATTTACTCCAATAACAATCCGCCCTTCTTTATGGTTTGAGTTGGCACGTGTGTCTGCTTAAACTGTCCAAAAAGGCGGGATGTTACAATAGGGAGCTTGGTTTAGATTATGTAATAGGATCCAATCTCGATTGATGTATTTTGCTGCAGCTATAGTATAGGATAGATCAAGCTTGGTTTCTAATATGGAAAAAAGAGACAAGCGGTGTGTCTTAACTAAATTTTTAACTTGATCAAGCTTCAGTCTGTTATGGACACCATGAATGTTCCACACAACTAGCTTGTTCAATATGGATAAACTATAGGGATCAATGATTTTCTTACTCCTGGGTTATAGGAGGACAAGAAGCATTCTTATTTGAAGGACTTGAATCAGGTTGTGGCTTGTTTGTGGGGTTGCCGCTATTTGTTATTTTATGTTTGTTTTTCTTCTTGGTGGAGTTGGAAGTGAGCAAAGGGGTCGATTTTTCCAGCCAGGAATACTACCCACATTGGCATTGACTTGTAGCATATTAATGTCTAGATCCAGATTAGAGATGTGAGGAATAGAAATTTGGGAGATTGATGTATTACAATTTGCATTTAATTTGAGAAGAGAATCATTTTGATATTGACATGCAACTGATAAGTGAAACCATTGGTTCGAACAATCATCTAGGACCAGATTGCCACTGCATATGTTTGCTTCATTTATTGATACATCGGGAATATTGCTCGATGCAAATGATGAAACTTGAGGCCGAGTTGCAACAGCCCATAATTTTGTAAGTATTTTTAATTTAATTTTATTTGAAAATTTTGATTTGTAAATCATTTAAAATTGAATTTTTAGAATTTTCTAATGTAAGTTTGGAAATTATTTGTAATTTATTTTCCAAATACAATAAATTAAACATTTTTTGAAAATTTTATATTTTGGTCAACTCTGGTCAAATTTTGAATTTCAGTTTAAATTTTTAAGTTCAATTTTTTTATCTTTTTTTTGAAGCAGAATATAATCCTAATATTCATTCTGCTTTTCGTTTCGTAAAATTATGTTTTAAACTTTGTAAAATTGATAAAATACAGCATTTTACATGCAATGATTTTCTGTATTTTATTTTCTATTTTTGCTATGTTTATTTCTCTAAATTTTATTTTCTATTTATATGTGTATAAACTTTGATTATATTTATTTTATTTTTGATTGGTTTTATTTTCAATAATAGCTTTGGAAATTTCAAAAGACTTCGGTTTGTCTTCCTTGAATTATGCATTTTCTGTTTCCTAGCATTCACTCCTTTGCTTGCCGTCAAACCACTCCTCTAGCCATGCAAATCATTCCACAAATCACGTACAAGATTTATTTCTCATCTCAAACTCCTCATTTCATTTCTATAAGAAAAAAATCTATTCAAGATCTCGTGGCTCCTTTTCTTGAAAATCAAGTAAGCTTTCAATTACCCTAGCCTTACATAACTTTCCACATCTCTAGCCGTTCATTATCATAACCATAGCCACCACTAAGTTTGTTTGCGTGAAGAAAAAATACAGCAAGCTCTAGTTATTTCATGGCTTCCTCCTCTTCCTTCTTTTCTTTTTCCTTTTTCTCCTTTGCTTTGCTCAAGTTACTCGGCCTTCACCATGCTTTAGCCAACCACTACTCCACTCCACCATCACCTAGGATCGGCCACCACCTCCTCATCATCTCCTACAACCTTGTCGTGACCCCTAGATGAAGATTACATCACCAAACTTTGATGAAAGACTAGCCGAGCCATGTATATTCATCCACCTTCCTATTACTCACCTCGGCCAACAATTCCTCCACCTCCAACAAGCCATCCCATGACCAAATATTCCCTTGGCGTGCGCCTAGACCTAGTGCACCACCTGACTGAGCCACTTGAAACCATGGCCGAACCAATAGGACCCAAACCCCTTGACCTTTTGCCTTCCTATCACTTGTAACTCCCATCCTCTTCATATTCCTTACCATAGCGGTGTGTACACACCCACAACTGAGCCTAGCATGCATTCAACCCACCATGATCGAGCACATATAGTTGTGGCCGAGCCTACTAGTGATGTAGCCAAGCCCATTGATTGATTAAAGCAAATGTTATGTCACTTTGATTCATTCTTTTCCATTGTTTTAATCTATATTCTTTATTATCGAATCTATACTTATATTGGTTTTCTTTATTTTATTATTACAAGATTTAGATCTTGAAACTCCATCCCATCAAGTTTGATTCGTTCCTTGTCGTGTTTTTGGGGGTTTGTTGTGTATCTCTAGTTTGTCAATTCTAGCTCTAAAAGGTGAGTTTATCACTCTCGACATATGTACTTTTATAATTGTGGAATGATGACAGGTGAATATGTAAAACTGATATGTTATCTTCATACATGCTTGTGATATATTTATATGATGATAAACGATGTTTATATACCTGTTACATCATGATATAATATTATGTGCTACTGTTATTTTATTTCCTGTTTATCACACTGCAAGTTCCATATCACTATGGGTTGAAATGATACATACCCGAACGGCTTTAAAACAAGGAAAAATAATTATGAGCTAAAATGATAGGTTCGAGTGATTTTTATGGTATTTGATTTACTTGAGATTAAGGGTTTGAAATGATAGAACCCAGATTTATCTTTTTAAATTGCAGATTGAAATGATACACATGCGTATCACTTGACCTAGGTTAGAAAATATTATATAGGCCCATGGTTAATATTTTAAAATAATATTTTCCTAAATTTTTATTAAGTATTTTGAAATTTTAGAATATATGGGATTTTTAACTTAAAATTTGATTTAATGATTTACATATAAAGGTATATTGGTTTTCTGTAAGAGATATTGGTTTTATATAAGTTAAAATTTTATAAGTCAATTTTTGGTTTAAAAAAAAGAATTTAAAGAGTTTTATTTAAATAACTTAATAATTAAATTTGATTTAATATGGAACCTTAAATCTAACCTAGAAATTTTAATAAAGGTTATTTCCTGAAATGAATATGTTTGTATAATAAATAATGTAGTATTGAATAAATAAAATGAAATACATTTTAATTGGGCATTTGATAATAAAATTTATTTAACTTGAAACCATAGTTAATTGTTGTCTAAATTAATAGATTTATACAAAGAATTGGATTGTTATATTAACTATGATAAAATATTTTATTTATGTTTATGTTTTGTAAAAATAAATGATTATGAATTAAATGGAGAAATGTAACTTAAAGATGACTTAACTTGATAGTTGGAAATTTAGTTTTCAAATGAAATTTAAGTTAATTTAATGATAGAAATATTTTATTTGTGAGATGAATATTTTAAAATAAAGTATTAAGTCATTGGTTAAAAATAAAAGTTAGGTAGTAATATGCTTTTGACTTAATAAATGAATTATAGTTTAATTTGGATATTTATTGATAAAATTTTATTTTATCAAATCATAAGTTAAAATGATATCCAAATGAATATTTCTGAAGCGTGAAATATGATTTTTATAAGTTAAAATGGCTAAAATTGAAATTTTAATGTGGCTGAATTGTTATTATAAATCTGGAATTAGTATTGGCAGCATTTAAGAAATGCTGTGGTTTAAGATAGCATTTGTAAAGTGTTATCAATTCTGAAACTTAACTATATTCTGAAATAACAATAAAGCTACTGCAGCACTTTGAAAGTGCTGTTGTTGCTGAATGTAAACTGTTTCGCAATACTAGCAAGCTAGTGCAGCCCTTTGTAAGTGTTGTTGTTGCCGAAAGTAAACTGTTTTGAAACAATAACTAAATACCTGCGGTAGCACTTTGTAAGTGCTGCTGTTTCTGAATTTGACAATGTTTTTGAATTACTATTATATCCACTATAACACTTTATAAATCCTATTGTAGCTAAAATTTACAATGTATTGGAAATTCTATAATTGAATGAATGAACTTAGAAATGCTATAACTTTGAAATGAATATTATTTGACATTGAATTTAAATGGTTTAAATGAAAGTTATTTTAAAGGTGTTAAGATTTTCTAAGTATTTTGATTTTCAAAAGAATAACATTTCCAAAGTGTTATGATTTTAAATAGTATGATTTCCTAATGATAACAGTTCTAAATTGTTATGATTTCTAAATTGTTTTGGATTTGGAGTTGTTATAACTTCAAAAGTACTATAGTTTTGGAAATGAATTTATTTGGAATTTTAGTTAATTAAGAGTTGTCTTTGATTATAATGATTTGAAATCGTAGATTTAAGAATATGACTATATAAAGGGGTTTTGATTTGTGATGATTTAAAAGGGAATATTTAAAGTTTAAATAATTGAAGGTAATATTCAGTGTTTGAAAAGTTGGGCTTTATTTAAATGATATCCTATTTGATTAGTTTTGAAATGGAAATGATATATTTTGATTTGGTTTTGAAATGGAAATGATACATTATTGATTTGGGTCTTGTTGAAATGATAAATTTTTTAGTAGGTTTTGAAATAGATATGATATATGGTTTTAAAGTATAAACTATTTTTAAATAAATATTCATGAGTTATAATAACGTTTAGTTATTAAAGAGACGGGAATCGGAAGTTGTCATACTCTCTACCAACTCCGAAACCACTTTAACAACCGTGTATGCAGTGGAGATTCCAGAATGAAGTAGGATGGTGGTGACGTCCTTTGAGGTATGAACGTGGACCCGACTCACGTGAGTTGGCTTAAGGTGGCTAAAACAGAAGCAATCTCGGGCCAATAAGGTAGCTCCTCTGATCGGACACACTCCTTCGATATTATATTCTTACTTTGAGATTGATTTGGTGGCCACTTTTGATTTTTGATTTGGGGGTATGGCTCGAGGTGGGCAGTAGCTGCGCGCTACGCGTTACCACCAGCCCATGTATGTAATTGGTATATCTACCCTAGCTTTGCCTCGTTGTACCATGTCACCTACCCTATAGCGCCTTGTATGAGTTTGGTTTTCTCTTGTAAACCGTGGAGTATCCTTTGGTGGCTTTCCGATCAGAAGGGACTATGATACTGGATGGACTACTAGGACTATTACGTGTTAAGGTGGAAAATGTAAAGCCTTAACGCTATTTAAAAGTAAGTTTATTTTACTATAGACATTATATAATAACAAAATATTACTACATAGTAAATAGTTTAACGGATCCTTAGAGGATAGGCGATCCCAAGCATCCTTTAAGTTACCAGTACGTTTTATTACAGTTCACTTGAGTTGGTTTACATTGTATAAGTATGTATGTCCCGACTTGAGTGTTTTGTGTTTTGCTTTATGCTCAGGTCAGACTGAGTGATACAGCATTTGAGACTCACCATCAGAGTTGGAGCTTTGCTTGAAGATCTAGCTATCTATTTCATTCCAGCTATCCAGTTGATTCCAGTGATGTATTCTGATTTATACTTGATTATCATATTGAGGCTTCTGTTGTATCTTGTTACTCCTGTTGTATCTTGTTTAACTCTGATGTGTATATATATAGTAGCTTCATGAACTACTATATCTTTGCTTCCGCTGCATTATATTACTCTGTATCTGTGATCCTGTGATTTATTTATTTGCTGTATATTCTGAGATTTTCCAAATTTATTTTATAATTCGGTATTTTGAGCAATTCAAGCCGGACATGTGCGGATGCGAATGGTCGAAAATATCAGGTCGTTACATTTGGTATCAAAGCATTGGCTCTAAGCAAAACTTTGCATATATGGTAAATTAATATACAGAATCACTTTCGTTCGAGGCTTAATCTCTTACTTTTTGACTCGATTTCCTTTGAATTTTGGATCTTTCCCTCCAGTTCCAAAATCCTTTCTTGTCCCTCACTATTCATATTCTTTTAATTCTGAAGTATCCCATAACTCCACTTCGAATGGCTTGTGAAGGGGGTGAAACTCCTTTACAGTAGGCATTTATTCCTCAGAGATTTCTAAACCCTCGGTTTAGATGCTAATATCTTTTGTTACCCCAAATCTATCTCTTGAGAACGAATGTAGAATTACCTCATAATTCCACAGTTGATCTAATTCTAGTAGTTTGCCCGCGATTAATATAATTTTATTCTTTCCCTTATTATGTTATTTAATCATCTTATCTTTTGTTTCTAACTTATTTTCAAATCAAAATTCACTTTGATTTGAGTCCATCAAAGTTGAATCTCTATCCTTGCTTTGAAAATCTATTCCTGTATAGTGTATTTGTAAATCCATATTTAAATTGTTTTATTATTGTATCGTTTGAGTAGTTGATGTTGATTTGGGTTTCCGATCGATTCATCTGATCAACGCTATCGATAGGCTCTCCAAAACACTTGAGCAGAGCAAACCGACACAATTTAGTTTTCAAATTTAGTAAATGATATAAATTTTATATAATTATATTGTATATGTATATAAGTATAATTTTCTGAATTTTGAGAGTTAATTGAATTGGATGTTAAGCAACAATATTTGACTTGGTATATAGCTTGAAACCATTAGCTTTTTTCATATATAAATAATTGAACCATAAAACATGGTTCTAAATTAATTTAGAAATTTAAATGAATTTAAAAAAGAAATAAATAATTTAATTTTCGATGGTTTCAAACTTATTGTTTAGAATTTTAGAGGATGTATTATTTAAAGTATTTCAAGTAGAAATTGTTTCAAAGAATTTTAATTTGTAAATCAGTGCTCTTTTCTTTCTCGCTGGAAAATAATTTCTGTAATGACTACGCATCATCGACAATCATTTTCGAGTTTCGAAGTGAAGAGATCATTCTGTAGTTTTGCTACAGTCTTGCTTTGGAGAATTAAATTGATTTGGAATTCTAAAATATGATTTGATTTATAATATATGTGATATATGATTTAAGATTTGATTTGATATATATTGTGTATATATATTTACTTTATCTCTGAAATAGTTTGAAGTTAATCGGAAATCTAATTCTTAAATTTTATCTTGAAGGAAAATTTCAATTTTAAAGGAAATCAAATTATGAATAAATATTTAAGCTTGAACAATTGAATTAGAAATTTTATTTGTATAATACTCAATTACATTCCAATATAACTTACCTAAATTATTCAGAAGTTAAATATGAAACTGGATAATATACAATATAAAAAGGATTTTATAAATAAAATTTGAGTGGTTATAATAAATGTTATACACTTAAATTTTAGTTATAAAAGATTAATAGAAGTAAATAGAATAAAAGGTTAATTGAATAATTTACAATATAAAATGGTGTTAAAGGAATTTATGAATAATTTGTAGTAGTTATAATAAGTGTAAATACACTTAATATATATGATTGGATATATTAAGGGGAAAATTTAATAATAATTTAGAATAAAGACGAATGAAATTTATTGAATAAATTATGAGTATAATAAATGATTTTAAAAATTCATGATTTTAGAAATTGTTAATTGGTGATAAGATAATGAAATTAGAAATAGTTAAGATTTATTTAACTTAGGAAATCAAATGAATGAAATCGATTATTAATCCAGGTTGAAATTTTCATGGTTTTAAAATTTATTGTCTTATTTGTTTTCCAATTTATCTTCTTTCGGGTTGTTCCTATTCCCCTACATCCTAAGCGGAAAATTGAATTCCGAATTGATCTTATCCCTGAAGTTCGTCCTGTAGTTCTCCCTCCCAGAAGAACTTATCTTTACCTATCAGTTTGGAAAACTTTTCAAGAATCTTAGGTTCTCATTTGAATCTGAACACTACTTACCGTCCTAGACGAACGATCAAACGAAAAGAGTGAATCGGATTCTAGAGGATCTTCTTCGTGCTTGTGTTCTTGACTATGGAGGATCTTGGGAAGATCATTTTCATCTTGTTGAATTTACCTATAACGGCAGCTATCAGGTATAATATCAATCTTCTTTCAATCTTGTCTAAATCCTGTATCTTTCTATCTTATTTTCTTTGTTTTCCGTGCCTCGTTCCTTTTCGGGGAAGAAAAGTTTTAAGTGGAGGGAGAGTGTAACAGCCCAAAATTTTGTAAGTATTTTTAATTTAATTTTATTTGAAAATTTTGATATGTAAATCATTTAAAATTGAATTTTTAGAATTTTCCAATGTAAATTTGGAATTTATTTGTAATTAATTTTCCAAATACTATAAATTAAACATTTTCTGAAAATTTTATATTTTGGTCAACCCTGGTCAAATTTTGAATTTCAGTTTAAATTTTTAATTTTAATTTTTTTATCTTTTCTTTGAAGCAGAATATAATCCTAATATTCATTCTGCTTTTCGTTTCGTAAATTTCTGTTTTAAACTTTGTAAATTTGATAAAATACAGCACTTTACATGCAATGATTTTCTGTATTTTATTTTCTATTTTTCCTATGTTTATTTCTCTAAATTTTATTTTCTATTTGTATGTCTATAAACTTTGATTATAATTATTTGATTTTTGATTGGTTTTATTTTCAATAATAGCTTTGAAAATTTCAAAAGACTTCGGTTTGTCTTCCTTTAATTATGCATTTTCTGTTTCCTAGCATTTACTCATTTGCTTGCCGTCCAAACCACTCCTCTAGCTGTGCAAATCATTCCACAAATCACGTACAAGATTTATTTCTCGTCTCAAACTCCTCATTTCATTTCTAGAAAAAAATCTATTCAAGATCTCATGGCTCCTTTTCTTGAAAATCAAGTAAGCTTTCAATTACCCAAGCCTTACACAACTTTCCACATCTCTAGCCGTTTGTTCTCATAACCCTAGCCACCACTAAGTTTGTAAATCACGTACAAAAAACTTCTCATCCCATTATCATTTGCGTGAAGAAAAAATACAGCAAGCTCTAGTTATTTCATGGCTTCCTCCTCTTCCTTCTTTTCTTTTTCCTTTTTCTCCTTTGCTTTGCTCAAGTTGCTCGGCCTTCACCATGCTTTAGCCGACCACCACTCCGCTCCACCATCACCTAGGATCGGCCACCACCTCCTCATCATCTCTTCGAACCTTGCCGTGACCCCTAGATGAAGATTACATCACCAAACTTTGATGAAAGACTAGCCGAGCCATGTATATTCATCCATCTTCCCATTACCCACCTCGGCCAACAATTCCTCCACCTCCAACAAGCCATCCCATGACCAAATATTCCATTGTCGTGCGCCTAGACCTAGTGCACCACCTGACCGAGCCACTTGAAACCATGGTCGAACCAATAGGACCCAAACCCCTTGACCTTTTTCCTTCTTATCACTTGTAACTCCCATCCTCTTCATATTCCTTACCATAGCCGTGTGTACACACCCACGACCGAACCTAGCATGCATTCAACCCACCATGACCGAGCACATATGGTTGTGGCCGAGCCCATTAATGATGTAGCCAAGCCCATTCATTGATTGAAGCAAAGGTTATGCCACTTTGATTCATTCTTTTCCATTGTTTAATATATATTCTTTTGTATTGATCTATACTTATATTGGTTTGCTTTATTTTGTTGTTACAAGATTTATATCTTGACTTTCCATCCACTCAAGTTTGATTCGTGCCTTGTCGTGTTTTTTGGGGTTTGTTGTGTACCTCTAGTTTGTCAATTCTAGCTTTAAAAGGTGAGTTTATCACTCTCGACATACATACTTTTATAATTGTGAAATAATGAGAAGTGAATACGTAAAACTGATATGTTATGTTCATACATGGTTGTGATATATTTATATGATTTTAAATGCTACTTATATGCCTGTTACATCATCTGATATGATATTATATGCTACTGTTATTTTTTTCCTGATTATCACACTACAAGTTCCCTATTACTATGGGTTGAAATGATACATACCCTAACGGACTTTAGAATAAGGAAAAATGAATATGAGCTGAAATGATAGGCTCAAATGATTTTTTTTGTATTTGATTTACTTGGGGTTGCGGATTTGAAATGATAGAATCCGGATTTTTCTTTTTAAATTACGGATTGAAATGATACACTTCTGTATCACTTGATATAGGTTAGGAAATATTATACTGGCCCATGGTTAATATTTTAAAATAATATTTTGCTAAATTTTTATTAAGTAATTTGAAATTTTAGAATATATGGGATTTTTAACTTAAAATTTGATTTAACGATTCACATATAAAGATATATTGGTTTTCTATAAGAGATATTGGTTTTCTATAAGTTAAAATTTTATAAGTCAATTTTAGGTTTTATAAAAAAAGGAATTTAAAGAGTTTTAATTAAATAACTTAATAATTAAATTTGATTTAATATGCAACCTTAAATCTCACCTAGAAATTTTAATAAAGGTTATTTTCTGAAATGAGTATGTTTGTATAATAAATAATGTAGTGTTGAATAATTAAAATGAAATACATTTTAATTGGGCATTTGGTAATAAAATTTATTTAACTTGAAACCATATTTAATTGCTGTCTAAATGAAAAGATTTATAAAGAGAATTGGATCGTTATATTAACTATAATAAAATATTTTATTTATGGTTATGTTTTGTAAAAATAAATGATTATGATTTAAATGGAAAAATGCAACTTAAAGATGACTTAACTTGATAATTGGAAATTTAGTTTTCAAATGAAAGTTTATGTTAATTTACTGATAGAAATATTTTATTTGTGAGATGGATATTTTAAAATAAAGTACTAAGTCATTGGTTAAAAATAAAATTTTGGTAGTAATATGCTTTTGACTTAATAAATGAATTATAGTTTAATTTGGATATTTATTGATAAAATTTTATTTTATTAAATCATAAGTTAAATGATATCCAAATGAATATATCTGAAGCGTGAAATATGATTTTTATAAGTTAAATGGTTAAAATTGAAATTTTAATGTGGCTGAAATGTTATTACAAATCTAGAATTAGTATTGGTAGCACTTCAGAAATGCTGTGGTTTAACATAGCATTTGTTAAGTGCTATCAATTCTAAAACTTAATTATATTCTGAAATAATAATAAAGCTACTACAGCACTTTGTAAGTGCTGTTGTTGCTGAATGTAAACTGTTTTGCAATACTAGTAAGCTACTGCAGCACTTTGTAAGTGTTGTTGTTGCTGAAAGTAAACTGTTTTGAATTAATAACTAAATACCTACAGTAGCACTTTGTAAGCGCTGTTGTTTCTGAATTTGACAATATTTTTGAAATACTATTATATCCACTATAACACTTTATAAATGCTGTCGTAGCTGAAATTTACAATGTATTGGAAATTTTATAATTGAATGAATGGACTTAGAAATGTTACAACTTTGAAATGAATATTATTTGACATTGAATTTAAACGGTTTAAATGAAGGTTATTTTAAAGGTGTTAAGATTTTCTAAGTATTATGATTTTCAAAAGAATAACATTGCCAAAGTGTTATGATTTTAAATAGTATGATTTCCAAATGATAACAATTCTAAATTGTTGTGATTTCTAAATTGTTTTGGGTTTGGAGTTGTTATAACTTTGAAAGTACTAGTTTTGGAAATGAATTTAATATTTAATTAAGAATTGTCTTTGATTATATTGATTTGAAATCAAAGATTTAAGAATATGACTGTTAACGCTAAAATTGAACGCTAACACCCCGGTGTAAGTAGAGATTTAAGTGAAAGCACCACCCGTCAATACGGGAATTAGAAGTAAGTAAAAAAGTCACAGAAAAAGCAGTAAAGAGACAATAGTTTTATAGTGGTTCGGCTTCAAGTTAAGCCTACGTCCACTTTAATCTTCTTTATTGCTGAATTGATTACAACTTTACAATAATCTTCGATTACAACACTACTAAGACAAACAGCTAGAACTCCGATGTAGAAGAACTCTTTGAATCCACGTCGAATATGTTAGATTTCTTCTTGAAGTTCGTTGAAGTGTCTTTCGTGTTTGAAGTGTCGGATGAGTCGGGAAATCAGCAGAGTATAGGCGTTTCAGAAATGAAACAAAAGATCCCCTCCTCGATGGTGTAGGCATGGTATTTATAAGGGTTTTCTGGAGTAAGTCATAGGTCGTGGGCGACCTAGGGTAGGTCGTATGTCATAGGTCGTCAACAACCTAAGAGATGCGAGCTACGGCCTATCTTGGTTACACTTGGTCTTCTCTGAGCGGATTAGTAGGTCGTGGGCGACCGAGGGAACATGGGTTACAGTCTAACAGGGTTGGACTTGATCCTCTGAACAATCTGATAGGTCGTAGCGACCTAGGAGGGAAGCGGCATAAGAGGTTACGGCTTAGTGAAGCCACCCTGAGCGAGCTATGGAGTTACCTCGGTCCATTTAGGTCGTGAGCGACCTAATGAAGAAGCAGTATGTATCCGGCCTCACACTGTCTTGACCCGTTAAGTTGTAGGCCGCTAGGTCGCTAGGTCGCACCTCTCATGGAATCCCCAGAGTCTTTAGCCGTTAAGTCGCGGTACCTTTTAGGTCGGTACTCCGCTTCATCGGTTAGGTCGCTAACCCGCTTCATTGGTTAGGTCGCTAACCCGCTTCATCGGTTTGGTCGCTAGGTCGCTTCTTCTGTTAGCTCGCTAACCCGCTTCAGCTTTAGATCGCTTACTTCCTTAGGTCGTTGAGTCATAAAATTGATGAGTTAACATTTGCCCCTCGAAGTACACGCCTATGTCATAGGTCGTGTGCTTCGACCTAATTCCTCTAGGTCGTGAGCGACTCAACTGGCTCGCTAGCTCGGTGTCGATACATCTTCCTCTCTCTCCCCTATATAAGCCCTTAGGTCGTTTCTTCTTCCTTTATCTTATTGCTTGTATTCTGCCGGCGCCATTGCTATCTTTGAGTTCGAGAACCATCACAACAAAATTCCTTACTGCTCCACTCACCACTCCGAACAACAATTTTAGGTAAACGATCACCTCTCCGTTGTATTTTTCCATTGATTTCTCTATATCCACTTCCATACGGTTTTCGTCACCCCGCCGTAAGACTTTCTCTTGATTCGTCTTCCGATCGCCATTAAATTGTTTGCAATTTCTCTTAGAGATGATTCGGCCTATCACTTCTCATAGTTGTCTGGCGAATGCTTCGAATCTGAGGAGTTTACAACTTTTCCTGGAAACTTGGAGGAGATAATGGAGTTTTAGGCGTTTGAGTAGGTGTTAGGTTAATGGGTTAGTGGATAGCGAGTTTCTTCGTGGTGCCTTTGGGCGATGCAATGGTGATGGACACATGGCAGCACTTGAGTGGAGGACAGATCTTAGAGCTTCTGATGAGAGATAGCTTTATGTTGTCGAGTTACTTCGGAAGCGACCTAGTAGATGTGAGCGACATACACCCTTTACGACTTAACAAACTTGACCGTCCTAGCAAATCGACCGACTTAAGAATCCTTGCGACCTAAAAGGAGCTGAGTGACTTAACTCATAGCGACTTAATCTTTAGATCGTGTGAGCAACTTAGCCTTTAGGTCGTGTGAGCGACTTAGCACTTAAACAACTTTTCACTGCCGAATTGCTTCTTGCGACCTAGACCAATTTCAACCCAACCTGTTAGGTCACGAGCGACCTAGGACTTTGCCAGATTCACACTGCCTTGCCTTGAAGCATTACTTTAACTTGTAGGAGCATGAATAATGAACTTTTGACTTGAACAGAACGACTTGATGAAACTCTGACCCATGCTAAGTCGCTTGAGCTTGAAAAATTGCAAAAATGTGACATCACTCAACTTGAATTCCAACTTGAACTGTCGAAATAACTTGCCTGAACTTGTTGTACCCCTTTACAGATTATATTAACTTTAATGTAATAACCTGTTAAACACAACTTTTGCAGAAAAATGGGACGAATATACCGCCACTTTTCGCCCACATCAAATGACAGATTAGTCTATAAAGGATAATCAACTTAAAGAAATTATATGAAATGTTGTGTATCAACAAATTCAATTGAAGTATTGAAGCAAAGCAATCTTAATTAATTAAAGCTGATTTATTTGCATCAACGCTGCACTTGTATTCGGACTTAAAGCAACAAGCCCTGAAATTTTATAATTGACAAATTCCTATTAGTTTAATTTCAGTTATATTTGCTTGTCATTTTATTAGTTTTACACAACACTTCACACATTTAGGAAACGTGCACCTTCATATTTGAATATCCAGTTCCTTGTGTAGAATGTCTTCTCAAGAAGAGATAATAGAGCAAGCCGAAGGGGCCTTCCCAATAGCCAATCCATTGGATAATCCCCCGGAAAGAACTCCAACTACCCTGAGTCAATGGGCGTTCAACCAACTACGTATTCAGTTTGGTATTGCTGAAGCAGATTCTTTACTTCCTGGGCCAAACGATACTGCTGACAGGCCACCTCTCGGTTTTATCGCTGTCAATCGTCAGCTTTGCCTATGTGGTGTTATTCCTCCTTTTAATGACTTTCTTCAACGACTCCTTCTCCGATTAACTATCTCTCCTTTCCAATTGCATCCTAATGGCCACGCCATCCTAATGGGACTTTGTGTGCTGTTCAGGAGGACACTTGATCGTCTTCCGAGATTTGAAGAAATCTGCTACTTGTGTACATTTGCAATGAACAAAGATCATCCCTCTATCACACTCGTGAGAAGCGCCAGGAACCGTAGATTGATCGTCGATCTTCCGGAAAGCGCCCACGGGTTCTTAAATCAATTCTTCTTCGTTCGTCGCCCTTCAGGATTTTACACCATCTGGAGAGTAGGAAGTAAGATTGCTTATCCCCGTTCTTTCCATTTGAGCTTTTCAAAGTCCGAGTTGTTAGGTGCTAACTTCATTCTTTACTTTTACAGCACTTCCTCCTCCCTCTAAAGATCTCAGCCACAAGCCGACTTTTGAAAGATTAAGTGCCGTGGCGGTTGAGGAAAGAAGTATTAAATTTTTGCTGAAAGACGAATTTCTTCACAAATTCGGACTTCTGCACTCTTCCCGTTCTACTCAGCCTCATGAAGTCCCTAATTCTCCAGTAGAGACATCGGATACCCCAGCTTCCGTCGGAGAACTTACACCGAAAGAACCTACTGTCGAGGCTTCACTGGTGAAGCGTTCTGCTTCTATTGACGTTGTGGGGTCATCCGGCAAACTTGCACTTGCCCCGGTCATTGAGGAAGAGGAACCTCCTCACCAGTCCGGCAAGACTGTTGATGAAAGAGCTGAGGGGTAGGGTCCCGTCGGGCACGATGGTGACGACATTTTTGAGGGATTGAGCGACTTGATGATTACTTCACAGGAGCTCTTTAAAGACGATACCACTACTACTAAAGTTATTTCTCCAGTAGTTGAAGCGACATCTGTCTTGCAACAAACTTCGTCAGCCCAAGAGTCGACACTTGCTGTAAAATCCGTCATCACCCCCCAACCAAGGAGTGGTTCGTAGTTTGACGCGCGTAGTTTGCACGTTACACACAGTTAGGATTTTTCGGCACTTTTATGCATTCTACTTCCTTGCTTTGAAGATTTTCAAACTTATCTTTTCTTCATTTTCAGATTCTCCAATGGGACGAAGTGGCTCTTACTATGATGATTTCCAGCGTTATGGGAGACGCGGTTCTTATGACCCCAAGAGGTATCTTCCTCTTCCTTGGAAACCAACGAAGAAAGAGCTGCGAGGAAAGCTCGTGAGAGGCATGCTTATGAAGAACGCTACGGGATAAGGGACGAACGACATGATTCTTCCCAGAGAGAGGATGATTCTCACAAACGAAAATCTCGTGATGACAAAGGGAAAAGTCATGTCGTTGAAGATTCGAGTAAACGGGTCAAACTTGGCGAAAAACCGACATCTGAAATTTATGAAAAGCCCGTTGCTCCCGTCTCTTTGGAAATCCCTTCCAGCTCTCCTACCCATCAAAGAGCTGATATTCAAATAATTATCAGTAGGCCCCCGTATCAAGTTGGACAGGGTCCGGCTACTCTTCAAAGCTAGTTTCCGCACTGGTGCTTAAAGGGAGTGCGTTTTGATCTTGACTTGGTCCCAATCGATAAGCAAGCCATGTTGCGTAATCTTGATGCTGTCAAACTCGATATCGAGAGAATGTCTGGTTGGCAGAAACTTGTTGACGAACTTCAAAGAGTAAACCGTGCAAATCTCGAAGCCATGCTGACTATGGAAAATGATAAATCCGAGTGGAAGAAAACACTCGATCAGCATGATGCAGAGATGAAGAGCATTGCCACTTACAATGAGAAACTTGAAGCGGAATTCGAAAAACTTAAAGAAGAGCTTGCCACTTCTTCCACTTCCTATTCTCAAAGAGAAGAAGTGCTTCAAAAACAGGTGAGAGATGCTCACGCTGCACAGAGAGACGCTGAAGCTAAATTCGAAGCACAGCAGCAAGTTGTAGAAAGCTACCGAACTGACATTGCTCAGCTTTGAGAAAAAAGCAGCTCTCAGAACTTGGAAATCGAAATGTTAAAAGCTCGACTTTCTGAAGTTGAAAAAGAGCGTGATGAAGCTATTGCCGGCAAAGCAGCAGCCGAAGAATCCCATATGGCAACCAAAGCCGAAGTCAGCTCTACTTTATTCGAGTTTTACATTCATAGTGTTCTGTGGCGCGGTAGCCTTAGATTTTTGGGACCGAAGTATGAAATCACTTTGGCCAAAGTGTAGGAAGCCGCACTTGATATGCTTGGAGGAGCTGGATATGCCGAAGAAGATTTAGTGGCGCACTATCTAGATGACGATGCATGTGCTGCTCTTGCCAGGGGAAATGAGCAACTCGCTAAAGAGAGAGCCGAAATGGCAGAAGAAGAACATTTAGGGAAGACAACCTCAACCGACCCAGTACAACCTTCGTTTTCGGCCGACATCGATATTGTTGGCTCCAGTTCCCATTCTCCACCACCTGCTAAAGCTGTCATTGAAAGTGCAACTGCTCACACTGGAAATAAGACTCAAGAAAGCACTGAAGCACAAGACTTCGAAGTCGACGTAATAAAGCCTACTTCTCCACGTAACCTCAATGCTGATCTTGCTCAAGTGGACTGCTTGTTTACTTCACATGAGCTTGATGAACTTTTTGATTATTACTTAAATCTTGACGCGCCACTTTCTCCTCTCTTTATGAGAGATACTGACTTTAACTTCTCTTCTCCTGTAGTGAAAGCGCCAAGTGTTGTTCAGACTTCCCCTCCTCCAACTGTCCCCTCTCCGCCTCTTCAGATTACTCCTCCTTCCGTCTCTCAACCGGGGTCACAAGAGGAGCAGAAGGCTGAGGAACCTGAAGAAGGCGAAAGAACTCTGGAGCAAACTATTTCTGATGACATAAAGTTGTCTGCACTTTTCACTCCGGGTAGTGAGTCTTCTTCAAGGAAGAAGGGGAAGCGTGGAGTCTCAAAAAAAAGAAGAGAAGCTTCTGCCAGCGAAGAAAAAGCAGAAGAAAATCCAATTGCACCCCTTCCTCTTTCTTCCCCTACTCTTACAAGCCGACCCAAAAAGTTAATCATCCGGCCAGGCGAGGGCTCGAAAGGTGGCAGGAAGAAGAAGTGATGGGTTTGGTCCTATGCTTTTCGTCTCGCTTTTTGCTTTTTTGCTTGTATATACAAAGGCTTGTGTTGACCAAAGATTGTGTGGGTACTGGTCCCCGCCTTCTTTTATTTTGAAACCTGCACATGTATAAAATTTTCATAGTATGGAATAAAATGATTCTTTTACTTGTACAAACTTCTGCCTGTATTTGAGAATGCATTTATTCTTCTTTTTCATACAAGTTTCTTTATTTTCTTTGTGTGATGTTGCAGTAAACCTGTGGTATGTTGCTTGAGCATTGCTTTGCAACTATATTATATTGCCCATATACCACGGTTTATTGCAATCTCATTCACATTAGCAAGATTTTGGAGAACAACTCTTCTGTTTCGAGAAGACTTGTACTCTTTCTTTAGAGAACAACTTTTCCATTTTAAGGAGGCTTGCATCCGTACTTTAGAGAATATTTTTTTCCATTTTAAGGGAATATTTCTCTAATTTAGTAGAATGCGCCTTATATTGGAGAAGTGTTCTCTTTCCTTTTTTTTTACACTTCAACATTTGGAGATGATCACTACTTTCTCTCTTCTTCTTTTTTTTTATTTGGAAGAGAAGTAGTGAATTCTCCTATACGGTGAAGTGGGCTTCGAAAGAAGGCTTTGATTTGGTACTTCAATCTTCGGAGAAAAATATTCTCATTATGGAGAAATTGATCTTTTCTTGAAAGTAGAAGTACGCTTCCAAAGAGGGCTTTTCACATTCCAACTCTTGTGAAGTGTGTCTCCGAAGAGAGCTGTTTGCACTTCAACTCTGGTAAAATGGGCCTCCGAAGAGGGCTTTACACATTTCTACTCTTGTGAAGTTTTATTTCAGATCTCGGTGAAATGTGTGCCTCCGAAGAGGTATTTTAGCATTTCAACTCTTGTGAAGTGTGTCTCCGAAGAGAGCTGTTTGCACTTCAACTCTGGTGAAATGGGCCTCCGAAGAGGGCTTTGCACATTTCAACTCTTGTGAAGTTTTATCTCAGATCTCGGAGAAATGTGTGGCTCTGAAGAGGTCTTTTAGCATTTCAACTCTTGTGAAGTGTGTCTCCGAAGAGAGCTGTTTGCACTTCAACTCTGGTGAAATGGGCCTCCGAAGAGGGCTTTGCACATTTCAACTCTTGTGAAGTTTTATTTCAGATCTCGGTGAAATGTGTGCCTCCGAAGAGGTCTTTTGCCTGGAAGTTTCTTTCTCATGGTTGCATGGATTCACGGGGCGGACACAAGTTACTTGGATGTTTGTTTTCACAAACGATCTCAACTAGTTAACGAGTGTTTTGTGCCTTCCACTTGGAAAGGTGCCTCCGGTCATTCCACCAATCTTTTTTCGTTGGGAAAGAGAACTTTCGTTTTCTGGCAAGCCCCGTTAGAGGTCTTTATCCTCCGAAGAGTTGTGCCTCCGAAGAGGGCTTGTGCCTCCGAAGAGGTCTTTGTCCTACGAAAAGTTGGGCCTCCGAAGAGGGCTTGTGCCTCTGAAGAGGTCTTTGGCTGTTTCTTGCCTGCTCGCTCATGTCTTTTCGCCATTTTCTCATATCAAAGCGACTCCCTGTTATCATTTTGAAGCACACATTCCTTTCTTTTGCAAGTAGTTTATTTTGTCCAAAGAAGTGCACTTCATTGTTAAGTGAATTCGGAGGGGCAGACACAGGCTAATTAATCGGATGTTCGTTTGAACAAACGATCACAATTAGTTAGCAAGGGCCCACCTCTGGCGGAACCACTAACTGTTTGCTTGAAGTACTACTTATATAGGATTTGACTCTGGAATTTTTATGGCTTAACATTCATTTGTTGAGTGATGTCAGGGATCGCTTGGTCTTGTGATTGGAAAGCTTTGTTTTAATAGCCTGCAATATTAATCGACATTTTAGCAATACAATTAAAGTACTTTACATGTATCGAAATAAAACAGGCATTTTGTAATAGTAGAGAACACAAGATTTATAGTGGTTCGGCTAAGAACGGGGCCTACATCCACTTTATAGTTTTTATTATTCACTTGCACTGGCTTTACAATGGCTTTCAATACAAGAATCATACATCCATAATTCTTTTACAGTATTTCAGTAAAGCTTTTAAGTAAAATATGGGTGCAAGTGATTGCTATTCCAAGCCTTTGAAATTGGATCTCCTTCGACAGTTGTCAGTTTGAAAGTGCCATCAAGAAGTTTTTTGCCTATGACATACGACCCTTCCCAGTTTGGCACAAACACTCCTGTTGCTGTCATGATCCTTTTCAGGACTAGATCCCCAATCTCAAAGCTGCATTGGTGAACTTTGGAATCGAAGTGCCTGGCAATTCCTTGCTGATGGGCTGCAATTCTGAGCTGAGCCTCTTCCCTTCTTTAATCAAGGAAGTCTGATGCTTCAAGTTGCAGCTTTTCATTTTCAGCTTGATCGAAATGGATTCTTCTGTGTGAAGGGATTTCTGTCTCCACCGGAATCATTACTTTTGATCCATATGCCAATGAAAATGGAGTGTGCCCAGTCGCAGTTTTATGGGTACTTCTGTATGCCCATAGTGCTAGTGGTAGCTTATCGACCCAACCACCTTTGCTTTTTCCAGCTATTTTTTGATGGTTGATTTGATAATTTTGTTTACTGCTTCCACTTGCCCGTTTGCCTGCGGATGAGCCACTGCTGAGAAGAGTTTTTGGATCTTGGATCGCTTGCAAAAATCTTGGAACTCTTCACTTTCGAATTGGGTTCCATTGTCTGTGATTATCTTTTGAGGCACACCATACCTGCAAATGATATTCTTAGTCACAAAGTTTATTATCTTTTTAGAGGTAATAGTAGCAAATGGTTCAGATTCAGCCCATTTAGTAAAATAATCAACAGCAACTATGGCATATCCAATTCCGAACTTGGCGGTTGGCAAAGGCCCAATGAGATCTATCCCCCAAATAGAAAATGGCCTTGGACTGACCATCTGTGTTATCTCACTGGAAGGTGCTCTTGGGATTTTTGCAAATCTCTGGCATTGGTCACACTTTCGGGCATAGCTAGCAGCATCACGATTAAGGTCTGGCCAAAAATACCCGTAATGGAGAATTTTCTTTGCTAGAGCTTGACCACATGAATGGTCTCCACATTCTCCTCCGTGTACTTCAGCTAGAATTGTCTTAGCCTCTTCCTTGGTCACACATCGGAGTAATGGCATTGAGAATCCCCGTCTGTACAATCGGCCATCTTGAATTACATATCTAGAGGCTTTTCTTAACAGCTTCTAACGCTCCTTTGAATTTTCTGGAAGGAAGCCGTTAAGCAGATATTCCTTGATTGGAGTCATCCACGATTCCTGCTCTTGAGAAACAGTCATGATCCAATCAATCTCCATTTCATCAATACTTGGGGCTGACATGACTTCTACAGGAACCAATCCCAGTAATTGAGCTTCGCCAGTGCTTGCGTACTTTGCGAGAGAATCTGCCTTCATGTTCACTTCCGGGGTATATGACTTATCGTATAATGATCGAAATCATCGAGAAGTTCCCAGGTTCTTGACAAGTAAGCAGGCAGATTTCCTCCTTTAGTTTGAAACTCTTTCTTGATTTGGCATACAATAAGCTGTGAATCACTGAAGATCTGCAACACTTTGACATTCAGTTCTTTAGCAATCTTTAAGCCGGCAATAAGAGCTTCATATTCTACTTCATTATTTGTCGAAGGAAATTTCAATCTCAATGCGTAACACAATGATCGCCCTTCGGGGGTTTCAAGCACAACCCCAGCTCCGAAACAGTAATCGTTTCTTGCACCATCAACATATAATTTCCATTGAATTGGGGTATTATCAGTCACTTCTTCCCCACTATCACCTCTATCTGTACATTCTGCGATGAAATCTGCTAAAGCTTGTCCATTGTATTGCTCTCCGGGGATGATAAGTGATGTCGTATTGGCTGAGTTCAATATTCCACTTCAGAAGTCGACCCGAAGTCTCAGGGCGAAACAGGACTTGCTTCAGAGGTTGATCAGTGAGGACTTTGATAGGATGAGCTTGGAAATATAGCCTCAATTTTCTCGATGCAACTAGTAGACAATAGGCGAGATTTTCCAACTTTGAATAATTCATCTCTGCCCCAGAAAATCTTTTGCTGATATAATAGACCGGGCGTTGAATTTTTGCGTCTTCCTGTACCAACGCTGCACCGAGGGCATGAGATGAGATTGCCAAATATACGAAAAGATCCTCACCGTTGTCGGGCTTAGAAAGTATTGGAGGCGTTTCCATATGATGAATCAACTCATCGAAAGCTTTCTGGCATTCAGGAGTCCGGTCAAAGTTTATCCTTCCTTTCTTCAGAGCATCAAAGAATGGAATGCATTTATCAGTGGATTTGGAAATGAACCGACTCAAGGCAGCGACTTTTCCATTGAGACTTTGCAATTCCTTCTTCGTTCTAGGAGCCTTGACTTCTCTTAAGGCAGCAATCTGAGCAGGATTAGCTTCAATGCCCCTAGCGCTCACAATGAAACCCAAGAACTTTCCGGACTCCACCACAAATGAACATTTCAAAGGATTAAGCTTCATTCCGTACTTTCGGAGGACTGCAAACATTTCTGCCAAGTGATCCATATGGTCTACTGCCTTCTTCGATTTCACCAGCATATCGCCAACATAAAATTCCATAGTCTTGCCAATTTGCGGTTTGAACATAGCATTAACAAGTCTTTGGTAAGTTTCCCCTACATTCTTAAGTCCGAAGGGCATGACTCTATAGCAGTTGAGACCAACATCGGTGATGAAGCTCTTGTCCTCCTGATCTGGCTCATGCATCATGATCTGGTTATACCCGGAGTAGGCATCCATAAAAGATAACAATTCATGTCCTGCTGTTCCATCCACTAACTGATCTATTCTGGGTAACGGAAAACAGTCTTTGGGGCAGGCTTTGTTTAAATCTGAAAAGTCGATGCATACTCTCCACTTTCCATTAGCTTTCTTAACCAGTAATGGATTTGAAACCCAATTCGGATAAGTAGACTCCCTGATGAAACCATTCTCCATGAGCCGATCTACCTCTTCTTTCAATGCTGCTGACCTTTCAGGACCCTGGGTTCTTCTTTTCTGCTTTACCGGTGTAAACTTCGGCTCAATATTAAGAGTATGTACTG
This sequence comes from Allium cepa, assembly GCA_030765085.1. NCBI lineage: Eukaryota > Viridiplantae > Streptophyta > Magnoliopsida > Asparagales > Amaryllidaceae > Allium > Allium cepa. Next base: position 104,398,017 of record CM060941.1, on the reverse strand, counting down.
CAACTTCTAGGAATATTCCACACATATCAGCATGAGTCCAAGCGAATACATCCAGATTTGCTTTCAAGGATGATATCATGGAATTTCGAACCGCCACACTAAGTTGTGAACCCACATTCACCACTTTCTTCGGATCTTTCGGGTCAACAGGTACTGGCACCATTACTTCCACTGGCACCACTCTATTCTTCCCTGTACTGGCTTTTCTAGGATCCATTTCTCTCCGTGCCCCACTATGCTCGCCAGTGCAGGGTCCACCCTGTAATTGCTACAAGGTTGGTTCTTTGATGCGGACTGGGGCTGCCGCATCTTTTCCCATCCCTCTCTTCCTTGCTTCACGCAACTCTATAAGATAACATTCTCGCCCAGCATTCTGATCCCCTTTAATAACACCAACTCCATTATCCGTGGGGAATTTCATAGTGAGGCACCACGGGGCGAGAATTGCCTTAAAAGCCGCAAGATTTGGTCGGCCTAGGAAGGCCTTGTAGGCAGAAAATTCATCAACAATTACAAAAGTCTGTTTTCGAACCACCTTTTTCTGCCCCTCTCCAAGCTCCACGAACAAGTCGATAGTTCCAATTGGCTTCTTCGGTTCTCCAGTGAACCCAACAATTTTTTGCGATGAAGCTTGAACATCAGCCATCGGAATTTTCATTTGATCGAATGTCTTTTTGAAGAGAATATTGCAAGAAGCGCCGCAATCAACAAGCACTCTCCTTACAATAGCCTGAAAGTGCGGTGTGTATACAATTATATGTGCTAATATAGTATACACGGATCGTGTAATATGGATTACAATACAAATGCGGAAATAGATGATAATAGCATAGTAAATAAAAAATAGAAAAATCACACCAGAGATTTTTATACTGGTTCGAGCACCGTCCTACGTCCAGTCCCAGACTTCTATCTGGATTTTCACTATTAACTTCCTCGCTTCACCCGGAGGAACAAGTTTACAACACCCGAACAGCCGAACGGGATTTCACGCCTCTAACACACTGAGGACTTCAACACTTGCCTCTTACAACACAGAGGACTTCAACAAAAGAACAAATACAATTGTTGTTGACAACTTGTGCTCTTGAAAACACGGATTTGTCACTAGCAGTACACCCTTCCTATAATCTTATCCTCAAAGTATGTGATATGATGTTTTGAAAAGATTAAGGAAAGTATATTATTGAATCAAAGGATATGAAATAGTTTCAAAGATTCAATAAATAATTTAGAGCTTTTATAATGCAGAAGTAAGATCAGAGATTAGATTAAAAGAATATGAAATCGTTATTGTTTAATCAACGAATTGGATGAGTTTATATAGATAAGAATGGTTGTAACTCTTTGCCATTAAGAGATATGATCTTTGGTGAAAGGTAAGAGATGCAACCTTTGGAGAAGAGAAGTGTCTTTTGGAAAAATTGCTTTCTGTTCAAAAACGGTCGACAGGTTAAAAAGTGACCAGTAGACAGGAATTTAAAATATATATACGTTATGTGCATGTGTGCACGTTCATTGTGCATTTTACACAGAAACGGTCGACCGTATGATTATTAACCGGTCGACCGGTCCCTGTTAATTTGCACAATGAATGTGCAATGCTATTAAAACGTATATATATCGATTATATTGAGGTGCATGATTATTTGAGGATAGATTTTAACAAGTTTATCACTATTACAATATCAAATAATCAACCTATAATCTATAGTAACATATGTAGCTCTAATGACCTTGTTTTGTCGATCGCCTTATTTGTCAGAAATCAAAACTTTCATAAAACTTGTGACTCAACATTCTCCCCCTTTTTGATTGATGACAATATATATCTGCAAATCTGAATCTCCCCCTGAGTATGTGATCTCTTTCTCTTTGAATTCTTATAAATGTATGTTCCTGCAAGCAATTGTTAGCCCTTTCTCCCCCTTTGTCATCGACAAAAAGGAGTAACAGATACTAGAATAGTAGAATGAATATGATATGCATAGAAAAATAAATCATTAACACATCAAAAACATAACAGAGTTTACTACAGAACATAATGTCAAGTGAAAAACATAAATAACGACACTATTTAGTACAAGTGTCGATGAATGTTTTTAAAGAGCTAAACCATAATAGAATCTAGGATGAAGCAGATCGTATCTCCTCTTCATCATCATCATCGTCGTCATCATCATCATCTTCTTCTTCCTCATCATTGTGCCCTCTAGATGATTCACCATGTCCATGACCACTCATTCCTGTAGACTCGTCAGATGATGTCCAGGTGAAAACTGGAGCAGCAGGACGTTTTCCTGGGTCTTGTGCTTGAACAGAGGTGGATGTGGAACATGATATAGCATCCCATAGCATACCAAAGAATGACTTGACCTTATTGAATCGCTTATCGATTTTAGAGTCCATGCGCTTGAGACGTGATTCAAGCAAAAATTGGTTACGCGCGATTGTTTCAAGTGATTCTTTTGTTGATGACTTTGATTTTAAAAGTTTTACTTCATCGGAATGAGGACGAGAGGAAGTTGCTCGTTGTTTCCTTGGTCCTCTTTGTTGCCATTCTTCAAAAGGCAAAATCTCAAGATAAGGTGGAGGAAGCTTCATTCGCTTGATGGTGATGGAATCAATGCATTTTGGTTTTGAGGTTGCAGAATCAGGAGGATTGACCCCACAAGCTAACAAAAGTCTCATGATATATTCATTGTAGAAGAAATGAGGCCGGGTTGAGTTATTTACCTTGAGAATTTCATCAAAAAGCATGTGAACCCAATTGATTTGGATTTCACCATAGATAGCATAGAGTGCCTTGAAGTTTTCTTTGTACACTGCATCATAATTTCCAAGTCTAGGAAAAAGAGAATGCATCAAAACCCGATGAAGTAGTCTGGCTGTCGGTCGAAGTCCAATAGACTTAGTGCCATCACTATTGTCTTCTATAAACTGATGACTGGTACTATTTCGAGTGAAGACTTCGCAGAAGGTAGATGAAAACTCTTCGCCTCGATTTGGTATACCAAGTATAGAGGCAATTCTAGCATGAGTAAGAAAAATTTGCTTCCCACGGACCACAGACCAGATGACGCCGTTTGGATTATCAGGTTGATATTCATCCAGATTCATGTTGGCGTAAAATAATTTGATCATCAAATGATTTATCTCCACACTATTTTCAGAAAAATCTATTAATGGAGTAACGTTGGCATTATTGGCTAACCTTCGAACTCCATAAGCCATGAAATCATCAAATTTGATGAAAGAGCCTGGATGAAACTTGTAATTTGTCATCTGATTCCTTCTTGTTACAGCAATTGGAGTTTGAAGCCATTTTTTGACGGAGATGGTAAGAGATGAAGTTTCAGAGGTTGCCCCTTTCTTGGATTTCTTTTGAGGAGGAGCCATTGTTGGAGGATTTGTGATTTGGGAATTGAAAAATGGAAACTAGGGTTTGTGATTTGGGGTAAGAGAACAGCTTGAGTAAAGAGTGAATGAGGGTAGAGGGAAAAATGACGCATAGGTTTATATAAAAAACTGAAAATACGTCAACCGGTCGACCTACTAATTTTGGTCGGTCGACCGTTTTCAACCAGAGAGCAAACGGTCGACCGGCTATAACAGGGGCGGTCGACCGGTTTTGGTCTGCTGTGAAATTTAAGTTTATTTTTCAAGATTTTATCATATATCAACCTATATATATTATATTTTATACGTAATACAAAATATAACCGTCATTACACAAGAGATAGATCAAGATATAATAACTATATATAAATCTAATGAGAGAATTCGTCATTAGAATTATCGTTGTTTCCTTCAATACGTTTCGACCATGGACTCCATTGTTTCTGAGCTCCTTCATTCTTCTCATAGTTCCGATCCCACGAGTTAGGACTTTTAGATGTTGATGGCCTAGACGGCATTGGTTCATGCACGTCATGCTTGTTGGAACCGCAGAAAAATGTTGCCAACTTTTCTAAAACGGATAATCGTGCCGATGTCCGCTGTTGCTCGTGATAAAGTTGACTTTGCCCGTAATGGAGCTGTCTCTGAAGGTCTATCTGATGTTTCTGGTAGTGGTGTATTTCATCGATTTGAGCTTTGGTACGAGGAGAATAGAATAATGTCCTCTTCACTCGTTTTGAATTTGGAGTTTTATCAGACATACAAGAGCATTGATGATGACAACTTGATTTTTGTTTTGGAGTTGTAGGAGAATAAAATTCCTCCAACTCAGAACTCGTAATTAAAATGTATGATTCTTGAGCACATTTATCACAAATGTGAGCCATATTGTATGTTGTATAGAATATTATGGTTAGATAAAAAGAAAAGATGAACAAAATATAAAATTTTTGCAAGCTTATATACAAGTTTCTTATGTATAAACCTATGGATGTGAGTTAATGATAAATTTTAACCAAGAAAATATAAGCAGAAAATTTTTTGTAAGTCTAAAAATAGCTTTCTTTTTAAAACTGAATTTATAAAATAAGAAAGGAAAGAATGATCACAAAAAAATGAGTAAAGAGAATTTAACCATTAAATAAAGCAGTGGCTTATATTTAATGTAAAAAAAATATAGTTTATGCAATAGTTATAGTTAAAGGATAACTAAAAAGAATAACTAAAGAGTAACTAACAAGAAGACGTTCTTTAGAAATTACTTAGTCAAGATTTTTTCTTGAAATTAAACCAAGCTCTCTTCGTAATCTAATAAAATTCGATTCGAGCAGAGGCTTAGTAAAAATGTCTGCTAATTGATTGTCAGTATGAACATATTCAAGACATATATTTTCTTTGTCAATATTATCTCGAAGGAAATGATGACGGATATCAATGTGTTTGGTTCTGGAGTGATTTACTGGATTTTTAGAGAGATTTATAGCACTAGTGTTATCACAGTATATAATAGAATTTGATAAATGAATATCAAAATCTTGAAGTGTTTGTTGCATATATAGTACTTGAGTACAAGCAAGAGCTGCCGATATATATTCAGCTTCACATGTTGATAGTGAAACACAATTCTGTTTCTTACTGAACCAAGAGACAAGTGATTTTCCAATAAAATGGCACGTACCACTTGTACTTTTTCTATCCGTTCGTGAGCCACCGAAATCAACATCACTATATGATACTAATTCAAATGGACATTCTTTTGGATAAAAAAGACCGAAATCTTTGGTATTATTAAGATAACGAATTATACGTTTCACTGCTCGTAGATGTGATTCCTTTGGATCGGCTTGAAAACGAGCACATAAACAAACACTCATTATTATATCTGGACGACTAGCTGTAAGATAAAGAAGAGAACCAATCATGCTTCAATACAATTTCTGGTCAACATTCTTACGACTTTCATCTTTGTCAAGATGTGTAGTTGTACTCATAGGAGTTGGTTTACCAGATGTATTTTCTAATCCGAAGCGTTTGATAAGGTTTTCACGGTATTTTTCTTGATTAATAAAAATGCCGTTTGAAAGTTGCTTTATTTGAAGTCCAAGAAAATAAGATAGTTCTCCCATATGAGACATTTCGAATTCTTTGGTCATAATATTTGCAAATTCTTTGCAAAGTTTATCGTTTGTTGAACCAAAGATGATATCGTCTACATATATCTGGATAACTAGAATATCTTTTCGAGAATGTTTAATAAACAAAGTTTGATCGACTTTGCCTATTTGAAATCCTGAGCTAATAAGATAGCTACGTAGTCATTCATACCAAGCACGAGGTGCTTGTTTTAAACCATACAGAGCTTTCTTAAGTTTGAACACATGGTCAGGATATTTTTCATGTACGAACAGAGGAGGTTGTTCGACATAGACATTCTCTTTGATAAATCCATTGAGAAAAGCACTTTTGACATCCATCTGATAAAGTTTGAAATTATAGTGACAAGCAAAAGATAATAGGATTCTAATAGCTTCTAGTCGAGCAACTGGTGCAAAAGTTTCTTCATAATCGATACCTTCTTCCTGATTATATCCTTGTGCTACTAATCTTGCTTTATTTTTGGTGATATTTCCTTGTTCGTCAACCTTATTTTTATAAACCCATTTAGTACCAATTACTGACTGATCAGTTGGTCTTGGAACAAGTTCCCAAACGTCATTGCGCTCAAACTGATTTAGTTCTTCTTGCATGGCAATGATCCAGTAATCATCTGTAGCAGCTTCTTTTGGATTCTTAGGTTCGATATTTGAGAGAAAAGCGACATGACCCATTTGATTGAGTTGACTCCTTGTTCTGACATGTGATGTTATTTCACCGATTATATTTTGAGGCGGATGGTCTCTTAATATTCTTGGTGGTGATTGTAACTCACATATTTGAGGAATATTCTCAATAATTATTTCCGAGTCAGAATCAATATTTGTGATGATTTGATTGTCAGTGACTATTGATTCGTCATCATCTGATATAGTGTGAGGGTGCTGATAGATTTCATCAAAAGAGACATGAAGTGATTCTTCAATAGTTTTGGTTCGTTTATTAAATATCCGATAGGCCTTACTTCTTTCCGAATAACCGACAAATATTCCTTTATCGGCCTTTGGATCGAATTTGCCAAGCTGGTCTTTTGTATTTAAAATAAAGCACTTGGAACCAAAAACTTTGAAATATGAAATTTTAGGCTTCCTTTTGTTAAATAATTCATAAGGAGTATTCTTGGTAAGAGGTCTTATGGATACACGATTCAAAACATAACAGGCAGTTGCCACAGCTTCTGCCCAAAAATGTTTTGGTAAGGTGGTTCCATTCAATAATGTTCTTGCACATTCTTGTAAAGTTCGGTTCTTCCGTTCTACAACTCCGTTCTGTTGTGGAGTTCTGGGAAACGAAAAATTATGATATATACCTTTCTTTGTACAAAAATGTTCAAATTCGTTATTTTCAAATTCTCCGCCATGATCACTTCTAATATTTTTAACTTTAATTCCTTTTGATTTTTGAATTCTTTTGACGAAAGATTTGAAATGATCGAAAGTGTCACTTTTATTTTTTAAGAAAATTGTCCATGTATAACGAGAGAAATCATCAACAATTACATGCACATATTGACTGTGATTTATTGATTGAACTCTAGTAGGTCCAAATAAATCCATGTGTAGTAACTCAAGTGGTTGTAATGTTGATATGACTTTCTTGATTTAAAAGATGATTTGGTCAATTTTCCTACTTGTCATGCATCACAAATGTTGTTAACTTTGAAACTCATTTTGGGTAGTCCTCTAACTAGATTGTTTTTGGCTAGCTTGTCAATAGTTCTGAAGTTTATATGACAGAAGCGTTTGTGCCATAGCCATGTATCATTGTCATTAGCCACAAGACACATATCTGAATTATGATTAATGTTCATATTCAAAATATATATATTTCTGTCTCTATAACCTTCGAAAACCAAATTATGGTCTTTATCTAAAATACTACACTTATTATTTGAAAATGAAATTATAAAACCCTTGTCACATAACTGACTAATACTTAGCAAATTGTGTTTCAAATTTCTAACTAGCATGACATTAGTAATAAGAGGTAAGTTAGATGTACCGCAATTGCTCACATCGCCTTTGCCGATGATATAGCCTTTTGAATTGTCACCAAAAGTGACGGAGCCACCATGTGAATATGTAATATTTGTTAATAAACTCTTGTCTCCCGTCATGTGCTTTGAGCAACCACTGTCTAATATCCACTTTCCTCTTTTCTTAAGTGGGACCTGCAAAAAATAGAATTAAGTCCATGGTACCCACTTTTTATAGGGTCCTAAGAGTTAGGTCTTAGGAGTCCAAACCCATTTGGGTCCGGTATCCCCTTTATATATATAATTGTTATTAAAATGCACAGTATTCATGAATTGCTGAATGTATTTGTTCCTAATCAAATTATTATTTGTTTTAGGAACCCATATTTTGATAGTCTTGACATTTTTCTTTTGAATTTTCACAACTGGTTTTGGTTTGGAATATAATAAACTAAGATTTTTCTTAGCTTCAGTTTTTTGTACTTTCTTTTTCCTTTTATTTTCAAGATGTTTCTTGGTTTCTTGTTTGTTATATCCCAATCCCTGTTTGTCTGAAATAGATTGTGAACTTTCAATGATTTTTGTCAAGTTTTCTCGACCTTTGTTAAAGTTAGAAACATTTTGAGTAATGTCATCAAACTTTGTTTGTAAGCTAGCTTTTTCTAGGTCTAGAATTTTGACTTTTGCTTTAAGCTCATGATTTTCAGTAGTGAGAGCATTATTTTTCTCTTTTTGAGTTTCTATTTCTTGACTCAAAAGAGATATTTGAGAATCAACATTAGATGATGATTCTTGAATATTTTCAAGTTCCTCTTCTAATATTTTCTTCTCATCTTTTAACATATCTCGTTCAAGCTCTGTTTTACTTAAATCTGCTTTGACTACTTTTAATTGACGTTTTATGTCTTTATATTTGACTATCAATTCAGCATTAATATCAAGTAATTCATCAAATGTAGGAATTTGTACCTCATCTTCTGTTGCCATAAAACGAACATTAGCTTGTTCATTCTCTGAATCACTTTCACTTTCTGATGAAGATGACTCTGAATCATCCCATGTTACTGAGAAAGCTCGTTTCTTAGATTTGTCCTTTTTATATTTGAATTTGTCATTTTCTGACTTCTTCTTTTGTTCTGGACAATCTTTCTGCATGTGTCCCTTTTTGTGGCAGTTGAAACATTCTGTAGCAGATGAAGATGGTTTATTTGATCTAGGTTTCCTTTTATTGTAACGACTGGCTTTTCGATATTTTAAGAATTTTTTGAATCCTTTCGCAATGAATGCCAAATCTTCGTCTTCAGAATCTGATTCATTTTCATCTTTCTCAACATGAAATGCTACATTTTTCTTTTCTTCTTTCTGTTCTTTTCTAGCCTGCAAATTTGCTTCATAGGACATTAAATTTCCTATCAATTCATCTGGCTTCATGATGGAAAGGTCATTAGCTTCTTCAATTGCTAATACTTTTCCTTCCCATTCACTAGTCAGAGAATGTAAGACTATTGAAACAACATCGAAATCAGAATACTTTTGTCCTAAGCCAATAAGTGCATGGTGAATAGTTTGAAACCGTGAATACATGTCATTGATTGTCTCATTTGGTTTCATTTTGAAATTTTGAAATTGACTTTTCAGCATGGCTATTTTGGCTTGTTTAACCTTGTTAGTACCTTCATGAGTGATTTTTAGTGTTTGCCAAATTTGATATGCAGTAGTGCAGATACTAACACGGTTATATTCATTTTGGTCTAATGCACAGAACAACATATTTATTGCTCTTGCATTTACAGCTGCTGCCGTTTTCTCAGCTGCAGTCCATTCTGAATAATCAGTTGTTGGATTCACTATTTCTCTTTGAGTGGCATTCCAAGCATCATAGCTATTTGATTGCATAAAGAATGACATACGTGTTGCCCAATAACTATAGTTAAGACCATTGAAAAATGGAGGTCTTTGTGTCGATTGACCCTCCGTGTAAGTGGTGTTTTGAGTGCTAGTACTTACGTTATTTGCCATATTACTATAATATATCAAATAACTGTGTTACGGTTATATGATGACCGAGCTCTGATACCAAATGAAAGTGCGGTGTGTATACAATTATATGTGCTAATATAGTATACACGGATCGTGTAATATGGATTACAATACAAATGCGGAAATAGATGATAATAGCATAGTAAATAAAAAATAGAAAAATCACACCAGAGATTTTTATACTGGTTCGGAGCACCGTCCTACGTCCAGTCCCAGACTTCTATCTGGATTTTCACTATTAACTTCCTCGCTTCACCCGGAGGAACAGGTTTACAACACCCGAACAGCCGAACGGGATTTCACGCCTCTAATACACTGAGGACTTCAACACTTGCCTCTTACAACACAGAGGACTTCAACAAAAGAACAAATACAATTGTTGTTGACAACTTGTGCTCTTGAAAACACGGATTTGTCACTAGCAGTACACCCTTCCTATAATCTTATCCTCAAAGTATGTGATATGATGTTTTGAAAAGATTAAGGAAAGTATATTATTGAATCAAAGGATATGAAATAGTTTCAAAGATTCAATAAATAATTTAGAGCTTTTATAATGCAGAAGTAAGATCAGAGATTAGATTAAAAGAATATGAAATCGTTATTGTTTAATCAACGAATTGGATGAGTTTATATAGATAAGAATGGTTGTAACTCTTTGCCATTAAGAGATATGATCTTTGGTGAAAGGTAAGAGATGCAACCTTTGGAGAAGAGAAGTGTCTTTTGGAAAAATTGCTTTCTGTTCAAAAACGGTCGACAGGTTAAAAAGTGACCAGTAGACAGGAATTTAAAATATATATACGTTATGTGCATGTGTGCACGTTCATTGTGCATTTTACACAGAAACGGTCGACCGTATGATTATTAACCGGTCGACCGGTCCCTGTTAATTTGCACAATGAATGTGCAATGCTATTAAAACGTATATATATCGATTATATTGAGGTGCATGATTATTTGAGGATAGATTTTAACAAGTTTATCACTATTACAATATCAAATGATCAACCTATAATCTATAGTAACATATGTAGCTCTAATGACCTTGTTTTGTCGATCGCCTTATTTGTCAGAAATCAAAACTTTCATAAAACTTGTGACTCAACATAGCCGGCCCAATGCCTGCAGAGATGACCAAAGGATCCATGGTTGGAGCTTCAATGCCCATAGAGTCCCTGGCTCTGAACACAATATCATCATTAAAAGTTTTCTGCTGCTTCAAAGGTGCAACATCTTCCAACATAAAAACACTCTCTTCTATTGGTGCATACTTCAAGGTGCGGGCATATCTTTCCATCTCACCCCGGCTTCTGCCTGCTGGGTGAGGACCTCCTGTAATCACATTAATAATAGGCCTTTCTGATTCATACGTAGTGGTCCTTTCACCCGTGCCAGATGGATGAGTAGGAAGTTGCTAGCCCTTAGTAGATGAAATCGGGTCATTCCTATTTCTCTTAACATATTGCTGCAACTTGTTCTCTCTCAGCAGTTCTTCAATCAAACTTTTCAGATGGCGACATTCGTGAGTATCATGTCCGGGTTGATTATGAAACCGACAAAATCTCCCACTTTGAGCAGCTTTTTTCCTAACTCTCAACTCAGGTGGTTTAGGATATTCCACCGCATCTTTGGTAGCAAAAAAGATATTCTCCGGGGTGTCAGTCAAAGGAGTGAAATCTGAAGGTTTTAAGAAGCGATGTTTCTTCACATCCTTATGCCTCTTCCCACCATTATTCTCCCTTTTTCGACTTTCGGATTCCTTTTTGGTAGGAGCAGCAGTATTATTCTTAACCTCTGTCAATGCCACTTTTGAAGGTGCATGAAGGCTCTCCAAGCGCATGAACTCATCATCTTTCTTTTAGAATTTCTCAAGTGAGTTTGGTTCCTTCATCTTCAACCATTTCCCAAACTCACTCGATTTGTCGATAGCCCTCATTAAGTAGGTCAAGACCATTCGTGGCTCTGCATTATCCACTTCAGCCAAAGCTATGTTGAAGCGGTTCAAGAAAGATCTAATAGATTCCCCAGGATTCCGTTCCAGTCTTGACAGTGACATAATATCCTTTGCCTTTGAAGCATACAATCTGAATTGTTCCTTAAACTTCCGAGTTAAATCGAAAAACTGGTCTATGGATCGGACCGGTAGCTTTGTGAACCAGAGTAGAGCCACTCCTTCCAAGTACACCGGAAAGTACCGGCATTTGATCTCATCTGATGCTCTAGCACCAGTCATGTGCCAGTCATACTAATACAGAAATTGATTAGGGTCACTTGTTCCCTTATAAGTCGGGATGGTAGGAGGAACAAACTTCCTTGGGAATTCCGCCTTTAGAATCCTTTCGGTGAACGGAGTTTTGCTCAGAACGAATCCCCATTCTTTTTCATCTTCATCCCTCTGCATGCTCTCTTTCATGATTTGTCGCACCATGCCCGAAAGGTATTCCTCATCATTTAAAGGCTCTGCAGGACAGACTTCAGCCATTTTCTCGGAATTTTGTTTGGACAAACGTTCACGGAGAGTTGGCTGCGGTCTCGATCCTCCAGCTTGGCGAGGTGTTTCTTTGGCGGGGCTAGCTGCTCTTTGACGAATATTCCTTTCTTCAGGATTACGAACATCATCAGCAAGGTTCTCTTCATTATTCACTGGTTGGTGATTAGCTCCGAGCAAAGCATTCAACCTATCAAGCATTAAAGCATTTTGGGCTTCCATCTGCTAGTATAACCCAGATACTACAGCATCTAACTCCGCTCGTGTAATTCCAGCACTTGGTGCTGCTTGACTTGACGAAGGAGAAGTGGCAGTATTTTCATGAACATCATCGGGTCTAGTAGATCTGCGCTTTCTTCCAGGAGCCATTATCTCTGATAGACTTCTGGTTTTGAGAGAGATTTTTTCAACAAAATTTTGCAAAGCAATGACGAAAGTAGCCTGAGTTGGGCTCTCAATGAAAGCACCAAAAATGTTAACGCTAAAATTGAACGTTAACACCCCGGTATAAGTAGAGATTAAGTGAAAGCACCACCCGTCCATACAGGAATTAGAAGTAAGTAGAAAAGTCACAGAAAAAGCAGTAAAGAGACAACAGTTTTATAGTGGTTCGGCTTCAAGTTAAGCCTACGTCCACTTTAATCTTCTCTATTATTGAATTGATTACAACTTTACAACAATCTTCGATTACAACACTACTAAGACAAACAGCTAGAACTCTGATGTAGAAGAACTCTTTGAATCCATGTCGAATGTGTTAGATTTCTTCTTGAAGTTCGTTGAAGTGTCTTTCGTGTTTGAAGTGTCGGGTGAGTCGAGAAATCAACAGAGTATAGGCGTTCTAGAAATGAACCAAAGATCCCCTCGTCGATGGTGTAGGCATGGTATGTATAGGGGTTTTCTGGAGTAAGTCGTAGGTCGTGGGCGACCTAGGGTAGGTCGTAGGTCGTCAGCGACCTAGGAGATGCGAGCTACGGCCTATCTTGGTTACACTTGGTCTTCTCTGAGCGGATAAGTAGGTCGTGGGCGACCTAGGGAACATGGGTTACGGTCTAACAGGGTTGGACTTGATCCTCTGAACAATCTGATAGATCGTAGCGACCTAGGAGGGAAGCGGCATAAGAAGTTACGGCTTAGTGAAGCCACCCTGAGCGAGCTATGGAGTTACCTCGGTCCATTTAGGTCGTGAGCGGCGTAATGAAGAAGCAGTATGTATGCGGCCTCACACTGTCTTGACCCATTAAGTTGTAGGTCGTTAGGTCGCACCTCTCATGGAATCACCAGAGTCTTTAGCCGTTAAGTCGCGGTACCTTTTAGGTCGGTACTCCGCTTCATCGGTTAGGTCTCTAACCCGCTTCATCGGTTAGGTCGCTAGGTCGCTTCTTCTGTTAGCTCGCTAACCCGCTTCAGCTTTAGGTCGCTTACTTCTTTAGGTCATTGAATCATAAAATTGAGGAGTTAACAATGACTTTATAAAGTGGGTTTGGTTTATGATGATTTAAAAGGGAATATTTAAAGTTTAAATAATTGAAGGTAATATTCAATGATTTGAAAAGTTAGGTTTTATTTAAATGATATCCTATTTGATTTGGTTTTGAAATGGAAATGATATATTTTGATTTGGTTTTGAAATGGAAATGATATATTTTGATTTGGTTTTGAAATGGAAATGATATATTATTGGTTAGGTCTTATTGAAATGATATATTATTGAGTTGGTTTTGAAATAGATATGATATATGGTTTTAAAGTATAAACTATTTTGAAATAAACATCCACGGGTTATAATAATGTTTAGTTGTTAAAGAAAGCAGGATCGGAAGTTGTCATACTCTTTGCCAACTCCGAAAACCACTTTAACAACCGTGTACGTGGTGGAGATTCCAGAGTGAAGTAAGATGGTGGCGATGTCCTTTGAGGTATGAATGTGGACCCGACTCCCGTGAGTTGGCTTAAGGTGGCTAAAACCGGAGCGATCTCGGGCCAATGAGGTAGCTCCTATGATCGGACATACTCCTTCGATATTATATTCTGACTTTGAGATTGATTTGGTGGCCACTTTTGATTTTGGATTTGGGGGTGTGGCTCGAGGTGGGCGGTAGTTGCACGCTAGGCGTTACCACCAGCCCATGTGCGTGATTGGTATATCTACCCTGGCATTGCCTCGTTGTGCTGTGTCACCTACCCTATCGCGCCTTGTACGAGTTTGGTTTTCTCTCGTAGCTCGTGGAGTATCCTCTGGTGGCTTCCCGATCAGGAGGGACTATGATACTGGATGGACTACTAGGATTATTACGTGTTAAGGTGGAAAATGTAAAGCCCTAATGCTATTTAAAAGTAAGTTTATTTTACTATAGACATTATTATAATAGCGAAATATTACTACATAGTAGATAGTTTAATGGATCCTTAGAGGATGGGCAGTCCCAAGCATCCTTTAAGTTACTTGTACATTTCATTACAGTTCACTTGAGTTGGTTTACATTGTATAAGTATGTATGTCCTAACTCGAGTGTTTTGTGATTTTCTTTACGCTCGGGTCAGACTGAGTGATACATCATTTGAGACTCACCTTCAGAGTTGGAGCTTTGCTTTTCATTCCAATTGTCTAGTTGATTCCAGTGATGTATTCTGATTTATACTTGATTATCATATTGAGGCTTTTTTGTATCTTGTTACTCCTGTTGTATCTTGTTTAACTCTGATGTATTTATATAGTGCTTCATGAACTACTATCTCTTTGCTTCCGCTGCATTATATTACTCTGTGTCTGTTATTTTGTAATTTATTTATTTGTTGTGTATTCTGAGATTTCCCAAATTTATTTTACAATTCAGTATTTTGAGCAATTCAAGTCCGACATGTGCGGATGCGAATGGTTGAAAATATCGGGTCGTTACAAGTGTTATCGAAGAATAGGGACAACTCAAAGCCTATTCAGATTGATATTGAGGTTGTGCATCGATGACATGCACAATAGAAGCATGCACATCATTATGTTGTGGTTTTGTATGACAGACCTGATGCTCCAGAAAGGGGGGTTCCTCGGTGATTATTTCATTAGAAAATACTTGAGGCGGTGATAATTGTGGTTTGATACTACACATTACTTGTTCAGATTGAACAAGTGGCGTGCATATGGAACATGCACACCCAGAACATGCATACCATCAGGAACTGCTTGCTAATCACCTATCCCCATATTATTTTGATTTCTCCGATCTTCTCTTTGTTTTCTTTCATCAACTCCTAGAATTTCAGTATCCACTTCTTCCAAATCATTTTTGTGTACATTGTGATCACCACCACCTTTCCCATCACTGTCAATGTTATAAACTGAAAATTCTCTATCTTCCTCTTCTTCATCAACCTTCAACACTGAATATTTGTTATGTTTCAACACCTTCTCCTCTTCCCTGATTTGACTCATAGTACTTCGCTAATTTTTTTTTATTATTGCACTCATCAATTAATTTCCTTTCTTCACTTACTTGCTGTAATTCATTATTTGATTCTTTCACTGCCTTGTCTTTTCCATTTTCTCTTCTATTCCTACAAATTGCTTTTCAAATGTGTTACTTTTTGCCATTGTTGTCTTTTTAACCACATTGATGATAACCTTTCTTTTATTCAAACCAGCTACTCCCTACTCCTGATCTTTACACACCTCCACACCTGAGCTTATTTTGAAGCATTTCATTAAATTGTGCCCAAATTCGTTGCACCTTTTACATATCTCAGGCTTCCATAGATAATTTACCTCCACCATTTGATTAGTGCCATCCTAAAGTTTAACCAGGAATTGATCAAGAAGGTCACGATTTGGGTAAATTTCAATCAAATATTTAGCAAATGATATTGTCTCCAGTTTCTCTGTAGACTCATCCATATAAAGTAATGAACCCAATCTCATGGACAACCAATTTATACCTAAGTGTGAATGAGCATAAATAGGAACGTTGCTTAAGGTGACCCAAACAGGAACATACTTGATGGTGCTACAAGTATTCCCTACATTAGCATACCTTGGTTCCACTATGAAAAGTTTGCTTCTCATTATTATAGGGCCAGCTTCAACAATTCTCATCCGATCTTCATCACAGGATAACTTGAACAGAAACAGAAAACCATCTGACTTGACATCAAACATGCCATTGAGCTTCCAGATTTTGGTAAGATGATAAACTACAGCAGAGTAAGAAATGGTTTTGTCTAGAAAAAAACCAACCAAGTATTCTTTCCAGATATCACTACCAGCCTTAAAGACTTTAACTGGTGGAACAATGGCAGCACCATCAAAAACTAAAGGAAAGGATTTGAGGCAGTACTTGCCTGCGTTACGAGGTTTTGCTTTGAACGGGGAATTCCAAGAAAGGGGGGAGGGGAAGGAGGAGCCAAAGAAGAGATAGGGAGGGAAACAGAAGGAGGAATGGAAGGAGGTGGGTCAGAGGTCGGTGGAATGGGAATGGGGAAAGGAGCAGAAATGGATAGGAGAGTAGAGAAGAGATGGCGGGTCATGGGTAGGAGGTACAACAGGTTAGGTGGGAGATGAGGCGGCAAAGGACACTATTAAAAAGAAAAACGGTTTTTTTAGGTCCTGATTTAAATCGAATGATTAAAACTTAATTGATTAACATTTAGGTTTATAAACAATTATTAACAATGATTAAGTACTAGTTACCTTAATTAATTAATCATTAAATAAATAAATAATTGGTATCTAATAACTTAATAAAGTTATAAAACATTTTCTAAAAGGATTTCAAGTTAAAACAAATTTAGATTAGACAAATAGTTATATTTTCCGAACTGCGCGTATAACGACTATCGCTATACGGACCCGTAATTTCAAAACTTGATTTAAGAAAATTAACTTCAAAACTCTATTTTTACACATTAAAACTTATAAAAAAAGTTAGTAAACACCTTACAAAAAGTTTCTAGGTGAAACAAGTTTCAAATTTGGAAATAGTCTGGTTTGTACGAACTAGGCGTATAGCGAATATTGCTATACGGATTCGTAATTTCAAAACTAACTTTTTAACTTTTAAAAATTCCCCTTTTGAACTCTTATCCTCTTTGAAACATGAAAATAACATTTTGAAAACTAAATCAACGCTTTAAACTTGAAAACTTTTCATTTTGAAAACAAAAATCAAAATTTTGACAAAAAAGCGGATTTCTACGTTGCTTTTGGTTAGAGAATCACTACCTTTATGTCATGAACCCACATACAAAAAAATACAACATCTCATCATAATATCACATCATAACATTGTAGCACAATCATAAACAATATTAGTTCACAATACAAACTAACTTTTCCAATATTCAAGGTAAAATCATTATCACCTACTCAAACTTCGGCATAAGTAACCGACACCAAATCAACATATATGCATGCAGACAAAACATATACACTAATACATACTTAAGCAACATTTCAACTCTTAAAATTTGCAACTTTAAAAGTTAGTAACTTGAGTTCTAAATACACAAACTTTTCACCAAAGTGAATCGAAACTAAGCCTAACTTCCACCGAACTTGAATATACTCATAGTAAGCCGCCTTAACACGAAAGTATGACTTTGTGTGGCCTTGGAGGGACAAGTTTGGCTCGACCTTGGCTTGTATTAGTCAGCCTAGGGTATTTTGGAGATGATGGAGTTTGTTTTGGAGAGGAGTGATACTTGAAGTGAAGTAGGAAGGTTTAAACTTGATTTTAGAAGTGTATACACAAAATTTTAACCTAGGAATTCCTCTTGGAAGCCATGGATGAACTTGTAAACACAAAGAGAGTAGAAATGAATATGGAAATGATGGTGTAAAGGACGAAGGTGTAGAGATAGGTGGTATTCATAGAAAATGAGAGAGGTAATTTTGTAAAATGACTTTAGTATAAAACAATTATTAACTTATCATGAAAGCATGCTTGCCATACCTCCCCACCATCCTCTCCACATGTTCTGTCGCCCTCTCATGCTCTCATGTACTATCCTAAGTGATACAGGTGATGGATGAGCTTAACTTAGGGTACTTATGTTACCATTTGGCACTATTCACACCAGGCTTGATTAATTTAAGTCAAATCACCATTATATTACTCCGATACTTACTTTAACTTAACATAAACTCATTTTCATCCTATGATACATATTTATGTGTGTGTGTTAAAAAATGTGTAAAGCGTTTTCGACAACTTTCGGGTGTCGAAAAGTCAAAATTTCAGAAAACGTTCTTCGGTTATATGTTCTATTTTTATTTGAACAATCTATATTGGTAAAAAAATAAAAAAATATTTTACCATCATTATTAAATAATTAAAATAGGTTTATTTGCTAATAAAAATCCATTTATTGATTATATAAAATATATTTAAATAGCCTATTTTAAAGTGGCAGAATCCTGGGTCGTTACAAATCTATTTTACCATCATTTTTTATTATCTAAAAGATTCATATTATTTTTAATTAATAAAACCTATTATTTAGATATTTAAAATTTGTTAAATATTCACAAATCAAGGCAGTACAATTTCGGATTGTTACATATAATGTGTTAATTTTGTGAATACAATTCGAACGAACTTGAGTATATCGAATGGTAAATCAATTATGTTTATTTCAACAATTGAAATTCACATTATTATTCTTATCAATGTGGCTCACTATTCCCACTACATTTGTCTTTCTCTTGAACATACATTTGCGGTCAATAGATCATATCCCTTCAGATACAACTATCAAAAGCATATTTCGATAATATACATGAAATCTATGTGGGATTTGTGCATCGTACCATATCATACTTCAATACTATTGATGGTTTAATTAAACAACCGAGGATTATTTATTCTTGACATTGATAAGAAACTCATAGTTTCTCTTTAATGTACAAGAATACTCATTAGATGTTCTAATGTATTTAAGTTCATTTAGATTCGATCAATTTCATTTCATCCTTTATAATCAGTTTTATCATTGGATCGTATCCAAATTCATTTTATACCAATAATATCTTAAAGAAATTCCTTATCTACAAAGTTAGTATTTCTTGAAACAATAGTTATTTCTCAATGCAATGGAATAGGCATAAGAAATTTATAAATTTCCTTATATAAAAATTATTTTGCATTAGTTCATAATATATTTATGTTCACAACATAAATTAGTCATCTTTTGACTATCTTTTCCAAAATTCTCGTAGGACGATTCATACTAGATCCATTGCGTACATTTATTATTTGTAATCTTTTAACTCGCACAACCTGTTTACTCCATGACATATGATATGTAAGGGTTTCTTATAAATCCTTATCTTGTATGGTTTTGTAAAAACTATTCTTTGGATGATATTAATTTTAACCATATGTACTACTCTAAAGTACACACCTTGTAGAACGAGTGCAACTCAACTATACTTATCATTAATCATGTTTTGTCCAAAAAAGTTTGATTATTCCTTATCAATACATTATTATGTATTATAGAGAGGAGTGACCTTTGAAACATAATCTTTATTCATTTAGGTACATACAAAACTCTTTCCAATATACTCACTCATTCGATCCAATTAGATCTTTTATGTTGCATTTTATATTATTTACTTTTTCTTTATATTCGATGAGCTTATTATAGACTTATATATTTGTATCAAATACACATGTTCATTTCTGTTACTTATCGGTGAATATGGCGAAGTAGTGGAACTGTTTTAGTATAAAAGACTTACGATTAGATACATCTGTATATATAAATTTGAAAATTTCATCAACACTTACGATGCTCCCACGTAGCCTTTAATTATTTGAGATATAATTAACCAGTATCATATGACTCATAATCTTATATAAAAATTATTTCTCAAAACTACGGCTTAGTCTATAATCCAAAATTGTTTTAAATAATTTTAGACATTAATATTTTCTAATGCATCAAATACCACTACTACAGTTTTATTTCACAACAAATATTCATAATATTTTCATTGAAATGAAACCATGTCTATTCTTTAGTCATCACCAAAGAACGGATAATATTTCATAAATAATGTGTGGTACGTTTTACAACGATAATTTTCATAACTTTACACAATCAATAAGTGTTATATGGCATGCTCTTACTATTTTCATTATTATTATAATAGCATATAGAATACAGAGTTCATCATTCACTTAATATAGACTATTTATTTAATATACTGCAACTAGTTTGCAGTGGAGAGTTCTTCCATCAAATATCTTGAACGTAAAGAAATAATTCTCATAGAAAACAATTTTCTGTGTGAAAATATATTTCAGAATAGAAATCATATTTCTTTTTCCAATGTTATGTACCAATCATTATGATTACCTTGCTCGTTTTCGATGTTTCTTTATATAGCAGAATTGACCATTCACTTTCTTTACCCCAGCTGTACCTTAAATCATATGTACTCTTATACATTTATTTTTCTTTCTAAATGGTCAAACTATTCAAAATAAATCCCTTACCGTAACTCTTTAAAAAATTCATTTGATCATCTTTAATATTTAAATGCATCAAATATGATGCACTTTAAGTAAATCGGTCAAACTAACATTTCCGTGATCGAGTTCTTAGATTAATATTATAGTTTCGATCTTGTTTTACATTTAATACATTATGATCTTTAATGTAATCAATCAAATCAAATACTTGATCTCACACAATAGTTTATTTGCTTATTTTGGATGAACTAATTTGAAATATCGTGCACTACGAACTGTAACCGTTCATCATATGAATTTTTTTTGTGATTTTATATGTTCATATATATGTCATCTTATGTTGCTTTGTAACGACCCACTTTTCAAACCATTCAAATCGACAATAAAACCACACATGTCAGACTTAAATTATTCAAAACAACAGATTGTTGACTAATTTGAGGTAAATAAAGTTCAAACACATAATTATAGACACAGAATAGTAGAATATCTCACAACGGAATAAATAAAACATAGTAGTTCATGAAGCTACTAAATACACACTCTCAAAGAAAATACATAATATCATAGTCTAAAAGCAAATACAACTGGAAATCCAAATACATAATTCCACTAATACATAAGCAAATGACTGAAAGAGAAATAACTAAAATAGAAAATAATAGATGGATGGCTAAATCTCCAACAAAGTCTCCAGCTCCAAAAGGTGAGTCCTGAATGATGTGATATTCAGACTGACCCAAGCATAAAGTAAAACAAAACACTCGAGTTAAGATTAACATTCTCATGTAAGTAAATGAACTCAAGTGAAATGTAACAAGGGAAATGCAACAATAACTCAAAGGATGTTTGGGATTCCCATACTTTAAGGATTCGGTAAACTATTTCCATCTATAGTAATATATGTTTTATATGTAATGTATATCAGTAAAGTATAATAGTTAAAATAGCGTTAAGGCGTTACCCATATCCCCCTTAACACATTTTATGTAAGCATCGTAGTCTATACAGTACTGTAAACACCATTGAAATTGTTGGGCTATCAGAGAGCAATCCATAGGTATGACACAAACCATAATCGTACTGGGCTCAATAAGGCATATGATAAAGCACGCAAGGCAATGCCTAGGGTAGAATTCTACCATTTTGCACTCCCGAACTGGTGGTAACGTATAGCACTACTAATAGCACTACTACTGCCCACCTCGAGACGCACTCCCATAATCAAAGGTGCGCACCAATCAATCGCAATGCAAAAGATATGGTTTCAAAGAAGCGTGTTCGATAGGAGGAGTGGCCTCACTTGGCCCGGTATAGCTCCTGTTTTAGTCATATCAAGCTGACCCGAAGGTCAGGGCTGCGTTTTTACCTTATACCAGTAGCGTTCGCCAAACTATCCAACTTCATTCTGGACTCTCCACCACGTGCACAGTTGTTAAAGTGTTTTCAAAATTGGCAAAGAGTATGACATCCGACCTGGTCTCTTTAACAACCAAACGCTTATTTCACATCGTTGTCATTTTATAAAACATTTAAATAATAAATCTTAAATTAAAATTTAAGTCAACACTAAAATATTTAACTTCAATTACATTTTAGATTTAAAACATTTACTTTACAATTCATATTAAATCAAATTATTACATTCCATAAATCACATCTTTCAAACTTAAATAAAATCTTATTTAAATTTAAATCCTTTAAATCATATTTAATTATAAATTATTCTCTACTTAGATTCTTAAATTTAATTTCTTAAAGTTATTATACAAAAATTTATATTTATTATATTAAATTAAAACTATCTTTATTATATTAAATTTAAAATATATATTTTAAAACTATATTAAATATTTTATTAAATTAAAATTTTAAATTATTTATTTAAAACTAAATAAAATTATAAGTTAAATCTTAAAATTACATTTAAGACCATATATTAGCTTATAATTTAAACTTTAAAACATATAAAATAATTTATTTTCCAAATAAAGTTTTTAAATAAAATCACTAAATTAAATTTAAAAATCAAATTTATTAAATCAAACATACTTTATAATTTTAGAAAATAATTTAAAAACCAATCACGGTTTCCATATATAATTTTCTACCCTATGGTCAAGTGATTCAAGTATATATCATTTCAACTCAAAATTAAAATTAGATTTCTAAATATATATCTTTTTAACCCATATCCTAAATCCAAATCAATAAAATCGCTTGGGTTTATAATTTCAGCCCATAACCATTTTCCCTAATCTATAAGATCGTTCTGGTATGTATTATTTTAACCCATTATGATTTTCCTAGCTAACATATCAGGGAACTTGCAGTGCGATATAAATAAATAAATACATAAGAGTACAAGTCATATAATAGAGTATATCATATAATATATCATATCATGTCGTGTGAGAAACATATCATATCAGAATCACATTGTATATGCTAAACAATATGAACTATAACAACATTTCAAAAGACATTTCAAAAGGGTCCATTCACTTAATCACAAGAAAGTTAGTCGTGAGTGGTTCTCACCTTTCGCGGCTAATGAAAGTGACAACTACGACAAACAGACATGAACAAGCACGACTACAAAAGAATTTCAAGTTAGCAAATTCATGAGCACGAACGAACCAAGCTCGAATATGAAGTGACAACACAAATATATGAAAAATTATAAAAGAGGAGAGAGAGGGTAAAGGGGCTCGGCTAGGGCTTGGTGCGCACGGCTATGGAGGTGGGTGGGTGTGTGTGTGTGGCCGAGGCTAGAGGGTGTGTGGGCTAGGGTTTGGTGAGGGGTGTACGGCCTTGGGGGCTCGGGTGGAGGAGGGCACGTCTGGTAGTGGGGTCGACCGTGGGTGATGGTGGACGGCGACAAGGTAAAGACAAGAAAGTGTGGGAGAAAAGGGGGAGAGAGAGAGAGAGAGGAAGGAGAGTGGAGATAGGAAAGAGGCCTAAAGTTTTAGGCTTAGGGATTGGAGGAGGAAGGAGATGAGCTCTGTAAATGGTTTTCAGGCTATAGAAATGAGGAGGAGGAAGAGAAACCAAATAACAAAATGTACGTACTTTTTTTCTCAACAGGAACATCCGTTGCTTTAGGGATACATGGCCCTTTGGAAACTCTTAGGATTCTAGCCCAATAACACACCAACAGCCCTAGATCCAAAATAAAATACAGGTAAAAATATACACAAATACAACGTCCGTATCACACATTTTTACACTGTAAATTGCAAATTAAAAGCTACAGAAGTCGGGTTTTAACGAAATAAAAAGTGGGATGGAGGTTAGGATTCATTCCAGTATCATAAAAAAAATTATTTTTATAAAATTTCAATTCAAATTCAAATTTTGGCTAAATTTGAACAAAAATTGAAATTTAACAAAAATTTTCCTTTTTATTGAATTTGGAAAAATATATTACTCAACATTTCAAATTCGTTATTTAAATTTAAATTTTAAAATTTAAATTAAATTCAAATAATACTTAATTTAAAATTGTTCAAATTTGAGAGTCGTTACACTCTCCTCCACTCAAAACTTTTCGTCCCCGAAAAGGAACGAGACACATGAATAA
Source organism: Allium cepa (assembly GCA_030765085.1). Taxonomy (NCBI): domain Eukaryota; kingdom Viridiplantae; phylum Streptophyta; class Magnoliopsida; order Asparagales; family Amaryllidaceae; genus Allium; species Allium cepa. Next base: position 104,373,907 of record CM060941.1, on the reverse strand, counting down.
AAACAAAGAAAGATAAGATGGATTCAACGAATAGTACCTGGAACAAACAACTCCAGATTCGAAGTACGCATGCTCTCCTCCATCTTCCAGGTACAATCCCGATCATCAGTACTCCACTGCACCTTGACCAGGTTGACTGACTTCCTCCTCAACTGCTTCATACCTCGATCAATATAACGAAGTGGCTTCCTCTCGATGGTGAGATTCGGCTCAGCATCCAAACTCTCAAGTAAAGCAGGCTGAACAATCAAAGATGGATCATGAAGATACTTGCGAAGATGCAAAACATGGAACACATTATGCACTCCAAACAGCTTCTATGGAAAATCCACTCGATAAGTAAAGGACCAATGAATCTAGGAGCAAGCTTCACTTTCCTACCAAAGAAAATCGCATTCTTTAACGGTGAGATCTTAAGAAAAACCTGATCGCTCACTAAAAATTCCAAATTCCTTCTCCGCCTATCAGTATACTTCTTCCACCTATCAGCAATCCTCATCTTCCACTTGATCTCCTCAACCTTCTCGGATGCTTCTAGAATCATATCAGGCCCAAGAACCAAGCGATCACCAGATTCAATCCAGCAAGATGGAGATTTGCAAGGTCGTCCGTAAAGAGCAGCAAACGGAGACATTGTGATACTAGCCTGGATTCAAAGGATGGGATTAAATTGATTGACGCTTATAGTAACCTTAATTTAAAAATTAAGATTATACATGATATTTGTTATTATAAGTGAGCTCAACAAGATGGACATGATCTTCCCAAGATCCTTCATAATTAAGAACAAAGGCACGAAGAAGATCTTCCTGAATCTGATTCACTCTTTCCGTCCGACCATCGGTCTGCGGATGATAAGTTGTGCTAAGATTCAAACGAGTACCCAAGGCTTCCTAAAATGCCCTCTAAAAGTTACTGGTAAAGATGGGATCTCTATCACAAGCTATACTGATTGGAACACCATAAAGTCGAACAATCTTTATCATATAAATCTCAGCCAAACTCGAAGCAGTGTTGTTCGACCTTACCGGAATGAAATGAGCTAACTTAGTCAGCCTATCAACAACCATCCATATACTTTCATTACCCCTTCTAGTCCTCGGTAACCATCAATAAAATCCATGGAAGCCTATTCCCACTTTCAATTGGGAATCTCAAGGGGTTGCAACAATCCAGCGGTTTTCTAATGATCAGCCTTAATCTGTTGACAAGTGGCACATCTACTAACATAAAAGAGATATCATGCTTCATACCACAATACAACTTCTTCATATTCTGCTACATCTTTGTAACTCCTGGATGGATAGAGAGTCTGGACTAATGATTTTTCTTAAGCACTTCTTGCCATGATCCATCGACATTCGAAACACAAATTCGATTATTTATCCTCAGAATCCTATTTTGATCGATTTGTGCTCCCAATTCACCTGGATTACCACCTTCCCTACTACGAACATTATCCTTCATCAGCTTAAGAATCCTGTCTTCATCTTACTTAGCCGCAATACAATCTAAAAGGGATGAAGAAACCACAATCTGACATAACATCGCCTTCTTCTGGCTCAAGGCATCGCTACTACATTAGCTTTCCCGGGAGTATAGTTGATGTTGAGGTCATAAGAAGCTAGAAACTTAAATCATCTAACTTGCCTTTGGTTCAAATTCTTTTAGGTGAAAATATACTTCAACGACTTGTGATCCGTAAAGAGCTCAAACTTACCTCCCAAAAGATGGCGCCTCCATAACTTAAAAGCAAATACTATGGCAAGCAATTCCAAATCATGTGCTGCATAATTGGCTTCATGGGTCTTCATGTGACAATTGGCATACACAATAACCTTCCCATTCCGTATCAAAATAGCTCCCATACCTTCTCGACTAGCATTAGTGTAAACCGTTAATCCCTCACTTCCATTTGGAACAGTAAGAACAGGAGCAGAAGTTAGCTTGTGCTTTAACTCATTAAATGCAGCTTCACACTTACCATTCCAAACAAACTTAGCATTTTTACGAGTCAAAGCAGTGAGAGGTGTAGAAATTTGAGCAAAATTCTCAATAAACCTCCGATAATAACCAGCAAGGCCTAAGTGGCTACGAATATAAGAAGGAGTTGAATATCAAAAGGAGTTTTAGGTTTTTACCAATCCTGAAATAGAATAGGTAATTTGAATTACAAAGAAAGATAAGATAATTAAGTTACAAAAGAAGGAAGATGATAGACTTACATTGATCATAGCGATTTTAACTGGATCAACTGAAACTCCATTTTCAGAAACAATATGTCCAAGAGATCGAACTTCATCTTTTCAGAAATGGCATTTTGAGAATTTAGCTTTCAACTGATGACTCCTAAGGGTTTCAAGAACAAAACCCAAATGTGATTCATGCTTCGTCTCTGACTTAGAAAAGACAAGAACAAACTTGTTAATAACATCTTGGAAAACACGATTCATAAGATCAGTGAAGAAGGCTAGAGCATTAGTCAAGCCAAACGGCATAACTAACCATTCATATAAACCATTCTCAAGACTGAAAGCAGTTATGGAAATGCTTTCCTCGGCCCTCTAAGCTGGTGGAAACCGGTGGCAAGATCAAGCTGAGAGAACATTTTAGCTCCACAGAGCAGATCGAGCATGTCGTTGATTCGAGGCATAAGGTGTATATTTTTCATAGTAAGCTTATTCAGCTCCCTATAATCAACACACATCCTCAAAGATTCGGCCTAAGAAAACCCTTGGAAAACCAGTCGTTTATCTACTTCCTCAACTGGACTTTCTCCCTGGGTGCCATCCTTCTGAAAGGAAGAACTACTGGCCGGGCTCTATGAATAAGATCAATATGGAATTCGATTTCCCACCGAGGAGGTAAGAAGTGACTTCACCAAATACATCGGGAAACGGTTAGACAACTGGAGTTAAGTCAAGATCGCTAGGATGAGAGTCAAGAGAAAAGACAAAACTGCTAGCATAATCCTGAGGCATACGACATCCAATCACCAAAGGATTACCCTTATCATCAACTAAATAAACAGTTCGAGCTTTGCAAGAGATAACAGCGTCAAATTTCTTTAGCCAATCATCTCCAAGAAAAATGTTGAAAGCATCAAAACCAAAAACATAGAAATTTCCTTGAATCGATGTTCATTGTACAGAACTTTCACCCCCTTATAAATCAAACGAAGGTTGGCGGGACCACCGATGGGATTAGATACACATAAGGATTCAGATGCACACTGAGGTTGCAAGATATGTTCAAACTTATTACAAAGATAAATAGAAATGAAGCTATGAGAGGCTCCAGTGTAAAAAAAAACACAAACAGGAAAATTAAGCAAAGAAAAGGTGCCTTGGAGAGTTCCTTGGGTATCACTAGGAGTGGGAGGAGTGGAAGAGGTCATAGCAAAGACTTTGGATGCCTTACCCTGCTGCTGAGTGGGACAATCCTTCTTAAAGTGGTTTAGCTACAAGCAAATGTGGCATAGATCACGCCTAGTCATCTGAACTGGTGGGATAGAAGCACCGACTAAACTAGGAAAGCTGTTGGTATAGTGTCCCTTCTAATCACACTTGAAGCAAGTAATAGAAGATAGATGAACAGGTTGCCTCTGAGAAAAAGATCCTAAACCCTGAGTCTTCTGCTAATTCTTCTTCTACTGCTGGAAGTTGAACTTCCTCTTCTTGGAGTTGCTGGAAGAAGGCTAAGATGGAGGTGTACGAACAACAATGCTTCCTTACAAGTGGGGTTCTCATACCTAACAGCCATATCCATCAATCCAGTAAAAGGGTTGTGCACATGAGCAATCAAACAATCATAATACTCTGGGCGAGCTCCAGCTATAAATTTCTCATTCTTCTTAAGCGGAGTATCAATTAAGCTAGGATCAAACTTGGACAGTTCATTTGAACTTCCGTTCATACTCAGAAAATGCCATAATCCCCTGCTTAAGGTCCATAAATTCCCTATATAACTGAGATCTCCCGGCTTTGGGCATCCACATATCTACAAAAGCATCCTTGGAATATGGTATTCAAGACTTAAGGTAGATTCCAAAGAGATAACTTAACCAAACTAGAGTCCAACTCAATATTATATACCTAAACTGCTCCCAGGTATATTTGCCTCAATAGTGTGGGCTGTAACAGACTCCCACCAATCTTGGGCCGCCTCTTGCAACTGCCAAGCGGCTAACTGATGCTTCTGAGCGTCGATGATCTCAAGACCTATGAAATCCTCTCTTAACTCCTTAGCCACCGCTGAGCCTCAATGATGCTCTCTGCTATAGTAAACTTGGTACCACCGAGCTGAGAGAACTCCTTATGTAGAGTGGTGAGTCTGACTGGTGCAAAGGGTTCTGGTGCTGGAGAAATTCCTCGACCCCTACCTCTGGCATTCCTACGATTCATCTTGAAAATTCAAGAATGAATTTTTAGGACAAGGGTAAATATTCAGACTTAAAGAAAATCCTGATCAAAGAATTCTATCTAACAAGATAGGTTTGAAGGAAGGAAATACTAGGAAAAGGATTAAATTTTTAAAATAAATTTTATTATCCAAAAGTCCTTTAAAATCGTTAAAAACCATTTTATACTTTTCAAAATACGCTATCTCTCAAGAATGATTCTGGGACTGATCTACCCATTATAGGGTATTGCTACCCAATCTCTAATGTGGTTTTACTCCGTACGCTAAGGTTTGCCCAAAACCAAAGCTCTGATACCAACTGCAATGGCCAACTATTTCGAACCATTCGAATCGACAATAAAACCACAGATGTCATACTTGAATTGTTCAAAACAACAAATTATTAATCAATTTGGGGTAAATAAAATCAATCACAAACACAGCATAGTAGAATATCTCGCAGTGGAACAATTAAAACATGGTAGTTCATGAAGCTACTCAATACATAGTCTAAAAGCAAATACATAATATCAGAGTCTAAAAGCGAATACAATTGGAAATCCAAATGCATAAGTCCACTAATACATAAGCAAACGAATGAAAGAGAAATAACTGAAATAGGAAATAACAGATGGATAGCTAAATCTCCGGCAAAGTCCCCAGCTCCAAAAGCTGAGTCCTGAATGCTATGATACTAAGGCTGAACGGAGCATAAAGTAAAACAAAACACTTGAGTCCAGATAACATTCTCATGTAAGTAAATCAACTCAAGTGAAATGTAACAAGGGAAATGCAACAATAATTCAAAGGATGTTTGGGATTCCCATCCTTTAATGATCTGTTAAACTATTTACATATGTAGTAATATACGCTATATATGTAATGTCTATCAGCGAAGAATAATATTTAAAATAGCATTACCCATATCCCCCTTAACACATATTATATAAGCATTGTAGTCTATATAGTACTGTAAACTCCACTGAAACTGGTTGGCTATCAGGGAGCACTCCATAGGTACGACATAAACCAAAATCATACTGGGCTCGATAAGGCATATGATAAGGCATATGAGGCTATGTCCATGGTAGGATTCAACCATTTTGCACTCTCGTACTGGAGGTAACGCATAGCAGCTACCACTGCCCATCATGAGACACACTTCCATAATCAAAGGTGCACACCAATCAATTACAAAGAAAAAGATATGGTTTCGAAGAAGAAGCGTGTCTGATAGGAGGAGCGACCACACTTGGTCCGGTATAGCTTCTGTTTTAGTTATATCGAGCTGACCCGAAGGTCAGGGCTGCGTTTTTACCTCATACCAGTAGCATTCACCAAACCATCTTGCTTCTTCTGGATTCTCCACCATGTGCACAGTTGTTAAAGTGGTTTCGAAATTGGCAGAGAGTGTGACAATATCCGACCCGGTCTCTTTAACACCGAAATGTTTATTTCACACCGTGGTCATTTTATAAAACATTTAAATAATAAATCTTAAATTACAATTTAAGTCAATACTAAAATATTTAACTTCACTTATATTTTAGATTTAAAACATTTTTTTTAAAGTTCATCTTAAATCAAATTATTACATTCCAAAAATCACATCTTTTAAACTTAAATAAAATCTTATTTAAATTTAAATCCTTTAAATGATATTTAATTACAAATTATTCCCTACTTAACTTCTTAAATTTTATTTATTAAGTTCATTATATAAAAATCTATATTTATTATATTAAATTAAAACTATATTTATTATATTAAATTAAATTTAAGGTATATTTTTTAAAACTATATAAAATATTTTATTAAATTAAAATTTAAAATTATTTAAATTATATATATAAAACTAAATAAAATTATAAGTTAAAATATTAAAATTACATTTAAGGCCATATTTTAACTTATAATTTAAACTTTAAAACATAAAATAATTTATTTTCCAAATATAAGTTTTTAAATAAAATCACAAAATAAAATTTAAAAATAAAATTTATTAAATCAAACGTACTTTATAATTTTAAAAAATAATTTAAAAACCAACCACGGTGTTTGTATATAATTTTCTACCATATGGTCAAGTGATTCGGATCTATATCATTTCAACCAAAAATTAAAATTTGATTTCCGGGTATATATCATTTCAACCCATATCCTAAATCCAAATCAATAAAATCGCTCGGGTTTATCATTTCAACCCATAACTATTTTCCCTAATCAATAAGATCGTTCGAGTTTATACCATTTCAACCCATAGTGATTTTCCTAGCTAACGTTTCAGGGGAGCTTGCAATATGATATAAATAAATAAATAACATAATAGTACAGGTCATATAACAAAGTATATTATATAATATATCATATCGTGTCATGGGTGAGCAACATGTCATATCAGAATCATATAGTATACACTAAACAATACGAACTATAACAACATTTCAAAAATCATTTCAAAAGGGGTCCATTCACTTAATCACAAGAAGGTTAGTCGTGAGTGATTCTCACCTTTCGTGACGAATGAAAGTGACAACTACGACGTATAGACATGAATAAGCACGACTACAACAAAATCTCGAGCTAGCAAATTCACAAGCACGAATGATTCAAGCTCAAATATGAAGAGAAAATACAAATATATATATTTTATTTTTTTATAAAAGAGGAGAGAGAGGGAAAAAGGGCTCGGCCTAGGCTTAGGCTTGGCTAGGGCTTGGTTTGCATGGTTATGGAGGTGGGTGGGTGCATGTGTGTGGCCGAGTCTAAAGGGTGTGTAGGCTAGGGTTTGGTGAGGGGTGTATGGCCTTGGTGGCTCGAGTGGAGGAGAGCATAATTGGTTGTAGGGTTGGCCGGGGTGATGGTGGTTGGCGGCAAGGTGAAGGCAAGAGAGAGAGGGAGAAAAGTAGAGAGAGGAAGGAGATAGGAGATAGGAAAGAGGGCTAGAGGTTTATGCTTAGGGATTGGAGGAGGAAGGAGATGAGTTAATGTAAATGGTTTTAGGCTATAGAAATGAGGAGGAAGAGAAACCATAAAATAAAATGTACGTGCTTTTTTCTCAAAAGAAACATCCGTTGGTGAAGGGATACGTGGCCCTATAGGAGACTCTTAGGATTCTAGCCCAACAACACAAGCCCAAAAACTAACAATCTAAAATAAAATACAGGTAAAAATACACATAAGTACAATGTCCTTATTCGTGGATTTTTACATTGTAAATTGCAAATTAAAAGCTACAGATGTCGGATTTTAACGAAATGAAAAGTGAAGTGGAGGTTAGGATTCAGTCTAGTATTGTTATCACCAAAATTGGTCACTAACACCCTAGAATAGATTTGTGTAGAGAGATTAATGAAGCCAGTAAATGGGAATAGAGGAATAGCATAATATAATTCATAAACAGCAGCAAAAAAACAAGAACACCATAATTATAGTGGTTCGGCGTAACTGCCTACGTCCACTTTGAATACGATCTTTATTGCCTTTTCAATTTCTTGAATAACAGATACAATCCATAAAGAACAACTTAATTTCAATTTAGAATGGAAAAGAAATAAGTATATAAAAAATTTCAGAGTCTCCCCCCTTTTCCAGAAAAAATGATCCCTTAAATTGGACCCCTGCCCCTCTATTTATAGACGAAGATAGCCTAGCTTCTCTCTCTAGGCCCATGACTAAGAGAGCTCGGCCCATAGTTGATAAGCTGGGATGATCGACTCGGGTATGCCGATCCATTCATTGCCAGTCGTAGAAAACAACAAAATCTAATGGTCCGCAGCAGATTCAGCTATAATCTTCCATCACTATCGATCTGGCTATGCCGATCTGATATGGTCTATCCAGCTATTCCAACTCAGCTATAGCCGGACCAAAGACAATCTCCCACCATAGTCGATCCAATTATGCCGACCCTACCAGAGCTGACTTCATCAGATTCTGCCGATCTACTATTGTCGAACATATCAAGACCGATCCCAAACTCTCATGATTGATTATAAGCAACCAATCGCACATAACCGATCGAAGACAACTGACTGAGGATAATTGATCAAGGATAACCAATCCAGACACTAAGCACCAACCATAGATTTTGGTGACCCCATCATCCAATGCAGGCCCATCATTCATTACACATCATTCCCTATTCATCGAGTCCGACTTGGATGACCAACACTTGACGTTATGCCTACTCATGTTCAATTATAACTTCTGCAGCCACCTTCTTATAGCTGGGCCAAGGTACCAGGTAACATTTGCCTCCCAAAGTACGTCTTGTTACATATATGATGTACTTTGAATCGATGCAAGTTAGAGTCACCAGAAAGAAATCCATCATGTTTCCTGAATAGTCATTATCCTTCAATTTTAACCTCCCAAAATGTTGTAATCTTTTTTGGTCGTCATGACGCTTGGTCGATTCCCAATAGTATAAATTTAGGATTGTAGTTCATCAGTGGCCATCTGTGTCCGGTTCTACAGCTTTGATTAATAACTTTAAGTGAAAATTCAATTTTTGTTGATTTCAAGAAGTCGAATTTTTCGATTATACACGTCCATGTTCGGGTACATGTTCTTGCCATTGACTCCCGAATGCGTTTTATATGCTCATAAGTCGTCACCAATTCCATCTAGTTCAATTGCAATTCGTTTGCAGTTCCTTATTTATATTTTTTGTGAAATAAGGGTTGTAATCAGCCACTCGATGAGAGGGGACTTCAAATTCTACATGGATAACGATCTCAGAGCCGTAAGCAAGGGTGAATGGAGTACGACCAGCCGCGGACTCATGGGTAGCTTTATAATCCCATAATGCTATTGGGAGTAAATCCACCCATTTACCTCTAGCCTTTTCCAAACCACTCTTCAGAATAGATTTTATGATTTTGTTCAATCTTCAACCTGTCCATTTTCTTGAGGGCAAGCAAATATCGTAAATCTCTTTTCAATATGATGCTGTCGGAAGAAGTCTTTTGAATTTAGCGCATTCAAATGGGGATTCATTACCAATTATAATGGTTCATGGAAGGTCATAATGACAGATGACGTTTCGGACAATGAAGTTGATTATTTTATTCATCTTGGTCGTTGTTAAAAGTTCTACATCTGCCCATTTGGTGAAGTAATCAACTGCAATGATGGCATATTTCGCACCACCTTTAGGATCGGCAAGAAGATGATGATGTCAATGCCCCCAAGTGGCAAAAGGCTATGGACTAGCCATTTGAACAGTTTCCCTCGTTGGGGCACTCGGATTTTCTTTAAACATCTTGCACCCGTTGCATTGTCTAGCATGATCTACTGCATCTTGATTGATAGTCGGCCAGTAATAACTGTAGCGGAGTATTTTCTTTGTCAGGGTTTTCCCCTGGATGTAATCGCTGCATTATTCATCGCAGACTTCACTCAAGACTTATTGATATCATCATAGGTGATACACCGAAGCATGGAAATGGATAAACTCCTTTCTACACATGACTTCTTCTTGGATGATTTGGTGTGAAGCTTTGAGAAGCATTTGTTGTTTTCCATTCCTTCGTTCAGTAAGAATTCCTTGTTGTAGATAGTCTTTGATAGGAGTCAACCATGACCCCTTTTTTGGCTCTGTCTCCAAGATCTAGCCGATCTCCATCCGTCAATCCTTGGAATATTAAGTACTTCAACCGAAACAAAGTATGTCTGTTGTGCATCCTTAAAACTAGCCAGCTTGGCCAGTGACTTAACTCATTTCATTTTGTTCGTTGAGGATGTGTGTAGTGATGTAATACGTGAAGTCGGCTAGTAGCTCTTGGACCCGGTTGAGATAAGGAGCAAGATAATGCCCCTTGGCAATATTAACTTCCCTAACTTTGAATACTACTAATCAGAATCACAAAGATATATAAAGTTTCCACTCCAAGTTCTATAGCAAGTTTGAGGCTAGCGGTCGAGGCTTCATACTTATCTTCCTTGTTTACTACGAGGAAATCGAGTTTCAGGGCGTAGTTGATCGATCGTTCCTCATGAGTCATTAACACGACTCCTCCATCATAACACTGATCATTGGACGCTCCATCCACATACAATTTCCATCTTTGGTTGGTTCTCTACTACTCTTCGAGTAATCGTCTGATGTTGTGAATTCAGATATGAGGTCTGCTAATTATGCCCTTGGATAGCTCTTCGAGGAAAATAAGTGATATCGAATTAGCTTAGTTCAATATTCTATTTAAGTAGTCTTTCAAACGTCTTAGGTCGTTATATGACCTATCATAATGGCTGGTAGGCATAGACGTTAATGGGGTGAGCCTAAAAGTAAGAGTGGAGCTTTCATGATGAGGTCAATAGACATTACGCTAACTTTTGTAGCTTTGGGTCAATATTCAATGCATGGCTCGCAATAGTTGGTGAAATCACACAGCATGTCAGAATGGGTCCAAGGGAACATATCATCTTCTATTTAGAGAAATCCACCTAATTCTTTTTTCATCATTGCAATGAGCAATGATCCATTCTTCAGCATCCGTGATGGATCGCCATGGCTGACTGTAATGTCAACTATCAGCTCAATGGGTGCAATCCCGGATTCTTTGAGTTTAGATGTAACTATTTCGCGTAAAATTCAATGTGAAATATAGTTGGGACGGTCAATGTTGATGGTTACCCTTGTCAAATCCTAGAGTCTTGTCATGAGTTATTAAGTTTGACATTAAAGGGCTCTGAATGCTCTGATCAATTATCTGCAAATGGCCAAAGATCAGGCTTAGAAGCATGTTGAATAAAATGTCGAGTAGGGGTCAGCCTCGAGTTGCGTGAAGCTGTAAAGCTGGATTTTGCTTTGAGTTTGAATTTGCTTGTATTTTCAAGTAACACGCTTTCCATTCAACACATTTATGATCCTTTACCCATCCTTTGGGTTGGAGTGATAGTTAGTTGCCCACGAGCTTAGGCATCGATTTAATGATTTTATCTCTAGACATTCTTTCGGTGGTAGCTTTGAGTAGTTGTAAACACTATATATAAGTTTCAATATTGCGCAGCCAGTCTTTGGATGATCATGCTTCTGCTTCCAATCTCGGGTTGATAAATGTACTGCATGGATGATTAAGTCTCGTCCTAGCTATGTTTATACTCCCACCTAAACTCCAAAGACATAGAGTTGATAGGTGAATAGTCTGTTCACATTCATCCCGCTTCTCGCTCGTGTCCCCAAGTCTGGGGCATATACCAATAAGTAGGAAGGCCAACCATGCCCAATTTAGCTTTACTCTCTTTCCCGTTGAATTGTGGGATCAGGTCAGTTGATGGGAGGTTGATTCTTGCCTATCCTGAATTGTATTGTGAATTTTCATTACAAGAGGAATACTTCAATGCCTTATTAGTTTCTGGGCATAATTTGGGTATTAGACGGTCAGCCACGTCCACTTTGGTTCATGTTATACAATCTGATCTTGGGTAAAGTTGGCTCAAGTGCAAGCGGGTCATGCTCATCCAATTTCATACTCCTCCTGACTAATTGAAGGAGGGTGATGGAGAATTATGATCAAGTCTTCATGGTTTACTCTCCTTTTGACACTTTGGTGGTCATAGTTTTTCAAGGGACATTCGGGTCACATTCGTATGTGCTTAGTGTGGATCGATATTGACCCTCGATCTGAGGTATGATACAGTCGGTCGCCCGTAGCTTTGGAAGTCATTTCGATTGGTTCTATATTGAGGCCTTCTTGCAGTCGTTGCCTTATGTTGTAAAGAACACCAAGCTAGAGCTAAGTGAGCTATTATATTTAGTGATTTGTACTCCTGCTCCCAGCATTGATTTGGCCAGGCCACAAGCCGGATGTTCGAACTCCATCCTTAGCAAGTTAATACTACTCCTATCAATTTCAGGCCGAAGTTTGCAAAATAGTGAATGGTTCGTCTATTTATCGATGTTTATACACCACTCTACATTTTGATGACTTAGAGATATTCTTCCCCCAGTCGGCTCGTGCCCAATTTGTGTTCATGCTTCAGTCCATGCTCCAGGGACTTAGGGATTTATCGTACGGTTTACACTCTAGTCCACAATCAGGGACTCAGAGTACTCTAGTCTGCTTCAAGGACTTAGAGATTTTTCTCAAATCGTTTATACTCTAGTCCGCTTTAGGGGCTTGGAGATTTTTCTCGAGTCGTTTATACTCTAGTCCGCACTCTGGGGACTCAGAGTACTCTAGTCCGCTTCAGGGGCTTGAAGATTTTTATCAAGTCGTTTATACTCTAGTCCGCCCTTTGGGGACTCGAAGTAATCTAGCCCGCTTCAGGGACATAGAGATTTTCGTCAAGTCGTTTATAATCTAGTCCGCGCTCTGGGGACTCATAGTACTCTAGTCCGCTTCAAAGACTTAGACATTTTTCGTCAAGTCATTTATACTCTAGTCCGTGCTTTGTGGACTTAGAGTACTCTAGTCTGCTTCGGCGACTTAAAGATTTTCATCAAGTCGTTTATACTCTAGTCCGCGCTTTGGGGACTTAGAGTACTCTAGTCTGCTTTAGGGACTTAGAAATTTTTATTAAGTCGTTTATACTCTAGTCCACGATCTGAGGACATAGAGTACTCTAGTCTGCTTCAGAGACTTAGAGATTTTTCTCAAGTCATTTACACTCTAATCCTCATATTACGGATTCAGAGTACTCTAGTCCGCTTCAGGGACTTAAATATTTTTCTCAAGTCGTTTATACTCTAGTCCACACTCTAGGGACTTAGAGTACTCTAGTCCGCTTCAGGGACTAAGCCATTTTTGTCAAGTCGTTTATACTCTAGTCCGCACTCTAGGAACTCAGAGTACTCTAGTCCGCTTTAGGGACTTAGATATTTTCGTCAAGTTGTTTATACTCTAGTCTGCGCTCTGGGAACTCAGAGTACACTAGTCCGCTTTAGGGACTTAGAGATTTTTCCCAAGCCATTTATACTCTAGTCCGCACTCTGGGGACTCAAAGTACTCTACTCAACTTCAAGGACTTAGATATTTTTTAGAGCAGTCATATTTCCACCCATTTAATTTGTATTTCATTTACCATGTCGAGGCTAATGTTGTTGAATGAACGGTTGAACCGTGTTTTCTCATGGAATGGGACTCTATCCCCAGCATCAAAGACGAAACTTGAAAAATGGACAGCCGATTCTCGTCCGCTTGGTGATTGTAGCTCTTCCAATCAAGTCAAGGAAGGGGTATATGATAGATGGTTGGATCACATCCATGTTGGGGTTAGATAATCAAGTCTCGCACAATATGCTTCATATCTATTTTTAGAAAATGAGGACAATGGATTACTGAGTAGACAAACTAAGTTGCATATATTTCAAGGTGTAGTCGTGTCCATGTATAGAGAGCGATGGTTAACGAGTAGGCAGTCCATCATAGCTACTTCAAGTCGGGCATTCGAACAACCTCTTGTGTTCAGGATACGAGTTGATGTGTAGATGATCGAATCATGTCCACTCTAGATAGATCCCGGCGTCACTGAGCTTTAGGAGAGGCATTTGTATTTTTTCGAACTTTGTTTTCGACTCGATTTGATGGATGATTGGGCCATATTAATTCCAACCCTTGCTTAGGTCTCCAAGTCAAATGTGGAGTTCGATCAATGGACGGTTGGTCATGTTCGCTTTGTATTGGGCTCTGACCGTGACGAGCTTTTCAATCTCTAGTCCTTGGCCTAAATCAAAGGCACATGGTCGATGATGAGCGATCGAATCATGCTCGTTTTGAAGAAACTCCACAGGTCCGATCAAGGTCTGCGTGGATTGGTTGGTGACCAACTCTGAGTACTTGGTCACCTACATCGTTTTGGTAGAAGTTTAGTTCAATTCAGTCATAATTCAAAGCACATTTGAAATAGAAATACCTCAAAGAAGATTGTTATAAATCCCATTGATAAGTGGAGCAACATCGTGCGCTCACAATTCAACTCTGCCGCTAGCCCCTTTCAGCAGGATGTCCACTACCAACGGTCCAATTGATAATCAAAGTTCTTTATTGATGGGCATCCGAAGTTCCTTGCTCGCCGTTCTATAAGGCTTGAACATACTATTGAAGCTTTCCTTTCCGAATTAGCTTTTCAATCACACCTCAGAGTTGTTTGTAGTCGCTAGTGTTAGGATCTGTGTGCATCTTGGAAATACAACATCCCTGATTTTCTCTGAGCTTCGGTGGACTCTCTCGAGTTTGGTTTTCAGTACCACTCTGAGTCATGAGTCTCCAAGTAGAGGCTATCGATTAAATCTTTCAAAGAGTATATGAGTCGAATTTTTAGATCTTGGTTTGCTACTGGAATCAGAGTCCTTAGCCAACAGGCCTGCATTGTTATTTTTCCTTAGTCTGCTCCACTGCTCCTCACTTTGGTTCTGATTTATTTTGTAACAGAAACGATCCATGGTCGTAGGAGGCTCTCCAACTAACTAGCTGCCAAAATATATTTGGAGGTCGACTCCCTTCAAACGCGATCAGTATGGTATCCTTGTTATCATGTGGAATAAATTGCTTGGATTCAAACATTGATTTTCTTGGAGTTGCTAAATTTGAAGTATTGGGCCAGTAAAGAATAGTGCTTGGAGTCATCTTGGCATTTACTTGGAGAAAATATTGGTTTTACTCGAGTTTGGCTTTAGACCAAAGTTTCTTGCATTTTCCTAGAGTCATATCATCTATGTTCTCCAACCTTTGGGAGTATCGTTTGAGTACTGCTTGCTTTTCCATTCCCATGTTGTGATTCAGAAGCTGCCGCTTGATCCTTTATGCCCTGGTCGGTCATAGGATGTAAGTGAAGTGGAAAGAATGTTCCATTATTAAGTTGAGTTTTGAATTCACTATGAGGAGGCACTGCGTTTTTTTAGCCTTTTTCTTAAACTTGGGTCGTACCCAAAAAAGGTTTTTTTTTTAAAATAGGGGTCATACCCGATCCATATTTTTGGGGTATAGGGATCGGTCAGATGGCTTTTTGAGAGAGGGATCGGTATACAGTAGAGGGATCGGTATACACTAAATAATACGAACTATGACAACATTTCAAAAGACATTTCAAAAGGGGTCCATTCACTTAATCACAAGAAAGTTAGTCGTAAGTGGTCTCACCTTTCATGGCTAATGAAAGTGACGACTATGACGAACCGACACGAATAAGCACGACTACAATAGAATCTCAAGCTAGCAAATCCATAAGCACGAATGAACCAAGCTCGAATATGAAGAGACAACACAAATATAAATTTTTAATTTTTTTTATAAAAGAGGAGAGAGCGAGGGAAAAAGGGCTAGGGCTTGGTGCGCACGGCTATGGAGGTTGGTGGATGTGTGTGTGTGTGGCCGAAGCAAGGTGTGCATGGGGGTGGGTGTGTATGTGTGGCCGAGGCTAGAGGGTGTGTGGGCAACGGTTTGGTGAGAGGTGTATGGCCTTGGTGGCTCGAGCGAAGGAGGGCACGACTGGTGGTGGGGTCGTCCATAGGTGATGGTGGACGGAGGCAAGATGAAGGCAAGAGAGAGAGGGAGAAAAGGAGAGAGAGGAAGGAGATAGGAGATAGGAGATAGGAGATAAGAAAGAGGGCTAGAGGTTTAGGCTTAGGGATTGGAGGAGGAAGGAGATGTGTTACTATAAATGGTTTTTAGGCTACAGAAATGAGAAGGAGGAAGAGAAACCAGAAAATAAAATGTACGTACTTTTTTTCTCAATAGAAACATCCGTAGGTGAAGGGATACGTGGCCCTTTCGGAGACCCTTAGGATTCTAGCCCAACAACACAAGATCCAAAATAAAATACAGGTAAAACCATACACAAATACAACATCCGTTTTCACACGTTTTTACATTATAAATTGGAAATTAAAAGCTATATAAGTCAAATTCTAACGAAATGAAAAGTGGAATGGAGGTTAGGATTCAGTCTAGTATTGTTAGCATCAAAATTGGTCATTAACACCCTAGAATAGATTTATGTGGAGAGATTAATGAAGACAGTAAATTGGAACAGAGGAATAGCACAATATAATTCATAAACAGCGGTAAAAAACAAGAACACCAGAATTATAGTGGTTTGGCATAACTGCCTACATCCCCTTTGAATATGATATTTATTGCTTTTTCAATTGCTTGAATATAGATGCAATCCGCAAAGACCAACTTGATTTCAGTTTGGAATGGAAAAGAAATGAGTATATAAAAAATGGCAGAGTCTCCCCCTCTTTTCCAAAAAAAAGGATCCATTAAACTGGACCCTTGCCCCTCTATTTATAGACGAAACTAGCCTGGCTTTCTTGTCTAGGCCCATGACTAAGAGAGATCTCCCCACAATTGATAAGTTGGGTAGACCAACCTGGGTATGCCAATCCATTCATTGTCGATCCACTTATTGCCGGTCGTAGCAAACAACAACATCAAACGGTCCACAGCCGATCCAGGTATAATCTTCCATCACTACCGATCCGGCTACGCGGATCCAGATATGGCCGATCTAGCTATGCCAACCTAGCTATGGTTGAACCAAAGACAGTCTCCCATCATAGCCGATTCAGTTATGCCGACCCTATTAGAATCTACTTCATCAGATTCTGCCGATCTACCATTGTCGAACCGATCAAGACCGATCCCAAACTCTCATGATTGATTGTAAACAACCATTCTCACGTAACCGATCGAAGACAATCGGTCAAGGATAACTGATCGAGGATAACTGATCCAGCCTCTAAGCACCGACCCATATTTTTTGGTGACCCCATTATCCAATGCCGACCAATCATTCATTACACACCTCCCCTATTCATTGAGTCCAGCTTGAATGACCAACACTTGACGTTGCGCCTGCTCATGTTCAATTATAACTTCTACAGCCACCGTCTTGTAGTTGGACCAAGATGTCGGGTAACAAGAATCATAATTTTTTTTTAAATTTTAAATTTTAAATTTTCAACTCAAATTCAATTTTGACTAAATTTGACCAAAAATTGAATTTTCACAAAATTTTCTTTTTTATTGAATTTGAAAAAAATATATTACTCAACATTTCAAATTCGTTATTTAAATTCAAATTTTAAAATTTAACTTAAATTCAAATAATACTTAATTTAAAATAGTTCAAATTTGAGAGTCGTTGTAGTTTTTGAGTTTGGAACTCATAAAATGCAATACGCGGTATGGACCATATAAACATGCAAGCAACCGAATTACGAACATATTTAGTAGTTGTAAAATCAGGTGCTTACATGGATGTTGAAACATTAACATGCAATAAGTATTTATTGGTAAATATATGTTATTTTTATTTGTGAATCTTCAATTCAGTTCAATTGTATATCTTAATTGATAATCGTATTATCAATCATATTATATGTACAAGTTTATCAACGTTGATTATTATAACATTATATAGCATATGTTCTTACAATATTAGAAAGGTCAAATGTTATCATTTCATTTTTTAATAACGCTCCTACTAGTCTTTTATTTTTCACCAAACCTTAAATCAAAACATCAAAGTCATTTGACTTCACTAGTTGATGTTAGGACTCGTCCGTCTTGAAATTCCGACCTTGAGTTTGCACGACAAGTCATAGCTCCATAGAAGATGGATAAATCATTATCATTTGTATCGTATACAACTCCTAACCTTCAGTAAAACAAAATTCCTCACTCATATATACTATATCGCGATGACCTAAATATAGCATATGTACCTTGAGTTTTCTCAATAAACACATATAGTTATCTTACCTCATCTATTCAATATATTAATAATACCATACATAACGTCCATAGCTTGAGTTTGCTCCACAGCTAAAGATCATGTAAGTAATTTATTAATACATATATATGGTAGAGGATAACATTATATTGAAGATTCATAATCTTCAATATATTATAATGAGTGATATCGATTTATACAATAATGTATTTCGTATAAAATACCCTTGTGATTTAGATTTTGGACACATCAAAAATAACGTTATACATACATTTACGTATGTATTTATTCCTTAAGACTATTTAGGGTTCCTTAATGTTTTAATGTTCCACCTTTGTTGTATATATTCATATTATATAAGTTTTATTAGTATTTAACTTTTATATTTCACATTACTTATATAATATCTTATGCATAATATTATATTAATCAAATCTTATTTAATCTATTTTAATCAATTAACATTTTAATTAATTTTATATTATCTTTATATAACATTTATATTAAATATTCATTATATACTATAACCTTTATAGTATAACACATATATCATATATATGTATGTATATTAATTAATATATTAACCTTTTAATTAACTAATTTGATTAAACAACTTTAACTAAATTAATATTAATTCAAAATTTATTTATATACATACATGTATACTTATATTAAATTAACATTTAATACAACATAACAATAATATATATATATAATTATTTAATTAATATATTTTATCATCCTCATAAATAAATTATATAGATTTCAAAATTAATTTATATTGATTTTCAAACATTTTGAAATTTTTTGTATTATTATAACATTTATAATATGTATATATTTTATTATAAATTTAAAATTTTATATTTTTTAATTTTCAAACAATTTTCAAAATTAGCTCAAGGACCAATTCAAATTGGGCATTTTTTAGTAGGTACAATCTTTGGGCTCACATATATGTTTAAGCCAGGCCATTAGCTAGATATGGCAGCGTACTTTATTACCCAAGATCCTTCGACACTGCCTTTATAGACACCCTACTACCTGGGCTGTGAGCTTAATTAGTTAATCCTAACATGACTAATTAAGACCGCATAGGGCATTGCGTTTTGATACTATTGTTGGAACTGGACCAGTCAACAATAGAAGTCATGGGTGAATTTCAATTTTTTTTGCTATTTTGGATCTTTATTGGGCCTATGAAGTCTAGTTTATTTAGAACATTTCTATATTTCCTTTTAAATAAAATCATTGTTTTATTCATATCAATAATATGGTTTTATATCAAGTAATTAATATTATAATACACGTACACACACAAATGTACCATATACACGTGTATATGTGTGTGCATGTGTTACATAACAATCCATGTAAGTTTAACATTTCTGTATATAAGTGTTATGATTTACACTGCAATGGACATATTAGCTCATCTAGTATATCAATACATCGTTGAAATGTATCTTTGTACTATTTATGCATTCAAAGTATTGCAAATATATATATACATATATATATAAACCTATATTTTATTTTGAAATTATTTATATATAATGTATAATATATATATATGTATGTATGTATGTATATGTATGTATATATTGAAATTAATAAAAATTATATTGAAAATTTGAAAATTTATTTTACTGAATATTCAAAATCAAAATCATTTTCTTTAAATAAACGTATAATACATACATACATACATACATATATATATATATATATATTATAAATAAATTAATAACAAATATATATATATAAGTATACTAAAATGATATATATATATATATATAAAGTATATAAAATAGTTATATGCCTATTAAAATGCTCACGATAAAAGTTGGTTTTTATTTTAAATATTTATAAATATTGAAATCCATGTAGAAATTAATAAATATTAATACAAAATATTTTTGAAAGAAAATTGTAAATTTAAATATTTTAACAAAATTTCGAAGATATTTAAATATTTTATTTATAGATTTTATAACTAAAAATGGAATTTAAAATCAATTATTAATTTCAAAAAAGATTTATATATTTAAATTTTATAAATAAATATATATATTTTAATTTTATATATATATATATATTATATTATATTTTTAATCTGCTAAAAGTGGATGTAGATTTAATTTTTATAAAATTGAAACATATTTTATATAATATATACATGTCATTTATTTATTGAATTAAATGATTTATATAATATTTAAATAATAAATATATATTTATAAAATTATTTTAATTATGTTGAAAGTCTATTAAGTATAAAATTATTAGTATAAAATTTTAAAATAATATTTTTTATAATATAAGAATTAATATTTGTTGTCTGAAGCTAGTATAACAAATAATGTATATTAATTTGCTTAAATATATTTTTTAATTTTGGGCTATGATTATCAAGGGCATAAACATGCAAGACTTTTTTTTTAATTATATATAAGTATGTAAACAAATAACGATTCTGAATGTGTCGATATATCGATATAATAGAATTGTCACTTAACTAGCAAAATAATATACGATGTATGAATTATCCAAATATTATTATATAATCATAAATTAGAAAATTAACTTATCTCTAAAGCCGATTTGTGCATCTTGAAACGATGAGATCAACTTCTTGAACTATTTTCCATCCAGCAACGTGCTAGCCCCTACACCGATAATCACCGGCTACTGTATAGCAATTGTTTTATTTGGTTTGAGATTTTCAAATGAAGGAGAAGATGGAGCATAATTTTTGCCAAAAATAAATGATGATGGAGGCTCACCAAAGTAGCGAATGTGTAAGAATAATAAAGCTTATACAAAGGAGAGAACGGAGAGGTAAGTTAGGATCCAAATCCACTTTTCTCTTTTACCAATTCTCTTCTTTTATCTTATCAAATCAAGCCTCTTATTTGCCATCATATGGACGCACCCATATGGCCAAACACACTAGTCCCATATGGGCTTCAAACCACTTAAAGCCAGATACAAATTATATTGCATTTAAATCTAATTTAAATGCATATGATATCGTATATCGATCACTATATATATATATATATATATATAACTAGTATAAACATATTTTATAATACTTGTTCATCAAATCAAAATAAAATTATATAATTAATATTTTATTAATATTAATTAATTTAATTAATTTACAATGATTAAAAATTAATTAAATCATTTGGTCAAAGGAGCTCAGTTGTGTGACCCATTAGATGTAAATTTGGTAAGCGATTAATGTCAAACTGTTCGAATACTAATGTTCACGCATCATTAGCAGGTGGTGTGATTTTGGCCAAGTTTATCACTTACTTTGTTTTAGTAAAATCCAATTTTACTTTGTTAAGCATTACCGGGAAGTGAATGCTATTTTACACTAATTCTCTTTAGCAAAACTATATCACTTTAGACTTATGACATTTGGTAACGGTTAAAATTCCAGTATTATCCATATTCAACTCTATAGCCCCAACACAAAGTCCTTGGTTCAATAATAACTATTATTATTAATTGAAATGCTCTGACCAAAGACTTTGACTTTGAATTGACTTCGAATTAACTTCAGTTGGCCGTGGTACTAACCTCGTATACCCGAAAAGATGAATCCTCTCTTAAATAGTATTTCACTTCCAATGCTTCTACTCGACCCGACTATAGTCATTCGATGGATACTATTCCACAATTTAACAATAATCAAAGCAGAGCTTCTACATTGAAAATCAATAATATTCTCAAGTTAAAAGAATAGTGTAATTTTGTTACATCGATATTTTCTATTTGACCTTAGTTATATTAATCAACAGAAAAATATCAAGTGAGTCATTCCATAGTTATCCAATAACTATCAATACACAATCCCTAGGTGTCTCTAGCAATCACAAGTAACACACTATCCAACATTTAGATAGTGTTACATCTTCTAGTCTCAACGGATGCATCGATATCCTAGCTAGATACATCTTGAGTAGGAATATTTAAAATGTTATGTTTAATTCATTGTGATAAATTACTCATGGTTACAACACTTGGTAACTACTATCACAAAATATATTATTTACGGATTTCTATTAAATGTACCATATATTAAATTAATTAATAAATAAAATATAAAGAAACATTTTTTATTTCGAACAAGATTGGTTATCAAGTTAGATATATGTTTCAAGTTACATAATTGCTCTTAGGACATATCCCTAACCCTATCAATATTATCGTTTTTTACGATTGTTTTCATCTGTATTGATCATGGCTTTGTTTATATATGATATAGTTCAAATTATATGCGTTTTCTTATGATAGATCTTAATTTAAAAAATGTTTTGGGTTGTAATAGCTTAACCAGATGTCGTTTAACTATGTTCCATACCCTAAAAGCCTTAGAATTAAAGTGGAAATTAATGTATTGTTGGAAATATATAATTTAGAATAGGTTTAATTTGGAGAATTTTCCAACATCAAACCATTTAGTTTTGAATTTTTCAAGGAACTCCTGTCTAAATAAATAAGAGAAATTGGTCACCTAGGGAAACATGAGTAGAAATGTGGTAAAGAATTTATTTGTAATTTCTAGATTTTTATATGTATCTTCCTAATCAAAAATTTAATATTTTCCAAAGTGAAATTGAAATGCCGATACTAAATAATAAGGCAATCAAGACCTAGTTATGCATGTAAAATACACAGTCAGGTAATAATGGGACAAGACCCTATGTAAGTGTTGTAATTGTAAATAAAGGACGTTACCACTAACTAAAAGTGAAGGCAACATGAATAAGGATTTGGCACACGGAAAGTTGTGCAAAGACATGCTTAAAATTACAAGCGTGGGAACTTAGTTATGCATGCTTTATATCTTGTGCTGAAGGGAGAGACTAGGCTAAATGTGTTATGCTAGAGGTACAATTTCCAAAACTTACAATGAATTAAGGAACGCCGTGTAGATTTGAGAAATAATGTTTTGAGTCAACAGCCATGGAAGTTGTGCTGTTTTGTTAGAACAAAGAAGAAGACATTGAAAAAAATTGTTTTATATATTTCAGTTGTGCTTCTTACAGAAAACAATCACCCTTATAAATTGGGTGCATACATGTTGGGCCAACAGGCCTTATTATCTTTGAAACTCATTTACAAATATCTATGTCAACACCCCCGTTCACGTTGGAGGGTGGTTATTAATCATGCCCAACTTGGATGACATTGGTCTCAGATGAATGCCAGCTAGGGACTTGGTTAAAAAATCTGCTAATTGCTCTGATGAAGAAGTGTGAGAGAGAGAGATATCAAACCTTCCAAAAGCTTTTCTCTAGCGAAATGGCAATCGAGTTCTATGTGTTTTGTTCTTTCATGAAATACAGGATTGCGGGCAATGTAAATTGCTGCTTGGTTGTCACATTTCACTGGTATATGTGTAATGTCCTCCACCCCTATCTCATTCAACAACCTACTCAGCCAAGACAGCTCAGCACAAACACGTCTCAAGGACCTATATTCAACTTCTGTTGATGACAGTGAAACACTTTGTTGTTTTTTAGACTTCCAAGAAATCAAATTCTGCCCCATAAAAATGACAAATCCACTCACAAATCGACAAGTGTATGGGCAAGAAGCCCAATCTGCATCACAAAATGCCTTCAACTGAAAGTCATCTGAATCAGTGAGAAGAAGTCCTAAGTGAGAAGTACCCTTAAGGTATCTCAACACATGGAAAGCAGCATTCATATGGGGATGTCTTGGTGCTTGCATAAATTGGCTAAGGAACTGTACAGCATAAGCTAAATCTGGTCGTGTATGTGTCAAGAAATTAAGCTTACCAATTAACTTTCTGCATTGAAGTGGATCATCTAGCAAAATTCTTTGATCTGTTGTAACTTCAAATTCATTTCTAGAGGACTGACAGCAGTAGTCAATTTTTCACAAGAAAATTCTTTAATAATCTCATGAATGAAACTTCTTTGACTCATCACCAAGCCATGTGAAACCTGAATAAATTCCAACCCTAGAAAAAAATTTAGAGAGCCTAAATCCTTAATTTTAAATTCTGCATTTAGAAAAACTTTGAGTGCATCCATCTCTACCAAATCATCCCCTGTCATCAAAATATCATCAACATAGACCACGACAAACACTACAGAAGAAGACGATCTTTTATAGAAAAAGAATAATCATTCATAGATTGTTTCTTGATTTCAGAGAAGTGCTCAGTTTAGAATGCCACTATCATGATGCTTGTTTCAAGCCATGTACGGATTTCTTTAGCAAACAAACCTTGAACTGATCATTCACTTCAAGCCCTGGTGGCACCTTCATGTAGACATTTTCGTCTAAATCTCCATGTAAAAAAGCGTTATTTACATCTAATTGGAATATATTCCACTTCCTTTTTAGTGCCACAGAAACTAGAGACCTCATCGTGGTCATCTTGATGATAGGTGAGAACGTCTCATTATAGTCTATCCCTTCTTTTTGTTTAAAACCCCTCACCACCAGTCTTGCCTTGTACCTATCTATCACTCCATTTGCTTTTCGCTTTATTTTATAAACCCACTTGCAACATATAGCTTTCTTTCCATTTGGTAAATCAACAATATCCCAAGTATGATTCAGCTCTAAAGCTGCAAATTCCTCCTTCATGGCTTGCTGCCAAACTAAATGTTTGCAAGCTTCTGCATAGGAAAAAGGTTCAAGTTCTAGCTCATAGTCAACATCAGTGCTGCTCATTGGAAAACTGATTGTAGAAGTGAGAGTATGAGCACAAAAATGGTGAGTGAGTGATAGCTCCACATACATAATCAGCTAAGCGGGAAGGAGGTGCATGACTTCTGCTGGATCTTCTCAAGCTTGGATGCAAAGAGGCATCTGAATGAGATGGAGAGGATGGAAAAGATTCTTTTGGCGGTGTTTCTATATCTTCAAAAGTTGTAGGATGGGAGGAAGACATATAAGTGCCAGGTTGTGTTTCGATGGGTATTTTTGTAAATGGAAAAACAGTTTCATGAAAAACTACATCCCTGGAGAATTGGATTTGGTTTGTCTCAAGGTTATACACCTTGTATGCTTTCTTAGCAAAGGGATAACCTAGAAAAACACTTGGGGAAGCCCTAGCCATGAACTTATCTCTTCCTTGCCTCAAAGTCGATGTAAAGCATAAGCAGCCAAAAGTTCTCATGTGATCATAATTTGGCCATTTTTGAAAAACAATCTCATGTGGTGTCTTTTGTTGAAGAAGTTTTGAAGGCAGTCTATTTTTGATGTATACTGCAGTCAAAACGCTTTCTCCCCGAAACTTGAGAGGAAGTTTAGACTGAAACATAAGTGCCCTTGCTACCTCTAGTATATGTCTATGTTTTCTTTCTACTACCCCGTTTTACTGAGGTGTTTCTACACAAGAAGTTTGATGCACGATTCCTTTTGAAAGAAAGAATTCTGATCCTGCCCTGCTGGATCCTAGCTCTAGTTCATTGTCAGTTCTTACTACCCTTATTTTTTTACTAAACTGAGTTTCGACCAAAGAAATAAAATTCTTAATCAACTCAAAAGCTAAGCTTTTAACAGACAATAAATGCAGCCACGTTGCTCTACTGTAATCATCAACTATAGTTAAAAAATACCTATAACCATCCAAGGTAGGTACTCGATATGGCCCCCACACATCAGTATGAATCATATGAAATGGATGCCTGTATTTATAGAGCTATTTGGAAAAGAAAGTCTATGTTGTCTATCTTGAGCACACACATCACAAAACTGCAATTCAGCTTTATTACATTCATTTGCAGTAACAACATTTAAAGTGCTCAACTTGTATGAAGGCAAATGACCAAGTCTCATGTGCCAAACTTTAGTTCCAACATGACAAGCAAACAAATTATAATTTTTCAGTATACCTTCTGTCTTTGTCTTTGACTGTTTTGTATGCAGTAGAAAAAGATTCCTATCAGCTTTACCAATCACCATCTGTTCCTTCAAAGTTGGGCCCTACAAAACACATTTTCCTTCTGTGAACAAGACATTGCAGCTCATATCTCTTAATAATTGTCCTACTAATAAGAGATTGCACTTGAAACATTGGAACATATAACACATCCTTCAAGATCAAGTTTGCAAGGAGGTTTACAGTTCCAATAATATGTACTTCTGCAACTCCTCCGTTTGGCATAGAAATCACAAAAGGCCTCTCTAATATTCTTTTGTTAGTAAACAATGTGATATCGCAACTCATATGACAGCTTGCACCACTATCAATTATCCAAGAAGTTTTATTAAAAAAACTTTCATAGGAGCTAGTACCTGCAAAACCTGCGAAAACATCTTATACTATCCCTTTTCCTTTGGCAGTGCTAGCATTCAACAGCTCCAGTAACTGAGCAACCTGATCTGGTGTGAACTCCGATCGAGCTGTTCCTAATGCCGAACCAGATTCTGAACCTGCATTGTCTGTGTGTGAAGCCAAAACAACAAATTTTCCTTCATCTTGCCTTTTCTTATTCTTAAGCTGCTTGTTTTGTGGAAATCCAATAATGAAATAGCATTTATCTATGGTGTGATTTGTCTTTTTGCAATTAGTGCAGTAAAGAGGCTTTCGGTCACCATTGCTTCGAGGATTCCTAGTTGATCCTCCATTTGAACCAGTTGTCGCCATCATAGCTGCAGAATCCGACATGTTTCTTGTGTTTGCCTTAACTTCTCTTTGTGTTTCGTCTTGTGATAGCAATGAGTATGCAAAGCTCATCTCTGGAAGTGGATTCATCATGAGAATTGTGCTACGCACGCCTGCGTACACGTCATTGAGTCCCATTAGAAAGTGAATCAGACATTGATCTTCCTCGTACTTTACAATTTTATCAACTGAACCACATGTACATGCAGGAACTCTGCGCAGGCTATTAAGTTCATCCCAGAGAGACTTTGACTTTGTGAAAATATTAGATATAGTGTTGGTGCCTTGATCTACCGAGTTGAGCTCCTTTTGCGCAGCATAAATCTGTGCGTTGTTTGATTGACCAAACCAAGTCTGTAGCTCCTTCCATATTCCTGCTGCAATCTCAATATATAACACAGATCTACGAATTTCACTGCTCAAACTGCTAATCAACCAAGAAATATCCATATCATTACATCGTTCCCATAAATGAAACTTATCTAAAGTCTTGTCTGGTCGTGCTAAGGTTCCATCTATGAATCTAGCCTTGTTCTTTGCCGAGTGAGCAATCCTCATCGATCTGCGCCATTCTCCATAGTTCTTGCCATCAAACGGTGGAGTAACTAGAACAAGGCCTGGATGATCACTTGGATGTAGATAATAAGGATTTCTAGAATCAACAACTTGAATCGCCATGTGAATCTAGATCTACGAGAGGGGGAAAACTGGATAAATGAAACGAAAACCAACAATCAGCCTAAAAGGCCTGCTCCGATACCATGTAGATTTGAGAAATAATGTTTTGAGTCAACAGCCATGGAAGTTGTGTTGTTTTGTTAGAAAAAAGAAGAAGACATTGAAAAAATTGTTTTATATATTTCAGCGTGCTTCTTACAGAAAACAATCACCCTTATAAACTGGGTGCATACATGTTAGGCCAACAGGCCTTATTATCTTTGAAACTCATTTACAAATATCTATGTCAACACGCCGAAAGAAGTTCTAAGTAAATGAAATAAGTAGCAGTATAGCTGAAAGGGGGGTGGTCGAAAGATCCATGTGAATACCAATCGAAGGTGATCGTAAATGGAGGTTGTCGAAGTTGTTCTCGGCGAGAATGACAAAACCAAGCTTTCATAGAACGAAACTCGAGGGTAGTGACTCAATAGCCCATTGACTTTTGAGGGTGTCACGAGACTTATTAGATGTCGTAGAAAATCTAATTCCAAAAACTAAGGCTTGAGATGGCTAAATCCAGTACATAAAATTTTCTCAAGCATGATGTGTTGTTAAATTAGTTTTGAGGCTTAAGATAGCTGAAGGTAGGCTGGAAGCCTAACGAAGCTAAATGAATACATAAAGCCGAAATCTAATACATGGAAAAATTAGGTGAAGTTTGTAAAGTTAAAGATAATAAAGAAGTAAATAAGTAAGGACGTACAAATAATGCGGGTTTGAAAGGGCTATTGATGCTGAATAGGGATGCTCATTCGAATGCATCTACTTTAAGACATAGAATTCGACATTCGACTTCCAAAAGGGCATAGAACGTCTAGGCGGGTTGTATGCTTTCGTGAGAGTGGTTATAACTCCCTTATGGAATTCAAGCTTAAGAAAAAGATAAAGACACTTATTAGGGTTGTATTTTGCAACGTAAAACTAAAAGAACGAGACTACTTAGGGTTGTACTTTTCAGTATAAACATAAGAAAATGAACCTGCATAGGGTTGATTTTGCAGTATAAACATAAAAGAACCGAGTATGCTTAGGGATGTACCTTGCAGAATAAAACAATTAGAAGATTAACCAAGATTGTTTGAGATTGTACCTTATAGTATGAAATTAACTAACGAGTTACTAAAACTGGGAGGGGTAATACCTTTCAGTATAGAAACTATAATAAATGAAGCCAAAAGGATTGATTCATAAATAGCATATTTGAAACTTGAATATGATCACATGTTAGGTTTTGTACTTTGAGACCTGAAACCTAAAATGGCTTCGGATGTAGTTTTATGAAGACATGTTCATTAAGTGAACATACAATTCACTATGACTTATGTTAGCCTTGTATTGATCGTGTAACCGACGCTACTGTGAGGGAAAACACACTCCATGCTTTAGCAATGTGGTCCTATTAGAGAACTTAAAAAGGAAATGATTTCATTTACCGACTCATGTTTGATCCAGGTGTTTATTATTTTTTCCATTTAAACTTAAGGGTACTCAATTAGTAGGCTGAGTTTATAGGATTCCAAATTTCAATTGTTAGGCTAGGGTATATGCTACTATATAACATACTTGTATTTTCCCATATAGGTAGATAGGTAGACGTATCTGTCCCTTTATTGTTGGTTCATTTTCTTTTATTTTGTTTCTAGTGAAAATATGCTTAACCGAAAAGCCGAGATGAAAAATTATAAGTGGACGAGTTATTATAGGAGGAGCACGTATAAGGAGAGAGACCACAAGCATCAAAACTAATAAGAGAAATGAAGGCGAAGTACTTCAAGTAGTTGTAACCCAAGTTGGTGCACCGGTTAATGTAATCTGCATGGACATGAATGTCATAATCAGCAATTCATGACATGAATATCATAATCAGCAATTCATAGTGCAAATGATATGGGAGAATATGTCCGAAGATATTGAGCCAGGGACAGTAGTAAGAGAGGATTTCTCAAAAATGAATCAAAACTACCAGAATTTGAAAGGAAAGATGTTTACCGGGACGGAGCCCATAGTTGAAGTGTTGAATCGGCTGAGACTCTTGGAGCATATTTTAGATCTAAGATTGAATGATGCGCAAAGAAGAAGGCTGGCTTTGGGGCAGTTACATGAAGAAGATTTTTGGTAAGAAACAGTGATCACTGAGACTTCCGAAGAGGAGATCGCTTCAAATCGGTTTAAATAAAGATTTGAGGCTTGGTTCATATCTAAGTCTCAATGGAGTGTATTGCTTCGGGTATTTATTGAGTCAAAGCATGGAGACCTTTCCGCGAAGGGTAGATCCAAAAGTTACAAAATTAAAGAACATGAAAGGAATGGAGCGTTTTGAAATAAGAGAAAAGTGTAAGCAAATTAAGTTTCTGTTTTTAAGTTTATTGCCTTTTTTTGGATCGATTTATATAAGCTACTTTCTTGTTTTTTGAAAGCTAAAATAATAGGTTTTGACTTAAAAAGGTGAAATAGCAGCTTATTTAAATCAATAACAATAGATTCGAACATGGAGTTGGTTTTTCATCCCGTTATTAAAGCGATCAAATCAGACTTGGTCTATTACCTTTATCATTGCCCCAAGAAATCGAGTCTTGTTTATCCAAACCACCTCAACTATAGACTCAACTATATCTAATTTACCGTCCTCCTTAAATATGATCGTTAATGAAATCGACAAGGAGATTGCAAGAGTCTGGAAAGACTTAGTGGAGGAGATCCTAACATCGATACTAATGCTGGAATTATTTTATCAAACACTTGTAGTTTTCACAGTGACAAAAGCTCGAACATCAAGCCAGCATCAGAGAATCAAAGGCAAACTCCGATCAACTACAGCAAACCCGTGACCAAACTTCCAACCCACGATCATGAACAGGAGATGGAAGACAAGGCAAGTCATTCTACATGGGTGATTGTGTCCAATTTCCTTAAGTTCGGGTGTGCACGTGCACATGGTGCACACAAGGGCAAATCCAGTTTTGGGAAGGCTAAATTCTATGGGCTTTAATGATCGAGTTTGTAAATGAATCTAGTTTGAATTTGCTGTAGAAAGTAGCTTAGATCTTCTACAAAATAGCAAAAGAAGGAGACATGTAAAATCAGGTTAGATTTGAATTAATGAGAATTTATTTTCTCTTTTCTCAAAAATCCGATAATATACTATTATGCATTGTCCACATTCTTCTCTTCTTGCTATTTCTTGTTGCTTGTTCTTTTCCCACCAAAAACTGAAACTTCTCATTCCCAAATCACCACCATCTTCCTATTAACTCATGCCAACTTTCTTGCAATAAACTTCCACAACCGGACAGCAACCTCATCTGCATATTCCTTTATTGTACATTGAATTCGATCGTGTCTACCAGGTAGAAGTCAAAACAAAAAGGGCATAACACATTGGTATTGAAGCCAAACGACCCTGTTTCATGAGCATTCTAATGAGGATATATCAAATACTGATAAAGCACACCATGAAAAAGATCCAGAATGCTCAACACATGAGAAAATCAATATGAAAACTGCAGTGGTCATTAAGGAACTCTAAGAATCAAATCAAGAATTGCATATAAGGATTCAAAATTTGCAAGATACAACTCAAGCTTTAAATGGGAATATGGATAGCATTATAGAACCTCTCAATTCAGTAATCAAAGAACTGAAGGAGATCAAGAACATTAGGGCTATGCCATATATTCCCCTACCACAGAGAATTACTTCAAGAAATCATCAAGAATCTGCAATACAAAAAGGCCATGACAATCGCCATTCCTTTTCTGTTTCCGTTCCAATCATTGGTAATTTTAAAATTTCCGGTTCCGTTCCGGAAATTCTGCTTTAATTTCGATTTTTTAATTCCGGTACTTTTTTGCTTTAACTTACTATATACGCTAATAAATATTCAATACTGTCATAAATTTATAATACATTTTTTAACATTATATATAAAATATATACTTTAACTAAAAATCCATTATGCAAGATTCTGTATTATTCACTTGAGATTTAAAACTTAGATCAATTTTGAAAATTTTGTATTTTTTATTATGATTGGATGTAAATTAACAAAAATATAAAAATCAATTTTTATGAAACTATATAATTTCTTCTCTATTTATTTATTGTCCAGATTAATTTCTTTTCTTTTTTTAATCATTATATATTTGTTGTATTTTTAAAATTTTTATAAGTTTTTTTCAATATTTGAAAAGAAAATCCGGAATTTAGACCGGAACCGGAATTTTGACCAGATTCCGTTCCGGTTATGAGCGGAACCGGAACGGAATCACCGGAATTCCACCGGAATTTCAAACCATGGTACAAAGATACTTTACAAAACTTAATACCGCATGCTGCCAAGGCTAATAAATCAGATGACAAATATATTTTTGAGACCTCAGCTTCAAAGAATGAGTTCGCAGTAGGCTGAATGTTATGGAAGATAGAAATGTTTCAAAAATTGTAGATAGCATGTTTAAAAAGAACTTCAGTCCTGATTCATGCCCAAGGCCACAACTATATCGAAATTCATGCTTGTTTAATTATAGAAGATTGTTGCCTTATCTTACAAGTCTTGACAAAACCGAGAGAAATGAGCTAAGTTGAACCCAAAGTCAGTCTCCTTTGGTAAAGGCTAATGAAGATGTTAATGGAGGATTTGTTGTTTTAAAACTTTTGGTTGGTTGGTTTGTTTGTTAAGACAAGCATTATAATGAAAAGAAGGTATTCATATTCGACCCGACTGTTAGCTCATTGACCGATGTAAAAAAGATGGAATTGATGGATACACTTCGACTCAACCTTGAGGACAAGATTGACTTGAAGGGGAAGGGAATGGAATGTTAGTACCAGAATTGTTCTATCAAACACTAGCATTTTTCACAGTGGCAAAGGCTCGAATAACATGCCAGCATCAAAGACTCAAAGGTAAACTCCGATCGACTACGGCAAACCCATGACCAAAGTTCCCAACCACGATCATGAACAGGAGCTACAAGACAAGGCGAGTCATTTTTCATAGATGGTTGTGTCCAGTTTCCTTGAGTTTGAATGTGCACTTGCACATGTGCACATGGTGCACACAAGGGCAAATCCAGTTTTGAGCAGGCTGGATTCTATGAGCTTTAATGATCAAATTTGTAAACGAATCCAGTTTGAATTTGTTGTAGAACGTATGTTAGATCTTCTATAAATAGCAAAAGAAGAAGAAATGTAAAATCAGGTTAGATTTGAATTAATGGGAATTTATTTTCTCTTTTCATAAATTTGATCGTATACTGCTGTCATTGTCCACTTTCTTCTCTTATTACTATTCCTTGTTGCTTGTTCTTTTCCTACCAGATACTGAAACTTCTCATTCCCTAATCACCACCATCTTCCCATTAACTCATACCAACTTTCTTGCAACAAACTTCCACAACCAAACTGCAACCTCACCTGCATATTCCTTCATTGGACATGAATTCAATCATGTCTACCAGACAGAAGTGAAAACAAAAGGACCATAACAATTGATTCCTATCTTTCTTCCCTCAGTCGCCAATCTAGCCTCCGTCGCCTTTATCCTCACCTTTGAAACGCTATCGTCGTCATTGCCTTCAACAGCAAGCCGGCCTTACAGTGTCCACCTCTTATCCTCATGTCCACTTTTGCTGAGT
The DNA here is from genome assembly GCA_030765085.1 of Allium cepa. NCBI lineage: Eukaryota > Viridiplantae > Streptophyta > Magnoliopsida > Asparagales > Amaryllidaceae > Allium > Allium cepa. The sequence continues at coordinate 104,340,796 of CM060941.1, read as the reverse complement.
CTGATGTGGTCCTCCGCCTTACTACAACCTCATCTCTGTCGAGTCAAGAGGCACACCCAAATCTTGTTGCAACTCCGTCGTCTCCTTTATTATTCTTTCCACTGCCTGTGTTGGCCTCATTTATCTCCAAACTCATATTTATTGACGGTTCCTTCACCATTCTCCATGATGTATTCACTGGTGAACAAATTAGATCTTCAAGTATCCCCGGCATAAGAAGGGTACACATTAGATTTGCCTGATGATAGCACTTCTGCATTTGTCTTCATTGTCTTTGGTTTTGTTTGCAGCGGGTAACATTTTCTCTTGAGAACCCCAATGGTAGTGGCGACAGAGATGATAAGAACAGCGGATAACTAAATTATATATTTTGCTTTGTGTCGGATTTGAAGTTTGCCTAAGGACTTGGGCTTCGTTTGTTAAAATGACTGAATACTTAATGTTGAATGCTGAATTTTGAAGGCTGAATGCTGAAATCTGAATGCTGAATGCTGGATAGTGGATACTTAATGCTGATTGCTGAATGTTAAAATATTGTTTGATCGGTTGTTGATTATAAACACATTTTATTGTTAGTTGACAAATTTCTCCCTTCATTGTTAATATAATTTATATTATCCGAGTTGTACAATGAATATACATAGAATGAGTTGCTATAAATTAAAATAATACAATTATGTTTCTTAGTAAGTAAAGTTGGCGTTAATGCTGCAAGATGAATAAAAATTTCAAGGAGAATATACTAATTTGACGGGTTAACATATAAACAACCAAGAAAAATTACGGATGCTTATCAAAATATAAGATGTTAAACTCATATTATTTTTAGCATCAAAGTATTGTTTCCTTTTTTAAATCTAGTTGGACAAAAGATGAAGTAAAAGAGACTTTCCTCTTTTAAATCTAGTTGGACAAAAGATGAAGTGAAAGAAAGTAAGATAAGCTGAATAGTACAACATGCATATTCCTTAAACTTAATAACTCATGATCATGCATTTTTTTTTGAAGTTTCACATCAATAAAAAAGTGATTGAATAGTGTAGCAAATAAATGAAGAGGAAAAAAAACACAAATAGTCATATAAACTAGTACTACTTTAGCTAGTGCAAAGAAACTCATTCATGACAATCTGCACAGTTGATACGGTCGTCTTCTACGTCCACTTACGGCAATAACTATTAAACTATAATATAAAATCATGTACTTTACATTATTAAAAAAACACATATAAACATACCTACGGTACTGCCTTAAAGCAGAAGTTGAAACTGCCATGTACGGAAGAAAAAATTATATGCTGGAGCTGCCTTGAAGAAAGAAGAAAATCGTGCTATTTTAAAGATATGTATGTGCTGATTCAGATTTTAAAAAGCACTAAAAACGAGCTGAATATATTTTTGCTGGTTTGAACATGGTTCAAGATTCCGGCCGGCACGTCGGAAACCCTACCACTCCGTTCCGGTTCCGACGACCGAAATTTGTAAAAAAATTCGTTCCGTTGACATTGAAGAAGAAAAGAAAATAAAATCATTTTCATTGTGCAAACACGAAGCGATACTCGAATTTGTTGCAAATCAATGATAATCAAAGGATGAGAGCAGAAATTGTGAGAATCAAATCCAAAAACGAAGAAGAAAAAAACTTTTTTATGAGCGTGGAACTTAAATTCGAGCATCTCCAATCCAGCGTCATATTGAATTGGATAATCTAGGGCTTGCGAGTTGATTGGATCGAACGATTTTAGACTTGGTTTTGAAGCCGATAGTTGTGCGTATGTTTGATGATGAAGATATTAGGAGCTGCGTGTGTTTGATGAAGAAGTTCTAGGGCTTCAGAAATGATGTCATATTGGGCTTTATTATCATAGGCTTTTCTAAAAAGAAGTTGCATTATGCATTTGATTTGGGGCTGATATTACATCTTTATGTCAGATTTGTACTCTAATTTTTAACTAAGTGAAACAAAATATAATTTGAGGACAAGAAGATGAATTTTTCGTCTTAAATACAAATTTGTAATAATTATTGATGTTTTTACGTGAAAAAATGTATTAACAAAAATCCAGGACCGGAAAAATAACGGAAATTTCGAAATTTTCGAAACGGAACCGAAATTCTTAAAATTTTAATTGACCGGAATGGAACCAAAACCAAAATTTCGAACCTTGGGTTTGACTTGGTAAGGCTGAAGGCCTGAAAAATGTGGAGTTGAATCAGCACTTTCAATCACCACCTCAATAAGCGTTTTTTGCTCAAAACAAACACTGCCTTAGGCTTTGTTTGTTTATAAATTATAACTGCCAAATGCTGAAAGAATTAAGTGATCAGTGTTTTCTAGATTGTTTAATTACAATATGTGTTCTGAATATTATTCTCCATTCAACGAATATCAACCAGCAATTATTTATTGCTTTTTCAAAACTCCGAGTGATGATTTTACTATTTTACATTTTATCCTCTACAAACCCATGTTTCCGTTCAAATGTGATATCATTACGGGTAAAATAAACATTTATACATAGCTACACTTTTAACCTTAGTAGATCATATCTTTTAACATCATTTTAAATGTTATTTCATGAATGTTCTGCACAATTTTTAAAACATTTTGAAAGATCACTTTCATATATATATATATATATATATATATATATGAAACATGGTTAGGATTTTACATGCTAATTGCATTTAAAAGAACTTTATCAACACCAAAGGGTAATATTGTCATAGTAATAAGTTATTCTGAAAAACTAATAAACAATCAAAATTATAAACAAAACCTATTAAACATTCAACTATCAGCATTCAGTGTTCCAATATTCCAATATTCCAATTTTCAAATTTTCTTTATTGGTGGTCGTGTTCCAATAATGAATCCGACTAGAATTCTACATTCAATCATATAGGAATTTCTTTATTTCCATTTTCTTTTTCTTGATTCCTACTCCGGATTTCTGATTAGAATTCCGCTTCAAATTATCAAGCAATCTCCTTACTTTCGCTCTATATTCCTGGATTTCGATCCCAGTTTATGATTCGTTTTGTTGTCTTTTTAGACAATTGCCTATGAAGTGTAAGGAAATTTGACCGTTTTGTAAGGAAATCAATACGAAAACATTAATGGATTTTCTTCCTTATTTTGTAAGGAAATTTGACCGTTTCCTTCCTCAAATGTTTCCTTCCTCATTTTGTGGTCAATAGAATCTAAAGGGTTTTCCTATTAATATGCTAATCAATAAAACGGTTATAATCTAGAGCGTTAATTTCTCTCATCTTAATCTTGATGGACGATCAAGACTAAGTCTACAAATCTGAAAATTTGGTCATCTCTCTACCTATAAATATTAACCTTTGCCCATCACAAAGGATATAGAAAAACATATAAAGAAAGATATAGGAAAAGAGAGAGAAACCATTTCCTTTATCCATTGAAACAGCATTCGACAACAACCATTGCTGATTCATATACAAGATGTCTGGAGGTATGTTTTATTGATTCATTACATATGTGATAATCGTGTAATTCTAGATCTTAGGGTTTATGTTATTCGCAAGATATAGATTACATGTGGTATCAGAGCATGGTTTTAGAATTCATGATTATCCATCAATATATAAAACGAAACTAGCATAGATCTATGATATGATGTTTGTAATTTTACTATGATGATGATAATGATTATTAGTGTTAATTTGATTCAAGTTTAATATTCATATTATTTAAGTTGCTATAGTAATCATGATTATCAATATTGTTCTATTCACTGTATGCTTAGATCTGAATCTGGAAAGTTTATATTTCCGCAAAAGTTAATTTTTTCTACTTTAATGTTTGACCTACTGTATAACATGAAACAACTTATTGTATGCGAATACTTTTCAGAAAGTATACATATTGAAAACAATTGTTTCCTAGTTTGACATTAAAATCATGATCTGTAACTTTCAAGATAATTGTTTATATATGATTTGCAAAATAATTGTTTATATGTTAAATTCATGTATGGAATTTACTGTGGATTACTTGAAAGAATGACAAATGTTTATGCAAAAAAAACAAAGGAGGTGACCACCTGGTCCGATCCGGTTTTCCTCTTTTCTCTCTTGTTTTAGTTTTCGCTTCTCGCTTAGTTTCCTTGTTTCCTCTGGTCTGATGCATGCAGTCCCATCCACAGGCGGCTTCTGCTTGCACAATAACGCATGAAACGTTAATATTTATCATTCTTCTATGAGTATGGTTCTACTGCCTACCCACAAGAGGCGCTAAACCTAACCTTTTATTATGACATGTGTTTTATTCTAATAAAGAAGCCTACATTTCTTTTATATCTGCAGTTACAATGCCCTCAAATCTTAATTCGTACGCTACATCTATCGTCGGACTCAATGGAACCAACTACTCAAAATGGAAAGAGCAAGTTGAGTTTTCTTTGGACGTACTTGAACTGGACATGTCTCTCCTTAAGGAAAAGCCAGCCCCACTTATTGACACAAGTACGCCTAAAGAAAACAAACTCCATGACGATTGGGAATGATCTGATAGGCTCAGCATGATGTTTATGCGAATGATGATTGATACCAACATCAAAACCTCCCTACCCAAAACTGAAATCGCAAAAGAATATTTGCAATCCATTGAAAATCGGTTCAAGACTGTAGACAAATCCCTTGCTGGGAAACTTATGGTAGATCTTGTAACCATGAAGTTTGATGGTTCTCGCTCAATGAGCGCTCATGTCATTGAAATGATTAACCTTGCTGCCAAACTTAAGAACTTGGGATTGGTTATGGACGATGCTTTTCTCGTCCAATTCATTCTCACTAGCTTACCTCCTCAGTATGAACCATTCAAAATTCATTACAACACTATTACGGAAAAGTGGAGTCTAAATGAATTGACTAACAACTGGTTCAAGAGGAGTGTAGGCAAGCTCGCAAGGCATTAAAGTTGCTTATTTCACTCAAAGGGTTGGAAAACAAGCTGACAAAAAGAAAAACTCACAACATAAAAGAGCACCACCCAAATCTGATGACGCCACTCAACCATCCAAGAAGAAAAAGAAGGATGATGTCTGCAAATTCTGCAAGAAACCTGGACACTTCCAAGCAGATTGCGTTAAGCGCAAAGCATGGTTCGAAAAGAAAGGCAACCCAGTGGTTTTCGTAAGTCATTTCGAATCAAATCTTACTAATGTACTGAAAGAAATCTATTTAGAAATCAATTTGCTTGCCATTGTATTCCACTTTCAATCATATATATATATATATATGGTTTACAAGAGTTAAGATAGGCTACAAATTAGCCAATTGATTTGCTAAAACAAAGGTAAGTAAATAAATACTTCCTAAATACAGATATCATCAAATCAACTGATTTGCTAAAAGAAATAACTAAATAAATATTTCCCAAATAAAGAGTAACTCAAATCAAAGAATAAATGTAGGAAATATCAGAGAATAAATGCAGGTAATATCAAAAAATATTTTAACGCCTAGAATATATGTAAAATATATTCTATCACACCCCCTCAGTCGAAGCGGGAGGTTCTCATATGCTTAGACTGTCCCTGAAATCATTGAATAATACGCGCGGAAGCCCTTTTGTAAAAATATTAGCAATTTGGTAACGGGACGGTACATGAAGCACACGCACTTCACCACGAGCTACTTTCTTACGGACGAAATGAATATCCATCTCAATGTGTTTAGTATGTTGATGCTGAACAGGATTGCCGGATAAGTATATAGCACTCACATTATCATAATAAACTAGAGTAGCCTTTTGAATAGGACAATGCAAATCTAGAAGCAAATTTCTGATCCAACACGAATTAGAAAAAACATTAGCAACACCCCTGTACTCCGCTTCAGCACTACTACGGGAAAGAGTAGGTTGTCGTTTCGAAGACCAAGAAATCAAATTATCCCCAAGGAATACACAATAACCAGAGGTAGAACGACGGATGTCAGGACAACCACCCCAGTCTGCATCTGTATATGAGATAATACGATTAATATTGGATTTGTACAAGTGGAGACCAAAAGAAAGGGTACCCTGGAGATAGCGTATGATACGCTTAAGAGCTTTCATATGCTCATTAGTCAGGGCATGCATATGAAGGGAGATCTGCTGCATGGCATAGGAAATGTCTGGTCGAGTGAATGTAAGATACTGAAGAGCACCTGCAAGACTACGATACTTAGTCGGATCATCATAAGGAGTGTCTGCAGTGGCACTTAGTTTGGACTTAGTATCAACAGGAGTAGGACATGAACTACAGTTAGACATTCCGGCACGTTCAATAATTTTTGCAGCATACTGTGTCTGAGATAAGAAAAGACTATGGGCATGACGAGCGACAGCAATACCCAAAAAGAAACTCAAAGGATCTAGATCCTTCATAGCAAATTCAGAAGATAAGAGAGTCGTAATATACTTACGAAGACGATCAGAAGAAGCTGTAAGTATAATGTCATCCACATATAACAGAATATAAGCAATATCAGAACCATTCTTATAGATGAATAAAGAGTGATCTGATGTACTATGAGAGAACCCAATGGTAGCAACAAAATCAGCAAATCTTTGGTACCAAGCTCGAGGAGCCTATTTTAATCCGTACAAAGATTTATTTAAAAGGAAAACATGATTCGGATAATTTTTGTTACGAAAACCCATGGGTTGATTGATATAAATTGCTTCACTGAGATGACCATGCATGAAAGCATTCTTGACATCCATTTGATGAATGGGCCAAGATTTAGAAAGAGCAATGCTGAGAACCGCTCTAATGGTGACCGGTTTAACCATGGGGCTAAACATTTCATCACAATCAATGCCATGTTGTTGTGTATTTCCATTACCTACAAGACGAGCTTTATAACGCTCAAAAGAGCCAAAAATTCACATAGACCGAATAACATTAACATTAGGCGGCCTAGGCACTAATTCCCAAGTCTTATTGTCAATTAAAGCATTAAATTCATCCAACATTGCACTTTTCCAATTATGATCACTAAGCGCACTAACAGGATTTTTCGGAATAGGAGAAATATCTGTAGTGGTGGTAGTATGGTAATTAGAAGAGTATTTGGGGTTGGGTTTAAAAATGTCATTTGATGCACGAGTGGTCATGCGAGTTGAAATGGGGTTGGGAGGCATTGGGGTGGTGTGAGGATTGGTCAAAGTGGGGGAGGTCATAGACGGGGTTGGACTGTGGGGAAGAGAGGATGGGCCAGAGGAGGAAAGAGAGGACCGAGTGTGGGCAGCAGTGGGAGGTGTGGAATCTGGGCATGTGTGAGACTGTGACCTAGATTGAGGAAGAGACGACGAGTCGTTGGGCAGCGTTGTTGGGTCAAGCTGCATATTTTGTGGTGTGGTATTTTGAGATAAATGATGTATTAATTGAGGATTAATATTGTCATTCAAAAAATCATAATTCGAAGATTTTGTTTTGTGTAGTTTGGAGAATAGAAATTCTGTTTCAACAAAACGAACATGACGACAAATTATGATTTTACCACTAGACATGTCATAGAATTTGGAGCCACGATGATTAGGAGCCGGACCTAAATAAGCACAAGGATCGACCTTTCTTGTAATTTATGAGGGGAACAATGGGAAACATAAGCAACCAAAAACACGCAAACCTGAATAATCCGGATCACTTTGATAGAAGATTTGAGCGGGAGATTGGTAATTAAATACCTTGGAAGGAAGGATATTGAGAAGATATGTAGCCATGGAGAGAGCATAATGCTAAAAGGAGAGTGGCATAGATGCATGAGCAAGAATAGTCCGGATGATATTATTTATGGATTTTATGTGTCTTTCGGCCTTTCCATTTTGAGGAGATGTATGAGGACATGAGAGATGGAAAAGCATACCATGTTTCTCAAAAAAATCCTTAAAAGTGCCATTAATGTATTCCGTACCATTGTCACACTGAAAAGTCTTAATATTACGTTCAAATTGTGTCTTGACTAAAGCATGAAACGCTAAGAAAAGTTGTTTGACCTGAGATTTTTTTGCAATAGGAAAGGTCCACAAAAATTTGCTATAGTCATCAAGAAAAAGAACATAATAACAATGGCCGGAAGTACTAATAATAGGAGAAGTCCAAATATCACTATGAATAATATCAAACGGAAAAAAAGTATATGACGCTGAATCATAAAAAGGTAGCTTAGAATGTTTCCCAAGTGGACAAGAAGAACAAAAAGTTTTACAAACCTTATTACAATCAATAAACTGTTTACTACAAAGAGAATTAAGAATAGCATCGCGAGGATGACCTAAACGATTGTGTCAAATATTCGAAGGCAAAGCAGTAAAAGCAGAATGATTGTTGGAAGAAATGGCTTGAGAGTCGGAGTAAAGTGGATATAAGCCCTCAGTGCTATCACATCTCATTAGTCTGTTCCCGGTCTGCAAGTCATTAACAGAGAAACCAAAAGGGTCAAAGGAGATAGAGACCATATTATCTGTAGTGAATTTACGAACAGAGACCAGATTTTTAATGAGCCTAGGAGCATGTATCACATTGTTTAGGGTAAATGGTGGATAAGGAAGAGGCAATGTAGTGCGACCGTGACCAATAATTGGAATTAAATGACCACTACCAACAACAATGTTATGATGCTTATTGCTTGAATTGAAATAAGAAGAGAGAATACCTGCATCCGCCATCATGTGAGATGTAGCACCAGTATTCATGCAGTAGTTTCCATCTGGTTGAGAGAATGAAAGAGCATGCATAGCGGCCTCAATGTCGGTGGGCATGTACCTAGGAGCAGGAGGAGCAACTGCATTGAAAGCTTGAGGTCTGGACCCAAGTAAGCCTAATCCAGAAGAGGAGGGACGTTGGACCGCTGGATTGGGCCTTGGCTGCCAAGAGCATGCGGAAAATGGGTAAGGAGGTATAGTCCACCCTCCCCAATCAGGCTGCTGCCACTATGGTGGTGGGGCCTGCTGACGTGGCTGCCACTGGTGCTGTTGATATGGCGGCTTAATAGGACTGGACCCATTAGTACTTTGGTGGACCTTTTTCTTCCCATTGTTTTTGAAATTGTTCATCCCTTTATTATTTTTGTTGCGTTTATTTCTTGCAGATGAATCAGTGGCAACCATGGCAATACCACTGGACCGACTCCCAGAACCACCAGTTTCACGAGCTTGACGAGCCTTGATAGTACGCTCAGTCATTTTCAACCTTGAACGACAACTCTCAAAGGATGGCAAAGGCTCTTGATTTTGTATATAATCCACCGTACCACTATACGCTTCTGGTAGGGACCCGGTGAGACGTAAAACCAGACGACCATTTATCACCGGAGCATCAACATCAGCCAACCTATCCGCCAAAGATTGTAGATAATTACAATAATTGTTGATCGAGTTGAAAGCCTCAAAAGTAGCATTTGTAAAGTCCTCCTCGAGATGGGTAGCCCGAAGGCTTTGTTTTCCTGAAAAAGAGCTTCAAGACGGTTCCATGCCCCCTCTGCCGTGTCATTACATCTGAGAATAGCGAGGAGAAGATCAGAAGAATAGTGCTATAAATCCATTGCAAGACAACGGCATCCAAACGCCTCCAAAGTGCTAGATCAGCGGACTTAGCTTGGACATAGGCAGCCATAGCCTTCTCCTCCGTTGGTGGAACCAAGTGATCATAAAGATCATGAACCCTAGCAAGATTGGTAAACAGAGTAGCCCAAGAATGATACATGGCTTGCTCGTTGTCTAATGTTATGGGAATAAGAGATTTAACATTAGTGATGGTGAGTGCAGGATAAAACTTGGATGACTCTGCCATGGAAAAGAATTAAAGATAGAAGAAGAAGAATAGAGAAGAAGATAGGTGAGGCTAGGGTAAGGAGGAGAGCTCTGATACCATGAAAGAAATCTATTTAGAAATCAATTTGCTTGCCATTGTATTCCACTTTCAGTCATATATATATGGTTTACAAGAGTTAAGATAGGCTACAAATTAGCCAATTGATTTGCTACTTCCTAAATACAGATATCATCAAATCAACTGGTTTGCTAAAAGAAAGGTAACTAAATAAATATTTCTCAAATAAAGAGTAACTCAAATCAGAGAATAAATGCAAAAAATATCAGAGAATAAATGCAAGTAATATCAGGAAATATTTTAACGTCTAGAATATATGTAAAATATATTCTATCATGTACCTTCTTCTACTTGGTGGATTGATACTGCTACTAACGTTCATGTTTCGAATTCTATGTAGGGATTCATTACAATCCAAACCACAAAGCCAAATGAGAATTTCATTTTCATGGGGAATAAAGATAAAGCTCCAGTTGAAGCTATTGGAACTTTTCATCTTATTTTAGATAGCGGTTATCAGTTAGATTTATGTCAAACTCTTTATGTTCCGTCTATTCCCCGTAATTTGATTTCTGTAAGTGTACTTGATAAATTTGGATATCCTTTTGAAGTTGGAAATGTAAATTTTAGTTTATTTAAAAATTCTAGCCTTATTGGTTCTGTAATATTAATTGATGGACTCTATAAACTTCATCTTAAATAAAATGCTGAAATTCAACTCACCCTGCATGGAAAAGAAACTAAAGGAAAGTCATCCAAGAATGATTCTTACTTTTTGTGGCATAAAAAACTAGGTCATATATCCAGTGAAAGAATCAAGAGGTTAGTGAAAGATGGTGTCCTACCGGACCTAGACTTCGCTAACATTACAGCATGTGTTGATTGTATTAAAGGAAAAACAACAAAAAACAAAAAGAAAGGAGCCACAAGGAGCCACAAGGAGTACACAACTTCTTGAAATAATGCATACAGATATTTGTGGACCTTTTGATGTTCCAACTTTTGGAGGAGAGAAAAATTTCATCACTTTTATCAATGATTTTTCACGTTATTGCTATCTTTATCTGTTGCATGAAAAATCTCAGTCATTGGATGCTGTACAAGTGTTCGTTACTGAAGTCGAAAGACAAATTAGATAGAAAAGTGAAAATCATTAGGTTAGATAGGGGTGGTGAATTCTATGGAAGGTATGATGAAACGGGACAACATCCTGGACCTTTCGCTAAACTTCTTCAAAAACTTGGAATTGTTTCACAATAAACAACGCCTGGATCTCCATGGCAGAATGGTGTAGCTGAAAGGCGAAATCGTACATACATGGAAATGGTTAGATCCATGATAAGTCATGCAAATTTACCTATATCATTATGGATGGATGCATTACAGCTGTCTACATCTTAAATAGAGTTCCAAGTAAGGCCGTTGCAAAGACTCCTTTTGAACTTTGGAAAGAATGGAAACCTAGTTTAAGACATCTCCAAATTTGGGGTTGCCCAGCTGGAGCTAGACTGTACAATACAAATGAAAAGAAATTGGATTTTAAGACAGTCAGTGGTTACTTTATAGGTTATCCAGAAAAATCTAAATGATATAGATTTTATTGTCCTAACCATAGTACAAGAATTGTTGAAACCGGCAATGCCAAATTCTATGAGAATAGTGAAATCGGTGGGAGTACAAAACAACAAGAAGTGGTCATTCATGAAATAAGGGTACCCATTATCTTACCCTCTATTTCGAATGATATTGGGAATCATCCCATTGTTGAACCTGTTCACAATGAGGAAAACCCAATAAATGATCAACAACTCCATAATGAAATTATCACCAATCATAATGTTGATGAAGTACCACAGGAACTAGCATTAAGAAGATCTCAAAGACAAAGAAGATCAGCTATTCCTGATGATTACATGCTTTATCTAATAGAATCTGAAGGAACTACGGATCCAATTTCTTATTCACAAGCCATTAAGGATGTTAATTCTATTAAATGGATTGATGCCATGAAAGATGAAATGAAATCTATGGATAATAATCAAGTTTGGAAAATCATTCAATTGCCGTAAGGACATAAAGCAGTCGATTGTAAGTGGGTATTCAAGACCAAACGTGACTGCAATGGTAAAATTGAACGATATAAAGCCAGACTTGTTTTCAAAGGTATTAATCAGAAAGAAGGCATTGACTATAATGAAACTTTTGCTCCTGTTTCCAGAAAAGATTCTCTTAGAATTATCATGGCATTAGTAGCTCATTATGATCTCGAGTTACATCAAATGGATGTGAAAACAGCCTTTCTAAATGGAGACTTGAAAGAAGAAGTCTACATGCGTCAACCTGAAGGCTTCATAACTGAAGGACAGGAAGACATGGTCTGCAGACTTAAGAAATCAATACATGGACTGAAACAAGCTTCTAGACAATGATATCTAAAGTTTCATGAAATCATTACCGCTTTCAATTTCACAGAAAACATAGTCGACCCTTGTATATACCTCAAGTTCAGTGGGAGTAAGTTCATATTTTTTGATTCTGTATGTTGATGACATATTATTAGCTAGCAGCGACCTTGGTTTATTACGTGAAACTAAGAATTACCTCTCAACGAACTTTGAAATGAAAGATACGGGTGAGGCTTTCTATGTGAAAGAAATAGAAATATTCCATGATAGATCACAAGGAATTCTAGGATTGTCTCAAAAAGCATATATTGAAAAAATTCTTGAGAGATTTGGCATAACGAATTGTTCCTCTAGTCCTGTCCCACTGCAGAAAGAAGACAAACTTATTCTTGAGCAGTGTCCAAATACTCCTATGGAATGAGAAGAAATGACAAAATATCTTTATGCATCTCTTGAAGGGAGTTTGATGTGTTCACAGGTCTGTACAAGACCTGATATCAGTCATGCAGTTGGTATGCTGGGTAGATTTCAAAGTAACCCAGAAATCGCTCATTGGAAAGCTACAAAGAAGGTACTGAGATACCTATAGGGAACAAGGAATTACATGCTCATCTATAGAAAATCAAGTAACCTACAGGTAACTGGTTATTCTGATTCAGACCTTCCTAGATGTCCTGACACTAGGATCTGCACTCTTGGCTATGTGTACCTCTTATGTGGAGGTGCAATATCATGGAGAAACCAGAAATCTGAGATGCTTTTCGGATCCACCATGATGGCTGAATACGTAGCATGTTATGAGGCTTCAATTCAGGGAACATGGCTGCGTAATTTTGTCTCACAATTTGGCACTTTAAGTTTTATCTCTAAGCCACTAACTGTCTACTGCGACAATGAAGCTGCAACCTTTTTCTCCAAGCATGATAGGATAACCAAAGGTTTCAAATACATGGACCTGAAATACCTACTACTGAAGCAAGATGTTAAACTAAAGAAAATTGTTGTTGAATCGATGAGTACAGACTTACAAGTGGCAGACATATTCACGAAAGGACTACCTCCAAAGACCTTTCAGAGACATACTGATAGCATTGGTCTTGCAGATAGTTCCTAATTATCTTCTTATTATGCCATTTATTTTGTACTTTGCTAGATATAATAATTATTGAGCTCTTAATAATTTGGACATCTTTTATTTTTGTTTTATAATGTGTACACATTTATATTTAGATAAATGATAACAGAAACAGTCTTTTGCTTCAAGACATTATGTGACCATTAAGTTATGCTTATCTATGGTCTAGTTATGAAAGTTGTCAATGTCATAGTACATGGAAGTAAGCATGTTGCAAAATAACATGTACACGTCATGGCTTCCATTGACCACTAGATTAGCCAAGACACTTATGATAACTGACTAAAGAAAAGTTTAGCATATCATGCGCGCCTTATGACCTTAATACGAAAACATTAATGGATTTTACTATTGATCAAGTGGGAGACTGTAAGGAAATTTGACCGTTTTGTAAGGAAATTAATACGAAAACATTAATGGATTTTCCTTCCTTATTTTGTAAGGAAATTTGACCGTTTCCTTCCTCAAACGTTTCCTTCCTCATTTTGTGGTCAATAGAATCTAAAGGGCTTTCATATTAATATGCTAATCAATAAAACGGTTATAATCTAGAGCGTTAATTTCTCTCATCTTGATGTTGATGGACGATCAAGACTAAGTCTACAAATCTAGATATTTGGTCCTCTCGCTACCTATAAATATTAATCTTTACCCATCACAAAGGATATAGAAAAACACATAAAGAAAAATATAGGAAAAGAGAGAGAAACCATTTCCTTTATCCATTGAAACAGCTTTAGACGACAACCATTGCTGATTTATATACAAGACGTCTGGAGGTATGTTTTATTGATTCATCATATGTGATAATCATATAATTATAGATCTTAGGGTTTTGTTATTCGCAAGATATAGATTACATGAAGTATATTGAAAATGATACTTGATGTTACCCCCAGCAACATTCGATATCTGATTTGCATATTTGGATGATTTGGGTGACATTGCTAAATGCTAGTTCTTCTGCGCTCCTTTTATATTTTGTCAAACTTCCAATGCTACACATATTGAGTTTGAGAGAGGGGGGTGTTAGAGAACACTAGAGAAGGTTGGTAGCTTTATTATTTACCTATCATTTGATGCTTTTTTGTATCATTTAAACTTAGCTTATAAGTAACATGGTTATAACTTTATGTTATATATTAATGTTTCAGGAACAACAAAAATCCTTCTTCTTTTAATCTTTTTATTGTTTTATTCAAATATTCTAACATGATATTAGAGCTTTACTTCTAGCCGTTAAGACAATCAATAGGGTAGTCAGAATTTTAAGTGATCCTGAGCTAATGCAATTATATTTACTGGCTCAAATTAAACTAGTCAAAGAAACCAATGACAGAAAATGAACTCAATTTTTTTTTGCAGTAGAAATAACCATATTGAATTTGTATAAAAACAAAATATAGATCAGTGAACATACAAAATAGAAAATTAAGCATAAGTCCAAAGCAAATGAAAACATATCAATTACGGTTAGGAAGAGAGAAGCATAGACATGAATCAGAAATTTGTTGCTCCTATTTTACCTTCCCATTTTTGATCACTTGAAAATCATTTTGTTTTTTTACTTCACTTTGGATAAGATTTACGTTAGAATTAGGAATACTAACAATTGGCAATGAATAACATTAGTTGTAGTATTATACAAACTAGACTCACTAACCTAGAATTCTTGCCATTATTGTACACACGATATTTCAAATAGTGAAAATAAGGCCCATGTCCCTAAAATCAAGTTTAATAGCACAAAACTCCTTCTATTTTAAACTTATAAATCTAGTCCTTTTTTATAATATTTTGTTTCCCTAATTACCCTCGTTTATTTCATGTCGACTATTCTCATTTGATTATATTGGCGATCAAGATTTGAAATCTTTGTAGGAAAATCAGATTTAATTCGATTTACCGTTCGTCTTTTTGCGGTTCATTATGGCTTCATCATCTTGTTCGTAGGGAATCTTTTCTTCAGTAGGTTCTCCGGCAACAATTATGGATTTTTTGGAGAAACCCTATGTTCTTTTTCTGTTGCTATCTCAGCCTTTCTCTGTAAAAAATATACAAACAGACATTATATAATTTTTATAATAAATGTATTTTCTATGTAACTATTTTAAATAATTGCATACAAAGCTGAAAAAAACTTAAGTATGTGCATATAAATATGCAATTATGAACTAATATTGTTGTACTTAAAAACTGTATTTTAGTATAGGTTTTAACTACATTTTTCATCAATTTTTAACTATGTAATACATATGTAGTCTTAAAATGCAGCAGTTCAGTAACAAAAATTTTTAAGGATCTTTTTAGGTTTTAACTGCATTATAAAATGCAGTCAAAATTTTCATTTAACAGCTGTATTTATTAACTGCATTTCAAGTATCACTACAACAAAACAATCTTTTTACAACGGGCAATGCCCGTTGTAATATGGTTTTCGCAACGGGCATGTGCACGTTGTAATAGGCCTCGTTGTAATAGATCCACCACATTTTACAACGGGCATTGCCCGTTGTAAAAATCATTGCAGTATATCTTTTTACAACGGCTTATGACCGTTGTAATAGACTATAATATAATGGCTATAACCCGTTGCAATAGACTAACCATACTAGTTGCATAGCCTTTTTCACAACATGCATTGACCTTTGTAAAAAGCATTTTTAACAACTTGCGCTGCCCGTTGTAAAAAAACCTGTTTAACAACGTTTTTTGACTGTTGTAAAAATCATATACAACAACATGCTTTGACCATTGTAATAAGATCATATAACAACGCATATTGCCCGTTGCAAAATAAATGCAAATTTAAAAAAAAATACAGCGGCAGCCATGCAATACATCCATATTAATAATAAATATTATCGTAAAATAATTAAAATCACATACGAAAAGGCTAAAAGCTAGAGTCATAGAATTCTAACACTTCAAAAAATTAGATAAGTTTACATGCCAAATACATAAAGCATTAACGCATAACAGTTCGCTACAAATATCATGTTCTAAGTACAATCATACTACACCACGGAGATGAAGTCTTTATGCCACGCGACGGTTGATCCAACGGCCTCTTTGATAGTCTGCATCTCTGAATTTGGCCTAAATAAAAAGGCTTCTGGCTCCACCGCTACATTAATCCATGCTTTCCAAGCATTTGCTCCAAGCTTTACAAAATGTACTGAAGCATCAGGATCAGTGCTTGCTATCGTCCCCTCTGCAACTACGTTCTTCTGCCAACCCAATAGCTTGCACCTTTTTTTCACCAAACCATTCACGGTAAGCTGATCTTGAACCTGTATATTGTTACTCTCGCGGTGTGACTGCAAGAAAAAAACCATAGAATAAGGTTATATAAAAATACTGAAATATTTTTTTTCTAAAGTCCTAAGGGAATGTCATAGTGGTAAAAAAAAGCGCTACTGATATGAGGGATATATGCAAACGCATGGTGGTAAGTAACATGTGCAGGCTGTGCATGTTATATGTGAAGAGAACGAAAAAATGGTAGTAAACGCTCAGGCTTTGCATGAATCCAGGAAGTATTTGTGAACTGGAGAAGATGTATGATCAGAAAGATGTATTGTTTCATGCAGTAATTGGCAGTGTTGTTTGAATGGAACAATGAGTATATTAAAGAAAAGTAGGTACGTCGCTGCCATTTCTCATTTCACAACTGCCATCCCTGCCAACAACTCGTTTTCTAGCACTCTTCACAACCATATACACTGTCAACACTACTTACTGCTCCTCCATACTCCCCACCAGTTGCCAGTATCATCGGCCACCTCTGACCATACGCACTTCGCAGTGCATATCATGTACACACTACCCCTCTTCATTCCCATTCTCTGCCTTCAAAACTGCTGATAACACCACCACATCATATCCTCACAACAGTGCATAAACCAACTTCCTATTGTTCTACATCTATCAGCAATACAACAGTGCATTTCTCATTTCCACTGCCTCATCTACCCTTTGCTACTACCTAACTTGCCTCACCAATACCACAAACATCTTCCCTGTCAACCTTAACAACAGCCACACCATATTTCAAAACCACCAATTTATCTACCACAAGCATCAACAACTTCAATTTTCACTAAACTTCCATCACCAAACTGTCACATACTAATACAACCTTTGTCATCAATAGCTTCATCCCCACAATCACTTATCATCACTTATCCAACCTCGCTTCAAACCATCAAACAACCCATCACAACACCACAAGCATTTCTCATTGCAAGCACTGCTACCAACTATCAGAGAAGGGAACGCACAAGACATTAATCCGCCACCAACCCAATTAAACACATCAGCTCATTCATGGAGAATCGTGTATGACAATCCCACAGTTCGTTCATGGAAGGAAATAATCACTGGAAATCAGATTCTAATTGCAGTTGCTTTAGAAATTAGAAAGAACAAATAATACAACACGAAATAAAATATGAGCGGACCCCCAAAGTGTCAAAAACGCAGTTTCTTTGGACAGATTGAAAAAATTTGTGCCTTGGAAAAATTATAGAGACCGAGAACAAAGAAACTGAAACTGGGAATGAGGCCGAAATGGAAACAGAAGAAACTAGCAATAACAACAACTAAACGCTTCAACAAAATATGCCCATCGTCGGAGCAAAGCAAATGAGCATAGCCAACATACTTAAACCAGAACTCAGTTAAAAACAATTACACATCTCCACCGGTTCCTTCTAATACTCCACTTTCTCCAACTACACATCTCCACCAGTTCAACCGTTCACTGCCATTTAGCATCATCACCACTTCTGCCAAAAAGAACAAAAAAAGAAGCAAAAAAACACCCAGACCATAAACAAGCAACTGCGCTTCAGTCTTTATCTGCCTTACTTCATTCCTTCACCGATACAACTGCGGCAACCATCCTTCATCGCTGCAACAATCGAACAATCGAACAATCATAGCAACGTTCAAGCAACCAACTTCTGTTCCACTTCATTTACACTTCACATTCGTATACACTCATACACTCATGTTCCAGCTCTACCACTGTCAATACAGCCCCATCAATACATCCTCGACCAACTTCAACTTCGACAGCACTGCTTCTTCTCCTTACACAACTGCTCCTTCATATATCTAATTAGGTCACTGTTAATTGTGAATGCATTATGTTGCAGGGATTCGTTGTTACTGGTGTGACTTTCTACTTACAAGCATATTGCATTTAGAAGAAACCCAAATGTATAGAGAAAAATACAACATAAGTTAACTCAACCTGAGGTGTATGAGCCTCAGCGATCTCCAAATCTGCCACATTATCATTTCTTCTTTGTAAAAGAACAAGAGATGACTTGGTAATTCATAAGCACATATCACATATTTATTGACAATAGCTAATTAAATATAAATTTACTTTCATGACCAAATTAGTCAACTCTTCTACTCTAGCCGCTAAATGAGTTACTTGATTTTCCAATGCAATCACCTTTTTTGAATTAGTTGAATAAACACCAATTTGAGATGGTGCTACACCAAAACCCAGTCCTCTCATCCTTCCCCTATGATCATTTCCAAAAACATGTGACACCCCATCTCCACTTACCGATGTTGTTCCATGAGAGCTCTGAGCACTACTGTGCTCTTTTATCTTAGCCTACAAATCAAAATAGACCATTTCAAGAAAAATAAAATATGAATAAACTAATGAGGTTGCTATAACATAATATAAAAATATTTATTACCACACAGTAAATAAAAATCAAAACAACAAAATGAGGTTGCTATAACGTAATATAAAAAAAGATGATACATCGTAGTTTTGCATGTTTACCGTTCTTAATCAAAAAAATGGTATTAGTGTCCAATTTTTTCGTAGAGGTTCATTCATCAACCATGTAACTTTCTGTTCGTCCCCTAATCAACTTTAACACACATTTATTTTGTACAAAATAAGCACATCTCTCTAACCATGTAATTGAAATAAATTAATCAAAATAAATGATACAAACTTATAGAAGGAAAGAAATTAAATTCTCACAATATATTTGGCATACTTAAATAGCAATAAAATTATAGAAGGCAAAAATGAAGTAATGAAACCTGAATAGGAAAAGTATTAAAACATGAATTAGGTATGTATCAACAGAACAATATATTAGGCATACGCTGCAGATATATGTCAACTTGCACATGTACAAAATAGCAAGAAATATTACAAAATAGTATTTAAAGATAGATACTTTACCAAAAGGAATTCACTTATAATATTGCATTACAATATTTCTGTCCAAGTTCTCTTGATGTTAATAAATATATTTATAAACAACATTTTTATGATAAATGTGTTGACTTAATATGGTAACAAACAATAAGTATACAATTACAATAACCGAAGTGTCTGCTGCCGCCGCTCTCACTGCCTACCTCGTTTTATGTACTATAGACCTCAAACATTAGTTACAGCTACAAGAACAACATAATGAAAAGGAATGTGCCAAGCACTAGAACAGAAAAATAATGGCAAAATGCAAAGTGATCAGGCTTGCACTGGCAAAGTGACCAGGTGACTGTATTTTTGTTTGTTTGTTTTTTTAGTTTTGCTTTCCATAAACTTATATTTTATTTTATATTCCAATAATTTATATCTTACTTACAGGTAACAATTAAATACTTTTGTGGACTAACATATAATATGCATAAAACTAGGAATCTATTCTATCCTTACAAAGATACGATTTTTTATAATTAATAGAAATAAATGATATGCAAGTGAACCTATATGATGTTGCTAATTTAAAGGTACATCAAATTAAACTTCTAATATTATCGTTTTATGTTATCAAATTAAAAGTAACTGTTCTTGGATCAAAATTTTCTTTTGATCATTTGTAGTCAACACGTTCCAACATATCAGTTTGCTCATGTTAACCAGCTATTTTCACATTTTAAAAATCATACTGTACCATACAAATATGTCTTTTAAAACCATTGATAGATTTACGATGGTTCTAGGCGCCAGTTTGAGTTCAAATGCGAGAGTTAAGACATTTTAAAAATATTTTAGGCCGATCGCTTCAGTGACAGGCCCATCTCCATCTATCAAACAATTACCAAAACGATAAAAACTTGTATGCATATGAAGTTACAACTCATTGAAAAGATGTGAAGACACTTTAATTGGATTATAATAAGATAGAATATTACCTCTGCTTTGTAAAAATTAGGTAGTTGAGCTAGCTAGAACAATTATCAAAGAAATACAGCAACTAAATAAAAATATTTAAATATACATTAACACATATAATTGTTGTACGAAGGCAGGTGGACAATCAAAACAAAGCATGTGGACAATTTACAGGTGTGCAATATGTAATCCAAGGTAAAATTAATTTTGCCTACAAACGAAAATGGAAACGAGGTAGGCAGTGAGAGCGGCGGCGGCAGAAACGCGAGTTAAGTCAACACATTTATCATAAAAATAAATGACCTGCCCATTGTACAGGTAGTAAGCAACAAATGACCTACCCATTCTTATTATTTTTTTGTTACCTTGAGCTTCACTGGCTTCAGTAGTAAATAATATTTATATTTAGTTTAGAAAATGATAGCATCATAGCAGTGATGGTCATGCGTGGTTATGCATGAAGATGTATGGTTGCTATAATTATTGCTGTGATGGTTAGATGAAATATGAAATATCTCAAAAGAATAAAAAAAACTTACGATGCAATCGGCAACAACGAAATTCAGTGGGTCTCCATTTTTCTTTGTATGGGCTTTGCACCATAGCTCGTCTCTGCTAATATTTGATATTCCAGTTTCCTTTTTCTGCAAATAATAATAGTAAGAAGACGAACCAAAGAAAAAAATATTATTGATGTAAATGTACATGCATTTCTTACCATATCTTCGGCTAATCTCGCATAACCCTTTCTGCTCATTGTATGTGGAAGTTTATTTTTATCTCTCAGTGCTTTGAATTTTTTGCTAGTTTCCTACATAGGAGAAATTCATTAATAAACTATTATTTACCTTTTAATTTATACTGAATAAAATACAACTTATTACCTCAAATTTCTCTGACAACTTTTCCTTAACAAAGTCGTTCCACTCTTGAACATTTTCTATAGTATCCGGTTTTAGCATCGCTAATCTAGAGGAAGCGTCAGGGCAAGTAGAAGCTACTTTAATAGCCGAAACTAATCTTGACTTTGCCTCTATCCATCGTACGCCTAGCATCTTAAGCAATAAACCCTTGTATGCTTCATCCACCATGAATCTTGACTGCACAACAAAAATTAGAAAACTGAATTCAAAGTGCATTATAGTAAACTAATTCAAAGTGTATGGTTTAACATGTGAAGCTTCCCTGATTAGCCAAAGAGAAAAGGTAATTCGTTACTAAAGAAAAAAGGTAATTCATTTCTTGTGTTTATCTCTAAAAAGGTTTTCTTCCTAGAAAAAAACTGGGAGTGTACGTTTTCATTATTTAGAATGCATATATGAACAAGACAAGCTAGAAAAATATTACAATTTCCATTTGTTTCATAATAATGCTACTAGAAGTGGTTTCAAAAAGGCTTTTTCATAATAATAGCATGGTTAGAAAATTGTTTATTATATCCTTTTCAACATCTGAAACACTGCTAGCCATACTGAATTGAAAACTGTACATGAAAGTAAAAGGAGAAGGTTGAGCAAATTGCCTACTTCATATGAAAATTTTAGTTAACAATTGATGTTAATAATTATATCTGTTCACCCAAAATCGACAGTTTATCAATAACTATAGGCCAATATACACCACCAGCAACAAGCATGCAACTCTTCCCTTATAAAGTCATACATATCACATTTAAGCATAGACCTCATCGTTTCAACTTTTAGTCCATTTTCCACCGACTAATGCTAGAAGGTAAAATGTGATCATAACTATGCATATATTGTTAAATTTGAGACAGCCAGCTAATTTTGGATTTTATAATGGTCTATTAAAATTCAGTAGCATACGAATAAAAGAAATAGAAATAGGGTCAGAAGAGCATTAGCTTCTTCATATAAAAAGCCAGCTTTACACAGGTAGTAATTTTTTGAATACCTTGTAATTAGCCTGCAAGTAATATTACAGTTGGACCATAACTACTAAATACTAGTTCGAGGTTTTCCCCACCCATTAGCTCTACAGTGCATCACGTGCAATATGCAAAATGCACATAAATGTATTATTTATCACATATAATTCATCTAATTTAAGTACACATTTTGAGTTAACGTATAAATACATTCAACTCACATATGCTTCCAGAAGTGCTCTTCTTGTATCCCACACTGGTTCAAAATTATTTTCCTTTGTATGCAAAAGTTGTCATTCACACGTTTGCATTCGTAGTTTGGTTTTCTAGATGGTATGTGTATGGTTTGCTAGAAAAATGTTAACAATGTTATAATTGTCATTTACTAGAAAAATGATAACAATGTAAGAGGATTATGACTCATCTAAATGTTCTTATAAAAAAAGTTCTCAGCTTATTTCATACCTGAATACAAGTCCATAAATCTTTCTTTAAATTTGTGTCGACTTTTTTCCACTCTGAAATGATCATCCCTTGCTAAGGTACCGAGATAGGATGATAATTGCTTAGAGTTGGAGCCTATTGGTTGACCTCGATCGTTGAATTCAATTTCGACCTTTTCATTCGGCATACAAGAAAATGTTTTCATCATCGTCTTCCCTCTTTTTTCCTTGACTTCTCTTGTTGAATATCATCATTATCATCTAGGTTGTTCAAGGCATCCATGGTGTTGAGTGAGTCTATGTTTATGGGAGTGATATTTGAAGATTCAGTTGAATTAGGGCCACGATTGAGATTTGAAGACTGGACTTGAACGGGTGGAGGCTGCATTTCAGTACGCTTCCGAGGGGATCTTCTAGCATTGCTTTTTAAACTTTGAAGAGGATGAGCTACATCAACACGTCTTGTTTCATTGGTTTTCACACCAGCAGTCTTATCTTTTGCACGTAAAGCTGCAATTACAGCTAGAGATTGCCTCTTTGGATATCCCATTGCTACCTTTGACATCTGAAATTAGCATACACAGTCATCAGATGAAACAAAAGTACAACAGTGTTAAACCATCATCAGAGATGATAACAGTACAACAGTGTTAAACCTTTGACATCTGAAAATTGTTTTCTTAAGGTAGATAATACATTATATATCACTAAAAAAACACTGTAATATGTAAGAAACAAAAGTGTTACTAAAAGAACATACAGTTGATTGATTGGTTAATCTGTTGGACAATGTGTTACAGAGAGTTGCCATCATTTGCAATATATACAAACCACTTTCACATTGTTACTTATGTTTATGTTGCTTATGTTGTAACAGATTGGTGATATGTGATGCTTATGTTGCAACATATTGGTGGGTTCACAGTGAAACAAAATAGAATATACAAACCACGCATTATAATTTTTTTCTGACATATATTTCAGCTTATTTGGTAGACAGTTACTTCATTTTCATCTTAAGTACAACAGTATTACTCATTTTCACAGTGTTACTTCATTTTCACAGTGAAACAAAATTGGTGCTATGATAATTTACGTAGTAGAAATCAGCCTATTTGGTAGACAGTTACTTCATTTTCATCTTAAGTATTGTGAGCTTATTTGTGCAACCGAAGTCGGCTCTGGATAAACTGGTAGAATGCACTCCATGAGGATTACCTTTAAAGTCTAATTTAGGTGTTTTCTAATACTAATATTTGGCGCCATGAATCACATACAAGGTGTGTTGTCTTACTCATAAATGCATACTCTACCTATCATTCTCTATTTAGTATTGTATGGAAATATTAACAAATAATGTTCAAAGAAATTTCAAGAGAATGGGTTCAAAGAAGAAAACAAAATATTCAGTTGTTCCAAATCTAAATTATTTGCCATTGAAGTTTATATTATTTAAGTTTTTTGTAAATGACAATGATAGATGGGTATGTTGTCATGAATCACTACAATACCTTTGAATATCTTTTGCCATGAGTATACTGCTTGATTGGAAGGAAAAAAAAGGATTGACTACTTATGTACAGAAATTTCATTGCTTTATCACAGGCCATACTCCCACTAGCAATATTTATTTAAGGTGTGACATGAATGATAAATTTCTTTGCTTTCTCACTGGAAATATAGGTCGGTAAAATGACTGTAGATAGTGAAATATTTTGTGATTTGATTTATATTGAGCACAAATAAGAACTCACCCTTCGCCGTTGACATTTTATAGCATTGTGAGCTTTATTGATCTGCTATTTTTTATATATTTTTCCTCCAAGAATTTTATAGTAATGTAAAACCAATGTATTTTCTTCCACTTTATACCCTGCAATTTTCATTGTTTACAAGGCAAGATGCAACTTACGTGAATACTTCTAATATATTGCTTTTGCTAAAATAACTTGGATTTTTTTTAATAAAATTGATATATTTTATAAATTTAAATCATATAAACAGACTGATATTTGTAGAAATACTATCAAAAATGGTTTTCACTAAACCAACACAGTTTTTTTTTCTCCTTTTTTTGTCATTTTCGTTGAGTTTTTCTTTGCACAAAGGTATAATAGTGACGTCTCCTTGACAACTATTTTATGACAAGCACCCCTAATATTAGTCTCATCTTATCACAATATTAGTCTCATCTTATCCGGTGATGAAATCCCTTTATTTTCCTTATCTTTTTCTCATGCCACTGCCTATCAAAAAAACACCCAAATTACCTCTTTCAAAATACCATTTTCCATTAACCAAAATACACACAAGTTAACAAGGAGACAAAAAAGAATAAACTAAGAACTTACAATATCTCTGGCAGGATTTAACATGCTAAATATCAAATATGACACTGCAAAATGTATGCTGATATCATCCCAGGCTTGGAAAACACTCAACCAAATACAATAGTAATAAGAATAATAGCGTTGAAAAATAATTTATATGAAACTCAGAACTAAAATTGCCTTTTCAGCTCTTTGTTACTAAAAGAACATATAGTTGGTAATTCTCTGGACTATACATACCAAAAGGGTTTAGTATTCTTCATAGCATATTAAAATTTATATCATGATATAAGAAATGTCAGTTTAAAAAAAAGTGCATATTAAAATTTTAATATTTTACCTCTCTATGACCTTGCTCCATTTTATCCATTGATGCTTCAAGTTCAACTATCTTCCGCAAAGGGAGGAACCTAGAAAAAAACATTATATATATATACAAATACTTAGAACATCACACTAATTAATCATTATTGTAAAGTATGAAAATCCTAATATACAATAGCAATACTTTGCAAAATAAAAGATTTTTTCCAAGTTTACAAATCGAAATTCATGGTTAATAATTCATGATTAATTAATGTAACTATGCATAAAACTATGTATAATTACACTCTTTATGAATATAACTACATGTAACACAAATATCAATAAAAGATGCTTATATCATACCAAAATACCGTCACAATCCTTCCTTATATAACTTTCATCCCCATCATTGACATCTCTATCATCAAGTAGCGACTCATTTACCGGTTTGCTAGTTGACTCATCCTCCTCATCATAGCTTTCCAACTCATGAAAACCTCTAGGGGGTGCTCTTAGCACAACATACCAATTTGAAAAACTACTTTCTCTACAAAAAACACTTCTATGGCTTGCGTTTCCAAGATGAAAGAGTCGCTTGCAAATTGATTTTGGAATTGATGTAAATTGACTAACGTAAATCCATCTTCAACCTTAACTCCATGATCAATATTTGCCCAATCACACTTAAACAAGACAATTTGAAACTGGCGGTAGTCAAACAACAAAATCTCACGCAAAACACCATAATATATTACTTTCTCAACGGATCCATCTACGCGAACAGTGCTTGCCTCAATGGAAACACCACTATTTTGTGTAGATTTATCATTTTCTTTAGTATGAAAACGACGATCATTAATTATATAACCAGTATAAGAAATTCTTGATGGAGAGGTCCATATGAAAGCCAATGTATTAGTTCACTAACATCAAATGTATTTCTATCATCTTTAACCTGGAAAAGCATAATATTATATATAAAGACTAATCACAATAACATATACTTCTATGTCGAACTTATCCATCTTAAAAGATATAACACTGTCAACCTTTTTTATAAACCAATGACTAAAAGTCTCTAAATGCAGCTTTGAAAGTTCCAAATCATCTCGTGAAAGCCGGGGATGCAAACGTTTCAATTCCTCATTGTACATCCTATATACGTAAACATACAAGTCAAAATCTAATTTATTTCACACAAAATAATTGAACTGAACTTATGCTTACTTTATATAAGGCTCCACTTCCTCGGTATTACACAATACATACCGATGAGCGGCATCAATCACCTCCTTCGTGACTACCATAGGTTATCCTTTGGAAATAGGACGCCTCTCGAGTATGGAATCACTTTGTTCCGCTTCATTTATATTATTTTTTTCTTTGTCCAATTTATAATGCACCATTAATATATCCAGCACAAAACTTCATGCATTCATCAGCAGAATAGCGCTCAACTATGCACCCTTCAGGCCGTGCTTGATTTTTAACATACCCTTTCAGTGTTCTCATATATCTATAATCAAGATGCATAAGTAAAATATTTTCATAAACACATGTATTATTAACTACCATAAGTACTAATGCCGAATTTTACCTCTCAAATGGATACATCCACCGATATTGTACTGGCCCATAAATTCTTGCTTCCCTCGCTAAATGTATTGTCAAATGAATCATGATGTCAAAAAAATAAGGAGGAAAAAATCTCTCAAGATCGCATAGTGTTAATGCGACCTGGTTCTCAATGGATTCTAATTTATCTTTATCAAGCACTCTTTGGCAAATGTCGTTGTAAAAAGAACAT
Source organism: Allium cepa (assembly GCA_030765085.1). Lineage (NCBI taxonomy): Eukaryota > Viridiplantae > Streptophyta > Magnoliopsida > Asparagales > Amaryllidaceae > Allium > Allium cepa. The sequence continues at coordinate 104,313,464 of CM060941.1, read as the reverse complement.
AGTCGTAGTAATGCATTCCTTGTCCCTTTACGTAGAAGTCCTCTCAGTGATACAGATGTTTGCGTAAAAAATGGCCGCAAACACCCAAAGTCGTTTGAGTTGGTTGATTTTATGTTGTGTTTAGTGATTTGGGTGATTTATGCAAATATGTAAAAAGCAAGGACTAAAATATAAAAGACACACAGATTTATAGTGGTTCGGCAAGAACGTGCCTACGTCCACTTTATATGTTATTCTCCTTTTTTCTTCAGATTACAAGTACAAAGCTTTGAGTACAAGTATCTAAAGTTGTTTGAGAGTTCCTTCCAGGCTTGAGCTCTCAAACTTGTCTCAAAACTTGTCTGCCATTGTTGTACCCCTGCCCCTCTATTTATAGAGTGAGGCTGGGGGCAGGGGTCTTGGATGTTTATAGCTGCTGGTGGGCTTGGGCTGAAGCAATCTGGACTGGCAATTGTCTGGTTCGGCGATGTTTCATTCGGCGTGGGGCTCGGTCCGGTGGTAGGTGTGGACCGGCAATGAGTGTGGACCGGTGGTTGTTTGGACCGGTTGTAAAGGGGTTATGGATGTGGTTCGGTAGTAGGGTTGGTCCGGTAGGCCTTTTGGTTCGGCATAGGGGTGTGAGGCTTTGGTTCGGTGATGATGGTAGGGGCTTTGATTCGGTGGCAACTGCTTCATGTTGGTTCGGTTTGGGAGGAGTTTGGATCGGTAGTTGCATGGACCGGATGAGGTTGGCTATTGGCTACCGAATGAGATATGCCGAGTGAACTTTCCTATGGTACTACCGAATGAAGTACGTCTTCAAGTGCCGAACGGGCTCTAGGCTGGGCCTTGCCGAATGAGTTCGTATGCTTGCATAGCCGAATGAATATGGGAGTATAAGGCCGAATGGACTTTGTATCCGGATCTTGAGTGGAACTCTGGACTTAGGTACGCTTGCTGGTTGCTTCTTCTTAGCTCGATCGTGGTGGAGACGCGCTCAACATTGATATTCCAGTTTTGTCCAAAAATTGGGATAACACTTTGCCCCCCAAAATATGCCTTGCGGTTGGAAGGCGTGTTTTGTAATACCATGAGATGGATGTTCATATCCTGTCATCAACCTGTGAAGAACTTGATAGTTTATATGGCCCCAACTGACGACCGTTCGGGATCGAGCTATTTGGGATGAAGCGCGGCCGTTCATGGTCAAGCGCCTAACCTCAAATGACGACCGTTCGCGATCGAGTCATTCGAGGTGAAGTGCGACCCTGCGCGGTCAAGCGCATAAATCCATGCGTCGATCGTTCGGGATCGAGTCATCTGCAGTGAAATGTGACCGTTCAAGGTCAAGCGCTATACTTCAAATGACGACCGTTCGGGATCGAGTCATTCGAGGTAAAGTGCGACAGTGCGCGGTCGAGTGGGGACCGTTCAAGGTCAAGCGCTTAACTTCAAATGACGACCGTTCGCGATCGAGACATTCGAGGTAAAGTGCGACAGTGCGCGGTCGAGTCTGTAAGTCCACGCGTCGATCGTTCGAGACCGAGCCATTTGTGATGAAATGTGACCGTTCAGGGTCAAGCGCCTAACTTCAAATGACGACCGTTCGTGATCAAGTCATTCGAGGTAAGGTGCGACAGTGCGCGGTCAGGCATGTAAGTCCACGCGTCGATCGTTCGAGACCGAGCCATTTGTGATGAAATGCGACCGTTCAAGGTCAAGCGCCTAACTTCAAATGACGATCGTTTGTGATCGAGTCATTCGAGGTAAGGTGCGACAGTGTGCGGTCAAGTGGCGGTCCTCAAATGACGACCGTTCGCGATCAAGCCATTTGAGGTAAGGTGTAACAGTTAGTGATAAGGTGGCGGACCTCAAATGACGACCGTTCGCGATCGAGCCATTTGAGGTAAGGTGAGTTGTGCCGTTCGAGGCGAGTTGTGCCGTTCGAGGCGAGTTGTGACTGTTCGAAGTCGGGTGCCGTTCGAGGCGAGAAAGCATGCCCGGGAGGGCTTGGTGTTTTGGATGCCAGGGTCACGTTCGGGTGAGCTCCTGGATTGTGTGTGTGCCTTTTGGAGGCGAATAAGTGCGCCCGGGGGGGCTTAGTATCGTTGATACCAGGTTCACGTTCGAGTGGGTCCCTGGATCGTTTGATTGCTGGAGTTCATGTTTGGGGGAGTTTCTTAATCAAAAGACTTTGGCGGTTCATCGCCTACAAAAGGTGCTCGTGGACCGTTCGCGATCCAACGGGCATGCAAGTGAATCCTGCCCCCTAGCTGGGCGTTCATTCCTTACCAGGTTGCTCAGAGGCCTCTATCTTATTCTCTGGGATTGGATCAACTGGCTCCAAGTGTGGTGCCCCCATGCGGGATTGATGCCTGATTGATAGTCGTCTGCTGATTGGGGGTTGCGCCCTGCTGGGCCATTTCATCTGCTCGCGTAATGTCGTCTGGGAAGAGCTTGCGTCACCTCCTCTTGTCTTTTCATTATGACTTTCATTTCCTCTCTGGTGATGTAGATGGATGCTCCTCCTGCTCCATTTCTAGAAGAAGTCTCTTGACTTTCCTTCATGTTCACATCTCTTTGGCCCTTTGCCTTATACTATTTTGCCTAATCATTGTCTTCCAAATCCAAACTTCTATTCGATGCAGCGGGAGCTGGTTGTTCTCAGTGAAAGCACCAAAATGTTTGCGTAAAAAATGGCCGCAAACACCCAAAGTCGTATGAGTTGGTTGATTTTATGTTGTGTTTAGTGATTTGGGTGATTTATGCAAATATGTAAAAAGCAAGGACTAAAATATAAAAGACACACAGATTTATAGTGGTTCGGCAAGAACGTGCCTACGTCCACTTTATATGTTATTCTCCTTTTTTCTTCAGATTACAAGTACAAAGCTTTGAGTACAAGTATCTAAAGTTGTTTGAGAGTTCCTTCCAGGCTTGAGCTCTCAAACTTGTCTCAAAACTTGTCTGCCATTGTTGTACCCCTGCCCCTCTATTTATAGAGTGAGGCTGGGGGCAGGGGTCTTGGATGTTTATAGCTGCTGGTGGGCTTGGGCTGAAGCAATCTGGACTGGCAATTGTCTGGTTCGGCGATGTTTCATTCGGCGTGGGGCTCGGTCCGGTGGTAGGTGTGGACCGGCAATGAGTGTGGACCGGTGGTTGTTTGGACCGGTTGTAAAGGGGTTATGGATGTGGTTCGGTAGTAGGGTTGGTCCGGTAGGCCTTTTGGTTCGGCATAGGGGTGTGAGGCTTTGGTTCGGTGATGATGGTAGGGGCTTTGATTCGGTGGCAACTGCTTCATGTTGGTTCGGTTTGGGAGGAGTTTGGATCGGTAGTTGCATGGACCGGATGAGGTTGGCTATTGGCTACCGAATGAGATATGCCGAGTGAACTTTCCTATGGTACTACCGAATGAAGTACGTCTTCAAGTGCCGAACGGGCTCTAGGCTGGGCCTTGCCGAATGAGTTCGTATGCTTGCATAGCCGAATGAATATGGGAGTATAAGGCCGAATGGACTTTGTATCCGGATCTTGAGTGGAACTCTGGACTTAGGTACGCTTGCTGGTTGCTTCTTCTTAGCTCGATCGTGGTGGAGACGCGCTCAACATTGATATTCCAGTTTTGTCCAAAAATTGGGATAATAACAGACAATAGTTGTTGCATCAAAATATGATAATCATGGGACTTCAGACTTGAAATTTTGTTTTGTTTTGCAAAACATTTTCCAATATTTGAGCTATACCCATCGGGTACTTTCAAATTTCTCATTCTATTGTAAAAGATCTCCTTTTCTGGATCAGTTAAGGTGCATGGGGCGGCTGGAAGTAATGCTTTGCTTCCCATGTCTATAGGATGTAACTTTTTCCTAATACCCAGTACCTCTACATCTTTACGTGAATTAATGCCATCTTTTGATTTTCCTTTAATATCAAGTAACGTGCCAAGAATACTTTCACCGATATTTTTTTCAACATGCATTACATCTAGATTGTGACATAAAGGAAGTACCTAAGAAAATCAAAAAAAGACTATAACTAATTAATAATAAAGTATTGATTACGTAGATAGAAAAGAAGAAGGAATTTTGTTTCTGATTAAACTTTACCTGCCAATAAGGCAAATCAAAGAAAATAGACTTCTTCTTCCATGTTTAACTTCCATTTTTCTTCCCATCTCCCCTTTTTCTTTTCCTTTTTTCTTTCTCTTTGTCTTTCTCTTCCTCCTTTGATTTTTCCCCCAATCATTGCAAATATCTTTAACAATATCAAAGACTTGAGCACCGGTTTGTATTGGAGGTCTTTGCCTAGCCACTTTGGTTCCATCAAACAGGTTTTTTCGTTGGCGATGGTCATGATTAGGATCAAGGAATCGCCTATGGCCTAAATATGCACACTTCTTACTAAATGGTAACCATATTAAACATGTATTAACGCCACAAACAGGACATGCCCTCTTACCCATTACGGTGCAACCTGCTAAATTTCCATAAGCTGGAAAATCATTTATCGTCCACATTAAAACTGCATTGAATCTAAATTCATTGCAAGTGTATCCATCATACGCCTTCACCCCTTTATCCCATAATTTTTTCAAATCTTCAATAAGTGGTTGTAGATACACATCAATATCATTCCCTGGTTGTCGTGGTCCAGGAATTAATAATGATAACATCATATTATCTTTGTGCATACAAAGCCATGGAGCAAAGTTGTACGCAACAAGAAATACTGGCCAACAACTTTAGGCAGAGTTCCAATCCCCAAAGGGATTAAAGCCATCACTTGCAAGACCAAGCCTTAAATTTCGTGGATCGGATGCAAAGGAAGGATACAGCCTATCAATTGTAGCCCATTGAGAAGAATCTACTGGATGACGTAATTTACCATCTTCACTCTTATGATTGCTATGCCATCTTAATTGCTCTGATGTTTCTGCGGACATAAACATTCTTTTTAGTCTTGGTATTATTGGAAGTATCTAAAGACCTTTGCAGGTACTTTGGTTTGCTTTCCATCTTCCTTCGTCTTGTTTTTTTTCCAACGAGATTTTCCACATTTTGGACAAAAATCACTATCTGCAAGCTATTTCCTAAAAAGACAACAATCATTTACGCATGCATGTATTTGTCTATAGCCTAAACCAAATGATTGAAGCAGCTTCTTTGTTGCATACGTCGAATCAGGAAGCGTGTTTTCCATAGGTAGCATATCTTTGAGAAGTTTAAGAAGTTCCGTAAATGTTGTGTCAGATACACTATTTCGAGCCTTGTGCTTGTAAAGAAGTATTGTAGCTGACAACTTTGTGTGGCTTGCATAACCAGGGTACAAAGGAATTTCAGAATTTTCTATCATCTCCTTAATCTCTACCTCATGTACCTCATTTCTTACATTAGAATGATCTTCCACCTCGTCATTACAAATTTGTGTGTCTAAGTACATTCTATATGTATTTGTCACTTCATCGCCTTCATTTTCTGAAGGGCGTGCTTCCCCATGAAAAATCCATACATCATACGTTGGGTCAATTCCAAAACAAACCAAGTATGATACAACTTCCCATGATGGATGGCGGATAAGATTCCTACATTTTGAACAAGGGCAAATGATTTTTTCTCGATTTCTCTTCCTTTCTGCATGCTCATATACAAAATTCCTAACAGCTTGCCTGTATTCTTCAGTCATTCTATAACACATAAAGAGATCAATAATCAACCGTAATAATTACAAGTATAAAACTTATAATCAAAATTGACAAATCCTTGGTAGGTGGATCCATGCTTTGTCCAACTTGATAATTCTTTTGATGTTAGAACCTAATGAAAAGACGTTATGCCAACAAAAATATGAGTTTTTCTCATGACGGAATTGCGCAATTACCTCCCAATGAAAACTATATAGTAACGTGACCCTACAAACTAAGCCTAAAAAGAAAGAAAACTAATAAAATCAAACTCATGAATTACTAAACTCTGCAAAACCTGGATCAAACCAACAGTTATATATTTGGTAAGTGAAATGGTGTTGGATATCTACTATACTCATTGCAGAGAGAAGTTCCAACCTCATGTGAGTTATTCAAAGCTTTAACCAGGTGGTCACGGAATTGAGTTTGGTTCATGTAATTTATTTTGTAAACAATTTGAATAATTAGGCTGATAAACTTAAATTACTTAGGGTCTGTATGATTTCACTTTAAGTTTTGTGAATTGCGTCTTCATAATAAACAATTTAAAATTTTAGGCTACTACAACCATGATGGAGGACAAATCCTATAAATTTTTAGTCTTGTGTAATTGCTACTGGACTCAAAGAAATTCAATCTTTTGGGAATTTCTTTACTGGGTGGGGTGGGCACAATTTTGGGGTTCACTATGTGATTGACATGACCCTTTGTAACCTTGAATTTAATTCTAAATTCCCACAGGTAGAGATCACCATACTTAATCGCTAAACCAGTGACCACTTCCCCATCCTTATCAAGCTTTCACCAGATCATGCAACAACTAGCTATAAATCTTTCAAATACAACAATGCCTAGAAATTTCTTCTTAGTTATCAATAACCAATCAAAATCGTTTTCAATCCATAATAAATAGCAATCCAATGTTTAGCTTCATCGCTAAACTCAAAAGAATAAAGAATGATCTCAAACACTAGAATCATAACACAATTAGCGTTAGTAAACAGTGTGAAATCCTCAAAGATAACAAGAAGTTATATCTCTAAATCCTGAATAGTCTGCAAGATCAAACATTAATTCAGGATTATGAAAATAGCCTAGCTCTATTGCAATCAACTCTAGAAGCTGAAGCAATAGAAAACATGCAAAAATCATCTAGTTTACTAACGAGGATCAATGCCATAAAAAATTCATGCAAAAATGACAAAACAAAAACAAAACACAACTTAACAATCTCATAGATGAAATAACATAATCGAATATAAGAATTTGAACCTGCGTGGTAGACCGGTCTCAGTTGCGAATCACTTGAATTCCCAAATCGAAAACCCTAGCTTCAGCGCGCAGGCAAACGAAAGTGCATACAAATCGAAAATTAGTTACAATGGTGTTTTTATCTCAATAAAAATTCGAGTCTGGGGAGAGAGCTAGCTAGCTTCAGCCCTAATCACGTTGTCGATAAACACATGATAAAACACGTGAGAATTCATAGTCTGTTTATTACAATGGCCATATAGAGAGTGTTGTAAAATATACATCTATTACAACGGGCATAAGCTGACCGTTGTAATATCGCTCTATTACAACGGGCAAATAATGCAAGTTGTAAGAAAGGCGTTGGACAGAGCATCTATTACAACGGTTCTAAAACGACCGTTGTAATATCTGTCTATTACAACAGGCAATATATGTCCGTTGTAAAAAAGACGTTGTAATAGGGTATTTTTGTTGTAGTGTATGCAGTGAAAAAAGACATTTAACAGCTGCAATTTTTAACTGCACGATATATGCAGTTAAAAATAATACAATTCATAACTTTATGTTAGATACATATGCAAGTATAATAAGAACCTTATGAATTTTTAACTGCATAAGTGAAATGCAATTCAAAGTTTGCATGATTCAAGTGTATGTATCAACTGCATATGTTATATGCAGTTAAAAATTGCATTTAATATGTGCTATTTTCCCACTGCATAACAGATATGCAGTTAAAAAGGTGCAATTTATAACTGCATAAGTGAAATGCAGTTAAAAATACAGTTGTTCTTAAATAATTGCAAACATGTATGCAACTATTCATAATAATTGCATATATGTGTGCAAGTATAATAAAAATCTTATGACTTTTTAACTGCGTAAGTGAAATACACTTAAAATTTGCATCATTTAATTGTACATTTTAACTGCATATTTTTTATGCAGTTAAAATTTGCATATAACAACTATAATTTTAAGATGCATATCAGACATGCATTTAAAAATAATGCAATTCATAACTTCATAAGTGAAATGCATTTTAAAATGCAATTATTAATAGTAATTGCAAAGATGTATGCAACTATTCATAATAATTATATATATGTCTGCAACTTTTCAATAAAAATTTTGCTGCAAAATTTTGCCTTTTTATTTGTATAATTAGATGCTTCACTGTAAATGTCAACAACACTTTTGCAGTGTTTTACGCATTTATTTTCAATATTTACAGATTTGACTGCAAAAATTTGTACCACAATGCTGGTTTACAATAATTGTAGATTTGCTTGCAAATACTAAATATAGTCGCATATATGGCTGCAATTATTTGCATATAATTGCATAGGATGGTGCGGTTATATAAAACTTCTACTGCTGGAAACAATTTGCAGAAAATTCTATATTAATTCAGAATATTGTATATTAATTTGGAAAAATATATTTAAATTTTCGCGTAACTATTTCGATACATTAAATTAGGCATAATATTGTTTGTATGTGAATGTTTTTGAGCTTTTCTAACAAATATCTACAAATTTTATTAAATTTAGTTATCAAAATAGAATAAAAATTGACATGACGATATTTCTTAACATATAACCTTCGATTTGTTGATTTTGTTGTTTTCATCTTTTGAACCTCAACTTTCTTCAGTTCTGGACTCGATTTGGACATCGATTTTTGAAGTAGCAACTAATTTCGATTTATAATTCAGACGATTAGTGTTTTCTTTTTTTAAGATGTTAATCGACGAAAAGAATTTGAAGGATTCTGGGTTTTGTTCGGAGGAGACAAAAGGGTTTTTTTGTCGCGTTTAAAGATAAGGATGAGAAACTTATAATTAAAACGGACGGATGTTTTGTGTATTTTCAAACCTATTAAGTATGTATACCTAATGTTTCCTTTCAAATATATCACTTGGGGCCGGAGCCCAGTGTGCCTTAGCCACAAATCTGTGCCTGGTCCATATGCATTGGATAAGGTCTCGCGTAAACATTGAGTTTGATACATTGAATCATTGGTGTTTCTTACAAAGATTTCTTTCTATTGTTGTTTAAAGCATTCGTTTTCTCATGTCGAATTATGGGTAACTGGGTAACCAAGATAAATATTCTAAATTATTAAAAACGATTACAGTTACCTTTTTGTCCTCAGTTCTGTTTGTTTTTGTTGGAAAAAAAAAAATTTCGAACTAATCTCATATTTACAGGGCATATTCAAACTTATTTGCATCCACTTTTTTTTGGAAGGGAAACCTCGTAGAAAGGAGCTAGGAATATATGGTTTTGAGGTTTGTGGTAGAAACTCTTCCTATTTGAAAACACTCATGTGGTATAAAGAATTTTATCGATGGCATATGTGAACTCTTAAATATGAGATATTTCGAATAGTAAACGTACTCTCTTTCAGTAGCAGGTGATGAATGGCATACCCACTAGCAAGGAAACTTAGACGCATTTCAAAGAATCAAAATTTGTGGTAGTTAAACTTGATAATATGAATAATTGATTTATTAACTTCAGAGCAATGTAAACATTGCACAATCTTTTGTTATTGTACGTTTGGAATTGTCACAATTTAAGTGTAATCAACGTAATTATTCCAAATATGCAAATAAATGAAACCATAATACCATATACAATTAATTCACTCTTTTTTTTTTTTTTTTTACTGTGTTGCCTGCAAAAATCTAGAAAAGGCCTCTTATGATAATTGGTCCATATGTACATAAATTACACATGAACAGAGTGAGTTTTGATCGTTGGAGATTGTGAATCATATAGTAACAAATATTTGTGAACCCTTTTTTTCTGCTTGATTGGGACTGCAGATTAAATAAAGTCCTTAAATAAATTTATCCATATCCAATGAAGTTACCATCACCGAGTATTATAATTTAATAAAGACTTAATCGTAAAGTCTTGAAAATTGACTCCAGTGGTACTTGGTGGGACATCAATTATCAATTCTTGAAAGAAAAATAAAAAATATGCATCAATTGCTAACAAGTGGGTCGGTCGTGTTCATTGTTTATATGCATCATTTTATGCTTCAACTCTATTTTCATGCCTGTACGCATAGCTTAATTGACCGTTTCTACATTAGCATAGGCACTGCATAAAAGGCAAAAATAATTGAATAAGTGAAAAATACACTCTACTTTGAAATTTGCACTTCATTTTTCGTATGTAAAACATTGCAAAAGTGTGGTTGTTTGTGAAAACAACTAAAAAGTAAACTGTACTTCCCACATGCCAAATCTTTTGGTAATCAATCCCAAGAGTTTAGGAATATTAAATGAAACCAATATGGGCTCACATGTTGCCAAAATGGAAAAGCAAAGAAGAAAGCGAAATGACCACCAATAAGAAGCGAAGAGACAATTATAGTTGAGTTGTCAAAAGTTGTGCATAAAGTCATTGACAAATAATAGTTCGGTTTCCAATTTCCAAATAAACCAAAAGGGATCCATCGTCATATGGTTTGGATATATAAACAGATCTTAGTTGTTTGCTTCATCGTATCAATTTTTCCTTGACAATCCACTTTCATTTCATACCACACAAATGACCGATTTCAAAAAAAGCAAAGTAAACCTGGTAATGGAGCTCAACGATGAGTCGGATTTCAATGCTTTATTGTCCCCGGACGGTTACATTTCCATCTGTGGTTTTGGCTCTCTTCTCTCCGGTATTGCAATTTAAAATATCAATTCAATTCTTGATTCTTAGTAAATTTTCACGTATTTGTACCATGATTGGATTGGAAGTAACAAGTAAAAGTATTACGTTGCTCAAGTTTTTACATTTATTGATGTATATCATTTACTATTCTTGTAATCATTGTAATACAAAAACCAAATTCAATCCGGAATAGGAATTTTGGCCCGGTTCCAAGCATATACATTTATTGTAATCGTTGTATAGTACATGTACAGAATATAACACAAAGAAGTTTAAACTAATTGCAGAGAAGAGTGCAAGGAGCACAATTCCGAACTTGAAAAACTTCAGAATTGGCGTTCTTAAAGGCTTCAGGCGAGTTTATGCAATAGTTGGTGCACTATTTTACGAGCGTGGAATTGCTAATCATGGAACAGGGGTCATAGTTTACATATATAGTTTTAGTAACTTTTGTTTCAAATTTAAGTTCTTCACGTTTAATTAATTATTTTATTTGAATAAATATCCAGGAAATTTCAGGTTTAACCGTAGAACCGTGTGATGGAGAAAATCTAATTGTTACTGTGTTTGAGATCAAAAGAGAAGACGTATGGTTTATATTACTCAAAACAATACAATTTTCAGATAGATTTCAGTTATATAGCTACATATATTACTTGTAGGTTCCTTCGTTTATTGAGAGGGAGAAAGAATATAGATTTTTAGCCGTAAGTATGATTTTGGTTTTTATTTTTTTTGTTTATTTTTTATTTTTGCACTATACTAAATCAATTTAATCTAACTGCGTAACAATTTTAGTTCTTACTCTACAGGTCAATGTAGAAAATTTAGAGGGGAAACAATTTAGTTCTCCAGCCGTAAGTTATACTTTAATTACATGTCTTATCATCGCGTTTTGACTAATTTTTGATAAATTTCTTCTGTTTAATTTTAAGGTTGTGTGTTCTCGATTCAGGGATGATGAATTCTTGCTTGTCCGTTGCAATGGTAGTTTTTCTAAAAAACATAGAAATGAATATACCAGCAATAGATATCGTTTGTATATAACGGTCTTTTTGTAAAAATAATTTGGACAGGAGATAAAGCGTTATTCAATGAGAAGTACGGAAAATACAATATTGATAGGATATGGAGAGATGATATATTACCTTGCCGTGCATATCTGAGGCACTGGTATTATACACACTGTTATAGATACATATGCATATATCTGTGTATGTAAACTCCTGAAATTTGAATCTGATAAAATTCTGCTATCCTTTTCTTACAGCGTTTTGGCAGCAAAAAGTTTAGGAGAAGTAGCTTATGATAATTTCTTGGATCATACATTTTTGGGTGACCGTAAAACAACTATACGTCGATATTTGAACACTGCAGGTTCACAAATTATGGATGAAAAAACTCCTGAATCCGTTAAGACCAGGTACGGGGGATGAACTCCGGGATAACATTTTATGCAAAAGACGAGTCTTTAAAAACTCCAAATCTTGTTCAAATTGCTGCTATTTTTCACCATTAAAATTGTTCTACTACTGTAATATTGGTATACTGTGACTCTGTGATGATACTGTAAGTAAATTCAGTAAAATAATAAAGATTTTATAGATTGGCTTGGCTAAGTTCTTTCATAAGCCAACATATAAATGAATGAATAATCGATAATGTCATCTACTGCATCAAGCAGAGTACGAGAATATTGTTGCACTGAACATTTGAATGCAGAGTAAAAAAGTTTAATGCATGATGATCAAATATAAGGGGTTTATCATTGGACATCAGCCAGGGGACTCGATATAGAAAATGCAGTGAGCATATGAACTGTACGAGCATATAACTGTATAAAATGGCAGTTTTCTGCCTAGGTTTCCACAGGTCATCAATATTTATACAAGAAAATACCTCCTCGGTGCTGTAAGAAAATATTCGTTCTGCTAAATGAACAAGATTGGCATTTTGCTCCTTTTCATATATTATAAAATAATAGTATAAACTCCTAAATTTTTTATCGGTTTTTGACATATTGTTGTGTTGCTGTAATAAGTTTATTCCCTATTGACTTATTATTATCTATTTCATCTCATTTGTTCAGATTGAACATTTGATTCACACCTTCATAGATGTAAACTCTTAATACACAGTAAGCTGTTTTGTTCAATTCAGTAGATTTAATGTGTAGGCGTTGTTACTCGTTACCCCAGCATGTATTATACGTTAAGAATTTTAAGTTTATCTCATAATTCTCATACTTTATACTTCAATTTACATTTTCTCTGCTCGCTTTTTTACAAAATCAGGAGGGAAAAAAGTTTGTATTGCACTTATAGTAGGATGTTGTGTGCAGTGAAAATTGACCTGTATATTTTATATTTGATTCAGGGCCTTTGAGTTCTTATACTTCCATGACCACACAATAACTTTAGGTGCCTAAATTCAATCTAAGTACAAACAGAAGACATAATATACTTTAGGTGCCTAAATTCAGTCTAAGTACTAATAGATGACAAAATACGTCTAGTATACCAAAACAGAGACTAATCAATAATAAACCCATCTCACAAGTTTACAAATCAAATTTTCACTACTTTGAAATTCTGTATTAGCTATTTTTAACAATAAGTATATTGTAATTAATTACAACAACAAACTAACAACTATAGTAATAACTATAATACAACAAAGAAACAAAAACGATGTACATACATACATACATACATACATACATACATACATACATACATACATACATATATATATATATATATATATATATAAACATATAAATCAACTAGAAATCTAACTGGTTGAAGAAGAAAATTTCGTCTGAGCTTTGCCGTAACAATTTCCTTAAGACTTTTTTCAAAGTCTCCCAAGATACAACAGACGTCATTTGCTCGAGATTGTGATAAGTATGATCTTCTGTGTGATATGTAGAAGCTCACAAATTTGGAGATCAATAAATGAAGAGGAAGAAGAGAAAATTTGGAGTGCTCTTTTGATCAGGTTTCATTCTCCTTTTATAGACTAATTTCCAACGGTTATGTTTGTTGGGAACAGCCGCATCTCTTCGTATGCAACAACCAAAAATTGTTGCGGTTTGCAACAGTCGTCTCTCTTCATTTGCAACGGCCAAGAACTGTCACGGTTTGCAACAGTCGCATCTCTTCATTTGCAACGGCCAAAAACTACTGCGGTTTGCAACAACCACGTCTCTTCATTTGCAACAGTCTATAACTATTGCGGTTTGCAACACCACAAAGTGTTACTGTTCGCGACATTTTCGTTTGCAATGCCAAAAAGTGATACTGTTCGCAACAGTCGCATCCGTTCGTTTGCAGCGCCACAAAGCGTTACTGTTCCCAATAGTCGCGTCCATTCGTTTGCAACGGTTCAGAGCTGTTGCTTTTCGTTGTAACCGTCATCTGAAAAAATCGCGTCTCTTTATTAGTTTGCAACGGTCACAACAGTTGGAAAATCCGTATCTTTTTAAACACACTTCTGTTTTAAAACCAGTCCATTTTTAGGAAGCAAAAATATATGACACAACCCGATTTCATTGGACCCGAACCCGACCCGGCCCGGTTCGGTCGGTCGGACGGGCAGAGACGGCGCGCGCGTGAGTTAGTCCATGGCCATATAGGTCCTCCCCTCGTACAAAATTACCTGACCCTAAGGGCCAATATAAAAATCGAGAGTATACTATATAAACAAGAAAATGGATTTATTTTTGGCATTGTGGGATATATCTCAATCACTATTTTTGAGAATTCTAACAATCCGCCACATGAATGACGATATATGTCTCCTCCACACAAAGTATAATATCACACACTTCATATGAAAATAATGCTATATCGAGGTTAAGTAAATATTTCATTTTAAACTTTCCCTAATTAAAACTTGTCGGATATAATTGGCTAATTGGTGAATTATTTCATCCTTAACCGTCAGTCGTTATTGTATAACCAGACAATAAACTTTACAAAGCATTATTGCCCTTCACATCTAATCTCTTGGTTGTGTTCATTTTGGTCTTGAACAATTTTTGGTTCTACGGGTGTTTTTAGAGAATAAAAGCCTTTAATATTCTCATAGAGTCGACCCAGCTCACACTAACATAGGTGATCACAACCATTAAGAGTATCCTCACTTGTTATTTTCAAGATATGGTCATCATTAAAAAAACATAGTTTTATCTTTTTAATACTTATGTAGACATGCATTTATATTGTACACCACGGGAATGGAGTAGGACTAAGTCCAAACAAATGCATTACGTCTTGAGTTATTCAGAACTGGTTTGCCTATTGATCCTAGTCCGTGGGATCTCCAGTCGTTAGGATATGTTTCCGTATAAGATAACTCTTGTTGCTTTACACTTTTAAACTCATTCCCCTCGATGCGCAGTTAATTTTTTCTCTTGATGAACCTTTAGTAAATGGATTCGCTAGGTTATCATTTGTTCGCACATAATCTATGAAAATAGTTCCATTTGACAGTAACTGTCTAACTGTGTTATGGCGTCGACGAATGTGTCGTGACTTTTCATTATACACAAAGTTTTACGCTCTGCTTAATGCTTCTTGGTTATCACAGTGCATGCATATGGCCGGTACAAGTTTAGACCAAAACGGAATATCTTCTAAAAAGCGACGAAGTCATTCTGCTTCTTCGTCTGCTTTATCTAAAGCGATGAACTCCGATTACATAGTGCATTGAGCTATGCATGTTTGTTTAGTAGATTTCCATGACATTGCTGCCCCTGCTAAGATAAATACATAACCACCCGTTGATTTTGATTCCTTTGAATCAACAATCCAGTTTGCATCACTATGTCCTTCTAAGACGGAAGAATATTTTCCATAATGTAAGGAATAGTTTGTGGTAATTTTTTAAATATCCAAACACTCTCATTAGTGCTTTCCAGTGTTCCTTCCCTATGTTACTTGTCTACTTGCTTAATCGACTTACTGCATAAGCTATATCTGGTCTTGTGCAATTCATGAGATACATGAGACATCCTATTACACGAGAGTATTCCAGTTGCATTACACTCTCATTAGTGTTTTTATGCGGTACTTCCGATGGATTATGCGGCCTTCGTACTCCTTTAATTCCAAAATTTTGAAATTTTTCAATCACTTTTTCTACATAATGTGACTGAGATAATTCCATTAGGTGTTCTTATTAATTTGATTCCCAAAATAACATCTGTAGCTCCTATGTCTTTCATATCGAAATTGTTGATTAGCATCTGCTTAGTGGTCTCTATTATCTTAGTATTTGGACCGAAGATTTGCATATCGTCTACGTATAGACAAATCATCACGTATGGTTGTCCAATTTGTTTGTAACAAATACATTTATCACATTCATTCATACGAAAACCATTTTTCATCATAACACTATCAAATTTTGCGTGTCATTGTTTTGGAGCTTGTTTTAGTCTGTATAATAATTTAACTAATCTACATACTTTGTTTTCATTTCCTTTGGATATAAAACCCTCAGGTTGCTCCATGTAAATCTTCTCATCGAGATTTCCATTTAAGAATGTCTTCTTTACATCCATTTGATGAATCTATAGGTTATAGATGGATGCAATTACTATTAACATTGTTATAGAGGTTATTCATGTTACTGGTGAATATGTACCGAAGAAGTCTACACCTTCTTTTTTATGATATCATTTAGCTACCAATCTTGCTTTGTATTTGTCGATGGAGCCATCTGGTTTCATCTTCTTTTTGAAGATCCATTTACAACTAATTGGTATTATTCCATGTGGAAGATTAACTATTTCTCAAGTTTTATTATCAAAATTGAATCAATTTCACTTTGGATTGCTTCTTTCCAGCATGAGGATTCAGAAGATGATATTGCTTCTTTGTACGTTTGAGGTTCATGTTCTAACATATATGTTAAAAATTCTGAATCAAATGTCTTGGAAGTTTTTGCCCTTACGCTTCTTCTTGGTTCAACTTTCTCAGTTTCACGATGAGTTTCATCTTTATGTGATTTACTCAATTCTTCTCTTGTTCTTTTGGGGACACTATTTCCTTCATTTCTTTTGTTTGGAAACACATCTTCAAAGAATGAGGCATCTCTTGATTCCTTGATTGTATTTACATGAATATCAGTTATATCAGACTTAAATACCAAAAATCTGTAGGCACTATTATTTTGGGCTGACCCTAAATAGTAACAATCTACTGTTTTTGGTCCAAGTTTGACTTTCTTGGGAGGTGAAACTGGAACTTTTGCCAAGCACCCCCACACTTTGAGGTATTTAAAACTTGGTATGTGTCCTTTTCATAACTCATATGGAATTGTTCCTGTTTTATTGTGACGAACCTTGTTTAATATGTGAATAGACATATTTAAGGCTTCCCCCACAAGTTCGTCGGTAGGCAAGAAGTTAAGAGCATCGTATTAATCATATCTTTTAATGTTCTATTCTTTCTCTCGGCTAATCATTTTGTTGTGGTGAATATGGTGCTGTTGTTTGATGAATTATACCATTTTCGGCATAGAATTATTCAAATGGTGATTTATATTCTCCACCTCAATCAGATCTCAATATCTTGATGATTTTCTACCTAAACTTTGTACTTCATAAACGATGTAATTGCTTCATCCTTGCTATTTAAAAGATATACATAGCAATATCGTGTATAATCGTCAATAAAGGTAATAAAGTACATTTTCCCACCTCTTGTGGGTAATGATTTGAAATCGCATAAATCAGTATGAACCAAACCTAGTGGTTCGATGCTTCTATTAACTATATGAAATGGTTTTTTGACCATTTATTCTTCTACGCATGTCTCACATTTGTATGTATTGCATCTCTGTTTTAGTGAAAACGGTAAAGTCTTAAGATGTTATACGTTTAGTATACCAAAAAAGAGAATAATCAATAATAAACTCGTCTCACAAGTTTACAAATCAGATTTCCACTACTTTGGAATTCTGTATTAGCCATTTTTAACAATAAGTATGTTGTAATTAATTACAATAACAAACTAACGACTATAGTAATAATAAATATAGCGATAAATAAAACGCTATACTATTTAAAGAAATAGTACAACGTAGAAACGAAAACGATAAATATATATATAAACATATAAATCAACTAGAAATCTAACGGGTTGAAGAAGGAAATTTCGTCTGAGGCCTGTCGTAATAATTTACTTAAAATTTTATTCAAAGTCTCCCAATATACAATAGACGTGATCTGCTTGAGATTGTGATGAGTATGATCTTTTGTGTGATATGTAGAAGCATATGGATTTGGAGATCAAGAAATGAAGAGGAAGAAGAGAAAATTTGGAGTGCTCTACTGATCAGGTTTCATTCTCCTTTTGTAGGCTAATTCCCGATAGTTATATTTGTTGGGAACAACCGCATCTCTTCGTCTGCAACAGCAAAAAATTATTGCCGTTTGCAACAGTCGTCTCTCTTCATTTGCAACGGCCAAGAATTGTCACGGTTTGCAACAGTCGCGTCTCTTCATTTGCAATGGCCAAAAACTGGTGCAATTTGCAACAGTCGTGTCTCTTCATTTGCAACGGCCAAGAACAGTTGTGGTTTGCAACATCACAAAGTGTTACTGTTCGCAACAGTTTCGTTTGCAATGTCAAAACGTGTTACTATTCGCAACAGTCGTGTCTGTTCGTTTACAACTCCACAAAGTGTTACTATTCGCAATAGTCACGTCCGTTCGTTTGCAACGGTTCAAAACTGTTGCTTTTTGTTGTAACGGTCATCTGGAAAAATCGCGTCTCTTCATCAGTTTGCAAGGTCACAACCGTTGGAAAATCCGTATCTTTTTAAACACACTTTTGTTTGAAAATGAGTCCATTTTTAGGTTGCAAAAATATACGACACGGCCCAATCTCATTGGACCCGCCCCAGTCTGGTTCGGTCGGATGGGCGGGCGATGCACGCGCGTGTTAGTTCATAGCCATATAGGTCCTCCCCTCGCACAAAATTACCTGACCTTAAGGGCCAATATAGGGATTGAGAGTACACTATATAAACAAGAAAATGAACTTATTTTTGACGATGTGGGATATATCTCATTCACTATTTTTGAGAATTCTAACAATACAAACTTAGGTTGTTAATAACTTAATAAAAACGAATAATTTGATGTGCAACTATATCAAGCCATGAAACAATTAAAGACAACTAGAGTTTCACTAAAAACCAAAATATTACCGTTTCAGGTCTATAGACAATTTATCTCTGTTAATATTTCAGAAGATAGTTCTCTTCTCCACAAGAGTTCTTTCTTTGTTATCATTTTGGCTAAAGAAATTCCTCACATGTCATATGTTAGATTTCGATGATATAATATTTTCAACTTAACGAAGATTTTGAAATTTTTTTTCCAGTCAATTGCTTCTTTTAATGTATTAAAGAACGCATAGAATTATTTGAAGGAACCAGACTAATCGAAAGCGGGTTAAATGGGTAAGTTTCAAATGAAATTCCAGTTTGATCTTAGTTGAATCTATAAAGACACTAATTAGGTTTTAAATCCAATCTAAAATATTTTAAATATGGTCTCTATTTTATTTAAAATGTTAAAAAAAAAATTTGTTTTAACTCACAAGTATACCAAATATACTTATTTGTGTGAAGTGCACGTGCTACAAATAAAAAGTATACGTACTTGATGTGATCGTATGCAGGTGTTTTGCGATTTATACCACAACAAATATATTTTTCCCTTATATAAGCCTTTGTTGTCTAAGATTTTAAATTAAAAAATAATATATAGTAGATGTGCAAAGGTAGATATATGTATATATAATAATTTTATATGTTTTGAAAACTAAAATTAACAATAATTATGTCAGATTCATTTAAAGAAAAGTTTGATATTAAATATTACATTGTATACAAGTTCCGTTGTGAATTTAAATTAAAGCAACACATATATGTTTCCATATATATAAATATTACGATTAATGTTTTAGATTTAAAAACTTTATGTATGTAAACATTGTAATTTATTACACACTCTGTGTGTGTGTGTTTTAGAATTTAAATTTAATAATTTAAAACGTTTATGTTACATCCATTTTCTCCTATAATATATGCAACCTAGGTCTAATATTTCAGGAAGAGGGGATTGATCGGTTTACAGGAGATTGTGAAGGCAGAAGATATAGCCAAAGAGTCAAAGTTGGAAAGGCAAATAACCACAATTCTGAATCCAAAAGCCAAATTGACAATGCACCAACATGCGGTAGGGTTCTACCTAAAAAGAATCATGCTCCACCATCTCCTACAAAGAAATGCTCCATCTTCTCCTATAAAGAACCGTGTCAAGATTCAAAATTTCTTCTGTATTCCCCAAAAAGATACACTACAATTCCCATAAAAGTAATTCATGTTTCCTAAGAAGACGCGCCGCAATTCCCTAAAAACAACTCATCTTTCCTAAGAAGCTACGCCACAATGCCATAAAAGCAGCTCATCTTCCTAAAGACCGCATTGTAATTTCAAAAAAGACAGCTGCACACACTCCGACAAAGGGATGCACCGTGAATCGAGAGAAGGTCCTACCTTATTCTGAAGAACTACTCTACCTCTTTTAGGAAGATGAACCAACTTAATTCCAAGTTAAGGAACCAAATATGATACCAATCAAAACGCTCAGGGAAGGAAAAGCGCATCTCCTATACCAAGTTAGAGGACTAGCCTAAAATGCCTTTAAAAATCAAATCTGTCGATTAAGTTTCAAATTCAAAATTCTTGTCGTCAACTAAAACCTTTCCGCCTAATTAAAACCATTAAACCCCTTCAGTCATGTCAGCAATCCAAGCACAAATCAATCGAAGAAGGGATGGATGACACTTGGATGGATCAAATGATAGGAAAGGGAAATCTAGAAAAGGGAATTATCGATCCGCATGACTTTATAGTGCTATAAATAACAGAGTATTGTAGCCAAGAAAAGGACCTAGGGATGATTCTCTTATAACTTCTAAAAATACTTGTACTCTTTTCTGCCATTGAAAAAGCTTTGTATGAGGAGGAGAAGTATAAGAAAAGATATGAACCATGGACATATCATTCTTCAAAATCTAAGCCACGTAAATCTCACTGTCTTTTCCTTTATTGCGCTGTTTACTTTTGATTTTAAGAAGGTTCTGTTTACCTCATTTTCCTTACTTAAATCGGGTATAAGATTGGGCTTGGCATTTTAACATACGTTTAGAGTGCAACTTCATAATTGTGTAAGCACATAGTAGCATAATTACTACTTTAAGGCAAATTTAATATTACTTAAATTTGTTGATCCATAAGCACGAAAGTAATTAGAACTATAACTACTCTATAATCAGTTTAGTGTTGTGAGACGAAAAATCTCATCAATGTTTTGATGATAGAATGAGGGCCCTCTCCTAGCATATCTTTAATAAATTACAACCTGTCCAAATTCCTAAAAACTTCTATAAAAAACCAAAATAATACAACCTGGAAACTCCTCAACTCCTCCACCATATAAACCTAAGCACTTGGCTGTGAAGCTAGGTAACAAGCCCTTCACCTCCTCATCCAAAACAAATTGCCCGCTACAAAAAATAGCCATCGATCCCTTCCTCGACTCCCTTAACACATTAGTTACTCAAATCAATGAAAGATTGGATAGCATTAAAAAGCTGATGACTCAGAATCTGAATAAACCATCGAACTCCCATAGCTCCATGGTCTACCACCAATATTCTTCTGCTCCATAGAAAGTGCAAACAAGGGGAAAACATGGCAATCTTGTTAATGAGAACCGTTACATTTGTCTACTTAGCTTGGGACCAAGGGCAAAGAATACGGCCTCGATAACACAAATATTAAAGGAAAACCAACCAATATCAATTCATTATTTTTGAAAAGGAATAAAAACCAAAAAGAACAGGACGTGGATGAAGCTATTTAGCCCACAAGAGCGCTTCATCACGTGTAAGTAGGATGAGGAAATATGGGAGTAGAAAGCTCATATAGAACATTTGGTTAAGATATGTGAGTACAGTAGCAAAAGGGGGAGGAGAGAAGAGTTCTCACCCCCATTTAGCGAAACCATCATAAAAGCATATTTTTATGATAACTTTAAGGCACCAACCATTGAAAAATAAGACTAGTTGTCAAATCCATTTGACCATCTGTGCATATTTGAATACTACATGAATATATTGAAGGTTGGGAAGTTGGCTCGCTATAAGCTGTTCCATGTATATCTCAAGGGGCGGCTTGTGGTTTCAGAGATATTCACCAGTGGAGATCCATTCTTGGATATGATTATCTATGTATTTCCATAGGTAATTGGAAGCTAGAAGAGAAAGCTCTCCAGATACATACACTTTGTCATCAGTCAAGCAGAGGGACAATAAATGCCTGTGCAGCTTCATTAAATGCTTCAAGGAAGATAAAATGAGAATCGAGGTTACTAGTGAGGAGGTGCTGTTGATGGCAGCTCATTCAAAGATATGGAAAAATACTGATATATGGGATAAGAACGGTTGAAGCCATACAGGAGCATTAAAGCTTTTTATGAAAGAGCTAGTAGGTACATACACACCAAAAAGGGGATATTAGTCATTGCAGAAACACTCTCAAATGGTGCATACAACCTCTCTAGACCCGATAGGAATTTTATCTCAAGAGCATGAAATTCAGAGGACCTTCTACCATATTATGTTTGACATGTCTTTATTTTCTCATGTAATGTTTGGTGTATACATAGTTGTAATCGATCGGTGTAAGTAATAAAATGATAATTGAATGTAGTGATACTAGATGGCTCGAACAAGTACAAAATATTATTGTAAAAGATAGTATGTGCTACCAAGTC
Organism: Allium cepa; assembly: GCA_030765085.1. Lineage (NCBI taxonomy): Eukaryota > Viridiplantae > Streptophyta > Magnoliopsida > Asparagales > Amaryllidaceae > Allium > Allium cepa. The sequence goes on along the minus strand of CM060941.1, from coordinate 104,290,999 downwards.
TTGTAAGAGTTATGTTCACATGGCTCGGCATTTCAACCAAAATTTCACTAGATATAAGGATATTAGATGGTCCGAACCAGTATCAAAACTATGCGCATGAAACAAAAGGTTTTACAAAAAATTGACATGACTTCACAGTCAAAACGTAAAACATCTGCACTTTAAGTGGGTTGGATCATGCCAAGTGCAGGTTCAGAAGTATGCAACATACATAAATAAAAAAATGTAAATGGCAAAGAAAGGGAAGAAGAAAATTCATGCCATAGAAGTCGAAGGAAAAATGCAAAGAAAGTCTGCGCCAAACATAAAAAGGTACACACATCATTTCACCATTTTATTATGAATCCTTATAGTAAATTGTTACACGAAGACTATATGTGTGTGTGTGTGTGTTTGTGTACATAGAGTGAAATACATCTTAGTCTGACTCAAGTTCCTTACTCTTCATGGATCTTCTCCTCCTTTGAGATATCTCGAGACTGAGGAATTTCGGTAATAACAAATGAAAAGCGACGAGAGGTGTCAACAACTAAACGCCTCAACTCATTGTCCGCTCCAGCCCAAGGATCACCCATATTGTTTTCTTCAAAAACATAGTCAGGTCTGTTATAAAGAAAACACAAATCTGAGTCTGGTATACAATGGTTGAACACATCAACCACACATTTCATGGCTATTTTCGACCATAACAAGCCCAATTATCTTTTGCTTAAATTTCACAACCAATTTCGGCTATGTCAAGGTGAGGGCGGTTAAACGAGAAAGGGACATAACCAAATTATGCGTGGTAGGATCGGACTTAAGTACTTAGTGTTCAAGTTTGTTGATCCATTCAATGGCAATGCGACACACACGTTTGAAATCATACAAAACATCTGCCTTTATCTTTTTAGTCTTTTGCGAAAATAAGCCAAATAGGTTATAGGCAGAGGAGCGTTTTCTGACCCCTGCAATTTTAGACAGGCTTTTCTATTGCTTTTCATAATCAGATTTTAACTCGTCGGCTTTCTTTATTTTGTAACTTCTTTTTTCCATTGGAAAGCCCCCTCATTATCTAAGCTCGAAGGAGGAGCGGAGGCATATGAGAAAGCTTCTTAGGAAAAGAAATGGAGAAAGGAGGACTGTCTTCCTTGGATAACTGGATCACGACTTATTAAGATAATTCCTCGATCGTCTTTTTAATTTTATTAATTTCATTTTAATAAAGGATTCCATATAAATTTTCAGTGTCTTTTAACAAAACCCAAATCCAGCATTACGACCCTAGGAGACTTAAACTCCTTTTCCATGCCTTGAATTTTAATTTCCATGGACGCTATGTCAGCTTTCAATTTCATGTTGTAATTTTAGTTCTGAATGTTGGCTTACTTAGATTCTTCGAATTGGGGCATCTCTTCTTTGCACTCAGATTGTAGCCCTTTCCTAACATCATGTTCAATCAGTTCCTTCTCCTCATACTAGTTTGCATTAGTAGTCTCGAGTAAATGAATCCGAAGCCCATAGCAGTTAAGGATATTTGGTGAAACCTAGTCCATTTGGCAAAAACCGCAAAGGGCGGGGGCAAACTACCCTGGTCAAGAGAAGCAACCGGGGAAGTACTAACTGGAAGAATAGGAGCAACAACTTAAAAAGGAAGATAAATAGATAAGGAAGCCGACAAACAAGATATAAATACGATCAGACTGGGATAGTGAAGCACTTTATTCAAAAATACACATATACATGAAGAGACAGCTCTCATTAACGGTTGATTCTACCCTTAAACCAAGGCAAATGAGGATGCCCTAAAGGGAGTGATGCATCCTTTAATTTAGAACCTCATCCACGCAGTATGAAGTCGCAAAGGGTGTCCCTTTCATGAATCACTTTTGTAATTCTAAATATAAAAAATCTTGAGACTCCTTCCTCGGCCTAATAATGAACTTCTCTAATTCATCTTTCCTTCTTTAAATCAAACTGATCTCTTTGTTAATCTTTATGGCCTACCTCTCCATATTCTTAATATGTTCTATTGGATTTTAAGGTAACTTATTTTCCTTAGGTGACTTCACTAAAAGAGATATCAACATAAACCATTCCTACCTAAAATGGAAAATTAAAAAAACTATTTTAAGCATGAAGGTATATCTCATAGGAAAAACAAAATACTCCGTGGGTTTGAAAATAAGTCAAAAATAAACAAGTGTCAGAATTCATTGTAAAAAATAATACACCAATAGAACCACCACCACAACAACAAGAAAAAGGGCAGGTTCCAAAATGTCAGAAATGTTATTACAAGGTTTACCAAAAGTCCTAAAAAGACAAGTAGGAAATGACAAAGCAAAGGTTCAAATATTTACTTTGTCAAAGTGAGAAGCCTTAGGGTCCAAGTCAACATCAATGTCACGCAAACCTCAAAAAGCCCCCATCAACATCTAAATCATCTGAGACGTCCTAGACAGCGGCTAAGGAGCTGACACCGCCTAGTTCTTGGGCCCACAACAGATGGTAGTGCTCTAGTGTAGTTTTGGCGATGGCTTGGTTAGTTAAAAACTCGAAGCTCACTTCAGCCTCAGGATCATCCAAGCGGTTTGCAAAGAACCGCCTCTTGACTTATGCGAAAATTTGATAGAGGAGGTCGTAAGTTGTATCTTTAGGGCATCTCCAGTCCATTCAGGGCTGAATATTCAGAGCTCTGAATATTCAGCCCTGAAAGGGGCTGGATACTTCAATGGTCAGGCGCCCATTTAATGGGCGTCTGGCATCAGGCGCCCATTAAATGGGCGCCTGATGTTAGGCTCCCATTTTATGGGAGCCTGACGCCCCCCCAAAATTGGGGGGCTTGGGCGCCAGTTTTATGGACGCCAGAAGCCTGGCGCCCATTAAATGGGCGCCCAAACCCAGTTCAGGATTCTGAATCCAATCCTGAATGTTCAGCTGAATTTGCCCTCTTAATTTGACGGCTGGAGATTTATTTTTTGCTTATTCAGTGAATTTCACTACCGCTAGAGATGCCCTTAGTTTCCTTTGCCATCTGAGCAAGCTTGTCTTTTAATTGCTTTTCCCTCTCCTCAACTTTGGTGAAAGACTTTCAAGTGTCAGTCAACGCTTCCTTAGCTTTTGTTGATGCATCCTCTGCTTATAACATACGAGACTCCAACTCGATTCATTTTTCCTTAAGCTCCATAAGATCTTTCTTATAATCTTCCTCTCTCGAGCGATAAACATCAACCTCAACCTAGAAGCTTATCAGAACCGGCTTGTAGTCTCGATTCAGTGTTGTTGCTCCATAACCAAAGTGCATTTGTAAATTAAAAAAGGAATAACTAAAATAAATAACACAAAACGAGGGTAGTTAAGACAGGTAGTAACATAAATAGGGGAAGAGGAGTTTTGATCGTTACTAAACATGCTTTTATGGAGGCATTAGAAAATTTCAACTAGGGCCGGTAGTGGAAATGGAGAAAATAGAGCAGAGTCGAATATGGAGACATCATCAACCATTGGTCGCCCCATTTATTCAGCTATGTCAGAAACAGAACTACCTTTAGGAAGATGTGAGATGCGATGGGGAGGTAGAAGAGCATTAAGGGGAGGAACAGTCAAGGTAGGAGCAACAATGAAAGGAGATAGAGGTCAAGGGGTAGAACCCTTCATATGTAATTCATTCTTCTTACTGCCATTAGGGGATGTGTTCCCTCTTCTTCTCTATCATCGACTTGACTTTGAATGGTTGATAAATTCAGACATTGTACCTAAGAAATTCGGTCGGTAACATATCAATAGAATCCATCATTTAGCAGACAAAACAACATTAAGGAGAAAGCAAGTATTTCTTAAGTTAGCATGAAGATGCAGATATGTTACAATGAAACTTAACTGCGAATTCACAAAATATTAAGCATACTAAGAAGAGCAAAAAAACAAATTTGTAAATAAATATTGAGTGAGATAAATAGCGCTGCGGGTTTAAGAAACAAAGTTTACATAGTAAGGCTTTCGTAAACACGTTAGAGCCTTTACGGGTTTCCTCGTCAAGGCTATGTATCCTAGCCCTACGTACTTAGAATGAGTCCCACTCTTCATAAGTGAAGTTTCCAGGATGATTAACTATAAAAAGGAGAAGAGGAAGGAAGAATATGTTCGCAAGTCAGCCTCTCGTAAAAGAACAAAGACAATCAGAAATTAATTTGAGTAACAAAAAACAAGACTAGTACCGAGGAGTCTAAAAGAGGGAATGAAGTTGTCTCGATTACAAATATAAAAGAACCGGTCAGCCCATCTAGGAGTTTTCCAAGGAGAGATCGAGAAGATAGATCTCAAAGCTTGAACGTGATGAAATAATTTGTACCACACGACAGCATTCTCATTGATTGAATAAAAGAATAACAACTCTCGATAGGTGAATGCAGTTGGTGCGTAGCATATAAAATAATGGTGGTCGTAAGCTGGTACTAGGAGATAGGGGATAATTGGATTGGCGATGAGTTAGAAACTGTTAACCATTCCCTAAGGATGGGGTAAAGGGAAAGGTAGAACCCATTACGGATGTGCTCCATTGCTTTAGAAATAAAACCCTCTAGGCCATGTAAATGCGACCAGATTAGGTAGGGATGCTAACCACTAAATCCAAAATATCTGAAAATTCTTTGTGTTTGATCCTCCTCACAAATTGTCGAAGTAAATTTGTAAAAAGAAACTGAACGTTGGACCGAGGAAGACGAAGGATCATTAGTAGCCATGGATAAATAATAAGAGAAAAGCAAAGAAAATGAAAATGATGGAAGGACATTTTAAGGTGATTAATCAATACTGAGAAAGGGTATTATATAAGATTCAAAGAGTAATAATGTCAAAGAGTAATCGATCTCGATCATCACCAATCAATCAAATCGGTTTAGAATGAAAGATGGGCAAACTTATCTAGATTTCAAACCAAAGAAATAATATACCTAAGCATCTCCTCAAACAACATTAAGGTGTGAAAGCGTTTGTCGATCTAGCTAAGAAGAATGAAGAAATAGAGAAAGTACGAAAAGGAAACAGTGATAATATAAAATTAAAATTTTCAACTTACAATTCATAATGAGTAGTAGTGAGCTAGGAACAAGATGCCATGAAGGATAAAAAAACTACTGTAAGGATGACGATTAGGATTTTCGAATAAGTTAAAAGAAAATTAGAAGGAAGTTTAAAAGAAGAAATCCTAGCCCTAAAACTTAAACGGCACAAAAGTCAATTGTCATTTAATTTTAATGACGATGAATCAAAATACACTAAAAAAAACATGAAAGATTTCCTGGAGGTTAAAATGATTCTTGTACATAATAGATCGAAAAGCAACTAATCATTATGAGACATATGTACAAGAAGCATTAAATGTGAAGTGAACGATAGGACAATGGAGAAAAATGGATATGAGCATTACAAGTCTGCACCAATATGCATTAGCACAGACTTGGGGTACTATTACACCTATTTCTCTTATACATATGCAGTGCAAGTCTAATATTTCAGGTAGAAATGGGACTATGCAGTCCAGAGGAGATTTTGAATGTAGAAGATACAACCAAGGAGTCGAAGTTAGAAAGGCAAATAAAATCTATGAGCCTTATTAACAATTCACTAACAAGCAATAGGGCTCGACCTAAAAGAACTGCACTCCGCCTTCCCTACAAAAAACTATATCTATCTTCCCCTACAAAGAATCGCACCAAAATCCAAAATTGCTTCTATATTCCCCTAAATACTATGCTGCAATTCCATAAAAGCAACTCATTTTTCCTAAGAAGCTGCACCATTATTCCATAAAAGCAATTTATCTTTTCTAAGAGGTCGCGCCGCAATTCCATAAAATCAATTCATCTTTGCTAAGAAGTTGCATGTAATTCCATAAAAGCAGCTCATCTTCCTAAAAGATGTTGGAACTGAGCCAGCTCGCATTGGAATATATGGGTGAGTTTCAATTTTTTTACTTTGTTGGATCTTTATTGGGCCTATGAAATCTAACTAATTTTGAACATTTCTAAATTTAATTTAAATAAAATCATATATTTTATTTAAATTTATAAATTGTTGTTTGAATTTTATTTGATTTATTTTTAATTATATGTAAGCATACATATTTATCATATACATATGTATATGTGTGTGCATTTGTAACATGATATTCCATGCATGGTATAACATCTCGGTATATAGATGTTGGAATTTACATCGTAACGGACACATTAACTCATCCTATATATATTGTATGCTGTCCAAATATGCGCATATACTCATAGTCAATATATGTATAAATATCCAAGTAATTACATGCGTGTGTATGTGTGTTATGAATACTATTATAAATATATATGTACATATATAATATAATATATTATAAATATCAAATAAATATATACATGAATATAAAAAGTTATAAGCTTAAAGAAAAAAATTATATTTATATACATACATAAGAATTAAAGTAAAATAATCATGTGTGTATATATAAATATGCATATTTATATAATATAAATATAATAATTAAATGTATATTTCATTATAATAAATTAATTATATATATATATAATATTTTAACATTCTAGATCGAAATACACTATCGATCCAAATTTATAATAATTTTATTATATCAATATATATTTATTATGAATTAATTAGTCAAACTGTCATAAATAAATAATATAAAATAATTATATAACCTAAATATCAAAATTTTAAATTTTCCAAAAATCAAGAATAGTATTCAAAGGGTTGCAAAAAATTTCTAGGTTTTCTGAGTGAAAATTATAATTTTTTATTAATTAAATACTATTAGGCCAATTTTAAAATAATTCTAAAAAATATAAAAACATGTTCAAAATATCTAATTTTTTTACTGAGAGCTTATGTGATGATAACTAATTTTAAAAAATTTAGAATCGAATTTTCGAAACAAGCTTTATTTTATATGAATTTATTAAATCCTATAATGATTAAGTAATAATAAAAATATCTAATAATTTCAAAAAATTATTTTCGGTTATCAAAATTCATAATTAATATAAACATATATTGAAAATTACTAGACCAAATTTTATATAATATAGATGTATATGCACTTTGATATAAATTATACAAATAAATAAATTTACATATATATATGTATGATATTAAAATAAAGAACAGTAATTCGGCATGAAACTTCAGGTCACTAATAACATATGTGCGTATATATTAAACTTATGCGTATATTCAATCATTACTATGACAACATTATTCCCTGTAGGAATCTCACTTAATTAACAATAATATATATAGATGTATGTGAGCAATAATCTATTATACAATGATCATACATCTTATATGAAACTAAACATTTTCCTATAATTGATGCCCTCAAGTAGACCTTGAAATGATGAGTCCTCTACCTTCGGAAAACTCCTCGATTCATCAGATTGCTAGTCCTTGAGCCGTAGACTCTTTGCTATCAAATAGCTATTTATTTGGATTTGATATGATTTGAGATTTTAATAGGCATGTACAGATCAACCATGAGAAGGAAGGAAGAGGCGGCTAAAACCAAAACTAGTTTAGATTAGGGTTAGAGATGCTTTTATAATGGTTGAGAGAGAAAAGAGGATTATATCTTGCCTTTTCTGGGCCAATCTCCACCATCCATCTTTAGCCCTAATTACCCCTATTTTTGGATGTCCCTATCACATAATTGCAGTCGAAAATTCCCTTCTAAATCTATAGGTTAATACCCCATTTAAGCCCAAGGAAGTATGATAATTAAACACAATTTAATTTCATTATCGACATTTCGTATCAATCAATATGTTTATAACTATTATAAATATATACAACAATATTTATTTCTCGGATCATATTCAAAATTTATAATTAATATTTCATAAATATTAATTAATTTATAACAATTATAAATTAATTAAATCATTTGGTCTAGAGAGAATTCATCATTCAGTTATGTAACTCTTGGGTGCAAATTCGGCTAGCAATTAACATCGAACTATTCTAATGTTAATGTTCACACGTCACTTAGCAGGTGATGTGACATTATGGCCAAATTTATCGCTTACTTGGTTTCGGTAAAATCCAATTCTACTTTATTAAACGTTGCCCGGTTGTGATATTATTTACACCAATTCTCTTCGTCAAAACTATATCACTTTGAACTTGTGGAATTTGGTAATGCTCAAAATTCCAATATCATCCATATTCAACTCTATGGTCCAAACACAAAGTCCTTGGTTCAATAATAACAATTATTATTAGCTGAAATGCTCTGGCCAGAGACTTTTATTTTGAGTTGACCGTGATACTAACCGCATATAACCAAGGAGAGGAATCCTCACTTGAGTAGTGCTTCACTTTCAATACTTCCACTCGACCCAATTATAGTCACAAGATGGAATGTTGTGCTATGATTTGACTATAATCAAAGTGGAGCTCTCATATTGAAGATTCATGGTATTCTCAAGTAGAGAGAACTATGTAAATCAGTCATATTGACATTTTCTATTGACCATAGTTATATTAACCAGCGGAAAACTATCGAGTGAGTCATTCCATGATTATCCAATAATTATCAGTACATTACCCCCTGATGCCACCCAACATCCATCAGTAATCATATGTCTAAAAATTGGAGAGCGTTGCGTATTCTAATCTCAATGGATACACTGATATCCGATCTCGATGCATCTTGACTAGGAACATTTAAAATGGTATCTTTGTTTTTTATTGCGATTAATTACTCACAATTACAACACTTTGTAACTACTATCACAAAACATACCATTCATGGATTTCATATTAAATACTTTTAATTAGATTAAGTAATTAATATAGCATATAATATCAAGTATATAATAAAAAGAAAACACCTTTTATTTCGAATAAGATTAATTATCAAGTTAGATATATGTAACATATTATATAATAGCCCTCAAGGTATACCAGTAGCCCTATCAATCTCCTCCTTGCACTTGGGTTAATTATGGAATCTTATTCTAATTCTCTAATCGGTTTCGTTAAAACCAATTGGGTCAATCCCTTAGTGAACGGGTATGCTATTATGTTTTGATCATCTACTCCATCGATTAACTCTCTTCGATGTTGATAAATTACCTTTAACATGTGGAATAATTTAGAGTATATCTCTTAACTTCTAGTGAGCTCTAAGTTTTATTATGAACTATGGGATACTTAACATTTGTAACCACCATTGGGTTATTTATAAATTTGTGCACTTATATGTCTACATACATTGTTTTATTGTGGCGCTATTCAGTTAACGAATCCGCCATAATCTCTTCTATTTGGACCATTTCCAACTTAAGGATCCTTAATTTGAATTTATTATTGACATATTATACTCAATATCATTTATGATGATTGAGTCCGAATATTCCTTCATAAGGAGTTCATTCTTTTTGTAAACGATTCTCTAGTACATCATAAATACACAAGATTACTCCAAACTACCATTCGGTAATATCAGTTTGGATTTGATATTTGCTTTATGTATCAAATACACATACAGATTATGATATCGTAAACATCATAACATGTATGATTATTCCTACTACTAATCCATTAGGAATCCATCTTACATTTTCCCTATTAAACATTTTAATAAGGTGTCCTTGCATATTGTTTTGGGACATTCCATATATCTTTCACTTTCTATTAAAGATCATTTACAAATCAAACGTTGAGTATTAAAACAACTATAGCTGATTTTAACACAATTACATTGTTAAAATCCACAATATTTTGTTTACTTATTATTTAGAAATATCAATGTACCTTTTAACATTCTTTCTTACGAACGTACACTTCCTCTGCATTTTGATTGACAATCAAACTATTTGATATTTCTATCAAAATACTTATTCAATTTTGATGCTTATAAACTGATACTTTCATATCATTTCTCAAATTATATCCAAAAGTTCACGACCTCTATATCACTCCCACTGACTTTGAGACACTTTGGTTGTTATGTGCAAATAGTCTACTCTAAATCATTATCCACAATTTTCTATTTCAATACATACATACCAAACATAAGGTGATACTAAGTAATTTTGTGAGTAAATCCAAATTAACTTGATCACGTTGAATGTCGAATCTATTACGCTAATTTCAACAATTGAAATTTGCAATGTTATTTTTATAATGTTGCTCATTATATTTCGACTGGAATAATCTTGCTCTCGAAGACACATTCATGGTCGATGGATCGTATCCTTTTTGGGTACATCCACCAAAATCATATTTTTGATAATGTACTTGAAATACATTTTGGATTTGTGCATCATACCATATCATACAGTCAACATTCTTAATGGTTTATTTAAACAACCGAGGATTATGTATTTTCAACATTGATAAGAAACTCATTGTTTCTCTTCAATGTGTAAGAATACTTATTAGACACTCTAATGGGATGTGTTCGTTTAGTTAGTTAATTTCATTTCATCTCATGAATCAGGTTTATCAGTGGATCTTATCGAATTCTATTTTATTACCACTAATTTCTCGAAGAAATTCCTTCACTACGAAGTTGGTATTTCTTGAATATACAATTATTTCTCAGTGCAATGGAATAAATATTCATAAACATTTTAGAAATTTCCTTTTATATTAAACTGATTTAATTTTAGTTTACAAAACTTATGTTCAATACATAAATATGTCATCCAATGACAGTCCTTTCCAAACTCCTGTTGGGTAGATTCATACAAGATCCCTCATGAACAAATATTACGTGCAGACTTTCGACTTGCACAACCTGCCAACTACTTGGCCTAGGATATATTGGGGTTACTTATAAACCCGTATCTTATATGATTTTGTAAAGTATTATTTAGATGAAATAATATTAACCTTGTATACTACTCTTAAGTCCATGACTTTATAGAAAGAAATTAACTCAACTTTACACTCAACTAATCGTACTTTGTCCAACAAAATTGGATCACTCATTATCGATACATCATCACGTATCACATGGAGGAGTGACTTTTGAGATTGAATCTTTATTCGTTTTTAGTTGCATTTGGAGCACTTTTGTAACGACCCGTAAATTTTAATGGTTTTAACAACGTAATTAACTGAAATTTTGTGAAATGTTAAATAATTGAATTTGGAAATAAAAATTTGATATTTGGAATACGTCTATATAAACATATTAAATAGTGAATTTTCATCAAATAATATGGAAGTTTATTTTATTGTGTAATTTTATATAATTTAAATCAGTTAATATTTGATGATAATAAAATATTTCTTAAACCTAAATATTTTTATATAATAAATTTGTAAATCATCTTCTGAGTGAAACGTCATTTTTCATTTCATCAAATTTGGACTGCTACTACTCCATTCATCTTATTTTCGACATTTTAGCAGCATTTTCGGTACCGAATACCGACTTTCGATGGGATGATCATATCGCTGATATCTGTATACCTTTTTGATCATCTCGTCATGCTGATCTTCACGGTCTATTCATTTTCTTGTTTTGGCATCCGGTGGATAACAGAACCTGTGAAACGGTTCACCTTATCGGTACCTTTTGAGCCTTTCGAATTCCTTGTGTCCATTCATTATCTACCGTATAGATCTAGCACCCATTTGCATTTATTATTCACAGAATTCAATTTTGACCTATGTTGTTCCCATTGTTAATTTATATTGATGGTTCATTCTCTGCCTTTCATTTTCTTCCTCTCTCTGGCTTCTCTTCTTCCAATTTTTTTACTTTACAGAGAGAAAAATTATATATTATATCTGCTAGGCTATCTGCCAATGATAATTTTGTTTGCCGCATAGCTTCTCTCAAACCCAGTTCCCTTTTGGTCAGCCACCTTCTCCCATACACGTCAACAAGCAACACGAAGCCACAATCACAGCAACCACACCACACATGACCGCCCTCTCTCCTCTGCTCGGTTGCTCCGACCAATTCGCCCATCAAACCTAATTGCCTTCCTCCTACCGACACCGTTCGCTTCCACCCATTGGCCGAAATCCCTAAACCGCCTCTTCCCCATGTCTTGACCCAAGCACTCACTGCTCAAGCAACCCACGTCGATCCTATCTCCACCACCTTCGCCCCGTGCCAGCTGCCACCATGCTACGAACCAACCTCCACCGTTACCACACCACCAGCCTCTTCCCTCGGCCGCCACACCCTTCGCAGTCAACCCCTGCCTCGCCTCCTCTGACCCGAGCCATATCAGCACAGCCGAGCCCTTCGAGACCCCTAGTCTTCGGCCGAAGCTACTTTGAAAGTGGTAAATATTATATAAGTTATGTATATATATGTTATATTATTTTATATAAGTCTACTACTATCTATATATGTACATTAGTATATAAGTTTTCTTATATATGTGTTATGTTTTGCATGTCTGAAGCTTATATATATATAGCATATATATAGGTTGGCCGAAGGGATATATATGTTGCATGAGTATATTATTTTTCCTTTCAAAATGGATTCGCACTGTGCTTCCAGTATGCTTGTTCATATATTGATGATTTTGAAAGTATATATATATTTTATTCGTATGTGTGGGATATATATGTGTGTACGGTTATATATTTGTTTATATATATTTGTTTATATATATATATATATATATATATATATTTGTTAAACATGTATACGTATATATGAGCTAGTTTTGTTTCAAATGTTAATATGTGTTTTGATTTCAAGTTATATAAAGATGTTCAACTTTGTAAGTTATATATGCATATACTATATATTTTATATGTGTTGTACATTTTGATATAAGTTGTACGTTGTATTCCTGAGTTGTGAATAATCTGTTTGTGAATATATAAGTCTATAAAGTTTATGACCGATTTGCTATACATAAATTTTGTAAGTTATATTCTGTAATAGTTATTAAATGTATATATATAGTTTATATAAGATTGTGTTTTATGTCGTGTACATATACATGTGATATGTTTATATATAAGTATTATTTTAAAATATATTATATATATGTTTGATTTTTATATATGCGTTGATTTTTATTTACATGTATATTTATTTTATTTAAATATTTATCTTAAATTAAAATATTGATTTCAAGGAAATAATAATACATATATATTCTATTTCTATTAAACTGGTTGATTTTTCTCATCGATTCCTGTCTATCAAATATGTGTCAATCTTGCTTTGCTTTGGAATTCGTGCTTAGCTTCAAAACTCATTTCGTTGTCGATTCTCTCTAGCCTTAAAAGGCGAGCAATCACTCACGATTAATATTCTTGTATTTTATAAATTTGATTTCAATTGGAATGGCAATTAAATATGCTGGTAGATTTAACTATTATTTATATAATTGTTGTATACAACATGCTATTATCTGCAATTGTTCACCTGTAACATCTGACACCATGATATGTTATTTATATTTTATCCGTTATTGATGTTATATGCCTGTTGTTGATATGTTATATTATTATCATTACTGTTCTCACTCTGCAAGTTCCTTGTCAGTATAGAATTCCTTATGGGTTGAAATGATACATACCCGTACGATCTTGTACAATAGAAGAAAATCGTTATGGGTTAAAATGATAAACCGAAGTGATTTTCATTTAAATTGAATTTGGGATTATGGGTTGAAAAAATATATATCCATAGATATTTAAATTGCGGATTGAAATGATAAATATCCGTATCACTTAACCATAGGATGGAAAATTATATACAAACACCGTTGGTCTACATATATATATATATAAAATGATTTCCAAGGTTTTGACAGATAAAATATGGTTTTATTAAATATTGATTTTAAGATATTATATATATAAATGTTATTTTATAAAGAATTAAATTTTAGATTTTTCAATTTATATGTTTGGAAAATTTTAAATTTATAAGTTAGTTTAAAAATATAATTTTTCAGACCTTCTTATAATTTTACTGTTTTTTAAATATAGGTAAATAAGTTTTAATATAAAAATAAATTTAATAATAAGCTTTAATTTAATAAAATTTAATTTAATTAGTACATATTATGTTTAAATATTTATTTAAAAGTTTATATTTTTAAAAATAGGTTTTAAAATAATTTTAATAAAATTAAGGCTGGGAAGATAAAATTTAATTAATTTGAAATCGTATTCTTTAAATAATTATATTTAATCAAATCGATTTGAAATATATTGAATTTGAGATTTTAAAGATATGATCTTATAACTTGATTTTTGATTTAAAATGATTAAATAAATATTTCAAGTTTAAATAAATCAAAATGGGATATTAGTTCTATTTAAATTGTAATTTTAGATTTTATTTAAATGTTATTGGATTAATTAAAGTGAATATTTCAAAAATAAATAATAGCGACGTGAATTTGGAATAAATATAAATTATCAAATTTAGTTATTGTAAAGGTTGAATATTAAACTTTGAAACCTATTGAAGTTGAAATCGTTTAATTTGTGATTCAAATTGTATTTGAAATCGATATAAATTGAAAATGGTTTATTGAGATATTGAACTTAAATTTAATGAATTAAGATTGAATAAAATTGAATTTTAGAATTCGATGTGAATCGATTTGTGAACTTTGAGGAAACTGTTTTATTATATAAGTATTTTAGTATATATAAAAATATTTTACTTTATAAATAATTTTAATATAAACTATTTTTAATATAAAACTATTTTAAAATACTAATTATTTTATTTTATAACCTATTTTAATTTACTAATTAGTTTATTTTATAGACTATTTTACTATATATATATTTATACTATTTTCAATATCTAAACCGTTTAAGTAGGAAAGTATTATGATTTCAAAGTATTAGGACTTCAAAATGTTGTGATTTCAAAATGTTACGATTTCCAAAATGTTATGATTTCAAACGTTTAATAATTTTGAAAGAGTTATAACTTTGGAAAGTGTTAGGATTTGGGTAATGAATATTATTTTAAGTGAGTAATGATATCGAATTGATATGGTTTTGAAATGGATGTGATATTTTGGTTTTGAAATATGAATTATTTGAAATGAAATGATCATGGTGTTATAATAACGTTTGGTTGTTAAAGAGACCCCGATCAGTTATTGTCATACTCTCTGCCAATACCGAAAACCACTTTAACAACTGTGTACGTAGACCTGACTCCCATGAGTTAGCTTAAGTGGCTAAAACATGAGAAATTAAAGGGCCAAGTGAGGTAGCTCCTCCGATCGGACACACTTCTTCGATACCATTCTATTACTTTGTGACTGATTGGGTGCACCCTTGGATTTTTGGAAGTGTGGATCGAGTTGGGTGGTAGCTGCGGTTATGTGTTACCACCAGCCCGGAAGTGTAATTGGTATATCTACCCTGACATTGCCTAGTTGTGCCGTGTCACCTACCATATCGAGCCCACAACGAGTTTGTTTTGTGTTGTACATATGGAGTTCCCTCTGGTAGCTTTCAATTTATAGAGGTATTACGGTACTGTATAGACTGGCATTATAAAATGTGTTAAGGGGATATGGGTAATGCTTTAACGCTATTTTAATAGTTTATCTTACTATAGACATATTAGAATAGCGTATTGCACTACATAGTAGATAGTTCCATGGATTCTTAGAGGATGGGCATCCCTAACATCTTTAAGTTGCTTGTATTTCAGATGCTATTTCACTTGAGTTGGATTTAGTGATATAAGAATGTTAATCCTGACTCGAGTGTTTTGTGTTTTGCTTTATGCTCAGGTCAGACTGAGTGTCACAGCATTATAGACTCACCTTTGGAGTTGGAGCTTTGCTTGGAGATCCATCTATCTATATTCAGCTTGTAGTTATTCAGTTGACTCTTGTGTTATATTCTGATCTTGTTATTTGACTATAGTATTGAGACTTCTATGTATGCGAGACTTCTGTTATATCTAGTTTTAACTTTGTTATATATATATATAGTAGCTTCATGAACTACTATTCATTTGTTTCTGTTGCTTACTGTTATATTACTCTGTGTCTATGATTATGTGATTGATTTATTTACTGTATATGCTGAGTTTTTCAAAATATAAACTAACAATCTAATATTTTGAGCAATTCAAGTCCGACATGTGCGGAAGCGAATGACATGAAATACCGGGCTGTTGCATATGGTATCAGAGCTATGGTTTTTGGCAAACTTAGCATATAGAGTAAATTTAATTACAGAATCACCTTCGTTCGAGCTTGAGTTTCTTCCTATTTGATTCGGATTTCCTTTGAATTTTGGAACTTCCCCCTTCGTTCTAAAATCCATTCTTTCCTCTCCCTATTCGTTTTTTCTTGATTCTGGAGTATCTCATAGCTCCACTGTATGATTCATAAAGGGGTGAAACTCCTTTACAACCAGCATTAGTTCATCGAAGATTTCTGTATCCTCGGTTTAGATGCTGCTATCTCTTGCTATGCTCGAATTCTATCTCTTGTGATCAGATGTCGATTTGCCTCAGATCTGCATCGATCTTATTCCTGAAATCATGGTTGACCTGGTTAAGATCGCCTACGATTAATATCAGTATATCCATCATTCTATTTTGTAATTTAATTATCTCATCTTCATTTCAAGCCTAACTTTGAATTAGAATTCTATCTGCCCAGAGTTCCTCTAAATTTGAATCTCTATCCTTGTTCAATAATCCATTCTTGAAATCATCAAGTGAGAAAGTGTATTTGTAATTATATAAAATATTTATAATGTGTTGTTTGAGTTCTTAAATTTGAATTTTGGGTTTCATCGATTCGTCTGATCAACGTTATCGATAGAAATTCCAAAACATTTGAATAGAGAAAATTGACATAATGTAAATAAATGGAAATATAAACATGGTTTATAAATTTATTTGGAACTAAAATAACTTTAAATTAAGGATTTAAGAATAAATTTTTGGTAGAAAATTTGGTTTTAAATTTTAAAGTACATTATTTAAAGTATTTCGAATAGAAATTTATTTTCAAAGAATTTTAAAGTTTTAAATCAGTACTCTCCTTCATTGTCGTTGGAAAATAATTTCGGTGGTGACTGCAGCATCATCGACATTCATTTTCGAGTTTCAAGTGTTAGTAGATTTGCTACAATTTTTTTTTTGGAAAATGAATTTGATTTGAATTTCGTAAGTATGACTTGATGTATAATATATATAGGTATATGTTATAGATTTGGTATAATATATATAACACATATGTATACATTATCTCTAAATGGTTTGAAGTAAACTGGAAATTTAACTCTTAAATTTTTGTTAAGGAATGATTTCAATTATAAAATGAAATCAAAATTCTGAATCAATTTTTAAACCTAAAAAAATTGAATTGGAACATTTTACTTATATAATACTCAATTGCATTCCAATATAACTTACCTAAATAATTCAGAAGTTAAATATGCAATTGAATTGTATACAAAATAAATTGATGTTAAAAGGCGTGATAGGGCTACGGGAGAAAACCAAACTCGTACAAGGCGCGATAGGGTAGGTGACACGGCACAACTAGGCAATGCCAAGGTAGATATACCAATTACGCATCCGGGCTGGTGGTAACGCGTAGCAGCTACTACCGCCCACCTCGAACAACACCCCCAAAATTAAAAATCAAAAGTGGCCACCGAATCAAATCCAAATGTCAGAGTATAATATCGAAGGAGTGCGTCCGATCAGAGGAATGACCTCATTGGCCCGAGAATCGCTCATGTTTTAGCCACCTTATGCCAACTCACGGGAGTCGGGTCCATGTATTTACCTCAAAGGAAACACCGCCGCCATCGTACTTCATTCTGGAATCTCCACCGCGTACACGGTTGTTAAAGTGGTTTTTGGAGTTGGCAGAGAGTATGACAACTTTCGATCCCGGTCTCTTCAACAACCAAACGTTATTATAACACCGCGGTCATTTTAAAATAATTATATTTCAAAACCAGAATAAAATATTCATTTCAAAACCATATAAACACGATATCATTTTTATTTTAAGACCCAAATCAATATGATATCATTTTATTTCAAATATATCCTTTTTCAAGAAATCATAGCACTTTCAAATCTATATACCTTGAAATCTATAGCTTTGAAACATAACTTAATATACTTCAATGGTTTACATATTAAATTACTTTATATAATAAAATAGCTTCTATAGTCTTTCAAGTAAATCCCAAAATACTGATTTGAACCACTCAATAAACCATTTCAATTCATATATTTCAAAGCTTTAAGTATTCCACCATTTCAAAACAATTTCCTTGATAATTCCATATATATCAATTACTATTATTTATATTTGAAATGTTTACTTAATAAATCCAACAAAATTTAAGTAAACTTTTAACTTCAAACAACTCGATATTCTTTAAATTTTATTTAACTTGATATATTCATTTATCTCAACTTTATATTCATTTAAAACACTTTAAACCAAATCAAGTTATAAGAATCATACCCTTTAAAATCTCAACTTATATTTAAATTCCAAATTGAATTTATTCAAGTACAATTCTTAAATAATTCAATTTAAACCAATTTCATATTTATCTTCCAACTTAAATTTCATTTAAGTCATTTAAAATCTACATATATAATACCTTAAATAGGTTCTTACCCATATAATATAAACCATCAAACTCCATTATTAAACTCATTTTTTATCAAATAAATTTTATACATAGCTTAAATTCAAGAATTTAACTATATATATAAAATAATATTTATATAACATCAAAATTAATATTTAATAAACCGTATATTCCTTTCCAAAACCATAGAAATCATTTAAAAATATTTTTATATATAGACCATAGTGTCTGTATAACATTTTCTATCCTATAGTCAAGTGATATAGATATTTATCATTTAAATTAAAATTTCGGTTATATATCATTTCAAACCGCAATCCCGAATGAAATGAGAATGCATAATAACTTGTAGTTTATAACAATATAGAATACGGCATCCATTCACACAATATCAATCATCAACCATTTATTACAAACATCATCCAAATTCAAATAATAACATCAATAAATAACAATCAATTACTGACAGTTTGTTATTCAATAATAAATTAATTTAACTGGCAGTTTATATGCAATAATAAGTTCAATAACAATTAAATTCAAATAAATGCAAGTTAACTGAAATGATGATTAAATATATGCCAAACAGTTATAAATAAATTTCAAATCACATCATATATCAATTTCACAAACATAAGAAATTTTAGAAGTTGTGAGTGGGTTAAAACACTCACCTTTTGAATTTAAATTGAATTCAAATCCAATTTAAACCCAAAAATTGGACAGTCTTCAAATTCTTCCAAACCAGCGTTAAAGTGTCTGGAATTCCAATACGAACCTAGCGGAGAAAACCGCGTGTGAAACGGAGTTCGTATGCGGAAGTTATAACGATTAGAGTGTTGAAAACAAAATTTAACGAAACAATTAAAACAAACAAAATAGACCATACCTCCACGCCACGTCATCGTCTCTTTCCCAAATCATGCACGCAACCGTGACCACATTCAATTTTGACCAAAAAAATAGGCCGCCATCGACCACTAAAATCGACGCCACCACCACCATTGCCCTCGCCTCCTACGGCCGCACGCGCTGACCATGGTCCGGTCGCGCGAAGTCCTTCCGGCCGCCAAGTTAAAAACGGTGATTTCGAACCCTAAAACGCCAATTCCGGCCACCACGCTTCGACTCAAGTCAAGCGACCACCACCATCTCGAAGCCCATGACGAGGTCTACAATACCCAGAAACCGATTTCCCAATTGTCGCCCCAAACAAAAACGCCCAAATTGACTTTGAACGTGATTTCTGATCAATCCGGTCACTGTCTCGAAAAACGAACAGCCGACGTAGGTTCATACCATTGAGATCTTCGATATATATATTTTTTCAAATTTTTCGGAGGAGTTTTAATTTTTGAAGTTGATTTTTGAATTGAATTTTAATTGGATAAATTAGGGTTTACAGCCATTGAGGAAGAGGAGCACATAAGTTTCTGTACGTATAGAAATGAGGAATAGAGGCTGCTAGGGTTTATAACAGGATATTTATAGACAAGTTTGAAATAGAATAGATGGATCGGGTTGAATATACGCGCTAACGAGAAAGTAACCAAAAAGCTCGTTTCGACTCCGGAATGAAATTGGGTCAACCCATATATCAAAATAGATGTTTTAAAATATTTTAAACGCAATGGAAAAGGTTTCAAGTCCAAATTCCATCGTATGAAGAAGTTATGTTAAAATCAATATTTTCAAATTGATTTCAATTTCAATTTTTCAAGGCGTTTCAAGCCCGTACGATCAAACGATAAGTCTGATTACTACGAAACTTGAAATCCTACAATAATTCACCGTTACGGATCCGATGAAACTTGCTTTGTCGAAATCCGAGTCAGTGACCAAAATGGCTATTTTTATATTAATTAAATAAATTAAAATAAAGTAATTAAATCACTTTTCAATTTCAATTGCATGCTTAACCAATCCTATCATTTTTGATCTCTTAAACAATTACAGTGATTTAAACTAATTTAGATGTTAATTTAACGTTGATTCATCCTACAATTTCAGCGTTAAGTTTAAATTTCCTTTTATTCAAAAATTATAAATAAAATTTCCAATAGTTCCATTTAATTAAATAAATTAATAATTATTCCATTCATTATTGTCAAATGGAGGGGTTTAACAATGGATTCAAAACTATTGCATTAATATTTTATTATTCCATCTTCATTTTAATTAACGAAAAATTTAATGTTTAATTCCACTTATTGCAATAAACTCAATTATTTAACTTTAATTCCAAATAAATAAATAAATCATGCTTCCTATTCTTTAAATTCACCATTTACCATGTTATCATCTCATGTACCATTTATTTTGGTATATATCCAGATACATTAATATTTTTTCAATTTCTTTATCTCAATTGCATAACATTTAATTTACTTTAACGTAACATTCAATTTGAATTTTTATTGCAATTGATTACCCGTTTTAATTCGATAGACTAAATCAATGGTTCACTTATAATAATTGTTTTACATTCATTACATTATATACCCCTAGTTATCTTTATTTGTATTAATGGCTATGTTTCAGATGTGAAATCTTGTTAATTAGACACATAAATTAAGGTTTTAAAACCAAACCTTAGTTACATTCCTTTTTTTTCCAATTTATTACTTATGAAAAATTTCACGTTTCTATTTATTCATTACATACCTACCTTCAGTCCTTGCATAAATTCTCATAACCATTACATTATTGAAATCCAAATTTTATTTTATAAACCAATTTGTTACAACTTTACTTACATTAACACTATTTCCCTTATTTGGGTTATTATATCATACGTAGATCACAAGTTTACATTCCTTTATACTTTATTGCATTTATTGGAATACAATTTCCAAATTTACTAGATACAACAAATTATGACCTTACAGTTATTTCAATTTATTGGATTTGCGCAAAATTAATTATTTATTAACTTACATTAACATAATTTGTATTAACATAATTTGTATTAATTTACATTCAGTTACAAATAAATTAATATACTGATTGCATTTGTTTATACTATATTCCATTTAAAACTAAGTCATAACATTTGAATTATTAATGCATAGATTAATTCAATTAATTCCCTTTGTTTTCACTACATTAATTATTACCAAATATTTCTATGTACAATAAATTTTAACCCTGCAATTGTTCCAATCAATTGGAATTGCATTGAATTGGTTATTCATCACTGCCATTTACATTCCTACCTTAATTTACATACAATTATTATTTTCCATTATATTATTGCATTGGTTAATATAACTTTGAATTCATTCAATCACCCCTAATTATATTATTTCATTAGTTAATACACTATTCACATTTGTTCCCTTATATTACATTCTTAGCTTAGTACAACAGTTCCCATAACTTCAATTAATCGTAATTTCATTACAATTGTTAATACTTAACTTTAATTTCCATGGTTGCATTGCACTTTTAACATTTACTTCAATATACATTATAAAAATATTATTTCTTTCTAAAATTTAATTACAAAATTCTTATAATTCAACAAATTTAATTATCAAAATTTACGGGTCGTTACATTCTCCTCCACTCAAAACTTTTCGTCCCCGAAAAGGGAAAGAAGGGAAAAGAGAAACTTATAAATCAATATATATTATTCAAAACATTATATTCCTAACAATAAGTTTACAGAATAGGATAATTTAAATACAATATATAGGTTTATAAACAATTAAATCTTTATATATTCAAATTAATAAGGTTTGGAAAACAATTTCAAAATATTTTCTAAGTCCAAAATTTACGGAAAATTTCGGCAGAGTCTCCTTTGTACGGGGAGGCTTGGGAGAAAATATAATATCAATTATAACAAAATATCACATATAATATCCAAAATATTATATCCCAACACGGGAAAATATAAAAAATAGCGCTATAAAACCGTAATCCGAAAACGTACCTATTTGTCGGGCAATTAACGCTTAATTATGAAATCAAAAGCAGTAGCAATTGCTTTCATAACCTGTATTTCACTTATATAATCCAAAAAGGTTACCAATTATATAAAATGAAATATTTAAAGTGGTTTCAACCATAAACAAACAAATCAATACAACATCAATCACTTGCAACCAGGCATACAACCATCACATAGAATCAACACATATCAATCATTCATTCATCTCAAACAAAACAAATAGTTGTTCGGGTTCAACTTTAAATTACATGGAATGAAAAATAACTACTAAGTGTACCCTTCACTCAACAGCCTTAGGTAAAACTAAATAGATTATTCATTCATCCAAACAATTTGAAAGCATCCTTACCCAAATAACCATAAACCGAACAATAACAATTCTAACCACAAATCAAATTTATTTATTATTTATTTCATCTCATACATTCGTTGTTTGATTTCTTTTTTTTCATAAAATGATTTCTTATAATTCGCATTTATTTCTTACAAATTTTCATTTTAAATTCGATTTCTTTGTATATTAATTCATTTATTTACTGTTTAATTTCATTTATTTACAGTATTCATCTTTCTGGTTATTTTCAAAATAACAACTTCAACATTTACTTAAGTCTATAATTACTTACAACATTTACCTTCTATCATATTTTATTGTAGTAAGATTTCCATTATAACTTAAGTTTATACCCATTACAACATCAAACTCTTATTTATTACAGAATTTCATTAATTACTTGCATTACCTCAAGTTTATTACTTGTACAATATCTATTACATTTTTTTATTAACATTTTACTTTTATTATTGGGTAATTTATATACATATGTTTTTAAGAATGCAATTTAAAATCATACAAGTTTATCCCATCTTTTAATTTAATTTAATGTTCAATAATTACATCTTTTGTTTTATAAGTTACAAATTTCAATTTTCTTTTAATTTCATTTATACCTAGCATTAAAATTCTTATTTTAATTAAAGGTTCTAATTATAAATTAGTTACATTCAATTTCACTATAATAATTGAAATTATTAATTAACGAAAACTTAAGAACTAAATACCGGGTTTAATTTCAAATTATTTTAAAATAATAGATAAATGTATATACTTACACTTAATATATGTATATCCCATTATCTTTAAAATAAATTAAAAATATTTTTTTTTGTCAAAATACGTCTGTAGTAAAACTACTACAGTGGCCTTCCCACTTCGAAACTCGAAAATGAATATCGATGATGCGTGCACTCATCACCGAAATTATTTTCCAGCGACAGAGAGGGGAGTACGAAACTTATTTCTTTTCAAAATTTCTTTTAAAAACATTTCTTTCAAATTATATTGAAATACTTATATCAGAAAATACTTCTAAACAATATTATTATTATATTTCAAAATCATTCAAAAGAAATTTCAAACCCCGGAACTTAAGTTCTAAATTTCCAATGTTATTTATTTATTTTAAATCTTATTTCAACTATGATTTATAAATTTCATTACCTAACAACCAATATATTACAACGAAATATAATCTTTATAAAATTTATTACTTTATATATAGATAATATAATAGGCAAAATTATTTCATTCACCTATATTAAATCCAAATATTATGTCGGTCTGTCCTATTAAGTGTTTAGAAAACCATATTGATGTCATAGCATCTCATGCATCAACCGGAATTTATAAATACAAAACAGAACAGATTAACACAATATTAAAACCTTTTTATAACACTAACAAATACACGCTCTCATATATATATATATATATATATATATATACACACACACACTCAGCGACTCCCATAGGGTATTACTACCCTATTAATAAAGAGCCAAACCCCAACAAGCTAAGGTTTATCGCTAAACCAAAGCTCTGATACCAGATGTAACGTCCCGCCTTTTCGCACGCTTTGAATCGACACACGTGCCAATTCAAACCATATAGAAGGGTGGGTTGTTATGGGGTAAATAAGAAAACCAAGAAAGAAATAAAACAAAACAGAATCTCAGAGCGGAAGGAAAAATATAATAATCAAATATACAGTTCATGAAGCTGTTTTTCAAAATATTTAATTATACTTACAATATATATCAGAGTTACACATACCATAGAATATCATTAATGCAGCGGAATACAATAGTGTAGTGGAATAATATAGTAGATAATAGTTCTACTAATCGTCGTCTTCTTCCTCCAAAATAAAATCTTCAAATCCTGAAATGCTCGGACTGACCCAAGCGAATTAAAAAGACAAAACACTCGATTCAGAACTAAAAGATCTTATGTAAGTTAAATTAACTGAAATAAATATGAGTGTAACGGCGTCGGAGATGTTTACGGGGCTTGACATCTCCTATCCAGTGTCTAACGTGAGTGAAGTAACTCAAGAGATGCTCGGGATTCACATCTCCTAAGGATCCATTAAACTATATACTATGTAGTAATATTTCGCTATTATAGTAATGTCTACAGTAAAATAAACTTACTTTTAAATATCGTTAAGGAGTTACCCAATCTCCCCCTTAACACGTAATAGTCGCAGTAGTCCATCCAATATCATAGTCCCTACTGATCGGGAAGCCACCAGAGGATACCAAACGGGCTACGGAAGAAAACCAAACTCGTACAAGGCGCGATAGGGTAGGTGACACGGCACAACAAGGCAATGCCACGGTAGATATACCAATTATGCATCCGGGCTGGTGGTAACGCATAGCAGCTACTACCGCCCACCTCGAACAACACCCCCAAAATCAAAAATCAAAAGTGGCCACTGAATCTAATCCAAATGTCAGAGTATAATATCGAAGGAGTGCGTCCGATCAGAGGAATGACCTTATTGGTCCGAAAATCGCTCCTGTTTTAGCCACCTTATGCCAACTCACGGGAGTTGGGTCCACGTATTTACCTCATAAGAAACGCCGCCACCATCCTACTTCATTCTGGAATCTCCATCGCGTACACGGTTGTTAAAGTGGTTTTTGAAGTTGGCAGAGAGTATGACAACTTCTGATCCCGGTCTCTTCAACAACCAAACGTTATTATAACACCGCGGTCATTTTAAAATAATCATACTCCAAAACCAGAATAAAATATTCATTTCAAAACCATATAAATACGATATCATTTTTATTTTAAGACCCAAATCAATATGATATCATTTTATTTCAAATATATCCTTTTTCAAGAAATCATAGCACTTTCAAATCTATATACCTTGAAATCTATAGCTTTGAAACATAACTTAATATACTTCAATGGTTTACATATTAAATTACTTTATATAATAAGACAACTTCTTTAGTCTTTCAAATAAATCCCAAAATACCGATTTGAACCTCTCAATAAACCATTTCAATTCATATATTTCAAAGCTTTAAGTATTCCACCATTTCAAAACAATTTCCTTGATAATTCCATATATATCAAATTCAATTACTATTATTTATATTTGAAATGTTTACTTAATAAATCCAACAAAATTTAAGTAAAACTTTTAACTTCAAACAACTCGATATTCTTTAAATTTTATTTAACTTGATATATTCATTTATCTCAACTTTATATTCATTTAAAACACTTTAAACCAAATCAAGTTATAAGAATCATACCCTTTAAAATCTCAACTTATATTTAAATTCCAAATCAAATTTATTCAAGTACAATTCTTAAATAATTCAATTTAAACCAATTTCATATTTATCTTCCAACTTAAATTTCATTTAAGTCATTTAAACTCTATATATATAATACCTTAAATAGGTACTTACCCATATAATATAAACCATCAAACTCCATTATTAAACTCATTTTTTATCAAATAAATTTTATACATAGCTTAAATTCAAGAATTTAACTATATATATAAAATAATATATATATAACATCAAAATTAATATTTAATAAAACGTATATTCCTTTCCAAAACCATAGAAATAATTTAAAAATATTTTGATATATAGACTACGGTGTATGTATAACATTTTCTATCCTATGGTCAAGTGATACGGTTATTTATCATTTCAATCCGTAATTTAAAATTAAAATTAGGGTTATATATCATTTCAAACCGCAATCCCGAATGAAATGAGAATGCGTAATAACTTGTAGTTTATAACAATATAGAATACGGCATTCATTCACACAATATCAATCATCAACCATTTATTACAAACATCATCCAAATTCAAATATTAACATCAATAAGTAATAATCAATTACTGACAGTTTATTATTCAATAATAAATTAATTTAACTGGCAGTTTATATGCAATAATAAGTTGAATAACAATTAAATTCAAATAAATGCAATTTAACTGAGGTGATGATTAAATATATGCCAAACAGTTATAAATAAATTTCAAATCACATCATATATCAATTTTACAAACATAAGAAATTTTAGAAGTTGTGAGTGGGTTAAAACACTCACCTTTGGAATTTAAATTGAATTCAAATCCAATTTAAACCCAAAAATTGGACAGTCTCCAAATTTGTCCAAACGAGCGTCAAAGTGTCCGGAATTCCAATACGAACCCAGCGGAGAAAACCGCGCATAAAACAGAGTTCGTATGCGGAAGTTATAACGATTAGAGTGTTGAAAACAAAATTTAAACAAAACAATTAAAACAAACAAAATAGACCATACCTCCACACCACGTCATCGTCTCTTTCCCAAATCACGCACGCATCAGGAATTAACCCATACGCACGCAACCGTGACCCTATCCATCTTTGACCAAAAAAATAGGCCACCACCGACCACTAAAATCGACGCCACCACCACCATTGCCCTCGCCTCCTACGGCCGCACGCGCTGACCATGGTCCAGTCGCGCGAAGTCCCTCCGGCTGTCACGTGAAAAACGGCGATTTTGAACCCTAAAATGCCAATTTCGGCCACCACGCTTCGATTCAAGTCAAGCGACCACCACCATCTCGAAGCCCATGACGAGATCTGCAATACCCAGAAACCGATTTCCCAATTGTCGCCCCAAACAAAAACTCCCAAATTGACTTTGACCGCGATTTCTGGTCAATCCGGTCACTGTCTTGAAAAACGAACAGCAGACGTAGGTACTTATCATTGAGATCTTCAATATATATATATATATATATATCCAAATTTTTCGGAGGAGTTTGAATTTTTGAAGTTGATTTTTGAATTGAATTTGAATAGGATAAATTAGGGTTTACAGCCATTGAGAAAGAGAAGCCCAAAAGTTTCTGTACATATAGAAATGAGGAATCGAGGCTGCTAGGGTTTATAACAGGATATTGATAGACAAGGTTGAAATAGAATAGATGGATCGGGTTGAATATACGCGCTAACGAAAAAGTGGCCCAAAAAGCCCGTTTCGACTCCGGAATGAAATTTGGTCAACCCATATATCAAAATAGATGTTTTAAAATATTTTAAACGCAATAGAAGCAGTTTCAAGTCCAAATTCCATCGTATGAAGAAGTTATGCTAAAATCAATATTTTCAAATTGATTTCAATTGATTTGAGTTTCAATTTTTCAAGGCGTTTTAAGCCCGTACGATCAAACGACAAGTCCGATTGCTACGAAACTTGAAATCCTACAATAATTCACTGTTACGGATTCGATGAAACTTGTTTCGTCGAAATCCGATTCAGTGGTCAAAATGTCTATTTTTATATTAATTAAATAATTTAAAATAAATTAATTAAATCACTTTTCAATTTCAATTGCATACTTAACCAATCCTATCATTTTTGATCTCTTAAAAAATTACAGTGATTTAAACTAATTTAGATGTTAATTTAACGTTGATTCATCCTACAATTTCAGCGTTAAGTTTAAGTTTTCTTTTATTCAAAAATTATAAATAAAATTTCCAATAGTTCCATTTAATTAAACAAATTAATAATTATTCCATTCATTATTGTCAAATAGAGGGGTTTAACATTGGATTCAAAACTATTGCAGTAATATTTTCTTGTTCCATCTTCGTTTCAATTAACGAAAAATTTAATGTTTAATTCTACTTATTGCAATAAACTCAATTATTTAACTTTAATTCCAAATAAATAAATAAATCCTACTTCCTATTCTTTAAATTCACTATTTATCATGTTATCATCTCAGGTACCATTTATTTTGGTATATATCCAGAGACATTAATATTTTTCCAATTTCTTTATCTCAATTGCATAACATTTAATTTACA
Source organism: Allium cepa (assembly GCA_030765085.1). Classification (NCBI taxonomy): domain Eukaryota; kingdom Viridiplantae; phylum Streptophyta; class Magnoliopsida; order Asparagales; family Amaryllidaceae; genus Allium; species Allium cepa. The sequence goes on along the minus strand of CM060941.1, from coordinate 104,262,245 downwards.
TTAACGTAACATTCAATTTGAATTTTTATTGCAATTGATTACCCGTTTTAATTCGATAGACTAAATCAATGGTTCACTTATAATAATTGTTTTACATTCATTACATTATATACCCCTAATTATCTTTATTTGTATTAATGACTATGTTTCAAATGTGAAATCTTGTTAATTACACACATAAATTAAGGTTTTAAAACCTAACCTTAGTTCCATTCCTTTTTTTCCAATTTATTACTTATGAAAAATTTCACGTTTTTATTTATTTATTACATACCTACCTTCAGTCCTTTTCATAAATTCTCATAACCATTAAATTATTGATATCCAAATTTTATTTAGTAAATCAATTTGTTACAACTTTACTTACATTAACAATATTTCCCTTATTTTGGTTATTATTTCATACGTAGATCACAAGTTAATATTCCTTTATACTTTATTGCATTTATTGGAATCAAATTTCTAAATTTACTAGATACAACAAATTATGACCTTATAGATATTTCAATTAATTGGGATTTGCATAAAATTAATTATTTATTAACTTACATTAACATAATTTGTATTTATTTACATTCAGTTACAAACAAATTAATACACTGATTGCATTTGTTTATACTATATTCCATTTGAAACTAAGTCATAACATTTGAATTATTAATGCATAGATTAATTCAATAAATTCCCTTTGTTTCCTTACATTAATTTATTACCAAATATTTCTATTTACAATAAATTTTAACCCTACATTTGTTCCAATCAATTGGAATTGCATTAAATTGGTTATTCATCACTGCCATTTACATTCCTACCTTAATTTACATACAGTTACTATTTTCCAATATATTATTGCATTGGTTAATATAACTTTGAATTCATTTAGTCACCCCTAATTATATTATTTCATTAGTTAATACACTATTCACATTTGTTCTCTTATATTACATTCATAGCCTAGTACAACAATTCCCATAACTTCAATTAATCGTAATTTCATTACAATTGTTAATACTTAACTTTAATTTCCATGGTTGCATTGCACTTTTAACATTTACTTCAATATACATCATAAAAAAATTATTTCTTTCTAAAATTTAATTACAAAATTCTTATAATTGAACAAATTTAATTATCGAAATTTACGGGTCGTTATAATATATTTGTTTATATATATATATATATATATATATATATATATATATATTTGTTGAACATATATAGTTTATGTGAGCTGGGTATGTTTCAAATGTTAATATGTGTTGTGATTTCAAGTTATATAAAGTTGTTCGACTGTGCAAGTTATTTTCGTATATACTATATATTTTATGTGTGTTATACTTTTTGATATTAGTTGTATTCTTGAGTTTTTGATAATCTGTTTATGAATATATAAGTCTATAAAGTTTATGACCTATTTGCTATATATAAATTTATAAGTTATATTCTGTAATAGATATTAAAAGTATATATATAGTTTATATAAGATTGTGTTTTATATCATATATATACATACATGTGATATGTTTATATATATAAGTATTTATTTCAATATATATATATATATATATATATATATATATGTTTGATTTTTATATATGTGTTGATTTTTATTTACATATATATTTATTTTATTTTAATATTTGTCTTAAATTAAAATATTGATTTCAAGGAAATAATAATATGTATATATTTTCTATTTCTATTAAATTGATTGATTTTTCTCATCGATTCCTGTCTATCAGCTTTGTTCGTCAAATTTATGCCAATCTTGCTTTGCTTTGGAATTCGTGCTTGGATTTCATAACTGATTTCATTGTCGAATCTCTCTAGCTTCGAAAGGTGAGCCATCACTCACGATTAATATTCTTGTATTTATTAAATTTGATTTCAATTGGAATGACAATTGAAATATGCTTCTAGATTCAACTGTTATTTATATAATTGCTATATATGACACGCTATTATTTGTAACCGTTCACCTGTGACATCTAATACCATGATATGTTATTTATATTTTATCTGTTATTAATGTTATATGCCTGTTGTTGATATGTAATATTATTATCATTACTGTTCTCATTCTGCAAGTTCCCTGTTAGTATATAATTACCTATGGTTGAAATGATACATACCCGAACGATCTTATAGAATATGAGAAAATCATTATAGGTTGAAATGATAAACCCAAGCGATTTTCATTTTAATTGAATTTAGGATTGCGGGTTGAAAAGATATATATCCGTAGATATTTAAATTGCGGATTAAAATGATAAATATCGGTACCACTTGACCATAGGATAGAAAATTATATATAGACACCGTTGGTCTATATATATATATATATATATATTTAAAATGATTTCCAAGGTTTTGAAAGAAAATATATGGCATTATTAAATATTGATTTTAAGATATTATATACATAAATGTTATTTTATAAAGGTTTAAATTTTAGATTTCTAAATTTATATGTTTGGAAATTTTTAAATTTATAAGATAGTTTAAAAATATAATTTTTAAGACCTTCTTATAATTTTACTATTTTTAAATATAGATAAATAAGTTTTAATAAAAAAATAAATTTAATAATAAGCTTTAATTTAATAAAATTTAATTTAATTAGCAAATATTATGTTTAAATATTTATTTAAAAGTTTATATTTTTGAAAATTGATTTTGTAATAATTTTAATAAAATTAAAGTTGGGTAGATAAAATTTAATTAATTTGAAATCGTATTCTTTTAAGAACTATATTTAATTAAATCGATTTGAAATATATTGAGTTTGAGATTTTAAAGATATGATCTTATAACTTGATTTTTGATTTAAAGTGATTACATGAATATTCCAAGTTTAAATAAATCGAATTGGGATATTTAGTTTTATTTAAATTGTAATTTTAGATTTTATTTAAATGTTATTGGATTAATAATAGTGAATATTTTAAAAATAAATAATAGTAAAGTGAATTTGGAATAAATATTTGATTATCAAATTTAGTTATTGTAAAGGTTGAATATTAAAATTTGAAATCTATTGAAGTTGAAATGGTTTAATTTGTGATTCAAATTTTTATTTGAAATCGATATAAACTGAAAATGGTTTATTAAGATGTTGAACTGAATTTAAATTTAATGAATTGAGATTGAATTAAATTGAATTTTAGAATTCGATTTGAATCGATTTGTGAACTTTGAGGAAACTATTTTATTATATAAGTATTTTAATATATATAAAAATATTTTACTTTATGAATTATTTTAATATAAACTATTTTAATATACTAATTATTTTATTTTATAAACTTATTTAGTATACTAATTATTTTATTTTATAAACTATTTTATTTTATAAACTCTTTTATGATATAAACTATTTTATTATATATACTATTTTCTATATCTAAACTGTTTAAGTAGGAAGTATTATGATTTCAAAGTATTAGGACTTCAAAGTGTTGTGATTTCAAAATGTTACAATTTCAAAAGTGTTAGGGTTTCAAAGGTTCTATAATTTCGAAAGAGTTATAATTTTGGAAAGTGTTATGATTTTGGAAATGAATATTATTTTAAGTGAGTAATGATATCGAGTTGATATGGTTTTGAAATGGATATGATATTTTTGTTTTGAAATATGAATTATTTGAAATGAAATGACCACGGTGTTATAATAACATTTGGTTGTTAAAGAGATCAAAATCGGTTATTGTCGTGCTCTCTACCAATACCCAAAACCACTTTAACAACTGTGTACGTGGTGGAGATTCTAAAATGAAGTAAAATGGTTGGTGATGATTCTATATGAGGTATATACGTGGACTTGACTCCCGTGAGTTAGCTTAAGGTGGCTAAAACAGAAGCAATTGACGGGCCAAGTGAGGTAGCTCCTCCAATCAGACACACTTATTCTATACCATTTTATTACTCTGTGATTGATTGGGTGCACCCTCAGATTTTTAGGAGTGTGGATCGAGGTGGGTGGTAGCTGCGGCTATGCGTTACCACCAGTCCGAAAGTGTAATTGGTATATCTACCATGGCATTGCCTAATTGTGCCGTGTCACCTACCATATCAAGCCCACTACGAGTTTGTTTTGTGTCGTACCTATGAAGTGCCCTCTGGTAGCTTCTAGTTTACGGAGGTATTATGATACTGTATAGACTATGGCACTATAAAATGTGTTAATGGGACATGAGTAACGCCTAATGCTATTTTAATAGTTTATCTTACTATAGACATATTATAATAGCGTATTGTACTACATAGTAGATAGTTCCATGGATCCTTAGAGGATGGACATCCCAAACATCCTTTAAGTTACTTCTATTTCATTTGTTATTTCACTTGAGTTGGATTTAGTGATATAAGAATGTTAATCCTAACTCGAGTGTTCTGTGTTTTGCTTTATTCTCGGGTCAGACTGAGTGTCACAGCATTATAGACTCAATTATGGAGTTAGAGCTTTGCTTGGAGATGCATCTATCTATATTCAGCTTGTAGTTATTCAGTTGACTCCTGTGTTATATTCTAATCTTGTTATTTGACTATTGTATTGAGATTTCTATGTATTCGAGACTTTTGTTGTATTTTATTTTAACTCTGTTATATATAATAGCTTCATGAACTACTATTCATTTGTTTTCGCTGCTTATTGTTATATGATTCTGTGTCTGTGATTCTGTGATTGATTTATTTACTGTATATGCTGAGTTTTTCCAAATATAAATTAACAATCTGATATTTTTAGCAATTCAAGTCCAACATGTGCGGATGCGAATGGCAAGAAATACCAGGATCTTACAACTTTCCAATATACTCACCCATTGGAATGTAATCGAATCATTTCTATTGCATGTTATATTATTTACTTTAGTTTTACACTCTATAAGTCTATCTTATACATACTATATATGTATCAAATATGCATGCCTATGTTCGTGATAACTCATCGGTGAATATGACAAATACGTGGAACCATTTTGGTAGTAATAGACTTTCAGCGACATACATCTATATGTATCAATCCATAGAGTTCGTCAACTCTTATGATGCTTCGACTAAATGGGTGCATAGCCTTTAATCGTTTGGGATATAATTAATTAGTATCATAAGATTCATAATCATACAATAAAATTATTTCTCAAAACTATGTCTAAGTCCATAATTCCAAAATAACTATAAATAACATAAGATACTACTGTATTTTCTAATGCATCACTTTTGTTATGAAAACAAATACCATATTATAGTTTTATTTCATAACGAATATTCATACTAAAATATAGCTATATCCGTCTTTTAATTGATATAGAAAAATAGTTATTATTTCACAAATAATGTTCGGTATGTTTTACAATTTTTTTTTGTAATTTAATGCAATCAACAAGTGTTATATGGCATACTCCCACTATTTATACCATTGCCATAATAGCATACCAAATTTAAAGGTCCATCATTCACTTGATATAGTTTATTTATTTCATATAAGACAACTAGTTTATAATGAAGCGTTCTTTGATTAAATATCTTGAACTCAAAAAAATAAATATCATAGAATGCAATTTTCTGCATATAAATGTGTTTTCGAATAGAAATCATATTTCTTATTCCAATGTTAAGTATTAATCACTATTATTATAATTCTCGTTTCCTGTAACGGCCCGTAAAATTCAATGATTAAAATGAGTTAAATTAATAAGATTTTTGTTAAATATAGAAAAAAGTCTTAAAATTTATATTGGAGCGAATGTAGAAATTAGATGAAGCAATTGTAATTAAATTTGATATTTATATGGCAATAAATTGGAATAATTTAAATTGTCATACTTGGTTATAAGTTTAATACAAGAAACCGGTAGAAATGTTGAATTATTGAAATATTAATAAAAATATTAACTAGAATGGAATTCATTAATATAATAATGAATAGTGAAACTTGTTACATTTGGTTATAAAATAGAAAATGAGTAAATAAAAGTAACTGTTGAATAAACCAATGCAATAATTGTAGATAAGTAATTATAATGAGTGTTATTGATAATAAATGTACTTAAATGGTAATAAATTGAATATAAGAAAACAAAGGCATTTAGTGAATTAATTTAATGAATTCATGGAATACAATCAATGTCCTGTAGGCAATTATAACATAGGTTGGAAGTGAAAACTTATAAGTATGAAACCAAGTAAGTAAATTAATTAAAAATATAGGTAGTAATTAATGTACATATTTGGCAAATATAATTAAATAGTATGAAATGAAGCATGAATTAATGAAATGTAATATAAGTCAATGTTAATTACACCCATAAATGTCAATTTATTTAATAGCAAGGTTAAATCAAGTAAACGGTTTTGTTAAGATTTCAATTGATAATTTATAAGATTTAAGGTGAAATCAACTGCAGCTAATTGACCTAATTGTGCAGTTAGGGTAAAATTGATTTGTCATTTAAGATTTGTAAATTTCATAAGATGCAACCAATGATAATTTTATTTATAATATAACAAGTGATGGATTTTAGGAGTGAAATTCTAGATTTATTAATCTATTTGGAAATTTAAATTTCAATAAGTGAATTAATTGCAAATAAGTGGAATTTAATATTAAATTTTACATTTATAGAAATGTGGATGGAATTTAGGGATATTAATGCAATAACTACGAACCAATGAAAATTCTTCTAATTGATAATAGGATGAGAACGGTGTTTGTAATCAATTTCAACATTTGTCCATTAGTGATAACTTATAAGTGTAATTTAATGTTAATGGAGTCTAATAAGTTAAGATGGGTAATCAATTGCAATTAATGTAATTAAAGGTTACATTAGTATAAATTTGGGTAGAAATGGGTAATAAAGTATTGCTAATGGTGTATGAATGAATTGATGATTTAATTTAAAGAAAATGATGTTAAAGTTATTCACGTTGGACAATTTGTTGAATTATAAGGAATGAAAATAAAGTTTATTTATATATTGGAATTTAATTTCTGAAAATAAGATAATTGCAAATAAATGAAATTGAAATAGCTAAATAATACGTTATGAGATTTAGACAGAATAATATTAATTTATTTAATTTAATGAAACCAATGGTAAGATCTTAAATGATTGTAATTAATAATTTGAAAGAATGATCATTGGTTGAATAAAGGGATGGAATAAAGTTTTATCAATATATTTGAATTTAATACACGATAATAGGATAAATTGCAATTCAATGAAAAGTAAATACTTAGAAGATTGTATAAATGGAAATTTAGATAAAATTTAAGAATATAAATATAAACAATCGTGAACCAATGTAAATTGCATCTTTTTGATAACGATAAATTAAATAATAGAATGAAAGGTGAATTTAATAGAATTATTGAAAATTAAAGTATAATTTAATGAAATTGAGGTTAATATTGAAATTTATAAATTATTCACCTCTAAATTGACATTTAAATTTGTTTAAATCATTGTAAATGATTAAGAAGTTAAAAATGTTGAAATTTGTCAATTATCGAAATAAAATTTAAAATTTGATTTAATTTATTAATTTATTTAATTAATGTAAAAATAGCCATTTTGGCCACTGACTCGGATTTCGACGAAACCAGTTTCATCGGTTCCGTAACGGTGAATTATTGTAGGGTTTCAAGTTTCGTAGCGATCGGACTTGTCGTTTGATCATACGGACTCGAAACGCCTTGAAATCAATGAAATTGAAATCAATCGAAATCAATTTGAAAAATATTGATTTGAGCATAACTTCTTCATACGATGCAATTTGAACCTGAAACCTTTTCCATTGCGTTTAAAATATTTTAAAACACCTATTTTGATATATGGGTTTACCCGATTTCGTTCCGGAGTCAGAACGGGCTTTTTGGGCCAATTATCGTTTAGCACGTTTATAATACGGATCCATCTGTCTATTCCAACTTTATCTATAAATACACTGCTAAACCCTAGCCTACGCCTATTCTCATTTGTCTATACGTACATCTCAACTCTCTCCTCCTCAATGGAAGACAAACAAATTCCAGATCCAATTTCAAATCAATCCAAAGCATAAACTTCAAAGTCCTCGGAAAAATTTGCAAAATATATATATATCGAAGATCTCAATGTTACGAACCTACGTATGTTGTTCGTTTTTCGAGATAGTGACCGGATTGATCAGAAATCGCAGTCAAAGTCAATATGGGCGTTTTTGATTTCGTCGCCAATCGACGAAATTGAAAACTGGGTTTTGTAGATCTCGTCAGGGGGAGTCGTTTGGCGGTGGTTAAGTCATCCAATTCGACCCGAGGTGACCGTAATTTGTATTTTAGGGTTTTGAAACCCTATGGGTTCGGTGGCGGCGGCGGCCTCTGTGGCCCACGTGGATGGCGCGCGTATGAGGGGATGGAGGCGGCTAGTCTCGAGCTTCGAGTGGGTGGTGGAGTAGTCGTCTCAGGTGGTCGTAGGTGGGAGAATTTGTTCGTCAAAGGGGCTCGTTTTCGGTAAGGATGGGTGCGGTATTTACTGTAGGCAAGGTTTTCACAGGCGTATCGTACGGAGGAAGGAGATGACGTGGCGCTTCAGTATGGTTTGTTTTCTTTTTATTTTATTTTATTTTATTTTATTTTGATTTCGAATTCAGTAGTTCTAACCTTAATAACTTTTACATACGAACTCCGTTTTATGCGCGGTTTCTTTTGTTATGATCGTATTGAAATTTCGGACTTTATGACGCTAGTTTGGATGGATTCTGAGACTGTCAATTTTTTGGGTTTAAATTTGATTTAAATTCAATTTAAATTCAAAAAGTGAGTGTTTTAACCCACTCACAACTTCTAAATTTCTTATGTTTGTTAAATTGATTTATAATATGAGTAGAAATTCATTTATGACTGTTTGGTATATTTTTATTCATCGTCTCAGTTGGATTGCATTTATTTAAATTAAATTGTTATTTATTTTATTATTGCGTATAAATTGCTAGTTAAATTTATTTATTATTGCATATAAACTGCCAATTAAACAGTTAATAATTTATTATTGAATATAAACTGTTCGTTGATACCTGTTATATTTTATATGCTCTATATCGATGTTTTGTTTAAATTGGATGATGATTGTGATAAATGGTTGATGGTTGATATTGGATGAATGGATGCTGTATTTTATATTGAATAAACTTCAAGTTATCATGCATTTTCATTTCATTCGGTATTGCAGTTTGAAATGATATATAACCGTAAATTTTATTTTTAAATTGCGGATTGAAATGATAAATATCCGTATCACTTGACCATAGGATAGAAAATTGTATACAGACACCGCGGTACATATATAAAAATATTTTGAAATGATTTTCTATGTTTTGTAAAGAAATATGTATATGGTTTTATGAGATATTGGTTCGGATATTTGATAAAGGTTATTTTATATATAGTTAAATTTTTGGTTTTAAGCTATGTATAAAATTGTTTAAAGTATGAAGTAAGTTTAATAATAAAGTTGATTTTATTAAAATATATTATGGATAAGTGTTTACTTAAATCATATTCTAATATAGAGTTTATATTGATTTTTATAAATCAAAGTTGAGAAGATAGTTTTGAAATTGATTTCAGATTTTATTTAATTAAGATCTTATTGAAATTTAGATTTGAAAAGAATATGGTATTATAACTAATTTCGGGTTTAAGATGATTTAAGTGAATATATCTAGCCTAAATAAATTGAGGAATATTCAATTATTGAATGTGAAAATTTTATTTAAAGGATACTGGATTTATTAAGTAAGTATTTCAAAACTAAATAATAGTAAAGTGAATTTGGCATATATATATATATATATATATATGAATTAAAAATTAGTTTGAAATGGTGGAATATTTAAAACTTTGAAATATATGCAAATTTAAATGGTTTATCTGGGAATTCAAATCTGTATTTGTAATTGATTTGAGAAATTAAAAAGCTAATTTACTTTATAAAGTAATTTATTATTAAACCATTTAAGTATTGAAATTTAGGTTTTGAAGCTATGGGTTTAGGGTATATATACTTGAAAGTACTATGATTTTTGGAAAAAGATATATTTGAAATAAAAATGATATCATACTGATTTGGGTTTTAAAATAGAAATGATATCGTATTTATATGGTTTTGAAATGGATATTTTATTCTAGTTTTAAAGTATAGACTATTTTGAAGAGACCGCGGTGTTATAATAACGATTGGTTGTTAAAGAGACCAGGATCGGAAGTTGTCATACTCTCTGCCTACTCCGAAAACCACTTTAACAACCGTGTACGCGGTTGTTAATTCCAGAATGAAGTAGGATGGTGGCGGTGTTTCCTTTAAGGTAAATACGTGGACCCAACTCCCGTGAGTTGGCATAAGGTGGCTAAAACAGGAGCGATTGACGGGTTAATTGAGGTAGCACCTTTGATCGGACACATCCCTTCGATATTATACTTTGACTTTTGGATTGATTCGGTGGTCACTTTTGATTTTTTTATTTGGGGGTGTGGCTCGAGGTGGGCGGTAGCTGCGGCTACGCGTTACCACCGACTCGGAAACGTAAATGGTATATCTACCCTGGCATTGCCTAGTTGTGCCGTGTCACCTACCCTATCGCGCCTTGTACGAGTTTGGTTTTCTCCCGTAGCCCGTGTGGTATCCTCTGGTGGCTTCCCGATCAGGAGGGACTATGATATTGGATGGACTACTGGGACTATTACATGTTAAGGTGGAAAATGTAAAGCCTTAATGCTATTTAAAAGTAAGTTTATTTTACAATAGACATTATTATAATAGCAAAATATTACTACATAGTAAATAGTTTAACGGATCCTTAGGAGATGTGAATCCCGAGCATCTCTTGAGTTACTGCACTCATTTATTTCTATGGATTTAACTTACATAAGATCTTTTAGTTCTGACTCGAGTGTTTTGTCTTTTCAATTCGCTCGGGTCAGTCCGAGCATTTCAGGATCGAAGATTTTATTTCTAGAAGATGAAGATTTCATTATTATTATATTATATTCCACTACACTGTATTCCGCTGCATCGATTTTATTCGTTGGTATGTGCAACTCTGATATATATATTGTATGAGAAAAAATAAATATTTTGTAAACAGCTTCATGAACTGTATATTTGATTATTATATTTTATCCTTCCGCTGTGAGATTCTATTTTGTTTTATTTCTTCCTTCTTTTTCTTATTTACCCCATAACAATCCGCCCTTCCGTATGGTTTGAATTGGCACATGTGTCGATTTAAAGAGTGCGAAAAGGTGGGATGTTACATCTGGTATCAGAGCTTTGGTTTAGTGAAAACCTTAGCTTTGTGGGGTTTGACTCTTTACTAATAGGGTAGTAATACCCTATGGTGAGTCGCTAAGTGTATATATATGAGAGAGCGTATTTGTTAGTGTTATAAAAAGGTTTTAATGTTGTGTTAATTTGTTCCGTTTTGTATTTATAAATTATGGTTGGTGCATAGGACGCTATGACATCAATAGGGATTTCTAAACACTTAATAGGACATACCGACATAATATTTGTTTTTAATATAGGTGAATGAAATAATTTTGCCTATTATATTTTCTATATATAGAGTAATAAATTTTATAAAGATCATATTTGGTTGCAATATATTGGTTGTTAGGTAATGAAATTTATAAATAATAGTTGAAATAAAATTTTTAAAAAATAAATAAATGAAAATTGGAAATTTAGAATTTAAGTTCCGGGGTTTTGAAATTTCTTTTGAATGATTTTGAAATATAATAATAATATTATTTAAAGAAGTATTTTCTGATATAAGTATTTCAATATAATTTGAAAGAAATGTTTTTAAGTTTTTTTTTGGAAAGATAAAGTTGTACTCCCCTCTCTGTCGCTGGAAAATAATTTCGGTGATGAGTGCACGCATCATCAACATTCATTTTCGAGTTTCGAAGTGGGAAGGGCATTGTAGTAGTTTTACTACAGATTATTTTGATAAATAAATAAAAAATTTAAATTGTTTTAAATATTATTGGATATATAAAGAGCAAGCATAAGTTTACCTGTTATTTTAAAATGATTTTTGAATAAAACCCGGTATTTAACTCTTAAGTTTCCATTAATTAATAGTTTCAATTACTGTAGTGAATTGGAACGTAGGTAATTAATAAATTGAACCCTCTAAAAGAAATAAGAGATGTAATGCTAAGTTTATAAATGGAAATTAAAAGAAATTGAATGTGTAACGTATAAAACAAGGATATTAGTATTGAACATTAAATTTATTTAAGAAAATAGAATAAACTTGTATAACTTTCAATTACATCCTTATAAACATATATATAACTTACTGAATATTAAAAGTTGAAATGTTAATAAGAAATTGTAATAGATATTATACAAGTAATATTATAATCTTAAGTGTAATTAAAAAGACTAGTAACTGAAATACAATGGCGAGTATTATAAATGGAATTTAGTAATAAATGAAAGTAAATAAATAAAATTAAGTAGTATATATGAAAGATAATAAACTTAAGTAAATGATTGAAGCTATTTATTAATAAAATAAGCAGAAAGATGAATACTGCAAATAAATGAAGATAAAGAAAAATAGAAATCAAATCATTATACGAATGAAAAGGAAATCAAACAACAAATGGATGAAGCGGAATTGAAAAAAATAAAAAAATAAATATAAAAATAATAAATAATAAATAAATATAAACTTGATTTATTGTTTGAAATTGTTGTTGTTTGTTTATGGTTGTTTGGGTAAGAAAACTTTAAATTGGATTGGATGTATGAATAATCTATTTAGTTTCATCTAAGACTGTTGAGTTAATGGTGCACTTAGTAGTTATTCGTACATTATGTACAATTTAAAGTTGAACCCGAACAACTATTTGTTATGTTTGTTATGGATGAAAAATTGATTCGTATGGATTGTGATGGTTGTATGCCTTGTTGCAAGTGATTGTTGATTGTATTGAATTGTTTGTTTGTAGTTGAAATAACCTTAAATATCTCATTTTATATAATTGTTAACCTTTTGGATTATATAAGTGAAATACCGGTTATGGAAGCAATTGCTACTGCTTTTGGTTCCATAAAAATAAGCGTTAATTGCCCGACAAATAGGTACGTTTTCGGATTTCGGTTTAAAGCGTTATTACTATTTTTCTCGGGTTGGGATATATATATTATTTTGGAAATTATTATGTTATATATTGATATATTTGATATTATATTTTCTCCAGAGCCTCTCCGTACAAAGGAGACTCTGCCGAAATTTTCCGTAAATTTTGGACTTAGAAAATTTTTGAAAATATTCCAAACTTTATTGACTTAAGTATTAAAAGATGTAATGATTGTAAATTTGTATATATTATTTAAGGTAACTAATTTTGTAAATTAAATTGTTTATAAAATTAATATTTTTAAATAAGATATATTGATTTCTTAATTCTTCTTTCCCCTTCTTCTTCCTTTTCGGGGACGAAAAGTTTTGAGTGGGAGAGAGTTTAACGACCCGTAAAATTCAATGATTAAAATGAGTTAAATTAATAAGATTTTTGTTAAATTTAGAAAATAATAATAATAAAAGTCTTAAAATTTATATTGGAGTGAATGTAGAAATTAGATGAAGCAATTGTAATTAAATGTTAACAATTTAATATTTATATGGAAATAAATTGGAATAATGTAAATTGTCATACTTGGTTATAAGTTTAATATAACAAACCAATAGAAATGTTGAATTAGTGAAATATTAATAAAAGTATTAACTAGAATGGAATTCATTAATATAATAATGAATAGTGAAAATTGTTACATTAGGTTATAAAATAGAAAATGAGTAAATAAAAGTAACTGTTGAATAAACCAATGCAATAATTGTAGATAAGTAATTATAATGAGTGTTGTTGATAATAAACGTACTTAAATGGTAATAAATTGAATATAAGAAAACAAAGACATTTAGTGAATTAATTTAATGAATTCATGGAATAAACTCAATGTCCTGTAGGTAATTATAATATAGGTTGGAAGTGAAAACTTATAAGTATGAAACCAAGTAAGTAAATTAATTAAAAATATATGTAGTAATTAAGGTACATATTTGACAAATATAATTAAATAGTATGAAATGAAGCATGCATTAATGAAATGTAATATAAGTCAATGTTAATTACACCCATAAATGTCAATTTATTTAATAGCAAGGTTAAATAAGTAAACGGTTTTGTTAAGATTTCAATTGATAATTTATAAGATTTAAGGTGAAATCAACTGCAGCTAATTGACCTAATTGTGCAGTTAGGGTAAAATTGATTTGTCGTTTAAGATTTGTAAATTTCATAAGATGCAACCAATGATAATTTTATTTATAATATAACAAGTGATGGATTTTAGGAGTGAAATTCTAGATTTATTAATCTATTTGGAAATTTAAATTTCAATAAGTGAATTAATTGCAAATAAGTGGAATTTAATATTAAATTTTACATTTATAGAAATGTGGATGGAATTTGGGGATATTAATGCAATAACTACGAACCAATGAAAATTCTTCCAATTGATAATAGGATGAGAACGGTGTATGTAATCAATTTCAACATTTGTCCATTAGTGATAACTTATAAGTGTAATTTAACCTTAATGGAGTCTAATAAGTTAAGATGGGTAATCAATTGCAATTAATCTAATTAAAGGTTATATTAGTATAAATTTTGGGTAGAAATGGGTAATAATGTATTGCTAATGGTGTATGAATGAATTGATGATTTAATTTAAAGGAAATGATGTTAAAGTTATTCATATTGGACAATTCGTTGAATTATAAGGAATGAAAATAAAGTTTATTTATATACTGGAACTTAATTTCTGAAAATAAGATAATTGCAAATAAATGAAATTGAAATAGCTAAATAATACGTTATTTGAGATTTAGACGGAATAATTATTAATTTATTTAATTTAATGAAACCAATGGTGAGATCTTAACTCTGATTGTAATTAATAATTTGAAAGAATGATTATTGGTTGAATAAAGGGATGGAATAAAGTTTTATCAATATATTTGAATTTAATACACGATAATAGGATAAATTGCAATTCAATGAAAAGTAAATACTTAGAAGATTGTATAAATGGAAATTTAGATAAAATTTAAGAATATAAACATAAACAGTCGTGAACCAATGTAAACTGCATCTTTTTGATAACGATAAATTAAATAATAGAATGAAAGGTGAATTTAATAGAATTATTGGAAATTAAAGTATAATTTAATGAAATTGAGGTTAATATTGAAATTTATAAATTATTCACCTCTAAATTGACATTTAAATTTGTTTAAATCATTGCAAATGATTAAGAAGTTAAAAATGTTGAAATTTGTCAATTATCAAAATAAAATTAAAATTTGATTTAATTAATTTATTTATTAATTTATTTAATTAATGTAAAAATAGCCATTTTGGCCACTTACTCGGATTTCGATGAAACCTATTTCATCAGTTCTGTAACGGTGAATTATTATAGGGTTTCAAGTTTCGTAGCGATCGGACTTGTCGTTTGATCGTACAGACTCAAAACGCCTTGAAATCAATGAAATCGAAATCAATTGAAATTAATTTGTAAAATATTGATTTGAGCATAACTTCTTCATACGATGCAATTTGAACGTGAAACCTTTTCCATTGCGTTTAAAATATTTTTAAAACACCTATTTTGATATATGGATTTACCCAATTTCGTTCCGGAGTCAGAACGGGCTTTTTGGGCCAATTATCGTTTAGCACGTTTATAATTCGGATCCATCTGTCTATTCTAACTTTATCTATAAATACCCTGCTAAACCCTAGCCTACGCCTATTCTCATTTGTTTGTACGTACATCTCAACTCTCTCCTCCTCAATGGCAGACAAACAAATTCCAGATCCAATTTCAAATCAATCCAAAGCATAAAATTCAAAGTCCTCAGAAAATTTTGAAAAAAATATATATCGAAGATCTCAATGACACGAACCTATGTATGTTGTTCATTTTTCGAGACAGTGACTGGATTGATCAGAAATCGCGGTCAAAGTCAATTTGGGCGTTTTTGATTTCATCACCAATCGACGAAATTGAAAACTCGGTTTTGTAGATCTCGTCACGGGGAGTCGTTTGGCGGTGGTTGAGTCATCCAATTCGACCCGAGGTGACCAGAGTTTGTATTTTAGGGTTTTTAAACCCTATGGGTTTGGTGGTGGCGGCGGCCTCTGTGGCCTACGTGGATGGCGCGCGTATGGGGGGATGGTGGCGGCTAGTCTCGAGCTTCGAGTGGGTGGTGGAGCGGTCGTCTCAAGTGGTCGTAGGTAGGAGAATTTGTTGGTCAAAGGGGCTCATTTTCGGTGAGGATGGGTGCGGTATTTACCGTAGGCAAGGTTTTCACGTGCGTATCGTACGGAGGAAGGAGACGACGTGGCGCTTCAGTATGGTTTGTTTTCTTTTTATTTTATTTTATTTTGATTTCGAATTCAGTTGTTCTAACCTTAATAACTTTGACATACGAACTCCGTTTTATACGCGGTTTCTTTTGTTAGGATCGTATTGAAATTCCTCACTTTATGACTCTAGTTTGGACGGATTCTGAGACTGTCAATTTTTTGGGTTTAAAATGGATTTAAATTCAATTTAAATTCAAAAGGTGAGTGTTTTAACCCACTCACAACTTCTAAAATTTCTTATGTTTGTTAAATTGATTTATGATATGAGTAGAAATTCATTTATGACTGTTTGGCATATTTTTATTCATCATCTCAGTTCGATTGCATTTATTTAAATTAAATTGTTATTTAATTTTATTATTGCATATAAATTGCCAGTTAAATTTATTTATTATTGCATATAAACTGCCAGTTAAACAGTTAATAATTTATTATTGAATATAAACTGTTCGTTGATACCTGTTATATTTTATATGCTCTATATCGATGTTTTGTTTAAATTGGATGATGATTGTGATAAATGGTTGATGGTTGATATTGGATGAATGGATGCTGTATTTTATATTGAATAAGCTGCAAGTTATCATGCATTTTCATTTCATTCGGGATTGCGGTTTGAAATGATATATAACCGTAAATTTTATTTTTAAATTGCGGATTGAAATGATAAATATCCGTATCACTTGACCATAGGATAGAAAATTGTATACAGACACCGCGGAATATATATAAAAATATTTTGAAATGATTTTCTATGTTTTGTAAAGAAAAATATATATGGTTTTATGAGATATTGATTTCGGATATTTGATAAAGGTTATTTTATATATAGTTAAATTCTTGGTTTTAAGCTATGTATAAAATTGTTTAAAGTGTGAAGTAAGTTTAATAATAAAGTTGATTTTATTAAAATATATTATGGATAAGTGTTTACTTAAATCATATTCTAATATAGAGTTTATATTGATTTTTATAAATCAAAGTTGAGAAGATAGTTTTGAAATTGATTTGAGATTTTATCTAGTTAAGATCTTATTGAAATTTAGATTTGAAAAGAATATGGTATTATAACTAAATTCGGGTTTAAGATGATTTAAGTGAATATATCTAGCCTAAATAAATTGAGGAATATTCAATTATTGAATTTGAAAGTTTTATTTAAAGGATACTGGATTTATTAAGTAAGTATTTATATATATATGAATTAAAAATTTAGTTTTGAAATGGTGGAATATTTAAAACTTTGAAATATATGGAAATTTAAATGATTTATCTGGGAATTCAAATCTGTATTTGGAATTGATTTGAGAAATTAAAAGGCTAATTTACTTTATAAAGTAATTTATTATTAAACCATTTAAGTATTGAAATTTATGTTTTGAAGTTATGGGTTTAAGGTATATATACTTGAAAGTACTATGATTTTTGGAAAAAGATATATTTGAAATAAAAATGATATCATATTGATTTGGGTTTTAAAATAGAAATGATATCGTATTTATATGGTTTTGAAATGGATTTTTATTTTGGTTTTAAAGTATAAACTATTTTGAAGAGACCGCGGTGTTATAATAACGATTGGTTGTTAAAGAGACCAGGATCGGAAGTTGTCATACTCTCTGCCAACTCCGAAAACCACTTTAACAACCGTGTACGCGGTGGAGATTGCAGAATAAAGCAGGATGGTGGCGGCGTTTCCTTTAAGGTAAATACGTGGACCCACTCCCGTGAGTTGGCATAAGGTGGCTAAAACAGGAGCGATTGACGGGTTAATTGAGGTAGCACCTTTGATCGGACACATCCATTCGATATTATACTTTGACTTTTGGATTGATTCAGTGGCCACTTTTGATTTTTTTATTTGGGGGTGTGGCTCGAGGTGGGTGGTAGCTGCGGCTATGCGTTACCACCGACCCGGAAGCGTAATTGGTATATCTACCCTGGCATTGCCGAGTTGTGCCGTATCACCTGCCCTATCGCGCCTTGTACGAGTTTGGTTTTCTCCCGTAGCCCGTGTGGTATCCTCTGGTGGCTTCCCGATCAGGAGGGACTATGATATTGGATGGACTACTGGGACTATTACGTGTTAAGGTGGAAAATGTAAAGCCTTAATGCTATTTAAAAGTAAGTTTATTTTACAATAGACATTATTATAATAGTGAAATATTACTACATAGTAAATAGTTTAACGGATCCTTAGGAGATGTGAATCCCGAGCATCTCTTGAGTTACTACACTCATATTTATTTCTATAGATTTAACTTACATAAGATCTTTTAGTTTTGACTCGAGTGTTTTGTCTTTTCAATTCGCTCGGGTTAGTCCAAGCATTTCAGGATTGAAGACTTTATTTCTAGAAGACGAAGATTTCATTATTATTATTATATTATATTCCACTACACTGTATTCCGCTGCATCCATTTTATTCGTTGGTATGTGCAACTCTGATATATATATTGTATGAGAAAAATTAAATATTTTGTAAACAGCTTCATGAACTATATATTTGATTTTTATATTTTATCCTTCCGATGTGAGATTCTGTTTTTTTATTTCTTCCTTCTTTTTCTTATTTACCCCATAACAATCCGCTCTTCCGTATGGTTTGAATTGGCACGTGTGTCGATTTAAAGCGTGCGAAATGGCGGGATGTTACATTTCCGATGATTTTTATGAAGTAGAATTGACTATTCACTCTTTTCATCCTAACTCTACCTTAAATTACATTTGCTCTTATACAACCGTTTTCCTTTCAAATAGTCAATCTATTCAAAAGAAAACCCTTGTTACAATATCATAATGAACTATGTACAAAACACATTTAATGATCCTTAACCTTTAAGGACATCAAATATGTTGTTCTTTATGTAAACTGATTAAACTGACATTTCATCAGTCGAGTTCTTAGATCTATCCTGTATTTTTGGTTTATTGTTATAGTTAACACAACATGATCCTTTCTATAATCAATCAAATTGAATACTTTACCTCATAGTACTGTATATTGGCCTATTTTCGAATGTACTAACTACATCGAAGTATCGTACATTACAAACTATGTTCGTTCCCCATTTAACATTTATACATATTTGTCAACCCACCTTTTGCCAAGGCAGTAGACATGTGGATTTAACCCAACAGACTTCACGATTATCAAGGCCGGTAGCCAAGAGCAAGATTGTGAGGTCCAAAAATCTAGTGCAGGTAATGATATAAAGCGACGATCAACCAAGATCAAAAGATAGAATCTTTAGAATATTCTAAGTACGGATCAGTACCTCTCCTAAATAGGGGATCAGTGTTTTTCCCTTCACTTAGGGGATCGGAACATGCCCTCAATTTCTATCCCAAAGTGGGTGAGACTGGTATAAAGCGACATGGAAGGCCCTACGAGGCTACATTTCAAATCTTAAGTTATTTGGTGTTTGTATGCGCAAGTTATGGTCAAATTATTTCACATAGGAAAGAGATCGGTATAAAAGGGATAGTATAAAAAGGGATCGGTATAAAATGGATCGACATATTTCAACCAAGTAAGTACATCTCAATGAAAAACAATCAATATCTCAAAATCCATAAGTTCAACGCATATGAAATTTTATGAGCAAGATGTGAGGACCATGGGGAGCCTACCTAGGGATCGCACATCACAAGGATGAAGAAAGAGGGATCGGCCCTCTTCTCTCTTAGGGATCGGCTAAACCCAACTTTATCGCAAAGGTCGTTAAATATCTCAATATCTACACATCCAATCGACATGAAACTTAGAGGAAAAGCTAATTACAACATGTGGAACACCCCATAGGGATCGCATATCATTGGACCTAGTTGGAGGGATCGGTACCTATCCCTCCATTGGGATCGACTGTAATCAGCCTTCACCACATATTGTAACAGAGATTGATCAATAACTCAAGTTATAATAATCCAATTGGCATGAAACTTGAAGGCTAAGCATAATACAACATAAAGAAGCTCCTTAGAGATAGCATGGAATTTGGATGAGATTGGAGGGTTCGGTACCTATCCCTCTAGAGCGATCGGAATAAATCAGAATTCAAGCAGCACTACTTCATGTAAAATGCAATATGTTACAAACTGTACATCGAAATTGTATGAAATTTGGGGAGCAGGTAGCTAATATTATGAGGAATCCCTCATAGGGATTGCAACCCATTTGGACACACTAATAGGGATTAATTTTGATCCCTATTGTGGGCCCCAATGGGCCAGGAATTTTTTGGAAGGCCTCGTCTTGGTCTCTCGAACGTTCTATCAAAAATTTCAGCCCTCGTCTTGGTCTCCTGAACCTTCTTTCAAATTTTTGGGTGGCCTCATTTTGCTCTTCCCTTATAAATATAGCCGACATAGCATCAAAAAAAGGATCTTCTTTCTATTTCTTTTTATCTTCAACCCATGCTACACTCTGCCAATTTTATTCTTAGATTTCAGATTGCAACTGTAAACAACCTTCAGTATGATAAAAAGGATTATTTGGGAGTGGACGTAGGCCGGAGTTTGCCGAACCACTATAAACCTTGTCTCTTTTTACTTACTTTATGTTTATTTTAATTTTGTACTTCATTTATTTCTCTTCATATTTCTATGATTGGATTGGATATTGGTACTTTTGCATAATTGGGTGTTGGTGGCCAATTTTGACGCCGACAATGTTGAAGATTCATAATATTTAATATATTATATTGACTGATATCGACTTTTGGAATAATGTATTTTTTATGGAACACGCTCATAATTCAATCGTTGAAAACATCTGAAATCACGGTACACGTACAATACGTATGTATTTATCCTGAAGTTTTTTTAAAGTTTCTTTAATATTCCACATTTAGTTATACATTCATATTATATAAGTTTTATTATTGTATAACTTTTATATTTCATACTACTTATATAATAGTCTTATGTATAATATTATATTAATTAAATTTTATTTAATTAATCAATATTTAATTAATCAATATTTAATTAATTTTATATTATTTTATTATAACATTTATATTAAATATCTATTACATATTATAACCTTTATAGTATTACACATATATCTTATATGCGTGTATATTCTTATAGTTAATTAACCTTTAATTAATTTACTTAATTAATTAACCTTTAATTAATTTACTTAATTAATTAACCTTTAATTAATTTATATGATTAATTAACTTTAATTTATTTATTTAATGAAACAATTTTAATTAAATTATATTAATTTATTTTATTAATCCAATTAATAAATTTTGAAATTTTGAAATTAATATATATTTTCTCAAACATTTTCAAAATTTTATTATATTACAACTATTAGATCTTTATTGCGCTTACGAAGTCTAATTTATTTAGAACATTTCTAAATTTAATTTAAATAAAATCATATATTTTTGAAATTTATTTGATATATTTTCACTTTATATATAAGCATACATATGTACTATATACATATGTATATGTGTGCATGTGTAACATGACATTCTTTGCAAGGTATAACGTGCACGTATATAGACGTTAGGATTTACATCGCAACGGATACATTAGCTCATCTTATATGTATTTTATGTTGTCCAAATATATGCATATGCTTATATTTGATACATATAAATATCCAAGTAATTACATGAGTGTGTGTGTATTATGAATATTATTATAGATATATGTATGTATATATATATATATAACATAGTATAATATAAATATCAAATATATATGAATATAGATAAAAAATTAAAAGTTTAAAGAAATATTTATTTTATATTTATATATACATATGAATTAAAATAAAATAATTATGTGTGTGTGTTTATATAAATATAAATATAATAATTAAATGTAAATTTGTATTACAATAAATTATATATATGTATATATATACGTATATTTCTTTTTTTCATTTTAACATTCTAGATCAAAATACATTTTAGATCCAAAATTATTATAATTTTATTATATTAATATATATTTATTATTAATTAATTAGTCAAATTGTCATAAATAAATAATATATAATAATTATACAATAAAAATATCAAATTTCAAATTTTCTAGAATTTAAGAATAGTATTGTAAGGGTTGTAAAAAAATTCTGGATTTTTCTTAGTGGAAATTATTTTTTTATTAACTAAATATTATTCGGCCAATTTTAAAATAATTTCAAAAATATCAAAACATGTTTAAAAAGTTTAAATTTTTGTCTAAGAGCTTTGGCGATGAAAAAATAATTTAAAATTTTTAAATTGAATTTTCAAAATAAGATTTAATTTATATGAACTTATTAAATCTTATAGTGATTAAATAATAACAAAAAATATCTAATAATTTCAAAAAAAGTATTTTTTTACTAAAATTCAAAATTAATATAGACATACATTGAAAATTATTAGATCAAAATTTATATATTATAGATGTATATATAATTTAATATAAATTATATAAGTTAATTTGTATATATATATATATATTAATATAATATTAAATAAAATACAGAAATTCGTCACAAAACTTCAAATCATTATATATATGTATATGTATGTATATTAAACTTATGCACATAACCAAACATTATTGTGATAAAATCATTATTTATAGGAATTTCACCTAACTAACAATGCAGTAATAATATATACAGAGGTATATGAGAAATAAGCTATTATACAATGATCATACATCTTATATGAAACTAAACATTTACC
Organism: Allium cepa; assembly: GCA_030765085.1. Taxonomy (NCBI): domain Eukaryota; kingdom Viridiplantae; phylum Streptophyta; class Magnoliopsida; order Asparagales; family Amaryllidaceae; genus Allium; species Allium cepa. The sequence continues at coordinate 104,239,040 of CM060941.1, read as the reverse complement.
GATAATAGATGCCCTCAAGTCCACCTTGAAATGATGAGCCCTCTTCCTTTGGAAACCTCCTCGATTCTTCAAATTGCTAGTCCTTGAACCATAGACATTTTGCTACCATAAAGCTATTTATTTGGAATTGATTTGATTTGAGATGTTAGTGGGGTATATGCATGTATAAGTCATCCTTGAGAAGGAAGGAGGAGGCGGCTAAAAACAAAACTAATTTAGATTAGTGTTAGAGAAGCTTTTATAACGGTTGAGAGAGAAAAAGGATTATATCTTGGCTTTTCTTACCTAATCTCCACCATCCACTCTAACCCTAATTGCCCCCATTTTTGTACACGCCTATCATTTAATTGAAACCGATAATTTCCTTCTAAATCTATGGGTTAATACCCCATTTAAGACTAAGCAGATATGGTAACTAAATCCAATTTAATTTCGTTATTGGTATCTCATATCGGTTGATATATTTATAACTATTATAAATATATTCAACAATATTTATTTCTAAAATAATATTCAAATTTTATAATTAATATTTCATAAATATTAATTAAGTTATAATAACTATAAACCAATTAAATTGTTTGGCCTAAAGAGAATTCATCATTTCAGTTATGTAACTCTTGGATGCAAATTCAGTCAACGATTAACATCGAACTATTCGAATGTTAACGTTTACATGTCACTTAGCAGCTGGTGTGATATTATAGCCAAATTTATCGCTTACATAGTTTTGGTAATCTCCAAGTTCACTTCGTTAAGCGTTACCCGGTTATGACATTTATTTACACCAATTCTCTTCGTCAAAACTACATCACTTAGAATTTATGGAATATGGTAATGGTAAAAATTCCAATATCGTCCATATTCAACTCTATACTCCAAAAATAAAGTCCTTGGTTCAGTAATAAAAAATATTTTTAACCAAAATGCTCTAACCAGAGATTCCGACTTGAGTTGATTGTGATACTAAACCTATATAATAGAGGAGACGAATCCTCTCTTGAATAGTGCTTCACTTCTAATACTTCCACTCAACCCAACTATGGTCACTCGATGGATTTCCATGCCATGACTTGACTATAATCAAAGTCGCGCTTTCATATTGAAGATCCACATCATTTTCAAGTCGAGAGAAATGTGTAAATCAATCACATTGATATTTTCTATTTGACCTTAGTTATATCAACCAGTAGAAAACTATTGAGTGACTCGTTCTATAGTTATCCAATAACTATCAATACGTAACCCCTTAGTGCCCCTACCAACCATGAGTAATACACTTTCAAACATTTGGAGAGCGTTAAGTACTCTAATCTCAATGGACACATCGATGTCCAGTCTCGATGAATCTTGATTAGGAATATTTAAAATGGTATATTTGTTTATTATTATGATAAATTACTCTTATAATAGTTTGTAACTACTATCACAAAACTTTTCATTTATGGATTTTCTATTAAATGTAATTTTAATTAAATTAATTAATTAATTAATATAATACATTATATCAAGTTTATATCAGAAAGAAAACACATTTTATTTCGAACAAGGTGGGTTATCGAGTTAGATATATTTAACAAATTACATAATTTCCCCAGGGCATACCCCTAACAATATCAAAAGACAACACAACAATTTCAAAAAAGACAACTTCACACACTCTACCATAGGATGCACTACAAAGTCAAAGAATGTCCTATCTCGTTCAGGAAGAACTGCACTACTTCTTTCGAGAGGATGAACCCAACATGATGCCAATCAAAGCATGTAGGGTAAGCAAAGCAGATCTTTTAGACCAAGTGAGGGGACTAGCCTAAAACATCTCCAAAATTCAAATCACCCGCCTAAATTTCAAATCAAAATTTCTGCCTCCAACTAAAACCTTCCAGCCTAATTGAAACTGCTAAACCCCTTCAACCATGTCGACAATCCAAGAACAAATCAATTAGTGAAGGGATAGATAACACGTGGATGGATCAAACTATAGGAAAGGGAAAACTAAAAGAGAGAATTATTGATTCATGTGACTTTATAGTATTATAAATAGCATACTGTAGTTGAGAAAGGGATATGGGTATAGATTCTCTGAAAATTACTAAAAACACTTGTACTCTTTTCTGCCATTAAAAAATGCTTTGCATGAGGAAGAAGAATATAAGAAAAGATTTGACCCATAGATGTAGGAATCTGATCATGTAAATCCCTATGTCTTTTCCCTTATTGCACTTTTTACCTTTTGTTTTAAGAAGGTTCTACTCACCTCTTATTCCTTACTTATATCAGATATAAGATTGTACTTGACATTTTAATATACGATTAGAGTGCAACTTCTTAATTGTGTAAGCATATAGCAACATAATTACTACTTTAAGGAAAATTCAATATTACTTAAATTTGTTGATTCATAACTGTGAGATTATTTCATGATATAATTACTCTGTAATCAGTTTGGCGTTATGAGACGAAAAATGTCATTAGCAGTTTATTTTATAAAGAAACTAAAATTTTGGATTCTATAAAAAACTTTAAATTTAAAAAAGATACAAAAGATTTAGAATTTACACTAGAATCCTTTTATGAATTCTAGATTAAAACCTTGTATTCTGATGTAAACAATATCCAAAATAATTATAATTAAAACATCAATCAAATAAAATAAAAAACTTAATTTTCAAGGTAAGAATAAGTAATTAACCTATATGGTTTATTTACATTTGTATATGAAAATATTATAAAATTGAAAAATAGATCTCAATCAAAATTATCCTTTTTTAACAAAATTTTCAAAACAAAAGAAAAGGAATTGGACAAATTAGACATATTTGTAAATTCATGATAAGAATATTCATATTTAAATAATGTAGAGAACAAAAACAAATTATCAAAGGAGATATAGGATCTAAATCATGTCAACTATAATATGAAGAACAAAAGTAGATCTGAATTAAAATAACATAATATACGTACTTTCAACTAGATAGATAAAAAGGGATTTGAATTACATGCTGCAAGATGAACAATTAAAATACAAGATGAATTATATAGAGTCTAAGCATATGAATAATAGACACATATAAAGAAATTAAATCAGAGAATTATCAAAGGAAGTTTCTAAAAGTCACACCTCGAATAATGCATCAATGCTCCTAGATTTCTAAAATAACCTCCAGATTTTGCAAAGATCAAGAGGTATGAACCACCTTTATTAAATTAATTTAATTTGTATTTGCTTTAGAAAGAAATTTAGCCATGGAGGCCATGACAATTTTGGCTATTAAGGGAGAAGAGGAGAGTAAGAGAAAGAAAATAAATTTATTAGGAAAAAAAATCATAGAATGAACGAGAGAGAATATGTTTTGAAGGAAACATGGCAACGTTTCAATTTCCTCTTTTAAAACCTAGCCTCTTTAATTCCTAATTAAATCTCATCAAATTCCCCTCCCTCCCTTCCACCTCTCCCTCCTCCTTCCCCACCATGCATGGCCAGCTATAGAATGACGTGGAGTATGCCTAAAAAATTTCCAAATTCATTCAGCATTTGTCCCATTTAAATATGATTTAAATATTTTATCAACATTGTATATTAATAAATGCGTTTATTACTTTATACATGCACTTTATTAAATACTAATGGTATTCAAACAAATAAAATAAAATTTCATAAATATTAATTAATTTATAGTAATTATAAATTAATTAAAATGTGTGGTTTATTCATAGTATTCATCATTTTGGTTGTGCGACACAAATGTGTAAATTTATTTAGCAATTAATATCGAAGAATTTGAATATTAATGTTCACGCATCACCTTAGTTAATGGTGTAACATTTGGCTGAATTTATAAGTTACACATATTTTTGATAAAATTCAATTTTATTTATTATAAAAGGTACCCAATAACAACGATTATTTATATCAATTATCTTCACCTACACTATATCACATTAAGACTTATGGAATTTGGTTTTGGTCAAAATTTCAACATTTTGCACATTTAGCTTTGTAATTCCAAATACAAAATCTTTGTTTCAATAACAACAATTATTACTAACCGTACTGCTCTGACCAAAGACTTTGACTTTAGGTTGACTACATTTAACTATGATACTAACATCATATAATTGAGAAAATGAATTCTCTATTAAATATTATTTCACTTCCAATGCTTCATTAGGCCCAACTGTAGTCATTTAGTCGATATCATGCCACGACTTAACAAAATTAAGGTGGAGTATCCATATTTAAGTTCAACAATACTCTCAAGTCGAATGAACTATGTGACATCATCACTTCGAGATTCTCAATTTGATCGTAGTTATATTAACCAACAAAAAACTCTTAAGTGGGTCATTCTATATTTATTTAATAACTATCAGTACATAACCCTTCGATGCCCCTAGCAGCTAGAGTAATACAGTATCCAATATTTGGAGAACGTTACACTCTCTAGTTTTGACGAATGTAATGATATCCTATCTCGAAACATCTAGACTAGGAATATTTAAAATAATACGTTATTTTTAACATATTTTAATTACTATCACATAACATATCATTTAAATTTTTTATATTTAATATAATTTCAATTAGTTAATTAATTATATCACAATATAGATAAAAAACACCTTTTTTGAATGAGACTGATTATCGAGTTAGTTATATATAACAAATTACGTAATCGCCCATAAGGCACACCTCTAATTCTATCAATTTCCCACTTGCACTTTGAGTTGGTTATGGAATCTTAATCCGAATTCTTTGATCCATTTTCATAAAAAATAATTAGGTTAGTCCCTTGGTGAATGGGTATGCTATTTTGTTTTAATTATCTACTCTATCAATCAACTCTCTTTGACTGTGATAGCCTGCTTTATCATGTGGAATTGTTCATAGTATTTTTGGCGACTTCCAGTGAGCTCTAGGTTTTTATGCGAATTGTATTGCATCATTGTTATCATATAACAATGTTATGGGATTCTCAACATTTGAAATTACCCCTAGCTCAGTTGTAAATTTGTGCATTTATTTATACATCTTTTATTGCAGCTCTTATCTAAGGCGGTGTACTTAGCCATTGGTTGAATCAGCCACTTCTTTCATATCGCTCATGAAGTTCGATTCCACATACTCCTTCATAAGAAGTTTGTTGTTTTCTATAAAAAAAAAATCTATAGTATACAATAAATATTGGAGAACGTTCTAAACTATCATTTAATGATCTTAATCTAGATATGATACTTGCTTTATATATCAAATACATAAGTGAAATGAGATATTGTAGACAATATAACATGTACGGTAATTCTTATTGCTAACACATTTGGAATCCATCTTATAGGCTCCATAATATACATTTTAATATAATGTCTATGTATATCGTTTTGGGACAATTCCAACATCCATTTATAGTGATTATAATAGACGTTTATCTAAATCCTATACCGAGAATTAAACAACCAAACTAAAATGATTTTAACACGAGTACATTGTTAACAATCATAAGTTTTTCATTTACTTATAGTTCTAGAACTATTTTAGCACATAGTAATATATAGTTTACAACGCGTGCTTCCTTTGCATTTTGACTGAAATTCAACTGATTTGATTACACCATCAAAATGCTTGCTTAACTCTGATGCTTATCGAATAGTACTTTCATATCACTTCTCGGATTATATCCACTAACCTACAAACTCAGAATCACTTCCACTGACTTTGAGATACTTCGGTTATAAAGTGCAAGCAGCATATTCTAAATCATTATTTAGAATTTCCATTTCAACATACGTGTATCAAAACTCAAAATCATATCAAGCAATAGTTTTGTGAGTAAAGTCCACCTTAACTTAAGTATGTTAAATAATGAATATTTTATGTTAATTTCAACAGTTGAAATATATGATGTTATTCTATCAATGTAGCCTTGGATATTCCAATTACAATGGACTTCTTCTAGAGACACTTTTGCGGTTGATGGAAGATATCCCTTCGGGTACAACCATCAAAATCATATTTTGATAATATACTTGGAATCTATGTTGGATTTACACATTATTCCATATGGTAGAGTCAATGTGTTAATGATCTGTTGACAACAGAGGAAATACCTTTCACGACATTGATAATAAAATCGTAGTTTCTCTTTAATGTGCAAGAATTCTTGTTAGACGTTATAATTAGTTGTTTCTGTTCGGGCTTGGTCTATTTCATTCTATTATTTGTAGTCAGTTTTATCTTTGGATATCTCGGTCCATTTACTACCAATAATTTCTAAAAGAAATTTCTTTATAACAAATAGGTGTTTCTCGAAACATCAGTTTTTTTTAGTGCATCGGAATATGTATGCATAAATATTTTATGAGTTCCACACATACACGTAACCAATTTTGCTTTCAGTTTATGAAACTTATGTTCATAACATAAATTTGTCAATCAATACTAATCGGTCCTAAACTCCTTTGGGGTAGTCCACATAAGATCCCACACAAACAAGTATGATGGGTGGTGTAACTTCCCATTTTCATGAGTTCGACGCCCACACTGACATCGACACCCAATAACTAAAAGGGTGGGTTATTGGGGTGAGATAAAATAAATATCAAATATAGTTATAACCATCTACTTTAGTGTCTCATAGCAAAAGGAAATAAAATATAATACGTCGATAGTAACCATAGTTATATCACCACAACATATATAAAATGTCAAATACATACGTTTGAACAATATAAATAAAACCTAGCCCACACACATACTCAGATCCTAGTTACAACACATATTTACATCATATACAATATAAAAAAATGAACATAGGCCCCTGATACCACCTCATCTCGAAACTCTATCAATCTGTATATGTATATATAAAAGGAAAAACAATATAGGGTCAAGATATAAGTGCGGTGAGTGAGCCATACTTTACTCTACATATACTGCAAAAATAATACTATAATATGATACAATTCTATCGCTCGATCTCCTCGTGTTCTATTATCATGTCACACCTAACTACCATACAAATCTAGTGGTAGCACATCATCACTATATGCACTCACTTCCTTGGACCAGCCTTATACCCAACAAAGTCGCCTATTATCCGTCGTCACATAAATCGTATAGGACTCACTTCCCTAAACCACCCAAAGCATGTAGGAAAGCTTGTTGTTCTTATACTAGTTAAGCTCATACCCTGGTCCACCATAGCCTACAGGGTCGCTTAACACTCATCTCCTCCAACTGGCCCATCGAAGCACTACAAGGAGGCAACGTAATACGTTGACCACATACTTATTTCATATGTCAATATCCGTATCTATATCCATATCAATATCCACATCCACATCCATTTGTTCATGTTCATGTATATCATCATATCATTTTCCTATATCACAATAACATATATATCCATTTCAAATAGAAACCAATCTTCACACACATTCATTCAATTCGTATTGATATCATTTTCCTCATAAATAGCCTGTAATCGCCTTTTGAAAACAACATGAATTTAATCCAAATCGACGATTATTAATTTATATAGACCTATATTGGTCCAAGTCAAACCTACTCGAATTCATATTGCACTGAACCGGTTTGGGTGGCCGGTGCACCGATGTACATGTTTTCCAAATAGTTACCACATCACTAATTTGGTTGTGTTCCTTATGTTTCCACCTCAACCGCCTCCCGCTCCGCCTTTGGTTGCATGAAATGCCTTAATACGTAGCCTACATTTCTAATTCTAGTTTCATGATTTATTTCATCATATTAGTTATAAATTCATCAAATTATTATAATCTATTCTAAACCTAGTTCGGTCTTACTGTTCATGGCCAAATCCCTCCCAAATCCCCATTTAATCCAAAAATAAATGTATTTACATTTATCTAATCTAAATTAGCCAACATATTATAGTCATAACATCGTGATTGCATTACATGAAGGTAAAGGAATAAATTACTCACTTATAATGATCTTCTCTGTCTAGAGATCTGTTATCCATCTTGCTGCACCTTTGTGTTTTAGAATTTCATCACCAAACTGCTTTAGGTTTATAGCCCTCTCTGATAGCTTCATAATGCTTTTGGTCTCATGTAATTTCGAATTATGAGAGAGATGTTATGATTCTTAGCATGCAAAAGGAAAAGGAGAAAAGGAAGGAGTAGTTAGTTCTGAAAACTGAGGTGATTTTTAGTTTTAAATAAAGGAGAAAATATAGCCCACACAATATCAAATTCAAGTTCCTATTTTTCGACACCCAATCGAATCAACATCATTTCAACCATAATTCTTCCATACAAACTCAAAATGTGGCAAACCAAAATACTATGTGATTCAAAAAACGAGACAGTTACAATGACGTCCGTTTTGTCATAAAATTCAAAAGTTGAAAAAAGATCATTTTACTCATCTTTATTTACAACTTATTTAATAAACATGTTAAATTTAATTATTTCCATATTATTATAATACTTGTTAGTTTGCGGAAGTAAGGATCTTAAGGCTAATTTAACACTAGAGGGGGGGTGAATATTTTTATTAACTTTTATGAATCTTTTTTAATTCCTTTAAGATTATAGATTAAACAATGCAAATTGACAATCATAGATGCAAACACAGATAGATATAAATGCAGTAAAAGTAAAAAAGTAAAGATTTGGAGAGATCAGATCAGGATTTTTATACTGGTTCGGAGTTACCCTGCATCTAGTCCCATACAATTTCTTGTACAGATTTCTCTTCAAATATCAAAGTTCATACAATCTCGATTTCAAGGCTACGAGATACACCTTCTAGATTTTTCGAGCTCTGGGTACACTCAATAGTTTCGGAATAGACATCAGTACACCCACTTGAATTCAAACAGGATACCAAGCACACCCTCTTGATTCAAACAGGACACAAGCACACCCACTTGGATTTTAAGGACACCAAGCATACCCAAGAGTATTTGAGTATGATTTGATAGAGTTTACAAAATCAATTTCTTGATCTAGAATACAAATAATATAATAGCATCTTGAATAGCATTATGATCATGATTTGAGTGAGAAAAATGAGAGAGATCAGAAAGTAAATAGTAGAGAATTTAGTAAATAGAATTTGAATTAGATTCTGATTGATTTTAAGAAGATCTAGAATAGAATATCTTTTAGAAATCAAAAGAGTGAAAGAGAAAAGAAACAAAGCGGTTAAACAAATTTCGTTGAGAGAACCCCTATTTATTGAAAAAAACATTATTGTCAATTCATAAAGAGATAGCAATGAAAATACACTTCCATTCAAATTCGAATTTTAAAATTCTCGAACTATATGTTGACATATAGGGTCTACGAATGTAGACTTATCTCTTGAAATTTTGAAAAACATTTAATAAAAATTATTTTGAAAATATTAAGTTCTGTAAAATATTTTGATACTTTGTAAAATCATTTAGGCATGGTTTGTACACATTTTAACCATAAAAAAACTTAAGAAAACTTTATAAAATTATTTTGAAATATTTTAACATATAAAGGATTTAAATATGAATTTCTTTTGAAAAATAAAATAATATAAAGTATAAGTGAATAATATACGTAAATCAAAGTATTAATGAATGTTAAAATATACTTTTAAATATCATAAGCATTTAGAAGACATAAAATCAAAATCTATATAATAAACTAAAAGTATAGATTGAAATATAAAAAACTTAAAGTTTAATATAATATTTTTGTACATAAATAATTAAATGGTTAGGAATCATTTGAAAGCTATCTTGAAAAGATGTTCAAAGAATCATTTTGAAAACAGAGATTCCTAAAAATCATTTTTTAAAACCACGATACTGAAAATCATTAAAATCGAAGAATAGACTTTTGTAAACGTTTTTTGAAAAAAATGAAGAAAGGTCAAAGAAGTGCTACCAGGGCTTTAATAAAATGATCTATGACTCTAAGATTTATCTTTAATCTTCAAACTCATGAGTCTTCAATCTCAAACTCTTGAATCTTTATATCAACCTCTATAGTATGTTCTTGATATTGTAAAGTCTTCTTAATCAGTACCTGTCTAATATCCTGCACTATATACTGTACATAACTTGATAGAACATTAGTATCTATATTTTATATTATCTTATATGGTTGTTATCATCAAAATCAAAACCTAAGGTACTGACAATATTTAACTGAAATATTTACAATTTTTTCGAGCATTACCGCGGTCTCTTGATTCACACAACTTGCCAACTCCTTGACCTAGGATTTGTAGGAGTATCTTAAAATGTAACAACCTGGGTTTTTGTTACAATTGATTATCGTCAAACGACGATTAAATTGGTTGTTAATTGACATCGGGAGTTTTAATCAGGTTTAAATTCTTTGAAAATTCATTGTATGTTGAGTGGGCTTTAATAATCGGCCCACGATTCTTTCAAAATTTTTGATGCCGGTTATGTTGAAGCTAATAACCCGATCCCTTTTTCACCCTTTTTATTTTCAAAACCCTAGAAAAAAAAAAGAAATAAATGGCGGCTTCATCTCGTGCTCGTTGCACCTTTCCAAATTAGGGTTTCGATCGACTCCGCTTCGTCTCTGAAGTACGCGACCTTCGAGTCCAAGGTGAGTGATCCTTCCCTCACTCATATCTAATTTGAATTTCAGAGATTTTTGAATTGGGGTTTTAATTGAAGGTTCGAATCCCTTTGATGTTCGTTCGTATTTATGTATATGTTGAAATTGTCTTCGGCCTTCTGATTATTTTATGAAAGTGAGTTATCTGACTTTTTAAATTTGTATACTTTCGTCACTTGATTTGCTCGGACATTCAACTTTGTTTCGACGTTGATGATTTTTATTTGCCTTGGATTCTATTATCCACGGCTTTGAATAGTTAATTGATTCTGTAGCTTGAGTACAGTGTAATGTAAACGACAAATGTCTTTGAGTATTTTTCTGTTGGCATCGGCATTAACGTAAATCTTATTTTTGATTTCATTTTGATTTCTGACTCCGGTCACTTGTTTTTGTGGACTTTCGGTTAGTTGAAAATGCTATGCTTCGGCCTTAATTTTGTTGTGAACTTGTTACCTACTTGTTTTAGCTGTCTTCGACATTGACTCGATTTTTCGATTTGAAACTGCAGTTCCATTTCCCTGTAGCATAATGTGGTTTGCGATAATGTTGTCCTCGACTTGATTTTTATGATGGCTGTGATTTCTTCCTCTTTGGCTTTGGCATTGTTCTAAATATAGCATTTGGACTTGAGCATACTGAATGTTGTTTCTCGATTTTGAATCTGGTTTTGGGGTTGACCTTTGTTCATTCACAACTTCAAGTAAAACTCAGGCTTGTTGAGTTGGAGTTACTGTCTCGACCTGTAGGGTTTGTGCATTTCTGTTGCTTTTAGTATACATACATTTATGTACGTATGTTATTGCATTGTCTTGAGTTGCCTTTGTGTCTTTACTTTCAACCCAAACATTTTGACTTTCTTCGGTAGTTAGTCTGCACTTCATGTTATTGGTATATATGTACACAAGTGTGCATGCTTATTCTGCACCACTCGTATACCAGCAGTTGCCACTGCATGTTTCAATATGCATATAGTTTCTCCACTATTGCATACCTGTAGTATCTTTTGCAGTTCCATGTTGCGCCTTCGATTCATTTTTTCCATGGGTAGTTGGTTATGTACATTCATTTGTGTACATATTGCATATTCACTTGTATCACTCTAGTTTTTGTAGTTTGCTACATTACTGCTACATTCACTTGTACATACTGCTACATTACAATACATGTATATTCATGTATCAGTTGAGTCTACACTTGCCATGATATAATTTGATCTCTGGTTCATGTTTGCATCCCAGTCATACTTGTTGTCATAGTAGTTTGCACTACTGCATACATGACCTGGTGCTCCATGTTGCATTGAACACCCCATTTACTACTTGCATTGTTCATGTGTGTTCAGTATCACTTGACGTCGGTTTCACTGCATAGTCATGTGTCTGGTTCATTTTGATGTTGGATTCATTCTTGTACCATTTGAGTCCTCACTTGCACTGTCTCTGACCTTTTGGCACTTATGTTGCATTTCGTTCTGTTGTTGGTTGGTCAACATTTACTGTTGTTGTCACTGCACGGTGCACTTAGTCTCCTTTATGTTGCATAGCTTATTGTTCTTTGGTGTTGAGCATTTGCGTCTGCAGTTTTCACTGCAACCTTTGTCTGCATATCGCGTGTTTCACTGATGCATTCATTTGCCCATCACTTGGTTGCCTCTTTTATTGCCTGTTCTTCGAGACATGTTGTCTTGTACACTTGTGATCTTGTGGTGGCTGCAGTTTTTGGTTGCAGTTGCCCTTGTTGTTTTGCGTTGCATTCATGCAAATGGATTGTTTTCTGACTACACTTGAGTTGAATCCAGCTTAAACGCTTGGGTTTGACCTTGTGTTCGTTTGTGAATTTTCATTGTGTACATCGTCACTGTAGTGGTAAGGCAGTGCACGCAAGCGTGAACTGCAGCGACACGGTATTGTTTTTATGGATATCCTGTTTTGTTTTGATTATTGATCTTTTGCGTATTCCATATGCTGTAGTGGCGAGGCAGTGCACGCGTGCGTGTACTGCAGCCCTACCCGTATTGTTATTTTAATTGATATTTCAATTGTTTGAACTGTTTCGTTTATTCAATTCAATATATTTTGAATCGTATTTTGATTTGGTTTAATTTGATGATTTTGTCGTTAATTGCCGTTTGGGCAATTCTGTTGTTTTCTAAATTATCTTCATTGATAATCCTTTTAGTTTATCTTCGTTGATAATTTGGATTTGCTGATTTGTTGTCTAACACTGTTACGTGTTATAAACATCGTTATCCGATTTCTTTATTTAAGAATCGGATAGACGAGATTTATTGTGACTGTCGTCTATTCATTATTTAATTATTATTGCTTCTGTGCACTAATAACTGAGTTTGAATTACACTGACCCGTTTATTATTTTCTTTTGAATTTAATACTCGGGTCAGACCGAGTTATTACAGGTTGTAGATATCTTGCTTTGGGTTGCTGTTAGAGCTATGAAGTTTCTTTATATCATTTGAAGTAGATGTTGTCATTGCATAAGATGTTGTATATTCATGTATATTATTCACGATAATGTACTTGTGTATATAACTTTCTGAGTCGACAGTTGTAGTTGTATAATATGTATTGTATCACATGTATTGTAACTGACATCAGTTATTATATATATGAGACATTTTTGTTTTATCTGTGTTCCGCAATTATATTATATGTGTTATTATTATATCTATTGTCCTAAACTATTATGAACCATCGTAGTTCATTTTATACGGGAATTGGATATGTTGATGGGAGTAAATAAATAAGAGATGAAAAATAAAAATATATACCACTCCTATCGAGATAACCAATACTAGTGTAAGGTCTAACTACGGATGGCCGCTCCTATCCAGCCTTATTCTTCATAATAACGGACAGTATTTCTTTTAATACTCTTTGTTATCGTGAGCATAGAGCTTGGGGTTTATGGACATAATATAAAACATAACTTAGATGGAACATGTGTTACAACTATTGGTCGATGTTTTATTGTTCTTTGGGTCAAAACTAAAGTTTCGAAAATATGTTGAAAATTTTAAATATCTTTATTTAAAAATAAAAAGGTGAAACTGTGTTTTGATGATTGATTTAGTGTGTTCTGTTTATCAGAGTGCGCAGCGGAAACAGTGACTGTCTTCGCTGAGTACGCTGATAACCTTTTTGATTTGAAAATCAAATTATGAAATTGAAATAAATTTCATCTGTTGTTTACATAACTGTGTTTATTTTGTTTTCTTTGAAAATTTTGAATCCGGTTTGAGGATTCGAAGCGATTGCAGTTATGCGAATTTGTTGAGATTTTTGCTGTTTTAGAATTATCTTCATTGAAGATATATTCGACTGATTTCTTTGTTTATTTTATAGTATACGTTCAAATTTGAGTTGCACGATACTGCATTAATTTTACGTAAAACCGATGTTTGGTTTTAAACGTAATTTGTTGCCGTTATTTTTATAACGGGATTTTTACGCCGTTGCTAAATTTTGAAGCACGGTGTTTTGTTGACATTTTTAATGAATGAAAATTCACTAGTATTATATTTTGATGCAAATTATTTTGATGAGACTTTGACGTATGAATATTACGGTCGCTTTGACTACAGTAACCGTCAAATTTTAAAGTGGATTTTCAAGCGGTTATCCCGCAATGTTGATTTTGTTGTCCGTTTTTACGGTGTTTTGAGAAGTGCAATTTCCTTGTTGAAATTATCACTAATGTTGTTGTTTTTATCACGGATTTGCAAATCGTTTTAAAAATAAAAATTGTTTTTCAAAATTTTTATAATTTACGTTTTCAAAAGAATGAGAAAGCGATTTAAACGTTTCAGCAAAATCAGGACTATGATCCCTTTCTTTTACGATTCGCTTATTTCCGGACTTGTTCGTTTGAGAATGTAAATTATTACTTTTATAAAATAAATGAAATTGTTTTCAGAAGTTTTGCAGTTTGCGCTTTCAAAGGAATGAGGAAGCGATTTAAACGTTTCAGCAAAATTGAGGATTATGACCCCTTTCTTTTACTGATTCGCTTAATTCCGGACTTCTCCATTTGAGAATGTGAAATGTTATTTTTGGAATACACAATTTTGCACTTTCAAGGAAACGATGAAGAGAATTAAACGATTTAGTAAAACTCGTGGTTATGGGACATGTGCGTTTGCTATTTTGGTTAATTCCGGACTCGTTAATTGAAATGTTTGCTGTTTGATGATTCTGATGATTTAATTTGGCTTTCGAGCCACTCTGATGGACCTTCGGGTCATATGTTGGACCTTCGGGTCATATGTTGGACCTTCGGGTCATTTGTTGGGCTTTCGGGCCACTCTTCGGACCTTCGGGTCAAATACCAGTACTAGACCTTCGGGTCACTCTGCAAACCTTCGGGTCAATCTGATGGGCGCCAAAATTTATAGTACTTGGTAGGCTTCGGCCACTCTGAGGTGCACGTGTGGCGTAGCTAAAAACCCGCCATCTGATGGGATCGATCCAACCTTTTATGTTGATTTTCTAGAGTATCTTAATTGATTTCTAGATATTTGTTGAATCTAATTATCTGCAGGTAATTAGATATTTGATGTTTTTGATTATCGTTTTTGATAATTAGATATTTGATGGTTCTGATTATCGTTTTTGATAATTAGATATTTGATGTTTCTGATTATCGTTTTTGATAATTAGATATTTGATGTTTCTGATTATCGTATCGATAATTAGATATTTGATGTTATGAGTTCTGATTATCGTTTTTGATAATCGAATATTTGTTGTTTCTGATTATCACTTGTGATAATTAGATATTTGATGTATGAGATTTGATTATCGTTTTTGATAATCGAATATTTGTTGATTTGCTTATCATTTTTAATAATCGAATATTTGTTGATTTGATTATCGTTTTTGATAATCGAATATTTGTTGATTTGAGATTTGATTATCGTTTTTGATAATCGAATATTTGTTGATTTGAGATTTGATTATCGTTTTTGATAATCGAATATTTGTTAATTTGATTATCGTTTTTGATAATCGAATATTTGTTAATTTGATTATCGTTTTTGATAATCGAATATTTGTTGATTTGAGATTTGATTATCGTTTTTGATAATCGAATATTTGTTGATTGGATTATCGTTTGTGATAATTTAATATTGGTTGATTTGATTATCGTTTTGGATAATCGAATATTTGTTGATTTGATTATCGTTTTTGATAATCGAATAATTGTTGATTTGAGATTTGATTATCGTTTTTGATAATCGAATATTTGTTGATTTGATTATCGTTTTGGATAATCAAATATTTGTTGATTTGAGATTTGATTATCGTTTTTGATAATCGAATATTTGTTGATTTGATTATCGTTTTTGATAATCGAATAATTGTTGATTTGAGATTTGATTATCATTTTTGATAATCGAATATTTGTTGATTTGATTATCGTTTTTGATAATCGAATATTTGTTAATTTGATTATTGTTTTTGATAATCGAATATTTGTTGATTTGAGATTTGATTATCGTTTTTGATAATCGAATATTTGTTGATTTGATTATCGTTTGTGATAATTTAATATTTGTTGATTTGATTATCGTTTTTTATAATCGAATATTTGTTGATTTGATTATCGTTTTTGATAATCGAATATTTGTTGATTTGAGATTTGATTATCGTTTTTGATAATCGAATATTTGTTGATTTGATTAACGTTTTGGATAATCGAATATTTTTTGATTTGAGATTTGATTATCGTTTTTGATAATCGAATATTTGTGGATTTGATTATCGTTTTTGATAATCGAATACTTGTTGATTTGAGATTTGATTATCATTTTTGATAATCGAATATTTTTTTGATTTGATTATCGCTTTTGATAATCGAATATTTGTTAATTTGATTATCGTTTTTGATAATCGAATATTTGTTGATTTGAGATCTGATTATCGTTTTTGATAATCGAATATTTGTTGATTTGATTATTGTTTGTGATAATTTAATATTGGTTGATTTGTAATTTCTGATTATCTTTTTTGATAATTGCAAATTTTTGCTGATTATAGGATTTTCTAGTCTCTAATTGATTCTAGACTATGTTGATTATATTGAATTTCTGTTTTCTATCTATCTCTGTTGATAGTTAGAGTTTGCTGATTATGGAGTGCGTGTTTTTCTGATTTTCTGATTGATAACTAGATGTTTGCGGTTTTGCGATTTGTGATTTGGTATTTTCTAATTATCTCTGTTGATAATTAAATTTTGCTGTTTTCTAATTATGTTATCGATAATTAGATATTGCTATTTTTTGATTTCTTTATTCTAATTATCTAATTGATAATTGAATATTACTGATAATTGCATTTATTCAGTTTTGTCTTTTTTGATTATCTATTTGATAGTTAGATTTTGTTGAGAATTTGTGAATTTCTTTTATGAAATTAAAAGATTTCTTTGTCATTTGTATTCACGACCTTTATTTTCTAGCTTAACCAGTTTATGTTAGAAAAACAATTGTTAGTGACGACCTTAAATATGAAAATTGCGGGGACGCAATTTTGATAAGGAGGGGAGTCTGTAACAACCTGGGTTTTCGTTACAATTGATTATCGTCAAACGACGATTAAATTGGTTGTTAACTGACATCTGGAGTTTTAATCAGGTTTAAATTCTTTGAAAATTCATTGTATGTTGAGTGGGCTTTAATAATCTCAGTCCACGATTCTTTTAAAAAATTTGATGCCGGTTATGTTGAAGCTAATAACCCGATCCCTTTTTCACCCTTTTCATTTTCAAAACCCTAGGAAAAAAAAAAGAAATAAATGGCGGCTTCATCTCGTGCTCGTTCCACCTTTCCGAATTAGGGTTTCAATCGACTCTGCTTCGTCTCTGAAGTACGCGACCTTCGAATCCAAGGTGAGTGATCCTTCCTTCACTCACATCTAATTTGAATTTCAGAGATTTTTGAATTGGGGTTTTAATTGAAGGTTCGAATCCCTTTGATGTTCGTTCGTATTTATGTATATTTTGAAATTGTCTTCGGCCTTCTGATTATTTTACGAAAGTGAGTTATCTGACTTTTTAAATTTGTATACTTTCATCACTTGATTTGCTCGGACATTCAACTTTGTTTCGACGTTGATGATTTTTATTTGCCTTGGATTCTATTATCCACGGCTTTGAATAGTTAATTGATTCTGTAGCTTGAGTACAGTGTAATGTAAACAACAAATGTCTTTGAGTATTTTTCTGTTGGCATCGGCATTAACGTGAATCTTATTTCTGATTTAATTTTGATTTCTGACTTCGGTCACTTGTTTTTGTGGACTTTCGGTTAGTTGAAAATGCTATGCTTCGGCCTTAATTTTGTTGTGAACCTGTTACCTACTTGTTTTAGCTGTCTTCGACATTGGCTCGATTTTTCGATTTGAAACTGCAGTTCCATTTCCTTGTAGCATACTGTGGTTTGCGATAATGTTGTCCTCGACTTGATTTTTATGATGACTGTGATTTCTTCCTCTTTGGCTTTGGTATTTTTCTAACTATAGCATTTGGACTTGAGCATACTGAATGTTGTTTCTCGATTTTGAATCTGGTTTTGGGGTTGACCTTTGTTCATTCACAACTTCAAGTAAAACTTAGGCTTGTTGAGTTGGAGTTACTGTCTCGACCTATAGGGTTTGTGCATTTCTGTTGCTTTTAGTATACATACATTTATGTACGTATGTTATTGCATTGTCTTGAGTTGCCTTTGTGTCTTTACTTTCAACCCAAACATTTTGACTTTCTTCGGTAGTTAGTCTGCACTTCATGTTATTGGTATATATGTACACAAGTGTGCATGCTTATTCTGCACCACTCGTATACCAGCAGTTGCCACTGCATGTTTCAATATGCATATAGTTTCTCCACTATTGCATACCTGTAGTATCTTTAGCAGTTCCATGTTGCGCCTTCGATTCATTTTTTCCATGGGTAGTTGGTTATGTACATTCATTTGTGTACATATTGCATATTCACTTGTATCACTCTAGTTTTTGTAGTTTGCAGTGCTTTGTTGTCAAGATGCCTGTAATGTTCCCTGATGCATCTAGTGATCACTGTTTTATATGTTGGAAATTTGTGAATTTTATCCATGATTACACTTTCGACCTGTACATAGTATAGGTGTATTGTTTTGCATCTTTACTTGTTCACATTGCTCTATCCACTTCATTTCACCTGTAGTGTATGTGCACTTGAGTCTGTTATCGATTTTGCCTTCTATCTTGAACATTTGCTACTGCTACATTACGATACATGTATATTCATGTATCAGTTGAGTCTACACTTGCCATGATATAATTTGATCTCTGGTTCATGTATGCATCCCAGTCATACTTGTTGTCATAGTAGTTTGCACTAACCTGTTGCACTACTGCATACATGACCTGGTGCTCCATGTTGCATTGAACACCCCATTTACTACTTGCATTGTTCATGTGTGTTCAGTATCACTCGACCTCGGTTTCACTGCATAGTCATGTGTCTGGTTCATTTTGATGTTGGATTCATTCTTGTACCATTTGAGTCCTCACTTGCACTGTCTCTGACCTTTTGGCACTTATGTTGCATTTCGTTCTGTTGTTGGTTGGTCAACATTTACTGTTGTTGTCACTGCACAGTGCACTTAGTCTCCTTTATGTTGCATAGCTTATTGTTCTTTGGTGTTGAGCATTTGCGTCTACAGTTTTCACTGCAACCTTTGTCTGCATATCGCGTGTTTCACTGATGCATTCATTTGCCCATCACTTGGTTGCCTCTTTTATTGCCTGTTCTTCGAGACATGTTGTCTTGTACACTTGTGATCTTGTGGTGGCTGCAGTTTTTGGTTGCAGTTGCCCTTGTTGTTTTGCGTTGCATTGATGCAAATGGATTGTTTTCTGACTACACTTGAGTTGAATCCAGCTTAAACGCTTGAGTTTGACCTTGTGTTCGTTTGTGAATTTTCATTGTGTACATCATCACTGTAGTGGCAAGGCAGTGCACGCAAGCGTGAACTGCAGCCACACGGTATTGTTTTTATGTATATCCTATTTTGTTTTGATTATTGATCTTTTGCGTATTCCATATGCTGTAGTGGCGAGGCAGTGCACGCGTGCGTGTACTGCAGCCCTACCCGTATTGTTATTTTAATTGATATTTCAATTGTTTGAACTGCTTCGTTTATTCAATTCAATATATTTTGAATCGTATTTTGATTTGGTTTAATTTGATGATTTTGTCGTTAATTGTCGTTTAGGCAATTCTGTTGTTTTCTAAATTATCTTCATTGATAATCCTTTTAGTTTATCTTCATTGATAATTTGGATTTGCTGATTTGTTGTTTAACACTGTTACGTGTTATAAACATCGTTATCCGATTTCTTTATTTAAGAATCGGATAGATGAGATTTATTGTGACTGTCGTCTATTCATTATTTAATTATTATTGCTTCTGTGCACTAATAACTGAGTTTGAATTAGACTGACCCGTGTATTATTTTCTTTTGAATTTAATACTCGGGTCAGACCGAGTTATTACAGGTTGATCTTGCTTTGGGTTGCTGTTAGAGCTATGAAGTTTCTTTATATCATTTGAAGTAGATGTTGTCATTGCATAAGATGTTGTATATTCATGTATATTATTCACGATAATGTACTTGTGTATATAACTTTCCGAGTCAACAGTTGTAGTTGTATCATATGTATTGTATCACATGTATTGTAACTGACATCAGTTATTATATATATGAGACATTTTTGTTTTATCTGTGTTCCGCAATTATATTATATGTGTTATTATTATATCTATTGTCCTAAACTATTATGAACCATCGTAGTTCATTTTATACGGGAATTGGATATGTTGATGGGAGTAAATAAATAGGAGATGAAAAATAAAAACATATACCACTCCTATCGAGATAACCAATACTAGTGTAAGGCCTAACTACGGATGGCCGCTCCTATCCAGCCTTATTCTTCGTAATAACGGACAATATTTCTTTTAATACTCTTTGTTATCGTGAGCATAGAGGTGGGGCGTTACATAAAAGCTTCTATTTTACATGACTTCGTAAACTTTGTCTTGGGTGAAATTAATTCTAACATTATGTGTTTACACGAAGGTACATGACCTTATAGAAAGAAGTTAACTTAAATTCGTTAATCATTAATTGTACTTTGTCCATTAAAATCCAATTACTCCTTATCGATGCATAATTATGTGACATAAGGAGAATTGACTCTTGAGAATGAATCTTATTAGTTATTAGGTACTATTGGAACTCCTTTTCATTACATTCACATATTCGATCAAATTGAATTCTTTTATTTCATTTGTATGTAATATTTTCTACTTCCATTTTATATTCAGTGAACTTATTTTAAATATACTACTTTTGTATCAAATACACATGTTTATTTCTATGATAATTCATTTGTGAGAATTAGTGGTCAAAGTTAGGTATATTTGTATGTCATTTAATTTTTGTTTTTAAGTTTCTGGATTATTTGTCTATGAATTTTTTTTAAATACCATATTCACCCCTCCCTCTCTAGGTATATTATACAAACCTAAGAATCATGATTCGGATTACATCGGTGGTAGGGTTCTTAGAAAATTAACTTTCAAGTGTGTATTCACTTTTGATTGCATTACCATTAGTTAGATATCAAGATTGCGAATCATGATTGCTCTAGCGATCATGGAGGCAGAGTTGATTATATTGATTAAAGCAATAAGGAGGTGCTTTTTTTCCAGAGATGGGTGATTGACTTGAGATTCAGGAATGATAGTGTAATTTGCATTATGATAGCAACAATTCTATACATTTGGCCGAATAATTGGTGTTTAGCTCTCAAATGAAGCACAATGACATAAAAGAGTTTTTTTCTTCTAATTATCATGGATGAGGATAAGCTAGTTCACCATTGGAAGGTATAAACAAAGATAATGCAGCAAATCATCAACAAAGGCATTACTGGTATGGGAGCTCGAGCATTGCTTGAACTTAGTTTGCTTTATGAATATTAAGTGCCACTTGGTGGCATGGTTTGGGGAGTAGATGCTTGTATTTGCATTATCTTTTAGTGAGATCGTTATTAAATAGTAGTGGAGATCAACATGACGACATGATGTCATTTGGTGTATCGAGTTGAAGTGGAAATTGGGTATAGTATCGAGGTGAAGTGTAGAATTTGACGATACTATATAGAATAAAATATACATTGAAGAGATTTATAATAGTTCAAACAGTTCATGATTCTGAGCTCGTATGAAAGAATTATCTCAGTTCCAAGGAAGAAAAGCCTGTATATTTTCCTAAGAGTTTTCTAGATGAATTCATTCGACTATCTGGGGGTGCAAACAGATGACTAATGGATAGAGTATGTTGACTATTTGCAAAAAAATAATGATTATTTAGTTGACAGTGAAATTTGTTCAAAAGGATCAATCGATTGATCCACGTTGGTTAGTCGATTGATAAGCTACTATAAGGACTTTCTTAAGAAGATATGAAACACATTTCTCAGGGGTATTTTCGTTAGTTTTGACCAAAACTCTCTTGTACTATAAAAGAGAAGTTGAGAACTCTCTTGATCTATAAAAGAGAAGTTGAGAATAGAATTTAGGCATCTCTTGGAGGCTATGGCTTGTTCTATCGATCTAGGGTTTCGCCTTTACTATTTCCTTCATCTCTTATCTCCAGAAAATTTATTCTCAAGGAAAGAGTATTGTAAATTAATCTCATACTTTTTGGTATAAATAGAGGATCTCCCCAAAACTAGATGTATACTAACATGATGTTAGTGGAACTACTATAAAATCTCGAACTCGATTATTTATTACTATTTTTTATTGCTCTCGCTGTTATTGTGATTGATTTGCTAGTTTAGATTGAGAAATTGTCTGATTCATTAATTT
Source organism: Allium cepa (assembly GCA_030765085.1). Classification (NCBI taxonomy): domain Eukaryota; kingdom Viridiplantae; phylum Streptophyta; class Magnoliopsida; order Asparagales; family Amaryllidaceae; genus Allium; species Allium cepa. The sequence continues at coordinate 104,216,482 of CM060941.1, read as the reverse complement.
GAATCACCTTTGAAGATCTTTTTAGAGCTTCCACTAACATGGGTGTCAATTTTTGTTTGAGGATAGAGTTAGTTTTTTATTGATTAGATCTATATGTTCCCTTACATTTAGTGACAAAGCATCAAGGTGAGCATGAGGTGTTTGTTGAAATGTTAGAATCAGAGAATGACTTGGCTTATCCCACAAACAATACCGGTGGTAGTAGTAATGTTGTTCCATACGTATATGGTTGTATGTGCCACTGAGATCAAAGTTGTTGGAACTGGGCCAGCCAACGGCAGAAGTTATGGTTGAATTTCAATTTTTTTACCCTATCGAATCATTGGGCATATGCCATCTAGTTTATTTAGAACATTTCTAAATTTTATACAAATAAAATATTTTATTTTATTTAAACTTATAAATAAAATTGTATTATTTAATTTTATGATGTATTGAATATACGTGTATCATATACATATATATAAGTGTGTGCATGTGTGATATATCAATCCATACAAGGTATAATAATCTCGTGTATAGATGTTGGGATTTACATTGCAACGGACACGTTAGCTCATCCAATATACAAATATATTGTCTAAACCTATGTATGTATATATAATATTATTTACATATAAAAATTATAAGCACATACACACATACACACATGTGTATGTGTTTACATATATTATAGTTTTATTTAAATAACTTTATATAAGTAAATAAGTACACACACACACACATACATACATACATATATACATATATATATATATATATATATATATATATTGTCTTTAAGAAATAATATTTATATGTAGTCATATGAATAAAACATTAATATTGAATATACATATAATATAATAGACTTATTTATAAAGAAATTATTTATAATTATTTATAAAATTAAATATATTTTTTCAAACAAAAATTATGTAATACATCCATATATATACTTGTATATGCACAGACATTATAATAATTTAGTTTAAATATTTATACATACATATATATGCATAATAACATAATATACGAATAGATGCATGTATGTTAATAAAATACGACAAAATATTTTTTAAAATTTAAAAAACCGAGTCTAGTGTACGGTTGAGTAAACGTAATTTGTTATTATTATTTTATTTTAAAACATATTTTGCTTAAATATCAGTTCCAAAATTATTAAAATATTAATTACAAAATTTTATTTGGAATTTTAAATTTTCAATAAATCCTAAATAACATCTTAGGATTTGAAAAAATTTACACAATTTTTCGATTTAAAAATAATTTTTCCATTTTCGATTGCAATTATTTAATTTTAATTTTTACCAAAAGTGTCTTTGATGATAATATTTTTTCTAAAATATAAAATATTATTTTCATAACATATTTGAATATATATAATTGATTTATGTAATAGATTATTTTAAAAAATATTTAAAGAATAAAAAAGTATATAAAAATATATTTTATCATTATGGAAAATTATCATAGCCTTGATTCTTTACATATAAAATTATGTGACCATATTTAACTAAAGTATGATGTTATAATTAATCAAAAACTATATTTATCTATATAAATAATATATATTACTTAAATAAGAAAAAAATGTTTTTTTAATTATAGAGCCATATTGACCTATGTTGTTTATGAGAAAAAAATTATTTATTTATTTTAATATATAATTACATATAACCAAACAATTTTGTGATAATATTATTTGCAAATAAGAATCATCACATAACTAATAACAGATGACATATATATAGAATAAAATATTATAATTGAGCATAAATAATTGTATTATGATTAGTAATATACCTCATTTCAAATGCTTTGAAGTATGGCTTGAAATGATGATATCTACTTCTTGAAACTATTTTTGATTAAACACAGTGTTAATGCTCAAGCCGTTAATCATCAACTATCGGATAGTAAGTAACTTGATTTAAGCTCTAAAAAGATGGAGAGGGGATTGAAATTTTCAGCCAGCGAAGACTTGGAATGGAGGCCCCAAAAGTCATAATCAAATAGAGAAGGAGACGCTTAAATAGAGGACGAAAATGAGAGAATTTAATATCTCATCTTTTACTCTATCTCCTTTAACCTTGACCACCCAATTTCAAGCCCACTAACTCGTATCTTAGCCTCCCCTATATTCCATGTTGCAGCTGATCCTATCAACCCGTATGATAGGACTTAAACTTATTTAGAGCCTGGATGAATATTTGCATTTTAAATATAATTTAAAACGTTTATCGATATCGTATATCGATTAACATATTTATAAATTTATAAATACATTTGATATTCTTTTATAAAATCAAAATCAAATTTATAGATAATATTTCATAAATATAATTTAACTTAATTAATTTATAACAATTAAAATTAATTAAATCATTTGATCAAAGGAGAATTCATCATTTCGGTTGTGTGACATGTCAGGTCTAAACTTGGTCAGCGACTAATATCAAACTATTTGAATATTAACGTTCACATTTGTCACTTAGAAGGTGGTGTGACATTTTAGCCAAATTTATCACTTACATGGTTTCGGTAAAAATCCTATTTTACTTAATTAAGTGTTAACTCGTTGTGGCTATTATTTACACCAATTATCTTCGTCTATATTATATTACTTTGGACTTATGGAATTTGATAATGGTCAAAATTCCAGTATCATCCGTATTCAACTCTAAAGTCCAAACACAAAGCCCTGGGTTTAATAATAATTATTATTACTAACCGAACTACTTTGGCTAAGATTTTGACATTGAGTTGACCATGATACCAACGTCATATAACTAAGGAGACAAATTCTCTCTTGAATAGTGTTTCACTTACAATACTTCCACTCGACCCAACTTTGGTCACTCGACGGACATCATGCCATGATTTGACTATAATCAAGGTGGAGCTTTCATATTGAAGATCGATAGTAATCTCAAGTCGAAAGAACTGTGTAAATCAGTCATATCGATATTTTCTTTTTGACCTTAGTTACATTAATCAACAAAAAACTATTGAGTGAGTCGTTTCGTAGTTATCTAATAACTATCAGTACAAAACCCATAGGTGCCTCCAACAGTCATATGTAATACACTGCCCAACATTTGGAAAGCTTACATGCTCTAATCTCAACAGATAGATCGATATCTTGCCTCGATGCATCTAGGAATATTTAAAATAGTATATTTGTTTTCATTGCGATAAATTACTCACGGTCACAACACTTTGTAACTACTACCACAAAATGTAACATTTATGAATTTTCTATCAAATACACTTTTAACTAAATAATTAATTAATATAACATATTATATCAAGTATATAATAGAAAGAAAACATCTTTTATTTCAGACAAGATTGGTTATCGATTTAAATATATCTGACAAGTTGCATAATTTCCCCTAAGGCATACCCCTAACTCTATCAATCTTCCACTTGCACTTGGGGTCAAATTGGAATTTTTTAAACTTCTCTAATCGATTTTCTCAAAACCAATTGGGTCAATCCCTTAGTTAACAGATATGCTATTATGTTTCAATTATCTACTGTGTCAATCAAATCTCTCCGACGTTAATAAACTACCTTTATCATGTGGAATAATTCAGAGTATGTCTCTCGACATCCAGTGAGCTCTAAACTCTGTTATGAACTATACCCCGACATTGTTATCATATAAAATATTTAAATGATTCTCAGTATTTGGAATCGCCCTTAGCTCAGTTATACATTTATGTATTTGTATTATATACATTGCTTTTGTTATGACACTATTCAAGGCGATGTACTTAGCTTTTTTCATCGAATCAACCGTAGTTATTTATTAGGAACATTTCCAAATTAAAGATTCTTAACTTGAACTTATTATTGACATATTATTCTCAATATCACCAGTGAAGCTTTGAGTCTAAACACTCCTTTATTAGGAGCTTGTTATTTATGTAAACAATTCTCTACTATTTCTCAAATACACGGGAACACCTCAAACAACCATATCAATTTGGATTCGATATTTGCTTCATGTATCAAATACATAAAAATCATGATATTCTAGATAACATAAAATGTATGATAATTTCTATTGCTAATGCATAAGGAATCCATCTTATACTTTTCACATTAAACATTTTAATAAGGTGTCCTTGCATACCGTTTGAGACATTCTCAATATCTTCTATAATTATTATAGAAGACATCATTTACAAATCCAACATTGAATATTTAAATAGCTAAAGTTGATTATAACACAAGTATATTGTTAACAACCAGCAGTGTGTTATTCACTTATGATTTAGAAATATTATGTACCTTTTAGCGTTCTTTCTTACGAATACATGCTTTTCTGCATTTTTACTAATAATCAAACCATTTAATATTTCTATAAAAACACTTGTTCAATTTTGATTCTTTTCTAATTAATACTTTCATATCCATTCTCGGATCATATTTAAAAAATCCACAAACTTAATATTGCTTCCATTGACTTCGAAATACTTTGATTGTTATATGCAAATAATCTAGTTTAAAAATATATTTAAAACTTTCCGCTTTAACAAATATATACGAAAACATAAAGTCATACTAGGCGATAACTTTGTGAGTAAAATCCAAACCAACTTGAGCACATTTAATGGTTAATATGTTACATTAATTTCAACAATCGAAATTCATGGCATTATTCGCATCAATGTGGCTCACTATATTCCACTGCATTTGTCTTTCTCTTTAAAATACGTTTGCGGCCAATGGATCATATCCATTTAGATACAATTATCAAAATCATAATTTAGTAAAGTATTTAAAATCTAGTACGGGTCTATGTATTATACCAATCATAGTACTATCAATACTCTTAATGGTTTAATCAAACAACCGACGATTATTTATTCTTGACATTGACAAAAACTCACAGTTTCTCCTAAATGTACATGAATACTCATTAGTTTATAATATTTGTGTTCATTTAGGTTCATTCAATTTTATTTCATCTCTTGTAATCAGTTTTATCATTGGATTGTATCTAAATTCATTTTATATCAATAATTTCTTAAATAAAATCCTTCGCTGCGAAGTTGGTATTTCTTGAAACAACATTTGTTCCTCAGTGCAGTAGAATGGACATTCATAAACATTTTATGAATTATCTTATAAAACTAATTTTGAATTAGTTCACAATATAAATTAATCATCCAATGACTACCGTATGCAAACTTCTTTTGGGCGATTCATACAAGATCATTTACATATAATTACTATATGAAGTCTTTCGAATCACACAACCCACCAACTCTTTGGCCTACCACATAACAGAGTTTCTTATAAACCCATATCTTGTACGGTTTTGTTATTCTTTGGATGATATCAATTTTAACCTTGTGTACTACTCTTAATTACACACCTTATAGAAAGAGTTTAATTCAACTTCACTCGTCACAATTGTGCTTTATTCAACAAAGTTTGATTAGTCCTTATCAACACACCATCATCTTTTATAAGGAGGAGTGACCTTTGAGACCAAATCTTATGCATATTAGGTACATATGGAACACTTTCCAATATACTCACCCATCTGATCGGATAGAATCAATTCTATCGCATGTTATATTACTTACTTCTATTTTATATTCTATGATCTTATCATAGACTTATATGCGTGTATCAAATATACATGTCCCATGTTTATGATAACTCATCGGTGAATATAAAAAATTATATGGAACCATTTTGGTATTAATAGACTTACGATTGTATACATCTATATGTATCATTCTGAAGGGTACTTCAACTGACACTCCCATTAAATGGGAGCATAGCCCTTAATCATTTGAGATATAATTAATCGGTATCAAATGATTCATAATCATATGATAAAAGTTATAGCTTAGTCTATAATTCTAAATTAATATTAAATAATTATAGATACTTCAGCATTTTCCAATGCATCATTTTTTTGTGAAAACAAATAGGACATTATAGTTTTATTTCACACTGAATATTCGTATATCCACACCGAAAAAATATAACTATATCTATTTTTCAATCGACACCGAAAATAGTCATTATTTCATAAATAATGTTCAGTGTGTTTTACGAATTTTTTTTTCGTAACTTGAAGCAATCAATAAGTGTTATATGTCATGCTCCTACTATTTCCACCATTACTATAATATCGTACTAAATTCGAAGGTCCATCATTCACTTAATCTATATTATTTATTTCATATACTACAAGTTTATAGCGGAGTGATCTTTGACCAAATATTTTGAACCCAAAAAATAAATCTCATAGAAAATAATTGCTTATATAAAAATACATTTTAGAATAGAAATCGTATTTCTCATTCTAATGTTAAGTATCAAATAATATTATTACAATTCTCGTTTCTAGTGTTTTTTTACGAACCAAGACGGACCATTCACTCTCTTTATCCTAATTATACCTTAAATCACATCTACTCTTGTACACTAGTTTTTCTTTCTAAATGGTTGAAAAATTCGAAAGAAATCCCTTATTACAATATCATAACGAACTCTCTAAAAAATGCACTTGATCATCTTTAACATTTAAGGATACCAAATATGATGCACCTTACATAAAATGATAAAAATTGAAATTTCAATGGTCGGGTTCTTATATCTATATTGTAGTTTTGGTCTTACGTTAACATAATACGATCTTTATTATAACCAATCAAATTGATACTCGATCTCATAGTACAGATTATTTTTCTACTTTGGATGAACTAATTTCTTCGAAGTATCATCCATTACAAACTATGGCCATTCACCATATAACACTTATATATGGTAGTTTATAGATCAAATATCCATAGACACATATTGTTTTTGAGTTCAGAACTCATAGAATACAATATACCATCTCGACCTAAAAATATGCGAGTGAACAATTGCGAATGTGTTTAGTAGTTGTAAGATCAAGCGCTTGCATATGTACTGATACATTAACATGCAATAAGCATTTGTTAGTACATATTTATTAAATTTTTCAATCTTCAGTCCAATTCATTTTCATATCTTAATTAATAAATGTTTTATCAATCATATTAATTGTACAAATTTGTCAATGTAGATTATTAAAACATTATACAACATATGTTCTTTCAATATTAAAAAGGTTAAATATTATCATTTCATTTTTCTAATAAGACTTCCACTAGTCTTTTATGTTTCACTCCTAACCCTAAGTCGACATTTAGAAGTCTTTCGACTTAACCGATGGGTGTTGGGACTCGTCCATCTTGGAATTATGACTTTGAGTTTGCTCAATTAATCATATCTCCATGGACGATGGATAACTCCTTATCGGTTGCATTTAATACAACCCCTAGCCCTTGATACCTTGTACTAATTTCACTTAGATCATGAGTTTGCTCAACAAATTGAAATGAAATTATTCGCTCCTATCTACAATATCGTGACGGCTTACGTATAGTATATGTACCTTGAGTTTGCTCAACAAATACATATAGTTACCTTACCTTGCCTATTTGATATGTTAATAATACTACACACAACATCCCTAGCTTGAGTTTTCTCAATAACTAAGGAGTATGCAAGTGATTTATTAATATGTGTGTGTGTGTGTGTGTTAGAGGAAAACATTATATTGAATATTCATAATCTTTGATATTATATTGAGTGATATCGACTTATGGAATAATGCATTTCTTATAAAATACCATTGTGATTCAAGTGTTGGACACATCGAATATCACAATGTATGTACATTTCCGTAGTATTTATTCCTTAAGTCTACTTAGGGTTTCTATAATGTTCCACCTTTAGTTTATACATTTATAACATACAAGCTTTATTATTATATAACTTTAAATTCAATTAATTTATACAACAGTCCTATGTATAACATTTTTTCAAATCTTATTCAGTTAATTTTAGTTAATTAAGTATTTAATTAAGTTTATATTATTCCAATATAATATTTATATTAAATATTTATAACTATAACCTATATAGTATAACATATATATCTCATATATATATGTATTTTTATTTTATTATCTAATCTTTGATTTATTTATTTAATTAGTTAACTTTTAATTGATTTATCTAATTAATTAACCTTTAATTACTTTATTAAATTAAATAATTTAAATTATATTGTATTAATTTTGAAAAATCATACTATATACATACATGTATACTTATGATATCTTAAGTATTTTAAAATATCATAAAATATACCAAAATATGTATATACAGGTATGTATTTTTTATTAATTGACTTATGTAATTAATTAATTATACTAATCGTATTGATAAAGTTAAAATTTTAAAAACTAATTTATTTTATTTTCAAAAAAGTTTAATGTAACGCTCCGCCTTTTTGTACGCTTTAAATCGACGATAAAACACACGCGCAGACTTAAACCATACAGAAGGGAGGATTGTTATGGGTTAAATAAGAAAAAGCAGAGAAGGAAAAAAACAAAACAGAACCTTGTAGCAGAACAATAAAATATAATAATCAAATATACAGTTCATGAAGCTGCTTTACAGAATATTTGATTATACTTATACAATATATATTAGAGTGACACATACCAGAGAACAATAAATAATACAGCGGAACAGTATGAATGTAGTGGAATACTATAATAAATAAGAATAAATCTTCGCCTTCGTCCTCCAGAATACGGGGTTCAAAAGAATTAAAGAAATTGCTTAAAAATTGAAAACAGGGTTCAAAAATTTACAATTAAAACATCACTGGCTTTAGAAAAATATCTACGTCATTTTAAAAATATTCTAAAGCAAAATTTTGAAATAAAATACTTTCTAAAACATTTTCAAAGTGAAATAAATAATTTAATTTAGAGAAAATAGAAAATGAACTGAAGAAATTGTTTAAAAATTGGAAACAGGATATGAAAATTACAAATAAAATACCATTGGCTCTAGAAAAATTCCTGCTTCACTTTAAAACAAATAAAATTAAAATAAATAAAATAAATAAGGAATAAAATAAAGTGGGAATGAGAATAAAATAAGATTTTTAGAAAATAAAAAAATAAATAAAGAATTCCATTAATTAATTGAAGCTGGAAATTAGAATATTAAACAAAAATACAACTGACATTGGAAAATGTCAATTACACTTTTAAAATGTTTAAAACCAAAATATATACATAACATGTTATCTTACCCATATAAATATAAATTAGAACATTACATGACCAAATAAAATATTATTTATACAATTTAAAATAAGTAATTTTGTTAAATACAACAAATTACACACAATATTTAGAAAGGCGTAACTTTCACAAGATAAGTCAGATTTCAATGAAACGAAAAGCAATATTCTTAAAATTTTAATCACTTTCATAATAAAAGATAAAATTCAAATATTCAAACTTTTAAATTTTTAAATTAAAAATCAAAGTTGACGATATTGACCAAAATTCACCTTTTTGGAAAATATTCTATTTAGTCATGTTTGGAATTCTAATTCATATCAAAATCAAAAGTTATATTTAAAATAACAAAATTTATCCATTTTAATAAATAAAATAATTTTTTTTAAATTAGAAAATTAAATTTAAAATAATTAAAATGTACAATTAAAATAATTACAAAATACAGGGTTGTTACACTCTCCCCCACTCAAATCATTTCGTCCTCGAAAAGAATGAACAAGGAAAAATATAAAAAGCAAGATAGACAACAAATAGTATCTGGAAAAAAAATTCGGATTCGAAGCACGAATGCTCTCCTCCGTCTCCCAGGTACAATCCCAATCATCAGTACTTCACAGTACTTTGATCGGACTAACAAATTTCCTTCTTAGCTGCTTCGTACCTCTGTCGACAATACGAAGTGGCTTCCTCTCGACAGTCAGAATAGGCTAAATATCCAAACTATCAAGAGTAGAAGGCTGCGCAAAAAAAAGATGGGTCATGAAGATACCAGAAAAGATGTGAGACATGGAATACATCATGCACTCCAGATAGCTTCTCGGCAAATCCAAACGATAAGCCAAAGAACCAACTCTTTCCACAATTGCGGAAAGAACCCTCAAAGAAGAGTAAGGTAGGAATAGCTAGAAGGAAAAATGGGTTGTAACACAAGGATGGACCATTATTTTAAAACCGTATACATTTCAATTTAAAATTTTATATTTACAACATTTTAAACATTTTATAATATGATAAATAGTCATTTGATTCAAATTTGATAGTTCGAAGTAAACAATATTTAATACATTTTAAATTATTTAGATAAGTAAAATAAATGATCAAAATATCCTTTATATAGTATACTTTATCAAAATACTTTTATAACTAGATGTCTTAACAAGTTTACTTTCGTTCCTGTAGACTCCGGCTATGCATTGATCAGGCGAAAAGCTAGAATTCTCCAGGTACTTAGTAGACTTGTTTCAACACCCAGTGAAAATACTTGAAAAAACCTTTTAAAAACAAATATGGAAAGTACAATCCAAACAAATCAACCAAACCAAAACATTTGTCTAACCATGGATCGCAGATACACACTGGTTACGCCTGGATCCCCTAGGAAATAATCCGTATCCGTAAGCTTTCTCAGCCCTGCGAGTTACGCCATGATGAGTAGCATAATGCAGGATACACAATGGTTACGCCTGGATCCCCCAGGAAACAATCCATACCCCTACGCCGTCTCAGCCAGGCAGTTTCGCTACTAATGCAACCTACAAAGATTGCAGGATACACAATGGTTACGTCTGGATCCCCTAGAAAACAATCCGTACCACTAGGCCAACTCAGCCAGGCAGTTGCGCTATGCAGTCGCGCTCGTAAGACCATGGAGATCGCCATGGAATTCGATGGACACTCGAGTACCATATCCGGAATACCCAAATCAGAGAGAATAATATCGATAGAATGAATCCATAGTGTGGCCACAAAGTGGATATCAAGCAGAAGGCACTTTCCATATCTTTACTTCGAAAATATGTATCATATAGTACCTTTCAAATCACTTTGAAAATATCATACTTATATAAAGTCCATTATATATAAGATTTCATTCCAAATCGAATATTTTCCAAATCAATAGTATATCAGATCACATTTATATACACTTTGATTATATAAGATTTCAATCTACAAATTGATTACTTTTACAAATCAATAGTTTCAAATCACCTCATACTTATACAAACCAATTTTATATAAGTTCGATAACTCCCAAATAAAAGTATTTAATAAAATAAGGTTCTCAATTTCAAACCATTTCAATATCAATTTATTTTCAAAATCATATATGATTTCACCAAGTCATTTCTTCCTAATTACATATATTCAGTTTCAAAGTTTATTAAAACAATAGATTTATAAAATAATCCAAATTTCCAAATCAACAAGATTTATGTCAAACAAATTCATTTCTATTTCAAACATATATTCACTTCAAAAATCATAATACTTTCAAAGCTATAAATCTTTCGAAACCAAAATACTTGAAATCATTACACTTTGAAAATCTTAACTTTTCTAAATCATACATTTGAAATCATAAAACATTCCATTAATTCTTTACATTTCATAAATTTATTCAATTAAACCCAAATCTAAAATTTCCAATTTTAATTCAATTCAAACCATAAGTTTCAATTCAATTTAGTTTTCTAACAAAACCATTTCAAATATTATCAAATTTCAAATAAAGATTTGATCCATAAAATAGACTATTCAATCTTTCATATATTTCAAAGCTTAAATAAACCATATTCCAAAACTAAAATTTATAATCTCATATATCTCAAATTTTACTTCATTATTACTTAGTTTTGAAATATTCATTTCATAAATCCATCATTTTTAAATAAACTCAAATTACAAGTAAACCCAATATCCTTTCATACAAATATAAACTTCAAATATTCATTTATCAAAATCAATTATCATTTCAAATTCACATTCTATATCAAAATAAAGATTATATCATTTTCAAACCATTTCAATCATCAAAATATATAAAATGGTTACTAAGTTTAAACATCCCTTTTAAAACCTTCAAACTATTTATTTCTATATGAAAAATCTAATTTACCATTGGAAAGATTATAATTCTATATATACACTTTATTAAAAACATTGAAATCTATATTTCATACCAGTATAATTCAAAATAGTCTTATTTGTTTCACTCAATAAACAGTTTCAAACTTATATAAATCATATTACTTTATACTTTAATTATACCAAACTAAACTTATATTCTTTATCAAATACCTTATACCTTTCAAAATTACTTAGCTTTGAAAAGTTAACCTTGATTTGGAAATGCTCGAACCTTCAAAAATAGTCGAAGAAATCATATTTTCAGTCCACGTGTTGGAAATCACCAACAAATCAGTAAACCAATTCCAAAAGATAGGGTTATACAAAAACAAATTTGAATCTCGAGGACTAAACACCGGCTTACTTTAAATCATTTCAAATATATATACATATATCTTCGAATATCAAACCATACTTCAAAACCTAAAATCAAAATTTGGTTTCACAAAATCACTCGCACAGCAAAGCTACTAGAGTGGCCTCTCCCCCACTCAGAAACTCGAAAACCAATGTCGATGATGCATGCATTCATCACCGAAATTATTTTTCAACGACATAAGTGGGTTCTGGACTTTTATTTTCTTGAAACTTCTTTGAAATCTCTTCAAAATCTATGGAATTCATTCGAATACATTTGAAACATTTTTATTCGGAGAAATATCTTTAAATCATATTATTATTATATATTTTCCAAAATCTTAAAATCGATTTCAAAACACCGGAGTTCGATTCATCGAAATTCAAATTCAAAACCCTTCAGTTATAAATCATTTTATATTAGTCAAATTCCTATAAATTTTCAAATCCTTTCAAAGCTTCAAATTTTCTTTTTTTTTAAAAGATTTAAAATCCTTATCGAAAACATTTCACTCTTATATACAAATTAGGGTCATCCTTATCAAAATAATAATTTCGATGTATGCACAAATTCCAAAATACAACTAAATACAAATTCCCAAAGAATGATTCAAGGATAGATTTCAAACAAACAGAGATTCAAATTTAGAGGACTCTAATCAAATAGAATTCTGATTCGAGGATAAGCTCGAACGAAGATAAGATAATTTAATTACTAAATAGAAAATGATAAGCCTATATAAATCGCGGGCGACCTTAACCGGTCAACCGTGATTTCATGAATATAATCATTTCAGAAATCTAAGGCAAACTAACATTCGATAGCTAGAGATAGAATCCAGATATAGCAGAAGATAGATTGCATCGTAAATCGAGGATATAGAAATCTCCGGTTAATCAATGTCAATTGTAAAGGAGTTTCACCCCTTTATAAATCATTCAAAGATTGGCGGAATCACCGATCTTGAGAGAGGTCATTCCAAAGTGGAGTTACGTAATGCTCCAAAATCAAAAGGATAAAATAGGGAAGACAAGACTGGATTTCGAAACAAGAGGGAGCGTTCCAAAGTTCAAGGAATCCTAATCGATAAGAATCCTAACCAAGAGATTTGTAACAAGGTGGATACAGAAGGAATGAAGTTTAGAAAATCTTGGTTTCAAAATAAGAAAAAAAATTATACCAAAATAATCTTTGGAACTCCTTTAAAAATCATTTGGAAATCATTTTATACTTCGAAAATACGTTCTCTCACAAAGAAAGGATTCTGAGATTGATTTCACTCATTCTAGGGTATTTTTACCCTATGTCTAATGAGTTTTTGCTCCGCAGGCTATGGTTTGCCAAAAACCAAAGCTCTGATACCAACTATAACAACCCGATATTTTCAGCCATTCGCATCCACACATGTCGGACTTGAATTGCTCAAAATACCGCATTGTAAATAAATTTGGAGCAAGTGAAAATAATCACAGAATCACAGACACATAAATATCAAAATAAATCGCAGCGGAAATTTAAATACCATAGTAGTTCATGAAGCTACTATAACAAAATCTCAAAACAAAATACATAATATCGGTCTGAAAACATATACAATAGAGATCCCAAATACATAGAAGTTTACAAATACCAGAGCTGAAATAGAACAACTGAAACTGAAAGGGAATATATAACTAGACAAGCAGAATCTCCAGCGATTCCTAGCTCTAGAAAGAAATCCAAATCTAGGCTGTAAATACTCAGGCTGACCCGAGCGTGAAGTAAAACACAAAACACTCGAGTCAGGACGTACATACTTATATAATGTAAATCAACTCAAGTGAACTATAGTAGTAATACACAATAACTTAAAGGATGCTTGGGATCGCCCAACCTCTAAGGATCCTTTAAACCATAAATTAAATACATCCCGTTGTTAAAATTCAAAAATGGTATTTTATATTTTGAAATAAAATATCATTTCAAAATTCAACATCACTCAAAATCAATTTCAAAATATCAAAATATCATATTTCCCAAGCCACATTCATTTTATTTAAAATACCATTTCAACACACATTTCAAAATAGTTTATATTTCAAAACAATTTACTACATTTTAAATCATTAAAATGAAGTTATTTTACTTAATAATTAAATTATTAAATTTCCAAAATTTAAATCTTTCAAAGTTCATTTATTCACTTAAATTTATTAAAACAATGAAAATTCAACTTTCGCAGCATTTAGAAATTGCTACGGAAAGTTATGTTTAAAATAATTCAATTAGCAAAAGACAGCATTTAAAATGCTGTAATAGGTTTTAGATTTCAAATGATATTTTAGTTAAATTCAGCAACTGCAACACCTACAAGTGTTGTAATAGCCCTTAGTTCATTTTAGCCATTTAGTTCATTTATATCAATTACAGCATTTACATAATGCTGTAATATCTTTAACTTTAGAAATGATAGCATTTCAGGAATGCTGTCAATTTAAATTCCAAACTTTCACTACAATTCCATAAACAATTAAAATTTATTTAAATCCATTTTTACTTGTAAAAATCATATTTTCTCACTTTAAAAACAATCATTTAAATATCCCTTAATTTATGATTTTACAAAGTGAAATTTTTACAAATAATTATCGAATCTTTAATAATTCACTTATAAAATAAATGTAAAATTTTATAACATTTCATTTACTTAACATTTTAATTAAGTTTATCATTTCATAATTTTATTTAAATTCCATTTTATTTTCTTAACTTAACTTTTATTTTAAAAACACTTTCACATTTCCAAGTTAAGTTATACTTCAAATTTCAACTATTAAACATTTATTTATTTTAACTATTTTTAATTTATAGAAAATCAATAACACTTTATAAAAATCATTTTAAATTTAAATTAAAATCAAATTATCATATTTTCTTACTTAACTTAAACTTTATTTAAAAACAAAATCATAAAATCCAAATTTTACTTATATCTCTAATTCTATTTTACCATTTATTTATTTCACTTATTTAACTTGTATAAAATCACTAATATTTTATAAAAATCATTTTTTTTATTTAAATTTAAATCAAAATATCATAATATTTACGTTTTTATAATATTTTAAAAAAATTAGAAAAATTATTTTAACCACGGTCTGTATATAATATTTCTAACCTAAGTCGAATGTTACAGACAATATATCATTTCAATCCGCAATTTACAAAGGAAAAATCCGGGTTCTATCATTTCAAACCCGTAATCCCAAGTTAAGTGAAATAAATAAAATAAAATAAAAATCGTTCAGGCTTATCATTTCAGCCCATAATGATTTTTCCCTATTCTAAAGTCCGTCCGGGTATATATCATTTCAACCCATAGTGATTCTATTCTACAGGGAACTTGCAGTGTGATAAACTGATATAAATAAAAGAATAACATTATATAACAGTAACAGATGATATAACAGGTGTATAAACAGGGATGAACATCATATAAATAATATCACATGCAGTTATAACATAATAATATGAACTATAAATTCACAGGATGTCAATTTACTACTTATATAAGTACGGAATGTCTGGTGAGAAATACTCACCTCTACAAGCTGGAGATAGCACATACAGACACACAACAGAGATCCAAAAGCCATGAAAGCACGACTACGATTCAAGTGAGGAAAAGCCAAAGGTATTTGTCTTGTACATATGAAACAAAACAATGCATATAACATGAATTTCAAACCAAAATATGACATTAAACAAGCTAGAATTAAGGAACAACAATTAATTAAACACTTGCACTTGCTTCCACCATTACTATGCTCAGCCTATAGGATGATAAGGCACTGCCATGGGGCGTATTATGTCAGGTATGAGTCATATATGCTCTGCCTAACAAAGGTAGTGAAGGTATGGAAGTTGTTTGATTGATTAATGGCATAAATGGAGGAGTTTGTGTTCGCTATTTGGCTCGGCTACATGGATCTATGGCTTGGATATTCATGTTTCAGATTTGGATAGTAGCTAAGGTGATGGGTGGTGGTCTTATCAAGGTGGTGGCGGCGGCTATAGTGGTGGCCAAGGTGATGGATGGAGGGGTTGTTGCATGTAGTGGCTTGGCTTGCATAGTTTTTAGGAGATGTTGCATTTTTGTGGAGTTTTGGTCATATGAGTGGTGCGGCCTGGCAAAGGTCAGAGGGATAGGTAGTGGTGGTGACAAGGAGGAGGTGGTGGAGGTGACGGCCAAGGAAATAGTGGTGGTGGCCGATCCAAACAAGCAAGAGAACAAGGCAAAACATTGAAAATCAAAAGGAAAAATGAAGAGAAAAAGTGAAAAAGGAAGAAGAAACCATTACCAAATGCTTTTGCCGTGAGAAACAAAGTGAGATGGAGCATTTTCACATGAATTATGAGTTGAGAAACTCACGGCTACAATAAGGGTGTACGGCCAAAAAGAAAGTTATGAGAAGGTTATAAAAAATGAAGAGTCTAGCAGATGAAAAGTCATAGGAAAAGGAGGAGTCTTGTCTCTTCAATTTACCATTTCTTTTAATTCAAATAAAACAAAATATAGTTCAGAAAATACATTTAAAAACCGAAACAAAGTGAAATAAAATAATTAAATTTAAAGAAAATAGAAAAAGAATTAAAGAAATTGCTTAAAATTGAAAACGGGGTTCAAAAATTTACAATTAAAACATCACTGGCTTTGGAAAAATATCTACTTCATTTTAAAAATATTCTAAAGCAAAATTTTGAAATAAAATACTTTTTAAAACATTCTCAAAGTGAAATAAATAATTTAATTTAGAGAAAATAGAAAAAGAACTAAAGAAATTGTTTAAAAATTGGAAACAGGACATGAAAATTACAAATAAAATACCATTGGCTCTAGAAAATTTCCTACTTCACTTTAAAACAAATTAAATTAAAATAAATAAAATAAATAAGGAATAAAATAAAGTGGGAATGAGAATAAAATAATATTTTTAGAAAATAGAAAAATAAATAAAGAATTCCATTAATTAATTGAAGCTGGAAATTAGAAATTGTAAACAAAAATACAACTGACACTGGAATATGTCAATTACATTTTTAAAATGTTTAAAACCAAAATATAAATATAAAATGTTATCTTACCTATATAAATATAAATTAGAACATTACATGACCAAATAAAATATTATTTATACAATTTAAAATAAGCAATTTTGTTAAATACATCAAATTACACACAATATTTAAAAAGGCATAACTTTCACAATATAAGTCGGATTTTAATGAAACGAAAAGCAATATTCTTAAAATTTTAATTGCTTTCATAATAAAAGATAAAATTCAAAATTTCAAACTTTTAAAATTTTAAATTAAAAGTCAAAGTTGACCATATTGACCAAAATTCACCTTTTTGGAAAATATTCTATTTAGTCATGTTTGGAATTCTAATTCATATCAAAATCAAAATTTATATTTAAAATAACAAAATTTATCCATTTTAATAAATAAAATAAATTTTTTTAAATCAGAAAATTAAATTTAAAATATACAATTAAAATAATTACAAAATACAGGGTTGTTACACTTTCGGATAGGTGGTAGCGCGTAGCAGCTACTACCGCCCACCTCGAGCCACACCCCCAAATCAAAAATCAAAAGTGGCCACCGAATCAATCCAAAAGTCAGAGTAAAATATCGAAGGGATGTGTCCGATAAAATGTGCTACCTTCTTAGCCCGTCAATCGCTCCTGTTTTAGCCACCTTATGCCAACTCACGGGTGTCGGGTCCACGTATTTATCTCAAAGGAAATGCTGCCACCATCCTACTTCATTCTGGAAACTCCACCGCATACACGGTTGTTAAAGTGGTTTTCGGAGTTGGCAGAGAGTATGACAACTTCTGATCCTGGTCTCTTCAACAACCAAACGTTAGTATAACACCGCGGTCTTTTCAAAATAGTTTGTACCTTTAAAACCAGAATATAATGTCCATTTCAAAACCATATAAATACGATATCATTTCTGTTTCAAAACCCATAAATATGATATCGTTTTATTAAAACGAAAATCAATATAATATAATTTTATTTCGAATATATCCTTTCTAAAACATAACACTTTCAAAATAATAATATTTCAAAACCAAACGCTAGAAACCCATAACTTTGAAACATAACTTCCAATACTTAAATGGTTTAATATTAAATTACTTTATGTAATAAATTAGCTTCTTTAATTACACAAATCAATTCCAAATACAGATTTGAATTCCCAAATAAACCATTTCAATTTCCATATATTTCAAAGCTTTAAATATTCCACCATTTCAAAATTAATTTTTTGATAATACCATATACATCAAATTCGGTTGCTGTTATTTAGATTTGAAATGTTTACGTAATAAATCAAATATCATTTAAGAAAACCTATAATTTCACATAGCTGGATATATTCATTTAAATCAACTCTATATTCATTTAAATCACTCTAAACCAAATCAAGTTATAAGAATCATACCCTTTAAAATCTCAATTTTATTTAAATTTCAAATCAAATATATTCGAGTATAGTTCTTAAATAATTCAATTCAAACCAATTTCATATTTATCTTCCAACTTAATTTTTATTTAAGTCATTAATCATTAAAACTCTATATATACAATATTTTAAACAGGTACTTAACCATATAATATAAAACAATCAAACTCCATTATTAAACTTATTTTTATTAAATAAATTTATACATAGCTTAAATTCAAAATTTTAACTATATATATATATATAATTCAAATCGCTCTCCTTTTCTCATGGCAGAACCACCATCCCCTATTGTCCTTCCACCATCCTCTCCCGTACCTCCCCTGTCATCCTCAATTCAAACGTCTTCTCCATCCTTTCGTCCTGCACCTGACCCCCCCCTCCTCCGCCGCTTCTATCTTCGTCTTCTCTCCTTGACTCATCTTCATCCCTGCTTCATAAACCTCCTTCTCCTTCCTCTTCCCCAGCATCAGTTCCTCCAACCCAACTGTAATGGACTTCCCTTTTCAAGCGTAAACCTAGTAATGCGGGGAAGTTCATTCCAGTTGAGATGGCCCCTAAGTTAGTGAATGAGATCTTGATCCCTCCTTCATGTGTCATTGAAGCCGGTAATGACGTTTGGAGCAGTTATCTTGTTGGGTTTTTTCTTGACAAGCCACTGCCGTATTCTGTTGTTATCTCTTTCCTGAAGAACTACTGGAAATTGAAGGGAGCGATAAAAGTTCGTTCCAATGGGTTTTTATTCTTGTTTCACCTAGCTTGTGATGAAGATAGGACCCGTATCTTGCAAGGAGACCCTATTGTTATGCGTAATAAATTATTTATAATTAAACAGTGGGATCCTTATGTTGGTAATGCTTGTGCCTCAATCTCATCTGTGCCAGTGTGGGTCAAATTATCTAATATTCCTTTGTTTGCTTGATCACGCTGTGGAATAAATTGGTTAGCAAGCAGGTTGGGGAAGCTCGTTTGTATGGATGAATCTACTGAAAAAATGGAGAGAGTGTCTTTTGCCAAGTGCTTAATTGAAATCAAACCAGATCGGTGTCTTATTGATTCCTTTCCTGTTCAACTTCTTAATGGAGCAACTCAATTAATACATATTAATTATCAGTGGAAACCTGATATCTGTTTAAAGTGCTGCATTTTTGGTCATTTGGAGTCCAACTGTGAAAAAACCTTGTCTACAGGTACTTTGGAGAAGTTTGAGAAGTGAAACTCTCCTAAAGATGCAAAAGACCAAAATTCTAAGGAAGATAGAATAGATAATGGAATGATATTTAGGCGAAGAAAGCAAAAATGGCAATTAGTGAGCAAGTCAAGAAAACAGAAAACCAATAGAGCTGAAATGAAAAAGCAGTTGTTGGAAGAAAAAGAAGATGAAATCACTGGTTTGAATAACAGGTTGGATGGCAAAGAATTTGAGGATGGTGAAATTGGCAATGGGGTGCCTGTCAAGACATCTGAACAGGGAGAATTAAACAATCATGAAAACGGTGAAATTCTGAAAAATAATGGCTTTCATATTTTATCTGGAATGTGTGGGAATGATATAATTGAGAATGAAAATGGAACTGGTGATTTTGACCAATCAAATGCTGAAATTATGTGTTTATCAAATATTCATCCTACAGTTGAAGTCACTGAAGTTACATGCCCAATTGATTGCAATATTTCAGGTTGTAGTTCAACCCCTTCTCAAACTGGTAACAACAAACATGAAGCAAACATTAGCAATGGCATGCATCCATCAAACCCTGTCCTGCTTTATGCTCTGGCTACCTTAACCAAAGATACCTCCTGTGCCATAAATCAAAATCAAACTGATCAAATCAAATTGAAAGTTACACAAAATCTATCTGCTGAAGGAGAAATTGAAGCTGTTCTCCCTGATTTGTGCAAATTATCAAATTCTAACTCCAGCTCAATCCCAATCCCTCGATCTAATAGCAAAGATAACTCTCCCTTCTTAATTGTCAAACCCCCATCAAATCCTGATTTGTCTTCTTCTCCATCATCATTTTTCAATGATTACTCAAGTGCTATTAAACAAACTCCTCCTTCACAAGTTAAGCCTGTGCATGTCTCCCCTGTGCACGTGCACAACTTTAATGTCTCCAATAGTAATCCAGATTCAACTTCTTCTCATCCTTTTGGAGCTTCTGAATTTGAAACTAATCATCCTTATGATCACATACCAGCTCCTCAAGCATGGATGCCCACTCCACCTTCATTGCTCCTTTCCACATCTTGCCCTACCATCAATAATTCAAACCAACTTGTGATGCAAAAAGTTAGTAATTCGCCAATAAATACCTATAAAGCAACTGAATCAAATCAACTTACTGACCTAGATCTCAACCCCCCTGCTGGATCGGTATTTTCCTTTCCATTTCCTGTAACTAAAGTATAATCATCCCTCTCACAAGAGGCGGTAAGAAGAAACTTCAGCAGAAACAATTGGTTGATCAATGATGAACGACATAGGAGCTTGGAATATTCGTGGTGCTCACTCGGAAGTTAAACTAAATCAATGCAAGAAAATCATCTCAACTCATTCTTTGAGTCTTGTTGCTATTCTGGAAACTAAACTTAATGCTACTCTCTCTTCCAAGGCTGCTTCTTTCATTAACCCGTCTTGGAAAATGATAAATAATCTTTCCGATGCTCCCTATGGTAGAATTCTTAACTTATTTAACCCCTCCATCTTCCAACTTAATTCTATCTTGACAACTTCTCAACTAATCCACCTTCACTGTATTCGCCTTTCATCTTCAACTTCCTTCTATCTTTCTGTCATCTATGGTCATAACTCTGTTCCAGTTAGACAATCATATCTTTCTCTTCTCCCTTCCTTGCGTCAAGAATCTCATCCGTGGTTAGTCATAGGAGACTCCAACTGCTCCTACCTATTATCTCATAGACAAGGCGGGAATCCTTTGTCTCTTCGTCAAATAAGACCCCTTACAGTGCTATCTCCCATTCTAACCTTATTGAAATAAACACTGTCGGTGCCCTCTTCACATTGAATAATTCTAGTAGACAATCCCCGCGTACCTATTCCAAAATTGATTTCTCCTTTTCAAATCTCAATGCCTTAACCAAATGGCCTAATATGTTTAATCTCCTCCCCATGCCGGGCTTGTCTGATCATTCACCATAAATAATATCCTTTGGAACTGCTGTGAGAAAAAGAAACTCAAATTTTAAATTTTTTAATGCATGGGTTCTCCACCCTGACTTTTTTCAAATTGTTAGCAAGGCTTTGTCTACAAATTTTTTTGGTAACCCCATGTTTATTTTGCAGAGCAAACTGAAGGTTGTAAAATCTAAATTGAAAGCGTGGGCTCTGAGCAAATATGGTCATGGCAATCTGGCTTCCACTTCTCTCTCTGGGTAACTGCAACAAATTCAGGAGTCCATGATGAATGACACTTCTAATAGCGAGCTGGCGGCAAAAGAGGCTGCCTTATCCTCCCAACTTTTTGAGGCATTAAGGATTGAGGCTGATATGGTTAAACAGAAATTGAGGCTTAAGTGGTTTACGGATGGTGATAGAAACTCTGCTTTCTACCACTCCTCTCTCAAAGCCAAGCAGTCTAGAGAGTTAATCAGTACTCTTATAGACGTTAACGGTGAGTACATTATGGACCCTGACCATATTGATAATATGTTCCTTGATCATTTCAGTAAATTGCTTGGAATCCATAATCATTTCAAACCTTCTCTTGAGCTACTGGACTCGATAAACATTCCAAGAATTTCCTCAGAAGACAATATATTCCTATGCTCTGCTATCACTGACAGTGAAATCAAATCTTCCCTTTTTTCCCTGAATGCTAACTCCACTGGAGGTCCCGATGGCTTTAATTCTTATTTTTTTACCACATCCTGGGAAATCGTTGGCCAAACTTTCTTGAAGGCAATTCACAATTTCTTCAACAAGTGCAAAATTATAGGGTCCATCAATGCAACTAACATTTCCCTTTATTCCTAAGGTGAAGAATGCTTGTAGAGTATCTGACTTTAGGCCAATATCATGCTGTAATACAATATATAAGTGCATCTCGAAAATAATAGCTAATAGGCTCAAAATGGTTCTTGACAAGGTTATCTCTTCCAACCAAGCTGCATTTCTAAAAGGTAGAAGTATTCTTGATAACGTTATGATGTCACATAAATTTTTGAGAGGTTATAATAACTCTCACGTTTCTCCCAGAGCTACCTTCAAGCTTGATATTTCGAAAGCTTTCGACTCCTTGCATTGGGACTCTATAGTTAGAATCATGGGATTAATGAATTTCCCCAAACACTTTGTTGCTTGGATACACTGCTGTATCTCAACTCCAAGGTACTCTTTGATGGTCAACAATAGTAATGTTGGTTTTTTTCGGGGGAAACAGGGCATTCGACAGGGAGACCCGATGTCTGCGTACTTATTTATTCTTGTGATGGAAATTTTCACCCAAATTCTTTTCCATCTCGTTTATGAAGGTAGTTTCTTGACTCACCCAAAATGTAAGAACCCGCTTGTCACATCATTGATGTTTGCTGATGACTTGGTTATTTTCTTCAAGCCTAATATGATGACAGTTACATCTATCATGGATGGTCTTGATAGATTTTACAAATTAAATGGGTTAGCCATTAATTTATCCAAATCTGATTTAATGATAGCTGGTGTGGTCCCTGAATTAATCACTCAAATCACTTTCTTCACTTCAATCTCACATAGAACTGAGACATCCATGTACCTTGGCATACCATTAGCAACATCGAGAATTTCTTTAGCTCAGTGCATTCCACTATATGACAGAATTACTTCCAGGCTTTCTATTTGGACTAACAGATTGCTTAGTCAAGCTGGCAGGCTCACTCTGATTAATTCCATTATTTTCTCCATGTCTGTGTATTGGTCACGGTCCTTCATTCTTCCTTCCAAGCTTCTCAAAATGATAAGGTCTGCTATGTCAAAATTTTTCTGGCATGGGTCAATTAATGCCAGGAAGCTCTCCCCGTGTGCTTTTTCCAAACTTGAAAAACCTAAATCGAGAGGAGGTCTGGGTATTAAAAACTTACTTCTCTGGAATCGTGCAGCTATGGTGATGCACATTGACAATCTTTTAAACCATAAAAACAGTTTATGGGTGAATTGGTCTTACAAATATATTATACATAACAAAAATTTCTGGACGATGGATATACCTCAGTCATGTAGTTGGACATGGCGTAGTATGCTCAAAATCAGATCAGACATTCTACCATATGCTAGAAGTAAAATTGGAATTAATGGTCGACAATCTTTCTGGCATGACCCATGGGTCAAGGAAGGAACTATTCTTAGTCACTGTCTTTCATTCAACCAACAAATTTAATCTGGTATTAATTCTTCTGCCCTAGCTTCGGTCTGTATATATGATGGAAAGGTTGATCTCCCTTATTCGAGCAACCTGAGTGTTAGACACCTATGGAACAAGTTGCGTGGTATTAAAGTTAATATTTATCCTGATGATGGAATATCATGGTCTTGCTGCAATAACACTTTCATGATTGGTGCTATGTACAAGAAATTAATTTTCCAATCCAATTCTTCCCTGCTCTGTTGGTATAAACGTATATGGTTGAATCACAATTCTGAAAGTCAGAACTTGATGTTATGGAAGATATTTGGTAATGCTTTAAAGACAAAAATTAAGCTGAGGCAGTGTGGGATAATCGTTGATGCAACATGTAGTTTATGCTATGCTGAGGATGAGGACACTCTTCACCTTCTCTTCAGGTGCTCTTTTGTTCACAGCTTATGGTGCTGGATCATTTCCATCATCTCTGGAAGGACTGTTGCGTGTGACAGTGAGGAAGAATGGGATATCATATTCAAGGCTACAAGATGGAGAGATGAATCAACGTACATTCTGCTATTTTCACTTAAAATTTTCATTGCGACAATATGGGAGGAGAGAAATGCAGTCATATTCAGTGACAAAAGAAAACCTTATAGGCAAATGAAAGATAGTATCATTGGGAAGTTGAAATTCGGGATCGCTGCTTCAAGTCATCGATTTGAATCTGGTTTCCTGACGGCCCTTTCTTCGTTTTAAGTGGCTTTTATTTCGTTTTGTGTTTTGTTTTTTTCTTTTTGTTTTTGTTGATATGCCTGTTCTCCTTGTATTCTAGTTTCTAAGTTCTTCCTTGCCTACTTTTTTGGTGGGTATGTTTTCCTTGTAGTTCTTTGTTCTTGGTATATCAATAAATGGTAGGGGTCCATTTCTAACTCCGCTGGCTTTGCCAAAAAAAATTAATATTTATTAAACCGTTTATTTCTTTCCAAA
Source organism: Allium cepa (assembly GCA_030765085.1). Lineage (NCBI taxonomy): Eukaryota > Viridiplantae > Streptophyta > Magnoliopsida > Asparagales > Amaryllidaceae > Allium > Allium cepa. The sequence goes on along the minus strand of CM060941.1, from coordinate 104,191,196 downwards.
ACCATAGAAAACCATTTCAAAGTATTTTCATATATAGACCATGGTGTCTGTATATAATTTTCTACCCTATGGTCAAGTGATATGGGTATTTATCATTTCAATCCGTTATTTAAAATAAAAATTACGGTTATATTATTTCAAACCGCAATCCCGAATGAAATAAAAATAAATCCATAACGAACTGGCAGATTATAATGATATAAAATAAAACATCCATTCATCCATCATCCAAATCACACATCCATCACAATCATCATCCAAAACAATCAGTCAATGTCAATATATAACTGATAATATATAACAGGTATTTAACAGGCAGTTGTATTCAATAATAGATTAAATAACGATTAAATTTTAAATAAATGCAGTTAACTGAGATGATGATTAAAAATATACAAAACAGTCATAATTTAATTCAAAATCACAACATAAATTAAATTTAACAGACATAATAAATTTTAGAAGTTATGAGTGGGTTAAAACACTCACCTTTATACGAATCTGAAAATAATAGACTTCAAATCAATAGCTTCGCTCTATGTTTCCTTAGACTCCTTCTTGATTGCTAGCTTTTTTCCGTAATTTTTCTTTTATTTTGATTTACTTTAATTTCCCTCCTTATTATATTATATGTATTTATGTATTTTTAAAAGGTTTGGTAAAGATTTGAAAAAGAAGAATTGAAAAAGAAAAGGATTAAAATAAGAAGAACTGAAAATTGAAGAGAAGATCAAGATTTGAAAAGAAAGAAGAAAGTTTGAAATAGAATAAAATTTGAAGAAGAAGAATATTTGAAGAGGAAGAAAAAATTAAAATGAGAGATGATAAGGAGATTTGAAGAAAAAAAAGAAAAAAGAAGAAGATTAGAATGGAGACTGGGGTTTCATGTGCATCATATCTTATTTATAAGGTTAGAGTTAGGTTTAGGGACAAAGAGATTTGAAAAGAAAGGCCGCTATCAATTAGAAATAAATGAAATGACGTTTCAGTAAAATGAAGTTGGAAAAAGAACGAAAAATTGAATATGAACAAACTTGGTATTGAAATATAGTAAATATGAACAGCTTTTTTAAAAGTAGCAGGTATTAAAAAGAGGTAATTATTAATTAGAAAGGGAATGAATGGACCAACTCAATACTGTAAACAAATTTTTAGAATTCAAATTTCAAAATAATCGTTCACTTAATTAATTTTGTTAACCCTACACGTACCAAAATTAACATCCTTAAAGATTTAATTAACACACAATAAAGGAAAATAAATTCTCTACACAAATTTGTGTCATAAATTAACATTGGTTTGTATTTATTACATTCACACCTTTAGTTATTGCATAAATTCTCATTAATATACATTAAAGTTCATTTAATTCTAATTGATTCTCATTTTAATTATTAAACCAAATAAACGGGTAACTTATAACAAGTGTTACCATGACTTTAATTACACTTATGAATTCCCAATTATCAAGCAAATGTTACAATTCTTAAATACTTCTGCTTTTATTTAATTACCATTAACTATATTACTATTATTCCATTAGCTAATAAAGTATTTACATTCGTTTCTTACATTTCAATCTCATAACCAATTATAACAATTTTCAATATTTCACATGACCTTTCATTTCAATTTATCCATTTATTAAGTTTTACATTCATTACATTAGTGCTCCCATTCCACCCTTTATTTTGACTATCATATTTCCATTTACTATATCTTGGTCAATTTCACACATTACTTGTAATTAAAGTCTCAATTAATTTACTTATCTTGATTTTATCTATTTATTACAACACTTATTTCTTTACAAATAAACTAACATTTCAATTCATCCTATTATCTTCATATCTTGTAATTATTGTCTTAAAATCATAAATGTAATACTAAGTTTCATTTTAATTTCAATTAACATAATAATTAAATATTAAATTTCATTTAATTGCAATTAATCCAATTATTATCATCTTAGGACCATTTACTTTGGTATATATCCTAATACATTAACAAAAGGTTAAATTAAGATTTATTGTAATTGATTATCAAAGTTTATTTAAGACATTAAATAAATAAAAAACCTATATTAATTGTCACCTATTTGCTTTTAATTGCATTTAAAAGTTTGTTACCTAATAACCCAGGTTATTATTCCATATATAGCACTAATTTTATTCCATTACTATTTATGATACCCTTGCATTACATACTTCAACATTTCCATTTTCATCTTTATGTCAATTGCATGATATTTAATTCCAATTGCTACAATAATTACACTTGTTATAAATTAGATTTCAATGGAATGATTTGTTTGTCTTTCATTACACTACTATATTCAAATATCCATCTTTCCTAACAACTATTTACATTTTATTATATTAGCCAAATATGTACATTAATTACGATTTATATTCTCAATTAATTTATTTACTTGGTTTCATACTTTTATTACATCAATTACTACCTTATAAATAAATTTACGTTTCTATTAAATTTACATTCACACTTTCTACTATTATATTAATTATCATTAAAGTAACATTTAATTACCCTTATTTGTAATTGGTAAATTAACTGGTAACAACTATCATTTGTCACCATTATCCCTTCATAATACTTGTATGTTTATTCTTCACAAACAATTTCCATCTATCATATTATTTCATCCATTAATACAATAATAACATTTGTTTTTATTATATTCCATTTATAACTAAGTCATAACACTTAAATTATTTTATTTAATTAGCATGTTCATTCAAGTTCATTAATTATTAACTTGCATTAACATATTTCCTTAATTTACATCCAATTACTGTTAACAATGTGTTATTTCATTAATTAATTCAATACTTACCTTTATTTTCTCATATTCAATTTATATCCAGGTATAACACTTTCATACTTTATTTATTAGAATTTCATACAAATCACAAATAATTAGTTTTAATTAGCATTGTTATATTTCATTTTAGCGTTCATTTCAATATTAATTATAAAGATTCTATTTCTTACTAGATTTAATTACGAAAATCTTATGTACAATTTTAATTATTAAAAATTTACGGCTCATTACATTTAAAATTTTATTAATATCATAACTATTATAAAATATATATTTCTTATTTCAAATTTAACTTTTAAGTTTAAAATCTTATAATTTTTTATTAAAACAATTTCGAAAATTAGCCCAAGGCTCAATTCAAATTTAGGCCTTTTCAATTAGGGGCAACTTTTGGGCTCATATATCTATTCAGATAAAGGTCATAGCCAAGATAGGGTAGAGTACCAGATTATCCAAACCCAATCCTAGACACTACCGTTCTAGGCACCTTGCTGACGGGCTATGAGCTTAATCCATTCAAAAATTATAAAAAATATAACTTGAAACTTAGTTAGCAAACTTTATTTTTCACAATTATTAAAACTTAAGTAGAATATATATATATATATATATATATATAGTAAAACCTAAATAATATTTTTAAGCTTTGGAAAATTTTATATAATTCTTAGATTAATTTTTTTTCTATATAAAGCTGTAAATTTAAAATTAATTTAAAAGTGAAAATTGTATTATTTTTTTTTAATTTTTCCCCAGAGTTTTTTATTGATAATATTATTTAAATTATAATTTTCATAATATATTTAAATTAATAAAATTGATTTATGTGATAAATTAATTTAAATAATATTTTAATGATGATAAAATAAATATAAAATATTTTATCATTGAAGAAAATTATCATTCGTTAATTCTTTACATATAAAATTACGTGACCATATTTGACTAAAATATGATGTTATAATCAATTATAAACTATGTTTATCCATTTAAGTAACATACATTAATTAAACAAAAATTCTTTTTTTTTAAATTATAGAGCTGTACTTGCCTATGTTGTTTATGATAGAAAATTATTTATTTATTTTAGTATGTACATACATATAATAAAATAATTTTGTGTCAATATTATTTGTGTATTAGAATCGTCACCCAACTAACAATAGATAATACATGTTTTTAATAAAACATTATAATTAAGCGTAAATAATTATTTATGATTAGAAATATACCTCACTTCCAATATCTTGAAGTACACCTTGAATTGATGATATTTGCCTCTTGAAACTACTTTCGATTGAATAGAGTACCAGTCCTTGAACCATTGGCCACTAACTATCGAATAACAATTAACTTGATTTGATTTGAGCTCTAGAATGATGGAGTGGGACTGAAATTTTCGATCAGCAGATACTTAGAATGGAGGCTCCAAAAATTCATAATCAACTGGAGAAGAAGATGGTTAAATAGAGGAAGGAAAGGAGAGAATGTAGGATCTAGGCTTTTACTTTATCTCTTTTAATCTCTCACATCCATTTTCAAGCTCTCTAATCTATATCCTAGCCGCCTATGTACTCTATGTTGCAGCTAATCATATCAGCTCATACAATGAGCCTTAAATTTATTTAGAGCCTGAATGCATATTTTGCATTTTAAATCTAATTTAAAACAATTGTCGATATCGTATATTGATTAGTATTTATAACTTTTGTAAATACGTTTAATATTCTTTTACCAAATCAAAATCAAATTTATAAATAATTCATAAATATTATCTATTTAACTTAATTAATTTATAAAAATTATAAATTAATTAAATCATTTGGTCAAAGGAAAATTCATCATTTTCGATTGTGTAACTCGTTAGGTGTTCATTTAGTCCGTGATTAATATCAAACTATTTGAATATTAATGTTCACACATCGTTTAGAAGGTGATGTGATATTTTGACCAAATTTATCGCTTACTTGGTTTTGGTAAAAATTCAATTTTACGTTATTAAGCATTACCTGGTTGTGACTATTATTTACACCAATTCTCCTCGTATCACTTTGGACTTATGCAATTTGGTAATGGCAAAAATTCTAATATCGTCCATATTTAACTACATATTTCAAACATAAAGTTCTTGGTTTAATAGTAACAATTATTATTAACTGAATGTAATGACCCGTAATTTTTCGATAATTAAAATACTGAATTTAATAAGATTTTGTAATTTAATGTTGGAAGAAATAAAAAATTATGATTTAATAATAAAAATATAATTGGAATGAAATGTAATAGTATTGATTTAAGGTAATTGATAACTATTTTGATGTAATTCCAATAATTATATGATTAAAAATTTATAATTGGTTACAGATTATAAATTAATTGTAATAATGTGTGTATTCATTGATAATTAGATTAAAAGAGTAACTGATAATTTGAATGCTGATTAATTAATGAAATAATGTGTAATAAATTGAAATTGGATAGAATTAGTACAGTGTAAGTTGTTATAACATTTGTTGTAAATAATAAACTTACGAATATTATTAAATGTAGAAATGGTGACAATTGTTATTTGTTACCAATTTATTTAAAAATTACAATTAAATGAAATTAAATGCTACGTAAATGTGTTAAGACGATAACTGTAAAATATGAATGCAATAAAATGTATAGAAATGTTAGTTATATGTGCAAGGCAATAATTGATGTAATAAAAAGAGGGGAAACAATGATAAATTAATTAACTGGGATTTTAAATTATAATAAAATTGACAAAAATTCAATATAATGGAAATATAGTAGTTAATACAAATAAAAGATGGAAATTGTAGCATATTAATATAACAAGATATAAAGCAATGTAACCATGTCCATAAAATAATGATAGATTGAATACAAAGATTTAAATCAAATTAAATCAATTCATTGGAATTAAATTATACTTACAGTTGAAATTGAACGCTGTAATTAGTGTAATATTTAGCACTGGATTTATATGTAAATTTTTTTAAATTATTGTAAATGTCTAAGTAATCAAAAATGATAAAAATTGTTAATTATAAAATTGGAATTAAAAATGTGATTTAATTAATTTAATATTAATTTATTTAATTAATGTAAAAATATCCATTTTGGCAACTGTCTCGGATTTCAACGAAACCAGTTTGATCGGATCCATATTGGTGAATTATTGTAGGATTTCAAGTTTCGTAGCGATCGGACTTGTCGTTTGATCATACGGAATCTTAACGCTTAGAAATCAATTTAATTCAAATCAATTTGAAAAAAAAAAATTTTAAAGATAACTTCTTCATATGATGGAATTAAGACTTGAAACAAGTTCCATTGAGTTTAAAAACATCGAAAACATCTATTTTGATATATAGGATGACCCACTTTCGTTTCGGAAGCGAAACGGGCTTTTCAAGTCGTTATTGTCAATTTAAATCAATTTGGGTGTTATTCATTCTTATCGGGTTTCGTTAATATAAATAGTCTTGCTTTCCAAACCCTAGGAGTCATTTTTCTTATTCTGTACATACCTCAACTTTTGTCTATCTCCTTCTTTTCAATGGCTGAAAACACAAAATTCCCCATTTCAAGTTCAATTCAAAATTCAACTTCAAAATCAAACTCCTCCAAACTATATCATATTTCCATACCTATTCGAAGCTCTTGACGAGCGCATTCTAGATCTAAAATTTGTTTTCTAATTTGAGTTTCTACGTGGCCATAAATAAAGATTAAATCTTGGCCATTCATCGTGTCGTGATCAACTTTGTCGGATCGTTGAACGGAGGGTGCCAGATTGTGGAGAGTGGCGAGTGGAGTGCAGTGGAGATGGTAGTTTGTCAGTTCAATGTCCAGATCATCGAGAAAATTCGATTAGGGTTTAAAAGGGGCAGCGGCTGTTGGGTAATTCAACATAGATCAGCGATGTGAGGTGGTCATTGATGGGCGAGGAGAGTGGAGAGGAGGTCGGCGTCTCGATTGGTGGTGGCACGCATGGCCGTAGGTGGCCGGAGCGGCATGCGTTAGTGATGTAGAGGACGGCGGCTTCAGTTGCTTAATGTTCGAAGTGAGCTTGGATAAGATTTGTCCGACGTGAGAGAAATTACGAGTTTGCCCTTATTTTAATTTTTAATCAAATTTAAATTTTAACGCTCTAACTATCATGTCTTTTGCTATGAGGTCGGATTTACGCACAGTTTGTTCCATTGGGATCGTATCGAAATTTTGGACATTTTGAGACTTGTTTAGTCGAATTCAAGAACTATTTGAATTTTGGGCTGAAATTGGATTTTAATTCGATTTAACATCAAAGGTGAGTGTTTTAACCCACTCGTAACTACTAAGTTTTCTTATGTTAGCTAAATTAAATTTCTAATGTGATTTGAAATTTATTTGTTGATGTTTGGTATATTAAATTTGTCATTCCAGTTAAATTTGACTTTATTAAATTAAATAGCCATTTCATTTAATATTGAAGTTTAATAGCCATTTAATTTAATATTCAAGTTTTATAGAATGTGGGAATATATAAAAATGTGTTAAGGGGATATGGGTAACGTCTTAACGCTATTTTAATATTTTACTTTACTATAGAGACTATTATAATAGCGTATTGTACTACATAGTAGATATTTTAACGGATGCTTAGGAGATGAAAATCCAAAACATCTCTTAAGTTATTGCACTCACGTTAGACACTGGATAGGAGATGTCAAACCCCATAAACATCTTCGAAGTCGTACACTCATATTTGTTTACTGTTGATTTTACTTATGTAAGATCTTTTAGTTCTAACTCGAGTGTTTTGTCTTTTCAATTCGCTCAGGTCAATCTGAGCTTTTCAGTTTATCAAAGACTGCTTTCTGGAGGACGCAGACGAATATTTTATACTATTATTATTTATTATATTTACTCCCCTGCATCATGTTGTTCAGCTACATTTATTTATTTATTCTTGTTGTATGTAACTCTGATCTGTATTATAAAAGTATAATCCATGTTATTTGTGAACAGCTTCATAAACTATTTATTTGATTACTATATTTTGTCATTCCGCTGCGAGATTCTATGTTTTGTTTTTTTCTTTCCTTTCTCTTCTTTTTCCTATTCACCCCATAAAAGTCCTCCCTTTAGAATGATTTAAAATTGGCATGTGTGGTTGATTTGTCGATTTAAACTGTCCAAAAAGGAAGGTCGTTGCAGTTGGTATCAGAGCTTTGATTTAGCGATAACCTTAGCTTTGTGGGGTTGGCTTTGTGGGTTTGACTCATATAGAATAGGGTAGTAATACCTTATAATGAGTCACTGAGTGTGTGTGTGTATATATATATATATATATATATATATATATATATGAGAGAGCGTATTTGTTAGTGTTATAAAAGGTTTTTGTATTGTGTTAATTTGTTCTATTTTGTATTTATAAATTTCGGTCGGTACATGGGACGCTGTCGCACCGTTAGGATTTCTAAACACTTAATAGGACAGACCAGACACAATATTGTTTTGAAACATAGGTAAATGAAATAATTTTGCTTATTATATATTTTGTATATAAAATAATAAATTTTATAAATGATATAGTTGGATGTGCTATGTTGTTTGTTAGGTAGAGAAATTTTATAAACATTAATTGAAAAAAAGGACTTACAAATAAAGTAAATATAAATTGGAAATTTAGAACTTAAGTTCCGAGATTTTGAAAATTCCTTTCAAAAGATTTTAGAATATAATATTTAGTATTATTTGGAAGTATTTTCTGATATAAATATTTCAATGTGATTGAAAGGAAGTTTTAAAGAGAATTTTGAAGGAAATAAGTTCTGCACTCCCATCTCTATCGCTGGAAAATAATTTTGGTGATATGTGCATGCACCATCGACGTTCATTTTTGAGTTTCAAAGTGGGAAGACTGCTGTAGTAGTTTACTGCACATTTATTTTGATATATAAATCTTAATTTTAATTTCCAAACACGATTTGACATATATAAAAGATATGATTATATATATATATATATTATTTTAAAAGAAGGAAATAAGTTCTGCACTTCCATCTCTGTCGTTGGAAAATAATTTCGGTGATGTGTGCACGCACCGTTGACGTTCACTTTCGAGTTTCAAAGTGGGAAAACTACTGTAGCAGTTCACTGAACATTTATTTTGATAAATAAATTTTAATTTTAATTTTCAAATACGATTTGACATATATAAAAGATATGATTATATATATATATATATATATATTATTTTAAAAGAATTGAAAAGGAACCCGTATTTAGTTCTTAAGTTTCTGCAAATTGGAAATTTCAATTATTATAATGAAATGAAATCTTAACTATTTAATAATTGGAAACTTCTGAAATGAGGAAAATAAGAAATTGGAAGCAAAATAATTAATGAAATATATATGAGATGGGAAATTGTGATATGTAAATTAGAGGATAGGGAAATTAAGAAATGTAACCATTGAACATTTTGTTAGCTTAAATAAATTTGAGGAATTTGTGTAACGTTCAGTTACATTTTAAAAGACATAATTTGTAACTCGCCAAATATTAGAAGTTGAAATGTTTTCAAAGAATACGTAATAGAATATTACATAAGTAAACTTGGGAAATGAAGTGTTCAATGGAATCATGCTTATAAGTCAAGAATTAAGGTGTATAAAAATTTTATAAACTTAAGTTAATAATTTGAAATGCTAGTGATTATAATTAATAGAAAAGTGAATATTGTAATTAAAAGATTATAAACTTAAGTAATGTTTGAAGCCATTTATAAAGCAAAAGTGAAATAGTAAAAGTGAATATTATATGTAAAAGGAATAAATGTGAAAAGAAAAGAAAAAAAAATTAAGTATGGGTTGCTTCACAAATGAATATTAATGTTAAAAGGGAAATCAAAGTAAATAATAAATGTGAAGTAAACTAAAATAAAAGGTATGCAATACTAAATAATGAATTCATTGGTCGTTTCAAATAGTTGGAAAAAAAGTGATCATGTAAGTAAATGGATGTAAAGAAATGGAGAATAGCAATAATTTAAATAAGAAATGGAATTTTGTAAGTAATGAATGTAGATTAAAGAAAATGATCATTGTATGAACAAAAAATTGAACAGTAAATGATGTGAAAGGAAAGTAATAGGAATAAACTTAAATAACACTGAAATTATTGTATGTTTGGCTTATGGATTAGTTGGAAAAGGATACTTCTATTTTGTATAGAGGTGTATAAATAGTCTATAAAGTTTTATCTATGACTGTTGAGTGTGTGGTTTACTTCATAATTTATTTATCATTTTATATGATTAGAAGTTCTGAACCCGAACAAACCATTTGTTTTAGTTGTTACTGATGGATAATTGTTTTCTTTATTAAAACCCATGTTTGTACTGTTTGTTTGCAAAATGATTGTTGTTATGTTGTGATTGATTTGTTGTTATTGACGGAAACAACTTAAATATTTCTCTTTTACATAATTATTAACTTCTTTGGATTATATAAGTGAAATACAGGTTGTGGAAGCAATTGCTACTGCTTTTGGTTTCATAAATAAGCGCTTGTATGCCCGACAAATAAGTAAGCCTTTGGATTATGGATTTTAGCGATATTATATTGTTTTCCTATGGTTTGGGATATTTTATTATGAAATATTTGATATATATTGTTATTATTGATATTACTATTTCTCTCAGACCTCTCCATACAAATGAGACTCCGTCGAAATTTTCCGTGAATTTTGGACTTAGAAAAATTTTGTGAAATGTTTTCCAAATTTTATTAACTAGAATATATAAAGATTTAGTTATTCTAAATCGATATGTTTTATTAAAATTATTTAATTATGTAAATTGATTGTTTATGAATTTAATATTTTGAATGAGATATATTAATTCCTTATCCCTTCTTTTCCCTTTTTAAGGAAGAAAAGTTTTGAGTGGGGGAAAGTGTAACGACCCATAATTTTTCGATAATTAAAATATTGAATTTAATAAGATTTTAGAATTTAATATTGGAAGAAATAAAAATTTGTGATTTAATAATAAGAATATAATTGGAATAAAATGTAATAGTATTAATTTAAGGTAATTTATAACTATTTTGATGTAATTCCAATAAATAAATTGAATGAAAAATTATAATTGGTCATATATTATAAATTAATTGTAGTAATGTGTGTATTCATTGATAATTGGATTAAAAAAGTAACTGATAATTTAAATGTTGATTAATTAATGAAATAATGTGTAATAAATTGAAATTGGATAGAATTAGTATAGTGTAAGTTGTTATAACATTTATTTTAAATAATAAATTTACGAATGTTATTAAATCTAGAAGTGTTGACAATTGCTATTTGTTACCAATTTATTTTAAAATTATAATCAAATGAAATTAAAATGTTACGTAAATAAGTTAAGATGATAACTGTAAAAGGCGAATGTAATAAATTGTATAGAAATGTTAATTATATGTACAAGGCAATAATTGATGTAATAAAAAAATTGAAACAAAGATAAATTAATTTATTAGGATTTTGAATTATAATAAAATTGACAAAAATTCAATATAATAGAAAATAGCAGTTAATACAAATAAAAGATGGAAATTGTAGCATATTAATCGAATAAGATATAAACCAATGTAACTATGTCCATAAAATAATGATAGATTGAATAAAAAGATTTAAATCAAATTAAATCAATTCATTGCAATTAAATTATAATTGATTGGATTTAATTACAGTTGAAATTGAAAATTGTAATTAATATAATATTTAACACTGGATTGATACGTAATTTTTTTTAAATTATTGTAAATGTCTAACTAATCAAAAATGATAAAATTTGTTAATTATAAAATTGGAACTAAAAAGGTGATTTAATTAAGTTAATAGTAATTTATTTAATTAATGTAATAACAGCCATTTTGGCAACTGTCTCGGATTTCGACGAAACTAGTTTCATCGAATCCGTAACGGAGAATTGTTGTAGGATTTTAAGTTTCGTAACGATTGGACTTGTCTTTTGATCATATGGACCCAAAATGCCTAAAAATCAATTTAGTTGAAATCAATTTGAAAAAAAAATCGATTTTAAAGATGAAGAATGATGGAAATAGGACTTGAAACCTATTCCATTGAGTTTAAAAACATCGAAAATATTTATTCTGATATATAGGATGATCCACATTCATTTCGATAGCGAAACGGGCTTTTCGGGTCGTTATTGTCAATTCAAATCAATTTAGGTGTTATTCATTCTTGTCGATCTTTGTTATTATAATTAGTCTTGCTTCCCAAACCCTAGAAATCATTTTTCTTATTATGTACGTACCTTAACTTATGTCTATCTCCTTCTTTTCAATGGATGAAAACCCAAAATTCCCCATTTCAATTTCAATTCAACTTCAAAATTAAACTCCTCCAAACTATATCATATTTTATACTGACTCGGAGCTCTTGAAGAGCGCATTCCAGATCTACAATTTGTTTTCTGATTTGAGTTTCTACATGGCCATAAATTGATGATTAAATCTCGGTTGTTCATCGTGTTGTGATCAACTTCGTCGGATTGTTGAACGGAAGGTACCGGGTTGTGGAGAGTGGCGAGTGGAGTACATTGGTGATTATAGTTCGTCAGTTCAACGGCCAGATCTTCGAGAAAAATTCGATTAGGATTCAAAAGGGGCGGCGGCGGCTGGGTAATTCAACGTCGATCGGCGATGTGAGGTGGTCGTTGATGGGCGAGGAGGGTGGAGAGAAGGTCGAAGGTCGACGTCTCGATTGGTGGTGGCGCGCATGGCCGCAGTTGGCTAGAGCAACGTGAGTTAGTAATGTAGAGGACGACGGCTTCAGTGGCTTCATGTTTGAAGTGAGCTTGGATAGGGTTTGTCTAAGGTGAGAGAAATTACGAGTTTTCCCTTATTTAATTTTTATTCAAATTTAAATTTTAAAGTTCTAACTATTATATCTTTTGCATATGAGGTCGGATTTATGCATGGTTTGTTCCTTTGGGATTGTATCGAAATTTCGAACATTTTGAGACTGCTTTGGTCGAATTCTGAAAATGTTTGAAATTTGGGCTTAAATTGGATTTTAATTCGATTTAAAATCAAAGGTGAATGTTTTAACCCACTCACAACTACTAAATTTTCTTATGTTAGTTAAATTAAATTTATGATGTGATTTGAAATTTAGTTGTTAATGTTTGGTATATTTAATTTGCCATTCCAGTTAAATTTGACCTTTATTGAATTAAATAGCCATTTAATTTAATACTAAAGTTTAATAACCAGTTAATACCTGTCATTGATCACTGTTTGATTGTTATTGTTTATTGATTGGATTGAATGATGATTTTTATGGATGTTGATTGTTGATATTGGATGACTGGATGTTATATTTTTATATTGTTTTAACACTGCAAGTCCCATATGGGTTGAAATGATATATACCCGAATGATCTATAGATTAGGAAAAAATCGTTATGGGTTGAAATGATACACTAAGCGATTTTATGGATTTTGAATTTAACTCGGGATTGCAGATTGAAATGATATATATCCGTAAATTTAAATATTTGCGGATTGAAATAATAAATATCTGTATCACTTGACCAGAGGGTAGAAAATTATGTACGGACACAAGATTGGTAAATTAAATGATTTTAATTCTTAAATTTTGAATTCGGTTAAATTATAATTTGAAATAAAATTTGGTTTATATAAACTGAATTATTTTCGAAATTTCAAATTTTAAATGTTGAAATGGAATTGGTTTAATGAACTATTTAAAGAATTAAATGGAAGTTTCAAAGTTGGATTTTTGAAGCATAAATGAAATTTACCAAAACTGAGTAATTGAAATTATTTGAATACAACTTGGAAATCTATTTAATCTGAAGTGGTTTAAATTGATAGTTCAACATGGATTGAAATTGATATTGATTAAAAGGTTAAATGAGAACTTTAATTTGAAACCAACTTTAGTTAGTTGATTTAGAAAAAAAAACTAGACATGGTCCTGATGTGTTGAAATAAAAGAAATGGCTTAGTGTTGATATTAATTTAAATTTAATTATTTTATTATAAACTGTTTAAAGATTTATTATTTTACAAACCCTGATTTCTAAGATTTTCAATTATTAAACTATTTTAACCTATTTTAAACTATATTAAACTATTTTAATCTATATTTAAACCATTTAAACTATCTAAAGTATTTTTAAACTAATTTTGAAGTATTTTAAACTATTTTAAAGTATTTTAAACCAACTTAAAGTATTTTAAAGTAATTAAACTATTTTAATATTATAAACTATTTTATTTTCAACTATTAAAACAATTAAACTATATTTAAAGTATTTTAACCATTTAAAATCTAATTTAACTATTTTAAAACTATTTTAAATTATCTAAACTATTTCTAAATTTCAGATTGGGTAAATTTGAAGTGTTCATATTTAAATCCTTAATTTAAAGGCGAATCTAGTTAAATGAAGCTATAACCTAAGTTGGGAATTGAAATGATATTTTCCAGTAAATCAATATATATGAGTAAATATGATGATCTTGAAAAGAGGATTTGACATATATTTTAGATATGGTTTTGAAAGTGAATATGATTTCGAAAGTGATATGGTATAAATTAAATATGATATTTTGATATCAGTTATGAAAATGGTTTTAGAAATGTAAAAGAACCATCCGGTGTGTAATAAGCTTTTGTTGTTAAAGAGACCGGGATTGGATATTGTCATACTCTCTGCCAATAACGAAGACCACTTTAACAACCATGTACGTGGCAGAGATTCCAGAAATGAAGTAGGATGGTTTGGCAAAAGATTCTGTATGAGAAATTTACGTGACCCTGACTCCTGTGAGTCAGCTTAGATGTGACTAAAATAGGAGCTATACTGGGCCAAATGAGGTCATTCCTCCTATCGGACACATTTCTTCGATATTATATTTTGACTTTGTGATTGATTTGGTGGCCACCTTTGATTTGATTATGGGAGTGTGTTTCAAGGTGGGCGGTATTAGCTGTTATGCATTACCACCAGTCCAGGAGTGCAATTGGTATATCTACCCTGACATTGCCCTGAGTGCCGTGTTCACATGCCCCATCGAGTTTGGTTTGTACCATACCTATAGAGAGCTGATAGCCCTCCAGTTTACGGAGGAATTACGGTACTATACAGACTGTGGGAATGTATAAAAAATGTGTTAATGGAGATATAGTAACGCCTTAATGCTATTTTAATACTTTACTTTACCGTAGACACTATTATAATAGCGTATTGTACTATATAGTAGATAGTTTAACGGATCCTTAGAAGATAGAAATCCCGAACATCTCTTAAGTTATTGCACTTACGTTTGACACTGGATAGGAGATGTCAAACCCCGTAAACATCTCCGACGCCCTCACACTCATATTTATTTACTGTTGTAACTTGCATAAGATCTTTTAGTTCTGACTCGAGTATTTTATCTTTTCAATTCGCTTGGATCAGTCTGAGCTTTCCAGTTTATCAAAGACTGCTTTCTAGAGGATGAAGACTTTATACTATTATTATTTATCATATTTATTCCACTGCATCATGTTGTTCCGTAGCATTTATTTATTTATTCTTGTTGTATATAACTCTGATCTGTATCATAAAAGTATAATCATGTTATTTGTAAATAGCTTCATGAACTATTTATTTGATTATTATATTTTGTCATTCCACTGCGAGATTCTATGTTTTTTTTTTCTTTCCTTTCTCTTCTTTTTCTTATTTACCCCATAACAATCTTCCCTTTTGAATGGTTTAAAATCGGCATGTGTGGTTGATTTGTCGATTTAAACTATCCAAAAAGGCAGGTCGTTGCGTTGAACTACTTTTGCTAGAGATTTCGATTCTAAGTTGACTTGAGTTGACCATGATACTAATCTCATATACTATTCCAACAGCTCTAACTGCTCGCTATAATAGCTTGCTTCTTGGGTGGCTCACACCCCGACCTCGGGTGTGGTGGTGTAACTAAGCCAGAGTAGGCCTAGTAGTCGGCCTATGTTTTTGGGCGCACAGCCCAATCCTTTCATAAATCTTCAGTCTTTGAGAAGTACCACTTTACTAAAGGAAGGAAGAAGGGAAGGGTACACACCTCGAACCTGACCTGACCATCAACAAAAGTTGATTATTGCTCTATCCGATCAGAACAACGGTTTCACCCAACCATTGGTCAAGTTCGTCTACCTAGCCACTTTCACTCGTTTATTCCACTCAAATTAGGAGAGTGACTGGGCCCTTTTATTTATATTTTTTTATTCTTCTCCCGATGGGAATATGAAATTTAGCATATGGAAAGAGTTGCGATCTTAGGGCAGACGGTGATCGACTTTGCAAGACTATTTCGACCATGAAAAGGAAGTAATCGAGCAATGACAACCAAGAGGTGGGTTTGGAAGCGGCCACCTATGAAGAAAGCATAATTGCTCACTGGTCTAGTTCTATAGCACCGAAAATGTCTCAGGGCTCAAGTGATTCACTGAACCGATGAGACCTTGAAAGCTGCCTTTTTAAGTGCCAGTAACAGAATGTTCTGTCAACCAGGGAAAGTTTTTGGTGAGAAGACCTAGGGAATCAATGGCGTATTTGTGAAAACAGGTATAATCCATATAATTGTGCGAACTACAAAAACAAACAATTGATAATAATAATTATAAGTATACAAAAGAAAACAAATCATATTTTGCCAGTTCCTATGATGCACTTGAGGCTTATCGGCAGAAACAAATCAAATCAGATAGTCCCTTTTTGCTCCAGTGGCGACTAGATCAACGTGTTATTGGCTCAAAAGAGGCTCCCATAAAGCTCAATATGATACAAATCCTCTCTTGAAACATAACCATGCAAATGAATTAGAGTAAGGAAAGGATTCAGGTGATATTTATATTAATATTATATTATGATTTATTTGAATTCTCAAATAAATCATCATACATTTTAAGCTCATATGATCACACAATACGTCCGATCGCAACGAAAATCGACTGTGAATATCAACTTAATTTTCCAGTTCTATGGTTATAAATCTCATCACAATTTGAGACTACGCCCCGCGATACTATTTCCCACATTTCGAGATTGCTTCGACTATCGAATCGTATGATCTCCAATTATAGAAATGCTTATACTCATTTTAATTCGTAGTGTCAATTCAAACTCAATATAAGTGGTCTTGAATCCTGATTCGATTATATGCAAAAAATCATAATTTTGGACTTTAAAATAATTAACAATTAGATATTTAAATTGGTTGTTTGAATATCCTATCGTTAAAAATGTAGGTCTTTACATTCTCCTATCCTTGAAAGGATTTCGTCTTCGAAATCAAAAGCAAGGAGAACTTCACTTAACCCGTAGACCTTCAAAAGCCTCTCAGATTTTGGAAAAATTCGACAGCACCTCCTTTGTGCAGCTAGGTCCGTGAAAAATCCCAAGACAACAAATATATATATTTATACACACACACACACACATCTCATATCTGAGGCATCTCGTTTTCGAGGACAACCAAGCATATATCACCAAATCTGCAATATAGATGTTATGTACCTCTTAGCATACCATTTAGATGCGAACATCAGCAGGTAAGCATCAAAATAGTCAATACTTGCTTCCATGTATGTGAGTATGTACTCAACAAAGATGATTAAACATATATGTTGCATTGCCATATATTTAAACATAGTAGATCATATATATATATATATATATATATATATATATATATCATCTCTAATAAGTATGCTATATCAAACCATGACTATCCCGCATGCCTAACAATCATATAAGCATAAGCTATCATATCAAATGCTAACAATCCAACATCAAACATGCATACATAAGATCAAACATAGAAAAGTAACATTCATACCTATCCTAGCATGTAGGATACTAAACTATCTAGTATAAAACATCAAATATGAATATGAAAGCGAATGAAAAAAAAAAAAGAAATCTCCCTAATTGAAGAGCTTCGGACAAGTAGTCATCATGCTCATCTCGGTCTCCCATATCCTATCGCCTTCGCTTTCATTCCACTAAACCTTTACTACTCCACTACCTTCCCCCAACTTATTATGTATCACGTCTATTTATACGAATAGGCCTATCAAGTCTCGAAGTTCCTAGTTCAGTCTCGATATCATCTAGTCGATTTGGTGACAAATTTCCAAATGCCTCTTGTGCATTCTCCCAAAACTCACTATTGAACAACTGGTTTAAGCCACTTACAATACTTTGGCATACAATGGAATTATACTGCCCATTCCATATGTAAAGACCCGATATTTTCAACCATTCGCATCCGCATATGTCGGACTTGAATTGTTCAAAATACCGCGTTGTAAATAAAATTTAGCAAATCTCAAAATATACAGTAAATAAATAATCACAGAATCACAGACACAGATATCAGAAAACTCGCAGCGGAATTTAAAAATACTTAGTGGTTCATGAAGCCACTATAAATAGTCTCAATCAAATAAAAATTACATAGTCTTTAATCCAAATATAGTTTTAAATACATAGTCTTTAATCCAAATATAGTTTTAAATCATCAGTAGAACAATCCAAATGTCCACTAGTCTTGATTTCAAAATTTTAGATAAAGAACTGGAAGGGATGTTTGCCAGCAGCTTGAAAGTGATCTACAGAAATCCTAGCTCCGGGATGAAACTGAACCGCAACTCAAGCTGACTCGAGCGTAAAATAAAACAGAAACACTCGAGTCAGGACATACATACTTATACAGTGTAAGAAAATTCAAGTGTACTGTAATATAGAGCAAATAACTTAAAGGATGCTTGGAACGGCCCATCCTCTAAGGATCCGTTAAACTATTTACTATGTAGTAATATTTCGCTATTATAATAATGTCGTCTATTAGTAAAATAAACTTACTTTTAAATAGCGTTAAGGGGTTACCCATATAGCCCTTAACACGTAATAGTCCCAGTAGTCCGTCCAATATCATAGTCCCTTCTAATCGGGAAGCCACCAGAGGATACCACACGGGCTACGGGAGAAAACCAAACTCGTACAAGGCTCGCTATGGTAGGTGACACGGCACAACTAGGCAATGTCAGGGTAGATATACCAATTACGCTTCCGGACCAATGGTAACGCGTAGCGCGCAGCTACCGCCCACCTCGAACAACACTCCCAAATCAAAGGTGCGCACCAAACAATCACAAAAATAATAGAATGGCATACGAAGAAGTGCGTCCGATCAGAGGTGCTACCTCATTAATCCGTCGATCGCTCCTGTTTTAGCCACCTTATGCCAACTCACGGGAGTCGGGTCCACGTATTTACCTCAAAGGAAACGTCTCCACCATCCTACTTCATTCTGGAATCTCCACCGCGTACACGGTTGTCAAAGTGGTTTCAGTATCGACAGAGAGTATGCCAGATATCCGATCCCGGTCTCTTTAACAACCAACGTTATTATAACCCGTGGTTACAACTTTTAAAAATGGTATTATACTTTAAAAATCAAAATAAATTTCAAACATTTCAATATCATAATATCATTTCAAACATCATTTATTTAAACATCAGTCATTTTATTTAATATAAAATACCATTTAAATCTATTCAGTTTATTTAGGAATTAATTGCCTTTCAACTCACATTTAAAAGTTAAAACCTTCCATTTAAAACCATTTAAAGTCAATTCTTTATTTTTATTAATTACATATTAAATTCCAAAATTTAAGCCTTTTTCCCAAAGATTATTAAATTTTATTAAAACAATCAAAAATTCAGTTTCTGTAGCACTTATAAAATATTACCTAAAGTTATAGGTTAAACAGTTCATTTACAAAAGACAGCATTTAAGTGTTGTAATAGATTTCTTAATTTCCAACTAAACATTAGTTATCTTTATCAACTATAGCACTTACAAAGTGCTATAATAGCTTTTAGTTCAAATTAGCCTTTAAGTTCATTTAAATTTAACTACAACATTCACAAATGCTGTAATATCCTTTATATTTAAAATTTCAAGGTTTACCTATAATTTCATAACTAAGTAAATTTTTATTTAAATCATATTTAACTTACAAATCATATATTTTCACATAATAAAGTCATAATTTCAATACTCGTATTTTTATGAATTTATAAGTAAATTTTCATACAAAAAATCAAATTTTATTATGAATTTCTTATTTAAATCCAAGTATTAAATCCACATTTCTTTAATTAAATTATTAACTTAACAACTAAGTTTTAAATTCCCAGAATATAACTTATTATCAATTATTTTACTTTACTAAAATCTCACTTTTAACAAAAATTCAGAATTTCCCAAAATAAGTTATGTTTCAAAATTTTGCTTAAACATTCATTTATTTAACATTTGACTCATTCAAAAATCATTATAAATTTTATAAAAATCAATTAAATACATTTTAAAGCATAATATTATAAATTTTCCATTTAAAATATTTTTAAAACATTTCAGAAAAATATTATATAAACCACGGGTCTGTATATAGTTTTCTAGCCTAGGTCAAGTGATATCATTTCAATCCGCAATTTACAAAGAAAACCCGGGTTCTATCATTTCAAACCCGCAATCCCAAGTTAAATAAATCACTAAATAAATAAATGAATGCATAAATAAGTAAGTATCGTTCAGGCCTATCATTTCAGCCTGTAACGATTTCTATTCTATAGGGAACTTGCAGTGTGATTTGCAGTAAAAAAAAAATTCTAATTGCAACAATATAACAATAGATAATACAGCTGATGATGGGTCAATTAAATAATGGGGTTTTAACATCATAAGTTTATATCACAGGCACATACAATTAAATAAAATAAATTTACAATCACACTTGTTATTAATCTACAGATATATAGGTATGTTTGTCTGGTGAGAAATACTCACCTTAAAGCTGCAGAAAATTAGATTCAAACGATTGTATCACTTGATAAAGAAACGTACAAACGGCACGATCAGATTTCCGTGGAGGCAACGTCTTGATTCAAATCTTGAAAAAGATGAATGAAAAACTAAGTATTCGCATTTTACTATGATGATTGAAAACAGAATAAGAAAATTTTGACCCAAATTCTCGACCACTCCACCCACATCTTGGCCATGTTCTCACTGCTCAGCCCACCTTTTATTTTAGTTATATGAACGCACTCTATACTAAAACAGTGGATAAATCGTTGAGATACTATTTCAAAAAGTGGTGCTCGGCCTATCCATTCTATTTTACTTCTCTTTTTTTTTACTACACAACTGCACTTATAAAAATTTACTTGCTCTTGCTGCTACAATAGGACACGGCCCTGACTATCAAAGAGCATGCACGCATGCACTTGTATCATGAATATTTAACAAAGTTTGTCAAATAAAAGGATCGGCTTGGAGGAGGAGTTGGCAACAGTAGTGATGGAGGGGGTAGGGTGCGGCCGAGCATGAAGTGTATGACAAAATATAACAAAACAAAAAGAAGAAGGAAGGAAAATTAAATAAACCATTACCTGATTCCCTGCTCACGAAAAAGAAAGAAGTAGATGGAGATGCAGACAATTTTGAGGTGAGGAAATATGATATGAGGTTTGTATTTATAGGCAGAAGCTTGTACGCAAGGAAAAGTAACGTGTACAAATCAATGAGAACAAAAAGGCAAGCAAATATTTTTGCTTTGATATGGGATGTTGAATTATTTCTTTTATAAGGCAAAGATTATTTAAATCAAATAGTTAATTTTTGCAGTGGTATCTTGGACCACATATCCAAAAGTAATGTACATTGATTTGATAAAGGAATGACAAAAAATCAAAAATGTGAACGGTTATGGATTTACAAGATTTTATACTTATTGAAATAAATGGAAGGTGAAATATCTTTAAATGCATTGACAAGGCACGGTTGAATTTCCTCTTTTAAAAGTGCATGGCAATTTATTTAGGAACAAAGGCAAAAATTAAAATTCGTTTAGAACGTGTTATAGATAGGAAGCTTGCATTTTTCAGGGGAAAACGGCATGTAAATTTTCAAATTTTAGACGTAAAAGGAAGAAAATGATTTTCCTGCATTGCATTAATTAACGGTTGCGCGATTTATGATGCTTGAGTTTACACAATTGATTAATGGAAGCAAGGAGTTTCGTATGTAAATGTTGGCTCAAGGAAAAGAAAATGGCAAGCATTAAATATTTGCGTTGATTTTAAGGTGAATGAATATAGGAAGAAAATAAAATTTTGAATTGATTTGGGTGGAGACGGCATGAAAAATATTTATACGTGATTTGGTTTCCTAAATACAAGCGGTAAATGCGAATGGGAATATGGCAAGAATTGAAATGGCAAAGATTTTGGAACGTTCTGAAATAAATATTTTACCAATTTAAAACCAATGAAAGCTATGGGAAGTGTAACGTTTGGCTATAGCAATTCTTAACTGATTTATTTATTCATATATATATTGCGGTATGAATTTTAAAATGTGTAGGACCCACGCAAAATATACCCCCAAATTAATACAAAAGTAACGTTTTTTAATTAATACGTTTTCCTATTTTATATGTTATTTATTCCATTAAATATCGCACCCTTATAAATGCGTAATTTTAACAGTTTATTAATACACTGAATTCTTAAAAGTTACTCCTTAACATGTTTACATTATTCTGATTTATTTACCATTTCCAATGAAATTTATTATTCAAAAAATATTACACAATTTTAAAGAAAGTAGATAATCCATTTGTAACGATATCGATTTTTCGTTGCCGAAAATTCAACATCGAGGTTTCCAATAGTTTATTTTATTTTTCAGTTTGCAACTAAAATAGTTTAATTCACTAATAGTTTCGTTTGACCCAATTTTGTCTTTAATAAATTTATTTAAACTAATTTTGTCCTTTTAAAATAATTTTAACTCGAGGTTTCCAATTGAACTAAATTCCTTTTAATACATTTTCTGTTTATAAATTTTATTTAGACTAATGATTAAATTCTTTTTTTTTTAAAAAAAACAAGTTTTCCTTTTTATAATTTATTTAACTAAAATTTTAAATTTAAACTATATTTTCATTAATAAACTATTTTTAATTGTTTTAACTTACAGTTATAAACTAGATTTCTGCAGAAATATAAAATTTAGTAATTTTAAATAAATTCAAAATTACTTTACTGTGATTTTCTGTTTATATATATATTTTTTTTTTAAATTAAACGAATACTGCAAATTTAAATTTTGAATTAACTAAATTGTTAAAACAAAATCAATACCTTACTGTAATATCATCAGGCACGAACTCGAGCTTCAATCCCATCGCGACCACTGCTTCGATGCTCGAGTACGAGCTTCACCTTGCCGGCATCACCCACACGACACGCCTGCCGCCATCGCTCCTGCGCGCGACCCAGTATCGCGACTGTGCTCGAGAAGACGAACCAAAAGCTGCGCCTCCTGTGATGCTCGAGAACTCATACGCGTGCCACCCCCAAACTCCAAGCGCCGCCTTCACTTCGGTACGCGCGCGCGCTGCCCCCCTCCAGCGAGCACCAAATCCATCGCGACTCATCTCCCCTAACTTCAATCGCGCCAGCCTCGATGCCGTGCTCGATGTTGCCTCGCCGCCGCTCTGGCCTCATGCCGCGTGCTTCGCGAATTTCCCCCAGCCTTGCCGCCAACGAGGCCGAACGCGATGATGTTCAAATCGCGTAACTTCCCCCATTTTTTTTTTATTTTGTTTCGGTGATTTGATTTTTTTTTTTTTGAGAGAGGGAGGGGTATTTGAAATCGAATGAGAACATGGGTTGCACGATGTAACCAAGATTTTAGGCGTGGTTGTAGGCTGAAACAACGGAGCGTGTTTTAAGGAGGAACGTGATTTTAGTAAAGGAACGTGGCTGATGTTTGACTAATTATAATTTAAATTTCAAATTGAATTCGATTTAATTTCCATGCGTTTACACGTCGTGTGCTCACATATAAACTCCGAAAAATACGAAATTTGAAATCCGGTAATAATTCAATATTACGGACCCAATGGAACTGGTTTCGTCGAATTCCGAGACTTTGCCTCGGACGGCTGTTTTAAATATCGATTTCAAACGATTAAATTTCAAAACTGAACAATTCATTTTCAATTTCAATTCTGAAGTTCCTATAATCTTCAATATTATCAATATAAATTTTACAAGCCATTGAAATATTTTTCTTCAGCTTAAAATTGAAGATTCAAATTATTATTCAATTTTCAATAGATTAAATTCTATAATTTAATCGACATTTTCATAGTTATATTGAAAATTCAATCTAAACCATCATTCAAATATCTAAAATTAATTAAATATTCTCAAATTAAATTATTTAAAATTCTGAGTCGTTACAATCTTCCCTCCTTAAAAGAATTTCGTCCCGAAATTACAAGTTAAGAAGAATGCCCCTATCCCGTCTATTATTTTTCACAATTCAAATAGTTTTATCAACTTACTAACCTAAATCTTTTTACTAGAGATTCACTATCATTTCAACTAGCTTTCCAACTTCAAATATAAGTTCCAAACAACATTGTTTTCCTTACAATTTAAATTTAAATTCAAATTCAAATTTCAAACTTTCAAATTTCTCAAAAATTTTCTAACACCCTAAATTTTCGAAAAATTTCGCCAGCGTCTCCTTTGCGCGGCTAGCTCGGTACGACTACAAAATGGCACCACGGCCCCTCAGAATCAAAAAGAAAAGAGAAAGCCAAGTGGCTGGAGAAGAAAATCATCAAATTTCATACTGAAATTGAAATTCGTACCTTTTTGTCGAGCAATTCAATTTTATCTTTGAAATCAAAATCTCAATTCCTTTATATACCTGTATAACCTGCTAGTAGTAGCATCCAAAATATCCAATTCCAACATTCAAACTATTTTGCCAATTCTATTACAAAATTTTCAATACATGTTTCTTATACGTTTTTCACTTCACTATTGAAGTTACATATCCAATTTCATTAAATTTTACATTTCGATTCAATTCACAATTTAAATTCTATTTGAATTCAATTCTATTCTAAATATTGAATTCTAACGATTAACTTTCATTAGCTAATTCATATTACTACTTTAAATTAGTTTCATTCACTAATTCATTTCAATATTCAATTCATCTCGAATTTACTTAATTACTAACAAAGGGAATTTCAATTTATTTCTTTTACTTACTTGAATTTATATACAAATTCAAATTTATCTTCAAATTTAGCTCACGACTAAACTTTAATTTTAACCAATTCAAATTCCAGTTCATTAGTCCATAAATTAATAATTTATCAAGTTAGTTTACTTGAATTCAATCCATCTTATTTCTTATTTAATTACATATACTAATGATAATAATTTAATATTATCACTTCCTAACAATCATGCAACCATATACTATAATAATTCATAGAAAATCATTTCTTTTCTATACAAAAATAGTTTTGGGCAAAATTATCTTATTTACCCGATTCAAAAAAAACAATTTTATATTCACTAACAAATACGCGCTCATATCTATTATTACACTCAAACTCATTCTAGAGTACTGCTGACTCTATCTCTAATGAGTAACACCCAACAGAACCATGGTTGTCGCTTAACCATAAGCTCTGATACCAAATGTAACGATATCGATTTTTCGTTGCCGAAAATTCAACATCGATACTCACTTTATCGACTGTCGAGAAATCGAAGGCGAAAAACCGAAATGTTATGGGTTTTAAGAAAGAAGAAAAGAAAAAGAAAGAGGTAGAAGAGAGAAAAGATAGAAACATGGAGAGAAAAGAGAATAGAAAATAGAACGGAACAGAGAACCATAGAACAATATCAGAATCTCACAATTCGCAGCGGAACAACATATAATAAATAAATGAATAATCTTTAAACAAAGAACTATATCAGTTATTACATTACATCACATTTCATCATATCATCAGAGTATACAACAACAACAAACAGTGCAGCGGAAAAAGAAATACTATATACTAGTAATACGCCATGCCATCCAGCTTGCCTCCAGCAACTCCAGAATATCCAGAATATCCTGATAAACCTTAAACTCTTGACTGCCCGTGTGGAAATTGGTGGGCACCCAGAGTTTAGGAAGGAAAACAATAAACTCCAAGTCAGTCATGTGACTGGTGTGAGAACTCAAAACAGTTTATTTATCTTTAAAATCAAAATAGAGGAATATTTTTAAAGTCAATTCGCAATGCTTTTAAAAATGAGACTACCATAAGGCCTCCCGCACACACACATGCAAACGCAGAATCGGAGGAGATTTCTCCTTATGATAGTCAAAGATGCTTGATACGTATTAAAAGAACATTTGATATTATTACTAGTGCATAGTGTAGGAAAATATTTCGAAAATAAAGATATAAATCTTAGCCAGCATAGACATTTCGAACTATGCCTACTATAGCTACCATCCAAACAGTGGGGCGCCACCATAAGTGAATGATAGGTTCTACAACTAATACCGTACAAGATCGTATTGTTTCTTTGGATTTCCAACGAATGATCAGGCCAAGGAACTTCCCATTGCCACATGAGAATGCCTCTGGATGGACATCCCCGAGAACCAAACCGGATCTCTACCAACACAAGGCCGGGTTACCCCTAACTGAGTAACAACTGACCGAATATGCCATCCCCCGGTCCTTTGGGATCTTTCAACCGAGCGCTCGTAATCAATTCACAGAATCATAACAAAGTGTTTTCAACATGAGTAAGTATCTGGGCTCCATACCATGATACCACCCTTTTCCAGAAGGAAATGCACACATCCTAAAGGGCGCTACCCCTCATAACCTTGCCGCATCTTTCCTGTTTTGACCATTCCGGGGTGTGAGGCTCGACGAAGTCACGTCCACAAAAACATACTTTATACAAATGCCATGCTTTGGGTCAAACAAATGATCATAGAAATGATCACTAGGATAGACGATCCAATAAAAGATCCTATCACAAATAATCAACACAATGATCATTTCACAGCAACACTCAGCATGTCACATTACCAAATTGGGAATATATCGCTGATAACTTCAACTATATAACCTCTGAGCTCGTACGTCTCAGAGAAGGGTGTTAAGCTAAGAGAATAAATTATCCGCCACCAACAGAAATATATTCGAAAGAAATCGGCTTTACATCTCAATTTGTAATGTCAGACACACAATCCATACAAGTCTGTTCCGGGCTCGAACAGAACCGAAGGCACTTACAAAGAAGTCCTTGCAATCCGAATAATCTCTAATCACGTTCGGATTTCCCATCACATATGGAGATCTCAATATCGGGGATCAGCCAGTGCAGAGACAATCAACAAGAAACCCTTTCGCTTTCGAAAATATCCGGTCTTCAATCACCGGTCTTCGAATGCAATTTATAACGACGTATCACATATTCGGAATGGGTTATACGACCCCAAGGTCCTTTCCCAGTTAACCCGAATAGTGAGCACTTATTTTTTTTAAAAAAAAGTGTGGCATTCAAATTCAAACAAATAACAACAAATACCTATTTAAAGGTAAATATTGATAGTCGGTTATTGAACTATCAATAGATATGCCAACATCACCAAATTCCAAATAATTTTCCAAATTATTTATTTCCCAAAAATATCTTTATAAGATATACATTCTCCATTCTTTAAAAATAAATCAATATTTATTTTTAAACTCATTTTCCAAATTTCATTTATAAATTCCATATTGAATTTACATTCCAAAATATTTATGAATATACGATTTCCATTCAATTTCTAATGTTCATTTTCAATTTATCTTCAAAAAGATAAATTCCAAATATTCACTTAATATTGGAAAAGCATTTCTATACTTATTAAAAATAAGTAATTCACAGATCTTTTTATTTTCTATACTTAGAAAATATTTAATATACTCTAATCGAAATTAAGTATATATTTCATTCTTTAATGAAATCATTCACTTAAACATATTTATTTGGGCCAAAACGAATGTTGCGTAAAACATCGTTACGACAACCCAAAATCACTAGTATAGGGATTCAAAATTAAAATAGATATATAAATCCCAATACTATACAAAACATTTCCTTTCGGAAATCATTTACTATAACAACAGTGTTATAATCTACCATTTCCTTCTATTTCTCGAAAACGTCTATTTCAACAATGAATGTTGAAATCTATGGTTCCGATAGTTAATATATTTTAAAACATCTTTAGATCGTTTTAATTCTATTTAAAACATCACATTCAAAACATTTCTTTAACATATTATTCACTATCCAAAAACGTGAATATACCTTGTTAATAAATTTCATCACTTCTATTCATTCTATTTTAAAGGATTATTCACTGTCTAAAACATGAATATAACTTCATTAACAAATTACAACAATTTTACTTATCAAAATAAGTCATTGCGAATTTATAAAACAACGTTTATAAATTCTATTTCTATTTATTTTACAACAACTTCCTTTTATAAATTTCCTTTATAAATCTATCTAAATTTATATCTCGATGATATACTAAAATTCATATTATAAGTCAAATACTTATAATTTATTTATTTACAAAATCATTCCTTTAAACTTTCCAAATTTATAAATCTTATAACGTCTAAGATTCATTTATTTATCCACATCTATTCCCTAAATAACTTTATAAGTTTTATTTATAAAATTCTATTTATAACCTCACCGTTATAATTCTATAAATTTCATTCATTTATGAAATTCATTCACAATTCATTCTAACACTTATAAAAGCTCGTTTTATAATTCCAATATTTTTAATTTATAAATATCAATTTATAAATCTTTTTAATACAAAACAATTTATATTATTACTTTAAAACGTCTTTCAACTCCTTAAAATTTCACCATTTGATTTATAAAATAATCCAATTTTATAAATCCTATTTTTAAACTTTTTATAATAAATTCAGAAATCCCAGTTTAAACTATTTTATAAAATCACTAATCCCATATTTTCAAAAATCAACTTTTAACTGTATTTCTCAAAAATCATAATTTTTATAATATTAAAATTATAACGTTTATTTAGGATGGATCAATTCAAAAAAATATTTATAAATCGTATACTTTCAAAAATCACTTTAGAAATCCCTTAAAAATCAAAATCGTTATTTTTTTTAAACTTCAAAAATTGGATCCGATGATGCAACACATCAATAGTCAGTCACGACTTTCAAACATCATATATCATCCATGATAACAATCAAATATCACAATATATGAAATCAAATAAATATTTGTGAGGAATTCAGTTGGATCCCTCCAACCTGTTTCCCTGCATCCACAGACATTAGCACAATACCAATTCCGTTTCAAGACGGAATATCGCGGTATATGGGATTTTATAAATATTATCCGCTTACTAACGGCGCAATAGGGTCTCATCCGCTATACAATTGCGGGAAATCAATCAACTGCAATATATACATATGTCAATATATATATATTGCTATATATAATATATAATACCAATTCCACTTCAAGGTGGCATATCGCGGTATATGTGTGTAATAAATAACCTCCGCTTACTAACGGCGTATAGGGTCTATTCACATCCAATATATATATCAATCATCATTCAATCATTCAATCAACACAGTCAAACAATTTTAAATCTAACTATTTAAAATTTAAATAAACAACAAAATTCCTTTTGAGGGAGAAGTTCCCACCTTTGCTTTTATTAGCAATCAATTTTCAATCTTGAATCGATTTTCTTGATTTATACCTTGTATAAATATTTACACAATTTATTAATATTCGAACAGATCGAATAATTTAAATTTCGTTCTTGATTGTTTAATTAATCAATAGTTTTATTTAAACCACTTTCTTCTTAAATAAATTTATTTTAACTAAAAATTAAATTTAATTAACCAAACTCTCTTTTAATAACTTAATTAACTATAGATTTAATTTTTTAAACAGATTACTCTTAACAATTTTATCTAATAAAATTTAAATTTCAACTAAATTTTCTTAAATAAATTTATTTAACTACAATTAAATTTTAAAACTAAATTTTCTTCTTTCTGCTTCCATATTCATATTTTATTTTTCAGTTTGCAACTAAAATAGTTTAATTCACTAATAGTTTCGTTTGACCCAATTTTGTCTTTAATAAATTTATTTAAACTAATTTTGTCCTTTTAAAATAATTTTAACTCGAGGTTTCCAATTGAACTAAATTCCTTTTAATACATTTTCTGTTTATAAATTTTATTTAGACTAATGATTAAATTCTTTTTTTTTTTAAAACAAGTTTTCCTTTTTATAATTTATTTAACTAAAATTTTAAATTTAAACTATATTTTCATTAATAAACTATTTTTAATTGTTTTAACTTACAGTTATAAACTAGATTTCTGCAGAAATATAAAATTTAGTAATTTTAAATAAATTCAAAATTACTTTACTGTGATTTTCTGTTTATATATATTTTTTTTAAATTAAACGAATACTGCAAATTTAAATTTTGAATTAACTAAATTGTTAAAACAAAATCAATACCTTACTGTAATATCATCAGGCACGAACTCGAGCTTCAATCCCATCGCGACCACTGCTTCGATGCTCGAGTACGAGCTTCACCTTGCCGGCATCACCCACACGACACGCCTGCCGCCATCGCTCCTGCGCGCGACCCAGTATCGCGACTGTGCTCGAGAAGACGAACCAAAAGCTGCGCCTCCTGTGATGCTCGAGAACTCATACGCGTGCCACCCCCAAACTCCAAGCGCCGCCTTCACTTCGGTACGCGCGCGCTGCTCCCCTCCAGCGAGCACCAAATCCATCGCGACTCATCTCCCCTAACTTCAATCGCGCCAGCCTCGATGCCGTGCTCGATGTTGCCTCGCCGCCGCTCTGGCCTCATGCCGCGTGCTTCGCAAATTTCCCCCAGCCTTGCCGCCAACGAGGCCGAACGCGATGATGTTCAAATCGCGTAACTTCCCCCATTTTTTTTTATTTTGTTTCGGTGATTTGATTTTTTTTTTTTTGAGAGAGGGAGGGGTATTTGAAATCGAATGAGAACATGGGTTGCACGATGTAACCAAGATTTTAGGCGTGGTTGTAGGCTGAAACAACGGAGAGTGTTTTAAGGAGGAACATGATTTTAGTAAAGGAACGTGGCTGATGTTTGACTAATTATAATTTAAATTTCAAATTGAATTCGATTTAATTTCCATGCGTTTACACGTCGTGTGCTCACATATAAACTCCGAAAAATACGAAATTTGAAATCCGGTAATAATTCAATATTACGGACCCAATGGAACTGGTTTCATCGAATTCCGAGACTGTGCCTCGGACGGCTGTTTTAAATATCGATTTCAAACGATTAAAATTCAAAACTGAACCATTCATTTTCAATTTCAATTCTGAAGTTCCTATAATCTTCAATATTATCAATATGAATTTTACAAGTCATTGAAATATTTTTCTTCAACTTAAAATTGAAGATTCAAATTATTATTCAATTTTCAATAGATTAAATTCTATAATTTAATCGACATTTTCATAGTTATATTGAAAATTCAATCTAAACCATCATTCAAATATCTAAAATTAATTAAATATTCTCAAATTAAATTATTTAAAAATTCTGGGTCGTTACACCATTTCTTTATATAAAATTCCAATTAGAGTTATCCTTAACAAAGTTAAGAATTTCAGAAACTTTCATTTTTATTATAGAATTTTGGGAAATGATTTACTCAAATTAAAAATTTATATTATAATAAATTCCAAGGTTTTATAAATAAAAGAATAAAGTGCTTGTAATATTTTTCTCTCTCTTAGGAAATGAGAAAATAAAGAAGATGAGAAAAAGAGAAACTTGTACGTGAATTGCAAGGCAAAATATACGGCTAAACTAAAAGAATGAATGGCTAGAAAGGAACAAATGTTAGGAAAACAAAAAGCAAGAATTAAGGCAACCTTTCATTTCTTTCACTAAGAACAGGTAATTAATCTAGATCTTAATTATGTATATGGAGAGAGAAACCTTTCATTCTTTCTCTAATCAAATTGATTGATTAATTATATGTCATTAACAAGCTATGTATTCATGGCATGGAATGTAACTATATCCAAATGTATTCTACAGTAAATTATGTAAGTGCAATATTAGATTGTGTACAAAGATGATGTTTCCTTCATATATATCTTTATTGGTCATAGTATTATTAAAAACATATACGTATACGTATATATATAATAGACTTATACATATAAATGTGTTAAAATTAAGTTGCACAATTTTATGAGCCTAAAATTAAAGACAAAAATTTTGAACCTAATCTGCAGATTAAAAGGGTTTAAGATTAAAAAGGTTATGACTTTGCATACAAGTCCATCTTATAAATCTTAAGTCAAATTAACGAACACACATATGTATATACAAATCATTGTAAATGATGTCTTAAACTTAATACAACATCTTTATATTAAAATTTATAACTTAGTAAATTCTTTAATATTAAGCAATAAATTAAGGTCTAACGTTAATTTAAAAGGAAATAAAAGGAATCGTGATATTTTATAATAAATTCAAGTTATTTTCATAAAGAAGCCCCCTTTTTTTTAACTTTAAACAAAAGTATGCAAAAACCAAAAGATTGGATTTAAATAATGAACATATGCAAACATTAATAAATTACATATGTTTTCTATTTGAATCAATAACAGAAATATTACATTAATTAAGGCTTATATTTAAATTACAATAAATTTTTTTCCCTCTTTTACCAAACTTATTAACTTAAAATTTTAATTATTGAAAATTTTACTTTTAAAAAAAAACAACGTTTCCATGTAAAACTTAATTAAAATATTTACAAAATTAGGAGTTGTTACACCATATATAAATCAACAAATTCGGATGCCGTTCTACTGGACTTAAGGAATATAAATCTAGCATTCTTCATCAATCAATCGACTGTGACTCAAATGCTATGCTATTATCCGCAGTACTCGCTAATCCCTCGATGCAGCCTATAAATCTATGTTCTCACTACTCGAGAACAAACAATCTCTCATCCCTACGAAAGCAACAGTCTCGGTCGGGTCCACCTGCATCACCTCTATAGGCACTATTCTTTCCTCTAACTTATCCATGATCTGCACTAGTCTAGCTTCACGCCTCTGACTAGTAACGATTCGCAAAATCAAAGTAGGTCTGATGGTCGGACTAGCCATCACCCTTGGCCATAGGTCTCATCGATTTAAAGTCATAACCAATGAAAAATACGAGCAATGCCCACTCTAGGAATATTGCTCCCAAATTAAACTAGTATGTCTTTCTCTTAAAGCATCAACAATTGCATTTCCCTTACAGATGTATAGGAAATGTCGGAGTCATAGGAGGTTAAGAATTCCAACCATCACTACTAGCGAAGTTTGAGATCCTTCTTAGAGAAGAGATACCTCAATGATGTGGAATTACACTGAATAACTCAAACCTCTCTCCTAATAGATAGTGCCTCCAAATCTCCAAAACAAGATCTATCGCTGCCAACTCTGTTCAAGAGTTGGATACTTCCTTTCATGTAGTTTCAGTTGTCAACTAACATGCGACAACCTTACCTTTTGGTATTAGTAGCGCACCCAATTAAGTACCACAGACATGTGTGTACCATCGACTCCTTCCCACTTGGAATGACTAACATTGGTGCACTTGTCAACCTCTCGGTCAGACTCACTAATGCATGTCAGCACCTCGTGTCTCAAATAAAAGTCTGATCCTCTCTCATCAAATAGGTACACGGTGCTGCTACCTTAGGGAAATCCTTGGTAACATGTATTTGCATCTCATCAAACCAAGGAGAACTTCTAATATGTAGCACTCTTGGATCAATTTAAATTCTAAACTTCCGCAACCATCGTGGGATCTACAAGATGTCCTATTCCGAAAGAACATGACCCAAGCATCTCATTTCCCTCATCCAAATGTAATACTTCAAAAATCTCATCATTAATCGTTGTTTTCTCAACACCTACATTATCATCATCACTCGTGCCTTATGCTCTTCTTCCGTCCATGAGTAGACGAAAGTATCATCAATGAGCACAGGCATAGATTTACTCAAGTGATCCTTTGAAACACAATCCATAAGATCAACAAGGCATGCCGACACATTGGTTAATCCGAATGGCATAACCAATCAATCAAAAATCAAAGTAGTGTACGAAATACTATGGTTGGAACACTCTCCCTAGCTACTCTCAGTTAGTGAAAACCCATCGTAAGGTCCAACTAAGAGAACATGCTCACACTATAGAGCTGGTCAAAGAAGTTATCAATAAGAAAACGTGGATACTTGCTGATCATCCTATTCAGCTCACAATAATCAACAAACAACCTCAAAGAGCCATCCGCCTTAATGGCGAACACTATAGATGCATCCTATCCAAATATGCTCCTATGAATGAACGCTCACCTCAATAGGTCATTCACTCGCGCCTTTAACTTACTCTGCTCTTTGGGCATCACAAGCCTTAAAGGCCTAACTACGGTCTAGCACCTCTAACCAGATCGATATGGAACTAAATCCCTATATGTTGGTAATTCGAGGGCCTCATCAAATATGTCTGGATACTCTCTAGGTACAGGCACAGATGACAACTCATTATGTGTAACATCAAGCGAATATAGAAAACTAACCATAACTCTATCCTCTGCAAGCCGCCAATCACTACCGTTTGCTACTCCACAACCCCAACCATCACCAAGGGCCTCTCATGGTCCACCACTATTCTGTATTCCTTCAGCCAGTCCATTCCAAAACTATGATACCAAACCCAATTAAACCTCAAAACAAATTAACAACAAATAAACAAACATCCATGACTTAATAAGACAAATCCTCTAAAAACCATGTATAGGCTGGTTGAGCCCCAAACTAGGTTCGTCACAACTAAAGGTTGTGAGACGAACCGACTTTCTTACCACAGAAAATCGCATCATTTTTAAGAAAGAAAGGGATAGAAAATAGAATAGAAAGAAGAGAAGAAAGAAAAAACATCAGAATCTAACAGCGGAACGAATAAACTATATTAATAATATAAATATTACATAGTTTACAACCATTATCAGAGTTACACAGGTATACAACACATACTAGACAGTTATAAACACATGTCTAGTTATTACAACTCAAAGACAACAACTCAGAGAACACACAGCGGAATACTAGATATATATCTATGCGCAGAAGCCTCCTGCTCCATTGCTCCTTCACAATTCGTCAAAGCAAACCTGAATCCTAACCCGAATCCCTTGGCTACTCGTAAAAATTTGAGTACCCAAGAGTTTATGAAAAACAAAAGATAAACTCCGGGTTAGACATGGGTCTGGTGTGAGTAACAGGTTAAAGTTGCTAACTTTCAAAAACCTTTTTAAAAGAAAAAGTATCACGTAAGACTTCCCACACATAAACATGGAAAAGTTTTTACCTTACGCTAACCAAAACATTTGATAGGAAATCCGATGATATTATAATAGTGTCTAGGGTTTTCAAATAAATAAGAAATAGCCGAAATTGTTACGTTCATTAAATTCCAGCTACTAGCCACAAAAGTGGGTAATACAATCAAAACCGTTGGCACTTATTGGATTTTGGATTCCATACAATGGCAGGGCTACTGGGGTACCGCCCGTCACAGTACGTGGCCTAGATCAACGTACCGAGGAGTACGCCCGCTCCCCTGCAACACAAAGCCGGACCCATTCCTTACTGAACAGTTCCAAACAAGACAACCCCATGGTTGTAGCTAGCAACCACCCACACAGCCGAATATAAAGGGACTTCTAGACAGGGGTAAATCTCGCTCTCCAGTGGGAGCGACCCACGAAGCCTTGCTGCACCTCCCCTGTTTTAGCCATTCCCGGTTGATGAGGCTTGAAGCTACGATTACCTTTATAGGACATATCACTTAGAATGCTCATCGTCCACCTGACGATGTTCTGAAAGCATTCAATCCATACAAGTTCGTTCCGGGTTCGAACGAAACCGAAGGCATTATCTCGTTTCACTCGTTTTGGAATCACCCTCAGAGTTAACGACAATAACCCTTGCATTCTGAACCACCATCTTGAATCTATAAGAACTAGTCCGTCAACTCATTACGGAATCACCCACAGAGTTATACTGACGTATAGTCCTTACACCTCGAGTCTTCACAAAGCTCCACTTTGATACACGACCTAACGTTAATTTGGAATCGATGTGGTTTTCGGATATCCAAATATGGAAACCCGATCCCGGTCTCATCGAAATCCAAAGCGTGTCTTTTAGGTCCAAGTTGTTTTAAAGTTTTTAAAACAATTCAATACAGTATCTATATACACACCGATAGATAATTCATAATTGCAATTGATAATTAACATTATCAAATAACAGGTAATCCACATTATCAATATCATAATAGATATTCCCTATATCACTATCACAATAGATAACCTATGTTATCATCACAATACAATCAAACATCCATACCATACAGCAATACTTATCTCATTACTGAGATTACATTCATTCAAGACAATCAAGTTCACCCATTCATACATAAGCAATGATTTATCCATCACTATATAATTAATTTAAAATGAATTAAATTATCCATCTCTATCTCTAATTAATTTAAAATGAATTAAATTAATTACTTCATTAATATAAACCTTGCTTACTTAATCATTTAATTGATTACAATCATTTCGTCATTCATTATTAATTACCTTAATTAATTACTCTTGATTAATTATCCTTAATTACACTCATGTAATTATTCCTAATTAATTTCACAAATTAATCATTCTCAACCAAACAGTAATTAACCTTTTATTACTTAAATTAATTAATTAACTATAATTAATTACATTAATCCTTAATTAATTAATTAATTACCTTTAATTACCTATTATTGATTAATTAATCATAATTAATCAACTTTAATTACATCATTAATTAAAATAATTAATGATCTCCTTTTATTAATTACCTTAAGTAATTAACTTATAATTATTAATCATCTTCACAGATTAATTACATCTAGTAATTAACTAACTTAATTACTTTATTTAAACCAAATTAATTATCCTTAATTAATTTCTTAATTAATCCCTTTATTAATTAATAAGTATTTTAATCCAAATTACTTCATTCTTAACATCTTCATTTAATTACATTCTCTAATTATTAATCAATTACTTAACTAAGTAATTTCCAAATCATTAATTACATACAGTAATTATTTATAAAACCCAAGTGTTTAAAATTAATTAAACTTAATTAATTAAAATAAACAATCCTATTAACCTAAATTAATTACATTAAGTATTAATTACTTAGTTACTTTATCAAGTAATTACACTCAAACTATTTACAATTGATTATTATTAAATTAATTAATCTAATTAATTATAAAAATTAACTACCTTAATCAATTATTAAATAATCCTGGTTAATGATCTTCATTAACCATTCTCTAATTATTTTATTTAGTAATTAACTTAAATTAATTACAATTTGAATTATCTTTAATCATTCATTAATTAAAGTTAATTATTAAATAAATTAACCTTGATTTAAAACTTAATTACATAATTAATAATATTCATTCATCATTAATTAATAATCTAATTAATGATCTTAGTTATAAATTGATTAATCATTAATCAATTATTAATTCCAAATTCAATTAATTAATGAAATTAATTAACTAACCTTAATTACCTTATTAATTAAATTAATTCTGAAACATTAGTCTTAATTTAATTTTCAAGATAAAACATAACTTAATTATGTTAAAACAATTTAATTGAAACAAAGTACTTTTTGAACTACTTTTAAATTTTCATTTTAAAATACAAGGTTTAAAATAGAACAATTTAACACTTATTAAAGTTTAAATAATTTAAAACTTTTTAAATTGCAAATCAAACAAGTGCTATGAAAATTTTAAAGTTAAATTCATTTCAAAATTTTAGTAACTTAAATTTTCATTTAATTTAAAACTTCAATTTAATCCTTCTTTAAAATTTAAAACTGAAATTCAAATTTAACTTTTGAATTTCCAGATTTTAAATAAACTTCAAAACTACTCATATTTTTAAAATCTCATTACTAAAAAGTTTCAACTATTTACCAAAATAAAATAGTTAATTAAGTTAAATTTCTGAAACTTTTTAATTTATTTAAAAAACTGAAATTTGAATTCAAATCAGAAATGCAAACTTGAATTGAATTTGAACTTAAACCTTGCTTTAAACATAAACTTCAGATTTTAAATTTTTTTATAAACCCAGATTTAAAAAAAAAATAGTTTTCAGGAACCTGGAAACTATAGAGCAACACGAGAATCCCCTAATTTAACTTCGAGTCAAACTGAAAATCCCGCGAGAAAAACACTCGAACAACTCGAGTCAAAAACACGATCCAACCTGCTTCCACCCAAACTTCACAATATTACCAGATCACCAGAAGGCGGTGCACCGTTCACGTGCACAGCTCCGATGCTTCCCTCCGGTCGACGCTACAACGTCGAACAAGTCGACGATAACCTACTAACCAAGCTCCGACCACCCAAAGCTCTATTCATCACTCGAAACCCAAAAACGAGATCAAGCAGAAACCTGGAAAGACAACATGAATGACCACCAAACCTGGAAACTACGCCGAACTCTCAACCCCGGCCATCAGAGGCGCTAAATTTCTGGCAATCACCTCGTCAACATTCCCTCTACCTTCCCTCGAGATTGCGTAACACTCGATCAAACCGAGAGGATGAACGAAATGAAAGCTCTGCCTCGTTAAAAACTAGGTTTTAAAAATTAAAATTTCAAACTGCATCTAATTTTACAAATTTTAATGACTTCTCTGATTTTTCTAAGGATCTATGATCCTTACTCTATAACTCAGAAAATTTTTGAGTTTTCTCAAATCACAAATTACAAGTATTTGCACAAATTCATATTTTTGTTCAAGAACAAACTGCTACCGAAACATACACTTAAAAATCCTGATACTTAATTTAAAACTCAAGTTTCTGTTTATATATTTGATTTGCATTACTGAATTACCATATTATTTTGATTGGGTTTGAAAAAAATAAAAAAATAAACAAACATGCATGATGCTTTTCCCTGTTTCCAGAGTCAAACTCATATTTATAGCTTACTTGAAATTTTAAACATGAACTTAAGAAAATAGTACAACTTTACTTTGCATCTTTCTTTTTAACAGATAACTAATTAAAAGGTAAGTGTAATTAATAAAATTTTACCTGAAATCAAAACAAATCAGAAGATAAAGAAGAGTATGAACATAAACCATTTCACATCAACAACTACTGATAACACAACAATACTATTTCCATTCAATAAAACATGCAACTTATTTTAAAAATTAAGATTTTAAATGTTACTCACCTGTCAATCACGATGAACAGAGTAAACATGATTTTGAAAGACTTGAACTAAAATGCTCTAACTTGAAATTTTTGAGTTGCTTCTTTATTTTGCTTATGAATTTAAACTGCAGTTTACTTTAAAACATTCATCTTGCTTTAGCTCCGTGATTCATTTGCATGTTTGTTTTCCAGGAAATAATGCAGAGCTCAGTTGTACCCTTTTTGAAATTTGCAGACAGAATGCAGGCTCTTTTTTTTTAAATGGCATGCAGATCAATGCATATTGATGATTGAATTTGAAGAAGATGGGTTTGATTTTGAAGAGGAGTGGAATATGCAGGTTTTTGGATTTAAGGATGTTCAGATTTATGAACAGAACGCGGGTTTCATTTATGCATATGAAAAATGAATTTTGATCTTAGAAATTTGAAGATTTTTTTGATTAAAGAAAAATGAAAATGCAATATGAATGAAGATGCAAACTAAACTAATGTATTTTCAGATTTAACGAAATAAAAGAAAAAATTAAAATAAATTTAACACTTGTCAATTTGTTATGCTAATTTTTAAACACATGTTACATGAATGTTAAAGAATGAAACACTTGTTAAAAGAATGCATCACTTGTTTCTTTAAAAGGTAATTAGTATTAAATTTACAAATTAATGTATATGTTAGCTTAGTTTTAAATTTGTTAGTTTATATTTAAATATGTGTATAAATTTACAAAAGAAATAAGAACAAATCATGTTTATAAATAAACTTATACATATTAAAAATTAAAACAATTAAGATCTTATACTTTGGAATTTAAATTCAAAATAACATATTTTTCAAATCAAGTTATACATATAAATTCAATTTGAAATAAAAATTACAAATCCTATTCAAAACTTATCTATAAAGACAATATATATCAATATTGTTTTTATAATTCTCTTATTATTAAATTAAAATCATTTTACAAGAAATTATGTTTTTATTAATAAATATCCATTTTATTAAACCATGAAACCATTTTGTTGAATTTATTCTAAATTTAAAACTCAATCTAATTTAATTTAAACATTTAATATTTTCTTAACAATTTTAAAATCATATATTTATTTATGAAATAGTCTTTGAAAACTCAATACTAATAAAAATCAAAATTTCCAATTTATAATGTATATATTAGAATTTTAAAACATGATTCATTTATTAAATTTAAACCAAAATCATTTATTTAATTTTGAAAAGATTAAATATTAAATAAAACAAATCTTCAAAGTTACTACAAATATTAAAACTAGAAAATATGCTTTACTTATTAAAATTAAAACAATACCAATCTATTTAAAATATAAACCATATATTTATGTTGTAAATAGAAATCAATTTATATCATTTAAAAGATAAATAACCAATTTAAATATTTACTGAAGAAGATTATTAAATCTATTTGAATAATTATTAACAGAATATTAATATCAATTTAATTTTTAATACAGATTATTAAATTGATATTGTTAAAAATTACGGGATATTACAGGTTGGTTATTTACCTTTGGTCTCAATCCTAATTTATCAATCAAATAACTAGATATGACAGAATGTAAAACCTCGATGTCAAATAAAACACGTATTGAAACACCATAAGTAGAAAGCATACCTCAAATGGTAATGTCATTTCTCTTCTCTTTCGTTGATGGAGCAATCGACGAAAACGAAGCGGCAATCAATGCATATGCTTCCACGGTTTGTCCCTACGCAACTGGTTTGGGACAACCCTTCTACGCTAGGTAGAGACTCTCTCATCATAAAGCCTTCTCGATCAACTTCTCAAAGCTCTTGTCAATATGACCAATCAATCCTTCCCTAGACAATTACTTAACCCGATGATAAATTTTTCTTCGAAGCGAACTATGAACTAATCCCAAGTAAAATGATACTTAAGAATTGAAGCTATAAAGGCACACCACCAGTTCATTATTCATCCCTGGAGTTACCCAGAGATCAACTTCTACCTTATTGCATCATCTAACTCCACGTCATCGAAGATCCTCTTACCAGCAGCCATCCAATCTTGCCTTTCTATAACCGACTCCGTTCCAAGGAACAGTTTTCCTCCTAGACTCATGTGGCCTTTATACAGCTTGGCAAAGTTTACTCTACCCATCTGCACTTGAGTACCACAATCATTTAGATCAACCTTGGCATTCCATAAAATTATTCGCACTATCTCTACGAACATATCATATCAATCATGGTTAGTGACCTCGATCCTGCCCACTCCTCAACTCTAAAGATAGAATCAAAAACAGTATTTCTTATATGTAAGGTCATTCCTATTATATAATAAGGATGATGGGTCTCTCATATAAAACTTCATCAATAGTGCTCGTGTGTGCTATACAATTTATATTCTATATATAGTTTTGAAACCAAAAATATATAACAAACACGAACTCTCTCGTATATATATATATATATATATATATATATATATATATATATATATATATATAGACTCTAGATCCAATTTATGGTGATAAATCCTACCCTATCTCTATTGGATCGCGGTATCAACTCAGATTAATCACGTAACCTAAGCTCTGATACCAAATGTAACAACCGTCCTATAACTCAAATGTAGAACGATTGTCAAAGGAAAGAAAAAGGAGTAAAGAAGAGAAATAGAAGAGAAGAAAAGATAAAGGAACATCACTCAGTTGTATAACCTATTGTATATCTCACATCGCATAGAATAAAATATAATAGTCATCAAAGAGATAAAATAGGCGAGACAGTAATAACTACATGAATCATCAAATTAGAGTACATGGGATCATACAATTATACAAAATAGTAATATAGGTTATACAATTGATGAATAAACTCAACTGATAAACTGTCTATAATAATAGTAAGTCAAACACTGTCAAGGCTCTATAGTATCATACAGCAGAATATGCAATACCAAACTCAAATATAAGTGTGAGTAAACGTCACCTTCTGCTAGTCCATCATCATAACTCCATATACCATCCACACCTGCTCTCTAGTATACTCATTTATAAGTACTCGAAATAATAAGAAGCAAAGCATAAAATCTTGGATCGGATAATAGTCTGGTGTGAGCGATAAACAATCTCAAAATACTATAAAATTCAACATAGTATATGGAATAGAGGGTATACGAATCATACCTGACCTATACCTACAACCAAAAAGTCGACACATAACATTGATAATATGTTACAACATTATAAAGGGTACTCCATACTAAGTATAATGTAGGAGTTCTTAGGTATCATTATCTGTAATAACTACATCATATGACATCCCTAAAGTAACAGGTGGTTAGTAAAGCAACCATAACAAACATAGCTTCCATCAAACAATACTAACTATCACTCATTGTGCTCTAGATATACGATAACCCGTATGGCCCCCATGCCAGAGCTTAATGGAAAATTCTAATTTTCGGTTGTACTCTCGTATCACGTAGCCCAAAGCTAGATACGTGTCTCATAACGCAAAGCAAGACACTAGATCTAGAACCATAGGTCCAGTGTATACAAAACCCTACATGATCCACGGGCATCCCCACTTACAATACCTGTTTAACGGCAAATTTTCTATCGAGTTAGAAAATAGCC
This sequence comes from Allium cepa, assembly GCA_030765085.1. Lineage (NCBI taxonomy): Eukaryota > Viridiplantae > Streptophyta > Magnoliopsida > Asparagales > Amaryllidaceae > Allium > Allium cepa. The sequence goes on along the minus strand of CM060941.1, from coordinate 104,148,196 downwards.
AATAAATTTTGAATTAAATTTAACCGCAAGCGCACAGCATACTATCGTAGAACGTAGTGAGTACGAATTGATCCGCGGGGAATTATTGATTTTAAAAATCTATTCAATCAAATTAAACTAAAGTTGAAGAAAGTGTTAAGCTAGAAAAGGAGAAGACTAACAAACTAACAAAGTGATAAAAATATGAGAGTATGAAGGCAATTTAGAGGTAATTTCCACTCTCTAGATCACATAAATCCACAAAATGAAGTTATGATCTCTCTTTTCTTGTCATTAGTGTAATTAGTTGACGTGCTTATCATAAGTATGGGATATTTATGCTATTAATTAGCCCAATATAAACCATCAAACTATAACACAACCACTAATACGCATTCAACTCTCATGAAATATGACAAAAAAGTTGAAAGCAAAATCTATTTTAAGTATGGACTATTAACTATTATTTAGAAATATATGCCATCAAATTTTAAATTCAATAATCACTTCATTACCATCATCATATGTAGATGAAGAGGTAATCATTGTTTATGATTGTTTAAGCATAGCTTATTTGATGTCAACAATATATTCTATTAAATTCAAATCAAAAACAAGTTAAACCACTTCAAATATTTCATTAAGCACAAAAAGAGAGAACAAATATCAAAATATTGCATCTACATACTAAAGATTTTCATTAGCCCTAAATTGTAGGGATTAGCCTCTCATATTTGTTATCATCTCAACAAATGTAGAAAATAACATGAAACAAAAAGAAAGGAAAATGAAAGCAAAGTAAAGGAAGAGCTATTGTACTTGCACGAAAAATAAACTAAGCTACTAACAAAATAAGAAAGAGAGCATGTAAATGTAAATGATCATTAACTAACATTGCATAAAAAGAAAAGCCACATGAAATAAAAAATGGCTAAGTAGCCATGAGAAAGAAAAGAGAAGAGATTTTTTTATTTTTATTTTAAACTAAGGAGGCTAAGAGAGACTAAGAGAGAGAGAGTTATTACATGAAGCATAAGGGGTATCTATACAAGTATGAAACCCTAATTCACTTTTTTGGGATTTACCCAAAATACCCTCTTAGAAAGTATGGATGCTAAGTAATCATCTGCTTCAAATAATCATCATTTAGATGTGCATGAAACTTTAAACTCTATTAGCACGTGGATTAGCCTCTACTTCGTACATGAAGGTACGTGGGTAGGTGGGGTCCTCCATGATCTTGGTTTTGAATTAGTTTCACCTTCATTTGTTCTCTTCACTCTTCCGCACGCATATATCTTCATGAAACCACTTGTAAAATTCACTAAAATTCCTAAAGAACAGCATAGGAAATTACAAGTAAATTTTCACAAATCAATAAATGAACAAAAATAACTATTTCGCTCCTGGATGAAGATGAATATGTGACGATTTGAAATAATTTGAATTTTGGTTTAAACAAGTTAAAATACCTAATATGATCATTTATTTAATTTTAATAGATTAAATATGGTGGTAAAAATATGCATATTTGACATGCACATCAAATACTCCTACACTTATTTTTTATTCGTCCTCGAATAAACTAAAACTAAGATAAATCCATTTTCGTAAGAAGCACGATTGTATTGAGCGTATGCAACAAGCCGTTAAACCTCTGGGTGTCCCTAGTACGACGAGTGTTGTGTCGTGGGGATTTTCAACGGATACTACCCATAAAATCCAAATGCAAAGTGAAAATATTAACAAAGTGCACGATTTATTTACAATGGGATGAATGCAAGTTTTTTGAAAATACTTACAAATGAAGGATTTACTTTCAAATTGACACGAATAAGTTAAATATAAGTTTTGGTCATTATCTTGAAAATTTAAATCATTTACTCGTCAAAATTTCCAATGAAAATCAAGTTATCATAACAAATAGACTATAGTTTAACTCGTTGTTTCGGTTGATAACACAATCTAACTATAAAATAGATCCTTAATTGATTATCAAAGTTTATCAAAGTGGTTTTTTCATTTCTTTTCAATAATAAGTCAAATCAAATAAGTTAAAATAGTGCTTATATTTCAATTGCTTACTCTCTCTTATTCGAATTTTTTTTGATATTAACAATATTTACATATGCCTAACTCAAGTAAACTGAGATCAAATATATTACCTGTGCACTGCCTTTCGGGCTTATGTGAGGGGAATACAGAGCATGGTGAGTGAACACACAAGTGTGTAGACTTATCGACTGCAGGCATTGTTAAATTGAATTATTATATACATACACCTAATTTAGATAAACTGAGGTCATATATACCGGTCGTGCATTACCTTCTGGGCTTATGTGAGAAGGGTACAGAGCATGGTGAGTGAACGCACGAGTTTGAACACATGACTCTAAGTGTTAAAAATATATACATAAATACAAATGTTTTTTTACTTATACATATATTTTTTGTTTCTTTCTCTATATTATTTTTTATAAAGAGAGAGTTTTGCAAAATCATCTTAGCACCATTTAACTTAGAAGATAAAAATGTTATATCCTTTACTTTAAATTTTCACTTTTTTAAACATAGATTTTCATTCAAACTTCATGTTTATTTTTGTTGAGACAAATAATTTTTTAAAAAATTTCAATTTAATTAACCAAAACCATATATTATCCAATAGCGTTTCTTTAAAAATAAATCAAAATGCTTTAAAAAAATTGTTTTTGAGATTTTTTTTGTTTTTTTTTGTTTTCTTGGGTTTGAAAAGAAAATGTAAAATAAACTATCAAAAAGAAGATGAGACTCCCGCCCATACTTGATTTTGACTGTGTCCCCATAGTCAACCCAAGTGGAAGGAGAAAAATAAAACAAAAATAAAAAGATGACCTATATTTACATGAAAATGAACTGTATTTACACGAGATCGGAAAGTATATCGTCAAAAAGTAAATGAAACGGTCTTCCAAAGACCGATTCATTTGTCTCGCCAAGTATGTGAGACACAGCTTAAGCTCGGAAAACCAAGCCGTAAAAGATTTCAAAATTGAATGTTGATTTGGAAAAACGAATGTCATTTTATTGAAAATCGTACAAGTTGTTTTATTTTCGATGATTTTTGGGTTGATAGAACGATTTGTTGAAGTTTAAAATTATTTTCATCAAATTGATTTTCAAGCTTATCGTTGAAAATTTCTTTTGAATTATCGATTTCAAAATCAAAGTGGTGATCGACATTTCCCCGTTTGGAATTTAACAATTCATTTTCGAACAATTCGTGTTCATTAAACTCATTTTTCTTTGTTGGATTATCAACAACTTCATTGCATATCTCATTTTCAAAATCCAAATTTATTGTATTTAAATTTTCAAAATTGAAAAAAGGAAAATCAAAGTTTAAATCGAGTTTCTCACCCTCAAAAGAATTGAAATCCAACTTAATTACCATGTTTTCAACAAATTTATTAAGATCGCCATTTTCAGTTTCAAAAGTTGTTGTTTGAAAATTGTCGATTTGGGTAAAAGGTGGATTATCACTTGACTCGTCACACGTTGGAATTTGGTTTTTTTGTTCATGTTGTTTCATATGTATTTTGAACAACAAATCCGTGTGATCATCGTAAATTCATTCATTTGTTCAACAAAATCGAAATTATAATTATTCACTTGAGAATTTTTTATTTGAAATCGTTAAGAACAACAATTTTGAATTGCATCATAGTTGAGATTATTCCTATTGCTAAATTCGTTTAAAAAGTTGTTTCCATTTTGATTTTGAAATTCAGTTTGAAGATCGAAATTGAATTGGGATGGCTTATACTCAAAATCATTTTAATTTTGAAGTGAATTCAAATTTTGATTATTTTGAAAATTTTGATTTGAGTTATTGCACAAAAACGAATTATACAACATGCTCATCCTTTGATTATTTTGTGCAATGAGTTCATGTAGAGACGAAATCATTTCAATGCTTTTTTAGAGAGTCGAGGGTTGCTCATCATTTTGAAAATTTTGTTGTTCAAAATTCGAATCGCTTAAACAATAGTTGTTGTTGAAATATCCATAAGAATTTGAGGTGAAATTATATGGATTATATTGATTTTCACAACCATCGTAAAATTCATGTGAATATGGAGACTTAGACATTTTCAAGAATTTTTTGGTTTTTTTATAAAGGAAAAATATTTACAAATAGAATTTATTTTTTAAAAGAGAAAATTGATTTCTGTTTTTTTGTTGAATTTTCAATTTTTTTGCCTTTTTTGAAAAGGTTTTATATATTTTTTTTGATTTTTTTAATAAAAAACTAACTCAATTTTTTTTTTTGATTTTTGATTTTTAATTTTTGATTGGAAAATAAATTTCAACAGAAAGATTTTAAAAAAACTATGTTAAGAAATATTTACAATTTTTTTTAGTTTTGGATTTTGATTTTTTTTTAAATATGCATGGCCTAATTCAACTAAATGAATGTGAGGTTTTAATTGCCAATGGTTTATCCTAAGTAGCTCCTAACCCAAAAATGTATAATCACACATTGTCTTAAATCAACAAGATAGTTCTCGGCCAGGTAACGGGCAGGATTTATTGGTGCACCACGAAACACCGTAGCAATGCAACCGAAGGTTTAAGTGCCTTCAAAGAAACAACTACTATAATATTTACGACTCACCGTAATGTTTATAAATGTTTATTGCTCTGCCGTAACCTAGACACCAAGAAATTAAATTGTTCAAAGAAGACAATTTGTCAATATACAATTAGGTGTTATCGATGTCTAACCATTATTATTCATTAAATTCTAAGATGAAATGCAAAACTGAAATTAAATGTGTATTAACAATGCAAATACAATGAAACTTGTTTTTGTTTTTGAATTTTTTTATAAAATGCAAATGCAAGCAACCAACAATGGAATTCAAATAAAACTAGAGATGAAAGCACCAATTTTTTTTTGTTTTTTTTAAGCAAGCAAGTAGAGCAGTTTTATAGCAGCAACTCCTTTTATTTCCTGCGTGAAATTAGAAGCAAGATATATACAACAATTTTTTTTTTTAAAAAAAAAAAAAAACTAAACAAATGAAAAACAAAACAAATAAAGCTAAAATAATTACAAACAAAACAATGTAAGATAAAATCATAAAACAAATTTTAATCTAAAATAAAACAAAAGATAAAACAAATATAAAACAATCTAAAATAAACTAATCAATACCCCACCCGGCCTAGTTAGAAAACAATAGAGACCCCTTTCTCTTTTTTTTTAATAACTCGTATAATGCCCGGCCTAATTAAAAAAAAAAAAAAAAAAAAAAAAACTCATCCCAATCTTTTGGCGTTCCAAAACTAGACAAATCAAATTCACCCGAAAGAAGATAAATCACTTCCTAATCTTCCATTCTCGTAAAAAAAATTGCAACCAAAAATCAAAGTTCTCCTCTTTATAAAAATCACGTATTCAATTTGTGGTTCAATTTGCAGTGTTCAAGAGTGCTGGATGTTCGCGAGTTTGAAGTGGTTGTCGGCGATTTTGAGGTGAAGTCGATTTCGACTAGATTTTCAAGAGGCGATGGTCGGCAGGTGAGATGACTCGATTTGTATCGTGGTCGGGTTCTTGATTTCATTTGATGAATTGTTTCGTTTTTTGAGAGACTGTCAGAGTTTTATGGTTGCTATCGTGGTGGTTTTGACAGGTGCTTTCGGCTGACAGAGGTGATACGTTGTTTGAGACGAGGGTGGTCAGGGAGAAGTGGCTGATCACTATGGTGGAATGTTGATCAATGGCAGTGGAAAAATGTAGGGGAACAACAAGTAGAAGTTGTAACAGTCGTTGGAGTTTGATGAGTAGTTTGAGGAGGAATGTTGATGAAATGCTTGTGTTGGTCTGATCAGGAAGTTGAAAGCATGGTAGTAAAGCAGTGATGGATAGGCATAGGTTGGAAGTGTTTAGGGGGAGGCTGTGGTGGCAACTGGCAATCAAGTGTGAAGTAATGGAGTGTTGCAGTTGAAGGCAATTACTGTTGTGGCAGGTGGAGAAGTTGGTTGCACTGCAAATGTGACTGTGGTTACGGCTGACGAGTATGGGGTGGATAGCAGTGAATGATTGAGAAGTGCTATCAGTTTTGAGAGGTGTGTGGTTTTTGGTTATCCGTGATAAGGAGGACGTGAGGCAAGGCAGTCAGAGTTGATGTTTAATGGCCAGCAGTTTGTACTTCAGTTGGATTGATGAAGGAAGTATGGTTGTTGTTACACAGACAGGTGGTTGTGAGGGGAAGTGTGATGTAGTTGGAGGAAGTTCAGGCAGTGATGGTCGAGAAGTTGCGGATTTGGCAGAGAAAGGGTGGGTATAAGGCAGTAGTGATGTTGTGGAAGGGGATTATGTAAGTAGCTGAAGGTGGATGTGCAGGCAGTATTGTGTGTGCAGGCAATGTGCAGTTTGATGGTCTTGAGGAGGTACAGTCTGATTGTATATTGTGGTAGAGGAAAGGAGGAGGCAGTGTTTTGGTGAGGTGGATGGCCAGGGGAAGGTTGGTCTGTGATGTGAAACTGCACTGTAGCAGTGGTAAGTTTGGTAAGAACTTGAAGTTGATGGATATACATATGATGTTGCAGCGGTGTTTGGGGTGATGACTGTTTGGTTGTAGAGAACAGTTGTATTGAGATGGTCGTTGTGTGTCAGTGAGTTGTTAGAAGTGTTGAAGTATAATGCAGGCTGGAGGACCTAGTGGCTTGATGTTAAGTTGTTATGGTGAATGTTTTGATGTGTTGAGGTGGTTTTGAGTGATAGGTGGTCTCTGTATGTAGAGGTGGAAGATGAGGTAGCGATGTATTGGGGGAGACTTTTGTATGGGAAGACAAGTGGTAGGGGATGGTTTGTGGTGATGTTATGGTTGTAACAGTTTGTAATATAGCTGAAGTTTGGAGATATACTGGTCGTGTTTGTGGAGGGTTGGTGCAGTTTAGCGAGGTGGATGCTAATGTGCAGGTGGGTTGAGGTTGAAAGTGTGGGAGTAGAGGCAGTCTTGTAGAGGGAAGTGTTGATGAAGGATGATGGTTGTGATGTGGTGAAGGAGTTGATACAACAGATGTTGTAAGGTGATGTATGAAGAGAAATGCAGCAGCAATGGTTGCTGGAGTTCAGCTGAGTGAAATGTTGTTTACTGTTAGGGCAGTAATTACAATATTGGTCAGTGATTAGGAACTGTTTGTGGTAAATGAGTGATGTGGACTGAGTATGATGGGCAGGTTGAGTATGATATAGTTACTTGTTGATTGAGTTGTGATGATAGATGGACTGTAGTGACAATGTGGATGAACTGGTGACAGGCAGAAGTGGATTTTGTGAAGACAGTTGTGTTAAGGGTTTGAATGACAGTGGTCAGAGGTTGCATATGCCAGAGGAGAGGTCTGGCAGTTGTTTGGTGAAATGAAATGATGCAGTGATGAAAAATACAATGTAATTTTTTTGTATGTGCAGTGTAATGAGTTGAACAAAGGCTATTTTATGAAATGCAATATAACAAGTGACAGTTGCAATGTAGAGAACAGAGAATATGTAATGAAACAGAAACAAAAATTTACAAACACAAAACCACTTGAAAAAATGCTTTTTAATGCGAACAAGTTAAACTAAAATGCAGACTTAATGCAAGTAGACAATGCAAAACATACGCTAAATGAAAGCACAAGACTGCAAAAAATGAAACATAAGTCCAAAATGTTTATTTTTCCAATATTTTTTATTTTAAAAAAAACGCAAACACACACAAAACAAAAAAACACGCAATAGTTAAACAAAAACAAAAAAAATTCAAATAACAGAAAAATAAAATAAAACCAACTCCCCGTGAACAGCGTCAAAAACTTGTTTAACGATAAATTTTCGATCATGTTAAAAAATGCTAATAAATTTTGAATTAAATTTAACTGCAAGCGCACGGCGTACTATCGTAGTACATAGTAAGTACGGATCGATCCACATAGAATTGTTGATTTTATAAATCAATTCAATCAAATTAAACCAAAGTTGAAGAGAGTGTTAAGTTAGAAGAGGAGAAGACCAACAAACTAACAAAGTGATAAAAATAAGAGAGTGTGAAGGCAATTTAGTGGCAATTTTCACTCTCTAGATCACATAAATCCACAAAATGAAGTTATGATCTTTTTTTTGCATTAGTGTAATTAGTTGATGTGCTTATGATAAGTATGGTATATTTGTACTATTAATTAGTCCAATATAAACCATCAAACTATAACACAACGACTGATACGCATTCAACTCTCATGAAATATGACAACAAAGTTGAAAGCAAAACCTATTTTAAGCATTATCTATTAACTATTATTTAGAAATATAGGTCATCAAATTTTAAATTCAACAATCACTTCATTACCATCATCATATGTAGATGAAGAGGTAATCATTGTTTATGATTGTTTAAGCATAACCTATTTGGTGTCAACAATATATGTAACAACCCTGTATTTTGTGATTATTTTAATTGAAATTCCTGATTTAAAAACTTTATTTTATTTATTAAAATGAATAATTTTGTTATTTTAAATATAAATTTTGATTGGTATGTGAATTATAATTTCAAACCTGAATATATTGAATATTTTACAAAAAAGTGAATTTTGGTCAAAATGGTCAAACTTTGACTTTTATAATTTAAATTTAAATATATGAATATTTGAATTTTATCTTTTATTATGAAAATAAATTAAATTTTAAGAATACCGCGTTTTGTTTCGTCGAAATCCGATTTATATTGTGAAAATTATGCTTTTTACAATATTGTGTATAAATTGTTTTATTTAACAAAATTGTTTATTTTAATTTACAGAAAAATGGGCTGGAGGAAGTTTTTATTTCTGTTTTTGGGCCTGCGGACGTGGATGATTTTTTTTGTTTGAAGGACGCGGACTTTATTTTTTCGTTCTAAGGACAAACTTCTGTAAAAATTAAATTTTCGTCTTTATTTCTTCTCTACCTTCTTTGTGATATTACTGATCTTTGTTCATCGATCTTCTCGATTCAAGGACGCTTTTTGTATTCGATCTTCGTCGTCTTTTTTTTATCGTCGATCTACATCGTGCTCTGGATCTTTATCAAACAATTTCGTTACATTCAGGTATATTGCTTTTCTTTGTTTCGATATTCTTTTTATCTTTCTCTGATAAATCGTACAATTATTAATTATAATTTTGTTTTTCTAGGTTGTATAGTTTGTCTTCTTCTAGATTTTAGTTCCTATTTTGGATTTGTTTCAATGGCAACATAAGCTTTTATTGTGTATCATTCTGTTTCTTCCATATAGTTTAAGGTTTTACAACTTTACTGTTCATCTATCTTTCTAGTGAATTTCATATGTACTTTTTTTCGTTATGCTATATTTATATAGCATTCTTTGCTGTTGTATTCATATTTTGTTGTAATTTGATTGTGCTATGTTCACTTATCATCTGCTTTTTAATTAATTTATATTTCTTTTATTTAGCTCTTAATTTGATTTCGATTTGTTATGCTATATTAATTTAACATTTTCCGTTGTTGCTGTATCATAACATTAAGTAAGTTTGTTAATTGGTTTTTTAATTTCTTTTGCAGTACTGATATCTACAATGGTGAAGCAAATAGTTTGCTAGTTATTTTTGAACATAATGAGAATTGTTATTCTACTCGACTCACGACGGGCTCTTCTTTGTTTGGTGTTAAGACTGAAATCTGTGAAGTTTGGCCACATCTTAGTCCATTTTCTATTGAGATATCTTATGTTCTTGAGAATAAGAATATAATCATTGATACTGATTCAGATTTGATTAGTATTGTGTGTTTTCTAATTTTCAAGAAGAGTCGATATTTTAAGTTTACTGTTAAGGAAAATATTTGTGTTAAGGAAGCTGATATTACTGGCTGTGGTTTAGGCAATGCAAGTGTTCAAAGCACATCAATTGGTAGTAGTTCTGTTTCAAATAGTGATTCACATGTTGATTCTTCTTATTATTTGAAAGATATGTTGAAGAAAGGTTGTCAAAAAACTATTGTGATTTTTCTTGGTTTTTGTTTTATTGGAGCTGAGGATTTTCGGGAGTTTTTAATGGCATATCAAATAAAAAATGGTTATGATTTATTTTGGTAAGAAATTCTCCAGATAGAATTTCGGTTAATTGCTCTTGGTTGAAGGATGGTTGTAAGTTTTATCTTAATGCTTCTTCGGATCCTGGTGTACTCTCTCGGTTTTTTATTAGAACTTACGATTTTGATCATTCGTGTGGAGCCGGTCTTAGAGATGTTAATAAAGTTAATATTCAAGTAGATTTGTTAAATCTTTGATTATTGATCAAATTAGAGAAGCTCCTATGAAGAAGCCAAAAGATATTATGAAGGAATTTAGAAGAGAGTGCAATTTTAATCTTTCATATTATTATGCTTATAACAAAAAACAGTTGGCTTTGAAAGAAATATATGGGGATGATGCTATGTCATATAATGATTTACATTGGTATTTAGAGGCGTTGCAAAAGTATAATCCTGTTAGTTATGTGGCCATGGAAGTTAATGGTTCAACTGATCAGTTTGAGAGAGTTTGTATTGGTTTTGGTGCTTGTCTACTTGGATTTAAACACTGTCGGCCGTTATTATTTTTAGACGCAGCTGCTTTGAAGGGAAGACCGGGTGTTTTGTTAGCTGCTACTTCTAAAAATGGTAATCAAGGTATGAGTTTCATTTTACTTTTTATTTATTTACTTATTTTTTTTCTAGTAATGATATATTAAACTATCATTGTTCAAAGTTGTACATAATTATAATGCAGCCATGTTTACACAAGAACCGTTGGCTTTATTTTTTTCAATGATTGACCTGGTTAGACTAGAAATTTTTATGGTAGAAATGTTTACAAAAAAAAGAACTAAAATTTTATGCAGCAGTAACTAGACTTTAAAATAACATATGCTATATTCAAATATCATTTTGAATTTTCTTTAATTGTGTATAATAGAAATTATTAACATTTAATAATGGTTTTAATGTTTAATATAATTCATGTTTCTTATTACTGAGCTGTTATTAATTATTTATTTTGTAGGTTTCTTTCCTCTTGCTATGGGTATTGTTTCACACGAAAATGAATCTAATTGGTCTTGGTTTTTATCCCATCTGAAAGGAATGCTTAATGAAGATCGGTCTTTTGTTTTTATGTCTGATCGTCATCATATCATAGCTATTGTTTACTTGACATGGAACAGAATATTGGTACTGTTGTCAAGGCGGCTAAAGGTGATTCATCTATTGTGGAGTTGTTCAAACTTTGTGCTAGAGCTTCTAATGTGTATGATTTTGAGCGATATCTTTCCAAATTTAAAGATATTGGGGGTACATCTGCAGAATTTTTTTTAAGAGATAAACCGCTTGACTATTGGACAGATTAGTTTTTTCAAGGAAAGCGTTATGGTGAATATTCTTCTAATGTTGCAGAAAGTTTCAACTCATGGATTTTGGAAGATAGAGTTATGCCTATAACTTCTTGTTTGGATGGTATTCGTATGAAAGTTATGGAGCAAATGCTAGACGAAGAGAGGAATGTTGTCTGTGGAAAACATATCTTTGTCCTGTTATGGAGGAACGTTTGTCAAAGTTAGTAGATGATGGCTTTGGTTGGGATGTTTTTAAGTCTTCGGAATTTTTGTTTGAAGTTAAATCTCCTAAGTCGCAGGTTGTTGATCTTAAAAATCGTTTATGTAGTTGTAATCAATAGAGAGTTACTAGTTTTCCATGTGCTCATGCAATTAAGTGCATTAACAAGTGTAGATTATCAGTTTATGATTTTGTGGAGGACTATTTTACTGTTAATTCTTTCAGATCTTCATATGCTAATGCTATCAATCCAATTCCAGATTTTGATAAGCCAATTGCTGTTGAAAATGATGTTTTGATTCGGCCTCCTAAAGAAATTCGTGGTGCTGGAAGACCATCTACAAAGAGGTGTGGTGGATTTGGATATTCTCAAAGTAAAAGAAACAGATGTGGTCAGTGTAATGAAGTTGGCCACAGCAAAAGGAATTGTCTTCGTTCTTCAAAAATTTAAGAAAATTTATGTGTTTTGTTACTGTAATTAAGAAGTTTTTTAAGTGTACAGCTGCTAAAGCTTATAGAGAAATGAAGTCAGACTTAGTGAAATCATTAGAAAAAAATGTGAAATGTTTTGGTTATTTTGTTTTAATTTGTAATATCTGATGTTTCTCTGCATTTCGGTATTGATATTCCTATTCACTGCTACATGTACTTATCATTTCAATTGAATGCCAGTTGTAACTAGCATTTCATTATAATCAGTATGCATCTCTCTGTCATTGAAACCCATCATCTGTCATTGTATACAACTGAGTAAGCTTTTGTGCAAGAATGAAGGATTTGATGATGATGATATACTGTTTATATGATTACTTGGTTAGATTACTTAAGTGGTTTTGTAATTATTTTCCAGTACGAAGATGTATTGTTTATATGATATTGTGGAACATCTATTCCCATATTTCTTCAATACTGCAATGGAATATCTTCTCTTATTCTTAGAAACAGCAGTTAGTAAAAATATTTAATAGTAATTTGTAAATGGGATATTTTCATTATGTAGACTACATCTCTCTGTTTCAGAAAATAACAGAAAACAACATAAACTGCTACACATCAACAACTACTTTACTTGTTGTGCAAACTAATCTCCTTACTTCAGTCACAAATGTGCATACCGGTCATCTATCAATTACTTCTTTCACCCTTCATACTTCATCACCACCCCAACATTATACTACTCTTTACTACTTAAACTACCACTATTGCTTGCTACTTCATTTTAAACTATATCTTTACTTTTCTGCTGCTATACATCCCACACTCAAACTTCCACTGCTAAATTGCTGACATCTTCACCATTTTCTTCATACAGCAATGCTTCCATTATCACTATACAAAAACCCACTGCCTTTTGCTTCCTTACTTACAATAAAACCACCATCTCTATGATTCTACCCCAGCACTTACCATTTCCATAACTGCCTATATCTGCTTATCATTTCAGTTAAATGCTAGTTATAACTAGCATTACAGTGTAAACAATAGTCATCTTATTTGCAATGGAGTAGAAACATTGGAAATCATATAAAAATTCAATATGGATAAATTCACACATTATTGATCACAGTTCAATCGCTGAGAAATGTATTTTCGCATAATGCTAGTTCTACCTAGTATTTCAGTATAAAATATTATTTGGTACATCAGAAATACAGTAAAAGCATTAAAAACACATAAAAATGACACATGAATATACCTATAGTTTATACATTGTAGTTCATGCATTGAAGACAGACAACTATAATCAAATCAAATTCAAATCAAGAAGTTCAAATTCATCTGACCAGTTTATACACTGAGAACAAAATACAATCATTGGAAAACATGTAAAACTTCATCTCAGACTCCATCTCAGGTTCCATCTTAGACTTCATATCAGACTCCATATCAGTTTAATTAGCACAAGTGGTTCAGTTCAAATATATCCAAAGTTCTTAGAAGTTAAAATGCAACAGCTTTTTTTATGTAGAATCTTTGCAGAGTTTCTCCACTGACCAACTGTATTATGGATCATTGAGTATGCTATACACCACTACAGCTCTTAGGTTTCTAAGCATTTCCTATGGATATTTTTTGGGTATGTCATCCATGTCCAGTTTTTTCATGTTTACCATGACAAAGAACGCACAATCAAGTCTGTTTCAAATATAGAAATATTAGTTCATATTACAGTAAAACCTAATTCTAAAATAATATTGCAATTTTTACTCTAGAATTCTAAAATATAGCTTTATATTTTGATCACAATATTAATCAATGCATTCATAAAGACATCATCGCCATGTGTAGAATGTGCAGCTTTTACATAATTTTTTGTTCAATAAATGCAGATCAATGAACTGTCAATTAGCAATGCTAATTTTAATTATCATTTTGCATATTTAATGCATTCTTATGAAATTTAAAATAGAAATGATAGTTTAAACAAGAGAAGAAATGAAATTATTTACTTACGAATCTGAATCCTGTGGTGGGCTTTTTGGCTGCAGCACTTTAGGTTTGTGAAATTCTTTGTTCAGTATTCCTAATTCTGCCCATTTTGTCTTGAACATCAATTCAATTTTGTCTTTCCGCAAGAAGTAAAATTAGTGCTGTATATTAATGTTAGAGTGATTTCAAAATTATACTTTTCTTACAAGAATGATGGCTTGGTTATAGTTGGGGTTTAAAGTCCTTGTTGATCTAGTTTTTGGTTTTGTTGAATCATAATGACTTCACTGCATTGTTTCATAGTTTAACATCAACAAACTCCAATGGTTTGCGTAATGTAGAGGGAAGAAAATTTTCTCTGTAAATTCATCTTTGACAATGACATCTGTTGTTGGTATAACTATGTCTTTGGCCACAATTTGCTGGTCATGTGCTAAAGCATTCTGCACATTCATATGTATTATAATACTTTATATTATTTTTTAACATTTATATTAAAAAGCTTATACTTACCATCATCATTGTGGTGAAGTAGTAACTGTGTTCATACATCTCTTGATTGTAATAAAACACATCAATAAGCTGTTAAACCAAACAATAAAGGTTGTAAGTTTCATGGGATATTTTTTTTAAACCAGGAATATTAGTGCTAGCATTCAATTTCATTTATTTGTTTACTACATTGTATGCACTGAAAAATGCAAATGATCGTTTAATCAGTCATCTGGGACATTCAATATATATATATATATATATATATATATATATATATATATATATTTGCGGTTTATAAATATCAATGTTATTTTTAACTCCCATTCTTTCATTCAATACATTTATATGCAGTTTGAAACTTTGAATGCTAGTTTTAACTATCATTTTCTCATCCTATACACTTATATGCACTTAAAAAATTATGAATGCTAGTTTTATCAATCATTCACCCTTTCTATACAGTTATTTGCATTTTAAAAATACTAATGCTACTTTTAGCTGCCACTCTCTCATTCAATTTACTCATATGCATTTTGGAAAGTTGAATGCTAGGTTTAGCTATCTTTCTTTCATTTAATATATTTATATACAGTTTTTTACTATCATAATTTTAATTTGATGCATACCTGTCCATCTGTAACCCCCTCAAACAGAACAGCTTCCAGCATAGATTTAACTATTGTGATTCCTCCTTTGTGTCCTCATCCAGAAAAAATATCAGAATTCTTACTTTTCATTTTCATTAAATTTGAAGAAAGTAAGAATTTGGTTTTGTTGTTCTTCATTCAATAATTGTAGAATACTGCTTTTTGTGATATCTTTACTCTTGTAGGTTTTACTTGATTGCGAGTATCCATCAACACCAATAATTTCTTCATTTTCAATTGTCATGACTTGTTCATCTGTTTCAGTTTCAGATTCATGTTCATAATCTGATTCCTCATTTTGTTCTTCTTGTTTCTGTTCATTTGTATTTTCTTTCTAACATTCCTTGGTTTCAAGTTGCTGCTTTTGGTTTTCATTGTCCATATTTTTCTTTATTTTTCTGTGAACGATTTCATATTGGCAATCAGAATCAATTTTACTCCTTCGTTGGCGCTTTTTAACCCTCAAAACTAAAGAGCTTGGTTTCTTCTGTGTTTTTTCAAGCACTGCTGGTGATTTTTCTGTTGCCTCTGAAGGTTTGTTTTGATCCTTTTGTTCTTTCTCTTGCTGCATCTTTTTAATTTCCTGAGTTATATTGAGATCAAATGATGGTGGTTCTATTTCTACTTTTGCTTTTGATCTCAAAATCTTGATTTATTTTTGCAACTGTATGACAGTGCCTTCTGCTTGTATTCTTTTCTGGTTTTCCTTTTCTAATTCTTTTTCACTTTTCTTCAATTTATTTTCCAAATCTATAATGTACTGCTGCATTGACTCAAGTTGCTTTTTTGATGTCTCTTCCAAATTTTCTATTTTTTGCATCCCAATATTCTCATTGTTATCCAGCTGGACAAATTTTTGGTGGTTTTTTTGTTGAAGAAGTGCTTTTTCATCTTCAGTCAGATTTCTTATTTCAAAAAAAATCTATGTAATAACATAAATAGTAATGAATCGGGTAACATACAATGATGAACTAATTTTATATATAATTGTTATTTTTCATGTGATGCTATATCTGACTATCATTCTTTAGTAGCACCTGTAGAAAATTGTATTTTTGCAGGACTGATATATGTATCTATCGTTTAAATTATGATTATACAATAACAAAATGACAACTGTTGATATACACTATGTTATGATATATTTATCTATCATTATATATTTATTATAGTAGTGTGATAAATAATACCTTTCTATTGTCCATGTTCATCAATGCTTCTCTTGAGATCACCTTTTTCAAGCTTGCAATATTCCACCTTCCAAATCTTGGTAAGATTGAACAATATGTTGCTAATGGAGATATCAAATTCACATGCTCACATAGAAAAAACTACAAATAAAATATTATTTGTTAAAACATATAATGTGTATAATTTAATTTATAGAGATAGATGCATGAACATAAAGTTAGAATGTTGTACTTATAATAGGGAGCATGGAACAACCTGGCATGTTTCTTGGCTTTGTTTTTAAAGTCGTCAAAGCTCTAATCAATGAATGATGAATTTAAACTGGCCAAGATACCGAGTTCATTTTGTTTTGATCAAGGATATAGGGAATATATCCCCATGGTAAGCATCTTTGATTATTGTTGGGCGAATTTTCACCCAGAAGATCTCGAGACCGAGAAGCGTCAGTTACACCCGGGTTCGTAACCTCCAATCCATTCGGCAGACACAAGGCTCAATGCTAGCATAAAATCCATTCGGCAATTCAAGCATGGTGGTTCATTCGGCATGGGTTCATTCGGCATTCCCAACCTAGTCCGGCAACCAGACTCCCCCTCACAATCCCACTACCGAACGAAGTTGGTACCGAACCAATCACCACCGGTCCAATACCACACAACCAAACCGGACCAATCTCCACATCAATGCCGAACCAACCTCTTCATCACCGGACCACCATGACCGGACCACGTACAACCGAACCAACCTCCAAGCTCACTACCGAATCAACCATCTCAGAGACCTCAACACGGCCGAACCAAGGCTTCGCCGAACCAGAACGCTACCAGGCCAGATTGCTTCAGCCCAAGCCCACCTGCAGCTATATACTTCCAAGACCCCTGCCCCCTACCTCACTCTATAAATAGAGGGGCAGGGGTACAACAATGGAGGACAATTTTTGGAGACAAGTTTGAGAGCTCAAGCAAGGAAGGAACTTTCAAACTACTTTCATACACTTGTATACAACGCATTGTACTTGTAACCTGAAAGAAAGAAGATAATAACATATAAAGTGGACGTAGGCACATTCTGGCCGAACCACTATAAATCTGTGTGTCTTTTACATTTCAGCCCCTACTTTTCTCATATTTACATACTCATCTAAAATCATTGGAAATTACATATAATCAACTAAATAATACGACTTGGAGGTGTTTGTCCATTTTTTGTGCAAACATTTTTGGTGCTTTCATTGAGAGTTGAACTCAGGCTTCATCTTCTCCCACTCAACCTTTTTCCTAACGACATCACTCGTTGCTTAGAAATCATGCCTTCCAAACAGAGAAGGGATGTTAACAAAGGAAAGAACATCGCAACTAGCAGCCTTCCAGATCCAGCAATCACAGATCAGCCCACTTCAACAGCAGTACCAGATGAAAATCAGGAAAATCCAACTGGTCCCGCAACGGAACAACCAATCACTAGGGCAGATCTGGACAGGGTTGTGGCTGAAGTAACTAACCGCTTCACATCCCAACAAGAAACTTTGGTGGACCAACTCATGACACGCTTAAGGGACGCTGAAGAGTCCAACCGCAACACTGAATCATGGGGTGAATCCCAATCCGGAGGATCCCGGAGGCAACAAAGGTCTTCACTCTTCGAACAAGCCATCAACAGGAAAAACAATGATAGGGGCCGCGCCCGGACTCAGCCCGAATTCCGACTCGAGGAAGCCCTTGGAACCGAACCTAGCGGGGGAGGCACCAGGCGAGGGTCGGATGTAGCTGAGCCAGTCATGCCACCTAATCATAGAAACCCCGCTGAACGGAGCCGAGCTAGAACCCAGCCCGAAGTTGACCCCATGGATGTGCTCGAAACAGAACCCCACAGGGGAAGATCAAGGCAGGGGGCAACTGTAGCTGGTCCTAGCGTGCATCCAAGCAGCCAAAGACAACCACTGGATAATGCTAGAGGTGATAGACTGTACCATCCCTACAGGTCATCTGGACGAGATAGATCCCGCAGGGAAGAACCGAGCTCATTTTTGTCCGCTCCAAGTTCTGACGAGCGGATGGCACGATTATTCAGAGAATGTGTCCAACGGGAGCAAAGGGACCGGGGAATAGGCGCTAGGGTCACCAGTCCCTTTACCCGAAATATCGAAACTGCCATCACTCCCCGGGAATGGAAAATGCCAACCATGGAACCTTACAAAGGAACTTCCGACCCCATCGTACACCTGCAGAGATACACCCAGCATATGCTCATGAGTGGAGCAACAGAAGGAGTATTATGTAAATGCTTTCCGCTATTCCTATCAGATCTAGCTACCTCCTGGTTCTGCCATCTACCCCAAGGATCCATCAACTCATGGGAGATGTTAAAAGAAAGGTTTATTAGCCAGTTCCGCATCCATGTGGAACAACCCAGGGATGCTTATTCTCTATCCAATGTCAAACAGAAAACCGGAGAGACGCTACAACAATATCTAACACGGTTCAACGCCGCAGCGGCAGCAGTTCAAGATGCCGATGAAAAACTCACTCTAATGGCCCTCTGTAGTGGTGTGCATCCAGACACCAAGTTTGCCAGAAGATTAACTAAGGAAAAACCAGTTACCTTGCCTGATTTCTTCCATGAAGCTGGAAAGTATATGAGACTTGAAGACGCTGCTACGGAGAGGCAGCCAGGGCAACAAGGCAAGATAATTCAGGACAAGGTTCCCACTGCAGCTAAGGACGCTCGAAGAAATGAATCTAGAGACAATGCTGGGGGCAGAAAGGGTGAGAAACGCCAATATCGACCAGGGCCAAGATTTGACTCCTACACTCCTTTGAATGAAACAATCGAAAACATCTACCTAGCCACTCAGGGCGAACTCGGATACAAGCGCCCCCCGCACAAGAAAGAATCAGATAACGCACTCAAGTCCGGAAAGTTCTGTCGCTTCCACGAATCCCACGGACATGACACCAATGAATGCCACCATCTTCGGGACTTGATCGAAGAACACATTAGAAGAAGAAGACTGGAACGTTATGTGAAAAGTCAGAACAGGACTCCAACTCCTGCCAATGAGAACTCAAAGCAACCCCTCCCAGAAGTAGGCGGAGGGAGTCGCAACAATCACAACACCAGTGGCTCTAGTCAAGAGAAGATAGTAGTCCTTACCATCTCAGGAGGACCACACATTGCCGACAGAAGTTGGGCAGAGATGGAAAGGTACGGCAAGTCGCTTAGAAATACCGAAGGATACGTTAACTCCGTCACAGAAGAACGCCAACCGAAACGAAAAGAGAGCGACGACATCATATTCAGTAGACGCGATTTGGAAGGAAGACAGTACCCACATATGGATCCTATGGTCATCTCTGCCTGGTTCGGCCCTGCTAAAGTTTTTCGGATTCTAATAGACACGGGAAGCTCCGTAAACATCTTGTTCAAACATGCTTTCGACAAAATGAAGTTATCAATGAAGGATGTGTCTCCCTGCGACAAACCACTGCACGGTTTCACTGGAGATGCAAAAATGCCCCTCGGGCAACTTGACCTCTTCGTCGAAATAGGAAGTCATCCCCGCTCCGTGGTGCGAAAACAAACGTTCGTGCTAATAGAGAACCACTCGGCTTACAACGCCTTCTTGGGGAGACCAGCCTTGTCTGACTTCCAAATTGTCCTAGCCCCCTGGTGCCTGAAGATGAAATTCCCGACAGACAACGGAATAGGAGAAGTAGAAGGAGATCAAGACGCTGCCCGAGACTGCTATGTAACTGAGCTTCGCAACAACCGCAGGAAGAATAAAGGAAAAGATGCAGAGACTACTCTCTGCATGAAAAGCTTGGAGGCATAGCAACTAAAGAAAGCCCCTCCTCTTCGATACACAAGCGATCCCTTCAATGAACTAGACCCCCGGGATAAAGAGGAGGAGGCTACCGCCGAGCCTGCAGAGGCTATGGAATTCGTATCTGTAGATAAGCATGATTCAAGTAGACTATTAAAAATCGGATCTCAGCTGAAAACGGAATTGAAGGATCGACTCATTGACTTTCTCCGCCACAACTTAGATGTATTTGCGTGGACCCATGCCGATATGACAGGAATCTCCCCAGACGTAGCATGCCACATGTTGAACATCGATCCCACCAAGGTACCAGTAAAGCAGAAAAAGAGGAGCATGGGGGCAGAGCGATCAGCAGCCCTTGATGAGGAAGTAAAAAATCTACTTGCTAATGACTTCATACGGGAAGCCATCTACCCAGAATGGATCGCTAACCCAGTGCTAGTAAAAAAGGCCAATGGAAAGTGGCGAACATGTATTGACTTCTCCAATCTGAATGACGCTTGCCCGAAAGACTGCTTCCCACTTCCCCGAATTGACCAACTCGTGGACAGCACAGCTGGGCACGAACTCCTATCTTTTATGGATGCATACTCCGGATATAACCAGATCCCCATGCACGCTCCCGATCAGGACCACACTAGCTTCATCACCGACCGCGGATTATATTGTTACAAAGTCATGCCTTTTGGACTCAAAAATGCTGGAGCTACCTATCAACGCCTCGTCAACAAAATGTTCGCAGAACTGATAGGACGTACTATGGAAGTATATGTGGATGACATGTTGGTGAAGTCCAGGAAAGCCAACGACCATGTAAGCCATCTGGACGATATGTTTCGGGTACTTCGCCGATATGGAATGAAGCTGAATCCTCTAAAGTGCTCCTTCGGAGTATCATCGGGAAAATTCTTAGGATTCATCGTCCACGCCAGAGGAATCGAAGCAAACCCTGAACAAATCCGAGCTTTAAAAGAAATAAGGATACCTTCCACTCGAAAAGAAATGCAGAGCCTAAACGGAAAGGTGGCCGCCCTAAGCAGATTCATTTCCAAGGCAACTGACAAGTGTGTCCCTTTCTTCGAAGCACTCAAGAAAGACAAAGGGAGGTTCGAGTGGACCGACGAATGCTTAAAAGCCTTCCTCAACCTAATCGAACACCTTCAGAGACCACCAGTACTCTCAACTCCAAATGAAGGTGAAGTGTTATACCTATACCTCGCTGTATCATCTCATGCTCTAAGCGCCGCCTTGGTAAGAGAAGAAGACCGCACACAACGTCCGGTTTACTTTGTAAGCAAGAGATTTACGGGGGCAGAAGCCAGATATCCTAAACTTGAGAAGTTAGCATATTGTTTATTGATCGCGTCACGGAAACTGCGACACTACTTCCAGTCTCACTCCATCAGGGTTCTAACCGATCAACCACTAAGACAAGTGCTCCATCGTCCTGACACTTCTGGGCGACTCCTCAAATGGTGCATCGAACTAAGTCAGTATGATATCACCTACCATCCCCGCACCGCTATCAAAGGACAAGCCATGGCTGATTTCATTGCCGAATTCACTACCAACGAAGGCAAGGAACAATCCGAAGTAGCAAAAAACATCAAGTGGAACCTCTTTGCAGACGGAGCATCGAACGAACAAGGCTCGGGGGCAGGTATTGTGATCGTCACCCCCAGGGGAAGAAAGTTGTACTATGCATTAAGATTGGAGTTCACGGCCACTAACAACGATGCTGAATATGAAGCAGTAATAGCGGGATTGGAACTGGCCCTAGAAATTGGGATCAATTCCTTATGTATTCATAGTGATTCTCAGCTTATCGTAAACCAGGTACTAGGAGAATTCCAGACTCGAGGAGAACGGCTCACAGCATACCTAAAGAAAACCAGACTGCTGCTCGATCGATTGGACCATTATCTAATCAAACACATTCCTCGAGAAGAAAACCAAGAGGCAGATGAACTTGCAAAGCAAGCTAGTATGAAGGACAGCACCATTCCCGGAGCACTAGTAATCTCAAGGCAGCTAGCCCCAAGTTTCGAACAAGTAAATCTGATAACTGCAATCGAAGAAGGAACCTGGATGACTCCTATCCGGAAATATTTGCAAGATGGCATACTACCCGACAGGCGTGACGAAGCCAAGAAGATCTTGAGAAAAGTTCCCCACTACACAATACAAGAAGGCATCCTCTACCGGCGTGGCTTCTCTAGCCCCTTATTAAGATGCGTCGCCGGAAGGGAAGCCAAGGAGATATTAACAAACATCCATCAGGGAGGATGCGGAGATCACACTGGAGGACAGACTTTGGCAAGAAAGATACTCCGATATGGATATTACTGGCCCACACTAAACAAAGATACCCTAGACTTCGTTAAGAAATGCGACAGATGTCAGAAGTTCGCCAAGATCCCTCGACTGCCCACAAACGAAATTACTCAAATGACCAGCCCTTGGCCCTTTGCTGTATGGGGAATTGACTTAATTGGCGAACTGCCAACGGGCCGAGGCGGAGCCAAATATGCTATAGTGGCAGTCGATTATTTCACCAAATGGGTGGAAGTGGAACCTTTAAATAAAATATCTTCAGCAAAAATTATTAACTTCTTGATCAAAAACATTCTGTGCAGGTATGGAGTCCCCCTCAAGATCGTATCAGACAACGGACTCCAATTTGACAGCGAAGAATTTGCCGACTGGTGCCAAGAGCATGGAATTCATAAAAGCTTCTCATCAGTAGCTTACCCTCAGGCAAACGGACAAGTTGAAGCTGTCAACAAAATTCTCAAAACCCTAATCAAGAAGAAACTTGAAAAGTCAAAAGGCGCTTGGGTGGACGAACTTCCTACGGCACTATGGGCATACCGCACATCTTTCAGAACATCAACGGGACATACTCCTTTCTCTTTGGCATATGGATCGGAGGCAATGCTCCCAGTTGAGACTATTGTGCCTTCCCACCGTAGAATCCACTACAACCCAGAAGAAAACGAAGAACTCCTCCTCATGTCTTTGGAACTGATTGAGGAAAGGAGAAACGATGCAGCACTCAAAGCAGCAGCTCACAAACAAAAAGTGGCAGCACTATACAATTCCAAAGTCAAGCATCGCAGCTTACAAGAAGGAGATCTTGTCCTCAGGCGAATCTTTCCGCGCCCCGGGGCACTGGACCCCATCTGGGACGGACCATATGTAATTCACAAAGATCTCCACAACGGAGCTTACATTTTGTCAACAGTGGACGGAGAGGTGTTCCAGAGGGCATGGAACATCCGACACCTCCGTCGATACTTTTCTTAACTTGTACTGCCCATATGAAGTGAATTAACAAAGAGAACCAGTGGACGTAGGCATTTTCGTGCCGAACCACTTTAAAAAATCTTGTCTCTTTTTAACTTGTTCCTTTATGTCTTGGCTACTTGTTAAGTTTTATCCCTTTCTGTTGAACAAAATCCTATGGCATCTCCACTCAAGACGCACCGCGGCCTCATCTAGACTAGGCCTAACAGGTACGCCACGATTCTATGCACTCGCCAATGAGACTCTTTTGCTCCAGCATCCCTCTGCTGCGGGTTAACTCATTGCGCGCCTGCCCTCAAAGCCAACTGTAATGAGCCGATTATAAGTCATCATAAAGGCCGACTATAGCCGATGGCAGCTCATTACGGCGTTCGGCTCGTCGGTAACCGTGAACCTACTTTAAGCCCCAACATAAGGTGTGGCCAGCCAGGGGTAGTTCACGGCCAACGGCACCCACGCTAGCCGGCCACGGTAAATCGAATAATACCCACGATTACGGACCATAACGGTTCGGGTAGTTACCGTGCGCGATCTCGGCTCCGATGTGTCTTAAGTGCGGCTGTGGTAAAAAAGAAAACTCCCCGCGGAGGCGTAAGATGGGTGACAAATGTCTCCAAGACCCACAGCTAGGGAAAGTGACTACAAAACCCGTTTGCCACGAACTTAAGCACATCGACGGCCTTCCGTGACTGGAAGTTTTACTTTTACTATATTTCCATTTCATTTAAATATTTTTCTCCTATCCTGTATAACAAACTCTAAAGTACAGGAAACCAAATAGGAAACATTCACTCATGAGGCTCTAAGCCTGCGTGCTGGGTAGCAGGGCGCTCTGCTATACCCGTGAACAGTTACACAAGACACTCAAAGCTACCGCCTGCGAATAAAACATAAAGGGCGGTACTCTCTTCTCTTGTACATAAATGCGTAACTATAACTTATTCATACACTGACATTGCTAAACGTGAAATTATATTTCAAGCAAAAACTTAACATCAAACACAAGTGGAATCACAGGCATATACATAATTATACTTCTCACACAGCACATAAAGATAGCAACAACATTTAAACATGACAAAATCAGCTTATATTATAAGATCACACGAAGTTATTCTTTGCAAATAATTTTATTACAGTTGCATATCAAAGACTAACATGAACAGCGATAAAAAAGAAACAAAAAGATGGCAGATGCATCCACACTCCATCACCAACTCCCCCAGCCTACTTAGCCGCAGGATCGGAGCCCCCAGCATGTGGATCTGAAGTCCCACCTGTCCAGATCAGAAGAGGAATTCATTAAACGAACGATCAAGTTATGAAAACACGAAAAGAAAAGAAAGGGAAAAGAATAACTCACCAGCATCCGCCGCTTGATCCTCATCATCCAACTGCACGCCCGCTTCCTCTGCAGCGAGTAGCCGCATCCCCTCCTTCACCGCCGCTTGCTCCTCCTTTGAGAACTGAGCAGTAACCGCACTCAAGTTGAAAGCCTCTCCGCCTTCCTTACCCGCATTAACCCTGGCCTCCTCCAAAGCTTGAAGATATACCTTGGCCATGACCCGAGGATAGTCGTCCATCCAAGACAAGCCACCCTCCTTCCAAGTGTGGAAGTACATGTCCTGCAGCATCTCATCCATCATCCCCTCGTTCTCCTCAAACTCCCTCACCCGGGCCTCAGAAGCTTGCAACTTGGCAACAGCGGCGTCCCTCTCTGATTGGTACCTTAAGCAGTCAGCCTGGAACTTCCTCCTCATTTCCTCCTCCTTCAACCTAAGGGACCTCCTCATCTCCTCCATCTCCTCCTTCAACTCAGCCTGAGCCATCTCCGCAGCCTCGAGTCTCCCCGACAACTCCTCTACCCGCTCGAGATCCGCATTTCGAACCTCATCCACCGTTGTAATGGCCATGTTAATCCGCTCCCTGCAGGTAACCTCCATCTTCCGTAACTCCGCCCTACTGGCCTTCTCCATGGTCTCTTTCAGACGCTGGGAGGCTTCCTCATGATGGGAAATCTGGATGGCTTGGTCGGCGAGTTGCTTGGCCTGATCGGCAACCTTTAACCTCAACCGAATGTTAGCACTCCCGATCTCTTCCCCGGCCTTGACCAACTTAGCATGATGCTCCATTAACTTCTTGGTCTCTGCGGCCACCCGGTCGATATTAGCCTTGGCCTCGTCCCCCATGGTGACTACCCGTGTAGTAAGTAAATCAAGATCTAAAGATTTGGCTTCGTCCAGCACTCTTACCATGGGGTTGCGGGGAAGTAGGTGCTCGCCCGTGGTCTCATCGAATGAAATGTCCCGAAAACTTGGGTCTAAATCAGGATGGCCGGCAAAAGGGTCACGAGGCACGGGGCGAGGCACATCGGGACGCCTTATATGAATGACAGTAGAACTCTTGGAAGGAGGAGGAGGGGGGCAGGGCTCCGTGCTCTCCTCCGTAGTATCACGAGGAGGCTGAGTAGGGGGAGACAGAGTAGGAAGCTGCGAAGCAGAAGAAGACTCAAATAAGGAACGGCTCCGCTTCCTTTTCTGAATGCCCTCTTCGATGACCCCAAGAAGAGGGCGGTACTTGACTACGTCCCCAGTGCGATCAGTAGAAGGTTTCGCGGAAGCTCTCCTCGACTTAAATTGTTCAAGGCGGTGTCGAACATCCGACGTTTTACCCGCCTGGCCTGCCCCTGGAATAAAGAACAAGTGTTACGAACATACAATAATCCGCAATTCAAAAAATGTGCTGAGTTAAAAAGAAAGAAAAGTGAGGAGACACATCTGTTATACAAACCCGGCGGAGGAGTGGGATACTGCAATAAGTCCTGGATCTCATTCCAGGACGGAAGTGAACCGTAAAAAATTTCTAAGTCCCTATCGAAAATGGAATCGGCAGAAGACAAAAGTTCACCTTGCATCGCCGGGGTCACCCTAGCTGAGGAACCCTTAGAGGATGGGTCAGTGCTAACCACAGCTTTGCCGGTTTCCTCTGCCTTCTCCGTTTCCTTCTCTGTTTCCGACTCCCCCTCTGACTCCCCGAAGGCCCGACGGAGAGCCTCATCCAGTTCGAGGTCCTGCTCAGAGGTTAGCGCAGCAACACCGCTACCACCCTGACCATCGCCATCTCCTCCACCCTCCGACCCTTCTCCAACTTCACCTCCTTCCTCCTCTTCTACACCTTCCTCCTCCGGGACATCCGGGCAAGTACTTGGAGAAGGGCCATCGGACTCCTTGAGCTTCTTGCCTCCTACGACTGGACGTTGTGCAAAGGGCTTCCTCTTGCCACCCTTCGCTGTCACCCCACCTTTAGGCTGGGCAGCCTTCTCTTCTGCCGTGTCCCTCTGCTTGACTACGGACTGATGTGGGAGGATCAAATTATACATCAAGAGCCTGGCATTCCTAATCAAATAAGCAGCCGATCTGTCTCTCCCGGAAATAGCTTCAATTTCAGCTGCCATCTGAACCAAGCGATCATCTTCCACAACCGCGAAACCACCTGTCGCTAGCAAGAAATAAAAGCGCATAAGAGAGAGAATTACAGCCAAGACAGGAATTATGAGTAGAGTTTTGACTTACATCCGGAGGTAAATCGGCGAATAGAGACGGAGTCATCCCTAACAAAGAACCATTCCTTCTTGAACATGCTATACTTCGAGTATAAATCCAAAACCGGCTTGAAGGAAACGGCTGACTCCAAGCTAATATATGGGGACCCCTTCCTGTACCCCCTCAGATTGTACAGATATCGTATTTCCCGGTTGGAGGGGGCACGCCCGTATCTCTTCTGGAAGATAGCATACAAGCAAACCAGAATGGCATAAGAGTTGGGCTGGAGCTGGAATGGAGCCACCTTCAGATAAGTGACGAAGCTTAATATCCAGGCGTTGACTGGAGGAATAGCCCCGCACATACAATGGTAACGGCTGTAAGCGAAGTACCCCTCAGGGGGATCATATGGCATGACCCCCTCCCCCGGTAACAGCATAAGAGCCCTGTCTATCCCAAAGGAACGGGATATAACGTCAAGTTGCTCCTCCTTTAGGGAGCTAGGAAAGCAGTCGGGAGGGGAGACCAGAAGTTCCTGTGGACCATGTCCGTCCACCAACGACCTCGGAACAGGTCGATGTTGCCCGGATCCTGGTTGGGCTGGGGGCACAGAAGAAGACTCTCCTCCATCCTTGGATTTCCGTCTGTCTGATCGTGTTTCCGCCTTGCGAGACATTTATCTGCATACACAAAAGTGAAAAACATGATGTTAGAACAAGAATACAAGCAAGCATACATAAGTCCAGAGTTCCACCCAAAGACCGAATACAAAGTTCATTCGGCACTAGGGTCTTATGCTCATTCGGCACTAGGGACTTAAGTTCATTCGGCAATGGGGTCATAAGTCCATTCGGCACTAAAAAACACATCCGGTATACATATCATTCGGTAAAACAAAACCCTTCGTGTGCATTCGGCAATCATATTCATTCGGTGATAAAAAACCATTCGGCAAAAGAATATATACCTAATTCGGTATAAGCTTGGTTCGGCAGAAGTTTGGTTCGGCTAAAAATTGATTCGGCTCTCTTTGGTTCGGTAAGGGAAAACTAAGGGGGGTAGCCTCTATATATAGGCAAACTCAGGATTGCCGAACCAGCTGGTTCGGCCTACCGGACCAACATACCGGACCAGCGTACCGGTCCAACCAACAACCGAATAAAACTGTCTCTACCAGCAGAAACCAGAAACAGGGGGCACGCAAGGCGCTTCACTCAGATAAGTACCGAACTCCAGAACTAACTAATAAAATAAGATTATGACAACGATGAATAAGTCGTAAAATTCCCACTAGCATGAATTAAATCGTTCACACGTGTACGCGACCACGAATGGTCCATAGGCACGCTCTGAATGGTCATTAACCCTATCATCGTGGGAATTTACACTTTGACACGCATTTTTAAGCCCATCGGTCAAATGGATATTTGATAATTGTGAAATGGCTAAGCTACTTACACATGTACGGGGTCGCGAACGATCCCTAGGCATGCTCTGAGCTGGCGATAAGCCACCTTGGCAAACGACCCAGGGACCCACTCTAACGTGAACCTGGCATCGACGATGCTAAGCCCCTTCGGGGCACACTTGCTCGTCCCGAGCGACACAGTTCACTTCATCTCAAATATTTCGATCATGAACGGTCGTTATTTGAAACCACACTAAAACTGTAAATTCCTTTGCAGGACATCAGCAGGATACGAACGTCCAGCCCATGGCGTTACGAAACAAGCCTTTCTACCACAGGGAAACAAAGCGCGACACATGCAAGCACGTGCCCCACTTTGGGGGGCAAATGTTGGGCGAATTTTCACCCAGAAGATCTCGAGACCGAGAAGCGTCAGTTACACCCGGGTTCGTAACCTCCAATCCATTCGGCAGACACAAGGCTCAATGCTAGCATAAAATCCATTCGGCAATTCAAGCATGGTGGTTCATTCGGCATGGGTTCATTCGGCATTCCCAACCTAGTCCGGCAACCAGACTCCCCCTCACAATCCCACTACCGAACGAAGTTGGTACCGAACCAATCACCACCGGTCCAATACCACACAACCAAACCGGACCAATCTCCACATCAATGCCGAACCAACCTCTTCATCACCGGACCACCATGACCGGACCACGTACAACCGAACCAACCTCCAAGCTCACTACCGAATCAACCATCTCAGAGACCTCAACACGGCCGAACCAAGGCTTCGCCGAACCAGAACGCTACCAGGCCAGATTGCTTCAGCCCAAGCCCACCTGCAGCTATATACTTCCAAGACCCCTGCCCCCTACCTCACTCTATAAATAGAGGGGCAGGGGTACAACAATGGAGGACAATTTTTGGAGACAAGTTTGAGAGCTCAAGCAAGGAAGGAACTTTCAAACTACTTTCATACACTTGTATACAACGCATTGTACTTGTAACCTGAAAGAAAGAAGATAATAACATATAAAGTGGACGTAGGCACATTCTGGCCGAACCACTATAAATCTGTGTGTCTTTTACATTTCAGCCCCTACTTTTCTCATATTTACATACTCATCTAAAATCATTGGAAATTACATATAATCAACTAAATAATACGACTTGGAGGTGTTTGTCCATTTTTTGTGCAAACAATTATCAGGAAAGAAGAAGGTTATCATTGCAAGAATTATAAGCAATTTGAAAAATCATTTTCATGTTGAAATTGTTGTGTTTCTAGCACATTATTTATCTTTGAAATTGTAAGATCTTTTGTGATGTGCTCTATTGTTCCAAAATTTCTCAGTACAAAATCTTTACAATTGTCTGGAAGGATTTGTAAACTCATTTTAGGTAATGGAAAAATATTTATTCCAAAAAAAGGTAAGCTAAAGAGAATTGAAATATCTTCAGATTTTATTTTTAAAAAAAATATTCCCCACTTTAAAAGCTTCATCATTGATAGAAAATGTTTCTATGATATCTCCTAAGGTTGTTGATGATTATGTAAAAGCAGTTATGGATAAAATTTCTTTGAAAAACACTAGCATGAATTTTTCGAAGGGTGTTTGTTTTAAATAATTTAATTGATCTACAAGATAACCTCCTTTTTCCTTAATTTTCCTGAAATTTTTTATCATTGGCAGTAAGCTACATCTGTACTGAATTTTTTTCTGAGATACTTTCTTTGGTTTTTTTCCTTCGGTTGTTTTTGCTTCCCTCACTGTTTTACCTTTTGATCCCTATACAAAAAACTGTGAATGAATAATTCGGTATTTAACAAACTATAATGTTATTTTTATGTCTCATTTTTTAAATGCTTTCTTATTTTTATCTATCAATTTTTTCAACCATGAAAGCATAATTTACTAGTGCTATATGCATCTATCATTCTTTTTTCAAATGCTATATTTGTCTATCATTTCTTTTTTTCAGTGTATGCTTCTAAAGTCGATGATTGAATGCTATGTTTGTCTATCATATTTTTATCTATCATCTTATATTTTAATATGATGCATACAAATCAAATGTTATATTGAACTGTCATTCAATAACCATCAAAATAGTAAATCAAATGATATATTGAACTATCATTCAATAACTATCAATACAGTAAATCAAATAATATATTGAACCATCATTCAACAATTATCAATACAGTAAGTCAAATGATAAATTGAACTATCATTCAATAATTATCTTTTATCATACTATCCTAACAAATATAGTAAATATAATGATATATTCAACTATCATTCTATCATGATATGTTTGTCTAACATTTTTTTTCAATGCTATATTTTTCTATCATTCTATAAATATTCATCTTATTGTTGTTTATCATCTGTCAAAGACTGAATGCTATGTTCATCCGTCATCTCATATCTCAATATTATACATGCAAATCAAATGATATATTGAACTATCATTAAATAAGTATCCATCTAATTATTTTTTACCATCTATCAAATATTGAAATGCTATTTTCATCTATCATTGCATCATTACACCTACAGTAAATAAAATGATACATTCAACTATCATTCTATTATTCTATGTTTGTCTAACATTTTTTTCAATGCAATATTTTTCTATCATTCTATAAATATTCATCTTATTGTTGTCTATCATGTGTCAAAGATTTAATGCTATGTTCATCCATCATTTCATATTTCAATATTATACATGCAACAAATCAAATGATGTATTGATCTATCATTAAATAACAAATCAAATGATAGTTGAACTAAGCTGTTATACCTTTGTTTTTCTTTTTCTGCCGACGTTTTCATCACTAAGCTGTTGTTTCTTCATGTCGTCTTCATTCATAGTTTTACGTGCCCTAGATTTTTTCGTCCGCTTTGTATCATCGTCAATCTCATTCGAATCGACAGCCGTCGATGAAGTAGTTTTTCGCCTTCTCTTTACTTCTGTACGCGTAACATTCGAAACCCTGCTTTTTGAAATCGTAGGTTCATCGTTTATTTGTTCAGGATTTATTGAAAAATTTTGATTTACGTTCATCGACTTAGATTCTGAAGTCGATTGCGCTTGTAAATCAGTTTGAGGAAGAAAATTGATTTCGGTTTGGGATGCCATTGTTTGATGAAGAAGAAATTTTGTTTACAAAAGAAACGAAATTGAAAAAGCACGCACGATTGACAAATTTTGGCGCTTGTCCTTCAGACGGAAGTTTAATTTTAACGTCCGTTAAAATTAAATTTTATTAAACTTTTTCCTTTAAACTAATTTCCTCTTTAATTTATATAAATAATATTTTGTTTGTCATATTCATATTCTAAATTGTGTATATATGTGTAATATGACATTTTATGTATGTTATTTTATTCATTTTAAAGTATAGTTATAATTTTCAAATGTTAATTATATATTATTTATATTTTTAAAGTCTAGTTTCAATTATTAAGCTATTTCTTTATTTGTTTTATATTTTCCTTAAAATAATTTATCTATTTTTTCACTTTATTTTGTTTTCACTTTTTTTATTTTATTTACTGATTTTATTTGTTTATTTTAATTTAAAAGAAAATGGAAATTCTAAAGGACAAAACCTTTTCATTTTCCTCGTATCTTTTCATTCCTTTGCCTTTTCACTTCATTTATCTTTTCATTTTTTGTTTAGCCGACCATTTTCTTTGTATTGCCATGAATTTTATTTCTTATTCACGTGAGAAATCTCTCTCCCCTTTAAAAATCACGGCCATGAGAAAAAAAATTATGGCAATGGCCACTTTTTCTCTCTCCTTTTTCTTCTTACTTTTCCATTTAATATTGCCTTCCTCTTCCTCTAACGTAGCTTGGCCCCACTCTCCACCATCACTACCGACCATCACCACTATTATCTACAGCTGCAACCTCCCCTCCTCCTCTGACTATAACCAGACCGTGACCATCCATTGAAGTTGCACCACAAAATTTGCAAGTTCCACCCTTGAAACCTTGCCTAGACCACATGTTTAACCCTAACCCCTCCATACATCACTCCGACCACCCCCTTAGCCACCACCTCCAGCAGCTACACCACCTTTAGCCGCAGCTCCAGCCATCTCCACCTCTGTCCAGATTTGAAGACCCCATGGCCGAGCCTGTATGTGGTCAGAGCCGAGCCAAAAATGCACCAAAACTTGCCTATTTTGCCTTGTCCATTGGTATGCTCCATGTTTCACCCTACCCTTGCTTTGTCTTCCACTAACCTGACCATAGCCGAGCATTTCAGGTCTAGCCTTGATCATGGCCGAGCCCATATTGAGAGATGGCCAAGCAATTTGAGTGGAAAGCAAGGTCAGGTCACTTTGCTCTTTATTGCTTCATATTTTCAAACTGTTTCAATATAAATTTTGTGTTGAATATTCATATGTTATATTGTCTTGTTTTGGCTTGTTTACAAGATGATATCTTGGCTCTCTCCACTCGTTTGAATCATTGTCGTGCTGTGTCGTGCCATATCGTGCTTTCTGCATTTGTTCTGTGTGTTTTGATTGCTATCTCCAGCTTAAAGGTGGGTCTTTCTCACTCTGACATTTGTACTTATGAATTAGTGAATTAATGACAAGTGTTTAGTAAATTAAAAATGTTATGCAAGTTAATGATGATTATATGATATGTTATGCCATGTTATTACTATGTTAACTTTGATAATTATCACCTGATATCTGATATGTGACATCATATTGTGACATTGATATGTTAGTATAATTGTTTATATTGTTTATGCATATGTTCACACTGCAAGCTCCCTGTAGAATAGAATCACTATGGGTTGAAATGATACATACCCGAATGGACTTTAGAATAGGAAAAAATCATTATGGGCTGAAATGATAGGCCTGAGCGATTTTTATTTATTTTTATTTACTTGGGATTGCGGGTTTGAAATGATAGAATCGGGTTTTCTTTTTAAACTACGGATTAAAATGATATATATCTGTATCACTTGACCTAGGTTAGAAAATTACATACAGACCCCATGGTATAATTTGAAATGATTTTTTATTAAGATACGTATTTTTAAAAGTATGAAATTTTGATTTAAAAATATATATTTATTGGTTTTGAGAGGCTAAATATTAAGTTTTGAATTTGTGAATTTAAGTGTGAAAATTTGAAGTAAATGTGATTTTTGGCTTTAAATTTTATTTTAAAAATGTAAGTAAATAATGGAAATTAAATTTAATGTTTTTAAATGATATTCGAAGTAAAAGGATAAGTTTTATTAAATTTATAAGTTAAGAAAACAGTGAATTTTGACTTAACTAATGAATTGAATTTTTAATTGGATATTTGATTTTAATTTTTTTTGCGATAAATCATATGTTAAAAATATTTAAATGTGAAATTTAAAGTCTAGAAATATGATTTATAAGTTTAAAGTTTTCTAAAATTGAAGTTTAATTGCTTTTGAAAAGTTATAATAAAATCTGGAATTTTATTAATAGCATTTCTAAAATGCTGTAGTTTTATGACAGCATTTTTAAATGCTGTTGTTTTTGAATTTAACTATGTTTGAAATAACTAAATATCTATTACGGCATTTATAAATGTCGTTGTTCTTGAATTAAACTATTTTGGAAACTATAAGCTACGATAACACTTTATAAATGCCGTCGTTGCTAAATTTGACAATGTTATAGATTTTATCACTGTTTGAGTTATATTTTAAAGTGATAATGATTTTACTTTTGAAAATTGATTATTTGTGAAATTTAAGGAGTTTTAAATATATTTTAATATTTAAATTTCAATTTTAAGGAATTTAAATTGAACTTGAATTTAAATAATGGTTTTTGAATGGAATTTTGAATGTGCTTTGTAATGATATTTGGAATAATAAATGAATGACTTATTTGACTTAAAAATGATATTTAAATTTAAATATTTGAATTTGAATTCAAATAATGGTTTAATAATGAGGTTTTGAAAGGACATGATATTTTGATGATTGAAATGGTTTGGAAATGATTTGATCTTTATTTTGATAAAGAATATGAATTTAGAATGATATTTGATTTTGATAAATGAATATTTGAAGTTTATATTGGTATGAAAGGATATTGAGTTTATTTATGAATTGAGTTTATTTAAAATAATATTGGATTTATGAAATGAATATTTCAAAACTAAGTAATAATGAGGTTAATTTGAGATATATGAAATTGTAAATTTAGTTTTGAAATATGGTATATTAAAGCTTTGAAATATATTAAAAATTGAATAGTTTTTTTTGTGGATCAAATCTATATTTGAAATTGATAAGATTTGAAATGTTTGTGGGGAAACTAAATTGAATTGAAGCGGATGGTTTGAATTGAATTAAATTAGAAATTTGGATTTAATTGAATAAATTTGTAAAATGTAAAGAATTAAAGGAATGTTTCAGATTTCGAAATGTTATGATTTTCAAAGTATAATGACTTCAAGTATTTTGTTTTCGAAAGAGTTATAACTTGAAAGTATTATGATTTTTGAAAGATGAATATATGTTTGGATGGAAATGATATCGTATTGATTTGAATATAGTTTTGAAATAAAAATCGTATTGGTTATGAAGTATAAACTATTTTGAAAGGGATATAGTTTTGAAATGAAATGAGTTGAATTTTGAAGTATAAACTATTTTGAAATAACCACGGGGATTAGAAGTTGTCATACTCTCTGCCAACTCCGAAAAGCACTTTAACAACCGTGTACGCGGTGGAGATTCCAGAATGAAGCAGGATGGTGGCGATGTTCTTGAGGTATATTACGTGGACCCAACTCCCGAGTTGGCATAAGGTGGCTAAAACAGGAGCGATCTCGGGCCAAGTGAGGTCATTCCTCCTATCAGACACATTTCTTCGATACCATACTCTTACTTGTGGTTGATTTGATGGCCATCCTCCGATTTTGATTTGGGAGTGTGTTCAAAGGTGGGCGTATGTGGCTACTACGTTACCACCAGCACGTGTACGTAATTGGTATATCTACCCTGGCATTGCCTTGTGTGCCGTGTCACCTACCATATCGAGTCTTACTACGAGTTTGTTTTTCTCCCGTAGCCCATGGAGTATTTAAGGTAGCTTCCCGATCTAGAGGTACACTGATACTGGATGGACTACTATGACTATTACGTGTTGGGGGCTATATGGGTAACCCTTCAACGCTATTTAAAAGTAAGTTTTTTTTACTGTAGACATTATTATAATAGTGCAATATTACTACATAATAAATAATCTAATGGATCCTTAAAGGATGGACGATCCCAAACATCCTTTAAGTTACTGATGCATTTTTGTTACTGTTCACTTGAGTTGATTTACAATTCATAAGTATTTGTGTCTTGACTCGAGTGTTTTGTGTTTTTCTTTACGCTCGAGTCAGACTGAGCGATTCAACATTCAAGACTCGCCTTCGGAGTTGGAGCTTTTCTTGAAGATCCAGCCATTTATCTTTGCTTTCTGTATCCAGTGTTTCAAGTGATGTATTCTAATTTGTACCTGATGTATCTTGTTATTCTTCTATTGTATCTTGTTTAACTCTGATGTATCTTATATATATAGTAGCTTCATGAACTACTATCTCTTTTATTCCTGCTGCATTATTATTTACTCTGGTCCGTGATCTGTGATAATTTATTTACTGTATATTTTGAGATTTACCAAATTTTATTTACAACGCGGTATTTTGAGAAATTCAAGTCTGACATGTGCGGATGCGAATGGTTGAAAATATCGGGTCGTTACATTTGGTATTAGAGCTTTGGTGGCTCTAGGCAAAACTCAACATGTATGGTAAATGTATTACATGATCACTTTCATTCAAGTTTGAATCTCTTCCTTTTTAACTCGTTTCCTTTGAATTTTGGAACGTTTCCTGCAGTTCTAAAATCCATTCATGTCCCTTACTATTCCTCTTCTTTAGATTCTGGAATATCCCATAACTCCATTTCAAATGATCTTTATAATGAGTCGGCGGTGTCACCAATCTCAAATTGATTTGTAAAGGAGTGACTCTCCTTTACAACAGCATTGATTCACCGAAGATTTTACATCCTCAGTTTAGATGCTAGTATCTGTTATTATCAAGACTCTATCTCTTGAGACCTAATGTTGATTTACCCCAGAAATCCACACTGATCTTATTCTTTAAGTCACGGTTGAACCGGTTAAGGTTGCCCGTGATTTATATAAGCTTATCCATCTTCCTATTCAGTTATTTAATCATCTCATCTTTGTTCCCAACTTATCTTCAAATTATTGTTGAAGTGTTTTGTAAACTAATATTTAAAATGTTTTATATATTGTATTTTTTGAGTTGTTGATGTTGATTTGGGTTTTTGATCGATTCGTCTGATCAACGCTGTCGATAAGATTTCCAAAACACTTGAACAGAGAAAATTGACACAATATGTTTTTTTTCAAATTTAGTAATAAAATAAATTTTGTACTATATTATAAATCTTTTTCTGGATTTTATTGAATTGGTTGTTAAGAAATAATAATTGATTTTATATATCATTATCTCTTCTTTCATGTATGAATAATTGAACTACAAAACATGGATATAAATTTATTTGGAGATTTAAAATGAATTTAAAACAAGAATTTGAGAATTTAATTTCCGATGGATTTCAAACCTTGTATTTAAAGTTTTAAAAAGATATATTATTTAAAGTATTTTCTAGTAGAAATTTGTTTCCAAAGAATTTTTAAGATTAATGGTCTCCTCTTTATCGCTGAAAAATAAGTTCAGTGATGACTGCAGCATCATCGAAATTCATTACGAGTTTTGAAGTGAAGAGACCGTTCTGTAGTCTTGCTACAGTTTTGTTTTGGGGAATTTAATTGATTTGAATTTCTAAAATAATACTGGATTTATAACATAAGTCTGATATATGATTTAAATTTGAATGAATATATATATAGTATATGTGCGTTTATTTATCTCTAAATAGTTTGGAATTTATCGGGAATTTAATTCCTAAATTTTATATTGAAGGATAATTTCAAGTATAATTTCAAGATTTGAATAAATATTCAAGCTTGAAATGATTGAATTAGAAAGTTTTATTTGTATAATACACAATTTCATTCCAATATAGCTTACCTAAATTATACAAAAGTTGAATATGTAATTGGATAATATACAATATAAAAAGATTTTATAAATAAAATTTGAGTGTTTATAATAAATGTTATACACTTAAATTTTAGTTATAAAAAGATTAACAGAGGTAAGTAGAGAAAAGGGTAATGGAATAATTTACAATATAAAATGATGTTAAAGGAACTAAGAATAAATTAAAGCGGTTACAATAAGTATAAATATATTTAATATAGGTAATAAAATATATTGAGAGGAATAAATTTAATTATAATTAGGAATAGAGAAGAATTAATTTATTGAGTATATGAGTATAATAAATGATTTTTTTTCAAATTCATGATTTTAGTGATTGTTAATTTAAGATAATTTGATGATAAAATAATGAAATTGGAGATAGTTAAGATTTATTTAACTTATGTAAAATTAATTTTCAATTTAATTTGAAATTTTCATGGTTTCAAATTTATTATCTTATTTTGTTCTCAAACTATCTCTTGGATGTCCTAATTTTCCTTATGTTGCTACAGAATGGGGAGGCTATTGCTTATACTAGTCTGTTTTGAAATCTTTCTATACACTTTGATAATCTTTGGTACTCATTTTTGAATCTGAGCACATCTTGCCATCCACAGACCGTCGGTCAAACGGGAAGGCTGAATCAGATTCTAGAAGGTCTTTTTTTTGCTTGTGTTCTTAATTCCGGAGGATCTTGGAAAGATCATCTCCACCTTGTTAAACTTACCTATAACAATAGTTATCGGGTAAAATTTAATCTTCTTGCCATTTTGTCTTAATCTTATTTCATTCTATCTTTTTTTATGTTTTCCCATATCTCATTCATTTTCGGGGACGAAAAATTTTAAGTGGAGAAGATTGTAACAATCGTGTATTTTGTGATTATTTTATTTGTAATTATTTTAATTGAATTTTCTAATTTAAAAACTTTATTTTATTTATTAAAATGATAATTTTTTATTTTAAATATAAATTTTGATTGGTATGTGAATTATAATTTCAAACCTGAATATATTGAATATTTTACAAAAAAGTGAATTTTGGTCAAAATGGTCAAAATTTGACTTTTAAATTTAATTTTAATATTTGAATTTTATCTTTTATTATGAAAATAAATTAAATTTCAAGAATACCGCTCTCCGTTTTGTTGAAATCCGATTTATATTGTGAAAATTATGCTTTTTACAATATTGTGTGTAAATTGTTTTATTTCACAAAATTATTTATTTTAATTTATATAAATAATATTTTGTTTGTCATATACATATTTTAAATTGTGTATATATGTGTAATATGACATGTTATGTATATTATTTTATTTTAAAAAACATTTTAAAGTATAATTATAATTTTCAAATATTAATTGTATATTGTTTATATTTTTAAAGTCTAGTTTCAATTATTAAGCTATTTCTTTATTTGTTTTATATTTTTCCTTAAAATTATTTATTTTTTTCACTTTATTTTGTTTTCTCTTTTTCTATATTTTATTTACTGATTTCTTTTGTTTATTTTAATTTAAAAGAAAATGAAAATTCTAAAGGACAAAACCCTTTCATTTTCCTTGTGTCTTTTCATTCCCTTTGCCTTTTAACTTCATTTGTCTTTTCATTTTTTGTTTAGCCAACCATTTTCTTTGTATTGCCATGAATTTTATTTCTCATTCACGTGAGAAATCTCCCTCTCGTCTAAAAATCACGGCCATGAGAAAAAAATCATGGAAATGGCCTCCTTTTCTTTCTCTCCTTTTTCTTCTTACTTTTCCATTTAATTTTGCCTTC
The DNA here is from genome assembly GCA_030765085.1 of Allium cepa. Classification (NCBI taxonomy): domain Eukaryota; kingdom Viridiplantae; phylum Streptophyta; class Magnoliopsida; order Asparagales; family Amaryllidaceae; genus Allium; species Allium cepa. The sequence goes on along the minus strand of CM060941.1, from coordinate 104,108,803 downwards.
CTCTTCCTCTAACATAGCTTGGCCCCCCTCTCCACCATCACCACTGACCATCACCACCACTATCTACAGCTATAAACTCCCCTCCTCCTCTGAATATAACTAGGCCGTGACCATCCATTGAAGTTGCACCACAAAATTTGCAATTTCCACCCTTGAAACCTTGCATAGACCACATGTTTCACCCAAACCCCTCCATACATCACTCCGGCCACCCCCTTAGCTACCACCTCCAGTAGCTACACCACCTTTAGCCGCAGCTCTAGCCATCTCCACCTCTATCCAAATCTGAAGACCCCATGGCCGAGCCTATATGTGGTCATAGCCGAGCCAAAAATGCACCAAAACTTGCCTCTTTTGCCTTGTCCATTGATATGCTCCATGTTTCACCCTACCCTTGCTTTGTCTTCCACTAACCTAACCATATTCGAGCATTTCAGGTCTAGACCTGATCATGGCCAAGCCTATGGTATGTATGGCCGAGCACATGTTGAGAGATGGTCAAGAAATTTGAGTGGAAAGCTAGGTCAGGTCGCTTTGCTCTTTGTTGCTTCATATTTTCAAATTGTTTCAATATAAATTTTGTGTTGAATATTCATATGTTATATTGTCTTGTTTTGGGTTGTTTAAAAGATGATATCTTGGCTCTCTCCACTTGTTTGAATCATTGTCGTGCTGTGTCATGCCATATCGTACTTTCTGGGTTTGTCTATGTGTTTTGATTATTATCTCCAGCTTAAAGGTGAGTCTTTCTCACTCCGACATTTTTACTTATGAATTAGTGAATTGATGACAAGTGTTTAGTAAATTAAAAATGTTATGCAAATTAATGATGATTATATGATATGTTATGCCATGTTATTACTATGTTAACTTTGATAATTATCACCTGACATATGATATATGACATTATACTGTGACATTGATATGTTAGTATAATTGTTTATATTGTTTATGCATTTGTTCACACTGCAAGTTCCATGTAGAATAGAATCACTATGGATTGAAATGATACATACCCGAATAGAAATTAGAATAAGAAAAAATCGTTATGGGCTGAAATGATAGGCCTGGGCGATTTTTATTTATTTTATTTACTTGGGATTGCGGGTTTGAAATGATAGAACCCGGGTTTTCTTTTTAAACCGCGGATTGAAATGATATATATCTGTATCACTTGACCTAGGTTAGAAAATTATATACAGACCCGTGGTATATTGTTAAATGATTTTTATTAAGATATGTATTTTTAAAAGTATGAAATTTTGAATTAAAAATATACATTTATTGGTTTTGAGAAGGCTAAATATTAAGTTTGAATTTGTGAATTTAAGCATGAAAATTTGAATTAAATGTGATTTTTGACTTTAAATTTTATTTTAAAAATGCAAGCAAATAATGCAAATTAAATTTAACGTTTTGAAATGATATTTGAAGTAAAATGATAAGTTTTATTAAATTTATAAGTTAAGAAAATAGTGAATTTTGACTTAACTAGTGAATTGAATTTTTAATTGGATATTTGATTTTAAATTTTTTTGTGATAAATCATATGTTAAAAATATTTAAATGTGAAACATTGAAGTGTAGAAATATGATTTATAAGTTCAAAATTTGCTAAAATTGAATTTAAATTGTTTTTGAAAAGTTATAATAAAATCTGGAATTTCATTAATAGCATTTCTAAAATGCTGTAGTTTTATGACAGCATTTTTAAATGCTGTTGTTTTTGAATTTAACTATGTTTGAAATAACTAAATATCTATTATGACATTTATAAATGCCGTTGTTCTTGAATTAAACTATTTTGTAAACTATAAGCTACGATAACACTTTATAAATGTCGTCGTTGCTAAATTTGACAATGTTTTGAAATGTTATAGATTTTATTACTGTTTGAGTTATATTTTAAAGTGATAATGATTTAACTTTTGGAAATTGATTATTTGTGAAACTTGAGGAGTTTAAAATGTATTTTAATATTTAAATTTGAATTTTAAGGAATTTAAATTGAATTTGAATTAAAATAATGGTTTTTGAATGGAATTTTGAAATGTGTTTTGTAATGATATTTGGAATAATAAATGAATGACTTATTTGATTAAAAATGATATTTAAATTTAAATATTTGAATTTGAATTCAAATAATGATTTAATAATGAGGTTTTGAAAGGACATGATATTTTAATGATTGAAATGGTTTGGAAATGATCTGATCTTTATTTTGATAAAGAATATGAATTTAGAATGATATTTGATTTTGATAAATGAATATTTAAAGTTTATATTAGTATGAAAGGTTATTGAGTTTATATGTAAATTTAGTTTATTTAAAATAATATAGGATTTATGAAATGAATATTTCAAAACTAAGTAATAATGAGGTTAATTTGAGATATATGAAATTATAAATTTAGTTTTGAAATATGGTATATTAAATCTTTGAAATATATTAAAAATTGAATAGTTTGTTTTGTGGATCAAATCTGTATTTGAAATTGATAAGATTTGAAATGTTTGTGGGGAAACTAAATTGAATTGAAACGGATGGTTTGAATTGAATTAAACTAGAAATTAGAAATTTGGATTTAATTTGAATAAATTTGTGAAATGTAAAGAATTAAAGGAATGTTTCATGATTTTAAATGTATGTTTTCGAAATGTTATGATTTTCAACGTGTAATGATTTCAAGTATTTTGTTTTCGAAAGAGTTATAATTTTGGAAGTATTATGATTTTTGAAAGATGAATATACGTTTGGAATGGAAATGATATCATATTGATTTGAATATAGTTTTGAAATAAAAATAGTTTTGAAGTATAAACTATTTTTAAAGGGATATAGTTTGGAAATGAAATTGGTTGATTTTTGAAGTATCAACTATTTTGAAATGACCATGGCGTTATAATAACATTTAGTTGTTAAAGAGACCAGGATCGTAAGTTGTCATACTCTTTGCCAACTTCGAAAAGCACTTTAACAACCGCGTACGCGGCGGAGATTTCAGAATGAAGTAGGATGGTGGCGACGTTCTTGAGGTATATTACGTGGATCTAACTCCCGTGAGTTGGCATAAGGTGGCTAAAACAGGATCCATCTCGGGCCAAGTGAGGTCATTCCTCCTATCGGACACATTTCTTTGATACTATACTCTTACTTGTGGTTGATTTGATGGTCATCCTCCGATTTTGATTTGGGAGCGTGTTCCGAGGTGGGCGTACGTTACCACCAGCCCGTGTGCGTAATTGGTATATCTACCCTGGCATTGCCTTGTGTGCCGTGTCACCTACCATATCGAGCCTTACTACGGGTTTGTTTTTCTCTCGTAGCCCATGGAGTATTTAAGGTAGCTTCCCGATCTAGAGGTACACTGATACTGGATGGACTACTGGGACTATTACGTGTTGGGGGCTATATGGGTAACCCTTCAACGCTATTTACAAGTAAGTTTGTTTTACTGTAGACATTATTATAATAGTGCAATATTACTACATAGTAAATAGTCTAATGGATCCTTAAAGGATGGACGATTTCAAGCATCCTTTAAGTTACTGATGCATTTTTATTACTGTTCACTTCAGTTGATTTACAATTCATAAGTATTTATGTCCTGAGTCGAGTGTTTTGTGTTTTTCTTTACGCTCGAGTCAGACTGAGTGATTCAGCATTCAAGACTCACCTTGTTACTATCTTTATGTCCTGAGTATTTACAATTCATAAGTATTTATGTCCTGAGTCGAGTTGGATCTTTTCTTGAAGATCCAGCCATCTATCTTTGCTTCATGTATCCAGTGTTTCTAGTGATGGATTCTGATTTGTACCTGATATATCTTTTTACTCTTCTGTTATATCTTTTTTAACTCCGATGTATCTTATATATATATATATAGTAGCTTCATGAACTACTGTCTCTTTTATTTCTGCTGCATTATTATTTACTCTGGTCTGTGATCTGTGATTATTTATTTACTATATATTTTGAGATTTGCCCAAATTTATTTACAATGCAGTATTTTAAGCAATTCAAGTCCGGCATGTGCGGATGCGAATGGTTGAAAATATGGAGTCATTACAATATAGGCTATCAAAATCAAATAAAAAAAAGTTAAACCACTTCAAATGTTTCATTAAGCGCAAAAAGAGAGCATAACCATCAAAATGTTGCATCTATATATTAGAGAGCTTTATTATCCGTAAATTGTAGGGATTAACCTCTCATATTTGTTATCATATCAACAAATGTAGAAAGCCACATGAAACAAAAAGTAAGGAAAATGAAAGCAAAGTAAAGGAAGAGCTATTATACTTGCATGAAAAATAAACTAAGCTACTAACAAAATAAGAAAGAGAGCATGTAAATGTAAAAGATCATTAACTAACATTGCATAAAAAGAAAAGCTACATGAAATAAAAAATGGCTAAGTAGTCATGAAAAGAAAAGAGAATAGCTTTTTTATTTTTTTCCCTAAACTAAGGAGGCTAAAAGAGACTAAGGGAGAGAGAGTATATTATATAAAGCATAAGGGGCATTTACACATGTATGAAACCCTAATTCACTTTTTTAGAAACTATTCAAAATACCCTCTTAGGAAGTGTGGAGGCCAAGTAATCATTTTATTTAAATAATCCTCATTTAGATATGCATGAAGCTTCAAACTCTATTAGCATGTGCATTAGCCTCTAATTTGTACATGAAGGTATGTGGGTAGGTGGGGTCCTCCATGATCTTGGTTTTAAATTATTTCCATCTTCATTTGTTCTCTTCATTCTTATGCATGCATATATCTTCATGAAACCACTTGTAAAATTCACTAAAATTCCTATAAAACAAGACGGGAAATTCCAAGCAAATTTTCACAAATTAATAAATGCACAAAAATGACCATTTCGCTTCTGGATGAAGATGAATATGTGATGATTTGAAATAATTTGAATTTTGGTTTAAACAAGTTAAAATACCCAATATGATCATTTATTTAATTTAAATAGATTAAATATGGTGGTAAAAATATGCATATTTGACGGCACATCAATAACTCTGCTTTGCATACAACAGAAAACACTCCGAGTTATCAATGACCCCTTAGCACATGCACATCCATCTGAGCCCTCTTTGCTCAATCCAATTTCCATTTTCTAGGAACCCTCTATATCCCTTCACTCTGCAGCTCCCTCAAATATCGAGCTTCTTCAGTACCTACTCATGAGTCACAAAATTGAAGATAAATCACTTTATCTTCGATACCTACTCCCACCATGATTCACAAACCGAAGATATAGAGCTTTTATCATGTTGTAACATCGCCATCCTCCCCTAATGCGAATGAGCCAACACCTCCAGCACGATCTACAGAGTCCTGAAACTATCAACCTCGGATCCTAACTCTATACACCGTCGTGTCGCTATCCGAAGTACCGAACTATCATATCGAACCATCACATTATTGCCCCACTAATGAAATCGCTCAAAGTAGAGCAATAACATCAAGACTCTAAGTCGATCGCATGAACAAACCATCACTTTGTTCACCTTGAAGTCTCCTCATCATCCATGCCAAAGATCGATCAAATCGCCAATCATCAATAGTGATGGGCACTGACCACTCTACAATAGTTAATACTAACCACTTTGGTCGTGTACTTAGCTAAAAATGGATAAGCACAAACAAAATAGAAACATCCGACATCCATCATAAAGTCCAAAGCCCATCCAAATCCGTTGTCTTCCACCTTCAAATCAGTCGATACGTATCTTAACATTCTTCTAAAACTTATCACTTTCATTGGGGTTTCATATCTTTTGTTAGGTTTTTCGATCAACGTGTACGAAACCCCAATGCACGAGATATTTTCCTAATACTAGTTCGCTACTAAATCTGCGTTTTAAACCAAAAACAAGCAAACATGCAACCAATAAGCATACACACATCCAATATAGTATAAACAACATGTATAATGTGTCTACATCAATTGATAAGGGGATTTATATCAAAAATTGTGTACAATTCCTTAAACATAGCACATCGAATGGAAAATTTTAATATCCGATATAAAACCATTTTAAAACACTTTTATTTTCTTTTATACAATCAGGTATGTGTTTAAGCATACCAAAATCACATTTTAAAGTTAAAAACCAGTTCGAAACGTCGATTTGATACTATACTAACAATCACAGTATGCTAAGAGACAATATCACCCACCTCAACTCCAAACCAATGCCAAGATGTAGAGCTTTTCATTATGAGTGCAACGCAAGAAACCATATTCAAAACGGACCTCATCTGCAAAAGATATGGATTAAATAAGATTTCAAATTAATTAACCAATTAAAATGTTGATTACCTTATTAAGATTTAATCCTTCTTGTCCAGTCCAACCCCTATAAACGGCCATATGTATGCACAAAACTCACATACTCTCTCCTCTGTTCTCCTCAGTTTCTCAATGAAATAATGAACCATCTTCACCAACAAGTCCCGCTACATGATCTCTCCACCCTGGAATCAAAGAGATGAAGCTCGATCATGTCTAGTAGATCGTGCCTAGAAATCGAACCCCCCATCCATGCTACAGACACATTTTGCTCTAATCGATCGGATCTAACAAGCTTTGGTGGAAAGGTGCCATTCACAAATAGAAATCCAACCATAATGTCTAATTTGCCTATCTCCACCTCTTGCTCCATCTAGATCAAACCCAAGATCCAGCCAAGAACGTCTATGTTTATCAATCATGATCGTAAGCATACGGAGTCGAAGCTCTCATCGCTCCGATCTTAACGAATTCGATCATGCAATTTATCATTAAGAGGATCTCACGATTTTTATTTTTGAGTGAAAGAAAGGGGAGCGGCCTTGGTTTTTAGATGAAACAGTAATCGTGCAAATGAAATAGAGGGTGGGAAGAATTTGAGTGATATTAATATTAATATTATATTATGATTTATTTGAACTCTCAAATAAATCATCGTACGTTTCGAGCCCGTACGATCACATAACGCGTCTGATCGCGACGAAACTTGTCTATGTACATCATCTCATTTTTCTAGTTTCAATGGCATAAATCTTGTCGCAATCCGAGACTGCATCCTAGAATGTTAATTTTGTGCATTTCAAGATCGTTTCGGCCATCAGATCGCCTGATCTTCTAATTTAGCGATGCTTATACTCGTTTTAATTCGCAATGTCAATCCAAACTCAACATAAGTTGTCTTGAGTTGATTTGACCATATGGGAAAAATCGTATTTTTGGACCTTCAAATAATTCACGATTAAATATTTTATTGTTAAAATATAGGCCCTTATAGAGCTGGTTATTATATATCTTTTACTTTTGATTTTTGTAAAAAAAGTTGTATGTATGTTATAAAGGCTAAGTTGGAGGCATTTGAGGAATGTTAAATATGGGAAGCTCTTATTGAGAATGAGAGTGGGAAATCCTTGAAAGAGTTAAGATCTATCAACGACAAGTAGTATTTTTCTATAAAGTTCTTAGACCATTGAAAACGATAAGGAGTTTAGGGGAATTTTTCTACACCACTAATCTTCAATCAAATGAGGTTGCAGACAGGATGAATCGAACTCTATTGGAAGAAAAAAAATTAATGCTTGAGATTGACATTGGGTTCGTGAACGGATTTTGAGCCGAAGCTTTGTCAACCGTAATATATATTGTGAATCGAATTCTATGGTGAAATTATGAAACACGTTGGAAAGGAAAGAGCATTGACTTGATTTATCTTCCTATACCAAATCATAAGCTTGAGCCAAGAGCTTTCAAAGAGTTATGCTAGGCTACATGGATGGTGTAAAGGGATATCATGTTTGGAACTCGAAAAAAAAGAAGGTGATTAACTCGCATCATGTTACTTTTAATTAGTCCGCTTGTTTAGAGAAAAGAAGAGCACATTAGATGTTCTAGATCTAGTTGGTGACAAATCAAAGGAGATGGAAACTATTCCCTTTTTGACCTAGTTGTAGAGTAGATGATATTAATGATGACAAGGAAGTTGATGTTACATCATATGGTAGTCCACTTGTTTATTCTAGTGATGTTGGTGATATGCATAATACTAAAGAGAGTCTAGTTCAAGGTGAAGCCGAAGTGACAGTTCAAAGCAAAAAGGAGTTCAAGCGATGCAATTATCAAACAAATGGGTCGTCACACTATAACACCGCATATGAATTATGGCAGTTGGAATTATCTGAGTTTTGATGAAAATTGGGACTATGCTCTTAATATAGTCAAAGACGAGCCAATAGATCTTGATGACGTCATAAAATCGAGTGATGACTCAAAATGTATTTGTGCCATGGAGGAAGAGATGCAATTATTATATAAGAACATGACTTGGGATTTGATTCCACTTCCTAAATGTAGCCATGTTATCTGGTCCAAATGGATATTAAGGTGAAAGATGATAAGAGATTAAAGGCTACATTGGTGGCTATGGGGTTCATATAATGGAGGTTTCATACAATGGAGGAAAATGAGTATGATGAGATTTTTGCATTGATGGTGCTTTATACTTCAATCCAAATTTTATTGAATATAGCTGAAACTCAAGATTTGGAGCTAGAGCAACTGGATGTGAAAACCGCTTTCTTGCATGTAGACTTGGATGAAGACATCTACATGGAGAAATCAAAAGGGCTTGTTATAGAGGGGAAGTCAAATTTGGTTTTTAGGTTAAAGAAGTCATATTATGGTTTAACCAGTCACTTATGTAATAGTACAAGCGATTCAGTCCTTTTATGCTTGATATTGGTTTTTGATAGAAGCACCAAGGATGCTTGTGTATTTTAAGTATTTGGAAAATTGCTATTAGTTGTACTTTCTCTTGTATGCAGATGATCTACTTATTCCTTCAAAAGACAAGAACAAAATCAACAACTCAAAACTCATTTATAATCAGAATTCGATATGAAGAATCTTGGTGATGTAAGGAAAATATTGGGCATGCAAATTATTATGAATCAAAACCGATATGAGTTAAAATTAATTCAAATAATATACCGAGAAGGAAATTTCTCGGTTTAGCATGTAAAAGGCAAAGGTTGCCAGTACAACATTACCTTTGTATATGAAGCTTTCGTCAAAAGATTCACCATTTTGGGATGAAGACTAGGCCTACATGGTAAGAGTGCCACAAGTAAGTGTTGTTGGTAGCTTAATATACGCAATGGTGTGTACAAGGTCCAATATTGCAAATGTCGTTTTGGTAGTTAGTCAGTATATGGCTAATCTGGGTAAATTGCATTGGAAACCGAGAAGGTTATTTTGAGATATCTTAAGGGGACTCCTAGTCATGGTCTTGTGTTTGATAGTAGTGTTGATATGGATTGCAAGTTGGTCGGTTATTGTAATTTGGACTACGGTAGCAGTAGAGATCGAGCAAAATCAACTTCGAATATGTATTCACTTTTGGTGGTACGACCATTAGTTGAAGATCAAGATTGCAAACCGTAATTGTTCTATCAACCATGGCGGTGGAGTTGATTGCTGCAAGGGAGGCACTTTATTTGTGCAATATGTGACTTGGGATTTATGCATGATAGTGTTGATGTGCATTATTGTAGGCAAAGTGTTATCTGTTTGGTGGAAAAGTTTTGCATTTTGTTCTCAAAAGAAGCATGTTAAGATAAGAGAGTCCTTTCTGGTTACCATGGATGAGGATAAGCTTGTTTATTTTCGAAAGGTACACCCAAAGATAAAGCAAGGATATATTGACAAAGGCATTGTCAATTTAGAAGTCTGTGCCAATTTAGAAGTCTGTGCATTGCTTGAATTTATTTAGCCAAATGAAGTGCTAAGTGTCAATTGGTGGCATGGTTTGGTAAGTAGGTGATTTCATTTGTTGAAAAGTAAACTGAAATGTAGAGGATTAAATGAACTTTCTAGCAGTTTTAATGGATCACGATTTGGAGTTTATATGGAAGAGTTATCACGGTTTGAAGGAAAAAAAAAGCTTATAAAAGTACTTTCTATACCAGAGCAGTCATTTGACAGCAAAAAGCCTTTATATTTTCTCAAGGGTTTTGTAGCTGAATTCAGTCGACTCTTTGGAGGGAGCAAATGCTCGATTGATTGAAATAGTATGCCGACTATTTGCACCCAAGTAATCGATTATTTAGTAACCTTAGTTTACGATGAAATTGGTTCAAATGGATCAGTCGATTGATCCACATTAGTTAGTCGACTACTTAACTAGTGCCAGGACTTTAAAGAAAATCCGAAAACTTTTTTAATTTTGAAAGCTAAGGTTTGTTCTATTTCTATAGGATTTCCATCATTACTATTTTTTTCATCTCCAATCTTCACAAAATCAATTTTCAAACAAAAATTAGTGTAAATCAACCTATGTCTTTGGCATTAACAAAAATATCTTCAAAATGGATGTCTATACAATCTCAGTGTCATTTATTTATTGATATTTTTGTTGCTCTCTTGATCAGCTGTGTTGAATTGAGAAATTACGTAATAGATTATTTTGCATCCAATTTGTTTAGAACTTCTGCCGGCTTTAGCGTCAGTGCTGTTTCTTGCATCTATCTCAAGTTCTCTGTTTTTGGCTGTGTGGTTCTGAGAATTTGGGCCCCTCTTCTTCACCAAATAAACTTTATTAATTTTGCAAGAAGCCGACAACTCCAGTGAACACTTCTTTTGCAGCCATTATTAGCCCATTTGCTTGCCCGACTTTGTTCTAATTGAAAGCTTTCTTCACCAATGATAAACTAAAGAAGATTCAATGCGAGGAGATTTGTCTATTCAGGAAGATCATCTAGGTTAATTTTGTTGGGAATCGAAGAAAAGTATTTTTGAGAGGGAGGGTTAGGGCATCTCCAGTGGATTCAGGGCTGAATATTCAGCCCGCTGAATATTCAGCCCTGAAGCTGGATGGGGTACCCAGTGGCCAGGCGCCCATTTAATGGGCGCCTGGCCCCAGACGCCCCAGGCGCCCATTAAATGGGCGCCTGGCATCAGGCGCCCATTTTATGGGCGCCTGATGCCTGGGAGCCTGATGTCAGGTTCCCATAAAATGGGAGCCTGGGCATGGGCGCCCATTTTATGGGCGCCAGAATTCTGGCGCCCATAAAATGGGCGCCAGGGCTTGGGCGCCCATTAAATGGGCAACCAAGCCCAGTTCAGGATCCTGAATTGGATCCTGAACGTTCAGCTGAATATTCAGCTTGAATTGGACGACTGAAGAGCTTTTTTGAACAAATTCAGTATGTAACGCAACGATTGGAGATGCCCTTACCGCCATGGCTGAACTGGAAAACCAATATTTTTTTAAAATATTATATTATTGAACATATAAATTAAGAATTATGAAATATACAATCTATTACTTTATATTAACGCAAGAACTTCCCCGATCTGACGTGGATTTCTTCGCTTTTCTCATTTCAAAATAACAATTCATTGTTCGCTTCCGCATTTTTCCCCCTACTGGCACTTGGTTATCCATTTTCGCTTTTCTTTTCTTGCCTTACCTCATCTCCAACTGCTCTAGCACGCGGTTCTACCAACTCCCTTCGCTTTCCACTTCGTTGCACTCTCTCCTCCCTAACACGGTACTGCCGAATTCCATCCTTCTCGCTGTCTCCTCTTCCGAATCATCGCCTCCGTCCCTACCTCCATGTTAGCCCATTTTGTTGCCCTCTCTCCTCCCTAACAGAGTACTGCCGAATTCCATCCTTCTCGCCGTCTTCACTTCCGACTCATCGCCTCCTCCCCCACCTCCATGTTAGCACTGTACTCCAAATACTCAACACCGTCCGACTCCTTTCCCGCTCATCGTAAGTCGTAACGAACTGCCTTTTCCAAGCTACAGGTGTCATTCTAGAGATTTTTCATACCGAGTGCCCAACCAACTACGGTCTGCTCTTCCTCCATCCTCCTCCTTACCGCTAGGTCGGATGTACTGGTAACTGCTTCCATCCTTACGTATTCGAAGTTTTATTTTCTTCTGGTCTGACTGATTTGTTATCTCTGCTGTCGTCTTCCACCAATAATAAGTTTAGGATAGTTCGACTGTTTTTCAAAAATTTCTCCTCTGGTGTTTATTAATTCTATCTTTTGATTTTGGTATTTTGATCTTTTATCACCCCCTAAAGTCGAAGTCAAAGTAATTCAATTGTCCATGGTTTAAAATTGAAATCAAACACTAATGCTTAGTCGGTCCTTATTCCCAAACTAAATTTTGCAAACATATAGTGCAGTTGCTCTGAAATTGATATGATAATTAGAAGCGATTTTCTTTTGCAACAATGAAGTTGGACTTTAACGAATTGAAGTTTCTCTATGGTCAGTTGTTTTTTTCAAAGAAATATTATTTTTTAAATCCTTCGGTGTTCACCAATTTTTGGGTGGCTTGTGATTTGTTGGTTCAATGGATTTATTCATGTAGTTGAGTAGTTTGTTAAATTACTGAGTGGACTTTGTTTGTTATACTTTTAGTTGTAGAGAAGTGAGTGAATTGAGCAAGTTCAAGTGATGAATTATTGTGCTTATCAAGAAGAAAATAAAATGCACTGGATATCTTAGTTTCTTGGGTACCACAACATTGTCTACTGTTTACTGCCTCAAATCCCTTTGTAGGTATTTCTTTAACAAATAGGCGATCATTTTTATAGTATTTTTTTTGCAGTATTTGTACTTTCTTGGATGTCTTAGTTATGATATCATATCATCGGTATAGAATTATTAAGTTTGTATATACAATTAGTAAATTTGACAGTATGCATTTTGATAAATGCATTTTACAAACTATTGTTTCCATATAGTAAGGAAATCTACATACTAATCTTGAAGACATAAAGATTTATTTAATATGAATAAAATAAATTAAAAATTCATAATCCATCTTTTATGCTTCTAATTATTTTATCATTTGCCGACTACCACATAAATTTAACTACATTTTTTGTTTGGATTAAATTGAAGAAATAATTTTGACTACAGCTGTTCACTCGAAATAAAGGACTTAATTAATAGGTAATGAACATACCATATTGCTGTTATATTTAATGGTTTTTAAAATTTCAAACATGCTGTACGCCTGTTGTATGCTTCATATTACTTTGAAAAGGTCTCAATGTTAATTAAAAGTGAAGTAGAACAAATAAGTGATATGAAATGTTACTAATTTTTGATGAATTTTAACTTTATAAGTCATGTTTGACAAAGATCACTATGCATGTGTGAATATGCATCTGACAAGGCCTTTATATATAGCTACATCGACATTACAAATGTTTTCAACGGGTACTGGGGCAAAAAATAACCAAGATGACCCATTTTCTTCTTTTTTGGCCTCCACTGTAGTATGCTAAAAGATATACATACGATTAGGTAGTTCTGTATTTTATTTTCATATTCATATAAGGTATTTTCTCGGTTTTTTATATTATGATATTACATGTTATTGTGATGTTTGTAACATTATAGTTGACTTTATGATTGATTTAGCTCTAGAGGAAATTATATAAAAGAATTTTAGATTGTACTATGGGTATGTAGCAAAAATTTGCCTCCTAACATCAAGTTGTTTTGAACCTTTCTAATTATATTATTTTAAAACCCCGTTGTAACTAATGTTTATTTGGAAATGATTATCAAAAAATAAACATTTCTTTTTCTTCATTATTGTATCCTCTAAGACCGAGTCGCTTCAAACTAGAAATGATCCGCTTCATATTGCTTCAAAATAGGCAAGGAAAGACTTGAGTAGCGAAATATGATGTCCCACTTGAATAGTCAGAGAAGCATAAAGTTGAATATAAGGTTCATCGTTTGGTGGTCAATAGAGATCCCAAGTTCACAATTTTTGTTGAGATCCGCACACACAAAGTGATTTATAGGAGATATGCTGGACTCTTTTTCTCAATCTTTGTTGATGTTACTGACAATTTTGCAACTATCGCTATATTCCTTCGGTAAGTTATTTTGACACGCATACATTATTTTGCTACATAAACTGTTATTACTTAGTACAACTGCAACAACTTATATGAGTTTATGCAGACAATAAGAAGTTGTTTTACAAAATTAGATATCAATCAGTATGTGTTAATTTAAAGTTAAATTTCTACAGATACCTCTTTCTGTAGATAATGTGAATTGCTGCTGTAAATACATATTTAGCATCGATATTTACTTTTGAAAAATTATTAACTAATTGTTTCATACCTCTTTCCACTTTTAGTACACAAAACAATGAGTGCATTTCTTATAACCTGTCTTATTACATTTGATATTCATTACCTATTTAGTGCAAATATTTATAGGACGAAATTGCTTTCTACATGCCGTTTAACCATGTTACTGATCTATTAAGAACATAATAGCAACTCTAAGTTGCTTATGGCTGAACCAACTACCGCTACCATACATGCACTTTCATGTGCACCTCGAACCAATTACAATCAAACTGTAGTTTTGCTGAAGCTGGTATATTGCATTGAGACAATTTATGATCAAAAGTTAAGATATCATATCAATTACATCCATTACGTAAATACGCTTTTTTTAACATATACTTTCACTACACAAGTTCCTTTAGCTATTCCATTTTTTAATACATAAATGTCTGTATTGAGGGAACTTTTACTTTGGTTTCAACCAGCGTATATATGTTAATATTATTTTGTGTATAGTATAAGGAAGCACCAATCAACTAGCTCTAACAATGCATTGTATGAGTGGTTATGTGTTAATGTATGTATATAGTATATGTATTAATATATATGCCTGCCAGCGAACAAATTTCTACAGTGATAATTCATTTGCTGCAACAGTTTTCAAAGTTGAATACAATGGGTTCCACAACCAGTATTGAAAATAAAACCAGTTCGTGCAGACTTAACTATTTTATGTGGACTGTCTGTATGTATATGCATGTACACTGACCAGTTTTGCAGACCTGCAAATGTATTGCAGTTGTCAAACTACAATCACTATTCTGCCATTATTGAAATGGTGTAAAATTGAACTTCTACTCATAGTTTTCCTTTTATTTTATTTTTACTTTGATATAAATGAGATCTATCACAAGCAGCCTCAATGGTTGTCCAATTATGTGCTGGCTGTATTTTGTATATTATTTATTTGATTTCAGTTATTTCAATGTATGCGTTTTATAGGTTTATTCTCCAAAAAGGCAGGATTTGTTTCAGACTGGAGTTCTTCTAATACTTTTTGCAATCTATCGCTATATTCCTTTGGTAAGTTATTTTGACATGCATACATTATTTTGCTAGCTAAATTGTTATTACTTAGTACGACTGCCACAACTTATATGAGTTTATGTAAACGATAAGAAGTCGTTTTACAAAATTAGATATCAATCAGTATGCATTAATTTAAATTTAAATTTCTATAGATACCTCTTTCTATAGATAATGTGAATTGCTGCTGTAAATACATATTTAGCATCGATATTTACTTTTTAAAAATTATTAACTAGTTGTTTCATACCCCTTTCCACTTTTGGTACACAAGACAGTGAGTTCATTTCTTATAACCCGTCTTATTACATTTGATATTCATTGCCTATTTAGTACAAATATTTATAGGACGATATTACTTTCGGGATGCTTTTTAACCATGTTACTGATCTATTAAGAACATGATAGCAAATCTAAGTTGCTTGTGGCTGAACCAACTACTGCTACCATACATGCAATTTCATGTACACCTCAAAACAATCGCAATCAAACTGCAGTTTACTGTAGCTCATATATCGCATTGGGAAAATTTATGGTCAAAAGTTAAGATATCATATCAATGAAGTCCATTACGTAAAAGTATGCTCTTTTTACCATAAAATTTTGCTACACAAGTTCCTTTGGCTATTTCATTTTTTAATACATAAATGCAAATTATTGAGGGAACTTTTACTTTGGTTTTAACCAGCGCATATGGTTAGTATCATTTTGAGTTCAGTATAAGGAAGCACCAATCAAGTAGCTCTAACAATGCACTGTACGAGTGGTTATATGTTAATGTATGTATGTATTATATGTATTAATATATATGCCCTACCAACCAACTAATTTCAGCAGTGATAATTCATTTGCTGCAATAGTATTCAAAGTTGTAATATGAAGGGTTCCACAACCAGTATTGAAAACAAAACCAGTTCGTGCAGACTTAACTATTTTATGTGGACTTTCCGTACGTATATGCATGTATACTGACCAGTTTTGCAGACCTGCAAATGCATTGCAATTGTCAAACTACAATCACTATCTTTCCATTATTGAACTGGTGTAAAAGTGAACTTCTATTCATAGTTTTCCTTTTATGTTATTTTTACTTTGATACGACTGAGATCTAACACAAGCAGCCTTGATGGTTGTCCAATTTAATTTTAAACTCTTCTGTGTACTAACTGTATTTTGGATATTATTTATTTGATTTCAGTTATTTCAATTTATGCGTTTTATAGGTTTATTCTCTAAAAAGGCTGGATTTGTTTCAGATTGGAGTTCTTCCAATACTTTTTGCAGTCTATCACTATATTCCTTCGATAAGTTATTTTGACATGTATAAATTATTTTGCTAGATAAACTATTATTACTTTGTACGATTGGAACAACTTATATGAGTTTATGTAAACGATAAGATGTCGTTGTACAAAATTAGAGAAGGAAAAGGAAAAAGAAAAAAAAGAATGATGCAGTAGATAGAAGCTATGTAGATTGCATTAGAAACGAGGATTCAAAATAAGAAAATATATCCATATTGTGATGCCAGCGATCACCATAGAAATTCGATGTATGCTTTTAGCAGGTTAACAATATACGATGACAGATTTAACTAGCTTATCCGGCTGTTACTGTGAGCGTACATGTGCCATTGTTTTCGTCTTTGTCAACGACCGCCTTTATCCCTCTTATTCATTTCTAAACTTTCGAGTCTTTTGCATGTATGCAAACCTATTACAATCGAACTCCAATATTCTGAAGAGAATATAATGCATTGAGAAAGTTTATGCTCAATGGTTAACATATCATACACACAAAATCCTATACGTGTTAGAAATTTGGAAAAAAAGATTTATCTTAGTTGCAAGCTCCTACAGCTAAGCAATAATTACTGTACATTAACACTGCAGTATTCTGATTGTTTCGATTTTTTGGCATAAACAACCGATGTTCCAATTTTACTCCTATTATCGGCAGCCCCTCATTTACATTACATGCTTGGTTCGCACTGTTGCTACCTCATATGTTTTTTTTATAGATTTTTGATACAGTCCATTTTTTTTTCACAAGATTATCGACGAACACTTCACCCTTATTTCAACAAGGATTTTCAACATGAAATACATTAAACTCTGGTTGTACCATTTTCCTTTTTTTCTAAAACCCGGCGTTTATTTGTGCAGGTAACTGATGTTTGTGCTGCGTAAACAGAAGCCATACCGCTTGGTGCACGGTTGAATTCACAGCACGATGCTTTAAGAATTGAAACTACAGTCAAGTTTCATCACTCTGTTTTCACTCAATTAATAAAGCTTGTTGAATTGGTAACAAATTTTCGTTTCCCTCTCACTTTTTGACTTTCTAAATCAAATGAATTTCTGTGCTTCATTTTGAAAGTGGCCAATCCTGTTTTCAAGTTAAGCGAAGCATAAATACCCATGTTTTATTGTCCATAATGCTTTTCATACAAATTCTGCGATATGTTTGTGTCTAGCGTGTAAACATTTCTCAACAAACATTGACTTCTCAAACACTCATTCCGGGATTTGACCTATCCATATCAGATTTGTCGGATTTGTCTGACTCTATTTTTCATTTACAATGGCTTCTCAGATATCCAACCAGTCGACCCTGAGCATATGAATTCTAATTTTCAAGTCGTATAAACTTTTACAGTGCTGCCTCTGTAAACTAATTTTTCCAAACCGACGATCGACAGATATACAGCTTGCATAGGGTTGAACCGGTCCTGTTGAGTTACATCAGACATAAAAATTTATTTTGAACATAATAATGCACTTGTGAACTGTGAACCCTAACGCTTACATGGATTTTCCGTACACGGTTATATTGACTACTATACGTGAATGGCATACATAATTTACATCAATATTGGACATGCAAGTACCTGATTGATGCCTTATGAACAGTGATTTCCATAAATTTTGCTTTTACCATTATTATGTTTCTAAGAAAATTTTAACTGCCGTCTGTTCTGTCATATCAAAAACCGACGACTGAACATGTTATACATAATTTACGTTCCTGTGCAAAGCATAAAATACAGTTTAAAATGACTACTGTCACACACATGCAGACAATGAGATTCCGTAGTAAGAAATCAAATGTTTCTCTTTCAGCCAATCATCATTAATTCAGGGTTCAGTATGGGAATCATTAACTCTATACTACTACTGTTCAAAAATATGAACTACGCGTCGTATCTTTACTAATTAAGGATTGATCGCTTACAAACTGCTATGAAATTATTCATGCAGTCAACTTTCATTCCCCTTGGTTCATGGTTTTCTTCTGAAATTGCTGCATTGTGGGACCTTAAATTTATTCGACTGATAAGTATTTAGCTTATTTCTCTACCTTCACTGCAACGAAAAACTAATTCCCATTAAGTGCTAATTTAGACGTGTCCATACATCTTCATTCAAAATATATATGACATTGAAGATGGACATTAATACTGTTTATCAGTAAATGAATATACATATGAACTGCTTCTTAGATGTAAAAAAGAAAAAAATTGTGGCCACCAACTATACGCGGAGGAGTTTTGATCTTTGCAAGTTAATTATTCCACTTCATTTCAGTCAGCAAGTACATAGAAAAATTCTAAAATTCAAACTTTTAAGCTACAAACCGATGCCGACCAATAAACTTGTTATGGATTGTAACTTATTTATATGCATAATGCATCATAACAATTGTTATTCTTTTTATTGTTTGCTTCTAGGATGTTAAGGAAGTCAACATCAGCTCAGAAGTAACAACCTCCAAAAATCATGACAAAAGACGCTTGCGCACCTTATCACGGTTTGCTATATTTGTGGTACATTGGCGGTTTTCTGTCCATGCTCGCTACTGTTCCGTTCAATGTAGCCATCGACTTTTTATTTTTTTCTTTTCCCGATACATTTTTTTGCACTTTTTTCTTTAACCATACGCTAGGATGTATGACATTGAATTCGTTTGCTTCTGATGCAGTGTATATGTGTTTTTTTATACATCTTAGCTTTGGCCTTAAACTACTATTTATGACTATCATTGATCCTTGCATTAGCACTGTAAATACACGTCATATTTGTGTTGACATATGAATTCGATTTCTCCTGCTCATTAACATGTATATGAAATATATGACCACTGTTTCATACCACCATTGCCTTTCCACTATTGAAATTATAATTCACAGATTATAACAATACCCGTGTGCAAAGCACGAGCTATTCACTAGTTGATATTAGATGGTGAATGATATTCATGTTATAAAGACAATGACTTAACACATATACTGAATATTCACCATCAGACTTTCAGGCTCATATACTGTGTACAATACTATCATTCATTTTGCAAACTTGCAACCACGTCTAAAATGAATACACAGGAAAAAATATATCTACAAAACCATGATGCAGATGGAAATTATAACCATAATCAAAGGGATTACGTACATGTTCCAAAAGCATACCTTATCAACATTTATTTCTCTTTTTTTCTAGTCTAACTTCATCGACAAATACATCTTCAACACAAACCAGCGACAAGCATAGAATCCTACAGCTCCACTCATCATCGAAAACATGCACGATACAATCAAGGCATACACAAAGTATATCGCTCCCGAAACAATGCTAACAACCTCCAAATACGCAATGTAGTAGTAAACCAAATACAAAAACAGAAATATTCCTGAAGAGCCAGACGTCAAATACGCCCTCCACCACCATCTATAATCCTCCTTACACAGCTGCCAGTAGCACAAAATCACACTAATCTCAGCACTCATCACGAACATTAGAACAGAAGCAATCAACGTATATCCCAACACTTGGTAATGCTGATTCAACCAATCCGACTTCAATAGAATATACATCTCGAAGTAAACCACAAGAAACACTAGTAATCCACCAGCTAAAGCAGTAAAACTAGGCTTCATGTACCAAGCTTGTTCAGGTATTTGCCTGGGCAAGTTTGCATGTAAAGGCACAGCAACACCTCTTCTCAAACCACCAATGTAAAAACCAAAGTACACAAACCGAATGGATGTGGAATACCATATCAGTACAAGAGGAAGCGTTGCTGTAAACAGTAGTTTTGAACCCCAAACGAATCCATTTAAGATGAAGATCAAGAAGAAGAAGAATGCAGGGAACAGAAAAACGGTCATATGCTCAGCAATTTTTTCATGTATGCCATTAACCATTTTGTACAGGCGAGAAGATGAGTAGCCTGATACAAGGCCTAAGTAGCTCCATAAGTGGAGGATGTCGGTGAATGTGAAGTATCTGCCGGTGAATGCAAGTGCTATGGTTAGGAAAGTCAGGCAAAAGCACTGTATGCCTGTACCAGTTAATGCAGAGAGAAGAGTGGTGTTTGGTGGTGGTGAGAAGACGTGTTCGTGCACTGCTCTCCATCCTGTTCCTCTTTCAGCCCTTGATGGGTTCTCTTTGGTTATTTCTTTTTGTAGAGTTTGGTTTATGAGTGAGGCAAGTATGATGGATATGAAGAGATGGATGCTTAAGGAGGCGATGATGGAGGCCCAGTTTGTTTCTTCATTTTCTTCTGTTGTGTCCCAACGTGGTGCCCAGTTGATGTTGCTGCGCTGTACAAAGATAAATGTGTCATGGAAAAAGATAAGTGTTTGAGTGTGATGTATGCGTGTAAAAAGAAAATAAAGGCATACGTACAACGAAGTGAACATCATATGTGAAGATGACCTCTTCTTCGTTTTTTAGTTCATGAGGAGGTAGGTTACTACGATTGCATGATAAGTGTTCTGGAATCACCTCGACTGATTTGACATAAGCATGCTTGTGCTTGATGCTGTTTGGAGGGACAAAAGGTCACTTAAACTAAAAATGGATAAACTTCAATTGAGATGAGGCTTCAAAGCAATTATTGGAGATTGTCTTTTTACATGTCTAATGTTCAATATGCATAGATGTTTATTTTATAGAAGAAAGAAGCTGAAGTAAATTCGTAAACTTTTCTTACAGTAGATGTCTATTCTAACAACATAAATGTGTGAAATAATTGTTATTTGACAAAATAGAGTAGAAGGAAACCGTGGTAACACAAATGTGCCAAAAAAGAAGCATGGAGATGAGTCAATTCACCTGTATGGAGAAATCTCAAAACCAACAATGCTCGCACTCTTTGCTGCTGTTTCCTCATAATACGAGACTTTGAAACTCAAGTGATTATTGATGTAATACTTGTCATCCTTGCTCTGATGAAGCACAAATAAATTTAAGCTTAAGCAAATTAGATGGGGAAAAAAGCTTCACTTAGCAATTATGAAAATGTATCTTACTTTAAAACCAACAAGATAACCATTATCTTTACTTGGAAGACTGTCCAAAAACCTATGAACAATGCATTATTTGTGTTACTTAAAAGAAAAGAATAGATAAATAAAAAAGTATATTGGGAAGGTGAAGTAAATATATTGCATTTACATGCTGACTTGATATTTATCATTAATCATGCCCCGGAATTTCCCTGCAGATTTTGCGCTGAATACTTTAGAACAAGCTACTTTGCATGTCACATCGGTTTTCATCCCAATCTGAAAACGCAATGCACATCAAAATTAAAATGGATAATAACAGAAACAGTGAATAACCAACAGAGTACTTACTGTGTAAGCAGAGGTTTTACTGCGATTACCCATCATGATTTCAACCAGATTATCCACACTCTTGATATATTTTGGAGGCTTGCAGAAGTCCAAGAAGTAGTAATCGAAAGGGTGATGTGGTCTTTTGGTCGATGATATTTCACTTGCTTTAACCTGAAGTTCATCTCCCTGTGCATACAATAAACAATTTAGATTAAAGTACTGATGATGGATTCAAGTTGAAGTTTAAACAGAAATGCATAGCTAGGGTTAACCATAGTATTGCATAACCATAAGCTGCAAAATCACCGTACTTCAAACTCTAATTAGTATGTCGCATCAATTTGTTTGAAAAATCACGGCGGAGGTAACCTTAGAATAAACTCTTAGGCAGTGTTTGATTTGTTGTTTTTAATTTTGAATTTTCATCCATACAAAAATGCACATGATGCATGTATATTGTCGAAAACGACTAATTTAGAAAACAAAGTTAACATAGAAAAACGGTTTTTTTTTATTTTCCGTGATTTTTTTTATTTTTCGTGTTTTGAGAAATAGCACAAGCACATCAAACAATCCATTCATCCGTCGTCCTTCTATCCCTTCATCCTTCCATCCGTCTTTCTTTCATCCACTTTATCGTTTCTACATTCTTCTCATATTTGACATACATATTGAAAACCGAAAACATAAAATTCATTTTTATACCAAACACTGTCTTGTTTTTTCCTTTTATTCTCACAAAAGAATATATACAAGTCAACTACAAGGCTACTACATCGAAAACTATGCATTGTATCTGATGTATATATATGCATTTGACCGTAGCCACCATAGCATTATATTCGATAAGAATTAAGTATGTCAAACCACTTGAGATATGATGAAAAAAATGAAGCATCAAATCAACGTATTTAATAGATATTTAAGACAACGCTGCGGATGGTCGCTCTTAAACAGCACTATTCCCCGCATTAGCAGACCGTATTACCCTATAATACTCTCTTTGTTAAGTTGGGTCTCGGGGATGGGGCGTCATTTGAAATTGTGAACAATCCTTTCTTACCATTGTGGTTTGTAATATTGATTATATATTTGGTCTGAATGCATGTATTTGAAAACCAACTTTCATAACTCCGTCATGGAAATAAAGTTATAAAGCAAGAATTATCACATACAGGCGATTGATAAAACTCAAAATCTTTTAGCTTCAGAAAAGAAAGCAATCATAAAATTATAAACGTGTATTTCAACAAACAAAACAAGCATACTATCTTAACTCAGCACTTTAG
Source organism: Allium cepa (assembly GCA_030765085.1). NCBI lineage: Eukaryota > Viridiplantae > Streptophyta > Magnoliopsida > Asparagales > Amaryllidaceae > Allium > Allium cepa. The sequence continues at coordinate 104,085,661 of CM060941.1, read as the reverse complement.
CAGTAAGCATTTCAAAATTCCACACTCTGTCTTCATAAAACAGGATGGCACAAACAAAATTCCACGTTCTATCAGACATCAAATTAGCTCCAAATCAAACTCCAATTTAATTATTTCACTTAGAAAATAATTAAAACGTACAGCATTGCAAAATCAAGAACCCATAGACATAAAAAATGGTGCACCTTTTCTTAAATCAACAATTAATCATAAGCCACACAATCTCAATTCCAAATTAGCTCGCTCAAGAACTCATTTTGCACAATAAAGAATCCAAATATATACAAACATGCACCAATATCGAAACCCTATAGAGAAAAAGAAAAAGGAAATACTTGTCTGAGATGCAAAGGAGGGACGCCAGGCAGAAAAAATGAAATGTCAGGACCACCGAAGACGAAGATAAAAATTATAATGGAGAGAAAGCAAAAGAAATGAAATCGTTTAAAACTGAAAGAGATAAAATTGAACATGTCGAGCTTTTCTTGAGACTAGAACCGGGAAGAAAAGAGTAAAATGGTGGGAAAAAGAAATTTCGAAAAGAAATGGAAACTCTGCACTTATTTATCTCTACAGGATTGGGCCTATTAGTTATCTAAAAAATTGACAGGTACTAATTATATCGCATTAATACTAGTGATCTAAAAAAAATTGACAGGTACTAATTAGATCGCATTAATACTACTTTTTGCTATCTCAATAACAATTATAAAATAAAAATGTACGGATGATACAGTGGGGAATCTAAGCTGGACATTTGAAGGGGATATTAGAATGGAAGAGCTAGTTGAACGAGAAATGCATTTGACGATGCGGACGAGATGTTTGAGCGGAGTATTCGAGTAAAATGTTGAGAGGAAAATAAATAAACAGCTGTTAATTCTGACGCTTCGGACGTCAACGTATTTCCCTTCAACTTTCACCAAACGAAGCTGGGGATAGGACTAACCACGTTTGTATGTCCGACGCATTGGATGCTCCATTAACGGAAACGGGACAAAAAAAAGCTGCAAACAGTATCTTATTTGGATGACGATCTCGGTGTTGGGCAGTAAATAGTGTAATGTAGTGTAACTAACATGTATAAAACCTGTTTGACTGATACATCACCAAGGTCTGATTTATTTTACGATTCTTGTTCGCACTTCGTCGTGATGTTAGTTTGCTAAAACAAAAATTTAAACATCCAAATCTCATTGTAATTTCCTTGTTGCCATCTTCAACCTCATCGCAATTTGATTTTGAGCATCACGATTTACCTAAGTAATTTAAAGTCCGCAAAGGCGCTTAGCGATCTTTGAAAGTTATGACTGTATAGCCTCATCAACATCATTCTTGCCTGATTTTTCCAAATGATTGGGGTCAACCATGTGATTTCTCAATTTCCATAGTTTCCTATCTTGACTCGTATTATTTTTAAAATTAAGTTTTTTAGATCTTTTTTATTATCCTTTTCACATCTCAATTTAGGTCATTCATTTATCATTTCATATAATGAAAATATTGTATCTTTTCCTCACTACCGCCTCATTTAATATTTTTTATGTATTTTCGTACCATCTAAATTTATGTTCTATAATTTTCTCATTTATATGCGTCATTTTTTTTTTCCCTCGCTCTCTCGTTTCTATCTCTGTCATTTCTGTAATTCCAATTGAACTTCTTAACATTCTCATTTCCCTACATTCAACTCACTTTATTGTTTCATTTTCAACGCCAAGTCATTAGCATAAAATATAGAAGTTCAAGTCGCCAATCGATAAAATTTTCATTTTAGTTTCTCGGGTATTCTCCTATCACATATAATGACATTAGTTTGCCTCCATTCTATCTACCATGTGTTAATTCCATTTTTAATATCTCTTTGTGCCCCTCCTTTTTCTTGTATTATTTAACCTAGATATTAGAATATATTTCATGTTAATCATTTGATCTTGTATTTTTATCATATTAGTTTCCTTATTTTCTATATTGAAAATGCATGACATCTATTATGTTTTGGTCCTTCTAAACTTACAGACATTTTGATTCTAATATACAAAACAATCCTCTATTTTGATACTCATGATCAACACTTGATATCGCCCACCATTACTTATATGCTGATACCTAAGCATTTGAGTGTAAGATCACTAGAGTAAATGCAAAACATTAGAACTCAAAACAACACAAAAAACTAATATTACACCATACCAATGAAAAATGATACATCATATCCAAACTAGATAATACATATAACTAGTCCTAAAATAAAGTTATCAGAGTTCCAATAATAACTACAAAGGTACTACCGTTGGCTGTGGATTATTATAAAAAGATATCCTCACAATCATGACACATGAACATCTACTAATGCAGCGGAAATATAAATAGCAAATACATCAAAAGTCTCCTGGTCATGACCAACCAGCTCTCAAATGTCAAGCCAAATCCTACGCTCTCATCTACTTAAATGGGTATTAGAAATCTAGGGTCAGATAATAAGTTTGGAGCGAGAAACTTCAATAATATTCTTATACGTATCATCATACAATGTGAGACCATATTGTAAAACACAAAACGTGGTTTTTTTTTGAAATGGTACTTAGATAGAACATGTCATTGGGACACCAAACCACAAATCATGTGTCAGTAAATGTTCGAATCACGCTATGCAAGTTTCGAATTTGTGACTTCTCATACCAAAGTCAAATCACTTAACCACTGGGACAATGGTGCTTATCACGAAACGAGGTTTTCCCCTCACAATTACTAATTAATTTACTATTAAGTAAACAACGATATTAGCAATCGATGCATTTCTATATTTTATAACACACACACACATACAGACATATGTGTGTGTAATTCCTACAAGACAAGGGTAGACTAGACTCACCCTTTATTTTGGGACAATGTATATCTTTGATCAAGATACACTCATGAGTTGTAGAACCTGTATACCTTTGAACTATTATATTTGAATGGCCGTGATTCGTATAATTAGTTTATCTCATTTCCATATCTCTTTACTCAATTCCAGTTCTCCTTTCATGCATACGTCTGCGTCAAATCCACATAAAACTCTTGAACCTATAACGAGTACTGATCGGCACCTCGAGTTTTATTCCTCCTACGCACTCCATTGTGGGTTTATTATGACATTGTTACTCTACTCAACCCTTTATTACTTTTGAAATTGTATTGGTCAAGAGATACTCTGGTATACTTGCTCGATTCCAGTATTTTTGAAATCCCCCTTTCGATGAATTTTTGATCAGCTTAATTCTAGTTCTTTAGAGGAAAGAGGTCAACATATCTGCCACTCGCCAGGAGAATTCCAATATATCACCCTTTAAGTGAGATGTTTTATACCTATAATATTGTTAGATCAGGTGCATCGGAACCGGGCTAAAAGAAGCAAATTTAAAAAATAAATCCTTTTTAATTCATTATGCACTATCTCTTTTAATTTGTGTTACCATTAATAATTTCCATTTACATTAAATAATATCTAATGTTATAATTATAATTGGATTTGAAATTTGAATTTTAATTTGAATTTAAAATATAGTTATGAATTCAAATTCAAATTGGAATTTAAACTAACGAATAGTTTTAATGAAATTAATAATTTAAATAAATAAATTTAAATTTAAAATTTAGTGCATAATATTTCATGAATAACGCATTCTCAATGAATAAAAAAGGCTGATATTTAATTTTTTTATATATTTGTTTTTATCAAAAATTGCGCGATTATGTGTACTTACATAGGAGAAGAGGTATATATATATATAGATGTTTATATATTTATAATGGCATATATATGTGTGCGCGTGTGCATATATATAAATACACACATATTAATATATGTAGATATAATAAATACAAATATAATTCAATGGTATATAGTTTATCATTCATTTGATTCGAATGTAACATACAACTGAGATGAATAACATCTTGATATAATAATTTAATCAAGATCAATAATGTTGATTGCTAGCTAACAAGTTAATATTTTAAATTACCGTTTTGATTTCATATACAAGTGTAATATATTATATATATATATAGTGCAAATGTCAATGTGTTCTAATATATGATAAGAACTTAGCCACGTAGATTGTGTGCAAAACGAAGTTCATACATGAGAGTTATACATATCAAAACACGTAGGGGCCAAAATATAATTTCATATTTAACATGGACTTGAATAAAAAATTACCTCCAACATCCAAAAACCCTAGCCACCTACATGACAACCTTCTACCAAATTCCTATATCGCTTGGGAGACCTTAACCCCAATGCCGACGCCACCGATCTTACAATCCCTACCAAAGTTTTCATTTGATGCTACTCATACCATCTCCAACAACTTGAAGAGGAAACCGTAATCCAAGTATCAACGATATTCTACATTTCTCGCCATCTTCACCACTACAAACATCAATAGCCAACGATATCAACACCACACTCCTCCTTGATTAATGCACCCTGGTCGATGTTGCTGCAACATACATTAGATATGGGTGGACCTTGAACCATTATCGACAATGATGGTGAGAGTAGGAAGGTGAAATGTGTGCATGTGCACACACAGTGAATATATATATATATATATATATATATATATATATAATTTTAAATCCTTGATAATCCTACCAGTCAATCACACCTCGAACCACTAGTTTTGTAACAAACAGAATATTTTTCACAAATGATGAAGTTTCAAAATTCACCATTAAGATATAATTTCGAAATGAATAGAGGTAAGAAATTTATATGTGTAAGAATGAGGGTTCTACTTTAGTTATAACATCAATACGCTATTAAATATTGTTGATTTGGTGCACTAGGAGCGGGTTAAAACCAAGAATTAAAAAAAAAATCTTTTTATTGATTTGCATAAGATCGTATTTTGTTTTTATACGAATAATAATTTTATACTAAATCATATTCAGTATGATTAATAAAAGTGTTTTGGGTATGTTTTAATTTTAATTAAATTTGTAGATTACATTTTATGCTTATTTTTTATGATTTCATAATAATATTTTATTATTGATTTAATTTTATATTTATATATCATAATTTGTTCGTATTCAGAATACAAATATCTATGATAAGTTCAGTAACTAACCTAGGGGTATTATGGTAAACATATGTCATTGGAGTATAATTAATCATCGTGACTTATGGTTAATAGATCAGTTACTGGCGTAGGTAAATGTTGATGTGTCACATATTTTCATAAATAAATATCTATACTTATATATATCTACATTAATTTGAACTAATAATTTTAAAAAAGAATTACAGCTATTAGTTTATTTATTACTATATTTATATAGTAAATATATTTAGGTATATATAGAGTAATGTTAATTGAAAACTGCATATATATATATATAATAATTATTAAATAAATCATGCAACAATATATATTATAGTCTAAATATATGTAGATATATATATGTATATATAATATTAATTATTTAATAGTCTTAGTTTGACTGAATCAAAATAAATTAAAATATTTCTTTTAATTTTCTGGAATCCGGGAGAAAAATATTAGTTAATTCATATTTTTTAATTTAAAACATGCGCATATTTATAGCTTAAAATTTAACATTTATTTAAAATTCAAATTTTGAATTATTTTAACTTCTCAAAACAAAAAATGTTTTTTATGATTCATGTCATCAGTTATAAATTTATTTTACTATTAATTAAATTCTATGTGATATATGCATGTATATATATGTATGTGTGTGTGTGTTTAAAATCCAGAAAATATCTGTTTCTAATTACCTAAAATCGAGAATAAAAATCCTTTGATTATACATATACATACATGCATATATATATAAATAATAAATACAAAAACTATTTAAAGTTTAAAATTAAACATTTATTTTATAATACATATATATACACAGAGATCTGAAAATTTATTATTAATGTATATTTATATTTCAAATGTTTTAATTATTTATTTAATTAATAATAAATTATATTTAATTTAATTTATTTTTTATTTCTCGAATTTAATAAAGGTGAAAGGAAGCATAGATGAACATAAGTATGTACACGAATAAATCTAAAAATAGAATTTTACATCTATGTTGTAAACCTATCAATCGTTAAACACCTTGGTCGCCATTTATTTCCTTCCTCGAGCTCCTTATTTTTTTTATATCTTTTGTTTTATATCCTTAGATACAAGATGCAACTCCGTCTCCTTGGCTTCACATACATTAGTAGTAGAGGCTAGCTTCAGGGTTTGGTTTAGTGTTAAAAGAGAACGAGAGGGGTTGTTATTTATAACCAACTAGATAACAAATATATAGCATCTTTCTCTTTAACCCTAGAAGACCAAGTCCCTCCTACCTTTGCAAGCTATGGCCACCCTCCTCGAACAGTTTAGGCTTCCAAACCGTGGGTCAAAATGATTTAATGATTAAATCATTTAAATATTTTATTCAAGTTCGTTTATTAATTAAATCAACGTATAGCATTTATACATCATTTAATAAATTTTCAGTTATCAAATAAATAAAAATGCTACTAAAATTTAATAACATTTTCATTTAATTTTATCTTTAATTTATAATATTTATAAATTAATTTTATCGTGGTCGAACTCGAAAATTAACTAAACATGGTCGTATTGGTTATCTGGCATAAAGTCGGTCCTCAGTCAATATTTAGACAATATAATACTGAAGCCCGTATGGACTTTGCTAAAGTACAATTTCTGGCACAAATTCAATCAATTATAGATCATTTAGGAGAAATCCAATTTCTAATCTTTTTCAAGCTGCACCTAGTAAAGACATTTTGTATACATTTTCTTTTAGTCCACATTGTATCACTTAGATATCTAGAGTTGGTCTAAGATCAAAAACTCTATTAATATCAGTAGTTAATTGTGTATGCTATATTAAAGTCATTGGTTCAATCTGATAACATTTATCAAATAATAACATATATTGATCGGAGATTTTTGACTTTAAGTTGACTAACATTTATGGTGATACTAACCTTCTATAATGAAGACGATGAATTCTCTCTCGAGTAGTATTCAACTTCAAATAGTTCAATCTGTACCCAACAATAGTCATAACATAGTCATCATGCCATGCACTTGAATATAATTAAAGTACATCCTAGCTGCTTAAGATTGACAATACCCTCAAGTCTGAAGACTATTGTACTTCATTACCATAAGATCTTCTATTTTGACTTAGTTGTGTTAACCAATAGAAGATTCTTGTTGAGTCATTCTGCGATTGTTCTAAACAATAACAAGTAGATAACTACTTGGTGCCCTAACACTCTTAAGTAATTCACTGTCCTTCATATGGAGAGTTTTACGTACACTATTCTTAACAGACGTTTCGATATTCTTTCCTCGGTACATCTTAACTGGGAACATTTAAGAAGTAAGTATTTAGATATCGATTTAATACTCATGGTTACTAATACATTCAAAATTTCAATCGATCAAATGCTTCTCCTAAGGATTTTCAACTTATATATGTTTAATGTAATTTTTCATTATTTATATCTCTATGTAACAATATATATAAAAGAAAATAAAACCAAAAACATGTGTTATTTCTGACATGATTATTTACACAGTTAAGTTATATAACTATTTACATAATTGCCTCTTGGGAACACCCTTAACTTTATCAGTATCCCATTTGCATTTAGGGACAATTATGGTGCCTCGTCTCCTTATCTTTGATCAGTCTACCTAAACTAGACTGTGAAATCATCTAAGTGAATGGATAGTTACATTCAGTATCCAATCTCTTGATTATGTTCTCTCCATCACCGATAAACTACCTTATCATGTGGACCTTGCGGTGGATGTGTATCGACTTCTTATGAGCTTACAATTCCTTAGCAAACTGTGTTGCTGCATTATTGTCACAATACATGAGCATCAAACCTTTAATGCTAGGGATCACTCCAAGAAAATTAATGAATTTACGCATCTACACTGCTTCTACGGCATCGTTCAAGGCAATGACTAGGCCTCCATGGTTGTACGGACCATAACTTATTGTTTGGAACTTTTCCAACCGCTGACCCTTCCGTTGAAGGTAAACACAAAACATAAAATTGATTTACTATCATCGAAAGCACTTTGAAAACTCGACTCCATGTACCCCTTTATAAGAAGTTTGTTGTTTCCATGCATGAGAAACGAATCCTTAGTATTTGAGAAATACTTAAGGATGACCTTAATTTCCATCTAACGATTTTCTCCCATGTTTGACTAATATCGCCTAATTGCACCTAGATGCAAAAGTGACATTTAGCCTAGTACATAGCATAACGTACATGATGGATCTTACTACTAAAGCATAAAAAATCTGACTCATCAGTTATCTTTTCTCATCGGTAGATAGTATGTCTTTTTAGAAAGGGCAATTCCATGTCGCACTGGAACATTTACGCTCTACGAAATTTCCATACTAAAACGTCTTTGTATGTTATCTATGTACATTGATTGGGACAATCCCAATAGCCTTCTCAATATATCTCTCTAGATCATAATGCTTAATGTAAAGGATACCTCTCCTAAATCATTCATCGACAAATTATTGGATGACCAAATTTTCACTGATTATAACATATGTACATCATTAGCAGTCAGTAGTAAATCGTCAATGGATAAAACTAAGAACATTATAGCATCATTCTTTTCTTTCCTATATACGCATGCTTCCTTTGTGTTTTTTATGAAACCAAACTATTAGATTACCTTGTTAAATTATTATTTTTCAACTCCTAGATGCGTGATTAAAACTGTAGATTGGTCCAAAGAGTATAAATGCCTTATCACTGCTCTTTGACTGCAACATGTAAATAGTCTCTTCTAAATCACTATCTAGAAATATATTTTAAACGTCGTCTTCCATATTTCATTGTCAGATAAGCAACAAGTGCAAGTAGAATCCAAATTTATTTACGCAAGGAGATAAGTGAACATGCCGTCATAATCAACGCCTTGAATTTGACAGAAACCTTTTCCACAAACCTTACTTTATAGGTCTTAACTTTTCCATCTGCACCGATCCATTTCTTTAAAATGCACTTCCAACTGATGGGTTTCACTCCTTTAGGTGCATTCTCCAGAGTCCAAACTTTTTTTTGTACATGGGAACCATTTAGGATTTCATTGCATCAAGCATAGGGAAGAGTCTTTACTCTCCAAGGCTTAAAGGGATCATCATCATGAATGATGTAATTCATGTTCTTGTCGTAAATGAGAAACATGTAGTATCTCTCTATACAAGATTCCCTAGTAGACCTTTTAATATGCTGCGTATTTCTTTAGGTATTGAATTACTGTTTCTATACTTTGTTTATGTTGAAGGTTTTTTTGAATCTCATTCAAGTCTATCGTACTGCTACTAATATCTTGAAATAGAAATTCCTTTTCCAAAAAATAGCATGTGCCAAAACAAACGCTTTTTGTTCCTCGTATTATAGAATATGTATCCATTATAATTTCATGGATGCTCTATAAACTTACATAAAACCAATCTTACCTCAATTTTACTACGGTTTGCATCCTTAACTTAAGTCGGATAATCCCAAACCTTAAAGTAAAGTTTGGGTTCCTTACAAGTCCATAAATCATATGGGGTCTTAGGCATAGATTTAGATAGTATGTTACTTAACATATTGTTAGGTGTGGCTCGCATTGTAAATGGAATGGGTGAATGGATTGAACGGACTAAAAGTCCCACATTGCGGAATATTCAGAATAATCGTGGTATATATATGGGATTGGTGGCACGTAACATTGGGGATTCCTTTTGTTACAATGTGTTGCCAAGACCATATTATATGCTCGATGGACACGATGGAGGGATGTTCAATCGAAACGCCGGCATTGGAGACTTCGACCGTTGACTCCGATAGACACGGTGATGCGAACGCGTATGGTACGCAGGAATGTCGAAACTTAACATGGTATCAGAGCTCCGTGGTTTGATGGGACCGGTATGATGCAGCGTGACCGAAGCATGGCTCCTAAAGGGCTTAAGCATTGGATGCTCATCAAGGTGGAGATATGGTTAAAGCAGTCGCTCCGTCCTGCTTATGAGAACTCAGGGTAGCAACTTGACTCCACTGTGAAGAGGACTCGGTATAACTCTCAGGTGACTTGAGCAATGCTCGCCAAGGTGGAGATTGTTAGGTGTGGCTCGCATTGTAAATGGAGTGGGTGCGTGGATTGAACGGACTAAAAGTCCCAAATCGTGGAATATTCAGAATAATCGTGGTATATATATGGGATTGGTGGCACGTAACATTGGGGATTTCTTTGTTACAATGTGTTGCCAAGACCAGATTATATGCTCGATGGAGGCGATGTTCAATCGAAACGCCGACATGGGAGACTTCGATCGTTGACTACGATAGACACGGTGAAGCGAACGCGTACGGTATGCGGGTATGCTAAAACTTAACAAGAGCATTGGTGTTGGTAGGTGGTTGCAGAAATGCCTGAATCAAGTAGTAACTCTAGTAGCTCCTCAATAGGTAATCCAAGTGGTGTAGCTCCTTATGTACGTGGCTCGTACGCAGCTTCAAGATCATAATTGGTAATAGACAAGTGGAATGGCGATAATGATTTTGAAAAATGGTAATGGAAGATGAAAGCGGTTCTATGGAGGAATCGGGTGCATCGGGTAGTGTTTGACACACATTTATTGCCAGCGGACATCTCAGATGTTGAGAGAGAGGAGATGGAAGAGTGGGCATTCGCTACACTTCAACTTGCTATGGGAGAGAATGTTATCTCTGAAATTAGTGGTGAGACAACCGCTAAGGGTATTTGGGACAAGTTGGAGGAATTGTATATGAAGAGGTCACTGACAAATCGTTTGATCCTGTTGCGAACGTTCTTCACCTATAAGATGAAGGAAGGTACTTCGCTAAAGGCGCACTTAAACATTTTTGATGATTTGCTAATGAAGATAAAGGTGGTAGATTTGAAGATTGGGGAAGAGCAAAAGGCAAAGATATTGTTGTGTTCGTTGCCAGATCGCTATACAGGTTTCTCAAATAGTTTGATTTATAGCCGGGATACATTGACTCTTGATGATGTCAAGATGGGTCTTCTTTGCGAGAAGTTGCGGGATCAAATGAAGGAGTTTGGTGATGGAAGTAGTGGTGCTAGTAATGGTCATGGTTTATTTGTGGAGAAAGAGAGGTATGTGAAGAAGGAGAACCGGGGGCGTTCTAAATCTAGGAACCCCGGTTGGAGAGGAAAGTCGAAGGAAAGAAAAGGCAAGTGCTATATTTGTAGGAAGCCCGGTCATTGGAAGAATGAGTGTCCGGACAAGGAGAAGGCAAAGAAGGAAGTAGCATCTTCATCGGTAGTGGTTGAGAGTGCAGTTGGTGAGGGAGATGTAGATGTTTTGTCGGCGGTAGCATCGGATGTTTTGGGTAGCGAATGGGTGCTCGATTCTGGGGCATCTTATCATAAGACGCCAAATAGAAATTGTTTTTCTTCTTACATCGACAAAGAAGGAAATTCAATTGTTATGGAAAATGGTGCTATTTGCAAGTCGAAAGGCATTGGTTCCGTGCAAATTCGAATGTTTGACGGAGTGATTCGTACTCTCACTAATGTGCGCTATGTTCCGGGACTTAGGAAGTCTCTTATCTCTTTGGGGCAGGTGGATTCTTTAGATTGTAAGATCAGTATTGAGAGTGATAGCTTGCAGGTTTCGAAGGGGGCGCTTGTGGTGATGAAGGGTGCAAGGACTCATGGTATTTATTTGCTTCAAGGAGTGACTGTAGAAGGTGAAACTTGTATAGGAGTTGATAGTTCTCGTGGCTTGGATGCGACTAGGCTGTGGCATTTGAGGTTGGGTCATGTCTCGGAGATGAGTTTAGATATTCTTCGGAAGAGAGAGATGATCGATGGAGAAAGTTTCAACAAGTTAGAGTTTTGCGAAGAATTCGTCATGGGGAAGCAAACTAAAGTTTCATTCGGTGAGGGAAAGCATGATTCGAGAAGGGTTCTTGAGGATGTTCACACGGATGTTTAGAGACCGACATCTGTGGCTTCTTTAAGTGGAGCTCGCTATTATATTTCCTTTGTAGATGACTTTTCTCGGAAAGTTTGGGTGTATGTAATGAAGGCCAAGTCTGAGGCATTTTCAAAGTTCAAAGTATGGAAGGCTTTTGTTGAAAATGAGAGTGGAAAGTCTTTGAAGGTCCTTAGGTCTGACAATGGTGGAGGGTATGTTTCCGGAGAATTTTTACAAGCATCATGGTATTCGGAGGCATTTTACTACACCTGGAGATCCGCAATCAAATGGTGTTGCGGAGAGAATGAATCGTTCTCTACTTGAGAAAGCTCGATGCTTGAGATTGACATCGGGTTTGGCGAAGGGATTTTGGGCTAAAGCTTTGTCAACCGCAGTGCATATTATTAATCGAAATCCGTGCCCAGCTATTGGTAACAAAATTCCGAAGGAAGTGTGGAAAGGAAAGAGCATTGACTTAAGTTATCTTCATGTGTTTGGCAGTCCGGTTTATGTGCATGATCCGGAAAATGATAAGCTTGAACCAGAAGCTTTCAAGGGGTTTTTGTTTGGCTATACGGACGTGTAAAAGGCTATCGGATTTGGAATCCAAAAACGAAGAACGTAGTGAATTCTCGTCATGTTACTTTTGATGAGTCGGCGATGTTCAAGGAGAATGTAATCTCATCGGATGTTCCGGTTTTGGTTCATGATGAATCAAAGGAGAAGGAAATTATTTCCACATTTTGTCGAAGAAATAGAGAGAGTAGAGTAGTTGGAGATGCTTGTGAGGAAGTAGCGGTTGATATTACATCACATAGTCCACAGGGTGTCTCTAGTAGTGTTAGTGATATACATGATTGTAGAGAAGATTCGGTTCAAGGTGGAGCTGAAGGGAGCTTTGGTGATGGTATTGCTACTCAGGTTGGTCGTCGTACTATAAGACCACCCGAAAGATACGGTGATTGGAACTATCTTACCTTTTGTGATAATTTGGACTATGCTTTTCATGTAGTCCAAGATGAGCCGATGGACCTTGATGATGTCGTGAAGTCGAGTGATAGCTCGAAATGGATTTGTGCCATGGAAGAAGAGATGCAATCATTGTTGAAGAATCAAACTTGGGATTTGGTTCCACTTCCTAAAGGAAACCGTGCTATTGGGTGCAGATGGATATATAAGGTGAAGGACGATGGAAGATACAAAGCTAGGCTAGTGGATAAAGGGTTTGCACAAAGGAAGGGAAAGGAGTATGATGAGATATTCGCACCGGTTGTGCACCATACTTCTATCCGGATATTACTTGTAATTGTTGCTATTCACAACTTGGAGTTGGAGCAATTTGATGTGAAGACCGCCTTCTTGCATGGGGACTTGGATGAAGACATCTACATGGAGCAACTGGAAGGTTTTGTTGTAGATGGTAAGTCAAATTTGGTTTGCAAGTTGAAAAAATCACTATATGGTTTAAAGCAATCACCTAGACAATGGTACAAGAGGTTTGATCATTTTATGCTTGAAAATGGTTTTGATAGAAGCATCAAGGATGCTTGTGTTTATTTCAAGAAATTGAAAAATGATTGTTGGGTGTTTTTATTCTTGTATGTGAACGACATGCTCATTGCTTTGAAGGATAAGAATAAAATCAACTTCCGGATATGTCTTCACACTTGGGGGTACAACCATAAGTTGGAGATCTAGATTGCAGACCATAGTTGTTTTATCCACTACGGAGGTGGAGTTGATAGCCGCAGTAGAGGCGGCAAAGGAGGCACTCTATTTGAAGCGATTGTTGTGTGACTTGGATTCGGGCATGATAGTATTGATGTTCAATGTGATAGCCAGAGTGCTATTCACTTGACAGAGAATTTGGCATTTAGCTCACGGACTAAGCATATTGAGGTGAGAGAGTCATTTCTAGTAGCCATGGATGAAGATAAGCAAGTATATCTTCGAAAAGTGCATGCAAATGATAACGGGGTGGATATGTTCACTAAGGCATTGCCAGTTGGAAAGTTCAAGCATTGCTCGAACTTGATTTGCTTGGAGAAGTGCTAGGTGCCACGGGGTGGCACGGTTAAGGGAGGAGCTTTGTGGTAGACGAGGAAGAGTATCGGTGAGAGATTGAGGTTATATCTTCTTGGTTAGTGCTAGTCTTTGGTGAGATAGCTTAGGATTTGGATGTTTTCAACATTTCATTAGCGGGCGAAGGCTTTGCCTAAGCTCATTGGTGGAGTGCAATGGGCGGTGGCTTTGCCGGAGCTCATTGGGATAGCATTCATATTTGGTTGAAGGTAGAAGAGGTGATAGTTGGCGCTATCGGTTGTCGTTGATGGTATAGTACCATTGGAATTGAAGATGGTTATAGTGTCGAGGTGGAGTGTTAAATTTTGGCGACACTATATAGAAATTTGTAGAGGTCGGAAGTAGCTTCGTAACGGAGGAAACGGTTCGCAAATCGGAGTTCGGAGGTGGAAGTTAGAAGAGAAAATGCGAAGTGGGGGAAGTTTGGGGTAGAAACTTCTTTCAGACGTCTGACCATTTTGGTCAGACGTCTAATTTGGACAGAAATGCTCCCAGAGCATTCTGTCAGACATCTGACCAAATGGGTCAGACGTCTGATCTGAATCGAATTCGCTCCAGTGAGTTAAACCAGACGTCTGACCTTTTGGTCAGATGTCTGAAACGGTTTTCGTCTGTTTTTCACGTGCAAACTTGGGTGAAAATTTATGGTATCTGCAGGGGCAATTTTGAAACATTGCCTAGGGTTTCTATTCTCCTATATAAGCTAGCCTCGGGTTTCAGATCTGTGTGTGTGCAAGCAACTGAAAGAGATTAGCCTCCATCAAATTAGGGTTTATCAAAACCTAATTTTTTCTTCAATTCTCTTCTCCACAAATCAATTCTGAATAGAATTTTGATCATTGTATTTAATATCTTGTACTCTTCTCATTAATATTAATAAAAGCTCTCTCTTAAAGTGGATGTACACTAACACAACGTTAGTGGAACCACTATAAATCCCCGTGTGATTTATTTTTCATTAGTACTTTGATTTCTATATTGCTTGTTTGGGATTGTGGTTGCTTTTGGATCGATTGAGATTGAAATTGAGTCATTGATTGATTATTTTTACACTTCTTACCACGATTCTGTCTTCCGCTGTGCTTGTGTGGTTTCGATTTGAGTGGTCTCGTGTTAGAATCTTGCACCAACACATATATGCCATGGTTTCTAGCAAGTATCCCCAAAAGGAAAGAGGAAACTCGATGTCACTCACTATCGATCGAAACATGTCTAACAAGGTTGGACTCCTCCTTTCTAAAACAACATTGTATTGAGGAGTATAGGCAGGAGTTACTTAAGAGAGAATTTCATTCTCTTTTAGGTACTTTTGGAGCTCATATCTAATATACTCACTTCCTCGATCGAATCGAAGTATTTCGGTTTTCCTATTAATCCAGTTTTCCAGTTCATTCCTATTTCTATGAATTTATCATAGACCTTTGATTTGTGTTTCATAAGACACACATATCCATATATAGATAAATCATTGATGAATGTAACAAAGTAAGAGGTTCCATCTTTGGTTGTTATAGACATATGACCACATCCATCAGTATGTGCTAGTCATATGAGTTCATTAATCTTTCCCACTGAATAGGTGCTCGACCATTTTACCTTTAAGATACGATGTACATATCAGTAGATTTTGAATAAAATGATGGTAAAAACACTTGGTTTCTTAATTCGTTCGCTCATTTCTTACTAGTATGGCCTGGTTTACAATGCCAAAGGTAATTATCATCTATTTATATGCATTACTATTTCAATAACAAACACATGGTTATTATTAAGTATATAAATCCATTACTCAAATTACCAAAACAAACAGTTTTATTATCATAACAACTATTCATAATTCATTGCAAATAATATTATATTCATTTTCCTTCAAATAGGAAACAAAAATTAACCCACTGATAAAGTTCTATATGTGATAACAAACATACAAAATTGATTCGTGTCTACTGGCAAGCTTTATATGGTATTCTCCCACCACGACAGCAGCTATAGTAGCTCCATTTGCAGCTTGGAACTCCATGATTCCTCTTGCTACGAGCCTCTTACTCCTAATTCCCAATAACGAATTACAGATATAAGTTCCATATCCAATATCTGAATCCCATCTAGAAGCATTTAAAGATAAATAATTTTCTATAGGGAAAATACCTTTAGGAGCAAAATTTGATTCCTTTCCCTTGAGAATCTTCAAATAGTTCAGGCAATTCCACTTCCAGTGTCCCTTCTTTGAGAAAAAGCGACCTTCATCCTTCTAATGACTAGCCTTGGTTTTACCCTTTCCACCCTTTTCTCTGCTTTAGACTATTAAAGGAAGAGTGCCCTTAATAGCAAAAAATGCATTTGTTTCCTTCACAAACGTACTCTCGACCGTCCTTAACAGCTCTACAATAGTACACTACAACGAATTCATATTGATAGAATGGGTGAAATCTAAATATTACAAATGTAAAAAAAATTGGTCTATGTCTATTGATAATAATGCATCATGTGAATATTCCGAGGTTAAGAAAAAATGGAAGGCGATAATTTAATAAAGTCATAGTGAATGGTGATTGAACTTTAATGTCGAATGAACCTTGAATTGATTTCAATGCTTAGTAGATTTACCAGGGCATGGTAGATTTAACATAATTGGCTCTTGAAGTTCTAAAGTTTAAGAAATAATGAACAATGGAGTTTTAAATTCCTATCTTAACGAAGCAATTAGAGTGAAAGCCCCTCTTGTCTAACAAGTTCAAATTCAGAATAATAATACTACAGATTATTGTCAATGTTGTGATGTGGGTGACTTTGATTTTCATAAAGCATGGGAAAAAGTGAGACTAAATGAAAATTTATGGAGCTGGTCTACAATAGTTTGGCATAATATAAATAACATAAGGATGTCCTTCTGTTCATACAAAGCACACATCAACAAACAAGATGTAAAAGAAAGGATATTGAAAATGGGAATCAATATGAACCCAATATGTGTTTTATGTGAGCATGAATCAGAAGATAAAAACCACTTATATTTCAGTTGCTCATATAGTGTGTGTGTGTGGGCACTTTTCAGGCTAAAGTTAATGCTTATACCTAAGAGTTCAAGCATGATGGAAGATGAGGAAAAGATACCACTTAGTAGCTTCAAACACAAGGATCAAATCCACGGCATGGTCATCACTCTGTGCCTAGCTTCAATTTATTTCATCTGGAATGAAGAAGATCGTAGAATTTTCAGAGGTAAGAAATTGAATAAAATAGAGCAATGAAAAGTAATCAGTAAAGTAACTTGTAACAACCAGGCCATGATTGTCATGGTTATAAAGAAGAGAAGCGGCTATTTACAGACAGAAAATGAAGAGGAAGACAAACTTCGGCCAAGTTCACCAGAACACGACGGCCAGTTCATCAGAGAGGAAGGAGAAGATGTCAGGAACGTGTTAGGTGAAGGGTTGCTGAAGACATGGCCTGATGAGTAATATATATGGATGTATCAGTGTGCGCATGTGTGTGCATGTGTGCATATGTGCACGTGCACACCTGATACTATAGAAATTCATATCAAAGAGGTTGGATATTTGTACAAATCTACGGTGTGGAGTAATGTAATAATATGTGGACTTATAATTGTGCGAGAATGGCCTGTCTTGGGGATTAACCTATGTCTGGTTGAGTTGAGTTGTAAATGTGCATGAGTGTATATATATACTTGTACATGCGCTGGTCATTGGTTGTTGAGAAATCTGAAGCAATCGAATTCATTTCCTTTCATTGTCATTTGCAAGTTATATCAGTTTCTTCCCTTTATTCTTGTACTTAGATAATCTTTGTTAGATTCAACCTTAGCTTAGCTATTGTTCTTCTTGTTCCTTTATTTGCCATTATCATCTCTGTTATTACCTTTGTTTCTTTAATCAAATATCATTTCCTCGTTTCTTTGCCAGTGCTTTACATTTCCAGCTAGCTTTAATTTAAGTAATTAGTTCTTGTTATCAATAAATGCTTGCACTTTTAGTTTAGTTATTGAATTCCTGCCTTCCTTGCTTGTTCATTTATTTCCTGTAATTTTTCAACATTTTCGTTTATGTTTTCTTATTGCAATTTGACGTTTGTTCATTATTCTTGCAACCTATATTTCACTTGCAATATTCAACCATAAAATCTGATCATTTTCTTCCACCCTTTCTTGCTTCCTAATAATACAGTTCCACTGATCTTGACGAGTATACTTCCATTTCACCAATTCTTGATCCATTTTCCTTGCCTACACCATAAATCATCATCAAGTTTTCCATTTTCTTGCTTGCAAATGATACTTGTGCATGCATATTAGTATCAGTGCACACTCATTATTCCCATTCCTTCACCACTTTACAATAAATTGTTGTCATTCCATCCTCTACCCATCAAAAATCAACATATCATCACAAGAATTGAAATCTGTTATCATGAACAAAGCATCAGAGCAACCTGGCCTTCCATTTTGGTATCAGAGCGGCCAATGTGGATGATTCAGACCCCCAGTTTGATCTAAACATCACCAGCAACATCTCCCAAACCACCCCACAACTTCTTGATCAAGAACTACCATGGCAGAGGTAGGAAGAAATTAATAATAGTACCAATTATTCTTTGAGAAATCTTGAACATTCTACCCAAAACTTGGAGCATATCACCCAAAATTTGGAGCATTCTACCTAAGATCTTATCACAAAGTTTGGAGCATTCTACCCAAGATCTCAACACAAAGTTTGAAGGAATTTGCAACATACCCACTACCATGGTCCATGATATCCAGCAAATCAAAAATCAACCACCAGTTGCTCCACCTCCACCACAACCTATACCCCTAGTTCCAGCACACAAACATATAGCAACCAATCCACTAAAACTCCATGTATCATTGTGCAGGTGCATAGCCTGCACACATGTGTGCACATAGATACACTTTACTATCTCACTCCTCAGCAATGACTGCTGCAGCTCAAGTTTCTACTCCACCTCTGACATCCACAACCACCAACTTTGATGACCTGGAAGCATCTCTTTCATGAACTATGCTAGAACTTCTTCTTTTTTGGAGTTTGACAACAAGCTTTGGAGCTTATAATCAGAGAAATCATTGTGTGGTTATTACATCTCAATGTCTAATTAATCCACCAATATTAGCTATGCCAGATTTTAGTCAACCTTTTGTGAAAAGATTAAGTCTCTTTTGTAGACTAGTTTTGGATAATTAAGAAAACAAGTTTATGCATGCATGGATTTGCTAGCCAGCCATTAAATTTCGTGCCAACCTTTCAATAAAAGGGTGGCTGCACATGAAGATAGGTGTGTCAATCTTTATTTTACACCAATAACGAAGCAGCCAAACACACTATGAACAGAGGGCTTCTCCTCTCATTTTTAGCATCCAAGAAGGGGAGAGAGTGTGTGTATTAGAGAGAGAACTTATTTTTTCTCCTAAATACTAGTGTCTTTTCTTTGTCAGAGAAAGTGTTTTCTCCTATTATAAGAGAGAGAGAGAGCATTGTTAATTGTGCTATCCTTATTTAGAGAGCAAGTGTTGGAATTCTTTTGCCATATTGAAATCCTCCTTCACTTGCCTCTGGTTTTTATTTAATTTGTTTGAGGATTTATTTTTCTCTTCATTTTTCTCAATCTCACTTTGTTTGCGAGCTAGCTGCACTCCATAATTTCTTAACAGTTGTATCGGAGCGAGGTTCGGGGATTGGCATCATGGCAGCAAAGTACGATATCGAGAAGTTCAATGGGAGTAATTTCTTTTGTGGAAAATAAAGATTAAGGCAATTTTAAGGAAGGATAATTGCTTAGAAGCGGTTGGAGAAAGGCCCACAGGGATCACTGATGAAAAGTGGAGTGAGATAGATGGTAATGCCATTACCAATCTACATTTAGCACTAGCAGATGGAGTATTGTCTAGTGTGGCGGAGAAGAAGACGGCAAAGGAGATATGGGATACTTTAACAAGACTGTACGAGGATAGTCACTTCATAATAAGATCTTCTTAAAGAGGAGACTCTACACTCTTCGAATGGCAGGATCCACGTAAGTAACCAATCACATCAACACCTTAAATACTCTATTTTCTCAACTTACTATGTTGGGGCATAAAATAGAAGAAGTTGAACATGCTAAGATTCTACTTCGAAGACTACCTGACTCATATGATCAACTCATCATCAACTTGACGAACAACATTCTTCCAAATTATCTAGTCTTCGACGATATTGCAGCTGCTATTTTAGAAGAAGAAAATAGGCGCAAAACGGGGAGGACAGACATGCAAGTTCGCAGCAAGCAGAAGCCTTGATGATGACACGAGGGAGATCAATAGAATGTGGATTCAGTGGGAGTCAGAATCGTGGTAGATCAAAGTCAAGAAGTAACAAGAATATTAAATGCTACAATTGTGGCAAGAAAGGGCACTACAAGAAGGATTGTTGGAACAAGAAGAATAGTGGAGATCTTGAGTCATCAAATGCTCGAGGGAATGTAGCAAGCATCTCAGATAGTGTCGAAGTTCTATACAGCGAGGCAACAACAACGGTTGGAAGCAAAAAGCAGTTCACTGATGTATGGTTATTAGACTCAGGAGCAACATGGCACATGACATCACAGAGAGAGTGGTTTCACAAATATGAACCAATCACAGGAGGTTCTGTACACATAGGTGATGATCATGCTTTGGAGATCATTGATATTGGTACTATCAAAATAAAGATGTTTGATGGTATGGTACACACTATTTAGGATGTACGACACGTAATGGACTTGAAGAAGAATCTATAGTCATTGGGCAAATAGATAGTCTTGGATGTAAGACCCACGTCAAAAATGGGATCATGAAGATTGTGAAAGGAGCACTTATGATTATGAAAGTAGAAAAGATTGCAACGAATCTATTCATGGTTGAAGGGAAAACACCGCCGGAAGCTAATGTGTGTGTCGCGTCAACCAACGAAGGAGAGGAATCAACAATGACGTGGCATCTCAAACTTGGCCACATGTTCAAACAAGATCTGAAGATTCTCTCCGACAGAAGACTACTTCCAGGGATTAAATCGGTAAATTTACCTTTCTGTGAGCATTGTGTTACAAGTAAGCAGCATAGATTAGCATACGATAGATCTGTTTCTAGAAGTAAGCACATCCTAGACTTGATTCATTCTTATGTATGGGAATCACCAGAAATGTCTCTAGGAGGAGCAAAGTACTTTGTGTCTTTCATTGATGATTGCTCTAGGAGATGTTAGGTGTACCAATCAAGAAGAAGTCAGATGTGTTTTCGGTTTTCAAAGAATTCAAAGTGCTTGTAGAACTTGAATCTGGGAAAAGAATTAAGTGTGTAAGGACAGATAATGGATGGAGTATATAGATGGTGAGTTATTGCTCTTTGTAAATGAGAAGGCATCAAACGACAGTTCACAGTCGCATACATGCCTCAACAAAATGGAGTGGCAGAGCAGATGAACAGAACTCTTTCAGAATGGATATGAGTTATGCTGAGAAGTGTGGGTCTACCCAACTCTTTTTGGGCAGAAGCAGCAATTACCGCCTATTATGTCATAAATCGGTCGCCATCAACTGCAGTTGATTCAAAGACTCCGATGGAGATGTGGACTGGAAAGCCATCAAATTACTCTACATCACATTTCTTTGGTGTCCTATGTATGTGATGTGTAATGCCTAAGAAGGAACAAAATTGGATCTGAAATCCAGGAAGTGTATATTCTTAGGGTATGCTGAAGGAGTAAAGGGATATCGCTTGTAGGATCCCACTACCCATAAGCTTATTATCAACAGAGACGTGATTTTTGTAGAAAATCAACCACAACAGAAAGTAGGAAACGATAGCACATCAAAGGAAAGTGCAGAGACTACCATGGTACACATGGAAAATAATCTGGAAGAAGATGCTCCAAATTCTTCTGAATCAGTACCAAAGCACGAGGTACACAAACCAGTTGAGTCCGAGGCTCTAGAAGTTCATCGATCTACTCGTGAAAGAAGGCCGCCAACTTTGGCACTTTCAGTATGTTACAAAGAGCAATGTTGCATACTGTGTTTTAATAGAGGATGGAGAGCCCTCGACTTTTCATGAAGCTACTAGCAGGTCAGATGCGTCTCTATGGATGACAGCAATGCAAGAAGAAACTGAAGCTCTACACAAGAACAAGACACGAGAGCTGGTACCGTCACCACACGGAAGAAAAGCCATTGGTAACAAATGGGTCTATAAGATCAACCAGGATAGCAATGATCAAGTGGAACGGTATTATGCAAGATTGGTGGTAAAGGGATATGCTCAGAAAGAAGGCGTTGATTTTAACGAGATTTGTTCCCGGTAGTTCGACTTACAACAATCAGAGTAGTTCTTGCTATGTTTGACTTACATTTGGAGCAGTCGGATGTGAAAACTGCATTTCCTTATGGAGAATTTGAAGAAGAAATCTATATGCTCCAACCAGAAGGATTTGCTGAAACAAGCAAGGAGAACTTGGTTTGCATATTGAACAAATCTCTATACGGTCTCAAGTAGACGCCAAGGTGTTGGTACAAAAGATTTGATTCCTTCATCATAAGCCTTGGTTTCAGCAGACTTAGTTCAAACCATTGTACGTACTACAAGAGGTTTGAGGATGATAATGACTTTATCATTCTGTTGTTGTACATAAATGACATTTTGGTAGCGGTCCCCAACAAAGGTCGAATCCAAGAATTGAAGGCATAATTGGCTAGAGAATTTGATATGAAGGACTTGGGAACGACAAACAAGATTCTAGGGATGCAAATTTACCGAGATAGAAATAACAGGAAGATTTGGCTTTCTCAGAAGAATTACTTGAAAAAAAATCTTGCGAGGTTTCAACATGCAAGATTGTAAGCCAATCTCTACCCATCTTCCTGTTAATTTCGAGTTATCCTCAATTATGTCTCCTAGCAATGAAGTAGAGAGGAGGGAGATGTATCGAGTACCGTATGCATCAGCATTGGGAAGTTTGATGTTTGCCATGATATGTTCAAGATTAGATATTGCACAAGCAATGGGAGTAGTCAATCGATATATGGCAAATGGTGGAGAGCATTGGAATACCGTGAAGAGGATTTTGAGATACATCAGAGGAACCTCGGATGCTGCATTATCTTATGAAGGATCATAATTTATTGTCAAGGGCTATGTGGATTCAGATTTTGCAGGAGATCTCAACAAAAGAAAATCCACCATGGGTTATGTGTTTACACTTGCAGGAGGAGCAGTAAGTTGGGTTTCAAAATTGTAGATAGTTGTGGCTCTGTCTACAACGAAAGCAGAATACATGGCATCTACACAAGCATGCATGGAAGCAGTCTGGATACAAAGGTTACTGGAGGAGCTTGGGCACAAACAAAAAAGATTGTTCTATTTTGTGACAGTCAGAGTGCCTTGCACATTGCAAGGAATCCAACCTTTCATTCATGGACAAAGCACATAAGGGTTCAATACCACTTTGTACGAGAAGTAGTGGAGGAAGGATGCATGGATTTGCAGAAGATTCACACTAATAAGAACCTAGCAGATGTTATGACCAAGCCAACTAACACTGACAAGTTCATACACTGTCGATCATCCATCGGCCTGGCAGAAATGTAAGCGACATGGAATTGGCAAGAGAGGAAGGGTTGAAAATTACCACAAAAGTGACTATAAGAGAGAGAGAAATGTGAAAAGGTAAAGTCTCTTTTGTGGACTATTTTTGGAGAATAAAGAAAACAAGTTTATCATGCTTGGATTTGCTAGCCAGCCATTGAATTTCATGCCAACCTTTCAATAAAAGGGTGGCTGCACATGAAGATAGGTATGGCAATCTTTAGTTTACACCAACAACGAAGCAGCCAAACACACTATAAATAGAGGGCTTCTCCTCTCATTTTTAGCATCCAAGAAGGGGAGAGCGAGTGTGTGTATTAGAGAGAGCACTAATTATTTCTCCTAAATACCAATGTCTTTTGTTTGTCAGAGAAAATGTTTTCTCCTATTATAAGAGAGAGAGTATTGTTAATTATGCTCTCCTTATTTGGAGACATAGTGTTGTAATTCTTTTTCCATATTGAAATCCTCCTTCACCTGCCTCTGGTTTTTTCTTTAATTTGTTAGAGGATTTATTTTTATCTTCATTTTTCTCAATCTCACTTTGTTTGCAAGCTAGCTGCACTCCATAATTTCTTAACACCTTTTACCTTGGAGTGTGATGCAAGTGGCTATAGTGTAGAAGCAGTTTTGTTACAAAATGACATGCCCATAGCCTATATGAGTAAAGTTTTGCATGGAAAGTATCTCTTGCGTCTACTTATTGAAACAAATTATTAGCGATTACTATGGCTACTAAGAAAAAAGCGCAGTATTTTTTGGGGAGGCAATTTATTATTAAAACTGACCATCAAAGTTTAAGATATTAGTTATCTTAGAAGCTACATACAGGGCTACAACACAAATGATTAATCAAATTGCATGGTTTTGATTATCGAGTGGAGTACAAAAGTGGGAAAGAAAAAATAATAGTTGATGCTTTGTCCAGAAGAGAAGAAGATGCACTATATAAGGTGGAAGTTTAAGCCATAACAGTGGTGCAAACTCCATGGTTGCAAGAGCTAAATCATACTTTACACTCTTCTTCCTAGTATAAAAAAATTAGCAAAAGTAGGCAGGCAGGAGCTACACAATAATAACTATAAAATGGTAGATGAGTTGATTTTTCATAAAGGAAAGATTTTAGTTAATCACCATATAAAGGACTTGTTGAAGCCACTCATCAAAGAACACCACTCAACACCCTTAGGAGGACATCCTAGTATCAAGGCTACACTAAAAAAATTTAAACAAGTTTTTTACTGGAAGAAAATGAGAAGAGATGTGGAAGGGTTTGCTAAGACTTGTAATGAATGTCAAAGGAATAAAGATGAGAATGTACTCCTACCTGGATTGTTTCAGCCCCTACCTATACTGGGTAGAATCTAGGTTGGTATATCCATGGACTTCATTACTAGTTTTCCTAGAAGCCATAATTATATTGTCATATTTGTTATTGTAGATGGATTAATCAAATATGCATATATTTTTCCCCTCGGTCATCAATATACACCAAAGGATGTTGCTTTTGTTTTCATTAATGGTGTGTTCATTTTACGTGGAATGATAAATCCCATAGTGAGTGATAGGTATGTATGCTTCACCAAATTTTTTTGGGAAGAGTTGTTCAAGTTACAAAGGTGCACTTTGAAGCTAAGTACAGCCTACCATCCTTAAAGTGATGGGCAATCTGAAGTAGTGAACAAGGTTGTAGAGGGGCACTTAAGGTGTTTTGTTTGTCATAAACCTCATAAATGGTCTAACTGGTTAACACTGGCTGAGTATTGATATAACACTACTTGGAAGGCATCAAAAAACACTACTCCCTTCAAGGAAGTACATAGTGTAGACCCCCTAGCCTATTATCCTATGTCCAAAACACGACTATGGTAGAACAAGTTGAAGAAATATTATTTTCTAGAGACATTATATTGGATTTCTTGAAAAATAGCTTGAGGTGAGCATAAGAGAGGATGAAGAAGTATGCTGATATGAGAAGGTCAGAGAGAAAGTTTGAAGTGAGAGATTGGGTGTTTACATAGATCACTGCAAGAAATCATAGGACCAACAAGTTGTCACCTAAGTTTTATGGACCATATACGGTGGAAGAGAGGATTGGAGAAGTGGCTTATAAGCTTCAGTTACCTGCTATTGCCAAGATTCACCCTATATTTCATGTTTCCCACTTGAAAAAGAGAGCATGAACTGATGTTATTGTTCAAGATGATGCTCCTAGTTTTATGGAGGAGATAGTAGAACAAACCGAGAGGATATTTGATTGAAGAATGATATCTAGAAACAATGATGATGTGGTTTAAATTTTGGTAAATGGAAGAAGAGATTGATTGAAGAGACTATCTGGGAAGATTACTGGCCCTTGATTAGAAGGTTTCCTCCATTGGACCTTGGGACAAGGTCCATTCTTGAAATAGGAGGGGAGATTTAACAACTAGGCTATGGTTGCCATGGTTATTAAGAAGTAACGCTGTTGCTTGCAGGAAAAAAACGAAGATGAAGACAAATTCCAACCAACAGACACGGTGACTAGTTCATCGAAGGGGAGGAAGAAGATGACATGAAGGTGTCAGGTGAAGGGGTTACTGAAGACATAGCTTGAGGAATAATATATATATGCGTGTATTAGTGTGTGCATGTGTGCACGTGCACACCTGATACTAGAGAAATTCATATCAAGGAGGTCGGATATTTGACAAATCTATAGTGTTGGGAAATGTAATGATATGTAGGCTTGTAATTGTGTGAGTGTGGCCTGTTTGGGGGACTAACCCGGGTCTAGTTGATTTGAGTTGTAAATGTGCATGAGTGTATATATACTTGTACATGTACTGGTCGTTGGTTGTAGAGGAATCTGAAGCAATCGAATTCATTTCCTTTCGATTTCATTTGCAAGTTATATTAGTTTCTTCCCTTTATTCTTGTGCTTTGACAACCTTTATTAGAAGAGCTGTTATTCTTCTTGTTCCTTTATTTGCCATTATCATCTTTATTATTATCTTTTTTTAATCCAACATCATATTTTTGTTTTTTTTCCTATGCTTTACATTTTTATTTACCTTTAATTCAAGCAATTAGTTCTCGTTATCAGTAAATGCTTGCTCTTTTAGTTTGTTATCGAATTCCTGCCTTCCTTGCTTGTTCATTTATTTCCTGCAATTTTACAACATTTTTATTTTTGTTTTCTTATTGCAATTTGACATTTGTTCATTGTTCTTACAACCTATATTTCATTTGCAATATTAAACCATAGAATCTGATTATTTTCTTCCATCCTTTCTTACTTCACAATAATACATTTCCACCTATCTCGACAAGTACACTTCCATTTAACCGATTCTTGATTCATTCTTTTTGCTTGCACCACAAATCATCATCAAAATTTCCATTTTCTTACTTGCAACACGTACTTGTGCACATATATCAGTATCAGTGCACACTCAATGTTTCTATTCATTCACCACTTTACAATAAACTGTCATCATTCCATCCTCTACCCTATTAAAAGCCCAAAAACCATCACTATAATTACAATATGTCAGCATGAACAAAGCATTAGAGCAACTTGGGCCTTCCTCACTTATCTTGGAAATGGTCATGATAGTAGAATGGGTCATGGTGATAGAAATATTGAAATTTTGAGGCGTTGAGGGGTAGCTTTAGTCGACGGTGGTTGATGGAAATGCCATTAATCGAGTTAGGGTTTCTAAATGGGAAAGAAGTGTAGTAAGCTAAAAGGTGGCTGTGCTTTGGTTATGATATTGTGGAGCGGGTCTTGTTAGAGAAGTATGACCGCGTAGGAATATTGTATCGGCCATATGTATGTTGTATTTATATGTAGTTTGGGTTAATTTAAGTGAATTTTGATGTATTTTGATGTTTTTAAAGTTTGTAAGTTAATATATGTATGCATATATACTCTTTTTTTTACAAAGCACCCATTTAAGTTAGAGGGTTTTAAGGCTTGATGAGGCATATTAAAGTATATGATTAGCTTTTAATCATAATAATAATACTAATCTTAAAAAATCGAATTTAAATAAAACCAAAATCATTTTTTGAATTATAATAAATTTGGTTTTTGTATCATTGTTTTATAAAAATCATTATTTTAGATTTAAATTTTATATATGTGTATATTATATATATATATATATATATCATATTATTAAATTAATGTGCTTTTTTATTTAATTTATATATTTGGTTTTAAAAAATATATATTATCTCGTCGGCTTTTGTTTAATAAAAATGTTATTTGAGTAAGTCAAGCATATTAAATATCTAGCTAATTAGTCAAGTATGTTTAAAATTCAAATTTAAAATAAAATTCTATAATATATATATATATATATATATATATATATAAACATGAATATATTTTGGCATTTAAAAAAAATAAATTTAAAAATCAAACATAAATTTAATTATCTATGTATTATTTAATAAATATTAAATTAATTAGTAGCTAATAAAATAATTTAAATAAATGATGTGTGTTTGCGTATGCCTATCCATTATATATGAGATATTCCCATGTTAAGATTATCATTACATTAACACTATAGTTTATATGTATTAACCATATATCCTCATGGTTAATTATACATCTTTTTCATTAATACATTATTCATACCTTAGCTTAATATACCATATTTATCATAATTATAATGCGAGCATGCTATCAACTAAGCATTAAATTAAATTAAATAATAACATATGTTATAGTTAAATCATAATATATAATCATACATATTATAATACATATCATTTAAATAAAAATTAATAACTAAATTCTTTTATTAATCGAAATTAAGTATGGACTAGTACAAAGATATTATTCATTTAAGCACAAATAAGATCTAGTACAAATTAATAAAAGGACATTTTTTTTTTGAAATTTCCACCTTTTACCCCAATACAAATGCACCTGAGTCAAAGATCGTATCGGATCCTGTATTGCGTTCACATGAATTATTAACTAACATACAAGGAAGTCGCTTGAAAAAAACAATTAGATGAGTTTTTAAGAATGTGCTTAACTAAGGAGAAGGTTGCTCTAATTAAGGAATGTTCTTACAAATGATAAACCTCCTAATTTCCAAGCCCTTACCTGGCTCATCGAAGCGGTCTATTCCAGGGTATTCCCTTATGGAAGGTTCAAGTGTTTTGATCCTTAGGTTGATTGAAATAAGCATAGCTGAATATTATAAAATAAATTTAAAACTATTTTTAATTTTAAATAAAATATTACAATAAAGTTATAAAATGCAACTTTAAAATTATTTAAAATTTATATAAGCAAAAATTTATATTTATAATTGATTAAAAGTTTTAAGTAATAAACTGGTTACATATGAATATATATATGTTGAATATGCGATTATATGATTTTTGTTTGATGATAATAAACATATATATATATTCGTTTAAATGTATTTGTTAATATACTATTTTATTTTCCATAGATTAAATAAATATTTGCTGAATAAAATAAATAACGCAGAATTTGAATTCAAACAGAAATTTTTATTCAACCAAATATTTATTACTATATTTGAATAGTACAAATTTCGAGCTCTCCCTATATACAACTTCAATTACAATTCAATTTTTGATTACATCACAATTTCACATTTACATTGCACCTCACTACATATCACTCATTCACTCAACTCGTAACTGATCTTCAACTTCATTCCAATGTGAATCCAACATCTAGAAATCTGCAAAAATATACATTGACGCAGTAAAATTGAAAATAAAATATTTTTGCAGTATAAAATAAAATGTGGATTTTGAAAATAATATTTGCCTCAGTTATTTGGGTTGTTCGTCATCATTTAATTTCGAATTCATCATACATGAACAGCTTGTGACATACACAGTGTATCACTGTATATGCCACGAGGCCGTGCACACCGATATATACACTTGATATAATTACAGGGACGGATGAGTACAGGTCAAACCCAAAACGCCGGGTTCAACTCAAGTGCAATAAAAATATTGTCACAACATTCAGCACAAGGTCAAATCCAAGCTACAAGCTGGATTCAAATCAGGTGTAGTTCGAAAAAAAATCCAAATGCAATAAAATGGTCGGGAGCAACCTCAATGCACATCAAGTATGCAACTGTGAAACTGGATCAAGCAAGTGCAGACTCAAGTGATACAATTTCGAACAAAGCATGCACAACCATAGCTCAATACAATATGAATCATATCAGCGAACCTATATAAGCACTGAAACAAAGCAGCAAACTAGGCTACTACATAACACAACAACAACATAATGAACAGATCAGAGACTAAGGTACACATGAATGCAACAGTGGATCAAATGAAGTAGATAGTACAATCCAATTCAACATGCTTAGTTCAAATGGTCAAGACAGCCACAACACAAATGCAAACTGCCTTACATATGCTTAAGCAATACATGAACAAAGTAGTTCAGGCATGCACAACAAAGATGAGCAAGTGCACTACTGACCATACAGCAAAGCCAACACACAAACAGAAATGACGACACAATAAAAGCTTGACCAAGTGGTAAATAAACTGCACATGAAAATGAAACAGGTCTGCAACAAATGAAGCATATGCACCAGCATTTCATATCTCCATATCCAAGCAATAACAGGTAGAACATGCATTGCAGTTTATCATAAACAAGATCAAGTGAACCAATGGCCAATATCAACTCAAATATTCCAGACCAAACCAACATGTACATGTTAGCAGTTGACACAAGTGATGAACCAACACATGACAGTAAGATAATTTCAAGAAACTGCAAGCCAGACAACATAAAGTATGAAGGCAATACACATGTCAATAGAGAAGTGAGCAATGCACATGTACCAGTGAAACAGAGTGATACCAAAGACTACAAGAACAACAAATGACAATGTTTGGACTAAATGGGTGTGGATTCCAAGCAAGTCAGTGATCGAATATACAAACCAGAAATGCTCAAATCAAATGAATACAAGTTGAAATGCCAGATCAAATGGATCAACAGTTTCATCTTAAAGTTATCAAGAGCCGATGCCAACAGAGAAAATACCAAAGTCAAGGTCCCAAGTAAATCAAGGTACAAGCTGAAGTCAACAGAGTGAAGAACAGTATCAATATCAAGTGACTGAAGTCAACAAAATGCCAGTAAAATTGAAACCGTGGTGAGCAAGGAATCAATCACAATCAATTCAAAGCCATGTCAATCAAGGAAACAAAATATACGGTTTTAGACCAAGTCATGAATCAGGAACGTGAGTATCAAGTAACAATTATATGAAATTGACAGAGTCAGATAAATCATCAACATCAAAACATAATCAAATGGCCGAAACGAAGTCAAGCAAACAATCAGACGAACAAAAAAAATTAGGAATTCGAATCTTAATAAAACCCAATCATCATCGGCTTTCAAACTATTTGAGTTCAAGTACAACAGAAAATAATAACTCATACAACTCGAATCAAAGTCGAGTACCATATAAATCAAAAAGGAAAAATCATACCAATTCACGCAACAATAGATCTCGACTTTGCTGCCGCAAGAAATCACTGATAGAGAAAAATATTTGAAGCAACATCGACCAACAGTTGAAGCGGCATCTCAAAGCCCTAATTTTTAATCAGGGACGAACGAGAACAAGCAACAAGAAAGCCACCATTTTTCACAAGGAATCGGGCCGAATACATAAGAAAAGAAAAAGGGGTTTACTTATTTAATTAGGGGCCGACCTTGTTTTATTTTGGGCTTTCATTTTTTATTTAAGGTTTTTGTGTTAGTTTATTTGTTTTTAAATTGTTTTTTAATTTGTATTTCTCTTTTAAACGTTGTAATTACTAGTCGTGTGACTAGAAGACAAACTACGTGGCGTATTTTGAGAAGTTGCAACTCGGTGGCTGAGTTGTGGCAGGGTTTTGAGCGTAGAGTTGGGTAAGTCAGTAGCGGGTGTCGCTAGTTTACGTGTGTAAGCATGTGACTACTTAATTTCTAGTAGAAACCTTGGGGGCAGCACGTAGGCAGGGTTTTGCCGAGCTGGGTAAATATTGTGTCGTTCTATTTCTGCATTTATTATTCTACTAATATCTGTGCTGCTATAATTTTGATTTATCTGTGTTGAAATAATTCTATAAGCTTCCGCAATGATTTTTATAATTAACAGCATCACCCTATTCACCCCCCTCTAGGGTGAAATCGATCCTACAAGTGGTATCAGAGCTAGGAATTGAAGTCAACTTTTGCTTTAAAAAATTCGTTTTTCAAAAACCAATCTTTGTTTTAAAAATTTGAATTTCTTAAAGGGCTTCTTTTAATAATGCTTTTGCTGAGGGTCAGTCCATAGTTAGACCACCAATGTTCAATGGTGAATACGCCTACTGGAAAAATAGAATGAAATTTTTTCTGAAAACCATTGGCGCTTGGAATATTGTTGAGACAGGTTATAGAGCACCATCTATAATTGTAGATAATCAGGAAATAGAGAAACCAAAGGATCAATGGACAGAACTAGAAAATAAATTACAAAATGCTAATGCTAAAGCTATGAATTCTATAGTCTGTTCATTGGATCAATTTGAATTTAATCGTGTCCCACATTGTCTAACTGCGCAGGAAATATGGCACACACTAGAAGTAACTCATGAAGGAACATCTCAAGTCAAAGAATCTCGCCTTGCCATGCTAAGCAGCGAATACGAGAACTTCACAATAGCGAAGGAAGAAAATGTCAAAGAGATGTATGGACGACTTTCCAATATCGTATACAAATCAAAAGCTCTCGAAAAATCATACATAGAGTTGAAAATAGTCCAAAAAATCCTCATAGTCCTTCCACGAAGTTTTAAAACCAAAGTGACTGCCATTCAAGAATCAAAAGATTTAAAACAGCTGAAAGTTGAAGAACTCATTGGAAATCTCACCACTTATGAGCTAGAAATGAAATTCAAGGAAGAGCGCGAAGGAGGTGACACTCGAAAGAAATCAATAGCTCTTAAAGGAACAACAGAAAGTGACGATGATGATGATGGAGCAGCAGAATTGGAGCTGATAATAAAGAAATTCAAAAAGTGGAATTACAAATATGGAAATCTAGCTCAAAATCAAAAATTGAAAAGCAGAATAGCCGAAGCACTAGACTACTCAGAAGAACAGAAGATCATCTGTCATAAGTGCAACCAACCTGAACACATCAAGCCCAATTGTCCTCAGAATCGACACTACTTTGAAAAGAAATCAAAAAGGAGAAGTTTTGCAGCCACGTGGAATACAAGTGATGAAGATAATCAAAGTACTAGTGGTGAGAGTGAGAAAGAAAATATGTGCCTTCGAGGTAATATAACTGATAGCAACGATGACGAGCCAAACGAGGTATCTAAACTCACTCACTCACAATTCCACGAAGTAAATGGCTGTTTTGAACGACTTAGGGAGAAATATGCTAAAATTGAATCATAAAGAGATAGTTTGATTGAACTAAATGAATAGCTTGATCAATTAGTTAAAAATTATCAAAATAAGTGCCCTAAGTGTGACAAGTGTCCATTATTTGAAGAAGAAATTAAAAAATCAGAAATTAATATAAAATCACCTGAAAATGAAATTCTGATTTTGAAAGAGAGTGAAAATACTAGGAGAGAAAATTCTATTAAAAGGTGCACACAATTGTTAAACGAAAATAAGTCTCTCAAAACATAAGTCCAACAATTGTCAACGACTTTAGATAAATTTTCAAAAAGTGAAAAATCGTTGAATATGCTATTAGGAAAACAAACTGTTAATACAGTTAGAGAAGGACTTGGGTATAATCAATCTAAAAATGTTAGAAATGAGATTAATCAAGTAAATGTGCACAATTTATAGAAAATTTGGACACAATCAAAATAGTTGTTGGTTTAGACCCAAACACGTAAAAACCATTCCAATTTGGGTTCCAAAAGACATACAAAATCTCTCAAAGTTAAACAAATCTGGGTGCCAAAAGGAACATATATAAACAGTTATG
Organism: Allium cepa; assembly: GCA_030765085.1. Lineage (NCBI taxonomy): Eukaryota > Viridiplantae > Streptophyta > Magnoliopsida > Asparagales > Amaryllidaceae > Allium > Allium cepa. The sequence continues at coordinate 104,051,881 of CM060941.1, read as the reverse complement.
GGTCTTTCCAAAATTATTTTTCAAAATATTCTTCCACTAACAATCATGGACCTATAAAAACAAATATGTCACAAAAATCTTTCATCGTGTAGGTGTGGTGGCAGGCTAAAGAACAACAATAGTGTTACTTGGATTCTGGCTATTCCAAGGACACAACAAACGACAAAGCAAAGTTCCTTAGCCTAGTATAAAGGTGACAGAATCACAATGGACAACAACGAAAAATATCGTAAAGGTAAAACAGGTAATGGTATATTTATTTGAACGATATATTAAATGTGATAATCTGCACCGTAATCTGAGTTAAATCAGCCAATAATGTGATGATGAAATAATGATGATTTTGATTCTGACTTATTCAAAATTGTTGGCCAATTATATTTTTATGCCAAGAACACTATAAAAATCTCTAGAGTCTTTGAATTACTTCATATATATTAGTTTGGATTAATAATAGTGTTTTATTGGATGATAATACATATGGTTATTTTACGGCTAACTCTATATTCACGGTTTTTGATTATTTACACGGTTTCAATTCAAATTCAAGAGAATATCATTTAAAAAGCTGTTAAAATTGATTTTAAAATTTTGTTGTTGCACATTTCATGGTCTGGTCTATCAAATTCAATTAATGATAATTTTGAGTGAAAGAGAAATTCAGATGCAGATTACGCTGGTAATCTAGTTGATAGAAAAATTACTAGTTGAACTTAATTTTTGTTGAGACATTTAGTAACTGCATCGTTTTTCAAAGAAAATATCTGCATATTTTTCATTTCAAATAATTTTCAAATAGAAGAAATTCTTCTCATATAACCCCTTTGTGAAAATCATTTTTACCATGTTTTCAGATCAGTCATTTTGAAAAATTAATTTTATAACTATTTTTGAATTTGATTTTAAATGACTATTTTGACTAATTTGACTCCCAAATAATTATCGAAAAGATAAATAGTGATTGAAAAAGCGATGAGCGTTGATATTTATCATATATTATGACTCGAGACGGTAAATTTGTTTAGAAATTTAAACAATTAATTGAGTTTTTTCAAACTTTTTTCTCTTCAAAAATGGGGACCCCGCCTTCTTCCTTTTTTCTTCCCGCTGACCCGTCCCATCCCTCAACATCTCTTCAGCCATGTCCTTCTTCCCCAATCCTTGTACCTCCTTCTGCTACTTCCCTTCTCCCCGTGTCAGTCCCCTCTCCACCTCTTATCCCCCTAGTCTGCGACCCTATTGTTCCTGCAACTCTTGCAGAAGCAACTCGTATGGTTCTAGATCCTATCCTGTCTTCTCCTTCTTTGCTTCCTCATCCAACAACCATTCCTCCGCGTTCATGGAACTCTTTTTTTAAAGCCAAACCCAATAATGCTGGTAAATACGTGCCACGTGAAATTCAACTTGACTTCAATGGAGATGCTATTGTGCCTTCTGATGATGTTGTCCAGGCTGGAAACACTATGTGGAAGTTCTCTAACGATGATGATAGGCCTAGAATTTCTGAAGCTGACCCTGTGGTGATGAGGAACAAGTTATTTATAGTGAAGCCATGGGATGAAAACATAGGCAATAGTTGTAGTAGCATTAGATCTGTTCCAGTTTGGATAAAACTATCTAACATCCCACTGTATGCGTGGTCTCCATTGGGAATTAACTAGTTAGCATCTAGAGTAGGAAAGCTTCTTTGTTTGGATGCATCAACTGAAAATTTTGAACGTATTTCATATGCGAAATGTTTAGTTGAAGTTAATCCAAATCCAGAATTGCCTGATAATTTTTCAGTAAAATTACTAGATGGATCTGAGCGGATTGTTAACGCTGTTTACTTATGGAAACCAGAGATATGTACTATGTGCAAGGAGTTTAGGCATCTAGTGATCAACTGCAAGAAAGTAGTAAGTGAAAGGAATGCTGAACAAATTGTAAATAATGAGCAGCAGATAAATGGTGATGTTGGAAGAATTAAGTTGAAGAAGGGGCAATACAATGAAAAACAAGACAAAGTGAAACAAATATGGCAGAAAGTCAACAAGAATAAAGGGAAAAAATGAATAATTGTGAAGAAATTGAAGAAACTGCCATGAGGACACTAGGTGCAAATGAAAAAATTCCCCAAGATGGTACTGAAGAAAACACTAAGTTACTTGATAAGGTGAATAAACCACAAGGTGACGTTCATGATTGTATTGCTAGCACTTGTAACAAGTACCACTTGCTCCAAACTGCTGAGAATGAGCAAGGTATAATGGAAATGCTAGAACAAGAAGAAGGAGAGATATCTGCTGAGGATAATTGTAGAGAACAACACAAAGAGACAATCAAGATTTTTTCTTCTACAGAAGATCATAATGAATCTGATACACTAGATTTGTCTTCAAATCTTGGTGTGTAGGAAACTTTTAAGCAGGTTGCTACCGCAAGCAAGAGTAACAAGGAAATTGGAAATGCAACAACTGAAGTAAATGCACATCCAAACTCTATTGCATCTGATTTTGATAAAACATGGTGCAACACTTTTGAAACTCAAATCACTCAATTAATATCCTCCATGCATATATCTGCTGATCACACTCAACTATCTGTTCTTCCTCATTACAACTTTTCTATTCAGCTACCAGGATGGCCATCTTGCTTTCCGTCTAAACGAATTCAATCTACCCCTTCTCATGATCCTTCCACCTCCCAATCTAACACTCATCCAACCTCCCCCCGAGCTTGCCAAGAAGGAAAATTGAAACAAGATCTCTGTCTGCTTAGAGAAGGAATAATTCCTCCCAATCTCAATAATTACTTATGTATAAAAAAATAGCATCATGGAACATAAGAGGAGCCCATAGTAATTTGAAACTTGATCAAGTAAAAAGTTATATCTCTGATCATAATATCTGTCTTTTTGGACTGTTAGAAACTAAACTAAATCTTTCCTTATCCCTAAAAGCAGCTTCCTACATTAATCCAAAATGGCCTCTCCATCATATTCTTGATTCTGCAGCTTATGGTAGAATTCTTGTCATCTATGACCCAGCTGTTTTGACTCTCTCTCCCATTCTGACATCTAGACAGTACATACATTTCCATGTACATGATTCCCAAATCCAGTCCTCCTTCTACATAACTTTTGTTTATGCTGACAACTCAGTCAATTCAACAAATGCTTTTCTCAAAACATTGCCTCCCTTAAGACAATCTTCTCACCCCTGGCTTGTCTTTGGTGACTTCAACTCCTGCTATGGATTTAATGACAAATTTGGTGGTACTCCACTTATACCAAGAGATCTTGAACCTCTCAATCTTGCTGTCTTTGATTCTGAATTAATCTTGGTGAATAAATCTGGAGCTAAGTATTCATGGAATAACAGAAGGAGAAGCGGTGTTCGTATTTTTACTACTATTGATCATGCCTTTAGTAACTATCAAGCTCTCAATCAATGGCCAACTATCTTTGTCTTTCTTCCTCAACCAATAATGTCCGATCACTCCCCTCTTATTTTATCTCATGGGAACCATTTAAGAAGGGAAAAGAGAAGTTTTAAATTTTTTAATGCTTGGGTGAAGCATGAGCACTTTCTGGTATTAGTTTCACATGTTAGCTCTGAATTTTCTTGCTTTGGTAACCCCATGTATAAGTTTTGCAGGAAGTTAAAGTGTATCAAGCAAGCAATTAAACCGTGGGCATCTTCAACCTTTGGAACTGGTGGCCTTCTGTCAACTACCCTTAAACAACAATTAAAGATAAAGAAAGACTATATGATGGAGCATCCACTTGACATTCAAGCTGCTGCTGAAGAGGGGAAATTATATATGGAGGTTAACAATGCCCTTATCCTGGAAGCTAGCATGAAGAGGCAACAATTGCATAAAAGATGGATTGATGAAGGAGACAAAAACACAAAGTTTTATCATGAATCACTTAAGGTTAAGCAAGCAAGAGATAATATTTTTAATATTACTGATGAGCATGGAACCCTATTTACTTCTGCTGATACAGTTGATCATGCTTTTATTCAATATTTCTCTAATCTTTTTGGTAATTCTGATGGCTTCCTTCCTGATCTGGACTTAATATCTACTCTTGCTCTCCCTTGCATTACTTCCCAGGAAGCATCTTCTCTTATAAGGCCTGTCACTGATGAGGAATTCAAGGCTACCCTATTCTCCATGAACAAGCATTCATCTAGAGGCCCTGATGGGTTAAATGTTATTTTTTTCATCTCCACCTGGAATCTTCTTGGTAGTGAATTTTGTCAAGCAATTCACAACTTCTTCAATAAATGCAAGTTGCTTGGAGAAGTCAACTGCACCAATATTGCACTTATCCCTAAGGTCACTCCTCCTACTAGTGTAACTTCCTTCGGGCCCATTTCTTGCTGTAATGTTGTCTACAAGTGTATCTCTAAAATTCTAGCATCTCGGTTAGTTACAGTGCTGCCTACTGTTGTATCAAACAATCAAACTGCCTTTATTCCTTCAAGGGACATAATTGATAATGTTCTACTTGCTCAAGAACTTCTCAAAGGTTATGGAAGAAGCGATGTGCCCCCAGCAACAACTCTTAAATTAGATATTTCCAAGGCATATGATACTATACATTGGGTCTCTATTGTTAGGATTATGGTTGTTATGGGTTTCCCCAAAACTTTTGTGTCTTGGATATATGTATGTATATCCACACCATCATACTCCATTGTAATAAATGGTATACCTGTTGGTTGTTTCAGAGGTAGTAAAGGAATACGACAAGGTGACCCGATATCATCTTACTTATTTTTGATGGTCATGGATGTTTTAACAGTTATTCTTAGGTCTAGTTACAATCATAAGATTATTAAGTATCACCCAAAGTGCTCACATCTTCAAATAACATCTATCATGTTTGTTGATGATGTTATGTTGTTTACTAAACCTGAGTTACCCTCCTTGATTGGTATTAAGGATGCTCTGCAGGCTTTCAACAACAGTATGATTGGTCTTTCAATAAATCAAGACAAATCATCTATGCTTGTTGCTGGAGTTTGTGAAATTCAAGCTGCTGCACTTCATCAACAATCTGGTTTCTCTTTCATAGTAAATGATATGAAGTACCTTGGTCTCCCATTAATATAAAAAAGAATTACTAAGGCTGACTGTTTACCTGTATTCAATAAAATTACCTCTGTTATGACTGCATGGGATAAAAGGTTTTTGACACAAAGTGGTAGGCTAGTGCTTATAAAATCTATTGTCTTTTCCTCTATTGTCTACTGGGCTCGTACTCTCATTCTTCCTGTGAAATTATTGCAACTTGTTAGGTCTGCCCTGAATAGATTTTTTTGGTCTGGTAGTATTCACAATAGGAAATTAGTGCCATGTTCATTTTCTAAATTTGAGACACCATTGAGGATGGGAGGGCTAGGAGTTCTTGATGTCAGGAAGTGGAATATTGCTGCTATAAGTAAACAGTTTGATGTCCTCATTAATAAAAGAGGAAGTTTATGGGTTGAATGGACGTGGCAATACAACATTAAGAACAGATATTTTTGGAGTTTGGTTACTCCTCAGCACAGTAGTTGGATTTGGAGGAGTTTGTTGAAGTATAGAGAAGTCTTCCTCCCTATGATACAATATCCTGTCAATTCTAGAGTTGTTGTTAGCTTTTGGCATGATCCATGGGTAAGTAAAGGCCAAATCTTATCTAAAATATGTTCTTACTCACAGATTATACAATCTGGAATTCATATTGATGCTAAAGCTAATGATTTTTTACAAGATGGCAAAATCCAGTTACCATACAGTAGCAATCAGGTTATTAGACAAATGTGGTGTGATATTCAACAAAAAACTTACAGTGTTAACCATGCTGACACAGTATTATGGCACATGAAGGCACATTCAGTTAAAGCAGTGTACAAATTTGTTACTGCAAATGTCCCTCTGCCTGCATCTAAATGGTTTGAAGTTATATGGTCTACTGATTCTGTTCCAAAAGACAATTTTATGATGTGGAAAGTTATAAATCAAGCCTTACTTACTAAAAGTTTATTAAATAAGTATGGGTTAGCTTGTTCTTCTGAGTGTTTGTTCTGTGAGCTTCAAGATGAAACTACTGAGCACTTATATTTTGATTGTCCTACACTTTTTTATTTTTTGGACAAGATTAGCTGTCTTACTGGTACTAAGCTTTCATGTACTACTTCTAGCATTCTATTGAGTATTATATATAAAGCAACTAGGTGGAGAACTGATCAAGGCAGGGTGTTGGCCGTCTGCTTGAAAGTATACATGACTGTTATATGGAGTGAGAGAAATGCCATAGTTTTTGAAAATGAAAGAAGCAATGATGATGTGCCCTGGAATGAAGTTAAGTCCCGAACTCATTGGCAATTGAAGAACAGTAATAGTATATTCCCGTAAGTTTTGATTGATGCTTGGGCTTGATAATGTTGTTTTTCCTTGTTTGTTTCCCTGTTTTTTTTATTTTTCTTTTCTGTTGTTCCTTTTTATTGTTAGCAATAAAACTGGTAAGGGACCAGTTAACCCCGCTGGCTTTGCCAAAAGAGTTATAAAAAATTTTGTTGGTAAAAATTCCATGACCATCTCTGTTTCTATCATATTTCTAATGACCATCACTCGTCAAAATTCTATATAGTTTGTCAATATGCGATTCTTTAAACAGGAATCATTCGTTTTTCATTTTATATTTTTTTAATAAAATATATAAAATAATAAAATAAATTAAAATAAAATCCAAAGTATTCACTCTCATTTAAAAGTCCTCACGGTTATGCATGGGATAATTACTTGGAATTTGTTATGTGTTTCAATGCTCATTTAAAAGTCCTCACGGTTATGCATGTATGTAACGCATATCAAAATTGTTTTTTAAAATAAACAAGTTGATTCTAATCCCATTTAAAAGTCCCCACAGTTATGCGTGGTTAGAAGATACTTGAATTCATTTTTTTTAAAATAAAATTGGAATACTACTAATCTCATTCAAAAGTCCTAACGGTTATGCATGGTTGGTAGATATTCAAATTCCTGATAAAAATATACCACAAATAGACACAACTGTATGATTTTATATGATTACATCATTCCCGTCATTCTAAAAGTGGAATATGCGCCTAACAAAGTATTTATCATTTTTGTTTGATTTTTTTATTGAAATTTAATATTTATATTCGATTGAGTTTTAATGTTGGATTAATATTGATCACTTTGTCTCTATTTTTTCTAACATTATTACTCTTTTGCTGATAACAAAAGGGGGAGAGAAAAGTTAAGATTTTTTCAAATAAAATCAAGTAAAGATCAAATATTTTCTATTTGCATTTAGGCTCATTTTCATATTTTTAATTGCATGCATATATGAAGAGGGAGCTTTGTGTAGAGAGGAAGCATTCAAATAGTGGGAGCAAATGGAATCATCAAATACATTTAATATGTTTCAAAACCATAAATATATGTTTGTTATCATCAAAAGGGGGTGATTGTTGAATATGCGATTATATGATTTTTGTTTGATGATAATAAACATATATATATATATATATATTCGTTAAAATGTATTTGTTAATGTACTATTTTATTTTTCGTAGATTAAATAAATATTTTTTGAATTAAATAAATAACACAGAATTTGAATTCAAACAGGAATTTTTATTCAGTCAAATATTTATTACAATATTTGAATAGTATAAATTTCGAGCTCTCACTATATACAACTTCAATTACAATACAATTTTTGATTACATCACAATTTCACTTTTACATCGCACCTCACTACATATCACTCATTCACTCAACTCGTAACTGATCTTCAACTTCATTCCAATGTGAATCCAACATCTGAGAAATCTGCAATAATATACATTGATGCAGTAAAATTGAAAATAAAATATTTTTGCAGTATAAAATAAAACGTGGATTTTGAAAATAATATTTGCCTCAGTTATTTGGGTTGTTCGTCATCATTTAATTTTGAATTCATCATACACGAACAACTTGTGACATACATAGTGTATCACTATATATGCCACAAGGCTGTGCACATCGATATATACACTTGATAAAATTACAGGGACAGGTGAGCACAGGTCAAACCCAAAACGCCGGGTTCAACTCAAGTGCAATAAAAATATTATCACAATATTCAGCACAAGGTCTAATCCGAGCTACAAGCTGGATTCAACTCAGGTGTAATTCGAAAAACAAATCCAAATGCAATAAAATGGTCGGGAGGAACCTCAATGCACAACAAGTATGCAACTGTGAAACTGGATCAAGCAAGTGCAGACTCAAGTGATACAAGTTCGAACAAAGCATGCACAACCATAGCTCAATACAATATGAATCATATCGGCGAACATATATAAGCACTGAAACAAAGCAGCAAACTAGGCTACTACATAACACAGCAACAACATAATGAAAAGACCAGAGATTAAGATACACATGGATGCAACAGTGGATCAAATGAAGTAGATAGTACAATCCAATTCCATATGCTTAGTTCAAATGGTCAAGACAGCTACAACACAAATGCAAACTGCCTTACATATGCTCAAGCAATACATGAACAAAGTAGTTTAGGCATGCACAACAGAGATGAGAAAGTGCACCACTGACCATACAGAAAAGCCAATACACAAACATAAATGACGACACAATAAAAGCTTGACCAAGTGGTAAATAAACTGCACATGAAAATGAAACAGGTCTGTAACAAATGAAGCATATGCATCAGCATTTCATATCTCAATATCCAAGCAATAACATGTACAACATGCAGTGGGCTTTGGAGGCTATCAAATCAATTCCTACTATTCAACTATCTGAAAAACCCAACTTTAGACTGCCCGTGCGGAAAACAGTGGGCACCCAGAGTTTAGGAAAGGAACAGTAAACTCCAGGTCAGTTGTAGGACTGGTGTGAGCAAACAATACAGTTTTATCTTTTAAAACAAACAACAAAAGCTTTTAAAGTTCAAATCTGCAATGCTTTTTAGAAAATGAAACTACCATAAGGCCTCCCGCCACACACATCATGCAAAGCAGAATTGGAGGAGATTTCTCCTTATGATAGTCAAAAATGCTTGAAACGCGAAACCATTTTGATATTATTATTAGTGCATGGTGGAAAACATTTTCGAAAGTATAATATTAATCCTAGCCAGCATACAACCATTATTGTATGCCTACTATAGCTACCATCCAAACACTGGGGAGCCACCATATGTAGATGGCAGGTAATACAACTAAAAACATACAAGGCACGTATTAGATGAATGGATTTCCAACAAATGGTCAGGCTAAGGAACTTTCTATTACCACATGGGAACGTCTCTGGAGGGATGCCCCGAGAACCTACCCGGCTCTTTGCTAACACAAGGTCAGCTACCCCCTTCCCGAGGAATAAAACCTAAGATATGCCACTCCCTGTCCTTTGGGACCTTTATCCGAGGGCCCTCTATACCAACAACATCACACAGTAATAAATATACTACAGTGCCCACATGAGTAAGTATCTGGGCTCCATACCATGATACCACCCTTTTCTAGAAGAAATGGTCATACCCTAAAGGAGCTATCCCAGAAACCTTGTCGCATCTTTCCTATTTCGATGCGAGTTGTGAGGCTTGATGAGGTCTCGTCCATAAAGCTACGCTTTTTCACAAAGCCATGCTTTGATCAACAAATGATCAACAACACTTCGTATGCCACCTTACCAAATTGGGAATGTATCACTAGTAACCAACAACTACATAACCTCTGAGCTCGTACGTCTCAGAGATGAGTGTTATGATAAGAGAATAAATCTCCTCCACCAAACAGAAATGTATTTGATAGAAACTGGTTTTACATCTCAAAGTGTAATATCAGACACACATCCATACAAGTCTGTTTCGAGTTTGAACAGAACCGAAGGAACTTCCGAAGAAGCCCTTGTAAATCCGGGTATTCACAATCCCGATCGGACCTTCCATCACTTAGGGAATCTCTATACCGGAGCGACGTAGTGCAGAGACAATCGATGGGTTATCCTTTCGTTCTCGAAAACATCCGGTCTTCACCACCAGTCTTCAAATACTATCCATATCGACGTATCATTATTCGGAATGGGTTATACGACACAAGGTCCTCTCCTGGCTACACCGAAAAATGAGCGCAATATTTAAAAACATATGGATATGAGATTTCAGCTAAGTCACAAGTTATTATCCAAAACCTTTCTTTAAAGGGTTTAAAACAAATTACCATTCCAAATCCTTTAAAATAAAAGGTTCATCTCACAAAGTTCACATATTTCCCACAAAGTTTCATTCACGACTTTTCAAAACAATTTCACTTCAAATTGGATTAACTTGTCCAATCTTTAAATTAAAGATTTAATTCGTAACTTTCAAACCATTTCCAATTCAAATCTTTTATATGAAAGATATACCATTTAAAACTCTCTTCGATTTCAAAACAAGGTTTAATAATCTTTTACAAGGTTAAAGCTGATTACCTTTACATAAGTTAAAGCCATTCAAGTATAAAACATGGGTTTAGGTTTAAGCTCCCAAAAAAACACCTTTTAAATGGTTAAGAACTCATATAAACAACTTTATAACTTGTATAATCTTATTTTTAAACCATAATTTCCAAATTGTAGAATTCAATTTCAAATATTGAATTCAAATTCAAATCAAATTATTTAAATTTCAAAACTTTATTAAGTTATTCAAAATAACTTCTATTTTTGAAACTCATTTTCAAAAGTTTTCAATTCCAATTCCAAAACTATTTTGGATTCAAAAATTCAAACTTTAAAATCATTAAAAATCTACGACTTAACTGATTTCCTCGTGCAATCCATATTTGTGTGTGTAAGGTGTAGTCTAGGGTTTTTACACAATATGCAATAACATCAATCATCATAGATTCAATCATATCAATATCGATAAGCGGTATATTCCAATAACGCTTATCTATATACACAGAATCACAGATAGAAAATATGAATGCATTATAAATAAATAAATTACATTCATCACAGCTTGAATTAAAACAATTCAAATCACAAAGCATCACACAGCAGAGATGACAAAGCAATTCACAGCATTCAATAGAAGACAATCATCCATAATAAGGTTAATTGATCATTTGATTGATTTAAAACCAGATTAATCACTAATTCTGGTTGATTATCATTAATTAATTACAGCTTATGTTAATTAATTATCCTTTAATTATTTATTGATTTATCTCAATTTATCAATTAATTAATCCTTTAAACATTAACTAATCAACCTTAATTAATAAATTAATTAACCTTTACCAATTAATTTAAATCAAACTTGATTTACAAATTAATCAATCTTTAATCATTAGATAATTAACTCTTTATTCCGAATAATTAACCTTTAATTATTCAATTATCCTTTAACTAATTATCTTTAATTAATTAATTTACCCCTTAATTGATCATCATTTTAATTAATTATTATTAATTAATAAATGATTATCCTTAATCAAAAATTAATCTTAATCACTTGATTTCCTAACTTAAATCATTAGTTAATTACTTTTGATTAAATAATTAATTACCTTAATTTAATTAATCTTAACTGATTAGTTATCCTTTAATTAAAAATAATTCCTTAATTATTTATTGTTAATTAATTACAATAACTAATTAATTATTCCTTAATAAATAATTATTTCTTAATCACTTTAAATAAATTAACCTTTAGCTAATTATTCTTAAATTAATTTTTTATTATTAATTAATCACATTAATTAATTATTCTTTAAAGTAATTAACCCTTAATTACTTGGTACATAAATCTTTAATCATTAATTACCCATTCTTAATTACTTCCATTTAAGTAACTATTTTTAATTAATCAATCATTAATTACTTGATTAATTGATTTGAATTATAATTAATTCTATATTAATTACTTTCATTAAGTAATTTACTTCGAGTAAATAATTTTCTTCAATAAATAAAAATTCGTTGACTATTAAACATTAATTATCTAACCTTTAATATCATTAAGTTAAAATAACTTTTTGAAAATAAAGGTTTCATTTATTTTAAACCCTTTTAAAACTTGGTAAATTTGAAATAATTTATTTAAAAATCCTTTCTTAATTAATTCTTAAATTTGGAAACCATTTAATATAAGAAGAAAATTGTTTTTAACAAGATTTAACAAGATTTAAATTTCAAAAAACTTGATTTTCTTTGGGTTTTAAAACTGTTTTACCACCAGACAACCAACCCGAGCAAAGCTTTTAAAACGTCGAGCTAAACTACGCTTCCCCCCGAGCCAGACTTCGATTCATACGCGAAACCGTTTGCTTCAAGTAAATTCAAAAATTCCCCGAGTTGCCCCCGGAGTTCCACTTTGTCTTCTCCAACACTGCTTCAAACCCAGATGCACAAACACGAATCGTGCACGTGTACAGTTGCTTGCCGCTCCTTCGACCATCGCCATCGTCGCGCTCAGGTCATCGATGACCTGTCCTATCCTTCTGTCCACCCAGGTCCCCTGATTTCGCCGTCGTTCGAAATTTAACACTTCGACTCACACTGTAACAAAGCCCATCACCTGCAAACACCTCGTATTCGCCAACCATGATCCCAGAATCGACGCGAGCCTGGCCAAAGCTTCGCCGCACGCCAACTCTTCCATCCCCTCAGGTCCGATCCCCTCCGGTCCCTAGACGACATCACACGAATTCGAGAAACAACGTCGATCTAAAAATGCTTTTAAACCCTACCACAACTTAAATCAACTCCCCTGATTGCTTAAAAAATTAACAAACATTTTTCCTGTACCCTCTGACGCATAAGTTTTCTTCACCATGGATTTTAACACCCGGTTCGCCGTGGTTCACCGAAAATTGACCGAAATACAGTCTCCATTCATCTTGCAATTTTGCTTGGAATTCGATCTTAAAAATCATGATTATAATTTTAAAATTCATAGATTTGATAATAAACCAATTTATATACTTGAAACAACGAATTATTCAAGTCGAGATTTTCAATATAGTTTAAAATTTCACTGTAAATTCTTTTCCAGGTTAAAACTATGTTAAATTTATCTCAAAAATAATTTTAGAAATTTGGTTCTTGACTGAATGCACATGTTTTCTTCAGATCCTTAACTCTAACATGATTTGGAGCAGAAGAATTCGGATTTTACATGAATTTAAACCCTGTAAATGATTGAAACAGAATATATGGCTGGAACCGGACATATATATAAATTTAACAACTAAGCAACATTTCATAGCAGATTCAGATATTAACCACACATCAGCGAAAAGGACATGTCTAAGGGGTTTTGCTCACCTGGATTGGGAAGGAACAGAGATATTTGCTTGGAAATGATTTGTTTGTGAATCTGGAACATGCAATTCCTTTTAAACTGTTCTGCCCTTTTTATCTTAGTTTCTGATCATCATTCCCTTAGGTCAAGAATACTAGAGTTAATTATGTTTTAATTGCTTTAGATTTTTAATTTTTAGTTTTAATTATGGGTTTTATTAAATTTACTCACCTGAGCTTTGAAGAAAAACTGAGAACTGGAACTTTTTTTTCTCTGTTCCAGGTTGAAAGCTTTAGCTTTCAGATTTGAAAATCTCAGGCCAAAACAAGTTGAAGCTTTTGAATCTTTTTGCTTTTGTTTGATCTTTGAATTGCTTGAAACTTGTTTCAGATTTCTGATTTGCTTTTGCACTGTTTTATTTTGAATCTGCTCCATAGCTTCTATTGCCTTCCCTCTCTGTTTTCATTCTGGGTTCCCTTTTTTTTATTTTTAAAATAGGTTGAAACTTGCTTGATCATGTTGACTTGAGCACTTTGTTTCAGGCTTTTGATTTCGGTTTTGATATTTATTGTTGAAATGAAGATGAGAAGAGTTTGAGGAAAGAGATGTGAAATGAAATGCCTGGTTTTAGAAATGAAGGAATTGGGAGGTGAAGAGTTTGAAATCTTGGACTGAAAATAACTGAAAGTTTTTTTTTTCAGATTTGGGAAATTTTTGAAAATGGAAACAACCTGCCACTTGTCTAATTTCTTATTGCATGTTTAACATTTGTCCAAATTTGTATTTTTTTTAAAACCCCTTAGTTTAAATTAGTTTCAAAACGTTGTTTTAAACCCTTGTTTAAAATTTATTTGTCACTTTGTTTTAGTTCTCACTTTATTTTAATTTATGAAAACATGCTTTATGTTTTAACCCTTTTTATTAATTTATTTACAAATTATTTGCATACATTGTATTTATTTTAGTTTTACAATTTTTTTTAAAGAGAATTGGATTATCATAACTTGTACACTCAACAAATAAATCATACACATGCACATTTCTTAGTTTACAAAGCTTTTGTAAACTTATTTATTAAATCAATTTTATTTATAGTACATTTATTAAATTTCAAAAGGTAAATATTTTACATTCATTCTTGTTTTAAAATTTTAAATTCAAGTCATTGTACAAATCGTATTTTTATTGATTTATGAATTCTATCTTTTAATGTTTAATATATATATATATATACACACACAAATCATATTTAAATCCTTTAGTTTAAATTATTTTATAAATCTTGTTTTTAAACCTTTATTCTCTTATGTTTACATATTTATACATTTCAAAAGATATATATATATATATATATACATATACATAAAAGTTTTTATATTTAATTACAGATATACTATTATATTTGTTTTCAAGTATAAAAGAAAAGTAATTTAATTTTTTATCAAATCTCATAAATTTACAAACCAATTTTCTTCACACACACACACACACACATATATATGCTTTCTTATAAATTTTCAAAAGACATGTATATTTTAAAACTTTTGTTAATTCTTGTTTTAATACCATATATACATTTTCAAAATAAATCTTATTGATCTAAAGCTATAGAGTATTTAAATTCAATTTACTTTTAATATATTTATCCTTGAATTTCAATTTTCAATATTCATTTATAAAAATACTCATCTTTAAATTCCAAATCAAAATTCTATTTAAAAATCTAAAATATTTATTTATTCTGGAAATTTCCTAGTTAATTCACAATAAATTTCACAAATAAATTCCAAAATTAAATTAGTTGCCAAATTAAACTTGGTTAAAATTCGAGAATGTTACAGATTCTGCTCCTTAAGAAAATTTCGTCCTCGAAATTTGCCGGGGAGACAACAAAGAATGGGTAGATACACAAAGATAGAGAAATGTCTTTTCAGAACAAACTAAACATTTATTCTGCATTTGGCTTACCAAATCAGAATATCAACAATAGATATGAGAACAAACTCATTCAATACTATACGAGATACATTGGTCACCAGATCTACGAAATATGCAAGGGCGCTGGTTAGTTCGAAGGAATAACTAACCACTCGTGGAATATATCGAGACCCAAACGATAGGTAAATGGATTTAACCTTCCACAACTCTCAAACACTAAATATGGATTCCAACTTAAATCGGAACACCCAAATTATATATAACTTGTCCCACTTCGGACTTTGATATACACAAGAAATTACAATAGAATTTCAAATTTGGTTTTAATCGAAATCGTTTTATCGATACAATTTATTTAACTTTATATTTTAATCAACCAATTTGTTTCAATTTAAATTTTCAAATTTATCAAAGTTGTAAACGAAAAGCTGATAGAAATTTGATGAAGAGAATACGAAATAGAGACCTATCTACACGATTCGTAGGGCCACCATCGCACCGAAGCTTCTCCTTGCAGCTGCCACGAAGTAATCAAAGAAAGCGGAATCGAATCAATGGAGATTGATAGAGAAAGATATTTCCGTTGTTGCAGGGCATTAACCACTTGTACTGGTATCTCCATGTCCCCTATCTCGTTCTCTTCTTGCACTCATACTTGCTATCAGTGAATAGTAAGAGAATTTACTGAGGCATTCAAACGGATATCTTAGGGATTACTCATTCTAGGGTACAGTTCACCCTATCTCTAATGAGCCACTTAATGTGTTATACTCCTGAGCTAAAGTTTTAACCTTCAGCTCTGATACCACTGTAACGGTCTAGGCTTTTCAACCATCGACAACGGCCACTCTCGACTGATAGGCTTTTCAACTATCCCAGTCCCGCCGTGGCTTACAATGGTACCCTGCCCTTGCTTTTACGGCCAACCTTTCGGTTGTCACGCCTTACGGCTAACTAACCCCTTAAAGAGGACGTGTAGGGGTAAGAGTCTCCTGCTCGCCACCAAACAAAAAGTGAGAACCCCCCATCACGTTTCACCTAGATAAGTAAGGTCAGTCATGCTGAAGGTTTGCATGAATCTTCCCTGCTTCCTCTTTGTTCTCTGCCTTCACATTCCAGGTGAGCAAATCTATCTATAACTTGAATCTGGATTATGCTTTGTTCTGTGATGATGATGCTTTGCATGAATATGTATATAAAAGTAGTATCTATGTTTATATGGTTGTGTTCAGAGGTGGTTAGAGCCATTTTGTTCATCCTGTTCTTGCTTCGAGCCTACCATCATCTTCCCCAACTTCCAAAACTTGCCTGAAACTCAAAAGTGCACCGTGTACGTGCGCGGCCACTCCGATCGCTGGTGATCATTGCTTAGGCCACTCGCAAGCCAACATCGACAACCCCGACCGGCACACACCCAGAAACGTGAACCAAGCTCGAGAACGAAATCGAGTCACTCATACGAGAATCTGGAACAAAACCTTCACCAGAAATCTTCCCGTCGTCGACACCACAGACCACGGACGCCTTATGACTCCAACCCCAACTGCTCCGATGATCCACGAACACTTTCCCCCTAGTCAGATCATTTATAATCCACCATAGTTAATGAAATTGTTGTGCAAACCCAATCGAATGAAACTACCCCTAAAACCCTACCTACCCTCGTATCATCATCAATGATGATCAGGAAAACAAAACACCATTTTTCTTGTGATCTACTACACACGATCCTCCTCTAAGCTTGATTTCGTTGGCCATAATCACGCCGATCGACGTCAATTTACGAAAAAGCAATTTCTGTTCATTTATATATGCACACACATCTTTTGAATAAATTTAAATTCAATCTCAATATATATACAATTTTACTCGTATATGCAATATACATATATGTATATAATTTTGAATTCAAATGACTTTTTAAACACTCATTATTTTAAAATTTTAATTCCAAAGGAAATTGGAATTTATTTATATATAGTTTATTACTTATCTTATTTGTTTGAGATTTTCCCATATACTTTCAAATTAAATAGGATATTTATTTATTTGGACATTGATTTTAAAATTTTCAAGTGAACCAATGGCCAACATCAACTCAAATATTCCAGACCAAACCATCTTGTTTATGTTAGCAGTTGACACAAGTGATGAACCAACACATGACAGCAAGACAATTTCAAGAAACTACAAGCCAGACAACATAAAGTGTGAAGGCAATACACATGTCAACAGAGAAGTGAGCAATGCACACGTACCAGTGAAACAGAGTGATACCAAAGACTACAAGAACAACAAACGACAATGTTTGGACTAAATGGGTGTAGATTCCAAGCAAGTCAGTGATCGAACATACAAATCAGAAATGCTCAAATCAAATGAATACAAGTTGAAATGCCAGATCAAATGGATCAACCGTTTCATCTCAAAGTTATCAAGAGCCGATGCCAATAGAGAAAATACCAAAGTCAAGGCCGCAAGTAAATCAAGGTACAAGCTGAAGTCAACAGAGTGAAGAACAATATCAATATCAAGTGACTGAAGTCAACAAAATGCCAGCAAAATTGAAACCGTACTGAGTAAGGAATCAATCACAATCAATTCAAAGCCGTGTCAATCAAGGAAACAAAATATACGGTTTTAGACCAAGTCATGAATCAGGAATGTGAGTATCAAGTAATAATTATATGAAATTGACAAAGTCAGATAAATCATCAACATCGAAACATAGTCAAATGGCCGAGACGAAGTCATGAAAACTATCAGACGAACAAAAAAATTAGGAATTCGAATCTTATAAAAACCCAATCATCATCGGCTTTCAAACCATTCGAGTTCAAGTACAATAGGAAAGAATAACTCATAAAACTCGAATCAAAGTCGAGTACCATATAAATCAAAAAGGAAAAAACGTACCAATTCACGCAACAATAGATCTCGACTTTGTAGCCGCAATCAATCACTGATAGAGGAAAATATTTGTAGCAACATCGACCAACAATTGAAGCGACATCTCAAAGCCCTAATTTTTAATCAGGGGCGAATGAGAACAAGCAACAAGAAAGCCACCATTTTTCACAAGGAATCAGGCCAAATACATAAGAAAAGAAAAAGGGGTTTACTTATTTAATTAGGGGCCGGCCTTGTTTTATTTTGGGATTTCATTTTTATTTAAGGGTTTTGTGTTAGTTTATTTGTTTTTGAATTGTTTTTAAATTTGTATTTCTCTTTTAAACGTTGTAATTACTAGTCGTGTGACTAGGGGTACGTGGCATAGTTTGAGAATTCGTAACTCAGTGGCTGAGTTGTGGCGGGGTTTTGAGCGTAGAGTTAGGTTAGTCAGTAGCGGGTGTCGCGAGTTTACATGTGTAAGCGTGTGACTACTTAATTTCTAGTAGAAACCTTGGGGGCAGCACGTAGTTAGGGTTTTTCCGAAGCTGGGTAAATTCTGTGTCGTTCTATTTCTGCATTTATTATTCTGCTATTATCTGTGCTGCTATAATTTTGATTTATCTGTGTTGAAATAATTCTATAAGCTTCCGCAACGATTTTTATAATTAACAGCATCACCCTATTCACCCCCCCCTCTAGGGTGAAATCGATCCTACAATATATATATATATATATATATATATATATATATATATATATATTAGGTTAATGTTTTATTACCAGCAGGTCAACATGTTTTGTTGCCCAAGCATGTACACTATTGAAGCAAAGAATTACACTTTATAGTTCATTTAAAACATTCTCCACTTTAAATCAATACCTTTTGAAATTAGGTCAACTATAAGCAAAATTCATGGTGGCCGTGAATCATCTCGTGAAACTCCTACATTTGTTCCCCTCTAATTCCATCTCTCTAATAGTCATCGTTTTTGTACCCTTAAGCTGGTATGTTTTTCTCTGTGGAAGCCTTTCTGTAATCACTTCTACCTCTCTAGCTACGAGATTAGACAGAACTAGCTCATTTTTCTCGTTTTTGTTAAAAGTTCAGGCATCTCTTTCCTTCCAGAGCTGCTGCACAGCTGTTGTTAATTCTTTTTGAAGATTTCTTTCATTGCATATGATCCGATGCTCCACTGGTTCAGGTGAGAAGTTTTTTTATGTAAAATTTGACTTCTTACATGTTCATGGATTTGATTTCTAAATAGTCTAGACCTTTTTACTTTATTTTCAGTAGAAAAAAAAAGATGATTGTGAGTTTCTGTTCGTTGTTTACATAGATATAACATATGTCTTCTTGTCGTATACCCCAATTCTGCAGCCTATCTTTAGTAGGGAGTCTAAAGATCAAAGATATTTAGGTTGTGTGTGCCACCTCTCAAATAAGTTTTTATCCCTAGGCCACCTTCTTTGGGTTACATAATTCTTTATGGGTGACTTTATGCATGCCACCTCTCTAGGCACATACTGAGTTAATTTTTACAATGGAGAAATATGGATTTTGAAAAGTTTGTAATACTGACATTAAAGGTGATGCCTGTGTGAACAAGTTCAACTCTTCCAACAAAAGATAGTAACTTAGATATCCATCTCTGAAGTTCTCCCTTACACTACCAATGAGTTTTCCACATTCATTATCAGTTTATATAGTGGAACTCCTAGGTACTTGATTAGGAGAGATCCCTCTTGAACTCTTTGCTCATCAATAAGGCCTTGTTTGTTTTTGTAGAATTTGCTGAAATAACATTTAGTCTTTTATTTACTTTCAAACCCACCATTTTCTCTATTTGATTGAATATGATTTTGTAGTGGAAATTATTAAGGAATTTGTCTTGCATACAATCAGTAAGTCATTTGCATATATTAGGTGGGTGATTGCTGGCTGAATGTTGTAGATAAGGCTAATGTATTGTTGATGGAAAGTTATCTCCATCTGTAGAGCGAACCATTCCACAACTGAAGATAAATAAGGGATAGTGAATCTCCCTACTAAGGTCTCTAAAATTATGTATGTAACCTTTTGGGACACCATTAATCAAGATAGAGTAGGCAGTTACATTAGTGCAATGAGATATTAATGATATTAGTTTTGATGGATGCCCATTGCTTGCAACATACAAATTGTAAAACTCCTATTTACCCTATCATAAGCTTTATGTAGATCAATTTTCATACATATTTTATCAATGCCTTTTTGTTGAAGTCTTTCACTAGTTCATGTTCCATACATGGGTTTTTAGAAATGAATCTACCTTTAATAAAAGCACTCTGACATTATGAGATTAGATCAGGCAATACCTTATTCAGCCTCATATAGATAATTTTTCTTGGCACTTTGTAGGTTACACTAAAACATGCTATAGGTCTATATTCATGAAGTTTTTTTGTTTATGTAGTTTAGGAATCAGTGACATAAAAGTATGATTTATTTCTTATATGAACTCAACAGTGTCCATAGCTTCTTGATATGCTTCTAACATGTCTTTCAGGTCTACCTAGTGCATTTTGAAGAAATGTGCCCATATACCATTAGGGCTAGCATTGGAATCATCATGAATGAAGAAGAGAGCTCTTCAATTTTCCTTTCTTGTATTAAGGATATCAACATTTCCCACCTTCTGGAGAGACCATGCTTCTCGTTTGTATTTCAGGTACGGATTGGGTATACTGTCCATTGTAAAGATAATAAAGTATGCAAATGGTTTGTCCTCCAAATCTTTTATTTTCCCCATTACTACCCCATGTTCATTCAAATAATTAGTGTAACGACTCGAAATTCTAAACATTGTGTATTTAATTATCTGAATACTTAAAATGTGGATTAAATGTGTTAAAATGGATTTTATAACCTTAAATTTTCCCTTTAATTAATAATGCATGGTGCTAAACTTTTTTTTGAATTTTTTATAAAAAATAAATAGTTTGAAGAAATATCTATAATGTGATCGAAAATCATTTTATAGACAAATGGCTTTTTATTCAATAAAAGTTGTTTGAACTCTTTTGGACTTATGTAGGAAATATATGGACTTACTTATAAACCTAAAACTCTCCTTAGTTCATAAGAAAAAAAATAATCATATGCGTAATTAATCAAGAAAGCATGTAGGTAGAGGGCATTTTAAGGATTAAGAAATGAGGTGTCATAAATTAGATGAGGATGCACATGAGTAGGAAATATTTTGGCTAGCTATTGGAAGTTTAAGAGGTGGTGTTCCCTTGCAAACCAATATTTAAACGCTTTAATCATTTCATGAAGCCTTTTTCAAAATAGTAAACAAAAATGGCTTCCTTTCTTTCTTTTCTCTTCATCAATTCCTAAGCTTAAATCAACTCGATGTACAAGCCAGAAAATGCCCTCTCTTCTTTCAACCATAACTTTCTCTCTACTAAACAAAATTTGATGATCATGTACTCTTTGGTAAGGTGTTTTAATAGTGAGTCACTTTCATGTTGATCACTTTTGCTATGTCGGAGAGTTCCTTAGGTGAAAACCAGTAGGAATTGAGTATTTCCGCTCGCCCATTTATTTAACCTAGAAATTGTTTCTTCACTTCCAAAAAATATAATCAATTCTCTACAACTCTAAATCCTCTAAAATTTGGACCAAAACCTCCTCATGGTATTTTAAAAAAGCTGTAAAAATTTAATATGCTAAATCAAAGTGGAAGGAGGTCAAAAGGTGGAAAATTCATGAGAAATTTTGGAGGCAAGGGAGATGGCGTGCGCAAGCATGGTTTGGGTTTGTTTCATTTTGTTTTTTTGGTAGGAAGTGGATCTAGATTCTTTTATGCTTGTGCTTGGTTGTATTGCTTTTGGGTGAGTTTTCTCATCATAAAAATAGATATGAAGTACTTATATTATTATTTGAACCATATATCTGTTGTTTGAATTTATATTATGATGTTTGGTTTTGATATTTGCTTTGGAAAGTAAAGAGCATATACAGTTGCTAATTGTGGACTTTTATGACTTCTTATAACTTATTGCATTGCCTTGAAATAAAGTAGATAAGGATTAGTAGGGGACATACTTAAAATAGAGGTGGTTTTATAGCGATATTCGCTACAAACGTACTTTGGAAATGCCTTACATTGTTGATTTCTATGGATTTTTGTATAAAGATCCTTACAAGTTTGTTGCCATGGTTATGATGTATGATTGTATACAAGTTATTGTTAAACGATTAGATGCCTAAAATTTTGTTATCATATCTAAAATTGGTGTAACTTTCAAGTGTATAAAACTGGAATCATCAGAACCTATTACAGCAATATTCTGTAACACTTTTAAAAACACTATAGTACCTGGATGTTTTTTAATAGCATTTCTGAAATGTTATCTTTTCTATTTGAGACATTAAAACATTTATAAATGACTTTAAACTAAACTATTTTACTTCAATTATTTTGGTTATATTTTCTAACATATATTAGAGTATTTTCAAAGTGGTTTGGGATTTTTATGTATTTTTAAGAATTAATTATATTGGTATGAAAAGGTAAACATCTATTTTTCAAATTTTAAACATATTATAAATTACTAATGTTTAAGTAATATTTTAAATCATATGATAGGTATTTTAAAGTATATATAATTATATATAGCTTTTAGAAAATAAGAAAATCATTTTATTAATGGATTAAATATCTTAACTTATAATTTCTTTTAAATTGTTTTTAGAATTTTATTTATTGTATTAGCCTATAAATAAATTAGTGTAAAAATAAATATATACATAATTTTTTAAAAATAATTTAGTGTGTGTGTATAAGTTTTTAAAAGTAAGTGTTTATAAAGTAATAAGGGAAGATTTGGATTTTAACACTTTAGTTAAAGCGAATGGTTTTGTGAAGTTTTTTTTTTGGCAAGGCCGACCGGTTTTATATTGGACCGTTTACTTTTTATTACGAACGTAATAAAAACTTTAGATACAGGAGGAAGGTAAAAACACCTTAACTACAATGAAAAGGATAATAGAGCACTGGAGTGTGACAAACATGTCACAGCTACAAAATAAAAAACGCCAAGCTTATGTCTCCTCCGAGGAGGCAAAAGTACCATCATCCACATTCACTTGAGAAGAAACTGAGGGGACATTACCAAAAAGTCTAGCAAAGGGGCGGAAAACGATTGCAAGACAAGGATCGAAATCCACAACATCAGATGAGTAAATGAAAGAACGATCCCAAGAAGAATCAGCAAGCAAGACAGAATTCAATGCCGCATACGGACCATCCAAATCGAGAACGGGGGAGTCACCAGAAGGCCTGTAATAAAGGCATCGAAGGTCCAAATGATCATCCGAAACAAAAAGAAAATAGGTTTCATCCAAGGGGTTCAATCTCATATCAGAAATGTGATCAACCCAACATCTCTCGGACTCCTCCCAAACAACGGGCAAACGAGGCGGAACAGGAAACAAAATATCAGCAGGAACCACCGAAACATTAGAAGGAGCCACAAAAGAGGTAGGGGAAGTAGGCCGAGCAACAGAACGTGGAGGCGGATCCGGGACAGGAATAAGAGCCGTAGGAGGAGGAGAAACCTGAGAAGATACCTTAGTAACCCATTTCCTGAGCGAAGGCCGAAGAAGAGGGATCTTAGGAGCAGCCGCTATAGCAACAGAATGCGAGCAGGCGATAGCCTGGTGGCTGAAGGAGTGACAGGAGGAACAAATATTAGGAACCCAACTGTAGCGAACACGGACAGGCACAACATGGCCAACAACAAGCTGAACAGGAATAGATGAGGGGAGAGGCTTAGAAGGGGATATCTCAATCAGAGCCTTAGCGAACATCTATTTTTCTCGCGCAATCGTATTAGAGTCAAAACATTACAATTTACCTACATTACAAGCTAGCCAATTCAAACCAAGCAATGGCTGAAGAGCAGAGGGAATATGGGAAAATAAAACCCAAATGGGGATAGAGAGGACTTGCTCACGAGCACAAGCAACTGTAGAAGACCAAGGAGTAATAATAAACGGTTTTCCACCAAAAAAAGAAGGCTCAGCCACAAGAACACGACAGCGATCGTCTTTGGAGGAGAACAAGAAAAAATACATGGAGTGAACTAGCCTAACACGAAGATCGCCACGAAGCCTCCAAGCCTTACGACAAACCGAAGCCGCATCGTGTAGTCGGTGAGAAGGGTCAAGAAAGAATCCAACCAAGTATTCCGACCAATAGTCCAAACCGGCTTGCATAACATTAGGAGAAGGGATCATCAATCGATTCTCCTCAACAATTTCAAATTCAATTGGATAGTAATCTCCCGCATTACGGTACAGTGAAGTAAAAAAGCAAAGACCAAGATTTCGTACAGGCCAGAGAAGGAGCAGTAAGGCAGGGAGGCTCCACATCAATGAATTTTCAGCATCGAAAACTTGGTTAAATTCAGCAGAAATCTTGTCAATAAGAATAGGAGCACATGTCTCAGTGGCATTATGCCAAACACCATGGGTGCATCGCTCGTAGCTCGAACAATCCGTAGATGCAACAAGCTGCTCACGGCCAGACGAAACTAACTCTGACCCAACAACACAAGGGACTACAAGCTCAGACACACACGTCGGCATAACACCAGAATTAGAAAGATTAACCTCACCAGATAGAGGAGTCGATACCACAGAACGCAGGCTCGAGTAAAAATCAGCAGTGTTGGAAGAAGGAAAGGTTGGTAGCAGAGGGAAGTTATCGTCTGACAGAATGGGAGGTACTGGGCATGATGGCGCAGGTGGCAAGTCCTTGAATACTCTACCAGATCTGGTGGATGAAGGCGAATGGGATAGAGGAAAGGAGAGGAGGAGATGGAGAGGCGAAGCAGGCATATGGAAGGGAGGTGCAGGAGGAGGCAGGAAGCGATGGAAGCTAAGAGGAGCGAACGCAAATCGAACAGGAAACGAAAGAACTAGAGCCATTAAAGAACCAAATTGATGATTGTAAAAGTAAATTATTTTTTTAACTTAATGAAGGGATAAGTATTTAAAAATATTTAATAATGAATATTTTAAATATACTTATAAGTGAAATGCTTTGAGTTATCGTGACAATGTTTGAGTAACATTTGTTATAAAACCTTATAAATATAATTAGTAGTTTAAAAGAGATTTTAATGTAAATGTTTAAAGTATGAAATGTTTTAGGTTGTTGTCACAATGTTTTAGTATCGTTTTTTATATATTTTAATATAGAAAAATATTGTTAAATGATTATGGATATACTTAGAACTTCAATAACGGAATTTTTAAAGATAATAACAACAAGTATGGAACCTTTTGAAATAAAAATATACAACATGTATGTTTAAAATTAAAAGAATGAAGAGGTTGATGTTAACGGTGGTTAAGTAACAATTGTTTTTACCTCTTTGATTATAGTTTAAAGTAAGTAAACTTTGTAAGGTGATTTGTGAATATACTTATATCGTTGAGACAAGTATATGAATACTTTTTAAAGTATTGAAAAGAGTATAAATAAATAGAAAATTGTAAGATACTTGTATATATCTTTTTAGAGATGTTTTATATATATATACAAGTAGAAAAAATGAAGTTTTAATTGATAAAGGAGTATTGATTAATGAAGGAAGTTTTAATCAATTAAGAATTTAATTAATTAGTAGTATTATTAATTATAGGTTTTAATCAATTAGAATTTAGTTAATTGGGAACATAAATTAATAAGGAAAGATTACTGAGTGAAAGAAGTTTTACTAAGTAAAAAGGAGTTTTACTAATAAAAGGAGTTTTTAATTAATAACGGGTAAATTAATTTAAAAGGGATTAAAAGTCGCTGAGATGTCTTGGTCATGATTTATATGAATTGATAGTGTTTGTGTGTTTACTTACTTATAGAAAGTATATGGGACTTAGTTTCCTTATGCGATCATTTTCATTGTTTTTTAATATGACCAAATTTGTCAATTCAGACTTAAAGAGACCGGGGTTAATAAGTGTTTTAATTATCGAAAACCACTTCAAGATTGAGATATGTGTTCCATCTCTTGGAAGTTGGTCTACTCGAGATGTTGGAATCTATTTGGGTATTCGTGATATGTTCGAGTGATGATGGATCATGTGTTGAGATGCTAAATATGACTTCACTATCGGTAAATGACTAAAGGTAGAGAAGGATGCATGATCTCGGGTTTACTAACCCATGGGGTATATCAAATCCACACTAGAGTATGCTTATCAATATGTTGTGCATATGGAGTTGTTGATATTTGGTCAATATTATTTGCGAAAGTGTTCAAATGTTGGGCCATTTATGCTTTCCTTATAGTATATTTTATCTAAGATATACGACGCTTGGAAGGTATTTTATGATCCTTGTCATAAGAGATCGATTTCAATTTACTAAGGAGGTCTTCATGAAAAATCCATTTATGCCAACATGCCTTAGCGGTTGTAAATGCACTCTAGTATATTGTAGTGTGATTAATGTAAGCATCACAACTATTTTCTTATTTATATTCCATACCTCGACATTATCTGTCATATCAAATATGTAACTATTAGATGGTTTGCACTTTTGGAAGAAAAACCATTCCGGTGATTCGGTTGGTCTCAAAAGGTGCTGTTATATGTCACATATATTTCTTGAGTTTCTTACACCAGACTTTTGTCTGACCCGTGTTGTTTATTTTTCCTTACTTCCATAGAGTGCTCTTCCGAGTAGTATGAAAAAGACAGGTTTTCATTAATGTTCATTGACCTCTTGGAGAGGAGCTAGATGTTTAGTAACTCTGAAATGCTATGCAGATTAGAGTAACACTGTGTACTATCTTTTGATATTATATGTTATCATTCCACTGTGAGATTCTAATGTTTTTATTTTTGTTCTCCTCCTTCTTATTCCTTTTCTTTATTCTTTTTCTTTCATCCTAACGTTCTGTCTTTGCAGCACTTAGTTGCTTTGAATATTAATATCGTGGATGTATTAGCGTTGACATTTTGAGGTTGAAAAGCCATTTGTTACAACGTGGTATCAAAGCTGAAGGTTAAGCGAGAACCTTGGCTTTGGTGAATTATAACTCATTAAGAGATAGGGTAATGGAATGCCCTAGCATGAGTTGAGTGTATTATATATATGAGAGCGTATTTTTATTTGTTATAAATGTATACCTTAAAGGTAATTCCAACAACAAAAATTAATAGATCTATTATATAAGTGTAAGTTGGCAGTGTAGTTCAATAAATGTAGGGATTAATGATATTCATTCATTATCCTTCATTTATTAGCATATTCATGATCCATTGGTTTATGAGTATTTCTATCCTTTATAGAATGATTTTACATGCTTGGCCATTTTATAAGGATTATTGTCATTTATAGAATTATTAGCTTAATATTGCTCATCCGTTTTGTGAGCATTGTTAGCGTTCATTGATTGGTTAGTTGTCCTCCACTAGTTTATGAACATAAACTATTGTTTGTTGATTATAAGTAATTTACCTTCTTTTACAATATGCGTGAGGAAGATAGTAATTTATGGGAACATTGAAATGAACACCTTGTGAATTAAGTTTCACGGTTTGACTATAAGGCATACGATGACAATGTTGGGTTAAAAAGTTAACTTTAATAAAAGATGTTTATTTAATCTAAAAGAGTGATAGGATATTTTAGAATAAATATTTGTGAATATAAAATAAAGTGAATTATATAAGTATATTTTATAATTAGAAAGGATTTAAATTGAGAATTTGAGATATTAAATCCCAGTGTTTTGAAAATTATTTTTCAAGGTTTTTGGGAAAATAATAATAGTTTATTAGAAAGTGATTATGAATAGAAATATTTTAAAAAAAGATTTTAAAGGAGATAGAAAGTAATGAACTCACTTCCGTCGATGGGAAATAATTCCGATGATGACTGATGCATCATCAGCATTCATTTTCGAGTTTCTAAGTGGGAGATGCTATCTTAGTAGTACGATGCGGAGTTGCTTTGCTAAAATAAATTTTGATTTAAATACCGAAAGTATGATTTGATATGCAAAAAATATATGTATATAAATTTATTTCAAATGATTTGAATAAAAAAGGAGTTTAGTTCTAAATTTTTCTTAAAGAATTTGATATAAAATAAAAAGTAGGTTAATAAAGGTTTTGAATTAAGCTTTCTGTATGGAAACAGATCTGTTTGCATACCATGTAAGAAGGCCCAAGTGATAGTGGCATAGCCTAGAATAAATGTTGGAACTTTTCATGTTTTTCGTTTTTCGATAAAGTATGTTTGATAAATAATTGAAACTTTGTTAAGTTATTTCATGGATGCAGGTATCATATGTATTAGGGTAGTTTGGTTGTGTATCTTGTTATGATATGTTGTTGGTTATTTTTCAATTGTTGAAATAAAAATGGAATTTTTTACTATTTTAGACAGTTGGAAACTTCCAAATTGTTATAAAAATTGAAGCTAAGTGCCTTTGTGAAAATATAAAAGATAAGTTTATGTGACTCTTAAATTGTGAAGGTAGTAAGTTAGAACGAGTTTAAAATTTACGAAACATCTATTTAAGTAAAATATTCGATGTTATTGGGCCAACTAATACATATCTTTACTTTAGGGTTGTCTAAGGAAAGTGGACTCTAGTCATGAGTTTGAATACAAGAGTCTGACTCTTCCTAGCTACTTGTCCAACCTAACGAATGAAGAGGTCTATAAGGTTGACTCGATTATAAGATCCAAAATTATTTTGGGCCTTAATCGGAATTTTAGTATGTAAAATAAATATGAATATTTTGCATATACCTTTAGGATGCAGTGGATATTATATGAGTAATGAACTTAAGTCCCGAAATGTATTAGAATAAAATTAAGTTATGATATGCTTTTTAAAATAAAGTTAAGCTTTTGTAACATGTAAAAAACCTTAAGGGATGTTTTAATAAATAGTCCATAAATGATTTTAGTATTAAATGAGAAGTGATTTTTATGTACATGAATGTGAATTAAAAAAAAGAAATTGGTGTAGTTAAGAAACCAATTGAATAACAAACGTAAGTTGTATGTAAATCATTTCAATCGCATGAAAGTTCTCGATCTAGGATTTGAATACATGATTTCGACGTGATTTACACCGGTCCAAATAAAAAAAATTCATTAGATTCTTGACGGTAAACACTTGACGTAGAATTTTGATATGATTCTGAAATTTTCTATCATAGTATATGACTATGTAAGGAGAACGATGTGTCTAACCAAGGAACTTGATCGGAGTCCACAATAAAGAAGTCAAGTCATCTATACTAGTTTGGAAGTGAAATCTATATAAGCAAGCAAGTGATCGAAATTGATATTACATATGGGTGACATATGTACTCGTACAAGCTCTAGTATATTTATGTACTTTGTTTATTTGGCTTATAGGGAGATTTGATAAATGACTCTTTTAATTGTTTGAGGTAGCATGAATAATCAACTAAGCAATAACCTGAGGCTCTTGAGTGTAAGAAACGCTTAGTAGATTATTTATCATATTTGTGCGCTAAATGGGTTTTTGGACCTGAGAAAAACTTAAATTTTTTTGCTAGTAATTTTGAATACTATTAAGTATGGGTATGTGCTTGTTTCTTTTGTTAGTTGATCGTATCAGAATTTCAGGGACGAAATGTTTTGGGAGGGAGAATGGGACGACCCGAAATTCTGAAACACTCCTTATTTATCTGAATATTTAAATTTTGAATTAAATTTGTTAAAATGGATTTTATAACTTTAATTTACCCCTTTTAATTAATTATGCATGATGGTAGAATTGTTTTTGAAACATGTTTACAAAAAATAAATAGTTTGAAGAAATATCGATAATGTGACCGAAAATCATTTTATCGACAAGTGGATTTTTATTTCATAAAAATTGTTCAAACTCTTTTGGACTTATATAGGAGATATATAAACATATTTATAAACCTAAAGCTCTCTTTAGTTCATAAGAAAAAATTAATTAATCGTACATGTAATTACTAAGGAAAGGGATATGTGAAGGGCATTTTAGGGATTAAGAAAATGAGCTATCATAAGTAGGTGAGAATGCACACGAGTTCGACATGTTTTGGATAGCTATTGGAAGTTTAAGAGGCGTTGTTCCCTTGAAAACCACTATTTAAACACTTAAATCATTTCATGAAGCCTTTTTCAAAATAATAAAAAAAACATCTTCCTTTCTTTCACTTCTCTTCATAAATTCCTAAGTTTAAATCAACTCAATATATAAGCTAGAAAATCTCTTCTTTCGGCTATAACTTTCTCCATTCTGAATCAAATTTGATAATCTTATACTCCTTAGAAAGGTGTTTCAATAAGTAAAAACTTTCAGTTTGATCAATTTTCACTAATTCGGAGAGTAGCTTAGTGAAAACCAGCGGGAAATCAGTGGTTCCGCTAGCCTAGTTTTTCAATCCCGAAATTGTTTCTTCACTTTCAAAAAATATAACTAATTCTCTATAAATCCAAATATTTTAAAATTTGGACCAAAGCCTCCTCATGATATTGCAAAAAAACTTTAAAAATTTGGTGTGCTAAGTCAAAGTCGAAGGGTGTAAGAGGTGAAAAATTCATGAGCAATTTTGGAGGCAAGGGAGATGGCTTACGCAAACATGGTTTGGGTTTCTGTCATTTTGGTTGCAAGGCATGAAGTGGATCAAGGTTCTTTTATGCTTGTACTTGGTTGGCTTGCTTTTGGATGAGTTTTCTTACCATCGAAATAGATGTGAGGTATTATTGTTTGAGCCATATATGTGTTGCTTGAATTCATATTGTGATGCTTGGCTTTAATATTTGCTTTGGAAAGCAAATAGCATATGCAGATGATGATTGTGGAATCGTATGACTTCTTATGACTTGCTGCATGGCTTTGAAATAAAGCACAAAAGGATTAGTAGGGGATGGATTTGAAATACAAATAGTTTTATCGCGATAGTTGTTACACACTTTGGAAATGTCTTACTTTGTTGATTTTCTATGCACTTTCGTAGAGGGGATCCTTAGGGGTTTCTTGACGTAGTTGTGATATATTATGTGTGCATTAGTTACTGTAAAATGACTGAATGCTAAAAAGTTTGTTATCATATCTAAAATCGTTGGGACTTTCAATTGTATAAAACTAAAAACGTCAGAACCTGTTATCCACTAGTCCGTGACACTTTTAAAAGGCCGCAGCAACCCTGGACATATTTTTACAACATTTTTAAAATGGTGACTTTTCTGTTTAGGAGTTTAAAATGTTTATAAATGACTTTAAACTTAACTGTTTTACTTTAGTTTTTTTTGGTGATCTTTTCTAACATATATTAGAGTATTTAAAAGTGGTCTGGTTTTTTTTAATGTATTTTAAGAATTAATTATGAATTTTTAAAGTAAGTTGATTGTTATTATATAAAGGAAAACATCCCTTTTTCAAGTTTTAAATACATTGTAAATTTGTAATCTTTGAGTAATATTTAAAATAAATATTTTAAACCATATTATACGTATTTTAAACTATATTTTAAGTAATATAGTTTTTAGAAAACTACAAGATTATTTTATTAAAGGGTTAAATATCTTAACTTATAATATCTTTTAAATCCTTTTACTTTTTTTTTAATTGTATTAGCTTATAAATAAATTGTTATACAAATAAATATATACATCATTTTTTAAAAGGTTTTTAGTATATATATATATATATATATATATATATATATATGTATGTATGTATGTAAGTTTTAAAAAGTAAGTATTTATAAAGTAATTAGGGAAGGTTTGGATTTTAACTCTTTAGTTAAAGCGAATGGTTTTGTGAAGTTAAGTAAAAGTAAATTAATCTGTTAAATTAATAATGAGATAAGTAATTATAATTAGGATTATAAGTAAATATTTAATAATGAATAATTTAAAGATAATTATAAGTGAAATGCTTTGGATTGTTGTGATTATGTGAGTAACATTTGTCTTAAACCCTTAAAAATATGATTAGATCTTTAAGAGGGATTTTAAAGCTAAATGTTTAAAGTATGAAATGTTTTGTCTTGTTGTGACAATATTTTAGTACTATACATTTTTAAACCCTTGGATTATATTTTAAAGTAGAAAACTTTTGTTAAATTATTATGAATATACTTAAGACTATTAAAGGTAATAATAACAAGTATGGAACCTTTTGGAATAAAGATAAAAAGGTATATCTATAAAATATAAAAGGGAGAAGGGGTTTATGGTAACAATGGTTAAGAAACAATTGTTTTAACCTCTTTGATCATAGTTTAAAGTAGGTAAACTATGTAAAGTGATTTATAAATATACCTATATCATTGAGATAAGTATATGAATACTTTTTAAAGTATTAAAAATAGTACAAATGAACAGTGAATTGTAAAATACTTGTATATATCTTTTATAAAGATATTTTAAAATTATATATAAGTGTAGAAAAATAAAGTTTAGTTAATAAACGAGTATTGATTAATAAAGGAAGTTTTAATTGATTAAGATTTTAATTGATTAGTAGTTTAATTAATTAGGAGTTTTAATCAATTAGGAATTTAGTTAATTAGGAATACAAATTAATAAGGAAAGCTTTAATAAGTGAAAGAAGTTTTATTAAGTAAAAAGGAGTTTTACTAATAAAAGGGGTTTTTTAATTAATAAAGGATAAATTAATTTAAAAGGGATTAAAAGTCATTTAGGTGTTTTGATCGTGCATTGTATCAATTGATAGTGTTTATGTATTTACTTAGTTATGGAAGGTATATGGGACTTGGTTTCCTTATGTGATCATTCTCTTTGTATCTTAATATGATCAAATTTGTCGATTCAGTCTTGAAGAGATCGGGATCGGTAAGTGTTTTACTTATCGAAAACCACTTCAAGACTGATGCATGTTCTATCTCTTGGTGGTAGATCCGCTCGAGATGCTAGAATCCATTTGGGGATTCATGATCTGTTCGAGTGATGATGGCTCGTGTGTTGAGATGATGAACCTGACTTCACCATTAATAAATGGCTAAAGACAGAGTAGGCTACATGATCATGGGTTTAGCTAACACATGAGGGTATATCAACTCCTTATCTAGTATGCTTATCGCTATGTTGCACAAAGGGAGTCGCTGATACTTGGTTCACATTGTTCAGGAAAGTGTTTGGTTGTTGGGCCAGTTGAGCTTTCCTTATAGTATATTTTATCTAGAGAGATATGATGCATGAAAGGTATTGCTTGATCCTTGTCATAAGAGATCGGTTTTAGTTTACTAAGGAGGTCTTCGTGGAAAATCCATTTATGCGATCCTTAGCGGTTTTAAATATACTCTAATATGTTATGGCGTGATTAATGTAAGCATCACAGCTATTTTCTTATTTATATTCCACACCTTAAACATTATCTATCATATCAAATATGTAACTATTAGATGGTTGGCTCTTTTAAGTGGAAAACTATTTCAATGATATAGTTGGTCTCAAAAGTTGTTGTTATACGTCACACATATTTCTTGAATTTCTCACACCAACTTTTGTCTTATATGTGGTTTTTATTTTTCCCTTATTTCCATAGGTGCTCTTTCGAGTAGTCAAAGAAAGATAGGTTTTCATTGATGTTCATTAGGCTCTTGGAGATGTGTTGGATATTTACCTACCATTTTATTCTTGTTTCCACCGCATTACTTTATTTATATATTAGCAATTGTAAGGGTAGGCTGTTATAACTATCCAAGCTGACCGTAGTATTCTGTTTAGTAACGCTGAAAATGCAATGTACTATTAGAGTAAAACCGGGGTACTATATTTTGATATTATATGTTATCATCTCGCCGTGAGATTCTAACGTTTTTTTCTCCTTTTTCTTGTTTCTTTTCTTTTACTCTAACATTCTGTCATTTTGACACTTGGATGCTCGATATTGAAAACCATGGATGTATTAGTGTCAACATTCAGGAGATAAAAAGGCATTCATTACATTTTATTAAATTGTTATGGTTTTTCCTTTGGGACATTTTAGTGTAGAAAAATTTATTGCATTCATCTCCTCTAGTAGCCATTATCCTTGGCCGTTTTAACTTAGCAGGTTATTTCTTTAGCTCCTCCCTCAACCGTCTTTGTAAGTTGTAGAAGTTAGAATTTAGTCCTTCGTGTTGAGGGTCAATATCAAATTTATTTTGGACCTTTTCTAATGTTGCTTGAATTTTTTAAATTGCATCGAATATCTTTAGCCTGCTTTTATTCCACTCTTTGAGCTTGTGCTTCGTAATTATAACTAGCATCACAAATTCATACATGCAGTTGCCATTCAGAGCTCACACTTCATTATAGTTTCGTGCTTTGGTATATCCATTGCATGAATGCTAAATTTTCATATCTAAAAGGTTTCCCTTTCTGATTTTGTTCATTACTATTGAGTTGAATACATAAAGGACAATGGTCACTTGTAGAATTAGGGAGAACCGTTACATTAAAATTAGTAATGTGATTGAAAAGTTTCGCATTTCCCAAAGCTATGTCAAGCCTTAATGATAACTTTTTCGTCTCACCAATTTTCCATGTGAATTTCCAACATGTGTGGAATGCCTCAATCAATCCACTTGCCAGCATGCAATCATTAAACTCAGTTATTTGGTATGACTTTTAATGTAAGTCTTCCTTTCTTTTCATTTATTATCGGTACTGCACTAAAATCTCTAGCCGTTACCTATGGTTTGTGAATCATTTTTGAGTTCGGGATTTATTATTTCCAAAGAGGAGTCCTGTTAAAGGCCCAGTTACTAGAATGGAGAAATGTAATATTATTCCAACCCTCCAAAGTTTTTTAATAAAACTGTTAGCTGCTGGTCATCAAGATCACAATTAGTAAATGACCAAATATTTTTATCCTAAAGTAGTATATTCTTCCCTTTGCTAGGTTAGGACTATTCTGCATTAATTTCTATTGTTCACCCATTTGCAATTTAAACATTTCAATGCTTTCTTCACTAAATTTATTTTCTAGAATAGCTAAAATAACAGGCTTGTACTTAGCTTTTAGGTTATATAGGTCCGTTTTCTTGTATGTTATTTAGACCTCTAACATTCCAACATATCATCGACATTGGGATTTGATAGCTTTGGTCCTTGTGATAGGAGTAGAAACTACTTTAGCTAGACTTGTAGCCTCTTTCTCTTTTCCTTTGTCAAATTGCTTTATGTGTTCTTCATTTGAAATTGTGTACTTACATATGTCTATTTCCACCATCTCATCATATGTAGTCTCAATCTGTATGTTTAACCTCTAAATTTCTTCTATAGTGGCAGGAAGCTCCTCTTTTACCTCTACCTCAGTAATAATAGACTCAGGCTCAAGCTCCACTAGTTGATCAGATGCATGCTCAATAGTCTAAACAAAACTTTGGTATTGATTTTTAGACACTTCGGAATCATCTGGAAAGTGTGTTTCACCGGCTTTAGGTGATGGTATGTGTACATATGGGGCATTGGGCCTTATATCTTTAGCTTTTTGTACGTCTATTTTTGTAGCTGCATCATTTTTTTAGAGAACTAACAACATTAAGAGACTATAAATCACCGGTAGATGCTATAGTGCTAGTTTTTGTCTTATCGACCCGAACTTACTTCGGTTTTTCTATTATTATATTATATTACTGATTATTATGACCAAAACACTTACACTCTCCACATCTTGGAGGAAGATACTAATATTCAACATCTTGCATATAACATTACCAGGCTCATCAATGGCTTTCACTATTTTAAGGAACTCAGAAGTAGCTTCTAGCTCGACCATGACTCTAGCATATTTTATTCGTTTTACCAGCCTAATTTTTTCATCAATATCTAGGGGTGTACCAATTAGGCTAGCAAGCTTACTTATACATCTAGTGTTCCATAATGCCAAGTTGATATTTTTAAGTTTCGCCCAAATTGGATAAGTAGTTAACATTTCTCCTTCAAAGTTAAAATCGACATCCCATTTCCTTTATGAAGTTTAATTTATTTTCCATGAATCATAGACCTCCTTTCAAAATTCTTTCATAACCATCCTCCCTTTCAAATTTTATCAGATAAAAGCCAATATCTCTAGGGTAGACGTCCTAAGGTGCTTTAGATTTCCACACTCTCTTAATGTAAGCTTAAAATACACAAAATATGGTCTTTTACCTCTCATATAAGCATAAATGGAGTTCTTACATATTGAGTTAGATTCTTCATAATCTCATCGCCAATGAACTGATAAGTTCTTTCCCATCATTGATAGGTTGGAAATAGTTTACTTTGTCTTTGATTTCCACTTTATTACCCAAAGCATCAACCTAGATTTTTGGTTCTTTTGCCAACTCTAGCTTTTTCGGCCTAGGGTTATGCTTGACCGCATCTGCAAAAGTTTGTTTCCCTTTACTTTAACCTCCTCCCAACCATCATCATCATCCTCCTCCTTGTTACGTAGGTTTGGGAGTACCTACTGTTGACGCCATTTTTGATTAATTCATATGAATACGTGTTATAATATATATATATATATGTCTTATAAGTGTTATAATATATATATATATATATATATATATATATTATGCGTGAATAAAATAGAGGTTTACATGAATGAAAAGCTATTTGACTTAAGGGAGTATACATTAGATGTAGAGACATATGATGTCATGAGTTTATATTCATCTCTCTTACAATATTGATAATACTTGGTTAATATTATTTAAAATTATGAATTTAAAATATAATAGCTTTTCATAATTTACAATATAAATAGAGTATTATACAATATAAAATGGGCATAGAACGTACGTAGTGATGTTTATATTATACCTAGGTTGGTAAGAATATTTTGTAACTTTGTTGAGCACCCTAAAAAGTTACATAATTTTCCTTAGGCTATTGTGAAATGATAGGTATAGATTATCTAATGTACTTTATGATTTATTAAGCACCCTCAAATTCATAAAGATGATTAGAAGAAAATCCAAGTATGATTAGGAATAATATACGAGATATAATTAACAAAGGGTTACTTATCGTTTATGGAACCATAATTTTTTAAGCACCCTTAAGGTTTTAGTTACATCATAAGTGGATCTTAACACCACCAAATGAATATACGAAACTTTCATATCTTTTTTAGAGTATTTAAGAGATGCAAAATTCAGTGGGAGCATTACTAAATAAATATAACAAACCAATCTACTAAGTATAAAAACATATATAACCTTATCTAATTTACTCTAATTAGTTTCAATAGATCAAATAGCAATTATGATTATATGTTAAAATTTCACTCGCCTGTGAGAAATTCTAGTATGTGGTCGCCAATGAGCCAATGGCTAAACCCGATAAGGCTGCAACACCAGTAAAGATTAAGTCCTGTGAATCATGGTCATTAGAATGTGAACTTTGCCAATGCCATGTGCCGTCGAGTATGAGCATCGAGCTCGAAAGCAAGCATGATATGGATGTTAAAGCCATATTCCAACACCAACATAAGTTGTATGGTGAGTAGTCTCGTATCACAAGGCCCGTTATCTCATGGAAACTATTCCATGCAAAGATTAGCAAGGTTACTATAGTCAAAGATCACATACTCAATAAGATTGAGAAAACTGTGAGATTGAAAGAGTTAGGAATAACTCTTGACATTAAGCAATAGATCGATTTGATTCGTGGATCACCAACACCATAGTTTGATCTATTCATATTAAACTTCAACATGAATTCGTTGAAGTTTATGATCATGGGCGTCCTTAATATGTTAAGGACGACCAAGAGTACATTCACAAAATAACCGAGTGTGGTGCTTACTGTCAAGGGTCCTTCTTCCTCGAATAGTTCAAAAAAAGAGAAAAAGGCAGGTAAAGGGTGGAAAGGGTAAAGCTAAGGTGCATCCAGAGAAGGGTGAATGCCACTTTTTCTCTAAGAAGGGACATTAGAAGAGGAACTGTTTGGATTATCAGAAGATGCTTAAGGGGAAAGGGATATTATTTTGCTTCTAAAGGTATTTTTATTATAGAAAATTATTTATTTATAAGTGCTTCTAGTTGGGTTTTAGATACTAGATATGGAACGCATATATGTAGTTTGTTACATGGACTTAGGAGCAGGAGGCTTGTAGCAAGGGAGAGCATGAAACTCCAAGTTGCAAATGGAGCTACTGTAGCTGCCATCACAATAGGAGATTAACATGTTAAAGTTGCTACTAGGTATGATATAATATTTTATATTTTTTATCATGTACCGAACTTTATCAGTGGAATTATTTATGCTTCCTATTTGATGGAAAATGTTAGTAGTTTTATTTCTGATGACATTATTATGAATATTTATTATGATATAAAAATGTTTGTTTTGGTACACTGAGTAATGATATTTATATGCTTAATCATAATGTGTATTTGCTATTGAAAATAGTAGTGCACATTGGCATTGTAAAATAGGCTATATATGTAAAAAAAGATTAAACGAGTTAAGAAATCAGGTGTTTCTACATTCATTTGATTCTAAATCACTTGATACTTTTATATTATGTCTTAAAGGTGAAATGGACAAATACTCATTTTGTGGGAGCGATGAAAGAG
Source organism: Allium cepa (assembly GCA_030765085.1). Taxonomy (NCBI): domain Eukaryota; kingdom Viridiplantae; phylum Streptophyta; class Magnoliopsida; order Asparagales; family Amaryllidaceae; genus Allium; species Allium cepa. The sequence goes on along the minus strand of CM060941.1, from coordinate 104,013,134 downwards.
TTATTAAACTCTTAGGACTAGTACATATTAACGCATGTGGTCCTATGTCTACAACTACCAAAGGTGAAACCTCATTCTTCGTTATCTTCATTGATGGTTTATATAGACATGGATATATGTATCTTATGAAACACAAGTCGCAGGTCTAATATAAATAAATAGAATATAAGAAAAAAGTAGAAACCAGGTGGACAAGAAAACAAAAATACTTTGATCTGATCGTGGTGGTGAGTACATTGAAATTGAGCTCCAAGAGTACTTACAAGAGATTGGGTTCTCTTTCAAGTCACTCTTTATATTCCTCAACACAACAACGTTTAGAAAGGAGAAATCGAACTATGTTAGACACAATTCAATAAATGATGAGTGATACTAAGTTGCCTCTTTCCTTTTGGGGATATGCACTATAAACAATTGCCTATATGTTGAATTTTGAGTGCTTAAGCCCCAACTTAATTATATTATGGTGGTCCGGTTTACACTTAGAATGTAAACCATAGTAAACTTAAGGCAAGATCAATTTTATGTTAATTTATAGGATATTCAATAAATTCTCATGGATACATATTCTATCATGCCAAAGAACAAAAGATGTTTGTTTCGAGACATCCCACCTTTTTTAGAAAAGGAATTTCTCCCTCGAGAAATTAGTGGCAGTGAGATAGACTGGAATGAGATGCCAGAACCTTCAATAGAAACAAAATATTCAAATAGTAATTAAGCACCTGTAGAAGATATGCCACCTATTATGTAACAACCCGTATTATCAACTTAGTAATTAATTTTAATTAATCATTTAATTAAAGATTAAGCGAACTGGTAACCTAAAAGAATTTTTTTTGAAACATGAATAAATTAGGACTCAAGACCTATTTCGTTTAGTTCGTGGTGTCGTTTACATATGAAAAGCATATAAAGTTTGTTAAAATTTTATAAAAGTTCTATGATAGAAGCCATACACCTAGGGACAAATCTTTCACTCACTAAGTTGTGAAAACCTAGAACTATATCATCCTGAAGGCGGATGTGAAGGGAAGAAATGGCATTTAGAAGTGTTGTAGACTTTATAATTAGATTTCGGCATAATAAAGCTTGCACTGTCTTTTCACACTGTGGCGACCCCGAGTCAATGGGGGTGGGTAGATTAATAGTTGGTATTGATTCTACTACGGTATCGAAAGTGCAAAAACTGGTCCTAAGTAATCGTTGCTTATGAAAAATGAGAAGGAAAGGGATATTTCGATAAAAATGGTTATTAGGTTAGAATTGTAATAGACAATACTGAAATGAAATCCTCTCTCATTCATCTATTTATTCTCCTCTTTCCCTTCATTTAGAAGCAAAGAAACCAAGGGATTTGAATTTATAAATCTTCACAATTTTGGATTTCATCAACTAAAACTTCCAAATAAAATGCATAAATTCAAGGTAGAAGATTCTCTACAAATCAATACCATTAAGTTTTCATCTGAAGAATATTAGAGCTGGATCTTGGGAATTAAAGAAGCTTCAAATTTGGTTTCGTTGAAGGTACACTTTCATTTGTATTTGGTGAGTTGGATCGTTCCTTTAACCTATATGGTCATTTTATGTGCTAAAATCATGGTTTAATACAAATGTTAATTAGTTTGGGTAATGTTATATCAAAAATTGGTATAACACCCATAATGCCAAGTATGATGAGCCAAGTCTTAACCTTAAAATATATGATGAAAAAAATGACCAAAATATCATTTATATAATACTTTATCAAAATACTTTTATAACTCGATGTTTAAACAAGTTTATCCTTGTTCTTGCAGACTCTGGTCATGCGTTGATCAGGTGCAATGCTAGAATTCTCCAAGTACTTAGTAGACCTGTTTCAATCTCTAGTGAAAATACTTAAAAACTTTAAAAATAGATATGGAAAGTACATTACTCCATGGATCGTAGTTTGGGTAACTGTAGGCATCTCACCTCACGACTTACGCCATGGTTGATAGATCGCAGCTACGCAATGGTAACGCCATTATCTCAGTGGAATCACTTATAGTTGTAGGCATCCCACCCCTCAATTTATGCTATCCAACAATATAAAATGAATATAATAAGTGACCCACCAAAGGAATCCGATAAATGACCCACCAGAGGGATCCGACAAATGACCCACCAAAAGGATCCAACAAATGACCCACCAAAGGGGTCCGATAAATGGCCCACTAAAGGGGTCCAATGGAAGGTACTTCTCATATCATTTACTTCAAAATATATCATACTATACATAGTACCCTTTTAAAATCATAACTTCAAATATCGTACTTATATAAATTCCATTATATATAAGATTTCATTTTCAGATAGAGTACTTTTCAAAATCAATGGTTTTCAAAATAAAAAGTTTTCAAAATCACCTTATACTTACATAAATTCCATCTTATATAAGAATAAATTTTTTCCTCAAAATCAGTTACGCTGCATGAAGAGCCATATGAGATTGACATCTTTGCTTTATAAAAGGTTTTGAATTTAGAATATCGTTTTGTGAAATAGTTTTGTATATAAAATATTTTTGTAAAATAGTTTGTAAAATAGTTTTGTAAATATAATAGTTTGTAAGATATTTTTTAAATAATAGTTTGTCAAATAGTTTGTATGTAAAATAGAATAAAATAGTTTGTAAAATAGTTTTGTAAATTGAATGGTTCGTAAGATAGTTTTGTAAATAAAATGGTTTGTATGTAAAATAGAATAAAATAGTTTGTTTAAGAAAAATAAAAGAAAATAGTTTTGTAAAATGATTTTAAATTAATAGTAGTTTTACGTAGAAGAAAAATTTCAATTTAAATTACAAAGATATCCAACCTAACAACTTTCAATTTAGCATCAAAGCATATAAATAACATTAGAACAAAGATGTGTATATGCCATCATTTTGCAAAATCAAGTTCGATCGCTCGCTCGATCGCACAAGTTGCTTCTGAACTAGTATTGTCCATTCGACTTACCTAATGCAGACTCAATATGGTTTCTTGACTAGAACCATCATTCTCTTCGCATAGCCAGATACTATGATAGAGAATTCTAAAACTGAACCAAAATCCATATCAAATATTCATCATCAAGAATCAAATGAAAAATCCTAACACGAAATGGTGAATTCACCTCGAACTTGTGTACTCAAATCTGAATCAAATTAATTATGCCAATAAAATAATATACATACAACTTAAGAATCTATTCCAACTTGTTTCATCATAATTTTATTTTCAATTTAACTTCATTACAAATCTCATTGATTAACACAAATATCACTTCATACTTTAATATATATTTTTCAAAGAATTTCTCCATTTAATATAAAACATTAATATATTCGGTCCCATAATATCGCTTATATTTCTCTTAAATTTAAATTACATACATTTCAGATGTAATATTTCTCATTTAATATTACATTTATTTACAAATCATTTCATATGAAATTTCTTTTAGTTTATAACTAAGTCATATAAGCTTACCTTCTTTATAAGACATTATTCAACTTTAAGGCTATCACAATTTTAATTATAACCTCAACCTCCATTTATTTCATAAAATTTTTACAAGTCATGACTTTATTTATAATCATTTCACTTTTAGTTCATATTTTTTTATCCAATTAGTTTTCAACTTTTACTTTTCAAATTTATTTATGGAACATTTCGTAAATTTTAATTAAGTTTATGAACACTTTTTTCAATTAAAAACTCATTGACAGCAATTCCTTAATCACAATTTCAATTTAAACATGCTAAGTCTTAAAGTTCACATTTGTATCAAAATGTAACGACCTGAAATTTTCGACTCCGAAAATTCCAGATTGTTAGAGAAAAGAAGAAAGAAAGAAGAAAGAAGAACAGAAAACAACAACATCTCACATTCGCATTTTTTCTATTAAAACTCATTAACAGCATTTCCTTAATCACAATTTCAATTTAAACATGCCAAGTCTTAAAGTTCACATTTGTATCAAAATGTAACGACCTGAAATTTTTGACTCCGAAAATTCCAGATTGTTAGAGAAAAGAAGAAAGAAAGAAGAAAGAAAGAAGAAAGAAGAACAGAAAACAACAACATCTCACATTGCAGCGGATTAAATATAATAACAAATAATAGTATTTTATAAAGAAAAGCTGTAATTGTTACTTTACATACAATTCATCAGAGTTACAAACATTTACACATAAACTGGACAGTTATATAGCTTGTTCTATACTACTATCAATACAACTTTAATACACAGCGGTAATCCATATGTTCCTGCCATCCAGCTCGCCTTATGAGCTCCAAAATGTCCTAACCTAAAAAGCTGTAATACTCTGTCTGACTCACGTAAAAAAAATGTTCTCTGGCTTCTCTGTTTAATCGGTGAGTAAACTTCCCCATTTTAAGTTGAATCTGCTATATACTTTGATGAATGTGATGAATATTAGTAGTGCTGTTGTGAAATTACTTTGCATGAATGAAATCTGGTGAAATGCTGAAACCTATGTTTATATTCATATTTATGTGTCCGAAAATGTATAAACTGAGAACTGTTGGATTTTAAACCAGCTTATTTAAGTTCAACAATCCAAATCTACCTATATAAATACTTTTATGTTATGATCTTTGAAGGAAATTTGTTAGAAATTGACAGATTTGATTTTTAAAAAAAATAGTGTCAAGTTTACACATGAAGTAATTATGAAAAAAATTTAAGTTTACAGTGGTAAATTGATTTAAATCAAAGATCAAAGCAGATGAATCTCAAGTTTAACTTATAAGATCTGAATTGATTTTGGAAATAATGTTTTTTAGGAAAAAAAATCAAGATTTTAAAATATGTATTGGTTCACTAATTTGGGGTTGAAAGGGAATTGAGATTTCACCGATCTCTGGTGATTGGTGAACCTAGGATGTTCGAGGTCGTGCCTGGAGGTGGCTGGGAGGAAGGAGGTCACTGGAAAAATGGTTGGAGCGTCCAATGATCATCGCGACAACGATATAGGGGCGTTGTAGGGTTTAATGTTCTGTTGGGTTCGTTGACGTTCTCGTGACATTTGCGGTGTCGAGGTAGCCTCGGAGTTGATCAGTCATTGGGGAAACGAAGTTGGAGGCGAGGCTATGGACAAGGAGACGTGAACTTCGATGATTAGAATTGGGTGGCTCCAGGAGGGAAGATGATTGAGTTTTTACCTGATAGTTTCATGTGTGTTCGATTTTGATTTCAGAGTGGATCGTGGGTTCTGGGGGATGGAACGCTTGGAGTAGGTCACCGGCGACTTATGAGTGCTCTCGGCGACGAACAATGGTTATCGGCGTGGTCGTGCACATGCATACGTGCACGAACATGTCAGGTTTGGGTAACGATCGTTTCAGCTCGAGTTCGTACTCAGAAATGCTTGGGTAGGCTCGATGTCAGAGACGTAAAGAGAAGCATGGGGATTGACATAGGATTTTTATTTGTTCGACCGGGGTTTTTTATAAAGATGTAGTAACCAGTTTTATATTTGAAAATTTGTATTAACTTTCAAGCAATTTTACTTAGCCAAGTTTTTAAAGAATACTTGAGTGATTTAGTTTGAAAATATTTTGAAATAAACAAGGTTTCAAGGAAATATGAACCAAGTTTTCAAGTTTTTCATAGATTTGATTTTTAAAAGTTAAAAATATGTTTAATTTTTTTTTTTGAATTTTGAATAATTATATTGGAATGATTATTCAAAACATTCTCAACTGTTTCAAAAAGAATTTGAAGAGGTAATTAAGTATGTGATTAAGATAAGTGGTTTATCTTAAGCAAATTAAGGCCTTGAGTAATTAAGAGATAATTACTTATTGTAAGTAATTTAAGGATAATTAAGAAATTAATTAAGATAAATGGTTTTTCTTAAAATAAATTATGGTCTTGGATAATGTAACGACCCGTAATTTCGCTACTTCGAAAATGAGAGATTTCGTTTGTTTTAAGTTTAAAAAGGTTTAAAACTTAAATAAATAAGTTAAATATAATAGATAATAGTAGAGAAATTATTTTATAGTTGATAATTTAAGAAGTATAAATTTGTATTTTAGAACAAATCAACAAAAGTTAAGTTTTGTTAAAAATAAATAAATGCTTAAATAAATAGGTTTAAATATTTACTTAAAAAGATAAATATTATTGAAAACACCTAATAAAGATAATAAAAGTATATTAAAATATTTATAAGTATGTTAATAATCGTTTTACAAAAATAACCAAATTTTGTCGCATTTTATCAGTTTTACATACACCGTAAAATTAAAGATTTGGTATTATTTAAATATGATTTTAAAATATAAAGAGACATGTTTTAATTTATTTAAAGAAGTAAAAAAGTTCATTTTTAAATTTGTTTTACATAAATTAATAGTTTAACTAAAACGTCAAAATGTGACCGTAAAACATTTTGTCGAAAAACAACGTTTTGTCGATTAAAAGTGATCGCAACGTCGTCGCACCTTCATTTTCTTATATAGGAACATGCATTCAAATAGTGTAAGCATTAATTAACTCACTAATCAAGTTTACTTTTACTAATTAAGGTTAGAAACTTCTAGAAGTCATTAAGAAAAGTAAGTAAGAATTAACAGAAGTAAGTAAGAAAAGTCAAAAGTAAACATCAAATCAATTTCACATCAAAAGCCAATATAATTATGATATTCTTTACTTAATCTTTAAATTACTAAGACATAAAGCAAAGATGTGAAAGACGATGTTAAGTATTGAAAAAGTGGAGCTTACTTTAGGTGGAAGTAAGATTAGTTTGGTAATTTGGTAAGATGTTATTTTCGTAAATTTCCACTTTTTTCTTTTTTCTATAAATACCCACCTCCTTCTTCACTTCATTCACATTTCTTTTTCTTCTTTTATCAAGCTTCTTCATCTTCTTCCACTTCTCTTTAATGGCTTCCATGCAATATAAAAAAAATTAAAAAGAAATAGTGTCAAAATATTTACAAAATATTCGAAAGAAATCAATGTTTATTCTCTTCAAATCAAACTCCTCTTTTCTCCATATTTTATCTCTTCTTCTCTCGGCCATAAGTTCTTCAAAACAGAACCAAAATGCAAAATTCATTTTTTTAAATCATGTATTTTTCCAGTGGATACAACTTTCATGTTGACCACTTTGTCCCATTCTAAAGGTAACCATGTTAAAAACCCACTTCTTTACAGTGCATTTTCTGGCCCAGTTTTTAACACAGAAAATATCCTATTTTATTTTGATCATAACTTGATCATAACAGATCCAAATTAAGAAATTCTTTTTCTCCAACCATATGAAATTCCAGTGGCTACAATTTATTTGTTAATCATTTTTCCAGTTTTGAGGTTTGCTATACCGAAACTCAATTCTTTGAAGTGTATTTTCGGGCTTCATTTTTTCCAATCCGACAATACCTCTTCTTAATTCTATTATATCTCCCTCAAAATAATTTGTATTCAAATGAATCTTTTTTAAAATTCAATAGAAAAGAATTTTCAACACCTTTTCAGTTAACAAGTTTTTCAAATTTTGTGAGTTAGAGAGTCAAAAATAAGAGAGAAGATGACCCATTTTTGGGATCAAAATCTTGGAAATTCAAGTTCAAAGCTCTATCGCTTCTTCTCTATATTTTCGGCCAACCTCCATCTCAAGACTCGGCCAAGCTATTGGAAGGGAGAGGGTGTCATTTGCTAGTGTTTAATGGAGTAGGAAGTAGTTAGTGAACTGTTGGATGATATGAATGTTGGTAGGAAGTTTATCGCTTTAGTTTATGGTGAGACACTCTGTTTAGCATCTCTATTTATATATATACATGTTTGATGTTGTGTTATGATTGCTTTGGATGTTTATATACGATTTGATTATCAAGTATTGATTGTTGGATATGATTGTTAAATTGTTTTACCAAGTCACGTTAATACACATCGATAAGCACAGAGGAAATTACTTTCCTTTTTAAAACGAAATGGTGTATATGGAATGCTTAAACCTTTTGGAAATAATTTTAAAATGAGTTATAAGTGTTTTATAAGCATTTAAATATGTTTAAATAGAGGAATAAAATCAATATTTTATCTTATATATTTTAAATATGTCCAAAACAATTTTTCAAAAAAATCGCGCTTTTGCATTAAAGTGACCAAAGTTTAAAATTGATATTTTAAATGTTTTAAAAATATGAAATAAATCCTAAATTTTTTTTTAAAATGTATTAAAAGAGATTTAAGTTGAAAATATGGACTTCTAAATGATATGAAATTCTTTTGAAGAATACAGCTTTTAAAACGCTATTTGCAACACTTATTGCAAGGCTTTTCGCAGTAGTTTGAAATAACTTTTGAAATGCAATTTTAAACTTAACAGTTCTTTCCTAAATCTTTTATGAATGATTTTAAAAGAACAATTAATTTATTTAAAGATGGTTTGGAAGTTTTAATAAGAGTTTGAATAAACGGTTAAGAGAAATTGTTTATACCACTTAGAAAAAAAGAGAAGAATATTGAATGTAATAACAAACTGAGTATGCGGAAATGACTGGTACATTTGTCTTGCCTGTGAGATCTAAGAAGGTAAACATGGTGTTTAACTAAGGTTAGGGATGGAGCAACCAGTGCCCTGAACTTACCTGGCCTATGTTTTCTCTTCTTAAGCGAGGGGTGGAATAGATCGAAAGGAAAGCTCGGATGCTCTAAAAGATCATATTTAAGTTTTTCCAAGTTAAAAGACAAAGATATTCATGATGTCGAAAACTTTCCATTAGTCCCTAAAGGTGAAACTTGCCATTAGTCCTTGGAGGTGAAAATTGCCATTAGCCCCTGGAGATGAAAATTGCCATTAGTCCATGGAGGTAAAATTTACCATATTTAAAGTGGCAGTAGTACTATGTTATGAAAGTCTTCGATTTGCAAGAATATGATTAAAAGTTAAGAAAGAAAATAAAAGATTAAGATTTAATGAATGATTTGAGAATATTTTCCCTAAGTTAAAAGTTATGACTTGAATATAAGATATCTTTGATTAAGATTTAATGAATGAATTGGGAATATTTTCCCTAAGTTTAGAAGTTATAACTTGAATATAAGATATCGTTGATTAAAATTAAATGAATGATTTGGAAAAGTTTTCCTAAGTAAAAGAGAAAATGATTTGGAATTATTCCAAGATTTAAGAAAGGTTTAAATAAAAAAAATGATTTGATAAATGAGGCTTAATGATTCCATATACATTTGAAAAGAAATGGAATAAATTGAAAAGAATATATCTAAGAAAGATATTTGATTAAGATAAAAGATGAAGTAATTGATTGATGATTGATATCCACGTATGAACTTAACATCTTTTAAAGCGATGATTGGCTTCGAAGGAACCAGAGTCGGATGTGGGTAATTCCTATCTGAAAACCACTTCGAACCAACTTATACGTTCAAAAGTGAAGAAATGTTGAAGATGATGATTATTGAAGGCCGTGGATCTTCATAGCGTGAGGACTTCTTGTTGAACATGCTCTGGGTAGCACCTATTATATAGTTATTTATAGTAGTGGTCTCCTCGTGATGGAGATTTTTTGGATTGCAAGGACTTCTCGCCTAGTAATGGCCGAGGAAAGTGCCTTCGATTTCGTTCAGTCCTAGAATGAACTTGTATGGACGAACGTCCGACATTGCATTTCTGAGACACAACGCTTGTCTTTTACAGATGTACATTAGTGGTGGCGGAGAAGGCAACTTCTCTTAGCTAAACACCCTCCTTGAGACGTACGAGCTCAAGGGTTGTATTTTGTGGAAGTCAAATAGTGATAAAAGGAATGACAGTGTGGCATTCAAAGTGGAACTTGTTATGATCAAAGCATGGTTTTGTATGAAAAGCGTGGCTTTGAAGAAATTGATCGTAGCTTCGCGAGCCTCACACCCCGGTTATGATGGGATTCTATGTGGTCAGATGTATGTTCGCATTTCGGATAGTAGTGATTTGGGTTATCGGATGTTCTGAGTCCTAGGTACCAGATACGTCTAGGCCTCAAGGCATTTATTGCCCCATGTGGATAAAGTGGTTAGCTTGAGAAAAGCAGGGAACTACCGGTTATCATTTGTAGTGTAGCAAGTATAGTTTCCAAGTGACTAGTTTGAGAAAAGCGATTAAGGCACCGTGGGAACTATGTTTGTTTTGCGTGGTTCGGAGAAAAGGTCACTAGTTTCCTATCATGTTGGAAATCCAATCCCAATACGAAATTTACGGTTTTGATTGTATTCCCAAAGTAGCCGTGATGACTTGCAAACATTTCAGCTACCCCTTTCTGGTATCATATATTCTATTGGTATATTCCGTTGACCCAGTCCGGATATATTACCTTAGACTTAGTCCAGGTATTGATACCTTATTTAAATAAGTTATTTGAAAAGTGTTTTCAAAAGAATGTCATTAAGAATAATATCAAGTGCATTTTGGTATGAAGTGTTTTGGTTATCATAAGGTAAAAACCCGTCCGTGTTTATGTGTTGGCATGGTCTTATGAGATACCCTTCTTTTCAAAGGTTTTGATAACATAGTCATTTTGAAGTTCGAGTATCTCATGCTGGTTTATTAAGCCTGATCCGGGTATTTTCAATACTCGGGTAAGATCCGAGTAGTTTCATGTTTAGTTGAAGACGGTTGAAGTTTCTAAAGGAGAGCTGGAGATCCTCACCATCGTATGGACGTATTCTATTACCCACTATACTTAGTGTATTTTGTTTGATGTTTGTCAGCAATTGTAAGGACAGATGTTTATAACTGTCCACGCTGAATCTAGGTTAGACTCTGATATTCTATTTTAAATTTTCTGCTGTAAAGATTATTATTGAAATAATATATGTTATTACATTCATGTGAGATTCTATTTTGTCTTTATTTTCTTTTTCTACCCTTAATGATCCACTTATTCGTGCAATTTGAGTTGGACATGTGCGGTTTATTGTCGATTCAAATGGTACGGAAAAATAGGCCATTACATTTGGTATCAGAGCTGAAGGTTAAGCGAGAACCTTGGCTTTAGTTGGGTAAAGACTCATCAGAGATAGGGTTAGTAATACCGTAGGATGAGTAACGCATTAGAGACAGGGTTAGTAACACCCTAGAAAGAGTTTGAGTGTATTATATATGAGCGCGTATTTGTTAGTGACTAATAAAAATGTTTTGTGTTGATTTATCTATTGAGTGATTTATGGATTCTGATCGACGCGCCTGATCACAGTTATCGATAAGGGTTCCTAAACACTTAAACAAGGCAAGCCGACACACTGATTTTGAAAAAATTGGTAAATGAAATAATTTTACCAACGATTATATTTTGAATATAAAGTATATATTTTGAAAAGTTATACAATTAGAAATCAGGATTACCGAAATTTAAATATGAACATCTTATGATTAGAATTTCACAGTTTGACTATTGGACGTTTCATAAAGATTATCGATAAGTAAGAAATATGATAAGGAAATTAAAATCTTTAATACTTATTCGAAATCATAAATTAAGAAATGATAATGTTAAGTTACTATCATAAATTGATCAACTGTTTGATTTAAAAGTTTAAGTACAAGAATTAAGTTTCACGATTTGACTATATGGTATTCGATAATAAGATTTGTTTAAGGAATGAACATATAAGATAAAAATGTATTCAAATAATAGAAAATGATTTTGTAAAAGTTATATATAAAAGGAATGAGAATTTAAATTCGAGTAATTTAAAGAATTGTGGTAATTTAAATGAAGTTAATTTTTTTCTTTTTTTGGAAAAGACAGGAGGTTGACTAGGCCCCTACCAGATTTTATTGAGACGGAAAAAGAAAAAAAAGAAACACACAGAGAGAGACACAAAAAATGATTTGTGCCAATCCCAAAAAATAAGACGGGAGAAAGGGAACAAAGGAAGAGACTACAGGAGGACTAGAGCACACCACAGAACAAAAAACAAAAACAAAAACAACAGCATGAACTTAAACAGAGAAAGCCACGGCAAGAAGCTAAAGAAGAAAGAGCATGAAAACCCACAAAAGAAAAGCATGCACAGGCACCGATGCACAAAGCTTCCCAATCACAAAAACCAGCGAGCTAACTCCATAAATCAGCCTGATTTGGGGAGAAGCAATGCCCAGAAGCACAAATACCCTTTTTTTATCTCTCTCATCTTCTGCTGCCACATAGATGAGCAGGAACAACCACAGTTTGAAAGCACCATCTATTCCTCTCTAACCAAACATTTCGTAGGTATATCTTCAGAACATAGAAGACAATGTCTCATCTATTGGATCTCCACCTTGTTGCCTTAAATGAAGTTAATTAATATAAGATAAAATGAATTTATAAGATACGTTTTACAAAGTAAACACTAAAGGATTTTGAAAATGGTATTATTTCAAATTAAAAGAGGTATTTTATGATAATTAATTCAATTGGATCGAAAATAAACTAAAAATGGGCAAGAGATGTGTTCGGATGGTAAGCACTTCTCTTAAGTATTACTCTTCGTGTTAAGAGGATATATAATACTATTGGTAATACCCATTTCCTTAGATTGTTTTGTAATTAATCGATCTATGTAATTTTCTTAAGGAAATAATGTCAATCGTTGCTTAAAAATCTTTATAAAATTGTTTAACCTAAAGATAAATTGGGATCGATAATTGATAAGATAAAGCGGGCTTTCCGACTATTTTGGACGGTCGAAAATTTCCGAATCATACTTAACTCGGAGCTAAAAAAATTATGAAAACTAAAAGATTGTGAAATATTCTAAGTAAATGAAATTGGATAAGTATAATTTATAAATGTGATTATAAACAAAAAAATGAGTAAATTATAACCTAGAAGATGTTTTATTAATGAATTCTAGCATAAATTAAGAATTTGAACTTAAGTTTTTTAAAAGTGATTGATTTACATAAGTTATAAGATGTAATCAACTTAAGTGATAGTTTTATGAAATGATCATAAATAATGTTAGAGTTAAAGGAAATATACTAAGTTAAGGGATTGTAAAAAAAACTATAATACAGATAAATTATCTTTTGAGTGAAAAATGTTTTTTTTAGAATATTTTCCTTTAATAAAAATGTTTGGAAATAGATAATGAAAGGGATTATGTAAAGAAGCACCTTTATAAAATGTTTGAGCTTAAGATAAAGTTTTTATGAAAGTTTTAAGAGTTAATAAATACATATGTTATATGTAAATCATTTAACCACACAAATTTTGACCTAATATTCGAGTTCGGAACTTTAAGGTGTTTATACCGATACGAAAAAGGATTTATCACTCGATTCTTGACGACGAACATTGATTAGGGTTTATGGTTGGGTACTTGAGTTTTCTATCATAGTTGAGCACTATGCAGGGGAAGCAAAGGTTTCCGAACAAAGAGCCTGATCAGAGTCCGTACTAGAGGATCGGGGGAACGATACTAGTTTGGAAATAAAGTTGTGTATTCGAATAGGAGATCGAATAAGATATTTCATATGGATGATCTGTGTATATTATATGGAATTAAGTTTGAAGATAAATGTTTTAGGCAAACTTTTGTTTTAGGTAATTTCGAGGACGAAATTCTTTCAAGTAGGGGAGAATGTAACAACCCGTAATTTCGCTACTTCGAAAATGAGAGATTTCATTTGTTTTAAGTTTAAAAAGGTTTAAAACTTAAATAAATAAGTTAAATATAATAGATAATAATAGATAAATTATTTATTCTTATAGTTGATAATTTAGAAAGTATAAATTTGGATTTTAGAACAAATCAACAAAAGTTAAGTTTTATTAAAAATAAATAAATGCTTAAATAAATAGGTTTAAATATTTACTTAAAAAGATAAATATTATTGAAAACACCTTATAAAGATAATAAAAATATATTAAAATATTTATAAATATGTTAATAATCGTTTTACAAAAATAACCAAATTTTGCCGCATTTTGTCAGTTTTACATACACTGTAAAATTAGAGATTTAGTATTATTTAAATATGATTTTAAAATATAAAGGGACATGTTTTAATTTATTTAAAGAAGTAAAAAGTTCATTTTTAAATTTTGTTTACATAAATAAATAGTTTAACTAAAAGGTCAAAATGTGACCGCAAAACATTTTGTCGAAAAACAACGTTTTATCGACTAAAAGTGGTCGCAACGTCGTCGCACCTTTATTTTCTTATATAGGAACATATATTCAAATAGTGTAAGTATTAATTAATTCACTAATCAAATTTACTTTTATTAAATAAGGTTAGAAACTTCTAGAAGTCATTAAGAAAAGTAAGTAAGAATTAACAAAAGTAAGTAAGAAAAGTCAAAAGTAAACATCAAATCAATATCACATCAAAAGCCAACATAATTATGATATTCCTTACTTAATCTTTAAGTGACTAAGACATAAATTAAAGATGTGAAATGGATGTTAAGTATTGAAAAAGTGGAGCTTACTTTAGGTGGAAGTAAGATTAGTTTGGTAATTTGGTAAGAGGTTATATTGGTAAATTTCCACTTCTTTCTTTTTTCTATAAATACCCACCTCCTTCTTCACTTCATTCACATTTCTTCTTCTTCTTTTATCAAGCTTCTTCATCTTCTTCCTCTTCTCTTCAATGGCTTCCATGCCATATAAAAAAATTAAAAAGAAATAATGCCAAAATATTCAAAAGAAATCAATGTTTATTCTCTTCAAATCAAACTCCTCTTTTCTCCATATTTTACCTCTTCTTCTCTCGGCAATAAGTTCTTCAAAACAGAACCAAAATGCAAAATTCTTTTTTTAAATCATGTATTTTTCCAGTGGACACAAATTTCATGTTGACCACTTTGTCTCACTCTAAAGATAACCATGTTAAAAACTCACTTCTTTACAGTGCATTTTCTGGTCTAGTTTTTAACACAGAAAATATCCTATTTTGTTTTGATCATAACTTGATCATAACAGATCCAAATTAAAAAATTCTTTTTCTCAAACCATATGACATTCCAGTGCTACAATTTATTTGTTAATCATTTTTTCTAGTTTTGTGGTTTACTATAACTGAAACTCAATTCTTTGAAGTGTATTTTCGGACTTCATTTTTGTCAATCCTACAACACCTCTTCTTAATTCTATTATATCTCCCTCAAATTCATTTGTATTCAAATGAATCTTTGTTTCAAATTCAATAGAAAATAATTTTCAACAACTTTTCAGTTAATAAGTTTTCCAAATTTTGTGAGTAAGAGAGTCAAAAATAAGAGAGAAGATGACCCATTTTTCGGATCAAAATCTTAGAAATTCAAGTTCAAAGCTCTATCGCTTCTTCTCTATATTTTCAGCAAACCTTCACCTCAAGCCTCGGCCAAGCTATTGGAAGGGAGAGGGTGTCATTTTCTAGTGTTTAATGGAGTAGGAATTAGTTAGTGAAGTGTTGGATGATATGAATGTTGGTAGGAAGTTTATCGCTTTGGTTTATAGTGAGAAACTCTATTTAGCATCTCTATTTATATATATATATATATATATATATACATGTTTGATGTTGTGTTATGATTTCTATAGATGCTTATATATGATTTGATCATCAACTATTGATTGTTGGATGTGATTGTTAAATTGTTTTACCAAGTCACGTTAATACACGTCGATAAGCACAAAGGAAATTACTTTCCTTTTTAAAATGAAATGGTGTATATGGAATGCATAAACCTTTTGGAAATAGTTTTAAAATGACTTATAAATGTTTATTAAACATTTAAATATGTTTAAAGAAATAAAGGAATAAAATCAAGATTTTATCTTGTATATTTTAAATGTGTCCAAAACAATTTTCTAGAAAAATCGCGCTTTTGTAGTAAAGTGACCAAAGTTTAAAATTAATATTTTAAATGTTTTAAAAATATGAAATAAATCCTAAAAATATTTTAAAATGTATTAAAGGAGATTTAAGTTGAAAATATGGATTTCTAAATGATATAAAAGTCGTTTTAAAGAATACAGCTTGTAAAACGCTATTTGCAACACTTTTCGCAAGGCTTTTCGCAGTAGTTTGAAATAATTTTTGAAATGCAGTTTTAAACTTAACAATTCTTTCCTAAATCTTTTGTGAATGATTTAAAAGAAAAATTAAGTTATTTAAAGATGGTTTGGAAGTTTTAATAAGAGTTTGAATAAATGGTTAAGAGAAATTGTTTATACCACTTAACCAAAAAGAGAAGAATATTGAATGTAATAACAAACTGAGTATGTGGAAATGGCTGGTACATTTGTCCCGCCCGTGAGATAGGGGAAGGTAAACAAGGTGTTTAACTAAGGTTAGAGGTGGAGGAACCAGTGCCCTGAACTTACATGGCCTATGTTTTCTCTTCTTAGGCGAGGGGTGGAATAGATCGAAAGGAAAGCCCGGATGCTCTAAAAGATCATATTTAAGTTTTTCCAAGTTAAAAGACAAAGATATTCATGATGTAGGAAACTTGCCGTTAGTCCCTGAGGTCAAACTTGTCATTTGTCTCTAGAGGTGAAAATTGCCATTTACCCCTGGAGATGAAAATTACCATTAGTCCCTGGAGGTGAAATTTACCATATTTAAAGTGGCAGCAGTACTATGGTATGAAAGTCTTCGATTTGCAAGAATATGATTAAAAGTTAAGAAAGAAAATAAAAGATTAAGATTTAATGAATGATTTGAGAATATTTTCCCTAAATTAAAAGTTATGACTTGAATTAACATTCCATCGTGTCCCCTTCTTTTTCTTTTATAACCGCACGCAACCTTACTTTAAAGAAGACAACACGTTCTCTCCTCCCTTTATTTTAAATCATCCAGCCGAGATTTCAAACTTCAAAAAAAAGATCGAATAATGGCAGAGCAGAAAGGAAATCCAATCGTATCAATCTCTCATTTTTATCCATAGTTGAGAACGGGATGAGGCATGCCGAGAGGTTAAATCAAATCGATCTACGCCTAAAAGTAGGGAATCACGGCATCGCCTCAAGGCTCGGCTCAAACTCGGCCATGATGACATCGAAGGGGAGGCGGCGAGCGAGTGATGGTGAGGGCGGTAGGTTGTCAAGAAGAGCGGCGAGGCGTCTATTCTGGGTATAGGCGATCCGTCTATTCGAGGGAAGCAGTCACGTGTGTGGATAGATGTGACAAGTCGCGACGGCGTGGTTCATGTTCTAGATGGGTGATGCCATCAAGGTGAGGTTTTTGCAATTTATTCTTCGATTTAATTTATTTAATAAATACATATATAAATATATTAGGAAGAAATTTTGAAGTAAAGTATAAACCTATTTTAGTTTTAATCCTCTGTGTATATATATAGTTTAGGAAATATTTACAGTAATGAATGAATAGTTCTGTTCTTAACTTAATTTAGTTTAATATATATCTATATATATAGATTAAGAAAAAAATACATATGCAGTAACTTACTGATTTATTTTGAAATATATATATATATATGGGTAAGCTCTTTTTATAGATTTAATCGTGAATTAAACTATTGTAGTTGCAAACTGAAAAGAAAAATATATATATTAGGCCAGTATTTATTTAAAACTAGTTAAAGTAAATTTAATAAATGATAATGTATTGTTGGATTATTTAAAATGTTAATAAAATGTATAATGTTTTACAAGGTCTAAAATCGTGGAGAAACATGCCGGTTTGGATCGGATTTGCAAAACAAAATCAAATATGAGTTAATCTCACTCACGTCTAGATTATCAGTTAGTTTAAATAGTTAAAATTAAATTATTGCTTGGTTGCATGAATTGATGATTTATTATCAGTTTCGATGTGATATTATGTGGAGTTTTTGATATTCCCGCATTATATAACGGATGAGACCCTATGCGTCCTGCATAATAGCGGATGACACTTTATACCGCGATGTCCCCCTCGAAGTGAGATTTGGTATTTTATTTGTTGACTAGCATCCGTGGACACAGGGACACAGGTTGGAGGGATCCAACTAGATTCCTCAAATATTGAAATTTATTTCATAGTATGTGATATGATTCATTGATTACCTGTGATAGATATTATTGGAAATTGGAAGTATGGAATGCTATGGATTTTGCTGAATATATTTTGGGTATTTGAAGATATGAAAAATATAAAAGATTTAATTTTGAAAAGAGATATAAAGAGAGAAATATTAAGTAAAATAATTTAAGATAAATTAAAAGAATGAACTTGGAAAAGAATAAAATTTTGATTTGAAATTCTATTAAATGAATTCTAGGTATGGAAAAAAATAGAGATTTTAACTAAATGAAATTAAAAGAGTTTTGGAGACTTAAGCGATATTGCCTAAGAATTAAAGGATTTTTATTTTTAAATTTTAAGATTTAAAATGATTTAGGAAGAAATATAAGGGACAATTTTGAATAAAGAATGAAATGGATATTTTAGTTTAAAATAAGATTTGAAATCATAAATAAGGAAGTGACTACAGAATTAATGGATTTCGGAAAAAATTTGGGCAAGTAAAGAATTTATTTTAAAATGGAGTTATTTGGAAATCAATTTGAAAACCGACTAAGTATTGGAATTGTGATTAAAGGAGAATGAGATTATGGAATTTATAAACAGGGTTTATAAACAAAGTGAAATATTTCTCAGTGGATAATTTGGAAGTACAAATTCACAGTGGGAAATTAAAAGGAAAGAGTGATATGTTTAAGAAATAGTGGTTTACTTTTAGAAGTGTGGAAGGGAAATTTACGGGTTTAGGACGTAAATTAATTTAGGATAAATCGAGAAGGATTTATTAACTGATTAAATGGATTATATTGAAATGGAAAGTGTATTTTCCTAAAAAAGCCAAGTATGTTTTCAAAGCCGATTTTAAGTATAAGTTAAAAGTTTTAAAGTTGCTTTTTAAAGAATGCTCTTTGAAGAAATTTATTATTTAAGTTGTTTAAAATTTTAATGGTAAATATTTATTAAATTAGTTATTGTAGTAATTGTTTTAAACGTTAAATTGGTATTATGATTTAAAAGATAATTATTAGATATTTAAATTTTATAAATTAGCTTTATTTTAAAAAAAGTAGTTTGGCAGAAGTTTTTATTTGAAAAATTAGTACATAATTTCATAACTTTTATTTTGAATAAAGTCTTTTAAGTAGTTTTAAGTATATATTTTTGGATAAAGTGATTTAATTTGTTTAAAAATCTAATTCAATATGATTTGGCGTCTTCTGTGAAATTAAACAGATGGATGGATTTTGTTTCGTAAGAAGAAAAAAGAGATTTGTAACTATTTTCAAAGTGTTGAAACGTGAATATAATATCTTAGTAGGATATTTTTGTGATAAATAATTTGAAAAATTATTTAAATCTGATGGTTGCTTGTGGTTGTTATATGATAGTTAAGTACCCGACTATCAATATCGGCTAACGTGCTGATCGTTTCGATGAGACCGGGATCGGGATTAATTTCTCGAAAACCACTTTGATCCGGTTTGAACATTTGCGAATGAAGATCGTGAAGATGATGAAGATGGTGATTCGGTTTGTCCAGACCCAGGAAAAATTGTATGGACAAATGCTATCAGAACATCGTCAGGAGGACGATAAGCATTCTAAGTGAATGTGTGCTAAAAAGGTAACGCATAGCCTCAAGCCTCATTAACCGGGAATGGCTAAAACAGAGGAGGTGCAGTAAGGCTAAGTGGATAGCAACCAATCAGGGTAAGGTCACCCTTGTCTAGATGTCCCTTTTCATTTCGGCTATGTGGGCGGTTGCTGATCCCAACCGTGGGGTGATCTTATTTGGATTATCCAGCAAGGGGTAGCTCCGGTGTTGTGTTGTAGGGGATCGGGTGGGATCCTCCGTACTCTGATTTGGACCAAGCACTGTGACAGGCAGTACCCTAGTAGCCCTGCCATTGTATGGAATCCAATCTCCAATAAGCGCCTATACAGTTTTGATTGTGCCCAACTATGCTGGAACGTGATATGCAAGCATTTCAGCTAGATACTATTTTACTTTCTATAGACCCTATTATAATATCAGACGAATTTGATAAAAGTGTTTTGGTTATCGTAAGGTAAAAACTCAGCATGTTTATTTGTGGCATGGTCTTATGAGATAACTTTGATTTCAAAGATTTTGAAAACTTTAATGATCCAATTGAGTGTGTTTTCTCACTCTGGTTTCCAGATGGACTCGGGTGTTATTGCACTATAATGTTCGGATCAGACCGAGTATTATAGGATACAGGATAGGATGCTGTAGATCTTAGGAGACGAGCTGGATGGCGTGATGTATCACACGTACTTGATATGTATCTCGCTGTGCAGTATAAGCTGTATAGTCAACTTTTGTGAGGACAAGTTAATTTAACTGTCCAGTATTTTGCTATTGATTGTGTTGTATTCTGTTAATGTAATGTATTACACAGATATAGTTCTTTTGTATAAAGATCAGTCATTTAACTGTTATATATTGTTCTGCTGCGTTTGTCATATTCTGATGTTGTTTGTTTTCTCTTCTTCTACCTTCTTCTTCTTTCCCTTAAGGTCTGGTTTTTTCGACATTCGATTATCTGGCATTTAATACAGTGGACGTATTGATGTCGATTTTCCCGCGTTGAAAATCGGGTCATGACAGTGATAAAACAAATCCCCTCTCTTTTATTTATTTGGCTCGTTCCTTGTACTTCGTTGCTTTAAAAATTAGCTGCTTCTTCCTCCTTCACAAAATTAGGGCTTCGTGATTTTTAAGACACCAACTTTAGTTATTGACTGAATGATGAAAAATTTACAGTTTGTTTCGACAATCAACTTATCACTTTGGTTCACAGACGGCTACTTCCATTTGATCGAGTTCAAACTAAAATGGTATGTGATTTATGCTTTTCGCTTTACTGGTTAGCTTCCTTGAACTCGATGCATTTAGGTCGATGATGTTAATGGTTTATATGGGATTTGATTTCCTATAATACTATTCGAATATATTTACTTGAATTTATCAATTGATTTTTCTCGGCCACTGATTTTGGATTGAACGCATATGATGTTTTCTGACTTCTTCAATTCGTATAATTTTTGTTTACTTGAATATCATGGCTTTGATTTTTTCTTGTTCGATTCCTTGGCCGCCACGGCTTTGAATTCTGGATTTGACGATGTTGATTTATCTTGACTTGTTCGTTTTACCTGCAATATTATCTGGACAAGATCATACGTGTTTTCATTTGACTTTGATTCTGACTTGTTCGAACTTGCTACCGTTTTCACTTTTATCAATTCACGTAGAACTTCATTGCTCTGACACATAGGCTTCACACAGTTCATAATTTCCAGGTCAAAATGTAAACAGCCTTATCTCTTTATAGTCTGGTCTAGGTTGCATGTGCACTGTCTATATGTATACATGTGTATTTACATACGTACATATGTATACTTGTTGTACTGCATGGTTTGCTTGATCTTTGACTTGATTTGGTTCTAGTTTTTGGCATCGTAAACATATGAATTTTGTTCCCTCTATGACTTTGGCACCTTGATTTTGTGATGATATTTTTGAGATGAGAATTTTACTTCGACTTGTTCAATTACTCACGGCTTCATGTGTAGTTGTAGTGCACTTTTGTTTCACTGGCTTATGTTTTGCATTAAGCTGTGCTCGGTTTAACTTGAGTCTTGTTGAACTTTGGTCCTCGTTAGGCTTGAAGTCTAGTGTGTGAATATTGTCTTGGTGCACTTGAGTCTGCGCTTGTGCCTTATCTGGTTCATGATATCCTCATGTGTACTCGAGTCTGGTTGAAATCTGACCATGCTTCATTATGTTTAAAAATGTTTTGGTACTGTTTCAATTTGGTCTGGTTCATTTTGAACTTCATATGTGCTCGAGTCTGTGTTGCTCTTCACCATTTTATTGAACTTGTACATTTGGATTGCACCTGTATTGAATCCAGCTTATAGCTCGGGTTTGACCTTGTTCTCATGTCGTGACTTTATTGCACTTGAGTTGAACCTAGCTTTTGATTGGGTTTGACCTTGTGCTCACATGTCCTTGTAGTTTTATCAAGTGTATATCGGTGTGCACAGCCTTGTGGCATGTACAGTGATACACTGTGTATGTCACAAGTTGTTTGTGTATGATGAATTCAAAATAAATATGATGACGAACAACCTAAATAACTAAGCAAATAATATTTTCAATGTACATTTTATTTTACACTGCAAAATTATTTCTTTTCAAGTCTGTTATTTTAGTGTGTATTTTGCAGATAATTCAAATGCTGGATTCAGATTGGAATAGATTTGAAGATAAATACGATGAATGAGTGAAATGTAGTGAGGTGAACATTGTAAAAGGAAAATTGTGATGTAATTAAATTGTATTATAATTGAAATTGTGTATATATAGTGAGGGCACAAATTTGTACTATTTAAAATTGAAATAAAATATTTGTTTGAATAAATTATCTGTTTAAATTTAAATTCTATGTGCTATTTATTTTATTCAGCAAATATTTTATTAATTATGTGAAATTAAAAATAGTACAATAATAATTACATTTAAATGAATATATATATATGTGTGTGTATGTATATATATATATATGTGTGTGTGTGTGTGTATCTGTGTATGTGTGTTTATTATCATCGAACAAAAATTATATACTTGCATATTCAACAATCTCCCCCTTTTGATGATAACAAACATATATTTAAGAATTTGAATTTATTAAATGTATTTGGTCATTCAATTTGCTCCCCTTATTTGAATGCTCCCTCTCCATACAAAGCTCCTCCTTCATATGTACATGAAAATTAAATAAAAATATGCAAATGAGCCTAGATGCAAATAGAAAAGGCAAAAAAAAATTGACCTTTATTTTCCAAAATCTTAACTTTTCACTTCCCGTTCTTATATCAGCAAAAGAGCAATAGTGTTAGAAAAAGAGATAAAGTGATAGATATTAATATAATATCAATATCTAATCGAGTATAAATATTAAATTTCAATAAAAAAAATCAAACAAAAATCATAATACTCTGTTAGGCGCATATTCCACTTTAGAAACATAGGGATGATGCAAAATCATGTGTTGTGTCTATTTGTGGTATATTTATATCAGGAATTTGAATATCTACTAAACATGCATAACCGTTAGGACTTTTAAATGAGAATAGTAGTATTCCCAAATTTTAAAAAAAATGAATTCAAGTATCTTCTAACCACGCATAACCATGAGGACTTTTAAATGGGATTAGAATCTACTTGTCTATTTAATAATCAGTTTTGATGTATGTTCCATACATGCATAATCATGAGGAATTTTAAATGAGCATGAAAGCACATAATCAAAAATTCCAAGTAATTCATCCATGCATAACCGCGAGAACTTTTAAATGAGAGTGAATACTTTGGATGTTTTTTGATAAAAATATAACAAAATGAAAAACGAATAATTTCCCGTTTAAAATATCACATATTGACATACTATATTGGATTTTGATGAGTGATGGATGATAGAAATATGATAGAAACTGAGATGGTCATGGAATTTTTACCAACAAAAGTTATTATAAATCTTGTTTAAATTTATAAAAAAATTTACTAAATATACTAACTCAATTTATAATATATAATTAATATCAGCACTCATCACTTTTTCAATCACTATTTATCTTTTCGATAATCAATAGGGAGTCAGATTAGTTAATATAGTCATTTAAGACCAAATACAAAAATAATTATAAAATCAAATTTTCTAAAATAACTAATCTGAAACAAGGTCAACAAAAACTATTTTCTGGATAGGGTTTTATAAAAGAAAAATATCTGCTAATTTAGAATCAGTTGATATGAAAAATATGCAGATATTTGCTTTGAAAATGTGATGCAGCTAATGAATGTCTAAACATAAATCACGTTCCACTAGCAATATTTCTATCAACTAGATTATCAGTGTAATATGCATTCAAAATTTCTTTTGACTCAAAATTATCATTTGTTGGACGTTATAGACCAGACGTGAAGTATGCAACAAAATATCTTAAAATCAATTTTAACAGCTTTTAAATGAGACTGAATTGAATCCGTGCAAATAGTGAACATGGTGTTAGCAGCAAAATAACCAAGTATATCCACGAATATCTTGAGTAATCATCAATTAATATAACACCATCATTATTCCAAACACATCTATATGAACTAATTCAAAGTCTCTAGAAATATTTATAGTACTCCTGGCATAAAAAGATAGTTGGCCAATAATTTTGAAAAAGTCAGAATCAACATTCATTATCACACAACTGGCTGATTTAATTCAGATTATGGTGCAGATTTTCACATTTAATAAATTGTTCAAGATAGATGTATCATTACCTATTTTACCTTTACGATAACTTTTCATTGTTACCCATCCTAATTCTGCCACCTTTGTACTAGGCTAAGGAACTTAGATTTGTCGCCCGTTGTATACATGGAACAGCCAGAATCCAGATAACACTATTGTTGTTCCTTACATGCCACCACACCTGGACAAGAAAGGATTTTTGTGACCTATTTGTTTTCATAGGTCCATGGTTGTCAAGGGCGATAGATTTTGAAAAGTATGTTTGAGTAGACCAAAGAGAATTTATATTTGTTCCTTTTGGCACCCAAATTTGTTTAACTTTAGGGGATTTTCTATTTGTTCCTTTTAGAACCCAAATTGGAACGGTTTTTACGTGTTTGGGTCTATACCAACAAATACTATGATTGTGTTCAGTTTTTCCACATATCGTGCACTTCGAATTGACTTGATTAATTACATTTCTAGCACATTTAGATTAATTATACCCAAGTCCTTGTCTAACAATATTAGTTTTTTTCCCTAATAGCATATTTGATGATCTTTTACCTTGAAAATTTTTGCTAAAGTTGTAGACAATTGTTGGACTTGTGTTTTAAGATATTCATTTTCATTCAATAATTTTATGCACTTTTTAATAGAATTTTTTTCCTAGTATTTTCACTTTCTTTCAAAATCAAAATCTCATTTTCAAGTGGTTTAATTTTAATTTCTTATTTTTTAATCTCTTTTTCAAGTGATGGACACTTATCACACTTAGATCTCTTGCTTTGATAGTTTTTAACCAATTGATCATGTTGTTTATTTAAATCTATCAAAGTATCTCTTTATTATTCAATTTTAGTGTATTTTTCCCTAAGTCTTTCAAAATAGCCATTTACTTTGTGAAAATATATAAGCAATTCTGAGTGAGTGAGTTTTGATACCTCGTTTGGCTCATCGTCATCACTATCAGTCATATCACCTTGGAGACATAGATCTGCTTTTTCACTCTCACTGCTAGTGCTTTTATACATCACTTTTATTCCATGTGGAAGCAAAACTTCTCCTTTTTGATTTCTTTCCTTAGCCGAGTCAATTTTTAGGACGATTGGGCTTGATGTGACCAGGTTTGTTGCACTTATGACAGATGATCTCCTGCTCTTCTGGGTTATCTAGTACTTTGACTATTCTGCATTTCAATTGTTGCTTTAGAACTGGATTTCCATATCTTTGATTCCACCTTTTGAATTTCTTTATTA
Source organism: Allium cepa (assembly GCA_030765085.1). Classification (NCBI taxonomy): domain Eukaryota; kingdom Viridiplantae; phylum Streptophyta; class Magnoliopsida; order Asparagales; family Amaryllidaceae; genus Allium; species Allium cepa. Next base: position 103,987,562 of record CM060941.1, on the reverse strand, counting down.
TTAGTGTCGGTTCAGCTGCTCCATCATCATAATCATCGCTTTTCATTGTTCCTTTGAGAGCTTTGATTTCTTTTGAATATCACCCCCCTTACGTTCTTCCTTGTATTCATTTCTAGCTCATAAGTGGTGAGATTTTTGATGAATTTTTCGACTTTGATTGTCTCAAATCTTTTGATTCTTGAATGGCAGTAACTTTCGCTTCAAAAACTCGTGGAAGGACTTTGAGGGTTTTTCAGACTATTTCCAACTCTGTGTATGATATTCTGAGAGCTTTTGATATATGTACAATATTGGAAAGTCGTCCATACATCTCTTTGACATTTTCATCCTTGGCCATTGTTAAGTTCTCGTATTTGCTACCAGCATGTTAAGGCGAGATTCCTTGACTTGAGATGTTCCTCCATGAGTCACTTCCAGTGTGTGCCAAATTTCCTACGCAGTTAGACAATGTGAGGCATGATTAAATTCAATTTGATCTAATGAACAAATAATAGAATTCATAGATTTAGCATTAGTATTCTGTAGTTTATTTTTTAGATATGTCCATTGATCCATTGGTTTTTCAATTTCTTGATCAGCTACCACTATAGTTGGTGCTTTATAACCTGTCTCAACAATAATCCAAGCATCAATGGTTCTCAGAAAAAGTTTCATGCTATTTTTTCAGTAAGCATATTCACCATTAAACATTGTGGTTTAACAATGGACTGGCCCTCAGCAAAAGCGTTATTAAAAGATGCCACTTTAAAAAATATTAAAATTTGGTTTTGGAAAAATCGAATGTTTAAAAAAATGACTTCGTTCCTAACTCTGATACCACTTGTAGGATCGATTTCACCCTAGAGAGGGGTGAATAGGATGATACTATTAATTATAAAAATTTAATGCAGAAGTATATAAAATTATTGCAGCAATGATAATAGCAGAATAATAGAAACAAAAATAATGACAGAATATAAAAAGTAGAAAATAGAATACATAGATTTAGCCAGCTTCGACAAAACCCTGCCTACGTGCTACCCCAAAGGTTTCAACTAGAAATAATGTAGTCAAACGCTTACACACGTAAACTCGCGACACTTGCTATCGCCTAATCTAACTCTACGCTCAAAACTCTGCCACAACTTAGCAACTGAGTTGCAAATTCTCGAACTACACCATCATAGTTCGTCCTTTTGTCACACGACTAGACAATACAAAAGTTTAAAAGTAAAATAGAATAAAAACAATTAAAAAACAATGAAACCCTTGTTTTTAAAACTTAAACCCTAAAAATTGCCGACCCAAATAAGTAAGTAAAGTGATAAAACAAATCCCCTCTCTTTCATTTCTTCGGCCCGATCCTCGTACTTCGTTGCTTTGAAAAATAGTTGTTTTGTTCCTCTTTTATAAAATTAGGGCTTCGTGACTTTGAAGATGCCGACTTTAGTTGTTGATTGAATGATGAATTATTTACAATTTGCTTCGACAATCAACTTATCACTTTGGTTAGCAGACGGCTACTTCAATTCGATCGAGTTCGAACTAAAATGGTATGTGATTTATGCTTTTTTCTTTACTAGTTAGCTTCCTCAACTCGATGCATTTAGGCCGATGAGGTTGATGGTTTATATAGGATTCGAATTCCTATAATTTCATTCGAATATATTTAATTGAATTTGTCAGTTGATTTTTCTCGGCCACTGATTTTTGATTGAGTTCATGTGATGTTTTCTGACTTCTTCAATTCGTATAATTACTATTTACTTGAATATCACGGCTTTGATTTTTACTTATTCGATTCCTTGGCCACCACGGCTTTGAATTCTGGATTTGACGATGTTGATTTATCTTGACTTGTTTGTTATACTTGTGATATTATTTAGATTCGATCATACGTATTTTCATTTGAATTTCATCCTGATTTGTTTGAACTTGCTAATGTTTTTATTTTTATCAATTCACGTGGAACTTCACTGCTCTGACACATAGGCTTCACACAGTTCATAATTCCCAGGTCGAAATGTAAACAACCTTGTCCCTTTATAGTCTGGTCTAGGTTGCATGTGCACTATCTATATGTATACATGTGTATTTACATACGTATATATGTATGCTTGTTGTACTGCATGGTTTGCTTGATCTTTGACTTGATTTGGTTCCAGTTTTTGGCATCGTAAACGTATGAATTTTGTTCCCTCTAAGACTTTGGCACCTTAATTCTGTGATGATATTTTTGAGATGATAATTTTACTACGACTTGTTAAATTACTCACGGCTTCATGTGTAGTTGCTGTGCACTTTTGTTTCACTGGCTTGTGTTTTGCATTAAGCTGTGCTCGGTTTAACTTGAGTCTTGTTGAACTTTGGTCATTGTTAGACTTGAAGTCTAGTGTGCGAATATTGTCTTGGTGCACTTGATTCTGTGCTTGTGCCTTATATGGTTCATAATGTCCTCATGTGTACTCGAGTCTGGTTTGAAATCTAACCATGCTTCATTATGTTTTAAAATGTTTTGGTACTGTTTCAATTTGGTCTGGTTCACTTTGAACTCATGTGTGCTTGAGTCTATGTTGCTTCTGACCATTTTATTGAACTTGTACATTTGGATTGCACCTGTGTTGAATCTAGCTTACAGCTTAGGTTTGACCTAACGCTCATGTCGTGACTTTATTGCACTTAAGTTGAACCAAGCATTTGATTGGGTTTGACCTTGTGCTCACCTGTCCCTGTAGTTTTATCAAGTGTATGTCGATGTGCACGGTCTTGTGGCACGTACAGTGATACACTGTGCATCTCACAAGTTGTTCATGTATGATGAATTCAAAATAAATATGATTACGAACAACCCAAATAACTGAGGCAAATAATATTTTCAAAGTACATTTTATTTTACACTGCAAATTATTTCTTTTTTAAGTTTAATGCTTCAGTGTGTATTTTTTAGATAATTCAGATGCCGAATTCAGACTGGAATAGGTTTGAAGATAAATACGATTGAATGAGTGAAATGTAGTGAGGTGAACATTGTAAAAGGAAAATTGTGATGTAATCAAAATTGTATTGCAATTGAAATTGTGTATATATAGTGAGAGCACAAATTTATACTATTTAAAATTGTAATAAAATATTTATTTGAATAAAATATCTGTTTAAATTTAAATTCTATGTGTTATTTATTTTATTCAAAAAAATTCAATTAATTGTGTGAAAACAAAAATAGTACAATAATAATTACATTTAAATGAATATATATATATGTGTATGCGTGTGTGTGTGTGTTTATTATCATCAAACAAAAATCATATACTTGCATATTCAACACCAGAAAGACAGATTGTTAGGGAAAAGGTAAGAAAAGACAGAACATAATCTCGCATTATGATGACTAATATATAATAAATATCATGTTTTTCTAAAAGAAGAAATGCAATATACATATATCAATCAGAGTACACTAATCTGTCATCAGCTTGGACAGTTATAACAACATGTCCTTACAATTTCTGATAAATATAAACAGCCAATGCAGTGGAAATAAAATATACATAATACGTCTTGGAGACATCTATTTCATTTCCTGAAGCTCCAAAGCACCCAAACCAATTCTATAATATGCACAGGTTTGACCCGAGCATTATAAGAAAATAATGTCGGGATCAATCGGTAAATCAGCATGAGAAACGCACATCAAATGGATTTTGATGTTATAAAACCTTTCAAAAATAAATGTATCTCGTAAGACCACGGCGCACATAAACACAAACAGGTATTTGCGTTAAGATAATAAAATCATTTTATAGGAAATCTTCTGATTAGAAAAATGTCTAGGGTTTAAAATTAATATTAAATCATGGCCGAAATTGTTACATTGATTAAATTCCAGCATAAAAGGTATGCAACTAAGTCTGAAAGGAACTTATTGGAGAATGGATTCCATCAATTGCAAGGCTACTCGGGTACCACCTGTCATAGTACACCTTTAGATACATGTATCGAGGGCCTCACATGGACCCTATACATGGCAAGATCTACTACCCCTTACTGCATAGTACCGACAATTTCATCACCCCGGTTGTTTCACAACCTTTTTCAAAGAGCTCTCATGCGCAACCAAATCCATACATAATAATCTAGAAAGGGTGAGGACAATATCCTAATGGGTGCGATCTACATAGCCTTGCGGCACATCCCTTATTTTATTCATCCCCAATTGTTGAGACTAAAGGCTATGTTTACCTTTTTAGCAAATCACACTTGGAATGCTAACACTGCCCTCCAGGCAATAATGTAATGTCTGCATTCATCCATACAAGTTATTCAGGTTATGAACAACCTAAAGGCACTACCTCTACTACATCGTTTTTGGAGTCACCATCAGGATTAGTAGCAAATAGCCCTTACACTTCAAAGAACTCCATCTTCGATCATCTTCAGGATATCTTCCATTTCAAACGCTTATGCCGCATCGAAGTGGTTTTCAGATAATATATTCGATCACAGTCTCTCTGAACCGACAACAATAATTTCAAATCGGGCCAAGATTTTGATAGTCGGTTATTTAACTATTAAATAAACCAAAAAAACTAATCCAAGGATTTAACTAAGCATGGTTAAGCACGGAGCAACCACTAAGCCTTTTTAATTAATCATCTTATTAATTAAAACCAGTATTTAAATACATGCATCAAAATACTTTTACAAAGATATATTCACAAATCTCTCAACTCTTTTTAATACTCGCAAAATATTATTATACTTATTCAACTGTATAAGTATACTCACAAAACATTTCATTCAAAACCTAGAAAAACCTTCCCATATGCTTGTAATAATTAACGGTATAAGTATATTCAAAAAATACTACATTTTCAATACTTAGAAAATGTACTCATACACTTATCTCAATGATATAAGCACATATACAAATCTCAATAAAGATTTCATTTCTAAAATCACACTTAATTGGATTAAAATAAATGTCGTTAAAGAATTGATAACAATAAACCCCAAAAACACAACTCGTTATGTGTAAGTAAACGGTTCATATAGAAATTTAACCATATATACTTACCACCACTTTTCGATTTCAAATAGTACTATCTCTTAATTAACAATGAAAACGAAAATGTTTGAAAATTAATCTTGCCTTGATACACATTCTTAATTCTCAAGATAGAGATAAATTTTATATCTCGGAATTTGGTGTTGAGTATAGAAAGAATACTTTTCATACCACCATATTTAAAATAATCACTTATGGAAATCAGGTCTCAATCTTTTTATAAACTCCTTAGATTACGAATTCCTTTTATAAAACATTATTTAGAAATTATAAAATTCCTTTTATAAATATCTAAACATAATTAGAAATCTCCTTTTATAGATCTCCAAAATTATTTAATAAGCTCCTTTATATATATCCTTTACAAGCATCCTTTATACTGTTTATAAATTATTTTATAAAACTTCTTTTATAAAATCATTTATAGAACTCATTCTCCAAAATCTCCAAATTATTTGCAACTCTTTTATAAACTCCACTTCATTTATAAAACTCCTTTTATAATTTCTAAATAGAATTACAAACTCTAAATATAATTATAAAACTCCAAATGTAATTATAAATTCCTATACTTCCATCACGTAATCATTCCATATATTTCAACAAATTCACAAAAGGAGTTAATTATTCCAATTTATCAAAAAGATATTAATTTCCATTTTATAGGATGTTATTTATAGAACCATTCTTTTATTTATAAAACACTATTTTTAAAATTATCTTCCACTTATAAGGTAATATTTATAAATCTATCCCTTTATACAACATTTTATGTAAACAATTTAAAAATATTTATTTCAGATATTTCTATCTTCTTTCAAAAAATAGAGTCACTTTTCAAATAATGAACAGACTCCTTTATTTTCCCTTTGAAAATAAAATCCTCATTATTAAAATAAGTTCTCCATACAAACCCCATACTTTCCAAAATAAAATTTAAAATATTTACATGTATACGTTATTAGAAAAGAATAATAAAAGAATTAAAGTAAAATGGAGAAGAACGGAAAAAAAATTAAAGTTGCATATCACAGAAAATCCAAAAGGTTAGATTTAAATCATTTTTCAAATCGGAATTTATTTCCATAATCAAACAGCAACTAATAATATATTCAAAATATTATATCGAGACTAATAGTTATTATAGCACTTAATGGGTGTTATTACTACCTTTCATCTTAAAAGGTTCAATTTTTAAAATATGTCGGCGTTACATCAAATCTGGCCAAACTATCAAATTTCAGCATTTAACGATCTATATAATGGGTATATAACTGAAATACAAATCAACAAGTATATAACTAGAATTAAAATTCACAACGATGAGAAATCCAAATTTCTCTATAAGTTTCCTTATATCTCAATCTAGGTGCTATTCGCTTTTAAAAGCAGATATTTAACCAAACGAAGGCAAAAATTCATCCAAAAACAAACAATAAATTTTATCGACTATATTTCATACTGATTATCTAAAAAGGTATTTTAACTCGTTGAAATTCCAATGGGCGCTAAGGCGTTCCAGTTTGAACTAAAATCAAATGATGTTCGAATTTAGTCCAAAATTTCACTTGCTCCAAATTCGACGTAACCAGTCCCATCATGTAGCTATCGCCATTTTAAGCACAACATAAAAAATCTCATCTTGATTGGACCTTGTAAATTAAATTTATACATTTTATAAGTTATTGAGATTAAAAATTTAATTAATATTTGATTAACCACTTAATTACCATCTTAAACCTATTTCCCTCTTCTTCCTTGTTTAAACATGTACACGACCTGATACAATGATACCCAAAATGTCAATCATTCTCTTCTCAAATTCTCTCATGTCTCCCCATGAAATCGGACCAAACCAATTCTGTTCAACCCTCCCATGCATGAGCTTCATGGCCCATAACCAAAGTCGAGCTAGCGCTCATCAATAAGATCTGACCCGTGCTTCTCCCTCCATCCCACGACCGCGCTCCACCATCATATGCCAAACGAAGTTCCTTCACCTAAGGAAACAAAATCCATCGATGTCCTAGCTTTATTCACCATAAGTCACCCAAAATCTCCAGCCATAGTTCACCCAAGCTTTGGCTAAAACTGTCAAACTACCCACATGATGTCGCACCCACCCATACACGCATGGAAATGTAGATCTAACCACTTCAAACTCAAAGAAACTTTTTTTACAAATTTTTGTTGAGTGTTTGAATTTATATTAATTTTTGAAGGGGTGGGATAAATCTCGTCTACTGTTTGATTGAAAAATGAAGAGAAATGGAGGAAATGAAATATGCTGAAATTTCTAAGAGATATGTTTTTAGTTTATATCTTAATTTTTTGACACATTACCACATAGAATTTTGTTCACGTACTAACCGCGGATGACAAAACAAAAATACGACCGGGCATAAAAATACGACACGATTCCAAACAATAATAATATACACGGTTATCATAATCTATAAAGTCACGAAAATACCATCATTTGTTGTAAATCATCAAACGACAATTTAAATATTTTTCAAATTAAAAATGATGGAAAAATCAATAAAATTAAAATAATATACGTCGTTGAAAATCATGTCATTATATTAATAATTATTTTTCTTATTATTTATTAATTTTGAATCAAATCTGAAAATTTAAACAAATTAAATATTCTTATTCAAAGCGTTTAAAATTTCATGTCGTTACATCCCCTCCCCTCCCCCCTTAAAGAATTTCATCCTCGAAATTCCCAAAGGAAGAAAATTGTCTCCAACCCTTAGCTTTCAAAATCAATTAGTTTAAATGTATTAATATATATTTTTAAGTTTTCGAAATTATGGAAAATTTCGGCGGCACCTCCTTTATGCGATTCAATCGGAAAAACAATAACTTGCCACAACGGGGCCAAACTAACAAAAGAAACAAAAGCCCAAAGATGGCCTTCTATATCTAGGGCATAAAATCATCAACCATAATTTAAATATGTGCCTATTTTTCGAGCAAACCAATTCTACTCATGAAACCAAAAGCATCAAACTTGCATTTGCTTCCATCGACCTGTATCTCACTTATAAATGATATTTAATAATATAACTTACATTATCTAATGTCAAAAGCATACAATCATATTAAAGCCCGTACGATGTACATATGTTATATGTATACCATACCAAATCTAATCACTCACTTGATCACACGAATTTCACTTTCGAACTAGTATCAGTCATTCGACTACTCTAGTGCGGACTCTGATCGGGTTTTTCGATTTAAAAACCTTCAATCTTCTTACGTAGACATATATTATGATAGAAAACTTCAGAATCAAATCAAAAATCTGTATCAAGTGTTCACCGTCAAGAGCCAAGTGAAAAATCCTTATTCGGATCAGTGTAAGTCATCTTGAAATCGTATGCTTGAATCGAGATCAAAATATGTTATGCGAATTAAATGATCCACGTATAATTTACGTACTCATTCAATTGGTTCTTAACTATACCAATTATTTTGGTTCACATTCATTATAAATTACATTTTATTACAGCAATAATATTTCCTTCAATGCTAAAATTACTTCTAAACCATTTTGTAAAACCTTTCTTAAGCTTTAAACATCTTATAAAGCACAATTTAGATTTATCAACACTTTAAAACTTGAGTTTATATTCGTATAGCACTATTCTACATCTTAAGAGTAAATATACAAATTTCAGATTGGTTTTGCTTAAACAGGATATTTAATAAATTTGATTTTTTTTTACTTACTATCCCATCAAATTTATAAGTTAGGAAAACTTAGTTTCTTATATTTTCCACAAAAAATACCTAGCTTCTATATCTCAATTGACTCGGAAGTTTCAACTGTCCAAAATCGTCGAAAATTCAATTTTATTTCAACAAAAGAAGATTACTAAAAGAATAAATCATAATCGGATGAAAAGTACAAACTATCTTAAAACACACGGTACATAGGTCCACAATATAAATTAACTAAAAACTTCAGAATTAACACCCAATATTTATTTCAAATAATAATATACATATCTCCTTTTTGGGCATCAAATGATACTTTCAGAATTTAAAAAAAAAATCGGTTTTACCAAAACAACTCGATAACCAATTATAAGGTAGTAATCTCTCACTTAAAAACTCAAAAATATACGTCGATGATGTTGTAGTCATCACCAGAACTATCTTTTAGTGAATAAAGTTGGTTTAGTGCTTTCTATCTCTTTTGAAATCTTCTAAACATATTTCTATTCGTAAATACTTTCAAAATAGTACTATTATTATTTACATCAAAACGTCAAAAAATAATTTCCAAAAACATCAGAATTTCGATTCTTAAATTCTTAGTTTATCACCTTTTTATTTATAAACCATACTTATATAATATCACTTTCGTATATAAAATCATTTTACAAATGCTTATCCTTGTTTAGATTATAATAAACAACTTTTATTAAAATTAAATTTTAGCGCAACATTATCACTGAATGCCCTATAGTCAAATGGTGACACTGAATTTACAGGATGTTCATATTTAATTCAACCAAAACAATAAATGCTTGTAAACTATCTGAGCACAAACAATCAATCAACAATAACAGTCAGTGCTTAATCAAAAAAATAACTGATGATGACTGAATGTTATCATGTCTTAACAACTAAACACATCATGGATTACTATATAAATTTTCTAAACATTATTATTTTATATATAAAATATAATCTAGGTTAAATTATTTAATTTACCCAGTTCCAAAACAATACTATGTCCGTTTTCCTTGATCAAATGTTTAAAAACCCCTATAGATACAGTTGTTCTTTCTGCATTAATCAGAATTCATAAGCCACTCAACCGATAAATCAACACAATAAAAAACATTTTTATAGCATTAACAAATATGCGCTTATACACACACACGCACACATGCACACAGAGAGACACTCACAAACTCATCCTAGGGTCTTATTTACCCTATCTTAAATGAGTTTACCCGACTAAATCCTGGTGTTTTCTCAACCTAAGCTTTGATACCACGTGTAATGACCTGTCTTTTTGACCCTCAAAAGTCGACACTAACACATACATGTTATTCACGTACCGAGCATCCAAGCGTCGAAAAGACGGATTGTTAGGGAAAAGGTAAGAAAAGATAGAATGGAATCTCATATCATGATGAGAAATATATAATATACAATAGATATTTACAAAAGAAAAATGGTAACATACATGCATCAATCAGAGTTCACTGATCTATCATCAGCCTCAACAGTTATAACAACATGTCCTCACAATTTCTGATAAATATAAACAACCAATACAGTGGAAATAAAATATACGTGAATACTTATTGGAGGCATCTAGCTCATTTCCTGAAGCTCCAAAGCATCCAAACTAAATCTATAAATATGCTCAATCTGACTCGAGCATTATAAGAAAATAACGCTCAGATCAATCTGGTAAACCAACATGAGAAACATATATCAAATGGATTTTAATGTTATAAAAACTTTCAAAAATAAAGGTATCTTATAAAACCGCACCACACGTAAACACGGACTGGTTTTTACCATACGATAACGAAACAATTTCATAGGAAATCTTATGATATTATTATAATGTCTAGGGTTTAAAATAAGTAATGAATCATAGCCGAAATTATTACATAATTAAATTCCATCGTATAAGGAATACAACTAAGTCTAGAAGGCACTTATTGGAGAATGCATTCCATCAATGACAAGGCTACTGGGGTACCGCCTATCATAGTACACCTCTAAATAAGTGTACCACGGGTCTCGCATGCACAACCAAATCAATAAATAATAATCTAGAAAGGGTGGTGATAATACCCTAATGGGTGCGACCTATATAGCCTTGCGGCATATCCCATGCTTTAATCATTCCCATTTGTTGAGGCTAGAGGCTAGGTTTACCTTTTTAGTAAATCCCATTTGGAACGCTAGCACCGCCCTTTGGGAAACAATGTAATGTCAGCATTCGTCCATACAAGTTGTTCAAGTTATGAACAAACCGATGGCACTATTCGTACTATATCCATTTTGGGATCACTCTCAGAATTAGTAACAAGTAGCCTTTGCACTTCAAAGTACTCCATCTTTAATCATCTTCAAGATATCTTCCATTTCGAATGCTTATGCCGGTTCAAAACAATTTTCGAATAATATATCCAATCCTATTATCTCCGAAGCAACAATGATAATTTTAAAATTGACCATGATTTTGATAGTCGGCTATTTAATTATCAAACAAACAAAAATATTCAACCAGATATTTAACCAAACATGGTTAAGACAAACCAACCACTAAGCCTCTTTAATCGTCTCGTTAATTAAAACCACTTTTTAAATACTTATATCAAAGTACTTTTAAAAGACATATTCAAATCTCTCCTCTCTTTTCAATACTTGCAAAATATTGATATACTTATCTCAGCTGTATATGCATATTCACAAAACAATTCACTTTAAAATATTAGGAAAGCTTTCCCGTATATTTGTAATAAGAGTATAAGTATATTCACAAAACCCTGCATTTTCAATACATAGAAAATGTATTCATATACTTATCTCAACAGTATAAGTATATTCACAAATCTTAGGAAAGATTTCATTTCCAAAATCATGTTTAATTAGGTTAAAACAAATGTTGTTAAAGCATTGATAACAATAAATTCTGTAAATACTTTCCTTTTTGTGTAAATAAACGGTTCGTATGAAATTTAATCATACATACTTACCACCACTTCCCAATTTCAAATTGTACCATCTCTCGATTAACAATGAAATCGAACAAGTTAGATAAGTAACCTTGCCTCGATACACATATTTAATTCTCAAGATAGAGACGAATTTCCATACCTCGGAATTTGATGTTAAGTATAGAAATAATACTTTTCATACCACAGTATTTAAAATAATCACTTATGGAAGTCGGGTCATACTCTTTTTATAAAAGCTTTTTTATAAAATTCCTTTATAAACACCTTAGATTGACAAATTTATTTCATAAACCATCATTTATAAATTATTAAATTCCCTTTATAAATATCTAAACATAATCAGAAATCTCCTTTTATAAATCACCAAAATTATTAAATTAGCTCCTCTATATACATTCTTTATAAACATCATTTATATTGTTTATAAATTCATTAATAAAAATCATTTATAGAACCCATTCTCCAAAATCTCTAAATTTATTTACAACTCTTTAATTACCTCCAATTCATTTATAAAACTCCTTTTACAAATTTCTAAATAGAATTATAAACTCTAAATATAATTATAAAACTCCTAAACTTTCCATAACGTGATCATTACATATATTTCAATAAATTCACAAATGGAATCAATTACTCCAATTTATCAAAATGATATTGATTTCCTTTTTAGAGGATATTATTTCTAAAACCCATCTTTTATTTATAAAATACTATTTATAAACTATCTTTCGCTCATCAAATATTTATAAATCTATCCCTTTATACAACATTTATATAAAGGATTCACAAATATTTATTTCAAATATTTCTATTTTCCTTCAAAAATAGAGTCACTTTTCAAATAATGACCAAACCCCTTAATTTTCCCTATAGAAATAAAAAGCACATGATTAAAATAACTCTCCCTATACAATACCCATACCTTCCAAAATAAAATTTAAAACATTTACATATACACATTATTAGAAAGAATAATAGAAGAAATTAAAGTAAAATAGAGAAGTATGAAAAATAAATTTTTGAAATAAAATATCACAAAATCCAAAAGGTTGGATTTGTATCATTTTTCAAATCAAAATTCATTTCCTAAATCAAATAGCAATTAATAGGATTTACAAAATACTATATCAAGGCCCATTGTTACTATAGCACTTAACTTGTTCTATCATTACCTTTTCTCTAAAAAGGTTCAATTTTTAACATATGTCAGTGTCACATCCAATATGGTCAAACTATTAAATTTCAGCATTTAACAATCCATATAACGGGTATATAACTAAAATAAAAATTAGAAGGTATATAACTGGAATTTAAATTCACAATGGTGAGAAATCCGAATTTCTCTATAAATTTCCTTGTATCTCAATTTAAATGTCATTCGCTATTAAAAGCGAATATTTAACCAAATTAAGCCAAAAATTCAACCAAACATAAAATAGTAAATTTTATCTACTACATATCAACATACTGATTATCCAAAAAGGTGAGTTTAACTCATTAAAATTCCAGTGAGCACATAGACGTTCTTATTTGAAATAAAATCGAACAACGTTCGAGTTTAGCCTAAAATTTCACTTGCTCCAAATTCGATGAAGACAGTTCCATCTTGTAGCTATCGCCATTACGAGTGCAACGCAAAAAACTTCGTCTTGATTAGACCTTGTATGGAAAAGTTATACATTTTATAAGTTATTGAAATTAAAAATATAATTAGTTATTTGATTAACCACTTAATTACCATCTTAATCCTATTTCCCTCTTCTTCTCGGTTAAACATGTACACGACATGATACAATGATACCCAAAAGGTTGGTCCTTCTCTTCTCAAGTTCTCTCATGTCTCTCCATAAAGTATAACCAAACCAATTCCATTCAACTCCACCACCTAAAGTCAAGCTCAACGCTCCCGAACAAGATTGACCCGTGCTTCTTCCTCCTGACTTGAAACTATCTCATCCTCCATCCTATACTGACCTCCACCATAATATGCCAAATGAAGCTCAGTTACCCAAGTAAACCAAATCAATCCATGTCCTTGCTTAATTTACCCTAAATCACCCAAAAACTCTAGTTGTGGTTCACCCAAGCTTTAGCTAAAATTGTCGACCTGCCCACATGATGCTGCACCCACCTATACACACATGGAAACGTAGATCTAACTATTTCAAACTTAAAAAAATATTTTAATAAATTTTCATTGAGTATTTGAATCTATATTAATTTTTGAAGTGGTATATTAAATCTCATTTACGGTTGGATTGAAAAATGAAAGAGAAAAAGGGAAATGAAATGCATCTAATTTTCTAAGAGTTATGTTTTTAGTTTATGTCCCAATTTTCGACATGTCACCACAGGGCATTTCGTTTGCGTATAAACCACGAACAGAAAAACAAAATACAATCACGCACAAAAATGTGACATAATCCTAGATTAATAATAATGTATATTGGTTATCGTATTATGTAAAATCACAAAAATACAGTTGTTTGTTGTAAAATCATCAAATGACAATTTAAATATTGTCCAAATTAAAAATTATGGAAAAATAAAATAAACTAAAATAAAAATACATCATTAAAAATCAATTCGTTATATTAATAATTGAATCAAATTTGAATATGTAAATAAACTAAATGTTCTTACTCAAATCGTTAAGAATTTTGGATCGTTACAAGTTATGTTCGTTTACTAGAGCATGTTGAAGGCAGCGAAAATTATAGTCGAAGTGGAACAGGAACATGTGTTTGAGATGTCTATATCAACAATTGACCCTTTTTATTTTATGGATCGTCAAACAACCTTCGTTGGTCATGCTGCATATGATCCATGGGTTAGTTATATTAGATTGTTTAAGTAATTTCTACGTATTTCTATATGTTATATTTGATCTATGTATTTTGTTACCACCAATATCAACTTCAACCTTATCGAAACCAGGGAGAATACCAAAGAAGGATTTATAAAGGGAGATAGCAATAACAAGACCTTTTAAAGGAGTCGAAGGGATGTATCGTCAAAAGTCGAATGTTCTATGAGCTTTCGAAGAGGTCGAAAGGTTACAAAGGCTCCCTTCCACTTCCATTGTTTCCTTTCAAATCAATAGCTTTCGCATATATAATAAAGTTCTGAATAAGTTAATGAACACCTTTCAAAGGCAACAGATTGCAAACCTTCGCATACATGCCAAACCTCGAAACACTGGTTTCGCCTTCATTCGCATCCCACAGGATAATATTTGGACAAAACTACCCCTTCGAAAGCTAAATCAGCCTTTCGAACCGGTCGATACCATTCATAGTCACAAAGTAAACTCATTTAAGTTTAACACACAAGAAAGTGAGGGCTTTGCATCAGTCAACATGTATGCCTTCGAAAGCTACCTTTCGCCCTTAAACTTTCTGCTATGTTCCGACTCCTTTAAAGACATGGAGATGAACCTATCGATAAAGTCTAAAGCTCATATATTTTCTTGCTTGCGATAACACGGTAACACAAAGTGGAGAAGCATACCTACCCCTTTCAATGAAGTCGAGAGTGCTCAATTCTATTTAAAAACAATGTAGAAGAATGCTCTAATGGAACGATAATAAAAGGTCTCCAATGCCACCTTTCGACCAAGTTGAAATGACTGATTCGAAAGGTGCCAATCAACACCTATAAATAAGACCCAAGGGGTTTGGTTTTGGAGATCCAAATTTATTCACTTCATTCTTGTATTTTTTTTTAAATTTGTAAACCCTAATTTTCAAATTAGATTAGGGACTTGATCAATTTGTATTACTTTAGCTAATCAAAGAAAGATTATGATATTTTGGACATGCAGCTGATTTAATGTTCTTATTAGATTCAGTTTATGATCTTCTTATGTCAATTTGATCGAAAGATCACCTTTAGAGTAAGTCGAAACCCTTAGGCCAACCGGTGTCCTTAGATCCTTAGGTCCTAACCTTAAGTTATTGAAAGTTCTGACTTCGAAGAAGTCGGTTCCTTTCTATTTAATTCATATCCTTAGATCATAGGACCAACCTTCAGGTCACCTCAACTGCCTTGAAAGGGTGGTTTCGAAAGGATAACTAAACCAATTTAACTAGTTCGAAAGTCATAATAAAAATGGATATATGTGTTTCGACTGAGTCAAAAGATCATATAGGAAGGAGTTTTGACTTAACCAGTTGAAAAGGTATAATAAAGTGAATTAGGTGTTTCGACTATGTCGAAAGGTTAAACAAGAAGAAGTTTTAATTGTAACAACCTGTTCGAAATGTGGTTTTATGGAAATAATAAGGCTCTAACTATCTCTATCTAATCATAAATAGATTTTGAAGGAGACATCTAAACTTTAAACTCTGCTTTGGGTGTTGACAAGTTTTCTTGTTAATATTTTTGGCATTGGAAGGAGGGCTTGAACCTCCGACTTTGTTGAACTTCCAACTTTATTTTTCTCTAACCCAATTCTATTACAAGATTACTTACTCTAGCTATTACATCACCATATTTAGCAAAATCAAAAGGTCCGAAAAAGGATCCTCAGAGCCACATCTAATTGGATTCTCCCCAAGAACAACTAATGATTCCTGACAACATGAAGATCAAATGTTGAGATTGGAAGCTCTAAGGATCATGAAGAAAAAGAGAGCAAAATCTTATAATTTAGAAGAACGAAGTTCAAACCCTTTTCACATTGGCCTCACGCATGTCTTTTCCTTAGGAGGAACAAAGGACGAAAGTGATAATTTGTTTGACCAAATGAGGAAAACAACTCTACATCAAAGGCACAATCTTTGAAGATGGAATGATGGCTGATTACAACGCCTTTGCACATAAATGGAATCAAGTAACAAGTGGGACATTGCCTACATATGAACTTCAAACGGTTTCAAAAAAAAGACTCATTGAGGTGAAGCTTGAGAACTAAGTAATAAGAAATCTAGAAACCATCCTCAAAAGACAAGCTTCAAGTCGAGACACCTTAAGGAATGCAATTTGAAAACATCGATGGAGAATGTTTATTTGTTAACCAAGGAAGAACTCAACAATTGGCCATCATAGAAGATAAAAATCTAAATATGAAAGGAATCGAGCAGGATCGTATTGCCACTACCACATGATGAATGGATATGAAACAGACCAATGAGGGCACTGAAAGGAATGGTGATCAGTTTCTTCAAACAAGTTAAAATCAATGAATTTGTAAAGAGATCCTAGTTGAATTCAATAAAGAACCACTTTCCTAAGAAAAATCTACATGATCGGGAGTAGAATTCTCCTTGCACTTGGATATTACCTTAAACGGTCAAAGCCTTTGTCCTCCCCGAGTTGGCCATGTCAAAGTGCCTCTTCGAGGGAGGTTAGAGTAAGCCTTTAACCGCGCCATGCTATGGCCAAGTTAAAGCATCGACAAGCCCTTGGCCACGTCATGCTATGGCCCGATCAAGGCACCTCCTAGAGGGAGGTTAGAGTAAGCTTTTATTCGCTCCATGCTATCGCCAGGTTAAAGCATCGACAAGTCCTTAATCATTTCATGTTATGGCTAGGTCAAGGCGCCTCTTGGAAGGAGGATGGAGTAAGCCCTTGGTTCTGCCATGCTATGGCCTGACCAATGCACCGAACAAGCCTTCAGTCTTGCCTATAAGGCCTAGATGGAGCATAGTCTAGAGGGAGGTTGGTTAAGTCCTTGGGTACTGTTTATGGATAAGCTAAAAAAGCACACCAAACAACAACAGACTATGATGCCCGAGCTAGAGAAGCAGCTTATCAAACAACGGACTAAGACGTCCGATCTCGAGAAGTGGCATATCAAACAATAGACTAAGACGTCTGATCCTAAGAAGCGGCATATCAAACAAGAGACTAAGACATCCGAGCCTGAGAAGCGGAAATCAAACAACGACAATATACAGACCCTAAAGGGTGACACATGTCAAAGAGCCAAAACCTAAGGAAGCGGTACAGAACAGAAGGCTTAAATAAGAATTTATAGCCTCCAACTAATTATCAAAGAAAAATTTATTAACTTTACTTATTAATACCCGAATCAAGGTTTTGGGTCTTTATTAATAGTCTATGGTCTTTATAATACCCGAATCAGGGTTTGGAGTCTTTCACTATTAAATTAGGACTTCACTTATCAATACCCAAATTAGGGTTTTGGGTCTTTGTTAATAATCTATGGTCTTCATCATGCCGAAATCAGGTTTCAGGGCTATTACTATTAATTCTTGGACTTTACTCATTAATGTCCGAATCTGGGCTCTAGATTTCTTTTATGGAGATCATTACTATAGATTTTTGGTTATCGTCCAATAATACTCGAATGTGGGTTTTGGATCTTTTAACTTTTAAATTTCATTCGTTAATGCCCAAATCTAGGTTCCAGAGCAATTTATATTGAGATTTCAATGAATTTTTAATCTTCAATTAAGCTTGAGATCTATTTTACTAATGCTCAAATCAGGGTTGCTAAACTTCCACTACAAACTTCCAAAGAATAATTTATGGACTTCTATTACACGATTATTACTGACTTTCTATTAGCTATCTCTAGAAGATGAATTTCTAAACTTCTATGATTGAATCCAGAATTGAATTGAATTTCTAGTTCTTTATTATTAGATTTTCGGTATTCTGTCAATATGGTTGAAGTTGAATTCCTGGCTCCCTCTCATCATTACCAAAGATGGGTTTCAAGACATTCAACCGTATTCAATTACAGAATTACTTCTCACTTATCATCATATGTTTACATAATGATCTATTAACCTTCGCTAATAATGTAGATAAACTTCTACATAGATTTCAAATTAACGGTAAAGAATAATATTTACTTTGTACTTTTCAGGGAAATGAGATTAGTAGGGAAGACTGAATGGGTCAACAAATACAAAAACCATAGCCCAAGTTATTAGAAAGCGGATTTAGAAAAAACATTGTAAGAAAGGACTACATACGTGGACATATTTACAAAATTTGCAAAATTATTTACAAGTATAGAACACAAGTGTATGTTTTACAAATCCTTAATAGTCTTATTTACATTTTCAGCAATCAAAGGATGGACAATATGTTGAATTTCTATACCTAGAATCTCTTTAAGCTTCTTTACCTTTTTCCTTATTTCGTCGGCATCATCGATGGAATCAATGTGAGCCTTTAAAGCAAAGTTTAAAGTTTTATTAGAGCATTTGAGAGTTTTGTTTTGCCTTTCTGTCTTTCTAAATCTGCAATGTGCTTTCCAAGAAGATATTTATCATGTCCAACTTTGAATCCTGACTGTATACTCATTTATGCGCTGAGAATACCTCACTTTCTGTTAATCATCAAAATATTTTATCATTTCGAATTTGGATTTCCTACAACATTCTCCAACTACTCTCTCATCTAAGCTAGGCGGTGTGTTAGTCGTAGCTGGAAATTTTTGAATAGCCAAAGTTGAGGACCTTGTCAATTTCACAATAGCCTAAGTGATCAGAGAAGTTGGTAAATTGATATTTTGAATGTTATTCCCCATGATAAATTCCAAGGATTTGCACTGGGCTTGACTTTCTTTTAATTTTATCTCTAAATCGCATATCCTTTGAAGAAGCTTAAACATATCTTGATCAAAGTCAATCGAAGGGTTTGATTTAACTTGACGCTTTAATTGAGAAATTGTTTCGTTTTTGTTCTTGATGTCCACTTCAAGACTTGTGAGCTGATCATTAAGGTCCCTAACAATCATCTTCAGAAGCAAAAAATTTCTAAGCTACTCTAGTGCTTCAGTGTTGCCTTGCAGAAGAGCAGATAGAGGGTCTTTAAGGAGGTTTCTCTTTTCAACATCTACAACCAACTATCTCCGATGCTGGTAAAATGGGATAGAGAATCAGTTGAGAGAGATACGCATCTAACTGTGAGACCTATTTGAACAAAAAATAAGTCAAAACTCAAATGATCAATCTCTTTTATTACAACAATAGAAATTATAATTCAAGAAGAAATAAAACAAAAGGTACATTCTCATTGTTTCAATCAAACACTAGTTTTATTACACTTAAAGTTGAGATACGGAATTTTTGATTTTGTTTAAGGAATTAGCTGAAAAATAGCTGCTGAATCAAAAGTGGCAATAAATCCTTCCGAGGTAATAGCTGGAGGATATTTATTGTAGTCCTATTCCTCGGCAGAAGGAATATCACGACCATATATTAATCTGGTATGATATGTTCGAATTTCCTTGAGAAGTTTTTCTTTTTCTTCGCCAAAAAAATTGAAACAAAGGTAGGGATGTTCCATGTAAAGTTTCTACACGTCTCTAAGAAAGCAGTATCTGGTTAATTTTAAAGATTTCAAAAGCGACGCCTTTTCTAAATAATCTCTTCTTAGTCTAACATATTTGCTTAAATAATCTTAGGAAATAGGGTTGCCTGAGAGACATTTATTATGATAACGTAATAAAACACAACAAAGTATAAGAAGAAGCCAGAATAGAAAATTTACAAATCAATGTTATTACATAATTATGAATGTTCACCTGGTTCATACAAATTAACTTTTTGAATAATTCAGAAATAAACTTATCTTTATATTATTTAAGTTTTTTGGGAGCTAACTCATGAGGGATTGGTTTGACCCACGGTAAGTTCCAACAAGCCCCTGGATGTGGATTGGATCCAAATTCATCCAAATATCTCCTATGTAAACGCCTAAGTTGAACCCCACTAAAATCACCTAAGTATGAAAAATCTACAGTCGGATGTCTGCAATAGGCTTTGTATATGAAGTCTACAAGGATGTCCCTCTCTTCAACAAACATCCAAAAGAGTTTAATTAATTCTTGATTCTTTTCCAAAAGTTTATCATGTCGAAGGCATGCCCTCTTCAGTCGAGGGGCGGCTTCTTGATCTTTGAAAGACGCTAACACTATCGCACTTTTGTTAAGCATATAATACTTGTCAGAGAGTGTTTTGTGTCCTTTTAAATGTTTATTTAACTCTCTATACAAACTATTTATTTCTGCTTGTTTTTCTTTCAAGCTTTGTTTTATAAAGTTGGATGGACTTCCTCCTTATCTAAAATAAAAGATGTCAACTATTATTATATTGGAAGTGAAAGCCATCTAGACAAGGATGCCCATACCTGAGAAACAGAAACTGAAGTTTGAGGGGCCTACTTTTTCTCCAATTGTTCTTCAACATTAATGTTAGCGGTCTCTTCTTGGAGGTTAGAAGGCTCAGGAAGTTCAGGTGGGCTTGTTTCACGGTCACTAGGAGTGACCTTTTCTGAAGCCCCGAGGATGTCATCGCCATCCTTTTCATGAACATCGGCTTGACCATCTCCGTTGCCACCTGAACCCCAACCTCTATCGGTGTTAACATCATCATCTTCATCATCACTATCATCATTATCATCGTCGTCATTGCCGCCTTCTTCGGTGGTGACTTCATCTTCTTCATTGAAATCAAAGTCTACTTTGATAGAAGGGACTTCAAAAGATAACAACCCCTTCTCTCCCAGGGACTTCAACTCCCTACGCCATTTCTTTGACCTTATTCATGAATCTTCTAAATAGAGCAAGATCAAGTGAAGGGAAGCCCAAGTCTGGGTACTTTTCAATGTTGTCGACATAAGCAAGCATAAGGGCCTCCCTATAAGAGTTCACAACGATGCCGTTGAGGGAAATACTCAGAAATTGTGACACCCTTTGCTTGGCATCGGAAATAGTATTAACAGCCAACGTTAAGGAATTTTTCTTCTTCTCTTGCTTTTTCCTAAGAGAGGATTGTTTAATCACCATTCAAGCCTTCTCACCTTCAAATTCTTTCAAAGCCATTTTCAAAGCCAAATTTTCATCAACAAGAGTTGTTTTACTTTCCTCTTTTTAGAAATAATAGACTTTGCTTGAGCAAGAGAGGCTCTCGATCTTTCCTATTCCTTCACAGCATTATTTTTATCAGCATACAGGGAGATGATATGGCTGGTCAAGGTTGAGATTACCTCTTAAAGCTTGGATATCTCCGCAGAAGATTTTGACATGCTTTCTTGAAGAGAACCGAATTTTAGAAATATGAAAGGAAAAGTATGACATAAGTTAGCATTCAGAGAGAACTAATAATAAGAAGGTTAAATAATATTAATTGTACCAGAAGTTTTTGCTCTATTAGAGATCGACAGTGACCTATCAGGTCAGGAACGGAAGAAGGTGGGTGAATAGAAGTAAAGGATGAAGAGTTCAAGGTAGATTAAACAATTTTCTCAAAATCACTTGAAGGCATTGGTGACGTGGGTTTGAAGGGTCGCGAGAAGGAGTTGAAGTTTCTAAATCTTTTTACATTTGCTCGATGACATGAGGAGAATCAAAAACGGCAATTCAAGACATAAGATCGTCTTTTGAGGGAGTTGTTCTAGATTGATCAATAGGAGCTTTAAAAATAGGACTTTCTAAAGTTTTGCCCGCGTTGATAGTTTCACCCTCTTTTGGTGGTGGGGAAGATTGGATATCAACAATCTTACCTTTCTTAAGAGATGGACCTGCTACAGCCATCTCACCCAATTTTCTTTTGGCGAACATCTTTGACCTAGCAATAGCTTGGTCCAGGATGATTCACTAAACATAGAAGTTGGGAGAACTGGGTCACTTGCGATCGATTCGAATCGAGGAGTAGCTACAATAAAAATTAATTAATTACAATTTAGTGAAGTAATTTAAGAAGTAACACAACAATTAACTGCAAGTGTTATGCTTAAGCTTACCAAGGTGTCTAGGCAAATTGAAGACATATGAGAGAATTTCTTGGGGTCTCCCAAGGACAAGAAATGTTTGCTCCAAGAAGTATGTTGGACAAGGTGGGGTTTACCAAGGACCCTCTGACTAGTAGGGAGAAGAGAGTATTTTCGAAGATTAGATAGTGTCAGTTGTGTAAGCCTATTTCCGATGATATTTGAAGCGTTGATCAATAGATTTACAGTTCTTTTATCATCATTATTGAGATATTTAGCAGTAAAACCAGATAAAGAAGCATAGATTAGCAAAAAAAGTAGTTGAACAAAGATAAAGACTATGATCAACTTACGAGGAGAAGAAAAGACTCTATTGATGTTTGGAAAGCATTTGAAGAAGAAGAAATGCATCTCCCAATCTCTAAATTTATTTACACCCTCTAAAATTAGTTTTTTAGGGGGATTAACTTTGAAGATCTAGTTGTTCAGATTGTCGAGTTTGAGTAGGCGAACTAATTAGCTGAGAACTTCAACATTTAGTGGAGGAATGCCCGATTCAAAGCCATAAGTTCCAAAGAGAGAAGGTATGTATAGACATTAGGTGATAACTGGATAGGTGCAATGCCCAGATGGGTTAGGAACTTAGACAAGAAATCCAGAAAGGGAAGGAAACCACTATGCCAAATATAAATGGTAGTACAAGCGAAGTACCCTTCAGAAGGATTTTGAATGGTATCGCTTTCGCTAGAGAGAATAGCTTCTATTCCAGTGATGCCAAAGTCATTCAGAATAGCATCAACCTCATCTTGAGAGGATATTAGAGAATGTTTAGAGACAGCTTCAACCTTTTTTAGAGAAGATTCTACCTTAGGGGCTAAATCTTTTTCAGGTTTCTTGGATGCCTTTTTCAAGCCCATGAATCTATCAGGTGAAATCATTTCGTTAATAGTTATAATTTGTATTGTAATTAACACATTTCAAAGATGTTGAAAACCTATTGCAATGTTTCAAATATCAAGAAAGTATATAACACAATATCTTTGAAAGGGTGTTAAATCCAATTTGGGTCATGAAATTCATTGGTCTTCCAATAATGTCGAAGAGTTAGATAGAATTGAAACACCTAGAAAAACCCTTCGACAACGTCGAAAGCCCAAAGAAAATTTTACTACTAATAAGGAATAACCAGTCTTATATTGTTAGTCTGAATATATATACGTTAACAACATTTTACAATTAAGCCCAATAAACCCTTCGATGACGTAGAAACCAACAATTTTTGTTCTGCTAAAATAATACGAACATTGCCGAAACATTATAGTCTTATTAAGTCAAAAGATTCGAATCCAAATAACTTTGATACAAATAAAAATGCTTTGAACGTTTCAATGGAGTTTATAAAAATGTTAGGCATACTCTTGATAACTACAATGGGTTTCAAGTAAGTCGACAGGGGGAAAAGGTTTCAAAAGCATGCAAACAACTAGACTCATTTCAATATGGGAGGTTTCGATCAAGTCGCAAGGCTTGATTCGGTTCAACTTAAACAAAATATGCTATTCTTAATCCAATTTATAAATAAGAAGTGTTAGTTTCTAACTTTCAAAACCTTCTAGAAAAAAATCAAAATTGGGCCTGAATCCAATGACAGGTTAAATCCCCATTTATATACAAGAGGTTTCAAAACCTATAAAATAAAAATTAGGCTTTTAAAAGTGCATATATTATGTGACCATTGAACGAAACATGTCAAGACAACTTCTTCGAAAGGTGTCAAAATATAATGAAACATATTTCTGCTTTCGAAGAAGTCCACTACATGTTGGCCATATCAACCCCTTTGAAAGGATCAATTAAAAGATAGATACTGGACCTCCTTTCGATCCCTTCGGAAAAGGTTGAAGAAACAAAGCGGAATTAGTCGCCTTAACCCCTTTCGATGGGATAGAAAAGTCAAATTACAATGTCAAGTTGTGACTCCTACAACTTAATCTTCTTTGTAAAGCTGTTGAATAATTTTTCCTTTTCTAATTCAACTTTCAATCCACTATTTCAAGAAGCTAATGATTAAATTGACTCGAGCAAGAATTTACACTCAACAACAACAAAAACCACAAATTCAAGCTTAAAGCATAAAAATAAAAAAAAGTTTGAATTGAGTATAATTGAGTTGGAGCTTAGGTTCATATGCAGCAATAAAAAACAGTCCCCAAATCAGATAAATTTGAATTCCAACTCAAAATTGATACCAAAAATTCGAATGGAATAAATATATAAATAAATCAAAAGGATAATTTCATGTAAACGAAAAACTCGAATCATCTTAACGAAATTAAAACAGTAGTACAAATTTAAACCCAATGAATTTTAAAACCAGAATTTAGCATGCAGAATCAGTTCGAAAAAAAAGATAATGAGGATTTACCTTAAATCCGAGCTTTTGTTTATTAGAAATATTAATTTGCAAAGAAACTGAAAATTTTGATGCTTGTTGTAAGTTTTTAATTGCAGGTAAATGAAAAGGGGAAAGAAAGAAGCGTGATCTATAAGCAAAGTCGGCATGGAGGACAAACCATATAATCAAATTTAAATGAACGGCTGATATTTATGTAGGAATATGAAAAGGCAGGAAATCTCTATGCTAAATAAAAGAAGGGTATCGAAGCAATTGACTTGGAAAGTCAAGGGCGTCCCTTCACAAGGGAAGGCAATTGTTACCACCAATATTCACTTCAACCTTGTCGAAACCAGGGGGAATACAAAAGAAGGATTTACAAGAGAGATAGTAATAACAAGCCTTTCGAAGGAGTCGAAGGGATGCATCTACAAAAGTCGAATGTTATATGAGCTTCCAAGAGGTCGAGAGGTTACAAAGGCACCCTTTCGCTTACATTGTTTCCTTTCGAATCAATAGCTTTTGCATGCATGATAACATTTTGAATAAGTTAATGAACCCCTTTCGAAGGCAACGGATTGCAAGCCTTCACATACACGCCAAAACTTTCAAAACACTAGGTTTCGCCTTCATTCACATCCTACAGAAGAATATTTGGACAAAGCTACCTTTTCAAAAGAAAAATCAGCCTTTCAAATCGGTCGAGTATTCATGGTTACAAAGTAAAACTCGTTTAAGTTCAACACACAAGAAAGTGAGGGTTCCGCATCAGTCAACATGTATGCCTCCAAAAGCTACCTTTCGCCCTTAAACTTTCTGCTATGTTTCGACTCCTTTAAGGACACAGAGATGAACCTATCGACAGAGTTGAAAGCACATATCTTTTCTTGCTTGTGACAATACAGAAACACAAAGTGGAGAAGTGCACCTACCCCTTTCGATGAAGTCGGAAGCACTCAAGTCCATTTATTAGCGATGCAGAGGAATGATCTAATGAAATGGCACGAAAGGTTTCCAAGGCCGCATTTTGACCAAGTCGAAAGGACTGATTCGAAAGGTGCCAACCCATACCTATAAGTAAGACCCAAGGGGTCTGTTTTTGGGGATCTGAATTCGTTCACTTCATTCTTGTATTTTCTTAAATTTGTAAACCCTAATTTTCAAATTAGATTAGGGACTTGATGATTTTGTATTACTTTAACTAATCAAAGCAAGATTATGATATTTTTGGAGATACGGTTGATTTAATATTCCTATTGGATTTAGTTTATGATCTGCTTATGTCAATTTGATCGAAAGGTCACTTTTAGAGTAAGTCGAAACCCTTAGCTCAACCAATATCCTTAAGTCCAAACCTCGAGTTATCAAAAGGTCAAATTTTGAAGAAGTCGAGACCTTTCCATTTAATTCATATACTTAGATCATATGACCAACCTTCAGGTCACCTCAACTACCTCGAAAGGGTGGTTTCGAAAGGATGACTAAACCAACTTAACTAGTTCGAAAGGCATAATAAAAAGGGATATAGGTGTTTCAACTGAGTCGGAAGGTCGTATAAAAAGGAGTTTTAACTTAACCAGTTGAAAAGGTATAACAAATAGAATTAGTTGTTTCGACCGTGTTGAAAGGTTGAACAAGAGGAAGTTTTAACTGTAACAACCTGTTCGAAAGGTAGTTTTAAGGAAATAATAAGGTTCTAACTATCCCTATCTGATCAAAAAGAGGTTTTGAGGGAGACTTTTACACTTTAAACTCTACTTTGGGGTGTTGACAAGTTTTATTGTTAACATATTTTATGTGTTTCTATGTCATTATTATGTATTTCTATGTGTTGTATTTGTTGAAAGTATTTTATGAATTATATTTTTCTGCGGGTTAGTTATAGTAAACAACTATATCAAATAGATTCATACTTAAACATAGATAAACATACATTAGCACACACATAAACATACTTAAACATACAAAACATAAGAATATGTGGAAAAACACAAACATACATTAAGATACATCAACGAGGCTATATTATAGATATAAGTTCTGTCCATGACCACCGTGAAATTCTAATGAGCTTAGCCTATTGCGAAGCGCTACTATTTCTGGTTCAAAATCTATGGCATATTTTATGGCTTTTCAAGGGAATGAATCATCAATCCATTCCCATAACCCAGAACCGTCTGGAAAGTTGGAGCATCTACAGTGGCGCTGTCCAATGTCGTTCCATTTCTTATGATGGAATATGTAACTATAACTTCACAAAAAAAAAAAGATCATAGAAGATACAACCTCCTTTTCTCTTTTATTTAGTTGATTAGGAGTTCTTTTCTTCTTTTCCTACTTCTACGCTGGATTCTACGACGATCTCCGAGTCTTATTCTCTCTTCTCTTAACTGACTCTCTTGTTCCTCTCTCTCATGCTCCCTTGAGGTTTTTCTAGTGCCTTGCCTGCATTTTGACATACTACTACGTCGATGGTTGGGGAGAAGAAGGATTTGGAGTGAGTCTATGACTTAAAGGACCTTCATATGAGTATGAAGAAGGCATAGAAATGTTGTTTTAGCATGTAGTCCTCCATGTTGATATACTATATCTAAATTTGGAAGAAAAGTTTATGTATAACTCAATGGTACGAGGATGTTATTTATAATACTATGGTGCATATAAAAATGAATATCATATAAACACAAGAATAACGTAGCTATAGTGTAAGATAAGACAAGTCGTTGAAAAAAGGTGCACAACATGGCTGCAGTAGGTGATGGGGCAAGTCATTGAATGATATCTATCAAAATTGCTACAGTGCAAGATAAGATACCTCAAAACCAGCATAAACAATGAAGCGGAGTGTAATAACCCATGGACAACTTTGAACATACTCGTAAAATAATACGGACTATAAATCATGAAGTAGAGTGAATAGAAAGATGAATATCAGATATACACAAGAACAATGTGGCTACAGTGCAAGATAAAACATTGACAAAAGGTGCGCATCATGGCTACAATAGGCAATGAGACGAGTCGTTGAATGATATCTGCCAGATATCTACCAAAATTGCTACTGCTAGATATAACAACTCAAAATCAGTATAAACAATGAAGTAGTATGCAATAACCCATGAACAACTTTGAATATGCTCATATAGTAATATTGACTATAAATTATGGAGTAGTGCAGAGAAAAATGAATATCAGATATACATAAGAACAATGTGGCTGCAGTGTAAGATAAGACAAGTCGCTGACAAAAGGTGTACAACATGGCTATAGTATGCGATGAGATAAGTCACTGAATGATATCTACCAAAATTGTTACGGTTCTTGATAAGACAACTCAAATTCAGTATAAACAATGAAGTAGAGTTAAATAACCCATGAACAACTTTGAATATAATCATAAGGTATACCAACTATAAATTATAAAGTAATACTGACTATTAAACCGAATAAAATATGATTCAAAATGCATAAACGGTAAATATAACATGAATCAGAATAGAAAGCATGAGTAATAATGAATATGACATCAGTCATAGTTCATAAACCACAAATAATACTTAATATAACATGAATCAAGATGCATAAACGATGAATATAATGTGATCAGAACCAAAAGCATGAATAATAATGAATATGACATCAGTCATGGTACATAAACAATGAATAACGCTGAATATAACATCAATCGGAGTCAATACATAAACTATGAACATAAACGCTGAAATATACATCATGGTTACATATAGCTGAAGATACATAAAATGCACCACTACTCATCCATACGTGGATGAGAATAGGCAGTGACGTGCCTTGTCGTCGTCATCTCTAAGTGATCAAAGTACAGACTATAGTCAGAGAATCCCATTCGCTCTACTTCTAGCTCAGCCTGTAGTCATTGTCCTCGTAATAATCGATGCTACATATATGCTCTACATATGTGGTATGGTGAAGTCCTATATGCATATCGTATAGATCATCGTATGACATCTGGGCGGGATCTGGATACTCATTGTGTGCAGGTGGGTGATACATGCCAATATAACAGTCAGCTCCAAAAGATGTGGGCACTACCATAGTCCAACCAAAGTGACTAGCAATAGACACGTGATCGAGTACACGATACCCCTGACTAGGCTGGGTAAGATCCCCTACAACCAAAGATGTTATCTCATGATGTATAGCAGCAGGTCCTACCAAACCTATCGATGCTGCATGAGTAAGAGTAACACCAGATGCAGTGTAAAATCTATGCCATAAATCAATGTATGATAGACCAGTAATAACATATCTCTATGCTAGCCACCAACCTGCCGCTTTCATGGCAATAAGCTGATCTGAATCATAAATAATACATCGATACGTATGAGAGTGTGAATTATCGAGAATGGAATCATAGTCGTACAACTATCTCCAACATCTCTCACCAAAGTACCAGTAAGTACAGAACACTGCAGGATACGATACAAGCAGAAATCTCAGCATGTTGAGCACCCTAGCTAACTGCACAAACTCAAGATCGATCGAGTCGCTAATATCAAATGGATGCCATATCAAATGGATGCCATATCAAATGGATGCCATATCAAATGCCTTTTGTACATCCTTAAGTCAATCTGGTTTTGGGAAACCAAATATATATGACGAGATTCGTTATCCCTAGTCCTCCTAATAATCGTACACCAAAATAATAAACAAGGGAAGAAACTGAATGCATTTGTAGTCATTTTCACAAAATGGAAGTTTTTGGTATAGTCAAAATACCAATACTACAACAACTTTCAACAACCAAACAACAAAACTTGTGAATCAGAAATGAAGCACCATGCTTCCAAACCTCTGTACAGGTACGCAAGTATAGGAGTAACCTAATCGCACATGACAGTTAGTCAAAATCCAAACCTACAACGGTCTCAATATAGGCGACCCGCACACTACTGCTAGACATACTAAAAAACAAGTTTCCTATGAGGTATAGAACAAACAGTCGAGCAAGCTATAAATCATGATTTGGTGAATACCTTCTCATCATGCTATTCATGGCAGTTGTAATCGCGCTGAATCTAATAGTAGTGATGGTCAGATAAGAGGTCGATAAAGTGTCTAAATGTGGAAAATGTCAGGAACAACCATGGGATCACACCGCCTCTTCATATGGAAGCGATGGAAAACAAATCACTTCTATGCTAATGCCGATTAGTATAAAAAAGTCTAATGATGTAATCCCTAACTAATCATAAGGAAAATGAAATGTATGGATGGTTTAACACTACTGAAGAGCAATAGTAGCAAACAATTGAACATTGCATTAATAACATGATTGATGCTTGGAATATTAAATTATATAACAAGTTGACTAGACTACGATAAATTGACAGAATTTTTTTAGTAAATGAATGATTAAATTACCTAAAAAATGATAAAATCAAACTCATGTACAAACGATTCAACTCTAAGAATGTTTGCAAAATGCTTCTGAAAATATCTCAGGGCCGCTAACGAACCCAGAGAACAAATATTCTATGAGTATTTAAGTTAAAAAATCCTTAAATATACGTTATAAAATGATAATATAGTTTAACTACACCATGAAAAAAAAAGGTACTAACAATTGAGCCGATCTATGTGCTCACACTATTTCTTTTCTTCGGTAAAAGGATATTTTGGTAACTTGGTAAAGAAAAAACCAACCACTTCATTACTGAGAACCTATTGGCCCCCACCAATATCTTTCTTTTATATTTTGTCATCCTATATTCTGGTCTTCCTGACCTCCTGAATGCAATTCTACTCATTCAGGAGTTTGATTAATTTATATTCACTACTGGGTTAACCTAAATGGTTCTTCTACCCTTTATCCCCAAAATTCAGTTATGGGTCCATTAAAAAGTGAATATATTCATATTTGAAGTAGAAACATAACAAAATAGCAATACCACTCCTGTGGATTTAAAATAAAACATAGTTAATCCCTTTAACCTGGTACTTTATCGAAGATGGCTTCTTTCTTTGAAATAGCCTTGAGTTTTTCCTTTAAAAATAAAGTTTGGGTTATAAAACCTTTCGATACCTTCGATACCTAGCTTTCGATTTCATAGGATGACCTACTTCGAAAGCTCTTAAAAACATTAGGCTCCTGCATTTTAATATTTAAATATACATTTCAAAACCTTTTGAATATATTAAAGTATTATCATTTAACTTTAGAAGTTTAGCTTTGAAACCAGTTGAAATTACCCCTTTCGACACTCTTGGAAGTAACGCTTCTGAAATCATAAAAAGTGCCCCTTTCAAAAGCATTGAGTTTATACTTAAAACGTTATTTGGGTCAAAGTGAA
Organism: Allium cepa; assembly: GCA_030765085.1. Classification (NCBI taxonomy): domain Eukaryota; kingdom Viridiplantae; phylum Streptophyta; class Magnoliopsida; order Asparagales; family Amaryllidaceae; genus Allium; species Allium cepa. Next base: position 103,956,365 of record CM060941.1, on the reverse strand, counting down.
TATAGTCAAAAGCATCTGTTTTGAAATAATCATTAATCATATAAAATATTGGGGAAAACTTAATGGAGTCGGCACCATCTCTTTCGAAAGCATAAAACATCTAGGTAAACCATTGGAAAATTGGCGTCGAAATCACTTTCGAAACTATCATCTTCGAAACCCCTAACCCCTTTCGAAAGCTTTAGGAAGTGGTTTGAACTTTATAAAACAAAACATCCTTTTGATAGCATTGATATCTTCAACACCATCGAAAGGTTAAAGAACGACAATATGGTATCGACTAGGTCGGAATACCTTCTTTTAAAATATTCTTTCATAAGTAAAGGAACCCAGTCGAAAGCAACTATAAATTAATGGCAACGCTTTCGAAACCTTTTTAAATCCTTTTTCAAAACCATCTCCTTCGACACTATCGAAGGCTAAAACAAAACAAAGGCAAGCACTTTTCTTTTAAAACAAACCAAGGTTACGACTCCTTCGGAAGCTATGCTTTCGACACCTTACCTTCCGCCTTCCTCCAATCCACTATGTACCATCAGGGTGATACCTTGTGTATTGGTTTTAGTAACGTAGGTTTCAACTAAGATCAAAGCGGAGGCATTTGTGTCGAAAAGTGCTTTCCTAACTAGGCGGAACCAATTTTTCTGATGTAAGTCTAGTGTGTACCACTTTAAGCAATCTTTTCTCTAACTAGCATGTCACATGTCAACACCAGATTAGTTGCCCTAAATTTTTCAAACTCTTTTTCAAAAATTAACTGTTGTTAATCAGATCTAAACCATGGTTAAGTTAATCAAATAAGCCCTTTCAATTTTTGCAAAGAAGTCCCTCTTCTAAAATAATTTATTTTGCATAGCAAATGACTTTGGAAAAATCCTAAAGAATTCTAGAAATTCACTTTAATCGTGTTATCTAACATATCAAAATTTCAGAACCAAATTCTAAATAAATTTCCCAAAATAAATTATAAACCCAAATAACCATATTTCCTTTGAAAATTCATAATAATCTTTCCATAGTTTGGAAAATTATCAAAATTAAAACCCAACTCCAAAATCATATTTCTCATAACACAAAAATTTTCCATGGTATTTAATCATCATTAGATCTCGGTTTTGACCTAAAACCATGCAAAAATCCTTTTAAACAATCTTATTTAAATCGTATAAATCACAAATCAAGCATATCGTCATCAAATATATCATAAAATCAAATTTACACTTCAGTCTGAAAATATATGAATTAGAACTAAATAGGGTCATTGGGCGGCAAGTTCCTAATATACCCTTATGTGACTTAATTAACCCAAACCCATTAAGTCCATTTGTTAGTTCGTTAGGCTCGGCCTTAATTTAATTAATTTAAGTCTCAATCCCCTTATCACTTACATTTACATTATTCTATTTAATTTATCTAATTAAATCTACTGAATAATGTTATTAAAAATTATAGGTGTTACAGGCTTCCCTCCTTATAGAATTTCGTCCTTGAAATTCAGTAAGGACTAAATAATAAATATAGCAATCATCTGTAACGACTCCTAACAACCATACTAGTCTACCAGACTTGGTAATATCTATATAAATCTAATATTGACATACCCTCAAAGTAGATCGAGATAAGTATCTCGAATCCTGTCCTTTGTCTCCCAAGCACAGTCCTTCTCGTTGTCTCTCCACTGAACTTTCAATAACTTGACTGTCTTGTTCCTCAATCTTTTCTCACCTCTCGCTAATACCCAAACTGGTTGTCTAATAAAAGTCAAATCAGGCTCTACTACCAAGTCCTCCAACTCTGGCTGAGAAATGGTAGCCTCTGGATCATGCACATACCTATGAAGATGAGACACATGAAACACCTTATGGACACCTGCCATATTGCTCGGCAACTCAACTCTGTATGTGAGCTTTCCAATCCTCTCTATAATCTTGAATGGACCAACATATCTCGGTGTCAGTTTCTCTGATTTTCCAAACAGTACCACAACCTTCATCGATGATACCTTAATGAAAACCCTATCTCCAACTGAGAACTCTAGGTCTTTATGCCTTTTATCTTTGTAACTCTTCTGTCTAGATTGAGCTTCCTTCATCCGTTCTTAGATTAACTCAATCTTCTTCGACGCCTTCCTTACCAAATATGGACCTAAGACCAATCTGTCTCCAGTCTCTAACCAACATACAGGAGATTTGCATATAAAGCTTTAGAAGGCTCCATTCCTATACTAGTTTGATAACTATTATTACAGGAAAACTTAACCAAATATAGGTGATCCTCCCAAGATCCACCAAAATCCAACACACAAGCCCTCAATAAATCCTCGAGTACCTTATTGACTCTCTCTGTCTGCCCATCCGTCTGTGGGTGATATGCGGTACTCATCTTGAGCTTAGTGCCTAACACATCCTATAGAATCTTCCAGAATTCGCTAGTGAATAAAGCATCTATGTCACTGACTATGCTAGTAGGAACTCCATGAAGTCTAACTATGTTCTTGATGAACAACTTCGGAAAAAATGGTGCCGTCCCAGTCAACTTTACTAGAATGAAATGGGCACTCTTGGTCAACTTATCCACAATAACACATACACTCTCATTTCCCCTACTTGACCCCTGCTTAACCATGGTAACCCACCAATAAAATCCATGGATATCGATTCCCACTTCCAAACTAGAACATCTAGAGGCTGAAGTAATCCACTCAGGTTTTGATGTTTGGCTTTCACTTGTTGACAGTTTACACACTGCCTAATGCTCAAGCAAACAACCTCTTCATGCCTTCCCAGTAGAAGCTCTTCTTCATATATTGATACATCTTGGTCCCTCCAGGATGAACCGTAAACTTGGATCGATGACACTCCTTAAGAACTTCTCTTCTCAAGTTCTCCACATCTGGAGCACATAACTGTCCCTTCTTTCTCAACCATCCTCTCTGATCAAGACAAAAATCTTTCAAATCAACGCCCTCAGTTCCAACTTCAACCTTCTAGTCATGTCAGCTAATATTGGATCCTCCTTCTATTTAGAAGCAATTCTTTTGATCAATACTGATCAAACTTTTAAACAGGACATTATGACAAAAATATGGCTATAACTAGCAGTCGATCTTAACCGCACACCACAACTGACCAAAGCATCTAGATCTTTCCACTTTGCCAACATAGCCAACACCATATTCTGATGTCTTCTGCTAAGTGCATATGTTATCTTATTACCTATCCCTAGGTTATACTCTATACCAAAATCATAAGTAGCCAAAAAATCCAACCACCTCTGCTGTCTCATATTCAACTCTTACTGAGAGAATAAATATCTCAAAGAATTATGATCGATATACAACTCAAATCTCTTCCCCCAGAGATAATGCCACCAAATCTTCAAGGCAAAAATCACCTCTGCCAACTCTAAATCATGAGTATGATATCTTATTCGTGCGGTCTAAGCTGCCTAGATGCGTAAGCAATGATTTTCCTTTCCACATCAACACTGGTCCTAATCCAATCCCATATGCTTGTGTATACTACCAACCCTTGGCTACCATCTGGAACTACTAACACTGGAGCATTGGTCAACAAATGCTATAACATAAGGAATGCTTTCTCACATTTGTTGGACCAAACTTCACTTCCTTCTTGGTAAGCTTAGTCAAAGGCGTTTCTATGCATGAGAAATCATTGATGAATCTCCAATAGTAGCCAGCAACTCCAAGAAAACTTCTGATCTCTGTCATCGTCTCTGGTATCTTCCAATTGTTCACAGCTTCGATCTTACTTGGATTGACTAACAATTCTTTCTATGAAACCAAATGACCAAGAAACTTAACCTCTTTCTCTCAAAAATGACACTTGGAAAACATCGCCTTTAGCTAATTCTGCCTCAGCATCTCTAGCACAACTCTAAGATGATCTTCATGCTCTCTCTCATCCTTAAAGTACAGTAAAATGTCATCTATAAACACCAACATGAATATATCCAAATACTCTCGGAAGACATGATTCATCAAATCCATAAAGAAAGCAGGTGCATCTGTAAACCTGAATGGCATCACTAACCACTCATGCGAACCATATCTAGTCCAAAATGCAGTCAAAGGAATGTTGTCCTCTGCCACTCTTAACTGATGGAACACCATCGCCAAATCCAACTGGAAAAATACTGGCTCCACTCAACTGATCCAACAGGTCATCTATTCTCAGCAAATGATACTTATTCTTTATCGTCCTTTCATTTAGTTTACGATAGTCGATACACATCCTCAACTGCCCATCTAGTTTCTTCACGAATACCGCGGCTTCTCACCAAGGCGAACTACGTGGCCTAATAAAATTTCTTCGTTTGAGATTAGCTAGCTGCACCTTTAATTCCTTCAACTCAGTTGGTGTCATCCTACTAGGTGGTCTACTCACAGGTTCAGCGCCTGGCACAAGATCCATTCGAAACTCAACAGCTCATTTCGGTGGTAGTCCTATGACAGGCTCAAACACATCTGCAAAACTCTCTTGCAATTCGAACCTGACTTAGCTCTTCTCCTACTTCCATTGCACTTAACAAAGCACAACAACTCCGATCAGAATTCTCTACTGAGAATATAATTTGGTGATGACTATGTAAGTGTCTCAAAGATATCTCCCCATCCTGGTAGAATAGTGTGGCCTCATACCTTCTCAACCAATCCATACCCAAAATGATTTCAAAGTCTATGAAATCGTAAACGTATAAACTGCATGAAAACTTATGACCTAACAAATCAAATAAATTCTAACCGGTCGCATCTTATCTAAGGGTTGCATACCCTCCTATTAGATCAGCAACCCTTAAGGTAGTAAAAAGGTATGTGGGTTCTAAGCATGGCCTATCAACCAAACACCGGGATATAAATGAATGTGATGCACCGGTATCAAAAAGTGTCCTAACCGGTATATTCTGAATAAAAAATGTACCTTCCATCACGGTCTTTTCCTTATCAGCTACAGTAGGCTTAGCTGATGTACCAATAGCAAAAACTTTTCCCTTGTCTGCCCTAGCTGGCTCTAGACATTGGTTCTTATAATGCCCAACTTGATCACAGTTAAAGAATTTCACATTCTTTTTATTTGCAGCCTTCTTTCCCTTGCTTGACCAGCACTCAATTGAATAATGACACTTCTTATCACATTTATAGCAAACTAAATCAGTCTTTGCCTTCTTAGTAGCATCCCCTTTCTGGGCTCTCTTCTTCTTAAATAATTTCCTCTTCCTTCCCTGAGGACCCTAGGATTCAACTAGCTTCTCCCTGATAGAAATAGCAAGCATCTCTTCATGGCGAATGGCCATATCCATTACCACATTACTAGGTTCTTGGATATTGTAACGACCCAGAATTTTTAGAAATTAAAATTTGAATATTTAATTAATTTTAGATATTAATAAGTGAATTTATAAGTCAAATAAATTTTATTTTGAATTATTGGATTTAATTGGATTATTAAATCGATAATTTAATATGTTAAATTATGGAAATAAGTAAAAATTGAGTTAAATATGATTGAAAATAATTTGGAAAATTTTATTTTATCATATGGAAGTTAGAACGATATTTTAGAACTTTTAAAATCGAATTAAAAGTTAATTTGTGAAAATTGAATATTTTAATATTTAATAATCGACTGTAAAATAGTCAATTTTTGAACAGTCTCAGAATTGAACGAAACCAGTTCCATTGGATCCGTAATAGTTAGTTATTACCGGATTTCAATTTTCGTGTCAATCGGAGCTATCGTTTGATCGTGGCAGCTCGAAACGCATCGAATTGTTTTTAATTTAAATTTGGCGAGTCAAAATAGCCATTTTTCAAAAAGTCTCGGATTTCGACGAAACCAGTTTCATCGGATCCATAATGTGATATTATTGTAATATTTCAAATTTCAAGTCAATTGGATTTACCGTTTGTCCGGTACGAATTAAAACGCCTAGAAATCGATTTAAATCGGTTTAATTTAAATTGAGCGTTTATAGCCATAACTCGCACAGATGTCCGAATTAGCTTCCGAAACCTGTTCCATTGTGTCCGGAACGCGGGGTAAACCTTAGAAACGCTGGTTACGGCGCGTAAATCGGAGTTCGGAATTTCCGGATGAATAGTGTTCGATTTTCTTCTATAAATAGAGACCCTTGCCTTCATTTATTAAAAAAAAAAAGAAAAATAAACTAAAACCCTAGCAGCCGCCGTCTATAATTTCAAAGGCCAGAATTCAATCTTCTTCTCGCCTTAATTTCTTCAAATTTATGCATCGATTCGAGAAAACGTCAACTACAATGTTGTAGCACTCGTCGAGACCCTTCGATCCATACGGGGATGATGAATATTCGAGCAATGTGGAGGCTGCTAGAGTGGCGCGACCGTCATGCGTTCGTGCACAAAATTCGAGATATGGGGGAGGCCGAGCTTCAAGCTCTTCTAGCTATGGGTAGCTCGCGGGATGCACTACGTAATGGTGGTCGGCGATCATGTTCGAGTTGCTTGTGATGGCCGCGTTAATTCGAAGAAGCACGGCGGCTCATGGGTTCTCGTTGTGCTGTAATGTGCGTGAGTGAGGGAGAGAAGGGGTGCGGCCCAGATTGCTTTGATCAAAAACGAACGGTGTTGATTGGATATAGGTTAAAAGAATTAGTTATTTATGTTGTAATTTATATAAATAAAATTCGTGAATGTTCATAAATTCATATCTTTTTCATACGAGGTCGAAAAAATGCAAACTCAGTTGCGTTGGAATCGTATGGACGAGCACTACGCGATGGAGTTGGTTTGGAGTCGTTTGGAGTTAGTGAGAATTTCGGGTAAAATTAAACGCGCGTTTAATTTTATTCGAAATAAATCGCTAAAAGGAAATTAAAATCAAGGTGAGAACTTCTCACTCAATCGAATCGGTTTCGATTTTATTTTAAATAGTTAGATTTAAAATATTTGAATGCATGTTTGAATGATGATTGTTATATATTGATTGTTAAAATAGACATTATACGCCGTTAGTAAGCGGATGTTATTTATTAAAAACATATACCGCGAATATTTCATAAACAGTGAAATTGGTATTATATATATAATATCAATATATATATATTGGCATATGTATATATTGCAGTTGTTGATTTCCCGCATTTTTTGTTTAGCGGATGAGACCCTATTACGCCGTTAGTAAGCGGATAATATTTATTAAAAACATGTACCGCGATAATTTCGTACTGGAGCGAAATTGGTATTGTGCTAATGTTTTTGGATGCAGGAAACAGGTTGGAGGGATCCAACTGGATTCCTCAACAGTTTTTATTGATTTCAGATATTTTGATATTTGATGGATTATCATATCGATATATGATATCGTTGTAGTCGTGATTGACTATTTGGTGTGTAGCATCATTGGACCCAGATTTTGGGATTTTAAAATGATTTTAAAAAGTGATTTTGAAAATATACTATATTTTTGGAATTGATCCATTATAAATAAATAAACGTTATAATTTTTAAAGTTATAAAAATTATGGTTTTTGTGAAATATAGTTAAAAAGCTGATTTTTAGAAATACGATTAAAAGTCGATTTTTGAGAAATATGAACTAATGATTTTATAAAATAATTTAGATTGGATTTTTGAATATATGATAAAAGTTTAAATATAGGATTTATAAAATTTGATTATTTTATAAATCGAAATGATGAAATTATAAAGGAATTTATAAAAAGGAAGTTTTTATAAATAAATAGAAACGGAATTTATAAACGTTGTTTTATAAATCCGCAAATGACTTATTTTGATAAGTTAATTGTTATAACTTAGAGATAGAGTTATATTCACATTTTGAACAGTGAATAATCCTTTAAGTTAAAGTGAATAGAAATGATGAAATTTGTTAAGGTAGTATATTCACGTTTTTGAATAGTGAATAATACGTTAAAGAAATTGTTTTAGATATGATGTTTTAAATAGAATTAAAACGATCTAACGATGGTTTAAAATGTGTTGAGATTCGAAACCATAGATTTCAACATTCATTGTTGAAATAGACGTTTTCGAGAAATAAAAGGAAATGGTGAACTATAACACTGTTGTTATAGTAAATGATTTCCGAAAGGAAATGTTTTGGTTTAGTATTGGGATTTATATATCTATTTTAATTTCGAATCCATATACTAGTGATTTTGGGTTGTCGTAACGATGTTTTACGCAACATTCGTTTTGGCCCAAATAAATATGTTTAAGTGAATGATTTCCTTAAAGAATAAAATATATACTTAATTCGATTTAAGTATATTGGATATTTTCTAAGCGTTGAAAATAAAAGAGATTTGTGAATTACTTATGAATAAATAAGTATGGAAATGTTTTCCAATATAAAGTGAATATATTGAATTTATCTTTTTGAAGATAAATTGAAATGAATAAATTGAAATCATATGCATGAATATTTTGAAATATAAATTCATTATGGAATTTATATGTGAAAAGTGGAATTTGTATAAAAATAAATATTGATTTATTTTTGAAGTGTTGAAATTAAATATCTTGTAAAGATATTTTGGAAATGTAAATAATTTGGAAAATTATTTGGAATCTGGTGATGTATGCATATCCATTGATAGTTCAATAATCGACTATCAATATTTCCCTTTGAATGGGTATTTGATGTGATTTGTTTGAATGTGAATGCTACACTTATTTTTGAATAAGCGCTCACTATTCGGGTTAACCGGGAAAGGACCATGGGGTCGTATAACCCATTCCGAATATGTGATACGTCGTTGTGAATTGCATTTGAAGATCGGTGTTGAAGACCGGATATTTGCGAGAGCGATAGGATGAACTATCGATTGACTCTGCACCGAGTAGCTACGGTATTGAGTTCTCCATATGTGATGGTGAATCCAATCAGGATTGTGAATATCCGGATTGCAAGGACTTCTTTGTAAGTGCCTTCGGTTCTGTTCGATCCCGGAACAGACTTGTATGGATTGTATGCCTGACATTACAATTTGAGATATAAAGCCGATTTCTTTCAAATATATTTCTGTTGGTGGCGGAGAATTTATTCTTTGCTTAACACCCTTCTTTGAGACGTACGAGCTCAAAGGTTATATAGTTGAAGTTATCAGCGATATATTCCCAAATTTGGTAATGTGACATGCTGAGTGTTGCTGAAATGATCATTGTGTTGATTATTGTGATAGGATCATTTATTGGATCGTCTATCTTAGTGATCATTGTGTTGATCATTTGTTGACCCAAAGCATGGCTTTTGTATAAAGTATGTTTTTGTGGACGTGAATTCGTCGAGCCTCACATCCCGGAAATGGTCAAAACAGGAAAGATGCAGCAAGGTTATGAGGGGTAGCGCCCTTTAGGATATGTGCATTTCCTTCTGGAAAAGGGTGGTATCATGGTATGGAGCCCAGATACTTACTCATGTTGAAAACACTTTATGATTGTGTGAATTGATTACGAGCGCTCGGTTGATAAAGGTCCCAAAGGACCGGGGGATGGCATATTCGGTCAGTTGTTACTCAGTTAGGAGTAACCCGGCCTTGTGTTGGTAGAGATCCGGTTTGGTTCTCGGGGATGTCCATCCAGAGGCATTCTCATGTGGCAATGGGAAGTTCCTTGGCCTGACCATTTGTTGGAAATCCAATTCCCAATACGAAACTTGTACGGTATTAGTTGTAGAACCTGCTATTCACTTATGGTGGTCACCACTGTTTGGATAGTAGCTATAGTAGGCATACGATAATGGTCGTATGTTGGCTAAGATTTATATCTTTATTTTCGAAATGATTTTCCTCTACACTATGCACTAATAATAATATCAAATATTATTTTAAATGCGTATCAAGCATCTTTGACTATCATAAGGAGAAATCTCCTCCGATTCTGCGTTTGCATGTGTGTGTGTGCGGGAGGCCTTATGGTAGTCTCATTTTTAAAAGCATTGCGAATTGATTTAAAATATTCCTCTATTTGATTTTAAAGTTAAATAAACTGTTTTGAGTTCTCACACCAGTCACATGACTGACTCGGAGTTTATTGTTTTCCTTCCTAAACTCTGGGTGCCCACCAATTTCCACACGGGCAGTTAAGAGTTAGGTTTATCAGGATATTCTGGATATTCTGGAGTTGCTGGAGGCAAGCTGGATGGCATGGCGTATTACTAGTTTATATAGTATTTCTTTTTCCGCTGCACTATTTGTTGTTGTATGATGTTGTACACTCTGATGATATGATATGATGTAATGAAATGTAATGTAATAACTGATAGTTCTTTGTTTAAAGATTATTCATTTATTATTATATGTTGTTCCGCTGCGAATTGTGAGATTCTGATGTTGTTCTTTCTGTTCTTTTTGTGTCTTCTGTCCCATTCTGTTCTATTTTTCTTTTCTCTTTTTCTTCTATTTTAAAATGTTCTATCTTCTTTTCTGTTTTCTATTCTATTTTCTAATCTTCCATCTTTTTCTCTTCTTTTCTTTTCTTTTCTATTCGTCCTATTTTCTTCTGTCTTTCTTTTTCCTCTGTTCTCTTTTCTTTCTTCTATTTTAAAATGTTTCTATCTTCTTCTCTCCTCCCTAATTTCTATCTTTTTCTCTTTTCTTTTCCTAAATTCTTTTTCTTAAAACCCCTAAGGGTTCGTATTTTCGTTCATCTTGAATTAAACAAAGGAGATTAGTGTCTATTCAAGGAGTACGGACTTACGGGTCTTTACATTTGGTATCAGAGCTGATGGTTAAGCGACAACCATGGTTATGTTGGGTATTACTCATTAGAGATAGAGTCAGCAGTACTCTAGAATGAGTTGAGTGTAATAATAGCTATGAGAGCGTATTTGTTAGTGAATATAAAATTTGTTTTATATTGTGATGATTGGTTTATTGAGTGGCATATGAACTTTCGTCAGCACAGCCTCGAAACTGAGCCGACGGGGTTTCTAAACACTTGAATAGAACAATTCAGCACAATATTGATTTTAAATTGGGTAAATGGAATAATTTTGCCTTGATTATATTTTTATATGTAAAGGAATAATTTTTCAGAATTATTAAAGTGTATGTAAGTTGATTGTTAGGTTGTTTGAATAATCTAAATAAAAGAATAATTGTATAAGTAAAAGAATTATAAGTATGAATTATAATTAAAGTGATTTACAATTGTGAAATAAACTTATATATATAAGAAGTGAAATTATATGAATATATTTATGAATATGAGTTGTGAATAAGAAATGTGAACTTGAGTATATGAATGAAATTCAACTTAGAAATTGAATTGAAAAAAATGGTTTGGATGTTAATTAATTGAATTGTGAATCAATTGAATGGAAAATAGAATTGATATGAAATAATGAATATAAATGTTAATTCATTAAAATCTAATGTTATTAGAAGTTGAATGGTTGAATAAAAATCAATTTAATTAAACCAAATTGAATGAATATAAGCAAAGGAATTTGGTTATAATTAATAAACATTGGTTGTTATATGATTGTTGATTGGTTGTATATAATTCATTAAGAGTTAATGAAATTGAATTAATGAAATTGGAAGCTATGTAATTGAAATTCAAATTAAAGATAAATAAATTTGAATAGAATTGAATGTGAATTGGATTTAATTAGTGAATGTTAACTAATTGAAATTAATGAGAATGAATGTTAGTAAATTCCAACATTAATGAATCAAATGTGATTAAACTGAGAAAACCCAATTCATTGAATATTAATAAGAATATAAATGAATATATATTGGTTATGGATGCTAGTTGGTTGATGTTTGAATATGTTGCATTTGCTATGTGACATATATAGTTGTTATGGAGATATATGTTGTATATTAAGATTATTGCATATATACATGTTCTCATGTTGTTTGTTGAGTGATTAGTAGGTGCGGATCGCGTTTGCTTCGCATTTGGAGTTCGCTTTCACGCTATATTAGCCGTATATGCTTGCTAATAAAATATAAGGTACATATCTCGGATTAAATATCGTACTTTTACACTTTTTTCCCTTCGGAATGCCTCATTACTTGATGAGATGTATATTTGTGATATATATACTGTCATTTTTTTTTCGGATCGAGCTGCGCAAAGGAGACTATGGCGAATTTTTCCGAAAATTTAAGGCGTTAGAAAAAATTTGAGAAAATTTGAAAATTTTGAAAACTTAACTTTGTTTTAAAGTTGAAAGTTAAATGATATAATTGTTTTTGAAAAGATAACTAAGTATGATTTGAAAACTTAGTAAGTATTGTAAGAAGTTTAATTATGAATTTTGGAAAATTAATAAATTCTCTAACTTTTCTTACTTGTAATTTCGAGGACGAAATTCTTTTAAGGGGGAAAGATTGTAACGACCCAGAATTTTTAGAAATTAAAATTTGAATATTTAATTAATTTTAGATATTAATAAGTGAATTTATAAGTCAAATAAATTTTATTTTGAATTATTGGATTTAATTGGATTATTAAATCGATAATTTAATATGTTAAATTATGGAAATAAGTAAAAATTGAGTTAAATATGATTGAAAATAATTTGGAAAATTTTATTTTATCATATGGAAGTTAGAACGATATTTTAGAACTTTTAAAATCGAATTAAAAGTTAATTTGTGAAAATTGAATATTTTAATATTTAATAATCGACTGTAAAATAGTCAATTTTTGAACAGTCTCAGAATTGAACGAAACCAGTTCCATTGGATCCGTAATAGTTAGTTATTACCGGATTTCAATTTTCGTGTCAATCGGAGCTATCGTTTGATCGTGGCAGCTCGAAACGCATCGAATTGTTTTTAATTTAAATTTGGCGAGTCAAAATAGCCATTTTTCAAAAAGTCTCGGATTTCGACGAAACCAGTTTCATCGGATCCGTAATGTGATATTATTGTAAGATTTCAAATTTCAAGTCAATTGGATTTACCGTTTGTCCGGTACGAATTAAAACGCCTAGAAATCGATTTAAATCGGTTTAATTTAAATTGAGCGTTTATAGCCATAACTCGCACAGATGTCCGAATTAGCTTCCGAAACCTGTTCCATTGTGTCCGAAACGCGGGATAAACCTTAGAAACGCTGGTTACGGCGCGTAAATCGGAGTTCGGAATTTCCGGATGAATAGTGTTCGATTTTCTTCTATAAATAGAGACCCTTGCCTTCATTTATTAAAAAAAAAAAAAAAATAAACTAAAACCCTAGCAGCCGCCGTCTATAATTTCAAAGGCCAGAATTCAATCTTCTTCTCGCCTTAATTTCTTCAAATTTATGCATCGATTCGAGAAAACGTCAACTACAATGTTGTAGCACTCGTCGAGACCCTTCGATCCATACGGGGATGATGAATATTCGAGCAATGTGGAGGCTGCTAGAGTGGCGCGACCGTCATGCGTTCGTGCACGAAATTCGAGATATGGGGGAGGCCGATCTTCAAGCTCTTCTAGCTATGGGTAGCTCGCGGGATGCACTACGTAATGGTGGTCGGCGATCATGTTCGAGTTGCTTGTGATGGCCGCGTTAATTCGAAGAAGCACGGCGGCTCATGGGTTCTCGTTGTGCTGTAATGTGCGTGAGTGAGGGAGAGAAGGGGTGCGGCCCAGATTGCTTTGATCAAAAACGAACGGTGTTGATTGGATATAGGTTAAAAGAATTAGTTATTTATGTTGTAATTTATATAAATAAAATTCGTGAATGTTCATAAATTCATATCTTTTTCATACGAGGTCGAAAAAATGCAAACTCAGTTGCGTTGGAATCGTATGGACGAGCACTACGCGATGGAGTTGGTTTGGAGTCGTTTGGAGTTAGTGAGAATTTCGGGTAAAATTAAACGCGCGTTTAATTTTATTCGAAATAAATCGCTAAAAGGAAATTAAAATCAAGGTGAGAACTTCTCACTCAATCGAATCGGTTTCGATTTTATTTTAAATAGTTAGATTTAAAATATTTGAATGCATGTTTGAATGATGATTGTTATATATTGATTGTTAAAATAGACATTATACGCCGTTAGTAAGCGGATGTTATTTATTAAAAACATATACCGCGAATATTTCATAAACAGTGAAATTGGTATTATATATATAATATCAATATATATATATTGGCATATGTATATATTGCAGTTGTTGATTTCCCGCATTTTTTGTTTAGCGGATGAGACCCTATTACGCCGTTAGTAAGCGGATAATATTTATTAAAAACATGTACCGCGATAATTTCGTACTGGAGCGAAATTGGTATTGTGCTAATGTTTTTGGATGCAGGAAACAGGTTGGAGGGATCCAACTGGATTCCTCAACAGTTTTTATTGATTTCAGATATTTTGATATTTGATGGATTATCATATCGATATATGATATCGTTGTAGTCGTGATTGACTATTTGGTGTGTAGCATCATTGGACCCAGATTTTGGGATTTTAAAATGATTTTAAAAAGTGATTTTGAAAATATACTATATTTTTGGAATTGATCCATTATAAATAAATAAACGTTATAATTTTTAAAGTTATAAAAATTATGGTTTTTGTGAAATATAGTTAAAAAGCTGATTTTTAGAAATACGATTAAAAGTCGATTTTTGAGAAATATGAACTAATGATTTTATAAAATAATTTAGATTGGATTTTTGAATATATGATAAAAGTTTAAATATAGGATTTATAAAATTTGATTATTTTATAAATCGAAATGATGAAATTATAAAGGAATTTATAAAAAGGAAGTTTTTATAAATAAATAGAAACGGAATTTATAAACGTTGTTTTATAAATCCGCAAATGACTTATTTTGATAAGTTAATTGTTATAACTTAGAGATAGAGTTATATTCACATTTTGAACAGTGAATAATCCTTTAAGTTAAAGTGAATAGAAATGATGAAATTTGTTAAGGTAGTATATTCACGTTTTTGAATAGTGAATAATACGTTAAAGAAATTGTTTTAGATATGATGTTTTAAATAGAATTAAAACGATCTAACGATGGTTTAAAATGTGTTGAGATTCGAAACCATAGATTTCAACATTCATTGTTGAAATAGACGTTTTCGAGAAATAAAAGGAAATGGTGAACTATAACACTGTTGTTATAGTAAATGATTTCCGAAAGGAAATGTTTTGGTTTAGTATTGGGATTTATATATCTATTTTAATTTCGAATCCATATACTAGTGATTTTGGGTTGTCGTAACGATGTTTTACGCAACATTCGTTTTGGCCCAAATAAATATGTTTAAGTGAATGATTTCCTTAAAGAATAAAATATATACTTAATTCGATTTAAGTATATTGGATATTTTCTAAGCGTTGAAAATAAAAGAGATTTGTGAATTACTTATGAATAAATAAGTATGGAAATGTTTTCCAATATAAAGTGAATATATTGAATTTATCTTTTTGAAGATAAATTGAAATGAATAAATTGAAATCATATGCATGAATATTTTGAAATATAAATTCATTATGGAATTTATATGTGAAAAGTGGAATTTGTATAAAAATAAATATTGATTTATTTTTGAAGTGTTGAAATTAAATATCTTGTAAAGATATTTTGGAAATGTAAATAATTTGGAAAATTATTTGGAATCTGGTGATGTATGCATATCCATTGATAGTTCAATAATCGACTATCAATATTTCCCTTTGAATGGGTATTTGATGTGATTTGTTTGAATGTGAATGCTACACTTATTTTTGAATAAGCGCTCACTATTCGGGTTAACCGGGAAAGGACCATGGGGTCGTATAACCCATTCCGAATATGTGATACGTCGTTGTGAATTGCATTTGAAGATCGGTGTTGAAGACCGGATATTTGCGAGAGCGATAGGATGAACTATCGATTGACTCTGCACCGAGTAGCTACGGTATTGAGTTCTCCATATGTGATGGTGAATCCAATCAGGATTGTGAATATCCGGATTGCAAGGACTTCTTTGTAAGTGCCTTCGGTTCTGTTCGATCCCGGAACAGACTTGTATGGATTGTATGCCTGACATTACAATTTGAGATATAAAGCCGATTTCTTTCAAATATATTTCTGTTGGTGGCGGAGAATTTATTCTTTGCTTAACACCCTTCTTTGAGACGTACGAGCTCAAAGGTTATATAGTTGAAGTTATCAGCGATATATTCCCAAATTTGGTAATGTGACATGCTGAGTGTTGCTGAAATGATCATTGTGTTGATTATTGTGATAGGATCATTTATTAGATCGTCTATCTTAGTGATCATTGTGTTGATCATTTGTTGACCCAAAGCATGGCTTTTGTATAAAGTATGTTTTTGTGGACGTGAATTCGTCGAGCCTCACATCCCGGAAATGGTCAAAACAGGAAAGATGCAGCAAGGTTATGAGGGGTAGCGCCCTTTAGGATATGTGCATTTCCTTCTGGAAAAGGGTGGTATCATGGTATGGAGCCCAGATACTTACTCATGTTGAAAACACTTTATGATTGTGTGAATTGATTACGAGCGCTCGGTTGATAAAGGTCCCAAAGGACCGGGGGATGGCATATTCGGTCAGTTGTTACTCAGTTAGGAGTAACCCGGCCTTGTGTTGGTAGAGATCCGGTTTGGTTCTCGGGGATGTCCATCCAGAGGCATTCTCATGTGGCAATGGGAAGTTCCTTGGCCTGACCATTTGTTGGAAATCCAATTCCCAATACGAAACTTGTACGGTATTAGTTGTAGAACCTGCTATTCACTTATGGTGGTCACCACTGTTTGGATAGTAGCTATAGTAGGCATACGATAATGGTCGTATGTTGGCTAAGATTTATATCTTTATTTTCGAAATGATTTTCCTCTACACTATGCACTAATAATAATATCAAATATTATTTTAAATGCGTATCAAGCATCTTTGACTATCATAAGGAGAAATCTCCTCCGATTCTGCGTTTGCATGTGTGTGTGTGCGGGAGGCCTTATGGTAGTCTCATTTTTAAAAGCATTGCGAATTGATTTAAAATATTCCTCTATTTGATTTTAAAGTTAAATAAACTGTTTTGAGTTCTCACACCAGTCACATGACTGACTCGGAGTTTATTGTTTTTCTTCCTAAACTCTGGGTGCCCACCAATTTCCACACGGGCAGTTAAGAGTTAGGTTTATCAGGATATTCTGGATATTCTGGAGTTGCTGGAGGCAAGCTGGATGGCATGGCGTATTACTAGTTTATATAGTATTTCTTTTTCCGCTGCACTGTTTGTTGTTGTATGATGTTGTACACTCTGATGATATGATATGATGTAATGAAATGTAATGTAATAACTGATAGTTCTTTGTTTAAAGATTATTCATTTATTATTATATGTTGTTCCGCTGCGAATTGTGAGATTCTGATGTTGTTCTTTCTGTTCTTTTTGTGTCTTCTGTCCCATTCTGTTCTATTTTTCTTTTCTCTTTTTCTTCTATTTTAAAATGTTCTATCTTCTTTTCTGTTTTCTATTCTATTTTCTAATCTTCCATCTTTTTCTCTTCTTTTCTTTTCTTTTCTATTCGTCCTATTTTCTTCTGTCTTTCTTTTTCCTCTGTTCTCTTTTCTTTCTTCTATTTTAAAATGTTTCTATCTTCTTCTCTCCTCCCTAATTTCTATCTTTTTCTCTTTTCTTTTCCTAAATTCTTTTTCTTAAAACCCCTAAGGGTTCGTATTTTCGTTCATCTTGAATTAAACAAAGGAGATTAGTGTCTATTCAAGGAGTACGGACTTACGGGTCTTTACAGATATGGGTCATGGTCATCCAAACAACCTCAGGTTTCAATCCTCGAATCAACCTCTCATTCCTTTTGACATCAGCGTCAACCAAAGCATATTCATATCGAGACAGCGCATCAAACTTAGCAGCATACTCGACCACTGACATCTCTCCTTGAGCTAGATCAATGAATTTCCTCATCAATGCAGATTTAGCAACTTCGGACAAAAACCTCTGCTCAAACCTCCTTATGAAATCATCCCATGTCAGCTCTTCTTTTGGAACTCCGGCGGTCACACTATTCCACTAATGAAGTGTTTCCCCTTGCAACTGCCTAGAGACTAGCCTTCTCTTTTTTCCATCATCCAAGCCTAGATCAGTATAGATTCTTTAACAATTCAGTAGCCAATTCTCAACTTCAACGGCATCCTCCTTTCTAACAAATGGCTTTCCACTCAAACTGGTGTAGTCTCTGCTTAGCTTAGCATAGTTATTCCCAACTGGAGCCACAGGATTAGCTCCTCCAACATTACCAGCAACTCCAGCTTGCAAAAGATTGGCCAACAACCGATACACCATCCTTGCATCTACTGGTGGGTTTCCATCACCTACATTGGCTTCAGGATTTGGATTAGTATTAGCATGTCGATCTTGGCTCCTCCTGGTACTAGGTCGAGCATTACCATTGTTTGCGGTACTTACTCTACATATATTTCCTCTTCCATTTCATATCTTCTTTCTCGTAAATCCACATACAAGCCTTAATAAGATACAGAAGAATAGTCTAAGAGAGAGGGGAACATGTACTAATATATGTTTATATATCAAATACAAGTACGTTACTATAGAATTAACCCAAACCCCGATCATATTTTCAAATTCATTGGATTATATTTGAATAAAATTTAGGTTTAACTTTTTTTAAAAGTAAACATATGCTCTGATATCAACGTCCCCTACTTGTAGGCCCAAAAATAACAAGTACGGATGCCGCAGTCATCCATAGCTATGAATCCTCGATAACCAAATACGACGGTGTTAGATTCATTGATACACATAAGCACATGAATATGAAAAAAATTAAAATTCAAACAAAATCACATTCCATTCCAAAATATTTCCAATTCGTTAGATGATCCCAACTTCCAAATTCACGTTCAGAGAAAACATATTAGTTACAACAGACGCCAAGAGCGACATATGAAGATGCCTCCTGGATGATCTAAGTATATATAGGCAATATAAAAACTTTGTCATTATAGTCAACTTAGCAGAATAAAAAGAAAAGAGAACTCTAATTAGCTATCATGCCTCATGCACATCTTCGGAAGCTTATTGATCTTAAAAGGTACCTCAAAATCTCAACTCTCAAACTACTCAAAATTAATTAAGTACATGAGAGTTTAAGGGGAAAACGTAAACTTCGAGTCAGACATAAAGTCTGATATGAATAATAATCTACCATCACAAATCATCAGATGTCTAGTGAGACCGCGCCGCCTAGCGGAACGGGTTTTCCCTCACTAGAATCTCAAAAACTTTATAAAACCATATAATGTGCTCCTATATCCACAATGGTTAAAACAATTCACAACGATATAATTTGATGATATGCAAAAACAAATGAATCAATTCTGTATTTCCCATCCCCATTCATTTTAGACTATCTGTCTCAATTATAATTTATAGGATTACTATTAACCTATTAGTTTTCATGGGCTGACTAATAACCGGTTAAATATTTAAGGACTACCTGTCTAATTACATAGTTTTCATGGGATCACTATGAACCTATTAGTAACTCAATATCTTACTCTTATCCTAGTTTTCATGGGTTGACTACGAACCTATTGGTAACCTAATATCCTTTCTTCTTGCCCTATTTTTCATGCGTTGGCTAGGAACTTATTGACAATTGTCAATGTTTCGTCCAGATATAGTTTTCATGGGCTAACTACAAACCTGCTGGCCCCTGCCAATATCCAATAATAGTTTTCATGGGCTTACTATGAACTTGTCTATCTTACATCTTCCTTTGTATATTGTTTTCATGGGCTTACTATGAACCTATTAACCCCTGCCAATATCTTTCCCTTTATACGGTTTTCAGTGGCTTACTGAGAACCTATTGGCCCCTGCCAATATCTTTCTTTTATATTTTAGCATCCTATATTCTAGTCTTCCTGACCTGGATGCAATTCTACTCATTCAGGAATTTAATCAATTTATATTCACTATTGGGTTGACCTAACTAGTTCTTCTACCCTTTATCCCCAAAATTCGGTTATGGGTCCATTGAAAAGTGAATATATTCATATTTGAAGAAGCAACATAATAACATAGCAATACTACTCATGTGGGTTTAAAATTAAACATGGTTAATCCCTTTAACCTGTTACTTTATCAAAGATGGCTTCTTCTTAAAACCATTATAAAAACTCCTTTAATATAGCCATGAGTTTTTCCTTTAAAAATAGAATTTGAATTATAAAACTTTTCGATACCTTCAAAACCTAACTTTAGACTTCATAGGATGACCTCCTTCGAAAGCGCTTAAAAATATTAGGCTCCTGCCTTTTAATACTTTAAAATCTACCATTTGAAATCTTTCGAATATATTAAAGTATTAGCATTTAAATTTAGAAGCTTAGTTTCGAAATCATTTGAAAGTACCCTTTAGACACTCTTGGAAGTAACCCTTTCGAAATCATTGAAAGTAGACCTTTGAGTTTATAATTAAAACATTATTTGGGTCAAAGTGAATATAGTCAAAAGAATCTGTTTTGAAACCATCCTTTATCATATAAAATATTGGGGAAAACTTAATGGCGTTGGCACCATCTCTTTCGAAATCATAAAACATCTGGGTAAGACATTGGAAGATTGGCGTCGAAACCCCTAACCCCTTTCGAAAGCTTTAGGAAGTGGCTTGAACTTTGTAAAAAAAGATCCTTTTAACGGCATTGATATCTTCAACACTACCGAAAGGTAAAAGAACGACAGTAGGGTATCGACTAGATGGGAACCCCTTCTTTCAAAACATTCTTTCGTAAGTAAAGGAACCCAGTCATAAGCAACTATAAGTTAATGGCAACCCTTTCGAAACCTTTTTAAATCCTCTTTGAACCATCTGTTTCGACACTATCGAAGGCTAAAACAAAACAAAGGTAGGCACTTTTCTTTTAAAACAAACTAAGGTTGCGACTCCTTCGGAAGTATGCTTTTGACACCCTACCTTCCATCTTCCTCCAATCCACTACGTACCATCAGGATGATAACTTGTGTATTGGTTTCGGCAAGGTAGGTTTCGACTAAGATAAAGGTGGAGGAATCTATGTCGAAAGGCGCTTTCCTAACTAGGCGGAACCAATTTTTCTGGTGTAAGTCTGATGTTTGCCACTTTAAACAAACTTTTCTCTAACTAACTCGCCACATGTCAAAACCAGATTGGTCGCCTTAACTTTTTCAAACTATTTCTCAAAAATTAGCTGTCGCTAATCAGATCTAAACCATGGTTAAATTAATCAAATAAGCCCTTTTAATTTTTGCATAGAAATATCTCTTCTAAAATAATTTATTTTGCATAGCAAATCACTCTGAAAAAATCCCCCAAAATTCCAGAAATTCACTTTAATGATGTTATCTAACATATTAAAATTTCAGACTCAAATTCTCAATATATTTTCCAAAATAAATTATAAACCCAAATAACCATATTTTCCTTTAAAAATTCATAATAGTCTTTCCATAGCTTGGAAAATTATCAAAATTGGAACTCAACTCCAAAATCATGTTTATCTTAACATAAAATTTTCTCATGGTAGTTAATGATCGTTAGATCTCAATTTTGATCTAAAACCGTGCAAAAACTCTTTTAAACAATCTTATTAAATCATATAAATCACAAATCAAGCATACCATCATCAAAGATATCATAAAAAAGAATTTACCCTTAAATCCAAAAATGTATGATTTAAAATCAAATAGAGATGAAATTATTATTCACCTTGATCAATATAAGAAGTTTTGATTGAGATTGCTTCTTCTAAGATTGAATTTCTAGCTTTAATTTGAATTTCTTCTTCTTCCTTAATGGTCGGTCGTTCCTCTTTCTCTTTTTTGCATTTTAAAATGACATGAATGGAAAGAATTGGTAGGAGAAAAAATATAAATGTGGATAAGGGTCATTGGGCAGCAAATTCCTAATATACCCTTGTGTGACTTAATAATCCAAAACCCATTCTTAAGCCAATTTGTTAGTTTATTAGGCTCGGCCTTAATTTAATTAGTTCAAGTCTCAATCCCCTTATCACTTATATTTACATTATTATTTAATTTATCTAACTAAATATCGTGAATAATGTTACTAAAAATTAGGGGTGTTACAGTGCCATCGTCTGAATTTGAACAGACAAAAATTAAAATTATTCGGTTTGAACAGCCATGCCAAGCCAACTGTCAATTGCAAGTGCTAAGTGCCCCTAATAAGCCTCAAACACCCATTCGTCTGCGTCGTAGATGAGGGTGTAGGAGCGTGTTCAGGATCGGGCTCGGGAGAATTTACCCTTAAACCTGTCATGGCTTGTGTCTCTTTTTGTCTATAGGAATTATCATAGTGTTCACATCTTAGTATATAAACACAAATAGTTTATTTTATTCTAAGATGTGAGACGATTCAACTTCCAAGGCAATTAATGCCTTCACATTCCCCAATACTACTCATTCATTTCTAACAATCCCCCACATGAATGGGTAATTGTTTAATTTGTTCTTAAAATTATGTGAAACATTTATTGTATTGGTTAAAGTAGCACATTGGCCTTGAACTTTCCAAGTGTTTATCCTTTTGACTTACTGGCGAATCAGTGGACTAGGTTGTCTTTGAACTGTAAGCCTTTTGTGTAATTCTAAAATAAACAACACGTAATAAGTGTTTCTAATCCTTCTTGGTTCTCTGTTTGTGTTCGTTTTTGCCATGAACACCAACTTAGTCTCATGAGTTCTTTGGAGAATTTAGCCTCACAATTCTCGTTGAAGCGGTGCCTTCGCACTCACGTAGGCGATTCTATAACGGGTATTTTCTCAATACTCTACTTGATTCTATAATATTACCAAGTATAGACATCATTAAAGTATCAAAACTTATCGTAGTCTTCGGCGAGTAGTGCACTGAATTATCATAAGAATGGTTTGAATATTTGCAGTGCTATCAAGTTTATCTAAACATAATTGTCCCTTTGAACCTAGATCTTGGGATCTCCAGTCAGCTAGGTGGGGTTTCCGTTTAAAGAAACTTTTAGTTTATGGGCCTTATTCCCATCTATAAGATATTAACCTTCTCTCTAGGTAAACTTTTTGTTAGTGGATCCGCAATGTTATCAATTGATCTTACATAGTCAACTGTGATAACCCATTATAAAGAAATCATTTAACAGTTTTATTTCTACAACGAATATGTCCAGATTTTCCATTATAAAGCTTGCTATTGGCCCTTCCAATAGTTGATTTACTATCGCAATGTATGCCTATTGGAGGTGCGGGTTTTTCCCAATTCGGAATACTTCTAAAAAAACCTTGAAGCCAATCTTCTTATTCTGCGGCTTTGTCTAAGGCAATAAATTCTGATCCATTGTTGATCTTGCTATACAAATTTGTTTAGAGGTTCTCTGAGATATTTCCCCACTGGCTAAGGTAAACACATATCCACTAGTGGATTTTGTATTTGATGAACCAGTTATCTAGTTTGGATCAAAATACCCTTCTATTACAGATGGGTACCTATCATAATGTAGTCCATGACATTTTCTATACCTTAGGTATCCTGATACTCGAATTATAGCTTTCCAGTGATTCTTTCCTAGATTGCAAGTATATCTTATGAGTTTACTTACAGCATACGCTATATCAGACCTAGTGCAGTTCATTATGTACATAATGATGCCTAGTATACAAGAGTACTCAAGTTGATAAAAACTATCACCGCTATTTTTGACCAAGTTTTAGTTCAAATCTATGGGTTTTTTGCTGATATTATATTTTGTTGTTTAAACTTTTCAAGTATTTTTCCAATGTAATGTGATTGGGACAACACATATCCTTGGTTGGTTTTATGTATTTTTACACCAAGTATCACATAACAATTCCCAAATCTTTTATATCAAATCTGGCGGAGAGCATATCTTTTGTAGATTTTAGTATCTCCTTGTTTCTTTCAAATATTAGTAGATCATCTACATATAAACATATGACATATCTCGTATTTTTATGTTTAGAATAGACACATTTGTCACATTCATTTATATGAAATCCATTTAATATTATATTTTCATCAAATTTTTCATGTTATTGTTTAGGCGCTTGTTTAAGCCCACACAGTGGTTTTCTTAATCTTCAAACCTTACTTTCAATTTTAGTTTTTAGGAAACCTTCAGCTTGTTTCATGTATATTTCTTCTTCTAGTTCTCCATTTAAAAATGTTGTATTTACATCCATTTGATGTATTTCTAATTGAGCATGGATGCGATTGCTATTAGCATTCTTATTGATTTATTCTAGTTACCGGAGAAAATTTATCAAAATAGTCTAGGTCTTCCTTTTGTCTGAAACCCTGAACCACAAGTTGAGCTGTATACTTGTCTATTGAACCATCAGGTTCAAATTTCTTCTTAAATATCCATTTATTACCTAAGGTCTTTCATCCTTAAGGTAAATCAACTAACTCCCATGTATGGTTTTCCATAGTGGATTCGACTTCATTATTGATGACCTCCTTCCAATAAGGGGCATCGGTGGAAGATATAGCTTGTTTGTAGGAAAATGGATTGTCTTCTACCATGAATGTCTAGAAGTCTAGACCAAAGGTTTTTGACGTCCTTGATCTTTTGCTTCTCCTTGGTTCCTCCTCTTGTTGATTAGCACTATTTTGCTGATCAATATTTTTTTGGTATTCTCAAGAGAATTGGAGATTTCAGTTTCCTTTGGTCTCTTTTGAGGATAATTTTCGGTACCGTGTTTTAAAGGGTATACATGCGAAAAATCTAGCATTTCTCGACTCAATGATGGTATTTATGTGAATATCATCAATTTCGAATTTTGTACCAGAAACTAATAAGCGGAACTATTTTATGCATACCCAATGAATGCACAGTCAATAGTTTTTGGTCCAATTTTGACTTTCTTTGGTTCAGGTACCTCTACTTTCGCAAGACACTCTCACACTTTTAAGAATTTGTAGGATGGTGACCTATTTTTTCAAAGTTCGTAGGGAGATTTAGATGTTTTCTTTCGTGGTATCTTATTCAAAATATGATTTGCAGAAAGAGTAGCTTATCCCCAAAAGTTATCTGGCAATCCAGTAGTAAGGCATTCATCATTTCTTTAAGAGTTCTATTTTTCCGTTTAGCTATGCTATTGGATTGAGGAGAATATGGGGCTGTAGTTTGGTGTATAATTCGGTGTTAAATTCCTCTGAGGGAAATTCATATTCTCCTCCTTATCACTTCTTAAAGCTTTTATTTTCTTGTTGAGATGATTTTCAACTTCTGCTTTATATTGTTTAAACATGTCGAATGCTTCGTCCTTACTTCTAAGGAGAGACGCGTAACAATACCTTGTACAATCATCAATGAAGGTAATGAAGTATCTTTTTCCACCTCTAGTTTGACACAATTTTTAAGTCACTTACATTTGTGTGTATTAGGTCTAGAGGTTCAATTTCTCGTTCAACATGATGGAACGAGTTTCTTGTCAATTTTGCTTCTGCACAAACATGACATTTATAGTTGGAATATATGTTGTATTTTGGTATAAAGTCTAGATTCATCAATTTTCGTAAGGTGTCGAAATTTACATGGCCTAATCTAGAATGTTATATGCCAAAGGAATCAACAATATAAACAGAAGTTTCAGTTTTATTTATATCATTGTTTGGTACAATAGTGGTTACATTCGCCTTAAATAATTCATCACAAACATATCCTCTTCCAACATACACTCCATTCTTTGACAACATAAACTTATCAGACACAAAAGTGAGTTTGAAGCCATGCTTGCTAAGCAGCGATCTAGAAATCAGGTTCTTGCGGATCTCTGGAACATGAAGAACATCTGCCAAAGTTAGTTTTTTTCCAAAAGTCATTTTCAGTACAATCTTTCCTTTGCCTTCGATTTTTGATGCGGATGAATTTTCCATAAAAAGTCGTTCGTCCTTAATGGTAGTTTTGTAGGTTGTAAACATCCGCTTATTTGCACATATGTGTCGGGTGGCTCATGTGTCTACAAACCATTCCTTCAACTCACCAACATGGTTGCATTCAGACACTACTGCACATAAGTACATATCGGACACGCTTTCTGAGATGTCAGCTATGTTTGCTTTTGATTTTTTTTCTTGGGTGCACGACATTCAGCGGCTTTATGTCATTTCTTCCACAATTATGGAAGGAATCTTGAAATTTCTTTGATTTCTTAGGAGCATGCTCACGTTTTCTTTTGTTGGTTTTTTCTGACTAGACTACATTTGCCTTGGCAATCATGGTATGCAAAGTCTTCTTTTTAGATTTTCGATTACCTTCCTCAATACTCAATCGGATTACAAGTTCCACCATTGTCATCTCCTTGCGCTTATTCTTAAGGTAGTTTTTGAAATCTTTCCATGATGGACGAAGCATTTCAATTGCAGTGGCAACCTGAATGGATTCGCTTAGATTCATTCCTTCATCATGCAGTTGGTGAATGATAACTTGGAACTCTTGAATCTGGTTGATAACAATATTTGCACCAATCATTTTAAAGTCAAGAAATTTTCCTGCTATGAATTTCGTCATGCCCGCATCTTCGGTTTTGTACTTTTTCTCTAATGTTGTCTAAAGTTCTTTGGATGTTCGAGCAGTACAGTAATACATTGTATAGGTTGTTGTCGAGCCTATCTAAAATGTAGTTCGTGCACATAAAGTCGGAACTCTTCCAGATTTTCAAGGCTTCAACTTTTGTTGCATCGGATTCCAATTCTTCGACTACGGAAACATCTTCTGTAAGAAACTTTGCTAGACCCCAAGTCGTCAAGTAAAATAGCATCTTTTGCTGCCAGCGTTTGAAGTCCAATCCTGTGAATTTTTTCTGCCGTTCTCCACGAGACCACGTCATTGTTGGAACCATACCTGTAGACTGAGTAGTAATCACAGTTTGTGTTGGTATAGAATTGTTGCTTTCATGAGACATTTTCGTCTACAAAAACAACAAACAATAAATAAATATTATTTCAAGATTGCTATACGCAACGTCGAAGAAGTGTTACAAAATTATTAGACAGTAACGTCAGAAAAGCATTACGAAACTGTAACATAAATTGTTAACAGTAACGTTACAAAAGTGTTATGAAACTGTACAATTTTGTTGCAAATTGCGACAACAACAAACTGTCACATGCACGTCGCAAAAATATTACGAGTAGAACTGTGCAGTTAACAAATAAAGCAGTAAAAACCGTACTAATTGTATTGTCCGAGTCCAACGTGAAAAGACTGTTTCCTTGAAACAATATTGTTTCATCTACGGCGCTAAAGGATGTCGAGCAATTGTTTTCCATGAAACGGACCTTCTCTGCGATGTTGCACAACAATCGCAGAGCACTGACGAACTCAAGAGAGTATTTTCAAGAACAGAATGCTATGTGGAGAAAGAAAATACAGAAAAAACTTAATTATTATTTCACCTTTTTCTATCTGCCTATATATGGACATGGGGAGATGCACCTATTCGGTAATAGGTGCATGTTCAAATGGATGCGACCATTTACCAGGCGGTGCGACCATTTGAATTTGAACAGACATAAATAAAATCTGTCCAGCCTAAACAGTCACGCCAAGCCAACTGCTAAGTGCCACGGGATCGAATGCACGCGTGCGAGCACCACCTGTCATGACTTGTGTCTCTCTTTGTTTATAGAAATTAATATAGTGTTCACATCTTACTATATAAATACAAATAATTTACTTTATTCTAAGGGGTAGAACTATTCAACTTCCATGGCAACTAATGCCTTTATATTTCCCAATAATACTCATTCATTTCTAACAAGTTTATGGTTATATCTTTTACCAAAGTCTCTCCCGCTTTGGTTAGTAGTATATGATTTGACTTTCATTTGATGTTGCTTTTCACTTTTGTGTCCGTGAATGGTTTAGTACGTGGATTAAATTGTAAAAACAATTCTACGTTTGTTGGGTTTGAATAATTGTGTTTCTAATTGAGTGCTATTATTATTATAATTAATGGAAATCAAGTATTGCATAGCATTTTATTGAACAACTAAGAATTATCAATCAATTCGTAATTTTAGTTATCTTTCTAGAAGCCTACTGGATTTTATCTATAAAAAAAAAATTCTTATATCCCACGGTGAAAAATGCGATCAAATTGCTTGGAAACAAAAAGAAAACAAAAGGAAACAGATAGAAATTTCATCGTATTCAGCAGGTTTAATATTCATTGACAAGGTTTCAATGAAAAGCATCCAAATATTCTCTTGCAGGGATATTGAAACTAAGCACATTAGCCTAGAAATAACCTTCAAGACAAAACACATCAACGTAACGCCCAAACCAAAACATCTCTCCAAATTAAATACACCAAAAAGTAAAATCTCATCAAAATAATCGTTATAAATCACTTCCAGACACAACTCCAATAGAAGAACTTAAAATTTTAAAAAATAATAATAATAATAACATGGCCCCAACAAGCTGGTTGTGCAACAGCGGCACCAAAAAGATGTTCGTCAAAATCGTGTACCCGGGCGGCCGAGTCGAGCTTCTAGACGAGCCCAGTTCAGCCTCAGAGATAATGCAAAGAAACCCGAAGTTTTATGTGACGAGCCCGTACATATTTCAGGATCCATTTCAAGTGCTGTCTCCAGACACAGTGCTCGATGTAGGGCAAAAGTATTACGTGGTGCCGATAAACACTGTGAGGAAGCTGCAGAGGTACGCAGCTGTTAATCCGGACCGTATGAAGCGGATGGATCGGAAGGTTGAGTGCGTGGATGGTGATTTTAGTGGAAGCAGGAGTAGATCAACGGTGTATGAGAGTGTGAGTAAGTTGAAGGAAGGGTGTTTTAAGCATTTTAAGAGTGGAAAACTAGGAAATGATGAAGTGGATGATGGTGTGATTAGAATGAATGAGGCAAGAATGAAAACCATAGTAGAGGTTTAGAAAGAAGTTGTTATTGATAACTTTAGTAGCATTTGCATATGTCGATTTATTAGTGCTGTGTGCAGTTAAATTGGGGAACTACTCTACGCATACGAGTTAAATGATCTTTGCCTGTTATTTCTTTTCTGGGTTCACTTGATAAGTGATGATTTACTGATTAGTAATGGATAACAATGGACTAGAGTTGATCGTCAACCAAGTAAGAAGCTTAGAATATCGAGCACTAGCTATTGGATAGTTAGGTTGACCTTCTGCAGGACATGTGCATGTGTGCACTGTGCACTTGTATATGTGCACACAAGCTTGTTCGAGTCTTGTATATGTTGCATACAGTCAGCTTTCAACCTCTGAATTCTTATAGCTGAATTCGAGTTTAGGCTTGTTGACTGGTTCTATAAGTTGTTATATGAATCCTGCAGATGCTACAATTGTGTAAGTAAAAAAGAAAAATATATGCATTATGAATATTCCTTGATTGAGATTTGAATAAAAACTAACAAGACTTTTTTGTTCTGGTTGTTCTTGTTTTCTGATTGTTCTTGTTTTCTGCCTTCACCTCCTTCACTCGTTATCTTCACCACTATTTTTATTTTTCTTCTGCATCTATATAACTTGGTTAATAACAAAGGGCGCTCGAGTTTAATAACATTTTTATACATTCCATAAATTTTATCGGAAGGAAAAGCTAAGGGACGATATATTTATTGAAGAAAATGGTTTTGATAAACCATGGCTATTAACCGGTGATCGTAATAATGCTCTGAATGATAAAGATAGAATAAAGAAGGAGACTTGCTGGTTCTCTCAGTCACCTAAAGGGGTTTAACAAATTTTTTGTAGCTGCTACACTGGTAGACACGAAATTACAAGACTATTACTTTAGAGGCATCAGAAAATTGACTTAAGTTGTTGGAAAGAGAAAGCTAAACAACTAGACCAAATGAAGTAGTCTTCATGTCAGGTGTGCAAAAATAGCCAATTGTTTTGTCCATACTCAAGGTTCGTCCATTTCAGTTAGACTTAAATGGTCACTAATGCACAAATAGAGTTTTTACCATTTCTAAAGTTTACAAATGAATACAAGGAATAATAAATAATAACAACAACTTCTTATGTGAAGGTAACTGCAATCTATAGCAGTTATGGATAATTAGATGTTTGACATGTGTCAAGTTGTACGGTTGCTTCCGTTAACTTTTAAAGTATGTTTTTGCTACCACATATTCGTCAACCTTGTTTATATTTTCGTTATTACCATATATTAGCAACAACTTTTGTATTGCAGGTAACTTACATTTATGCTTTTGTTAAGAATTAATTATATACCTTCGCTGGTACCTACATCAGGAACAAATCTTATCTCCATTAGTTTCCACTCCCATTTTTCCTTTAAGCTTCCATATTTATTCCTTCATTAGCATTGCTCTTTCATTCCTCCATTAGCGTATGTCCATGTTTTCATTTGCTTGTTGATTCCCGTATCTTCATTAGCATTACCGGCAATATATCTTCCATATCTTATCAACATTCATACCTCCTTTAACATCTCTCTAACATTTCTTCATGTTTCCGTTAGACCTGTCAAAATATGACCCAACCCATTTACCCTACTTTTAAGTGTGTTGGGTCAACCCATTTATGAATTTTATTAAATGGGTTATGAGTTGGGTTGACCCATTTTTTAAAAGGTTATAAGTGGGTAACTCATTTACCCATTTATTAAAAACATTAAATTTTAATATAAATTTGAAAAATAAGAATTTTAAACATAAAATGTAGTTTTCATGAAAATTGACAGTTGTACTTAAAAAATAACAGGCCAAAATTTAAAATTTAAAATTTAAATTCAAATTTCAAAATTTCATGTTCCAAATTTCAAATTCGATATTTCCAAAAATTTGAAAATTTAAATATCAAAATTTCAAATTTCAAAATTCGAAATTTCCAAAAATTTCAAAATCCGAAATTTCCAAAAATTTCAAAATTTAAATTTCAAATTTAAAATTTTCAAAATTCGAAATTTCCAAAATTTCAAATTTAAAAATTTCAAAATTCGAAATTTCCAAATTTAAATTTCGAAATTTCGAATTTCAAAATTTAAAATTTTCAATTTTTAAATTCAAAATTGAAAATTTAAAATTTCGAATTTTAAAATTCAAATTTTCAAAATTTCAAAATTCAAAATTTCAAATTTTAACAAATTTCAAAATTCGAATTTTTAAATTTGAAAATTGGAATTTGAATTTTTAAAGTTCAAAATTTTGAAATTTGAAATTTTGAAATTTGAATTTTGAAAATTTGAATTTTGTACTGTGAAATTTTTAAATTTTGAATTTTCGAAATTTGAAATTTTTAAATTTGAATTTTGAAATGTGAAATTTTGAAATTTGAAAATGCATTTTTTTAGAATTTTTTCATATAAAAAATCGACTTATGTGAGTCGAAAAGCAAAAAAAAATTGCTTTTGCAATAAGTTGAAAAATGGCTTTTAAAAGTCGGTAGATTTTGTTTATCCATATCGACTTTTTAATTTTTTCATTTTATAAGCAAAAAACAACTTATTTATTGTAATCCAAACGGTCACTAAATCTTTAAATGGGTTAAATGGATAACTCGTTTATTAAACGGGTTGGGTCATATATGTCTAGGATCATAAGTGGGTAAAAAAGAATGGGTTATAAATGGGTTGGGTCAAACTCGACCCAACCCATTTTGACCCAACTCAACCCATTTGACAGGCCTAGTTTCCGTTAAGCATTGTTTACTTCATGTTTTCGTTACATCGGAAACGACTTTTCACAGCCTTCAATAAACGATGTAATAGGATACGACAGCACTATTAGAAACGGTGTATAATGACATGATATCATAGATACAGAAGTCCTAACAGCAAAGAGAAACCGCTGTTAAAAACATCATTCGACATCGTGTATAACGTGCCAGTAATAGTTTTTTACAGTGTTTTCTAACCTGTTATTTTAAACTTTCACAGGGTTAGCATTTTGCTATAAAAGATGTTTACAATTTTGCTTCCATTTTCCTCGGCAACTTGAGGCAGAGTTTACAAGTTGCTATCAAAAGTATATGCATTTGTGTTTTGCATTTTCAACAATAATCAATAAATGCTACTGCTAATGTTTACAACGTTTAAAGTTGGTTGTCGAAAATATTTGTCGTTGTTTTTTACCTTTTCATCACCGGTTGAGAAACGCTATCATTAACTCTTAAAAGTATTGACGGCACGGAACGAATGCTGTTATTAAATCTCGAAGATAATGACAACATGAATGACGCTGACTTCTATTATTATGATTTTTACAAAATTTATTTTTTAATGCACTACCACGGTATTTATGTACATATATATATCATCAAACTGCATTTGATATTTCAAACAACATAACATGTTCGAATCAAATAAAAAAGTATCATATAACCACGTAATGATTAATCATTCACATAAACTATTTAACACAGTATTCATAAACGAAGACAACATTCTACATAATATTCATGAACAAAAATAACATCATAAACCAAATGTGCACAATATCTGCAAAACAAAGACACATCTACAGATGAAGCCGTAATACCCATAAAGCAAGTTTGCACCAAATACTAACAAAATATGCAACCAAAAAATTTCATATGCTTACCAATGAAGAAGAACTTGCAATCGCGTACAATTTTGCACCAACAGTCTTTAGTTACCTACAATGAAGAAATTTAAAAGTCAGCGATTAAATACAAATTTATACTAATACATCTAACTTGTAATTACATAATAGTTATGGTGCAACAGTTTTTTATAATAATACATTTCGCGTTTTTTATACCAAACACAAAAGGTAGTTTTTTTAATCAATAATTTCTTGTTCAAAATTTTAGATTTGATAATCATCATAGGCTTTAGTGTTATTATAATCATCATTATCTTCACTTCTAGTTATTGCCACAATATTTTAAATATTTACTTTGTATTTTTTTTAACTAATCTGAAGGTATCATTATTTTTTAAACAATATTTTTTATTTACATCACCTTCCTCTGCCCACTAGTGCGGAAGCCTTTTGCAATGGATTCCACTTTTTTATATGCTAAAACTAATTGTCCGCCTCTTCCATTCTGTTGCTAGCCTGCGCTTCTATATAAGTCCAATTCCATAATATTAGTCCAATTCCACAATATGTCATAATAACACCCAAAAAAAAATCACATAAAACTCCTGAACAAATAAACAACTACTGTAATTCTGTATCCTCATAGTTTAAAGACTTGTGGGCCATTGTATGTTTCGGGCCTCTCGCTAATTTTTGTTCTACAACATAAAAAGAACACCTGACGAAACTTAACGAAATTGTTAGAAATCAATTTCACTGCTACCCTATTTTTACAACTAATGATATTTGAAGCAGCTCAAAATATTTGGCTTGACAAATGCACCATCAATGTTTCAAGCCCTTATGATTTCTATTTTTAAAAAGATTCTGAAGCTATTTGGGAAGATTACTGAGATATAATAGCAATATTTCCTACACTAAGTCTTGAGACAAGATCACTTTTAAAGGGGGGGATTGTCAGGCATTCGTACAAACACATGATGTTGTTATAAGCACTCAGAAGTGATGAAGCGGCACGGTGAAACTGTTAGAAGCGTTTGCTTCTTTGAATAAGTCTACTAGAATAATAAGTCATGTTTGTCCTATTATTCAGCAAGTTAGTGTCAGTTTTAGATGTGTTAGTGGGTTGTGTTTTCCTTCTTTTGTGGAGTTCAGTTTGTTTTATTTAGCAGCTCGTACTAATAGAAAGTTAGTTATCTTGTTTTCTCTCCTCTGTGTAATCTATATTTGCTCTATTATTTGCTTCATTCTGGTATCAGAGCCGCAGACTCTAAATCATAAATGGCATCGGATAGCTATGTGCAACCTGCTATTCCACATTTTGATGGCCATTATGACCATTGGAGCATGTTGATGGAGAACTTTTTGCGATCAAAGGAGTATTGGCATCTAATTGAACATGGAATCACAGAACCTGACAGTGATGCTGCAGAAAGGGAGCTAACAGCTACTCAAAAAAGAACCCTTGAAGAGCAGAGATTGAAGGATAGAAAAGCAAAGAATTATCTATTTCAAGCAATCGACCGGACTATTTTGGAGACGATACTTCTTAAGGACACTTCAAAGCAAATATGGGAATCAATGAAAAAGAAATTTCAAGGCACGACCAAGGTGAAACATGCACAGCTTCAGGCTCTTCGTAAAGAGTTTGAAACACTAAATATGAAAGAGGGAGAGACTGTTTCAGATTATTTCGCAAGGACAACGGTGATTGCAAACAAGATGCGGATGCATGGAGATAATATGACCGAAGTTACAGTGGTTGAGAAAATTCTTCGATCCATGACACCAAAATTCGCATATGTTGTATGCTCTATTGAGGAGGCAAATGATATCGATGAGCTTTCAATTGATGCATTGCAAAGTTCCTTGTTGGTGCATGAGCAGAGAATTCAGGACTGTAACAAAACAGAGGAGCAAGCATTGAAGGTCTCAAGTAATAATAAATGTTCAACATGGAGCGGACGCAGACGCGGACGCGGATGCGGACGAGGACGAGGCTGCGATGGGAGAGGAAGAGGGCGAGACAATTTTCATACATCAGATTTTCAAAGCCGAGGAAGAGGTCGCAACAATCATCACTCTTCCAATCAAAATCTAAGGCTCGACAAATCGAATGTGGAGTGTTATCGCTGTCACAGGTATGGTCACTATCAAAATGAATGTTATTCCAACTTGCAAAAGGAAAATGGTGAAAAATCAAACTTTCTTGAGAATGAAGAAGAAACTCTATTGTTGGCATGTCATAATAAGGAAGAAACTGATTCCAAAATATGGTACATCGACACTGGCTGCAGCAACCACATGTGTGACAATAAGTCCTTGTTTTCAAGCTTGAATGAAACCTTCCAAACCACTGTGAAATTCGGAGATAATTCTGTGATTCCAGTCATGGGAAAAGGTGATGTAAAAATACAAACCAAATCAAATACTGCTGAAACTATTTCTAATGTTTTCTATGTGCCAAATTTGAAAACCAATCTCTTAAGTGTGGGTCAGCTACAAGAGAAGGGTTATACAATCACGATTGCAGCAGGAACATGTCAAATTCGAGATATAAAGAAGCAACTTATTGCACATGTGCCAATGACTGAAAATAGGATGTTTCCTTTATCTCTTAACCATGTCATCCAGTCATGTTATACAGCTATAATAAAAGACTCCTCAACCCTTTGGCATCTCCGCTATGGCCATCTCAATTTTAATGGGCTGAAGACATTATTTCGAGAAAATATGGTGACAGGTCATCCTCGGATTGATAATATTTCACATGTTTGTGAGCAGTGTATTGTTGGCAAACAACACCGTCTTCCATTTCCAACAGGGACAGCATGGCGTGCTAAAGAAGCTCTCGCATTGATTCATACAGATTTATGCGGACCTATCAATCCAAGCTCGAATGGGAACAAAAGGTATTTCATTCTTTTTATCGATGATTACAGTCGTAAAGCTTGGGTATATTTTTTGCATGAGAAGTCCGAAGTGTTTGGTATATTTAAATCTTTTAAAGCTCTTGTTGAGAAAGAAACTGGAAAGGTTATTAAGGTTCTTCGCTCGGATCGTGGCGGCGAATACAATTCTCAAGAATTTGTTAATTTCTGCAAATCTAATGGAATCAAAAGGCAACTTACTACATCCTACACTCCGCAGCAAAATGGTGTCGCGGAGAGGAAAAATTGCACCGTATTGAATATGGTGCGTAGTATGTTGTCTACGTCTAGCGTTCCCAAACGATTTTGGCCGGAAGCTATATTGTGGAGTATCCATGTCCTAAACAGAAGTCCTACTCTGGCTGTTAAAAATGTGACGCCGGAAGAAGCTTGGAGTGGTAGAAAGCCTAGCGTTGATCATTTTCGAGTTTTTGGGTGCATTGCATATGCACATATTCCAAATGAGAAAAGAAAGAAACTTGATGACAAAGGAGCAAAATGCATCTTTATGGGAGTTAGTGAACATTCTAAAGCCTATAGATTATACAATCCTTCTACAGGGAAAATGATAATTAGCCGTGATGTTATATTTGATGAAGAAAAGACTTGGATGTGGAATGTCACTGACACCAAACAGCAAGTTTCCATCACTTTGGATGATGAAAATGCAGGGATTCCTCCACAGTACACAGTTGGCTCCCAACAGACTCCACCGCCATCCCCTATCAGCTTGCAAACAGATCCTGATACTATACCTAGTGACCTCCATCCAACTAACACTTCATCTCCATCTCAATATCCTTCCTCTATGCCCACACAGTCAGATCATCCAACTGATTCTCGTCCTCAACGCACTAGAAGCAAACCAGCATGGATGAAAGATTATCAAGTGCCTGGAGTTCAAAATATTGATGATCCATCGGTTCATTTTGCTTTGTTTGCAGATTGTGATCCAGTTTCATTCACAGATGCTATTCAAAAACCACACTGGAAGGAAGCCATGGATTCTGAAATTCAAGCCATTGAGAAGAACAATACTTGGCAGTTGACAGATCTTCCTAAGGGTCACCAGTCCATTGGTGTCAAGTGGGTATTTAAAACGAAATTGAATCAAGATGGGAAAGTTAATAAATACAAAGCTCGTCTTGTTGCTAAAGGATACGAGCAAGAGTTTGGTGTGGATTACAAAGAAGTGTTTGCTCCCGTCGCACGACATGATACCATTCGGTTAATACTTGCTATGGCAGCCCACAATTTATGGCCTCTTTACCAATTGGACGTAAAATCAGCATTTCTCCAAGGCGCTTTGCAAGAAGAGGTGTACGTCGATCAGCCTCCAGGTTATGTTCAGAAAGGACGTGAGCACATGGTGTACAAATTACGGAAGGCTCTATATGGGCTCAAACAAGCTCCTCGAGCTTGGCATAGCCGCATTGCTAGCTATTTTTCAAATGCTGGCTTTCAACAGTGTCCTTATGAACATGCATTATTTATTAAGATAGGACCTAATGCTAACATACTGATCATATGCTTATATGTCGATGATCTTATCTACACAGGAAATGATGCAGCTATGTTTGATGCCTTTAAACGCTCAATGATGCAGGAATTTGACATGACAGATCTTGGGAAGTTACACTATTTTTTGGGCATTGAAATTGTCCAGTCCCCTGGCAGAATATTTATCTCACAGCAAAGGTATGTTCGAGAAACTTTGGCTAAGTTCCAGATGCAGCACTGCAATTCAGTTGGTACACCAACTGACATTAGTTTGAAATTGCACAAAGACCCAAACGGAAACAAAGTTGACAGCACAGCGTACAAGCAAGTTGTGGGCAGTCTAATGTATTTGACTGCAACGAGACCCGACATCACGTATGCAGTCAGTCTGATCAGCAGGTACATGGAAAGTCCTACAACTATGCATCTTGCTACTGCAAAGCGCATTCTTCGATATTTGCAGGGAACACAAAGTTTGGGGTTAATGTACAAGAAGGAAGAGCACTTCAGTCTTGTGGGCTTTGTGGATAGTGATTATGCCGGTGATCCTGACGATAGAAAGAGCACATCCGGTTATGCCTTTATACTCAGTTCAGCAGCCATTTCCTGGTCCTCGAAGAAACAAGAAATTGTCACTCTTTCCACCACTGAAGCGGAATACGTAGCTGCTGCATCTTGTGCTTGTCAAGCCGTGTGGCTTAGAAACATTTTGAATGAATTGCACTGCCCTCAAGTCAGTTCTTCTACAATATTTTGTGACAACATCTCGGCCATCAAACTTGCCCAGAATCCTGTTTTGCATGGACGTAGTAAACATATCGATGTCCGGTTTCATTTTTTGCGTGAACTTGTTCGAGCTCAGTCCATTGATGTTGTCCACTGCCGCAGCGAAGATCAACTTGCTGACATTCTTACCAAATCTCTTAAGTTGACTCAGTTCTTGAAATTACGCAAATTGCTTGGTGTTTGTGCTTTGGAAGACCCGGTTTGAATGAGGGAGCCATGCTGCAAGTTGTTTCTCCTGTAAACTGATTGTATCGGCTCTACAAATCAGTTTATGGGAGGGAATGTTAGAAGCGTTTGCTTCTTTGAATAAGTCTACTAGAATAATAAGTCATGTTTGTCCTATTATTCAGCAAGTTAGTGTCAGTTTTAGATGTGTTAGTGGGTTGTGTTTTCCTTCTTTTGTGGAGTTCAGTTTGTTTTATTTAGCAGCTCGTACTAATAGAAAGTTAGTTATCTTGTTTTCTCTCCTCTGTGTAATCTATATTTGCTCTATTATTTGCTTCAGAAACAAGCAGAATCATGAGTTTGTCCGCATATGATTGAGAATGAGCTGTTGCTTGTGTGCACGTGCACAAGCCTGGAATAGGCTATTTGCATTTGGGCCGGTTTTGATTGTTTGTGTGTAACTGGGCTCTGTCTCCAACTGCTTATTCTTTCATCAAGTTATCACCAACTCCACTGTCCTGCCTGCAAGTCCTACTTGCCTGCTACAACATCTACTGCAGCAGCTCTCCTTCTGACGCACACATTCCACCTCAAAACTACCTCACTGTCCTTACCACTACAGCACATATTCATGTTGAAGCACAATATTTTCCACTTGCTAGCTTCACTCATGCACAAGAATGTTGTACGCTATATTATATCTGATCCAATAGTTTTCATCTTCACTCATGCCAACAAGGAGGCACATGTTGATTATTTTATGATCCACCATGCTTGGCTAAATCTACATAATGATCTACTGTACTTTGTAAGAAGGCATATGCAGTCTGCTAGGAAACTTGGCTTCGTTGAACAAGTCCTTTTGCTTATGTGTTTGTTTGTTTTATGTTAAATAAGCCCTGGTCTGTAGGGTGTAACTTTGATTTATTCTTTCCCTAAACTTAGCCACGTATTATGTACTAGTGGTTGCATGTGCTGCATGCCTTTCTGTTTTGTACCGGCTCTATATAAGCCTTCTTTTAAGTTGATGAATAATCAAGCTTTAAAGCTATTAGTAGGCTACTCTATTTCAGATTTAACAGTGGTATCAGAGCCACATAACAAGGCTTGATCTGAGTGGAAAAAAAAAGGAAGAGAGATGGCTGAAGGAAACAACCTTTTAAGCATTCCAAGGTTTGATGGCGACTATGATCACTGGTCGATGTTAATGGAAAACTTATTGCGATCAAAGGAGTACTGGAGAATTATCGAGAATAGTTATACCCAGGCCCGGCCCTAGGGCAAGGCGAGCAAGACATTCGCCTAGGGCAGCCGGTCCGGCAGGGGCAACGGTGGGTGGTAGTGATGGTGGGTTTAGCGGTTTACTGATAAAAAATATTATGTATCATACTTACACTAATTGACTTTTTGGTGTGGTGGTAGGGTGTCCTTTATTTGCTTGCTGATCTGGATCAAATCCCAGCGTGAAAGGTTATTTATTTTGCTGCCCCCAATATTTTTTGGGCTGGGGCAACGTCCAAACTTGGGCCGGCCCTGGTTATACCGAGCCTGCTGTTGCAGAAGTGCTAACTGCTGCTCAACGGAAATTTTTGGAAGATCAGAAGCTGAAGGATTTGAAAGCAAAAAATTACCTATTTCAGTCTATTGACAAATCTATTTTGAAGACCATCATTCAGAAAGATACCTCCAAACAGCTATGGGACTCCATGAAGAGAAAATATCAGGAGAGTGTTCGAGTTAAACGAGCTCAACTTCAGACACTTCGTAGAGAATTTGAACTCTTGGAAAATTGGTGAGTCTGTGAATGATTACTTCTCTAGAGTGATGATGGTAGCAAATGATATGAGAAATGCCAGATAAAACATGCAAGATGTGAAAATAGCTGAAAAAATCTTGCGCACTCTCACTGAAAGGTTCAATTACATAGTGTGCTCTATAGAGGAGTCGAAAGACATTGATAGTCTTTCAGTGGATGAGTTGCAGAGCTCATTATTGGTCCATGAACAGAAATTTCGGAAAAACGGCATGGAAGACCAAGTTCTAAAAATGACGGGAGGTGAAAAGCATGAAACAAAGGAAGATTTGGTGAAAGAAGCAGAGGACGTGGAAATTTCAGAAGAAGGGGAAGGGGTCGAGGAAGAGCTTTCAACAAAGCTATGGTGGAATGCTACAAATGCCACAAGTTGGGTCATTTTCAATACGAATGTCCTAGTCATGCCCAGTATGCTGAGCTAGAAGAAGATCAAGAGATGGTACTCATGTCTTACATTGAGACACAGAATTGCAAAAGAGGAGAAGTGTGGTTCTTAGATTCGGGTTGTAGTAACTAGACCCGTCAAATGGATCGGGTTAGGTCATAATGGGTTGGATCAAAATTGACTCAACCCATTTTGTGACCCGACCCATTTAATATACTTGTCAAAAAATAATAATATGACCCAACCCATTTCATATCAGGATCGACCCGTTTAACCCACTAAAGAAAACTTCCAACATTCTATCAAATAAACAAGAAAATTATAGTCGTGCATACAATAATACATAATACATTGTAAAAACTGAATCAAATAGCTTCATTACAACACTGATAAGTCTTATATTGCACAAATATATCATCAAATTCCATAGATGAACCAGAAAGTGCAGAAATATAACATTGAGACTGTTTACACTACAGAGTACTTAATAAGATCATCAAATAACATCTGTAAATGCAAGTAGAAAACAAATACAAGCGAGACAGAATTTCAACAAAACTAACAAATCACACATCATAGAATCAAAATTTTAGTTGCAGTTCAAATTTTCATTCACCTTGCACTGCAGAAAATTTTATACATAAAGAAACATAAGAAAGACACTCAGAAGTGCATTAAAAGAGGCAAAAGAAGAGCATTAAAAGAGGCAAAAGCATAGCATTCAAAATTTAAGATGTGCTACAGTCGTCTTAACTGTTAAATTCTAAGATGTCATCACTCAAACAAGTGAATTAAACAACTGAATAAATGTAAAGGAGGAATAAATGTAGATAATAATTACAACGCTAATAACATAAAGTATTGAAGCTATGTGTTCTTGAACTAATATAGCAGTCTTATGGTTGAATAACTATAGCAAAAGTTGGGAGAAGCTTACAACTTCAATCCAATGTTGAAAGAAGGTTTCAAAGCTTCAGTCACTTTTGGTAATTCTTATCCGACCTGCAAAAAACAATTAATGATATCAAACTTAGAGCTATAAAATTACAACCTTGGAGTCATTCATGACCAACTCAATTCCATTAAAAAAAATGTTGATTCGTGCTTCGCATGATGCATTAAAGAAACGATTGCATGCTACAATCGTACAAACTCCAAAATTTGCAACCTTACAAAATATTCATTTAAACATAGTGTTATTCTTGTAGCAGGTGACAAAGTATATAAAATGTCCAAAATATCTCCAGCTTCAATGTGGGAATATGGTATTTCTAGTGTTTTTAGATGTCAATGATGTGGAAATATTCGAAATCTTAGTGTAAATATGATGTTGTGTTCATACCTTCATAAATCATCCAATGCTTCAATTGCTATAAGCCTATAATCTGCATTATTCTTCAAATGAAGATTACAAAAATTAAATTATATCGTGAAAAATAAAGTAATAGAAACAAAAAAAAATTGTGGAGCTGGCAGCAACAACGGAAGGCTTAAGTAAAAAAATATAGCTCTCAAACATGACATTGAAACTAAAGAAATTTAGGTCCTTCCAGAGCTACTGTGATAAAGAAATTTGTGGTGTGTTTGTACGAAAATTAAAACTTTGTTTAAAACAACTTTGTACACAAATAGTTTGTAAGTGTTAACAATACAAGAATTAACATAAAAAAAATAAGATTTACATATACTGCTACAACATTTAAAACAACACAAAAATCTTTGGTTTGGTCACAGAAAAAGTCTTGGTTTGCTGTACAAACTGACACAGGTTCATATGTTGGCTAACTGAATTCCCTGTAGGCCATTATACATGACAACTATGTATTAAAAGACTGCTATACCATCTTTACAGTACTCTTAGTCATAAAATTATGTGAAGTAAAACATAATGGAATATGTTTTTCTAAACCTATTATCATAAGAATAAAGTAGGAAAATGTATTAGCATTAATCTTTAAGAAGGTTAGATATGTCAGCAAATTTCAGTAGTAAGACTATAGGTTAAACACAAATTATGAATAGAAATTTGCTCCACGAATGTAACCACATTGCTAAAGTAGTTTCTGTAGTTTCTAACGAAATGAAAGTCAATTTTACTAAAATTCGATTTTATGTAGAAAATAGACCAAAAGAAGCTAAATATGCAGTTTTATATGGAGCCTCGATGAAACATATAATGCTTAGAGGCTTACAGCACTAAAATCTATAAAGCACACTTTTGGTTGGTTTCATCTATCATAGAATGTAGCAAGGGAAATAGGGGTTGTGAAACAGGTTGATCCAAAGAAGTGAGTCACCCTCAAATCTATCTTTGTTTCTTCATGTTTTTAATTTGTTTAAATCATTCTCAAAAACTCTAAATACTAGTCCAGAACTAAGTGATAAAATAATATCATGTTCCATCTTTTTGAAGCTTAAATATCAACAAACAAACTGAAAATATCACGCTAGATTGCAACATAAATCTTGATTAACCTGTATAAAATACTAATAGTAGTACAACGTTCACTCATACCATTGCTTTATCTCAGTCTAAACTAAAAATATAAAACATACAATAGGCTTGGTTTAAAGGTAGATAAATGATTACTATAAACAAATAGGATGAATAAACTATAAGAAACTCAAATGGTGTTTTTATTTACTGTAATTTATGACATAGAAGCAGTTCAAGATGAAATATCTAACAAAATACATGACTAAATAGTATTATACCACAGTGGTAACAACTTAACCATCAATCAAGTTTCCATCCCCAATTACCATGTATAAACACTACGATGCATGTACTGTTACGGTACTAAATCACGACCAATTAAGGAGATAATAAAGAAAAATATCAAAATGAAGAATCCAAATACCCGAAATATGTTAATCTGATGAAACAAACAGCAGTGCACTCAAAATGTCTAGCAATCTATCAATCGGCGAGCTTAACCAGATCCTGAGAAATGAAACAAACCCAACTCAAATTAGAAAACCATCTTTTAAATCCAGAAATTTACAAATAAAAATTCATACCATTTTGATTGTCAAAAGATTTTCGTCTTCAGGGTTGGAGCTACTTTAAGATCGAACGAATTTCAGAGAAGAAAATTCACGATCGAGAAAATAGATTTAAAGCTAGAAGATATTTTGAAAAAATTGGTCGAAAAGTCGCCGTGAAATTCTGAGAAGAAAAGGATTTAGGGTTTTGAAGGGTTAGCAGGTAATATGGGTCGGTATGTGTTCGGCGTCGGACTGATTGGGTCTTGACCCAATTAAGACACGATAGAAAATGGGTTTGACCCAGCTTTGTTGAAATAGGGTTATACGGGTTGGGTTAAAGGGTCAATCTGAAATTTGACGGGCCTAGTAGTAACCACATGACTGGAGACAAGAAATGGTTCATTAAGCTCGATCAGTCTTTCAAGCACTCTGTAAAGTTAGGAAACAACTCAAAGATGGCTGCATGGGAAAAGGAAATGTTAGAATACATGTTGAAGGTAGAACTCATGTGATCACTGAGGTATTTTACATTCCCGATCTCAAGAACAATTTGCTTAGCATTGGGCAACTTCAAGAGAAAAGTTTATCAATTTTGATTCAGCATAATGTTTGCAAAGTCTATCATCCAATAACGAGGCTGATTATGCAAACAAATATGTCTGTAAATAGAATGTTTATGTTGTTTGCTTCTATGCCTACTAATGCTCGGAGTCCAACTTGCTTTCAAGCATCATCAGATGATTTAACAAACTTATGGCACCATAGATTCGGCCATCTTAACATGAAAGGGCTGCGGACATTGGCATATAGAAAGATGGTCAGAGGCTTACCAATCTTGAAGGCTAGTCCCAAGTCATGTACTTATTGTGTAGTAGGGAAGCAAAATCGTGATCCTTTTCCCAAGAAAACTTCGTGGAGAGCTTCTCAACCATTGGAACTCGTGCATTCGGACATTTGTGGCCCGATTACTCCAGAATCTAATAGCCATAAAAGGTACGTAATTACATTTATTGATGATTATAGTCGAAAAATGTGGACATATCTCTTGCATGATAAGTCAGAAGCATTCACTGTTTTTAAAAGTTTTTAAAAGTTTTAAAAGCATGGTAGAAAAGGAGACAGGGAATTATATTTGTTGTCTACGTACTGATCGAGGTGGGGAGTTCACTTCATCCGAGTTCAACAATTTTTGTAGTTCAAATGGGATCGTTAGACAACTCACTACAGTTTATTCTCCACAACAAAATGGAGTCACAGAGAGAAGAAATCGTACCTTAATGAACATGGTACGGTGTATGTTGGTTGCAAGCGAGGTTCCAAAAGAATACTGGCCAGAAGCAGTAAATTGGGCAGTGCATGTGCTCAATAGATGTCCTACAACAGCAGTACAAGATAAAACACCACATGAAGCATGGAATGGAATCAAACCATCGGTGGAGTACTTCAAAGTATTCGGATGTATAGGACATGTCCACATACTCGAAGTCAAAAGAAAAAAACTTGATGATAAAAGCTTCAAATGTGTGTTTTTGGGGGTCAGTGAAGAATCTAAAGCCTTTCGAATGTATAAACCAGTTT
This sequence comes from Allium cepa, assembly GCA_030765085.1. NCBI lineage: Eukaryota > Viridiplantae > Streptophyta > Magnoliopsida > Asparagales > Amaryllidaceae > Allium > Allium cepa. The sequence continues at coordinate 103,911,670 of CM060941.1, read as the reverse complement.
CCAAAAAGATTGTTATAAGTCGAGATGTGGTTTTTGCAGAAGAAGAAAGATGGAACTGTGATAGACCAAGTAAAGAAGCTGATTGTGATGTTCTTAAATTAGAAAATGAAGAAGAAGAAAATAAGGAAGAAACTGAGGATAAAGAAGACAATGAAACAAATAGTACAACTCAATCAGCAACAACTAATATGAGAAGTCCAGTTCAAGGGAGGACAAGAAAAATACCAACATGGATGGAGGACTATGTAAGCGGGGAAGGATTATCTGAAGAAGAAGATGAAGTGCAGCAGCTAGCTACGGAAATGCAGCAACTTGCTATGTTTACATCAAGTGATCCAACAACTTTTGATGAGGCTGTTGAGAGTCCAACATGGAGAGCAGCTATGGATCAAGAAATTCAAGCTATTGAAAAGAATGGTACGTGGGAACTAACCGAACTGCCGAAAGGAGCAAGGAAAATTGGTGTTAAATGGATTTTTAAGACCAAGTTGAACGAGAAAGGAGAAGTGGATAAATGCAAGGCACGACTCGTAGCAAAGGGATATACACAGCAAGTTGGCATCGATTACACTGAAGTGTTTGCTCCTGTAGCACATTGGGACACTATTCGACTGATACTTGCACTTGCGGCTAATCAAGGCTGGAAAGTATACCAACTCGATGTCAAAAGTGCATTCCTGCACGGTGAGATCAACGAAGAAGTATTTGTGGAGCAACCACAAGGTTATAAGGTGAAAGGTGAAGAAAACAAAGTATACAAGTTAAAGAAAGCACTATATGGGCTTAAACAAGCTCCGCGAGCCTGGTTTAGTAAGATTGAGTCCTATTTCATCAATGAGGGGTTTGAAAGGTGCCAAAGTGACTACACACTTTTCACAAAACGAAGTGCAAATGCAGATATTCTTATAATAAGTTTATATGTAGACGATCTTATTTTCACAGGAAATAATCAGCAAATGTTCGCGAAGTTCAAGCGTTCGATGATGGAAGAGTTCGACATGTCCGATCTCGGATGCATGAAGTATTTTCTTGGAGTGGAGGTGGTGCAAAATTCTGTTGGGATTTTTATAAATCAAAGGAAATATGCAAATCAGGTACTTGAAAGATTCAAAATGGAGAATTGTAAACCCGTAAAGAATCCTATTGTTCCTGGATGTAGACTTGCTAAAGATGAAGTTGGGACAAAAGTTGATTCCACCACTTACAAGCAAATGGTGGGCAGTCTCATGTACTTGACTGTCACCAGACTAGACCTTATGTATGTAGTGAGCTTGATAGCTCGTTTCATGGAGGCACTGACTGTGATACATCAACAAGCTGTGAAAAGAGTGTTTCGATACTTGAAGGGAACAACTGAGCTTGGAATATTCTACAAGAAAGGAGGAGAAAAACTGATTGCTTATTCAGACAGCGACTATGCTGGGGATCTTGATGGTCGTAGAAGCACCTCTGGCTACGTCTTTACAATGAGCTCAGGAGCTGTAGCATGGAGTTCTAAGAAGCAACGGATCGTGTCACTTTCCACCACCGAAGCAGAGTTCATTGCTGTTGCTGCTTGTGCTTGCCAAAGTGTGTGGATGCAGCGAGTTCTTGAAAGACTTGGGCTTGAGAGATGTAAGTGCACTATATTCTGTGATAACAATTCAACCATTAAACTCTCAAAAAATCCGGTTATGCATGGTGGAAGTAATCATATTGATATCCGATTCCATTTTCTTCGAGATCTAGTTAATGATGGAGTGGTGGAGCTGGTGCATTGTGGCTCAAAGGATCAGTTGGCTGACATTATGACAAAACCATTGAAGTTGAAGCTGTTCTTGAAGATGAGAGGGAGACTTGGAGTGTGCAGTGCTAAAGAGTAAACTGGCTGTATGAATACAACTCGGTTTAAGGAAGGAGTTGTTAGGAAACTTGGCTTCGTTGAACAAGTCCTTTTGCTTATGTGTTTGTTTTATGTTAAATAAGCCCTGGTCTGTAGGGTGTAACTTTGATTTATTCTTTCCCTAAACTTAGCCACGTATTATGTACTAGTGGTTGGATGTGCTGCATGCCTTTCTGTTTTGTACCGGCTCTATATAAGCCTTCTTTTAAGTTGATGAATAATCAAGCTTTAAAGCTATTAGCAGGCTACTCTATTTCATATTTAACACAGTCGACAACACCACTTCCGTTTTGTCGAATATGTTCATCAAGCCACACAAGCTTCAGTCATGCTTCTAGCCCATTTTACATGCCATATGCAGCTTCTGTACGCCATTTTCATCCACATACAACCTTCATTGTACATATTAGATGAACGGAGATAGTGGTCAGCCGACATAATGTATTTATCATAACAATATAAGAGAATGGTGCGGGTATGTTGTTAACCCAAAAAGCCCATTAGCCTGTAAAAGGATATTTTCTATTGCGTTGCTGCTGGTATAAATACACGACAACCATCATTGTATCAATCAACAAATATAATAGCAGAAATCACAATATTCTTCTTCTAATTTTTCAATATGGTATTAGAGCAATAAAAACTGTCAAACGACAAAACAGTGTCATGCCATTACCCATCAGAGTCATTCTCACCACCTGGGTAGGCTGCAACTGCCGCAGTTCATCAGAGAACAATCTCATCATGCAGTGATTTTTTCATTCTTGAAGCAAAAGTTCATCATTAAGCCGTGCCTAGAAGATTGTTAGAGATATCATCATCCAATCTTCTAGCTGCTTTCAGATTTTTATCAAGAAATCAAATTTTTTACTCAGCTGGGTGATTCTTGATCGGTCAGAACAATTCTTGAATTTTTTCTCTCTCATTTGATTCAGTTATCAACAATCTTTGTTGTTATTCATTCATGGCCGAAGGAGATATAAACAACAACTCATCTTCACCAAATACACGTCAATTCCTGTACAACAAACCATCGTAGGAAATATATCAAAGATCTTAGCCAACCCACACAGTCTGTTGATACAAACACAGTTAGATGAAACAAACTATCTACTGTGGAAATTTAAAATTCAAACAGCAGTAAAAGGATATGGACTGGAATCATACATTCTTGGGTCAAAAACTACACCAGAGAAGTATGTGAAAAACAACGAAGGAATTCCAGTGATCAACAGAGAATATACAATACATCAGAGACAAGATAACCTTTTAAGTTCATGGTTGTTATCAACCATAAGTGGAAGCTTATTACCAGAACTGATAGGGTGCAATACTTCTCAAGAAATCTGGCCTATCATAGAACAAGTGTTTAATTCTCAATCTGCAGCAAAAGTGATGCACTACAAAAGACAGCTGCAGAATTTAAAGAAAGATGATATGTCTATGAAGGAGCATCTAACAAAAGTTAAAACATTATGTGATTTACTCAGTGCAGCAGGATATGCAGTAAATGATACAAAACAAATTTTATCAATTCTAAGTGGATTAGATGATGAGTATGAAGCAGTAATAGCAGTAATCTCATCAAAGAAAGTTACTCCATCCATATCATATGTTCATTCTACTCTTCTTGCTCATGAAGGTAGAATAGAACATAAGAAGCCCATAATTTCTTTATCAGTTAATTATGTTGCTAATAATAAGATCAAGAATCAAGAAAATTCCAAAATGATTCTAATACAAGTCAGAGAGGCAATAAGTCATACAAATATAAAGGTAGAGGTGGAAGATGGAGTAACAACAACAATAACAGACCTAGATGTCAAATTTGTGAAAGATTTAGTCATATTGCAAATAGATGTTATTTTAGATTTGATGCTAATTACCGACCTGGGCAACAGAGTACTCAAAAAAAAAAAATTAATCCAAGTGCAAATCTAGCAAATTTACAGCATGAATCCAGAAGCCAATCTGAATTTACAAGAGACAATCACAATGATACCTGGTGCTACTAACCATGTTACCAATAATTTGATCAATTTAAATCTTGAAAATAAAGAGTACAAAGGTACACAGCGTATTCATATGGGTAATGGTGAATCAACCAGAATAACACATACTGGAAATGGTTATATACAAGGCAAAAGAATACTTTATCTTAATAATCTATTAAGAATGCCTCAAATAAAGAAAAACTTGCTAAGTGTATCTCAATTTGTCAATGACAACAATGTATATTTTGAATTTTATCCTAATTACTGCTTAATTAGAGATATACTTACTGACAAAGTTCTTTTGTAGGGTAAAACAGAGAAGGGACTACAAGTTTAGCTTAGTTGACTCAAGAAGTTCTAAAAATGCAAAAATATGTTGCAATCTTTCTGAAACAACTCAGAGTAGAGAAAGTTTAAACAAATTAGATATGTGGCATTACAAATTAGGCCATCCAAGTGTTGATGTTGCAAAAAAGATATTGAACCACTTGAACTAGTTGTTGTTGACTTATGAGGACCAGCTCCCATTACTACAGACCTGTGCAGTTAAAGCGCTCGGCAGATTCGAAGCGGTAGAGGTGCAAAAAGTCATAGCGGGGATACAGCGAGGATATAGCGGGATATAGCGGATGGCTCTAAAATAGCATATAAAACTCGTACTTAATGTTTTTACAAATATATAAATGGTAATTAAATGAAAAATTATCAATCAATTGAATTATAATTAATACATAAATAATTTTAAACAAAAAACATGTGCGAATATATTTTAAATAAACGTAAAACTGTCATATAATATAATTGAATTTAGTAGAATATTAGAGCATTTTCATTTCTAAAAATATATTAAAAATTAAATCAAATAAATTAGTTTCATAATTTTTATAACTTCTAAATGCAATTTTTTAATTCATTTTATTAAAGAAGATATAGCGTAAATACCAAAATATAGCGGGAATAACGGGATATAGCGGAAATAACGAGGATTAAAGCGGAAAAGCTATATGCTGGGGCTATATGGAAAAATCGCAGCGGTTGAAACCCGCTATGTGATATAGCAGGGTTATAGCGGGGTAATAGCGGGGCATTAACTACACAGCTACAGACTATGGTTTCAAATATTAAATATCTTCTATAGATGCATATTCTAGATTTGTTTGGATTTATTTTTTAAAAGCAAAATCTGAAACACATCATGCAGTTTTACAATTTATAGCACAGGCCGAAAAACAAACAGACAGTGAAGTTAAAGTCATGCAAACTGATGGAGGAGCAGAGTTCAAACCACTTAAAGAATATTTTCAAAAGAGAGAAATAGTTCAAAGATTTACCTGCTCATATACATCTGAACATAATGGATTGATGGAAAGAAAACACAGACATATTGTGGAAACTGGACTTACCATGCTGGCACAAGCATCATTACCATTGAAGTTCTGGCCTGATGCCTTTGCCAAAGCAGTGTTTCTGATCAACAAGTTACCAACTAAAGTGCTACAAGGCAAGAGTCCCACAGAGGTGTTATTCAACAAGCAACCAAACTATCAAAGTTTGAAAGTTTTTGGCTACTTATGCTTTCCCTGTCTAAGAAAATATAATGTTCATAAACTACATTTCAGATCCTCACCATGTACGTTTTTAGGATATGCCAACAACATAAAAGGATATAAATGCTTGGACAGTAAAGGCGGAATCTTTATCTCAAGGCATGTTGTCTTCAACGAAAGTGTGTTTCCATTCAATGAAAAAGAAATCAAAACAACTCAGTGGATCATGAACTACAAGTTTTCTATACCTCCTATACCACTAAGTCACGGGGAAAATCAACTGAATGATCCAGGACCATAACTCACAGTACTCAATCCTGAGTCTGGTCATGGGTCAACAGAATCACTCAGCAGTTCCAATCAAACACCCCATTAAGATACTAATTATCAAACAAATGACTGTCAAGGGTATGATAATATACAGTCAACAAACACTCGATCTGAAAATGAAGACAGTTCAACAAGTCATCCAACTGTTCCAACAACAACTGGTCATCATATGATCACTAGGTCAAAAAGTGGAATATTCAAGCCAAAGGTGTATGCAACAAATTTAGATTTTGAGGAGCCTTGCAATTTTCAACAAGCAATGCAAAGTGAAAAATGGAAAGCACCTATGAATGACGAATACAATGCACTCATGAAAAACAATACTTGGAGCCTTGTACCTTTGCCAAATCATAAGAATATCATAGGGTGTAAATGGACATACAGAATAAAAAGGAATGCAGATGGATCAAATTCAAAATATAAAGCCAGACTTATAGCAAAAGGGTTTTCTCAGCAGCAAGGCTTTGATTTTAATGAGACTTTTTCACCAGTAGTAAAACCAACTTCAATTAGAATCACTCACTATTGCAGTTCATAGGAAATGGAGCATCGGACAATTGGATGTAAATAATGTTTTTTTTAAATGGAGTGCTTAAGAAGTGTACATGGAACAGCCAGATGGATACATGCAATCGGGAAATGCTTCATTAGTTTGCAAGTTAAACAAAGCAATTTATGGACTCAAATAGGCACCAAGAGTATGGTTTGAAAAATTAAAGACTACCCTGATTAAACTTGGCTACAATCTTACAAAGTCGGATAATTCCTTATTTACTAAATTTGGTAAAGGCACAGTGACATATGTACTAGTATATGTAGATGATTTCATCATTACAGGAAGCAGCAATTCAGAAATCAACAATCTTGTTCAACAATTAGACAAAGAGTTCTTTATTAAAGATCTTGGTAACTTAAGTTGTTTTCTTGAAATAGAAGTTCAGAAAGTTGTCAAATTCAGAAATTCAGAAAGTTGTCAAATTCAGAAATTCATTATGGTTAATTGTTTCAAGTTATCAATATGGTGAATTGGAGAAAAGTATGTAAACGTATAACGAATAAAATTAATACAAATTGTTTCAAAGTATAGAAAATGTTGAAAACTTGAAATTCAAATTGCAAAAAAATTTGACGAAACACACGTAATATTAAATAGTAGAAACTGATGTTAGATACTAAAAAGAGAGAGATTGCAAATCGATAATGGCAGCAAACAGAAGGATAAATTTACATGATATGACACTAGAAACTTTGTTACAAGTAATTAGCTATGCATAACACGAAATTCACCATAGCTCAAAATCAGTGGTCAAAATACACCTCCAGATCCTCTATGTTGTAATGGATGTAACATAAAATTTATTTAACAATTAAAAAAAAAAACTATTGATAACTACTTGCGTTATCTGTAGAAATGCACATCTAATTAGAACTATCTTTAAATACAGTTTTTCAATCTCACGTTTAAAAAATAATTTTTTTTATAAGATTTCTCCTAGATGAGTTTAATTATTATGAATTTCATAAAATGAACTTCAATAGAAATTTAAAACCATTCAGTCAACCCAAATATAATTCCTAGGTTCACCAGTATGGAGAATCTAATGTTTTGATTGATTTTGTTTCAAAAATCATTGCAAGATCTCTAATGCCGCATGGTAAATTTCTTACTTCTGAATCAAAGAGGTTTTGGTATACCGAAATATAAGTTTTATCGTGTTGATACAAAATACATGTGAGTAGGGATAACCTACGTGGTGGCCAAAAAGTCTTATAACTGGAAAACAGAGCGTACCAACCACTACAATATGCATCCATGCACTGACTACGCATATAAAAGGCTGAATGATGTACTACTTGACTTAATTATCTCAGGCTATAAGCAGGCCTCAAATCAAATAAACTTAATTGGTTTGCCTCTTCCCATGAAATAGATATTAAGAATGGAGAAGCAAAATAAGAACTGGCACTCGCAACATATATATTTGACAGAAGAAAATTGAAAAACACTTTTTAAAGCTAGAAACCAGCGTTCTATACTCAAGATTACCTAAAGTGCATTAAAACATTAATTAGTAAATATCTATTACTACCTAAAATAACTCCTAATATGCCAGCTATTACACAGTCAAAATACATGGTATTTGAAAAAAAAGATACAAAGGTCTTTTTGCAAAATCAATTATGGAATCAATTTTAATATTAAGGCCTAAATTGATATTCTTTGGCCTAAATTAATATTATGACATGTACTGTTTTCAACCGCTTTAACATGAGGAAATACATGATATTCTTAAACTAATTACATTAACCATAAACAAAAACTGAATGATGGATGTGCAACCTATTTTACTCCTATCGTCCTACATCAACAAGCATAAAAGTAGGACGCTCACATCAACCAACTGCTTCATTGAGCATGTTCATTGCTAGTTCATTTTTGCATAACAACACTATTTTGTCCTAAGCATATTTATACATGATTCTACCAAACAGCGTATGTTTAAATGAACAATTCAAATATTTTTCTTACTTATATTACACTATCAAAAGATCGGCTCTACATCAGGTAAGATTAACACATCATCATCAATCAGTATAGCTGCAATGTCACAAAACACTAAGAGATTAATTCTAAACCATTCCACCTAAGGTATTATGAAAGGATACAAACGTTAGCATATGATTAAGAATGACTGTAATCAAGCATTAGTTTCAATATGGTATAGGAGCAGCATTTTAATACAATATTGATGAGCGCGCGTTTTTTTTTTTTTTTTTTTTTTTTTGGTTCAGCGCTTAATTTCAGTAACTTTCAGTCAAGCAATTGCACACAAAACAATTTCACAACAAAATCCATGTTATGCTCGAATATGTTTTTGTTTTCAATTCTCAAAGTTACAGAATAACTATGATGTCTCCTATGGAATAGTGGTGTATCTCCTGATATCTTGCAATCGAATCCTATTAGCTTGAATTAACCATGTTAATAAATCAAGGAAACAATAGTGTGCATAATTTTCAATGGTTATTAACTATAATACAATTCATGAATCTCTGATAAACGCAAATGTAAGAAATTGTTAGCTCTATATGCATAAAAACAGTACCTTTATTTGCTGAATAGGAAAGTGGGAGATGCGATTCAAATTAAGGAAAGGAACTAAACTCGCCACTGAGCCAAATATTATTGGAATATGATGTGGATAAGGTGAGCGAAGGGGAAATAAGGAAGAGGGTTTCTAGATTAGGAAGCATCTTATGATAATTTGGCTGGGACGAAGGATAATTTGGCCGAGACGGAGGATAACTTGGAGTTGGGGTGTGTGCATGAAGTAGCAATAGTTGTGAAATTAGGGTAGGGTTCGGGAATGAGGCCAGAGTTCACCACTGGAAGCAGGGGAGGGAGAGAGGAGAACTTTTAACTTTTTTTTTACTGCTGGGAAGCGGACAAGTAAAATGCAAAGTGTAGAGAAAAAATAAGTAATAGCCGCTAGATTTTTTGGAACCCACCTTAAAAAGTCTGTGCAACAGTGTTTTTTTTTTTTTTTCTGTTTATTCTATTTGTTACGACGGCACGCGTTTCGCGCGTGAGTTGTTTTTCTACGAATTGCATATATTTTAACATATTTAAAAAAAATCACAAATATTTAATATATTCTGCATTGAAATCAAGTGTAATTTTGAAACTCAACAGTCGAACCAAAAGATTTCATTTCTATTTCAATTATTAATAAATATTATATCTAACAATTATATTTGTGTATGTGTGTATGGATGTTAGTATGTTTGCACGTGCATATAAGTTTTTTATTAAATTATTAAATTTGAAAGTTTTAAGTAGTTTAATAAAAATAAACTGAAAAACATAAAGAAAAATGTAATTTTTTTTGTTGGAATAGGATTTGAACTTGTAACATTTTTTTGGCAAGGCCAGCCGGTTTTATAGTGGACCGTCCACTTTTTATTACGAAAGTAATAAAAGTTGAAGTACAGGAGTAAGGTAAAAGCACCTTAACTACTAAAAAGAGATACAATAAAATACAGCACGGGTACGTGACTGCAATGCCACGGTAACAAAAGTATCATAATAAACTAGCACTCCTCCGAGGAGGGAGAATCACCAACAACCGAAGTCACCATAGAAGAGCTCAAATGGTCTGAACCAGACAGACCAGCAAACGGGCGGAACCGGAGAGCCAGACAAGGATCATAAACCACATCATCAGAACAGTAGATAAACGATCGGTCCCAGGATGGATCAGTAAGCATGTCAGAATTTGAAGCCGCATCTAAACCGTCCATATCAAGAACTATAGAATCACCGGATTGTTTGTAGCGAAGGCATCTAAGATCAAGTTGATCATCAGATACAAACCGGAAGAAGGATTCATTAACCGGGTTATACCTCATATCAGAAATGGGATCAATCCAACACCCTTCGGCCTTATCCCAAGCAACAGGAGGCAGAAGCGAGGTAGGGTCAGGAGTAACAAGAGGGATGGCAGGAGCAGCACTAAGAACCTCAGAACGAGGCGGAGAAACAGGCAAAACTGGGGGCAAAGAAGGAACCCTCAGATCTGACAATGCAGGCTCGGGAGCAGGATCAAAGTGAGAGGGAGGTGCAGGAATTTTAGGGACCCAGATCCTACGACGGGGGCGCGACAAAGGTAACTTAGGAGCAGCCGCGGTAGCTTCAGAATGTAGGCAATCACAAGCAAGGTGACCAAAGGAGTGACAGTAGGTACAAATATCTGGAACCCAGCCATAGCGAACCCTGACTTCCACAATATGGCCGACATCAAGCTGAACAGGAATAGACGAAGGAAGAGGCTTAGAGGGGGGAATCTCGATAAGTGCCTTCGCATACATCAACTTATCACGCATCACCGTGTTAGAGTCAAAACATTTTAGTTTACCAACATTACAAGCTAACCAATTCAATCTGATAAGAGGCTGAAGAACTGTGGGAATTTGAGAAAAATAAACCCAAACAGGGATGGAACAAACTTGCTCACGAGCACACGCCACAGTAGGAGACCAGGGGGTAACAATAAAGGGCCTTCCATCAACGATGCAAGGCTCAGCATCAAGAACAAGTCGACGGTCTTCAGAAGAGGAAAACTTAAAGAAATACATTGTATCAATCAGTTTCACTTGCAAATTACCACGAATCTTCCATGCCCTGCGAAGCACCGTAGCCGCATTAGTAAGTCGGTGATGTGGGTCCAAAAAAAAACCAACCAGATAGTCTGACCAAAAACCTACACCGGCTTGCAAAACACAAGGGGGGGAATCATCACTCCATTTTCCTCAACCAATTCAAATTAATCGGGATGTAGGCACCCGCATTACGGGGCAAGGACGAGAAAAGAGAAGACCACGATTTAGCGGGCTGCTGCATAACATCAGGAATACGGCTATCAACAACTCTGGGGGCAATGGGAAAAGTAGCAACAGGGTTAAAGGTAGTGACATTAGGATCAACATTCTCATGGGAAATATCACAAACACGTGGAGTTCCTAATCCACTACAAACAACATCAGCTGAAACACACCCCTGTGCTAAGTCAGTCACACCTAATACGTCACTGGAAACGTGATCATCCAACAAGGAGGTCTTACCCACATCACAACTTAGCTCTACCTGGTTACTCAACACATGTGCACTCGCAACAGGGTATGGCATGGCAGCACACATGGTCGTACTCTCAACCAAAACACATGGGCGGACTGGAGAAGAAAGCAATGGAGGAAACTCGGTTGGGGAGAGGAGGGGAGGGGGGCGCACAGACATTGGCATCAATGGCTTGTAAGATCGGCCAGACCTTGTAGAAGAAATTAAGGGGATGGAAACGAAAAGAGACGGAGGAGAATCGGTCATAAGAAGCGGGAAGGAAGCGAGAAAGGAACAGGAGAAGGGGGAGGAAGAGGAAAGGGCCGGAGCAATGAAAAATTACCAGACGCAAGAAATCGCTTGTAGCCATGACAATGTGAAATCGCCTGTAGCCTGTAACATTGTTTGTGTTTAAAACTTCCATTTGTAATTATATGTTATTATTTGTTCACAGTGAGATTCGAATTCATGACCTCTTATTTGCATGGAAGAACGTTTTTGAAATTTTACGATTGGATCAAAAAATGGTGTTTTTATTTAAACTATTAATAAAGATTAACAAAGATTTATAGATTGGTTGATTTATCTACGAAAATCTTGCATTACCTATTCTAATGCAGACTTGTTCTCTGAGGTCTAATTATTATTACATGTGAATACGTCTAAAGTAATTGTAGGAAGATTTTATCTCTTAATTTATTGGAAAGATTTTATGAAATAACGCTTTAATATTTAAAAAGGTATATATAGAGGTATTTTGGGAAGCTCAAGGTCGGACCAAAAGATTGCGCTTCCAAGACAACTATTAATAAAGATATGGAGAAACTACAACAAGCAATCTATGAACGTTGTGTTGTATTGTTGTTGCTAGCTTTCTTGCAGTTAGCGTATTTCTTATATTTTTGTTAGCTTATGCTTCATGTTTTCTTCAGGGCATGGAATCTATCTTTACGTTGAATAATGGTGTAATGCCCACGTCCACCATCCCAACCATAGAAGAGTTTTCTTTAAATTTTAATTTGAAGGAACTTTTTTGTCAATTGAACGTCTGAAATCTCACATCTTGTACTTTAAGTTACTCCATGTCTTTACAAAATAATGGTAAAAATCTCGGTATTCTTCTAATTCCTTATCTCATCCTTTGATTCGTTTTATCATGAGATCAATGGTTAACACTCTTTTCCCGAAGTCATCTATAAATACCCAAATTTGATCTCACTTTTTTACTTATTTTACTTTGCAAAATTGAAATTCCTCGTAATTGTTAAAATTTCGATCTTGGGCTCCTAATTTTTAATTATCTTCGATTTTCATTCACACAGTATGGCTTTCATCCTTCTCTTGCTTAATTCGATCTTTGGTTCAATTTGATTTTGGCTATGCTCATTTTTACTATTTTTCTTGGTTGATTGGATTTTTGGTTTGGATCTGTGTTTAATGGTCATGTTATCCAATTTATAGAGAATTCAACCAGTTAGGATTATAATTTGGATTTGATTATCTTTGATATTTGCTAGCTTTATTATGGACTCGTAGGCTTCGACAATTTCCCATAATTTGATTAAAAAATACAAATTTTTGTGACTAGAACATGTTTTTGGGCTTCCGTTGAGGCCTATGGTTTCGATAACATTTCATATTTGTTCTTTCGTTTACAACCAATCATTCTTATAGGAACCACTCAAGGGAAAAACACCATGTCTCCTAAACTTCATTACCTTATTATTAAAATCCCGTGTTTTTGTTGAAAGAAAGTCATATTTCTATTAATCTAAACATCCATGTTTTCATTAAGGCAATGATATAACTCCGTTACTTTTTGAAATTCCATACCTTCGTTAAGGTAAAGCAATACCTTTCTTAGCTTATGAAATCTATTTTTTGTTAAGTTAAAGCTACACATCCATTAGCTTGTACAATACATTTTTTCATTACTCCAACACTATGTTTTCGTTATTTCTTAACACCTGTATTCTTCATTATACATTATACTTCTATTGGTTGTACAATACCTATGGCTTCTGTTAATCGTACTCCTTATTTTGTTTATCGTTAAATTGTATGATTATTATGATCCTTTAAGAATTTTATAATCAGAAATTTTGGCTTCTCAATTTACTACAAAAAAATCTAGTATTTCTCACAAAATGTTATTTTAATTTTCTGTCATTGTTCTTGTTTTTCTTTTTTTCATAAAAGACATGGTTGACTCAAGAATATTACATCAAAAAACTCTGCTCCATCTTCTAAATCAAATAAACCATCGAATTCTTCAACACCCTGTCTTTAACAACCAACCAGGCCCGGATTGATAAAATTCTCAACTGCATTCATGTAAAGAGAGTTGAAACTAGAGTTCCTACTTAACCTTATAGAATCAACACACCTCTTGATGGATTCTTCTCCATTTTTGCTATTTAAATATGCCAATCATGATACCTTCCATTAAATCCCCTCGTCATTGAAGTGCTCGAGTTTATTGGAATTGCACACATCCAACTTACACCGAACTCCTATAACTATCTTCATTCCTTTTCATACTCTTTTAGGAACTCCAACTAGACGGCCGTGAGGAAAAATATTTCATTTCACCTACTAATATCATTGAAGCTATGAACCAACCAACAAATGTTATCTTCCACTTGTCACCATCTCATGAAAACCTTACAACGGATGCCATTGGTAAGACTAAGGTCTGGACCAATCAATTCTTCTTTATGAGAAGTTTCTCCGATGCAATTTCTGGAACATTCATAACTCCAAGTACTTTCTTACATGGATATGTGCATTATATTTTAACTTAATGTCACCTACCCATTGATTCACTTCTTCTTCAGATTATTCATTGAATTGTTGGACCAACTGCACTATGAGTAAAGGTCAAGGACATAATTTTTTAGGTTTTTGGGCCTTATAAACTAATTATTTTGCATTTTGTCCTTAAAAGTAATTATTTCAGTTGTGTGTCCTAGAAACTAATTGCACTTGCTAAAGAGGTCCTCATGGCTAATTTCCACATATATATTGATTAGTATAGATATATTCCTGCATATTGGAGTAGATGAGACCCTATACATTCCTGTGTATGAGCGGATGACATTTTGTATGCGCATCTGCCTCGAATCGGATAGTGTACATATTTTCTCATATGTATATTTGTTGCAGGTGACTGGTTGGAGGGATCCAACAGGATTCCTCACAATTGTTGACTTTATTTACAGATATTGTATATATGCTGTTATCATATGATATATGATGTTTTGAATGCCAGGATTGATATGATTATTGTGAATCATCTTATTTAGTGTTGTTGTAACATTGGTCCTATTTTTGGAATTTAAAAAAAATATTAAAACGATGAATTCAAATTAAAAAGGCTGTTATATGATTTTTGAAGTTATATAAGTGTTAATAATGATTTGTAAATTATTAAAAGAAGAAGTTTATTTAAATGTAATCAAAATGTGATTTTTGTGAAATATACCAAAAATATATTTTTGAAATATGGAGTTATCTATTTTGTAAAATAAGTTAAGTTGGGATTTTTGATTTATTATAAATGGTTTATATATAAGATTTATAAAGTTGATATTTTATAAATAAAAATAATGAAATTATAAATGAGTTTTTTTAAGTGTTAAAATGAATTTATAAATAGTCTTATAAGTGAATAAGATTTATGAATTTGTAAGTTATTAAAAGAATGAATTTATAAATAAATGATTTATGAGTGAATTAACTTATAATCGGATTTTGGCATGCAAATGAAACATAAATGGAATTTATAAACATTGTTTTATAAATCTAAAATCAACTTATTTGATAAGTTAAATATAGAAGTTTATTAAAGGAATTAAATTTATGATTTTGGACAGTGGATAATCCTTTAATAAATGTGCAGAAATAATAAATTTGGATAAGAGAATTATATTCACGATTTTGGACAGTGAATAATCCTTTAAATTAAATAAATGTTTTCAATAATGATATTTTAAATGGAGTAAAATGGTTTGAATATGTTTTAAAATGTTTGAGCATTGGAAACATAGATTGCAACATTCTTTGTTGAAATAGACGTTTTCGAGAAGTAAGGAAATGATGGGCCATAACACTGTTGTTGTAGTAAATGATTTTCGAAAAGAGATGTTTTGTATGGTATATGAGATTTATATACCTACCTAATTATCGCATTCTCATACTAGTGATTTTGGGTTGTCGTAACGATGTTTTACGCAACATTCGTTTTGACCCAAATAAATATTTTTAAGCGGATGTTTTTCTTAAAGCATAAAATATATACTTAATCCTGATTTAAGTATATGTAATATTTTCTAAGTATTGAAAGTAAATTGATTTGTGAATTACTTATTATTAAATAAGTATAAGAACATGTTTTCCAAATATTGAAATGTTGAAATGGTTTTGAGAATATATCTTTTAAAGATAATTTGAAGTGAATATGAGGAAAGCAACTTAATTAATAAAAGATTAATTAAAATGGCCTAGTGATTACATATGGTGCTAGATATTTGTTTGTTGCTTTGATAGTTAAATAATCAACTATCAAATTTGGCCATTTTAGTTCATCGGCTTGATGTCGAAACTATTTAGTCATACACTTAGTACGTAGCCATATGTGTAGGCTTGATTATCGTTTATGTTGAGGATATTGATTCGTGTAGTGCAGAGTATTACTACAATCTATCGATCTTCCTTCTTGGCTGAAGGATGGCAAGTTGAAAGTTGGAGACGTGATAAGTCTATGAGACTTAGTTTCAGTGTGAGATCGAGAAAAGCTATTGCGTTGTTGGTGCAAAGAGACCGAGATCGGTTTATCCGAAAACCACATCGGACCAACGTATATGCGTTCGATTGTGTAGGTTATCGATGATATTGGTATTTAGGATTTCATAGTGGAGGACTGCTTGTTGATCGTTTGGGGTTAAAATCCTAATATACATATAGTAGCAGTGGTCTCTTCGTTATGAAATATCCAATTCAAGGACTATTCACTACTAATCCTAGGGATTTTCCAATAGGATGTGGTAGGAAAATAACTTTGGTTTGTCCTTTTCTCGACAACTTGTATGGACGTTTGTCTGACGTTGCATTTCTAAGATTTCGTACATTTGTTTTTATAAACGTACATCAGTGGTGGCGGAGAAGGCAACTTCTCTTAGTTTAACACCCTCTTTAAGACGTACGAGCTCAAGAGTTGTATTATTGTAGAAGGCAATCAGTAGTCAACGGAATTGGCAATGTGACATTCAAAGTGATGTGATATGTGAAAGGTAATCATTACCTCAGACATCATCAACCGAAAATGACTGAAATAGAGGTAGATGCGGTAAGGCTAAGTGGGTCAGTACCAATTAGGATATGACCATCCCCTTCTAGATATATTTCTTCCCACTATGACGTTTGAAATGCAAATTAATGTGGTTTGTATGCTATAAGGGCCCTCGGAAAGGTCGGTAAAGATTGGGGGATGATATATTTGGTACTTTCTAGTTACAGAGATAGGTCAGTTTTGTGTTGGTAGAGGTTCCTTTGTGATGTTCCTCGGTACATTCCTCTAGAGATGTACTGCCGGAAGGTAGTCCCTTCACTTGGTCATTTGTAAGGAAATCCAAACTCCACTAAGAGAATATGATATGAAATGTTTTAGTTATCGTAAGGTAAAAACATATCCATGTTTATGTGTGTGCGTGCCTTATGAAATACTTTTGTTTTGAAAGGAAAAGTTTGGTAATCTAATAAATCCAGTTGAGTGTGTTTCTCACGCTGGTTTACCAGACTGATCCGAGCGCTCTTCCCTTTCAATGCTCGGGGTCGGAAGGAGTATATTACAGGTTCAGATTTGATGCTTTTAGAGCTTCGGCAGGAGAGCTAGAGATCTTCCTTTTTGTATTCCAGTATATGTTTATTATCCGCTGCATTATTTGTTATTTAAATTATCAGCAATTGTAAGGACATGTTATTATAACTGTCCAGGCTGATGAATAGTGATTGATTGTTGTACTCCGATTGATGTATGTATATACAGTTTCTGTTTTGTAAAGATCATTGATATGACTTTATATGTTATTCCGCTACAATGTGAGACTCTGTAATATTCTGTTTTGTTTTCTCTTCTCTCTTTCTTCTCTTTTTTTTCTTTCTCATGACTTTCCGTCAGTTTCTGCTTTTTGGGTCGGACATGTGTGGATTATTGACGATTCAAAGGGTATGGATTTGAGGGTCGTCACTTTTAGTTATATCACATAGAAATTTTATTTGAACTTGAGATGTATAACTAAGATTAGAGCATTATAACACTTGCTTATTACTTAAGTTTAGAATTATATCCGAGAAAACTTCCAGTTTTGTATAAGTATGAATGTTTATTATTCTGCCGTGATCTGCTACCGATGTTTATAGGATATATTGTTCTGATTTTGAGAAATCGGTGCATCTATTACTTTGTATTAATACTATACATGTCAAATTTCAGTACAGGCATTAAGTAAAATAGTATAAATGACATGTCAGGATTAGTATAAAGATATATTCACATTCGATCACCCTTCACAAGCCGTATCCTCCAGATTAGCAGATGACATTACTTGTAATGTTCTTTGCTAAACCGGGCATTGCGGTGGGGTCGTTGCAGCTTTGTATCAGAGCATTGTAAGAATATTACAACATATAATATTACAGATCCGAGAACTAGATGACTCTGAATCCTGTCGCATTGGTGTGTGGTAGATATTTATATTAATTATCTAATTACAAATAGGGATATAAAATGATTATCGGGATAATCATTTGGGGCGTAAATTGATTTACAAAAAAATTAAATTGATACATTTGAATTTGTGACATTATAACCTTTGGAAAATAATGAGTAAAATATTTTAGAGTTTAGAAAATTTTGGAATTAAACTGGAATGAATTAAATTAAAGTGAACTAATTTCTTTTAATAGAAAATTTGGGAAATTTGGGTGAATAAGTTTAATATTTAAATGATCTAGGAATAAACAGAGTTGCCTAGCGGAATTTCAAACATTGAATTGTTGCGTTGTAAGTGATTATATATGTTTTGGTTGATTGGCTGCTAGGAATTAATTGCTTGGTTGCATTTATTTAAAATTGGATGCATGTATGTCAGTGATAATAAAATAAATGCATCTAAACTTGTGATTATCTATTGTGATAACTTATCCGGACGTTGTTTAAGGATATCGATATATGGGATGCCATATTATCAAGAGGGGTTCCTAAACATCGAACGTGACATTTTAACATAAGTAATAATTAAAACTTGGAAATTCAAGTATGAATTTCTTTCATTATGGAATATCATGAATTTAATATCTCTTATATGGTATCAATTTGATATTAAATACTAATATGAATTTTTGGATAGATGCAGGTATCTAAAGTTAAATTAATATCATTTAAAAGATTATAAATTATTTACTTAAGGAATATTAACGAACTCCCTAATGTTTCAAATATAAGGTACGTATCTCAGGTAACATATCACATTTTTGTGTTTTTCTCTACGAGATGCCTTATCCTTGAGATAGGATGTATATTTTGTAATTATATTCATATTATAAATTTTCGAATGCTAGCCGCGTAAAGGAGGCGATGACGAAATTTTTCGTAAATTTAAGGCGTTAGAAAATTTTGATAACTAAACATTTGATTTTTTAGCATTATAATTTGATGTGGTATTAATCGAATGATTGAAAATGAAAAAAGAAACAATTTACGAATAATTGTTTTAAGAATAAATTTATATTATGGATTTCTTTCATTAAAGAAAATTGTTACGTATAAATCTTAATATTAATTGGAGTTTGATAATAATATTAAGTAATAATTTGAAGACTTGATACTATTAATTGTGAAAGTTGAAAATTTTGGTAAAAAATAATTTGGAAAGATGTAAATTATGGAAAGACTTAATTGGAAATTTAATTTTTCAGATTTATTTCATTAAGAAAATTACGGAGATGCAATTTCTTTAAGGGGGGAGTCTGTAACAACCCTCTTATAAATTACCTAATTAATTTTGTTTAACTATGGTTAATTAATATTTAATGGGATTTTGTAATATAAATTATGGGATAAAAATTTGTTTTTAATAATCGATTTGATTATCAATTCTTAGCATTTGATAATTGAAATATATTATTCGCAAGAAAAAATTTGAATTTTTCAAATTGGATTTTATTTTGATTAGCAAATATAATGGGATAATAAATATTTTAAATAAAGATTTGACTAAAAGGATAACTTTTATTTTATAATTAACCGTACAAAACATTTCTATAATCATAGTAATGAAGATTTTTAACTTGTTATTTGATTTCGTTAAATTTGAGAAATCAATATTTATTTTGTTAAAACATTGGTAGGAAAAATTGTGTTTTATTAACGATAGAACTAAACAAATATTAGCAACACTTCTTATGGAGAATAAATTAGCAGCACTTGTAAATGGGTTTGGGCCTTAATATCAAACTATACCCAAACTTAAAATACATAAGAGAAATTTTATTTCTGCCTTTCCTTCTACTGTACGTTCACAAAATCAGAAAACCAAAACTAAGGTTCGTCCCTCTTCTTATTCAATCCAAAAGCTTCCTTTTTAAAATAGAAATAAAATCGGGAAAAATCAAGGTAAGAAATCTAAGCTTTTTCTTATCAACTTAAGTAATTAACTTCAGGTTTTTTAGTGATTTGTGAATCTTTTGTGTTGTTTATTTCTATGGAGTTCTAAGATTTCTTCAAGTTGGAGTCAAGTGAATTTTTGTTGAAAATTTGTTGAGCAAACACAGAAATTATGGTGTGTTAATTACTCACATATCTATTTCTAAATATTTGTCTTTGTACATAATTGTTTGAATCATTGATTGATCAAATCATTTGCAAATTTGGTTATAGACTTCGGTGATATTGTGTTGTTGTTTACTGAAAATTTCTTAGGAAAATCATTGTAGTAAAACAACTATATATTGAAGTAGAATGATCCAAATTTGCTCAATATTTTTGTAATAGAAAACTATTTAAATAAGCTACAAATTCTCTTCTGATCAATTTTTGAAATACTATATTTAAAGGGGTTTAAATTGAGTTTGAAACCAATGTTATAGCATAGCCATATAAAAAAATTCTGAGAGTAAAATGGACATAACTTTTGATTGATGAATCCAGTTATGTTGAATCTTTTTGCAGTAGATAGATAATCTCCTAAGGAAGAGCTTATGTTTTAATAACTTTCTCAGATTTTGGAGATTTCTGGGTCAAAATTGGGTTTCTAACAGAGTAATAGTCTCTACCCTGTCAAATTTTCCGAGTTAAAACATTGTTAGCAATTTAAGCATAACATTCTCATTTCTTATCGGATTTTAATAATTTTTAAGGTTATGGAAAGATTACTTTGTGGGTAACAACTTTAATTTTTAATACATTTGAAAATTTTGAGCATAGCTTGGTCGAAATTCTTTTGCAAACTTTCAGCTCTGTCGCTTCGAAATTTTCATTCTTTTACTTACTTTCTTACTTGGTTAATGAAGTTTAAATTATATGTTAGGTTCACTATGGAGTTAATAAACTTATGTATATCTATGATGTGTATGTGTGTGTCTATGGTTTGAATAAATGTAATTTTACAAAACAAAGTATTATAATTCACCGGTTCAAGTAAATTTTCATACCAAGTCAAATTCTTCTATAAATGATTTTAACAAATAGAGATTTACATATAGTGTTGTTATTATAAAAGGATTACGGATTTGGAAATGTGGTTTTGGGAAAATATGAATCTAAATTCATCTCTAAATAAAATGGATTTACACTTGTGTGGATTTGGAAGAGAAATAAAAGTGGCTATATAAAATAAATGGATTATGAATATGGTTTTAGAATATGGTTTTGAGAATAATATTGGTTAAATGATAATTTGAGACAACTTTGAGTATACAAGTGAAATTTTGGAATAAATAGAGTAATGGGATATTTTACCCAATAAGTGAATATTTTACTTAAGGTGGATAATAAATGGGTTTATGGAAAATTATACAATTATTTATAAACAATAAACTCCAAGTGATAAATGTTTTGAGAATCTTAATTCTATAATTTAGAAAGTATTAATAATCATTTTAATGTTATCGATTGGTTTAAATGCTTTCGAATAATGCTTCGTCGAATATGGTATAACTCATTGAATAACATGTTTGAGTGGAATTTACTAACCATTGGCGATTACTTGAATTTCACCGGGTAGTATGGGACGACTTAGTTAAATTCCTATGGGCACTTTGGGATTGTATTTAACACTTTAGAGTTGTTTTCTCTTCGGGTGTGCGACAAGTGGTTGCGAGATCCGGAAAAGAATATAATTCAAGTTTTTTGGTGGTATTTGTAATAAGTGATATTTACTAGCTTTAGTAAATACTTGGATTGCACCATATGGTATGGGATATATTGGTTAAATTCTAGTGATTACTGAAGGTGATAGCATTTGACACTTTAGAGTTTACTCTCTTTTGATATGCGGCAAGTGGATACTAGATCCTTAGGAAGTTTACTCCTGTATTTCTTATCAAATGTAATAATCTAAAATTAATTTGATGCATTCAGTCATGTCTGCTATCCTTGAGATCATCTTGTGATTCTGTAATTCCCGTCTTATGTACGGTCCCCGAAATCAGATCGGTCGTATGGTACCAAATTGTTTGTTTGTTTGCTACGGTTCCGTGTACGATCGTTGAGTAAGATATCTTAGATTCTGGATATTTGGATTCAGTGACTATTCTGTGTTCGTAATATATATATATATATATATATATATATATATATATATATTCTTGGGTCTTGTGTTTGTGAAAAAAATGTTCTTGGGTCTTGTGTTTGTGGAACAAATATGTATTCTTTATCTTGTTAGTGAAATAAATTTATGTTCATATGTCTTATGTTCGTGAAATAAATAATATTATTGTGTCTTGTGTTCGTGAAATAAATATATATTCTTGTGTCTCGTTAGTGAAATAAATGTATATTTTTATGTCTTGTGTTCGTGAATTAAATATATATTCTTGTGTCTTGTGATGGATGTCAAGTATGTTAATTCTTTTATTTTATGTGTAGTGTGTTTGTGACTTAAATTTATAAGCCTGTTCTGAGTTAAACTAATTTCCTGGCTCGTTATATCCTGGATATCTATATTTACTTATATGTTGTTTATTCTCGTGTTATATTCTGTTCTCACCCTATTGGATATTTAGAGATAGTCCGACCCGAGTGTTATTTTGCTCAGGTCAGGCCGAGACTTTCAAGTTACAAGACGAGTAGACCTTTGGATGGTTGGGCTATCAGAAGTTGGACCTTTGGCATTTAGTTATATCGCTTAGGAATTTTAATTGAACTTAAGATGTATAATTAAGATTAGAGTATTATAACACTTGTATATTGCTTAAGTTTAGAATAATATTTGAGAAAACTTCCAGTTTTGTATAAGTATAAACATTCATTATTCCGCTATGATCTGCGACTGGTGTTTATATGCAAATTGTTCTGATTTTTAGAAATTGGTGTGTTTATTACCTTGTATTAATATTGTACACATCAAATTTCAGTTCAAACATTAAGTAAAAAGGTATGAATGACATGTCAGGATTAGTATAAAGATATATTCACATTCGATCGCCCTTCACAAGCCATATCATGTAGATTAGCAGACCACATTACTTGTAATGTTCTTACTAAACTGGGCATCGTTGTTGGGTCATTACAGCTTTGTATCAGAGTAGTGTCAGAACATTATAATATTACGGATCTGAGAACTAGATGACTTAGAGTCCTGTCTCATTGGATGTGTGGTAGATAGTTATATTAATTATCTAATTAATATAACTAAGGATGTAAAATAATTATTGGGATAATCATTTGGGCGTAAATTGATTTAAAAAAATTAAACTGATAAATTGGAATTTGTGACATTATGACCTTTGAAAAATAACGAGCAAAATATTTTAGAGTTTAGAAAATTTTGGAAATTAAACTGGAATGAATTAAATTAAAGCGAACTATTTTCTTTTAATAGAAAATTTTAAAAAATTTGAGTAAATAAGTTTGATAGTTAAATGATTTGGGAATAGCTAGAGTTGCACCACAGAATTTCAGACATTGAATTGTTCCGCTGTAAGTGATTATGTAAGTTTTGGTTGATTGGTTGCTAGGAATTGATTGCTACGTTGCATTTATTTGAAATTGGAAACATGGATGTTAGTGATAATAAAATAGATGCATCTAAACTTGTGATTATCTATCGTGTTAACTTATTCGGACGTTGTTTAAGAGTTATGATCGATATGTGAGATGTCATGTTATCGATAGGGGTTCCTAAGCATTGAACGTGACATTTTGACATAAGTAACAATTAAAACTTGGAAATTTAAGTATGAATTTCTTTCGTTATGGAATATTATGAGTTGTTAATATCTCCTATATGATATGAATTTGGTATTAAATACTTATATGAATTTTTGGGATAGATGCAAGTATCTAAAGTTAAATTGATATCATTTAAAAGATTATAAATTGTTTGCTTAAGGAATATTAGCAGACTCGCTAATATTTGAAATACAAGGTACATATCTCGGATTACATATCGTACTTTTGTGTTTTTTCCTACGGGATGCCCCATCCTTGAGATGGGATGTATATTATGTAGTTATATCCATATTATAAAATTTTGAAATGCTAGCCGCTCAAAGGAGGAGCTAGCAAAATTTTATGTAAACTTAAGGTGTTAGAAAATTTTAATAACTAAAAAATTGATTTTTTTTAGCATTATATTTTGAAGTGGTATTAATCGAATGTTTGGAAATGAAAAGTGAAAACGATTTACAAATAACTGTCTTAAGAAGAACTTTATATTATGCATTTCTTTCATTAAAAAAATTTGTTATATATAAATCATAATATTAATTTGAGTTTGATAATAATATTAAGTAAATAATTCGAAGACTTAATATTATTGGTTGTGAAATACGAAAAGTTTGGTGAAAAACAATTTGGAGAGATGTAAATTATGGAAAGACTTGATTGAAAATTTAATTTTTCAGATTTCTTTCATTAAGGAAATTGCGGGGACGCAATTTCTTTAAGGGGGGAAGTCTATAACAACTCTATTATAAATTACCCAATTAATTTTTGTTAATTATGGTTAATTAATATTTATTGGGATTTTGTAATATAAATTATGGAATAAAAATTTGTTTTAACAGTCGATTTGATTATCAATTCTTAGCATTTGATAATTGAAATAAATTATTAGTAAGAAAAAATTTGAATTTTTCAAATTGGTTTTTATTTTGATTATCAAATATAATGGGATAATAATTATTTTAAATAAAGATTTTGACTAAAAGGATAACTTTTATTTTATAATTAACTATACAAAACATTTCTATAATCATAGTAATGAAGATTTTTAACTTGTTAATTGGTTTTGTTAAATTTGAGAAATCAATGTTTATTTTGTTAAAATATTGTTAGGAAAATGTTTTATTAATGATAGAACTAAACATATATTAGCAACACTTCTTAGGGAGAATAAATCAGCAACACTTGTAAATGAGTTTGGGCCTTAATACCAAACTATACCCAAACTTAAAATACATAAGAGAAGTTTCGTTTCTCTTTTTTCCTTCTACTTCCTTCTACTGTACGTTCATAAAAGCAGAAAACAAAAGCTAGTAGAAAATCAAAACTAGGGTCCATCCCTCTTCTTATTCAATCCAAAAGCTTCTTTTTAAAATAGAAATAAAATTGGGAAAATCAAGTAAAATCAAGATAAGCAATCTAAGCTTTTTCTTATCAACTTAAGTAATTGACTTCAGGTCTTTTAGTGATTTGTGAATCTTTTGTGTTGTTTATTTCTATGGAGTTCTAGGGTTTTTTCAAGTTGGAGTCAAGTGAATTTTGGCGGCAAATTTGTTGAGAAAACATAGCAATTAAGGTGAGTTAATCACGCATTAATATATATATTCCTAAATCATTGTCACTATACATAATTCTTTGAATGATTGATTGAGCGAATTATTTGCAAATTTGGTTATGAACTTGGGTGATTATTGTGTTGTTGTTTGCTGAAAATTTCTTAGGAAAATTGCTGCAGTAAAACCTCGATATCCTGGTGTAGAATGATCCGAATTGGCTCAATCTTTTTGTAGTAGAAAATCCCTTAAATAATATACAAATTCCTTTTGATCATTTTTTGAAATACTGTATTTAAAGGGGTTTAAACTGAGTTTGAGACTGATGTTATAGCACAACCATATAAAAAATTTCTAAGTTAATAACTGAGAGTAAAATGGAAATAACTTTTGATTGATGAATCCAGTCGTGTTGAATATCTTTCCCCCAAGGATGAACTTCTTTTCTCAGATTTTGAAGATTCCTGGGTCAAAGTTGGGTTTTTAACAAAGTAATAGTCTTCGCCCTGTCAAATTTTCTAAGCTAAAACATTGTTAGTAATTTAAGCATAACGTTCTCATTTCTTATCGGATTTTGATAATTTTTAATGTTTTGAAAATTTTACTTTGTGGGTGACAACTTTTGTTTTGAACATATTTGCAAATCTTCAGCATAGTTTGGTTGAAATTCTGTTGCAAACTTTCAACTCTGCCACTTCGAAATCTACATTCTTTCACTTACTTTCTTACTTGGTTGCTGCATTTTAAATTATATGTTAGCTTTACCATGGAGTTTATAAACATATTTATATCTATGATGTGTGTGTGTATGGTTTGAATAAATGTAATTTTACAAAAAAAAAGTATTATAATTCACCGATTCAAATAAATTTTCATACCAAAATCAAATTCTTCTATAAATGATTTTAACAAATAGAGATTTACATATAGTGGTGTTGTTTTTTTTGAAAAAAGGTATTTTTTAGACAAAATACAAGTCATATGATTCTATGATATATCTCGTTAAAACCTAGCAATTCCCCTAACCTAATTGAGTGCCTTACCAGGGAAAAGAATACATATCATGCCCATATATTAACAGTACAATAATAACAACAGTCCGTTATCCAAGTTGTCAAATAGATGGAGGAGTAAAAATAGAGATACAATATACTCAAAACCATTCATACAAACAACTTGAAGCAACACAAAAGAAAACCAAGTAAAAGGAAAAAAACATGTGTTACAAACACACAACGCCAAACAAGGAACATCACGACGTGAAACTAATTACAAACCCGAGTAGGAGAGAGAAATAACTTCAAATGCCTTAATTAAATTTCCAGATCTAAAAAGGAAATCAGTCGCTCTCCTAACATTGGTAGCAAAATCAGAACTGTTTGGATAAAGGGAGGATAAAATTAGCAACAGATCGAAGAAAAGATCAAATACAATCTCAGGGAGGTCGGAATTCCTGAATTGGGTTAGTCACAAATCCAAAGTTTGACTAGATAAGTTTAAATTTTCTACTTATCTTATAATCCAATTTCCTCTGAATTAAGCACTTGCAATCTTGAACTATAAGCATAGCTCTGACTTGAATTGGGAGTTCGGTAGCTTTAAAAATTCTTGAGTTACGTTCACGCCAAATATGCCAGATCAGTGATGTAAATACAATGTTCTTGAAGCTATTATATAAATGATCGCCTATCTGATTTTGACACATAATTTGTAATTGTTGGTCGATATCATAGGAATTACCAATATTAATTTGTAGCTTTTGCATAATTATTTCTAGAACTTGTCTAGAATATATGCAGTGAAAAAATAAGTTGTTTCTATCTTCATTATGATTTACACAGAGCACATACGATAGGTCTATACCACTATTCTACTTACTGATTCTGTCTTTTGTGTTCAGTTATTTAAAATGGCTTAATAGAGAGCAAGTTGACATTTTTGGAGCACAGTTTTTATCCCAAATAATGTTGGTCCAATTCAGAACTGTGTATTTGTTTCTGGTTTGATTCCAAGCCAAGTTAGTATTGAATTGCCTATTATTGCTAGGAAGCCAAAACCAAAAATCTTTTGCTCTTGACTGTGTATTTTTATATCATGCACTGTCTTGTGAAGATGAGTAGGAACATAATCAAGCTGTTCATTCCATTCATTGCCTAATAAAATAGAAACTTTTGTGTTAATATTACCAGAGACATTCATGTAGTTCCAACCACACTTTTCCACCAAGGAAGTAAGTGCCATTAATCCATGGGTCAAAACCACACATCTGTGTTATCACTATTGGCAATTTTCCTATCAATAAGACCTTTACACCATTGTCTAGCTTTTAGCAGGAAATTGCAGGTGTAAGATGCATTGTTATTTAAAACAACAATCCAATTTTTATTTTTATTTTTACAGTATTTGTTGCACATCCACTTTGCCCAAGATGTTTCCCCTTGAAGAATTTTCCACACCGATTTGATTGCAATTGTTTTTGCCATATCATCAATTTTTCTAATACCAAGGCCATCCTCACGTTATGGTTTACAAACATCATCCCAACTCATCTTGTGCACTTTAGATTTCCAAATAAAATTAGCACAAATAGAGTCAATTCTCTGAATTACTATCACAGGAAAGTGGGTAAACTGTAACCAAAATTGCACCATGAGTGAATGACAGTTTTCATTAACTCAATTCTACCACTAATGTTGAGCATTTTAGTGTTCCAATGACTAAATTTCTTATTAATTTTGTCAATTGAATATCCAAAATCTCTAGCTTTGAGTTTATTGTTTGATAGCGGGATACCTAAATACATCATAGGGAGGTTACCAATATTGAGTTTTAATATATCAACAGTTTGATGTTTGTCTTTAGCCCCTTTACTGAAAAACAAGGTGGATTTGTTTTCTTTTAAATTTAGACCAGCTAATAGTTTCAGATCCTGAAACAATTTCAGAATGCATTCGGCATTTTTTGTGGTTGCTTTGGCCATGATTAAAATATCATCTGCATATAGTAAATGTGTGATCATTGGATCAATTTTATGTAACGATCCTAAATTTTGAACAATTAAATTTGTAAATATTTAATTTATTTTAAATATTTAAATGATAATTTGACTTAAATTTCAAATTATCAGAATGAATTGGTGATTAAAATTTAGAATTTAATCTATTTAAAAGTTGAATAGAAATTTGAATTTTTACTTTGAAGTTAAAATTTAATATTGAACTTATATTTTAAATTTGAATTAATGATTTAGAAAAAATAATTGGATTTGAAATAAGGAAGAAAATATAATATAAAAATAAATAAAAGTAAAAAAAAAAATAAAAAAATAAAAAAATAAATATATAAATAAAATAACAAGTATAAGTCACCATTCCTCCATACCTTCAACATACCGTGTTCCATACCCGTGTTCCACGCCATAACCCACGGAAAAAAAAAAAAAAAAAAAAAAAAAATCACGTTCTCTTCTGTTTTATAACCCTACCCCTTCATCATTTCAAAGCAGATAAAAAATAAAATAAAGATAATGGCAGCTCCGTGTTCTTCTCGTTCGATCACTCGTCTGGAATTTGGGGCTTTGGCTTCTTGCGATTCAAAAATTAGGGCTTGGGAAATTTGGAGCTTAATTGAAGCTCTGTTATGCTCGAGATCCTTGCTTCTCGTTCTCTTTTTCGTTTGCGTTGCTTCGATTCGAGTTAAAGGTGAGTTTTCTAAGCTCACGATAATCTTCATGCAAGTTTTTGAATTTGTTTGAAGTGAATTGCTTGGTTGCATGCTATGTTTTTGGGGCGATTTGATTATCTTTGGCTCGGCTAAGTTAATTTTAAAAAAAACTGATATGCTCAGATTTGTGACTGCATGTTGAATTTTTGTGCTAGTTGCTGTTATTTGCTCGATTTACTTGGATTTTAAATTGGTAGAAACAGATGCTAGTAATTATTTTAAACTATGAGAACAGATTCTACCCATTTGATTTAGTTTTTGAACTGTTAGGAGCAAATGTTTTTTTTTGATTTCTTTTAAAATTTAAATTTGTAAGAACAGATGCTGCCCAGTCTTAATTTTTAAATTGATTAGAACAAATGCTACCTGACTATTTGTGTTTGTTTTAAAATTGATAGGAACATGTGCTATTTGTGTTTGTTTTAAAAATTGATAAGAATAGATGCTATGTTTATCTTGTATTTAAATTGATAAGTACAGATGCTACTAAAATATCTTGTTTGAAACTGTTTGCAAACAATTGCATTTTGAATTTAAACTTGCATCTTTACTGAGTTATTTCTTAGTCTTGTTGAGCTTTACGGATAGCCCATGGATCTGCACTAGTTCATCATATAGCTTACAATGTTCTTTTGAACATTTTGCATTCCCACAATTTGATATTGTCCAGTCTTCATTTTAGTCTTCCCTGTGTTCATGTATTTGGGTTTGTGGCTGTTTCCATGTCAA
This sequence comes from Allium cepa, assembly GCA_030765085.1. Taxonomy (NCBI): domain Eukaryota; kingdom Viridiplantae; phylum Streptophyta; class Magnoliopsida; order Asparagales; family Amaryllidaceae; genus Allium; species Allium cepa. Next base: position 103,881,853 of record CM060941.1, on the reverse strand, counting down.
GTTGCATCCATTCCACTTTGCATGTCTGTTGCACTTGGGTCTGGTCTCTGCTCTCCTGATTGTTCTACTCTTCATGTCATTATTGTTTGCATCCTGGTATGTGTTGCATTACAGTTGATTCACTTCACTTGTGGTCTTTATATTTGACTCGAAACTTCTGTTTCAATTTGCATTATCTGATATGTTTCAGTTTCCATGTCAAGTTGTATCCATGCTGTTGCACTTTGGTCTGGTCATTGTTTTCCTGGGTATTCAAGTCTTCATCTCCATTTTGTATGTACTGTTAGTACTTCATCCATGTTGTTCCTGTCTGCATTCCCATTTTTGCATGTGATTGAACTAAGTATACATGTTTAAAATTTGTTTGCATGTGAATGAAATATCAAAATGTCTCTCTGTTTGAAAATGTGCACATATGAATAATATGTTAAAAAGGGGAAAAAGTAAATCCATTTATCTGATTATCTTTAGCATGGGATGCTCAAATGGAAGTAGGTTGTGATGGTGTAAAACAATTTATTAAAATGTTAGTAAGCATCAAGTAGCTTCTCTGTTTTAAACTGCTAGGTGAATGAACATTTTAATTATAACTTAAGTGGTTAGTTGTATTTTGCTTGACAAATTTCTGATATAATTGATGCTTGCATGAGTATATATAAGTATATGATCTGTGTGTATGAATTAAATGACTTGTGCCTGTATTTACTTGGATTGCTCTTCTCTGTTTTAAACTACAGAGAGTAAGAATAGAAGAAGAATTCAAATCTTCTGATCAGTTCCTTGTTAGGATTTAAGGTTTGAACATGATATGCTTGTTTAAACATTAATTTAAGTTTTAAAAAAAAAATCTTATTCAAGCAAAACAAATGTAGGAAATCCTCTAATTAAATCTTCTGTTTATAACTAATGATTTGAAAAGAATTCTTACTGGATTTTGTCTCCAGGATGAACTGCTGTTTGAAACAAAAATTCATTTTTGCCTTGCACTCCATTTTCTTCTTTTGAAAACTGTTTTCCTGAGAGTGCATTACTACTTGAATTGATTTCCAGATTAACATTTTGCTTTGAACTGAGTCGAAAACTGAAGCTCTGTTTGATTTGTATATTTTTTTCTTTGCTTTGGAAATCACTGTATGCTTTTCCAGGTTCTTTTGTGTTGTTATTTCCAGAATACTCTATGTCTATAACTTCAGTTTCTCTAAAGTTTTGATTTAAACTCAAAACCACTTAATTTAGCCTCTGTTTAAAACTTAGGTTTCAAATGAAACTTGTTGTTCCATCTGCACTTGAACTTGTGATACTTTTATACTGTCATGTTGTACTTGCTACTGTTGCATTACTTGTTTCACTTAAGTTTTGTAACTGAAGCTTGCTGTGTTCATTTTGAACACCTTGTATTTCCAAAACTTTGATATGTTCAGTCTTCATATCCATTCCATGGTTGCAGCCTGCTCTTGTGGTCCTTGTTTTGGTTATGTGCAGTGATTTTGTATTTGGGCTGTTTGGATTTGTTGTGCACTGCATAGTGCCTTGCCTTGTCTGTTTTGGAGTTATGCTTGTACACTTGCAGTGATTTGTCTGACTCGTGCACGCGTGTCGGCGAGGCAGTGCACATGTGTGCAAAGTACATGTGTGTACTGCAGCCACACTAAAAAGTTAAAGTTGTTAATATGAAAATCCGTAATAGATTAAATTGATTCATGTGATCCATTTTATTCAGTTCATTGCAAATTTATTTACTTGAGTTAAGATTAATCCTGACTCGAGTGTTTTTGTGTTTTGCAATTAACGCTCGGGTCAGACCGAGTATTTTTACAGCTTGAAGATTTTCAGGCCGCGAAGTTAGAGAGAGGGGGATTAAAGCACTCTACTAAAGTTTTCAGTAAAATTTTTCTTTGTACTCTAAAAAGATATAATTCCGCTGTATAAAAAAAATTTATGCATTGTAAAAACTCTGATATATGTATGTAAGAAAAATTCAATTATGAATAATATTATGATTATTCTGTGATTCTGTGGCTGATTCTGTTTAAACTTTATAAACTGACTAACAATTCGTCATTTTGAACGTTTCTAGTTGGTTTAATTACCGACTAGAGGCGGTCAGGGCGGCGGGTCGTTACAAAAGTGGTATCAGAGCTTTGGTTTACTCAAAGCTCAGTTTATGATGTTTAATATGAATAGTTACTAGAACCACTATAAAGAAAGTGCTTTTCAAATTTAAAAGAAGTATAAAATTGTTTTCTTTAAAACAAAAAGGTATTTTGAAAGTTAAAATTATTTTGAAAATTCCCCTCTCTAAAAATGTGAGTTTGCGATAGTTTATATTCGGTGAGGTCTCGTTAGATTTGAGTTTCGATCGTTCGGAAACTCATTATTGAATTATTAAGATTTATGAAAAATGAAATATAAGTAAAGTGAACTAATAAATTAGTGAATTGGTTTAAATTGGTTTAAATCGAATAACTTGAATATTTCGAGTAATAATTGTGAAATAAATTGATATGTTAATTTGGTTATAATCAAGTGGATTATTGAACTATAACTTGGAAATTTGATTCTAAATTCTTTTGAGGAATTGTTTTCAAATATGAAGAACGAATTGGTAAATGAATGGATTATAAGTATTTAACTTATAATATGAACTTTTGGATATATAACTGAGTTATATAAATTGAATTGAATAGAATCAATAAGAAGATTTATAAATCGAAATTTTATAAATAGAAATGGAATGTGTAAAGATTGTTTATAAATTCGAAACCAATTGAATTTGATAAGTAAATTGTTATAGCTTATTAAAGGAGATATATTCACGATTTTGGACAGTGGGTAATCCTTTAAAAATAAAAATAAGTTGTAGAAATGATGAAATTGATTGACAAAGTATATTCACGATTTTGGACAGTGAATATATTAGTGAATAAAACAGATATGTTTTAGGGAGAATGATTGAATAATCCAACCTCTGCTAATAAAGGATTGCGAATATTGATAGGAAACTTCGAAAACATCTTGTTAATTATAATGGCGAAAACCGAAGCACAAAAAGCAGCACGCCGTGAACGAAGAGCAATCGCTCGTAGAGAAGCAGAAGCGACACGTGCGGAAATTGAAAGGAGATTCACTGAAAGGCAAGCACCTGGTCCATATGATGAGGTTATTTGCTATCGATGTCATAAAAAGGGACATTATGCCCGTCAGTGTCGAGAGAGAAGAAAGAAAAGGAATGTGGATGACCGGTTCGCTCGTCAGGAGATTGTGTGTTTTAAGTGTCAAGAGAGAGGGCATTTTCTTAGTCATTGCCCTAAAGTGAAAAGGAAAAAGTGTGTACTCAATTTACCCGTCGATAGATTGACAATCTGCTACCATTGTCGGCAGACTGGACATATAGCCAGAAACTGCACCGAAAGACAACGGGGAGAGCAAGCTATAGCCCGACCAGCTAGAGCGAAAAGTGTTATGGTGATAGATAAAGATGGAAACATCTCATATTATTGCAATAACTGTAAGGAATGGGGACATGTGGATTTTCAATGTGTTAATCCTCCTTTAACACAATATGAAGTAGTGTCATCCGAAGATGAAAGTTTGGCAAAGATGCCTACTATTGGACAAGAAGTCGTTAGTCCTTAATTATTCTGAATCTTAAACCAATCGATATATTTTGTAATACTATCTTTTGTAATCCACAATCTTCTATGTACGTCTTTTAAAAGTATTAAGCTATGTAAAATTTCGTATGGAGGAAATATTTTAATCGAATAGCATTTTGGGAAGTGATATTATGAAATGAAATTTAATTGTTGATTTAACTGTATGAATCAAACTAATTTCGATGTGAAGTTTATATTTTAAGTTTAAACTATTGTCTAAAATGGTTAATATGGAGATATAAATTTAATGGAGCTAAATTGATGAACAATTTACTAAAGAACTAGTTGACTATTTTTGGAATAGAAAGTAAATGCAAAGTTCAAATAGAATTTAAATTTTTCAACATGATAATCCATTATAGGTTTAATAAATTCAGTGATGAATTTGAATTTAAATGTGCGGAAAATTAAATTAAGTGAAAAACTTAATATTGAAAAGTTTGAAATCGGTTTAAAACCAATATTGTGAAAAGTATGAGGAATTCAAACTATGAATTAAGTGAAGATGAAAAGTTAATAGTTTTAAAGAGTTTTAAAATGAATTAACTATCGAATACATAGATTTCAACACTCATTGTTGAAATAGACGTTTTCGAGAAATTAAGGAAATGGTAGACTATAACACTATTGTTATAGTAAATGGTTTCCGGAAGGAAATGTTATTTATAGTATTGGGATTTATATATCTATTTTAAATCCGAATCCCTATACTAGTGATTTTGAGTTGTTGTAACGATGTTTTACGTAACATTCGTTTTAACTCAAATAAATGTGTTTAAAAGAATGATTTCCTTAAAGAATGGAATATATACTTAATTTTGATTCAAGTATATTGAATATTTTCAAAGTGTTGAAAATGAAAGAATTTGTGAATTACTTATTTTTGAATAAGTATGGAAATATTTTTCAATGTGAAATGAAAAGTTTGAAATTTTATCTTTTAAAGATAAATTGAGAAATGAATATTTGAAATTAGTTTCAAATGGTTAAGTGTGAAAATTATATATCTTGTTAAAGATATTATTTTGAGAAATGTGAACGATTAGTTCAATTTGGAAATTTTTCAAAGATTGAATCTAGAGTTAAAATTGAGTTTAACTTTGGCACCAAAAAACAGTATAAGTTCAGCTTTGAATTTTGGATAGTCGATTGGGATTGTATGTCTAGCATTGTGAATTGATGACATATCATTTGATCTCTATTAAATATATATCTGTGGTGGCGGAGAATTTATTCTTTTAGCTTAACACCCTTCTCTGAGACGTACGAGCTTAGAGGTTATATATCGATAGACATCAATTATGTGTTGAGAATTGACGATGTAACGTGAAATCCAAATCGAATGTGAAATCGATAATGAATTGGATTATGAATGTGAATTAGGTTAGAGATAACCTTAAATTTTCAAATCGATTGAGAGGAAAATTTTAAACGTGATAGTAAATTTTGAATCCTCTATTTGTTGTGAATGTGAATTGAGTTTTCGTAACTTATATATGTGAATATAATCGAAAACTATCAGTTTAGAAAAATCATTATTATGAAAATCCGGTGTAGAGTTACATAGATATGATAAGTACGAAATGTGAATGAAGTACTATATGTATATGACATATGTTTTCTAAAAACTGAGGATATGGAAATGTACCTTCCAATTTATTATGTGTGAAGGTGATTGGAACTCGGTGGAGTGTCCATTGTAAATCGTAGCTACGTAGAATTCCCTTAGTGGAATGTCCAATGGGACTGATTTGATATCCCATTGTGTTGGGATTATCCCATTGTGTTGGGATTATGTGATTGATGCTGGCGTAATTCGAGGGGTGTGATACCTAAAGTTACAAGCGATTCCATTGAGATAGTGGCGCAACCGCCGAGTAAACTGCGATCTGGGAACCGAAGCGTAATTCGAGGGGCGTGATGCCTAAGGCTACGAGCGATTCTACTGAGATAGTAGCGTAACCGCCGTGTGGACCGCGATCTAAGGCGACAACCATGGCGAAATTCAGGAGTGATGAGAAATCTAAGTTACAAGCGATTCTACTGAGATAGTAGCGGAACCGCCGGGTGACTGTGATCCATGGGGGAACGGACTTTCCATATCCATTTTTAAAAGAATTTTTAAAAGTATTTTCACTGGGAGTTGAAGCAAGTATGTTTAGTACTTGGAGATTTTTAGTCTTGCGTCTGGCCAGCGTATGCCTAAAGTCTGTGAGAACGACGATGGACTTGTTAAACTTTGAGTTATCAAGTATTTTCAAAATTTTGAATAAAAAAAATCAATAATCTGAAATTAGAATTACATGATTCTAACTTAATGAATTAAGGAAGAAGATCTTTTTGAATATCTTGAAAGTCCACAGTTTTGGATAAGATATATTATGCAAATATTTAGCATGAAAGATTTCAAGTTAAAAATCTGAGTTTTGTAAATCAAAAATTTGGTGAAAGACTTTTGTGTCTTGATTACTGAAGTCGATAAACAAAACTAGTGAAATGAAATAAATGGAATGAATCCTATATTTATTTATGAGTTTGAAACTTGGTGAAATTATGTAGGATATAAAATATCGGTGAGATTTTAGCAATCGTTTTTCCTAACTTATAATTTCGGGACGAAATTCTTTTAAGTAGGGGAGACTGTAACGATCCTAAATTTTGAACAATTAAATTTGTAAATATTTAATTTATTTTAAATATTTAAATGATAATTTGACTTAAATTTCAAATTATCAGAATGAATTGGTGATTAAAATTTAGAATTTAATCTATTTAAAAGTTGAATAGAAATTTGAATTTTTACTTTGAAGTTAAAATTTAATATTGAACTTATATTTTAAATTTGAATTAATGATTTAGAAAAAATAATTGGATTTGAAATAAGGAAGAAAATATAATATAAAAATAAATAAAAGTAAAAAAAAAAAATAAAAAAATAAAAAAATAAATATATAAATAAAATAACAAGTATAAGTCACCATTCCTCCATACCTTCAACATACCGTGTTCCATACCCGTGTTCCACGCCATAACCCACGGAAAAAAAAAAAAAAAAAAAAAAAAAAATCACGTTCTCTTCTGTTTTATAACCCTACCCCTTCATCATTTCAAAGCAGATAAAAAATAAAATAAAGATAATGGCAGCTCCGTGTTCTTCTCGTTCGATCACTCGTCTGGAATTTGGGGCTTTGGCTTCTTGCGATTCAAAAATTAGGGCTTGGGAAATTTGGAGCTTAATTGAAGCTCTGTTATGCTCGAGATCCTTGCTTCTCGTTCTCTTTTTCGTTTGCGTTGCTTCGATTCGAGTTAAAGGTGAGTTTTCTAAGCTCACGATAATCTTCATGCAAGTTTTTGAATTTGTTTGAAGTGAATTGCTTGGTTGCATGCTATGTTTTTGGGGCGATTTGATTATCTTTGGCTCGGCTAAGTTAATTTTAAAAAAAACTGATATGCTCAGATTTGTGACTGCATGTTGAATTTTTGTGCTAGTTGCTGTTATTTGCTCGATTTACTTGGATTTTAAATTGGTAGAAACAGATGCTAGTAATTATTTTAAACTATGAGAACAGATTCTACCCATTTGATTTAGTTTTTGAACTGTTAGGAGCAAATGTTTTTTTTTGATTTCTTTTAAAATTTAAATTTGTAAGAACAGATGCTGCCCAGTCTTAATTTTTAAATTGATTAGAACAAATGCTACCTGACTATTTGTGTTTGTTTTAAAATTGATAGGAACATGTGCTATTTGTGTTTGTTTTAAAAATTGATAAGAATAGATGCTATGTTTATCTTGTATTTAAATTGATAAGTACAGATGCTACTAAAATATCTTGTTTGAAACTGTTTGCAAACAATTGCATTTTGAATTTAAACTTGCATCTTTACTGAGTTATTTCTTAGTCTTGTTGAGCTTTACGGATAGCCCATGGATCTGCACTAGTTCATCATATAGCTTACAATGTTCTTTTGAACATTTTGCATTCCCACAATTTGATATTGTCCAGTCTTCATTTTAGTCTTCCCTGTGTTCATGTATTTGGGTTTGTGGCTGTTTCCATGTCAAGTTGCATCCATTCCACTTTGCATGTCTGTTGCACTTGGGTCTGGTCTCTGCTCTCCTGATTGTTCTACTCTTCATGTCATTATTGTTTGCATCCTGGTATGTGTTGCATTACAGTTGATTCACTTCACTTGTGGTCTTTATATTTGACTCGAAACTTCTGTTTCAATTTGCATTATCTGATATGTTTCAGTTTCCATGTCAAGTTGTATCCATGCTGTTGCACTTTGGTCTGGTCATTGTTTTCCTGGGTATTCAAGTCTTCATCTCCATTTTGTATGTACTGTTAGTACTTCATCCATGTTGTTCCTGTCTGCATTCCCATTTTTGCATGTGATTGAACTAAGTATACATGTTTAAAATTTGTTTGCATGTGAATGAAATATCAAAATGTCTCTCTGTTTGAAAATGTGCACATATGAATAATATGTTAAAAAGGGGAAAAAGTAAATCCATTTATCTGATTATCTTTAGCATGGGATGCTCAAATGGAAGTAGGTTGTGATGGTGTAAAACAATTTATTAAAATGTTAGTAAGCATCAAGTAGCTTCTCTGTTTTAAACTGCTAGGTGAATGAACATTTTAATTATAACTTAAGTGGTTAGTTGTATTTTGCTTGACAAATTTCTGATATAATTGATGCTTGCATGAGTATATATAAGTATATGATCTGTGTGTATGAATTAAATGACTTGTGCCTGTATTTACTTGGATTGCTCTTCTCTGTTTTAAACTACAGAGAGTAAGAATAGAAGAAGAATTCAAATCTTCTGATCAGTTCCTTGTTAGGATTTAAGGTTTGAACATGATATGCTTGTTTAAACATTAATTTAAGTTTAAAAAAAAAAAATCTTATTCAAGCAAAACAAATGTAGGAAATCCTCTGATTAAATCTTCTGTTTATAACTAATGATTTGAAAAGAATTCTTACTGGATTTTGTCTCCAGGATGAACTGCTGTTTGAAACAAAAATTCATTTTTGCCTTGCACTCCATTTTCTTCTTTTGAAAACTGTTTTCCTGAGAGTGCATTACTACTTGAATTGATTTCCAGATTAACATTTTGCTTTGAACTGAGTCGAAAACTGAAGCTCTGTTTGATTTGTATATTTTTTTCTTTGCTTTGGAAATCACTGTATGCTTTTCCAGGTTCTTTTGTGTTGTTATTTCCAGAATACTCTATGTCTATAACTTCAGTTTCTCTAAAGTTTTGATTTAAACTCAAAACCACTTAATTTAGCCTCTGTTTAAAACTTAGGTTTCAAATGAAACTTGTTGTTCCATCTGCACTTGAACTTGTGATACTTTTATACTGTCATGTTGTACTTGCTACTGTTGCATTACTTGTTTCACTTAAGTTTTGTAACTGAAGCTTGCTGTGTTCATTTTGAACACCTTGTATTTCCAAAACTTTGATATGTTCAGTCTTCATATCCATTCCATGGTTGCAGCCTGCTCTTGTGGTCCTTGTTTTGGTTATGTGCAGTGATTTTGTATTTGGGCTGTTTGGATTTGTTGTGCACTGCATAGTGCCTTGCCTTGTCTGTTTTGGAGTTATGCTTGTACACTTGCAGTGATTTGTCTGACTCGTGCACGCGTGTCGGCGAGGCAGTGCACATGTGTGCAAAGTACATGTGTGTACTGCAGCCACACTAAAAAGTTAAAGTTGTTAATATGAAAATCCGTAATAGATTAAATTGATTCATGTGATCCATTTTATTCAGTTCATTGCAAATTTATTTACTTGAGTTAAGATTAATCCTGACTCGAGTGTTTTTGTGTTTTGCAATTAACGCTCGGGTCAGACCGAGTATTTTTACAGCTTGAAGATTTTCAGGCCGCGAAGTTAGAGAGAGGGGGATTAAAGCACTCTACTAAAGTTTTCAGTAAAATTTTTCTTTGTACTCTAAAAAGATATAATTCCGCTGTATAAAAAAATTTATGCATTGTAAAAACTCTGATATATGTATGTAAGAAAAATTCAATTATGAATAATATTATGATTATTCTGTGATTCTGTGGCTGATTCTGTTTAAACTTTATAAACTGACTAACAATTCGTCATTTTGAACGTTTCTAGTTGGTTTAATTACCGACTAGAGGCGGTCAGGGCGGCGGGTCGTTACATTTTATAAATAGGGTTTAATATTCCTTTCAAAGAATCCACATCAAGATTAATTGTTAGAAATTCCATAGCTATAGAGAATAAGTATGGCGAAGAGGGTCACCTTGTCTTAATCCCCTTGAACTTTCAATAAACCCAATGAGGGATCCATCTATAAGCACCGAGAAGGAGGGAGTAGAAATGCACTCGTAAATAAGGTTGGTAAACATCATAGGAAACCCCATGGAAATAAGCATACGATGAATAAATTTTCTATTGATTTTATCATAGGCTTTATGCAAATCAATTCAGGCAAAATTGTTAGAATTTTTATTAAATCCTCTAACCATTTCATATGCAAGAAGGGAATTCTCCGTAATAATTCCCCCAGGAATGAAAGCATTTTGATTGTGAGAAATAAGGTCATCCATATAAGGTTTCAGTCAATTGCAAAGAAGATTGGCTAAACTTTTGTAGGAGACATTACAAAGAGAAATTGGTCTATAGTTTGACATTTGAGTGGCATCAGCCTTTTTTAGATTAAGGCAGATAAAAGAAATCGGATAAAAGAATGATTGATTTCTTTTATTATTTTTCCAGACTGAAGGATACCATTCATAGCAATCCAAATTTAATTTTTGAGATGCTCCCAATGGACTTTGTAAAATTTTGAATTTAATCCATCTGGCCCAAAAGTGCTGTTGTCATTAATCTGGAAAACTGCCTTTTTTATTTCCTCTAATTCAAATGGCTTGCATACGTTGTTCCTTGCATTTTCCAAGACGATTTTCTTACAAACTATGCCTGGATATTGGGTTGTAGCCTGAGAAGATGAAAATAGATCAGTAAAGCAATTGATTGCTTCATTAGCTATTTTTTCTGATGCTGAAGTCCAAGTCCCATTAGAGTTCATTAAAAATTTACTTCTTCGACTAGGCTTGATACAATTAGCTTTATTATAGAAGAAGTTAGTAGGTATGTCACCTTTGACCAACCAGTTCTGTTTCATTCTCTGTTCATTATCTATTGCAACAGAATTCATAGAGAATGAATTTGAACATTTTTCAAAGAGTACTGCTCAATCAAATTTTCATTTAAAGGATTTTGAACTATTTTTTTATATAATTCATTAGCCTCTTCATTCATATGAGCAAGCACTACACTGATGTTAAATCTCTTTTTCTTCCAGTTCTTCAATGCAGTTTTAGCAACTTTAAGTCTGCATAATAGAATGTGAAGAGGGTTGCCATAAAACTCTTGAGTCAGAGCATCTTGGAGAGAAGAATGATAGCTTGCTTGAAGACACTAGGAATTACTATATCTGAAAGGTACTCTCATATCCTTATTGTTATGAGACATGAATATGATATTAATAGTAGAATGATCACTTAAGGAATGGTAACCAAAATAAATACCAATCTGACTAAACATATCAATCTAAAGATCATTAACAAAAACACAATCTATCTTACTATGAATCGAGAAATTTTGCCTTTCTCTCCAAGTAAAATAATTGCCATTAAAATCTGGTTCCACTAGATTCTATGTGGCAATGCGATTAATAAATTCTTGATCATTTATCGAGTTATATAAATCATCATTTATTCTATCTTTAGATGACATGATAGAATTGAAATCTCCCGCCACAGTCTGAGAAAGATTAAAAAATTTAGATTGCTCAGTTAGATAATTCCACAATTCCATACGCAATGCCTCGTCATTGAATGCATACATAGTTGTACATAGAATACTAATACCATTAGCATTGTGCAAAATACATGAAATAAATTGATTATTAGTATGTAAGATGATATTAGACCAATGAGATGAATCCCACATAATTAAAATTCTACTTTGATGTCTATTTGAAAGGTTGTTAGAATATTTCCATTTATTATCAGTTTTAGCCATAAATCTGTCTATGCTGTCCTTCGATAACTTACTTTCACATATACCAAGAAAGGAAAATCTAGTACTATTTAACAGATGGAGGATTTCCATCTGTTTAGGTAGGGCATTCATCCCCCGGACGTTCCAAAAAAGGAACTCCATCTATATATTATTATCTTGGCTGCTGGTGGCACCAGAGGGTGTAGCAGTCCCCAAAGTCTTGTGTTTTTTAATTTTGATTTTTCCTTTCAGTTGGTTAACCAGAATGGTCCAAGTCGGATTTTCTATAACATCATCTGTGGAACTGGCTTTTAATTCAAATGGCGCCTCCTCAGATCTTATTTTTTGAGTGGCTCAAGTTCTGGTACTTTGTTGAGGAGCAGGCCTCTGGACAGCAGCTTCAGTGTAGGGTGGATACTCAACTGGCACATCGGATGGTTCTTCAGCGATACTGTTCTCTTCAATTCTATTATTATCTGTAGATTGAATTTCCATATCTGAGATAAATGAAATTGAGTTTCGAGTAGTATTCGTATTATTAGTCGTGAACAAACTATCCGACTGGACCTTTTCTGCTTCTATCATAATTTGAATTTCCAGTACATTGGAAGTACTGCCATTCTGAGGATTGAAAACATTAGCTTCTTGTTCTGTAATATTTGTATCGATTTATGGTTGTGATATGTTTGATAAGGATGCCCAGTTATTTCCATTCTGACCGTTATCAGTATGCATTTCAGTACTACTATTTAAAACGTCCGAAGTAGGCACTTTAGGTCTCCGAACTTTAGCGGATTGACAGTGGGATTCAGCATGATGTAAACTATAACAGTTAGAGCAAATATTTGGCTTCCATTCGTACACCATCTCTTGCCATAAGATTTCATCATTCTCCGATAAAATAGGAATCTTGTTTGAAAACTTACAGAAGCTATTAATTTCAATTAAAACTCTAGCGTAAGCAATTTTAATTATTCCTTCTGTAAATTTATCCAACTTTATGGGAGTTCCAAGGACCGATGCAATATGACTAATACCCTCCTCCGTCCAGTAATCAAGTGGAAGGTTGGGAAAACGAACCCAAGTTGGAACTGAATTGAGAAGTTCTTTATTAAGATGCATACCAAGCGTCCATCTTTTCATCATCATTAGCTTTTTGTTGTATAATATGGGCCTCCTTCAGAATATAGAGAATTCATCTTCAGGCTTCCATACTTTGTGATGTAATCCCTAAAGTATGGATAGTAGGGTTCGGGGCCAACAATATAAATCACAGTAGCATTATCTCACTGTTTTCTAGCATCCTGAACCACCTCAACTGGCATTTTGGCACGTTGCATTGAATTAAATTCGCATGGTTGATAAAAATTTAACGAGACAGAGACTGGAATATTATTACCCTTGACAACTTCATTCCACGTCCTGTTGGATGAGGTGGAGAATTCCATTTGTTTGAAGTGGCGATTTTCTCATATTGAATGAGGGCAATTTGCATTTTTAGGATTATGAGCATGGCTCTAGCGTTCATTTTGTAGAGGAGAGGATCGCAAGTTTTTGTTCTGAAAATCATTAGAGGCAGGCTTGGACTATAAGATTGCATAGGGGTTTTGGTTTGTCCTTTCCATCTTTTTGAGCGAACACCGTGAATCCATCATCCTTCCCAGGGATGGGATCTGAGTTATCTAAGAGGGAAAAACCCGGAGGTGGGTCAAAAAACATAGGCAGTGGCTCAGGGAGGAACAGAGGTTGTTAGCTGGAGGACATGGTGGGAGCAACGGAAGAGGGAATCAAGAAATCAAAGGAGGAAAAGGAACGGGAGGCATGGAAAGACAGGAGTCGAGGAAGGAAAAAGAACTGGCGGTGGAAAATCGCCTAGACTAGGGTTACCATGGAAATCGCCTAGACTTATTGATGCTCTCTAATACCTTAACCTTTTGACTCATCATGTGATGGATACATATAGCGTTGTTATATAAATGGATTGCAAATTTGGTGTGGTTTTGGGAAAATATGAATCTAAATTCATTTCTAAATAAAATGGATTTACAATTGTGTGAATTTGGAAGAGAAATAAAAGTGGTTTTACAAAATAAATGAATTATGAATATTATTTTGGAATATGGTTTTGAGAATAGTATTGACTAAATGAAATTTGAGACAACTTTGAGTGTACAAGTGAAATTTTAGAATAAATAGAGTTATGAGATATTTTACCCAATGAGTGAATATTTTACTAAAGTTAAATAATGAATGGGTTTATGGAAAATTATATAATTATTTATAAACAATAAACTCAAAGTGATAAATGTTTTGAGAACCTTAATTCTATAATTTGGAAAGTACTAATAATCATCTTAGTGTTATCGACTGGTTTAAATGCTTTCGAATAATACTTCGTCGAATATGGTACAACTCATTGAATAGAATGTTTGAGTGGGATTTACTAACCCACTAGCGATTAGTTGAACTTCATAGGGTAATATGGGATGCCTTAGTTAAATTCCTATGAGCACTTTGGGAATGTATTAACACTCTAGAGTTTTTTTCTCTTCGGGTGCGCGGCAAGTGGTTGCGAAATCCGGAAGAGAATATAATTCAAGTTTTCCGGTGGTATTTATAATAAGTGATATTTACTAACTTTTAGTAAGTACTTGGATTTCACCATACAGTATGGGACGTATTAGTTAAATTCTGGTGATAAATGAAGGTGATAATATTTGGCACTTTAGAGTTTACTCTCTTTTGATGTGCGGCAAGTAGCTGCTAGATCCTTAGAAAGTTTACTCCAGGATTTCTTATCAAGTGTAATAATCTAAAATAAATCCGATACATTCGATCATGTCTGTTGTGCGGAAATTCAATTGATTCGCACAAACTTCAAAAACGCAGCGGAATGATAATGCGCGGAAACAATCAAAAGAAGGATCTAGCTTGTCGATTAATTATCAACCACAAATTCAATGAAAAATAATCACCCAACAACAACAAAAAATACAGAAGAAAAGAGAACACAGAGATTTAACGTGGTTCGACTAGATTGCCTACGTCCACGGACCCAACAACTATTATTTATTTCACTGAAGAAAGATAGTACAAAAGAGAGAGAGATTACAAAATTATAGGCAGCAAAGTGGAGAGACTAACCTATAATTACGAATTGAATAATCAATTTATCCAAAGACTTACGCTCAAATCCCCTAATTGATTGACTGCAGAAATTAGGGTTTACTGAAGAAGAGGATAATGGTGGATGCTCTCTCACACGCTCACACACATATGAAGAAGAACTTCCTTCATTTAAATAGGCATAAAAATGAAGGATGCTTGGAGATGAACAAAATTAACTTCCAGATTATGTGACAACCTTTTCAGGTTACTTGATTTGATTCCAATGCACATAAATGACAAAAAATCTATGTTTCCATAAATTTCTATTGCTTAAATTAATCTCCATGTATAAACTTCTCTATCTTCATATAATAAATCTGACTAATTGATTGATTAGCAATTAATTAGTTTGCATTCTCTAAAATATACCACGCATATCTTTTCTCTTTATCTTTCCATATACAGCCTAATTAATTGATTGACTGGATCAATTAATTATTTTCTTGTCTTCTTTGGAAATATTTGAATCACATAAATTCAACACTCCACCTTGATTCAAATATAACTATCTCTTTGCATCACCATGTCTCGACAAATTGTTGGGTCTACGTCAACAAGTTCAATGTGAACTAGTTTGGGCAATATTGCCCAAACAGAGCTTCCAAATCTTTCCCAAGCACAAGAAAGATAGTATGCACATCATCAAACATAATGCATACGAGAAAATACCAAAATTCTTCAACAAATTCGATGTTGGAGACGAACATGTAGATATTAATCTTCGAGAGATCAATGGAGATTTAACAGCGCGCTTCGCCTTCTCCATTCCAAATTGAGTGAGGACATACTCAATATTATCTACTCCAATCTCCTCCACAAGAATTTTGCTAGACTTTTCTAAGTCAACATCAACAGACTCCCCAACAAGCTCCACAACATTCAAACCATAAGATGAAGAATCATCGCTACAAATATGCTTACAAATAGGGCCAACTGAACCAAAAGGCCTTTCCAATAAGTGAGCTCCACCTAGAGTCTGAACCTCTGTAATCTTCTCATCAACCATGGTATCATCGAAAATACCAATATCTTTCTGAATATGGAAACAATCTGATGACTCCAAATGTGTTTGGCAATTTTCTGTCCTCCCAATGTCATCACTTGATAGAGGCTCCACCTTCAACAAAGACCTCTCATCAAATATCGCATGTCTGCTAGTCACAATTCTCCTAATTGTTTTACACCACAACATATACCTCTTCACTCCTTCTCTATAGCCTAACAAAATGTGCTTGCTTTCCCTAGGCTTCAACTTATCATGTCTCTCATCTTCAAAATAAGTTGAACAACCAAACACTTTAAGGAATGAATAATCAACATGCTCTCTTTTCCATATCTCTTCTGGGATCTTCGTATCTATGGCAATAGAAGGTGTGCGGTTGATGAGACATACTGCCATAGACATCGCTTCTGCCCAAAATTCCACTTCTAGACCAGCAGTCGTTCTCAAGCTCATAGCTCTCTCCCATAATATCCGACACATGCTCTCCGCCACTCCATAACAACAATGTGACTCAACAGAAATAGAAAAATCTCTAATTACATGCTCGGACTCACAATAGTTAGTGAATTCTTGTGACATAAATTCACTACTATTTCCAACTTTGAGAACCTTCAAACGCTTCCTCGACTGCTTCTCTACCAAGGTCTTCCACTTACAAAATTGGGCAAATATTTCATGTTTGGCCTTTAAGAAATAGACCCAAACCTTACGTGAGAAATCATCCATAAATAGGACGAAGTAACTGGCTCCACCAAAAGATGCAACTGGGGTGGGTCCTCACACATAAGAATAAACATACTCTAGAAACTCTGTAGCTCTAGGTCTTCCAACATCAAATGTGACATGCTTCTTCTTTCCAAAAGAACAATCTCCACAGGAGCTAGGCTTCGACTGACAAACACCATCAATCAACCCACACTTCTTCAATACTTCAAGACTCTCCTCATCAACATGACCTAAACGAAGATGCCATAACTGAGTAGAATCTGAAATACTAGAATCAGTAGAAACTACCGACTCTTCTAAGACTATCTCTCCTTGAAGCACATAAATATCATTAACTCGCACCCCTTTCATCACTACCAAGGAACCCTTCGCCACTTTCAAATTCTCTCCATCTATTATTATCCTCATACCAAGTCTACTCAAAGCTCCAACTGATAACAAACTTCTACGCAGCATCGGAACATGTCTAACATCCGTGATAGTCCTAACAACACCATCATGCATCCTAAACCTCACACTTCCAACGCCCACAACATGACAAGATGTGTCATTCCCCATATGAACTGCTCCGCCATCAATTTTCTTGTAACTGACAAAACAGCTCCTATCTGGCGTCATATGACAAGAGGCTCCAGAATCAATCACCCAACTTGTATGCTCTAAAGGTGAAATACTGGCTGAAAGTAATGATGTATTACTATCACTTCTATCCGCATCTGATCTAACTGCTGGCAAAACTGAAGCTTTCTCCTTCTTCTCTCTCTTCTTTCTAAGAGTTGGACAATCCCGTATGATATGTCCCTTCTTCTTACAATAATGGCAAGCACCTCTTCTAGGACCCATGAAATGAGACCTACGCATATCTCTACCTCCAAGGTGCTTCTGCTTTTTATCTCTTCCTTTAGATGAACGAAGTTGTTGCTGAAGAACACCGTCATTAGTCTTCACCTTCCATGTTCCAAAAACTCCTTTTCTAACAAATTTGGTGATGCCATAATTTTTCATACCACTACTGAAAGAATTTGTCATTGACAACTAATCTAGAACAAGGCAGCTAGCTCTGATACCAAACTGTTGTGCGGGAATTCAATTGATTCGCACAAACTCCAAAAACGCAGCGGAATGATAATGCGCGGAAACAATCAAAAGAAGGATCTAGCTTGTCGATTAATTAGCAACCACAAATTCAATTAAAAATAATCACCAAACAACAACAAAAAATACAGAAGAAAAGAGAACACAGAGATTTAACGTGGTTCGGCTAGATTGCCTACGTCCACGGACCCAACAACTATTCTTTATTTCACTGAAGAAAGAGAGTACAAAAGAGAGAGAGAGATTACAAAATTATAGGCAGCAAAGTGGAGAGACTAACCTATAATTACAAATTGAATAATCAATTTATCCAAAGACTTACGCTCAAATCTCCTAATTGATTGACTGCAGAAATTAGGGTTTACTGAAGAAGAGGATAATGGTGGATGCTCTCTCACACGCTCACACACATATGAAGAATAACTTCCTTCATTTAAATAGGCATAAAAATGAAGGATGCTTGGAGATGAACAAAATTAACTTCCAGATTATGTGACAACCTTTCCAGGTTACTTGATTTGATTCCAATGCACATAAATGACAAAAAATCTATGTTTCCATAAATTTCTATTGCTTGAATTAATCTCTATGTATAAACTTCTCTATCTTCATATAATAAATCCGACTAATTGATTGATTAGCAATTAATTAGTTTGCATTCTCTAAAATATACCACGCATATCTTTCCTCTTTATCTTTCCATATACAGCCTAATTAATTGATTGACTGAATCAATTAATTATTTTCTTGTCTTCTTTGGAAATATTTGAATCACATAAATTCAACAATGTCTGCTATCCATGAAATCATCTTATGATTCTGTGATTCTGTGATTCCCATCCTGTGTATGATCCCCGGTATCAGATCGATTCGTGTGATACCAAATTGTTTGTTTATTTGCTACGGTTCCATGTATAATCATTACGATCGTTTTGAGTAAGATCTATTGGCTTTTGGATATTTGGAATCTGTGAATATTCTATGTCCGTGAAACAAATATATATTCTTAGGTCTTATGTTTGTGAAAAGAAATATTCCTGGGTCTTGTGTTCGTGAAATAAATATATATTCATGTGTCTTGTTTGTGAAATAAATGTATATTCTTGTGTCTCGTGTTCGTGAATTAAATAAATATTCTTGTGTCTTGTGTTCGTGAAATAAATATATATTCTTGTGTCTTATTAGTGAAATAAATGTATGTTGTTGTGTCTTATGTTCGTGAAATAAATATATATTCTTGTGTCTTGTGACAGATGCTAAGTTTGTTAATTCTTTTATTCTATGTTTAGTGATTAGTTTGTGTTTGTGACTTAAATTTATAACCCTGTCCCGAGTTTATTAATTTTCCGACTCGTTATATCCTGGACATCTGTATTTACTTGTATGTTATTTATTCTTGTGTTATATTCCGTTCTTACCCTATTGGATATTTCGAGATAGTCTGACCCGAGTGTTATTTTGCTCGGGTCAGGCCGAGACTTTTCAAATTACAGGACGAGTAGACCTTTGGATGGTTGGACCATCAGAAGTTGGACTTTTGACATTTAGTTATATCACTTAGGAATTTTATTTGAACTTGAGATGCATAATTAAGGTTAGAGCAGTATAACACTTGTATATTACTTAAGTTTAGAATTATACTTGAGAAAACTTCCAGTTTTGTATAAGTATAGATGTTTATTATTCCACTGTGATCTACGATTGATGTTTATATGATATATTGTAATGATTTTGAGAAATTAGTGTGTCTATTACTTTGTATTAATACTTTACACATTAAATTTCAATTCGGACATTAAGTAAAAAGGTATAAATGACGTGTCAGGATTATTATAAAGATATATTCACGTTCGATCACCCTTAACAAGCCATATCGTCGGGATTAACAGACGACATTACTTGTAACGTTATTTGCTAAGCTGGTCATCACATCGGGGTCGTTACAATCTTCTTCTTTAATTGCTCCTCGTTAGCATATTTCTTTAATTAATTCATTAATCAAGGAAATTCCCTACGTTACCATTTAATTCATACCAAATAGACAAATTATGAAAAAATCCGGAAAACCACAGAAAATCATAATACTTTCAATTACCTTCGGTAAAATTTGGGATCAAAATGTTAAATCTTGATATTTTAAAACATTATTTTACAACTAAAATTGCCCATTTTAATCTTAGAATATTTATAATAAATTAGTTATTAGCACAAACTTTTGAAATTCAAAACCCATCTTAGATCCAATGTTATAAAAAATATATTGAAATTTAATTCATTTAGAGATGATTAACTCATGTTTTACTCTTAAATATATCATTAACTATGCCATTTAATGACCAAACTTATATACAAATATTCAAATCCAAAAAACTTCAATAGAAAACACGGTTAGTATTACAAAAAAAGCTTGGTTAAAAACCCTTCATTCCTTTAGAAACTTAGTTTGAATTTGTCTTTGGTTGATTTTCTCTCTTTCTCTTCCTCCTAGCAATGGTAGCTAAGCTCTATGATTTGGTTTGTTTTTGTGAAACGATGGAATGAAGAGATTAACACTTGTTAAGAGATATAAGGGTTATTAATTTGGTTTTGGGCCAAAATCCTTCCTTGCTTGATCTTATTAATTCATTAACCTCTTCTTACACAATCCCCTTCACCCACTTAATCTTTTCTTGATTGAAAGCTAATCTTGTAATACTTATCCATAGTTCAACTCAATTAATCTTTTAAGTGTCTCACACTTGATTAATTAAATTTTCCTACAACGTTTCCATTTTAAATTTCCTTAAACTATCCTTTAATAAATCTTATTGTTAATCAGCCCCATATATGCTACTCCAAAATATTAAGTGTTATAATATAACTAGTACTTTTGCATTGTCGGTGAGCTTATGAGTTTCATCTCTCCCTCTCCTAGCAATGGTAGCCAAGCTCTATTTCATTTTGTTTTTGTAAAACTAGAGAATTAAAGGGTTAACATGCGTTAAAAAGATATAAGAGTTAATACTTTAGGTTTTGGCTAAAATCTCTCCTTGCTAAATATTATTAATTCGTTAATCCCTTTTACATAACCCCTTTCATCCATTTAATTTTTTTAATGACCGACAACCAACCTTGTAGTAATTACCTATAGTTCAACTCAATTTACATGTCCCACATATAAATTTGCCTTTAGTAATTCCATTATAATTTGCTTAAATTATTATTTATTAAATGTTATTATTAACCAACCCAAATTTTGCCACTCTAAAATATAGTGTTACAGTTATAGTTAGTATTTATTTCATTTTCGATGAGCCTATGAGTTTCATTTCAACTTTATTTCGAGTTTGAATATGCATCACTTTTGAGTTAGTGAATTATAATTAGAAGCGAATAATCTTCGAGTAGAACCAAACAAACTGTGAGAATCAATACAATTATATCATTTTGGTCCAGCTTGTAATTTATACTGGTTTGTTAATAGTTTGCAGATTAATTTTGTTTGCTAATTCATTTAAGAGAATTAAATGAGCCTCCATTAGCATTATCAGAATAATAATGATTTGACATTTCTTTAATTAGTTTAGTAATTTATGCATCGAAGTATACCGATGCCATAAATTACTCTAAAGTTACATTTTCCATTAAGTGTACAATAAACATTAAAAAAAATTATTCGGTTAAACCAACAAATCGAGAGAATTAATTGAAATTAGTTTGTTCGATTTGGCTCAGTTTTAATTTCCCACTCCGAATTCGTTTTGTATTTTCGATCAAATCAACCAAACACTTACATCTAATTGTAACTAGAATTTATTTTATACTATTAATTCATATCTAATTCAAATCAAGGCAGATTAAAAAAATCAGCGTTGTAGGTCGATCGACTGTATATAAAAGAATTTAAGTAACCCTTTGGTAAGATGCATAAATGGCTTTGAGACCTGAGTAGGAGTAAGGGCACCCACGTCAGCCCTATCACAACTACAAATAAAACACGATTGGAAGGAAAATTAACCTTCACTTGAATTAAGATATATTAACAAAGCAATATTTGTCAAGGACCATTAGCTCAATTGGTTAGTGGTATGATGTTTTAGGTTCTGCGAGTCATGAGTTCAAACACCTGAGATATTAAAACGAGTGCTCTACATGAATAAAGCATCACTCTTACTATAAAAATAAATTTAAGTTGAACTCAACTCGTACCGATGCCTCGTTTATAGCCATCCAACTGGATAGTTTGCGGTTTGGCATCCAAAATGGAACCAAAAGTTTCAAATGCAAACCAAAAAATTCTAGCTTCCATTGAACCGACCATAGTTGCTCCTCTCATACGTCTTTCACTTTGCAATAGACGAGTTACACGCGTTGGACGTGTCAGATGCATCAGTTGCCAAGTCATAATAATTTTCTTAATTTGTTGCCAAAGTTTTTTTGCATTTTCAATAAATAGTATTTTTTTTTTGAAACCGGGTGCTTAGATGGTGGTACATATTAGTACTACAAGTCTTATGTAGTATACAACATACTACGTGTCGATATATGTTCGAATCATGTTACGCAAGTTTCGAACGTATGACCTCTCGTACCAAAGTCGAAACATCTAACCACCGGTATGGTGACGTTGATCATAAATATTAATTTTTTTTGGTAAAAATGCTTTGGACAAATAATAATTTTAATTTTAGACAAATGCCAAATTTAGTATTTCTTTATTTTTTTACATAACTGAACAAAGTTATAAGAATGTATTAATTGATCAATGAGTAAAAATGATATTTTTATGTGTGAATGATATTTCTTATCAAAATATTGTTTTAAAAAAAAAAATTCATTTGGATATTTTCTTTAGTTTATTCAAATACATAAATAAACAATATTTAATCATGAAAAATGATTTTTACATTCAAACTTCTTACTAAAAACCTTAATCAAATATGACATGAAAGTTAAGCTTAAGTAATGACCATGACCCTTCTGAATTTTCGATATGTTTCTTTTCGTATAATAATTTTGATGCTTAATTTATTTGATCGATCTCACTCAAATTTCCTTTGTTCCTTTCTCTTAAAAAGTAATAGGCGAGGACAACATGATTCGAACTCTTATTGGAAGCGGTTATGAGATACAAAATTAAATATAAAATTTGACGAAGCAAGTATAAACCGTTTGATCATTTTGCCCTTACATGAAAAGTGAACATCAAAGAAAAATCTAACAGTAAATGCCTTTTTTGTTTATATTTTGTGATAAAATAGAATTTCTCATGTTTAATTTATTCCCCCACCTTTTGTAATAAATAAATACAGAATTTTTCTCTCTTTTTCCAAGCAAATTATAAACAAACCTTATCTGTAAAGGAAACCTAAATTTACTCCCTAAGCTATTTCACTTCGTTCGCCAATCGCCATGCCCATGCTATTTCGTTTCACACCCTACATTATAAACGAACTCCTCGCAACTGATTTGTTAAGCCTCTGAGCAGTAAAAACAAATTGTGGGTTTTGGCAACAATTAACTAGGTTTACTAGAAGAAAATTTACTAAATCAGCGGTTATCGGTTCAATTTTCCTTATTCTGCGTCCCTGTCACCTTTCTCCGCCACGCACACTGCTCCGCCTACTCACTGCCGACCACCGATAAAGACTACGGTATTCGCGCTCTGGGGCTGGAATTGAAAGGGTACTTTTTTGGCAAATGGCAGTAAATTTTTTTTCGATTGGTATTTTACTGTTCACATGGATTAATTTGGTGTAGTCAGTTAATCGCCTGCTCATCTACATTTACATGGAAGTAGCAAACAGCGAACATAGAAAGGGAATTTTGTTATGTAAAGTTCTGTTTTGATTTGCAATGAACTTAGGCTGATTCTATTACCACCCCGATAATGTCCTTTCCCACCCTGATAAAATACCAAAAAAAATTTAAGGACGAAATTAGCCTTTTCTATAGATCAAAAAAGTTCACTTAATGGTCTCTCTTCTTTCTCTCCTTCTCCGTCAGTGATTAAATCAGTTATGTGTAGACACTCCTCCAATTTGCTTTGGAATTATGGAATAAAACAATGATCAAGAGGAACTTTATTACAAGATATTGTTCGGTATGAAGTAACCTAGACAACCGATGGAAACTTGATGCATATGCAAGCCAAGTTGGCAGGCATGTTGCCAAGATGAACAAGGCTAGCACATAAGCACACAACATGGTTGCTAGGGGGAATCATGTTTTCTTCGTGAGAAAACAATAGATGCAAAGTTAACAAACATTAGTTTTACTCTAAATTATGAACCAAATAGGAAAGTGAATAAATTAATTTGTTAAATCATCAGCCAGTCTGGTCTATCTTGCAACTCAATAGAAGTTAAATGACATCAATGAAGAATAAGATATAGAAGAAAAAATAAATAAGAATGAGAACATAACATTTGGGTTAAGTTCATGAAGATGGAGAAGAAGGGTATAACTGGAAATGATGGGGTGTGAAGATGAATTAACAGGGTTTGATGAAATTTTGTAAAATAATGGGGTGGTAAGGCAATTAGTGGGGTGGTAATAGATGTAGCCATGAACTTATTCGTTTTTATGCAAGGAATTATGATTTGAGCTTGGTTGAAATTTAAAAAGTCAATAATAATCTTTTTGATTTAAGATTCCCATTCCATGAGTTTTGATAAATTACTGAATGACACGTGCGGTAAGCAAGAAGAATGATTTTTAGTTTCAGTTTTATTGCTTGTGATCGAGTTATCGTATACATGTAGTATTATAAACATTGTATGAATTCCGGCGTCCTGATTTTGATATGATCTTTAATTTGGAGCTTTATGTCATTTGTTAAGAGTGGATTTCTAAGCCTTACAAGTTACTATTTCAATACAGCTTTTATGAGTGAATTTCAAAATAGGGAACTTTGCAAGTCATTTGTCAATAGTATATTTATAGATATATTTATGATTTGTACTGTGGCTTATGTTCAATGATGTATAGAAATTTATTGACGACGCAAGTCATTCATTGTCGTGATCAATGCGAGCACATTTTTAAAACGTGGTGATAAGGTCATCCTAATTTCTTAAAATAGATTTTTGAAAACTAATACCCCTAAAATCTGCATTGTTGATATCACTATTGGCTACATATCTATCAAGTAAGGATATGTGATATTTAAAAATATTGAAATAAAATTGGTGAAATATTGAGCATGTTATATTATCACTTTTGGCACGTATAGAGAAGTACCATATGTGATATTCAAAAGTATTAGGATAATATCCAATGGTACTGGCAAGACAACAGACATGTTAATAAGAATTAACAAATGCAACAACAATTTGCTAAAAATATGAATATATAAAAATAAGCGTTCTTAGTAAACATGTTACAAAGTCAATCTATTTGAAACTTTTACATGGACACTATTCAATTCGCTTCATTTCAAAGTTCACTACATCATTTTGATGCATAAATTATTCATACCGTGACTTCTTGAGACAATCACCTTTTACATTCTCCAAAAATTACACAAACTAGTAGTGGTAGTAGAGCAATTCCTCCACTGAGGAAAATTACACAAACTAGTAGTGTGTATTAGAGCAATTGCACCATCGAGTACTTTGCTAAAACAATTATCAATTGTATTGATAATGGTTAATGCATTAATATATTATTGCTTGGGCAATTGATGAGCCCACTTGATAATTAGTCAAAAAAACAATTTGGTTGTCGATAATTGACAATTTAATTGCTCAAGAATTTGATGATATCCATGACTACAATGTGAAATAATAAGTGGAGTACATGCAGGTATTGTGTAGCAAATTATCAATTAAATCAGTTGGTTCTGCTAAGAGAAAAAAAGGTCAATGACTCAATTGGTGTATTATTGTTTGTCAATTGCATACTGTGAATTAGCAATTGATAAATTAATTAATAAGTTGGCAATTCCTCCGGAGAAAAGAGTGCAAATTGTCTTATGACATGCTAACGTGGATTTGCATTTATGATTACAGTTTATTAGGTTTTCCTCATTATCTCATGTGCAGTAACTATTAAGAGCAACATCTTAATGCTAATATCAACGGAAAGTAATATTTGTAATTCAGTAGAAAATTTGCATATTAAAGTTACAAGTAATCTGAGCAAAAAATAGAAGTAATGGTTACACAATACACACATTGTCTAATTAAAAGCTTACGCATTACTCATAATAAAATTGAAGATGAATCAGAAACACACACACACACATATGCTCGCTCGTGCATGCACGTGCGCGCGCGCACATATATATTTCTTGTTTATTTTTATTTTTATTATGAGTATTGCGGAAGGTTTAAGAGAAGTGGATCATTCATCATTCATAACATTGAAATATTTAAGTGGGTATTATCCTAATACACATGCATATATATATAATATATATATCATTAGGACATAAGTGGTAACATAAGATATGCCAACTGTTGGATCTCTCTCTGAATTCAACTCAAAAAATGAAGATTTTGGTATGTATTGAAAAAATTCAACCAATATATCACCAGCGGTGTTCTAAAAATTTATGAAAAACCGATCAAAGTTCGAAATTCGTCGGATAAAAGAAAATTCCGATATTTTCTCAAATTAACAGCATTGCTTAAAGTTTACGCCACTGTTTATACGGCAAACATAATTTTTCTTGCTCGATAGTGCAATTGTCGAATGAATAAAAGTCTATTTGGCAAATTGCGGGCAATAGATTTTCTTTTTAATGATTAAAGTAAGATCTGGTAATCCTGTATTTAGATCTGGTAATAGTAAAATATTTGATAATTTATTAAACGGACACTAACAAGAATATATTGTGCTGCAAATTGCAATTAGCAGCATGGTTGCTAGATGCAGATTGCTTATGAAAACTTATCAACTATTCCAGTAACAATTGTTTTGGCGGATAGAAGTTTTTTTGTTTTAAAGGGAAAAAAAAATTAAATTAAATAAAACTCCGACGTTTCATAAAAGGCTATTGAAATAAGTAACAAGGATTCTGATTGACATCAATGTTTGAGTGTATGCTAAAATAGAATGACTGAATTAAAGAGTAAAGCAAAGAAGAGTTGTTTTTAAGGATATGGATTGATATGCTAAAAATATCATTGGTTGAAGTTTTGTTTTGACTTATTTTACATTCTGAGAGCATTTCCATCTGAATCAGGAAATAATAATTTGATTATGTCATTGATTTTGAACTAATCATTTTTAGAAGGCGACAAAAATTAATGTCAGAAACCGATATTCCAAATCCAAACATGATTTACAAACTGATTGAAAAAAATAGCACATATATTTTCTTAATGGAAAATAGATAGAGTAATGGACAATGGTGGTTGAGATGTGCTTGACATAGAGAGGAAGTAGTTGGGATTTTGTGTAGAACTTGCACATAGATTCTTTCACTAGTCTCTATGCGTTATGGGTTTCCTGAATACTTTTGCATGAATACCTATCCAGTTATCTTATACCATCGCAAATCATTGATTTGGTTAATATTATGGCCTTTAAGTGCTCGTAAGAAAATGTTTTTTTTATTGTATTTTAGGAGTGACATAGTAACAAGGATAGTAAAATTATGCTTTTAAAAATCAGGGTGTAAAAAAAGAAAAAACATGTTGGTAATATACTTTGCAATTTACGTGTAGGTATCCGCGGATCCGTAAAGTGCTTCATCAATTCAGCACCGATGTTTCGTTTTGCTATCAAAAAATCATTCCAAAACAAAACACAGAATCCTGATTTCATTTCTTCCAGAAAAAATTTCCTAATTCCATTCACATCATCATCCACAACAGTAGCATCAAGCCCAAGCCTATCGATATGGAGAAGAAAGAAAGAGATGGGAAAAGAAGGATTGTTTGTAGTCCATGAATTGAAAAGATTGATGAAATCTGGAGGTGTCAAAATGGAAAGTTTTGTAAAATCACATGTGTCCAGACTGCTTCGAACTGATCTGCTTGCTGTTCTAGCGGAGTTTCTCAGACAAGATAACGTTTATCTTTCTATGAAGGTATTTCCCCACTGTTTTAGTACCCATTCGATTATATGCCTCAGTTATTTGATTAACGTGTGATTTAACTTACCTTTTGGTTTCATGTTTGTATTCACAAAAGCAACCTCTTGGGTTACGGGTTGACCCATCCCGTCCCAAGACCCGATATGGCATTGATAAACCATTGATATTTTCAAAACCGCAATTATGAAAAGCAGTAATTTCATGGTTATTTGCGAGCATAATTGATAATTTATACATATTTCATATATTCACTCAAGTAATAATTAATATACTGCCCTAAATATATATAAGTAGTTTATCATCCACTTATTCAAAATAAAACTCATCAACCGGAATTCATTGCATAAATTACCTAAGCATAAATTATATTCATGATAACCAAATAAATATACATTAATAAAGAACCCAGCACACTGTGAATAATAAATGCTGCCATTTTAGCAAAGCTTATAACTGGAAGCAATATATAAACAAAGAGGACAGTATATCCCATAAATATTTACCTAATTAGTTCTCATTTTCAAATAACTCATAATTAACTATTGGCTAAATTCGCTACTTAGAAAAAGCACAGACTGCAGGCGGGCTTCAGCGAGTGCTATCATGTTCAATGTGTACTCTTATAGTCTCATTCATTTTTTCAGCACAAAAAGGTAATAAACAGAGAGACAAATGGTCCTTTTCTCTCATTCTAGTTTTACTGTAGGCTTCTCTTTTTCTCTAGTGCCTGGCAACCGCCTGCAAACGCACACATGTTAAAGAAAAATGAAATAATTGTCTTGCTGTTACTATATACATTAATTTAAAATTTTGATTTGGTTGATGCTTATTAGCTCCTTTTAATTCATTCATTATATAGACGTTCCTAGTTCAAAAATAACAATCATTAATTTTACAATGTAATATCAAAAAGATATAGTTCTCAGGCTATACTGTCAAGGGAACCGTCGGGGAGCTGCTGAGCGCCACTTAGGCGCTATTTGGCAATTCTAGCACTTCGCTTTTTTCCTTTGGCGCTTTATTCCGTCTCTTGTCCAAGGAGCCGTCAGAGCGCTAAATTTTTCTTCGAGCGCTAAGCGTTTTTTGTATAACTTTTTTTACTTTGACTAAATTAAATATAATTGCATCAAAAGACTTAATTATTTTGTTTATTTCTTGAAGTTCTTTATCTTCTAATATAATTTTAAAATTTATTTACGTTGTATATATTTCATATCAAAATATATAAAAGAAAATTCAATTAATAATCTTTTTATAATTTAAAATAAATGTAAAATTTTCACAGAACTTGCTTAATTAATTTTCTGTTTCAGAAAAATAGATATACAATGATAATTAATAATTACTCATTAACTTTTCACTTCTATGAAATATGACTTAATGGTTCTTCCTTTCACTTTACTTATTCCATTAATTTTTTAATTCCATTTTAAATATTCTTTGAATATAACCTGGTGTATTCAACTAAAATTAGAAAATTAAATTATTCAATAGTATTTTGGTTTTTGAAGTCATAATTATTAAGTACACAAATATTTAGTAATAGTTATGACATAAATTTCATTATGTATAAACTTTATTATGTATTAAGTTTTATTACTGCTGTAAACTATAATATGATTTTGTTCTTTTTTTTAGTTTATCGACGATAAACTTTAATTGTGTCTGTATATATCACCTGTATAACAATAATAAATGGTGATGGTTTAATTAACACAATTTGAGTTTCTCATTATATGTAGTTACTATTTTAGAACTATTTAATGGAAAATTAATTTGTATCAAATTATGTAGTTAGTGCTTATTTTCGTCAAGGCTGCACCTGGACTTTGCTTGGACTCTAGAGACATTGTTAGCGCCTAGTGCTCCGCTTCGCCTCGAACAACATAGTTTTCAGGATATATCTTAATCACAACTTTCTTTTACACCGGTAATAAACCGCAGTAAGAATTTTAAAGCGGATGGTGAGGAAGTTTTACCAAAGAGGCATTATATATTCAACTTTATCGTTTCCATGCTTAAACATGTTTAATTTCATGTTAGAATAAGTGAGTGTGTGAGTTAACTCATTGTTAATTAATACTAAATACGTACAAGTAATTTAATATACTTCCCTTAATACATCTTAGTAATTTATCATCCACGTTTTCAACAATAAAACTCATCAACCATAATTCATTACATTACTTACCTGGGCATATATTATATCCATCACAACCAAATAAATATACATTAATAAAGAACCCAGCACAAAGAGAACAATATATCCCATATATAATTACTTAATTAATTCTCATTTTCAAATAATTCATAAGTAAGGCAAAAGTCACAACTTAGAAAAAAAAACACAAACTGCAGCAAAGCTTTCATGAGTTATATCATGTTCAATGTGTACTTTTATAGTCCCACTCATTTTTTGTAGCACAAACAAATAATAAACAGAGAAATAAAAAATCATTTTCTCTCATTCTAGTCTTACTGAAGGCTTTTTTTATCTAGTGCCTAGCAGCCTGCAAACACACGCATCATTAAAGAAAATGGAATTCTTAGAAAGAATTAAAAAAAAATATTCTCAGTATGTGAAATTAGTACCAAATAAATCATTTATGGGTAAATATGAATGAAACTTGTTCACAACTAGACAATAATATTGGATGAACTTCAAAGCAAGAATGCAGTTAAATTATGTATCAAATTCATAACGTGTCTTAAGAATTCCATATTTTTTACATTCAATTGCACTACTCATTACACTAGTTAATTCCATATTTCTTCTTACCTTTATTATAGGAAATGACCTTCATTTAGTTCAAAATGTACCAATTGTTTCAATATTCATATTACACAACAATTAAAGAAAATAAACCACATACCCTTTGAAGCATGTAAGGTTCTGACGTTAACTATCAGAGTTTTAGAGTAATCAATGCATCATGATGTAATAACTCCTTGACCATTCTACAAGAATAAGAAAAGTAAATCATACATTCATACTCAAATTTATTTATTTATGTACATGTAACAGTGTAAAGAAAGGTACATACATCATCAGTCTCTGAGTCATTATCCATGGTCGGAATAACTCCACGTTTGGAAGGTTCGATTGCTAACCAACTTCGACAGCACATTAATGACTCTAGATGCAGGATGTAATCTACTTTTATGTGGACTAATCAGTCAACCACTAGTGCTAAAAGCAGAGTCCGATGCAACAGTTGAAATTGGTATTGCATAAATAGCTTTTGCAATCATCTGCATTGTAAGACATCTTATACCAGTAGTTTTCCACCAAGCTAGAATGTCAAAACTATCACTTATGGACAACATAGGCTCCTTCAAATATCGATCCAACTCTCATTTAGTGTTTGCTTTGGATATTTTTCTATTCAAATATCCATCAAACCTTTGGAGACTCGTAAAACCACCCTCTATAGAACACAATTGTGTTGTTTGGGAGTGAGAGGAACAATATAAATCATCTTTACAAGTCCTTAAAACCATTCTCTTTCAACTCACACTCATTCAACAACTTATAACAAAGTGTGCAAATCTTATTAATTTCCTTTGGCATTTGCACCGAAAATACGATCCTAATAGAACTGCAGTAATGCAAATTTATATCTAGGATCAAATACAGCTGCAATACCTATGATGCCATGAACCATGCTCCAATATTTCTCATATTAGTGACCATATTATGTGTCATTTAGCTAATAATTGAAATATCCAAAACCAACCCTTTAGTCGCTTTCTAGCCTTGCAAACGCGTATCAACTTTTAGAGCAGGAAATTTCTAGTTTTGAGCGACTAAATCAAATCTTTCTAGTCTTTTAGGCGTGGCTGTCCAAAAAGACGTGGTATCACAAATTCTAATTATTTGCTCATTTATGACAGTGAACCCAACTTGGACAATCAAATTCAAGATACGAGCACGTCTTATATGTATCATGTCACCGTTCAACATAAACGAACTTTTCCTAGTCTATCCTTTAAAATATCCATTATCTTGTCATTGGTTTAGCAATTATCAAGAGTGATGGTAGATAATTTTTTATCAATGTGCCAGTAAAAAAAAAAAGTAACCAAATACTCGGCTAATACATCACTTGTATGAGGGCATGGTACATATATGAACCTATCAAGTAAATATAACGTAAAAATTTAAAATTACGAACATGGAAAATAAACATTTAATAATTTTAAATCCATTTTGTTAGTACTCCATGATTCGACTTTGTAAGATCCATGATTCGTCAATAAAATGAGCAGTAACCACCGTGCACCCCTTCTTTTGATTGCTAGCTGTCTAGATATCACTTGTGATAGCTGTTCTACTTTTATTTTTATCCAACAATTTCATTAAAGAAGCATTTCCAACATCAAAAATCTTCATTATATCACATTTTATCGTATTCCTTAAGACAAATATAAATGCAGGTAGAAGACTTTGTCAAAGCTCACCAAATCCAATATGTTCAACAATGGAAAGTGGATATTCATGGATTATAATCATTCGAGCAAGTTCGGATCTCGTTTTCTCTTGATCAAACACGTAATTAGAAATATGTAACTTTTCTTTCGAGCTTCACGCATTCCTTGATGCATAGTCGCGTATCTACTTGTGTTTTTCCATGACTGCTATGTGCTCTAGAAGGCGTGTTGTCCCATCACCAGCCCTAGCCACGTACACCTTGTAATATTTGCGTGTTGCCTTCTTTTCACCATTTATTTGTGACTATCAAATTGCTTCTAAGCTTCCGATTCTTTCCATCCACCTCTTTTATTCTCAATGACTTCGATATCAATTTTTTTTTCATTTGTAGCTTCAACAGCATTTTCTCTTGTTATGGTTGATTGAATGGAAGTAGAATCTCCAGGTTTGGAATCTTCCATGTTAGATGGAGTTGAACTGCCAATATTTGTTTCATTTCAGCAAATTACAAAATAACTAGATTTTATAATAGTGCACAATAAAATATTCAATATGTAAGTATTTATAATATGATATACAATAAACAATGATACCGATGATCATTCATCTATTTTATATGATCAAAATCCAGTTTTGATATATATTGGTATAATTTATAAACATTTGATATTTTTCACATGCATCAGAAGTTAAATTTTTATTTTTTTTATAATATACTATATTTTGGTGAATTACACTATTTGAGTACCATTTTCTAAACAAGAGCCATCAAACAGTATTGATATTGGTATTTGATATAATTTATAAGCACGATTCGACATTGATTTCAAATTTGTGTACCATTTTCTAAACAAGAACCATGGTACAATATTTGTATTTGGTAATAAAAAAGAATATAATGCTTCTAACCCAAACTGAACTAAGATGGTGAGATTGATGAAAATTTAAAAATAAAATAAATATCTGAAACCGATTTAACTAAATTTCCTGAAAAACTTAAATAAAAAAGATGCAAATTATACATGTGCATAAAGAAATTAAAAAAGGAAACTTACAATTATGTTTGTAGATCCGATTCTTCTCTATAACTACAATATTTTAAATCTAATGGAAAAAAGTTAAAGCTTTTTTCAAATGGATTTGATGCGTAGCAGTGTAATTAGGTTAAAAATGAAAATTAGAGAGGAAGAGAGAAGAGAGTGAACCTGTGTACGTGAAGAAAAAAAGTTAAATGGTCTTGTTGTTAATGTCTCAGGTTTAGTTATGTTGGGACGTGTTTTTAATAATAAAACATGGGTTGCCAGCTGCCTTCTTCGATTGAGCCAGATTTAATAATGTTAGTCCAATTAATTATAGATCCGGGTCAGGTTAGGACAGGTTTATCAAGCCCCAATTCATCCGTAGACCCAATCAATCCTAAACTGGATCGCGGATCTGTCCGCTACGCTGACTCGATGGTGCGGGTCTTAATGGGTCAAGACAGGAGCGGGTTTATTGGGTCTTGACCGATAACCCGTCCATTGCCATCCCTGCCTGGAGCTAGTGCCTTTCGAAAGTTCTTGAAGTCATCCGAATCTTCTGGTAGAGTGAGCCGAAAGAGTGTAAGAAGACAATGCAAAACTTGCAAGATGATGCTTGTCGGTTTCGATGGGGAAGTTTGTATTGAGCTTAGAAAATGTGTAATTAGGTCGAAGGCTATAGGCGAGGTTAGAGATGACTGATAGGCTCTGACCGATAAAAGGAATGTGTTGTGAAGATTGTTGGGGTGTCTCGCATTATATGTGAGTAATGTGCGTATATTGAAAATAATAGTCTCACGTCGTGAAAAATAATGAAAATGAAATGATATATATAAGTTTGGTTGCACACAGTAATAAATGATTCCTTTTGTTTAAGATGTTGACCCAACTCCATGTTGTCATATGGAGGGATGTGCGGACGAATATAGGAAATTCAACATGATATTAAAGTCGATGGTTACGCCTAGGACAATGAACAATGCGAAAGAGATCTGTAAATTATGGTGGTTAGCGGTAAATGCATAAGTAGTCAAACTTAAGGTGGAGCTTAACCATGATACTTAAGGTGGAGATTTGTTAGGACGTCTCGCATTGTATGTGGGTAGTGGATGCACATTGAAAATAATAGTCTCACATCGTGAAAAATAATGAAGGTGGAATGATATATAATATATATATGGTCGCATGTAACAATAAAAGATTCTTTTTGTTTAAAAATGTTGATCAAACTCTATGTTGCATCTACGGAGGGATGTGCGGACGGATATAGAAATTTCAACCATGATCTTATGATGATAGCCACGAAAGAAGTTGGTTTTCAAAAAAAGTTTCATAAGCATGAATCTGGTTGTTGATAACACGAAGAAGCACAACAATAAGAAGATGAAGGTTGTGCTTCTTTATGTTAAGAACTATCAGATTTGTTTGAATAGATGAGCAGGAATCAGACTTGTCTATCGGAAAGAGCGATCGGGTTTCAGATTCATTTGAAAAGCACTCAGCAATTGTTCGTTTGGATTGAGAATTGTGTTGTTGCATGAGAAAAATGCTTTAAAATTTCTGTTTGTATCAGAGTTTACACCGCTTGAATTGACGATTCAAGGTCTTAAGAAGCATTGTACTGATGAATGAGTTGCTTGAATCCTCGCTCTTTGAAGTCTGGAACCACTCGTCTATTAAATTTTGACGACACTATATGGAGAATTGTAGAGGTCGGAAGTAGCTTCGTAAAGGAGAAAACGGTTCATAAATCGGAGTTCGGATGTGGAAGTTAGAAGGGAAAATGTGAAGTGGGTTGAATTGACAGAGGTCAGACGTCTTACCAAATGGTCAGACGTCTTACCAAATGGTCAGACGTCTTACCAAATGGTCAGACGTCTGAGTCTGTGCAGAATTGATTTCAGAGCCTTTAGTCAGACGCCTGACTAAATGGTCAGACGTCTGAGCTGTAGAGAACTTTTTCTAGAAAGTTAAGTCAGACGTCTGACCATTTTGGTCAGACGTCTGTGACGACTTCCGTCTGTTTTTCACATGTGGACTTGGCGTGAAAATTTGTGATATCTGCAGGGAAAATTTCGGAACATTGCTTAGGGTTTCTGTTCTCCTGTATAAGCTAGCTTCAGGTTCCAGATTTAGGGGTGCGTGCAAGCGACTGCAAGAGATTAGCCTTCACAAAAATTAGAGTTTATCAAAACCTAATTTTCTTCAATTCTCTTCTCCACAAATCAATTTCTAATTAGAATTTTGATCATTGTATTCAATCTCTTGTACTCTTCTCATCTTAATAAAAACTCTTTTAAAATGGATGTACATTAACACAACGTTAGTGGAACCACTATAAATTGCTGTGTGATTTATTTTTCGTTATTGCTTTGATTTCTATATTGCTTGTTTGGGATTGTGATTGCTTTTGAATTGATTGGGATTAGAATTGAGTTATTGATTGTTTGTTTTTACACTTATTAGCACGATCTTGTTTTCCGTTGTGCTTTTGGGATTTTAATTTGAGTGGTCTCGAGTTGGAATCACAACCTAACATTTGGTATCAGAGCATTGATGTTGGTAGGTGGTTGTAGGAATGCCTAAATCAAGTAGTAACTCAAGTAGTTTCTTAATGGGTAATCCAAGTGGTGTAACTCCTTACGTGGTTCGTACGCAGCTTCACGATCACAATTGGTAATAGACAAATGAAATGACAATAATGATTTTGAAAAATGGCAATGAAAGATGAAAGCGGTTCTAAGGAGGAATTGGGTGCATCGGGTAGTGTTTGATACACATTTATTGTCAGCGGACATCTCGAATGTTGAGAGAGAGGAGATGGAAGAGTGGGCATTCACTACACTTCAACTTGCTATGAGGAGAATGTTATCTCTGAAATTAGTGGTGAGACTACCACTAAGGGTATTTAGGACAATGTGGAGGAGTTGTATATGAAGAAGTCGCTGACAAATCATTTGATCTTATTGCGAACGTTCTTCACCTATAAGACGAAAGAATGTACATTGCTAAAGGCGCATTTGAATACTTTTGATGATTTGCTAATGAAGACGAAGGCGGTAAATTTGAAGATTGAGGAAGAGCAAAATGCGATAATATTGT
Source organism: Allium cepa (assembly GCA_030765085.1). NCBI lineage: Eukaryota > Viridiplantae > Streptophyta > Magnoliopsida > Asparagales > Amaryllidaceae > Allium > Allium cepa. The sequence continues at coordinate 103,845,574 of CM060941.1, read as the reverse complement.
TGTGTTCGTTGTCGGATTGCTATACAGGTTTCTCAAATAGCTTGATCTATAGCCTGGATACATTGACTCTTGATGATATCAAGACGGATCTTCTTAGCGAGAAGTTGCGGGATCAAATGAAGGAGTTAGGTGATGGAAGTAGTGGTGCTAGTAATGGTCATGGTTTATTTGTGGAGAAGGAGAGGAATGTGAAGAAGGAGAACCCGGGATATCTAAATCAAGGAACCCCGGTTGGAGAGGAAAGTCGAAGAAAAGAAAAGGCAAGTGCTATATTTGCAAGAAGCTCGGTCATTGGAAGAATGAGTGTCCGGAAAAGGAGAAGGCAAAGAAGGAAGTAACATCTTCATCAGTAGCAATGAAGAGTAGAGTTGGTGAGGGAGATGTATCGGCGGTAGCATCGGATGTTTCGGGTAGCGATTGGGTGCTCGATTCGGGGTGTCTTATCATATGACGCCAAATAGGAATTGTTTTTCTTCTTACATCGACAAAGAGGGAAATTCAATTGTTATGCGAAATGATGCTATTTGTAAGTCGGAGGCATTGGTTCCGTGCAAATTCAGATGTTTGACGGAGTGGTTCGTACTCTCACTAATGTGCGCTATGTTCTGAAACTTAGAATGTCTTTTATCTCTTTGGGGTAGCTGGATTCTTTAGGTTGTAAGATCACTATTGAGAGTAATAGCTTGCAGGTTTCGAAGGGTGCGTTTGTGGTGATGAAGTGTGCTAGGACTCATGGTATTTACTTCAAGGAGCGATTGTGGAAGGTGAAACTTGTATAGGAGTTGATAGTTCTCGTGGCTTGGATGCGACTAGGTTGTGATATTTGAGGTTAGGTCATGTCTCGGAGCAGAGTTTAGATGTTCTTCGGAAGATGGAGATGATCGATTAAGAAAGTTTCAACAAGTTAGAGTTTTGCGAAAAATGCGTCATGGGGAAGCAAACTAAAGTTTCATTTGGTGAGAGAAAACATGATTCGAGAAGGGTTCTTAAGTATGTTCATACAAATGTTTGGGGATCGACACCTGTAGCTTCTTTAGGTGCAGCTCGCTATTTTTTTTTTTATAGATGACTTTTCTCGAAAAGTTTGGTGTATGTAATGAAGGCCAAGTCAGAGGCATTTGCAAAGTTCAAAGCATGGAAGACTTTTGTTGAGAATGAGAGTGACAAGTCTTTGAAGGTTCTAAGATCCGACAATGGTGGAGAGCGGTTTCCGAAGAATTTTTGGAGTTTTGCAAGCATCATGTTAGTCAAAGACATTTTACTACACCTGAAGATCCGCAGTCGAATGGTGCTGCAGAGAGGATGAATCGTACTCTACTAGAGAAAGCTCGATGCTTGAGATTGACATCGGGTTTGACTAAGAGATTTTGGGCTGAAGCTTTGTCAACTGCAGTGCATATTATTAATCGAATTCCGTGCTTAGCTATTCGTAAGAAAATTCCGGAGGGAGTGTGGAAGGGAAAGAACATTGACTTGAGTTATCTTCGTGTGTTTGGTAGTCCTGTTTATGTGTATAATCCGAGAAATGATAAGCTTGAACGTAGAGCTTTCAAAGAGATTTTGCTTGGCTATACGGATGGAGTAAAAGGCTATCGGATTTGGAATCCGAAAACGAAGAAGATAGTGAATTCTCGTTTTGTTACTTTTGATGAGTCAGCGATGTTCAAGGAGAATGTGAGCTCATCGGATGTTCGGAATTTGGTTCATGATGAATCAAAGGAGGAAATTATTTTCACATTTTGTCCAAAGAGCAGAGAGAGTAGAGTAGTTGGAGATGTTTGTGAGGAAGTAGCGGTTGATGTTACATCACATAGTCCACATGGTGCCTCTAGCAGTGTTGGTGATGTGCATGATTCTAGAGAAGATTCGGGTCAAGGCGGAGCTGAAGGGAGTTTGGGTGATGGTATTGCTAATCGGGTTGGTCGTCGTACTATAAGACCAACCGAAAGATATGGTGATTGGAACTATCTTAGTTTTTGTGATAATTTGGACTATACTCTTCATGTAGTCCAAGATGAGCCGATGGACCTTGATGACGTCATGGAGTCGAGTGATAGCTCGAAATGGATTTGTGCCATGGAGGAAGAGATGCAATCATTGTTGAAGAATCGATCTTGGGATTTGGTTCCACTTTCTAAAGGAAACCGTGCCATTGGGTGCAAAAGGATATAAAGGTGAAGGACAATGTAACATACAAAGCTAGGCTAGTGACTAAGGGGTTTGTACAAAGGATGGGAAAAGAGTATGATGAGATATTCGCACCTGTTGTGCGCCATACTTCTATCCGAATATTACTTGCTATAGTTGTTATTCACGACTTGGAGTTGGAGGAACTTGATGTGAAAACCGCCTTCTTGCATAAGTACTTGGATTAAGACATCTACATGTAGCAACCTAAAGGTTTTGTTGTGGATGGTAAGTCAAATTTGGTTTGCAAGTTTGAAGAAATCACTATATGGTTTAAAGCAATCACCTAGACAATGATACAAGAGGTTTGATCATTTTATGCTTGAAAATGTTTTTGATAGAAGCATCAAAGATGTTTGTATTTATTTCAAGAAGTTGAGAATTGATTGTTGGGTGTATTTACTCTTATATGTGGACGACATGCTCATTGCTTCTAAGGATAATAATGAAATCAGTAAGCTAAAACTAAGTTTGAAATCGGAGTTCGAAATAAAGGATTTTGGAGAAGCAAGAAGGATGTTGGATATGGAAATTGTAAGGGATCGAAAGCATTTTGAGTTGAAACTAACTCAAAAAGAGTATATTGAGAAAGTGCTTTGCCGGTTTAGCATGGTGAATGCAAATGCGTCAAATACATATTTACATTTGCATATGAAGCTTTCGAGTAAAGCATCGTCTATTTTGGAGGAAGACAAGGCCTATATGACAAAGGTATCATATGCTAGTGCGGTAGGAAATCTAATGTATGCTATGGTGTGTACAAGGCCCAATATTGCAAATGTCGTCGGGATGGTTAGTCGATATATGGCTAATCTGGGAAAATCGCATTGGAAAGCTGTGAAGCTTATATTGAGATATCTTAGAGGCACGTCATCTCATGGTCTTGTTTTTTGCTGTAGTAAGGCGATGGATTGCAAGTTTGTTGGTTATTATGATTCGAACTACGCCGGTGGTAGGGATCGAAGAAAATCAATTTTCGGATATGTCTTCACACTTGGGTGCACAACCATAAGTTAGAGATCTAGATTGCAGACCGTAATTGCTTTATCCACCACGGAGACGGAGTTGATAGCCGCGGTGGAGGCGGCAAATGTGGCACTCTATTTGAAACGATTGTTGCGTGACTTGAGATTCGGACATGATAGAATTGATGTTCGATGTGATAGCCAGAGTGCTATTCACTTGGCAGAGAATTTGACGTTTAGCTCACGGACTAAGCATATTGAGGTGAAAGAGTCATTTCTAGTAGTCATGGATGAGGATAAATAAGTATATCTTCGGAAAGTGCACACAAAGGATAACGCGACGGATATGTTCACTAAGATATTGTCGGTTAGGAAGTTCGAGCATTCGAACTTGATTCGCTTGGAGAAGTGCTAGGTGCCACGGGATGACACCGTTAAGGGAGGAGCTTGGTGGGAGATGAGGAAGAGTATCGGTTAAAAATTGAGGTTCTATCTTCTTGATAAGTGCTAGTCTTTGGTGACATAGTTTAGGATTTGGATGTTTTTAACATTTCATTAGTGGCCGGTGGCTTTGCCTGAGCTCGTTGGTGGAGTGCAATGGACGACGGCTTTTTCGGAGCTCATTGGGAAAACATTCATGTTTGGTTGAAGGTAGAAGAAGTGATAGTTGGTGCTATCGGTGTTTGTTGATGGTATGGTACCATTGGAGTCGGAGATAGATATAGTGTCGATGTGAAGTGTTAAATTTTGACGACACTATATGAAAAATTGCAGAGGTCGGAAGTAGATTTGTTACGGAGAAAACGATTCGCAAATCGGAGTTCGAAGGTGGAAGTTATAAGAGAAAATGTGAAGTGGACTGAATTGACAAAGGTCAGACGTCTGACCAAATGGTCAGACGTCTGAGTCTGTACGGAATTGATTGTAGAGCCTTTAGTCTCAGACGTCTGAGCTGTAGAGAACTTTTTTCATAAAGTTAAGTCAGACGTCTGAGGCGACTTTCGTCTGTTTTTTACGTGTGGACTTGGCGTGAAGATTTGTTATATCTGCAGGGGTAATTTCAGAACATTGTTTAGGGTTTCTATTCTTTTATATAAGTTAGTTTCATGTTACAGATCTAGGAGTGCGTGCAAACGACTCCAAGAGATTAGCCTCCATAAAATTTAGGGTTTATCAAAATCTAATTTCCTTCAGTTCTCTTTTCCACAAATCAATTTTTAATTAGAATTTTGATCATTGTATTCAATCTTTTGTACTCTACTCATCTTAATAAAAGCTTTCTTTTAAAGTGAATGTACACTAACACAACGTTAGTGGAATCACTATAAATCGCTGTGTGATTTATTTTTCGTTATTGCTTTGATTTATATGTTGCTTGTTTGAGATTATGATTGCTGTTGGATTGATTGAGATTGAAATTGAGTTATTGATTGATTGTTTTACACTTTTTACCACGATCCCGTCGTCCGCTGTGCTTTTGGGGGTGTTGATTTGAGTGGTCTCGGGTTGGAATCCCGACCCATCATCGTCTCCTATCTCGCTAGACTGAAAAAGATAAAGCACCGACTTAGATTTTTGGTGGAGTGTTAGTTGTGATGAGATGTGCATCGAAGATTGATATTTGCTTGTTTTCATGGTGATGCTCTGCTTTGACTATGATCTGTTGTGGTGAGATGTTGTGTTGATTTCAAAAATAGCACATCACACAAGATGTCCATGTACAGGGTGACTACTTTGTACCTGAATATGCAAAGTCGGCTGGATTCCGAATGTGTGCACATGTGGTCTTATTGGAGCAGTTAACCGCAAAAGTGGATGAGTTTTCCATGTAAGTGGGGTGAGAGTTCTAGCTATTGTAGAAGTGAATAAACATAGCATATGACTTTGAATGGTTGAAGATGTTGTCAAGTAGTCAACATCCGAATCTGGTAGTGATCCATAATGGTACAAGGGTTTGTGTTGACCATCCGGTTCTTGTCTTAGTTGGAGAGACCAATAAAGCTCTGGTTTGCATTTAGTGGCAGCGAAGCCTATGATCTGATATTTTGTAATCTATGGATCATAAGCTGATAACATACGGAATCCAAACGTGTGAAAGAACACAGTGGTTTGCTTATTGTGTATGATGGTGAGAAAGGCAAGTAGATATGTAAGAAGTAGTGGAAAAGCCATGACAAGAAGAAAAAGCATGTACAAAGATGATGTTGGTTATAAAGTGTGGCAATTTGCGGTGTGCTCAAGAGTTGCTTGATGAAATGTCTATTAGAAAATAGGTATATGCCTACAAATGAAGTAGGTGAGTCTGTGAGTGAAGCAGATTTAGTTCCATATCATCCAACAAGTAAATGAGAAAAAGCCGTAGCTCTAACTTGTTGGGAAGATGATTGATACAGCAGTATCAAAGGGATGGTCCATATGTAGTGACCAAATTTGTCCCGCGGATGAAACCATAATAATTGTGGATGGTTCATGAGCAATAAACCAATCATTGTGAAGCAGTTGAGCACGTCAAACCTAGTGGTGATCAAGATCGTTAACATAAGACGATGAAACAATCAAAAACCGCAGTTCATTAAAGATTGTTCAATACTTTGTAAACTGAATATTAAACACATTTAGTTCAAGGAAGGGCGTAGAATTAGTCAAAATTATCATCTTTTAGTTGTCCTAGTCATTATCAATAATAGAGCACGTATAGAGATCTATGTTTTAGATAGTTATGGTATAGCTTTGTCCAAGTTTTATGCTTTCAGTTCTGTCTATATTACTGTCTGTATAAGGCTCTCTTTTTCTTTCCAGTGAATAAAGATATATTGCAGATCTTATTCCTTAATATCTCAGTTTCCATTTCTCCAATATCTCTTTATACTTGTCATTATTCATATCACGGGGATTTCTTAAACCCAAACCCCCTTCAGATTTTTGTTTACATGCCGCTTCCCAGTTTATTTGATGCTGTTTTCCATGCCACAGAAAGTTTGAACATAAACTTTTTAAAACATTCTTCGGCAACTGACAGATTTGCATCTAAAAATTTGCTGTGGAGCATATGACTATTTTGATAAGTTCGTCTTCCACTAAGAGTGAGAAGTCTGCAACTCCAACCAGCAATTTTGTTTTCGATTTTATCAACAAATTTGCAAAAATCTGCTTTTTTAATTTGCTACTACCAAGGGGAATACCTAGATAGATGACTGGTAGACTTTCAAACGGAACTTACATGACATCTGATATGATTTGCTTTTTGGTTGTGCCTTTGCTAAAATAAAGTTTAGATTTCTGCTCATTCATAGCAAGACCAGTGCATTGTTTTAACTTTTCCATGATTTTTCTAATCGAATATGCACTGTTTTCATCTGATTTGGCAAATACTAAGAGATCGTCTACATAAAGTAGGTGATTGATGACTCGTTTACGCTTATAAGCTGGTTAAATTGCCACTTACATGTTCTAGTTCAAACATTATTGAATGAAATTCCATGGCAATTATTGTTTAGTTAACAAAGTTAAATCCTTGTTTATTTCGTCAAAATTTAGATTCTAATCATAAGAGCTAGCCACCTATGTGACAGTACTAGGAAAAAGGACCATGTCTTCGCTTAAGATTAGGTACCCAGGTGCCTCAGTCATATATAATATATGAGATATGTTTAAGAACAAGCTTCATACTGCTCAATTCAAAACAATGTACACTGCTGTAACACTTTGGTAGGAGTTGGGGCCTGGGAGAGGGGAGTGTAAAACCAAAGAGCCTGAGGTTGAGACAATGTTGTGAAATATGTTCCTTCTCAATGCTCATATATGTAATGCCATCATACCATGTTTTTGTGATATGAGCATGACTTAGGAATTTGAAATTACCGTCGCTTGCTGGGATGAAAAAAATTCGCAACGGGAAGGTGTTAAAATGGTATGTAACTCACTCATATATAGTGTTATACCATTTTATTTCTCTATTGATTTCGTTATTATCTTAGATCGATCATTGCTATAACTTAAATCTTTTAACTGTGATTTACTAAGAATTATCTCCATGAGTTTATTGATCATCATCATTTAGCTTCTATATCCTTGAGCTCGTATCAAAAAAGATAACTGAAAATATAGAATGCAACAAATTAAATTGTAACAAACTTGACCGAATAACAATACCCCAATTTGATATGGGAGCAATTGTACTCATGTTTGATTATCAATTGCCAACAAAGCTGTTATTTACATAATTAATTAACACTTAACAATGCACATAATTTAACAACTAACAATGGACATAATTATCAATTTAAGCAATTGCTAACCGATATGTGTACACCCTACTTATTATTTTTGTTATGGGCTCATTAATTGCTCGTGCAGATGAGTTGTCAATTATTAACAATCAGATTGCTTTTTTGATAAATTCCCAAGCATGCTCTATCAGTTTCTCGTGCAATAATCGATATATGCATTGACAATTGTCTATATAATTGGCAGTTGATTCACTAGCATATAATTGCTTTGAAGTGATAGCTGATTTACTTCAACATAATCTTCTTCTAGTCTGTCTTGGCTGCTACTGCCATTTTTTACCTCTAGCATTTAAGTGTAACTAAGAAGCTTGGTTAATGTGAATTTCAAAAAAATTAAATTAACACAGCAATGTATGTTAATTTGGTGTTATATATCTGTGTTCGTGTTTTGTGTGCACGTGCGCACATGTATGTGTTTGTGTGTTTTGATAGAATGTCACGGTTTTCACGTTCATGGATATTTCTGTTACCGGTTTGAAAAAATACGAGGGTTTCAGGCACTACAGCATTAAAATGTTTTGAAGTACATCATATAAATTATTTGAGTTTGTGAATAAGCTCATTGAAAATTTGATAAGATGATCAGTTATTGCTCACATACGGGTTTAAGGAAAACTCATTTTCTTTTGGACTACTACTGCTAGAAGCAGCGTCAAAGAAAGCTACAGTTGTCGACTCTTGAAATCAACTGTTGATGTATTATGTTGTAACTTCTAGTTACTAAGCAGGTGAAATCTACATTTAGGCACATTTTTTTCCTCTAGATTTCTCTTTTCATAGACTTTAGATGACCCGGTGCCGAAATGACATCCTACAGGGGTTCTTGCGGTCAATAGGAAATTCAACAATTTGACAACTTAAGGGTCTATTTGGTTTCAAAATTTGAAATTTGTATTTTGTACTTCAAAAGCCCCGAGAGAGGATGAGAGACCGGAAACCGGTCAATTTGGGAAAATGGTTTTAACATGTAAAATAGAAAATGGTGGTTCTGTTTTCTATCTTTTCTGCATTTTGGAAAGTACTAAAAAAACTATTATTTTCCCTCCCTCTTCTCCCTTTTGATGTAATGATTAGGATTTCCATCCTCCCTTCCTCTCCCGCTGTTTCGAGGTACATATTGAAAACGTAAACCACAAAACTCAAAATTATACCCAAATAGATCCTCAGGTTCTTATCACAAGCCTATATTGTATATAAATGTATGTGTGTCATGTAGAATATATTAACGTTGTAATTTGAGCATGTAGAACATTTACTAATATCATTACACACTACAAAATTCTGCCTTCATATTGTAGTTTGTTCCAGTGTTACCAACACAAAAGCGGTCAAATATCTTTCAAAACATTTTTGCATATCTATATACCAACTCAATAGAAAATAAGGCTATTGCATGTTTTTATAGTATTTAATTTTTCAAAAAGCATCTGCACCTTTTATGAAGTAAGGGGCTCACTAAATTTCTTATGTTTCTCAGATATATAAAATAGTGCGAAAAGAAATTTGGTATCATCCAGATATGTACTTCTACCGAGACATGCTTTACATGCTCGCAAGAACCGAAAAACACGAAGAAATAAGGCAAGTTTGGGCTGATCTACGCAGTGAGAAAGTTCAATTTGATCAGCATACATATGGAGACATAATAAGGGCACTTTCGGATGCAGGCTTGATCGATTTAGCCATGGAGTTCTACGAAGAAATGAGGAGTGCACCGGATCCACCAATTTCTTTGCCATTTAGGGTTATTTTGAAAGGGTTAATTCCTTATCCTGAGTTGAGGGAGAAGGTGAAAGAAGATTTCCTACAGTTGTTCCCTGATATGCTTATCTACGATCCTCCTGACGATCTGGATAAGCTTTAATTTATGGAAAGCGTTACAGATGTATATTAATGTAATGTTTGGAGTTTGGAGTCAACACTAGAAGGAATTTATCAACTTGTTTAATGAATTTTGAACAAATATACTCCTTGTTTTTTGTATTTCAGACTAATTGTCCTTTGATTAGATCCAGAATAAACTGGGTTGATGTGATTTACCTCTATCCTATCTGTACATTTATCAGTTTTGAGGTAAATAGCTGCAGAATTAAATAAGGATTTAGTTAAAATAATGAATAAAATAACAGCTGTCAATTTTCCAGAATTGAAAGATGATGAAAAGGTCCCCCTTCTCCTCCTTCCATAAAAAAAATTAGGTCTCTATTTTTAGTTTTTGATCAATTTATGCTATTTTTATTTTTGATTTCAATACTGTGTCGATTTTCTAGAAGAAGACAGTTTGTTAAAGAATAACAAAACTAGGATCTCATTTACATGGGTGATGGGTTTATGAATAGAGATTTTTTGTGTATGTTTGGTCCAAAACCCAGAAAAAAATATATAACTATATCGGCAAAATATGAGTGCTTCTTTTGGCGTTTGCTGCTTATTTGACCAAGTAGTTTCCTTTTAAATTTAAAATTCCATAAACATGCACTTCTATTTACTAATTTCATGCAAATAAAATCCGAAATATCTAGATACGAAGTTGACCATGGTTGATGGCTATGTAGTTAATATCAGATAGTATGGGCGATATATCGTCGATATTTTCATATTGCTTCGTAACCGATATTTTTTTCAAAATATCACTTAGAATATCGTTGATGATATATTGTTGGATATTTACCGATATATTGCTTCGATATTTAGTGTAAAATATCTAATATTTTTTAAGAATATCATTTATTATTGTATGTACTAACAAATTTTTTTATTCAAATAAATAACTTCACATTTCCAATATTTTATTTCTAGTATATAGTGAATGGCAATATGTTTAAATCTCAGTACATTAATTTTTTTTAGTCTGTTTCATTCGTTTTTTAACAAATAAAAATCTATTTATTTTATTATTTTGTTTATTTACTTCATACGAAGATTTTACCACTGAAAACTCGATCATTTAAGAGCTACTTCTCCTTTTAATTATATTTTGGTTCATCTTTTCTAATTGATAAGTTAGGCTATGAAAATATATTTTATTAGTTATTATCATGCATCACGAACTAAATCTTTGAAGAGTAGTAAAATTGTATATTTGAAAAATTGATGAAGAACGGACTAGAAGTTGTAGTTGATGTCAAATCAACATTATTTATTTGATAAACTAAGTGAAAATGAAAATAAAGAAACTATATATATGGAAAAAATTGCAAATTAATGTAGATGATTAGATGACTTAAAAAATGAATATCGTATAAAAATGAATAAAATAATAAAAATGCACATTAAGAAATTTCTTGATTTTTATAAGCTTATTCTATGACTTGTGTTTAATAGAATATCTCGATAAACATATTGTAATTTGTAAGCTATATGCAATCACTCTTTAATAGTAATTTGGTAATATTGATCCAAATATTTAAAAACATAATCTTATTATAACATTTTAAAATAGCACAATATGGTTTATAACATGTTTTACATATGTCTGATATATCATCGGTATTGTCACGATATTTTAAAATATCGCACATCGGTACTTGACCGATACGTACACTATATCAATATTAACTGCCTAGGTTGATGGTAGGATAAATTGAACCCGGTAGAAAACCATTTGCATTAATGAATCCATCCTGTATTTTGACTGAGATGTTAATTGATAAAATTTCATTTTTTTCATACTGTCAAATCTTTATCTTTATTAATATACCCATAGTTTTTTGTCCGATTATCAATTTCCTAAACTAACATTTTTATACCACCTGAAGTTCGAATCTAATTCAGTGCAAAAGTTAATATTTTTTTTGTAAAGTTCTGAAATATCATTATAGATACGAATCACCATAAGAAAATATTTCACACATATTTTTTCCCTGTATTTTCATACTTTAATGTATTTTCACCTTTAAGTATCAATAAATATGTATTCATTTTTCGGTTCAAAGTCATTTCGAATGCACTTTTTTATTTCGATTTTTGTAAAATTTTACACACTTTATCAATTATTTTTTAAAATATTTGAAAATAAAAGGCTATAATACCTGGACATATAAAAAAGAAATCTTTTTTTGGTAATAGTTTGCATGATGTTCGGTTTTAAAAATAATATTACAATAGAAATTTAAGATCATACACACACATGTATGTATGTATGTATATTTTTACATTACTTTAATCAACAATTCAATATTTTAAAATTATTTATATCAATACGCTTTTCTTTGAAAAAATCATCCAGCCAAAAACAACTAACATTATAGGTAAATATGTAAGTATTTCAATTAAATGTATTTTTTGTTTGAAGGTATTTTTTATATGCATGTTCGATACATGTGTTAAGTACTCATAACATGACAAAAAATACTGACATTTCTTCTACCCCATTCGCAGACAATTTTCAATCGGATTACTATTTATTTTTTCTATTAGTAAACGATAAACCAAGCTAAATCTAATAAAACTAAAATAATTTGATTAGCATTGCAAATTACATCAAAATACTTTTTAAAAAGGTTTTAAGTTTCGCCATATACAATGCCACTGACATCAACGTGTAGTTCAGAAAAAGTAGGAGAAGTGAACAAGTATTACAATTTCCACTATTTAATATGTATTAAACCATCATAATACGTTTACATTAAATTCTCTGATTTGCATGCATGAGATTGACATTATCAGGGACGTAACTAGCCTTTGGGTCAGGTGGACAACTGACCATCTCAAGGAAAAGAAAAGTTAAAAGAATAAACAAAGAGCTTCATTATAGCCCAAACCCTTAGCACATACACAAACTAAAAATATAGAACACTTTTGAAAGTGGTTTGAAAGTGACTGCACTTTAAAACTAGATTGTTGCTGCAACATTGCTCTCCTTAGCACTGGATTTTCTGTAGGAGATGGTCTTTCATTATAGATTTAGCCGTGCAAATATCTCAATTTTATGATTGCAATTTATGATACATCAATTGATTTTCTTGTTATGATTCAACTAGTAATTCTTGAAGCTATTAACAACCGATGATGGGTAATCTAAATAATTGAAAATTAAGAGTTAATTCTCAACATTGTCGAATACCTCAACCAAACTGCGGATGTGGTACACGAGTTAACTCTTTTATTTAGTGGTTTCGTAACTTAGTAATAACCTATTGTTTATAACCAATTTAATGCTACTTAGATATGGTGTTTAATTGAAGGTTTATGTTTGTCATTGTAGCTTGTTTAGTGTTTAATTGAAGGTTTAATGATACATTTTTATACTAATTTTTTTTTTGAAAACCCAGGATAACCCGACTGGCCGGTAAACTCCTGAGAAGGGTACAGTAAAGTCGTCCGCTGATCCAAGCCCCTATACCTCCGGTTAAATTTATATAGGATGAGGAATCGCATGGTAGGAATCAAACTTGGGTCTTTTTAGCAGAACCCAAGCCTTCTTTCCACTGCGCTGCACCCACGGACTTTTATACTAATTTTTTTTTTTACTATAATTATAACATAACTATCTAATTATATAAGTTAGTGTTAATTTATTTTCATTATTCTATGATCAAACTCTCTCTAGAATGACAACAAACATTATCCCACAATATGATGGATGATGGTTTGTTTAGAAAATACAAGATGATATGGAATGGAAAATTGCTAAAAAATTAAGCATGAAGCTATGGATTGATTTCCAAGAAGTTCATAAAGCATGAGTTGAATGAAGTACTTACCATTTAGCCATCGATGTTTACACATATGGAAGTTTTTCAAAATTATTCATATTGGTGCAAATTATATAAACTCGTTACCTTTTTTTGTGAATGTGCTAAACTTTAAAGAAAATTAGGTAAACCATATTTTTTTTTATAAAATGTTTTTGCATCTACATAGTTATGCCTACCACAAACCAAAATCCTGTTTACATCGCTGGATATTTTGATATTAAAAGTTGACATTTAAGCATTTAAATTTCAAAACGTGTATCTTTCATGTGTGAAGCATGAATACTTTGTACCATTTACTGTTGTCTTTCACAAGCATGTCATATTCAAGATTTATTTGTAATGTTACATGACGATCGTATGTTATTTGTGCTAACCATTGTTTTGCATGTATAAAATGTGTGCCATTAGATCTTGTAACATATAAAAGGCTTATTGTTTTAATAAATGTATAGAAATTACATGGTCAGCTTAAGGAATTGAGAAAAGAATGCTTAAACACCACCAATTTTATCTCACATGTCTTCAGCTAAGTCCATTGGCAAAAGGTTACTACTACACAATAGTTAAATGTAAAATGCATCGACTGTAGTAAGCAATCACAACCATCCATGTGGCTCGGATCTACTACGTTTAAGCCATACAGTGATCAATAAAGGCTTAGTACTAGTAACCATAACTTAACAAGCTTTCTTTACCATTTGACTAGACACGCTGTGACACTGTGAGTAATTGATAACACACATAACTCCATCTCAATCCTATCATCATTTCATGTGAGCTAGATACTCACATTACCCGACGAAATCACATGTCTAATATCCAATGCTTACTCATAATGTCACTTATCCATGTTATTCTTATACAATACAAATAGGATGACCTCTACCCACTTGTGCAAGAGATACATTACGTCAATAAGAACTAGATTTACTAAGTCCAAATTGTTGTCCCTAACTCTGTAGTTAAGCTTAGAAAATTTCATTGATGGTAAAAATAAAGGAAGTACAAGTTTTAATTTTACAATTTAGTCCTAACAAATTGGCTTCTAGCATAGTAAACTTAAGAGAGACAACTCTTTAGACTACTTTATATTTTTGGGTCATTTACTTTATTGCACTTATTACTTGTTCTTGGTAATTTTCACACTCGAATTCATCGATTTTAAACTTTGGAAAGATGAAGAGAACAAGTGAGGAATTCAGGGTGAAAGTGCAAGAGATAGTAAATGCAAGACAAAGAAAGAAAACCAGAAAAAGATTTGAAGTATCGTAACAACATCGATTAGTGCTATTCTATATGATTGATTAATGGTGACCAAATGGTGAAGAATTCAAGCTTGAGCCAATGGGGAGAACAAGTCTGTGAAGAAGTTGGACCAACAATGAAATACCAAGCACAATGGAAAATGACACCGATCAGTATAAATGGACTGGTATTTGTTCGAAAAAATAGATGAGTTAACTCATGTTTTGATCCAGCATCGTGTCTATTTCTTCTGATCCCTTCTTGGGTTCACTCCAATCACTCCCTAGGATATTATTGCTTGATTTAATAGATTTTAGAGGTTTTAACTACAACTATAAATATAAACTCTGCATAGGTTAACCGAGGGTTGATTTTCCCTTTATAAGAGAGAACTCTTCCAAAATTTTAACTAGTTTCTCCTTGTAATTTCAAGTTGAATCATTATAAACTCTTTGTAATCACAGTATATACAACAACAAAATCTGTATAAAGTGGACACGAACATAGCTGAACCACTATAAATACATATGTGACTTTATTTTTCTCTATTTTATTTGATTTTCTATCTAAGATCTATGATTAGGTGTGACGTCCCACCTCTATACTCACAACAACAAAGAGTATTAAAGAAAATACTGTCTGTTATTACGAAGAATAAGGCTGGATAGGAGCGGCCATACGTAGTTAGGCCTTTCACTAGCATTGGTTATCTCGATAGGAGTGGTATATATTCTTTTCTTTTTCATCTCTGTTTATTTACTCGCATCGACATATCCAATTCCAGTATAAAACGAACTACGATGGTTCATAATAGTTTAGGACAATATATATAATAATAACACAGATAAGCTAAATGCGGAACACAGATAATATAAAATCTCACATATATATAACTGAAGTCAGTTACAATACATGTGATACAATACATATGATACAACTATAACTGTCGACTCAGGAAGTTACATATACACGTACATTATTGAGAATAATATACATGAATACATATCATCCTATACCATGACAACGACTACTCCAAAAGTTATAAAGAGACTTCATAGCTCAAGCAGCAACCCAAAGCAAGATATCAACAACCTGAAATAACTCGGTCTGACCCGAGTATTAAATTCAAAAGAAAATACACGGGTCAGTCTAATTCAAACTCAGTTATTAATGCACGGAAGCAATAATAAATAAATAATCAAATAGACGACAGTCACAAAATCTCATCTATCCAATCCTTTAATAAGGAAATTGGATAATGGTAAATAAAACACGTAACAGTGTTAAACAACAAATCAGCAAATTCAAATTTTCAACAAAGATAAATGAAAGGATTATCAATGAAGATAATTTAGAGAACAACAGAATTGCCTAAACGACAATTAACAACAAAATCTAATTATTAAATAAATAATTGTAAACTCATAATCTAATCATAAAATAGATAATTAGACAATAAAAAAAATGATCAAATCAAAATACAATTTCAAAATATTGAATTGGACAAAACAATTCAAGTAATTGGAATATCACTTAAAAACATCAATTCTGGTAGGGCTGCAGCACATGCACGCGTGTACTGCCTCGCCACTGCAGCATGAAATACGCAAAAGATCAACGAATCAAAGCAAATGGCTCCAACTCAAATCAAAATGAACCAGATGGAACCGCAACAGCAAGCACAGCATCCACCCAGTAACCATCAAATGAACAAAGTGCACAAGAAGGCACAATGAAAATTCACAAACGAGCACAAGGTCAAACCCGAAATACCGGATTCAACTCAAGTGTAATTAGAAAAACAAATCCAATTGCATCAATGCAATGCAAACCAACAAAAGCAAGAATGCATACAAAACAAAACTGTAGTCACCATATGAATGCAACAGTTCAAGTTCCAAAATGTCAAGAGAAGATGACAACAGTGGTACAGTGGACCACCCTGAAACCAAACCAATATGCATATACAATTGCAAACTAGACAATACACATAGGAGTGCAAAAACAAATAGATCTAATGACAATGCAAGCCAGCACCAAAGACACAGCCGAACAAAAATCAGTGTATCAGTGATGTCAACAAGTATGCAAGTGAATCACAAACTAAAGGAGAGACATGAACAAAGATATAACATGTATGCACTGTACAACAGGAGTGGTCAATGAAACCCAGAGCTAACAACAATGCAAAGTAATCAAACCAGGTCAGGCCTGGACAACATGAATAGACCAACATGCGTATGCAACAGTAATGATGCACGAACACTAGCTACATGAAGGAACCCGACCATAAAGTCGAGCAGTGGACATCTTAATGAATATATGAACCATGACTCGAGTACAAAAGCTACAGCTTCAAATGAACATTACAAGTGACAATGTAATGATATGAAGTGATATGCAGTGATCAAGTGGTCTGCAACAACACCAAAGAAGTGAAAAAACAATGCCGATCAAGCATGTAACTGTGAAATTGGATCGAGCAGGTGCAGACACAAGTGGTAAAAATGCACATGATAAAGCAGTACAAACTCTAATGAGAAAGTGCACCAGAGAAGACTGCACAAGTTTAAAGACCAGACAACACGATGTATACAATGAACTAACAGTAAACAAAATTGCACTTACAACAGGTTTTTAAAAACAATATCAAAGCGCAGTTCAAAGCACATCAGTAAAACCAAAGGCAACAACAAAGCATTTTAGCAAAATCAAAGTGGCCGATGCCAACTAGAAATCTACAGTAAACGACACCACATAAACGACATCCCATAAACGAAATCAACTGCAGTTCAACCACAAGAGTAAAAATCATCACATAAATGACATCACAAGCCGAAGTCAACATGAATTTGAATACCAGCGAATTCAAGAGCAAAGAAGACAGTGTCAAAGAAAATCAAAACCGTGTAAACCAAGTAACATGAAAATATACGATTTTTGATTAAGTCGGATAAATCATCAACGTCCAACAATTGAACTGCTGCAATAAACCAATTGAAAAATTCAATAATTGCAAATTGAATTAGATGTGAGTGGATCACTCACCTTTGTCGAAGAACCCAAACCCAAATCGTAGCCGAAAGCATCACTTTTTTCTCGCCTTTGCACGGTGCCCAAAACGAAGCAAAGACGAACTCATTCAAGTGGAGGCGCTCAACGATTTGAAGCAGCCGAGAAATCAGCCGAAGAAAGCAAACGAGTATTGAAGTCGGCAACCACGAATTACATGAAACCCTAATTTTTGAAGAAAAGGGGAACGAGCGTAGCCACCATTTTTTTATTTCGTTTATTGTTTACGGTTTGGTTTTAGGGTTGCGAAGAGAATGAGTGAAGGAACGGGCATCGGCCTTGATAAGTATCACAACACCACGAAAAATAAACGTGGCCCAATATTAATTTGTTAAAGCCCGCATACCTTAACAAATTATTAAAAGAATCACAACCCAATTAAAAACTCCAAATAGCCATTAACAACCAATTTAATCGTCATTTGACGATAATTAATTGTTACGAAACCCCGGGTTGTTACAAACTCCCCTCCTTATAAAAATTGCGTCCCCATAATTTTCATAATTAAAGGCATCAATAACAATTATTTTTCTAACATAAACTGGTTAAGCTAGAAAAATAAAGGTCAAGAACACAAACGCCAAAGAAATCTTTTAATTTCATAAAAGAAATTCACAAATTCTCAACAAAATCCAATCATCAAACAGATAATCAGAAATCTCAAATCGACAAATATCTAATTATCAAAAACGATAATCAAAAATCTCAAATCAACGAATATTTAATTATCAAAAACGATAATCAGAAATCTCAAATCAACAAATATCTAATTATCAAAAACGATAATCAGAAATAACAAATCAACAAATATCTAATTATCAAAAACGATAATCATAAATCTCAAATCAACAAATATCTAATTATTAAAAATGATAATCAGAAATCTCAAATCAACAAATATCTAATTATCAAAAACGATAATCAGAAATATCAAATCAACAAATATCTAATTATCAAAAACGATAATAAAAAATCATCAAATATCTAATTATCGACAAAGATAATTAGAACTCATAACAGCAAATATCTAATTACCTGCAGATAATTAAAAACAACCGTAGGATCGATTTCACCCTAGAGGGGGGGGGGGTGAATAGGGTGATACTATCAATTATAAAAATTTATTGCGGAAGATTATATAAAATGATTTCAACACAAATCACAACAGAATAATTGCAGCATAGATAATAGCAGAATAGTAAATGCAGTAAATAAAACACACAGATTTACCTAGCTTCGGCAAAACCCTACCTACGTGCTGCCCCCAAGGTTTCTACTAGAAATTAGATAGTCAGACGCTTACACATGTAAACTCGCGACACCCGCTATCGACTAATCCTAACTCTATGCTCAAAACTCTGCCACAACTCAGCCACTGAGTTGCGAATTCTCAAACTACGCCACATAGTTTGTCCCCAAGTCACACGACTTGAAATTACAATGATTTTAAGACGGAAATTAAAAATGCTTTAAAAACAATAACTAAACCCTAATTTAAACAATTTAAACCCTTTTTAAAATTAAAGCCTAAAAGAAAGGCCGGCCTAAATTATCCCTTTTTCTCTTTTATTTATTTCCGTCCCGATTTCTTTGAGATGAAAAATATGGCGGCTTCCTCTATGCTCGTTCGTTCCTCTTTGCGAAATTAGGGCTTGTGATTAATATCGAAGTCGCGCCTCTGTTGATTGATCGAAAAGATATTTGCGTGTAGCTTCGTCGATCGTTCATCTCCTTCAGTTGCGTTTGGCTGCTTCGATGTTGGTCGAGTTCGATTGATTCTGGTATGTAATTTATTCCTTTTCTTTTCTGGTTTAATGCTTGCTTGAACTCGATACCATTTGCCGGTGATGTTGATTGTAATTTATAGGAGTCAAACTCGTAAATTTTCGTCGTATATTTTTTATTTGGATTCATCAAAACTTTTGCTCTGCCGCTTGATAATGCTTGAACGTTTGAGATGATTTATGACTTGTTCAATTCGAATATATTTTCGTTGCTTGAATTCCACGGTGTTTATTTCCTTTGACTTCGCCCATTTTTTGATTTCGTGAATTTCTGGCATCACTGGTCATTATGGCTTTGATTTTGTGGCCCCTATGTACTTCGGCTCTGGCCATCTTTGTGTTCATCCCTGAGCATTTTTGATCTGCTGTTTGCATTGCATCATTCATGTATGTTGTCACTGCAATATTCAGTTTGGTTGTAATTGATTTGCACTGCTGTTCCTTCACGACTTCAACTTGATTTTGTTATAACTATTAAAGGCTTTGTAGTATTCTATGGTTTGAACCATAACTTGATTACTGCAACTAGTTATATAAGTATATCTGCACATCATGTTGTTTGTAGCTAGTTCACATGCTTACATGTAGCTTTGTGGAGTCTGGTTGCATTCTGGTTTATAGTCTCACTTCAACCACTTTGTCGTTGTATGTTGTGTTGTCTGGTCTTCGACATTCACTGGCTTTGGCTTCTCTCTGGTCATGGCTGGTTTGAAATTGCAGTTTGAATTATGATGAGTTACTAGCTTGCATTGCTTTGTGTATACATTCATTCATGTATGTATGTTATTGCAATGTGAATTGTTGAGTTACTTGCGGCTGTTTGGGCATTGCCTCCATGTATTTCATGTAGTCTGGTTTATATTGTATTATTTGTTGCCAGTTGCCTCTGGTTTCATTTGTTTCAGACCTTCATGTAGAGGCTGCTCTTGTTCATTCCACTGGTATCATTGGTGCATCACTTGACTTGTGCATATGCATCTATGTTGAGTTGAGTTTTGTAATTGTAGTCTTTGTACCATGCTTGTTGTGAGTTTGAAGTTGAAATAGTCATGTGGACTTTCTGGTTTTGGTTTCTTGATGCGGCTATGCACTGTATATACATGTGCCATTTCATTTTCTTCTCTGGTCTTGTTTATATTGAACTAATCGACACTTGATTCTTGAGTTTTGGCCATTTGCACCTGCGTTGAATCCAGCTTGTAGCTCGGGTTTGACTTGTGCTCAGCTGTCCCTGTAAATCAAACAAGTGTATATTTCAATGTGCATGGCCTTATGGCATATACAGTGATACACTGTGTATGTCACAAGTTGTTCGTGTATAACGGATTGAAAAAATTAAACGATGACGAACAATCCAAATAACCGAGGCAAATATTATTTTAAAAATTCACATTTTATTTTATACTGCAAAAATATTTCCTTTTCAATTTTATTGCGTCAAAATTTATTTTTGCAGATTGCTCAGATGCTGGATTAAATCTGGAATGAAGTTGAAGATAAATACGAGTGTGAGTGATATGTAGTGGGGTCAACTGTAAATGTAAAATTGTGATGTAATTGAATTTGTATCAAAGTTGTATAGTGTATAGCGAGAGCTTGAATTTGTACTATTCAAAATTGTAATGAATATTTGTTTGAATAAAATTTCTGTTTGAATTCAAATTCTATGTTTTTTATTTTTATTCAGCAAATTTTTATTTAGTCTATGAAAAATAAAATAGTACATTAACAAATACATTTATACGAATATATATATGTTTATTATCATCAAACAAAAATCATATAATCGCATATTCACATATTCAACAATCTCCCCCTTTTGATGATAACAAATATATATTTAAGATTTTGACTATGTTAAATGTATTTGATCGATGATATACTCTAATTGCTCCCCCTATTTAAATGCTTCCTCCCTACACAAAGCTCCCCCTACATATATACATACAAATAAAAATATGCAAATGAGCTTAGATGCAAATGGAAAATTATTTGACCTTTGCTTGATTTTATTTGATAAAATCTTAACTTTTCTCTCCCCCTTTTGTTATTAGCAAAAGAATAATAGTGTTAGAGAAAATAGGGATAAGGTGATCGATATTAATTCAACATTAAAACTCAATTGAATATAAATATAAATTTCAATAAAAAAGCAAACAAAAATCATAAATATTTTGTTAGGCGCATATTCCACTTTTAGAATGATGGGAATGATGTCATCATATAAAACCATATAGTTGTGTCTATTTGTGGTATATTTATATCAGGAATTTGAATATCTACTAACCATGCATAACCGTTAGGACTTTTAAATGAGATTAGTAGTATTCCAATTTTATTTTAAAAAAATGAATTCAAGTATCTTCTAACCACGCATGTAATATCCTGGAATTTTGGGCAATATAAATTTAATAATCTGTGTTTAAATTTAATTTGAATTGATGATTTTTGTTAATAAATTTGATTTGATTTAATAATCTTCTTTATTTAAACATTTAATTTGTGAATTTATTTTTAATAAACTAATGAATTTGTTTTCTATTTAATAATGTATATGTATTTATATATATTTTAAATAGATAAAGTTGTTTTTAATTAAATTAGTATAGCATAATTTTTAATGTTTTAAAAATAGGAATTGAGATTTATTTTTGAATTTAAGCTTTTCAAAAATATTTAATAAAATACTATATGATTTTTAAATATGAGAAAAATGTTTTAATTGGTTTAAAATTCATTTTTGACTTAAAGTTTGAATATTAAAATAAGTTACAAAATATTTGTGTTATTCTCTTTAAAATATTATTGATTGATAATTTTGATTTGTAAATTTAATTTGAAATACAATTTAAAATATGAAACATGTATTCATTAAGTTACAAACTCTTTTATAAATTTATTTTAATTGTTTAAAGGTATAAGAACTAGTTAACTAAGTTTAAACATTTATTAACACTTAATTAAATAACAAATTACTTAAAGATACATGTGTATGTAATTTAGGAGATAAGTTAAACATGTGTTAAGTATTTAAGATAGGTAGTTAACAAGTGTCTATTTCTTTTACAAGTGTCAAATTTATATCTTTTATTTTTCTTTGTTTTTAATAAATCATAAACTAGCTTTTTAGACTTCCATACTCATTTCTTCTCCTCTTTCTCATTTTTTTTCATTCTAAATCAAAATTTCTTTCAGCTGAGAAATTTTGTTCATCTCTTCAAACTGCATTTCTCAAACAAGTAAACATTTGCATTCAAACTCCTCCTTTTCAAAATACAAATCTGCATTCCCCAAAATACAAACCTGCATTCTTCAAATCTATAACATATTCATCTTCAAATACACTCTAATTTCTTCAATCTGGAAACATAAAGCCTGCATTTCAATTTTTAATCAAATGAAGACCTGCATTTTTTTTTTCTAAAATCTGCAAAATGCAAACATGCACTCCAATTTCAAGCAACCTGCATTTGATCTGAAGCATGTAATTGAATCTGGAAAAGCAAGAAGGTCTGCATTCAATTCTAAATCTGGAAGCAAGTCTTAAGGGCACTCAAATGAGGAGCAAAATGTCTACATTCATCTATTTCTTAGAAACTGTGCTCTGCAATTTTGATTCTGTGAGTAACTTAACCTTTAAAAAAAAATTAAGTAGGTAAAAGTTGTTTCATGCTTTTATTTAGAAATGACTTAACATTTGAATTTGCTGTGCATATGTTTATATGAGGTGCATTCTGTTTCACTTATGATTCTGACTATTTACAATATAAGTTCTAGCTGATAGAAAAATCCCTTTCTTTTGATTTGTTTGCTGTTATGTTTTAATCTTTTAATGAAACTTGCTTATTTCGAAATAAAGTAAGCATTAAAAATTTTATAAGTTAAAATGGAATTCTGTTTTACCTGAAAGTAATATAACAGAGTAAAAAATTTGTATTAAGTGAAAATTCAAATTATAGGAATTCATGTTTCAGGTTTATTAATTGAAACAACAAGTGAATTCATGAATTCTAAATCAAATATTATAAATTATAGTGTTGTGTAACAAGTGCAGTAATGAATGTACTATATTTTACATTTTGATTAAGTACACTTGATACTTGCATTGGTTTTGGATGAATTTGATTCTGGAGATAGTTTAGCTATCAAATATTATAGGAAAAATATTGAATTGGATTAAAATTCAATATTGATGTTGAATTTGGGATTTTTAGTTAAAAACCCTAGTTTTTACTGGGTTCATGAATTTGAATACTGCGGGTTCATAACTGGATCGAGTACAATGATCTTTTGGGTATTGCTAGATGCTGTAATGATGGAGTCTTTGCCGGAGTTTCAAGATTTATAGTGGCCGGAGTTGGGTGAGCTTGCCGTTGACAGGTTAGGCACTGAAAGGGGAGTGTTATTTTCAGGTTTGGGTTTAGAACTTGAATTCAAATTCAAGTTGAAATTGTGGGGATCTGAGGATTAAAGGGCGATGGAGGGTTGCTGGTCGATGGGGGATGGTCATTGACGATGGTCAGTGATGACCGGAGTTGGTTTATAGGTGCACAGGGAGGTGTGTGCAGGTGGGTATTTGTTTTGGGGTGTAGGGTTTTTGTACTCGGGATTGTCTCGAGTAAATGGGAAGGGAGACTCAAAGCATAGGGTCTTGTGACTCGAAATGAAAATAAGGATTTCTCGTGTAGATGTATATTTCAGGTTTTAGAGGTTTTAACAGAAACCTGTTTTCCAGGTTTCTAAATTTTTTAAAGTGGAAGTAAATTTCAAACAAAAATCTGAAAACTAAGTTGAATCTGAATTTAAATATAAAATCAATTAATTTAATTCTGGGTTTTTGAAATAATTTAAATTTTGAAAATTTTAAATGGGTTTTAAGCAAAACCAGAAACCTGTTACAGTTTCAAAATTTGAAAGTAAAGAGTAAATTGCAAAACAAAAATCTGGAGATAAGCCTTGAACCTGAAATTGAATTTGAAATTCAATAATTTTAAAATTTAGATCTTTGAAATAAATTTGAAATGCTTTTTAAACTCAAGTGTGGTTTTGAAACAAAACTGAAAACTGTCTTTCTGTTTTAAAAATTTAAAAGTAGAATTTAGATATTTGAAAGATGAAGTTCAAACTGTAATGTTTTAAACCTGAAACTTAAATTTGAATTCAATAATTTAAATCTGAGATTTGAAATCATTTTTGAATTCAAATTTAAGATGTTAAACTAAAACAGGAAACTGTTTTCCGTTTTTATGTTTTAAATTGAAAAGCAAATTTTTAAAATGCAACTGAAAATTTAAAATAAAATTTTAAAATCTGGAAAACAGAAATATGGAACCTGAATTTGAATTTAAATCTGGAATTTAAATTTAGTTTTTAAACTTTTTAAAGTATATAGGAACTTTGGATTTGAATTTAAAACTATATGTTTTAATTTATGAAATAAGGTTTAAACTAAGTTTAAATTCAGTTTTAAACCTGAAAATTTGATTTTTTAATGTCAGTTTTTAAAATTAAAATAAGTTTTTAAATTTAAATTTGTTTTAACCATTTTTGGAAAAGGTTAATAACTTGAATTTAAAAATGAAGATGGAAGAGTAAGTAATGTTTTAAAATTTTAAGATTTAATCTGAAATGAAAATTTAAATTGTGTTTTCAGTTTGAAATTTAAAAAGAAATTTTCAAATTAAATTTGTTTTAAATAAAATTTGTTTAAAATACTTTAAATAAGAAGAATGTTTCTTAATTTTGAACTGAAGAAATTGTTTTCATTTAGATTATTAAATTTATTTAAATGGAATATTAATTATTGAATTAATTATTAATGTGAATGATTAATTAAGTAATTAATAATTTTTAAGTTAGATAATTTAAGATTTGAGATTAATTAATTAAGGTTAATTAATCTATAATTAAGGATGGTTAATTAAATTTTAATTAATGATTAAGATTTATTTAATCAAGTAATTAATGATTAATTAAGATTTTAATTAACACTTAATTAATTAAGAATTAGAGATTAATTAAATTGTAATTAAAGATTTATTAACTGATAATTAATAATGATTTATATAAGTTAATTATTAATTTAATAATTAAGAAATGTTAATGAAGGTCATTAACTTCAGATTATTTTAACAATTAATTAATGTGATTAATTTTGATAATTAATTAAATTAATTAATTAATAATAATCAATTGTTTAAGTTTAATTACTTAATGAAAGTAATTAATGAATTAATTACTTGGTGTAATTAGTTTGATTGATGTGATTAGTTTAGATTAATTAAGTTTAATTAATTTAAACAATTGTGGATTGATTGATAATTACTTATGTAATTAATGGGATTGTAATTACTTAGAGAAGTAATTAATTAATAATTACAGGATGTAATTAAGGATATTTATTATAGAAGTAATTTGGATTTAAATTATTTGAAAATTAATCAAGTGATTAATGAGAATAGTTAATTAAGAATAATTAATTGACGGGATGAGTAATTAAAGCAGTTAATTACTGAATGATTATTAATCAAGGGTGATTAATATATATGGATTAATTACTTTTGTAATTAATTTATATTTAGAGATTGATTAAATATAGTTAGAAATCATTAATTTATTAATTAATGATGTAATTTGGAATTGATTAATTAAGGTATAATTAATAATGGATAAGTGATTAATGTAATTAATTTTAGTAAATTAATTAATTAAGAAATTACAAGTTAATTATTTGCAAAGGGTTTAATATAATTGCCTTGTGTAAGTAATATTAAATGCGAATTACTTATTGTAATTAGAGATGGATAATCAATGAGGATTAATTGGAATGAATATTGAGATGATGATTTATAAATTGATTTGTAATCAATTAAAGATTAAGATAAGCAGAATTTTAATGATGAAGTAATTAATTTAATTCATTTTAAATTAATTAGAGATTAGGTAATTAATTTAATTCATTTTAAATTAATTATGGATGGTGTAATCATTAGATCATTGCTTATGTTTGATGATTGGTATTGATTGCCATGTATGGGTTGTAATCTCAGTTATGAGATGAGTAATGATTATTGATATGGATGCATTGGTTGCTTTTGGATGATAATGTAGATTATCTGATTATGATATGAATTATCTGTTGATAATGATAAGGTTGATTATCTATTGGGTGTGAATTATCTATCGGTGTGTATATAGATAATGAATTGAATTGTTTTAAACTTTAAAACAACTTGGACCTTAAAAGACACGCTTTGGATTTCGATGAGACCGGGATCGGGTTTCCATATTTGGGATCCGAAAACCACATCGATCCAAATTAACGTTAGGTCGTTAATCCAAGTGGAGCGAGTGAAGACTCGAGGTGTAAGGGCTATACGTCAGTATAACTCTGTGGGTGATTCCGTAATGAGTTTGATGGAATAGTACTTATAGATTCGAGATGGTGATTCAGAGTGCAAGGGTTATTGTCGTTAACTCTGAGGGTGATTCCAAAATGAGTGTAACGAGATAATGCCTTCGGTTTCGTTCGAACCCGGAACGAACTTGTATGGATTGAATTCTTTCAGAACATCGTCAGGTGGACGATGAGCATTCTAAGTAATATGTCCTATAAAGGTAACCGTAGCCTCAAGCCTCATCAACCGGGAATGGCTAAAACAGGGGAGGTGCAGCAAAGCTTCGTGGGTAGCCCCCACTTGAGAGCAAGATTTATCCCTGTCTAGAGGTCCCTTTATTTTCGGCTTAGTGGTGCGGTTGCTGATCACAACTGCGGGGTTGTCTTGTTTGGAACTGTTCAGTAAGGAACGTGTCTGACTTTGTGTTGCAGGGGATTGGGAGTAATCTTCGGTACGGTGATCTAGGCCACGTACTGTGACGGGCGGTACCCCAGTAGCCTAGCCATTGATGGAATCCAAAATCCAATAAGTGTCAACGGTTTTGATTGTATTACCCACTTTTGTGGCTAGTAGCTGGAATTCAATAATGTAACAATTTCGGCTATTTCTTATTTACTTGAAAACCCTAGACACTATTATAATATCATCGGATTTCCTATCAAATGTTTTGGTTAGCGTAAGGTAAAAACTTTTCCATGTTTATGTGTGGGAAGTCTTACGTGATACCCTTTTCTTTTCAAAGGTTTTTCAAAGTTAAGCAACTTTAACCTGTTACTCACACCAGACCCATGTCTGACCCGGAGTTATTTCTGTTTTTCTTTAACTCTTGGGTACTCAAATTTTTATGAGTAGTCAAGGGAATTCAGGTTAGCTTTGACGAATTATGGAGGAGCAATGGAGCAGGAGGCTTTTGCGTATAGTTATATAGTTTTCCGCTGTGTTGGTATCTCTGAGTGTTTCTGTTGTGTATTGAGTTGTAATAACTAGACATGTATTTATAACTGTTTGGTATGTGATGTTATGTCTGTGTAACTCTGATATTTGATGTATACTATGTAATACTTATGTTATTAATATAGTTTATTCGTTCCGCTGTTGAGATTCTTGTGTTGTTTCTTCTTTCTCTTCTTTCTTTTCTCTTTTCTATCCCATTCTTTCTTAAGGATGATACGACTTTTTGTGGAGAAAAAGTCGGGTCGTCTCAACGCATAACCATGAGGACTTTTAAATGGGATTAGAATCAACTTGTTTATTTTAAAAATCAACTTTTGATATGCATTCCATACATGCATAACCGTGAGGACTTTTAAATGAGCATGGAAGCACATAACAAATTCCAAGTAATTCTCCCATGCATAACCATGAGTACTATTAAATGAGAGTGAATACTTTGGTATTTATTTATTATTATTTTTACTATATAAATTTTTTCTTTTATTTTAAAAAAATGTAAAAATGAACGATTCCTGTTTAAAGTACCACATATCGACAAACTATATAGAATTTTGATGAGTGATGGTCATTAGAAATATGATAGAGATAGAGATGGTCATGGAATTTTTACCAACGAAAAGTTTTATAAATCTTGTTTCTAAAGAAATTTACTAATTATACCGTCTCGAGTCATAATATATAATAAATATCAACACTCATCACTTTTTCAATCGCTATTCATATTTTTGATAATCATTAGGGAGTCAGATTAGTCAATGTAACCATTTAAAATCAAATTCAAAAATAATTATAAATCAATTTTTCTAAAAAATGACCAATCTGAAAAACAAGGTCAAAAATGATTTTCTAGAAGGGGTTTTATAAGAAAATTTTCTGCTATTTGAAAAATTATTTGAATTGAAAATATATGCAGATATTTTCTTTGAATGAATGATGCAGTTACTAAATGTCTCAACAAAAATCACGTTCCTCTAGTAATTTTTCTATCAACTAGATTACAAGTGTAATATGCATCAGAATTTCTCTTTCACTCAAAATTATCATTAATTGAATAGGATCAACCAAACCATGAAGTGTGCACCAAAAATTTCAAACTCAATTTTAACAACAATTTAAATGACATTCTTTTGAATTTGAATTGAAGCCGCGTAAATAATCAGAAAACCGTGAATATAGAGTTAGCCGTATTATAACCAAATGTATTATCATCCAATCAAGACACTATTATTAATCCAAACTAATATATATAAAATAATTCAAAGAATCTAGAGAATTTTATAGTGTTTTTGGCATAAGAATATAATTGGCCAACTATGTTGAATAAGTCAGAGTCAAAAAATCATAATTATTTCATCATCACATTATTGATTGATTTAATTCAAAATACGGTGCAGATTATCGCATTTAATATATCATTCAAATAATTATACCTTTACCTGTTTTACCTTTACGATATTTTTCGTTGTTGTCTGTTGTGATTCTGTCACCTTTATACCAGGCTAAGGAACTTTGCTTTGTCGCCCGTTGTGTTTCTAGAACAGCCAAAATTCAGAGAACACTGTTGTTGTTCCTTAGCCTGCCACCACACCTACACGGGAAAAGATTTATGTGACCTATTTGTTTTTATAGGTCCATGGTTGTTAGTGGCAGAATATTTAGAAATAATTTTGTGGAGACCCAAAACTATTTGTAATTGTTCCTTTCGGCACCCAAATTTGTTTAACTTTGAGAGATTTTATATTTGTGCCTTTTGGAACCCAAATCGGTATAGTTTTCACATGTTTGGATCTATACCAACAATTATTGTGATTATGTCCATATTTTCTACAAATTGTGCACATAGAGTTAACTTGATTAATATTGCTTTCAACAATTTTCGATTTATTATATCCAAGTCCTTGTCTAACCATATCAACAGTTTGCTTCCCTAATAGCATATTCAACGATTTTTCACTTTTTGAAAATTTATCTAAAGTTGTTGACAATTGTTAGACTTGTGTTTTGAGAGATTCATTTTCGTTTAACAATTGTGTGCACTTTTTAATAGAAGTCTCTCTCCTAGTATTTTCACTCTCTTTTAAAATCAGAATTTCATTTTCAAGTGATTTTATATTGATTTCTGATTTTGTAATTTCCTCTTCGAATGTTGGACACTTATCACACTTAGGGATCCTACTTTGATAGGTTTTAACTAATTGGTCAAGTTGTTTATTTAAATCTATCAAAGTAACTTTTTGTGATTCAAGTTTGGCATACTTCTCCCTAAGTCGTTCAAAACAGCCATTTACTTCGTGGAAATAAGTAAGTAATTCAGAGTGAGTAAGTTTTGATACCTCGCTTGGCTCGTCATCGTCGCTACGGTTATATTCCCATGAAGGCACATATCTACTTTCGCACTCTCATTGCTATCGCTTTTATTCCACGTGGCTGCAAAACATCTTCTTTTTTATTTCTTTTCTTTGTCAAGTTGAAATCGGGGATAATTGGGCTTGATATCACCGGGTTTGTTGCAAATGATCCTGTGTTCTTTCGAGTTGTCTAGTGCTTTGATTATTCTGCTTTTTAATTTTTGATTTAGAGCCGGATTTCCGTATTTGCTGTTCCACCTTTTGAATTTCTTCATTATTAACGCCAGCTCAGCTGCTCCATCATCATCATCCTCATCACAACTGCTCTTTACAAATCCTGTTAAGTACAATTCTTTAACTGACTTGGTTGTGGAGGATTTCTCATTGCTGTTGACTTTTGCACCATAAATTGCATTTAAAGTATTCCAGATTTCCTGTGCATTTTTACAATGAGAGATGAAATTAAAATTATCTTGATTAATATGAGAATATAATAAATGCATAGCCATAGCATTAGTCGAAATAATTTTCTTATCTGTTATATCACACCCATTTTCAATAACATCCCAACATTTAATATTAACAGATTTTAAATAAAATTCCATTTTCAATTTCCAATTCAAAAAATCTGTTCCATCGAAAATAGAAGGAATAATATCGGAACGACCCTCAAAAAATATATTATTAAAAGAAGCCATTTTAAAAATTCAATTTTTAAAAAAAAGAACTGATTTTTTTGAAAAACAAAATTTTAAAACAAATGTTGACTTCTATTCCTATCTTTGATACCACTTGTATGATCGATTTCACCCTAGAGGGGGGTGAATAGGGTGATACTATCAATTATAAAAATTTACCGTGGAAGATTATATAAAATGATTTCAACACAAATCACAGCAGAATAATTGCAGCATAGATAATAACTGCAGCACAGATAATAGCAAAATAGTAAATGCAGTAAATAGAATACACAGATTTACCCAGCTTCGGCAAAACCTTGCCTACGTGCTGCCCCCAAGGTTTCTACTAGAATTAGATAGTCAGACGTTTACACACGAAAATTCGCGACACCTGCTATCGACTAAACCTAACTCTATGCTCAAAACCCTGCCACAACTCAGCCACTGAGCTGCGAATTCTCAAACTACGCCACGTAGCTTATCCCCTAATCACACGACTAGAAATTACAATGATTTTAAGAAGGAAATCAAAAATGCTTTAAAAATAATAACTAAACCCTAATTTAAACAATTTAAACTCTTTTTAAATTAAAGACTAAAAGAAAGGCCGGCCTAAATTATCCCTTTCTCTTTTGTTTATTTCCGGCCCGATTTCTTTAAGATGAAAAATATGGCGGCTTCCTTTATGCTCGTTCGTTCCTCTTTGCAAAATTAGGGCTTGTGATTAATATCGAAGTCGCGCCTCTGTTGATCGATCGAAAAGATATTTGCGTGTAGCTTCGTCGATCGTTCGTCTCCTTGAGTTGCATTTGGCTGCTTCGATGTTGGTCGAGTTCGATTGATTCTGGTATGTAATTTGTTCCTTTTCTTTTCTGGCTTAATGCTTGCTTGAACTCGATACCATTTGCCGATGATGTTTATTGCAATTTATAGGAGTCGAAATCCTAAATTTTCGTCGTATATTTTTTATTTGAATTCGCCAAAACTTTTGCTCTGCCGCTTGATAATGCTTGAACATTTGAAATGATTTATGACTTGTTCAATTCGAATATATTTTCGTTGCTTGAATTCCACGGTGTTGATTTCCTTTGACTTCGCCCATTTTTTGATTTCGTGAATTTCTGACTTCACTGGTCATTATGGCTTTGATTTTGTGGCCCCTATGTACTTCGGCTCTGGTTATCTTTGTGTTCATCCCTGAGCATTTTTGATCTGCTGTTTGCATCGCATCATTCATGTATGTTGTCACTACAATATTCAGTTTGGTTGTCATTGATTTGCACTACTGTTCCTTCACGGCTTCAACTTGATTTTGTTATAACTATTAAAGGCTTTGTAGTATTCTATGGTTTGAACCATAACTTGTTTACTGCAACTAGTTATATAAGTATATCTGCACATCATGTTGTTTGTAGCTAGTTCACATGCTTACATGTAGCTTTGTGGAGTCTGGTTGCATTCTGGTTTATAGTCTCACTTCAACCACATTGTCACCGTATGTTGTGTTGTCCGGTCTTTGACATTTCACTGGCTTTGGCTTCTCTCTGGTCATGGCTGGTTTGAAATTGCAGTTTGAATTATGATGAGTTACTACCTTGCATTGCTTTGTATATACATTCATTCATGTATGTATGCTATTGCATTGTGAATTGTTGAGTTACTTGCGGCTGTTTGGGCATTGCCTCCATGTATTTCATGTAGTCTAGTTTATATTGTATTATTTGTTGTCAGTTGCCTCTGGTTTCATTTGTTTCAGACCTTCATGTAGAGGCTGCTCTTGTTCATTCCACTGGTATCACTGGTGCATCACTTGACTTGTGCATATGGACTATGTTGAGTTTTGTTTTGTAATTGTAGTCTTTGTACCATGCTTATTGTGAGTTTGAAGTTGAAATAGTCATGTGTACTTTCTGGTTTTGGTTTCTTGATGCAGCTATGCACTGTATATACATGTGCCATTTCATTTTCTTCTCTGGTCTTGTTTATATTGAACTAGTCGACACTTGATTCTTGAGTTTTGGCCATTTGCACCTGTGTTGAATCCAGCTTGTATCTCGGGTTTGACCTGTGCTCAGCTGTCCCTGTAAATCAATCAAGTGTATATTTCGATGTGCACGGCCTTGTGGCATATACAGTGATACACTGTGTATGTCACAAGTTGTTCGTGTATGATGGATTGAAAAAATTAAATGATGACGAACAACCCAAGTAACTGAGGCAAATATTATTTTCAAAATTCACATTTTATTTTATACTGCAAAAATATTTCCTTTTCAATTTTACTGCGTCAAAATTTATTTTTGCAGATTGCTCAGATGCTGGATTCAATCTGGAATGAAGTTGAAGATAAATACGAGTGTGAGTGATATGTAGTGAGGTCAACTGTAAATGTAAAATTGTGATGTAATTGAATTTGTATCAAAGTTTTATAGTGTATAGTGAGAGCTTGAATTTGTACTATTCAAAATTGTAATAAATATTTATTTGAATAAAATTTCTGTTTGAATTCAAATTCTGCGTTATTTACTTTTATTCAGCAGATATTTATTTAGTCTATTAAAAATAAAATAGTACATTAACGAATACATGTACACGAATATGTATATGTTTATTATCATCAAACAAAAATCATATAAACGCATATTCGCATATTCAACAACAACAAATATCTAGAAATCAATTAAGATAATCTAGAAAATCAACATAAAAGGTGGATCGATCCCATCATATGGCGAGTTTAAGCTACGCCGCACGTGCAACAACATATGGCCGAAACCTACCATGTACTGTCATCATAATTTTGGCGCCCAACAAATGACCCGAAGGTCTAGTTTTAGTATTTGACCCAAAGGTCCATCATATGACCCCGAAGGTCCAACATATGACCAGAAGGTCCATTATAGTGGCTCGAAAGCACACAAAATCATCAAACGGCAAATACTTCAATTAACGAGTCCGGAATTAATCGAAATAGCAAACGCACATGTCCCACACCATGAGTTTTACTAAATCGTTTAATTCTCTTCATCATTTCCTTCAAAGTGCAAAATTGTATTTTAAATAAATAACATTTTACGTTCTCAAACGGACAAGTCTGGAGTTAAGCGAATCAGTAAAAGTGGGGGTTCATAATCCTTAATTTTGCTGAAGCGTCTAAATCGCTTCCTCATTCTTTTGAAAGCGCAAACTGCAGAAATTTTGGAAAACAATTTTATTTTAAAACGATTTGAAAACCCGTGCTCAAAACAGCAACATCTGTAGCAAATTCGATAAGGAAATTGTACTTCTCAAAACACCGTAAAAATGGATCTCAAAATCAGCATTGCGGGATAACCACTTGAAAATCCACTTCAAATTTGACGGTTACTGAAGTCAAAGCGATAGTAATTTTTATACGTCAAAATCTCATCAAAAAAATTCGCATCAAAATATAATACCAGTGAATTTTCATTTATTAAAAATGTCAACAAAACACCGTGCTTCGAAAATTTAGCATTGGTGTAAAAATCCCGTTATAAAAATAACGGCAACAAAATACGTTTAAAACCAAACACCGGTTCAACGTAAAATTAATGCAGTAACGTGCAACTCAAATTTGCACGTATACTGCAAAATAAATAAAGAAATCACTCGAATATGTCTTCAATGAAGATAATTTAGAACGGCAAAAATCTCAACAAAATCACATAACTGTAATCGCTTCGGATCCTCAAATCGGATTCGAAATTTTCAAAGAAAACAAAATAAGCACATCTATGTAGCAACACAATGAAATTTATTTCATTTTCATATTTTGTGTTTTAAATCAAAAGGGTCATCAGCTGTACTCAGCGAAGACAGTATCACTGTTTCCGCTGCGCACTCTGATAAACAAATCACAAATTAATAAGTCATCAAAACACAATCTTACTTTTATTTTTAAATAAAGATATTTAAAAATTTCATCATAATTTCAAAAATTTAGTTTTGACTCAAGGCACAAATAAACATCTACAAATAGTTGTAACACATGTTCCATCTAAGTTATGTTATATTATGTCCATAAACCCCTCGCTCTGATACCAACTGTGACACCCCACCTCTATTCTCACAATAACAAAGAGTATTAAAGGAAATATTGTCTGTTATTACGAAGAATAAGGCTGGATAGGAGCGGCCATCCGTAGTTAGGCCTTACACTAGCATTGGTTATCTCGATAGGAGTGGTATATATTCTTTTCTTTTTCATCTCTGTTTATTTACTCGCATCGACATATCCAATTCCAGTATAAAACGAACTACGATGGTTCATAATAGTTTAGGACAATATACATAATAATAACACAAATAAGCTAAATGCGGAACACAGATAATATAAAATCTCATATATATATATATATAACTGAAGTCAGTTACAATACATGTGATACAATACATATGATACAACTATAACTGTCGACTCAGGAAGTTACATATACAAGTACATTATTGACA
This sequence comes from Allium cepa, assembly GCA_030765085.1. NCBI lineage: Eukaryota > Viridiplantae > Streptophyta > Magnoliopsida > Asparagales > Amaryllidaceae > Allium > Allium cepa. Next base: position 103,810,481 of record CM060941.1, on the reverse strand, counting down.
ATAATATACATGAATACATATCATCCTATACTATGACAACGACTACTCTACAAGGTATAAAGAGACTTCATAGCCCAAGCAACAACCCAAAGCAAGATATCAACAACCTGAAATAACTCGGTCTGACTCGAGTATTAAATTCAAATGAAAATAATACACGGGTCAGGCTAATTCAAACTCAGTTATTAATGTACGGAAGCAATAATAAATAAATAATCAAATAGACGACAGTCACAAAATCTCACCTATCCAATCCTTTAATAAGGAAATCGGATAATGGTAAATATAACACGTAACAGTGTTAAACAACAGATTAGCAAATTCAAAGTTTCAACAAAGATAAATGAAAGGATTATCAATGAAGATAATTTAGAGAACAGAATTGCCTAAACGGGAATTAACAACAAAATCTAATTATTAAATAAATAATTGAAAACTCATAATCTAATTATCAAATAGATAATTAGACAACAACAAAATGATCAAATCAAACCAAATCAAAATACAATTTCAAAATATTGAATTAGACAAAACAATTCAAGTAATTGAAATATCACTTAAAAACATCAATTCTGGTAGGGCTGCAGCACACGCATGCGTGTACTGCCTCGCCACTATAGCATGAAATACACAAAAGATCAACGAATCAAAAGAAAATGGCTCCAACTCAAATCAAAATGTACCAGATGGAACTGCAACAGCAAGCACAACATCCATCCAGTAACCATCAAATGAACAAAGTGCACAAGAAGGCACAATGAAAATTCACAAACGAGTACTAGGTCAAACCTGAAATACCGGATTCAACTCAAGTGTAATTAGAAAAACAAATCCAATTGCATCAATGCAATGCAAACCAACAAGAGCAAGAATGCATACAAAATGAAACTGCAGTCACCACATGAATGCAACAGTTCAAGTTCCAAAATGTCAAGAGAAGATGAAAACAGTGGTACAGTGGAACACCCTGAAACCAAACCAATATGCATATACAACTGCAAACTAGACAATACACATAGGAGTGCAAAAACAATTAGATCTAATGACAATGCAAGCCAGCACCAAAGACACAGCCGAACAAAAATCAGTGTATCAGTGATGTCAACAAGTATGCAAGTGAATCACAAACCAAAGGAGAGACATGAACAAAGATATAACATGTATGCACTGTACAACAAGAGTGGTCAATGAAACCCAGAGCTAACAGCAATGTAAAGGAATCAAACCAGGTCAGGCCTGGACAACATGAATAGACCAACATGCGTATGCAACAGTAATGATGCACGAACACTAGCCACATGAAGAAACCCGACCATAAAGTCGAGCAGTGGACATCTCAATGAATATATGAACCATGACTAGAGTACAAAAGCTACAGCTTCAAATGAACATTACAAGTGACAATGTAATGATATGAAGTGATATGCAGTGATCAAGTGGTCTGCAACAACACCAAAGAAGTGACAAAACAATGCTGATCAAGCATGTAACTGTGAAATTGGATCGAGCAGGTGCAGACACAAGTGGTAAAAATGCACATGATAAAGCAGTACAAACTCTAATGAGCAAGTGCACCAGAGAAGACTGCACAAGTATAAAGACCAGACAACACGATGTATACAATGAACTAACAGTAAACAAAATTGCACTTACAACAGGTTTTTAAAAACAATATCAAAGCGCAGTTCAAAGCACATCGGTAAAACCAAAGGCAACAGCATAGCATTTTAGCAGAATCAAAGTGGCCGATGCCAACTAGAAATCAACAGTAAACGACATCACATAAACGACGTCCCATAAACGAAATCAACTGCAGTTCAACCACGAGAGTAAAAATCATCACATAAGCGACATCACAAGTCGAAGTCAACATGAATTTAAATACCAGCGAATTCGTGAGCAAAGAAGACAGTGTCAAAGAAAATCAAAACCATGTAAACCAAGTAACATGAAAATATATGATTTTTGATTAAGTCGGATAAATCATCAACGTCCAACAATTGAACTGCCGTAATAAACCAATTGACAAATTCAATAATTGCAGATTGAATTAGATATGAGTGGATCACTCACCTTTGTCGAAGAACCCAAACCCAAACCGCAGCCGAAAGCATCACCTTTTTCTCGCCTTTGCACGGTGCCCAAAACGAAGCAAAGACGAACTCATTCAAGTGGAGGCGCTCAACGATTTGAAGCAGCTAAGAAATCAACCGAAAGCAAACGAGTATTGAAGTCGGCAACCACGAATTACATGAAACCCTAATTTTTGAAGAAAAGGGGAACGAGCGCAGCCACCATTTTTTCCTTTTGTTTATTGTTTACGGTTTGGTTTTAGGGTTGCGAAGAGAATGAGTGAAGGAACGGGCATCAACCTTAATAAGTATCACAACACCACGAAAAATAAACGTGGCCCACTATTAATTTCTTAAAGCCCGCATACCCTTAACAAATTATTAAAAGAATCAAACCCAATTAAAAACTCCAAATAGCCATTAACAACCAATTTAATCGTCATTTGACGATAATTAATTGTTACAAAACCCCGGGTTGTTACATTATGTGAATTAATAATTATTATCTAGAGGCAAGAATCTACGTAAACATTCGATTGGAGATTACATTCTGAACAAATGGCTCTTTGCAACCTCTATAAGGTGTTAGGTAATTTTTCAGACTCACATTTATGGTGCTTTCACCGAGAAACATTTAGGTCTTAAATCCCATCTCTTAAATACTAGAATTCGATTTATGTCATTTGAGAGATCCATAGCTCCAAAGAAGAATTTCGAAAGGCAAGTTAGCAAAGGTGAAAACTCTATCTCCATACCCATAATACCAAAGAGTATCACTAAGTAATATTGTTTGGTAATACAGACAATAAAGTGATATTGGCTTGAGCTAAAACTAGCACGTATCTCAAATTATATAATACCTACCATAATGTATTTAGTATCGTCACAAAGAAATAATCACGTGTGTGTGATGTCCCGGAAATTTAGGCAATAATTATTTGATAATTTCCTTGATAATTATTTTGTGAAATATTGATTTAATAATTTAATTCAAACTAGAATTCTCTTTTGAAAATTAATAATTATTTAGTTTGTTAAATGATATTGGTTTCAAAAGTTAAAAATATTTAAGTAATAAATACATCGTTCTAAACTGATTTAAAAATATTTTGTTTATAATGTATAAATGTTTATACATTGTAAATAGAGGAATTGGTTTTGATTTTAATTTATATTAAATAAAGAATATTTTCTAATTATTATATATTAATGTAAATTTGTAAATTAATTTAAAATTAGTATTGTATACTTTTCTAAAGTTTGTTTTAAAAATCTTTCTTATATTTTTATAGAAATAAGCGAGCATTTATTTTGGTGTATAAAATAAATATAGTTTAATTTTGTTTTATAATAAAAGTTTGATTTGTTTTATTTTAAATTGCTTTTCTTTGAATAGATTTAATTCATTCTTGTTAAAATATAACATTTGATTTAAAACTTAGTTTCATAAAGAATGTTATTTTAAAAATAATCAATCAAACATTAAAATGAATGTTATAAGAAGTTATAAATAAACATGTAATTATTTCAAGGCTAAGGTTAATACAACATTTAAAACTTGCCAAAAAAAAATTAGTAATGATTTAAGATAATTTAAATACAAGTATAAATTTAGAAATTTCTTTTCATTTTGAAAATGAACATGTGTTAGCTTTTTAAAACATTAAGTGAACACTTGTAAATCATTTATCCTACTTAACATAACAAGTGGCAAGCTTACTTATTTTTTTCCTTAAAATTTAAGTTATATTAAAAGAAACATAACATAACAAAAGCATTTTTGTTAAAAACTCTTTTTCTCTCATTTGAAAATCTGAGAATCATATTTCTGTAAAATCAAAACCCAATTCAAATAATAAATGCATGTTAAAAATCTACAACCTATCTTCAAACAAATGCATGTTTACAAATCTGCAAATCATTTCTACAAACTTCATATCTGCATTCATCTTCAAATCTACAAATTCAATTCTGCAAAACAAATCAAATCTGCTCATTTATCTTCAAATCTGAGCATTTGAAATTTTGGAGTCTGCATGCAATCTACATCAGCAAGTAAAGCAATCTTCATCAAACAGAGGATCAATTTCTGTAATCTAAATGCAAGTCTGGACTTGGAATTGTGATCTGCTCTTCTGGAGATTGGATCTGCAGCTAGTTTGTTTCTGCATCTTTTAATTAAATGTGAGTAAACCTTAATTTTTAAAAACAGTTTTTCTTTTTAAATTAATGCTTTAGCAAGAAGAATATCTAAAGACTAATGCATGCTGTTTTTAACAAGAATCAAAACTGCAGTGTCTTTATGTGGTGAATAATCTCACAATTTATAAGCTTAAGTTTCTGTGCATGTGAAGTGTGTAGAAATATGTATGTTTGTGTGATTTATATTGATAAATATTTCTTTGTACATATACATAAATATGTATATATATGTGCTGCTGCAGGTATCTGCAAACCTGATGAGTTTTTTTTTTTTAAAAAAACTAAGATTATTTAGAATCCATTACCACCTGATTTGGTATCAACTAGAATTTGTAGTATAAACAAACTTTGTTGTTTAGAATGAAGTGTTAGTTATAAATCAAAAATTTAGCTATATTAAAACTCTGTAGTCTCTGGAAAACATTTATAACAGTAGATATTTTCTAGAAGTAAGTATATCAAACTTTTAAAAACATTTAAAACAGTTTGTAACAGGATGCATGATTGAATTCATGGATTTTGGAAACTAAAATTTCAGTTTTAAATAAACTGTTAAGGAAAGGCATTTCTGTTTTAAAACAGAAATAGAAAATTTGATGTATTTGTAGGCTAGTGAATTTGGGGAGGGTTAAGATGCATACTGTAGTGGATTTAAGATGTTATGTTGTTTCATGTCAGTGGTGTATTGATGTGAGATTGGAGTGGATTAGGTGATGGAGAATCAAAGAGAGAGGAGATGTGGATTGGGGTTTTTTTCCAGGTTTTGAAACCTAGTCTTGCAGTGTTTAGGTTATGGGGTTCTGCACATCACTCCGTAGCATCGAGTGGGTTGGGGATTTTAGTGGTTGCAGAGGGGACTTAGAGGGAGGGTCTGCCAGAATTGCAGCGAAGATGAGGGTCGGAGGCGAGCTAATTGGATGATGACATGTTTGGGTATGATGTAGATGAGTTTTCTTTTCAGGCTGCAGTGGATTTCCTATTTTTAATTTCAAGTTGATGTGGGGGTTTTGGGTGGTCGTGATCAGAAAGGAAGATGGTCAGTGACTTGTGGAGGTAGGTTAGAGGGGCTGAAGTTCGCCGAGGCGATGGTGCATGTGCGCCATTCATGTTGAGGTTCAGGTGAACTTCAGATGTGCAGGGTTTCTTTTTACTCGGGTAATCCTAGGGTTTTTGTGCATCTGACTCGAAGCAAGGGGTAGTGAAACTCGAAGTAAGTAAATGGTTTCTCGGGTATATGGCTACAGGGTTTTAAAACTGAGAGTATTTTGCAGTTTTTAAGAATTTAAATAAAATTCATATTTTAAAGATTTTAAATTGAATCAAATGTGAGATTTAAACTGAATTCAAATGAAGTTTTGAATTCAAAGTTTAAAAAAATAGTAAAATCTTAAATTTAAACAAGTTTTAAATTTGGTTTTTAAATCAATATTAGAACAGTTGCAGGTTTTAGAACCTGTAATTTTGCAGTTTGTTGTTTAAATAAAAATTCATATTTTAAATTTGGCAACTTGATTCAAGTATGAGTTGAAACTGAATTCAAGTGTAGTTTGAAACTCAAAGTTTAAAAAAAAAATGAAAATCTTAAATTTAAACAAGATTTAATTTAGTTTAATCAAGTTTTAAAATAAGTTTCAGGTTGCTTTCAAATTCAGACATTAAGCTAAAACAGTTTTGTTAGTTTTTAAAATTTGAAACAGATTTAAATGGTTTATGGAAGATTTAAATGTGTTTTGAAATTAAGTTGGAACTGTTTCAAGTTTCTTTGAAACCCAGTTTTAATTTCAAAACAGTTTTTTTTTTAAATTTAAAATGAATGAACATATTCAAATGTTTAAAAGTGAATTTGAAAATGAAATTTCATTTCAAATAAGTTTAAACTTGAAAGAATTTAGTTCCTTTAGTATTTGAATTAAAATATGAAGTGTTGATTTAAATTTAAAAGTTGAAAATAATCAATTTATTTTCAATGCTTAATTTATCAAGTAATTTAGTTTTAAATCTTCCTTTATATTTAAGTGATGAGTGTTGTTTAAACATTCATTTTTATTTTAAGGTTTATAATTATTCTAATTTGGATTTATGTTTAAATAATTAAACATTTGAATCTTTAAATAAAATTGGAATTTGAATTAAATTTTTAGAAATGTATTGTTTTAATACATTTTGAATTTAAATGAGTCATTTGATAGTAATTTGATTATTTTGAAAATCTTTAAGATAATTAAGGGTTTACTTAATTATTTGATTTTGAATAATGGTTTAGATTAATTTTGATAATTAATCTAATTCAAATTTTCATAAGTATATAATGAATGAAATGATGTTAATTAATAATTGGTGATAATTATCTAAGGATAATTAAGTAATTAATTAATGTCAATAAATTTTAATTTTTTGATTGTTAAGTTAATTAATTCAGCTTAATTAATTTTAATAAATCATTTGATGATTTAGAAAGTAATTACTTAATGTAATTAGTGAAGCAGGGTTACTTAGAGAAGTAATAATGATAATTACTGGAATGTAATTAGTAATTTGGATAATTACTTTTGTAATTAGTTAAGGAATTAATTAATGATTAATTATTGGTTAATTAATTTTTAAACAAGTAATTAAAGATAGTTAATTACTTAATTGGATATTAATCAAGGTGATTAATAATTAGATTAATTGCTAAATGTAATTAATTTTAATTAAGTAATTTATTAAATATTAAAGATCATTAATTAATATTAATGATGTAATTAAGGATTGTTTGATTTAGTAATAATTAATTAAGTGATTAATTAATTGTAATTAAATAAGGATAAATATAATTAATTATAATTAATTAATAAATGAGTAATTAAATGTTAATTACTAATGATTAAGGTTAATTAATTAAGGACTAATTACTTATTGTAATTAGTGAATGATTAATCAGAGTTGTTTAATCAAGTTAAATACTTAGTGAATAATTAATTAACTGGGTTAATTAATTAATAGATGTTAAGCAGGATTTATAGAAGTGTTAATTAATTTAATTTAATTTAAATTAATTAGAGATGGTTGTAATTAATTTAATTCATTTTATATTAATTATAATTGATGGTTAATGAATCTTTGCTTATGGATGCTATTGATTGAATGGTTGTGATCTCAGTAATGAGATTAGTTGTATCTGTATGATATGGATGATTGGTTTAAGTATGATGGTTTGTGATGGATTATTTGGATTGTGATGATTATCTGTTTATGGATGATACAGATTATCTGTTATGATATAAATGTGCTTATCTATTGTTAGATGTAGTTTATCTATCTCTGTAAAATAGATAATAATGAAATAAGTTAATTGTTTAACCCTTAAGTACAACTTGGACATTAAAATGGCATTTCGTTTCGATGAGATCGGGATCGGGTTTCCATATTTGGATATCCGAAAACCACATCGATTCCAATTAAACATTAGGTCGTTATTCCAAGTGGAGCAAGTGAAGACTCGAGGTGTAAGGGCTATATGTCGGTATAACTCTGTGGGTGATTCCGTAATGAGTTGACGGAATAGTGCTTATAGATTCGAGATGGTGATATAGAGTGCAAGGGTTATCGTCGTTAACTCTGAGGGTGATTCCAATACGAGTGTAACGAGATAATGCCTTCGGTTTCGTTCGAACCCGGAACGAACTTGTATGGATTGAATGCTTTCAGAACATCGTCAGGTGGACGATGAGCATTCTAAGATTGATATGTTCTATAAAGGTAATCGTAACCTCAAGCCTCATCAACCGGGAATGGCTAAAACAGGGGAGGTGCAGCAAGGCTTCGTGGGTAGCACCCACTGGAGAGCAAGATTTACTCCTGTCTAGATGTCCCTTTATATTCGGCTGTGTGGCAGTTGGTGACAACCAATCTGCGGGGTGGTCTTGTTCGGAACTGTTCAGTAAGGAACGGGTCCGGCTTTGTGTTGCATGGGATGAAGGAAGTAATCCTCGGTACGGTGATCTAGGCCACGTACTGTGACGGGCGGTACCCTAGTAGCCTGCCATTGATGGAAACCCATTTACCCTACGAGACCCTACGGTTTTGTTTGTATTACCCACATTTGTGGCTAGTAGCTGGAATTTAATCATGTAACAATTTCAGCTATTTCTTATTTACTTGAAAACCCTAGACACTATTATAATATCACTGGATTTCCTATCAAATGTTTTGGTTAGCGTAAGGTAAAAACTTTTCCATGTTTATGTGTGGGAAGTCTTACGTGATACCTTTTGTTTTCAAAGGTTTTTCTAAAGTTAAGCAACTTTTATCCCCGTTTACTCACACCAGACCCCTATCCGACCTGAGTGTTTATTTTCTGTTTTATTAAACTCTTGGGTACTCATATTACGTATGAGTAGTCAAGTGTTTTAGGATTGCTTTGACGAGTTCTGGAGGAGATAATGGAGCAGGAGGCTTCAGCGTGTAGATATATATTTAGTGGTTCCGCTGTGTTAGAGTTGAGTCTGTTTCTCTGATGTACTTGGATTGTAAATGCTAGACAGATGTTTATAACTGTCTAGTTTTGTGTTGTATTAGCTGTTTAACTCTGATGTATATGATACTATGTAAAGTTTTATGTGATATATTATAATTTATTCGATTCCGCTGTGAGATTCTGATGTTGTATTTTCTTTCTTTCCTTTCTTTTCTCTTTTCTATCCCTTTCTTTGTTCTTAGCGATGCGACTTCCTGGAGTGTGGAAGTTGGGTCGTTACAACGTGGTATCAGAGCATTAGGTTGAGTGAATACCTAGGCTCTGTAGTGGTGTCTGTCTTGAGAGAGCGTATTTGTAATTTTGAATATATATATATATATATATTTATTTATTTCTGCCTATTTGTTGGGTTACCTGTTCAGGTTTTCCAATATAAGTAATAAAGGTAGATAGGGTAGTGGTGTGTGTAACACAACTACCAATGGTTGGAGTTCGAGTGTTTGAGGTTGGAAGTTATCTGCTAGGGCAGTGTTGGGCATCTTGAGTAAGTTCTGCAGTTAGGTGTGAAGGATTTCACCCATCTCTGTAGGAAATCTTTTCAAGATTCGGAGTTTATCTTTGGATTGTAAGCTGGATTTCACTCGTGTGAGTGGACTCTCTTGAGTTTGGATTAGTTGGGAGTTCTGAAGCCAGCAATGGTATTTTGGCAACCTCAGGAAGGAGTTCTGTCTGTATTTGAGTTTTGAGACTCAGTTTGGCAGAGTGTTTTATGTTTGGTTTGGGAGCGAGTCTCCTGAGAGATATCTGTCTATCTGGAAGGCTCTATTGTGAAGAGGCTGGTGTAGCTTTGAGGTTCGATGAGTTTTTGGTTAAGGAAGTTTTGGCAGCAGTAGCAGCAGTGAGGGGCCTGCTTCTTCGATGGTTCTAAAGTATCTGTGATTGTTCAGTCAGTAGTCTGGGCAGATGGAGAGCTTGTCCATTTCTTCTGGAAGCCCTGTTGGGTGTGATGTTTGTGGTTAAGAGGGGGATCACTAGTTCTTCTTTGATTCGAAGGCTTTAGCTGTTCTGATTTTGAAGTGAGAATGATTTCTTGGAATCTGAACTGAGTGGAATCGCAAAAGTGATTTGCGATGGTTCGGAGGTTCTCTGAGTAATTTTTGCTGTGTGTTTGTGACTGAATCAGATAGGTCACTGAGATTTTATGGAATTTGATGAACAATATTCCGGGATAAGTTGATCAAGTTTATACTTGTGTTCATCAACAGCATTCTTGAATCAGAGTTGCGCAGTGGAAGCATGGTGGCAGCTATTCCAGAATTGAAGGCAGCCCAGGATCGATAGGAGAGATTTGTGGATATGAGTATTAGATCCTTCTGTTCTCTCTTAAGGATTAAGTGATTGTTCTACGAGATTGAATTGCCAGTTCGGTTGGCTGGTATTTATTTTGTTTTCACGTATCTCTGAGGGAGTACGTGTATGGTTTATCTCTGGTTTTAGAATCAGCAGTTCTGGAAGGTTTGGGAATTGATCACGATTTGTCTGTAGTCCTGTATTCTATTTAGATTTGTAGATCTAGATATATAGGAGCTCTAGATCTGAGTGGTGTTGCTAGTTTAGATTTGATAGGGCGAGTATCCCGGTGTTTGTATCTGGGAAACTCTAGGGAATTCTATCCAGAATTTTATCTGGATAATTAGAATTGTTTGTTTGAATTGGTTGCTATGGTTGCTAGTATTTGGTTGATAGTATATGTTTGCTCTTCTAAAATTTAAAATCTGTATGGGATTATTAAATTACCTTTTCTTTTAAATTTCGGGGACGAAATTCTTTTAAGGGGGGAGGGATGTGATGTCCTGGAAATTTAGGCAATAATTATTTGATAATTTCCATGATAATTATTTTAAAATGTGAAATATTGATTTAATAATTTAATTCAAACTAGAATTCTCTTTTGAAAATTAATAATTATTTAGTTTGTTAAATGATATTGTTTTCAAAAGTTAAAAATATTTAAGTAATAAATACATCCTTCTAAACTGATTTAAAAATATTTTATTTATAATGTATAAATGTTTATACATTGTAAATAGAGGAATTGGTTTTGATTTTAATTTATATTAAATAAAGAATATTTTCTAATTATTATATATTAAGTAAATTTGTAAATTAATTTAAAATTAGTATTGTATACTTTTCTAAAGTTTGTTTTAAAAATCTTTCTTATATTTTTATAGAAATAAGTGAGCATTTATTTTGGTGTATAAAATAAATATAGTTTAATTTTGTTTTATAATAAAAGTTTGATTTGTTTTATTTTAAATTGCTTTTCTTTGAATAGATTTAATTCATTCTTGTTAAAATATAACATTTGATTTAAAACTTAGTTTCATAAAGAATGTTATTTTAAAAATAATCAATCAAACATTAAAATGAATGTTATTAGAAGTTATAAATAAACATGTAATTATTTCAAGGCTAAGGTTAATACAACATTTAAAACTTGCTAAAAACAAATTAGTAATGATTTAAGATAATTTAAATACAAGTATAAATTTAGAAATTTCTTTTCATTTTGAAAATGAACATGTGTTAGCTTTTTAAAACATTAAGTGAACACTTGTAAATCATTTATCCTACTTAACATAACAAGTGGCAAGCTTACTTATTTTTTTTCTTAAAATTTAAGTTATATTAAAAGAAACATAACATAACAAAAGCATTTTTGTTAAAAACTCTTTTTCTCTCATTTGAAAATCTGAGAATCATATTTCTGTAAAATCAAAACCCAATTCAAACAACAAATGCATGTTAAAAATCTGCAACCTATCTTCAAACAAATGCATGTTTACAAATCTGAAAATCATTTCTACAAACTTCATATCTGCATTCATCTCCAAATCCACAAATTCAATTCTGCAAAACAAATCAAATCTGCTCATTTATCTTCAAATCTGAGCATTTGAAATTTTGGAGTCTGCATGCAATCTACATCAGCAAGTAAAGCAATCTTCATCAAACAGAGGATCAATTTCTGTAATCTAAATGCAAGTCTGGACTTGGAATTGTGATCTGCTCTTCTGGAGATTGGATCTGCAGCTAGTTTGTTTCTGCATCTTTTAATTAAATGTGAGTAAACCTTTATTTTTAAAAACAGTTTTTCTTTTTAAATTAATGCTTTAGCAAGAAGAATATCTAAAGACTAATGCATGCTGTTTTTAACAAGAATCAAAACTGCAGTGTCTTTATGTGGTGAATAATCTCACAATTTATAAGCTTAAGTTTCTGTGCATGTGAAGTGTGTAGAAATATGTATGTTTGTGTGATTTATATTGATAAATATTTCTGTGTACATATACATAAATATGTATATATATGTGCTGCTGCAGGTATCTGCAAACCTGATGAGTTTTTTTTTTAAAAAAAACTAAGATTATTTAGAATCCATTACCACCTGATTTGGTATCAACTAGAATTTGTAGTATAAACAAACTTTGTTGTTTAGAATGAAGTGTTAGTTATAAATCAAAAATTTAGCTATATTAAAACTCTGTAGTCTCTGGAAAACATTTATAACAGTAGATATTTTCTAGAAGTAAGTATATCAAACTTTTAAAAACATTTAAAACAGTTTGCAACAGGATGCATGATTGAATTCATGGATTTTGGAAACTAAAATTTCAGTTTTAAATAAACTGTTAAGGAAAGGCATTTCTGTTTTAAAACAGAAATAGAAAATTTGATGTATTTGTAGGCTAGTGAATTTGGGGAGGGTTAAGATGCATACTGTAGTGGATTTAAGATGTTATGTTGTTTCATGTCAGTGGTGTATTGATGTGAGATTGGAGTGGATTAGGTGATGGAGAATCAGAGAGAGAGGAGATGTGGATTGGGGTTTTTTTCCAGGTTTTGAAACCTAGTCTTGCAGTGTTTAGGTTATGGGGTTCTGCACATCACTCCGTAGCATCGAGTGGGTTAGGGATTTTAGTGGTTGCAGAGGGGACTTAGAGGGAGGGTCTGCTGGAATTGCAGCGAAGATGAGGGTCGGAGGCGAGCTAATTGGATGATGACATGTTTGGGTATGATGTAGATGAGTTTTCTTTTCAGGCTGCAGTGGATTTCCTATTTTTAATTTCAAGTTGATGTGGGGGTTTTGGGTGGTCGTGATCAGAAAGGAAGATGGTCAGTGACTTGTGGAGGTAGGTTGGAGGGGCTGAAGTTCGCCGAGGCGATGGTGCATGTGCGCCATTCATGTTGAGGTTCAGGTGAACTTCAGATGTGCAGGGTTTCCTTTTACTCGGGTAATCCTAGGGTTTTTGTGCATCTGACTCGAAGCAAGGGGTAGTGAAACTCGAAGTAAGTAAATGGTTTCTCGGATATATGGCTACAAGGTTTTAAAACTGAGAGTATTTTGCTGTTTTTAAGAATTTAAATAAAATTCATATTTTAAAGATTTTAAATTGAATCAAATGTGAGATTTAAACTGAATTCAAATGAAGTTTTGAATTCAAAGTTTAAAAAAAAGTAAAATCTTAAATTTAAACAAGTTTTAAATTTGGTTTTTAAATCAATATTAGAACAGGTGCAGGTTTTAGAACCTGTAATTTTGCAGTTTGTTGTTTAAATAAAAATTCATATTTTAAATTTGGCAACTTGATTCAAGTATGAGTTGAAACTGAATTCAAGTGTAGTTTGAAACTCAAAGTTTTAAAAAAAAAAATGAAAATCTTAAATTTAAACAAGATTTAATTTAGTTTAATCAAGTTTTAAAATAAGTTTCAGGTTGCTTTCAAATTCAGACATTAAGCTAAAACAGTTTTGTTAGTTTTTAAAATTTGAAACAGATTTAAATGGTTTAAGGAAGATTTAAATGTGTTTTGAAATTAAGTTGGAACTGTTTCAAGTTTCTTTGAAACCCAGTTTTAATTTCAAAACAGTTTTTTTTAAATTTAAAATGAATGAACATATTCAAATGTTTAAAAGTGAATTTGAAAATGAAATTTCATTTCAAATAAGTTTAAACTTGAAAGAATTTAGTTCCTTTAGTATTTGGAGGTATTTGAATTAAAATATGAAGTGTTGATTTAAATTTAAAAGTTGAAAATAATCAATTTATTTTCAATGCTTAATTTATCAAGTAATTTAGTTTTAAATCTTCCTTTATATTTAAGTGATGAGTGTTGTTTAAACATTCATTTTTATTTTAAGGTTTATAATTATTCTAATTTGGATTTATGTTTAAATAATTAAACATTTAAACATTCATTTTTATTTTAAGGTTTATAATTATTCTAATTTGGATTTATGTTTAAATAATTAAACATTTGAATCTTTAAATAAAATTGGAATTTGAATTAAATTTTTAGAAATGTATTGTTTTAATACAATTTGAATTTAAATGAGTCATTTGATAGTAATTTGATTATTTTGAAAATCTTTAAGATAATTAAGGGTTTACTTAATTATTTGATTTTGAATAATGGTTTAGATTAATTTTGATAATTAATCTAATTCAAATTTTCTTAAGTATATAATGAATGAAATGATGTTAATTAATAATTGGTGATAATTATCTAAGGATAATTAAGTAATTAATTAATGTCAATAAATTTTAATTTTTTGATTGTTAAGTTAATTAATTGAGCTTAATTAATTTTAATAAATCATTTGATGATTTAGAAAGTAATTACTTAATGTAATTAGTGAAGCAGGGTTACTTAGAGAAGTAATAATGATAATTACTGGAATGTAATTAGTAATTTGGATAATTACTTTTGTAATTAGTTAAGGAATTAATTAATGATTAATTATTGGTTAATTAATTTTTAAAAGTAATTAAAGATAGTTAATTACTTAATTGGATATTAATCAAGGTGATTAATAATTAGATTAATTGCTAAATGTAATTAATTTTAATTAAGTAATTTATTAAATATTAAAGATCATTAATTAATATTAATGATGTAATTAAGGATTGTTTGATTTAGTAATAATTAATTAAGTGATTAGTTAATTGTAATTAAATAAGGATAAATATAATTAATTAATAAATGAGTAATTAAATGTTAATTACTAATGATTAAGGTTAATTAATTAAGGACTAATTACTTATTGTAATTAGTGAATGATTAATCAGAGTTGTTTAATCAAGTTAAATACTTAGTGAATAATTAATTAACTGGGTTAATTAATTAATAGATGTTAAGCAGGATTTATAGAAGTGTTAATTAATTTAATTTAATTTAAATTAATTAGAGATGGTTGTAATTAATTTAATTCATTTTAAATTAATTATAATTGATGGTTAATGAATCTTTGCTTATGGATGCTATTGATTGAATGGTTGTGATCTCAGTAATGAGATTAGTTGTATCTGTATGATATGGATGATTGGTTTAAGTATGATGGTTTGTGATGGATTATTTGGATTGTGATGATTATCTGTTTATGGATGATACAGATTATCTGTTATGATATAAATGTGCTTATCTATTGTTAGATGTAGTTTATCTATCTCTGTAAAATAGATAATAATGAAATAAGTTAATTGTTTAACCCTTAAGTACAACTTGGACATTAAAATGGCGTTTCGTTTCGATGAGACCGGGATCGGGTTTCCATATTTGGATATCCGAAAACCACATCGATTCCAATTAAACGTTAGGTCGTTGTTCCAAGTGGAGCAAGTGAAGACTCGAGGTGTAAGGGCTATACGTCAGTATAACTCTGTGGGTGATTCCGTAATGAGTTGACGGAATAGTGCTTATAGATTCGAGATGGTGATATAGAGTGCAAGGGTTATCGTCGTTAACTCTGAGGGTGATTCCAATACGAGTGTAACGAGATAATGCCTTCGGTTTCGTTCGAACCCGGAACGAACTTGTATGGATTGAATGCTTTCAGAACATCGTCAGGTGGACGATGAGCAATCTAAGATTGATATGTTCTATAAAGGTAATCGTAACCTCAAGCCTCATCAACCGGGAATGGCTAAACAGGGGAGGTGCAGCAAGGCTTCGTGGGTAGCACCCACTGGAGAGCAAGATTTACTCCTGTCTAGATGTCCCTTTATATTCGGCTGTGTGGTAGTTGGTGACGACCAATCTGCGGGGTGGTCTTGTTCGGAACTGTTCAGTAAGGAACGGGTCCGGCTTTGTGTTGCAGGGGATGAAGGGAGTAATCCTCGATACGGTGATCTAGGCCACGTACTGTGATGGGCGGTACCCCAGTAGCCCTGCCATTGATGGAAACCCATTTACCCTACGAGACCCTACGGTTTTGTTTGTATTACCCACATTTGTGGCTAGTAGCTGGAATTTAATCATGTAACAATTTCAGCTATTTCTTATTTACTTGAAAACCCTACACACTTTTATAATATCACTGGATTTCCTATCAAATGTTTTGGTTAGCGTAAGGTAAAAACTTTTCCATGTTTATGTGTGGGAAGTCTTACGTGATACCTTTTGTTTTCAAAGGTTTTTCTAAAGTTAAGCAACTTTTATCCCCGTTTACTCACACAAGACCCCTGTCTGACCTGAGTGTTTATTTTCTGTTTTATTAAACTCTTGGGTACTCATATTACGTATGAGTAGTCAAGTGTTTCAGGATTGCTTTGACGAGTTCTGGAGGAGATAATGGAGCAGGAGGCTTCAGCGTGTAGATATATATTTAGTGGTTCCGCTGTGTTAGAGTTGAGTCTGTTTCTCTGATGTACTTGGATTGTAAATGCTAGACAGATGTTTATAACTGTCTAGTTTTGTGTTGTATTAGCTGTTTAACTCTGATGTATATGATACTATGTAAAGTTTTATGTGATATATTATAATTTATTCGATTCCGCTGTGAGATTCTGATGTTGTCTTTTCTTTCTTTCCTTTCTTTTCTCTTTTCTATCCCATTCTTTCTTCTTGGCGATGCGACTTCCTGGAGTGTGGAAGTTGGGTCGTTACAGTGTGTCTCCAAGAAAGAATACCACATAATATATTGTGATGGTCTAGGCTTTGTAACCATCAATAGCGGACACTCTCCACCGTGGCACACACTGGTATCTTGAATTTGCTTTTACGACCAACCTCTCGACTCGCAACCAACCCAAGGCCTTATACTACCTCTCAGGGACATGTAGGGGTAAGAGTCTCCTGCTCGCCACCAAACATGAAGCGAGAATCCCCTATCATGCTGTACTGAAGCAAATCCGATCCCTCAGTTGAATGCAAACGAACCTACGACCATCCCAGCAAACGACGCCACGCTATCGATTGCTATGATCCCCTCCTATCCGTCGCAACTAGCGTGTTTATAATGTTAAACCCCCATTTTGAATGCAATGGAAAAGATTTCGAGTCCAAATTCGATCGTATGGAGAAGATAGCTTTTTGGACCCATTTATAATATTAAAATTTTGATATATATTTTTAGCACGTTTATCTACCATATAATCATATGACAATTCTGAATGCTATGAAAATTGAAATCCGATAATAATACACTATTATGGATCCAATGGAACTGGTTTCGTTGAAATCCGAGGCTGTCTTGGAAGGCTATTTTAAATATCGATTTAAACGATATAAATTCAAAACTGAACAAAACACCCTCAAACTCAAATCTAACACTTTTACTATTTCCAGTAAAATCAATATAAATTTTATAAGCCAATGAAATATTTTTAACCAGCTTAAAACTCAAGATTTAATATTTTACCCAATCTTTGATTATTAAATTTAATAATTTAATTGCCAAGTAATAATGATATTTGAAATTCTAGTTAAGCCAACTTTCAAATATTTAAAATAAATTAAATATTCCAATTCAAATATCTAAATATTCTGGGTTGACACACATTTTATAAGAAACGCAACAAATACATATAATACATCAAATATACAAAGTCCAGTAAGTCCAAAAAATGATAGTCTCTAGGCCATTATGTACATGCATCAGCTCAATACATCATAATAAACATATAAACAAGGTTACAAAATTCAGAAGAGAATGTATCATCCTAAGGAAACTTCCAGCCTCCAAAAGTACCTCACGCAACAAGTGGATTACTTCATACATGCACCTGGAATATTTCGGACTGGCTTGGGTGTTATAAAATAACACATGGGTCAAACTATGTCAATAATGATATGTCAGTGTTTAAAATAGACATGATATAAAAATGTATCCATAGATATATGTATAATTTACCCATCCAAATAGTCCACACAATGTATAAATATATCATTCATACATCAATTATACAATGATCATAAACACACATCTATACATCTACATACATACATACATACGTACGTACGTACGTACATACATACATACATATGTATGTATATAACTCATAATCAGTAGTGATGGGAATTGACTATATGACAAGCACAAAGTCCCAAGTGGAGTCATACCTCAACATCTCTATACTTAGGTGAGGTGTATAAATAGTATATGTCCATCCATCAGTCAATGTAGAACCAGATGGGAGACTGATAGCCGTTTGCCCGCTCCAGAGTCACATGCATAAGTCACCTATCCAACTCTACAGTCTTAGTTACCTCGATAATCATTGTAAACATGTCCATTAGGTGCTCGTCTATGCAAAACCTTAGACCTTGCAAGGGCGCCTTACAGGTAATATACTGTTGAACTATGTGACATAAGGATAAAGGGCACCTACCCCTATAATACTCACCAAAGGTGTCATGTATTTGGAGCACGACCTCGAAATCAGATAGTTAGGACATGTACTAGCCTAATCTGGTTCTCTCCAATACATATAATAGGAGTACGCCATGATATACATATAACATCCACATATATAGGCTCCAACCTTTCTCACCACTATGAGTATTATTGCTGAGATTTTGGTCTCACAACACCTCAAATGATGGTGAAAGTAATTACTTCGTAATTCCATGGATTAGAATTAACAAATTTAAGTAATATTAAATTTATCTTTAGGTAGTAAATTATGTTTCTAGGAGCTTACACAATTATGTAGTTGTACTTCTACCACAAAGGTGTTGAGAGTTATTTCTTTGTTTTTCTTTGGAGCATCATTGATACACATGGAGTGGAACCATGCCATTTGTATGATACTGTCCTGGGAGTGGTTAGAATTGTGTAGTCTTGCCCAGTCTGCAACGTTTGTTTGACATTGTGCTGAGGATAAATGGAATTGAGTTACTTTTCCCTAACCTGTAGTGTTAGCTCAATATGTGTATGAATTTGTTTTGAGCTGCTATGATGTTGACATGCGCAAGTTGCTAGATAAGGGCCACTTTGCCTTTGCTATTTTTTAACAAGTGAAGAATGATGGTGGAGCGATGCTTGGATGACCCTGTATGCAGCCCTTGAAATGGTTTTGACTTCTCGTGGTACTGCTTAAAGAGTCCTCAGTAAGCATAGTGTAGGACTGCACTTGAAAGTATTTACTAATGCATAAGCTTTTAGGATTAATAGTTGGGTTTTTTTGGATCATTTAGTATGTGAATTATTCACTTATGGCTTGTTCAAAGTGACTCAGAAATGTGTATGAGTGAAGGGTTGAGCGTAGTGCTTATGCAATCTGTTGTGATCCTGTCTTGAACATGCATCAACGATTATCTAGCATAATTTGCCTTGCCTAGGTTTAGAGTTCTCAGAAGGATAAGACATGTCTAGTGTAGTACATTGGCTCCAGGCAATACGCCCTTAAAATTGTAGCACAAGATTGTCATTTCAAAGTTAGACATAGATAGCGGCACATCCCCATAGTTATATATGTTGGAGTAAGATCGTGGTGCAGGCTTGAGAGTTGTGTTGCTATCTAGAATACTAGGGTTGCAGATCATTTTCTACACCTTGTAACCACTTAGGTTTTTTGGCTCAGTTTCACAATATAACACCAAAAATTCTTTGAGTCTTTGTCGTCATCTTAAGATTTTTAGGCGTAGTATTCCATGAACTTTGCCTTATTCTTTCCTTTCTTGTAGCCTAACTTTTATTATGAGAGCATTCCTTTTAATCTGGTGCTTGTGTTATCTTGCCTTCAACAACGTTCGGAAAAAACAGGTGTAACAACTATCATCTCATGTAAGTACTATCCTAACATCATCATTCCCATCACGTGAGTGTCATCTACTTACAATTAATAACCGAATAGATATCACAACGGCGTTCCACATAATCACATGTTACCCATTCATTTATTCAACACTCATGAACTACACTTAATCTCCATAATATTCTATGCAACAAGTCCGATGAACAACCAGAGAAATATTACCGAAAATCCTATAACAAATGGTATTATAAATCCGTTTATTCAAATTTCTCTTGACATAGAAAATACAAGCATACATATGATTAATAAAAGCAACTATATTTTTAGAAGAATATTACTCATCATTTTAAAGCATTGATAATATTTTATAAGCAAAAAGATAATTAAAATATCACTTAGAAATATTTGAATCAATATACAAACCCTTATTAATTCTTCAGTAAATTCACAACATTACAACTAAATTGTTAAGTAAGCATTACAAAGCGTTTTGGTAATTTTTATAATCAAGTAGGATTTATTGAACTCCTAAAATCAATTTTATTCTTTAATAATCCAATTATTGAATTAATATTTATATTCAAATAATATTACATCATAAAATAATTTCAGATGCATGTTGTATGTAATTTATATTTTACTTATATATATGATTATTTTATTTTAAAATAATAATCTATAAATTAAAAAAAATTAATATTACTTCTACTATAATATTCTTCATAAATTAACTCCATATGATTATCAAAATATCTTGAAGTTTACTTCTAAATTAAGAAATAGATATAAGAATGTTATTTTATATTTAATTAAAATTTTATATAATTTATCAATACTATATTTTTTGAAGGAATTGGGTCAGTCGGAAGTGGGAAAAATAGATAATTTCAAAAAAAATCCTATTATGGATCTATTAGGTCTATGAAGTCTGAATGATTATTACATCAAATCTAACTTTAAATGAAGTCATATTTATTTAATTTCATTTTTTTAAATTTAAACATGTTAACATTTAATTTAAATGTGGGAATGCATTAATATGCATTCAAACCTATAACAACACAAATCAACAAATATAAACACATGCATAAATAAATAAACAAAGAGACTCATAACACACAAACACATATGTGTACATCCAGATATTGAGATTTATATCTATTATATGTGTATTATACTTACATAAACATGTTATATCCTTCATGCACACTGGGAATATAGATGCCTAAGTATATACATATGTTTGAGTATATTGCAATATATGTATATGATTTGTATACATATATTGATGGTACTATATATATATAGTTCAGACATATACAAACATATATGTAATCTTTTTTTCCACTTATATTTTACATTTACATATATAAAAGGTATGAAAATAATTCACATAAAATAGACAATTAGTATAAGAGTAAATTAGAAGATGAAATGGAAATGTAATTTATGTTGCAATTAAAGCTAATCAAATCTAAGTTAAAAAATGAAATAATCATGTAGTGTAGTTCTACTTTTCTTTTCTTTTGCAACCACTAGTTCAATAATTAATTCAATACCATATGGAATTTTAAACTTAATTATAGAAAATATTCAAACCTTTTAAAACAAAAGTAGCTTATGTTATATCTAAATTTGAAAAGATACATAATTAATATAAAGAAAACTAGAAATTTTACAATTTGATTTATTGACTCTAATGATATAATCGAACTCGAAACATTACCTTCTATTTAGGTAATGCTACATGTAACAAATGAAATTCAATTTTGAGCATGAAATTGAATTAATCTAAAACAAATCAACCCAGTAAGATTTAGTTTAATATTGGTTTACGATTTAAAGTTACTTGATTAATACACACACACACACACACACCCATACACATACATGTTATACACACATACCCACATAGTTTCATGATTCAGTATACAAAAATTTGATCCATGATTAAAAGGATTAAGTTTGACAACAAGAGTAATTTATTAAAACAAAGAAGATTTAAAAATACACACAAGAGGATAACAAACAAGAAGATTTATTTCAGATTTCAAATGAAATAAAACATAAAATTTTGGTTAGACAAATCATTGACCAATTATATAAAAAATATATTCAACAAATCGGTTCCATAAAATTAGTTATTTCTGATCCAATTAAATCAAGGACATTCAAAACCATACACAAACAGAACTCATGGTCAATTATAATACATAGAATAATTTTAAAATTGATTTTAATAAGTGGCTACAATTTACATACATGTGGAAACTTTATTCTAAATGTCATGAATGAATTATAAACTTACCCGATAAACCTTGCCCTTCATTGCAACTTGATTTATGGCTTCTCCTCAGATTTCCAATAAATCAGCATCCCACCTTACAAGAGAAAGATAAAACACCTTTCTTTAATTTAATTTGATGTTGATACGAATTTCTTTTGATACTTTTTCCCAAAGAAGAGGAAGAAAAATTATGTTATGTTAAAGAAATCAAACGAGGAGACTTTGTTATAATAGAATTAAGGAACATTTCACATTCTCTTATCAAAACTTCATCCTTTAATCCTTTTTTAAATTTCAATCAATTCAATTAATTGATTTCCTCCTCTCACCATTATACGGCTAGTTCAAGTACATTCTTAATCTGCAAATTTTCTAACTAAAAACTTTTATGTAATTATTATTTTATTATTTACGCCTTTTTTTAAAATATAACTGTATCACATATCAATATACAAATATAACTTTTATACATGCACTTAATAAATTATCAGTAACATTCAAAACATCAAATTAGTTAAATTAATTAAATCATACGATTTATAGAGAAATCATAACATTTTACATATTAATTAAATCATATGATTTTCGAAGAAATTAAAAATTTGATTGTGCGACTTAGAGGTATTAATTTAGCCGACAATGATATTGAACAATTCAAATACCAATGTTCATACATCATCTTAGTTAGTGGTATGACAGTTTGGTCGAATTCATTGCTTATAGATGTTTTTGATACCTTTTAGTAGTGATAATTTACACCTACTCTTTTTGTCATATCAATATCACAGTAGAACTTGTAGATTTTGTTTTTCGTCAAAATTCCAACATTGTTCACATTTAACTTTTTAATTCCAAACACAAAATCCTTGGTTCAACAATAACAGTTATTATTAACCATACTGCTCTGACCAGAGATTTTGAATTTGAATTGACTTAAGTTGACCCCGTGATACTAACCGTGTACAATTGAGGAGATGAATTCTCTCTTGAATAATTTTTGACTTCCAATGATTCCACTCGACCAAATCATAGTCTTTAATGGAAATAGTGCCATGTTTAACTAAAATCAAAGCGATATTTCAACATTGAAGTTCTACAGTATTCCCAAATTGAGGGAACTTGTAACGTCATCACTTTGAGACTGTCAGTTTGACCTTAGTTATATTAAGCAATAGAGAACTCTTGAGTGTGTCATTCCATAGTTATCCAATAACTATCTGTACATAACCCCTTGGTTCCCCCAGCAGCCACGAGTAATACACTGTCCAATGTTTGGAGTAGTATTATATACTTTAGTCTCAATATATGTATTGATATCTAGTATCAATACATCATGACTAGGAATATTTAAAATGGTACGTTCATTTTATTGTAATAACTCATTCATGATTATAGCACATTGTATTTACTATCACAGAACATATGATTTATAGATTTTCTATATTGAGTACACTTTTAATTAAATAAATAATCAATAATAATACATTATACCGAGTAAACAATAGAAAGAAAACACCTTTTACTTTGAATAAGATTGGTTATCGAGTTAGATATATGTAACAAATCATATAATTGCTCGTAAGACATACCCTAACTCTATCAATCTTCCACTTGCACTTGGGATCAATTATGGAATCTTATTTCAACTTCATCAATTGATTTTCTAAAATACCACCAGGTCAGTCCCTTAGTGAATGAGTAGCTATGTTGTTCTAAGTATGCTATGTGGAAATATTCGGTGTATGTCGCTTGACTTCGAGTAAGCTGTAGGTTCTTTTGTGATCTTTATCGCGACTTATTTATCATATGACAATGTCATGGGTTTCTCATCCTTTAGAATCACCTTTAGCTTAGTTATAAATTTATGCATTTATTTGTACTTCTTATATTGTAGTAGCCTTTGGTTGAATTAACTACTACTTTTGTTTGAAACAATTCCAACTTAAATCTTGATGCAGCGCACCATGATAAGCGAGTGGAACAAACTCGATATAGCGAGTTATGTCAATCATATGCCAACTGCCATAAGTCGCCTGCCTTAAGTTGCCCATCTTAGGTCGTAAGTCGTATGCCGCGTTTCTATAAGCCGATCCTTAAGTCGCATTTCTTGAGTCGTTCCTTAAGTCGCACCATGATAAGCCGTATTTCTTAAGTCGTTCCTGAAGTTGCGCTATCCTCTTGAGCGCTGATCTCTTATGTCGCATGAAGCCGTATGTCGCATGAAGCTATGCTATCTTATTAGGTCGCGAGTCGCATGTTTCTTATGTCGCATTGTTCTTATGTCATGTGATGTTGTAACTCGTTAAGTCGTATGATGTTGTAACTCGTTAAGTCATGTGATGTTGTAACTCGTTAAGTCGTATGATGTTGTAACTCGTTAAGTCATGTGATGTTGTAACTCGTATGATGTTATTTCGTATTGTGTTAGGCCGTGAGTCGTTGTAACTCGTATGCTGTTAGGTCGTCTGTGTTGGGTCGTGGGTCGCAACTGTTAAGTCGCATATATGTGTTGTATTTTCCTATAAATAGGGGTGTGTTGTCATCTGTAAAAGGAGAGTTGATTTTTGAAATAAATTTGTGCGTGAGCTTTGGCCACCATTGTTGGAAGTTGAGTGTGATCTCCTTCTACTTTCCATCTTCGGGTTATTCGTGAGCGAATCAATGAAGTTGAAGCCAATTCTCGGTATCACTTACGAGTGATCAACGATCGAATTGTAGATCTTTCAACACGGTATCTTGCGAGATCAACTAGTTGGAGATAGCTAGATTCCGACATCATCACGATCAATGGAATTGAGCATTTATCGTTTTATCGGTTTACTTGACATGAAATCATCATTTCGTGAGGAAGGTCCTGGATAGGTTGCGTCAGTTTGGTATCTAAACTGTTCGAGCCTAGTCGAAGCTGCGTCAATTGGTATCAAAGCCAAATCAGAGACGGTAACGAAATTGTTTAATGATCATGCCTCTGAGATGTGCTAATCACTATCATAATGTTGAAGATTTGTATAGAAGACAAGAAGCTGAGCAGATGGAGCAGCGTATCAATGAAAAGTTCAATGTGGGTATTGAAAAATTGGAGAAATTGATGAACGACATGAATCGAAATCAAAGGAGAACGTCACCAGTTTCGAACCAGGGTGGAAACCGGGTTTCACCATCAGTTTTGGAAGGAAGGAGGATGTCACCCCTGTCTTATCGAGATAGGAGAGAGTCATCAGTTTCAGTGATGCAAGACCATAATGGGTACCGAAATAAAGAGGGAAGAACTCAACGTGGGTTCGAAAATGAATCATATTGTGCTACTGGAAGACAGGGTAGTAGGGACATGCGTGGTCATAGGGATGTAGGTGGTCAGGATCGATATCGAAATACATCTGATTTTGAGGAAGATGGTGATGGAGGTAGTATTCATTATCGAAATCGAGGCCAAGTGCGAAATCAATATCTGGATTCAGAAAATGATCGTAAATGGGAGTCCGGTATGAGGATGGAAATTCCAGAATTCGAAGGTGGATGCAAGTAGAAGAATTTATTGATTGGTTGTCGAATGTTAAAGAAATTTTAGAATTCAAGGATGTGCCTAAGAATCGCAGAGTCCAATTAGTTGCAATAAAACTAAGGGGAAGAGCTATGGCTTAGTGGCAGCAAACTTAACTAACTCGGGAGAGAATGGGAAAATCAAAAGTTGTCACTTGGGAGAAGATGAGAAAGATGATGAAAGCGACTTTCTTGCCGTACAATTATCAATCTCTTATGTATCAACGTTTGCAGAATTTGAGACAAGCGACGAAGACAGTGAATGACTATGCAGATGAATTCTATCAATTGATTGCAAGGAATGATATTATGGAAACTGAGGAACAGCTAACGGCTAGATATATTGGAGGGTTACGAATGAAAATTCAAGACATGGTTAATATGTTTAATCGAATGTCTATTGCTGAAGCACATCATAAAGCTCTAGCTTGGGAGAAACAAGGAAGACGAGGAAGTGGTGTGTTTACGGGTTCTAACAACCAAAATAAGGGTGCTAGTAGCAGTGCTAATGTTTCCAAGGCAGTCAATAAACCAACTATTAATGAAGCCGCTAAAGCAAAAGTCAATAACAGTATCAAGTGTTATAATTTTCAGGAGTTTGTCCATAAAAGTAATGAATGTACAAAGCCAAAGAAGAGAGCGTTAGTTGCAGAGGAATGTGAGTATGAGGATGTGGAAGCTGAAATTGATTATTCTCAACCATCGAAATTTGATGAAGATGAAGAAGTTGTGTCAGGAGACGAATGGTGTAACTTGATGATAAGGAGGTCTTGTTTAGTTCCAAAGAATGAGAATGCTTCTATTTGGCTGAGAAGCAATATCTTTCAGTCTACATGTACTATCTTGGGAAAGGTTTGTCAATTTGTTATTGATGTGGGAAGCTGTGATAACATTATTTCTGAGGAAGCCGTCAAGAAGTTAGGGTTGAAGACTGAAAAACACCCTAGACCTTATAAACTGGCATGGCTAAAGAAAGGTGGAGAAGTGACAGTGGGAAGACGAGCATTCGTTACATTTTCTATTGGGAAGAAGTACAAAGATGATATATGGTGTGATGTTGTCGATATGGATGTGTGTCATCTACTATTGGGAAGACCATGGCAATATGATAAAGCCATACAACATAATGGTCGCACTAACAGCTACAGTTTCATGTTTGAAGGCACTCAAGTTACCTTAGTTCCTAAGAAGCGTGAACAAAGTGAAAGCAAGACAGAGAGGAAAGTGGAAAACTAGTCTATTATCTACAAGAGAATTTGTTAAAGAAGTGAAAGATAGTGCTGAATTGTTTATGTTGATTGGGCATGAAACAAGTGAAGATCTTGAAATTCCTGCGGAGGTTAGTCCGGTGTTAAATGAATTTGAAGATGTCTTTCCTGCGGAATTACCCAAGGAATTACCACCACTAAGAGACATACAACATCAAATTGATCCAGTGCCAGGTGCTATTTTACCGCATAGGCTGCATTATCGTATGAGTCCAAAAGAGCATGAAGAGTTGAGGAAACAGGTTGAGGAGTTGCTTAAGAAAGGGCGTGTTTGAGAGAGTCCTTGTGTTGTACCAGCTCTGTTGGTACCAAAGAAAGATGGTTCATGGAGAATGTGTACAGACAGTAGGGCACTCAACAAAATAACTGTCAGATACAGATTTCATATCCAAGACTTGATGATCTATTGGATCAACTCAGTGGGTCTGTAATCTTTTCTAAGATCGACCTTAAGAGTGGTTATCACCAGATTCGCATAAGACCAGGTGATGAATGAAAGATAACATTCAAGACTCGGGAAGGATTATATGAATGGCTGGTCATGCCATTTGGTCTATCTAATGCACCAAGCGCATTTATGAGGGTGATGAATCAAATTTTCAGACCTTACATCGGGAAGTTCGTTGTAGTCTACTTTGATGGTATCTTGATATATAGTGATAGCACAGAGGAACACATTCAACACTTGCGAAAGGTGTCAACTATTCTTCGTCAAGAACAGTTCTATGCAGCGACGAAGAAATGCGTGTTCATGATGCCAAGTGTTTTTTTCTGAGTTATGTGGTGTCCAAGGAAGGGATACAAGTGGACTAGAGTAAAGTAGCCGCAATCAGAAATTGGCCACAGCACAAAACTATAATAGAAATCAGAAGTTTCCATGGGTTAGCTTCGTTTTATCGAAGATTTATACCACACTTTAGTGGTGTAATGGCTCCTGTTACTGATTGTATGAAAGGAAAGTGGTTTTCATAGACGACAGAGGCAGGATCCGCTTTTGAACAAATCAAGGAACTTTTAACCTCAGCACCGATTCTAGTGTTGCCAGATGTTCAGTTACTATTTGAGTTACATACAGATGCATCCAAAGTTGGAATTGGAGGAGCGTTGAGTCAGAAGGGACGCCCAATTGCCTATTTCAGTGAAAAACTTTCTGGAGCAAAAATGAGTTACAGTACTTATGATGTGGAGTTTTATGCTATTGTGCAGGCCATGAAGAATTGGAGACATTACTTGTTCCACAAAGAATTTGTATTGTATACATATCATGAAGCATTGAAACATTTACAAGGACAGAATAAAATTTCAGCTAGGCACGCATCGTGGATAGCTTATTTGCAGTAATTTACATTCGTCATAAAGCACAAGTTTGGAGTAACTAATCGCGTCACCGATGCATTGAGTCGGAGGAATAATTTACTAACAACCATGCGAGTAGAGGTGATGGGTTTTGACTTACTTCCAGATTTACTTACTTTAGATTCATATTTTTCCGAAATCCTAGACAAAGTCAAGAAGGGAAACATGGCTGATTATACGCTGGTTGAAGGTTTTCTATTCAAAGAAAATCAGTTTTGTATTCCAGATTGCAGTCTACGAATGAAGATCATCAAAGAATTACATGAAGAAGGACACGTGGGCTGCGACCGTACTATGCAGTTGATCTCAAAGTCTTATTTTTGGCCGTCAGTGAGGAAAGAGGTTGAAAAGTTTATTCAGAGGTGCCATATTTGTCAAGTTTCAAAGGGGACCGCAACAAATGCAGGTTTATATATGCCGTTGCCTATACCTACTAAACCATGGGTGGATATTAGTATGGACTTTGTATTAGGCTTGCCGAGGACGCAACATGGCAATGATTCTATCTACGTGGTGGTTGATCAGTTTTCAAAAATCGTACATTTTATCGCATGCAAGAAGACTGCAGATGCAGTTAATGTCGCACAGTTATACTTCTGAGAGATCTATCGTCTTCATGGGTTGCCTGAATCTATTGTATTGGATAGAGACACTCGTTTTCTGAGTCATTTTTGGACGAGTCTATGGAGAATGGTCGGGACAAAGCTGAAATTTAGTAGTGCTTATCATTCACAAACGGATGGACCGACAGAAGTTGTGAATAGATCCCTAGGTAATCTATTGAGATGCCTCGTGAATGACAATCTGAAGAGTTGGGATTTCAAGCCGTGTCAAGCTGAGTTTGCACACAACCATGCATTTAATCGTAGCACTGGGTTCAGTCCATTCTAGGTCGTTTACTCAACAATCCCTAAGGGCACATTAGATTTATCTATAGTACCACAGCAGAAAGGAGTGATCAAACGAGCTAGTGATTTTGTGAATGAATTGCAAGAGTGCCATAAGGTTGTGCGGGAACGATTGCTTAAGGCGAATGAGAAATATAAGCAAGCCGCAGATATTAAACGATGAAATGTTGAATTCAAAGAAGGAGATTTTGTACATGCAGTACTGACTAAGGATCGATTTCCTATTGGTACTTACAACAAATTAGCTGCTAGAAAGAATGGCCCTTTGGAAATTATAAAGAAGATTAATGAGAATGCTTATCAGTTAAGATTGCCGGATCATATCCATACTGCTGACGTTTTCAATGTCAAACACTTGATTCCATATCATGAGAATAAGTATGTCGAAGAAGAGAAAAGTGTAAATTCGGGGACGAATTCTTTTCAACCATGGGAGGATGATGCAGCGCACCATGATAAGCGAGTGGAACAAACTCGATATGGCGAGTTATGTCAATCGTACACCAACTGCCATAAGTTGCATGCCTTAAGTCGCCCATCTTAAGTTGTAAGTCATATGCCGCGTTTCTATAAGCCGATCCTTAAGTCGCATTTCTTGAGTTGTTCCTTAAGTCGCACCATGATAAGCCACATTTCTTAAGTCGTTCCTGAAGTTGCGCTATCCTCTTGAGTCGCTGATCTCTTATGTCGCATGAAGCCGTATGTCGCATTAAGCTGTGCTATCTTGTTAGGTCGTGAGTCGCATGTTTCTTATGTCGCATTGTTCTTATGTCGTGTGATGTTGTAACTCGTTAAGTCATGTGATGTTGTAACTCGTTAAGTCGTGTGATGTTGTAACTCGTTAAGTCGTGTGATGTTGTAACTCGTTAAGTCGTGTGATGTTGTAACTCGTTAACTCGTGTGATGTTGTAACTCGTTAAGTCGTGTGATGTTGTAACTCGTATGATGTTATGTCGCATTGTGTTAGGTCGTGAGTCGTTGTAACTCATATGCTGTTAGGTCGTCTGTGTTAGGTCATGGGTCGTAAGTGTTAAGTCGCATATATGTGTTGTAATTTCCTATAAATAGGGGTGTGTTGTCATTTGTAAAAGGAGAGTTGATTTTTGAAATAAATTTGTGTGTGAGCTTTGGACACCATTGTTGGAAGTTGAGTGTGATCTCCTTCTACTTTCCATCTTCGGGTTATTCGTGAGCGAATCAACGAAGTTGAAGCCAATTCTCGGTATCACTTACGAGTGATCAATGATCAAAATGTAGATCTTTCAATATGGTATCTTACGAGATCAACGAGTTGGAGATAGCTAGATTCCGACATCATCACGATCAACGGAATTGAGCATTTATCGTTTTATCGGTTTACTTGACACGAAATCATCATTTCGTGAGGAAGGTCCTGGATAGGTTGCGACAGTTTGGTATCTAAACTGTTCGAGCCTAGTCGAAGCTACGTCAAATCTTCTTAATTAAAGTTTTAACATGAATTAGTATTGACATATTATACTCGATTTGAAATTTGAGTCTAAACTCTCCTTCAGAAGAAGTGCATTGTTTGTTTCTATAAACAATTCTCTAGCATTTTTTAAATACCGGTGAACGCTCTAAATTACCATTTAGCAATCTTAATTTGGATTTGATATGCTTCATGCATCAAATATATAAGAAAGATACAATATTGTAGATATTACAACATGCATGATAATTCCTATTATCAATACATAAGGAATCTATCTTATATGTTCCATTTTATACATTGTAATATGATGTCTTCGCATATCATTTGAGGGCATTCCCAACAACCTTTATGCTTATTATAAAAGATATAATTTACAAATCCAATATTGCATGATGAACAACCAAATTATTACTGATTTTAACATAAGTACATCATTAACAACCAACAACATGTTGTTTACTTATAGACACATGCTTCCTCTGCATTTTGACCAAAAATCAAACTATTTGATATTCCTATCAAAATACTTATTCAATTTTAATGCTTACAGAAAGATATTTTTTGTATTATTTTTTTGATTATATCCAAAAAACCCACAAACTCAATATCGCTTCCGCTGACTTTGGGACACTTTGATTGTTAAGTGCAAGCAGTCTATTCTAAATTATTATTTAGAAATTTCCATTTCAACACATATGTACCAAAACACAAAATCTTATTAAGCAATACTTTTATGTGTAAAATCCGAATCATCTTGAGCACATTGAACGATGAGCCTGTTACATTAATTTCAATAATTTGAATTTATGGTTTTGTTCTTATCAATATTTCTTACTATATTCCAACCGCATTAATCTTTCTCTTGAAGACACATTTGGGGCCGATGATTCATATACCTTCGGGTACATTATCAAATCACCATTTCGGTAATGTACGTGGAATCATTTCATGGTTATGCTTCATACCATATTCAGAGTCAATACTATTAATGGTTTAATTGACTGTTGAGGATTATTTATTCTTGACATTGATAATAAACTCACAAATCTGTTCAATATGCAAGAATATTTGTTAAACATTCTAATGTGCAATGTTCATTAAGGTTTAGTAATTTCATTTTATTCGTCAAAATCATTTATTTCCTTGGATCATATCTAAATCCATTTTACTACCAGTAATTTTAAAAAAAATTCCTCCACTACGAAGTTGATATTTCTTGAAATAACAATTGTTTCTCGGTGCAATAGAATACGTATCTATAAACATTTTAGGAATTACTTTACATTAAACCAATTTGATTTTAGTTTACAAAACTTATGTTCAAATATAAATTGGTCATCTAAGGACAATCGTTCCCAAACTCCTTTTGGGGTGACTTATAAAAGATCTCTCACTTGCAATTATTACATGCGGTCTTTCGATTGCATAACCCATCCATTCCTTGACCTAGGATATGTTGAGGGTTTTTATAAACGGTTATCTTATATGATTTTTAAACCATACTTTAGATGAAATTAATTTTAACCTTATGTACTACTTCTAAGTACATGACCTTATAAAAAGAAGTTAACTCGGATTAACTCGCGGTTCATCGTACTTTATTCAAAAAAGGTTGATTACTCCTTATTGATACATCAGTATGTATGAGAAGGAGGAGTAACTTTTGAAATTGAATCTTCATTCATTTTTACGTGCGTTCGGAACTCTTTCCAGTATATTCACCTATTCGATCAAATCAAATCATTTTATTTTCTATTGCACACTATTTTATTTACTTCTGTTTTATATTTTATATACTCATCATTAACACATCATATGTGTATCATATACATATGTTCTTTTTTGTGATAAGTCAACGGTGAATGCAACAAAGTACATGGAACCTTTTTGGAACTTCTGATTGCATACATCCATATGTATCAATCCATAGAGTTCATTAACTCTTATAATTCCCGCACCGAATCGGTGCTTTGCCCTTAACTGTTTGAGATATAATTTACTACTATCATATGGTTCATAATCATATAATCATAAATTATTTCTCAAAACCACGGCTTGGTCCATAATTCCAAAATAATTATAAATAAATTTGGATATTTTGCATTTTCTAATGCATCATGAATACCACCATTATAGTTTTATTTTATAACGAATATCCATAATATTCATATTAGAATAAACTATGAAACTTTTCAGTTAATACTGAAAAATAGATTGTTTCGTAAATAATGTTGAGTACGTTGGACGAAAAAACTGTAATTTGATGCGACCGATAAGTGTTATATGGGATGCTTTCATAATTTTCGCCATTACTAGAACAACTTATGAAATATAAAGCTCTATTCAACCACTTAATACAGGTTGTTTATTTCATTTACTGTAACTGGTTTACAGTCGAGAATTTTCATATCAGTTATCTTAAATTCAAAGAAATAAATTTCATAGAAACCAATTTTCTATATGAAAATACATTTGGAATAGATATCATTTTTCTTATTCCTTGTTATCTATTATTATTTTACAATTCTCATTTCCAATATTTTCTTATCAAGTAGAAGTAATCTTCACTCTCTTCATCTCAGTCGTGTCTTAAGTCACATATACCCTCGTACATTTATTTTCCTTTTTAAATGGTCGAACCATTCAAAAGGAAGTCCTTACTTGATGATCATAATGAAATCTTTATAAAAATGCATTCGGTTATCCTTAACATTTAAGGATATCGAATAAGTTGCATTTTATGTAAATTGATCAAACTGACTCTTTAGTGGTCTAATTCTTAGATTAATCTAGTAGCTCTTGGTCTAGTGTTACATTTAAAATGACAAGATCATCATTGTAATAAATTATATTAGATGCGTGATCTCGCATTATGGTTTACTTATGTATTTTGACCGAACTGATTTTATTGAACTTTCATGCATTATGAATTACGACTATTCACTATATAACATTTAAATGTGATCGTACATGAATCGAATATCCATATTCGAATATTACTTTTAGAGTTCGAAACACATAAAGGACAATGCACAGTCTTAGGTAAATAAACACGTATTTGACCAATTATGAAAGTATATAGCAGTTATAGAATTAGGCACTTACATGCGTATTGAAAATATAACATGCAGAAAATATTTATTAATAAGTATATTTTATATTTATTTTGTCAATATTTAATTCAGTTTATTTGTATATCTTAATTGGTAATCATTTTATCAATTATATTAATTGCACAAATTTATCAATGTAGATTATTGAAACTTTATATAGCAAATGTTCTTATAATATTAGAAAGGTTAAACGTTATCGTTTGATTTTTCTAATAAGGCCCCCATAGGATTTTAATGATTCTCAAAACCCTAAGAGAAAATATAGAAGTCTTTCGATCTCTCTAGTAGGTGTTAGGAGTCGCTTGCCTTGGGATTCTAATGTTGAGGAATATTAAGAAATCATAGTCCCACATGCGATAGATAACTCCTTATTGATTGTATCATATACAACTCCTAACCCATGGTCCTTATCCAAATCTTATTTTGACCTCGAGGAATATCGATAATCGAAAGAGATTATTCACTCATACCTTCCATTTCACGATAACCTTCATATAATGCACGTATCGTAAGGAATATCAACAAATACATGCATGTATCTTACCTCGTTTAGTCAATATAATAATAGTGCTACACATAACATCTCTAGCGTAAGGAATATCAACAATTAGAGAGTATGCAAGCAATCTATTAGTATATAAGTGATAGAGGACAACTTCATATTAAAGATTCATAATCTTTAATATATTTAATCGAGTGATATCAACTTATGAAATAATGTATTTCTGATGAAATACCATTGTGATTCAAGTGTTGGACACATCAAAATTCATGATATACGTACTATACGTATGTATTTGTTTCTTAAGATTATTTTAGGTTTCTTACCGTTATGCTTTTGTTTTATAAATACATATTGTGTAAATTTAATTATTATATAGCTTTTATAATTTAATTAACTTATATAATAGTCTTATGTACATTACATTAGTTAAATCTTATTTAATTAATTTAGTTAATTCACATTTTAATTAATTTTATGTTATTATTAAACATTTTAATTGGATATGTATACGATGGCATTTATGGTTCCACACATACATACATATCTATGTATGTGTATTTTATTATCTATTAATTAACTTTTAATTAACTTATTTAATTAGGTGATTTAATTAAATATTAGTTTCGAAAATTTCTAATGTATATACATATATACTTGCATCATCTTAAACAATTCACGATAATGTAACATATGTGTGTGTGTGTATTGTACATATATTACTTTAATTAATTAACTATTTAATTAATTTAATTAATTTATTAATCTTATTAATAAATATTAAAATTTCAAAATATGTTTATTATATTTTCAAAGCACTTTTGAAAACTGTATTATAACGCTTATAATAAACATTATTTTCAAAGCCAACTTTGAAAATCATATTATATATTTAAAATATAATTCTTATTTTAATTTAACTTTTAAATTTAAAATGTAATTTTTCTTTAAAAACAATTCGAAAATCCCTTATAACATTTATAATGTATTTCTTATTTTAAATTTAATTTTTAAATTTAAATTTAAATTTTTAATTTTCAAAACAACTATGAAAATTAGCTTAAGGCCCAATTGAAATTGTATCTTTTCTATTATGGGCCACCTTTGGGCTCACTTTACTTTTTGGGACAGGTTGGTGGCCAAAGAGGGTAGGGTACTTGATTACACAAACCAAAGCCTAAGCATTACTTTTTTAGATGCCATACTAAATTTGTAAGCTTAATTAGTTAGGCTTATCGCAACTAATTTAGATCGCATAGATTATTTAGACTCTGATATCATTGAAGGAACTGAGCCAATCAGAAGCAGGAAAATATGCAGATTTTAAATTTTTTCTATTTTGGATCTATTAGGCCTATGAAGTCAACAAGATTATTAGATCTAATCTAACTTTCAATAAATCTTATTTCATTTAAATTCATTATATTTGTTAATTAAACATATTACCATATCAATTAAATGTGGGAATGCATCAATATACATTTAAACATATAACAAATAAATCCGTGTGTATATACATCTAGATATTGGGATTTATATCTATTGTGTGTATATTATACTTACATATACATATTACATTCTCACATGTATATCGAGAATATAAATGCCTAAGTATATACATATGTTTGAGTACATTACAATATATGTATATGGTTTCTATACATATATTAACAACACCACATATATATAATTTAGGCATATATATACATATATGTAATCTTTGTTGCCAATTATATTATATATTACATATATAAAAGGGTATGAAAATAATTCATATAAAGTTTTTTTAAGAAAAATGAGTGATACTACGTAAGGAGAAAAGCACTCATGTAATTTTATTCCGCACTTAAAATGGAGCTACCAACAAGCCTAGTAGGTGACCATTCCCATGACCCATATAAATAAAATAAAATTAAAACCCTTCCAAAAAAACATAGAAAAAATCTAAAAAGCATGAAAAGAAATAAACTGAACAAAATGGTGGAAAGAAAATCAAAGGTAGCAATAGAGAAGTTGCCATGATGAGAGAAACAACCTTGTTTAGTCCTCAAAGAGAAAGTGGTTGGTCAGAATAACTGTCAACGAAATCCAAATAAGATGTAGAAGACCCTACAGCATATCGAAGCTTGGCTAATCCAATATTCACCCAAGGAATAATAACATCCGAGTCAAACGTCCCATATCAGTTGCTAAAACTGAAAAAACTCAACAAATAATGTGTTGCTTAAACATATATATGTATATAAGTCTATTATATAAATATATATGCAAGAGGAGAAGAAGTAACATGTACAAGAAGCAGCAACCTAGGTATAATGTGAACAATGTAAGAATAGACTTAACTCAAACTGACTTACGGTCAATTATGTAAATGAGTTCAATCAACTAAACCCTTGGAAGTAAGACTACAACTCCTAACAATCATAAGCTTTCAGATGAATGTTTTGTTCAAAATTACAACATTTTAAAATCTAACTAATTTTCTAAATATACCATAACGTCGGAATCATGGCATATATATCAATTAAAAAGTTATTTAAAGTGCTATTATTATTTCTACTTTTAAATACTACATTTTGCTTAACTAAATTAATATGATATTTAACTTTTCAAGGTTTTCATTGAAATTAATATTATTATCTTTATTATAATTAGGATTTGAAATCCAACTAAAACAAAACAAAGCAATTATACATATACTAAATTATATATTGGAGTATTCATATTATTAAAAACCCTTTGATTCCTTTAAATCTATATATAACAACATATTATAACAAAATAGTACCAATTACTAATCTATGAAATCCATTATAATAAAACATAATCCTATTCCAAAATTATTCATAATTGATATCATTATCAGTTATATTAAAGTAAAAAATATTTAGACAATTTATAAGAATATAACTAGTGATATAACACTCAAAATATAAATGTGAAATACTTTTCATTACCACATTACTAAAAAATCATTTATTATTAACAAGTATAATTTTCTTTTTTATATTTCTATAGTATTTTTTTTATAATTAACCTTTCTAAATATATCTAAATATATTCGACTTTATACCTAAAAATTAAGTAATTTATAAAAAGAGCGCGCTGTATAAATTTTATTATTATCCCAACGCCATATTTTAATGTCATTTTTATTATCAATGTTATATAATTCTAATTTAGCACAAATTAAGGCAAACTTAGATAATGTATTTTCGACTAAAGTATGATTAAAACTGAATTTCGGAAAATTTAAATTTGGTCTATATATTTTTGAAATCAATACATTTTTGAAATTACAAATTTTGTGAATTTCATTAAATTCCACTTTAAGAGGAATTACTGATATGCAAATATCATGCCAAATGAGGTATTGTTCCCTGAATGTACCACATTATTAATTCCTAATTTATAAATAGCATAATTATTATCATCGATTTCCACAAATAAGAAATATTACTAAGTAGAAATATGTGTTGAATCATAGGTTTTGATTGCTGACAAGACACAATAATTCACGAATCTACGACTACGACAACATCCGGACTTAACGACTCAAAGTATGATTCATATAGTTATATTTTTTTACATGAGTCATCAAATATGCATATAAAGTCTAGTTTAGTGCTTTATAAAATCTTTCCTCAAGAATCATCATTCACATTCAAATAAACTTGCATGCATATTATAATCAAAATCAAGTTTTAAAAAAATGCATGGAGCAGGGCTCGAACCCGAGTCACTAGTTTCGAAGGCAAGTACTCTAATCAAACGAGCAACTACAATTTTTGCTTAACAACAAAATTTAGTCGACTGAATACAGTCAGCTAGTCGACTGAATCTGCGCATTTTAACATATTTGTGCATGACTTTTTTTACACGTTTTCACTATTCAGTCGACTGACCATTTTCAACCAGTCGACTGATCTGAACCCAACTGTCATATTATGAAAAGACATTTCCATTCTGCAAAAGGTTGCGATCATTCTCTGAATGGAAATGGTTGTTTCTTTTGGTCAGAACTCTTCACCAATGGCAGCAACCCTCTGTCTACTATAAATACATGTTCCCAAACACTTTATATTCACAGAAAATCATTATAACTTTCTTATATTCTTCTTGTGCTCTCATACTTGCATTCAAGCAGCAAACAAGCATTTTATTGTTTTGAATCTTCAAATAAACTTTCATAATCTTCGATTCTTAGCATTACCTTCTCTTCATATCTTCACATACACTTTATATACTTGAGGATTTGAATATAGGAGGTCTGTAAAATCAAAGACAAATCAGTGTTATCAAGAACACACAGTGTCAGATATTTTTTTATATTAGTGAAGTTCTCTTCTGCTGCTGAGGCGAAGATCGTGTTCCACTGCTCATGTGTCTATTCTGCTACTCAAACCGTGTATACCTGTTCCTTCGGGTTAAGTGAGGATTGTTGTTTTAGTGAAATTCCAGAAGAAGTCTGGGACTGGACGTAGGACGGTGCTCCAAACCAGTATAAAAATCTCTGGTGTTATTTTTATTGTCATACTGCTTTTATATTCCGCACTATTTACTATATTGCCATTATCTCTATACTCTGCATTATTGTATATCCATATTGCACGATCCATAGCACATTTTCAGTATGTTGTAGGTTATATGTACCATTATACTATTGGTTCCATATTATTTCTTTCCACATTAATTTCTTATTATTATCAATCAATTTCCATATCCATTTTTCTAATTAAGATGTATTTAAATTATGTAAATTTATAATATCAAACCATCCTTCATCTTTAGATTTACATACTATTTCCTAATTAACCAAACATTTAAAATTAGATTATCGCCACTCTATAAAATATCTCTCCTAATTTTATTTATTTTGTCAGTTTGCCATTTTGGAAAGCGATAGAGTAACACAGAATAAGGAATATCCTACCTGCTCTTGATAAAAATCTACCATTCTATTTAGTTAATCTTTTGTTAATTTTATCTGTTATTAACTAGAAAATTAATATAAAGGTAAATTAGAAGAGTAAAGATGGAAAGGTAATTTATGTTGCAATTAAATCTAATCAAATCTAAGTTAAAAGGAAAATAATCATGTAGTGTAATTCTACTTTACTTTTCTTTTACTACCACAAATTTAATAATGAATTTAATACTGCGTGGAATTTCAAATTTAATTACAGCAAACGTTCTAACCAATTAAAAAAAGGTCGTTTATGTTATATCGAAATTTGAAAAAGCATATGTTTAACATAAAGAAAATTAAAAGTTTTATAATTTGATTTATTGTCCTTAATGATATAGTTGGGTCTAAAACATAACTTTATATTTAGGTACATATGTATGTGTAAAATGAAATTCAATTTCGAAACATTAAATCGAATTAATATAAAACAAATCAATCAAGTAAGATTTAGTTTAATATTAGTTTACAATTTCAAGGTATGAAGAAGACTCGATTATTTTATAGCCGCACACACATATTATATACATATACACATAGTTTCATGGCTCAATATACAAAAATTTGATCCATGGTTAAAAGGAGTAAGTGTGACAACAAGAGTTATTTATTAAAATAAAGAAGTTTAACATAATAAGATTACAAATAGGAGGATTTATTTTAGACCTCAAATGAAATAAAACATTAATTTTTGGTTAGACAAATCATCAACCAACTATATAAAAAAAATTCAATAAATCAATTCCACATAAGTTAATAGTTTTAGATCCACTTAAATCATTAACATTCAAAACCATATACAAATAGAACTCGCAGTCAACTACAATACGTATAATAATTTTAAAATTGATTTAACAAGGTGCTAAAATTTACATATATGTGAAACTTTATTCTAAACATCATGAATGTAGTATAAACGTACCCGATAAACCTTTCCCTTCGTCACATCTGGATTTATGGCTTCTCTTTAGATTTCAAATAAGTCAGCATCCCACGTTGTAAGAGAATGATGACCACCTTTCTTTAATTTATTTCGATGTCGATGTGAATTTGTTTTGATTTTTTTGGAAGAAGTTTCAACCATGAATGAATGATAGAGAATAGGAAGAAAATTATGTTCTGTTAAAGAAATCAAATGAGGAGACTTTGTTTTAATAGAATTAAAGGAACCTTTCTCATTCTCCTACCAAAATTCTATCAATTCATATTAATTGATTCCCTCATCTTACCATTATATGGTAGTTTAAGCACATTCTTAATATGCGAATTTTCCAAATAAATTTTTTTTGTAATTTTTTTTTATTTAAACCTGTTTAAAATTATACCGATATCATGATTGATATATGAAAATATAGCTTCTATATATGCATTAAATAACAAATTTCAAAACATCAATAAATTAATAATAATTAATATTTCATAAATATTAATTGATTTAATCAATTTATTACAAATTAATTAAATCATATAGTTTTCGAAAAAATCACAAATTTCATAGTGCGACTCAAAGGTGTGAATTCAATTTGCGATTGATATTGAACAACTCAAATATCAATGTTCACACATCAACTTAGCTAGTGGTGTTATAGTTCAGTCAAATTCGTCACTTACAAGTCTTTTCGGTAAAATCATGGTAAAGATAATTTACACCAATTCTCTTCGTTAAAATTATATCACAATAAGACTTATAAAATTTGGTTTTCGTCAAAATTCCAACATCGTCCACATTCAACTTCATAATTCCAAACACAAAATCCTTGGTTCAATAATAAAAATTATTATTAACCGTACTACCTTGACTAGAGATTTTGACATTGAGTTGACTTAAGTTAACCCGTGATAGTAACCCCTCATAACCGAGGAGACGAATTCCCTCCTGAATAGTGTTTCACTTCCAATGCTTCCACTCGACCTAATTATAGTCTTTTGATGGGCATCGTGCCATGATTTAACTTTAATTAAAGCAAAGTTTCCACATTGAAGATCTACAGTATTCTCAAGTCGAGGAGACTGTGTAACATTATCACTTCACAATTGTCTGTTTGACCTTAGTTATATTAACTAATAAAGAACTCTCGATTGAGTCATTCTATTGTTATCTAATAACTATTAGTATGCAACCGCTTGATGCCCTCATCAACAATGAGTGATACACTCCCCATTTTTTGCAAAGCGTTACGTACTCTAGTTCTAACGAATGTATTGATATCAAGCTCAATACATATTGACTAGGAATATCTAAAATTTTATGTTTACTTTATTATGATAAATCACTCGTGATTTCAACACATTACGACTTCTATCACAAAACATTCAATTTACGTATTTTCTATATTAGATATACTTTTATTTAAATAAATAATTAATATAATACCTTATATCAAGTATATAATAGAAAGAAAACACATTTTACCTTGAACAAGATTAGTTATCGAGTTAGATATACAAAATAAATTACATAACTGCCCCTAGGATATACCCTAACCCTATCATTTTTAAAACATCCGGGTACAAGAATTATATACATCGGTGGATGGTGGATGCATAATGGCGCACTGATATGCGATTTCTATAGCTATTGGATCGTTTTTGATCGAATTTTGCCTCCCCACATCAATCTACTTATTGTTTCCACTCTTGGTCGAGTTCATACACTTGTATACACTTATACATCGATCTTATCATGCCCATATTCGTTCAATTATCCATATGAATTCATAATCAAGAGAAAAGAAGAGAAATTAATTTTACAGTAGTTGGGTTATTTTGATTGCACAGGTACACAATTGTTATTTCATACATTTTAGAATCAAAATAGATGTTGATAGTGTGTTAGAGCACTCACCTTAAGTTGAAGAACTTCAATTTCCACTCTAGCTGCTTCTTCTACTTGCTTTCTCTTTAATGTAGTTTTCCAAGTTTAAGAATTTAATCAAAATTTGAATTTCTTCGTAAATAGTGGTGTGGGGTGTTATCAATAAGAACATATTCAAATTTGAGAAATTTCAAAATTTTACTTGATTTTTTTTTGAAGAAAGGAGGAGTAAGTTTTATTTTTGAATTAAAGAAGAGGTGAAGCATTAGGATATTCGTGATGCTAATTCGAGGTCATATTTATAAGTGGATATAAAAAATGTAGGAAATGCGGATTGCAGATCTTAAGGCAGAATTAACACTAAAGGGGGGGAGGAAATAGTGTTTAATTAATTTTATGAATCTTTTCGAAATCTTTTTGAATTAAACCCAAACAGATGCAATTCACAAACACAGAAACAATCACAAAATTTGACATAGATGCAAATAGTGAATAAATGCAGGAAAGGAAAGAACACATCAGAATTTTATACTGGTTCGTAGTTACCCTACTCCACTCCCAGACAATTTCTTGTGCAGATTTCTTTTCAAATAAAATGTCGAT
The DNA here is from genome assembly GCA_030765085.1 of Allium cepa. Classification (NCBI taxonomy): domain Eukaryota; kingdom Viridiplantae; phylum Streptophyta; class Magnoliopsida; order Asparagales; family Amaryllidaceae; genus Allium; species Allium cepa. Next base: position 103,767,896 of record CM060941.1, on the reverse strand, counting down.
ATTACAACCTCGATTTCAAGGCCACGAGATACAACCTCCTGTCTTCAGTCCTGGGCAAACTCTCTTGATTTAACTAGGCTACAAGATCACCCAATTGATTTACGGGCAACAATCATACCCAATTGATTTACGGGCCACAATCACACCGTTTCCATTATCACTTTGATAGATAGAGAGACTCGATAGACTTCATTAATTACTAATGATCCTATAACTCTGAATACCACTGAAATTTTTGAGAGAGAGTGGCGTGAATCAAACTAGAGATGATCGAGTTTGATTCACTTATAATTTTGGCAGAGTTTTGTTAAAATTTAAGAGAATATTTGAGTGGAGAAGAAGGAGTGAAGAAATGAAGAAAAGCTAACTTAAAATTCATTGAAAACAATTGGTATTTATAGAAGAACAACAGTCATGTCCATTCATGAAAGGTTATGACGAATAGATACTTCATTTGAAAATTCAAAATTTGAATTCCTACGGTCACCTTATCGACATGGGGGATGGGGTATTTCGACATGCCTATGTATGTTTTGAAAATTAATTTTTCTTTAAAACGATTTCTATTCTAAAACTTGTCAAACAATTTCTAGACTTTGTAAACCATTTTGAATATAATTTAAACTTATAAAAGAGATTTACAACGTAATCCTAAATATACAATCTATAATATAAAAGTAATATTAAAAACTAAGTATAGAATATATTTTTGAGATTTAAAGCTTATAATATTAAAACCAGGAGATAGTTTAAAAACAAGAGATGATTTTGAAATCAAAATATAAAAGATAATAAAAATAGTTTAAGGCTAACATATTTAAACCGAAATAGATGACTTTAAAATGTTTTTGAAAAATATTTAAAATAAATCGTTTTGAAAATTTCGTGGATTCCATTCCACTAGAAGATTGTGGGTTCCATCCTACTAAAGAGGTTGTGGGTTCCGTCCCACTATTAAAGCGAGAAGGTAGATTCCATTCCATAGTTAAAATCCAAATAAATATTTTAGTGCTATTATGAAGTTTTTACAAAAATCTCGACATTATTACTTATCTTGATATCCTGAACTCTTGAAATCTTGAACTCTTGATACTCATGAGTCTTCCGTCTTGATTTCTTCAATCTTGAATTCATCGGTCTTGAATCTCTATACTGTACAGTCTTCATTTTTCAGTACCTGCATATATATCCTGTATATACATATGTATCTAGAGAAGAACATTAGTATTTATATTTTATAACAGGTCCTAAGGTTATTGTCATCAAAACTATCATCTCAGGAACTAATAAAAAACCCATATTAGGAAATATGTTGACTTCATGAAGTAAGGATTGGGCTAAGTGGACTTGGGCTTCTTTTGATTACTAGCTTCATTTTATTTTCTTTCATAAAGCCACCATTACATTCTCGTTCTTTCCCGCTTACCAATCAAATAAAATCTCACTAAATTTCATTAACTATCAAATAACGTTATTTTCAATTTTATAAAATTTATTTTCTAAAAAATTTCCTATTTAATTTAGTTGCTTCTTTAAATTCTCATTCATCTCATTTATTAAATAAATTCCAAATTTCTTTAATATCTAAAAACAATTTTTTTCTATTATTATAATAAATTATAAATTAATTATTTCAAATATTATTCTCTATAAAAATTTAAATAATCATTTTATTTCAAATGAAATTTTATCTTTAGAATTGTTTTGATAACTAAATTAATTACTAAAATTAATACTTATTTTATTTAAAATTATTTCCATTTTAATAAAACATTTTATCTTATTCCTGAATCATTCTTATAATTTTTTATTTATTATATTAAAACACATTTGACCAATCAAATCTTTATTATAAAATTCCTTATTAAATGCTTATCGACCATGGGTGTTACAGACTTCTCCCCCAAGAAAATTACATCCTCATAATTTCTCCTTAGGAAAAATCGACAACTAGCTAATTTATTTCTAACTCATCTACACCATCCACTATTTGAACAAGTAAATAATAAAACATAACAAACTCATGTTCTTTAGAAAATAGCTTAGGATAAGTCTGTTACATATGCTCTTGAGTCTCCTAGGTATAGTCCAACGGATTGCCGGACCACTACACCTTTATTAATGGAACCTTCCTACTTCCGAGCCGTCAGACTTATGAGTCAACTATTCGAATATGAGGCCACATATAAGTCAGATCTAGGGATATATCAAGCTTCTATATGTCTCTTGGCTTTGTAACAGTCTTTAAATCATATAGATACAACCTAAATTGGGAAATATGAAAAACGTTATGTATACTGAAAATGTGATCTGAAAGTGCAACTCTATAAGCAACTCTTCCAATTCACTCAGTAATCGAACATGGACTAACATAACGAGGTGCCAACATTTTCGTTTTACCGAACCTCATCACTTCCTTTAAAGAAGATATCTTCACATAAACAAGATCACCAACTTCAAATTCAGTTTCCTTCCTTCTTTGATCAGTGTATGTCTTCTGATGATCCTGGACCTCCTTCATGCTTTTCCTAACCATCTCAATCTTCTCAGATGCTTTTTTGATCAATTCTAGACCCAAAATAATTTTATCTCCCGTATTAAGCCAATAGGATGGTGATCGGTAAGGTCTACCATTAAAAAGCTTTAAATGGAGCCATGATAATGCTAGATTAATGGATATTATTATAAGAAAAACTCAACCAAGCAAAAACAATCTTCCTAACTACTTCCAAAATCAAGCATATAAGCATGAAGAAAATCCCCAAGAATCTGATTTACCCGCTCTGTTTGACCATCAGTTGTAGATGATATGTTGTACTGAAATTCAGTTTCGTTCCTAAAGCTGCCCGAGGATTCTTCCAAAATCTACTTGTAAACAATGGATCTTGGTCAAAAAAAATAGTGCTAGGAACCCATGAATTCTAACCACTTCCTTCACATATAGCTGCGTCAAGTATGAGGTGGTTCTAGACTTCATTGGTATAAAATATGCCGATTTAGTTAATCGATCGACCACTAATAATACCCTATCATGACCACTCAATGAGATATTCCATTAATAAAATCCATATGTACCTACAATAAAATAATAATAAAAACTTTTCCCATTGGGAATTATATAGGTAAATTATCATATAATACAAATTCACCTATACTCGATCCCATTTTCACTAGGGATTCTCCAACTGCTGAAGTAAACCACCTGGTTTCAGATGTTCAACCTTCACTGGCTGACATGTCATACATCCATTCACATACTTACCAATGCCATGCTCATTTCTTCCCAGTAATAAAGACGTTTCATATCCATGTTCATCTTACTACCACCTAAGTGAGTAGTATAACATTATCGATGATAATATTCCATTAGCTTTTTACAGAGATTATCCATATCAAGAATTACTAATCTATTCCTTTCCATAAGCAACCACATGAATCAAGAGCATGGCTAACAAGATTATCACCCTCATCACTAGACTCCAACCTCTAAATAAGTACAAGAATAACTAGATCTCTCCTCTAAGCTTCGGCAATCCGATCAACATAGATGGCTTTGTCACAAGACTTACTAACATTGTTCCTAAACTAGCTATAGAACTTCTATCACGAATCTCACACATCGAGAGTACCTCAAGATCCTTCCATTCAGCGATCGTCATAGGGACAACAGCTTGATGCTTCCTGCTTAGTGCATCTTCTACTCTTTTTCCTTTTCCAGAGGCATACTAGATCATGAAATCATAGGCTGCTAGGAATTCTAGCCACCGCCGTCGTCTCATGTTAGGATCTGTCTTAGTAAATAGATAATTCAATGACTTATGATCTATATACAAAATAAAAATCTCTCTCCAAGCAAATAATTGCGCCAAATCTTCAATTGAAAGACTATGGCGGCAAGCGCTAAATTGTGGGTAGCATATTGAACTTCATTAGGCCTTAGTTGCCTTGATGCATTTATGACTTTACCTTTTTGCATCAAAACCGCACTTAATACGGAACCACAAGCATTAGTGTAAACCTCTATATTTTGGTTACCTTAGGAACAATAAAAACAGATGCATGAGTGCAACTTCTAGTATGCTTCTTCACACTTGGCCATCCACCAAAATTTTACTTCTTTTTTGGTTAGACTGGTTAGAGGTTGCACAATCTACGATAAATCCTTAATGAAATGCCAAATAATATCCAGCTAATCCTATAAAAATTCTAATTACTGAAATTGTCTTAGGTCGGTTCCAGTTTTGAATACCTTCATTTTAGCTGGGTCTATAGAAATGCCTGCTTCTGAAACAACATGGCCTAAGAACTTAATTTGTATCTACTAGAAGTGGCACTTTGAAAACCTGGTTTAACTTATTCTTCTTCAAAGTACCCAATACAGTCCTGAGATGCTTCTCATGTTTGGCTTTAGATTTGGTAGAGACTAAAATTTCATATATGAAAACCAAGATGAACTTGCCCAAGTAATCTCTGAAAACTCTATTCATCAGATCAACAAAGTATGTCAAGGCACTCATCAATCCAAATGGCATTAATAACCATTCATAGGAATCATATCTTGTTCTAAATATTGTTAAACAAATACTATCTTATGCAATCCTAAGCTAATAAAATCCAATTGCTAGGTTATGTTGCGAAAAGATCTTAGCTCTGCTTAATTGAACAAATATATCATCAATCCTTGGAATGGGATATTTGATATTTGTTCTTGATAGTAAGCTTATTCAACTTTTGATAACGTATGCATAGCCTGATGGATCCATTTGCTTTCTTCATAATTACAGTAGCAATGCACCGGGAAGAACTATCTGACCTTATAAAAGGCTTATATTCAAATTCTGCTAATTGCTACTTATGCTCCTCATTCTTTTTTATGGACATTCTTATCGAAGATCGATTAACAAGTTAAACACTATGGACAAGTTTAATTTGAATATCAAATATCTTGCTTAGGAGGAAGATCAGTAATAGGTTTAAAAATATTTGGATATTCTCTAACAATAGGAATCAGAGCAATCTCATCATCTTCTTGAGCTTCAAGGGTATAAAGAGATTCACTCGAGTTTTCTACCGATAATCCCAAGAGTTACACTAATTTGCTTTAAAGAATTTGAATGATTAAGAGTCATGATCCTTTCAGGGCATAAAAAATATGCCTCGTCTTGATTAAACCAATCCGTATATAAGATGATTCCAATTTCCATATATTCTATCACATGCAAGTCACAAAAGTAAGAATAGACACATGATACCAATTCAATATTCTTACATAACATCCCAAGGGTTTCATATCCTCCAATTGGGTTCACAATCCTCAAGGATGTGACACATAACATCAAGATTAAATCTATTAACCAAAACTTTTGATGCGAATGAATTAGATGCACCCGTACCGAACAAAATTCTAATAGGAAATTTTTTATATACTCACACCTCCAAGATAGATCGAACTTTCCTTTTAGTCTGGGATGGCTTATAGGTAGAGCCAAGGAAATTTAGCTTGCCATCTTTCTTTTGGAATGAATATCCATGATGTCCAACCTCCTTGCAACCTTTACATCTAGGTTGAGATGGTGAAATTCATGGCTTAGAACATTCCCTGGAGTAGTGGCCCTTCTTTTCACAATTATAACACACCACATGATCTCTGAGACAAGCCTTATCTTCAATTACATTACCCTTGACTTGCTTCTTGTTTAGGAACTTTGGCCTTGTCTCATATATGGGAACTTCCATTTATGTCCAAAGCCGAACTTGTTCTTTGACTCTTCATTCCACTCTCCTTCTTCACTTCTTCTAATCTAAGTGCTGTATAAACCAACTTATCAAAAGTAGAATCTAACCGAGGAAGTAGAGCTTTCTTCAGAGCTCTGTTCAGAACATAAATGAACTTTTGGTTCTTTTTTGATGGAGTATTGATGAGATTGGTTCCATACTTTGTCAATGCTTCAAAAGTGGCAAAATATTCGGTTATAGACATATGAGAACACTTCAAATCTATGAACTTCCTAGCCATTGCCACCTTCTTAGCTTTTGGAAGAAATTTTCGCTCAAAATAGATCTTGAATTGATCCCAGCATAATTCAGTTTCATCAATCTCTACTCTCAACGCTGATGTGCATGTAAATGTGCATATTTTTACCACCATATTTAATCTTTTTAAATTAAATAAATGATCATATTGGGTATTTTAACTTGTTTAAACCAAAATTCATATTATTTGAAATTGTCACATACTCATCTTCATCCAGGGGCAAAATGGTCATTTTTGTGCATTTATTAATTTGAGAACATTTAATTGGAAATTTTTATATTATTTTGTAGGAAATTACACTCAATTACAAGTGGGTTCATGAAGGAATATGCATGCACAAAATAAATACAAGGGAATGAAGATGGAAATAATTCAAAGTGAAGAACATGGAGGATCCCACCTACCCACTACCTAATGTACAAATTAAAGGCTAATGCACATGCTAAAAAACATTTAAAGCTTCATGTACATTTAAGTGGGGGATTATTAAAGCTAATGATAACTTGGCCACCACACTTCCTCCAAGGGCATTTTGGGTACTCCCCAAAAATATGCATTAGGGTTTCTAACTTGTATAAATACCCCTTATGTTTCATGTAGCCATCTTCCTCTTAGTTAGTTAGTTTTAGTTTAGAAAATAAATCAAAACTCTCTTTCTTTCCATGGCTACTTAGCCATTTTATTTCATGTAATTTTCTTTTCTTTTATGCAATGTTAATTCTCTTTTATTTACATGCTTCTTCTCTTCTTATGTAATAGTGTAGATCTACCTTTATGCAATTAGATTAGTTGTCTTTTCCATTAGCTTTCATTTTCCTTTCTTTTTTGCTTTCATGTTGCTTTCTACATTTGTTGAGTTGATAACAAATATGAGAGCTTAATCCCTACAATTTAGGGTTAATGAAGCTCTTTAGTATGTAGATGCAACATTTTGATGTTTATGATCTCTTTTTGTGCTTTAATGGAAACACTTGAAGTGGTTTAATGATGTTGTTTAGCTTTGAATTTGATAGTCTATGTTGTTCATAACAAATAGGCTATGCTTAAACAAACATAACACAAATTGCCTCTTCATCTAAATATGATTATGGAAAAGAAGTGAATGTTGAAATTGAAATTTGATAGCCTATATTTCTAAACAATAGTTAATAGGCTATGCTTAAAATAGATTTTTATTTCAACTTTGTTGTCATATTTCATGAGAATTAAATGTGTATTAGTGGTTGTGTTATAGTTTGATGGTTTATATTGAGCTAATAATAGCACAAATATACCATACTTATGATAAACACATCAACTAATTACACTAATGAAAAGAAAAGAGAGATCATAACTTCATTTTGTTGATTTATATGATCTAGAGAGTGGATTTATCTCTAAATTGTTCTTTTAACTCTCATATTTTTATCATTTTCTTTTGCTAGTTTTTGTTAGTTTCTTACATTTCTAACTATTCACTCTCGACTTCGGTATAATTTGATTGAATAGACTTTTAAAATCATCAATTCCCTGTGGATCGACCCGTATTCGCCACGTGCTACATTCGTACACCGTGCGCTTGCGGTTATTTTTATTTCAAAATTCGTTCGACGGTTTTCTAAACCGATAGAATTTCCATCGACGAACAAGTACATTTAACTTTCAAGTACATTTTCCATTTTCAATTTACATTACATTTACAATTTGTAAAAAAAAACTGTTGCATTGCATTGTTGTTTTTTGTTTTCTCCGTTTTCACTTCTCTGTTTTCTTTTCTGTTACATTGCACTGCTCTTGCCAACAAATTTCACTGCTCATTTCAACAGCAGCCTGTATCACCACCTACTTCCCCCTGTTTCTACTCACTATCCAAAACATTGCATTACCACATACCTGCAACCCAGACACCCCCATACACCTCTGTTCTACTTCCCTGCAGCAAACCATCCACGAACTTCATCAACTTCCACAATTGTTCACAAACCACTCACCTGAACCATTCAAACCAAACATTGCACTCTTCTCATAACCATCCCACTGCCCTAACCAGTTGCCATCATCCTCATTCACCCAACCATACTACCTTCATCTTCCATACAACAAAACTTCCATGTTGTGCACATCTACAACAGTGCACTTCAAAACACACCATCATCTACTCTTCTGTCCCCTGCATTTACATTTCTAACCACAAGCAAAAACCACTTCCCCTTCCTCCATTCAACCTCCCCTAAACATCTCACTTCATCGCGACTAACAACCATACCACTACTCCATTGCCACTTCACCATATCAAAACCATATCAGAACCTTCAAAACCACTCAGTCATACATCAAAACCTCATACAAATCACGTGCAGCTATCAACAGAAACCTCATCTACCAAACTACTTCAGTCATCACAGTAGTGTCATAACAATTTTGACAGCAAACCACCGAACACTTCAACTATAACCACTGTAACCCCCAGCCGTGAACCAAAGCCTCATTACAGCCCCTTCAACTTCATAACCAAACACTCCAGATCAACCATCCACCTTCTTCCCTCTCCACTACATTAGTGCACACAGTGTGCATAGTTGCTTCTGCTCAACCATCCATCCTCACCCTTACAACACAAACTCCATCAAACACCGTCTGCTCCAACAAAGCCATCCTTCACTTCATCATCATAAAACAGTTTACTTCCAAACACTATACTGCAACAACACTTCATTTCACAACAACCACTTGTTCCTCCTACAGCATATCCACATCAATCATTCACAACATCCCCAAACACACTGCTGCTAAGATGATTCTTTTGAGCTAAACCACTGCCACCATCTTTCAATTTCATACCATACAGCATCAACCCAATTTCGTCGCTCCCAAAAACAACCTTCCCAATCGCCTGATCACACCATATACATCCCCCATTCGAATCAACAAACCAAATCCACTGCAAACACAAAGGCAATCGACAATCGCCTTCATCATCTCCTCGAATTCCAGCGCCCAAACCCAATTCGACCTCGAACGCGATAACCCACAACCTCCCCATACTACGGCAGCGTCGCCACAACCACAAATTCATCTACGTTCGTACTCGAGAATTTGGGAACAATTAATTGATTTTGAGCTTCGAGAATTTTGGATTTGAATTCGAACTTTGGGCAGTTCGAAATGTTTGAGTGATTTTCTGTTGAACTGAGGTCGTGAGAATTTCATGCTCATTTTAGTGTAATTGATTTTAGTGATATTTGGGCAGTGCGTTAATTGATTTTAGGCCGAGTGTTTTCTATGTGTTGAGTTTTTTTTTTCAAGTTGGGCCGGGTGGGGTTGTGAATGGGCCGAGTCTGATAATTTTTTTGTTAACTCTTTTGTTTTGATTTGCTTTGTTTTGCTTTTGTTTTGATTTAAAAAAAAAACAAAGAAAATAGTTTCAATTTGTTTTATTTTCTCTTGTTTATTTTGTTTTGAATTGATTTCTTCATCATATATATTTAAAAAAAAACTGTATATACATCTTGTTTTTCTTTCAGGTTGCCAAAGCAGAAATTCAAAAGGAAGAAGTAGCTTGCCAAAAAAATAATTGCTTCGCTGTGCTTGCCAAAAAAATAATAAACTACTTGCTTGCTATATCTATTTTTATTTGCCTTGCATTGTTGGTTGCTTGCATTTAAAAAAAATTCAAAAACAAAAACAAACAAAGAAAATTCATCGTAGTTGCATTGTTAAACACGTTTAATTTCTGCTTTGCATTTCATTTTAGAGTTTTGATTAATAATAATCGTTAAAAATCGATAACACTTAATTGTATATTGACAAGTTGTCTTCTTTGAACAATTTAATTTCTCGGTGTCTAGGCTACGGCAGAGAAATAATCAGTTATAAATATTAAGGTGATTCGTAAATAATATACTGAATTGTTTCTCTGAAGGTACTTTAACCTTCGGCTGCATTGCTACGGTGATTCGTGGTGCACCGATAAATCCTGTCCGTTACCTGGCTGAGAACTATCTTGTTTATCTAAGACAACGTGTGAATTTACAATTTTGTGTTAACTTAGGATAAATCATTTGTAATTAACCACTGCATTCATTTAGTAGCATTAGTTCATGCATATTTAAAAAAAAATTCAAAAATCCAAAACTAAAAAAAAAGTGTAAATATTCCTTTTCCTTTGAAATTTTTAAATCCTTTTTCCTTGAAATTTCAAAAATCCAAAAAAATTAGAAAACAAAAATCCAAAAAAAAAATTATAAAACTTTTTCAAAAACAAAAAAAAAATTAAAAACCAAAAAAAAAAATCAATTTCCCTTTTGAAAAAATAAATTCTATTTGTAAATATTTTTCCTTTATAAAGAAAAAAAACCAAAAAAAAGAGAAATATCTTGAAAATGCCCAAATTTCCATATTCACATGAATTTTACGATAGTTGTGAAAATTAATATAATCCATATAATTTCACTTCAAATTCTTATGGATATTACAACAACAACTATTGTTTAAACAATTTGAGTCTTGAACCACAAAATTTTCAAAACAATGAACCCTCAACTATTGAAAATAGCATTTCGTCGTTACTTGAAATCGCTACACAACAAAATCAAGAGATAAATGAGTGGTGCAATTCATATTTGTGCTATAACTCGAATCAAGGTTTTCAAAATAATCAAAATTTGAATTTACTTCAAAATTCAAATGATTTCGAGTGTAACCCATGCCAATTCAATTTCGAGTTTCAAGATGAATTTCAAAATAAAGACGAAAATGTAAACCAATTTTCAAATAATTTTGGCAATGGGAATAGTTTCAATAATTTTGGCAATGAAAGTTTTCAAATTAATAATCATGAATTTGATTTCGTTGACCAAATGGAAAAAGATAACGGGGATTTATTACTTGAAAAATACAAAAAAATTCGTGAAAATCATAATCAAATCTCAACTTGCGAAGAATCAAATAATAGTCTACCGTTTATCAAAATAGACAATTCTTGTTCTCAACAAGTCCAAATCGAAAAATTTCAAGTTAATAATTACAAATTTGACTTTGTTGAGAAAATGAATGAAATGTACAATGATCACATGGATTTGGTGTTCGAAACATATTTGAATCAACATGTTAAACATACTCAAATTCCAACGTGTGACAAGTCAAGTGATAATCCATCTTTTACCCAAATCGATGATTTTCAAATAACAACTTTCGAAATTGAAAACGAAAATCTTAACGAAGTTGTTGAAAAAATGGTAATCGAGTTGGATTTCAATTCTTTTGAGGGTGTGGAACCAAATTTAAAATTCGATCTTCCTGTTCTCAATTCTGAAAATTTGAATACAACAATTTTGGATTTTGAAATGGCTACATGCGATGAAGTTGTTGATAATCCAACGAAGGAAGATGAATTTAACGAACGCGAGTTTTATGGTCTTTTCGAAAAAGTGTTCTTAAATTCTGATGGGGAAGATTTCGATCACCATTTTGACTTTGAAATCAATAATTTTGAAGAATTTTTCAACGATAAACTCGAATTTCAATCAATTGTTTTATCAACCCCAAAAATCATTGAAAACAAAAAAAGTCATTCAATTTTTAATAAAACAAATTTCGTTTTTCCAAATCGACAATCAACTTCGAAATCTTTTACGATTTGGTTTTTCGTGCTTAAGCTGTGTCTCACACATTTGACGAGACAAATAAATTGGTCTCTAGAAGACCGTTTCATTTACTTTTTGACTGTATACTTTCTCATCTCTTGTAAATAATAATCTTTCATGTAAATATAGGATTTTTATTTTATTTTTCTCCTTCCACTTGGATTGACTATGGGGACACAGTTAAAATCAAGTGTGGAGGGAGACTCATCTTCTACTTGATTTTTTTAGGATTAATTATTCATTTTTCTTCCAAAAACTCAAAAAAAAAAAAACAAAAACAAAAGAAGATTTTTTTTTGATTTTTTTTAAAAGAAACACTATAAGATAAATATATGGTTTTGGTTTATTAAATTGAAATTTTTGGAAATTTATTTGTCTAAACAAAAATAAAAATGAAATTTGATTACAAACAATAATGTTTAACTAGTATATAGGAAGATTCATACATGTTAATTATGAAGTATATCCTAATTGAAAACCTTTGTTTTAAAAAGTGGTTGATTTAAAGTAAAGGATATAACATTTTTTTTGTCTTCTAAGTCAAATGGTGCTAAGATGATTTTGCAAAACTCTCTCTCTCTCTCTTAAAAATAATAACAATAATAATAATAACATCCAAGTATTCACTCTCATTTAAAAGTCCTCACGGTTATGCATGGGTGAATTACTTGGAATCTTTGATTATGTGCTTTCATACTCATTTAAAAGTCCTTACGGCTATGCATGTATGGAACACATGTAAAATAAAGAATAGACTTAATAAAAACCACCTACGGTCGATAGGTGTATGCACGAAAGCGTGTGCACTCGCCATGCTCTGTACTCCCCTCACATAAGCCCGAAAGGTAGTGCATGGATGGTATATCTGGCCTCAGTATACCTGAGCTAGGTGTGTAATTTTTCTTGCAAATAATGAGAGAGCAAGCAATTGAAATCATAGCACTATTTTTACTTATTTGATTTGATTTGTTATTGAAAAGAAATGAAAATACCACTTTGATAAACTTTGATAATCAGCTAAGGATCTATTTCATAGTTACACTGTGTTATTAACCAAAACAACGAGTTAAACTATAGTTTATTTGTTATGATAACTTCGTTTTTATTGGAAATATTGATGAGTAAATGACATAAATTTTCAAGATAATAACCAAAACCTATATTTGACTTATCCGTGTCAATTTAAAAGTAAATCCTTCATTTGTAAATGTTTTCAGAAACTTGCATTCATCTCTTTGTAAATAAATCTTGCATTTTGTAAATATTTTCATCCTGCATTTGGATTTTGTGGGTAGTATCCGCTGAAAACCCTCACGAGACAACACTCGTCCTACTGGGGACACCCAGAGGTTTAACGGCTTGTTGCATATGCTCAATGCAGTCGTGCTCCCTACGAAAACGGATTTATCTTGGTTTTCCTTTATTCGAGGACGAATAAAAAGATAAGTGTGGGGGTATTTGATGTGCATGTAAATGTGCATATTTTTACCACCATATTTAATCTTTTTAAATTAAATAAATGATCATATTGGGTATTTTAACTTGTTTAAACCAAAATTCATATTATTTGAAATTGTCACATACTCATCTTCATCCAGGGGCAAAATGGTCATTTTTGTGCATATATCAATTTGAGAACATTTAATTGGAAATTTTTATATTATCTTGTAGGAAATTACACTCAATTACAAGTGGGTTCATGAAGGAATATGCATGCACAAAATGAATACAAAGGAATGAAGATGGAAATAATTCAAAGTGAAGAACATGGAGGATCCCACCTACCCACTACCTAATGTACAAATTAAAGGCTAATGCACATACTAAAAGACATTTAAAGCTTCATGTACATTTAAGTGGGGGACTATTAAAGCTAATGATAACTTGGCCACCACACTTCCTCCAAGGGCATTTTGGGTACTCCCCAAAAATATGCATTAGGGTTTCTAACTTGTATAAATACCCCTTATGTTTCATGTAGCCATCTTCCTCTTAGTTAGTTAGTTTTAGTTTAGAAAATAAATCAAAGCTCTCTTTCTTTCCATGGCTACTTAGCCATTTTATTTCATGTAATTTTCTTTTCTTTTATGCAATGTTAATTCTCTTTTATTTACATGCTTCTTCTCTTCTTATGTAATAGTGTAGATCTACCTTTATGCAATTAGATTAGTTGTCTTTTCCATTAGCTTTCATTTTCCTTTCTTTTTGCTTTCATGTTGCTTTCTACATTTGTTGATTTGATAACAAATACGAGAGCTTAATCCCTACAATTTAGGGGTAATGAAGCTCTTTAGTATGTAGATGCAACATTTTGATGTTTATGCTCTCTTTTTGTGCTTTAATGGAAACACTTGAAGTGGTTTAATGATGTTGTTTAGATTTGAATTTGATAGTCTATATTGTTCATAACAAATAGGCTATGCTTAAACAAACATAACACAAATTGCCTCTTCATCTAAATATGATTATGGCAAAGAAGTGAATGTTGAAACTGAAATTTGATAGCCTATATTTCTAAACAATAGTTAATAGGCTATGCTTAAAATAGATTTTTATTTCAACTTTATTGTCATATTTCATGAGAATTAAATGTGTATTAGTGGTTGTGTTATAGTTTGATGGTTTATATTGAGCTAATTAATAGCAGAAATATACCATACTTATGATAAACACATCAACTAATTACACTAATGAAAAGAAAAGAGAGATCATAACTTCATTTTGTTGATTTATATGATCTAGAGAGTGGATTTATCTCTAAATTGTTCTTTTAACTCTCATATTTTTATCATTTCTTTTGCTAGTTTTTGTTAGTTTCTTACATTTCTAACTATTCACTCTCGACTTCGGTATAATTTGATTGAATAGAATTTTAAAATCATCAATTCCCTGTGGATCGACCCGTATTCGCCACGTGCTACATTCGTACACCGTGCGCTTGCGGTTATTTTTATTTCAAAATTCGTTCGATGGTTTTCTAAACCGATAGAATTTCCGTCGACGAACAAACGCTCATACTAGTCCAATGTTTTTCTTGTAACTGGCTTGAAGCAATCTGGATTGGTCAGTGATTCTTATATGTGTGAAGATATTCTCACACGGCTTGAGCCATGCTTGGACTCCAACCACTCCTACTATGCCTTTGAAGGTATGTCCTCTGAGGCTAGCGTAGTCGTTGCATGGCCTAACAAAGTCAAATCGAGGTGTGGGAGGATTTGGAGTTGTGGAATCATTTGATTACTGAATGCTACTCACAAGCTCCATTAGTTACTCTATGGTCATATACACACACCGTATCTGAATCAACTATGCTATCTGGGGCCTACACGGCTAGATTGGACCAGCCATTACTCACTGCTGCAAAGAAGTGAAATTCAGATTAAGAATAACCAAGAATAAAACACACACACAAATATATATATATATATATATATGTATGTATATGTATATGTATATATATAAAATAAACCACATAAATAACAAATATGCACCTAGAAGACTACTCCTAGTAATCACATGTATACCTAGTAACCAATATATAGATGGTCTACCCAATACCCAAGGGACGGTGACTCCTAAGTCCATCTAGGCCAATGACTCATGTATCTTTATATCATTTATTGTTCTAACCCTGCTTTGGTACCAAATGAAACACCTCACCTCTATACCCATACTACTAAAGAGTATCACTAAGTAATACTATTTGGTAATACAGAGTGATATCGGGCTTGCACACATGAATATTCCTTTGAGCTAACCTCGGTACATATCTTAAATCATATAATGCTTATAATAATGTACTCAGTATCGACACAAAGCAATAGCCACATGTGTCTTTAGGATCGAACAACACAAACATAGAACTAATAATAGGGCACACTAGGTCAAAACGTAGTGAATAATTATAGTACATCAAATATACAAATTCAAGTAGGTCTACAAAATAATAGCCTTATCCCATTGTATACATACAACATCTAAGTACATCATCTAAATACATCATAACAAATACATAGATGAAGCTAGAAAATACATAAGGGAATGTATCATCCTAATATAACTACTAGCCTCTAGCAGTTCCTTACGCAATAAGTGAGTCACTTTGTACCTGCACTTGGAATATCTTGAATTGACCTGAGTAGTATATAATAACACTCAAGACAGACTATGTCTATAGAGTTATGGAAGTGATAAAAAATGATATAAAAATATATCCATGGATATGTGTATACTTCATCCATCCAAGTAGTTCACACAATGTATAATTATATCATCCATCCACTAATCATACAATGTGTAACGACCCAACTTCCATACTTCAGGAAGTCGCATCGCTAAGAAGAAAGAAAGGGATAGAAAAGAGAAAAGAAAGGAAAGAAAGAAACAGACAACATCAGAATCTCACAGCGGAATGAATAAATTATATTATATCACATAATACTTTACATAGTATCATATACATTAGAGTTTTACAGCCAGTATAACACAAACTAGACAGTTATAAACATCTGTCTAGCGATAACAATTCAAGTATATCAGAGAAAAACAGATACAACTCAAACACAGCGGAACCACTATATATATCTACACGCTGAAGCCTCCTGCTCCATTATCTCCTCCAGAACTCGTCAAAGCAATCCTGAATCACTTGACTACTCATACATAATATGAGTACCCAAGAGTTTAATAAAACAGAAAATAAACACTCGGGTCAGACAGGGGTCTGGTGTGAGTAAACGGGTTTAAAAGTTGCTTAACTTTTAGAAAATCCTTTGAAAACAAAAGGTATCACGTAAGACTTCCCACACATAAACATGGAAATGTTTTTACCTTACGCTAACCAAAACATTTGATAGGAAATCCAGTGATATTATAATAGTGTCTAGGGTTTTCAAAATAAATTACAGAAATAGCTGGAATGCTTACATCTCACGTTCCAACATAGTTGGGCACAATCAAAACCGTACAGGCACTTATTGGATTTTGGATTCCATCAATGGCAGGGCTACTGGGGTACCGCCCGTCACAGTACGTGGCCTAGATCACCGTACCGAGGAGCCACCCTAACTCCCCTGCAACACAAGGCCGGACCCATTCCTTACTGAATAGTTCCGAACAAGACAACCCCGACGGTTGGAGCTCAAAACCGTCCACACAGCCGAAAAATATAAAGGGACCTCTAGACAGGGGTAAATCTCACTCTCAAGTGGGGGCTACCCACGAAGCCTTGCTGCACCTCCCCTGTTTTAGCCATTCCCGGTTGATGAGGCTTGAGGTCACGATTACCTTTAAAGAACACATCTATCTTAGAATGCTCATCGTCCACCTGACGATGTTCTGAAAGCATTCAATCCATACAAGTTCGTTCCGGGTTTGAACGAAACCGAAGGCATTATCTCGTTACACTCGTATTGGAATCACCCTCAGAGTTAATGACAATAACCCTTGCACTCTGATTCACCATCTCGAATCTATAAGTAATATTCCATCAAACTCATTACGGAATCACCCACAGAGTTATACTGACGTATAGCCCTTACACCTCGAGTCTTCACTTGCTCCACTTGGATTAATGACCTAACGTTTAATTGGAATCGATGTGGTTTTCAGATATCCAAATATGGAAACCCGATCCCGGTCTCACCGAAACCAAACGCTATTTTAATGTCCAAGTTATACTTAAGGGTTTTAAACAATTAATTCATTTTATTTTATCTATTTCACACAGATAGATAAACTACATATTCTCATCATAACAGATAACCCATAACATTATCACAACAGATAATCATCACAACAGTCAATCATCACAACCAGAATAATCCACCATACTATAACTAAGCATCCATATCCTATAGATACTACTCATCTCATTTCTGAGATCACAACCATCCAAAAGATATATCAATATCATACATAAGCAATGATATATTATCCATCAATTATAATTAATTTAAAATGAATTAAATTAATTACTTCTATCCTTAATTAATTTAAAATAAATTAAATTAATTACTCACCTAAAAATCCTACTTATAATTCTATTGATTAATCAACCTAGTTAATTAATCATTCACTAAGTATTCAACTTGATTAAACATCTATGATTAATCATTCACTAATTACAATAAGTAATTAGTCTTAAATTAATTCCATAAAATTAATTAACCTTAATCATAAGTAATTAACATTTAATTACTTCATTTATTAATTAACTATAATTAATTACATTTATCCTTAATTAATTACAATTAATTAATCACTTAATTAATTAATTATTACTTAATTAAACAATTCTTAATTACATCATTAATTATAATAATTAATGATCTCTAATTAATATTTAAATTAATTACTCAATTAAAATTAATTACGTTTAGTAATTAATCCAAAATTAAAATACAATTATTAATCACCTTGATTAATATTTAACCCAGTAATTAACTACTCTTAATTACTAATTAATAAATTAATTATCCAATAATTAATTACCTTCATTAATTAATCCTTGATTAATTACAAAAGTAATTATCTAAATTACTTTATTAAAATAAATCACCTTTCCTTAATTACATTCCAGTAATTATCAATTATCACTTCTCTAAGAAATCCTGCTCCATAATTACATTAAGTAATTATTATCAATAAATTATTAAATGATTTCTTAAATTAATTAAACTAAATTAATTAATTTAACAAAGCACACTATCATAATTAATTACAAAAAGTAATTAACCCTTAATTACCTTTATAAAGTAATTATACTTATCAAATTACAATTAATTATCTTCAATTAATTAATCTAATTAATTAATCTAAATTAATCACATTAATTAATTATTTAATTATCCTTAGATAATTATCTTATTTAATTAACAACATTTTCATTAATTCCTTACTTAAGAAAAATTACCTTAGTTTAATTATTCATTAATCATTTCTAATTATATATAAATTCAAGTTATTATTTAAAATCAAATAAATAAGTAAATTTTTAATTATTCCCAAAATAATTCATTTACTTATTTATAACTTAATTAATATTCAAAATGTATTTTAAATAATACATTTCTAAGATCTAATTCAACTTCCACTTTAAAAATTTAAAAAGAACAAAACTGTTTTAAAATAAAAACCTGGATTCAAAAAAACTGAAACTATATTCACATTGTTTCCAGATTTGAATTTAAATCTTACTTAAATTTAAATTCATCATTTTAGACTTTAGAATTCATAAACTCACTTGAATTTAAATCAAACTATACTTTAATTTAAATCATAGTTTTAAAAGATTTGAGTTTTCCCAGATTTTTTAAAAAAAAAAAACAATACTCAGACCTGCACTATATTTATACTGTTTCAAATTTAAGTTTAAATCTTACTTTATATTTGAATTCTTCATTTAAACTTTTGAATTCATAACTTACTTGAATTTAAACCATACCTACACTTTAAATTAAATCATTGCTTTTAAACATTTGAGTTTTCCAGATTTAAAAAAAAAACACAGCACAGATTATCACCTGCACAACTAACCCGAGACTACCCTCAAATTACTTCGGGTCAATTCCACCTTCACTTCGAGTCACAACTAAAAATACACGGGGTTAACTTCGAGTCACCAACCCTGCACACCAAAATTTTCACCAGAGACCACAAACCACTGTGCAAATGCGACCACTACTCCGGCGACTTCCAGCATCCTTCACCAACCCTCCAATACACCATTCACCCCTCTACTTGTTAACAATCATCAACAAACTCTCTGTTGCTTGAAAACAGATTCAAGAAAAAAGACATCAACCTGAAAGCTTCATCACCACATACCAGAACCTGTCAATCATCACAACACCCTACTCCGGCCATTTCATGACCTCCATCTCCAGCCAATGCTCCTCCTATATCCCCTCTGCCAAACCCCAAAATATGGCAACACTCAGATCACCACAGAGTTCAGGCAGTTCCAAACCTCTTCTACACTAAAACTAGGAATTCTAACCTGAGAAAAATACCCCACTGTCATCATCTTCATTCTCTGACGAACTTCTGCTTATTATCCCACTCTCTCCAGTCAATCATACACCTCCAGAAGTAATTTCAGATACCAAAATTAATTTGATGATTAGATACCCAAATCCCTAAATACTGCACAATCTAAATTACTGACTCCTCAGTTGATTTTAAAAATTGATTCATGTTTTAAATATCCATGTTTTTAAACATACATTAAAGCTTTAAACATGTTTTGAATAATTTTAAGATGTTTGGAAATTTTATACTTTGGAATCTATTGTCTGTTGTTTGTTGTTTTTCTTTTTTTTTCTTTTTTCCTTTTATTAATTCCAGAAGTAACAGATTTTACTCTTCTATAATAAAGATTTTACAATCCTAATTCTATGCTACACAACTCAAATTTGTTTACATAATAAGTCCTAACAAAGATTCATACATAAATAAGTAGATTTGTATTTAAATCCTAGTAATAACAGAAACATGTCTGTAGAAAATTCACAACACACATATCTGCATACTCGAGATTAATGTATGCAGGCATGATACAACAGTCAACAAGCATATTCAAACTCATGCACATATAAAATTTTAAACAACATATAAATTTGGGGTCACTCACTAAAAAGAAAGAACAGATCATTTCTAAATTACCACTGTTTAATAGTTTTCCTATTTGAAAGGCATTTGAATTATCTTTAAGCTTTGCAAATCTTGTTAACTTAGTTTTTAAAAGTAGAAACCGTTTTTAAACAAAAATTTACTCACCTTTAAAATGAAAACAGAGAGCATTCCATCTGCAATCCAATTTCCTGCAGCCTGAATTTCCATTTCATTGAATCTGAGCTTGCATGAATCTGAGCTAACTTGCAGTTTGAAATTGATTATAACATGATGCTTGCAGGCTTTTTGAATCTGCATTTGATGTTGATTTGGTCTGCATGCTTCCCCAGATTCTTGCTTGAATTGATTTATTACAGGTTGCAGAACTTTGTTTGTTTGCAGGTTTAAAATAATTTGTAGATGTATTTCTTTTGCAGGTGTTAAAGCCTTTGTTTATAGATCTTGAATTTGGTTTGTGGAATTTTTAGAGTGAATTGGAATTTCAGTTTCTCAGATCTGAATTTAGATTCATTATAGGAGATAAGGGTTTGAAACAAAAAGGTTTGTTAAGTTTTATCTAAAATAATAAATTCAATATTGATTTAGAAATGCCACTTGTTGTTTGGATATGAAAATTTATTACAAGTGTCTACTTTAAAACATGAATGTTAAACACATGTAAGATTAAAGATATAAATAAATTTCTTTGTTTACAAATGTTTTAATTTAAGATAAAACCAATCTAATTTAATTTTAAGATGTTTTGTATGTTTATTTATATCTAATCTTTAAATGGTTGCAAATGAATTATCTTTACATGTTTAAATGTTTACTTAAATATTTTTAAAAATTATTAAAACCAATTTTCAAAAGAGAAAATTTTAAAAAAAGAAAAGAACAATGTTGAATTCATTTTATTCAAGAGTTTCAAATCAACATATTATACTCAAATATAAATAAACTAAATTTATTTCAAAACAATTTTAAAGATAAAACAAAATAACTTTATAATAAAATACAATTTTTTTAACTATTATATATTTATAAAAAAATATTTACTATAATTTCTTTCTAAAAATACAAGATAGATTTATAAATTGACTTATGAAAAGTTTCAATACTAATTTCAATTTAATTTAAATCAATTCATAAATTATACACCTATATATATTATAAATTTGAAAATATCCTTTATTAAATTTAAAATTTAAAATTTAAATTTAAACTCCTATTTACAATGTATACACATATATACATTATAAATAAAATATTTTTAAACCAGCTTAGAGAAGAAATTCTATCATTAAAATATTTTTAACATTTTAAAACAATAAGATTCTCAAACTCAATTATTATTATAAATTTTCAAAAGAATATTATTTATCAACAAAATAATTATAAATTTTCAAAAGAAAATTATGTTTGAATTGGATTATTAAATCAGTATTTCACATTTTAAAATAATTATAAATGAAATTATTAAATAAATATTGCCCAAATTTCCGGGACATCACACAATGACCGCAAATACTCATCTATACATCCATATTATATATATATATATATATATATATATATATATATATATAACTAACAATTAGTGGTGATGCGAATTGACTGTATGACAGACACATGATCCAAAATAGAGTCATATTTCAACATCTCTATACTCAGGCGAGGTGTATAAGTAGTATATGTCTATCAATCACTTAACGTAGAACTAGATGGAAGACTGATGGTTATATGCCCACTTTAGAGTGACACACATAGGTCATTTAACCCGACTCTACAATGTTCGTTACCTTGACAGTTATTGTGTCCATATTCATTAGGTACTCGTCTACGCAAAGCCTTAAACACTATAGCGACCCGTAAATTCAAACACCCCGTCTTCGAATATCATAACATATTGAAATATAGTTAAATGTTACAAATGCGATTTTATAAGCTTGTTAATCATCTTTTAATTAATGAGTAATGACAAGAAACTTATTTTTAATTTTTTTTATAAAAATATATTCTTCGAAGAAAAATCGATAATGTGGTCGAAAACCGATTTATCGATAAACAACTTTTTGATTGATATAAGCTATTTTAACTCTTTTACACTTAGCTAATGGATATGTGAAGATATTAGGAACTAATCAATACACTTTTTCTTCATGAATTAATTAAAACATTCTAGAAGCTTCTAATGAATAAGAGATATTTACATGAAAAGGGTAGTTCAGTCATTTACTAAAGGTAATAGGTAAAAAGGAGAAGTGATGGGCATTTGAAGGGGTGAGCCTTCCATGGAATGATGAGGGTGAGTGCAAGTTTATAGAACACCTTATGATGCCTATAAAAGGAAAGGCATATACCCCTTGAATCTATTTAACAATTTTTACGCAAAAAGTTATCACTCTTTTAGTCTTTCGCTTCGTAAAATTTCCAGAAGAAAACAATTACAAAACATAACCAAACCAACTCAAAATTTGCCACAAGCCTTAGAAAAACATCACAACACCTTATACCAACTTTTATTAGAAAACAATCAAAGCACATCTCTCCCCATAATCTTGGGCGTGAGCGTTAATGTCGCTTTTAAGCCTAGGCTAGTGCAAAAAACAAAAGGTGAAGGTAGGATGTTAGTTTTTGCAAGGAAGGGGTAGGAATTGGTCTCTTTAATTTGCTTTTTCACGTGCTTAAGGGTGTGCTAACTCACCATCTTGAATGAAAATATATTATGCATACTTGCTTATGACTGATTTTTGCTTTGTGATTGAATGGATATCGATATATCTTGTAATATTGATATATGTTTGTAATATTCTTTCAATTCAAGCTTTCAGAGAAAATGGCATATGTAATCCATATGTATGGACTTGAATATACTTATGGACTTGTATCATAACCTTGAAACAAAGATCATAGGTTTGAATTGGACTTGGATTTGGAAATACTTTTATAGCGATGGTTAATATAGACGCACTTAGGAATTGCCTTATGTTCGGCAATTTCTAATGACTTTTGCAGAGAGATCCTTAAGGATTTCTCTTTATATTTGTGATTATTTTATGTATTCTTGCTTCCATAAAAATTTTGAATGTTAAAAAGTTGAGTAACATATCGAAAAGTGACCAAACTTACACTTGTATAAACTTCCCCGTTTTAGCCTTTGTTTTAAACTTTAAGGGTTTGAAAAGATATATAAATATAAGTGTTTTATTTCATTATTTTTAAAAGTGTTTACAAAATCATATTAGAGTGTCTTAAAAGTGGTTTGAGATTTTTATTAATTTTTAAGAATTAGTTATGAATTTCTAAAGAAAAGGGTTTCCCTTTCAAATATAAGGAAAACACGGTTTTCCAAGTTTCATTGTGTTTTAACTTGTTAAGTAACATTTGGAGAAATTTTTTTAAACCTATTATAAGTATTTTAAATTTTTTTAAAAGTATTTTTAAAAGTATAAACAAATTTTTTGGCAAGGACAGCGGGGTTAAAAAACGGACCCCTACCATTTATTGATATACCGAGAAAGAAGTACAAAGATAGAAGATACTAGCCATCTAAAAAATTAGGCAAGCAGAAAAACAAAGCAACAAGAAACAAAGGAAAACATGCATACCAAAGGAAAAACTAAAAAGAACAACATAAGAACACAAAGATAATAGACACGCGATTCAGGAGAGAGCAGATAGTAACTCAGGGTCGAAAACATGCCTGGAGGCAACAATTCCAAACCTCAGTCCCTCAATAATGGATTGCTTCATTTAAGTAGCAGATTTCCTTCTAGCACTAAAGATGATAACATTTCTTTCATCCCAGATTATCATGGTAAAAACTTTAAGTGTGAATAGAAGAATATAAGTAGCCTTACATTTCCATCTCGTAGCCTTGTGAATTAAGTCCCATTCAACTTCACTAACCAATGCAAACCTCCTGCCAGAGGTAAGGTTATTCGCAAGGCACCATAACATGTAAACATAAGGACAGTTAAAGAACAAGTGAAGAGTATTCTCCTCAGCTGATTGGCAAAAACTGCAAGTAGTATCGATATTGACTCCTCTCTGTCTCAACATAGCTTTTATTTTCAATGCATTACTGATTATCTTCCAAAGGAATAGGTTCTGTCTCTCCGAGTTATGATTAAGCCATATTCGCTTATGCTAGCTGAAAGACACGCTATTCCTCTGGCTAACGAGGTGGTTGTACATGCCACTAATCTTGTACTTGTCCTGACAGAAGGACCAAGAAATACCATCATATTGAGAATGGGAAACATTATAACTATGCAGCTGATTCCAGTGTTGTCTGACATGCCGATTACTGGAGAATGGGAGAGCAACACGACCATGATGAATAAAGTTTTTCGCCAAGGCATTCCTGTTAATTCCAGTTTGCACTTGCTGGTTGAAAGAAAGTAAGTTATGGAGTATAGTGCCTTCCTTCACCCACGGGTCATGCCAAAAAGAGATACGACCACTAAAGCCAATCTTACTCCTAGCACAATGAAGAATATCAGACCTACGTTTTAGAAAACATCTCCATGTCCAACTGCAAGAATGAGGAATATTCATGGTCCAGAAATTTTTGCTGTCAATAATATACTTGTAAGACCACCTCACCCAAATATTGTTTATAATTCAGAAGCTTGTCAATATGACGAACTATGGCAGCATGATTCCAAAGAAGCATATTTTTAATTCCTAAGCCACCTTTGGATTTTGACAATTCAAGTTTGGAGAAGGCACAAGGAGATATATTACTTGAGATAACAGATCCGTGCCAGAAAAAATTAGACATAACACTCCTAATTATTTTGATCAGCTTGATAGGAAGGATAAAGGATCTTGACCAATACACAGTCATGGAGAGAATTAATAAGACTGAGCCTACCTGCCTGACTAAGCATTCTATTAGTCCACACAGCAACCCTAGTAGTGATCCTCTCATACAATGGAATGCATTGGGAATAAGAAATTCTAGAAGTAGCCAAGGGAATTCCTAAGTACATGGAAGTGTCAGCTCTTTGCATGATTGAAGTAAGCTTAGATATTTGATTGATTATGTCATTGCCCACTCCAGCTATCATCAAACCAGACTTAGCTAAATTAATGGATAGGCCAGCAATTCTGAAGAATTTATCAAGGCCATCCATAATTGAGTTAACTGTGGACATAGTGGGCTTGAAGAAAATCACTAAGTCATCAGCAAACATTAAAGATGTAATGAGGGGATTTTTGCATTTTGGATGGACAGAGATACTACCATTATTAACATGCTGAATAAGAATTTTAGTTAAAACTTCCATCACAAGAATGAATAAATAAGCAGACATAGGGTCACCCTTCCTAATACCTTGTTTACTCTGAAAATACCCCACATTACTGTTATTAACCTGTCGGGTGTGTTTCGACCGGGCCAACACCACTGAACCAACTCCTTTCCTAAGCACTGTCGAACCAACTCCCTTCCCAGTGTACTACCGGTCCAACTCACTTCCTATGCCTAGCCGAACCAGAACTCAACCCATCTACCACCGGACCATAGCATTACCGAACCAACACATCTCCAAGGTACTAACGGACCAACCACTGCCGAACCAACTCCTTTCCCATACCTGCCGAACCAAAGTGATACCAGACCAATTCCACTCCGACCATCTCCGGACCAAGGCCTTGCCGAACCAACATTGCCAGGCCAGATTGCTTCAGCCCAGGCTTACCAGCAGCTATATACATCCAAGACCCCTATCCTCAGCCTCACTCTATAAACAGAGGGGCAGAGGTACAACAATGGCAGACAAGTTTGAGAGCTCAAGCACGGAACTTTCAAACAACTTTGATATACTTGTAATCAAAGCTTTGTACTTGTAATCTGAACAGTAAAGGAGAATAACATATAAAGTGGACGTAGGCACGTTCTGGCCGAACCACTATAAATCTGTGTGTCTTTTACAGTTTAGTCCCTATTTTTTTTTACATATTTGCATAAATCACCCAAATCATTAAGAACAGCATAAAATCGACTAAATCATACGACTTGGAGGTGTTTGCCCATTTTTTGTGCAAACATTTTTGGTGCTTTCACTGAGAACAGGAGCTCGAAGCTTCAGCTTCTCCCACTTAACCTTCTTCCTATTAGCATCACTCATTGCTTGGAAAACATGCCTCCCAGACAGAAGAAAGATGCTAACAAAGAAAAGAACATCGCAACTAGCAGTATTCCAGATCCAGTGATCACTGATCAAGAGAATCGTCCCGTTCCAACAGTGGTACAAAATGGAAGTCAGGTAAATCCGACAGCCTCTGCCACGGAACAACCGGCAGCAATTACTAGGGCAGATCTAGACAGGGTTGTGGCTGAAGTGACTGATCGCTTCACATCCCAACAAGAAGCCTTGGTGAACCAACTCATGTCACGCTTAAGGGATGTAGAAGAATCCAACGGCAACATTGAATCATGGGATGAGTCCCAGTCTGGAGGACCTGGGAGGCGACAAAGATCTTTCTTCTTCGAAGAGGCGAACAACAGAAACAACAATGGTAGGAGCCGAGCTCGGACTCAGCCCGAATTCCGACCCGAGAAGACGCTTGGAACTGAACCCAACAGGGGAGGTACCGGGCGAGGGTGGGATGTAGCCGAGCCTATCATGCTACCTAGCCATGGGAACACCAATGAACGAAGCCGAGCTAGTCCAGCCCGAAGTTGGACCCGAGGAAATGCTTGGAACAGAACCTAGCAGGGGAAGATACAGGCAAGTGCCAACTGTAGCTGACCCTAACATGCTCCCAGAAGACCAGAGGCAGCCACTGGAAAATATTAGGAGTGATAGACGATACCATCCCTACAGGTCATCTGGGCGGAATCAATCCCGCAGAGAAGAACCAAACTCATTTCTACATGCTCCAAATTCTGATGAAAGGATGGCGCGATTGTTCAGAGAGTGCGTCCGACAGGATCAAAGAAATCGAGGGATAGGCGCTAGGGTAACCAGCCCCTTCACCCGCAATATCGAAATTGCCATCACCCCCCGAGAATGGAAAATGCCAACAATGCAGCCTTACAAGGGAACCTCTGACCCCGTCGTACACTTACAGAGATACACACAACATATGCTCATGAGCGGAGCGGCAGAAGGAGTATTGTGTAAATGCTTTCCACTATTTTTGGCAGATCTAGCTACCTCCTGGTTCTGCCATCTACCCCAAGGGTCCATCAGCTCATGGGAAATGTTGAAAGAAAAGTTCATCAGCCAATTCCGCATTCATGTGGAACAATCCAAGGATGCTTATTCCTTATCCAATATCAAACAAATGCCCGAAGAGACAGTGCAACAATATCTAACCCGATTCAATGCCGCAGTGGCCGCAGTCCAGGATGCCGATGAGAAACTTATCCTAATGGCCCTCTGCAGTGGTGTGCATCCGGATACTAAATTTGCTAGGAGATTAACGAAAAAAAGCCAGCTACCTTACCCAATTTCTTCCATGAAGCCGGAAAATATATGAGACTTGAGGACGCTGCCATTGAAAGGCAAACATGGCAACAAACTAAGGCAGCTCATGGCAACACACCCGCAGTAGCAAAGGACGTTCGAAGAAATGACTCCAGAGATAGTGCTGGGGGCAAGAAGGGAGAAAAGCGTCTATATCAGCCAGGACCGAGATTTGACACTTACACTCCTTTGAATGAAACAATCGAAAACATCTTCCTGGCCACCCAAGACGAAGTTAAATACAAACTCTCCCCGCACAAGAAGGAATCAGATAACGCAATTAAATCTGGAAAGTTCTGCCGTTTCCACGAATCTCATGGGCATGATACCAATGAACGCCATCATCTCCGGGACTTAATTGAAGAACACATCAGAAGGAAGAGACTGGAACGCTATGTAAAAAGCCAGAACAGGACTCCAGCTCCTGCCAATGAAAGCCCGAGGCTATCACCCCCGGAAGTAGGTGGAGGAAATCGCAACACCAGCGGCTCTAGTCAAGAGAAGATAATGGTCCATACCATATCGGGAGGACCACACATCGCCGACAGAAGCTGGGCAAAGATGGAAAAATATGGAAAGTCGCTTAGAAACAATGAAGACTGCGTTAATTCCATTATAGAAGAACGCCACCCAAAGCGTAAAGAGAACAAAGACATCACATTCGGTAGGCGTGACCTAGAAGGAAGGCAGTACCCTCACATGGATCCTATGGTCATCTCTGCCTGGTTCGGTCCAGCCAAAGTTTTCCGAATTCTAGTAGACACTGGAAGCTCAGTAAATATCCTATTTAAGCATGCTTTCGACAAAATGAAGCTGTTAATGAAGGATGTGTCTCCCTGCAACAAACCGCTACATGGTTTCACTGGAGATGCGAAGATGCCCCTCGGGCAGCTGGACCTCTTTGTTGAAATAGGAAGTCATCCCCACTCCGTTGTGCGGAAACAAACATTTGTGCTAATAGAAAACCACTCAGCCTACAACGTCTTTTTGGGAAGACCAGCCTTGTCTGACTTCCAAATTGTCCTAGCCCCGTGGTGCCTGAAGATGAAATTCCCAACAGATAATGGAATAAAAGAAGTAGAGGAAGATCAAGACGCTGCTAGAGACTGCTATGTAACTGAACTTTGCAATAACCGCAGAAGGGATAAAGGGAAGAATGCAGAGACTACTCTCTACATGAAAAGCTTGGAAGCATAGCAACTAAAGAGAGCCCCTCCTCTTTGATATACCAGTGATCCTTTCAATGAATTAGACCCCAGGGACAAAGAGGAGGAGGCCACCGCCGAGCCTGCAGAGGCTATGGAGTTTGTATCTATAGACAAACTTGACTCAAGTAGACTATTGAAAATCGGATCTCAACTAAAAGCAGAATTGAAGGATCAACTCATTGATTTTCTCCGCCACAACTTGGATGTATTTGCATGGACGCAAGCTGATATGAGTGGAATCTCCCCAGACATAGCGTGCCACGTACTGAACATCGATCCTACCAAAGTGCCAGTAAAGCAGAAAAAGAGAAGCATGGGGGCAAAACGATCAGCAGCCCTCGATGAAGAAGTAAAGAACCTGCTTGCCAATAACTTTATACGAGAAGCCATCTATCCAGAGTGGATCGCTAACCCGGTACTAGTAAAGAAGGCTAATGGGAAGTGGCGATCGTGCATTGACTTCTCCAACTTAAATGATGCTTGCCCAAAGGATTGCCTCCCACTCCCCCGGATCAATCAGCTTGTGGACAGTATAGCCGGGCATGAACTCTTATCTTTTATGGACGCATACTAAGGATATAACCAAATTCCTATGCATGCCCCCTATCAAGACCACACTAGTTTCATCACTGACCGGGGATTGTACTACTATAGAGTAATGCCTTTCGGACTTAAAAACGCCGGAGCTACCTATCAGCGCCTCGTCGACAAGATGTTTGCGGAGCTAATAGGACGAACTATGGAGGTTTATGTGGATGACATGCTAGTAAAATCGAGGAAAGCCAACGATCACGTAAGCCACCTGAGCGAGTTGTTTCACGTACTTCGCCAATATGGAATGAAGCTGAATCCTCTAAAGTGCTCGTTCGGAGTGTCATCAGGAAAGTTATTGGGATTCATCGTCCATGCCAGGGGGATTGAAACAAGCCCCGAACAAGTCCGAGCCCTGAAAGATATCAGGATACCTTCCACTCGAAGAGAAATGCAAAGCCTAAATGGGAAGGTCGCCGCCCTAAGTAGATTCATCTCTAAAGCGACTGACAAATGCGTCCCCTTCTTCGAGGCTCTAAAGAAAGACAAAGGAAGGTCCGAGTGGACTGACGAATGCTTAACGGACTTTCTTAACCTAATCGAACACCTCCAGAGACCACCGGTACTCTCAAGTCCAAACGAAGGCGAAAAGCTATACCTATACCTTGCTGTGTCATCTCATGCTCTAAGCGCCGCATTGGTGAGAGAAGATAACCGCGCGCAACGGCCAGTATACTTTGTAAGCAAGAGGTTAACAGGGGCAGAAGCCAGATATCCTAAACTTGAGAAGCTAGCATACTGTTTACTAATCACGTCACGAAAACTGCGACACTATTTCCAATCTCATTCAATCAGAGTTCTAACCGATCAACCGCTAAGGCAGGTACTTCATTGTCCCGACACTTCTGGACGACTACTTAAATGGTGCATTGAACTGAGTCAATATGATATCACCTACCATCCTCGCACCGCCATCAAGGGACAAGCCATGGCCGATTTCATTGCCGAATTCACTACCAACGAAGGTAAGGAGCAATCTGAAATAGTAAGACATTAAGTGGAATCTCTTTGTGGATGGAGCATCAAACGAACATGGCTCGGGGAAGGTATTGTAATAATAACACCCAGGGAAGGAAGCTACGCTATGCTCTAAGGTTGGAATTCGCTACCACCAACAACGACGCAGAATACGAAGCAGTAATAGCTGGAATAGAACTTGCCTTAGAGATTGGAGTTAGTTCTTTATGTCTTCAAAGTGATTCTCAACTTATTGTAAACCAAATACTAGGAGAATTTCAGACTCGAGGAGAACGATTCACAGCTTATCTAAAGAAGACCAAGCTTCTACTCGATCAATTGGATCACTATTTAATCAAACACATCCCTCGAGAAGAGAACCAAGAGGCTGACGAGATGGCAAAGCAAGCCAGCATGAATGACGGTACCCTTTCCGAAACAGCAGCCATTTCAAAGCAACTAACCCCGAGTTTCGAGTAAGTGAATCTGGTAGCTGCAATCGAAGAGGAAACTTGGATGACTCCCATCCAAAAATTCTTACAAGATGGCACACTGCCCTGCGAGCATAACGAAGTCAGGAAAATCTTGAGGAAAGCTTCCCGCTACACAATACAAGAAGGCATCCTCTATCGGCGCGGCTTCTCTAACCCCTTATTAAGGTGTGTCGCTGGAAGTGCAGCCAAGGAAATCTTATCCAACGTCCATCAAGGGAGCTGCGGAGATCACACTGGTGGGCAAGCTCTGGCAAAGAAGATACTTCGATATGGATATTACTGGCCCACCTTAAACAAAGACGCCTTAGACTTCGTCAAAAGATGTGACAGATGTCAGATATTTGCTGAGATTCCTCGACTACCAACCAATGAGATTACTCAAATGACCAGCCCTTGGCCCTTTGCAATATGGGGAATTGACTTGATTGGCGAACTGCCAGTGGGTCGAGGCGGAGCCAAATATGCTACAGTGGCAATTGACTATTTCACCAAATGGGTGGAAGCAGAACCTCTAAATAAAATATCTTCGGCAAAATTTATTAACTTCTTGATCAAAAATGTCCTATGCAGGTACGGGGTTCCACTCAAAATCATATCGGACAATGGACTTCAATTTGACAGCGAAGAGTTTGTCGACTGGTGCCAAAAGCACGGAATTCGCAAAAGCTTCTCATTTGTGGCTTACCACCAGGAAAACGGACAAGTCGAAGCTGTCAACAAAATTCTCAAAACTCTAATAAAAAAGAAGCTTGAAAAATCGAAGGGCGCTTGGGTGGATGAACTTCTTATGGCACTTTGGGCCTACTGCACATCTTTCAGAACATCAACGGGGCATACTCCTTTCTCTTTGGCATACGGATCAGAGGCCATGCTCCCAGTCGAAACTGTAGTACCTTCCCACCGCAGGATCCACTATAACCCAGAAGAGAACGAAGAACTCCTTCACATGTCTTTGGATCTAATTGAAGAGAGGAGAAACGATGCATCGCTCAAAGCAGCAGCTCACAAGCAAAAAGTGGCGGCGCAATACAACTCCAAAGTCAAGCATCGTAGCTTACAAGAAGGAGATCTTATCCTCAAACAAATTTTCCCGCGCCCCGGTGCACTAGATCCAATCTGGGGCGGACCATATGTAATTCATAATGATCTCCACAACGGAGCTTATATTTTGTCAATAGTGGATGGAGAGGTGTTCCAGAGGGCATGGAACATCCAACACCTTCGTCGATACTTTTCTTAACTTGTACTGCCCATATGAAGTGAATTAACAAAGAGAATCAGTGGATGTAGGCATTTTCATGCCGAACCACTTTAAAAACCTTGTCTCTTTTTTAACTTGTTCCTTTATATCTTGGCTGCTTGTTAACTTTATCCTTTTATGTTGAACAAAATCCTGTGTAATGGCATTTCCATTCAAGACGCATCACGACACGACCTCTACTGGACAAGACCTAACAGGTACTATACGAATCTATGCCCTCGCCAATGAGACACTTTTGCTCCAGCATCCCTCTGCTATGGGTGAACTCATTGCTCGCGATCGGCCCTTAAAGCCAATTGTAATGAGCCGATTATAAGCCACCGAGAAGGCCGACTATAGCCGAGGCAGCTCATTACAGCGTTCGGCTCGCCGGCGACTGTGAACCTACTTTAAGCCCCAACATAAGGTGTGGCCAGCCCGGGGTAGTTCACGGTTGACGATCGGCACCCATGCTAGCCGGCCACGGTAAATCGAATAATACCCACGATTACGGGCCATAATGGTCCGGGTAGTTACCGTGCGCGATCTTGGCTCCGATGTGTCTTAAGTACGGCTGTGGTAAAAACGAAAACTCCCCGCGGAGGCGTAAGATGGGTGACAAATGTCTCCAAGACCCACAGCTAGGGAAAGTGACTACAAAATCCGTTTGCCACGAACTTGAGCACATCGAAGGCCTTCCATGATTGGAAGTTTTACTATTTCTTATATTTCTATTTTGTTTGAAAACTTTTCCTCCTATCCTCTATAACGATCCCTAAAGTACAGGACACAAAATAGGAGACGCTCGCCAATGGAAATAGGAACTCACAACTGAATGACATGACACTCAGCTGCATTCCATACTTAGCTACACAAGACATTCAAAGCTACCATCTACAACTAAGACATGAGGGGCGGTACCTTTTCCTCTTATATATAAATACGTAGCTATAATTTGTTCGCACATCACACAAACATTGCAAGATATGAAATTATATTTTAAGCAAGAACTTATCATCAAACACAATTGAATCACAGACATGTGCACAGCTTTATTTCTTATGCAACACATCAAAATAACAAAAGCATTCAAATATAGCAGAATCAGTCTAAGTTAAAAGTTACATTCCAAAAATCAAGTTATTCGTTACATAATTACAGCCTGAAAATTACATTAATGTTTTAAGACTAACATAGACAGCAATGTCAAGTAAACCAAAAAATGTCCAGATCAAGCCAAGGAGTCGACTGCATCGGGGCTTCGCCTCTATCCTGCTGGCCCTCTAAGATCTACTTAACCGCAGGATCAGAACTCCCAGCATGTTGACCAGAGGTAGTTGGCGCTTCAGAGGTCCCGCCTGTCCAATTCAGGAGAAGAATCCATTAAATAAACAATAAGCAACCAAGTTATGTAAAGGCTAAAAGGGAAGACTTACCAGCATCTGTTCCTTGATCATCATCCTCCAACTACACACCTACCTCCTCAACAGTAAGCAGCCGCATACCCTCCTTCACCGCCACTTTCTCCTCCTTAGTGAATTAGGCCGTAACCACATCCATTCTGAAGGCCATGCCATCCTCCTTATCCGCATCAGCCTTGGCCTCCTCCAGAGCCCTGAGATAAATCCTGGCCATGACTCGGGGATAATCATCCATCCAGGATAAGTTGCCCTGTTTCCAAGTACGGAAGTACGTATCCTGGAGCATCTCATCCATCATCCCCTGGTTCTCCTCGAACTCCCTCATTCGGACCTCAGAAGCCAACCGCTTTGCAACGGCAGCATCCCTCTCCGATCGGTATCGCGAGCGGTCAGCCTGAAGAGATTTCCTCATTGCCTCCATCTCCTCCTTTAGCTTGGTTTGAGCAAGCTCTACGGCTTCAAGCTTCTCGGATAACTCCTCTACCCGCTCGAGATCCGCTTTCGGGACCTCATCCACCGTTGCAATAGCCATATCGATCCGTTCCTTGCAGGCAGCCTCCATTCTCCGTAACTCTTCTCTGCTAGCCTCTTCCATGGTTTTCTTTAGTCGCCTGGAGGCGGCCTTATGCTGAGAGATCTGGATGGCCTGATCGGCGAGTTGCTTGGCCTGGTCGGAAGCCAATAACCGCAATCGAATGTTAGCACTTCCGATTTCCTCTCCGGCCTTGACTAGTCGGGCATGATGCCCCATCAGCTTCCTGGTCTCCTCAGCAACCCGATCAATGTTTGCCTTAGCTTCGTCCCCCATAGTTACAATCCGAGTAGTAAGCAAATCAAGGTCCAGGGACTTAGCCTCATCAAGCACCCGTACCATAGGATTGCGAGGAAAAAGGTGCTCACCAGTAGCCTCGTCAAAGGAAATATCATGAGAGCCTGGATCCAGATTCGGATGACTCGTAAATGGATTACGAGCCAAGCTGGGATGATCTATTGAGGTAACAGTAGGGTTTTCAGACGGGTGCGGGAAAGGTATAAACTCAATATTCTCCTCCGTGGTATCCCGAAGAGGTTGAGTTGGGGGCTGAGGACCAGGTGAGGATTCGAACGAGGAACGAATCCTCTTCCTCTTTTGGATGTCCTCTTCGATGACCCCAAGAAGAGGACGGTAGCCGACTACGTCTCCGGGGCGGTTAGTCGAAGGCTTCAGCTTAGTAGAAGCTTTGAGAAGTTTGTATTGTTCAAGCCGGTGCCGAACATCTGATGTCTTAGCCGCTTCACCCGCTCTTGGAATAAAAATCAAGTGTTACAAGCATACATTGAGCTATAATTCAAGAAACGTATCAAGTTAAGAAGAGTAAAATGACGCTTTTGTTATACAAACCCTAGGGAGGAGTAGGATACTGCAATAGGTCCTGGATCTCATTCCAGGACGGGAGCTGGCCATAAAATATTCCTAAATCCTTATCATAAATGGAGTCGTCAGGAGTCAAAAATTCCCCTTGAATCGCAGGGGTTTCCTTAGCTGAAATGCTCTTGGAAGATGAATCGCCACCAGTCCCGGCCTTGTCAGCTTTCTTTGGCTTCTCCACCAAGCCTGATCCTTCCTCCAACCCCTCAAAAGCCTGGCGAAAAGCATCATCTGTCCACTCTTGGATCTCCCCTGCTTGCCCAGAGGACAAAGCCCCAGCGCCATCACCGCTCTGTCCTTCGCCACCATCATCACCATCACCTTCTCCATCATCTCTGCTCTCCTCCTCGCCTCTTTCCTCCTCCACATCTTCCTCCTCCGGGATGTCTGGACATGTGCTGGGGGAGGGTCCATCAGACTTCTTAAGCTTCTTCCCCCCGGCAATTGGAGGTTTTGAGAAGGGTTTCCTTTTTCCACTCTTCGCCGTAGCGCCTCCTTTAGCTTTGGCGGCCCTCTCCTCAGCCGTGTCTCTCTGCTTGACCACAGACTGGCGTGGCAGAATCAAGTTGTGCCCCAGAAGAGTAGCATTCCTGATCAAGTAAGAAGCTGACCTCTCCCTTCCCGGAATGGCTTCTATTTCCGCAGCCATCTGAACCAGGCGATCGTTCTCCACGACTACAAAGCCACCTGTCGCTAGCAAGAAATAAAAACACATAAGAAGGAGTATTGCAGTCAGAATGGAAATTATAAATAAGCTTCGACTTACAGCCAGAGGTGAAGCGATGGATAGAAACGGAGTCATTCTTGATGAAAAACCATTCCTTCTTGAACATGCTAAATTTCGAATACAAGTCCAGGACTGGCTTGAAAGACACGGCCGACCCCAAGCTTATGTAGGAAGACCCCTTCTTGTAGCCTCTCAGGTTATACAGGTATCGGATCTCTCGGTTGGAAGGGGGACGCCCGTACTTTCTCTGGAAGATGATAAATAGACTCACCAAGATAACATAAGAGTTGGGCTGAAGCTGGAAAGGGGCCACCTTCAAGTAGGTGATGAAGCTGACTATCCAAGCATTGATCGGAGGAATGACCCCACACATACAATGGTACCTGCTATAAGCAAAATATCCTTCAGGAGGGTCATACGGCATAACTCCATTCCCTAGCAGCACCATGTGTGCTCTGTCAATCCCGAAAGAACGAGATATAACATCAAGCTGCTCCTCTTTAAGGGAGCTAGGAAAGCAGTCAGGTGGCGAGTTCAGGAGCTCCTGAGGGCCGTACCCATCTACTAGTGATCTCGGGGGAGGTCCATGACGTCCCAGTCCTGACTGAGCTGGGGGCACTGTGGAGGACTCTTCTCTGTCCTTGGATTTCTTCTTATCTGATCGAGTTTCCACTTTATGAGACATTTATCTACAAACACAAAAAAGTGCGTCGTTAGAATGAGGGAAGTAAACAAGAAAGTGTATGTAGTCTGGAATTTCACTCGTAGTTCAAAACATAAAAGGGTCATTCGGCACTCGAACTCCCGAATTCATCCGGTAAAGCAAGGTAAAAGGTCATTCGGCACTATACTCTCCAGTCCATTCGGTAGTCCAAGGCTCAAATACCATTCGGCACTCACATCCTCTGATCTCATTCGGTGGTTCAGGAAAAAGTTGGTTCGGTGAAAGAAGACCTCACCTGGTCCGGCAATGTAATTGATTCGGCAGGAAAAAATTGGTTCGGCCACTTCAGTTGGTAAGGAATAACGAAAGCATAAGGCCCATACTTATAGGAAAATATCAACGACCGGACCAATTGGTTTGGCATTCGAGACCGGATGAGAGTGTCCAAGATGAATGAACTAAAACAAAGCACGCCATATGCAGGCACATGCCCTACTTTAGGGGGCAAGTGTTGGGTGTGTTTCGACCGGGCCAACACCACCGAACCAACTTCTTTCCTAAGCACTGTCGAACCAACTCCCTTCCCAGTGTACTACCGGTCCAACTCACTTCCTATGCCTAGCCGAACCAGAACTCAAACCATCTACCATCGGACCGTAGCGTTACCGAACCAACACATCTCCAAGGTACTACCGGACCAACCACTGCCGAACCAACTCCTTTCCCATACCTGCCGAACCAAAGTGATACCGGACCAATTCCACTCCAACCATCTCCGGACCAAGGCCTTGCCGAACCAACATTGCCAGGCCAGATTGCTTCAGCCCAGGCCTACCAGCAGCTATATACATCCAGGACCCCTACCCTCAGCCTCACTCTAAAAATAGAGGGGCAGGGGTACAACAATGGCAGACAAGTTTGAGAGCTCAAGCACGGAAGGAACTTTTAAACAACTTGATATACTTGTAATCAAAGCTTTGTACTCATAATCTGAATAGTAAAGGAGAATAACATATAAAGTGGACGTAGGCACGTTCTGGCCGAACCACTATAAATCTGTGTGTCTTTTACAGTTTAGTCCCTGTTTTTTTACATATTTGCATAAATCACCCAAATCATTAAGAACAACATAAAATCGACTAAATCATACGACTTGGAGGTGTTTGCCCATTTTTTGTGCAAACATAACCATTATGGAAACCTCGCAGTCGAGATGCATGCTTTAATCCAAGCCATAAAATGTTTAGGAAAATTCATCAGCCCTATGATTCTAACAACAGAGTCCCATTGCAATGAGTCAAAAACTTTAAAGATGTTAAGCTTGAACATGGCTCTGGGTGAAACTTGAGAGGAGTCATACCCCTTCAATAATTCATGAGACATCAGAACATTATCAAGAATTCTTCTGCCACTTAGAAAAGCTGCTTGATTGGAAGATATAATGTTAGGCAGAACCATCTTGATTCCATTAGCAATGATCTTAGATATACACTTGTATATGGTGTTACAGCATGACATAGGCCTAAATTCAGAGACAAGACATGCATTCTTCACTTTAGGAATAAGGGCTATGTTAGTAGCATTAAGAGATCCAATCATTTTGCATTTGTTAAAGAAATTATGGGTGGACTTCGAGAAAATAGGCCCAATAATTCCCCAGCATGCCGTAAAAAACAGGCATTGAAGCCATCAGGTCCTCCAATAGACTTAGCATTGAGAGAGAAGAGGGCTGTTTTAATCTCAGCGTCAGAAATGGAAGAAGAGAGGAAGGCATTATCTTCATGAGAAATTCTAGGAATGTTAATCGAATCAAGAAGCTCTAGCGATGGAGAGAAGTCATTACTGTTTCCGAGGAACTTGCTGAAATAGTCAAGGAACATATTAGCAATAAGGGGAGGGTCAGAGATAAACTCACCATTCTCATCTTTAAGAACACTAATTAACTCCCTAGTCTGTTTAGCCTTAAGTTGTGCAGTTAATATGCTCAGTAGATTCAAAGCGGTGGAGGTGCAAAAAGTCATAGCGGGGATACAACGAGGATATAGTGAGATATAGTGGATGACTCTAAAGTAGCATATAAAACTCGTACTTAATGTTTTACAAATATATAAATGGTAATTAAATGAAAAATTATCATTCAATTGAATTATAAATAATACATAAATAATTTTAAATAAAAACATGTATGAATATACTTTAAATAAACGAAAAACTGTTATATAACATAATTGAATTTGGTAGAATATTAGAGTATTTTCATTTCTGAAAATATATTAAAAATTAAATCAAATAAATTAGTTTCATAATTTTGTAATGTATAAATTCAATTTTTCAATTCATTTTATTAAAAAAGATATAGCGGGAGTAGAGGAATATAGCGGAAATAACTGGATATAGCGGAAATAGCGGGGATTAAAGTGGAAAGGCTATATTCTGGGGCTATATGGAAAAATCCTAGTGGTCGAAATCCGCTATGAGATATAGCGGGGTTGTAACGGGGTAATAGCGGGGCATTAACTACACAGGCCTTAAGAGAGGAATGGTAGAAAGACGAGTTTCTGTCACCATCCTTGAACCACTCCATTCTTATTTTTTGTTTAACCATAAGGCTCTCATGCTGTAATGCCTCAAGAAGTTGGGAAGACAAGGAAGCTTCAAGAGCAGCCCACTCATAGTTAGATGGGTCAGACAGCATGGACTCTTGAATTTGTTGAAGTTTGTGGAAGAGGCAGGAAGAAGCCAAGTTGCCGTTGCCAAATTTACTCAATGACCACACTTTTAATTCATATTTGACAGCTCTAAGCTTACACTGCAAGACAAACGTAGGATTACCATAATAATGAGTGGACCATGCTTTGTTAAAAATAGGGAAAAAATCAGGGTGAAGAACCCAAGCATTAAAAAATTAAAAGAAGATTTTCTAATCCTCATAGCAGCACCAAAGGATAATATTTGAGGAAAGTGATCAGATAGGTCAGGCATAGGAAGAAGATTAAACATATTCGGCCATTTGGTTAGAGCATAAAGATTAGAAAGGGAGAAATCAATTTTGGTGAAGGTTCGGGGAGTGGATCTTCTAGAGTTGTTCCAAGTGTAGGGAGCACCCACAGTGGGAATTTCAACGAGATTAGAGTGAAAGATGGATGTGTTAAGAGGTCTTATTTCTCTAAGATACATGGGATTACCACCAAGCCTATGAGATAAAAGGAAGGAGCAATTGAAGTCTCCCATAACAATCCAGGGATGAGTTTCTTGTCTAAACGATGGGAAGATCAAGATAAGATTGTCTGGCATTCACGAAGTTTTGACCATAAATAACTGTTAAGTGAAAAGAGGTGGAGGTAGAGACATGGATACAGTGCAGATGGATAAGCTGAGAAGTAGAAATAATCAAAAATAATGAAAAGATTGAGGGGTTATATAAAACAAGAATTCTGCCGTAGGGAACATCAGAAAGATTATTAAGCATCACCCAAGATGGGTTAATGAAATTAACAGCTCTGGAGGAAAGAGATGCATTTAACTTAGTTTCTAAAGTAGCAAGAAGGCTGAGAGAGTGAGTGTCAATGATTCTTTTACATTGGTTTAATTTAATATCTGAGTAGGAAACTCTTATATTCCATGCTCCGATGTTGTTCAACATTGATCAACAATTTGATTATTAAGGAGTTTCTTTTTGTTACTCCTTGTTAGAGGAGTGGTTTGAGCATTAAATCCTGGACATGAAGACGAGGATGTAGTACCATCACTTGGGTTGAGGTCTAAATCAGTTTGGTGTTTAGATTTTTTGGATGACTTGAAGTTACGAGCTGGAGAATGACCATTTATTTTTTGCATCACAAACTGACTAGCAGTTTCAGAGGGGCGGTTAGCAGTAGGGAGTGATAGAGAAAGGGGAGGGGGTTTCCAAGCAATGGGAGCATTAATATGACCATAAGGATGGTCATATTGCTGGGAGATGGCAGAAGAATCTGATTGAGAGGATATTAGTGTTTCAAAGGTGGAAATGCTATTATATTGGTTGAGCTGTGAATCAGAGTTTGAAATGCTACTATTTTGGTTGTGCACGTGCACAGAGGATACGTGCACAATCTTTACTTGATTAGTTAATGGGTTCACAACAAAGGATATTTGCTTGTTATTGTTTGTCGGAGACGAAGATAATGAGCAAGGCTGTTCACTTATAGCAGGAAGATGAGAGAATTGGAAGTTGATAGGTTATAAGGGGGAGGAACAACGGTAAACTGCGAATGCATGGAGGGTCAGAAATATCATTTTTCCACAGATGATGCATGCACCCGAGAGGGTTTTAGGAATAAGATTATTTTCCAAAATTTATTTATCTGTGACACACTTTTCCTTGACATTAGAAAGACCTTGGTTAGCGCTAATGATCACCGCATCATTCCCAACAGTATTAAGAATGTTGGCATTCTCTTCAAAAACCATCTCACCAAAATCAGCAAGAACATGAAAACCATTTTCTATCAAAATGTCTGAATTTTCAATAACATAATTCATTTCTTCATCATCCACTGACTTATCTGGTACAACAATTTCAATTTCCCCTTCCTCAAGTTCCTCACTTCTCATCTCCTTTTCTTTATTAGAAATGATAACATCATGAATATCCACCGTATTGTCTTTCTTCAGAGTTGTTCTTATCCTATGTCTTCTCACTTTATTCACAACTTGCCATTTTTGATTCCTCTGGCTCAAAAATTTACCCGCATCTTTCGTGTTAACCTTGGAATTATTAACAATGGCTTCAGAAGATGAAATTTCCTTTGCATTCTTATTAGTTACCAAATTGGATTTTACCCCCATCTTTTCGCAGTTCGAAACAGTATGACCAAATACACCACAATGAGAGCAAATATCAGGCTTCCACTGGTATTCAATATGAATAATTTGCGTTCTTTCATCAAGAAGATGAACCGGAAAGGATTCAATAAGTTCTCGATCAGGTTTAATTTCCACCAAACACTTAGCAAATGCTAGCCTCTCCAACCTCTCTGTTGATTCATCTAAACAAACAAGTTTACCCAGTCTGCTAGCTAACCAGTTAATTCCAGTGTGGGTCCACGAAAACATAGGAATGTTTAAGAATTTCGCTCATACTGGCACCGATGAAATACTCCCACAAGCACTACCTACGTAAGGATCCCATTGTTTAACAATGAAGAGTTTGTTTTGCATAACGATAGGATCACCTTGTAGAATTTTATTCCTATCTTCTTCACAGGACAAGAGTAATAAAAAAAGGAACCCATTAGAGCTAACTTTGAGCGATCCCTTAACTTTCCAGTATTTCTTCAGGACGTTAATGAAAGTTAAGTAGGACAGCAACTTATCAAGGAAGAAACCGACCAGGTAATTGCTCCATTCAAGAGCGCTTGCTTCAATAATGGAGGATGGGGGAACCATAATCTCATTCTTGAAATCGGGGGACATCTCAACTGGTATGTACTTCCCTACGTTACTC
Source organism: Allium cepa (assembly GCA_030765085.1). Taxonomy (NCBI): domain Eukaryota; kingdom Viridiplantae; phylum Streptophyta; class Magnoliopsida; order Asparagales; family Amaryllidaceae; genus Allium; species Allium cepa. The sequence goes on along the minus strand of CM060941.1, from coordinate 103,725,946 downwards.
GGTTTACGCTTGAAAAGGGAAGTCCATATCAGTTGAGAAGGCAGGGGAAGAAGAGGAGGCTGATTCTTAGCCGGAGTCCAAGGAAAGGTCGAACAGGATGGGTTGCAGAGAGATGGCACCGAAGGCAGAGGCAGAGGGGGGGGTCAGGAGCAGGACGATGATGACATGAAGGAGAAGACGTGAGGGGTGAGGAGATGGAAGCATGAAATACGGAAGAGGACGATAAGGGTACACGAGGGATAGGGGATGCTGCCATGACAGAAAAGTATTTTGGAATAAAAGTATAAACAATTGATTTCAAAAGGGGTTAGATATTACTTAGTGGCTAAAGTGGTAATCTGTTTAGTTACTCATTTGAAAAGTAATTAACTGTGCTTAATACTAAAAACCGATAAGGTTGACTTCTCTATTATGAGAGTTAAGATTGATGTTCAAGTAGGGATAAAAGAAATAGTGCTCTAACCTACCGACTTCCCTTTTGATCGAGGAATAGTTAAGTTGGAATGTTAGAAACGTGTTTATCTTGTCGATTTCTTACTCGTTTATGGAAGTCATTAATACCAACTTAACACTAAAATCCAATGTGGTAGACTTGTCTATCTATGAGAGTTAAGAATAAGATGTCTAGGTAAGGCTTTCCTATGCAACAGTGCTTTAACTTACTTGGCTTCACTCTTGACCAAGGGAAAGTATAAGTTAGAATGTAATGTCAAAAACGTGTTAAGTATACAAACCATGATTTCTATAAGCGATAGTTTTTAATCGGACAGTCAATTAGTCGACTACCTAACTTGACTAATTATAACTTAAGAAGTATCTAAAAGCTTCATGGCTTCATACCCTTTGTGAACCCTTAGGAAGGAGCATTGGTACGAAATGTCTCTAGCCTTAAGAATTTATATATACGAGATCCCCCAAGGGAGACTCCTCTTTATATAATTTGCTTACTTCTAAAACAACGGAAATTGAGTTTAGTGAAAATTTATCGATTGGTTTTAGAGAGTTTGGGATTGGTAAGTGTTTACTTATCGAATATCACTTCAAAACTAGTACATGGGTTCTATGTTTTGGAAGCGGTTATGCAGTGGAATGATATAGAGTTAAACCTAAGGTTAAGTCCAAGGGAGAGGTCAACATTAGCATTTGTCAAACGGGCTTATCTTGAGATCCTTGTGGAGATTTGTGGGCTTTTGAGATGCTGGGGGTCCTTACAGAGATCCATGTTCTGTTTGAGTGATGAAGACTCATGTGTGAGATGCCGAACGTGATTGTGACATCGAGAATGATAGAAAACAAAATAGGCACGTAGCCAACCGGGTTTAGATAACCCATAGGGTATATCATCTTCATATCTAGAGTATGCTTATCGATGTTACTAGGGGGGGTTGATGTTATCTGATATCACAAGTGCTTGTGTATGGACCAACTATATTTACCTTAGTGGTATATTCTATTTAGAGATATACGATGCTCGAATGGTAGTTTTTGACCCATATCAGGATGTTGGCCTTCGTTGTTCTAGGGAAGTATTTTATGGAAATCCATATGCAAAGTACCTTAGCAGTTTGGATTGTACCCTAATATAGTTATGGTGTGATCAATGCAAATATGATTTATATTCTACACTCTGGATATCATCTATTATATCACCACACTAAACTTAATGAATGGTTGGTTTCTTTTGAGGCGAAACCCGTTATGGGATTCCGTATAGTCTTAATATTTACTGTTATATATTGCATGTATTTTGAGTTTTACCACACTAGACTTATGTCTGACATATGGTTTTTGCTTTCCCTAAATTCCTTGTGTACTCTTTTGAGTTGGCCGAGTAAACCAGGTTTTACTTTGGACACTTCAGAGTTTGGGAGATGAGCTAAAGGCTTCCGTTATCTATATATTTCTATTATATTGTATTATGTATGTATATATCATCCTGTGAGGACAGCTAGTTATAGTTGTCTACGCTGAAGATAGTATTTAGGTTTTGTAACTCTAAAATATCTATATTTGGAGTAATATTTTGCAGTGCTCTTTTGATATTATATATTATCGTTCCATTATGAGATTATAATCTTATGTTCTTTCTTTCTAATTTTATTCTTTTTTATTTTACCCTAACCATATGTCTTTACAGCACTTGGGTGCTCGGCACATGAATACCATGGATGTATTTAGTATTGACATTCGAGGGTCGAAAAGTTAGGTTGTTACATTTGGTATCAAAGCCCAATGTTGAGCAGACATCTTGGCTTTGGCTAGGTATGGCTTATTAGAGATAAGGTAAGTGATACCCTAGAATGAGTCGAGTGTATTATATGTACAATAGCTTATTTTTATTTTTCTATAAACCCGTACCTCTTTTCAACTTTTCCTTAAGAAAATCTCTTTCTTTGACATAACTCAATCCTTTTGTATCCTAAGCTATCTTGCTATGTTCATGTAGTACCCACTATGGGTATTTGAGCTGCCAGTGCTTGAGGAGGTAGAGGTGGTCGGGGTAGTACCATCATAAATAGCAGGGTCAACCATCGAGGAACGTTGTCCTACCGAGGAACCAAGGGTGGATATTATAGTGGAAGTCAGGCCTCAAATAATTTTTGCTTCGTTTTGTCCTGATTAGGAGATGCCAAGGGGTAAGAGGTTTAGTGGCTCAGAGATGATCGTAGAGGTTTAGTCTTGACTCAAATTATGTGACCGTATATTCGGGGATATAGAGCTGGATGATGCGATGAAGCGTTAGTTAGCATCGCGACGTTTGATAGATGCATCTATGGATTGGAGGAGTTTTATTATAGCTAATGTCTAAGAGAACGACTTCACTTAGGCTTAATTTATGGAGGGTTTTGAGATGAAGTTTGTCCCAGAAGCTAGGAAGACCTTGTTGTTTAGGAGCCTATTGGATTTGAAGCAGGAGCCATGACTGTGGCGGGATATGAGAACACCAGTTTATTACTTTGTCTTGGTTCGGATTGTGGTTAGTTGACATGCCTTTGAAGAAGAATGAGATGTTTTTGGCTGGTATGCCTTTCGATTTTCAATGGAACATGACTAGTTATCTCATGGGGTCGTTTGTGAATTTGGTGAACATGGGGTTGAGGTTTGAGAGATAAGCGCCAAAGCCATCTATTTCTGCACAGTGGGGGATAATAATCTTAAATTAAAGTCGTAGATGGATATTTCTAGTATAGTTTGTCATAAGTGTAGGCAGAAAGGGTACTACGCTTAGACTTGTAGGTTAGGGAAAGTAGGGCAAGTGGAGAAAGCGTCGATTTCAAAGGTTTTGAAGATAGAGCCACAACCAGCTAAAGCATAGTTTATTCCCAGGTAGATTTGCTATAACTGTCATCAGCTGGATCATTTATCTAGGGCGTGTCTAATGCTCCATAAGGGGACAACAACCCCATGATTTTACACTAGCTTCGGCACTTTCTACTTCTACCGCTATAAAAGGGAAGTAGGTTCTAGAAGGTATTCTATCTATTTTTGATATTCCTGTTCGTTTCTTATTTGATACCGGTTCTTCTCTTAGTTTCATATCTTATATTCTTGTTGATAGACTAAAACTCAAACTGGTTATAGCTTTAGTATCTATTTCTATGCCAAACCCTTTAGGGGGTTCAACCAATCTTAGCACGTTATGCCAAGGAGTTCCTGTTACTTGTTACGACAATTTGCTTCCATGTGACATGTATATTCTTGGCTTTATGAGGTTCGATGTTCAACATGGAATGTATTGGTTATCCCAGAATCATGCAATCTTAGATTGCGATAAATAAACTATATCGCTGGTGTATAAAGGAAGGGTTCTTGTGATGTCTTGTAAAGAACCTAGCTCGCTTATGACTAAATTTCTTTATTCTCTTGACGTAGCAGAGGAGGAGTTGGGTTCGATCTCTATTGTTTGGTAACTTGTGCATGTCTTCGAAGAGGTGTGGGTTTTACCACCTCATTGGAAGATAGAATTTCACATTGATTTGGTTAAAGTTGCAAAAACTATCGTTTTGCTTGTTCGTAGACATGCATCGAACAAGAAGTTGGAGCTCTCTAATCAAGTTTGTGATTTGTTGTAGAAGGGCTTGATTTGAGAGTTGTTCGAGATAGGGAGTGCTTGTTGTCTTTGTTACAAAGGTTGATAGTTCCCTAAGACTATGTGTAGATTATCGCGAGCTCAACAAGTGAACCGTTAGGAAGAAGTCTCCTTTGCCTAGGTCAGATGACTTACTCGATCAGCTTCATACAACTCAAGTATTTTCTTAGTTTTATCTTGGTGTCGGGTTCCATTAGTTGAGGGTGGCAGAGGAGAGTGTACCCTCGATAGCTTTTAGATTAGATCAGTTTTACGAGTGGTTAGTTATGCTGTTCGGCCTAACTAATGCTCTATCATATTTCGTGGACCTAATAAATCAAATTTTCCAAGATATGCTAAATAAGTTTGTCTTTGTATTTATCAATGATATTTTGGCATACTCAAAGACCAAGGAGAAACATTCTCTCCATTCGAGCATTGTGAAGAGAGCATGTATTAAAGGCCCAGCTCTCAAAGTGTCATATTCGCGTTTATAAGTTAGGTTCTTGGGTCATGTTGTTTCAACGAAGGGTATTTTTGTTGATCCTACTAAGGTTACAACCGTTTAGGGCTGGAAGAGACTGGAAACCGCAACTAATATTAGAAGCTTCTTTGGTTTAGTAAGTTATTATAGGAGATTCATGTAGGATTTTTGGAAGATTGTCTCTCACTTAACGAATTTGAAAAAGAAACATATCAAATTTGTTTTAATGGATAAATGCAAGAAAGCATTCTTAGAGGTGAAGGCATAATTAACTCGTGCTTCCATTCTTACCATGCAGATGGTGGTAAGGGTTTGTTTGTTTACACAGATGCACGTGGAACAGGTTTAGGTGTTGTGTTGATGCAGCATGAAAGTGTTCGCTTATCTGAGTCATTAGCTCAAACCACATGAAGTGAGGTATGCAACTTATGACTTGGAGTTATTAGAGGTGGTATTTGCATTGAAGATGTGGAGACATACTTTGCTAGGTGAGTGGTTCGAGTTATATATGGGCCATAAATCCTTGTAATATCTTTTTACATAGAAGGACCTAGGGGCAACAAAGGTGATTGGATTTTCTTACAGCCTACGATCTAGATATCTAATGTACAATGGGGAAAGCTAATATCATAGCTAATGCGCTCAATAGAGGTATGCAGTTGTGGCCGACATTGAGGTTTGTCCAACTCTTCTTGGTCGTATTAAGAGTAACAAGCATAAGGATGTTCACCTCGCTCGGATAGCTAAAGCCGTTAGTGAGAATATTGCTCCATAAAATTGGCCATGATGTGGGGTAGATGATTGTGGTATTGTGATGGAGTATGGTATGTTTTGTGTTTCGAATGTGGATGGTATTAGGTATGGGGTTTTGACAGAGAGTCACCTTTCTAGACTGGTGACATATCCCGGGGTCACTAAGATGTATCAGGACATAAGACGTACATTCTGGTGGGAAGGCATGAAGAGGGACGTTTTTATATTTGTTAGTACATGTGCTAACTGCTAGCAGGTTAAGGGTATTCACCAAAAGACAGATAAACTGGTTCTGCCACTTGAGGTTCCAAAGTGGGAGCAGATTTCTATGTATTTCATCGACGGTTTGTCTAGGTCGAGGAGAGGTAACGAAGGTGTATGGGTTATTGTAGATCGATTGAATAAGAGCGCGTACTTCTTACCAGTTAAACAACAAGGAAAACTTCTAGTTTGACTAATTTATATGTTAGGGAGACATCAGATTGCATGGTGTTCCTTATGATATCGTGAGTAATAAAGATTCGATATTCACAAGCCAGTTCTAGAAGTGTTTGCATGAGGCTTTAAGGATCGAGCTTAGTTTGAGAACCGTTTACCATTCACAGTCTGAAGGACAAATAGAGAGGATGAACCACATTTTAGTAGAATTGCTTCTAGCATGCATAATAGATTTTGGGGGTTCGTAGGAAGAACACTTCCTACTTGTCTAGTTTTCATACAATAACAGTTATTGGGCCAACACCATTTGAAGCATTATATGAAAGGCCTTGCAAATCTCCATCATGTTGGGTGGAACTTGGAGATCATCTAATGTTTGGGTTGGATATGGTTCGGAAGGCTTCAGATAAGGTAACAGGTATTAGGAAGCAAATCAAGGAAGCACAAAATCAAAAGAAAAGCTACGCAAATGAGAGCCATAGAGACATAGAGTTCTCACTTGGAGACTTCGTATTCGTAAAGTTTCTCCGATGAGAAGTGTAATTCGGTTTGGAAGGCTGGGAGTTGCTCCTCGTTATATAGGACCATTCCCGATTCTAGAGAGGATCGATACACTCACGTATAGAGGCGAGTTACCAACTAGTCTATTGGGTGTGCACAATGTATTTCATGTATCACATTTGCATAAGTTTGTGCATTATCATTCGATGACAGTAGAAGCGTCTTAATATGAGGACTTGGAAATTGAGCCAAATTTGGCTATATTGAGACAGCCATTCATATTGTTGATAGGGATACAAATCGATTAAGGACTAAGGTTGTTAAGTTAGTCAAGGTATAGTGGGGTGAGGATGCTCAGGATTGTACATAGGAGACGGAGTATAGTATGACGGTGTCCTATCCAGAGTTGTTCCCGGACTAGTGGTTTCTTAACCTACTATCGTATGTCTTTTACATTGTTCTCACCATTTAAGGTGAAGTCACTTAGTATGCATTTTGGTTTTCATTTTAGTTTGTATATGGTTTCAGTAGTACTCTACATGTGTATCTTGTTTCTTCTCTCCTCTTTGATTATCAGTCTTGTTTGAATCTCGAGAATGAAATGTTCTAAGTGGAGGAAAATGTAGTGACCCATAAATTTGAACACTTCATCTTCGAATATCGTAAAATATAATTAAATTTTATAAATATGATTTTGTAATATTTTTAATCATCTTTTGATTAATGAATAATGATAAGAAACTTGTCTTTAAAATTTATTTTAAAAATATATTCTTTGAAGAAAAATCGATAATGTGATCGAAATTCGGTTGAACGATAAACAACTTTTTGATCGATATAAGTTGTTCGAACTCTTTTGCACTTAACTAATGAATATATAAATTCATTAGGATTTAGTTAGCACTCTTTTATTTGTGAAGTAATTATAACATCCTAGAAGCTTCTAATGGATAAGAGATATTTGAATGAAAGGGGTAGTTTGTCAATTATAAAAGGTAAAAGTGTATAGGAGAAGAGATTGGCATGTGGAGAGGGTGAGCCTTCCATGGTATGATGGGATGTGTGAACAAGGTTAAAGATTACCTTGTAAAGCCTATAAAAGGAGGGGTATACCACTTGAATCCATTTCAAAAATTTTACACAAAAATTTATCACTCTTTTAAACTTTCTCTTCATAAAATTTATTAAAGAAAATAATTCCAAAACAACTCCAAACCTACTCAAATTTTGCCACAAGCCTTGGAAAACATCACAACACTTTCTAACAACTTAGGTTTGAAAAAATCGAAGCACATCTCAACCTATTATGTTAGACCATGAGTATTAATTGGGCTTTTAAGCCTAGGCTACTGCAAAATACCATGGTTGAAGGTAGGAAGTTAGTGTTTGCAAGGAAGAGGTAGGAAATGATTTCTTTGACTTGCTTAAGGGATAGCTAACTAACCTCCTTGAATGAAAAACATTGTGTATATTTTCCTTTGATTGATCTTTTCTTTGTGATTGAATGGATATCGATATATGTTGTAATATTGATATATGTTTGCAATATTCTTTCAATTTTTTCTTTGAAAGTAAATGACATATGATATCCATATGTATGGATTTAAATGAACTTGTGGACATATCATATCCTTGAAACAAAGCACATAGGTTGCAGTTGAATATAGGTTTGAATTAGACTTGGATTTGGTAGTGCTCTTATTGCGATAGTCGCTATAGATGCATTTAGGAATCATCTTATGTTCAGCAATTTCTAATGAACTTTGTATTTTTATTGCCATATTTTTCATGTTTTATATCCGTGCTTTCTACCATAAAATTTTGAATGTTAAAAAGTTGAGTAACGTATTGAAAAGTGGCCAAACTCATACTTGTGCAAAACTACCATGTTTTTGCTTTTGTTTTGAACTTTAAGGGTTTGAAAAGATATTTACATTCAAGTATTATGTTTCATTCTTTTTGCAAGTCTTTTCTAACCCATATTAATGTGTGTTAAAAGTGGTTCGAGAGTTTTATGAATTATTTATGAATTTATTGAAGAAGAGGGTTTACTTTAAAATATAAGGAAAACGTGGTTTTCCAAGTTTTAAAGTGTTTTGCAAACTTGTTATCTTAAAATAATATTTTAGTAAAATGTTTAAAAATGTATTATTAGTATTTCTGAAGTATTTTTAAAAGTATAAACAAGTGATTTCAGAAGGGGTTACAAAATGCTTAGTGGCTAAAGTGGTTATTTGTTTAATTACTTGTTTGAAACGTAATTAACTATAGTTAACACTAAAAGTCGAACGAGATAGACTTCTCTATTTACGAGAGTTCAGATTGATGTTCAAGTAAGGATAAAAATAATAGTACTCTAATCTATCGACTACCCTCTTGACTGAGCAATAGTTAAGTTGGAATGCCGGAAACGTCTTAATCTTATTGATCACTTACCTGTTTATGGAAGTCATTAATACTATACTTAATAGTAAAAGCCGATGTGGTAGACTTGTCTATCTATGAGAGTCAAGAATAAAGTGTCTAGGCAAGACTTTGATATGCAACTAGTACTCTAACTTACCTGGCTTCACTCTTGATTAAGGTTTTAAATCTCGCTCGTCTCGGCCGAGATCTCGTTTTCGAGCCTGAGCGATTCGAAACTAGTTGTTTCGTTGTAGTCTCGCCTGACGTATATCTCAACCGATATTATGGTATCTCTTCAGACATCTCAGATGAGATTTTCTTATGAGATATTATTCAATCTTTATAATTTTATTAAATTAGCTCTTTGACTTAGCTAAATATATCTTTGACTTCCATATATTTATAAGCTTTTGTAACAACAATATAACTATGATTTCTACTCTTTTAGAGGCTTTGTATGTAAAATATAACTTTAACTTCTACTTGTTTAGAACATTTTGTAATTAGAAGTCTAAATTATAAATTGTGGCAAACTTGGTCTTGTTTTAACCAAGTATCATGGTCTTATACATATGTCTTTTTTGCATGTATATTGTTTCAATGTTTGTTCATTTTTACATCTAGGTATTTTTCCCCCAAAAAAAAGATGTAACTCGCTTTGTGATGGTTTATTTCATGTATATTTTCACATATAATATTATATTGAACATTATTCACAAATTCTCATTATTTATTTTCATTAATATGAGCGATTTTTTTGATTCTAAATTACTAATGATAAGCATGTGACATATTCAAAGTAAACGTGTAAAGTTTTCATTCAGGTAGTGACTTATATTTATAAGTTTGGGTGTACGAAGACTAATCTTTGACATGACATATACTTCGAGATTACTTCGAAATAAATCTTAGGAACCGAGATGTAAATTCGATATGAACGACCAAGTTGGACACATCTCGTCTTAGATCTCCCCCGATATAAGATCGAGTCTCTAAAATCTCCGAGATGAAATGTTACCGAAACCCGGGATTTAAAACCTTGCTCTTGACTGAGGGAAAGTATAAGTGGAATGTCGGAAATGTGTTAAGTATATGAATCTTGATTTCCATAAGCGATCTTTTTTGACTGGATAGTAGATTGGTCAACTATAGAACTTGACCAAATTTAACTTAAGTAGTATCTAAAAGCTTCGTGGCTTCATACCCTTTGAGAATCCCCTGAAAGGAGCATTAGTATAGAACCTCTCTAGCCTTAAGAACTAATATGTATGAGATCCCCTCAAGGGGACTCCTCTTTATATAGTTTGCATACTTCTAAAAGAATCGAAATTGAGTCTATTGAAAATTCATTGATTGGTTTTGGAGAGTTTGGGATTGGTAAATGTTTTACTTACAAAATACCACTTCAAAAGTATTATATAGGCTTCATGTTTCAGAAGCGGTTGTGAAGCGGAATACTATATAATTGAACTATTTATCCTAAGGTTAAGTCCAAAGGAGAGGTTAACATTAGTGTTTGTCAAATGGGCTTATGCTAGCATCCTTGTGGAGATCCATGGGTTGTTTGGGATGCTGGGGTCCTTATAGAGATCCATATTCTATTCGAGTGATGAAGACTTGTGTGAGAGTGACCTCGACATCGGAAATGAGAGTAGGCACATAGCCAACGGGGTTAGTTAACCTATAGGGTATATCTACTTCATATCTTGAGTATGCTTATCGAAAAGGTTGTAATAATTGCTAGATGGATGCCAGGCAGTAAGCATGGACTAGGGATGAATCATTTAGGTGGGGTTTAACCAAGGATTAATTAAAGCTAGGCGTTTTTGATAAACTCATGCATTTTAGATAAACTTTTAGTATTTTTTTAGTATTAACTAATCCACAATGGGATATCATGGATTTGGCTATATTTGGAGGCAACGATGGAGACAAAATCATTAGAAACAAACATTACGATGCTTATAAGAGGCATCAAACCTAAAGTGGTGGCATAGATGGAGCCTATAAACCTATTTATATGTTTAGATAATGTAGTAAGTCTCATGTACGTGGACTAGGAAAAACCTAGGTGATAAGGCTAGCCTAGCACCTAAGGGGGCCTAGGCGGAAGCCTAGAAGGATTTTTACAACAAAGCTTATCGACGTTGCCAGCAGAAGTTGATGTTATCTGGTATCACGTGTGTTTGTGTGTGGGACAACTATTTTACCTTAATGATATATTTTATCTAGAGATATAAGATGCTCTAAAGGTAGTTTCCAACCCTTGTTAGGAGGTTGGCCTTAGTCGTTCTAGGGATGTCTTTAACGGAAAAACCATATGCGAATGTACCTTAGTTGTTTTGATTACCCTAATATTGTTATAGTATGATCAATGTAAGCAACACAACTATTTAATATGATTTACGTTATACACTCTAGACATCATTTATTATGTCACTATATTAAACTTAATGAATGATTAGTTTCATTTGAGGGGAAAATCCTTATAGTAATCTGTATGGTCTCAATAGTTACTGTTACATGTTGTATGTATCTTGAGTTTTCTCATACCAGACTTATGTTCGAGATGCGGTTTTTGTTTTTCCTAAATTACATATGTACTCTTTTGAGTAAGCCGAGTAAAGCAGGTTTTACTTTATATGCTTCAAAGTTTAAAAGACAAGTTGGAGGCTTTCGTTATCCATCTATTTCTAATTTTGTTGCCTTATATTATGTACATGTATGATAGCATTGTGAGGACAGATAGCTATAACTGTCCAGGCTGATGATAGTACTTAAGTTTTGTAACTATAAAATTTCTATATCCGTAGTAACCCTTTATACTAATTTTTGATATTATTTATTATCATTCTGCTGTGAGATTCTGATGTTGTGTTCTTTCTTTCTTATTCTATTCATTTTTTTACCATAACTATCTATCTTTCGAGCATTTTGGTGCTCGGCACATGAATACCATGAATGTATTTAGTATCAACATTCGAGGGTTGAAAAGTCAGATCATTACAGTCATGACCCTATAAGTGCCCATATAGGTAACAAACCACTGGCCTATATGACATAGAGAAAAAATGGCACCTACTCGATAATACTCACTAAGGGAGTCATGGATCCGGGGTGTGACCCCGAGATCGGCCCGCTAGGATGGATACTAGCTGCTAGGCAAAAATTTAGGCCTTATAGTAATTCATGTATTCAAGTCAAAAGTGAGCCCATGATCCTTGATTCAATTTAATAGTCATATGCATAATCCAGATTTTAAGAAGTTAAATATGAAAATTGTTTAAGATACAAGTCCTTAATTACAAAGATTTGATATTAATATGACATAACGACCTTGAAATCATAATTTCAGGTTCTTTTGCATCCCTTTGGAAAAATGAAAAATGGGGAATAATAGAATCTTGAATTCACCCCATTTTTTGATGGAGATACATGTCTATTTATAGATAACTTGAGCCACTAAACGCTTAACATGTGGCACTTGTCAGAAATAGATGGTCATGATATGATGAAGTGGCACATGTTCGAAGTGGCATATGGCATGTCTTTTTTTCCTGGTTGAGGAGTTGTAGTTTTGTTGATCCGATCATAGCTTGCTATGTAGCTAGCGGAATACCATTACGATGCATATTAGTCGACATGCGACAACATAAAAATATCACTATTCTATAGCTTAATCCATCAACATGTGATAGCTTTGAATTATAATCCTTCAATTGCTTGCTTTATTAGCATGCGACAACTTTAAGCTGTTATTCTTTGGTAGTTTACATTGTCGTTTTGCAATAGCCTTCTTTGATTCAACCTTCGATGACTCCTGTAGTCATCGTGTGATAGCTTATACAAGTCAGCCTTCGATAGCCTTCATATTCATCATTTAATAGCTCTCAAGAGTCATTCTTTAGTGGCTCTCATAGTTATCATGCAACAGCTTATATAAGTCACCTTTGATAGCCTTCTTATTCATCATTTGATATCTCTTAAGGGTCATTCTTTGATGGCTTCATAGTCATTATGCGATAGCTTATATAAGTCATCCTTTGATAGCCTTCCTATTCATCATTTGCTAGCTCTTAAGAGTCATTATTCGATGGCTCTCATAGTCAACATGCAACAGCTTATATAAGTCAACCTTTGATAGCCATCAATTCATTATTCAATAGCACTTAAGAGTTATGTTTTGATGATTCTCATAGTCATATTGTGTTAACTTTTAAGCCATCCTTCGATGGCCAGCATGGTCAACCTTGATAACTTTTAGATCACCATGCTTTGATCTCATTTCTCTTATTAATGTGGGATAGCTCTTAAGAAGTCAACCTTTGTTGGCTCCTTCGATAATTGCTTGGTCAACACACGATAGCTCTTAGACTATCATTCTTTGATAACTAGCTTGGTCAACTTGCGAGAGCTTTAAGGCGATCAACCTTTAATTGATAGTTATTATAATATGCGGTAACTTCCCTTCAACCTACAACAGTTTATACATTTAGGGTATAAGATATGTTCCCCTTTTTCGATTTCATTTACACTTTTGTATAAACAACTATTTTTATTCATAAATTTTTCCATCTTGGCTATTTATATTCTTTATTTACAATCTAGCGGTCATCCTTCTATAAATGCCCCGCTTTGTTTTCCTTTTCACTTTTACTAGCTGTTAATATAAAAACTTGTCAACACCCCAAATTTGAGTTGTCAAATAAAGTTTATCCTTTGAGTAGATGGAAAGAAGTGGGATGGGTCTGTCTTCCTTGAATTTCCTTTCAAGTTGATTGCTAATATAAAAAGTTGTTCAGACTGACCTTCTGACTCAGTCAAAAGGGTCGGCCTTTTCCTTTGTCAACCTTTCGATTCCACCGAGATGGATTGGTATTTTTTTGAAAGCATGCCGTTCAAAATGGTTGAGATACCTTAGGCAAGATTTTCCTTTATTGGTTTTGACTTTATTGAAGGCCTTAGTTATTTCTTGGTTAGGACTTTATCCAAGAATCAGAGATAGAGGCTTCGATCTAGTCGAAAATAAGGTTATTTAAGTGTTTAAGCTTGAATCAGAAATCTGGGCTAGGATTTCAACCTTGATGAAAGCTGCAGGCTTAGATGTCCCAGTTTTGGATTAGGAATCTTAAGTTAGAATGACTTGGAACAAGGTTTCATCCTTGCCGAAAGCTAATCCTTTAGCCTCATTGTGTTAATCAATGATTTTAGTTACTTGATGCTTGGTCTCGTCCTTGTCGAAAGCAGATTCTCAGGGAAATGTAGCTTGAAGTATGTAGCTAAAGCTATTTAAATATACAAGGTTTCGACTATGTCGGCAGTGACTTTTTGATGTAGGTGACACCTGAAACACAAGATCAAACTGAACAAAAGCTTTTAAAATAGTAAAGTAATCTGAAATATTTGAGATTTCCTTTTAACAAGCTAAATAAGACCTTGTTTCTTCAAATCCCCAAATCAATTTAGTAATTAGGGTTTACAACACTTTTGATTAAGAAGATATAAGTTAGAATTGAAAGATTCGGGTCCCCAAAACCTGACCCTTTGGGTCCTATTTATAGATGCGCGTCAGCACCTTTCGACCCTAATGCTTTCGGCCTGGTCGAAAGGTGGCTACCGAATTACTCAAGCAAGCTTCCGCCTTTGTTGAAAGGGATGGCTTCGCTTCTCTTCTTTGTGTTGCCTTGTAAGTGCTTCCGACTTTGTCAATATGATAAGAACAAGCTTTTGTAGCCAAGCCTATTCCTCCAGACGAAGTGAGGATGTTTGATAGTCGAATTCCGAAGAGGAGCTTCGAGACTGGACTTAGGATGGGAGGTCCAAACCAGTATAAAATCCTGATGTGCTTATTTTCATTTACTTTGCTATTATCATCTATTAAGTTTATCTTAGATATGTCATATAGTTAGTCACTTACACTTGCATATATACACTACACGATCCATCATATAGACTTTCAATTAGTATCAGAGCAAGGTTTGATCAAAGAACAATAACACGTTTTTGAACCACTTTAATATTGCAAGTATTTTTCAAGAAGGAAAATCCACAGCACGACCCCCACTTTTTAATGGATCTAACTATGCATATTGGTCAACATTGGTCAACACGTATGAGAATTTTTATGGAAGCTAATGGTCTAGAAAATTTGGTCAGCCACACAAGATAAATACGAAGCACCTACTACTGCTATGAACATATGGACCGATGCACAAAAGACCTTAGCATCAAACAATGCTAAAGCTATAAATGTTTTATTTTGCTCTCTAGATAAAAATGAATTTTCATGTGTCATGTTATGCACAACTGCATTTGACATTTACCGTACCTTACAAATTACACATGAAGGTACAACAAAGGTCAAACAAACTAAGATTTCAATTTTGAAAAACCAATTCTCGTCATTCAAAATGAAGCAAAATGAAACTATTGTTGACATGTATTCTAGATTTCAAACTATCCAACATGATCTTATGGCATTAGGAGTTAAGTTTACTGATTTTGATTTAGATTCTCGAATACTCAACTCTTTAACATCGGATTGGGAAAGAAAGGTATTAGCTATTGAAGAATGTAATGATCTCTCTACTCTCAAAGTTGAAGAGTTGATAAGAAATTTACTGTCCTATGAAGCAAATTTGCAGGCATGAAAAGAATTAAATTCAAAGAATAAGAACATAGCATTCCTAGCAACAAAAAATGATGACTCTGATTTAGATGAAGATGAGATAGTCTTCATTGCCAAGAATTATAATAGATTCAAGAAATTTAGAAAGATGACCAAATTCCAAGAAGAAGGGAAGTCCAACACAACAAACCTATCTCAAATCAAGTGCTATGAATGTGTACAATACAGACACATGAAGAAGGATTGCCCCAAACTCAATAATGATAAAAAGAAAAACAAATTTAAAAAATTCAAAAAGAAGAAGACTTTCAAAGTAACATGGGATGACTTAGATTCTTCATCATCTGAAAGTGATAGCGATAGTGACGGAGAACAAGCTAATGTGTGTTTTATGGCACAAACTAATGAGGTATGTCCGGAACTTAGCTATGACGAAGTATATGGAATTAGATGATAAATTTAGACAAATTATAAAACTAAACAAAGAACATATAGTCGAAATAAATAGATTAGAACTTGAAGCAGGAATGTTAAAAGATGAAAACATTATCTTAGAAGAAGAACTAGAATTATCTTAAGAAAAAATTAAAAATATTTTAATAGAAAGCGAGGCTATTGCTATTGATTTTGAAAACACTAAAATAGTGAAGAATAATTTGTTAAAGAAAGTGTCAATTTAAAAGGTAATATTAAATTATTGACAATTGAAAATTTAGAATTAAAAGAAAAATTAGATAAAATTACAAATAATGTGTCAAAATTTAATAAAAGAAAACAAGATTTCGAAAATCTTATCAAAACTTCAAAACCATCAGGCAATAGAAATGGAATAGGATTTAAAAACATTTCTAAACAAAAAGGTAATGATGCTAAACATTTTAGTTATAAAAAAACTAAAAGTTTACCTACGTCTAACATGAATACCAAAAATATGAAAATTTGGATTTCTAAGACAAATAATAATTTGATTAGACAAAAACATATTAATAATTTCTTAGAGAATGTAGTCTATAACAAAAATTATATTTATAAAGGTACCAAACCATCTTGGGTATGACAACCTTCACCTAACAATTAGGACCCTAACAAAATATATGGGTACCATTTGAAACATCTTTTATTTTACAGGTACCTAAAATAAAAAATAAGGAGAAATGGATACTAGATAGCTGATGTTCCAAGCATATGACCGGAAATTCAAAAATGTTATCAAATATAACATACATCAGTGGTGGAACGGTAATCTTTGGAGATAATTCAAAAGGATATGTCATGGGCATTGGAGAAGTCATCAACTCTGGTATTTCTAACTCTCCTATTATTTCTAATGTTTTATTAGTACAAAATTTAAAACACAACCTACTAAGTATTAGTGAATTATGCGATAAAGGTTTTCAAATAAATTTCGAAAAGATAGATGTAATATTTTCGATAATAACAAACAACTTGTATTTGAAGGTTTTAGAAACAAAAATATTTATGCATTAAACATGAATATAAATAAAAATTCAAATTTGCGTCTAACCGCCAAACATGATGATCCATGGTTATGGCATAAACGATTTTGTCATATCAATTTTAAAAATATTAATAGATTGGCAAAATATGAGCTAGAGGTCTACCTAAAATAAATTACAAAGTAGAAAATTTATGTGACGATTGTCAAATTGGAAAACTAAAGAAAAAACTCTTTTAAATCTAAAAATAAAATTTCTACAAAACAACCATTAGAATTATTACATCTAGATTTATTTGATCCAACACACATACGATCTATAAATCACAACAAATATGTTTTCGTAATAGTTGATGATTTTTCGAGATATACATGGACTTTGTTTCTAAAACATAAAAGTGATACTTTTGGTATGTTTAAGATATTTGCTAAAAGAATTAAAACACAAATGGACTGGAAAATTAAAAATATTCGAAGTGAACACGGAGGAGAATTCGAAAACGATCTATTTACTAATTTTGTAATAAGAAAGGAATAAGTCATAATTTTTCTTTTCCTCGCACACCTCAACAAAATGGTGTCGTAGAAAGAAAAAATCGAACGTTACATGAATGCTCACGAACATTATTAAATAGTAGTGGTCTACCAAAATACTTTTAGGCTCAAGCAATTGCTACAGCTTGTTATGTATTGAACCGAGTAAATATACGTCCTATGACTAAACAAACTTGTTTTGAAATATTTGTTGGAAGAAAACCTAAAGTATCATATTTTAAAACTTTTGGTTCAAAATGTTTTATATTAAATAAAAAGATAACTTAGGAAAATTTGACCCGAAGCCCGATGATGGTATCTTTGTTGGATATTCGAATCGTAGCAAAGCATATAGAATTTTTAATAAACGAAATAATACCATTGAAGAAAATTTACTTGTTTCGTTCGATGAATTTTTTTTAATCATCATACTAATGATGAAGAGAAATTATTCCACTAACAAATTCTATTAATAATGAAACAAATGTGCAAAATAACACTTTGATATCATCCCCTAGAATTCTTAAGAATCATCCAAGAGATAATATCATTCAAGATCTCAATTCTAGAGTAATTAAAAATCAAATTAATCAAATAAGCCATATAATATTCCTATCAAATTTTGAGCCAAAAAATTATAGAAGCTTCAAATGATAATTTTTGGATAATCGCTAGGCAAGAAGAATGAAATCAATTTGAACATAATAATGTTTGGGAATTAGTACCAAGACCTGAAGAACAATCAGTTATAGGAACCAAATGGGTATTTAAAAACAAAGCAGACGAGAAGGGAAATACTGTTAGAAATAAAGCACGTTTAGTTGCTCAAGCCTATATCAAGAAGAAGGTATCGATTATGACGAAACCTTTGCTCCAGTAGGTAGATTAGAGGCTATTCATACATTACTCGCCTTTACAACTCATCAAATTTTAAGTTATTTCAGAAGGATGCCAAAAGTGCTTTTTAAACGGTTTTATTAAAGAAAATGTATATGTAGAACAACCCCCATTATTTGTTCACGAAAAATATCCCGATCATGTTTTTAAATTACACAAAGCATTATATGGATTAAAACATGCTCCACGAGCATGGTATGAATGTCTTAAAAATCATTTAATTATATCTGGTTTCCAAATAGGCAGAATAAATACAACTTTATTTATTAAAAGAGAAAATAATGATATTTTAGTGGTACAAATTTATGTTGACGGTATCATTTTTGGTTCAACAACGAAAATCTATGTAATCAATTTTCAAATATTATGAAAAAATAAATTTGAAATGTCACACATGGGAGAATTAAATTTCTTCTTAGGTTTACAAATAAAACAACTTGAAAATGGAATTTTTATTTATCAAGAAAAATATTGTAACGATCTATTACGCCTTTTTGAAATGGATAAAACTTCGAGCAAACCAACACCTTTGAGTACCACTGTTCATTTAGAAAAGGATGGTAATGGAAAAGATTTTGATGAAACATTATATCGTAGCATGATTGGTTCTTTACTTTATTTGATGGCTAGTCGACCCGATATTACGACCAGTGTATGTCTTTGTGCTCGATTTCAAGCAAAACCAAAAGAATCTCATCTAAGAGTAGTTAAGTGTATTTTACGTTATCTATCTAGTACTAGAGATTATGGTTTGTTTTACCTTAAAGGATCATCGTTTGAACTAGTTTCATATAGCGATGCGGATTTCAATGGATGTAAAACAGATCGTAAGAGTACTACTGGAACTTGTCAGTTTATCGGACAATCATTAGTTTCATGGTTTAGCAAAAAGCAAAATTGTGTTTCTTTATCTACTTGCGAAGCTGAATATATCTCCGCAGCTCTAGCGTGTGCATAAGTGATATACATGCAACAAACACTTACGGATTTTGGCAAAACTATCAACAAATCTCTAATATATTGTGATAACACAAGTGCTATAAATTTATCCAAAAACCTTGTCAATCATTCACGAACTAAGCATATAGATATACGACATCATTTTCTACGATACAATGTTGAAAAAGGAACTATTTCATTAGAATATGTAAATACCGAAAATCAAATAGCAGACATCTTTACAAAACCACTAAATGAACAAACTTTTATTAAACTCCAACGAAATTTAAGGATTTGCTCACTTCATGATCTTCTTCCTTAAAAATAATCACTTCTTCATTTAGGCTATGATTAGTCATTTATTTTACTATCCACAAATTATAATTAATAATTTCCGAACCTTTAATTTTTTAGATAGTTAGTTTTTGTATAAATAATTTTTTCAACTTATATATAAACAGTTATACAAACAAGAAAAACTATTTACACTCAATTCATATTCTCTTCAAGAAACAAAATATAACCATGTCTTATGAGAACTCTTATATATCCATCTCGACCCCTACGATGGATAACTCCGCTGATACACCACAACGACTTTCTACACCTACACCAATGCAGGAACCGACGTATAAGTGATCCTCATATCGCACAGGATTTACCCTCGATAGCAAGAAGACCAAAAGATCTCTCTTTGTTTCTCCTAACACAAAGGAGAAAATTGATGAAATTCATCACTATCAGAAACAACGGGTAGATCTACAATGAGAACTATATTTTGAACAAAAAATTACAGCATGACAGCTAAGCTTTTTGGAGCAAGTAGCGATGAAGTTTTGTACGTCAAGAAAGAAAGATGTCCATGAACCACTTCCAAAACCTTGTAGTACTTTGGATCCCTCGTCTTCGTATCGTACTCCTTCGAACCCTTCACCAAGATGATTTTCTGCCTCCCCGAGAACTCACGAACGTGGAAATATATGGCCTCCGCTTAAACTATGGAAGGATAACAAGTTAGGAGATCATAAAACTCCATCGCCTTCTAAATAAATTATATTTGTTATTTTATGTATCTATGTTTGTTTTTTATTTCACAAAAATAATAATATTTTTTATTCATAAAATAGAGAATCGAAAAATAAGCAAAACCATCAAATTTTAGGCTATTTTTAGAAAAACTGCCTATTTCAGACATCTGGATTTGAACCTTAGATGTCTGACACTCTGATGTACGTCTAATTTTTAAGTAATGTGCATATGTCAGACGCCTGATATACCCCCTAGACGTTTGAAAATTTGCTGTGTCTCATCTAAATACAAATCAGAAAATTCCAGACATCTAGGATTCGACCCAGACGTCTGAATTATTTCTCTGCCATAAAGTTTTTCAAAATTAACCTATTTTAGACGTCTGATTCTTAACCCAGACATCTGGTAAAACTCTCTGACTATCAAATTTTATAAATTCGACCAAACCAGACGTCTAACTCAACAACCAGACGTCTGAATTTATCTACTGCACTCATTTTAGGGTAAACCAGACGTCTGATTTGGATTCCAGACATCTGAAATTCAATCGACTCTTTAAATTAGCCCAGATAACATCATTTTTATCTTTCATCTCAAAATTTTCTAACCTCCGATTCCCCCAGTGATGATTTTTCTCTCCAAAACTTCATCTTTACGCATGCAAATCACAATGCCTCCTCGAACCAAGAATCCTGAGATTTCCAAAAGAAAACAAGATCAACCAACATCATCTTCAAATCCTCAAGTTTGATCGGATGATCAAATTGAAAGAGGGATAAATATAGCACCATATTAATTCAAGAGGTATGAAGATATACAAAAGAAAAAGCTTCACACAGGTCCATTCTATTATCTACTTAAATTTTCAATGTATGATTTGGATGAAATGTGTGAAAATACCGGGTTAGAAACCTTAATTTCATTCACTCCTAATGACATTCAAATCGATCAATTGGCGATATTTCTATTCTATGCGAATTTGGATAGTACTTCAGTGTGCAACAATAAAGATGAAGGTAACTGGCTCTAGTCTAATGTGTATGGAAATATGATTAGACTACTCCTGGCATAATAGGTAGAACCTTAGGATGTTCTGACACAGCGGAAGATTTATATAACATTCCCGATATGCGCTTCAAGCCACAGAATAGTAGTGCTCATCAAATTTGGGAGGATGAAATTCCAAAATATACCTCCAAATATCTACGTCCAAAAGCTTGATTCCTAACTCAAATGATAATCAATACCATCGTTCCACGTACAGGAAGCCACGAGCAAATAACTAAGTTAGAGCTTAAAGCCCTATATGCTCTATTTAGTGGAACAAGGGTGAATTGGGCCAAACTCATCTTCGACGAGCTCAAATATTTTTGGACTCGATCACGACCCTCAATTATTTACCCAATATATATTATGAGACGTCTTCGTGCACATAACATCCCGTCCTATCTATCGACCTTCGAAGAAATCTCACCAAAATATGCTTCCACCAAATTTTTCTCACTTATGCACCTACCTGAGATTCCTCTAGAATTTATATCCTTCGAAGATTGGACTCACAATCGTCAATCTAGACGAGTTGAGCCTCCACTTCAACCACACATCGAACCATCTCAAGAAGAGGAACAACATCAAGAAGCATATCCACCTCCTCCTGCACCATTTGATTATCCAGGACAAGATGAGATTATGGGGACTCGAACGGATACAAATCCAAATGAAAGTGTTCGAGATCTCACCCTTCGAAATCAACATATATTATCTCAAAATCAAAAAACTTTTGGCTTAGCGGATTGACAACTTCGAAACATCATTTGCTACATGCCTTACCACAGTTGAAGAATCTCTTTCAACTGTCTTGACGGTTCTTAAAGAAGTACTACAATGGGCTCGTGGTCCAACACCACCTTATGAAGATTGGCCATCCCCAGTACTTTCTCCTCCCGCAAAACATTCCAAACTTTCTGAGGATGGACCTCTCAAACAAGCTTTGACATCTCCTACAAAGGCTAGCACTTCTGAAAAAGAAGAAACAAAGGAAGATGATCAAGATAAAGCTTATCCAAAAGAATCATAGATTTTGGGAATCATAGATTTAAGTTTTTGGGATATCAACTTTTGTAAATTTGACAAAATCTACGTATGCAATCACTTTCAAATTATCAATGAAATTTTCCTTTTTGTTTGACGATTGGTTATGTTATTCTTTTTGATAATGCCAAGGGGGGGGGGAATATAAGTATAATTGTAAAACATTAAGAATAAGCATATATTCAAGGGGAGATATATAATTTATATATAAGTACATTGAATAGTTGTCATCATCAAAAAGGGGGAGATTGTTAGGAAATCAATTCTATGGTTTCGATGACGACAACTATAAAATGGAAATCGAATATGCTATATATTTCTATTCACGGTAATTGAAGTAACATCACCAAAGAGACAAGAACAAGACTCAAAGAATGTATCAAGAGGCTACAAGTCGATAGAATCAGAAGAGCAGTGACATGGACACAAGAAAAGAAACATGCACAAGTTCAGATGTCTGGGTGCACTAGCCAGACATCTGAATGAATCTTCTAGATCACAAACCAGACAGAATTAGACGTCTGGTTAATGTACTCAGACGTCTAAAAAGCTACTATATACTAAAAAAATATAAGAGCCAAACGTCTGAGACATATTCCAAACGTCTGATTTTGAACTTGGGTGTTGACATTCAAAATACAACTATCACAATTGAAAAGACACTTTCGCTCCTCTTCGCTGCAACTCTTCATCACCATCAGAAGCGACCATAGAACACTTACTAATGGATGCAACTAATCAAGGAATCTCTCTACCGCTATAAATAACATCAAGAATCAAAGAGAAGATCTTACCTTACTTACTTATGCTCTTTACTCTTTTACTATGATATATTCTTGATCTCTAGCAATCATATATTTGTATTTCACTCTTCCATATATACATAATACTTCAATCAATATCCTATAGATATATATTGGAAGCATTTGTACTTAATAGTCAATATTCGTGTTATAGAACTCACACTTGACAAGAACAAGCTTTTGTAACCAAGCCTATTCCTCCGGGCGAAGTGAGGGTGTTTGATAGTCGAATTCCGAAGAGGAGCTTCGAGACTGGACCTAGGACAGGAGGTCCGAACCAGTGCAAAATCCTGGTGTGCTTATTTTCATTTACTTTGCTATTATCATCTATTAAGTTTATATTAGATACATCATATAGTTAGTCACTTATACTTGCATATATACACTACACGATCCATCATACAGACTTTCAGTTTGGCGCATATGTAACGAGCTGTTCTTCATTATCTTCGAAATGTGCTGCTTTGACTCATTTTAAAGGTCGTCATGCATGTGGATTCACCTAGTCGAAAGGTAGTTAATGAAGACGGAAGGGTGCTTTCGACTCCTTTGTCTCCTTCGAAAGTTATAAACGTACTTGTACGACTGGATATTTTCAACCATTCGCATCCACTCATGTCGGACTTAAATTGCTCAAAATACCACGTTGTAAATAAAAATTTGGCAAATCTCATAATATACGATAAATAAATAATCACAAATCACAGACACGGAGTAATAATAGTGCAGCGGAAGTAAAAGAAATAGTAGTTCATGAAGCTACTATGTAAATATATCAGAGTTACGTAAGATACAACAGAAGAAATAGAGTACAACAGAAGTCTCAATACATAGAAGTCTACTAATACAAGAGCTGAAAAGAAACAACAGACTGAAAAAGATAAAACTAGACAAGTAGATAATCTCCAACGATTCCAATCTCCAGAAAGCGGAAATCCAAATCTGTGAATACTCAGGCTGACCCGAGCGTAAATAAAAATACAAACACTGGAGTTAGGACATACATACTTATACAATGTAAACCAACTCAAGTGAATTGTAGTAAAGGTACAAGTAACTTAAAGGATGCTTGGGACCGCCCATCCTCTAAGGATCCGATAAACTATTTACTATGTAGTAACATTACGCTATTATAATAATGTCTAATAGTAAAATAAACTTACTTTTAAATAGCACTAAGGCTTTACATTTTCCACCTTAACACGTAATAGTCCCAGTAGTCCATCCAATATCTGCATATCTCCTGATTAGGAGACTACGACAAGATATGCATGGGCTATGGAAGAAAACCAAAGTCGTAGTAAAGGCTCGATAGGGTAGGTGACACGGCATACAAGGCAATGCTAGGGTAGATATACCAATTACGCACACGGGATGGTGGTAACGCGGAAACCACATACGCCCACCTCGGAACACATTCCCAAAATCGGAGGGGTGCCCAAACAATCACAAAAGCAATAAAATGGTATTAAAGAAATGTGTCCGACCAGAGGAGCTACCCCTTTTTGCCCAAAATCGCTCCTGATTTAGCCATCTTATGCCAACTCACGGGAGTTGGATCCACGTAACATACCTCAAGAACGTCGCCACCATCCTATTTCATTCTGGAATCTCCACCGCGTACACGGTTGTCAAAGTAGTTTTCGGTATCGACGGAGAGTATGCCCATATCCGATCCCGGTCTCTTTGCCAACCAATCGTTATTATAACCTATGGTTATAACTTTAAATCAATATTTTATACTTCAAATAAAATATCATTTCGATCCAAATCTTTATCAAAATAAAGATTAAATCATTTCCAAACCATTTCAATATATCAACATACCATATCTTTCAAATTCAAATATTTATCAAAATAAATATCAAGTCATTCCAACCATTTCAATATATTAAATTATCATATCCTTTCAAAACTTCCTTTCAAATCATTTTAAAACATAAATATCATATCTTTCAGAACTTCATTTTCAAATCATTTTAGTATCAAAATATCATATCTTTCAGAACTTCATTTTCAAATCATTTTAATATCAAAATATCATATCTTTCAGAACTTCATTTTCAAATCATTTTAATATTAAAATATCAAAATATTCAATTTTAAATACCTTCTAAATTCAAGATAACATCCATTTATTATCCTTTCAAATCACCTTTAAATAGCTTATATTCCAATTAAATTAACTCATTTAAACCATTTAAAAGTGGAGTTATTATACTTTCAAATTAAGTATTCAATTTCCAAAAATAATAAGCTTCAATTTAAACCATTTAAACATTCAAAAAAAATTATATTTTAACATTCAAAAATGTTTATTAACATACCTTTAACATATGATTTTTACAAAATAAATTTCTTATAAATAAATCAAATTTTCCAATAAATTTACGTAACAAATTCAAGTGTATAATTTCCTTTCCTTCACATATGCAATTTATTAACACTTACTTTTTTAAATTTCCATTTCACAAACTAAACTAAATTTTCAATTGATTTCATTTAACTAAAACCTTTAATTAAACCAAATTTCACATTTTCAAGTCAAGTTGTATTTTAAAATTACACATTTAAGCATTCATTTATTTAACCATTTAAATTCATAGAAAAAAATCAATAACACTTTAATAAATCACTTAAATTCAAATTTAAATCAAATTATCATATTTTCCATTTTCCAAATATAATTAAATTTCCATTTTAGTTATATAACTTAAATATTTTTTTTAACCAAAATTTCAAATTTCCAAACTTAAGTTATATTTCAATAATCTAATTTAACCATTCATTAGTTACATTTTTAACTCATAAAAATATCATAATTTCTTTATTTTAAAACATTTCAAAATCTATTTAAATCAAATTTCATAAATTTATAATCTAAAATATTTAAAAATATCCAAAACATTTTATAAAATAACTACGGGCCTATATATAGTTTTCTAACCTAGGTCAAGTGATACGGATATATATCATTTCAATCCGTAGTTTAAAGAGAAAAATCTGGGGTCTATCATTTCAAATCCACAATCCCAAGTTCAAAAAAACCGTTCAGGCCTATCATTTCAGCCCATAACGATTTTTCCCTATTCTAAAGTCCGTTCGGGTATGTGTCATTTCAACCCATAGTGAACCTAATCTACAGGGAACTTGCAGTGTGACAAACAAATATAAATGAACAATTAACAACATATAACATTAACATATGAGATGACATGTAAATTAAAGGTGTAACATCATTTATAAATAATCACAAGCAGTTATAACATCACATATAATACTACACATTCAGTTGTTGTCGCTTCACAATTGCATAAGTATAAAATGTCGTGTGAGATTTACTCACCTCTTGTGCTGGAGATAGCGAATCAAATGACATAAACGGATTCCCAAAGGCATGATGACACAATAATAGATTCAAGTGGATGAGAGTCAACTAATGATCTTGTCACAACCCATAAACAAAACCAAAATAAAGTTATAATTCAATACAATATTAAATTGAAATAACTTTGAAATGAAAAACAATTTGAATGCAACGCTTTTTGCCTTGCTTTCTAGATTATTTTGCATGGCCTAGGGATGCATTAGGCTCTGTTTTGGACAAGGTTTGGCTCGGGTTTGGGTTCCATAGTGCACGGCCACAAGGCATAAAACTTGGAAGAGTTACAAGGTGAGAATGTGAAGAGTTTTTAGGAAAATAGCTTGGTTTTGGTTGAACAAAGGGGCTCGGCTATGGGATGTTTGGCTCGCCCAGTGGAGTGTAGGTCAGGTCAAGGGATGGAGTGGTGAGTAAGGGTCTGGACAACGATGGTGGTGTCGGCATAAGGTGGTGGTGGTGAAAAATGAAGTGGTGAAGAAACAAGGCTCAAACTAGAATGTTTTAAGGCATTAGGTTGGATTTTTGTGGATTTTAACATCATAGGGTCATGGTCAAGGCTGATGGAGTAGGTGGTGATGGTGACAAGGAGGAGCTATAGGAGGTGATGGCTATGACAATAGAGAGGAGTCCGAGCAAAAAGTCCAAGAAAACAAGGCAAAAACCATTCAAAATGAGAAGAAAAAGAAGATAGCCATTACCAATTTTTTTCTCCTGGCCATGAATGAATGAGAAGTGGATTTTTTTCCTGAACGAAGACTGGAAATAAATGGCTAAAAAAAATTTTACAAGGCAAAAAGAGTAATTGAGGGGTTGTGGGAAAATGAAGAGTTTTGGAAACGAAAAGACTTAAGTTTCCAAAAGCACTTTAAACCTTTCAGATTTCCTTTTTCTTAATTCAATTAAAACAAAAATAAAATCAATAATTTGACTTTGAAAACCGAAACAAAGTAATATAAAATAAAAATAAATAATAAATTTTAAAGAAAATGGAAAAAGAATTAAAGAAATTGCTTAAAATTCAAAACAAGGTTCAAAAATTACAATTAAATCATCATTGGCTTTGGAAAAATATCTACTTCATTTTAAAAATGTTCTAAAGAAAAATTTTGGAATAAAATAATTTTTTTAAACATATTAAAAGTGAAATAAATAATTAAATTTAGATAAAATAGAAAAATAATTAAAGAAATTATTTAAAAATTGGAAACATGACATGAAAATTACAAATAAAATACCGTTGGCTCTAGAAAAATTTCTGTTCCATTAAAAAAAATGTCAAATAAATAAAATAAATAAGGAAAATAAAGTGGGGATGAGAATAAAATAAGATCTTGAGAAAATAGAAAAATAAATAAAGAATTCCTTAAATAAATTAAAGTTGGAAATTAGAAATTGTAAAAAATACAACTGACACTGGAAAACGTCAATTACATTTTCAAAAATATTTTAAAACCAAAATATATATACAGTACATGTTATTTTACCCATATAAACATAAATTAGAACATTACATGACGAAATAAAATATTATTTATAAAATAATAAATAAACAATTTTGTTAAATACAGCAAATTTCGCACAATAGTTAAAAAACATAACTTTTCCAATATTAATCAGATTTCAACAAAGCGAAAAGAAGTATTCTTGAAATTTTATTCACTTTCATAATAAAAGATAAAATTCAAATTTTCAAACTTTCAAATTTAAAATTTAAATTTCAAAGTTTGACCATATTGACCAAAATTCACTTTTAGGAAAATATTCTTTTTAGTCATGTTTTGGAATGATAATTGATATCAAAATCAAGGTTTATATTTTAAAATAACAAAATTTATCCATTTCAAATAAATAAAATAAAGTTTTTAAATCAGAAATTCAATTAAAATAATTAAAATATACAATTAAAATAATCACAAAATATGTAACATTCCTGATTTTTAAGCCTAACTAAATTTGAAGATTTGGGGATTAAATATTTGGGAATGAATATGTATGTAAAATAGATTAAAAAATAGAATTTGAATTTGGGATTCAAATTTAAATATCTTGGAAAAATCTTGGAAAATAAAATTGTATTTGGACTTCTAATATGATTAAATAAGATGTATCTTTATTTAAATAAATGGATTTTAATTTGGAATTTGATTATAAATTAATATTGGACTTATCAAACTTTATATTTCAAAGAACTAATATATATATATATATATATATATATATATAGTTAATTGTAATAATGAATAATTTGATTTCAAATCAATTGTTATGGAATTGTCTAAGTATTAAAATAAATGTGATTTTGAAATTAAATAAATGTATTGAGAATAAAAGTGACTATTTGTTAATATGTGATCAAGATTTTTAAACCATTCTTTCCTTTTAAAAATTGTACAAAAATAAATGATAAGAAAAGTATGAATGTAAAATGTATAAAAATATATGTATATTAAAATCTTGAACTAAATTAAAATTGTAATGTGAAGAATAATTGGGATAAAGATTTTATTTGTGAGAATATAAATATAAAAGAAGATATAAACATTTTAAAAACAAAAACATTTGTTGTATATGAAATTTTATTTACATAAAGGGTTAAAAAAATCTGCAAAAATAATTTGAATCAAGGATGTAAACATAAAAAATGATTTTTGTGACATTTGTAAATTAAAGAGATCATGTGATCACAAGTGTAATGAAAGTGGACCAGTAGCAAAAGAAAATTTATTTTGTTTTAAATCAAAAATTTGTTAACATGCATAAAAGAAAGAGAAAACTAGGCCAATTTTCTATCATATGGAAAACTCAAAACAAAAATTAACATCATAAAAGGAAATCTGAGAACAAAGCATTACGGTTCAAAATAAAAATTAAAACAAACATGTAGAAGATCATCTCAACATCAAAGATCAAGCAATATCAATATCAATGCTTTCAGGCCTGAAAACATTTTCAAACCTGGAAATTCAAAGTAGCACCAGGAAAACATCTCAAACAACTTCAAGCCAGAGCAACATCAAATGCCATCTTCACTTGAATCAAACCTGAGCAACAACATCAGGTTCAAGCATGTGAATCAACCTGAATGAAGTTTCAGGCAATCTAAAACAAAAAATCAAAGATCAACTCATGGATTCAAATCATGAAGTATCAGATACAAATCTGGAATCAAGCTAGGTAGGAATTCAAATCAAGGATCAAACTCAAAAGCAATCAATCATCACAGTTTTAAAGCTTCCAGACATCATTTCCAGGTTATCTTTTGTTCTCTGTTGCTTCTCTGTCTTCTTCTAGGAACAGGTGAGCAAACTATCTATACCACAATCCGGTTTACGTCTTGATTGCATGTGGTGATCTGTTAATGTGGATGAAATTTTTTGCTTGCATGTTGAATGTATAGGTATGTAGGTAGATGTGCATGCTAGTAAATATGAACACACCTCAGTTGTGTTTCCAGACCCAAGAACAAACAAAGAAAAATCCATATCACCCAAACAAATTAGTATTAGGCTTTGATCTCTGAAAGAAGAATGTTTATAAATGTAAAGTTATTTTTAAAAATAATACAAAGTAGAAATATGCTATAAATAATTCAAAAATTTAGAATTTACAGAGAGAATATTCAAAACAGAAAAATTCAAGTAATTTAATTCTAAATTCTGATCATTGGATCAGATTCGTTTTGCTAAATGATGAATTTTAGCATTGAAATCACTATTTTTAAGTTTTGGAGTGATGAGATTTTTTGAGATGAACGATATTCTAACTTTGGTCGAATTTCCATGAATGGAGAAGAATGGGCGGTCGTAATCATCGGTGAACGATATTCTAACTTTTTAAGTCAAGGCCGTTACAAAATACAGGGTTGTTACATTCTCCCCCACTCAAAACTTTTCATCCCCGAAAAGGAATGAGGTACGGGAAAGCACAGAAAAGATAGAAATGAAATAAGATTAAAACAAGGTGACAAGAAGATTGAGATTATACCTGATAACTGTTGTTATAGGTAAGTTTAACAAGGTGGAGATGATCTTTCCAAGATCCTCTAGAATGAAGAACACAAGCACGAAAAAGGTGGATTCAAAATGAGCACCAAAGATTATCAAAGATTATAGAAAGATTTCTAAACAAAAAGATTATAGAAAGATGCCTATACCAGTCTGTAGCAAGATAAGGATAATAAGGACAACCAAAAGTAGTTTGAAAAACAAAATAAGGAAATAAGTTTGAAACCATGGAAATTTCAACTTAAATAGAAAATAAATTTTTACACAAGTTAAATAAATCTTAACTATCTTAAATTTCATTATCTTATTATGCAATCATCTTAAATTAACAATTCTTAAAACCATGGGTTTGAAAAATAATCATTTATTATACTTATAATGTACTTAATAAATTTAATTCTTTTTTATTCCTAATTAAAATTAAATTTATTCCTCTCGATATATTTATCACTTATGTTAAATATACTTACACTTATTATAACTGCTTTATTTTATTCTTAGTACTTTTAACATTATTTTATTGTAAGTTATTCAACTACCCTTTATTAATTTTACCTCTATTAATCATTTTATAACTAAAATTTAAGTGTATAACATTTATTATAACCACACAAATTTTATTTATAAAATATTTTTATATTGTATATTATCCAATTACATTGTTAACTTCTGAAATCAAGGTAAGTTATATTTGAATGCAATCGTATTATACAAATAAAACTTTCCAATTAAATCATTTCATGCTTGAATATTCATCCAAAATTTTGATTTTCTTTTTATAATTGAATTTATTCTTTAAATTAAAATTTAAGAATTAAATTTCCGGTTTCTTCAAACCATTTAGGGATAAATAAATGTATGTACATAATTTATCAAACCAAATTTAAATCATATATCTATATATATATATTATAAATCAAGTCATATTTTAGAAACTCAAATCAATTTGATTTCCCAAAACAAAGCTGTAGTGAGTCTACAGAGCGGTCTCTTCACTTCAAAACTCGAAAATGAATGTCGATGATGCTGCAGTCATCGCCGAAATTATCTCCCAGCGACAAAGAGAAGAGCACTGATTTTTAAACTTTAAAATTCTTTGGAAACATATTCTTATCCGAAAATACTTTAAATAATATACTTAAAACTTAAACACGAGGTTTGAAACCATCAGAAATTAAATTCTCAAATTTCTTGCTTTAAATTCATTTCAGTTCCCAAATCAATTTATAAACAACTATTTATAAATTCATTTATAGAAGAATAAATGATAAATCAAGTATTATCATTTCAAGTAATCAATTTAAATCGATTTATTAAGTTCCATAAATTTACTTATATATCAAAATTTATTTCATTAACCAAATTTTAAAATAATATTGTGTCAGTTTGTTCTGTCAAAGTGTTTTAGAAATCTTATCGATTGCGTTGATCAGACGAATCGATCGGAAACCCAAATCAACATCAACAACTCAAACAACACAATATATAAAACAAAACATAGATTTACAAGTACAATTCAAAATGTTTGAAGATAGGTTGGAAACAAAAGACAAGACGATTAATTAGCAAAATAGGGAGATGGATAAGCTTAAATAAATCGCAGGCAACCTTAACTGGGTCAACCATGACTTAAAGAATATGATTAATGTGGATTTTTTTGGGGTAAATCTACCTTCGATCTCATGAGATAGAGTTTGGAATAACAAAAGATATTAGCATCTAAACCAAGGATAGATATAAATCCCTAGTGAATCGATGCTAATTGTAAAGGAGTTTCCCCCTTCTACAATTCAATTTGAAATTTGCGAGACCGCCGACTCACTTAAAAGATCACACAAAGCGGAGTTATGGGATACTCCAGAATCAAAAGAAGATGAATAGTGAGGGACACGAATGGATTATGGAGCCAAAGGGAACATTCCAAAATTCAAAGGAAATACGAATCAAAGAGGAAAGATTTAAACTCGAACGAAAGTGATTCTGCAAATAATTTACCTTATATTCTAAGTTTTGCCTCAAAGCCAAAGCTCTGATACCAAATCTAACGACCGGATATTTTTAACCATTCGCATCCACACATTTCAGACTTGAATTGCTCAAAACACAACATTGTAAATAAAAATTTTGAGATGAACGATATTCTAACTTTGGTCGAATTTCGATGAATGGAGAAGAATAGGCGGTCGTAATCATCGGTGAAGATGGCTGGAGCATCAGAGAACGTAGGAAAAATACTAGGTGAATTTATCAGCCACTGTGGTGATCGAATGTTGGCAATGTAGGGTTTTAAACCATTTTAAAAGTGTTGTTTTGGGAATTTGAATTTAACCCAAAGATTTTAACTTTTATAAATGAAATGGGGTTTCTCCAAAACAAAAACTATTTGTTTTCAAATAATAAAAGCTTTCATATAAGGAAGGAATTTCCAATTTGTATTAAAGGGATTTCAAATTTGAAATGAAATGGTTTTCCAAGTTATGAATGAATCTTTGAAAACGGTTTTGAAAGTTATAAGTTAAATCTTTGATTTAAGATTGAATGAATTGATCCAATTGAAATGGAAATTGTTTTGAAATTCGTGAATGGATCTTTGTGAAACTAGGTGAACTTTGTGGAATAAATCTTTTTGTTTAAAGATTTGAAATGGTAATTGGTTTAAACCATTTGAAAGGAAAGTTATGGATTCTAAAGTTGTGACTTAAATGAAATCCCATATCCATATGTTTTTAAATATTGCGCTCATTATTCGGTTTTGTCGGGTGAGGACCTTGTGTCATATAACCTATTCCAAATAATGATATGACGTTATGGATTGCATTTGAAGACCGGTAGTGAAGACCGGGTATTTACGAGAACGATAGGATAACCTATCGAATGACTCTGCACTGAGTAACTACGGTATAGAGTTCTCTGTATGTGATGGGGAGTCCGATCGGGATTGTGAATATCCGGATTGCAAGGGCTTCTTTGGAAGTGCCTTCGGTTCTGTTCGAACCCGGAACAGACTTGTATGGATGTGTGTCTGACATTACACTTTGAGATGTAAAGCTGGTTTCTATCAAATACATTTCTGTTTGGTGGCGGAGATTTATTCTCTTAGCTTAACACTCTTCTTTGAGACGTACAAGCTCAAAGGTTATGTAGTTGATGGTTACTTGTGATACATTCCCAATTTGGTAATGTGGCATACGAAGTGCTGCTGATCATTGGTTGATCAAAGCATGGCTTTGTGAAAAAAGTGTAGCTTTGTGGACGAGACCTCATCGAGCCTCACAACCCGGTAATGGTCGAAACATGAAAGATGCGACAAGGTTTCAGGGGTCGCACCCCTAGGGTATGTCCATTCCTTCTGGAAAAGGGTGGTATCATGGTATGGAGCCAGATACTTATTCATGTGGACACTATATATTTATTACAGTGTGATGTTGTTGGTGTAGATGTACCTCGGATAAAGGTGGCAAACGACCGGGGATGACATATCTTTAGGTGTTACTTCCTGGCAGGGAGGAAGCCGACCTTGTGTTGGCAGAGATCCGGATAGGTTCTCGAGGCGTCCCTCCAGAGGCATTCCCATATGTCAATAGGAAGTTCCTTAGCCTGACCATTTGTTGGAAAATCCAATCTCCAATACGCGCCTTATACGGTTTTAGTTGTATAACCTGCCGTCTACTTATGGTGGCACCCCACTGTTTGGATGGTAGCTATAATGGCATAGTTTGAAATGTCTATGCTGGCTAAGATAAATATTATACTTGAAAATGTTTTTCTTCACTATGAACTAATAATAATATCAAACTGGTTTTCGCGTATCAAGCATTTTTGAATATCATAAGGAGAAATCTCCTCCAATTCTGCATTTGCATGGTGTGTGTGGCGGGAGGCCTTATGGTAGTTTCATTTTCTAAAAAGCATTGCGGATTTCAATGTTTTAAAAATTCTTTTGTTTGTTTTAAAGACAAAACTTTTTTGTTTGCTCATAGCAGTCCCATGACTGTCCTGGAGTTTATTGTTCCCTTTCTAAACTCTAGGTGCCCACGATTTTCCATACGGGCGTTCTAGAGTTGGGTTTTTTCAGATAGTAGACATCGATTCAGTAGCTTTCTCTTTGGAATTCTTTGGAGACTTTGGATATTGAAGTCTTTGGTT
Organism: Allium cepa; assembly: GCA_030765085.1. Classification (NCBI taxonomy): domain Eukaryota; kingdom Viridiplantae; phylum Streptophyta; class Magnoliopsida; order Asparagales; family Amaryllidaceae; genus Allium; species Allium cepa. The sequence continues at coordinate 103,691,386 of CM060941.1, read as the reverse complement.
AGGATGACTGACCTTGCTTAGCTTGGTACAACTTGATGGTGATTCGAGCTATCTATGGAGATTACTGATATTGGTGTTTCTTCTGGAGTTTCAAGTTCTAGTTATTTCCGCTGCTAGTTCATGGGTGCTACCGCTGTAGCATTTCATTGTATCTCTAATATTGATCATTGTTGTATATTTGGATATTGTATCATTGGAGTTGTATACGGTATTCATTTTTTTCTTCCGCTGTGTTGTTATACTTAATATGTTATAAGCTCCGGCGAACCAGATTCGACGTTTGGATCTGCGGCATTTGAATACGAGTGACGTATTCGGTGCCAATTTTCGAAGGTCAAGTCAAGGCCGTTACAAAATACAGGGTTGTTACATTCTCCCCCACTCAAAACTTTTCATCCCCGAAAAGGAATGAGGTACGGGAAAGCACAGAAAAGATAGAAATGAAATAAGATTAAGACAAGGTGACAAGAAGATTGAGATTATACCTGATAACTGTTGTTATAGGTAAGTTTAACAAGGTGGAGATGATCTTTCCAAGATCCTCTAGAATGAAGAACACAAGCACGAAAAAGGTGGATTCAAAATGAGCACCAAAGATTATCAAAGATTATAGAAAGATTTCTAAACAAAAAGATTATAGAAAGATGCCTATACCAGTCTGTAGCAAGATAAGGATAATAAGGACAACCAAAAGTAGTTTGAAAAACAAAATAAGGAAATAAGTTTGAAACCATGGAAATTTCAACTTAAATAGAAAATAAATTTTTACACAAGTTAAATAAATCTTAACTATCTTAAATTTCATTATCTTATTATGCAATCATCTTAAATTAACAATTCTTAAAACCATGGGTTTGAAAAATAATCATTTATTATACTTATAATGTACTTAATAAATTTAATTCTTTTTTATTCCTACTTAAAATTAAATTTATTCCTCTCGATATATTTATCACTTATGTTAAATATACTTACACTTATTATAACTGCTTTATTTTATTCTTAGTACTTTTAACATTATTTTATTGTAAGTTATTCAACTACCCTTTATTAAATTTACCTCTATTAATCATTTTATAACTAAAATTTAAGTGTATAACATTTATTATAACCACACAAATTTTATTTATAAAATATTTTATATTGTATATTATCCAATTACATTGTTAACTTCTGAAATCAAGGTAAGTTATATTTGAATGCAATCGTATTATACAAATAAAACTTTCCAATTAAATCATTTCATGCTTGAATATTCATCCAAAATTTTGATTTTCTTTTTATAATTGAATTTATTCTTTAAATTAAAATTTAAGAATTAAATTTCCGGTTTCTTCAAACCATTTAGGGATAAATAAATGTATGTACATAATTTATCAAACCAAATTTAAATCATATATCTATATATATATATTATAAATCAAGTCATATTTTAGAAACTCAAATCAATTTGATTTCCCAAAACAAAGCTGTAGTGAGACTACAGAGCGGTCTCTTCACTTCAAAACTCGAAAATGAATGTCGATGATGCTGCAGTCATCGCCGAAATTATCTCCCAGCGACAAAGAGAAGAGCACTGATTTTTAAACTTTAAAATTCTTTGGAAACATATTCTTATCCGAAAATACTTTAAATAATATACTTAAAACTTAAACACGAGGTTTGAAACCATCAGAAATTAAATTCTCAAATTTCTTGCTTTAAATTCATTTCAGTTCCCAAATCAATTTATAAACAACTATTTATAAATTCATTTATAGAAGAATAAATGATAAATCAAGTATTATCATTTCAAGTAATCAATTTAAATCGATTTATTAAGTTCCATAAATTTACTTATATATCAAAATTTATTTCATTAACCAAATTTTAAAATAATATTGTGTCAGTTTGTTCTGTCAAAGTGTTTTAGAAATCTTATCGATTGCGTTGATCAGACGAATCGATCGGAAACCCAAATCAACATCAACAACTCAAACAACACAATATATAAAACAAAACATAGATTTACAAGTACAATTCAAAATGTTTGAAGATAGGTTGGAAACAAAAGACAAGACGATTAATTAGCAAAATAGGGAGATGGATAAGCTTAAATAAATCGCAGGCAACCTTAACTGGGTCAACCATGACTTAAAGAATATGATTAATCTGGATTTTTTTGGGGTAAATCTACCTTCGATCTCATGAGATAGAGTTTGGAATAACAAAAGATATTAGCATCTAAACCAAGGATAGATATAAATCCCTAGTGAATCGATGCTAATTGTAAAAGAGTTTCCCCCTTCTACAATTCAATTTGAAATTGGCGAGACCGCCGACTCACTTAAAAGATCACACAAAGCGGAGTTATGGGATACTCCAGAATCAAAAGAAGATGAATAGTGAGGGACACGAATGGATTATGGAGCCAAAGGGAACATTCCAAAATTCAAAGGAAATACGAATCAAAGAGGAAAGATTTAAACTCGAACGAAAGTGATTCTGCAAATAATTTATCTTATATTCTAAGTTTTGCCTCAAAGCCAAAGCTCTGATACCAAATCTAACGACCGGATATTTTTAACCATTCGCATCCACACATTTCAGACTTAAATTGCTCAAAACACAACATTGTAAATAAAATTTTTGAGATGAACGATATTCTAACTTTGGTCGAATTTCGATGAATGGAGAAGAATGGGCGGTCGTAATCATCGGTGAAGATGGCTGGAGCATCAGAGAACGTAGGAAAAATACTAGGTGAATTTATCAGCCACTGTGGTGATCGAATGTTGGCAATGTAGGGTTTTAACGCACGTTTGGGTTATGGTCGGAATTTTAGTCGCTGAATCATCGTTAGTGGACTGGAGGCAATCGCACTAGTGGGGATCGGCTGTGGATGTGGTGGCAAGGTGTAAGATGGTCGGGTTCATCCGTAGATGATCAATTTCGTTGAGTGTTGTTTTCCAGTGGGATGATGGGTAGCTCATTTTTCGATTCCAAGGACAAGTGTTGGAGCTGGGCGGTCGGGTCATCAGAGAGGATGGTCGTCGACTTGGGAAGGCTAGCGGCGTTGGTCAGCGGTGGCCAGAGTGGATGTGCACGTGCATGTGCACGGTTGGGTTGGGTTGTTTTGTCTGATGTGTTGTGTTCTGGAGAAGATGAAGGGAGCCGGAGTCGATCTCGAGTAAATGGCGTGAGTGACTCGAAGCATTCCTGAGTGGTATCGGGGTATAATACTTAACAAAATTTAAAGTTTAATTTTTTTTATAACACGGGCTAGTTTGGGTTTGACATGGGTGAAACCCGAAGTGGAGGGGTTGTTTACTCAGGGGGAGTCTCGAGTGAGTCTCGGGGTGGATATAAAAACAGTCTTTTTGACTTTAAAACAAAATTTTAAATTTTTAAATTTTTTAAATTCATGTTTTAAATAATTTTTTGGCAAGGCCGACGAGGTTAAATGGACCCCGACCATTTATTGCTACACCAGTTAGAACATGACACAAACTACAAAAGGAAGATAGAAAACAGGGGGCACTTGGCGTAGCAAGCACAGGAGGTACAGAGTAGAACAACAAAAAGAAAAGAAGAAAACACACATTAGTACATCAGAAACGAAGCACGTATCCCTGGATCAATAGCGAACGAAAGCTGCCCCAATGAATCCCTAATCTCACTCATAATCCACTTTTTGAAATTAACATTAGTTTTAGCATTCGTTTCATCAAATAGCCTTGAATTTCTCTCTCCCCAAACTGAGCTTATAAAGCTTTTCAACACTACACTGAAAATCCTCTCACCCTCATGTTTGAATCCAGAATGAACAAAAATTCTACCCCATTCAACCTGATTATCATGAGAGACATCCATTCATTGCAACTTCGCCATCACACTGATCCAGATCTGGTTAACGAACGCACACTCAAAATACAGGTGTTCAACAGTTTCAGGCAAAACACTGCAGAACTTACATGTAATATTAATGCTCATTCCCATGCACGCAAGTTTCACTCTAGTTAATATCGCACGGTTACGAACTTTCCATAGTATGAAGTCATGTCTCATACTACTATCTTTTCCCCACGTACGCTTCCACCATCTCCATTTAGGGTGAGATTTGTTCTTCATCATATGTTCATAAGTTGCACCAATATTGAAAGATGCCTTTTTGTTCCCCCATACCAAACACTTAGCATCAGTGGATAATGGTGTGAAACTACCAATTTTACTCCAGATCTGTTGTATCCGAGGATTTGATGTCGTTGTACGCGAATTTTGAAAGTTATACAGTATGTCTCTGACCTTGGTTGCCGAGTGTATGCAAGTCTGTTGTACCTCACTATGCGTAAGTTGACGGCGTATAATGTACCCGCTATCTAACCAAGGGTCATCCCAGAAATTCACACTGTGCAAGGGGTTCGTGTTCATTTGAATAAGAGGAAGGTACTTCTCCTTTAACTTAAATAAGCACTGCCATGTCCAACTCAAATTTTGAGGCTTGGTCATGCTCCACAAACTCCTTCCCTTGATCACGTTCTTTTCAGACCACGTAGCCCATAGGCTTTCAGTACTGTTATAAAATGTATCAATGTGCTTGGCAAAGGCTGCCTTGTTCCATTGCATTAAATTGTGTATACCCAGCCCCCCTTATCCATAAGCCTCTCAATTATTTCAAATTTGATCGGGGCAATGTATCTACCAGTCACTTTGCCGTTCCATAGATATCTCATGAAAGCACTTCTAATCATATTTATCAATTTAAAGGGGAGGATGAAGGTTCTAGCCCAGTAAACTTGCATTGAGAATATCACAGATTTTATAAGATCTAATCTTCCTGCTTGACTGAGCATCTTGGTTGTCCAGCAACTAAGCCTGGCAGTGATCTTCTCGAAAAGAGGAATACATTGATTAGCAGTGATTTTCGAAGTTGTTAGAGGGAGACCCAAGTAGGTAACAGTGTTATGATTTATAGTCAACCCAGTGATTTGAGAAATATGATTACACTGCTCAGTACTTACACCAGCAGCGATGATGTATGATTTTCGTAGATTCACTTTTATCCCCGTCATAGCGTAGAAATCATCAAGAGTTTGCATTATGTTACTGAGAGTAGAGATCTCAGGAGTACAAAATACAACAAGATCATCTGCGAACATGAGTGCAGAGATCCGTGGTTCAGTGCATGCAGGATGGAGCTTGAATTTACCTTGTGATATAAGCCTTTCAAGCATTCTTGTTAGTAGCTCCATGAGAAGAATGAAAATATAAGCAGAAAGGGGGTCCCCCTGCCTTATCCCTTGCTTACTGACAAAAAAACCCTCATTCTTGCCATTAATATTAACTGAAAATGTTGGGGAAGAGATACATTCGTATATCCATGCTATGAAGTGAGGGGGGAAGTTCATGTACCCCATGATCCTCACAATACCATTCCACTGCAGCATATCAAAAGCTTTCATGATGTCAAGTTTCATCATAGCTCTCGGCGTTGCACTCTTTCGTTTATATCCCTTAATAAGTTCATGGGATAGTAAAACATGATCCAAGTTGTTCCTTCCAGGTAAGTAAGCAGCCTGATTTTTGGAGACTATAGTTGATAGAACATACTTTAATCTAGTAGCTATGACTTTGGAGATGCTCTTATTGATGGTGTTACAACAAGAGATGGGTCGATAATCATTAACACAATGAGCAGTCTTGGTCTTGGGGATAAGAGCTATATTAGTATAGTTAAATGATTTGAAATTTTTTCTTTTTTGAAGAAAAGGAGTATAGCATTGATAACATCATCAGAGACAATAGTCCAACATGAGGTGTAGAATAGAGCATTCAGCCCATCAGGTCCTCCACATGAATTAGTGTTTAAAGAAAACATAGCTAGCTTTATTTCTACGTGGGAGACTTCATTACATAAATAAGCATAATCATTAGGGTTTAATCTTGGTAGAATATCACTGGGATTTGATCTATGTTCGGCATGAAGTTGGTCACATTGCCATACAGGTCAAAGAAGTGATTAACAACAGCCCCTTTGACTTCATCTGGGGTAGTATGAAGATTTCCATATGTATCATATATTGTGGTTAGGTTTTCACTCGTCTGCTTATGCTTCAGAATTGCATGGAAGAAAGCACTATTTCTATCTCCCTTATCACGCCAGTTGATTCTCGACTTCTGCCTAATCATTTCATTTTCTTTACTTAAAGCTTGATAGTATTGCAGAGACAGATTACTCTCAGTTTCTGATAGGATAGCATTATTAGCAGAGGCCATCATAGCTGTCTGAACATCAATAAGCTTTCCCTTAATCAATGTGCTCATCTTATCGCCTTGACCATATTTATTGTACGCCCATTGTTTCAAGACTTTCTTCATCTCCTTGATTTTTTCCTGCAAAACATACAAATGATTTCCATTCTTAGTCTTATTCCATGCAGCTAACACTGTATTTTTAAAGTCTAGTTCAGAAACCCAAGTATTAAAAAAATTTAGAATTTGAATTTCCTCTCAAGTCCGCTTCACGAAGGTGGATGATTTGAGGAGAGTGGTCAGAAAGGAGAGGAGGAGGAATGAGGTTGTAGAGGAGGGGCCATTTAGCTAAAGCACAGTGGTTCGAGAATGAGTGGTCAATTGTAGAAAAGGTTCTGCACCCATGTCTCCTCTTATTGTCCCACGTATATTGCATACCCACAGTTCTGACCTTAACAAGATCAGCATCTGAGAGTGTATCGGCCAGGGGTTTGATTTCATTGAGAGAGAGGGGGTTTCCACCAATTCTGTCAGTGAGAGAACAACAACAGTTGAAGTCTCCAAGGATAATCCATGGATGCGTGGTCTGTCTGAGAGATGGGATGGCCGTAAGTAAAGATGTTCCGGTTATAACAGAGTTGTAAGCGTACACAAAGGAGACATAGAAGGATGTTTTATCGGAGAGGTCATTTGCATGACAGTGAATCAATTGGGGAGTAGATAGGATGGGAGAAAGATGGATCTGAGAGGGATTGAAAAGAATAAATATTCTTCCATACGGAGCTTCATTGAGATTGTGTATATATTTCCACCTTGGATTAATGTATTCTGCTGCCTTGATAGACTTGGCAAGGTTCAACTTCGTTTCAAGTATTGCTATTACTGATAGTTGTTGAGATGTGATTAGTTGCTTGCATTGGTCCTGCTTGATTACATGGTGTGCACCGCGTATATTCCATGCTCCAATGCGTACCATCATTGGACAACACGTGCGTTAAGTAACTCTGTCTTCATCCTCCTAGTCACAGCCTGCTTCGAGTTTAGATAATTAGGAATAGTAGCTGAAAGTGGTGTTACTTCATGATTAGTTGCTCCCTCATTCAAGTGGGTGTTAATTTGATCAGGAGTATGTGGAGTGGTTAGAATAGGGGGCATTTCAACAGAAGTAGGTGCTTTGTATGCTTGGGGAGGTTTGATCTTGGAATATATATGGTTAAGAGGAAAGTTTGGGGAAGTGGCATTGCCTTGAGTAGAAGTTTTGTCAAATAGCATTATCTGATACGCTGTGCATGTATTGATGTGTACATCTTCTTTTTCATGGATATTTGTATTGAGTTTGGAGTGCTTATTTTCATCCTTTATAGTTTTCCTACCTCCCAAACTTTTATATTCACCATTTTCACCATCACTACTCTGGCGTTCATCTTTATCTACATCCTCTTCTACTTCCTGACTTTGTGTCATATTCATTTTTGCTTAACATTGTTACCCCCTTTTTTACTTTATTACAGCTTCCTTCTTTTTGAGTTGTTTGGTTCTTAGTTTCTTTTTGAACTTCAGCTACTTTGCAATGTGCAGCTTGACCTTTAGCATTAATATTCATACTTTCTTCTTGCATGACATTCTCATTTTCCTCATCATCAAAATTAAGCAGAACGACAAATTTGTTAAAGGTAAGCAGTTTGCCTTCTATATCATTATCATTTGTTTTCACATCTTTTTCCTGGCCACTTACATTGCTCACAGTGTCTACCTGAAATGTGGAATTGGTTGTATCTTTTTCATTTGTGTCTTGATTAATTACTTCTTTGTTTCCTCTGTGACCTTGGTCATTGTTCATCCTTATTTTACCTTAACCATTTTCTTTTTTTTATTGCTTCCTTGTTTCTGCTCCTCCATTTTCCCTTTGTCCACTGGATCCACTTTCTTTCTGCTCACTCGTTGCCATACTCTTATATTTCGTTTCTGTTTTGTCCTCACAGTTCCTTTCACTTGGGTTGAGTTGGCTTTAACCTCCACGTTGTCATTGTTGGCATTGTTGACTGTTTCCTTTTTATTCTCATTCTGTTTTTTTTTCCTTTCCATCACAACACTCAGTTTTATGTCCAAATCTTTTGCACTTCACGCATACATTAGTCTTCCACAAGTACTGCACATAGATTTTTTGATACCCTCCTTCAACCAGCTTCACTGTAAATTCATCAGGAAGCTACCTGTCTGGCTAAATTTCCACTAAACATTTCGCATAGCTCGGTCTTTCTTGCTTTTCTGTCACTTCATCCATACATAACATCTTCCCCAAATGGATACAGAGCCAATTAATTCCAAGTGGAGACCATGCATATAATGGTAAGTTATACAATTGAACCCAAATTGGAACCGCAGTTATAGTGCCTGTTACATTACTGATAGCTGGATCATAAGGTTTAACGATGAACAGCTTATTATTCATGATAATAGGATCGCACTGAAGGATTTTGTCTCTATCTTCAGAACAAGAGAAGTTAAAAAGGAATAAAATACCATCTGACTTAGCTGTCACCATTCCTTTAAGCTTCCAAATCTTCTTAAGTTTAGATATGACCGCTGTGTAAGACAACGGTTCGTCCAAGAAGAATCCAACCAGAGTATCCTTCCAGATCACTGCTCCAGCGTCAATGACTTCTATAGAAGGAACTAAAACGTCCTCTTCATAATCAGGAGACATGTGAACGGGGATGTACTTCCCGGCATTCTTGGGTTTATGCTTGAACAGTGAAGTCCATATCCGTTCACTAGGAGGGGGATTAGGAGGTGCGTTGCTATTAGTGGGTGGAGGTGGAGACGGGGTGGGATCAGGGGGAACAAGGGGAGGGATGACTGTTAGAGTTGGTTTAGGGACCGTGGTGGTGTTGGTAGGGGCATGGCTAGAGGGGACGTTGAAGTTCTAGAGGACGAGACAAGGGTGTTAGTGAAGGACGGGGGAGGTACGACTATACTGACAGAGGAGATGGGGGGAGGAACTTCTGAGATGACACTGGGGGGATGGTTGGGAGCTCCATGAGCAGACATGAGAGGAAACGAAAAAATCAAATTTGTCATGTTTTAAATAATTGTTTTAATTTTGGTATTGAATTAAGAAATTTTTTTAGTAAGATGTTTTTAAAAAGTTTTAAGTTTAAATTATTTAAATTATGGCCTTTTTTAATTAATCATTTTAAATAAATAACGTAATTAAAAATAAATTAGGATGAAATATTGATTTGTAATTCTTAATTAACCTAATCTCTTATGTTAATGTTGATTAATTATAAGGTTAATTAATTAAAGATTTTGATAAAGATTTAATGAAAATCAAGATAGATGATTTATAATTATTTGAATAATTAATTAATAGTTAATTAAAGATTGATTAATTATTATTTAAGATAATTGATTTATAATTAAGGATTAATTAATCAAGGTAATTAATTAAAGGTTAATTAATTAAGGACAATTAATTAATATAATTAAGGTAATTAATTTAAAAAGTGATTAATTAATAAAGGATTAGATAATTAATAAAAGTAATTAATTAATGGTAAAAGTTAATTAAGTAATTAAGGGTAATTACTTATTTTAAATTAATTAGGATTAATTAATCAAATGATAATTAATTATGGGTTAATTTAATGATTAATTAATTAAGGATAATTAATTAATTAAGATTATTTCTTTAATAATTAAAGGTTAATTTATTCATTAATTAAGGTTAATTAATAAATAAAGGATAATTAATTAACATAAATTATGATTAATTAATGTTAATGAACCAGGATTAGTAATTTATCTGATTTTAATTAATCAGATGATCAATTAACCTTATTTATGGATGAATGTATTCTATTGAATGGTGTGAATTGTTTTATCATCTCTGCTGTGTGATGCTTTGTGATTTGAATTATTTTAATTCGAGCTGTAATGAATGTAATTTATTTATAATGCATTTATATTATCTGTCTGTGATTCTGTGTATATATATAAGCGTTATAGGATATTGTGATTGTATCTGTGATGATTGATGATGTTGCACTATTAGATAAAACCCCTGGACTACACTATACACACACAAATATGGATTGCACGTGGAAATTAGTTAAGTCATATATTTTTGAAATAGTTTTGAATTTGAATTTTGAATCCAAATGGTTTTGGAAATGGATTGAGTTTAAAGTGAAAAGCTTTTGAAAAAGAATTTCAAAGATAAAAGTTATTTTTTTGAATAACTTGATTCAGTTTTGAAATTTGATTTGAATTTGAATTCAAAAATTAAAATCTAATTCTATGTTGAGAATTTATGATGTAAAAAGGTTATACAAGTTTATATGGGTTTTAAACCATTTTAAAAGTGTTGTTTTGGGAATTTGAATTTAACCCAAAGATTTTAACTTTTATAAATGAAATGGGGTTTCTCCAAAACAAAAACTATTTGTTTTCAAATAATAAAAGCTTTCATATAAGGAAGGAATTTCCAATTTGTATTAAAGGGATTTCAAATTTGAAATGAAATGGTTTTCCAAGTTATGAATGAATCTTTGAAAACGGTTTTGAAAGTTATAAGTTAAATCTTTGATTTAAGATTGAATGAATTGATCCAATTGAAATGGAAATTGTTTTGAAATTCGTGAATGGATCTTTGTGAAACTAGGTGAACTTTGTGGAATAAATCTTTTTGTTTAAAGATTTGAAATGGTAATTGGTTTAAACCATTTGAAAGGAAAGTTATGGATTCTAAAGTTGTGACTTAAATGAAATCCCATATCCATATGTTTTTAAATATTGCGCTCATTATTCGGTTTTGTCGGGTGAGGACCTTGTGTCATATAACCTATTCCAAATAATGATATGACGTTATGGATTGCATTTGAAGACCGGTAGTGAAGACCGGGTATTTACGAGAACGATAGGATAACCTATCGAATGACTCTGCACTGAGTAACTACGGTATAGAGTTCTCTGTATGTGATGGGGAGTCCGATCGGGATTGTGAATATCCGGATTGCAAGGGCTTCTTTGGAAGTGCCTTCGGTTCTGTTCGAACCCGGAACAGACTTGTATGGATGTGTGTCTGACATTACACTTTGAGATGTAAAGCTGGTTTCTATCAAATACATTTCTGTTTGGTGGCGGAGATTTATTCTCTTAGCTTAACACTCTTCTTTGAGACGTACAAGCTCAAAGGTTATGTAGTTGATGGTTACTTGTGATACATTCCCAATTTGGTAATGTGGCATACGAAGTGCTGCTGATCATTGGTTGATCAAAGCATGGCTTTGTGAAAAAAGTGTAGCTTTGTGGACGAGACCTCATCGAGCCTCACAACCCGGTAATGGTCGAAACATGAAAGATGCGACAAGGTTTCAGGGGTCGCACCCCTAGGGTATGTCCATTCCTTCTGGAAAAGGGTGGTATCATGGTATGGAGCCAGATACTTATTCATGTGGACACTATATATTTATTACAGTGTGATGTTGTTGGTGTAGATGTACCTCGGATAAAGGTGGCAAACGACCGGGGATGACATATCTTTAGGTGTTACTTCCTGGCAGGGAGGAAGCCGACCTTGTGTTGGCAGAGATCCGGATAGGTTCTCGAGGCGTCCCTCCAGAGGCATTCCCATATGTCAATAGGAAGTTCCTTAGCCTGACCATTTGTTGGAAAATCCAATCTCCAATACGCGCCTTATACGGTTTTAGTTGTATAACCTGCCATCTACTTATGGTGGCACCCCACTGTTTGGATGGTAGCTATAATGGCATAGTTTGAAATGTCTATGCTGGCTAAGATAAATATTATACTTGAAAATGTTTTTCTTCACTATGAACTAATAATAATATCAAACTGGTTTTCGCGTATCAAGCATTTTTGAATATCATAAGGAGAAATCTCCTCCAATTCTGCATTTGCATGGTGTGTGTGGCGGGAGGCCTTATGGTAGTTTCATTTTCTAAAAAGCATTGCGGATTTCAATGTTTTAAAAATTCTTTTGTTTGTTTTAAAGACAAAACTTTTTTGTTTGCTCATAGCAGTCCCATGACTGTCCTGGAGTTTATTGTTCCCTTTCTAAACTCTAGGTGCCCACGATTTTCCATACGGGCGTTCTAGAGTTGGGTTTTTTCAGATAGTAGACATCGATTCAGTAGCTTTCTCTTTGGAATTCTTTGGAGACTTTGGATATTGAAGTCTTTGGTTAGGATGACTGACCTTGCTTAGCTTGGTACAACTTGATGGTGATTCGAGCTATCTATGGAGATTACTGATATTGGTGTTTCTTCTGGAGTTTCAAGTTCTAGTTATTTCCGCTGCTAGTTCATGGGTGCTACCGCTGTAGCATTTCATTGTATCTCTAATATTGATCATTGTTGTATATTTGGATATTGTATCATTGGAGTTGTATACGGTATTCATTTTTTTCTTCCGCTGTGTTGTTATACTTAATATGTTATAAGCTCCGGCGAACCAGATTCGACGTTTGGATCTGCGGCATTTGAATACGAGTGACGTATTCGGTGCCAATTTTCGAAGGTCAAGTCAAGGCCGTTACAAAATACAGGGTTGTTACATTCTCCCCCACTCAAAACTTTTCATCCCCGAAAAGGAATGAGGTACGGGAAAGCACAGAAAAGATAGAAATGAAATAAGATTAAGACAAGGTGACAAGAAGATTGAGATTATACCTGATAACTGTTGTTATAGGTAAGTTTAACAAGGTGGAGATGATCTTTCCAAGATCCTCTAGAATGAAGAACACAAGCACGAAAAAGGTGGATTCAAAATGAGCACCAAAGATTATCAAAGATTATAGAAAGATTTCTAAACAAAAAGATTATAGAAAGATGCCTATACCAGTCTGTAGCAAGATAAGGATAATAAGGACAACCAAAAGTAGTTTGAAAAACAAAATAAGGAAATAAGTTTGAAACCATGGAAATTTCAACTTAAATAGAAAATAAATTTTTACACAAGTTAAATAAATCTTAACTATCTTAAATTTCATTATCTTATTATGCAATCATCTTAAATTAACAATTCTTAAAACCATGGGTTTGAAAAATAATCATTTATTATACTTATAATGTACTTAATAAATTTAATTCTTTTTTATTCCTACTTAAAATTAAATTTATTCCTCTCGATATATTTATCACTTATGTTAAATATACTTACACTTATTATAACTGCTTTATTTTATTCTTAGTACTTTTAACATTATTTTATTGTAAGTTATTCAACTACCCTTTATTAAATTTACCTCTATTAATCATTTTATAACTAAAATTTAAGTGTATAACATTTATTATAACCACACAAATTTTATTTATAAAATATTTTATATTGTATATTATCCAATTACATTGTTAACTTCTGAAATCAAGGTAAGTTATATTTGAATGCAATCGTATTATACAAATAAAACTTTCCAATTAAATCATTTCATGCTTGAATATTCATCCAAAATTTTGATTTTCTTTTTATAATTGAATTTATTCTTTAAATTAAAATTTAAGAATTAAATTTCCGGTTTCTTCAAACCATTTAGGGATAAATAAATGTATGTACATAATTTATCAAACCAAATTTAAATCATATATCTATATATATATATTATAAATCAAGTCATATTTTAGAAATTCAAATCAATTTGATTTCCCAAAACAAAGCTGTAGTGAGACTACAGAGCGGTCTCTTCACTTCAAAACTCGAAAATGAATGTCGATGATGCTGCAGTCATCGCCGAAATTATCTCCCAGCGACAAAGAGAAGAGCACTGATTTTTAAACTTTAAAATTCTTTGGAAACATATTCTTATCCGAAAATACTTTAAATAATATACTTAAAACTTAAACACGAGGTTTGAAACCATCAGAAATTAAATTCTCAAATTTCTTGCTTTAAATTCATTTCAGTTCCCAAATCAATTTATAAACAACTATTTATAAATTCATTTATAGAAGAATAAATGATAAATCAAGTATTATCATTTCAAGTAATCAATTTAAATCGATTTATTAAGTTCCATAAATTTACTTATATATCAAAATTTATTTCATTAACCAAATTTTAAAATAATATTGTGTCAGTTTGTTCTGTCAAAGTGTTTTAGAAATCTTATCGATTGCGTTGATCAGACGAATCGATCGGAAACCCAAATCAACATCAACAACTCAAACAACACAATATATAAAACAAAACATAGATTTACAAGTACAATTCAAAATGTTTGAAGATAGGTTGGAAACAAAAGACAAGACGATTAATTAGCAAAATAGGGAGATGGATAAGCTTAAATAAATCGCAGGCAACCTTAACTGGGTCAACCATGACTTAAAGAATATGATTAATCTGGATTTTTTTGGGGTAAATCTACCTTCGATCTCATGAGATAGAGTTTGGAATAACAAAAGATATTAGCATCTAAACCAAGGATAGATATAAATCCCTAGTGAATCGATGCTAATTGTAAAAGAGTTTCCCCCTTCTACAATTCAATTTGAAATTGGCGAGACCGCCGACTCACTTAAAAGATCACACAAAGCGGAGTTATGGGATACTCCAGAATCAAAAGAAGATGAATAGTGAGGGACACGAATGGATTATGGAGCCAAAGGGAACATTCCAAAATTCAAAGGAAATACGAATCAAAGAGGAAAGATTTAAACTCGAACGAAAGTGATTCTGCAAATAATTTATCTTATATTCTAAGTTTTGCCTCAAAGCCAAAGCTCTGATACCAAATCTAACGACCGGATATTTTTAACCATTCGCATCCACACATTTCAGACTTAAATTTCTCAAAACACAACATTGTAAATAAAATTTTTGAGATGAACGATATTCTAACTTTGGTCGAATTTCGATGAATGGAGAAGAATGGGCGGTCGTAATCATCGGTGAAGATGGCTGGAGCATCAGAGAACGTAGGAAAAATACTAGGTGAATTTATCAGCCACTGTGGTGATCGAATGTTGGCAATGTAGGGTTTTAACGCACGTTTGGGTTATGGTCGGAATTTTAGTCGCTGAATCATCGTTAGTGGACTGGAGGCAATCGCACTAGTGGGGATCGGCTGTGGATGTGGTGGCAAGGTGTAAGATGGTCGGGTTCATCCGTAGATGATCAATTTCGTTGAGTGTTGTTTTCCAGTGGGATGATGGGTAGCTCATTTTTCGATTCCAAGGACAAGTGTTGGAGCTGGGCGGTCGGGTCATCAGAGAGGATGGTCGTCGACTTGGGAAGGCTAGCGGCGTTGGTCAGCGGTGGCCAGAGTGGATGTGCACGTGCATGTGCACGGTTGGGTTGGGTTGTTTTGTCTGATGTGTTGTGTTCTGGAGAAGATGAAGGGAGCCGGAGTCGATCTCGAGTAAATGGCGTGAGTGACTCGAAGCATTCCTGAGTGGTATCGGGGTATAATACTTAACAAAATTTAAAGTTTAATTTTTTTTATAACACGGGCTAGTTTGGGTTTGACATGGGTGAAACCCGAAGTGGAGGGGTTGTTTACTCAGGGGGAGTCTCGAGTGAGTCTCGGGGTGGATATAAAAACAGTCTTTTTGACTTTAAAACAAAATTTTAAATTTTTAAATTTTTTAAATTCATGTTTTAAATAATTTTTTGGCAAGGCCGACGAGGTTAAATGGACCCCGACCATTTATTGCTACACCAGTTAGAACATGACACAAACTACAAAAGGAAGATAGAAAACAGGGGGCACTTGGCGTAGCAAGCACAGGAGGTACAGAGTAGAACAACAAAAAGAAAAGAAGAAAACACACATTAGTACATCAGAAACGAAGCACGTATCCCTGGATCAATAGCGAACGAAAGCTGCCCCAATGAATCCCTAATCTCACTCATAATCCACTTTTTGAAATTAACATTAGTTTTAGCATTCGTTTCATCAAATAGCCTTGAATTTCTCTCTCCCCAAACTGAGCTTATAAAGCTTTTCAACACTACACTGAAAATCCTCTCACCCTCATGTTTGAATCCAGAATGAACAAAAATTCTACCCCATTCAACCTGATTATCATGAGAGACATCCATTCATTGCAACTTCGCCATCACACTGATCCAGATCTGGTTAACGAACGCACACTCAAAATACAGGTGTTCAACAGTTTCAGGCAAAACACTGCAGAACTTACATGTAATATTAATGCTCATTCCCATGCACGCAAGTTTCACTCTAGTTAATATCACACGGTTACGAACTTTCCATAGTATGAAGTCATGTCTCATACTACTATCTTTTCCCCACGTACGCTTCCACCATCTCCATTTAGGGCGAGATTTGTTCTTCATCATATGTTCATAAGTTGCACCAATATTGAAAGATGCCTTTTTGTCCCCCCATACCAAACACTTAGCATCAGTGGATAATGGTGTGAAACTACCAATTTTACTCCAGATCTGTTGTATCCGAGGATTTGATGTCGTTGTACGCGAATTTTTAAAGTTATACAGTATGTCTCTGACCTTGGTTGCCGAGTGTATGCAAGTCTGTTGTACCTCACTATGCGTAAGCTGACGGCGTATAATGTACCCGCTATCTAACCAAGGGTCATCCCAGAAATTCACACTGTGCAAGGGGTTCGTGTTCATTTGAATGAGAGGAAGGTACTTCTCCTTTAACTTAAATAGGCACTGCCATATCCAACTCAAATTTTGAGGCTTGGTCATGCTCCAAAAACTCCTTCCCTTGATCACGTTCTTTTCAGACCACGTAGCCCATAGGCTTTCAGTACTGTTATAAAATGTATCAATGTGCTTGGCAAAGGCTGCCTTGTTCCATTGCATTAAATTGTGTATACCCAGCCCCCCTTATCCATAGGCCTCTCAATTATTTCAAATTTGATCGGGGCAATGTATCTACCAGTCACTTTGCCGTTCCATAGATATCTCATGAAAGCACTTCTAATCATATTTATCAATTTAAAGGGGGAGGATGAAGGTTCTAGCTCAGTAAACTTGCATTGAGAATATCACAGATTTTATAAGAGTTAATCTTCCTGCTTGACTGAGCATCTTGGTTGTCCAGCAACTAAGCCTGGCAGCGATCTTCTCGAAAAGAGGAATACATTGATTAGCAGTGATTTTCGAAGTTGTTAGAGGGAGACCCAAGTAGGTAACAGTGTTATGATTTATAGTCAACCCAGTGATTTGAGAAATATGATTACACTGCTCAGTACTTACACCAGCAGCGATGATGTATGATTTTCGTAGATTCACTTTTATCCCCGTCATAGCGTAGAAATCATCAAGAGTTTGCATTATGTTACTGAGAGTAGAGATCTCAGGAGTACAAAATACAACAAGATCATCTGCGAACATGAGTGCAGAGATCCGTGGTTCAGTGCATGCAGGATGGAGCTTGAATTTACCTTGTGATATAAGCCTTTCAAGCATTCTTGTTAGTAGCTCCATGACAAGAATGAAAATATAAGCAGAAAGGGGGTCCCCCTGCCTTATCCCTTGCTTACTAACAAAAAAACCCTCATTCTTGCCATTAATATTAACTGAAAATGTTGGGGAAGAGATACATTCGTATATCCAGGCTATGAAGTGAGGGGGGAAGTTCATGTACCCCATGATCCTCACAATACTATTCCACTACAGCATATCAAAAGCTTTCATGATGTCAAGCTTCATCATAGCTCTCGGCGTTGCACTCTTTCGTTTATATCCCTTAATAAGTTCATGGGATATTAAAACATGATCCAAGATGTTCCTTCCAGGTAAGTAAGCAGCCTGATTTTTGGAGACTATAGTTGATAGAATATACTTTAATCTAGTAGCTATGACTTTGGAGATGCCCTTATTGATGGTGTTACAACAAGAGATGGGTCGATAATCATTAACACAATGAGCAGTCTTGGTCTTGGGGATAAGAGCTATATTAGTATAGTTAAATGATTTGAAAATTTTTCTTTTTTGAAGAAAAGGAGTATAGCATTGATAACATCATCAGAGACAATAGTCCAACATGAGGTGTAGAATAGAGCATTCAGCCCATCCGGTCCTCCACACGAATCAGTGTTTAAAGAAAACATAGCTAGCTTTATTTCTACGGGGGAGACTTCATTACATAAATAAGCATAATCATTAGGGTTTAATCTTGGTAGAATATCACTGGGAATTTGATCTATGTTCGGCATGAAGTTGGTCACATTGCCATACAGGTCAGAGAAGTGATTAACAACAGCCCCTTTGACTTCATCTGGGGTAGTATGAAGATTTCCATATGTATCATATATTGTGGTTAGGTTTTCACTCGTCTGCTTATGCTTCAGACTTGCATGGAAGAAAGCACTATTTCTATCTCCCTTATCACGCCAGTTGATTCTCGACTTCTACCTAATCATTTCATTTTCTTTACTTAAAGCTTGATAGTATTGCAGAGACAGATTACTCTCAGTTTCTGATAGGATAGCATTATTAGCAGAGGCCATCATAGCTGTCTGAACATCAATAAGCTTTCCCTTAATCAATGTGCTCATCTTATCGCCTTGACCATATTTATTGTACGCCCATTGTTTCAAGACTTTCTTCACCTCCTTGATTTTTTCCTGCAAAACATACAAATGATTTCCATTCTTAGTCTTATTCCATGCAGCTAACACTGTATTTTTAAAGTCTAGTTCAGAAACCCAAGTATTAAAAAATTTAGAATTTGAATTTCCTCTCAAGTCCGCTTCACGAAGGTGGATGATTTGAGGAGAGTGGTCAGAAAGGAGAGGAGGAGGAATGAGGTTGTAGAGGAGGGGCCATTTAGCTAAAGCACAGTGGTTCGAGAATGAGTGGTCAATTGTAGAAAAGGTTCTGCACCCATGTCTCCTCTTATTGTTCCACGTATATTGCATACCCACAGTTCTGACCTTAACAAGATCAGCATCTGAGAGTGTATCGGCCAGGGGTTTGATTTCATTGAGAGAGAGGGGGTTTCCACCAATTCTGTCAGTGAGAGAGCAACAACAGTTGAAGTCTCCAAGGATAATCCATGGATGCGTGGTCTGTCTGAGAGATGGGATGGCCGTAAGTAAAGATGTTCCGGTTATAGCAGAGTTGTAAGCGTACACAAAGGAGACATAGAAGGATGTTTTATCGGAGAGGTCATTTGCATGACAGTGAATCAATTGGGGAGTAGATAGGATAGGAGAAAGATGGATCTGAGAGGGATTGAAAAGAATAAATATTCTTCCATACGGAGCTTCATTGAGATTGTGTATATATTTCCACCTTGGATTAATGTATTCTGCTGCCTTGATAGACTTGGCAAGGTTCAACTTCGTTTCAAGTATTGCTATTACTGATAGTTGTTGAGATGTGATTAGTTGCTTGCATTGGTCCTGCTTGATTACATGGTGTGCACCGCGTATATTCCATGCTCCAATGCGTACCATCATTGGACAACACGTGCGTTAAGTAACTCTGTCTTCATTCTCCTAGTCACAGCCTGCTTCGAGTTTAGGTAATTAGGAATAGTAGCTGAAAGTGGTGTTACTTCATGATTAGTTGCTCCCTCATTCAAGTGGGTGTTAATTTGATCAGGAGTATGTGGAGTGGTTAGAATAGGGGGCATTTCAACAGAAGTAGGTGCTTTGTATGCTTGGGGAGGTTTGATCTTGGAATATATGTGGTTAAGAGGAAAGTTTGGGGAAGTGGCATTGCCTTGAGTAGAAGTTTTGTCAAATAGCATTATCTGATACGCTGTGCATGTATTGATGTGTACATCTTCTTTTTCATGGATATTTGTATTGAGTTTGGAGTGCTTATTTTCATCCTTTCTATTTTTCCTACCTCCCAAACTTTTATATTCACCATTTTCACCATCACTACTCTGGCGTTCATCTTTATCTACATCCTCTTCTACTTCCTGACTTTGTGTCATATTCATTATTTGCTTAACATTGTTACCCCCTTTTTTTACTTTATTACAGCTTCCTTCTTTTTGAGTTGTTTGGTTCTTAGTTTCTTTTTGAACTTCAGCTACTTTGCAATGTGCAGCTTGACCTTTAGCATTAATTTTCATACTTTCTTCTTGCATGACATTCTCATTTTCCTCATCATCCAAATTAAGCAGAACAGCAAATTTGTTAAAGGTAAGCAGTTTGCCTTCTGTATCATTATCATTTGTTTTCACATCTTTTTCCTGGCCACTTACATTACTCACAGTGTCTACCTGAAATGTGGAATTGGTTGTATCTTTTTCATTTGTGTCTTGATTAATTACTTCTTTGTTTCCTCTGTGACCTTGGTCATTGTTCATCCTTATTTTACCTTCACCATTTTCTTTTTTTTATTGCTTCCTTGTTTCTGCTCCTCCATTTTCCCTTTGTCCACTGGATCCACTTTCTTTCTGCTCACTCGTTGCCATACTCTTATATTTCGTTTCTGTTTTGTCCTCACAGTTCTTTTCACTTGGGTTGAGTTGGCTTTAACCTCCACGTTGTCATTGTTGGCATTGTTGACTGTTTCCTTTTTATTCTCATTCTGTTTTTTTTTCCTTTCCATCACAACACTCAGTTTTATGTCCAAATCTTTTGCACTTCACGCATACATTAGCCTTCCACAAGTACTGCACATAGATTTTCTGATACCCTCCTTCAACCAGCTTCACTGTAAATTCATCAGGAAGCTCCCTGTCTGGCTTAATTTCCACTAAACATTTCGCATAGCTCAGTCTTTCTTGCTTTTCTGTCATTTCATCCATACACAACATCTTCCACAAATGGCTACAGAGCCAATTAATTCCAAGTGGATACCATGCATATAATGGTAAGTTATACAATTGAACCCAAACTGGAACCGCAGTTATAGTGCCTGTTACATTACTGATAGCTGGATCGTAAGGTTTAACGATGAACAGCTTATTATTCATGATAATAGGATCGCACTGAAGGATTTTGTCTCTATCTTCAGAACAAGAGAAGTTCAAAAGGAATAAAATACCATCTGACTTAGCTGTCACCATTCCTTTAAGCTTCCAAATCTTCTTAAGTTTAGATATGACCGCTGTGTAAGACAACGGTTCGTCCAAGAAGAATCCAACCAGAGTATCCTTCCAGATCACTGCTCCAGCGTCAATGACTTCTATAGAAGGAACTAAAACGTCCTCTTCATACTCAGGAGACATGTGAACGGGGATGTACTTCCCGACATTCTTGGGTTTATGCTTGAACAGTGAAGTCCATATCCGTTCACTAGGAGGGGGATTAGGAGGTGCGTTGCTATTAGTGGGTGGAGGTGGAGACGGGGTGGGATCAAGGGGAACAAGGGGAGGGATGACTGTTAGAGTTGGTTTAGGGACCGTGGTGGTGTTGGTAGGGGCATGGCTAGGGGGGACGTTGAAGTTCTAGAGGACGAGACAAGGGTGTTAGTGAAGGACGGGGGAGGTACGACTATACTGACAGAGGAGATGGGGGGAGGTACTTCTGAGATGACACTGGGGGGATGGTTGGGAGCTCCATGAGCAGACATGAGAGGAAACGAAAAAAATCAAATTTGTCATGTTTTAAATAATTGTTTTAATTTTGGTATTGAATTAAGAAATTTTTTTAGTAAGATGTTTTTAAAAAGTTTTAAGTTTAAATTATTTAAATTATGGCCTTTTTTAATTAATCATTTTAAATAAATAACGTAATTAAAAATAAATTAGGATGAAATATTGATTTGTAATTCTTAATTAACCTAATCTCTTATGTTAATGTTGATTAATTATAAGGTTAATTAATTAAAGATTTTGATAAAGATTTAATGAAAATCAAGATAGATGATTTATAATTATTTGAATAATTAATTAATAGTTAATTAAAGATTAATTAATTATTATTTAAGATAATTGATTTATAATTAAGGATTAATTAATCAAGGTAATTAATTAAAGGTTCATTAATTAAGGACAATTAATTAATATAATTAAGGTAATTAATTTAAAAAGTGATTAATTAATAAAGGATTAGATAATTAATAAAAGTAATTAATTAATGGTAAAAGTTAATTAAGTAATTAAGGGTAATTACTTATTTTAAATTAATTAGGATTAATTAATCAAATGATAATTAATTATGGGTTAGTTTAATGATTAATTAATTAAGGATAATTAATTAATTAAGATTATTTCTTTAATAATTAAAGGTTAATTTATTCATTAATTAAGGTTAATTAATAAATAAAGGATAATTAATTAACATAAATTATGATTAATTAATGTTAATGAACCAGGATTAGTAATTTATCTGATTTTAATTAATCAGATGATCAATTAACCTTATTTATGGATGAATGTATTCTATTGAATGGTGTGAATTGTTTTATCATCTCTGCTGTGTGATGCTTTGTGATTTGAATTGTTTTACTTCAAGCTGTAATGAATGTAATTTATTTATAATGCATTTATATTATCTGTCTGTGATTCTGTGTATATATATAAGCGTTATAGGATATTGTGATTGTATCTGTGATGATTGATGATGTTGCACTATTAGATAAAACCCTTGGACTACACTATACACACACAAATATGGATTGCACGTGGAAATTAGTTAAGTCATATATTTTTGAAATAGTTTTGAATTTGAATTTTGAATCCAAATGGTTTTGGAAATGGATTGAGTTTAAAGTGAAAAGCTTTTGAAAAAGAATTTCAAAGATAAAAGTTATTTTTTTGAATAACTTGATTCAGTTTTGAAATTTGATTTGAATTTGAATTCAAAAATTAAAATCTAATTCTATGTTGAGAATTTATGATGTAAAAAGGTTATACAAGTTTATATGGGTTTTAAACCATTTTAAAAGTGTTGTTTTGGGAATTTGAATTTAACCCAAAGATTTTAACTTTTATAAATGAAATGAGGTTTCTCCGAAACAAAAACTATTTGTTTTCAAATAATAAAAGCTTTCATATAAGGAAGGAATTTCCAATTTGTATTAAAGGGATTTCAAATTTGAAATGAAATGGTTTTCCAAGTTATGAATGAATCTTTGAAAACGGTTTTGAAAGTTATAAGTTAAATCTTTGATTTAAGATTGAATGAATTGATCCAATTGAAATGGAAATTGTTTTGAAATTCGTGAATGGATCTTTGTGAAACTAGGTGAACTTTGTGGAATAAATCTTTTTGTTTAAAGATTTGAAATGGTAATTGGTTTAAACCATTTGAAAGGAAAGTTATGGATTCTAAAGTTGTGACTTAAATGAAATCCCATATCCATATGTTTTTAAATATTGCGCTCATTATTCGGTTTTGTCGGGTGAGGACCTTGTGTCATATAACCTATTCCAAATAATGATACGACGTTATGGATTGCATTTGAAGACCGGTAGTGAAGACCGGGTATTTACGAGAACGATAGGATAACCTATCGAATGACTCTGCACTGAGTAACTATGGTATAGAGTTCTCTGTATGTGATGGGGAGTCCGATCGGGATTGTGAATATCCGGATTGCAAGGGCTTCTTTGGAAGTGCCTTCGGTTCTGTTCGAACCCGGAACAGACTTGTATGGATGTGTGTCTGACATTACACTTTGAGATGTAAAGCTGGTTTCTATCAAATACATTTCTGTTTGGTGGCGGAGATTTATTCTCTTAGCTTAACACTCTTCTTTGAGACGTACGAGCTCAAAGGTTATGTAGTTGATGGTTACTTGTAATACATTCCCAATTTGGTAATGTGGCACACGAAGTGCTGCTGATCATTGGTTGATCAAAGCATGGCTTTGTGAAAAAAGTGTAGCTTTGTGGACGAGACCTCATCGAGCCTCACAACCCGGTAATGGTCGAAACATGAAAGATGCGACAAGGTTTCAGGGGTCGCACCCCTAGGGTATGTCCATTCCTTCTGGAAAAGGGTGGTATCATGGTATGGAGCCAGATACTTATTCATGTGGACACTATATATTTATTACAGTGTGATGTTGTTGGTGTAGATGTACCTCGGATAAAGGTGGCAAACGACCGAGGATGACATATCTTTAGGTGTTACTCCCTGGCAAGGAGGAAGCCGACCTTGTGTTGGCAGAGATCCGGATAGGTTCTCGAGGCGTCCCTCCAGAGGCATTCCCATATGTCAATAGGAAGTTCCTTAGCCTGACCATTTGTTGGAAAATCCAATCTCCAATACGTGCCTTATACGGTTTTAGTTGTATAACCTGCCGTCTACTTATGGTGGCACCCCACTGTTTGGATGGTAGCTATAATGGCATAGTTTGAAATGTCTATGCTGGCTAAGATAAATATTATACTTGAAAATGTTTTTCTTCACTATGCACTAATAATAATATCAAACTGGTTTTCGCATATCAAGCATTTTTGAATATCATAAGGAGAAATCTCCTCCAATTCTGCATTTGCATGGTGTGTGTGGCGGGAGGCCTTATGGTAGTTTCATTTTCTAAAAAGCATTGCGGATTTCAATGTTTTAAAAATTCTTTTGTTTGTTTTAAAGACAAAACTTTTTTGTTTGCTCATAGCAGTCCCATGACTGTCCTGGAGTTTATTGTTCCCTTTCTAAACTCTAGGTGCCCACGATTTTCCATACGGGCGTTCTAGAGTTGGGTTTTTTCAGATAGTAGACATCGATTCAGTAGCTTTCTCTTTGGAATTCTTTGGAGACTTTGGATATTGAAGTCTTTGGTTAGGATGACTGACCTTGCTTAGCTTGGTACAACTTGATGGTGATTCGAGCTATCTATGGAGATTACTGATATTGGTGTTTCTTCTGGAGTTTCAAGTTCTAGTTATTTCCGCTGCTAGTTCATGGGTGCTACCGCTGTAGCATTTCATTGTATCTCTAATATTGATCATTGTTGTATATTTGGATATTGTATCATTGGAGTTGTATACGGTATTCATTCTTTTCTTCCGCTGTGTTGTTATACTTAATATGTTATAAGCTCCGGCGAACCAGATTCGACGTTTGGATCTGCGGTATTTGAATACGAGTGACGTATTCGGTGCCAATTTTCGAAGGTAAAGTCAAGGCCGTTACAAAATACAGGGTTGTTACATTCTCCCCCACTCAAAACTTTTCATCCCCGAAAAGGAATGAGGTACGGGAAAGCACAGAAAAGATAGAAATGAAATAAGATTAAGACAAGGTGACAAGAAGATTGAGATTATACCTGATAACTGTTGTTATAGGTAAGTTTAACAAGGTGGAGATGATCTTTCCAAGATCCTCTAGAATGAAGAACACAAGCACGAAAAAGGTGGATTCAAAATGAGCACCAAAGATTATCAAAGATTATAGAAAGATTTCTAAACAAAAAGATTATAGAAAGATGCCTATACCAGTCTGTAGCAAGATAAGGATAATAAGGACAACCAAAAGTAGTTTGAAAAACAAAATAAGGAAATAAGTTTGAAACCATGGAAATTTCAACTTAAATAGAAAATAAATTTTTACACAAGTTAAATAAATCTTAACTATCTTAAATTTCATTATCTTATTATGCAATCATCTTAAATTAACAATTCTTAAAACCATGGGTTTGAAAAATAATCATTTATTATACTTATAATGTACTTAATAAATTTAATTCTTTTTTATTCCTAATTAAAATTAAATTTATTCCTCTCGATATATTTATCACTTATGTTAAATATACTTACACTTATTATAACTGCTTTATTTTATTCTTAGTTCTTTTAACATTATTTTATTGTAAGTTATTCAACTACCCTTTATTAAATTTACCTCTATTAATCATTTTATAACTAAAATTTAAGTGTATAACATTTATTATAACCACACAAATTTTATTTATAAAATATTTTTATATTGTATATTATCCAATTACATTGTTAACTTCTGAAATCAAGGTAAGTTATATTTGAATGCAATCGTATTATACAAATAAAACTTTCCAATTAAATCATTTCATGCTTGAATATTCATCCAAAATTTTGATTTTCTTTTTATAATTGAATTTATTCTTTAAATTAAAATTTAAGAATTAAATTTCCGGTTTCTTCAAACCATTTAGGGATAAATAAATGTATGTACATAATTTATCAAACCAAATTTAAATCATATATATATATATATTATAAATCAAGTCATATTTTAGAAATTCAAATCAATTTGATTTCCCAAAACAAAGCTGTAGTGAGACTACAGAGCGGTCTCTTCACTTCAAAACTCGAAAATGAATGTCGATGATGCTGCAGTCATCGTCGAAATTATCTCCCAGCGACAAAGAGAAGAGCACTGATTTTTAAACTTTAAAATTCTTTGGAAACATATTCTTATCCGAAAATACTTTAAATAATATACTTAAAACTTAAACACGAGGTTTGAAACCATCAAAAATTAAATTCTCAAATTTCTTGCTTTAAATTCATTTCAGTTCCCAAATCAATTTATAAACAACTATTTATAAATTCATTTATAGAAGAATAAATGATAAATCAAGTATTATCATTTCAAGTAATCAATTTAAATCGATTAAGTTCCATAAATTTACTTATATATCAAAATTTATTTCATTAACCAAATTTTAAAATAATATTGTGTCAGTTTGTTCTGTCAAAGTGTTTTAGAAATCTTATCGATTGCGTTGATCAGACGAATCGATCGGAAACCCAAATCAACATCAACAACTCAAACAACACAATATATAAAACAAAACATAGATTTACAAGTACAATTCAAAATGTTTGAAGATAGGTTGGAAACAAAAGACAAGACGATTAATTAGCAAAATAGGGAGATGGATAAGCTTAAATAAATCGCAGGCAACCTTAACTGGGTCAACCATGACTTAAAGAATATGATTAATGTGGATTTTTTTGGGGTAAATCTACCTTCGATCTCATGAGATAGAGTTTGGAATAACAAAAGATATTAGCATCTAAACCAAGGATAGATATAAATCCCTAGTGAATCGATGCTAATTGTAAAGGAGTTTCCCCCTTCTACAATTCAATTTGAAATTGGCGAGACCGCCGACTCACTAAAAAGATCACACAAAGCGGAGTTATGGGATACTCCAGAATCAAAAGAAGATGAATAGTGAGGGACATGAATGGATTATGGAACCAAAGGGAACATTCCAAAATTCAAAGGAAATACGAATCAAAGAGGAAAGATTTAAACTCGAACGAAAGTGATTCTGCAAATAATTTACCTTATATTCTAAGTTTTGCCTCAAAGCCAAAGCTCTGATACCAAATCTAACGACCGGATATTTTTAACCATTCGCATCCACACATTTCAGACTTGAATTGCTCAAAACACAACATTGTAAATAAAAATTTAGCAAATTTCAGAATATACAGTAAATAAATAATCGCAGATCACAGACACAGAGTAATAACAGTGCAGCGGAAGTAAAAGAAATAGTAGTTCATGAAGCTACTGTATAAATATATCAGAGTTACGTAAGATACAATAGAAGAAATAGAGTACAACAGAAGTCTCAATACATTGAAGTCTACTAACACAAGAGCTGAAAAGGAACAACAGACCGAAAAAGATAAAACTAGACAAGTAGATAATCTCCAGCGATTCCAATCTCTAGAAAGTGGAAATCCAAACCTATGAATACTCAGGCTGACCCGAGCGTAAATAAAAATACAAACACTTGAGTCATGACATACATACTTATACAATGTAAACCAACTCAAGTGAATAGTAGTAAAGGTACAAGTAACTTAAAGGATGCTTGGGACCGCCCATCCTCTAAGGATCCGTTAAACTATTTACTATGTAGTAATATTACGCTATTATAATAATGTCCAATAGTAAAATAAACTTACTTTTAAATAGCATTAAGGCTTTACATTTTCCACCTTAACATGCAATAGTCCCAGTAGTCCATCCAATATCTGCATATCTCCTGATCGGGAGACTACGAGAAGATATGCATTGGCTACGGAAGAAAACCAAACTCATAGTAAAGGCTCGACAGGGTAGGTGACACGGCACAAAAGGCAATGCCAGGGTAGATATACCAATTACGCACACGGCCTGGTGGTAACGTAGCAGCTACATACTCCCGCCTCGAAACACATTCCCAAAATCAGAGGGGCGTCCAAACAATCACAAAAGCAATATAATGGTATCAAAGAAATGTGTCCTACTAGAGGAGCTACCCCTTTTGGCCCGAGATCGTTCCTATTTTAGCCACCTTATGCCAACTCACGGGAGTTGGGTCCACGTAACATACCTCAAGAAAGTTGCCACCATCCTACTTCACTCTAGAATCTCCACCGCGTACACGGTTGTCAAAGTGGTTTTCGGTATCGACAAAGAGTATGCCCATATCCGATCCCGGTCTCTTTGCCAACCAATCGTTATTATAACCCGTGGTTATAACTTTAAAATAATATTTAATACTTCAAAATAAATATCATTTCAATTCAAATCTTTATCAAAATAAAGATTAAATCATTTCCAAACCATTTCAATATATCAACATACCATATCTTTCAAATTCCAATATTTATCAAAATAAATATCAAGTCCTTTCTAACCATTTCAATATATTAAATTATCATATCCTTTCAAAACTTCCTTTCAAATAATTTTAATACATAAATATCATATCTTTCATAACTTCATTTTCAAATCATTTTAATATCAAAATATCATATCTTTCAGAACTTCATTTTCAAATCATTTTAATATCAAAATATCATATCTTTCAGAATTTCATTTTTCAAATCATTTTAATATCAAAATATCCAAATATTCAACTTTAAATACCTTTTAAATTCAATATAACATTCATTTATTATCCTTTCAAATCACCTTTAAATAGTTTATATTCCAATTAAATTAACTCATTTAAATCATTTAAAAGTGGAGTTATAATACTTTCAAATTAAGTATTCAATTTTAAAAATAATAACTTCAATTTAAACCATTTAAAAATTATAAAAATCATATTTTAACATTCAAAAATGTTTATTAACATACCTTTAACATATGATTTTTATAAAATAAATTCTTATAAATAAATCAAAATTTTCAATAAATTTACCTAACAATTTCAAGTGTATAATTCCTTTCCTTTACATATGCAATTTATTAACACTTACATTTTTAAATTTCCATTTCACAAATTAAACTAACTTTCTAATTGATATCATTTAACTAAAACCTTTAATTAAACCAAATTTCACATTTCCAAGTCAAGTTGTATTTTAAAATTACACATTTAAGCATTCATTTATTTAACCACTTAAATTCATAGAAAAATCAACAATACTTTAATAAATCACTTAAATTCAAATTTAAATCAAATTATCATATTTACCATTTTCCAAATATAATTAAATTTCCATTTTATGTATATAACTTAAATATTATTTTTAACTAAAATTCCAAATTTCTAAACTTAAGTTATATTTCAATAATCCAATTTAACCATTCATTAATTACATTTTTAACTCATAGAAAAATCATAGTTTCTTTATTTTAAAACATTTAAAAATCTATTTAAATCAAATTTCATAAATTTATATTTTAAAATACTTAAAAATATCCAAAACACTTTATAAAATAACCACGGGCCTGTATATAGTTTTCTAACCTAGGTCAAGTGATACGGATATATATCATTTCAATCCGCATTTTAAAAACAAAAATCTGGGTTCAATCATTTCAAACCCGCAATCCCAAGTTAAAACATAAATAAATAAAAACCATCCACGCTTATCATTTCAGCCCATAACGATTTTTCCCTATTCTAAAGTCGTTCGGGTATGTATCATTTCAACCCATGGTAAACCTAATCTACAGGGAACTTGCAGTGTGATAAACAGATACAAATTAATATTTAACAACATATAACAGTAACATATGAGATGACATGTAAATTACAGGTGTAACATCATATATAAATAATCAAAGGCAGTTATAACATCACATATATTTCTACACATTCAATAGTTATTGCTTCACAATTGCATAAGTATAAAATGTCGTGTGAGATTTACTCACCTCTTATGTTGGAGATAGCGAATAAAATGACATAAACGGATTCTCAAAGGCACGATGACACAAAAATAGATTCAAGAGGATGAGATTCAAGCTAATGATCTTGTCATAACCCATAAACAGAACCAAAATAAAGTTATAATTCAATACAATATTAAATTGAAATAACTTTGAAATGAAAAACAATTTGAATGCAATTCTTTTTGACTTGCTTTATAGATTATTTTGCATGGCCTAGGGATGCATTAGGCTCTGGGTTGGACAAGGTTTGGCTCGGGTTTGGTTTCCATAGTGCACGATCAAAAGGCATAAAGCATGGAAGAGTTACAAGGTGAGAATGTGAAGAGTTTTTAGGCAAATAGTTTGGTCTTGGTTGAACAAAGGGGCTCAGCCATGGGATGTTTGGCTCGGCCAGTGGTGTGTGGGTCAGGTCAGAGGCTGGAGTGGTGAGTAAGGGTCTTGATAGTGATGGTGGTGGCAGCCTAAAATGGTGGTGGTGGTGAAAAATGAAGCGGTGAAGCAGCAAGGCTCAAACTAGCATGTTTTAAGGCATTAGGTTGGATTTTTGTGGATTTTAACATCATGGGGTCTCGACCATGGTCAAGGATGAAGGAGTAGGTGGTGATGGTGACAAGAATGAGCTATAGGAGGTGATGGCTGTGACAATAGAGAGGAGGCCGAGCAAAAATTCCAAGAAAACAAGGCAAAAACCATGAAAAATGAGAAGAAAAAGAAGATAGCCATTACCAATTTTTTTCCCCTAGCCATGAATGAATGAGAAGTGGAATTTTTTTTCATGAATGAAGACTGGAAATATACGGCTAAACAAAAATTTACACAGCCAATAGAGTAATTGAGGGGTTGTGGGAAAATGAAGAGTTTTGGAAACGAAAAGACTTAAGTTTCTAAAAGCACTTTAAACCTTTCAAATATCCTTTTTCTTAATTCAATTAAAACAAAAATAAAATCAGTAATTTGAATTTAAAAACCGAAATAAAGTAATATAAAATAAAAATAAATAATAAATTTTAAAGAAAATGGAAAAAGAATTAAAGAAATTGCTTAAAATTCAAAACAGGGTTCAAAAATTACAATTAAATCATCATTTGATTTGGAAAAATATCTACTTCATTTTAAAAATGTTCTAAAGCAAAATTTTGAAATAAAATAATTTTTTTAAACATATTCAAAGTTAAATAAATAATTAAATTTAGAGAAAATTGAAAAATAATTAAAGTAGTTGTTTAAAAATTGGAAACAGGACATGAAAATTACAAATAAAATACCATTGGCTCTAGAAAAATTTCTATTTCACTTCAAAAAACAAATAAAATGTCAAATACATAAAATAAATGAGGAACAAAATAAAGTGGGAGTGAGAATAAAATAAGATCTTGAGCAAATAGAAAAATAAATAAAGAATTCCTTAAATAAATTGAAGCTGGAAATTAGAAATTGTAAAAAAAATACAACTAACACTGGAAAATGTCAATTACACTTTCAAAAATGCTTTAAAACCAAAATATATACAATACATGTTATTTTACCCATATAAACATAAATTAGAACATTACATGACAAAATAAAATATTATTTATAAAATTTAAAATAAACAATTTTGTTAAATACAGCAAATTTCATACAATAGTTAAAAAGGCATAACTTTCCCACTATTAATCAGATTTCAACAAAACGAAAAGCAGTATTTTTAAAATTTTATTTACTTTCATAATAAAAGATAAAATTCTAATTTTCAAACTTTCAAATTTTAAATTTAAAAGTCAAAGTTTGACCATATTGACCAAAATTCACTTTTAGGAAAATATTCTTTTTAGTCATGTTTTGGAATGATAATTCATAACAAAATCAAAGTTTATATTTTAAAATAACAAAATTTATCCATTTCAAATAAATAAAATAAAGCTTTTAAATCATAAATTTAATTAAAATAATTAAAATATACAATTAAAATAATCACAAAATACAGGGTTGTTACACTACTGGATCTTGATGTAGAAACCTTCCAACATCTTTGAAAGGTTTCGAAACTTTCGGACTTTGGTGATAGCATCCCTTCGACTCCTTTGAAAGGTCCTGCTGGAATTCTTCTCTCTTGCTCTCTTTCATTCTCTGCTTAGAATGGTTTCGACTAAGTCAAAACATGGACTTTTGGAGTAACATCTTTCTAAGAATTAAAAGCGATTCATACTCAATGCTTTTCATAGACAAACTTGATTTCTTAGAAATGTTTTGTTTGGAAATGATTCGTTTGCTATTAATACATCTACTATTGATTCAACTTATGTATTCAATTCAATTTAGCCGCTTTTCAATTATAATATTTTATGAGATTGATGTGGTTTACTCTAATGTCGATGGTTTTCCGTAGGTTTCTTCCTATATCATCATTTTAATCCGACTTTACTTGTTTATGTTTTTGTTATTTGTTGGTGGGTTTTGGATTTTTGTAATCCCAATACTTGTTTGTGATAATCCTAGTATACATGCGATGGTTTATGTTTCTATATGTCAATATGCAATGGCTCATCTTTCAATGGGTCAATGTGTGATAGCTCATCCTCTAATGGGTCAGTATGCAATGGCTCATCTTTTAGTGAGTCAATGTGCAAAGGCTCATCTTTCGATGAGTCAATAAGCGATGGCCCAACTTTCGATGATTCAATATGTGGAAGCTATCATGAATTTTGTACATGATAACCTAATGCTTATCATGCAACAACTCATGTTTGGATAGGTTCATGATAACTTTAAGCTATCACATGATGATTAATCATTAGATGACTAGTATTTATAAGTAATCTATCATGCGATGGCTTTTTATTCGAAAGATAAATTCCTCGTTGAACGATGGCTCATTACTTGGAAGTTAGTCTTTAGAAGTTAATTAAAATGTACTACCAATTTATTCCATTCATGACTTTTTGAATATAGAATCATGCCATGTACAAGAGCACTATTTTTTTTAAATATAATGATGATAAGATTGACAAAAAATATTTATAATATAATATTAAAGGAAAGGTATGTGTATATACCTATATACATATGATTTAATAATGAAGCTCTATTAATCAAGCTTGTTAAATGTCTTGCTAAACGTATATGCACTACATAAAAACAAATTTTTCTCCTAGGTAAGAGATGTTTAAACTATTTCTGATATACTAAATGTTCCTACTTATTTAATACTTATTAGTAATTTACCAGTGATCTATAGGTATCATTTGAGTAGTCTTTAAATTAAATTTAAGTCACATGTTAAGTGACATATAGTCAAGGTTTAACATTTAAGTAACAGTTTTATAGACCTAGAAGTTTATAATTTAAAATGTTTACAACTTGTTACTGAAGTTTGGGTTTTAACGATTGAAGTTTTTTTTTAATGTTATATATCATCACATATTTAATGGCTGGAGGAAAGAAGGAAGTTCTCAAAGGGTCATCTAAACCTCCTAAGTCAAGGATCCTCCAGAAGAAAAGCTTTACACTTCTCATGAGTCCTATTTCGTAGAGTAAGAAGATTTTGATTCTGTACTATGACATTTTTGCATATCAGGAATCGAAAGTAGGGTTCTCGGTCTATATGACATAATAGATGCCCTTCTGGAAGAATTTTTTTCTTTCCGCTTCCATCTGTAATTTCCACTCTTGCTACCTACCTTTTAACCCTATCATATCCATCATTTATCTATCCTTAAGATCGCTTAAATCCAGTTGAACCCCAATTCCTACAATTATATTGATTTTCTATTCATATTTTTTAAGGAGCTTGAATTGGAAGACTTGTTCCCTTAATATTATGCCCTTCGGTTACTTTCTAAAAGACAAGGGTCAAGCGGAAGGTAGCATTTACTACATCGGCTCTATTGGCACTGGAGTAATTTTTGATTTTATAAACAAACCCAAGGACTGGATCCATCATTCCTTTTCCATAAGATGTTTTTCACCAAAAATCTTTGAAAGGTTTTCTATTCCCTTTAAGTTATTTGGCCTTGACTATTTTCGTTAATATATTATTTATACTAATTTCATTAATTTTCGTACTAAGACATTTTTGGTTAACATTGTCAGCAATTGACTCGAAGGACATTTATCCTAAGGTTCTCGCTAAGATCCATCGATTAAGGATGTAAGTAAGGTTTCTGGGAGTTAATTTTACTAAAGAAAAATTAAGGATATACTTCCTAATATAACCATCTCACCAATTTTTACATGAGCCCCCAATGACAAAGAAGAAAAGATTTGGCCCAACAACCCTTGTTGTTGTTAAGCTTAATGTTTTTAATGTAAACTCACCGATACAACGTTCGCCCTCCTATAGTCCTTGATATTTTCCAAGTCTCATCCTTCTTTCCTTTTTTTACATCAAAGAAGATAAGGAGATTTTTAGCACTTGCCACATAACATACATGCAACTAGTTAGTGCTACCGCTTTGTTGTCAAGCATGGATCCATTCGGTCTGCCTACTTTGTCAAAGGCTATAAGGAAGTCCCACTCTCTAAGACTACTTTGTCCTCTCTTATCTCTACCATGGAAGATATCCTTGCATCGACCAAGAAAAATAAGTGGAAAAGTTCCAACGAGGTGATTACTTCCTCTAAGCCTCCTATTAAGAAGCATAGGGAGATCGACCCTGCTACACCTTTGCCTTAGCCCTTACATCTAGCACCGATGCTACTGTATTCACTCTGTCAGTTCAAAATCTATTTTTTGATGATACTAGCTCTCCTATTTATGACTCTATGGTTTCCTTCAACAAGCTTTGGGGATTAACTCTCCTTCTTTTGAGGATGTTCCTCCTTCCCCTTGTAGGACGGAAATTCCTTATGCTTCAAGTTTTGTTGAATTAGTAACGAGCATTGTTCGCTCCCCCTTGGCCATTTCGCCAAGCTCCTTGAAAAATCCTTTTTCAGTCTTAAAGGAAACTCTCACTTACCTCTTGAAGGAAACTCTCACTTACCTCTTGTAGCATCTCATATTAGTATGTTTTCTCTCCTCATTTTTACTTTGATGAGTTATAAGTTTAATCTTTCCAATACTAATTCTATGTCCGGACTCCACTCATACTAGAAGGCACTTATTTAATTTTCCTTGCTTTCTTCTTAGAATATGTCTTCGCTATGGGAATTGAACTCGACACTTTCTGAGATGATCTCTACTTTTAAGGCTCAACTTTGTGGCCTCTAATCAAAAAATTAGTCACCATCTATTGAAAAGACAACAGCTATGACCCTCTTGGACTTGGAAAGAAAAGATTTCAAGAATTAGTGGATAAGATGAAGGTTTTGGAGACTACTTTCTTGTATGCAGATAGAAATTTATGATCTTAAAGTGACCGTAGCTCGGGTCCCCGTTTTGAAAAAAAAGGTTAGATAAGAAAGTCCTTTCCATTGGCAAATTGAAGTCATCTCTGCATGCCATCAAATCCAAATTTTCTTCCTTCTTAAATGATGTTCTCCCTTGGTGGAAAGATCAGAGTTCTAAGGTTACCTATTTACTGCTTATCAGGATAACACTCACTGATGCCTAAACATGGAAATCCCTTCATTTCGTGCTGCAGGAATATACTACAGAAGAAAATTAGATACTTCATTCTAGGGGATCAATACATGTTTGAGGATGATGCATCTATCAATCTTGCTAAATTTCTATCCCTTAATGATCTCCTATTAGATGACGACAAAATCTTGCTAAATTTCTATCCCTTAATGATCTACCATTAGATGACGACAACGAAGAATTAGGGAGTGATAGGGAAGATAAGTCTGGTAATGGTAACGATGATGATAAAAATACCAAGATTGATGGTGCTGGTGAATCTACGCGAAACAATTCAATAAGAAAGCATGGGGATGATGAATTAAATCAAGGTGGATTCAAAGCTTCTTAGACCCAAGTCACATATCTGATTTCCCTTTTTCTGATGATGACAAAAGCTTTAGTAAAACTCCCTCTCCTACAAATCCCTCTGGTGAATTAGCACTTCCTAAGAAAAGTGGACTTGGTAAATTTTCTTCGAAAGCTCCTCAAGTTCAATCTTTCAGGCCAACCATTGCAACGACTCATCCATAGGTAGTTTCTTCTCTCAGTCATCATTCTTTAGTTCATATTCCTTTACATCTAATATCCCTTAATATAACTTAACTACTAGCATAGAAGGTCAAATAGGAATTATATTGAGATTGTATTAGATAAAAAAAAAGAGGAAATTTTATGACTTAACAAAGAAGGGGAGAGTTTATGCGAGGATATAAACGATTTGAACGAGAAACATACGAGGTTGTTAAAATGTCTTTAAGTACCTCGAGGATTTCAAAAACCAAAGAGTTGCACCTCTACTTCAAATCGCACTTTCATCAAACTAGCTTTCACAAAGAAAACAAAGAGCTAAATACCCATTTTTGGGTGTTGATTGAGGATAGGGAAAAGTTGATGGAGTGTTTATATCTGATATATGCTTGATTTTCCATGACAGACATCTTTTTGGTTGGTAATGATTATGGGGGATTAATCATACGTCTCTATAAGAGGGACTTGGACCTGCATGGATTAGACCATCATCTAGGAGAGTGTTGGAACTTACCTAGAGTCCCTACCATGCCTTTAACTATTAACTATCTCCCTCTTGACAAGACTAAGTTTAATATGGAAAGAAATGTTACAGAGAATTACGAAGAGTCCGTTCTTTATGAACCCTTATGTTGTTGTATATCTTTTAATTTTTGTTTAAGTTGAAACTGTAATGGTGTTAATTAAATTTATATCTTAATATGATCATCATCTATGTGATGGCCTTTAAATTTGGCCCTGTATATTCTTCATCTCTTATGACAGAAGATAACCAAAGTAAATTGGTCAGACTAAAAAAGACTTTAAAGAACATTATCCTTAGTTTGTAAATCCCACCTATCAATATATTGTTTTCTTCATGACCTCCATCACATGTATACTCAATTTTGAAACGTAGATTTAAATTTCTTGGGGGACCGCAAAGACCAATTCCTTTATGAGATTCGAACTAATAATGACAAGTTGTTGTGTGGTGAACTTGACCTCCTTCTAAAGAATGGAATTATCATGGCTTTCTCCCACTTAGCACTCCTCTCGGTATCGAAGCACCTTTCAGCACTATATTTTATGTTTCACCTTCCTCCTTTCAGAAAATCTAACGTATCCTTCTTCATTCTAAGGTTTAGCAATATTGTAATTTTTTGTTATTATTTCTTATGAATGTAACAGTTTTAGTTGTTCCTTATGAATGAAAAGTTTATTGTTGCTTATATTTTCCTTTTTCCTTTATTGAGAACTAATTATTGTTTTCTTTTTTGGTTTTGAATAAAGAATTTCCCTTATCTCTTGATGATTCCAACCTTAATCAGCACCTTGAGAGAATTCAATCCAAATTAATAATGGCTTTAGGAGATCATCCTACCCATTCTCTTTTTGGTTCATCATCCATCGATAATGCGGAAGCTAACAGATGGTATGTGAAGCACATTTATGTAAAATCCATCCTAAAGACATCCGAATAGATGGTTAAGGATATTGAAGAGAAAATTATTTCTAAGGACAATGAAATTTCGAGATTAGCTAAAAAGTTTGACTTATGTTATGGCTTCTAATAACAACAGGAATATGATGTGAAGATCGCCCAGAAGAGTCTATGCATTTTTGGTTTGGAAGTTGATGTAATGAAATTTAAGAATGAGCGTCAGTTATATGAGCTTACATTGACCGAGGGCGAAGAAGGATTGCCTACTCCAAACAAATCTTCCAAAAGGACACCTTAATGTTCCTCTTCTTTATCTCGGGGTCACTCATCGCGTAGTAGTGGCATAGATGACCCAACACTAGAAAGTGAATCTGGTGAACTTGCAAGGTTAAGTAGATCCTTCAAGTTAGAGAGTAATAAAAAAAGGGATTATTGGAATAAGAAGTTTATCGAAACATTCTCAAAACTTAGATTAGAAGTCAAGACTTTAGAGTGCCGAAGGAATGAGCTTAAATTAAGATTAAAGCATTTGAAGATGATAAAAGCAGGCTATGTCATAAAGTTTTCTAGTTAAAGAGTCCTAATAAAATTATGAAAAGGCGCTGTTGGTTGAAATTCACTCCATTAATTGCCTTAATGTTATTTCTTATAAGGATAAAAAACTGAAGAAATACCTTCTTATAGTCATTCAACATGTTGTCGATCCTTCTGCTATGCTTGAAGCCTTAATAATTGAGGTGAAGGAGCTTAAAGATCAACTAGGATTAATGCAATTTTATTGCGTTAGGGCTTCTCAACTTCAATCTCTAATCGATTATTTAATTGAAGTCATAGTTTATTTTGACTTAAAAATCAACTTCACATTTCAAGGTGCGGAATGAAATAACAGATTTGGAAGGCAGTTCTTTCCCACTATTAAAGATATGAACAATTCTTTCAATATGGATGTTTTGCTGCTCGTAGGAGATCCGAGGTCCTCCAATCTTGTACAAGGAAGACAGTTTAACTTGTGAATTACACTCTTGCACTTGGAAAGTTGAGGGGAAAGGGAAAGAGCCGGTTTACCAACATCATCCTCTTCTTTATTCTCAAGAGCCATGAATTTTGGAAACATTATAATGCTTTATGATGAGTTGTACGTTTGTTCTTTGTAATATAGACCCTGTCCTTTTTTATCAATGCTTTTGCTCGTGTTGAATGATAGAATTTAAAGACTTTGCCTCTAAACTTACATCGATATTTTTGATAAGGCCTTTGTTCATCTTCCTTAAATAGCTGCTTTGCCCCTGGGCTGATGGTGGAACCTAAGGCTTTTCGTTCATCTCTCTTAGAATGGTCTTTTGACCAGGCCCGACGATAGGACAAAGACTTAATTGACCATCACCCTTTGGATGGTTGTATTGGCCAGGTCTTGCAAGGGGACCAAAGGCTTTTCTCCAATCGCCCTTGGATAGGGGCATTGACCTGGCTCGAGGGAAAAATAAAATGCTTTATTGACCATCACTCTTTGAATAGGTTCTTTGGCTAAGCCTTGGATTGGAACCAAAGGATTTTCATCCTCCATTGGATGGGTGCTTTGACTAAGCTCGGCGGCGGGATCAAAGGCTTGATTGACCATCACCCTTTGGATGGTTTCTTTTACTAGGCCTTACAGTGGGAGCAAAAAACTTTTTATCCATCTCCCTTGGACGGGTGCTTTGACCATGCCCGATGGCTAGATCAAAGGCTTAATTTAGCAAAGCTAGCTGGCTTAATAGTGGGCCGTGCGACTATATATAAATGAAAATACAAGTATTATGCACATGCACAGAACAACTATCATGGTTTTATAGTGGCCATTCCACTATACAAACCTAAACTAGATGGCCTCCAAATAGGGGGGACCACTATCATCAAAAACAAGATTAGGCCCCGTAACACGTTCAAAACTAAGAAATGAGCCGCAATATCTGGATCAAACCCCGAAGAATCAACGGAGTAAAGATAATGACGATCCTAAGTTTCATCCTAAAAAATAAGCTTATTATCATCACCATTCTCACCATCACATGTAAGGACAAGGCCATTACCAACAAAATGATAAAATAACCTCCTCGTTTCTCCATTTCCACCTACAAACAAATAATAATGATCAAACTTCAGACTATATTGCATCTCAGAACTCAAATGAACCCAAGTATTCTGTTTGGCTTTCCACTCAATCATGGGAGACAGGATGACAACAACAATAGAAGGAATACTAGGGATAATAGAAGACTCACCAATGACAGGGGAAGGAGCAGCATCAAAGTTACAAACAGGGACTTGACGGATTTTTACAGGGATATCAAGAGGGGGGTCGAGGTCCTCAAGTAAAGTGGGGCACGACTTAGGAACCCACATACTGACCGAAGGCTGTGGTAGGAGAATCTTATCCAGGATAGGAAGAGGAAGGTCATCAGAAAAATTAGGAGGAGGAAGGTGCTTGCATGAGAGCGCCACTTGATCGAAAGAGTGACAAATCTCACAGATATCAGGTTTCCGTCCATAGTGAACATCAATTTCCACTACCTGACCATTAGATGGACATACTCTGAGCATGGATGGAAGAGGCCTGGAAGGGGTAATTTCAATCAAAGCTTTAGCATATACGATCCTACCTCTAGCCATTGTGTTCAAATCAAAACACCTAAGATCTCCAACCAAGCCAGCGATCCAATTCAATCTAAGCAAAGATTAAAGAACAAAAGGTATATAAGAGAAGTGCATCCAAACAGGAATAGATAATACCTGATGCCTAGCACTATTAGTGGACCTACTCTATGAAGTAATAATTAATGGTTTACCCTTAATGAAAGTTGGCTCAGCCTCAAGCACATGTTGTCATTCCTCCTTTTAAGAAAACTTAAAGAAAAACATTGAGTTATAAAATTGAACTTGGAGACCACCCGAGAGTTTCCAATGATTCTTACAATGAGCCCAAACAATATGGTATGGTGGGTTCGAGTCAAGGAAGAACCCCATAAGATAGTCAGCCCAATAGTCTTCGCCAGCTTGAACGACCTCAGGAGGCGGAGTCAAAATCCCATTTACCTTGTCGGTTTCAAAAGAACGAGGAACATACTCACCCACGTTGTGCAGCAACGATTTAAAAAACGAAGACCATTTTGGAGCAGAAGGGGACTTAGCAGAGAAACAGGGAAGGGGAGGAACTACTACAGAGGGCAGTTCAAGAATGGGAACTTGATCATGTTTAGGTCTAGTAGGCAAACATATATTCAAGGCAACATTTTCACAAATAGTTTGCGTGCACAACTCAGTTGGGTCATGTTCAACAGCAGGCTCGACCTGTATACCACCAACAACTACATCATTCATACTAACAGAGGGAATAGAACCATGATTCACGCCACAATCATTTTCTAATTAACAAGGAAGATCGACTACTGTTTCTGACCCAGATGGTTCATTAGCGGCAGAAGCAAGAAAGGAAGAAACGAGGTTCTCACCGGGTTCTTCGTTGGCATTCAGAATGCTCAATAGACCATCGGCGGTCTCACCATGGTTCGAGAGGGCATAGCAACCTAAAATAATAAATTGAGCACCAACATCAATATCGTTCAATAAGGAGGATAAATTATTTGCCAACGGAATCGAAGCAGAGTCACATGCTCGATCAAAAGTGGCAGTAGTAGACGAAAGGGGCTCAACGAAGGAAACACTAGAGTTGGTAAAGGGTCTGCCCGAGCAAGTCTGTATGTCGATGTAGATCTAAAGGAGATAGGATCGACACCTTCTTTTTTGCATCAGAATCCAAAAAATGGGATGGCGACACGAGATGGAAAGAAGATGTGAGGCGGAGGGGAAACTGAGAGGGGTCAGGTTGAAAGCGTACGAAAGGGAATGGGAGGAGGGGCGACCTTTTTCTTTTTAAAGAAATTAAATATGGTTTTTGATATTATGAACTTGATCAAATGCTTAACTAACCATCACTCTTTGGATATTTTCTTTGGCCAGGCCTTATAGTAGGACCAAGGCTTTTCATCTATACTC
Source organism: Allium cepa (assembly GCA_030765085.1). Classification (NCBI taxonomy): domain Eukaryota; kingdom Viridiplantae; phylum Streptophyta; class Magnoliopsida; order Asparagales; family Amaryllidaceae; genus Allium; species Allium cepa. The sequence goes on along the minus strand of CM060941.1, from coordinate 103,649,646 downwards.
TTTGGATGGGTGCTCTGCCCAAGCCTTACGGTAGGACCAAAAGCTTTATTGATATTCCATTATAGCCTTCTTTGTTTAAAAATAGGGTTTCACTTATTAGTGACCTCGTTCATCCCTTATCAAACTCCTTGATCGTTTAGATTCCACAAATTCTTATGGTTCTCCTTTTCTTGCATAGTATTCAAAAATTTCCAATAATGCTCTATAATCGTTACTACGCTGCCCATTTGCTTTATGATAGTAGTAATATTCTCCTCCTTTATGCTTACTGCTTTTCTAGAAAATTCTTAGAGACCCAATAGTTTGGTCTTCCTCTAGTGGGCAGATGCGTCTTTTGTTGATAAATGAGAAAAGGAGTGACAATCTTGCCATTTGGTCTCCTCGTTGTCCTCGCTCGCCTCTATGCCGTTTCTCAAAAAATTTCATTTTGTGATCCTTTTCCAGCTTTAGTTTCCTTATTTGAGAAACCCCTTTTTCAAAGGTCAATTTAAAAAGATTTTCCCATTTTTGATAAAAAATTTCAAAAACCAATGCAATTTAGTATCAAGAATTATCCTTCATGATTGAAGTTGGATGCTCTGTTTGGCTTGAGAAAACGAGTGTTTTTCAAACCTTGCATCTACCTATGTCCTCGGCTTAGCTTTTCCAATCTTGGCTTATTGCCGAGGCAAAGATTGGTTCACCTCTAACACGGAAGGGGTTCAAACTCCATTTTCTTAGGTTATGTTAGGCAATCCCTTTCTTTTTTTTCAAATGTTCGTAGTCTTGACTTTTGAAATTTAATTCTTGTTCCTCACTAAAATGTTAATTGGTTCGTGGGTAGGACAAGGTGATCAAATGAGGCTTGGGTGATCCTTATTGATATTTAGTTACCATGATTAAAGTTCTAGTGGATAAGCTTGACCTTACCTCTAAGAAGATCAATGGTCTTAAAATAAAAGAGAGAGCCTTGAGTTTAGCTTTCAATGAAAGCATCACTAAATGTTATGTAGAAATTTTGACCTTACAGTAACTCAAGTATCCAAGTCAAAAGTAAGACCATGGTCCATGATTCAATTCAATAGTCATATGCATAGTCAAGAGTTCAAGGAATTTAAATATGCAAATTGTTTAAAGTACAAGTCCTTGATTACAAGATTTGATTTTAATTTGACCTAACAACCATGAAACCACAATTTCAAGTTCTTTCTTACACTCTTGGGAACAAAATGAAAAATGAGAAAGAAGATAATCTTGAATTCGACTGCTTTTTGGGTGGGGTTACATGTCTATTTATATAGAACTTGAGCCATTAGATGCTTAACATGTTACAACTTATCAAAAATAGAGGGTCACGATCTATCGATATGGCACATGTTCAAAGTGGTATTTGGCATGTCTTCTTTTCCTGGTTGGGGAGTTATGGATCAAATTACAGCTTACCATGTAGCAAGGGAAATGTCGTTAATATGCATATTAGTCAACATGCGACATCACATATATCACGACTCGACAGCCTAATCCATCAATTTGCAATAGCTTTGCATTATGACCCTTCAATGGCTTGCTTTATCAGTATGCAATAGCTTTAAGCTGTTATTCTTTGGCAGTTTACTTTGTTATTGCGTGATAGCCTTCTTTGACTCAAGCTTCCATGCCTCCCATGGTCATCATGCGACATCTTGTATAAGTCATCTTTTGATAGTCTTCACATTCATTATTCAATAGCTCTCAAGAATCATTCTTCAATCTCTCTCATAGTCATCATGCAACAACTTATATAAGTCAACCTTCAATAGCCATCCTATTTTCATTTGATACTCTTAAGAGTCATTATTCTATAGCTTTCATAGTCATCATGCGATAGCTTATACAAGTCATCCTTTGATAGCCTTCGTATTCATCATTTGATAACTCTTTAGAGTCATTCTTTGATGGTTCTCATAGTCATCATGAAACAACTTATATAAATCACCTTAATAGCTCTTCAGAGTCATTCTTCGATGGCTCTCAAAATTACCATGCGGTAACATGTACAAGTCATCCTTCGATAACTAGCTTGGTCAACCTGCAACAGCTTTAGACCATCACGCTTTGATAACTTATCTCTCATCAACATGTGATGGCTCTTAAGAAGACAACGCTCAATGGCTTCTTTGATAACTAGCTTGATCAACCCACGATAGCTCTTGGACCATCGCTCTTTTACAACTAGTTGGTTAATTTTTGATAGCTTTAAGGCCATACAGCGAAACTACTAAATATATCTACACGCTGAAGCCTCCTACTCCATTATCTCCTCCAGAATTCGTCAAAGCAATCCTGAAACACTTGACTACTCATACATAATATGAGTACCCAAGAGTTTAATAAAACAGAAAATAAACACTCAGGTCAGACAGATGTTTATAACTGTCTAGTTTTGTGTTGTATTAGCTGTATACTCCGATGTATATGAAACTATGTAAAGTTTTATGTGATATATTATAATTTATTCGATTCCGCTGTGAGATTCTGATGTGGTCTGTTCTTTCTTTTCTCTTTTCTATCCCTTTCTTTCTTCTTAATGATGCAACTTTCTGGAGTGTGGAAGTTGGGTCGTTACAATGTGACCAGCTGTAGCGACCCAACTTTCCACTCCCGGAAAATCGCATCACTAATTAAGAAAGAAAGGGATAGAAAAAGAAAGAAAGAGAAGAAAGAGAAAACAACACATCAGAATCTCACAGCGGAACGATTTAAATATAATATAGAACATATGCATAGTATCATATACATCAGAGTACACAACTAAACATCTCAATTTAGACAGTTATATCATTTCTGTCTAATACAATACAATACAAGAACATCAACACAGAATAACACACGGCGGAAACTCTAACTATATATCTACACGCTGAAGCCTCCTGCTCCAAAGCTCCTCCAGATTTCTTAGCTGAAAATTAAAAGTAAATTCCTTCTCATATTTTATAAATTTTAAATTTTATTATTATAAGTGAAAAAGGCATTTGTCATGTTATATGCCATATACTTCACAAGTGTCATTAGCATACTTTATCTAATTAACAAGTGTTATAATTGTTTTATTAATGTTTTTCTTTTAAATGTTATTTCCTTTTATTTTAATAATTATTAAGCTATGTATATGTAATTATGTAATATAGAAATATGTATTTACCTTTTTAATAAATATTCATGTAAATTTAAATAACTTATATTTTGATTTATAAGATATGTTTATAAGCTTGAAAAATTGATTTTAACTTCTTATATAAATTTTTAAAACAATTTTATCTTATTAAAAACAAAAGCTGACATATATGTTTATAAAATAAGAAATTAGTTTGATTATTTAAAATTTAAATTTCAAATATCATTTCAAAGACATTAAATCAAATTATCATTTCAAATTTCAATACTAAATATATTCAAGTTTGAAAATCTCTTGTTGAATTTAAATTAATAATTCTTCTATTTCAAATATATATACAAATATATATACACATTTCAAATAGAAAAACATACTAACATTAAATTTGTAAATTTCCATATTAAATTTTAAAACAAATATCAAATCACAATATATATACATTTATATATATTACAATTTGAATACAAGGTTTTATTACATTAAAAACTTCTTATTTACCAAAATAAATACTTCCAAATCAAATTATTATAAACTTCAAAAGAATTTAATCTTGCTTATTTATATTGCAAAGAAAAATATTAATATATATTAACAAATTATTATCATAAATCTTTAAAATAAATCTAACTTGTCAATTTATAATATAAGATGATCAAATCAATTTAATTATTATCAACGATTATTAAATTGATATTGCTCAAAATTCCGGGTCGTCACATTCCTCCCCCCTTGAAAGAATTTCGTCCCCGAAATTTAAAAGCAAAGATAATTTAATAACCCAGCTAAAGAATTTAAATTTTAAATTAGCAATCATACAATCAATCATACACTACCAATCATAGCAACCGATTCAAACAAATAATTTCATCTATCCAGAAAAATTCTGAATAGAATTTCCTAATATTATCTAGAGTTTCCATGTATCTATACTGGAATATTCGCTCTACAAAATCTTAAGTAACTATACCATTGAAACCAAGAACTCCCTCATCTGATCTTACAAATCTGAACAAGATATCAGACTAAACTCAAAACCAGCTCAACTACCAACTCCCTGAACCCAATATCAGCAGAAAGTTGATTGCCGACGGCGCGACCAAATGTCACCACTCCGGCCAACGTCGTTTGGAATCAATGTGGTTTTCGGATATCCAAATATGGAAACCCGATCCCGGTCCCATCGAAATCCAAAGCGTGTCTTTTAAGTCCAAGTTGTTTTAAAGGTTTTAAAACAATTAAATTCAACTATCTATATATACACAGAATAGATAATTCACAGGCCACAATTGATAATCAACATTATCAAATAACAGGTAATCCACATACTCCATATCATAATAGATAATCCATATATCAACTTTCCAATTGATAATCACAATTCAACCAAGAATTCATATCACACAACCATACTTATCTCATTACTGAGATCACACAGCATTCAAGACAATCAATGTCATCCAATCACTCATAAGCAATGATTAACTCAAACCATAATATAATTAATTTAAACTGAATTAAATTAACTATCTCTAATTAATTTAAAGTGAATTAAATTAATTACCTCTTAATTAATTTAAAAATTAATTAAATTACTTACTTCATCCAATATCTTGCTTAAATAAACATTAGTTAAACCAATTACTAAATCACCATCCTAAATAATCAACCATGATTAATTAACTCTTAATTCAAGTAATTAATTCTTAATTATTCTCATTAATCATATCAATTTATGAACCTTAATTAATTAATCATGCTTAGGTTAATTGCCTAAATTTAATCAACTAAAATACAGTAATTAATTATTCTTAATTACTTCTTAATTATTTAATAAATCCTTTGATTTATTACCCAAGTAATAAACCTTTAATTACTTTAACAAGTAATTACCTATTTAAAATTACTTTCCAATCAGTAATTTACCTAACTCAATTACCTCTGTAATTAATCAATTACTTATCTTAAGTAATTAACCTTATCAAAACTTATTAAGTAATAATACTTAATCATTTATCAAGTGACTATATTTAATTAATTAACAAATTAATTAATTTACTTGATCAAACTCATCTCATAATCAAAATTGAGTAATTCATCCCTAATTACTCATTAACTCAAATTAATCTTCAATTATCAGATGAATTATCTCCAACTATTAATTAATAAACCTTAATTATTAATCAATCCTTTAATACAAAATAATTTATTACTAATTACTTTTATTGATTAATTAATTAAACTTAATTACTAGTTAATTAACTCTTAATCATTAATTAATAAACTTAATTATTAATTAACAATCTTAATTACAATTTAATTAATCTATAACTAAAATTAATTAATTCTTTACGAGTAGTCAAGTGATTCAGGTTTGCTTGACGAATTTTGGAGAAGATATGGAGCAGGAGGCTTCGACGTATAAATATATATTAATTCCGCTGTGTGTTTGGTATTTGTTTATTCTGTTGTACTTGAGTTGTATGTATTAGACAGATGTTTATAACTGTCTAATAGGTGTTGAATAAGTTGTGTAACTCTGATGTATTATGATACTGTGTAATATTTTATGTTATATATTATATTTTATTCGTTCCGCTGTGAGTTCTCTGATGTTGTTTGTGTTCTTTCTTTCTCTTTCTTTTCTTCTTCTATCCCTTTCTTTCTTCACTAGTGATGCGATTTTCTAGAGATAGGAAGTCGGGTCGCTACAGTTTGTAGTCAAGTGGATCAGGTTAGCTTGACGAATTCTGGAGGAGTTATGGAGCAGGAGGCTTCGACGTGTAGATATATATTGATTTCCGCTGTGTTTGATTGATGTTTGTTTCTTCCTGTATACTTGAGTCGTATGAATTAGACAAATGTTTATAACTATCTAATATGTGTTGTATAGTTGTGAACTCTGATGTATTGAGATACTATGTAATATTTTATGTTAATTATTATATTTTATTCGTTCCGCTGTGAGTTCTCTGATGTTGTTTGTGTTCTTCTTTCTCTTTCTTTTCTTCTTCTATCCCTTTCTTTCTTCAAGATGACGCGATTTTCTGGGAGTAGAAAGTCAGGTCGTCACATACGAGTAGTCAAGTGATTCAGGTTATCTCTTGACGAAATCTGGAGGAGCTTTGGAGAAGGAGGCTTCAGCGTGTAGATATATAGTTAGAGTTTCCGCTATGTGTTATTCTGTGTTGATGTTCTTGTATTGTATTATATTAGACAGAAATGTTATAGCTGTCTAAATTTGAGTTGTTTAGTTGTGTACTCTGATGTATATGATACTATGTATATGTTCTATATTATATTTAAATCGTTCCGCTGTAAGATTCTGATGTGTTGTTTTCTCTTTCTTCTCTTTCTTTTCTTCTTCTATCCCTTTCTTTCTTAATTAGTGATGCGATTTTCCAGAAGTGGAAAGTCGGGTCGTTACAGTTGGTATCAGAGCAAAAGTTTTTACTTCTCAAATATAGCATATTCACATCATCACCCATCAATCAATGTCATCCAACAACAACCAATATCATTAATTTAATCAAGCATTAATATAATTAAATTAGAAATTAATTAATTAAGAAGTTAATTAATTTAGTTAAGTAATTACAAATTGTTAATTACTAATTATGATTAATTAGTTGATTAATTATAAGTTAATTAGTTAATTAAAGTATTATTAATTAATAAGGATCATTAATTAATGTGATTAATGATATTAATCAAGGTTGATTAATATAAGTAATTAATTTAAATGTGATTAATTAATTGTAATTAATTAAGAATTAATGTAATTAATTATAGTTAATTAATTAATGAATGATCATTAATTATTGTAATTAATGATTGTAATTAGGATTAATTACTGAATATGGTTAAAATAATTACTTGAATGTAATTAGGGATAATTAATCAAGGAAGATTAATTAAAGAAGATCATTAGAGCTGATTAATTTATTTATTTGGAATAAATAAATGAAAAGGATTTAGGTAATCCAGGTGATTAGGAGTTAATCAATTCTGTTTTGATATGGATGATGGATATTAGATGTTTGATTGATGTTTGTTTCTTCTTGTATACTTGAGTTGTATGAATTAGACAGATGTTTATAACTGTCTAATATGTGTTGTATAGTTGTGTACTCTGATGTATTGAGATACTATGTAATATTTTATGTTAATTATTATATTTTATTCGTTCCGCTGTGAGTTCTCTGATGTTGTTTGTGTTCTTCTTTCTCTTTCTTTTCTTCTTCTTCCCTTTCTTTCTTCAAGATGATGCGATTTTCTGGGAGTAGAAAGTCGGGTCGTCACATTCCAAATGTAACGACCCGGAATTTTCGATCCCGAAAATTCCAGATAGTTAGAGAACAGAAGAAGAGATAGAAGAAGAAGAAACAGAAACAAGACACAGATACCTCACATTCGCAGCGGATCAAAATATAATATCACATAATAACAGTTTACGAAAAGAACAGTATCAGTACATTTACATTTTCAGATATCAGAGTTATAACATTTACACAATACAGGACAGTTATAAAACAACATGCCATAGATATAACTATATATATCACAGCGGGTACGCTCCATACGTTCCAGCCATCCAGCTCGCCTTCCTGAGCTCCAGAACGTCCTTACCTGAAAATCTGTAATACTCGGTCTGACCCGAGGAAATCAATATATATCTACACGTCGAAGCCTCCTGCTCCATAACTCCTTCAGAATTCGTCAAGCTAACCTGATCCACTTGACTACTCATACATAATATGAGTACCCAAGAGTTTAATAAAACAGAAAATAAACACTTGGGTCAGACAGGGGTCTGGTGTGAGTAAACGGTTAAAAAAATTGCTTAACTTTAGAAAACCTTTGAAAAGAAAAGGTATCACGTAAGACTTCCCACACATAAACATGGAAAAGTTTTTACCTTACGCTAACCAAAACATTTGATAGGAAATCCAGTGATATTATAGTAGTGTCTAGGGTTTTCAAGTAAATAAGAAATAGCCGAAATTGTTACATCTATTAAATTCCAGCTACTAGCCACAAAAGTGGGTAATACAATCAAAACCGTAGGGTCTCGTAGGGAAAATGGGTTTCCATCAATGGCAGGGCTATTGGGGTACCGCCCATCACAGTACGTGGCCTAGATCACCGTACCGAGGATTACTCTCTTCATCCCCTGCAACACAAGGCCGGAACCATCCCTTACTAGACAGTCCCGAATAAGACAACACCGCACTTGGCCGCGACCCAACTGCCCACACAGCCGAAATAAAGGGACTTCTTTTATACTTCAAAGTATATAATTTTTTTTTTAAAAAGATTTGGATCTGATAACCAAACTTGTATAAAACTCCTTTTATACTTCAAAACGCCTTCAAAAAAAAAATCCTTTTCTTCTGGCAAAAGATTCATTAAGGGGAGATTTATCTTATATTACTAGGATATATAACTCGATGTTTTAGCCAGTCCATCCTTGTTCTTATAGGAATTCGGTCATACGTTGATCAGGCGTAAGATTGAAAATCTACAAGTGCTTGGCAGACCCGTTTTCAACATCCAGTGAAAATACTTTGAAAATAATTTTATTGAAAATTTAGAAAACAGTTTTTTTAAAATTTATTTTTATAGCTTAATTAACCAGTTATTTTACTGGAAAATGGAATTACAGTGTAAATCTTATTCAACCTGGAAAATTGATTCTTCATATTTCATAATTATATTATATAAACTAAATTGTATGGGAAAATGGTAATTTTTGAGATTTATTTCAAAGTTTTTAAGTGATTAATTCAATGGGGGTGATTGTAACTCCCCATAAATTTAAGTTAAAATTTTAATAATTAATTAGGCTTCAAAAATAGAATTTGAGCAAATGATGGAATTTGGCCATGAAACTCGACCATTGCACTCATGGTGATTTTCTGACCAACTATTATATTTGGAGTTTCGTGACCGGTGATCAAACGAAGAAGTTACAGACATTTAAAGTAATCAGAACGATAATAATATAACAAATTATGGTAATAAAGTATAAAATTAAACCGGGACCCCATTCGTCGACCTTGTTATGGGCCGGTCGACCGCTAGCGTTCGAATGCTTAACGGGGTGAGGTCGACTTGGTCGAGGCATTTCGGCTATGGTTTGAACCATGGCCAATGGTCCGAATTTAATAATTTTAATCTAACAGATACGACTGATTCATATGCTTATAAATTCAAGCCTAACGCCTCCCTTCTCTTCCCATATTTTCTGGTTAAGCACAATAAAGCTCTACCATTTCCTCTTCTTCATTATTCTTCCTAACTTTAATATATTTGTATTTATACAAATTGGAGAAAAGCAGAAAATAAATAGAAGAAGAGAAGGAGCGGATCAGTGTTGCACAATAAAAAGGTAAATATCTGTATTATAAATCTACACTCCCTTTTTTCCAAATCATTTCTCAGATTTATAATTCTAATAATATGTATATACCCTTCTATATATATTCCTTCAAATTACAAAGAAAATGGAGTTGATTCAACGAATCAAATTCAAATCTGTAGATTTGGAAAGCTTTTAAAGGCGAGTGGGAAATTGTGTCATATACTTATAACATCAGAGTTTATTTGTTTGGAATTTTATTTGATGTTTATGTTTATATCTAAAGTGTTGTAGACTTAAATTAAGCACATAAAACACTGAATATATGTTCTGTAAACGAATAGAAATGTTGTTTACATCCAAATCTGGAAATCAGTCCCCAACTTATTAAAAGTTCAACATGGATAAAACGTGGACTTTTGTTCCAGATTCACAATTGGGTTGTAGAAATATTAGTGTAATTTAGACTTGTTCTAATTCTATTAGAATATGAATTTTGTAGTTTAATTTATTGGAAGTACTGTACGTTTGACCTCCATAAATTTGTCTAATATTTTTAGGTTCATGGAAAAATACAACATTTGATTTGACAAGGAATATGCACCAAAGAAATGTGTAAAGTATGAATTTCCTTTCCATGGTTTACGCTATCTATTTCAATAAAGAGGAAATAAACCATTCCTTGTAATTTCAAACTAAGCAAATCTCTTAATTTAGATTAATTTATATAAGGTTATAACAGGAAACCTTTTGGAAGGATAATTTTAACATACTAAAATATGGAATGAAATATCCTAGTTAAAGATTGATAACTATAAACTTAGTAGTAAATTTATAAACATATATAAGCATGCTAATTTTTTTAATTATACATCGTACTATATGTTAATGTTCACATTATATGTAATTGAATGTTAGGAAATATCGTGTAACAAATGGTAAGATTAGGAAGTAAAGATGGAAGGATTATAACTCCAAAAATGAATAGGCAATAAATGTGAAATAAATTGAGAATTACAAGAATTTAAATAGGTTATAAATGGATGAAATATGTCTGATTAAAAATTTTTTTAGGTTAATTATGGAAAGGACAAGGAAGAAATAATGGTTATATTCCAATAAGTAAATAAATGCCTTTAGGAAATGTCCATTAAGTTAATAATCATTCATTATGGACAAGAGAACATTTATAAAGATAGTAAATAAACTTGCTAAGTGGTAATTAAATATCATAAGGCAGGATAATTGTCATTAGAGTAAATTATGTAGCCTTAAATATGCAAATAGAGATTAGTGGGCTTTATCCAATAATAAGGCTTAGAATAATTAATTGGATATAGTGGGTTGGGATGCAAAGTCAGTAGAGTTACACAATAAAAGTTTGTCCTTTACTCAAAGGCTACCAACAGTTGTATACACTTACTATTGATGTGAGACATCTCCAACCATAGGACCCATGGCAAAAGGGATATGTAAAGGATGTAAGACCTACTTCTAGGTCAGAGGTATTCAGTGGTTGACTGAGGGCTCGCCTTCTCCCTATTTAGGAAGTATTAAATGGCCAGGGTTAGCGGTTAGGCATGGTAAAAGATTCTCAAAAAGTTCTGCTTCAAAAGGAAGTATTAAGTGGCCGAAGAGATTTTCATGAATGTCAGCAAGATAGGTACCGATTAGGAGTCCGCATAGGGATTTGGTATTGAATTATGGGGACCTGACTTAACTAAGGTATTGAATGGTCAGTGTTTGCCTAATTTCCATTGACAAGGTATTAAACAGTTTAGGTACTGTCTCTCACAAGGATAGAACATTATTAATGATAGATGTGGCAATTATATATTATAAAGCCGTATATAGCAGCCATCAGTCGCTGTAGCTAGGACCGATAGGCCAATATTGACGATACGAAGGGCCCGCTTCACGGATTAAGGTATTAAATGACTATTGGATCTATCTCCTCCTATTCAAGATGTATTAAGTGACTGAGTTTTGGGTAGTGTATGCACAATAGGTGTACAACAGTATTATATACCTTGGGGAAGGTCAGGGAAACATATTGTATGTGCACATGAAATTAAACGGATTAACTAAAAATAATAAGAAATAACATTTAAATGGAAACCAATTGGTATAAGTTTATGCTATGGATAAAGTATGCAATTTTTCGATCACTGAAAAGTTATTCTAAACTTTTCGTCATTACAACCCACATGATAGATTTAGAGGAATAGGTCACTGGAGCAACACGAAACAATTGATGGAGAAGTCTTCTTACCTATGCTCGATACTGACAAGGCTATTGGATGTCCAAGAAATTTCATTGATTCCTAGATAGTAGCCTCAGTTAGTATTTATATCCTATTATATTTTTTATTCCATTATAAATTTAATTTGAAATCTCTGATACACTTATGTTTATTACAAGTTAACAAAACCAACGATTTGTATCCTAATGGACTTCGATTCAATTTTTTTGAAATTTGGTCCAACTAAGCTGTTGTTTGTTGCAGCCGTCAACCTTTAATAGCTAGATATTATCAATATGCAGTGAATTACCTTCAAACTACGATAGATAGTACATTTTGGGTATAACACCAGCCTAATTTGGTTCTCTCCAACACATATATAGCAGTACATCATGATATACATACATATAATATCTACATATATATGCACTAACCTTTCTCACCACTATGAGCGTCATGTAAGTACTATCCTAACATCACCATACCCATCATATGAATAAAATCTACTTATAATGAATAATCAAATAACTATCACAATGATGTCTTATACCATCACGTGTTACTCAATTGTTTATTCAATGCTCGAAAACTACACTCAATCTCCACAATATTCCAAGAAGTTTGTAACACTACTACTAAATCATTAAACAAGCATTACAAAGCCTTTTGATAATTATTGTAATCAAGTAGGTTTTTAAGATAATTTATTAGACTCACAAAATCAATTATATTCTTTAATAATCCAATTATTGAATTAATATTTCTATCTACATAATATTCTGTCATAACATAAGTTTGTATTTATAAAGTATATAATTTATATTTTACTAATATAAGTGTTGGCAAGAAGCTCATATTTAAATTTAGGATTTTTTAGAAATTTATTTCATTTGATTTTAACTTTTGAAGAGAGGTGGAGAAAGATTGATTTTTGAATTAAAGGATACGAGAAGCCTCAGGATATTCATGGTGCTATTTTGAGGTTATATTTATAAGCGCATGTAAAAAATCTGGGGAAATATCTAGACTTCATGAAGTAAGGATTTGGCTACATGGACTTAAGGTTCTTTTGACTACTAGCTTCATTTTATTTTCTTTCATGAAGCCATATTTGCATTCTCATTATTTCCCACTTACTAATCAAATAAAACCTTTTTATATTTTCCTAAAAACCAAATATCATTATTTTCAATTTTATAAAATTTATTTTCTATAACTTTTCCTATTTAATTTAGTTGCTCCTTTAAATTCCCATTTAACTCATTTATTGAATAGATTCCAAATTCTTTAACAATTGAAAATAAAAAAATTCAATTGTTATAATAAATTCTAAATACATTTATTTAAAATATTATTCTCTATAAAAATTTAATTAATCATTTTATTTCAAATTAAATTTTATCTTTGGATTTCTTTTAAGTAACAAATTAGTTACCAAAATTAATATTTATCATCTTTAAAATTCTTTGCATTTTTAATAAAATATTTTTCTAATTCAGAAACCATTCTTTTGATTTCACACTAATTATATTAAAATACATTTAATTAATCAAATCCTTATTATAAAATTCTTAATTAAATGCTTTGTGACAATGGATTGTTACAAAAGGTACAAATGCCGTTGGAAACAATGCCATGACACGAAGTAACGACGAAGCATCTCTAACTCAATCTCAAGCGGAGATGGTAATTACTAAAGATGGATCAAATTCCCTTTGACATGCAAGAGGAAATAAGTGTAGGCAAATCATAGAAGATGGATGAGGTGACAATTTGAGCACTACATGCAAGTGACTCAAGATGCATCTGCATATTAAGAATCTCGCACATGACAGCATGATTTTAGGAGGAACCGTCGGTTTGAATATGTAAAAGCAGTTCTGGAACAAGCGAAAGCATGTAGTGAAATTATAACGACCCACAAATTTATCATTTTGATAAATTATATCTATTTTCGAAATATTCAAATATAAGCTTTTTTGACATATATTATGTTGTCTTGAACATAAATAATGATGATAATTTCATTTTGAATAAGCATTTACAGAAATATTTGCTTTGGAAAAATATCGATAAAATAACCGAAAACCGTTTTATCAATAAACAGCTCTATAATTATCAAAAGCCATGCATGAAGTTGGATACATACACTTATTTATCCATTTAAACAAGAATAGGTAATAAAATAATTTTTTTAGGAATAATATATATTTGTTACATCATCAATAATAACATCGTATTTAATAATTGATTTATGAATTTAAATTGAGATTTAATGATTTAATAATTATTATAAATATTCGAATAATTGTTTTTAATAAATCATTTTAATTATTTATATAGTGATATTAAATCATATATAATAGTATTATAAATTATGTACTTGATTTGAAAATATAAGAAAATTCGTATCGCTTAATCGTTATAACAACACTTTTTGTAAATAATTATTTGATATTAATTTATATGATTTTATAATTCAAACTAGGTTGATTTAATTAATCTATAATGATGGGAAATTATTTTTCAATTTATGAACCATTTTACCAAGGTTGACAAACATGAATAAGGAGTTATAGTTGATCAAAAGAAATATCAAAGTGTAATTGGTTCATTTCTCTATCTTACTGCCTCTAGACCTGATATCATGTTTTTTGTTTGTCTTTGTGCACATTATCAAGAAAATCCAAAAGAATCTCATTTAAAAGCCATAAAATGAGTTTTGAGATATCTTTTGCACACACAAAAATTTGAGTTGTGTTATCCCTCTTGTGATAATTCCCATTTAATTGGTTATTTCGATGCTGATTATGCAGGCTGTCTTATGGACAGAAAAAGCACTGGTGGGACAGGTTTCATGTTAGATCATTCATTAGTTTTATGGTCAAGTCGAAAAAAAAACCGTGTCACATTGTTTACTACTAAAGTAGAGTATATCGCCTTAGACAATTGTTGTGCTCAGATTTTATGGATGACACAATACTTATTACACTTTAGCATAGTACGCCAACATGTTGCCTTAAATTGTGATAGTAAATGTGCAATTGACTTGTCAAACAATCCTATTCACCACGTACGTACCAACCATGTAGACGTAAGACATCATTTCATTTGATATCATATTTCAAACATATAGACGTAAGATATCATTTCATTCTACATCATATTTCAAAAAAGGATATTTGCATTGAATTTATCTCTATTGATTTACAACTTGCTGATATCTTTAGAAAATCTCTTTTAGAAGATAGATTTTCACAATTAAGTCTAGGTTTGGGGATCATGGATATGCATTAGTACGATTTCGGTGTTTGCTTAGTTTTTTCTTTCTACTTATTTTTATTTATTTTCTCTTTCAGTTTTTCTCTCCATTAGTTTTATTTAGGATTTTTTTTCTTCATTCTAAAAAAACAAAAAATAGAAGAAGAAAAACTAAGATTAGATCTTTTAACCTTTCCAGTTTTTTTTACTTTTTAAAAAAAACATCAAAGACGAGGGAAATATACTCTTAAATTATCTCAAATTCTTGCTTTTGAAAAGCATGGCTATGATTGAGTTAAACCTATTTGCTCTTATCAAATTTTTGAGTAATGATTACATAGTTGTGGGAAAATGAATTATTGCTCCTGAGAAGAATAATAGTATTATATATCATAGCCTAAGTTAAGCATGAGTTACTAGTAGTCTATTTTGTATTATTACATATCCCATAACATTTTCTTATCTATCACATTCTATTATTCCATGTTTTTTTATATTTTACGTATATTTGGGTAAGATTAACAATAACCAGAGTGTGGTAAAATTTGATTGGAAATTAGTGGATATCGAGGACAAGTCATGTACACGCTCCATATGAATAGTAAATCACATATTTAATATTACAAATAAATAAATAAAAATTTGAAATTTAACAGTCAAAGGCCTACACATGAATAATGGATGTGGTATTGATGTAGAGTAACATTACCTAAGGGTATCTAACCTATGCTGAAATATTTTTAGCATCTGTGTATATTAACCCATCACACAATGCTCATCTTCTCTCATATAAGAGACCTTATGACAATGTATGGGCACAAATATCTTGATCTCATTTATAAGGAGTTAGGAACAAAAATCATCACATAAATACATCACTTACAACTCAAACTAAAATTTCCATAAACTGTATTTATTGTTGATTGAACCACATGTCATAGAAGTAATAATTTTTTTAAAAATTACCATCCATTTTTAGTTTGGCGTATGTGCTTGATCATAATAAGTGTTATAATTCATGTCTGATGCCAAGCTAGAAATATATGATTTGGTTATTTTTACTCTTGGGTTATAACTATTTGTTTTCTCTTTAACTTTGTTTACTATTCACTCATACCTTTGATGAAAACAAAAAGGGAAGAGTTGTTAAGATTTGGCGCCGATAATTGATTGGACAATACCTAAGATGTGTTTTATCTTTCTCCCTTTAGTGTAACTAATTTTTAATCATTTTTAATTTTATTTTCCTCCTTTTGGATTTAACCCTAATTTCAAAGTGTTTGGAGTATGCTGGAATTGGAAATTTTGTGTAGGAGAATAATTTAGTAGGGGAGTATATGTGTAAGGGGAGCATCAATATGGGGGTTTACGCTAGACTTCATCAATTTTTATACACCACTTTCACACATGACAAACACATCTATATTTTAACAGTAAATCTTAACATATGTTTGTTATCATCAAAAGGGAGAGATTGTAGAAAAGTGCAATTGACGATCTCTGTTTGATGATAACAAACAATTGTTTTATTTAACATGTTTGTCTAATGTTGTTTATTTATAGGTTTGTTATAAAATCTTGGTTGTGGAAATGTTTCCTTTCGGTAACATAAAAGAGTGCATATCTGAAGAAAATGTAACAAATTCAAGATCTAAAGTAGCGAATACATCACTATGAAACAGACACAATATATATGAAGAAAGGGAAATAAATGGAGATTGGAAGCGAAGAATTTTATGCACAACCAGACGTTATATTTTGGAAAATATAATGAAGTTTATTTCCCGTTATATGTAGATTTATTTTCAACATGGGTAAAAACTCTCAAAAATCCTCCTCAACATCTTCTTCCATATATTTTCCATACATACACACCTTCTCTTTGAGCCTATATAAACTTGAGTACCCAAAAGAAAAAAAATCATCGATTACCAAAATAGTATAACTCCCTATCTTCATACATCCTCACCGTGTCCGATCATCATCTCTATCCCAGTTTGAAATCAAAAGCCTACTCAAATTCCTTACATTGAATTCATAGAATGCAAATTTAATCTTTGTGCTCATGCAACTACAACCCATTGTTGTCGTCCAATCTCTGGTAATTCAAAGCATACCTAAAATCAAACAAAGGCAGCGACAACTCACGTCATCATCTCACATCACTCAAAACCAACCATTACCATCTTCTCATCACCTTGAGCCAACCAACAAAAGAAGTGATCGAGCAAGAACACACCTCCAGGCGACGCTCAGGCCATCTGCGACAAGTTTCAGTCAACATAAAACATGAAGTAGTGCATTAATCCTTACTGTCAACCATGATTGTAAAACCTTGGGTCTATACACAGATCTAAAACAAAGTGACATGGGCAATGATTCTCTAGGCAGTAGAGATAATTCACCAGCCGATGGTGATGTGTTCTTTCTAATGTCAACAAATCTATTTTATGGTGGTGGTGCTTTGTTATTCTCGAGGCAAGTGGAAGTATGACATTGACTTGGGGCACTGAGGTGATTAGTGACGAAGTACATGCATCGATTTTTTAGGGACAAGGCAATTTTTGAAAAGGTGATTTTGAAGGTAGCTCATTTCTAAAGGAAGAAATCGAGTGAAATCCAAAGTGAAGAGAGAAAGTGACATGTGCATGTGTTAATAGTTTAAAGATTGTAACGTAATTTTTCTTATAACTCTGAAATTTACTTCTAGAGCTACATGTTGTAGTTTGGGAATTCTAATCTTAGGGGTTTGACTTTAGGCAGATCTATTAAGTATAGAGTTAGAATATTTGCTAACGATGTTTGCAAGTTTACTATTTGTAAGCACTTAAATATTTAACTCTAGTAATAGCATTGGGGCAGTAGCAGGTGTTTACTTGTGAAATTTTTAAATATCATATTCATCCCTCCCCCTTTATAGTATATAACTTGATCCTACAACTAATTCCAATAAAAGATTTATTAACATAACATATATCATTAAATATAAGTACAGAAACATCATTATCTAAAACATCATTGCATATATCGTTTCCATCAAACTCAATATTCATAATACTACAATGAAAACTAAAGCAGTCACAACTAAAAATAGATGTAATGCCACAAATATATTTTTTAACATAATAGAAATTTTTAAGAACTAAATCAAATCCATTACGATAGTCCCTAAATGCAACTGCATCTACTATAGATACATCAACAACATAAAGCCTCATTTCACCTTTTGTCATATGCTATCTGTCCCCAAGTCCCTGTAGTAAATTAAAAATATTAGTCTCGGATCTAGTATCTAAGACTCAAGCTAATTTATTTATTGCAGAACAATTTTGAATCATAAACATAACTTTAGGAGCTTAAAGATTTTGACCCTTTCATCTCTCTGACCATCTTCAAATAGTTCGGACAAATTCGCTTATAGTGCCTATTTTGGTGAAAATGGAAACATTTGCCTTTGTCATTTGAGCATCTTTCTTACCTTTCTTAGAACCATGCTTTCGTTTCTTAAAACTTTTCGAAGATGATGCCATTTCCTATATAGCTAACATTATACATTAATCCTCCCTTATTTACCTCAATATATTGAGTAGCTTGAAGAAGCTCACATTCAATGTAACACCCTAGAGATTTCAATAATAAATTAAAATATAAAAAGGCATAAAAATGTAATTTTACATTAAACGTTATGATGGATAATTTTCACAAACATTACAGTTATGGCATAGGGCCTATCCCACTGCGTCTGAAGCTTCGTTTTGAATTAGAAAATATATACAACCTATTAACTATGACAAAACAGGTCAAAATATGCGAAAACTGTTACCAGTGGTATTTTTGTAATTATTAGTTTTTGGTTTAAACAAGCAGATCCTAGTTTTAAACTACAAATTGGACCTTAACCCCCACCTTTTCTTATTCTAAATCCTGGCTGCCATGTCCTTATTTTATACATACAATTCCTCTTCTTTCTTTATAGAAACTCCTCGAATCTAAACAAAGTCTTCAATTCTCTTCAAAAATTTGTACATCAAAAACAAAAGTACAACTAAGAAAAATAAAACTGAAAATAAATAATCAAAACTAGAAGAGAATAAGAGAAAGAGAGACGAATCGATCGAGCATGGAGGTTTAGCAAAAGAGATTCAAACTAAGATTAGAAATTGGAAAGCTTTAAAAGATGTGAATTGGCTACAGTGTTATGCTGATTTATAATTAATGAATTTCCTTTATAATTCTACCTGATTTGAAGATGTAATTGTTGAATTTGGAATGGTAGTTTTTACTAGATATAATTTAATTGCAATTTCAGTTATAAATCAGAATAATAATGATGAAAAACCTAGGTGCTAATTTAATAGAAATTGTTCATGAAAAATAGGGAAAAGATATGATATAATAATCCACCTTAAATTTTGTAGATTAAAACCTTTATATGATAAAGGTTGGTGTAATCTAATAAATGTTTATGTTAAATTGGATAATTGAAAGAGATCGAATACCCCTAGAGTTTAACCTTAAATCGAGTATGTAAGTTGGAATATAAATAAATTTAATGTAAACACATAGTTGGTTCATCGGAAATTTGTATAAAATCATTAAGCTTAGTTAGCTGAAATTGAACGTAAACAAAAGTACAAATCGCCATCAAAATATTGTTAAATTAAGCCTTTAAGTATATACTCCAAAATGTGAAGGAGACAAACAAAAATATAGAAAAATCAAAGTCCAGTGTTTGAAAAATTAACTAGACTTCTACATTTAATTTTAGACTTTTGGATTTCAAACAATTCCAAGCCGAGAGGTTTAAGTTCAAATTTGACCTGATTTCAGATGTTTGATTAATTTTTCAAACATTTTGGATCAAGATCGAAGGTTTGAGAAAGGAGGTCAAATGTCTAAACATCTAGAATTTATTCTTTAAAGAGGCCAAATGTGTGAATGAATTTTTAGATGTTTGAGATGTTTCAGCAACCCCAGGTTGATTCTAGACTTGGAGCAGGCAAAGTAGGGCGAATCATGGACTTGTCCCCACTTTTTCGACTATAAGGAGTTTTCATAGCTGCGTGGAACGATGCGACATGCAATACTAGTTCTATATCAAGATAACGTACCTAGATCCACACTTAATGGCATGCATAATGTAGAAACTGACAAAGCGTGCGATAGCAGCGTGACTAAAAGCCCTTATTGTTAACAGGAGCACATCCATTCTCATGTTTGACATGATGGACTTCAAGAAAGGGTGACAGAGAAATCCGCTATAGTAGAGAAATATAGTTGAGTAGTGGCTGAAACTATAAGTGAATTACCATAATGATTTCTTTAACTTCATGTTGAACAATAAGGTGCATAAGATACGCTTACCATTGAGAAAGTGATGCGAATGCTTCAGTAGGCCATAAATCATTGAGGCGATACACTCGATGCATAATCAAGCATCACATGTCCTCTTAGTGTGTATGTGCGGTTAAAGTAATTCGCCAATTGGGAATGTTAACCAAAGGTTAGTTGGAGGATATATCATTAAGGCCATATACTAGGAATAAATCCAAAAGTAGTTTAATGGTTGGTGATTAAACCATCATAGGTCATTATTAATGTACATTCAACAAGAATTATACCCTATGACGTGTAAAGTAAACAAACCCTTCATATGTTATACTTAAGCACTAATGGACACCCTAGGTCATTTAGGTTATAAATGAAGTTAACTGCTTTGAACACCATACATTAATTTGTAATTCATTTACTAGACTTTTTTTGATTCACTCCTTTTCTTCCCTTATTACCCATTACAGAAGGATAGGCCAGTAGATGATTTGGTAAGATATTGTACGAGGAGGAGGAGACTTGGTGAATGAGTTATGTTATTTATAGTTATTCTCTATGTATTTTATGTTATATTATATTATTAATTAGACATTATGTTATTATGTGGAACTATATTATGTCAGTTATTATATAGGCTACGTCACGTTAAGACTATTATCTGCTTACTTATTTTCAACATTCATACTTTATTTTCCTTTGCTCTGAGATCTTAAAGTTTAGAATGGATCGTATTTATAATTGTCTCTATATCATGTAATGTTTTAAAACCTAATGATTTGTATTTCTTGCACAACGCGAGTTCAAAAGCCATTTTCATCTTTGAATTGGTGTATTCAGGAATGCAGGTTGCCACAGTTGGTATCGGAGCCAGATTTAGGATTTTTTAGGGATTGGCGCGTATTGAGAGAATTTACATATATGTTTTCAAAAATCATTATTTATAATATGTAAAGCATAACCACACCCCATATTCCAGTAATATTTATTACTATCCGAGGAAAGTTACCGATAATTTCTATTTATAGATAGCTAAGAATGAGCAGTCAAACTTGATATAGTTTAGATGAGGCAGCTGAGGTTTCTGGCATAAATGTTCCAGTATAGTTCCGGCGGTATCTTCAAGCTAGGGGCCAGACTGAACTCAACCCCAACGGTAGGCTTGCAAGACCAGCATATGAGGTAGCACTTGCTCTTCCGCCTGCTTGGGATTTTCCTATGTTGTAAAGGAATTTCCAAAGTCTTCGTAAGAATAATTATTTTTGGACATGATCATTTGTTGAGACGCAGGCACGACTTAGAGGTTATGATAGAACTTTTGCAATGATGGGCATAGAGGATGCATAAAAGAGGCAATTAGATTTGTGGCATTTATATCGAGACGTTGTAAACTGATGGGAATTTTTTTTGCTGAGACGAGGAGACTGGTATTGCTTAGATTGATTTCAAGAAGCGTGTTGAGACTAAATTTATTTTGAAGACAGAATGGAGAGTGATCTAGAGAAATTTATTCACATGCAGTATGGTAGCTGCGGTGTTAAGGACTATGTAAATGAATTTAATAGGCTAGAAAAATATATCTTAGACCTATCAATACACTAATGAAAAGGCAATGAAATTTACTAAGGGATTGAGTCCATATTTGAGAGATTGTTTTGAGTCATGTTCCTACTGAAGCTACTTTTGAAAATTAGTTGAGTTGACGTTGTTGAATTCAATTGGGGAGGAGGAACCTAAGAGGGAAGAAGTGAAGCCAGTTCAACAAGAGCACCATAAAATTAGAATGAAAGCTCAGGGAAAGATAAGGGATGTTTAAGTGTAAGAAGTGCTACGGCAAGGGGCATTTGTTAAAAATATTCCAAGATGATATCGAAAAGATCAAATATTACAACTGCAATAGGCTTAACTATATGAGGAGAGAGTACCCGACTGCAACTAAGACTACTATCCAGATGGTTTCAACATATGCACTAGATGTTATTCTTAGCTCAGGTGCATCTCTAGTCGCAGATAAGGGAGAGAAGGTCATTATTAATGGTGTGCTAACACTTTTTGATATATCTATTCATACTTTATTTGACAGTGGAGCATCACACTCATTTATTTACAGTAAGCTAGTGGTCGAATTACACTTAAAGATTAATATAATTGTAGGCCCTACTATAGTATCAAACTATGTTGGAGGGTCAATTCACTTATCCATGGTCTGTAAGGGTTTGAAATTGTATATTTTGGTTTCGAGTTTGATTGCGATGCTTTTGTATTGGGCTTTATTGAGATTAGTTTATTCTTCGAAATGGACAGGATGGCTATGTATGGAGTAGCATTTGATTGTGGAAGGAAGTTTGTTCATATGGGTACTTCAAGTGGGTGTGGTTTTGAGGCTTACTATGACCCTAAGAGTTTATTTATGTTGAGTTACCTATATTCTATAGACTTGTCGCATGATGAGTTAGCTACTGTACCAATAGTTTGTGACTACTTGGATGTCTTTTCTAAAGTTTTCGATCTTCCGTCCTACAAGGAGACTAAAATTTGAATTTATCTTGAGGAGAATGCTTGACTCGTTGCCTTCACCCTTAGACATATGGCTCCTAAAGAAAGGTGCGAGCTAAATCAGTAGGTGAATGATTTGTTGGAGAAATGCTTTATTTAGGGAAGTATTTCAAAGTGAGGAGCACTTGTCATCTTTACTACTAAAGCATATGGCACTGTAAGGCTTTGAGTTGTTTATCATGAATTGAATAAGCTAATAAAGAAGAATCGTTATCCATTGCCATGTATAGACGATCTCGTTGATCAGTTAGTTGGAGCAAAGTCATTCTCTCAACTTGACTTGGCTGCCAGATTCCATCAGTTGCATGTGGCCGAAGATAGTATTTAGAAGATCACCTTTTGTACACCCGATGGACTTTATGAGGGGTTATAATGCTACTTGGACTAACCGACGCACCAATATTTTTTTGACGTCCCGAGTCAAATCCTTAGACGGTTGCTGAATTAGTTTGTGGTTGTATTTTTTGATGACATACTTGTCTATTCAAAAAGCAAGGAAGAGCATTAGTTATGTTTAGAAGAAGTGCTCAATGCTCTTCGTAGGTATACTAAGGGAGAAATTAGTAAATGTCATTTTTGATGCAAGAAGGTTTTCTTTTTTGGGATATGTTTTCTCAAAACATAGAATATCAGTAGATCCTAGTAAAGATGTTGCAATACAGGATTGGCGGGTACCCAAGAATTCTACAGAAGTGATAATTTTTCTTGGCCTGGCTGGCTACTGTAGGAATTTCATCAAGGGCTTTTCTAAAATTTCAACTTTATTAACATGCTTTATTAAGAAAAATTTAGTGTCATCGTGGAATCTAGGATGAAAAGGTGCTTTCATTAAGTTAAAGGAGTTGTTGACTAGTGCACCTATTTTAGTACTACCTAATGGTTCAAAAGCATTCATAAGATAAACTGATGCTTGTGGTACATGATTGGGTGATGTGTTGATGTTAGAGGATGGAATTGTCTGTTACGCTAGTCAATAGTTAAAAGTACATGAGAGAAACCACCTAATCTATGATCTTGAGTTCACAGCTATTGTCTTTACCCTCATCACGGAGGCAATATCTTTTAGAGGAGTGATTTGAGCAAGTCAAGGATCAAAAGTCCCTAAAGTGTTTATCCTTCCAAAAATATTTTATTTTGGTTGAACAAAGGTGGATGTGGTTCTTGGCGTTGTATGATTTCAGTATTTCATATACTCTAGGAAAGGGTAACGTTATAGCCGATGCATCGAGTAGAAAGCATGCGATATTAGACCCTATGTTCTTAGAATTGAAGCACTTGGAGTTCAATTCTACATTTTATTTCCTACCTTCATTAGACGCTACCCAATGGTTTTTGACAGCCATAGATTTTAGCCTTCACATATGGAACACATCGGTGCAAATCAAAAGCGAGACATAGAGTTATTGGTTATTTTTGAGAAGCTAGATAGAGAAGAGCAATCGAGTATTTAGTCCGCTATTCCATTAGTTCGAAAGGATGGTCATGGAGAGATGGAAGGTTGCATGTTCCCATTATTAAGGAGTTACTGGATACGGTATTAGCAGACCCTATCATTCATGGATGAATATTCATCCCGGTGGTGACAAAATGTATTGTGACATGAAATGAGTATTTTATTGACTTGGTGTGAAGAGGCATGTACCATATTATGTTTCCAAGTGTGTGACTTGTCAAAGAGTAAAGGCAAAGCAGAAGAAGCCTGATGGATTATTACAACCATTGAATTTTCCATAGTGGAAATAGGAAAGTATCTCTATGGTTTTTGTTGATAGACTACCTAGGACTAGAAGGAGGAACGAGAGTATTTGGGTCATATTTAATTGACTGACCAAATGCACTCATTTTATCCTAGTTGAAGTGTGAGGATAACTGCATCTTTGGTGACCTTGTATATAAGTGGGTTCAGTTACACGAAGTTCCTTTTCTAGCATTGTCAATGATTGAGACCCACTTTTAATTAGTGAATTGTGGAGGAGTTTTCAAAAGGACTTGGAAAATGAATTAAATTTGAATACCGCTCATTACCCACAAATGGATAGGTAAACTGAGAGGGTGAATCGAGTATTGGAGGACTTCTATGAACATGTATCTTGTACTTTGAAGATTACTAATGGAGGATCACTTGTCATAGTAGAGTTTGCTAACAATGATAGCTATTAGGAAAATATTGGAATGCCACCATTTGAGCCATGTATGGGAGGCCTTGTAAATCATCGTTATGTTGGTGGAACAATATAAGTAGTGTCATTCTTGGAACATATATGGTTAGGTTGACTTCAGAGAAGATAAATTAATCCGCAGAAGAATGAGGATTGTATAGGATAAGCAGAAATCATATGATAGGAGACGCATGTCGTGGATGACATGATCTTTGTGAAGGTCTCATTGGTTAGATCGTTTATGAGTTTTGGTAGTTTGGGAAAGTTAGCTCCAAGGTTTATAGGGCCTTTCTTGATCATGGAGAAAGTATAGAAGTTAGCTTATAGAGTGGAGCTTAACTAAAAAGTTGGTGGGAGTTCACATTGCC
Organism: Allium cepa; assembly: GCA_030765085.1. NCBI lineage: Eukaryota > Viridiplantae > Streptophyta > Magnoliopsida > Asparagales > Amaryllidaceae > Allium > Allium cepa. The sequence goes on along the minus strand of CM060941.1, from coordinate 103,624,240 downwards.
ATCAATGTGTCACACTTGCGGAAGTGTCGGCATGATTCAACTGTTGTGGTCGAGCCAAGTCATTTAGAAGAAGTTGGAGTAGAAAGAGTCATTAGTTTTCATGCACCTACCTGTATTGTCAAGCATGAAAAAAAGTGACTCCACAATAAAGTAATTAATTGTTTTGAGTCCAAAGGGGAGACGACCTAACTGAGAATACCTAGGAGTCCAAGGAGAAAATCTAAGCTACCTATCTTGAGCTCTTTTACGGTATGTTTCCATTTAATTTAGTATAGTTACTTGTACATTTATTATTTAGCATAGTATCCATAAGTAGGAGTGTTTGACTACAAGGAATTGCTGTGGACATGTCTTAGGACATGTTTAAAAGATGGTTGATAATGGATGTATTTTATCAGTTAGTATTGCACATATGGACTAATATGTTTAGATTAGCCTACAACACATGCACACACCACCTTATCCTTTTTATTCTATCTATTATATGCATGATGATTATCACATTTTTGCATATGTATAGTTGTGCATCCATATAGAATTTCAAGTATATAGGGCACTGCATACATTTTGGATACATGGCCTAAGCTATTACATTTCAGGAGGTCAACTAGTTCAAAAGACCCTCTAATTTTACATTAGTTAAATGTACATGCTACATTAGAAGTTGAAACTAAGGACAATGGTTGACAGTGGTTGATGGTTGAGTAGATGTTTGCAGATATTGGCAATCTTATAAATAAGCTGCATTTTTTCATATTGGAAATTTCAAGAATGAAATCCGTAAAAGGGAGAAGAATATGAAACCTCGGAAATTTTAATAATAAAATATTAAGAAGGATAAATATGTAATTTTACATCAAAGGAAAAATAGTAAATTTACACAAACATTGGAATTAGACCACGTGACCTATCTTATTGTGTTTGGAATGTCATTTACAATTAGAAAACATATGTAACTAGTTAAATTTGACAAAGTGGATTGAAACTGTAAAAACTATGATGTGGTATTTTTATAATATTAATTTTGGATTTAAATTAGCTAATCGTAGTTTTCAACTACAAGTTGGACCCTAACCCTCAGTCCTTCTTATTATGAACCCTAGCCGTCGCCTTCTTCTATATGTACAATTCTCCTTTTCGTTTATAGAAATTACTCAAATTTAAACAAAATCTTCCATTCTCTTTAAAAATTTCTGCATCAAAAACAAAAATAAAACAATGAAAAAACAAACTAGAAAAAGAGAACCAAAATTAGAAGAAAAGAAGAGAAAGAAATGTGAATCAATCAAGTTCGAAGGTTTAAGAATACAGTTTCAAACCAAAATTAGAAAAAGGGAAACTTTGAAATGTGAGTTAATTGGCTATGATGTTATATTGATTTATAAATATTAAGTTCCTTTATAATTCTACCTGATTTGAAGATGTAATTGCTGAATTTGGAATAATGGTTTCTGCCTAGGTTTAATTTATTTGTAATTTTAGCTGTAGATCAAAAGGAATAACTATGATGAAAAACCATGTGTGCTAATTTAATAGAAATGGTTCATGGAAAAAGGGGAAAAGATAGGCTAGAACAATTCACCTTAAATTTTACAGATTTAAAACATTATATGATAAAGTTTGGTGTAATTTGATAAATGCTTGTATTGAACCTGATAATCGAAAGAGATCGAGTACCGATTTTGATGTGTACACATAGGTGCTTTATTGGAAATTTATATAAAATCATTAAGGTTAATCAGCTGAAATTGCATGTAAACAAAAGTACAAATCACCATCAGAATATTGTTAAGATAAGCCTTTAAGTCTATATTCGAAACCACGAAGGAGATAAAAAAAGATATGAACAGATTAAAAAATCTACAAAAATCCAAGCCAGATGTCTGATAAGTTAACCAAAAGTCTAAATTCAATTTTAGATGTCTGGACTTCACACAATTCCAATCCCGGTGATTTTGGTACAAATTTGACCTGATTCAAACATTGGAAAAACATTTCAGACATCCTGAATCAAGATTAGACTTTTAAGAAAGGGGGTTAGATGTCTAAACACTGGGAAGTTAATTTACTTAAAAAGTTTAGATATCTAAAATGTTTCGGCTAGCCTATGTTGAACCTAGATCTGGAGTTGGCAAAGTAAGCGAATCCGGAGACTTGTCCCCACATTCTCGACTATAAGGAGTTCACATAGCTGCATGGAAGGAGCGATAGGGAGTACCAATTCTATATGAGTCCATACTTCATAGCATGTGCACAATGTGGAACTCGATAAGGCACGCGATAGCAGCGCAATTAGAAGCTCTCATTACTAACTGGGGCACACATGGTCACATGTTTAACATGTTGGACACCGGGGAATGGAGACGGAGACGTCCGCAGTAATAGGGAAATATTGACAGGTAGTGGCTAAACCTAAAGGAAAATCGTTATAGTGATTTCTTTTGCTTTAGGTTGAATGACAAGGAGCGTATGATACATTTACCATTGAGAAAGTGACGTGAATGCTTCGATAGGCCAAAAATCATCGAGGTTGTAGACATGGAGCATGCTCAGGCATTGCGATGTCTGCTCAATGTGTATGTGCAATTTATGTAGTTGGCCATTTGGGAATGTTAACGCAAGGTTAATTGGAGGGTATATTGCTAAGGCCATATACTAGGGATAAACCTAAAAGTATTTTAATAGTTGGTGGTTAAATCTTTATGGGTCATTATTGATGTAAGTGCAACAAAATTTACACCCTATAATGTGCAAAGTAAACAAACCCTTCATATGTAGTACTTAAACATTAATGGACACCTTAGGACATGTAGCCTATTAATGAAGTTAACTGATCGTGAATATAATCTGGTAAAATACAATTCATTAACCAAACTTTTCTATTCCACTACTTTTCATTCCCTTAAGGTTTCAATAATCGAGGACCCTAAACATTCATATGTGAGTACTATATAATCACTTCCACACAATTAATATAATTAGGTCCAGTGAGCTTATCATTTTCAAAAATTAGTCTAAGATTAGTCATTATGTTGCAAATTTAATTTAAGTAGATTAGATAATTTATACATTGCAAATGTTCTTAAATTAGTAGAAAGGTTAAATGTATCCATTTCATTTGTGTAATAAGCTTCCACTTGATTTTTATGTTTCTCAAATCCCTAAAAAATATAGAAATCTTTCGATTTATCTAGTAGGTACTAGGAGTTATGCAATACCCCATAAAATCAACCCTAATTTAATAAGTAAATAAAGAGAAAATAAATTAATTATGGTGGGATAAAAATGAAAATTTTACAAAATTTGGGATTTAACATGAAATTTATTCCGTTGTGTTCGTCGTGAAATTCTGATCTGTTTCCATATATAATATGATAAAAACGATGCTCAACCAAAGAAGTTATGATCGTTTGAAGTTTTCATATTTGAATTTATTTAGTTTGAGTTCATTTTCAAATGAGTATTTAAATCTAGGTTTTGAATTTCAAAAAATTAATGGTAGTTTTAGTTGGGGGTTAAGTAAGTGTTAAGTTAATTAAAATTAATTAGGGAATAAAATTAATTAAAAGCAATGATTCAGAATTTATAAAATAGAGGGCAAGAGGTCAACCTTCTTGACCCTAAGAGGTCGACCCCTTGAAAGGAAGTGGTCAACCCCTTGTTCGTGGCGATAGCTAAGGTTTTACGCTATTAAACGTTCTAGATTTATTCCTTTTTGCCCAAGTTTCATCCTATGGTTCTGGTTTTCAACCACTATATATAAGACTCTACACCCCTTACTTTTTTTTTTTGAAACATTGGTAAAGCTCTGTTAGTTTATCTTTTCTTAGATTCGAAAAACTCTATTAGGGTTTCAAATAGGAAAAGCTCATCTATCTTTGTTTATTATTTAAGTTCTAACCCTCTTTTCCTCCAACCTTTCTTAATCTAACATATATACAAATCCTTGTTGTATATATGAAAAAAAGAGATCTGTGAGTTTATAATGGACGTTGCTAATCCAAAAGAAGTAAAGCTATGGACCAACTATGAGGGAAAATCTTAGTGTTTCCATTTTATTAATTAATTATTATATATATCTATAGATTTGAATATGCTATAGGGATGTTGAGATTGCGAAAATATGATAGGTAAAATTCCACAAAATTCCTTTCTATCTTGTAACTTCAATTCTAGATGGAGATTCTTAATTATTTATGTTAATTTGATGGGATTTATATTATTCTGAAATTTCTAATAATTTAATTATATTCCATTAATCCTCCTTCTTTGGTTCAAACTGTAAGTTTTCAGTGATAAAATAAGAGTTTAAAGTACGAGTTCAATTCATAGTTACATCACGTTACATCACTTATTCCTCACAAAATTCCTTCGTTTATTTTTGTGTAAAGGAGGAGTTAAGTAGAATATGAAGTTAGGATTGCAATTCCTATTGTTTAGGATATTCCATTAGAATGATGTAATAGATTGGGTTTCAATTTTTACAAGTCTATATATTACAGTTTAATTCCTTGTTATGGATATTGAACTCTTAGGAATTTGAAGGAAAAAGGACTTGTATTATTATTTTGGTTATGACTGCACGCTTAGAATTTATTAGGCGCGAATATATATTATTTCTATCAGCGTAATAAGCATATAACTATGGTGTATAATTACGTAGTTAATTAGATAGTAATTGTCATTAATCTCTCTGAGAAAAGTAATTGATGTTTTAAGGCATAAAAAGGAAAATTCCTCGTAAGGATTTAATTAAAAATTAGTAGGATAAGTATTATATATATGGAGAGTATTTAAATTATGGCTAAGTCATAAGGATGTGAGATCAATAGGGTTGCACGACAGAAGTCTGCCTTTCATCTGAGGCTACTAGAATTGTGTACACTTGCTATTGTTGTGAAACATCTATTATGATATATATTGATGGTGACGCGAGGTTAGTCCCAAATTCTATAAGGTAAATCTGCCTATTGAAACCGACTACCAGTTCCTACATATAGTCGGACTAATATGAGACGTCATTATGAGTATGGGCTATAATAAAAACGATATGCTTCGGGGTCTTAAGTGGTTTTTTAAGTGCTCACCTCTTTTCCTCATATAAAGTATTAAATGACGAAGCGGCTAGTTATTTGGCACATTAGGTGGTATTTTGATAGGGGTCCACTTCGGGATAAGTTATTACGTGATTGATTGAAGGTCCCGCTTTTCATAAAGAATTGTAAATAGCTCAAGCGATTCCATATGATGTCAGCTAGATAGTTATCATTAAGGAGTCCACCTTGGGAATAGGTATTAAATGTGTAACGACCCAACTTCCAAACTCCAGGAAGTCGCAACGCTAAGAAGAAAGAAAGGGACAGAAAAGAGAAAAGAAAGAAAAGAAAGAAACAGACAACATCAGAATCTCACAGCGGAACGAATAAATTATATTATATCACATAAAACTTTACATAGTATCATATATATCAGAGTTAAACAGCTAATATAACACAAACTAGACAGTTATAAACATCTGTCTAGCAATTACAATTCAAGTACATCAGAGAAATAGATACAACTCAAACACAGCGGAACCACTAAATATATCTACACGCTGAAGCCTCTTGCTCCATTATCTCCTCCAGAAACTCGTCAAAGCAATCCTGAACCACTTGACTACTCATACGTAATATGAGTACCTAAGAGTTTAATAAAATAGAAAATAAACACTCGGGTCAGACAGGGGTCTGGTGTGAGTAAACGGGAATAAAAGTTGCTTAATTTTAGAAAATCCTTTGAAAACAAAGGTATCACGTAAGACTTCCCACACATAAACATGGAAATTTTTTTACCTTACGCTAACCAAAACATTTGATAGGAAATCCAGTTTTATTATAATAGTGTCTAGAGTTTTCAAAATAAAACACAGAAATAGCTGGAATGCTTACATCTCACGTTCCAACATAGTTGGGCACAATCAAAACCGTACGGGCACTTATTGGATTTTGGATTCCATCAATGGCAGGGCTACTGGGGTACCGCCCATCACAGTACGTGGCCTAGATCACCGTACCGAGGAGCCACCCTAACTCCCCTGCAACACAAAGCCGGAACCATTCCTTACTGAACAGTTCCGAACACGACCACCCTGCAGATTGGCCGTCGCCAACTGCCACACAACCGAATATAAAGGGACCTCTAGACAGGGATAAATCTTGCTCTCCAGTGGGGGCTACCCACGAAGCCTTGCTGCACCTCCCCTGTTTTAGCCATTCCCGGTTGATGAGGCTTGAGGCTACGATTACCTTTACAGAACATATCAATCTTAGAATGCTCATCGTCCACCTGACGATGTTCTAAAAGCATTTAATCCATACAAGTTCGTTCCGGGTTCGAACGAAACCGAAGGCACTATCTTGTTACACTCGTATTGGAATCACCCTCAGAGTCAACGATGATAACCCTTGCACTCTAAATCACCATCTCGAACCTATAAGTACTATTCCGTCAACTCATTACGGAATCACCCACAGAGTTATACTGACGTATAGCCCTTACACCTCGAGTCTTCACTTGCTCCACTTGGATTAACGACCTAACGTTTAATTGGAATCGATGTGGTTTTCGGAATTCCAAATTTGGAAACCCGATCCCGGTCTCACCGAAACCAAATGCCATCTTAATGTCCAACTTATACTTAAGGGTTTTAAACAATTAACTCATTTCATTATTATCTACTTCACATAGATAGATAAGCTACATATCACAATAGATAATCACATTCTTCTCATAAACAGATAATCTATATCATCACAAACAGATAATCATCACAACCAATTAATCCATCACAAACCATCATACATAAACCAAGCATTCATATCATACAGATACGACTCATCTCATTACCGAGATCACAACCATTCAATCAATAACATCCATAAGCAATGTTTTATTAACCATCAATTATAATTAATTTAAAATGAATTAAATTAATTACAACCATCTCTAATTAATTTAAAATAAATTAAATTAATTACTCATTTCTATAAATCCTGCTTAATATCCATAAATTAATTAACTCAAATAATTGATTATCCACTAAGTATTCAACTAGATTAAACACTTTGATTAATCATTCACTAATTACAATAAGTAATTAGTCCTTAATTAATTTTATAAATTAATTAACCTTAATCATAAGTAATTAACATTTAATTACTTCATTTATTAATTAATTATAATTAATTATATTTATCCTTAATTAATTACAATTAATTAATCACTTAACTAATTAATTATTATATAATTAAACAATCATTACTTACATCATTAATATTAATTAATGATCTCTAATATTATATAAATTACTTGATTAAAATTAATTACATTTAGTAATTAATCTAGTTATTAATCACCTTGATTAATATTCAATTAAGTAATTAACTATTTTTAATTACTCCTAAATCAAATTAATTATCCAATAATTAATTATCTTAATTAATTAATATCTTGATTAATTACAAAAGTAATTATCCAAATTACTTATTACATTTCAGTAATTACCATTCATTACTTCTTTAAGTAATCCTGCTCCATTAATTACATTAAGTAATTACTTCCATTAAATCATCAAATGGTTTACTTAAATTAATTAAACTAAATTAATTAACTTAAATAAATCACATATTAAAATTAATTACAATATGTAATTAATTCCTTGATTACTTTTATTAATTAACCATACTTAACAAATTACAATTGATTATATTCAATTAATTAATCTAGTTAATTATCAAAAAAATAATTACATCAATTAATTACTTAATTATCCTTAAATAATTATTTTTATTAATCAACAACATTTTCCAACAATTACTTACTTAAGAAAGATTATCCTAGATTAATTTTCAATAAATCATTTCTAATTATTCTAGACCATTACTTAAAACCAAATAATTAAGTAAATTCTTAATTATCTTAATTATTCTCAAAATAATTTGTTTACTTATCAAATGACTTCATTTATATTAAAAATATATCTAAACAATACATTTCTAAAATTAAATTCAAATTCCATTTAAAAAATTAATATTTAAAATGTTTAACTATTAAACATTAATCCAAATTTGAATAATTATAAACCTTAAAAATAAAATGAATGTTAAAGTACATTCATTACTTAAATATAAAGAAAGATTTAAAATAAATTTACTTGATTAAAATAAATCAAGCTTTGAAAATAAATTGATTATTTAAATTTCAAATTTAAATTAACATTTCATATCTTAGATTCAAATATTAAAAGAAACAAATTCTTTCAAGTTAAAAACTTATTTGAAATCAAATTTCATTTTCAAATTTACTTTTAAAACATTTGAATCTTTTCATTTTTTTTAAATTTACAAACTGTTTTGAATTCAAAACGGTTTCTGAAGTAAACCTGAAAACTGTTTTAACCTGATTTAAAACTAAATTTAAATCTTGCTTAAAAACATTTAAATCTGTTCATACTTTAAAAACTTACAAAAACTATTTGAATCAAAATCTGGTTTTAAAGCTAAACCTGAAACTGTTTTAATCTTGATTTAAAACTAAATTTAAATCTTGTTTAATTTTTTTTTCAAAATTTTATTTTTAAAACTTTGAATTTCAAATTCCATTTGAATTTAGATTCAACTTATACTTGAATCAAAATCCAACTTTAAAAATATGAATTCATTCAACTTCAAAAAGACTGCACACATTCAGGTTTTTAAACCTGTAATCACTTTAACCCGAGAAACCCATAATTTACTTCGAGTTCTTAAGCTACCTGCTCCGAGTCAAAATCAAAAACACACGAGTTATACTTTGAGTAAAATACCCTGCACACCCCAGAAGTTCACCAGACTTCCCACATATACAGTGCACATGCACTGGCGCTCCGACGGCTTCCAGTCACTCCAACCCACTGCTACGAGTCACTGACCATCTCCTCATATGATCACGACCTCCCAAACCCCCACATCAACTTGAAATCAAAAATAGGAAAACAACTGCAGCCTGGAAAAAACCCATCTACATCATACCCCAAACCTGTCAACATCACATGAACTCGCCACCAACCATCATCAATCCCGAGACTCCGACAAACCCTCCCTCTATGTCTCCTCTGCAACTTCCTAAAGCCTCAAATTACTTGAAGCAACAGAGAGCATGTGGAGAAATTAAAAAAAAACTGCAACACTCAAGACTAGGGTTGAAACCTGGAAAACCCCAATCCCCATCTCCTCTTCTCTCTGATCACTAATTTCCCAATTTTACCTCATTCTTACATCAATATTTCACCTACAGGAAGTACCTTAATACCTAAAATTTACTAGCGTAACAGATACTTCAAAATTCCTATTTCTGTTCAAAACTAAAATGCTAATGCTACAGTTCATTTAAAAGGGTAAAATTTGTTTTACACTTTCTGATTTCTAACATACATTCATGTTATAATCTTATTTTAAATAGTTAATGATGTTGATATCCTGATTTTTATTGAAAATACTTACTGCTATAATTATTTCAGAGGTAACAGATTTAGATTTTACTTATATTAACTAAATCATGATTTTACAGAACCTAAATTTATACTAAACAAACATATTTTGTTTACATATAAAATTACTAACTGAAACCATTCAATAAAATAAAGATTTTCTATTAAAGAATATCCTAATTTACAACCAACTAGATATGTAGATTCAGGAAATCAATGACAAATAAATTAACCTATTCATTTTTATACACAGAACATCCATTAATATGTAATCATCACAACATTTTTACTTCTTTCAATTCCTATGCACTGATGTCTCAAGCTTTTGTGCATGTGAGGTTTATTCATTTCATTTTTAAAACAAAACAGAACAGTTTTGTTTAACAGTTTGATTTCTGGGAAACAGTTTGCATTTGATCTTTAGTGCTATAAATTACTTTAACTTTGATTTTTAAAAGAAACTGTTTTTTGAAAATAAAAGCTTACTCACTTGTCAATTTGAAGATGCAGAGATCAAATTAGAGAAGCATCACATATCCCAGGACTCTGTTATGAAATGTATGCAAAAATCTGGCTTGCATTTGCTAGTTGATCACTGAAGTTGCTTGTTGGATGTGCAATTGCAAGTTTACTTCCCTATTTGATTACTGAAATTGCTTAAACTTGATGATGTAATTTGTTTGAACATGCATGCAGACCTTATCTTCATTGCTCAGATTTTAAATGAAGTTGCATTCCAGTTTGATGTTGAAATATTGCATGCAGATCCACATCCAAATGCTCAGATTTAGAGTTTGATTTGGTAGATTTAAGAAGGTTTTGGTTTTGCAGATTTGAGAATTGATTTTGCAGATTTTAATTTGTATATTTGCAGATTCTTGATTTCAGATTTAAACATGCATTTTGTTTTGGATTTTTGCTCAAATCTGATTCTTCAGATTCAAATGAGAATATGGTTTGAACAAAGAAAAAGCATTTGTTATATTTCTTATTTAAAAGAATAAATTTCAAGAATAAATTAGCTTGCCACTTGTTATGTTTATTATCTCAAATTTTTACAAGTGTCTATTTTATGTTTTAAGAGTCTAACACATGTACATTTTTAATATAAAAGAAAATTCTAAATTTATTAATGTATTTAAATTTATCTAAAACTATTTCTAATTTGTTTTAGCATGTTTTAATTGTTTATTAACATTAGCCTTTAAATAATAACATATACACAATTTAATGTTTGCTCAATTATTTTTAAAATAGTATTTAAAACAAATTTTCAAAAGAGAAAAGTTTTAAAAAGAAAAATAATATTGAATTCATTTTATTCAAGAGTTTCAAATCAAATATTGTATTCTAATATGAATGAATTAAATCTTATTTCAAAAGAAAAAAATGATTTCCTTTAAAATAAAACAAAACAAACTTTTATTATAAAATAAAATTTAGACTATATTTATTTTTATAAACAAAATAAATACTTACTTACATTACTATGAAGATATAAGAAAGATTTTTAAAACAAACTTTTGAAAAGTTTTCGATACAAATTTAAATCAATTTAATCAATTTATACATTTATATATATAATAGATTTGAAAATATTCTTATTAAATTTAAATTTAAAATAAAATCAAATCTTCTATTTACAATGTATAAACGTATTAACATTATAAATAAATATTTTTAAATCAGCTTAGAAAGATAAATTTATCGTTTAAATATTTTAACATTTGAAAACAATCAGATTCTCAATTTAAATTAAATTATTAAATTTTTTGAAAAGAATATCATTTGACAAATTAAACAATTATTAATCTTCAAAAGAAAATTCCAACTTGAATTAGATTATTAAATAAATATTTCACAATTTAAAATAATTATTAATGAAATTATTAAATAAATATTGCCCAAATTTTCGGGACATCACAAAATGATTGGGTCTGCCTCAATTGAGGTCTTAAATGGCTAGACTCTGCATATCTTCCAATAAAAGGTATTAAGTGGCTTGGGTACTATCTCTCGCATTGTTAGATATTTATGACATGGAATTTGGGTTATGCGATGTAAAAACCCGCTTTGAGAATGAAAGGTGTTAAATGGTTGATTACAGACCCGCCTCCTTTCCTTATAAGAAGCATTAAATGGTCTTATGTATATAGACATATTCTTATTTTGAAATATACTGCCCAAGTACCGGAATGGTAAGACTCAATGTTTTTATTCACCACAGACTTATTGTTCTGACTCTCTCCTAATTTCAACAATGGTATAGAAGGTGTTGATGAAGCTTGAAGATAGCTAGAGTGAAATGTGTGGCAGTTATTATCTATCATTTTATATTATTTCCTATTATACCCATAGAATGAATTTTTAAACAAAATGTTTTAACGGTTATTGTTATTTATTATGGCATTTGAAATGATTTAAAATACATGGTGTTATTATCGGTTATTATATTTTATTCCTTTTGCTATGAATTCTGAAAGAATAAATAGATAGTTCTGTATTGTTTTTCTTTTTACCAACCAACAACTAGCTTTGGAATTGGCCTAAGTTTCGATGGGCTTTTTTTTGGGTCATAATTTAGTTTTGTTTCTAAGTGGGTTGTTGCATTTGCTATCAGTGCTTATTTTACCCTATGAACAGGGAAAAGTATACGTATGAGTGGCATATTTGTTATTTTTGAAAATATTTTTCGAAAACCGTACTATATATATTTACTTATTTTGAATATATATCCGCCTCTATTAATTCCACCTATAGAAGTAGTTGCTATCATATTGCAAAAGGGTGAGCGAAGCAACTATAAGTTGGAAAAATAAATAGAGTTGAATTTATACTTCTTTGTTGGACCAAGAATTCCTTGTCATTGTCGTGCATATAAGCATATAATAAGAATAGGAATCTTAGAAGGAAAGGTTGTAACTCCAAATTTTAATAGGTAATAAATGAGCATTAAGTGTGTAGTTACAAGATATAATTTATGAGACCTTTAGGATAATTATGGGAAGATAAGGAAGAAGTTAAATAGAAAAAGTTGAGTGGGTAAATACATGTCTTCAGGAAACGTCTGTTTATGTAGCAACCATTTAATACAGATAAAGTGGCATTTATGAGAGTAGTAAATATACATGTTAGGTAATAGTTGTATGTTAGAAGGCATGTTTGCACTATGAAGGTAAGGAATGTAGTGAAACAAGTTTCTGTAAGAAGGTGTACATTAATCGCCACAAGGAGATAACTAAATTTTTAAGATGACTGAATAGGGAGTTTAAAGGGAAGAATAATCAACGCTCATATTTTAAATCCTACCCCTTGAGAAAGAAAGTAGTAAAGAGATTTTTGAAAACTCCTTCAAAGTTTTGAATGAGCTATTAAAGATTATTAAGTGAAATCTTATGTGTTGTAAGTCGAATTTTTTGATAGAAAGTGATTTTTGACAGCTATGAAAATGTACTACCATTCATGAAAAGTTTAGAAAGAAATGGTGAAACATTATAAAAACAAAATAGTGGGCCATTTTTAATTACTTGAAAAGTTGAAAAATAAGAGAAGGTTCTTGTTTGTTAACTTTTCAATTTAAAATTTGTTGAATTAAAAGCTTTCACCTTTTGGGTTCTTCAATTTTAGATTCTCCTATTTTTATAAATTCTTCTATTTGGAAGCTGTTATTTGGAAAGAGTAAGGAGATTTGGAGATGTATAATTTATAAACAGTTGAGTTAGAAAGTTTTAACTTAAAGGAGTTTTATATTCCTAAAGTTCTTAGTTTAAATTTATTGAGCCAAAAGATTTTGGTCCAAAGATTTTTAATAAGGGGTTTTTGTTTTGAGAAATGCATGACATTTTTCTCCTGTATAAAATTAGTGGTTCTTTTCCTTAAATTTCTTTTGAAAGGATGTGCAAATGGAAAAGAAACTTGATCAACATAGGATAAAAAGATTAGAAGGTTAAGAATGTCCGTTAAGGTTGATTTGAGGAACATTCTCGTAACAGTAAATGTGGAGAATAATAGCTAAATTTAGGTAGTAGTAGAATCGAGAAGTTTAAATAAATGGATTAGATTATGTGTAATATTAATAAGATAGGAGTTGACTTTATCTAATCCATGTTTCCATTGTTTAAAGTTATAAAAGGTATCTTTGGAAATTGAATGGATTTGAACGATGATTAGTAAATGAATTGGGTATTTTTACAAAAGCATTTATATAAAGATGATAATATTATATGTATGTTTTTCCCATTTAAATTCAGAACTTGTTTTGAATGAGAATATTATTGCAATGGAAAAGAAAAGGATTTTAAGAGTTTTAAAGAAAGCTACAAAAAGTATTTTGTCTAATAATGATATATTTTGGGTAATAAGGTAATGGATGATAATCTATATTTTAGAATGAGATACTGTTATTTTCAAAATGGTAATTAAGGTAAAACTCTTATTTTGGAAATGATAATTCATGTAACTAGAAAATTCTTTGGAATAGTAAAGGTCTAATTTATAATTCCAGAATGATAACTAAGATTTTGAATGTTTTGTGCTAAAAATCCTATTTAAAAAGGAGTAACGTATTTATTTTAGAAGTTATTAATAAGGGAAGGTTTTAATAGTTCCCTTTCGTAAACTAAGTAGTCTATTATTCTATGAGTTGAAAGTCTAACATTTAAAGAGATAAATCTTTGGCAAAAATGTTTTAGAAATAGAAATTATTTTTCTCTATTTGGAACTAAGAAATTTTGAATTTTCGGTAAAGGTTTCTAAGTTCATATTTTCAAAGAAGAAGATTTTAAGTTTGGTACTTCATGTTGTAAAATTGTAAGTTCTGTAAGAAATGGGCTAATAATGTTCATTTTGGATTTAGTGAAATAGGTCTATTTGTATGAAAAAAGTTTATTCAAAGCTATTTTGTATGAGTACAAAAATTCTGGCTTTATAAAGAAAATGTTTTTATGGAGTAGATAGGGATCACAACCTATGCAGGGATCACTACTTCGGTACAACCTGATTTACAAATTGGAAATCGTCTCAAATCTCCATTTAAGGAAGTTGGTAAAGTGTAAAGATATTCTAGATCTATAATTGGTTTGTAAATCAGGTTACCCGTAGAATATGAATTTCTATATTTTAAATTTAGAGCAATTTTTGTGTAATTTACATAATTTTTTGAAATATGTTTAAAAGTGCATTGTTTGAAGTAACATGGAATAAATTAAAAGGGAAAGAGATGTGTAAGAGATGGTTATTCTTTTCCGTAGTTTACACTATCTATTTCGATAAAAAGAAAATAATTCCTTGTAATTTCAAACAAAACAAAAATCTCACTTGTGCTTAACTTATGAGAAATTACAACTGTAAACTTTTTAGAAGTATAACTTTGATAAATTAAAATATGGAAATGAGTATTCCAGTTGTAGAAACTAGTAGTCAGAAATATATACACGTGTAGCCATGCTTAACGACTAGAATATATATATATATATATATATATATATATATATATATTAGAGATTACAACTACATGCAGATTAGTTAGTAATTA
The DNA here is from genome assembly GCA_030765085.1 of Allium cepa. Classification (NCBI taxonomy): domain Eukaryota; kingdom Viridiplantae; phylum Streptophyta; class Magnoliopsida; order Asparagales; family Amaryllidaceae; genus Allium; species Allium cepa. The sequence goes on along the minus strand of CM060941.1, from coordinate 103,609,199 downwards.
ACAGATTATGATTTATGAACATTGATTACAAATTTAACGGGCATCAATTTGTTATTAATGAGAGGAAATAGGGAATTAAATGAGGACCGATTAAGAAAATTCGATATGGCATTTATGGAAGAAATTAGAGCAGTGAATGGATTTTGGAAACGTGAAGATGATTAAAGGGATTAAAGAAGGATTAGTGAAAATGGTCCAATTTCAAAAAGTAATTATCAACTGCTATTCGTATATTAACTGAGAAAAATGTACGGACCACGTCTATTAAAAACCGAAAAGTAAAATTAAGGAAAATGTTTAATAACGGAAAGACATTTTGAGAAATACCCATCTTAATTTAGTAAAAAGTATTAGGACCTCAACACCATTTATATCAGTTGATAATAAATGGTAGTTTCCAGCAAAATGTTCTTTTAGAGTACTTGGGTTGTAATTGCTAGTGGTTTCCCTTAGTTACTGGAAAGTGAATAATGCAGCAAAAGATATATCCCTTTTTATTTGTGTGTTGACTTTATGAGTGAGATTAAATCACTTGGGAAATATGTATATGTTGGGAAGCAAAGTAAAAAGGGAAATTTACGGGGATAATTAACTAGCGATAAATCATAGGTAAAGTTAATGAAGAAACTATGTTAGCAGCTTATTGTGAATTAATGTTTCAACCCCAAAACTTTAGAATTTTGAGAAAAATGAAATTAAGCTCACAACTGTAATAACCCATGGAAATAATTACTTTTTATTTGGATATTTAAATCATTATTAAATATCTAAATAATAAATTTTTATAAAACAAATAAACATATTTTAAATATTATTTAATGATGTTAAAATCATTTTCAAACATGTTTACTAAAATAATTGGTTTAAATAAAAATAGAAAATGTGACGGAAATTGTTTTTTGAAATTATGACTTTTCGGCATCGAAAAGTCATCGAAAAACGTTGTGCACCTTAGTGTACATATGCACACATATATGCACATGCCATGATAAGGTAATTAACGTGTTAATGCTTAATATCATGCTTAGTTTAAGTCAATAATTGATGTGACCATTTATGTATTAGTTTATATGAACGTGTTTGTGTGTGTGTGTATAAAAATCTTCTCATTTCTCATGCCATACCTCAAAACCATACCCAATTACACAAATCATGGAGCTAGCATGTTTTAAGGGTATGGGAGGGGGTGTCCAACACGTGCAAGGTGAGGGAAGGGAAGACATGTGGCGCATTTTATTTTGAGTGAATGTTATTCCCATTGGGGTATTTTGGTAATTTTACACTTATGCCTACATATACTCCAACCTCTTCATCTTTCCTGCCATTCAAACTTCTTCATTTCCACTTCTAAAATTCCTAACACTCTTTATATACTCATATGTACTTCCTAAGAAAAAAACTAGTTTATACATTCCAGAAACTAAGTTTAAACACTCTACATCACCCTACTTACCAAAACAACACCTTAATTCACCATTTTAACCATGGCCAAGCCCATAAATGCCCATGATCGAAACTAAAATTGCACATTTAAGGGCTAAAAAGTCCAAGCTTAGGTGGAGTGACGTATAGTTCGTGTGTTGGCAAGTTGATGTAGGAGTTCGACTTAGTTTGGTTGCATTTTTGTGAGTAAAATATCAACTTTAAGCCAAAGTTTTCAAACTATTTTAATGCTCATATTATTTACCTATGAATGCTTATTGTATATGTATAGTGATGGTTTGGTAGTTGGTTTGGTTTATGTTGCAAAAAGTTGTCGCATTTGGAAGTTATTTTGCATGTAGTAAGCGATATGAAAAGTTAGTGGCTAAAGTTAATTAAATTGTTAGAAAATGTTTGATATATATTGTATTATTGTAAATCGTCATGTATATATTTCAAACCCTTCCTACGTGATTTTTGTAGAAATATTAATGACTTGAACTTGTTTTCCGAACAGCCCGTATAGTAATAGTAATATATCGCACTTTCAGAAAATCACCTTTTGTTGAAAACATTTGGTTTCATCTTCATGCTTCGATTACTTTTACAAGTTAAGAAATTTTAGAAATAATAATGATTCTAAATTTAATTAATTTTTTCAATAATGATTATTTAATTATTTAATTAACAAGGATTAAGGTTAATTAATTGACTAGTTAATGAATTGTTTAAATCTAACCGATTACTTAGTTAACGATGTTTTAGAAATTAATTAATTAATTAATCCAGTGATGTTTAAAGATAATTAAAAATTTAAATAATGTGGATTTTAATTAATCAATCAATTAACTAATGGTATTTTCAAATTAATTAATCTTTTAATTAACGGCTTTTCAAGTTCATCAACTTGTTTTAACTTTAATTATTCTTCCCTTTAATGATGTTTATAATTAATAAATCATTTCTAAATAATGGGATTTAATTATTCATTAATTAATTTAATTAATTATATTTAAATTTTACTAATTAATTGAATTAATAATCTTTTAAAGGTAATTTACCCTTTTCAAAAAAGGCATTTGAAGTTAATTTATCAGCTTAATTAATGAAGTTTCTAAGTGAATTTATCAAGGTAACAAAGATGTTTTTACTTTGTTATTCACTGTAATAATGATAATAATTTATTTATTTATTTAACTTAACTAGTTATAATTAAATTTTAGTAATTAATTAAACTAATGGTGTTAAAAGGTGATTAAGCTAATTGAAGTCAATCAATCAACCGAATTAATGAAGTTTTAAAGTTAATTAATCAAAGTAATAAGGATCATTTAAGTTGTTAAATCCTTTTTATAATAATGATTTGAAATTAGTAAACTCTTTTAACAAAAGTGTTTCAAAGCTAATACTTGTAATGTAAAGCCAACCATGAGTTCAGTTTTAAAAGTAAACATTTGATTCAGTTATGGAACTCAATTAAGTTCCGTAAAGTGATATCACGTATATGGAAACAATTTATTTTTGTACTTGACACTAAATGTCAATGAGGTAGACTTATCCATATTTTGAGTTAAGAATCATCGTAGGACATGACTTTGAGGTAACACTATCTTGACTAGTACAACATTATTGTTAACCGAAAAATAGTACAAGTTTGAAATTGACAAGTGGTGATGGGTATACAGGACTTAAGTTCCATATAAAATCATTTTATATCCTCGATGGTTGTATCCTGGCTATCGATTACTTCAGCATCTTGGTTTTCATCATTCTAAGATGATCTGTTGCTCTTTTCCTTTGTTGATAAATGACTAAACCCAAAGCACGAAAGGACGTCCAACTATATGGAGTTGCTCACATTAGGGTATTTTCATATCTCATCTAGATCGGATTCATTTTTGCATTTAGATGTGAAATATTCAGATACTCGGTAAGGTTTAATGGGGTCCAGTTGGTACATTTTCGAGAAATGTCATGAAGTATATAAGCTTCTCAAAAGTATATTAATAGAGGTATAGTTCAAGAGTGGTGCACCTTCCTATTCATTTGTTAGAAATTTTCCTTTCGTTATTTGATTCTAACCTTCAAAATTTTTTTCTGCAATTTTAACGGGAAGAGTCAACCACTCTTCACGATGTTTAATTATAGGTTTTGTCCATTATATCAAGTTTGGACTGTTATCTTGTTTTATCCATTCTGTCTAGTTTGGATTTTGTTCAAACTATTTCCATTCTTTCAAGTCTAGATATTTATACTATTTTTGCCCATCATCAATGTTTTGATTTGTTTTATATTGTTCTTTTCCATTCTTATGTTTGGTTGTTATTTATGCAAGAGAAAACCTATTCTGCGTTAGCGGTATTGTCTCGCATATTTTTTATAAATATACTCCCTTTTTGTTTCAGAGTTTTACTCATAGCAAAAACATTGTCCAACCCGAGTTGTTTATTTTTACTAAAATCTTGGATACTTAATTATATTTGAGTAGTCTGAGAATAGTAGGTTTCTCTTTGGAGCTCTTCAAAGTCGATGATCGAGCAGGCGGCTTCTTAGTTATCTAGTTATTTTTTTCGACTGTATGATTATGTTAGTATATTTTGTATCTGAAAAATATAATGATAGAATGCATAGCTACAAATATCTTTGATGTAGTACTTTTGTTTAACTTTGATAGCTCCATGTAAGGAGTAACCTTTTGTGCTATATCATTTTGTATTATATGTAATCATTCCATTGTGATGTTTTTCTATTCTATCTTATTCTGTTCTTTATTTTACCCCACGATAACTTGTCTTTTGGATGCTTGGGCAATGACACATAAATACCATGGATGTATTAAGTGTCGTTCCTAGGGATCAAAAAGGTGGGTCGTCACATTCACCAGTCGAGGATTATATGAGATATATATGAATGTGAAGAGAATTTCATACCGATCAAGGATAAAGAAGAGGGTGGCATAATTTTCCATTAGAAGCAATGAAATTGCGGCGTCTCTAACATGACTTCATGGAATTGCGAATTGCATCATTAGTGGTAGGGACTCTTAGTTTACTAGCAAAATTTGGAGGAGTTTGCTGGTAGCTTTAGAAACTTCGTTAAATATAAGCATTGCTTACTGATTGAAGACTGATACTGAAAAAATGAATGAGAAGTTGGAGGATTTGTTATGAGCTTGCATCTTGGATTTTGGTGGATGTTAAGAGCGGCACTTACCCTTAGTAGAATTCGTGTTTAGTAGTAGTCACTAATAGATGATTGGTATGACATATTTGAATCACTTTTTGGGAGGCCACACAAATCGCCAAATTGTGGGTGGGAAACCACCGACTAATTCTACATACTAGATTTGAATTGCGAGACTTTGGAAAGTAAGAGTTGATTAGGCAGCATGTGAAGGTTGTAATATTTGAATAGTTGGAACAGTTGGCACCAAGATCTATTGGGCGTTTCTTAATATGGGGAAAATAAGAAAACTTGCAAGTTAGTGGAGTCCATGACATTTTTCACGTTTTATGTTTGAGAAAATACCTTCATTGTGGTAGAGCATAATCAAATTGGGGATTTTAATAGGGAGCCACCAACATCCCATGCCAATACAGGCATTGCGGAACACGGAACTAGGAAGCTCTACAATAAAGTAATTAGATTTGTCCAAGTACAATGGGGAGAAAACCCAGTTGAAGGGATGAGTAATTCTCATCCTAAGCCTTTCTCTTGTAATTTTTCTTTCCAAAATTAGGATTTTTTTGCATCGTGGGTACTAGATTGGATGGTAGAAGATGGTTGCCATACTTTTTCACCATCACTTTAGACTCATATAGCTGTTTTATGCATGTAGGATATTTGAATATGTATTTACATAGCATGATCACACATTCACGTTGGGATTGAGCTCATTTTAGTATGTCTATAGTACATAATCACATTTCACTTTGGTTGAGTAAATGGTTGTGTATGCAACTTGGTTGTGTAACATGAATGCTATTACGTATTACACTACTTTCGCCTTGAAAGATATTGGGACGAAATCCTTTTTAAGAGAGGAGAATGTAACACCTCACAAAATCAACCGTAATTAAATAGGTAAATTAAGAGAATTAAACTAATTAAGAGTAGGGATAAAAATGAAAATTTCACAAAAGTTAGAATTTTACCACAAAAGTTATTCCATTGCATTAATTGCGAAATTTCAATCTGTTTCCATATACAATATGTGGAAAATTGGGCTCAAACGATGAAAGTATGAGCGTTTGAAGTTTTCAGATTTGAATTGATTTAATTTGAATTCAAATTCAAATGTGTATTTAAATCTTGGATTTGATTTTCAAAAAATTAAAGGTAGGTTTAGTTAGGAGTCAAGTAAATGTTAAGTTAATCAACTAACATTAAAGTTAATTAAGGAATAAAATTAAATAAAATGAATGGTTCAAAATTTCCTAAAATAAAGGGCAAGAGGTCGACCCCCTTGATCGTTAGACGTTGACCCCTTGGGGTCTACAGCTTGAAAGGAAAACGTCGACCACCTAGTTGTTGCAGCGGCTAGGGTTTTATGCTATTAAACGTCCTGGATTTAACTGTTTTTGACCTAGTTTCGTCCTAAGTGTTTGTACAAAAAATGGGCACAACACTCTTCAGATGTAATTGAAGAGATTAGAATAAAGAAATTAAATGAAAAATGAGGCTAATCTAATAATCAAACCAAGAAAAGTAAGTAGTGATAGAAAAAGACAAGAATTATAGTGGTTCGGAATTGTAGCCTACGTCCACTTTGAAGAGTTTAAAGTTTATTGCTAATTATCAACTAATTTACAACAGTACAATAGCTAGCACTCAAGTTAGAATGGAGTTTCAGTAGAGTAGCATCATATAGTTAAAGTCCTTTTTTAGTAGGTATAGAGCTGCTATTCATAGGAGTAAATCTGAAAATATTTTCTCCAAAACTCGAAATACCCTTCTCATGCGTAGGTGGGCCCACCAGATCAATCTGGGGTTGTTTAGGATCGATCCCTGATCGATCCATGTTGTCTTTGTATCGATCAAGGTTGGTTCCAATTGAGTTGCAATCGATCATGGGAGCTCTTGGGTTGATACGCAAGCTCTCGCTAAATTTCATATCATTTGGACTTGTATTTTTAGAGTTATGATCGATCCAAGATTGAATTTTCTAGTTTGGCTAAACATTTCGTATCGATCCTCTTCATATCGATATAATGTGTATCGATCAGTTGCTTGTCGATGACGTGCCGTTAGAGATCCACATTTCATGCTTACAGATCATTTCCTTCTAATTGACCTATTCCTTCATATCCATCTGAGGCCACGCTCTTTGTATTTATGCTTAAATGTGGTTTCGAATAAATGCTTGGCCCCTTGCTTCGTACCGATCGTTTGGCAAATCAATACGAAATATGCAAAAGTGTGATTAATACGAAATGGGTAGCAGTGAATCAAATGAACTACGATCGATCCGGGGGGTGCTATTGCTTGATGGATACGAAGTGGATGGATGATGAGTGATGGAATTGTGCTCATCTCGTATCGATCTAGGCGGATACGAAATGATGGGTGTGGGATGATGGATACGAAATGGATGTGTTCTACATGGATCTTGACCGATCCATAACTTGAGCACACGAACTCCAATTGACTTAAAATTTGGAATGTTGCCTTTTGTAGCTTTGCTTGTCATACATGCTAATTGTAGCTTGATCCGGACTCAGACCAAGTTTGCCTGTATCCATCGTGGACTAGTAGATAACCGATCTTTAGGGTGGGTTTCCTTCAGTCTCTAGTCAAGTCCTTAGTGTCACGACCTTCCCAAAAGGCGGGATAACATTTGCCCTCCTAAGTACGTCCTGTGTGAACATGACATGCTTTGAAAAGTTGCAATCTTTATTCTGAACTAACTCTATCCAATTGGTCGAACAGGTTTTGTCTTTTCACCAAGAGGTGTAACCTACGATAGAATTCCAGTGGTATAAATGTTGAGTTGTAGACTGCCAATGATCGTGCAGTTTTATATTGTAACTGATGGTCGATTTCTAATAGATTCTTGTTCATTGTTCTAGTTGTCACTAGGTAAGCATTCAATTCCAATTAACTTTGAAAATCAAATGTTAGTTTGGCATACATGTGTTAAGCTGACTCCCATTCTTGTTTGCACATTCATGGGTTGTTGTCAAGTTCCTATTTTTGTTTGTTTGCATTGAGTTTCATATCAATCCTCTCCTAGATTGATGTGAAATTTGAGTTGTAACAAAGATTGATGATCGTTTTAATTCATTCCTTCGTATCGATCCTCTCCTGGATCGATCTGGAATGTATGAAGAGATGCTTTGCATTGATGGATACATAATTTTCAAGTACTTTCTACGTATCGATGGATATGAAACATTGAACTGTGGATTAATTTTGCACCGATGGATATGAAGTGCCAGGATTCATAATGATGGACACAAAATACGTTGGCTCTGGATTGATTCGTGTTGATGGGTACAGAAGTCATCCTTTGTAACGATGGATACGAAAGTCCTAAACACGGTTGTGAAATGCTCTTCGTATCAATTGGAGTTATAAATAGTTTTTGGAATTAGAATTTTTTTTTACTTGCTTCCGTTATTAGTTTCACTTTGTATCAATCCGAAGAAAGAAAAATTGCAGAAAACTTCATCTTTAAAACTTCCAATCCATTATCCCTTAATTTAATTTCTTTAATCTGGGTAAATAATCAATGTAACTGCACTTTTTAAGGCAAGAATCGAACTTCGTGCCATTGACTAGGATAATGGTGAACTCCGGCGTTGCTGGTGCCAGAATATGGCTTGAGTGACGTCAAAGAAGTGCTTTAATGGCTACTTGAATGAGAAGGAGGAAGGAGTCTAAGGAGTTATTGACTTTGAGTATTCTCAAATTCATATCGACGACAAGGTAGATCGATCAAAATATGTTGGAGATGGATGAGGGCAGTCATATTGATCGGTATGAAGTGCAGCAGTTTATCAATCGATCTGGGATGGGGAACTTCGTATCGATGTAAGTCAATGGATGTAAAACTTATTCATTTTGGATTGATACAAAGCGACTGATACCTGGGACGATCGATACAAAATAGGCGATCGATAAAAAAAGATTATCGATCAGTGCCTTGGACCGATACGAACTCAGGCTTCAGGGGACCAATCCAATTTGAACCATGATGGATAGGAAACCAATTGCCTTTTGCATACTTGAACATTTAACTTCGAAGAGCTTTAGCTTGCATAATTGGACTTGGCTGAAAAACTGCATATCCACCTTTCAAAGTTCGTCGATGGAACTATAATTTGACAAACACAATAAATTTACATGGAACGTTCTTTGAAGTCAGGATGGTATGGTTGAGATGGTCAGTGGTGACGATCACTTCGGCCAAATCTCGAAGAATAGTCACTTCGAACTTGCAAAATTTAGAGTATTGTGTAGCACTTCACACATAACATGATCAGTCACTTTACACTGGAAGGAACAAGGGTTCTTGCTGTCTAATTATGGTCTTTACTCAGTTCAACAGCTATGGATCCCGGAAGCTTCGGGCAGTATGAAGTCTGGAGTCCTTCACATCGTAGAATAGAAAGACCAGACATTGTGGCTGAGGTAGTATGTCCTGTTCCGGATGAACTGCTGAGTACAGGTTGGTTTTGAATCCGAAGGACTTAGTCCGTTCCAAGATCTTTGAAGATATGCTAGGCACAATTTTTATCAGGCATGGACTATCTTTGGAAGACGTTTTATTACCGGGTCTAGAAGACAGAGCGCACAATCCCCCGAAGGGTTTACTACATGTGCGTGGCTAGAACGTTGCTCCCGTTTAACCAATTCATTCGGAATGTGCTATTTTCCTTGAGGATCACGTCTTCCCAACCGCATCCGAATGGGTATACGCTTCTCAATAGCTTATATACCATATTTATGGAGCATATCCTTTGACCCCCGACCGTCGCGGAGATCAGATACTTCTCTAATTTCAAGAATCGAGGGACTAATCCCTCATTCACTTTTCTAGAAGCGATCAGGAACTTCCCAGTCATGGCAAATGCTTGGAGTAAGTTGGGCTACTTCAAGACTGAGTGGTTCTTTATGAGATTCCCGCTAGGGTTTGCTAGGCGATGGTTGGTCAGAAGTAAATGCTTTAACTTCTTCATCAATTAACTAGGTAATATAAATCAATGATGAACACACTGCTGCATTTATTTTACAGCCTCCATTCCACGGCCTGAAGGATCACAGTTCAAGGAGATAGTGAGGATGCTTCAAGCGGTGCTCGCCGAACTTAGAGATATAGACGAAGTTCTTAGTGATGATAACTAGGATCGCCGTTGGGCTCATTGAGAGAGGTCAGAGCATGAGGCTGATAGAAGTTCCCAGAGTGGCTCCATTAAGGAAAGGAGGAAGAAGATCTCTTATCATACCCCCAATCGGGGAGCTCAGAGTGCAACTGGAGTTACAATCATCGAACTGGGCAATGATGAGAGTACGACATCTAGACATGATCCCGGGTTGTGCCTCTACATGGCCTCCGACCATCAGAATTAAAAGGAAAGGGCAAGACTCTTGTCCATAAAGCTAAGAAGCAAAAGATTATTGAGATAACCCGACCCATTGCAACTTCTATAGGTCTGGAGTCCTCCTCTCCACAGATGAAAGGTTCATTGAAAGGATTGTCAGATGTTCCTATCCCAAACGTCATATCTTCGTTCCATGACCCTGGCTTAGAGGGGCTCCACTCCACATCACGAACTGGCGCAGGCCTAACTTCTTTAGACATAGTGGAGCCAACTCCCATGAGTAAAGCTACCACAATCGGCCTTTTGGAGGGGGGGGTTTGTACATGCATACACACACTTTACGACACCACATGACTTCTAATCACATGGTTCTTAATTCTGGAGATAACTAACTCTGCTTCTCTTTTCATGTGGTAAACACGATGGTGAAGCAAGGTTCCATGCTTAGCAACCTTAGCTCTTTGCTCCATTCATCTAGACCGTGCTCGAGTCACATCGCCGTAAGAGCGTAAGAGATAATGGTCGTGACTATTATTCTAGCTAGGAGTGCGAGTGCTATGATAGGGAGAAGGAAAGGTCATATCAAAGCAGGTGCCGCTCTCGATCGTTATCTCCACCATCAAAAGGACTTCAAAACAATATGGCTACGGTGGGCCATCTTTCAAAATTGCACATTAACTAGCAGCGCCTCACACTCCGCAATCCAACGATCGGTGTCACAGAACTGAAACATAAGCCCTTGTCATCACGGAACAAACCACCATCGAGCCATCGGGTGAAGGAGCCATCCGAATTGCCAAGTTAAAGAAAGGCTTCCTGAATATTTGATTTGATGTCTTCCACTTCCCTCCAAATTTGAAAAGAATCCCAAACGACATAGAAAAACTGTACAAGGTTACATGCATGACGTGTACAACCATTACTGGAAGTAGGTTAAGACGGCTGAAAGGGTTTTGGATGTATCTCTCAAGCGGGCTAAAATGATGGAGAAACTAGAGAGTGGCCTTTCTTAAAAAGGCAGAATAATAAAACCGCTTACCAACGAGCTTGAATCTTCAAGGAAGATCAGGATGAAGGCTAGCTAGAAAGCCGAGGAAGCTAGGAAGTCCATGAAAAACGTGAGAAAGACTCACATGGACTTAGTATAGGAGATGGGTCACCATAACACCGTCATCATTTGGGAAATGAATGAAGCGCAGAAAGAAGCTGAGGAGCTAAGGGAAAATCTGAATGAGGCCCTTAAAGAGAAGGATGAAGCTAATAAGGTGGCCCAGGAGGCATGTGAGGAGACGGTAAGGCTCAAGGAGAGTGGGAAGCGAATGTGAAGGTCGTGAAAGTCGATGCTAGGATTTAGAGGGAAATTAAAGCGGTGAAGGCTAAGATAGAGAGTGAATTTGAAGATCTCCTGGTCACGTACAATGCCAACGTCTTAAAAAACCGCAACTTAAACTGGCTCGGCAAAAATTATCCTTTCCAACTACATAAGGCTTGGAATCGTTTGCTAGAGGACGAAAAGGTGATCCACAATGCTGCATCAGCCGTTGAGTTCGAACTAGAAACCGAAGTGCTGATTGGAGATAAGTTTAAAGTCCTCCATGAGACAACCATCGCACTTGAGAAAGAAAAACTGGCCACCAAGTATCCGAAAGCTGGGGAAGGACCTGGGATTGAGCATCACAAAGTTGGTTCTGAAGTACCTCCAGCGTCCCAATCTGTGCCTACTTCTTCACTCGATCCTCTAGTTGTTCTAGAATATGATCCTGACAGGCCACATCTCTCCTTGATAATCGAGTGTGGCTAGGAAGGCACGTCAACTCAGCATGGGAGCCAACATGAAGAAGGTATTCTAGAAACTTCTCTTATTCCTCAAAATGTAGGAACACTAACGAAATATATTACTAACATATTCTCCTATCTTTATTCAGTCTTAGATTCTGCACTGGTCGACCTATCTATAACTCAAGAAATTCATCATTTGCAAGAGGCCCTTACAACAGAGGCTACAATCACGACGATCACCACTTCGGCTGGGGAGATACATGACAACAGTCATGTGATTGATGATCAACTAATAGAAGCGCTCATCGGCCACAAAAGCTATCCGAGTATTGAAGTGCCCTTCAATATTAATGAAGATGTAGTCATAACAGGATCCTTGGGTCCAACCAATAGCATTCCTATGGATATACGTGAGGATCAGGCCGAGCAGATAATTGAGGAAATCAAGGCCGAGATCGAGCAAGCTGAGAAGGCTCATAGAGCCGGTAGTGATATGGTGAGTCCCAGTCCAGTCCCTATACTTGTGGTCTCTTCGGCTCGCACCATTATTGAGACGAGTGTGCTTCCTTCTTTTAGCATTGAGAGACCATTCCACCTGTTTCGCATACAGACGATATTCCAGTCCCTACGAGTTCTCAAGAGAAGACCGTGTCAATTCCCTCGACCGGAGACAAGCAGTTGGAGCAGGCTGGTTAGGTAAAGGTTCAAAGAGGGTTCTGAGTGGCAGCTTGAGTGGGTCTATGCCGAAGAAAAGCAAGAAGGATAAAAAAACGAAGGCGTAGATTCGCATTTTATCTTCCTTTCTTTTGATAGGTGGAATAAGCTTTTCTTTGCTTTTTGTAAACCATGTAAAGATGCGGGCATGGCCCCCGCTTATGGGAATTCTTTGAACAGATTTTTTACTCGCTTTCTTGAAGAATAGTGGAAAATGAAATTTCTTTTTTTTTTTGGTTTTTTTTTCCAGCATAAATCTATATTCGTTTGTCTAAGTGTTTTAGCATTTGCATTTCTATTAATGTACTCATAAGGCTTAATTTTCTGAGTCGAATTTGAGTCTGGTCGTCAAGTCCTGAAGTCATGGCTTCAGGTCATAATCAAACATTGAGTCGAGCCCCAACATTGCGCTATCTTAGTCAGCGGCTAGTACTTGAGTTATGCCCCTAGTCCCAAGGAGAATTGAAGAAGTCAGTCGGCAGTCATTTTCCGCCTTTACCAACTTTAATTTAACTTAGTTGAAACAAAGTTAAAGTGAAATGAGTTTTGGTGGTTGGATAACACTCACTCATTTGTCGGTATTTGCATCCACACTCTGAGAATTAGACTTGTATGCTGGTGATCAGTCATGCCTGCTTAATATTTAGAATCATGTCCACACTCCAGGGACATAAGTTATTTTACGGGCGGTTGATCATGCCCGTTTAATGTTTGTATTCTAGTTCACGTTCGGAGAATCTAGAGTCGGTTGATAAACGATTAATCACTTCTATTTAAGTATTAGGATTTTGTTTGCACTTTGGGACCAAGGAGCAGATCAAGGTTGCGGATGGTCAGATCACATCCGCCTTGATCCCATAAGAGAAGTCATAGATGGATCGATCCATCTTCTTTGAGCTTGAAAAGACGAGAGGCCGTGGATAGACGAATCCATTCTCCTTGAGTTTTATAAATAAGCAAGGTCGTGCATGGATGGATCCATCTTCCTCGAGCTTGGATTGATGCAAGGTCATGAGTGGATGTATACATCCTCCATGAGCTTGGATTGAGGCGAGTTTGTAGATGGACGGATCCATCCTCCTTGAGCCTGGATTTTAGGATTTTTTACTTCAGTTCACACTCTAGGAGCTGGAGTTCATTGGAGGAACGTTATGTTTCAATCCTTCTTTACTTTATCGTTGCTTACACCCGAGCTCAGGTTTTCACTTAGTGTGTGACCGGTTGGATCGTGATCACTCCCTATTTGAATGAGTCCTACCATAGGATGAGACTTAGCTTTTCGTACATCATGACGGTCATAGATGAACTTTAAGAATCGCCACTTTGGCTTGATGAGTCTGCACTTTATTGTTGGAAAAGGAAATTACGGCAAAGTTATTTGCCTTATTACAAGTACAAATTCCAAAACAAATTTCAAACAGAAAGCATACTAAATAAGTGAAAGCTAGTTATGTGTAATAGCTGCAAATACTCTGGCTGTTCCGTGCCCTTGGTAGAGTGAATCCATCGACAGTCGATAGCTTGAATGCACCGTCTCCAAGTTTTCGCCCAATGGCATACGGTCCTTCCCATGTCGAGTTCATGTACGAAGGGACCGAATATACTTGTTTAAATACAAGATCACCAATTTCAAAGGTTTTGGGTTGGACCCTAGCGTATTATAATTAGGCAACTCGATTGCGATGAGTAGTTACCTTCAAGTTAGCCTCTTTATGCTTCTCATTCATTAAGTCCAATGATTCTGCGAGTAAGATGGTATTCGTCTTTGGATCATAATAGGTTACAAGGTGAGAAGGTACTTCTAGCTCAACTGGAATAATGGCTTCAGAGCCGTAGGAAAGTGCAAACGATGTACGGCCGGTCGTGGACTTGTGGGTAGTTCGATATGCATGTAGGGCCATGGGAAGCTCATTGACCCACTTGCCTTTAGTCTTCTCCAATCTTTTCTTGAGAATGGACTTGATAACTTTGTAGACAACTTCAACTTGTCCATTCGCATGAGGGTGAGCTACTGTTGAGAACTTCTGTTGGATGCGGTAGCATTGACAGAAATCTTCGAACCCGAGGCTATCGAATTAGGCTACATTATCAGTTATAATGGTTCGTGGGAGGCCAGAGCGATAGATGATGTTGCGTACAACAAAGTTGGTTACTTTCTTCATCATGATAATAGCAAGGGTTAAGCTTCATCCCATTTAGTAAAGTAGTCAACTGCAACGATGGCGTACTTCGCACCACCCATGGCTAAAGGTAAAGACCCTACTATATCAATGCCCCATGTGCCAAACGGCCACAAACCGACTATTTGAGTAATTTCAGTTGGCGGGGCTCTTAGAATTCTAGCATGTTTCTGACACCTATCTCTTTTCTTGGCATGATCTTATGCGTCTCAGTTTACGGTTGGCCAGTAATACCCATACCTGTGTATTTTCTTCGCAAGGGCTTGGCCCACAGTGTGATCACCACACTCTCCCTCGTGTGCATTATGTAACACTCTTTTGATCTCATCGTGGGAAATACACCGGAGTAAAGGAACATAATCTCCCCTCTTATACAGGACTCCATTCTGGATAATAAATCGTGAAGCTTTTTGATGAACCTGTCTATTCTCGTTTTTACATTCGAGTAATGCACCATGCTCAAGATAATTTCTGATCGGAGTCATCCAAGACTCTCTCTCTCGGGAGTTTCCTCGTGCACCCAGCCTATCTCCTTCTGATCGATACTTGGGGGCAGTAAGTGTCTCCACCGAGACAAGTCCCATATGTTGTGCTTCGCTTGTGCTGGTCAGTTTTGCTAAAGAATCATCTTTTTGATTTTGCTCTCAGGGTATACAGTGGATAGCATAATAATCGAACCGATTCAACACTTCTTTAACCCGAGAAAGGTAAGTGGTCAATCTCCGGTCTCTGGTTTGATACTCTCCTCGAGCTTGACATACCATCAATTGCAAATCATAGTAAATCTCCACCGCAATAACTCCCTGGTCTCTGGAAAGCCTAAGTCCAGCCATCAGAGCTTCGTACTCAGCTTCGTTGTTATTGCATGGAAGTTAAATGTTAAAGCATAGCATATGGATCGACCATCTGGGGTTTCGAGTACCGCTCCAGCGCCTGTGCAACGGTCGTTTGATGCACCGTCAGTGTAGCTTCCATGTGCATTTGGGAGATTCGTTGGCTTCGGGCAAATCCCTTGGTATGGTGAATTCAGCTATGAAGTCCGCCATAATTTGTCCTTGAATAGCTCGCCTCGGTGTATAAGTGATATCAAATTGACTTAGTTCGATATTCCACTTAAGCAACCTAATAGACATCTCAAGTTGTGTCAAGATCTGCCATAACGGTTGGCCGGTGTAGAAAGTGATCGGATGAGCCCGAAAATATGGTGGGCTTCTTTAAGGCTACGACAAGACAATAAGCCAGCTTTTCCATCCTCGAGAAGTTTCTCTCTGCCCCTGTTAACCTTTTGCTGATATAATAGACTGGTCATTGGATCAAATCCTTTTCTCAAACCAACGCAACACTGATTTCATTTGCCGAAACTGCCAGATAGACATATAATCTCTCATGATCAACCGACTTCGACAAGATATGAGGTGTTGCCAGATGTTGAACTAGTGCCTGGAACGTGCCTTCGCACTCCTCTGTCCACTCGAAACTTCGTTTTCCTTTTCTGATCAGTTCAAAGAAGGGAATGCACTTGTCTGTAAATCTAGGAATGAATCTACTTAAGGTAGCCACCTTCCCATTGAGGCTTTGCACCTGTTTTATGGTTTTAGGAGTTTCGAGATTTCGAATTGCCTAGATTTTTTAGGATTGGCTTTAATTCCTCTAGCGTTGACGATGAATCCAAGGAATTTTCCTGATGCAACTCCAAAATGACACATCAATGGATTGAGCTTCATCCTATATTATTGGAGTATGTTGAACATCATTTCCAAATCTCTGATGTGGTTAGTGCGACTTCATGAGCATATCATCCATGTAAACCTCCATAGTCATTTTGATCTGACTTGCAAACATTTGGTTTACGAGCCTCTGATAAGTTGCACCAGCGTTTTTAAGTCCAAACGGCATCACCTTGTATCAACAAAGTCTCATATCAGTGACGGAGCTAGTATGTTCCCAGTTAGGAAGGTGCATTGGGATTTGATTGTAGCCTCCATCTATTAAAGACAAGAGCTCATGTCCGGTTGTTGAATCTACAAGTTAATCAATTCTGGAAAGCGGGAAACTGTCCTTGGGGTAGCTTTTGTTGAATCAAAGTAGTCCACACATGTCCACCATTTTCTATTCGGCTTTCTTACAAATACTGGATTCGATACCCACTCTGAGTATAAAGCATCATTAATAAACCCGTTAGCCCCTAGTTTATCCACTTCTTCCTTCAAGGTGGCAGATATCTATGGATCCATACCGTTCCTTTTTCATTTCACCAGGACGTGCCATGGGTCGATATTTAATGTATGGCTCGCGATGTTCATTGACGTCCTACACATGTCTGAGTGAGTCTAGACGAACACATCGAGGTTTTTCCAGAGAAAATCAACCAATTCCTGTCTCATCTGGGGTATAAGTTGAGATATATCTTTACCGTTCTGGAATCGTCATCGTCGTGGATCGAGACATCAATTGTCAACTCTACTAGGGAAGCCTGGTGATCTCTGACTTACTTCTTATCATTATTATCTCTGGGGTCAAGGTCCTTAAGGAACTGGTTGTGGCACCCGAGCCTAGGGCTAGGTGTTAGTTGTCGATTTTCTGAAAAATGGACATAGAGAGATTCCTCTACATCGTTTCCTTTCTCCTTCCACTGCGCATCTCGCAGCTCTGCAACATAATAGGCCCGTTCAGTCGCTTGATCACCATGTACCACTCTGACCCTATTATCAGTGGGGAACTTCACAGTTAAGCACCAAGGGAAATCGCTGCCCTGAATTCCTCAATGGCCGGTTGGCTAAAAAAGGCATTGTAGGGAGAATGAATATCTAACACAACAAACTGTAACATCCGGACTCTCCAGCAATCTCCAATACCTAACTCAACAGGTAACTCCACCATTACAGCTATTATGGTTGCACTTTCGTTAAAGCCATGTATACATGACTGGCACAGTCTTAAATCTTTCGCTTCCATCCTCATTTGGTCATAAGCAAGTATGTTCACAGAGCTTCCACTGTCAACTAAGATCCTCTTCATCCAAGTAGGGCCTATCAGGGCTGAATAACCAACGGATCGATAGTGGGTGCCTTACTCTGTCTACATCACGATTTTTGAAAACGATGTCATCTGTCATCATTCTCTGTTGCTTTGTCGGGGCCCCATCATCAATATTACTACAACTTTCGAAGTCCACATGCCTAATTGAACTAGCATATGACTTCATTTCCTTCCAGCTCCAATCAGCCGGATGAGGACCACCACTTACAATATTAATTACCAACCTCCCGCTAGTACGCATGGGTTCTTCAGGTCTCGTTTGGCCATGACCATGATTTGGATTAGACGGATCCGCACCTCCATCATGCGGAGCCTAGATGAACTATTCTAACTTTCTTTCTCTAATCAATCTCTCAATGATATCTTGTAAATGACGGCACTTATTAGTGTAATGGTCGTAACAATCGTGGAACCTATAGAACTTCCCATTTTGAATTTGTTTCTCAGATGATGGTTTCAAAGCTGGTTTCTTATACTGTATGTACTACAAGTCTAAAGGTAAACATTTTCCAGCGACGTGTTTGGGGGAGTATATCGGTTGAACTTAGGGCTCAGGTTCTCCCACGATGTGGGTCTCTCTACTTTCCTCGACCTCCATTACCCTTATATTGACCTTGCTTGTTTTATATGTTGAACTATACTTTACCAGATTTCAGAACGTTCTGCTTTACTGCAACATTGCTCTGAATGTCTTCACCACTGGACCCTACAACGTCATGCTTCCTAGATCATCTAGCGTCTTCTCTCCTCAAAAACTGGGTCGCCTTAGCATAGAAACGATCCAATGAAGTGGGGGCTTTTCCAGCCAACCAATCACTAAATTCGGAACTAGGATCTATCCCTTTAGTTAATGCCATCATAATAGAGTTGCCATTCATATTTCAAGATATGCTGGTTAGGATTCGAATTTCCTTTGTACACTGGAAAGGTCGACATCCTGAATCAACGGGGTGGCTCTGCATAAAGAATGCCATTGGTGAATGGGGTATGATTTCTAGAGATTCCCTGGTCAACAATCATGAACAGGGTATTTCATTTATGAACGGTCCATCCCATACATCCTTGGCTCCCGGTCTTTAGGAAAGTGAGGATGTTGAGGATAAATGCATTGACAAGGGGCTGGATCTGGTTGGTTCTGGATCTCAGCTTCCAGATCTATTGCAGCAGCAGCTGCGTGGTCATGAGTGGTTTGACAAGGAAGTGTCACTCCTAGGGAGGAGGGTTTAGCTTGATGCCATGTATAAGGACCAATCCCAACCTATCTGATATTCACACCATGCGGATGCCTGGAGGGTTCTGCATAGTTTCCATCCAACCGATGGCATGTAGATTAGTGATTGAAGTTAGAGGACGCCTAGCTTTCCGATAAGGTATAAGAGACATGCTTCCTTCTAGATCTCCTTCTCTTTTCCTCATTCAGCTGGTTTGCGAGCTCCGTTTTGGCACGGATTTGCTAAGTGAGCTCCTGATGGCTCTAAGCAAGCTCTTGCACGAGGGTCTGGAATTCCTCTCTAGTCACCGGACAAAGTGGATCTTGAGCTTCAGCTGATGTTTGGACCACTATGGTCAGCTGTGTGGGATTTTTCCAATCCCTTCCTTCTGAGTCTGCAACATTGGAAGTAGTTCTGGTAGTGGGCACCATGTTGAATGTAGCTTTTCCTAGATATGGAGTTATCTAAATAGAATGGAAAGAACTACTGGAAGACAGATTTGGATCTCCTCCTTAGATTTTAGCAATCCAACAACAATAGGTGATCCACAAAATCAGAGAAAAACAGAGTATTTCTCTATGAAAGCACCAAAGTGTTTGCACCAAAAATGGGCACAACACTCTTCGGATGTAATTGAAGAGATTAGAATGAAGAAATTAA
Source organism: Allium cepa (assembly GCA_030765085.1). Lineage (NCBI taxonomy): Eukaryota > Viridiplantae > Streptophyta > Magnoliopsida > Asparagales > Amaryllidaceae > Allium > Allium cepa. The sequence continues at coordinate 103,589,651 of CM060941.1, read as the reverse complement.
ATTAAAAATGAGGCTAATATAACAATCACACCAAGAAAAGTAAGCAGTAATAGAAAAATACAAGAATTTATAGTGGTTCGACGTTGTAGCCTACGTCCACTTTGAAGAGTTTGATGTTTATTACTGATTCTCAACTGATTTACAATGATACAATAGTTAGCACTCAAGTTACAATGGAGTTTAAGCAGAGAAGCAGCGTAGAAGTTTCAAAAGTCCTTTTTCAATAGGTGTAGGGGTGCTATTTATAGGAGTGGATCTGAAAATATCTGCCCTAAAACTTAAATACCCTTTCTCATGCGTAGGTAGACCCACTAGATCGATCTGGGCTTGTTTGGGATCGATTCCTGATTGATCCATGTTGTCCTCGTATCGATCAAGATTGGCTCCAATTGAGCTGCGATCGATTATGGGAGCTCTTGAGTTGATATGTAAGCTCCTGTGAAAATTTCATAGCATTTGGACTTGTAGTTTTAGAGTTATGATCAATCCAAGATTGATTTTTCTAGTTTGTCTGAACACTTTATATCGATACGTATGTATCGATACAATGTGTATCAATCAGTTGCTTTTGATGACATGGCATTGAAGATCCACATTTCATGCTCATAAACCATTTCCTTTGAATTGGCCTATTCCTTCGTATCCATCTGAGGCCACGCTCTTTGTATCGATGCTTGTATGTGGTTTTTTATCAATGCTTGGCCCCTTGCTTCATATGATCGATTAGTTGATTGATACAGTATATGCAGAAGTGTTATCGATACGAAATGGGTAGCTATGGAGCAAATGAACTATGATCAATCTGGAATGCACTATTGCTTGATGGATAGAAAGTGGATGGATTCTGAGTGATGGACTTGTGCTCATCTCGTATCAATCTGGAGGGATACAAAATGATGGTCGTGGGTTGATGGATACGAAATGGATGTGTTCTACATGGATCTTGACCGATCCATAACTTGAGCACACGAACTACGATTGACCAGAAATTTGGAATGTCTCCTTTTATAGCTTTGCTTGTCATACCATGTTCATTGTAGCTCGGTCCGGACTTGGACCAAGTTCGCCTGTATCCATCGTGGAACTGTAGATAACCGATCTCCGGGGGTAAATTGCCTTCTATCTCTAATCAAGTCCTTGGTGTCACGACCTTGCCAAAAGGCAGGATAACACTAAGGTTCTGGTACATTTCAATAATTATAAATAAGACCCTAGACCCCTCACTTTTACTCACAATTATTTTGCAAACATTAGCAAAGCTCTGTCAGTTTATCTCTTCTTCGATTCAGAAAACTCCGTTAGGGTTTCAGGTAAGAAATCCAAATCTATCTTTGTTTATTATTTAATTTCTAAACCTCTTCTCTTGCAACCTTTTTGAATCAAATACACACACACACACACACACACATATAAATCCCTTGTTGTATATATCAAAAAGAAGAGATCTGAAGGTGATTATAATGGGCATTGCTAACCCAAAGAGAAGCAAAGGGACCAGCCGTGAGTGAAAACCATAGTATTTTTATTTCAACAATTAATTAGTATATATCTATGGATTTAATTATGCCTTAAGGATTTTAGGATTGCAAAAATACGATAGATTAAATCCACCAAAATTCATTTTTATTTTGAAATGTCAATTTCGGATAGAGATTCTCAAGTATTTTGTTATTTTGATGCATTTTTTTATTGTTTCATAGTCTATTCCACTTCTCCCCGTTCTTTGATTTAAATTGTGAGTTTTCAGTATTGAAATAAGGGTGTACAAATTGTATTTGTGGTTTACACCACTTATTCCAGACAAATCCTTCATCTATTTCTATGTAAAAAAGGAGTTGAATAGAATATGAAGTTAGGATTGCAATTCCTATTGTTTTAGATATTCCATTAGATCGATATAATAATTTGGGTTTTTATTTTTACAAGTCTATGTATTGCAGTTTTGGATATGAATATTTAATCCCTTGTTATGGATATTGAAATCTAAGGAATTTGAAGGAAAAAGGAGTTACATTAGTTTATGGTTAAAAGATTAGACATATAACACTAGTTTAGGGCGATGAACCATACGCTTAGAATTTATTAGGTGCGAATATAAATTATTTCTATTAGCATAATAAATGTATAATATGGCATATAATTGCGTAGGTAATCAGGTAGTAATTGTCATTATATCCCCTTAAGGAAAGTAACTAATGTTTTAAGGCATAAAAAGGAAGTTCCATAAAAGGCCTTAATATTGAAACGGTGGGATGAGTATTATATATGGAGAGTATTCAAATTATGGCTAAGTCATAGGGATGCGAGGTCAGTAGAGTCGCACGACAGAAGTCTGCCCTTTACTTTTAGGCTACCAATAGTTGTGTACACTTACTACTGATGTGAGACATCTCCTATGATAAATATTTATGGTGACTTGAGGTTTAGTCCCAAATTCTATAGAGTAAATCTACCCAGTGAACCTGGGTACTAGTTCTTACGAATAGTTGGACTAACATGAGACGTCATTATGAGTATGGCTATAACAAAAAGGGTCTGCTTTGGGATTTAAGGTATTAAGTGGTTGTTTGAGGGCCCACCTCTTTTCCTCAAATGAAGAATTAAATGACCAAGTCCTAGTTATTAGACACATCAGGTGGTCTCTCAGTAGGGATCCACTTCGAGATAAGTTATTAAGTGACTGATTGAGGGTCTGCCTTTCCATAAATAAGTATAAACAGCTCGAGAAATTCCATATGATGTCAGCTAGATAGTTACCATTGAGAAGTCTCCTTGGGAATAGGTATTAAATGATGGGGTCTGCCGCAATTGAAGTTTTAAATGAGAGCTTGCCAATCTCTCACATTATTAGATAATTATGATGTGAGATTTGGGTTATAGGATTTAGAAATCTGCTTTAGGAATGGAAGATATTAAGTGGTTGCTTACGGACCTACCCCCTTTCCTTATAAAAAGTATTAAATGGTTTTATGTACGTAGACATATTCTTATTTTTAAATATACTGCCAAAGGACTAAAATGGTAAGGCTCGAGGTTTTTATTTACCTGGCACTTGTTGTTCTGACTCCCACCTAATTCAGCACACGGTAGAAAAGGAGTTGATGAAGCTTAAAGATAGCGAGAGTGAAACTTGTTGTAATGACCCGGAATGTCACCTCATTAATTTTCGAATATTTAATTAGTTTTAAATATTAAAATAATAGGTTTTATAATTAAAATAGAAACACTTTTAAATAATAAATATTTAAGATAAAATAGTTTTCAAATTTGGTTTACAAAAATATTTAGTTCGATGAAAAACAGAAAATATGACCGGAAACTGTTTTTCGAATTTTCCACGTTTTATCGTATAAAAGTTGTTTGAAATGTTGTAAGCCTTTTTCATATTTGAAACAACATTTAAATAGTTAAGAGTGTAAATTAGTTAGTGTATATTGGTATATACGTAGGTACATAAGTATATACATGTATATATTAAAAGATGCCTTAAGAGATATGATTTAACATTTTGGAAACTAAGTACAAAACATGTTTAAACATGTTTTCTCATGAAGAGATGGGATGGGGACAAGAAGGTGGATCAAGAACATGAGGTGTAGGATGCTAGGTGAGGTGGCAAGATAGTAGTGGAGGGTAAAGGACATAGGCGTTTAGGTAATTCACTTTGTTTTCTTGTTTATAAATACCTTTTTCACTTCTTCAATTTCACCTCTTTTACTTCTTCTGCATCTTCCTCATAACTTAATCAAATGGTGCATTTATTTTTTCAAACCGTAGAAAATTCCAGTGGATACAATTTTTATTCGTACCACTTCTTCTAATTTTTAGCTTAACCATGTCCAAATCTCATTTCTTTATAGAGCATTTTCGCACCCAGAATTTCTAGTCCGAAAATGGTCCTTCATTTTTTTGACCATATCTTCTTCAACACCAATCCAAATTGAGTAATTATTTATTTTAAATTTTATAGAAAATAATTTTCTAAAACTTTACTCTTTATGACTTTTTCAAAATCCGAGAGTAATAGTTGAAAAACTAATCGAAAAATGACCTATTTTCAGGTTCATTTTTGAAGATTCGATGATTATCCAAAGTCAGTCCACCTTAACAAAAAAGTTTCACTCCCTTCTTCTTTCAAGGATGAGCCTTCCTAGTGTATTAAGAGTCCAAGATTCCATTTTTTCTTAGGAATGGAAATGCTAGTTCATACCCTAAATTAGCTTGTATTTGGATAACTTTTGGTGAGTAAAACTCTTAACTTTTTTGGAAATATTTTTCTTTAATTATATTGTAATATATATCGCTTTGTTGGTTTGCATATGATGTGAATTTGTTCATGTTTGGTTTGGAAATGTATATGTGTGATGGATGCAAAAATATTAAATAAATGTTAGTTAGCAAACTAGTTAGTAAGTAAAATTTTACCCTCGAAAACCAAAGCTTTAAAACTGTATTCATGTTCATATTTATTGCTATGAATGCTTATTGTATGTATGCTTAAACCATTGCCATGTGACATTTGGTTGTGCTGATAATATTATAAACTTATTTGCTGAACTGTCGTTTAGTGATAGTCCCTGTATCGACATTTTTGCAAAATCACTTCTTACCAAACCATTTGGTTTCATCTTCGTGCTTGGAATTGTTTTACAAGTTAAGCAAGATTTTGATTAATGATGTTTTCATAATAATTAATTATTTTAATAACTATTATTTAATTCAATTAATAAGGATTAAGGTTAACTAATTAACTTATTAATGATGTCTTTTAAATTTAACTAATTACTTAGTTAATGATGTTTTAAATTAATTAATTAATCATTTTATCTCATAATGTTTAAGGATAATTAATCATTCAATAATGATGAATTAAAATTAATTAATCAATTTTCTAATTATGCTTTTAAATTAATAAATCTTTTTAATTAATGATCTTTAAAATTTATCAACTTGTTTTAACACAAATTAATCTTTCCTTTATTGATGTTTATAATTAATAAATCATTTTTAAACAATGAGAATTATTTATTTATTTGTTTAATTTGATTAATTATATTTAAATTTATTAATTAATTGAATCAACGGTGTTCAAAGGTGATTTACCCATTTTAGTTGAAAGTTATTGGAGTAAATTAATCAACTTAATTTATGAAGTTCAAAGTGAATTTATCAAAGTAACAAGGATGTTTTGACTTTGTTATTCATTTTAAATAATGATAATTAATTATTTATTAATTTAATTAATTATAGTTTACTAATTAATTACTTAATAAGGTTTAAAAGTGGTTTATCTTTTTATTATTTAAAAACATTTAAAGTTCAAAAATCAAATTGTGTAATGAAGTTTAAAATTAATTAATCAATGAAATAAGGATGTTTTAAGCTATTAAATCCTTTTCAAATTGATGTTTGAAGTTATTAAATTCCTTTAACAAAGTGTTTTAAAGCTAATACACGTAATGTAGTGGCAAGCACGAATTCGGGTTTTTAAAAGAAATTTTGGATTCGTGGAAATGAATTAATTTCCATAAAGCGATTCACTTATATGGGAATGATTTATTTATATACTTAGCACTAAATGTTGAAGAAGCAGACTCGTCGCTATTTCAAAAGTTAAGAATAATCGTGAAACATGACTTTGAGTTAACATTATCTTAACTTTTCTGGTATTATTGTTAATTATGAAATAGTATAAGCTGAAATTCGATGAGTGGTGATAAGTACACAAGACTTAATTTCCATATAAGATCGTTTTATATCCTCGATAGTTGGTTTCCTAACTGTTGATTACCTCAGCCTTCTTTGTATTTCGTCATTCTAAGATGATGTATTGGTCACCTGAGCTTTTTTTATCATTTGTCGGAAATGACTAAATCCAAAGAGAGAGTGGAAGCCAAGCTATGTGGGGCTGCTCCAATTAGGGTATTTTCACATCCATTCTAGATTGAAATTGGTTTTTGCACATTAAGATGTGAAATACTCGGATTCTCGGTAGCCGTTGGCGGGGTCCGGCTTGGACATGTTAGGGAGCCATTAGAGTTCTCAAATATATTTCTAGAGGTACACTTTCAATAAATATATTTCTAGAGGTATACTTTCAATAAGGGGGAGAACCCTTCTAGTCACTGTCGGAAAATTTTCTTTTCTTATTTGATTCGAACCTTTTGAATATGTTTTCTTCAATTACAATGGGTAGGATTAACCAATCTTCGTGGTTTTTAATTATTGGTTTTGTCCATTTTATCGATTTTGGATAGTTATCTTGTTTAGTCTATTCTATCGAGTTTGGACTGTTGTCTTGCATTATACATTCTATCCATTTTGGATTTTTATTCAGCTATTTCCACTCTTTCAAGTCTCTCAGTGTTATACTAATTGTAACCATCATTTATGTTTAGTTTTATTCCCTATTGTTCACTTCCATTTTTGTTATGTTTGGTTGTTGTTCATGTGGGAGAAAACTCATTCCGTGTTAGCGGTGTGGTCCCACATATTATTGTTTAAATACACCCCATTTGTTTCATATTTTTACTCATACCAGACATTTCGTCTGACCCAAGTTGTTTATTTTTCCTAAACTCTCGGGTACTCAATAATATATGGTAGTCCGAGAATAGCAGGTTTTCTTTAGAGTTCTTTGAAGACGGTGATCGAGCAGGTGGCTCCTTAGTTATCCAGATATTTATTTTTGCTGCATGACTATGTAGCTGTATTTTTGTATCTTAAAAATGAAAAGTCAGAATGTACAGCTATCAATCTATTAGATGTAGTTTTTTTATAACTCTGATAAATCCTTATAAGGAGTAAATCTTTTGTACTATATCATTTTATATGATATGTAACCATTCCGATGTGTGGTTCATCTATTTTGTCTTGTTCTGTTCTTTATTTTACCCGAAGAAAACTTATCTTTCGGGTGCTTGGGCAATGACACATGAATACCGAGAATGTATTAAGTCTCCTTCCCATGGATCAGAAAGGTGGGTCGTCACAAATGATATCAGAGCTTAAGTTTAGCGAACTCCTAAGCCCTATTGGCGTAAATTTTGTAAGGATAGGATTAGTAAAATCCTAGAATATGTTTGGGAGTACAAATATATATTGAGTGCATATTTGTTAGTGCTATAAAAATATTTAATATTGTGTTTTTTGATCCATTGAGTGATATATGAACTGGACGATGCGTCTGATCAACGTTATCGATAGAGGTTCCTAAATACTTAACGGATCTACCAATACACTATTGATTTAAAAATGTTAAATGAAATAATTTTACCTAGGAATATATTTTTTATATATATAAGAATGATTTTCAAAATTAATATAGTTGTATAGTTGATTTGACTGTTTAGAAATGATAATATTTTATTATTATAATTTAGGATTTGATTTGTTACGCTCATCTAGTTTGAGCATTAACTATTGTTGCGTAGTTCATAAAAAAATTTCCTTAGTAAAATATAGGTAAAGTAAATGAGAATTAGGGAATCTTGGAATAAACCCCTTGTGAATTAAGTTTCACAGTTTGTTATAAGGTGTTCGGCGAAAGGGTTAAGTTGAGTCAACTTTTAATAATCTTAACCTAAAAGTAAACCTGTAATAAAAAGTTGTCTAACATAATATAAATGGCAGAAATATATATAATAATAATAATAATAAAATAAAATAAATAAAAATTTAGATGATAAATATTTGGGAAAAAATTAATTATAATAAACGAGAATCATTTAAATGTAAGTTTAACTCACATCCAAATTTGCTATATCATATCTACGATGCTATAAACTATTTTTGATTTCTTGGACGATACTTTGATTTGTTTAATTGATTAATTAAAATTAATCTAGATATTCCTTTTAAACTGTTTAATTGTCGTTATAGTAATTTCTGTTATACCGTCATTTATTAAATATCATCCCCTAAACCCTTATGTGTGTTTGAACTTGAGCTTGTGTTTTCCCAAAACTAGATGTTAAAATTCATTAATCATTTTAATTAGTGATATTTTAAATTAATTAATCATTTTAACCAATTATGTTTAAAATTAATTAATCTTTTTGATTAGTGAGAATTTGATTTAATTAATCATTTTAAGTAATGATATTTGAATTTAATTTACTATTTTAATTAATGATATTTGAAAATTAATAGTCATTTTAGTTAATGATTATTTGAACTTAATAAATCGTTTGATAAATAATATTTTAAGTTGGTTAATTAATTAAATAAGTGAGTTTAAAATAGATTAATTGATTTGATGAAAGTGCTTTGGAAGTAATTAACTATTTTATTAAAGATAGTTGATTTGTTTATTGAAGAAAATTGTAAATTTTATTATTATCTTTTAGGATAGTTAATATTGTTTTGGATTTATAAAAGAGGGTATAAATGGGATTTATTATCTTTTAGGATAATTAATTTTATTTTAAATTTAATAAAATAATTTAAATTAGATTTATTTTCTTTGGAAAATTTTCATGGTTTTAGGTTTTAAAAAGAATATTATAAATCATCCCCAAGGACAATGAACTTTGTTTGCAATTTATAAAAGGTATCTAAATTGTTTTATTATCCTTTGAGATAATAAATTTATTTTTAATTAATAAATGATGGTTTTGAAATGAGAACTTTTAACTAGGACTGTTATAAATAAAACAAAATGTAAATGGTTTTGGGATTCTAGTAAATGATGTTTAAAGCGATATTCGTTTTGACCCTTGTTTTAATGCACTTAGTATTAAAAATTTGTATTTCCAAATAACATTTAAAGAGCTTTTGGAAAATTTTAATCCTAGAATTATTTAAAATAATTTAAAAAGATTATGAGAAAACTAATAATGGTATTATTTGGAAATATTTCTAAGGCATAAATATTTTGAAAAAGAAATATTAAGTAGAATGTTTTTTCTTTGAATAATTCGGTGGAAAACATTTCGATTAGCTTTGTAGTAATTTGAATAATCCTCTAACTGACGTTCAAATGTTGCTTAGGTGAATGTTGTGGAGTACTTTGTAAATTATTCTCTTTATCACTGTACGATCGAAAGGAATTCAAATTCGAACGAACCCAAAATGAGTTTTAATAAACAAATATTTTGAAGTTATTTTATAAAAAATTATATGTAGTATACTTTCAAAGATGAGTGTTGAAATTTATAACTGGGTATTTAATCTTTAAGTTCCCTAAAGAGGGAACTGATTTCCAAAATAAAAGTATTTTTGATAAGAGATTATTTACATAAATCAATTTTACCCTTAAATAAATACAAGGTAATTTAACACTGTTTTAACGAGTTAGATTGGATATGTAGGTTTTGATAATGTTATTTTATTAAAACCATGGATATTATTTAAGTATCTAAGCAGTGTAAATAAATTGGTGTTATTTGGTCAGTCCATAAGCATCATTCATTATAACACCTTTGGATAAAAAGATAAGAAGGTTTTAATAAACATTGTTTTATTAAAATCGTAGCTTTTGTTTAAACATGTAAGCAGTATAAACTAAATGTTATTTTGAGTCAATCCACAAACCTTGTCCATCTTAACATTCTAATTTAAACAGATCGAGAGGTTGAATCGATTTTAAAAGACCTAAATTTTGATTTGATCTTAAGTTGAGTTTTGAAAAGCAAAATAAGTTTTGTACTTTTTACATACTCTTAGGATTTAGATGGGTATTATACAAGTAAATAAAGTGGAATAAGTTATTATTTAGTGTTTTATAAAGAAAGGACTTTTAAAATATTTTTAAACTTAGATGAAAATTTATTAAAATTCATGAACAATTTTGGTATTGAATAAAATATTAAATGAAAATTTATGTGATTTAGAAAGATTGGTGTAGTCAAAAACCAATAATTTTAGAGTATAAATTCAATTTTGTCCGAGGAAGTCTGGATTTTCTTCTAAGCAAAAATCAAAGGCTAATAAGTAAATAATGGTAAGCTAAGATAATTATCTATATTTGGGCAACCAAGAAACTTTTGGACCTATGTTAGGAGTTTATTCTTAATCTTTTGACATTTTAGATAGTATTGAATATTACATTTTTTTTTTCCTTATGGAATTTGAATGATTTATAGTGTTAGTGTATTCCTTTGTGGAATTTGGATGATTTAATTTGATTGAATTTGATTGATTGATTGTGTGGTCTAATGTATCATAGTTTCAAAGTTAAAAAATTATAAACTAAGGTTTTTGAATTATTGTTTATTCAGACTTAAATCCCAGTGCTTTTGAAACTGTGATTTGGAATTTTTTTAGGAAAAGAAATAATAATTGTTCACTCTAGTTGTTGTATTTGGAGGAACCGGAATACCCTCCATGTTGTTTTGATTCTAGAGTTTTACATGTTTTGCTAGGAGGACCCCTCCTAGTTATTTTTGGTTTTAATATAATTCTTTTTGAAAAATTTGAAAATAAATTTTTGAATATAAGAGCCAGGGCATTTAATTCTAAATTTACCATTTGATATGATTGTATACCCAATGTTTTATTTCATGGTATTCCTTGAATCTGGTAGCATATAGTTTTATATCATACTAGTTTTTGCTAGAAAAGTTACATTTGATTAATTTGTTAGATATTTCTAGGATAGTTTTGTTTTCTGGATAGGATTGTGGTAAATTTTGGGGATGAAATTCTTTTAAGGGGGAGAGTGTAACGACCCGGGATTTCACCACATTAATTTTCAAAAATTTAATTAATTTTAATAATTTAATTAATAGTTTTTATAGTTAAAACACTTTTGAATAATAAATATTTAAGGTAGAATAGTTTTCCAATTTAGTTTACAAAAATATTTTGTTCGATGAAAAATAGAAGTTGTGACCGGAAACCGTTTTCCGATTTTTAGACGTTTTATCGTATAAAAGTTGTTTGAATGAAAGCCTTGTTTATATTTGAATCAACATTTAAATAGTTAAGATATAAATTAGTTCGTGTATATTGGTATATATACTTAAGTATATATATATGTATATATTAGAAAATGCCTTAAAAGACATGATTTGACATTTTTGGCAACTAAGTACAAAACATGTTTAAATATATTTCCTCTGATAGGAGAGGGGGACAAGAAGGTGGCTCAATGACATGAGGTGTAGGAGATTAGTTGAGGTGGCAAGAGAGTTGTGGAGGGTAAATGACATGGATGTTTAGGTAATTCACTTTGTTCTCTTGCATATAAATGCCCCTTTCTCTTCTTCAATTTCACCTCTTTTACCGTTGGCGTATCTTCCTCATAACTTAATCAACTGAATCATTTTTTTTTCAAACCATAGCAGATTCCAGTGGCTACAATTTATATTTGTACCACTTCTTTTAATTTTGAGCTTAACCATGCCAAATCTCATTTCTTTACAGAACATTTTCGCACCCAGAATTTCAAATGCGAAAATGGTCCTTCATCTTTTGAGCATATCTTCTTCAAAATTAATCCAAATTGAGTAATTCTTTATTTTAAATTATAGAGAATTTTTTTTTTACACTTTTTCAAAATTCGAGAGTAAATAATCAAAAAAATAGTTGGAAAATGACATATTTTCAGATTCAATTTTGAGGGTTCGATGATTATCCAATCAATCCACCTTACCAAAACAAGTTTCACTTTATTCTTCTTTTAAGGCCAAGCCTAACTAGTGTATTAAGGGTCCAAGACTCCATCTTTTGCTTAGGAATGGAAGTTCTAGTTCATACCCTAAGTTAGCTAGAGTGTGGATAACTTTCGGTGAGTAAAACTCTTAACTTTTATGGGAAATATTTTACTTTAGTTACATTGTGATATATATTGCTTGCTTGGTTTGGATATAATGTGAATTTTTCATGTCTTGTTTGGAAATGTATATGTGTGATGGATGAAAACATGTTAAGTAAATGTTAGTTAGCAAACTATTTAGTAATTAGAATTTTACCTTTAAAAACCAACTTAAAAACTATATTCATGTTCATATTTATTACCTATGAATGCTTGTTGTATGCACGCTTAAACATTGCTATGTGATCATAGGAATACAAATAATGGATAACACTTTACCGGTTGTACCATATACGCTTCCCAACCTATGGTCCTCGTCCTTATCTCATCTCGACCTTCAATTTGCTTAACAAATTGAAAGAGATAATCCACTCGTGTTGATCATTTCGTGACGATCTAAATATAATACATGTGCCTTAAATTTACTCAACAAATACATGCATGCATCTTATCTCATCTAGTCAATATATTGATAGTACTACACAAAATCCTTAGCTTGAGTTTGCTCAACCAATAAAAAGTATGCAAGTAATCTATTAACACTTAAATGGTAGAATACAATTTTGTATATAAAAGATTCATAATCTTTAACATATACGTATATTAGAGTGATATCAATTAAGAAAATTGAAACACTCCACACCCACTAGTTTACCCAAAAGGATACACTAAAAGGTATGGTGAGTTGTAGATATAACTAAAACTAGCAAAGAGTAAGATTCACAAGACAAAAACTAATAATAATAATAACACAGCGAAAACAATTATAGCATTTTTTTAAAAATCAAACTCCATAATATAAGATGATAAGAATAAGTCACCAAATACCAAATACATCATATGTCAAAATACACATACAAGTCTCGTGAAATCAAAAATCATAATCTAAAATAAATCAAAGTACAACTTTCCCAAAAAAGTGCCAGTTACAACAAAGGAAACTAAAAACTAGAATAAAGAAAAGGAATACATGATGGAATCTCTGCCAAAGAAGTATCAACGAATCTGCAGTCTACCATCCTTGTCCTTGATTTCCTAAGGGAAAAAATGGAAAAATAAAGGAGTGGGTCAGACTAAAAGTTTGGTGAATGATAGTAATCACTAGTATTTTCAAGCAAATTAAAGATAATAGGCTTTACAACAGTTTTAGTATTAAAAAGGAAACAGAAGGAAAGATAAAGGTGGAAAAAAGTACGAACTAACTATTGCTAAATTAATATGATAGATTAACTTTAATAGTTTGCACTTGCCTTGATAGCTGTTTTGATTAGGCCGAAATCCTAATTTTACCCTTTGATCGGCCTGCTACTCTATAGTACTTACTGTGGACTAAACACTATATAACTCCCTACATAGAAGGAAATGGTTTCTACGAAAGATATACATAGTACCTACTGTGGACTAGATGATATATAGTTTCCTACACATAAGGCAATGGTGCCTACGAAAGGCACAGTTACTAAGCACATGGAACTCATAACAATTACTGAGCACCGAATGGAAGTCACACACGTAACCGCCACCATGCGCATGTTACCTTTTGTTCCACCTATTGGGTCTTCTTATTGCCTAAAGCTCCAGCGTAAGTGTGTCCTCATCCTACTTCAGGCTAATGTGAGACCATCGTGTCCACAGAAATAGGGGAATTGTTGTTGGTACTGGCCCGTCATCCAAACAATATCTAGTTGCGCCCCTTGTCCAAATCCCCATGATTTGAACCTCTATTCATTGACCAATTACTACTATTATTAGCATAAGCATTCCCTCATCTCACTTCAGGCTAATGTGATACCACCATTTTGTCCAATACAGAATGCTATTTGGTACAAGTCATACTTTAATTTTTTGCTTACTAACTTAGATAAATTATTTAATAAGCCTTTATTATTATTCTGACTATCTGTGTTTATTAATTTATCCCAAGTTTTAAAATAAGCCTCATTCTGTTCTGTTTCTTATTATAACCTACGTTATAATCATGCTTATTACTTAACCCAAGGTCTAAGTGTAAAAATAAGCTTCTTTCATCTTTTACTCTTTTTAGTTATAATTCTAAGTTATAACTAGACTAATTTCTTTAATTTAGTCCAACTCTAATATTTACATCACAATTTTAGTCCTATTCCATTTTTATTACAAACTTTACAATTGACATCTTACCTTCCGTTATTTCAGTATTCTTTCAATTTAATTCAAATTCGTGTTTAATCTATTCTAATCCATTCGTGAAGAAAAAGGAGAAATAGGAGAAAACTGAAAATAGAAGAAAATCCAAAAAGTAGAAGAAGATGTAAACAAAGCATAAATGACAGTAAATAATTAAAAATACTGTAAATAACTATAATTAAATGGAAAAACTATAATTAACAGAAATTAACTATAAATAACTGAAAAGAATAGCTAAAATGAAATAGACTGGAAATAAATCTAAAATTGAAAATAACTAATAATAGGTATTTCCCAAATCATGGAAAAATTACTAATATTGGAAATATATTATTTTAAATTGCTTAAAAAAATTAAATAATTACAATCACTTACCTATGGTCTTAAGCTCTTCCCTTCAGGTCTTTCCGGATCCTCTTGGGGTTGTTAAATATTTTAATTCAGAACGATTTTCTCCTTGGAAAATTATTCCGTTTAGGATCTTTCCTCAAAAGGTCAACCCAATTGGAGAAAATCTTAGAGTGAGAAAAAGTGTCAGGCCTAAGGTATTATTTATAGGGGTAGAAGTGGATCTCAAACCTTTAGATTTGAGGATAGAATAGGATGAAAACACATCATAAGATGAATAGGAGCCATCAGATGGAAGCACGAAGGGACCAGATTGAACAAAAGAATGAAATTGACGTGTTAAAATCACACGGCACGAAGGAAAAATTCCTTCGCCTCACAAACGTAGGAGGGTCGACCTATAGGTCTTGGTGCCAGCTCGATCGACCGGTTGACCTAGGCCTTAGGATGGTCGACCTCTACATACATACATACATACATACATACATACATACATACATACATACGTACGTACGTACGTACCTACATACATACATACTTACATATATATATATATTCGTTTATCTTGTTAACTTCGTATCTTGCTCATATAAGCTTGGATTTTGACGTTCTATATAGAGAAATTAACCAGAAAATTACCACGAATGCTATGATGCAACTCGTGAGGCTCAATTCCAATAAGTTTACAAAATTATTTTATCGTTTCATTTATTCGTTAATTAATTATTATAGCTTAAATTTTGGTTGTTACAGAATTAATTTTTTTATGAAATACCATTATGATTTAAGCGTCGGACAGATCAGAAATCATGGTATACGAACATAATATTGATATATATTATTAATTAAATTTTTATTAATTAAATATTAATTAATTAAATTTATTTATCAGTTTGATCAAATTTTGTCTAAAAACTAAGAAATTTTATTTTGTTCACCATAAACAATTTAAGGTGAATATTCACTTATAACTGTTATAGTATAACATACATATATCAATATCTATACCTATAGACACACACATAAATATATAAATATATATATATATATATAGAATAACACTTAATTAAAATTTATTTAAATATTATTCTAATAACTTCAAAAAATTTATTTTTAATTTACCTTAAATAATTTAAGAGAAATGTAAATATTAAACTATAACACTTATAGTTATATATATATATATATGCATAAATCAATTTATATATTATCTAATTAATTAGCTTTTGATTATTTATCTATTTAGTTAATCCAATAAATTAAATATTAATATAGTTTTTGAAAATGTTAAATCTATTTTCAAAATAGGCCTTTGAAATTTTTTTGTAACTTTTATAAAATTTCATTTTATTTTCAAACTTAACCTTTGAGTTTAAAATATATTTTTAATTTTGGAACTGAATTTTAAAAACTAGCCCAACACCTAAATCCCAACACCCAAATCAATTTGAGTCCTTACATTAGACTAACCTTCTGGATTCACTCCACCCATTTAGAAATATTGGTACTTAGGAAGGGGAGAATATTGGAATATTCAACCCCAAGCTTAGACACACAATCAAATAGGTAAGTTTTAATTAGTTGGCCCTAAAATTGTTAATTAGACCGCTTAGGCCATTTTGGCTCAAGTACCATTTTTGGAATCTGGATCATTTAGCAGCAGGTTAATTGGGTAAATTTCAAAAATTTCCTACTTAAATCATATACTGTGGGTCTATGAAGTCTAGTGGGTTTTATAAGATCCAATTCAATCTAATTAATTTAAATAAAATCAAATATTATGTAATTTCTTAGTTTAAATAATTAATGTAACTTAATTAATTCAATGTTATATAGTTTTGAGTGTACCAGTATATACTCATGTGTATATGATATGCATGTGCAATATAGCACATGTACATAGTTAATATGTACGTACCTAGATGTTGGGATTTACAATTATAACGTATATATTTAATCTCATTAGTTATCTCAAAACAGTGTTTAAATATACATATAAATGGTTATATATAATTTTGAAATTTATTAACATTAAATAAAATAAACTTTAAAATATTTGTTTAGATTTTGACTCGATCAGTAAAATCTAAATTCAAATTTAATATTCGGAGTATCTAATTTTGACTGATTAAATTGTATTAAAATTCAAATTTTGATCTACAAAATTAATCAGTTAAAATGTCTTCTCATAAAATATAACTAATATATTTATATTTTATAAGAATTTTTATCATTTCCAAAAATAATATATTTTTTAAATATGCGAACTATTTAAAATTGCATAAAATAATTAAAGCATATATTTTTAATAAAATAAATACTGAACTATTTTACCCATGTGTATTTCTTTTCAATCATGAATTTTTTATGATCCAAAAACTCTTAATATCATTTTTAAAAGTTAAATATTTATATTATACAAATACATTAATATATACATTGTTTAAAATCATTAAAATATAAATATAATAATATAGGTTTGGAAAAAAATATTTTTTTGGATATACACACACACACACATACATATATATACATGAATAAATAATTTTAAATATAATACATATATGATTTAAAAATGATAAAAAATTCTAAATTGTTAAAGGCAATTTTAATATTTAGAAAATTAATATATGGATTATGTAATGCATCGCCGAATTGAAATATAATATTAGTTTAATTTATACAAAGATCTAAACAATATTATCAATTAATATAGACAATTTAGTTTGATTTAGTGATAGTGCTTCCTTTTAATGCACGTTGATTAGTCGGATCTCTTAGATTTAGCTTGAATCAGTCATTTGATGTCGCTATGATTAAGTGTACCACCAGATTTACTTTAATTTGATGTCAATATGCTTATGATTTTTAGTAGTGGGGCAAAGGATAAGGTGGTTTCAGCCAAATAAAGAAAATGAGGAACAAAAAGAAGAAAATGTGGAGGCTAACTTAGTTTAAATAGAAAGAGTAACGAAGCAAATTCACCTTCCTTTACTCTTTCACCTTTTACAAAGTATTTAGATCTGGATGTGAAATTCAAACTCCACCTCGCTTCTGTCTTATGGTCGGCCATATATTGTGCTATATGGGCCAATAAAAAACACTAAACTCGTTATTTGATTATTATCTAAATCAAATTTAAATGTGTTTTAATATCATATATCGATATGTACATATATATAACTTTTATATATGCACCCAATTATTCAATAATGGCATCGAGACAATCATTAAGAGCATCCATGATATCAAATAATTAATTAATTAATATTTTATAAATATTAATTAATTTATAAAAATTTATAAACTTACTAAATCGTATGGTACTTCAAAGAATTCACTAATACAGTTACATGAATTATAGGTATAAATTCGATTAGCGAATAATATTGAATAATTCGAACATTAAGGTTTATATGTCACCTTAGCTAGTGTTGTGACAGCTTGGCTGAATTTATCACTTATACATCTTTATCATTAAAATCTAGTTTTACAATTAAGAAGTACCTTTTAATGATGATTGTTCACACACATTCTACTCGTTGACGCTATATCACTTTAGGATGTACGGAATTTGATTTTGCTAAAAATTATTACATCATGCACATTCGACCTAGTTAGTCCATATGTAAAGTCTTTGGTTACATAATATTTGATTTCAATGCTTTACTCCTTCATGAAGACTAGAACCCTAGCCGTCAGTTAATTAAAATATTTTCTCATCTTAGATCTTCTATTTTATCACCTTAGATCTTTTTTTCTCTCTTCTTTATCTTTTAAATCACATTCGATTTTCCAAATATTTAGGATGGATGCGACTATAGAAGGTGATCGGAAGGAAGAGGAGGGCTAGAAGGTAGAGGAAGGATGGAAAGAGGTTGTTAGGATGAAAGGTAAGAGGGTAATGATGAAGGAGGGCCAGTCCTTAGTGAGCAAGATGATCTAGGTTTTTCAAACCCGTTGTAAGAAATAAAACATTTAATCATCAAAGATTTAATATACCTAGCGGTTCAAAACAGATAAGCTATGTGGTTGCTACTAGGGGGAGTGGTTGGTTTCAAACCTGTGGATCTAAGTTTTATTAAATCTAGATCAGAGAATGGAGTGACAAAATGGGTGTTGTCGATGGAAGCTATTAAAGAAGTTCAAACTATGGACAATGGCTTTTTCGTTGTTAGATTTAGCAGTGGCTTAGACTATGAGAAGATACTGGAGGGGGGTCCATGGTTTTTGTCCAAAGATTAATCATTGTGAAGAAATTATATAAGCAATAATAGGGACCTCCAAACAACCATGCCAGTACAGATTTGGATTTCGGGGTTAAGTTTTAGATTGTGGGGAATGAAAGCTATTGGTGGATTAGTTAGTCCTATTGGGAACTGTTAGCACCAGAACTGGTCAATAACACGCAAAGAAAAATTTGTGTAGAGATATTAAGGAAGATAGAAAATTAAAATAGAGGAATATATGCAGAATTAATTGCAAATACTAGAACACTAGATTTATATTGGTTCGGCATAACTGCCTACGTCCACTTTGAGTTTAATCTTCATTGTCTTTCTAAACAATTGACTATAGATATAATCCGTACCCCAACTACTCGAATGCAAATGCCAGCTGAAAAAGAATGAGTCTTAAAAGTGGTAGAGTCTCCCCAGCGTTCTAAAAAAAGGTCCATTTCACCGTGCGCCTGCCCTTCTATTTATAGGCGAAGATAGGCTGGACTCCTCTCACGGGCCCAGGAACAAAGTACCTCGGCCCACAGTAGGTGACTTCTGCGCACCAGGCCAGGCATGCCGAACGAGGAATGCCGGTCGAGAATTGCCTGGTCGATCGTTGAGTGACTCGTAGCAGAGCCATTGCGAACGCTCTTGCTTTGTTGTTGGCTTGACAACTTGCTAACACCTCTAGTATACACAGAGCCAAGGATGTCGAACGGTAGTTTCCGAGTGACTTTGAAAAATGACATTGTCAAAAGAATGCCGAGCGATGATGTCTGAACTCAAGATGTCAAGCGATGGCTTCTGAACTCGAAATGTCGGGCGATGGCCTCTGAACTCGAGATGCCAAGCAATGGCTTCTGAACTCGAGATGCCGAGCAATGGCTTCCAAACTAGAGATGCCTAGCGATGGCGTCGGAACTCGAGATGTCGAGCGATGGTGGTCGAACCAAAGAATGCCGGGCGGTGGAGTTTGAACTAGAGAACGCCAGACGATGGACTTAGGCCGAGCGGCACTCAGGCCGAAAGATACCTAGGCCAAGCGGTAGTTGCAGGACGAATGGCACTTAATGGTCTGTCTATCGTAGCTGTGCCTAGCAACTGGGTAACATTTGCCTCCCAAAGTGTATTTTGTGGGATGACATGACACACTTTGAATCAGCGTACGGTTGGCACTTTAGAACGTATATAACTTAAAAGCTGAAACATGGTGGGCCTTTGGCACTTTAGAACGTATATAACTTAAAAGCTGAAACATGGTGGGCCTTCCTCATGTCTTGTACATTCTTGATTTCGTTTCCTTCTCTTTAGAGACACGATACGGTTCGACATACCGATACCGAACCATGCACATAGTTTATTTATGTTGGGGTACACATGTCGAAGAACCAGCTTCCCAACACACACCGACCGGTTGTACAGAATATAGCATGTTCACTTTCCCCCTTCCCCTATATAAGCTTTAGCCTTTGCTCTTTCTTCTTTTTCTTACTCCTACATTAATTTCCTAAGGACACTAGTTCACTTCTCGCCGATCCCTACTTGCTACCTAACCTCCTATCAAACTCGAATTGTCTACCTCACTACTTTAATTAATCACTAATACGAACGAACCTCCAGTCCATCACTCCAAAGCTATTGAGCTTTTTTATTAGGTATGAATCTATTTCCAAACCCAGTGTTATATCAACTCCGGTGCCTGTATGGACGAACCCTCTGTCTCCCCTCTTCAGTTGTTGTAGGGTTAGGTAGAGAATAGATCTAGAGGAAGAAGGGAGATGGATTAGGAATAAGGAGCGGACTACAAGTTAGGGCCTTAGGAGGAGGTCAGGAGTTGTTCCTTGGTGAAGGAGGATGAGGAGAAGAGGGGCTTGGAAATTCGGGAGTGAGTGTGGACTGGTTAGAGCTTTGAGGAGTAGGTCGGTTTCCTGGTCAGGTGGGTTGTCCTGTTTCTCGGTTATCCCTTCATGGTATTAATGCTAAGGAAGTAAAGGAATGGGAAGTCATAATGTCTAGGGAGATAAGTGTTGAGGCGATTTTGAAAACGTAAGATTGGGATGAGTGTGTGGATCGGCATCTCCGGTCCAGAGTGTCGTTCGTTTGCCGGACGAGATAGGAAGTGAATGGGTCAGTCATCATGGATGGTTTCGAAAGTTAGGGTTAGTGACTTAGCCCCATTGATGTTGAAGGAGTGGGTCAGTGTATCTGGCTTAGGGGGTCGAACCAGAGAATGCCGAGCGACGTTGGTTGAAACATTCATTCAAGTCTCAAATGATGGACTTAGGCCGAACGACATTTAGGAAGCATGTGTCGAACGTCGCTCGGCCTTGAGCCTCAAAGTAGACAACAACAGTCAAAATCATTCCAACTTGAACATAACTCATGTCAAACTCATTTACCTCGTTTGGCTAATCATATGACATTAAACAAGGACAAGGACTTAAGCAAACAAGCATATCAAACTAATCCGGATTGATAACTCCCCAATTACAACAACTATAAACCTGAGTTTAACTTGATTAAGACAAATAATAGCCTTCAACATATAACTCTAATGTCCGAGTTCAAAACTGAAACCATCATAGGACAGGGTCTCGGAGATAGTCAGCGATGACGGTCTTCGAAGACGACAGTTCAAAGCTTAACTTTACTTCATCAGCTTTAATACTTTTAATTCTTTTACATTTGTATTTGAATGATTGCACTAGTTCACACACCACATGGGGGAGCGGTTTTGTCGTTATGTCTAATATTGATTGTCTTTCAAGTATAGAACAAACAGGTGTTTATCCAAATTCGACGCTGTTTGAAGATGTCTCAAAAATCGAGTTCTGCTGCAGTGTCAGATAAACATGAGCCAAGTTTTCAACAAGAAGTAATGGGAACTTCAAATCCATCGACAACTCCTGTGCAGAATATCCCGAGTCCAACGAATGCATCTGCTAACTTAGCCCCTGATGCCATAGATGGAGCAATCATCCTTGACGATCCGGCTGATTCTCAATCTTCGAGAATCAATGAAAACGCTCTTCGCCAACTATGCTCAATCCATGGAATTCCTTTTGATGATGTACTGGTTCCATCGGGACAAGATCGTCCTCACCTGCCTCCAGACTGATATACTGCCTGCAACAAATTCATGTGCTGAGTTGATAGCGTGCCACCATTCAACTCCTTCCTCGGTGATCTATTGCAGTATATTGAGATCTCTCCATCACAGTTACATCCCAACAGTCACGTGTTCGTATATGGCACGTGTATTCTTTCCATGAGCATTCTATTCAGCCTCCCCACTCCCGGTGACATCTGCTATATTTATTGTTTCAAGAGACGATCCGACAGCCCATCTTTCATATTCCTGGAGCCGCATACTAAGTGCCAAATCTTGACTGGGGCATGGAGAAAATTCTCCCAATATAAGCAAGAATGGTTTTATATGCGCTGTCCTGCAGGCTTTGCGAGGAGATGGTTAGAAGGGAGTAATTTTCTTTTCTGGACCAATACTTGTATGCGGCAAAAGTGCATCCTTTATAAACCCTTTCTCTACTTTCACAGGTATTAGCCCGCGTCCTGAAGGCTCCGGGTAGTTTGATGCTTTCGAAGCTATTCGAGTTGTTCCCGCGAAACACCAGGACATCAGATCCATCATTACCAATGAATCGCTCTCGAAATTTGGGTTGCTGGCGAAAGGTCGCCAAATAAGTCTTCCTTACTGCGTCACTACAACTAGACCTTCCTTGGACAAAGGAAAAAGGCAAGCTGGGCCTTCAACACATGATGTCCCAGACACATCCAAGGAGGGCGAGATTAGAGAGACTAAGTTGTCAAACACACCGGGTGAGAATGTAAGTACTGTTCGGGAACTGGTGTTTGAGGCACACGGCACTGATGTACTGCCTTTCCCTTCAAAGGGAAAAAAGAAAATGGCGTACAAACTGAGGTAAAAGACAGTTGGCGGAACCTCAAAGGTCCCAATCACTCCAGTGGAGAAAGAGTCATCTCCTCAACACTTAGAGGGTTCATTGAAAGGCTTATCTGACCTCACTATTCCCGACGACTTTCTCAACTATGGCTTCAATGATCCAGAAGCCCTAAAACTCCAGTCGCCCGCGAGAGGCGATCAAGGTGATCAAGCCTATAATCAAGGAGAAAAAACTTCGATGAGTAAAGCCAAAGAAACTGGTCCGTCTGGGGGAAACACTAGGACACACACAATAACACTTACACTTCACCTTGCACTAAACTTCAACCGTCATGTGATTCTAGCTAACTCGTGTTTACTTAATTTCTATGCACGCGATATGGGACGCTCCCATGGAATCGACCGCCTTCGCGGGTCATCTATTTTTCATCATTCTGGTTGGGATTCGGGCTCCAGCAAACGTCGAGATAGAGATGACGACAGTGATACGGACTATCGCTCCCGGGACCCATCATCTCGAAGGAAAACTTACCATCGGTCTTTATACCATCGTGATCCTCTCTCTCTCAAAGCAAGGCAGGGAGAAATCTGGTCATAAGGGGTCCCAGTCTGATACTCACGCGACCAAAACTTGGGTTCATCCAGCATCAGACATCCCGGGAACATAACAAAAAACCTATAGTCCCTAGACAAACTCCTTCTGCTCCCGCACATGATCCGTCGATCGCGGAAAGGCTAACCGAGCTTAAGGCCACGTTCCCAAAAATATGCTTTGATGGTCTGAAGTTTCTTCTAGTAATTAATCACATTCCGAGGCACGTCAAACGAAGTGCCATTGCTTGTAACATTGATGTCTACGTTTAATACGACGAATTTGTTCATTTGGCAGAGAAAATGTCAAAAGTTTCTATCAAACGCCAACATGAAATTGATCATCTGAAACTCGAAGCCATTCATGACAAAGACATCATTAAGGCTCAAGATGAAAAGCTTTCCTCATACAAATCTCAGCTTGAAACTGCTCAGAAAAATGCTAAAGGCACAACTGAGGTTGTTAATCGTATGAAGGCCATGCATAAGAAAGAGACCGACGAAGCGGTTCAACGCTACGACGCCTGGCTTTAGAGAAAGACTCCGTTCAAAAGGAGAGGGATGCATTCGCTCAGCGAGTCAAAGAGTTGGAAGAGCTACTTCTCAAAGAGAAAGAGGAAAAGACTGCTGCAAGGGAGGAATCGCAATGATATTGCGAAAAGATCGTTGCTACACGACTGCTGAAGAAAAAGCTCGATGAAGAACTCTCCAAGGCCGAAATGCTAAAGGATGAGGCCCGTAAAGAGGGCAATAGGTGGGATCTCATGGAAATTGATTCTCGCCTTGAGGCGGCTACTGAGGCTGGTAGGGAGGAAGTCAAGTACATGTTTGATCCGCTTATAGCCGAGTATAATGCTTGAGTTCTCATGCATCGTGACCTTTCATTTCTCGACGAGGGTTACCTCGAATCTTTGGCCGAAGCATGGGAAACTTTGCTAAAGATCAAAAAGTTTGAGTCGAGAACTGAAGAGGTTGACGAAGAAGCTTTAGTGAAGGAATTTCTCCAGGGGAATGAGCCTACGGACTTGTCTGCAGGGAAGGCACTCTATCTCTAAAGTAAAGATTCCTCCTCGTTAAAAATAAAGAATGGCATTGCCGGTCCATCCGGAACCGAGTCTCCAGCTCCTCCCCCTACTCAACCGACTGGTCGACTGACACTTGATCCCTTCGAGCAACACACTGACTACGACCCAGAGGACCTTGGTCTTGATATTCATCTTCTATCTCCCATTCCAGAGGGTGAAACTCCCTAGACGGTGGCGAGCAAGCTAGAAACTAGTACATAACTTTTCTTCTTAAAGTTCGAAGGGCTGTCGTTTTTGGCGAGTAGACAACGTATTCTAACATTCGTCTCTTATGATTCCATGTAGGCCTTTCTGATTCTGAGCCAACTCCAAGGATCAATGGCGCCATGGAAAAGAAGGAGAAGACAAGTGAGGCCATTCAAGTGGGAGAGATTCTCGGTCCTGATGCTCAAGTGATTAAGGCACTTGAGAGGACAAGTCTGAAAATTCATCACCCGTCGAAGAAAATTACGAAGTTGAGATTACAAGCACCTCTGGACATACTTTAAAAATGAGCACAAAGGAGCAACTTATGGAAGAGAAGAAGAAAGTTGAGATCAAGGTCGAGCCCAAGTAGTGGAACTAGATTATCCTTTAAACAGGCCTTTGAAGGTCATTCTCCTTGGTCGGTCCAGGCCACTGGAAGTTCCCCTTCCTTCCTTGAACGCTACTTCCCTAGCAAGCAAAGCGTCCAAGCAAAAATGAGTGGGGGAGAAGCCACCTGAAAAATCGAGGAAGGAGAAGAAACCAAAGAAGTAGTTGTCACACTTGTTCAATGAGAGTTAGCCCAGATTATGTAATTATTTCCATTTATTTTCATAGCCAATGTAAATAGACATTTGACTCCGAGTTCTGAAGGGATTGTAGTGGAACCTCATTTTTGATTGATAAATAAAACTTAATTTCTTTGTCTTTCAAATGACTTTTATTGTTTAGCTTACTGTATAACTGTGGTCGAATTCCAAAATCTTATGAGTTACATAAACTCTAGTTCACTTCCATATGAATCAAAGATTTTTCGGAATTGTAGATCCTCTATTTCATGCTCAGGGTACTTAGAATATTTTTAGTCCACACTCCGGGGACTCACAGTACTCCAGTCCACATTCTAGGGACTTGGAGATTTTTTAAGTCGTTTATACTCTAGTCCGCACTCCGAGGACTCAGAGTAATCCAGTCCGCACTCTTGGGACTTGGTGATTTTGAGTTGTTTATATTCTAGTCCGCACTCTTGGGACTCAGAGTACTCGAGTGCGCACTCTGGGGAATTGGAAGATTTTAAGTCGTTTATAATCTAGTCCGTACTCTGGGGATTCAGAGTACTCCAGTCCGCACTTTGGGGACTTGGAGATTTTGAGTCGTTCATACTCTAATCTGCACTCTGGCGACTTAGAGTACTTCAGTCCGCACTCTGGGGACTTGTAGATTTTAAGTCGTTTATACTCTAGTCCGCACTCCGGGGACTCAGAGTACTCTAGTCCTCACTCTGGTGACTTGAAGATTTTAAGTCATTTATACTCTAGTCCGCACTTTGGGGACTCAGAGTACTTCAGTCTGCACTTTGGGGACTTGGAGATTTTGAATCATTTATACTCTAGCCCACAGTCTGAGGACTTAGAGTACTCCAGTCAACACTCTGAGGACTTGGAGGTTTTGAATCATTGTGTGCGTTCATACGCCAGACAAAATAATGTAACTTTAGTTTTTTCCATAGAATTATCACACACGGAAACATCAATAATTCATGGAAAAGATGGCTTCAAGCCTTTATTAATGAAAACAAACTAAATTGTCTTATTACATGACGAAAATTAAGAATCAAGGAAATAAAAAAAATACTGGAAATAATTACAACTAAAATATGGAAGAAATAGACTAAGTATAATAATGCCGTAGATGCTCGTTATTCCATGCTCGGGGGAGTGTCGCGCCATCAATGGTCACTAACTTGAAAGTTCCCTCTCCAAGCCTCCGTTCAATGACGTATGGATCTTACCATGCGGGATTCACATGTGATGGGATCGGGAAAACTCGTTTCAAAACGAGATCGCCCACATCAAAGATTCTCAATCGAACTTTTTCATTATAATATTGAGCGACTCGGTGCCTATATGCAGCCGCCATTAAATCAACTTCTTCACGTTTTTCATTAAAGAAGTCCAGTGATCTAGTAATAAATCCTGATATGTCTTAGGGTCATAATGAGCTACCCGATGTGAAGGAACTTCAAGTTCCACGGGTATAATAGCTTCCGTGCCTATGCCAATGCGAATGGAGTGTGGCTAGTCGCGGACTTGTGGGTGGTTTTGCAAGCCCAAAGTGCTGTTAGAAGTTCATCCACCCACTTGCCTCTAGCCTTTTCCAAATGTTTTTTCAATATGGACTTGATTATTTTGTTCGTGGCTTCTATTTGTCCATTAGCTTTTGGATGAGCAACTGCTGCAAATCTTTTTTCAGTCCCATATTTTGACAAAATTCTTTGAACTCCCTACTTTCTTACTGAGTTACGTTATTTGTAATGATAGTCCACGGGAGGCCAAAATGGCATATAATGTTTCGTACAACGAAATTAATGACCTTCTTGGTAGTGATTGTGGCTAAGGGCTCTGCTTCTGCCCACTTGGTAAAGTAATCGACCGCAACTATTGCGTATTTTGCACCACCTTTGGCTACGGGCAAAGAACCGATTATATCAATCCCCCACATTGCAAATGGGCAGGGACTAACCATTTGTGTGAGTTTCGTCGGTGGAGCTCTTAGGATTTTTGCATACTTTTGGCATTTGTCACTCTATATAGTCTACAACATCCCGATTTACATTTGGCCAATAGTATCCATAGTGGAGGATCTTCTTTGCTAACGTCTGCCCCCATTATGGTCACCGCATTCTCCTTAATGGACTTACTTCAGGACTCGTTTTATCTCAGCATGGGAAATGCACCAGAGTAAGGGGGCCGAGAATTCCTTTTGATACATTATTTCGTCCTGCATTAAATATCGCGAATCTTTACGAATGACTTGTCATCTTTCTTTCTTTCTTTCGGGCAAGACCCCATGTAGCAAGTATTGCTTGAATGGGGTCATTCATGATTCCTTCTCGATTTCTGTTTCTAACATGGAATCTACCTCTATCACATTTATACTCCGAGAATGTAAGGTTTCGATGGGAAACAATCTCATTTGTTGTGCATCGCTAGTACTTACAAATTTGGCCAATGATTCGACTTCTCTGTTTTGTTCACGCTGGACATGCGAAATATCATAATATTACAGATCTACTAATAGCTCTTGAGCCCGAGCAGGGTATGGGGCAAGCCTCTTTCCCATTTCTTGATAATCCCCCGCACCTGGTACAACACCAATCGTTAATCACAAAAGATTTCAACCGATTTTACTCCCAGTTCCCTAATAAGTTTCAAGGCAGCAATCAATGCTTCATACTCGGCTTCGTTATTTGTAGCTGGGAAATTGAGCTTCAAAGCGTAACAAATTGATCGTTTTTGGGAGTCACAAGAACTATACCATCTCCAGAGAAACGATCGTTGGATGCCCCATCGGTGTACATTTTCCATCAAATGGAGGAAATGATATCATGACTGTTTAGTTCGTCTGACACGGTGAATTCAACGATGAAGTCTGCTAGCGCTTGCCCTTGTATGGCCCTTCGTGGCAGGTAAGTAATATCAATTCGACTCAACTCGATATTCCATTTTAACATCCTTCCAAAGGTTTTTGGTCGTTGGAGTACCAATCGCAAGGGTTGATCGGTATAAACACTGATCGAGTGTGCTTGAAAATACGGATGAAGCTTGCGTGATGTAATCACCAAGCAGTAGGCCAGTTTCTGAATCTTTGGATAATTTCTTTCTGTCCCCGTTAAACGTTTACTAAAATAGCACACTTTCTTTTGAACTCGATCTTCTTCGCGAACCAAAGCTGTACTGATAACATGCTACGATACAGCCAAGTACACATACAATACTTCATGGTCTATAGGCTTCGACAGCACCGGGGGACTTTCTAAATGCTTTACCAAAGCTCAAAATGCGTCCTCACATTTGGGCGTCCATTCGAAATTTCTCTTTCATTTCTTTATTACTTTGAAGAAGGGGTATACACTTATCTTTGGCTCTCGATATGAATTGACTCAGCGTGGCCACTTTCCCGTTCAGGCTTTGTACTTGCTTTATAATATTGGGCACTTGTATGTCTCCAACAGCTTGAATCTTTTTCGGGTTAGCTTCAATTCCCCGTGCAATAACAATGAAACCAAAAACTTCCCTGACACAACGCCAAAGGAACACTTCAAAGATTGATTTTCATCCTATAATATCTGAGTATATCAAACATTTCCACTAAATCTCGAATGTGGTCGTTTGACTGCCTTGATTTCACGAGCATGTCATCCACATAGACTTCCGTTGTTCTACCTATGTAGTCTTTAAACATTCGATTCATCAGACCCTGTTAAGTCACTCCCGCATTTTTCAATCCGAAAGGCATCACTACATAGCAATATGGCGCAACGTCTATGAAAAAACTAGTGTGTTTTTGGTCTAGAATGTGCATTGGGATTTGATTATATCCCGAGTACGCATGCATAAATGACAATAACTCGTGTCCCTCCGTTGTGTTGACCAGCTGGTCAATCCTGGGTGAAGGAAAAGTATCCTTAGGGCATGCTTTATTCTGATCAGAGTAATCTACGTAGGTTCTCCATTTTCCGTTTTCTTTTCTCACTAGCACGGGGTTAGACACCCATTCAGGGTAGAGGGCGTCGCGGAAGAACCCATTGGCTTTGAGTTTGTCCACCTCCACTCTGAGAGCAACGGACCTCTCCGGGTCCATGCCTCTCCTTTTCTGCTTTACAGGTATGTACCTCGGGTCTATGTTCAACACATGACTCGCAATAGTGGGAGAAATCCCGCACATATCAAAATGTGTCCAAGCGAATACATCTAGATTCGCTTGGAGGAAATCAGTGAGATCCTTGGTCATTGAGGGGTCGAGTTGTGATCCAATCATAAGTACTCGCGATGGGTCATCTAGGCTGACTGGAATGTCAATCGTCAGTTTAGCCAGTGCAGTTTTTTCTTCCCTGGGTTTGTCATCAACACCTCTCGGATCTATGTCTCTATAGATCCGATCGTGTTGCTCGAGCCAGGGCTCGGGCACTACATGTCAATTTTCAGTAATTCGGATGTGGACGGAGCTATCCGCAACCTTTCCTTTCTCTCTACGCTGGTCTCTCTCAGCTCAGCCACATAACACACACGACCAGTCGCCTGATCGCCATGCACAACACCAACTCCTTTGTCTGTCGAAAATTTCGAAGTTAAAACACCAAGGGTCCAAAGCTGCCCGGAACTCAGCCAAGGCCGGTCGACCCAGAAATACATTGTATGAAGAATCGACATCCAAAACGATGAAAGGCAGGATTCACACCCTCCTACGTTCTTCATTCCCAAGTTCAACTGGCAATTGAACATATCCCACTGCATTGGTTGCTGCACCATTAAAGCTATGAATACAGACTTTACATGGTTTTAAATCCTTCATCTCCATCTTCATTTGGTCATATGATTTCTTGAATATGATGTTAACAAAACTTCCACAATCAGTCAAAATTCTTTTCACAAATGCTGGCCCAATTGTCGTGGAGATGACCATCGGGTCAACGGTAGGAGCCTCCACCTGATCAGCATCTCTGCTTCTAAAAACTATATAGTCCGTCATCGTTCGCTGCTGCTTAGTTGGGGACCTGTCCTCCGCATTTGAACAACACACAAAATCTGCATGCCTTAAGGAGTTTGCATACCGCTCCGTTTCCTGTCAATTCTTATCTACAGGGTGAGGTCCATCGACTATCGTATTTATGACTAGTCTGCCTACAGTTCGAGCAGGTTTCTCTGGATGGCGTGGAGCTTGCCCACCCCCGAGGTGTGATGTTCCTTGTCAACCTTCCTGCGGGTTCTTGACAAACTCCTGCAACTTTTTTTGTCTAATCGTCTTTTCTATGGCATCGTGGAGGTGTCTACATTCCTCTATATTGGCCCGTAAGTCTTATGGAAGTAGAAATACTTCCCAATCCGCTTTTGTTCCTCCGTTGACTCCTTTGGTTGTGTCTTTCTATATTAGAAAGTATCACATGTTGATAGGTATATATTTCTAGAGATGCATTCAGAGGAATGTATTCATTGTAAGTCGGAATCCTTCTTTTCCATTTTCGTGCTTCCCTTTTCTTTTCGGGATTTCCTCCTCCGGACCATTTAGATTGCCCAGGCTTGTTCTGGACATTGACGTGAACCTTCCCCGAGTTATCACCGGATTATTTTATAGCAATGTTTCTCTTCACAGTCTCTTGACCAGGCCCTTGTACCTTATCCCGCCTCGTCCACCTGGCTTCCTCTCTTCTTATGAATTGATGAGCCTTTGAATAAAACGCTCTAGTGTAGTCGGAGGCTTTTCTGCCGACCAATCATCAAACTCTGAATCAGGATCCACTCCTCGCATCACCACCATCGAAATTGCATGGTCATTTAGGTTGCTAACTTCAATAGCCGCAACGTGAAATCTCTGTAAGTACTCCTTCAACGACTCCCCTAAAGCCTGGATTACACGGGATAGGGACATCACATCCTTGGGATGAGTGGCATGTATCCTGAACTGTTCTATAAATTTCGTCGCCAATTCATCAAAGCTGGATATAGACCATGGAGGAAGTCGAGTGAACCAAATGGTTGTGATTCTAGATGAAGTTATTGGAAAGCATTTACACTTAGTTGCATTATTTGCTCTAGCTGAATCCATCATCCATTCATATCTCATCACATGCTGTCGGGGATTAGTTTTCCCTTCATAGGCCAG
Organism: Allium cepa; assembly: GCA_030765085.1. Taxonomy (NCBI): domain Eukaryota; kingdom Viridiplantae; phylum Streptophyta; class Magnoliopsida; order Asparagales; family Amaryllidaceae; genus Allium; species Allium cepa. The sequence goes on along the minus strand of CM060941.1, from coordinate 103,558,715 downwards.
GATAGTTGGCATTTTAAACTTCCTGGGGTACTCGGCCTATAGACTAGTATCTGTAAATGGAGTATTACTCCTGGATATTCCCCAATCATCATTAGTCAAGCCTTGATTTTCTCTCATCCGCGGTCTGACCATAGCCGATAGATCCGGGGTTTGTTTGGAAGATGGCAGGTTGGAATCTGTTCTACCAGACCGTTTGGGTTGATGTCTCCTCTGTTTGCGATATACCAAACGTGTATCTTGGGGACCATCTTCATTAGGGCCTTGGTGAGCCGGACGTCCAGCTTCCACTCGCGCTCGAGATCCTAAGTTTCCTGCTCCATCTTGGATGTGATTACCTTGATGTAAATGATTTGGCATGGATCCAGGTAAGGAACCTAAACCATCCCTGGTTGATTGATCTGTGTCACCTACTTGTGTTGTTTGAGTTTTGCGACGTCTACGCATGGAAGGTTCATTGGATGAAGTCGAGCTATCAGATGAGGAGTATGGAACGGGGCTACCTCCAGCGTTTTGATGTTGTTATTGAGTAAGCTGAGTCATAAGGTTGGCGTTAGCTTGAATCTGTTCGCTAAATTGCCACCTGCTTTCCATGAGTTCTCTTATCAGGCCGTTGAACTCCGTTCTAGTGAAAATTTCCATCTGGCTTTAGGCGACGACAGTCCCTGTGCCCGGATTAACTTATTGGTTGGTCCTACTTGTTGGACGCTAGCAGTCTCGTTGACATCTGCGTTGTGCGAGGCTGATCTGATATGAGGTTTTCCTATTGTATAGTTAGTGGTAGGAACTCTGAGTAGAATCAATGGGCTTCTTATGAGTGACTTGGATCTCCTTCGGGGGATTTCTTCAATCTAGTAGCTACGAAGTAAATCCTAATAACCTGAGAATGAGGTTCTCAGTGAAAGCACCAAAATGTTAGCACCAGAATTGGTCACTAGCACCCAAAGAAAGATTTGTGTAGATAGATTAATGAAGATAGAAAATTAAAATAGAGGAATATATGCAGAATTAATTGCAAAACTAGAACACCAGATTTATAATGGTTCGGCGTAACTGCCTACATCCACTTTGAGTCTAATCTCTATTGCTTTTATAAACAATTGAATACAGATACAATCCGTACACCAACTAATCGAATGCAAATGATAACAGAAAAAGAATGAGTCTTTAAAGTGGCAGAGTCTCCCCAGTGTTCTCGAAAAAGGTCCAGTTCACTGTGCCTCTGCCTTTCTATTTATAGACGAAGATAGGATGGACTTCTTTCATGGGCCAAGGAACAAAGTACCTCGACCCATAGTAGGTGACTTTTGTGCACCGGATCAGGCACGCCGAACGAGGAATGCCGATTAAGAATTGTCTAGTCGATCGTTGAGTGATTCGAAGCAGAGTCATGCCCAATGCTCTTGCTTTGTTGTGGGCTTGACAACTTGCTAACACCTGTAGTATGCACCAAGCCAGGGATGCCGAATGGCAGTTGTCGAGCGACCTTGCTGAGTGACTTTGACAAATGATGTTGTCAAAGAATGCCGAGCGATGGTAATGTCGAGCGATGGCTTCTGAACTCGAGATGCCGAGCGATGGCTTCTGAACTCGAGATGCCGAGCGATGGCTTCTGAAATCGAGATGCCGAGTGATAATGATGTTGTCAACGGATGCCGAGCGATGGTAATGCCGAGCGATGACTTCTGAACTCGAGATGCCGAGCGATGGCTTCTGAACCTGAGATGCCGAGCGATGGCTTCTGAAATCGAGATGCCGAGCGATGACTTCTGAAATCGAGATGCCGAGTGATAATGATGTTGTCAAAGGATGTCGAGCGATGGTAATGTCGAGCGATGGCTTCTGAACTCGAGATGTCGAGCGATGGCTTTTGAGCCTGAGATACCGAGCGATGGCTTCTGAAATCGAGATGCCGAGTGATGGCGTCTGAACTCGAGATGCCGAGCGATGGTGGTCGAACCAAAGAATGCCGGACGGTGGAGTTTGAATCAAAGAATGTCAGACGATGGACGTAGGCCGAGCGACACTCAGGCCGAACGGCACTCAGGCCGAACGATACATAGGCCGCGCGGTACTTGCAGGCCGAACGGCACTTAACGGTCTGTCTATCGTAGCCGGGCTAGCAACCGGGTAATAGGAACCCAATTAAAATGGATAAATCAACAAAAAATAAGACTAGAATATCGTTTGCCAGAATCTTAATAAGGTAAATGCAAGTGCGTGGTTCTCTAACAAAGTTTAGGCCACAGGAGAGAATGAAAAAAATTCCAATAAGAAGTAATTTATGATAATCCACCACCAAGATGTGAAAACTATATATGTTTTGGACACCGCAAGCATCAGTGCCCGATGAGTAAAATATGGATGCCTAGGGATAACCCTAAAATGGTAATGGAGTAGATGGGAAAATAGGCCAATACAAACAGTAACATTGTGAACGATGAAGTCACTAACGGGACCATAGTAAAAGGATGGGGGCATTTAGCCTGGAGATATCATGAAGGAGATGAAGTTAAGAGGAAACTTAAATGTAGACGAATCAGATAAAATATAGCAGCATGCCGTGGAATGTGAGAAAATTGGTATCAATACCACTAGATTGATAGACATAATTAACCAAATTAATGAAGCCGTAGAACAGCTGCTACATGCAATGAATTGGCTAATTTCAAAAAGCAAGAATGTGAAATATCAGTTGAGAAATCGAGGAAATAGTTAGTCTAGTGAAGCAATGACTCCACCACATAGTGGTGGCAAGAAAGCACATTCCTCAAAGAAACGCTTGGAGAGGGCAGTCAATCTAGAACCTACACTATCACATGTCACTGATAAGTTAAAGGGATGCATACAGATGGTACAGATGCTGGAGCAGTCACCATAAGCTCTGATTACCATTCTTAAGTATCATAATTAATCATTGGATAACGATACTATCTTAGGGGGCCTCAAGAATCCTAACCATATTTCTTCTAATGTTTCAATTACCTATAATGTAACTAGTGATTTTAATAGGGACAAGTTTTTTTGCATGATTCAGAGGCCCTGTCTGTAGGGAAAGAGCTAACTGAGAATGGCAGCAAAGGTGCCAGTAACCCTTTTTGATGAGCAGGTAATCAAACCTAGGATCCCCACCAGTATTATTAAGAAGAAAAAATTTGACACGCTTCCAGTAAGTCTAAAAACCGTCTATAATCGGTTGAAATGTGAGCCGTTTTCATAACCCGAATAGAGTAGTAAAAGTTAAAGACTTATGAATATATATAAAGTAGGATGTATTGGAGTCTTGAAAAAAAAGGCTGTAATCCCATGAGATTGAAGAATTAAGGAGAAGTTTAGGAAGTAAGTGGAAAGTTGTTAGTAATGTGTCTTGTTACTGTAAATGTCATATTTGGTATTTTGGAATCAAAGTGTGGATATTTAATATCATGAGTATGAGCGATCGACATATATCACTGGAATTATTCAATATGGGTGGATCCCAGTGTAACGTCTCGCTTGTGTATGCATGGAATTTTTAAAGTCTTAGAACCAGATAATGGTACAAGTTAAAGGAGGATGCTACGTATATCTGTAAACCTTTGATCATTCTAGAAAATTTTAACCGCATCAGAGAAGTAGGTGATAAAAGTGGTGGTAATATAGCACGTTTCAGTAAGATGATGGAAATTGAAGCTTGGGTGGTGAGAGTTGGAACGAATGAACTAAATATAGAAGGTTTGTAACAACTTTGTTGTTAATTACCTAATTAATTAAGTTTTATTATGGATAATCAATTTAAATTATGGCTTGTGAAATTTGATTGTGAAGTTAAATCTAGTTTTTGAGAACAGTTGATTTGATTTATTTAAGAAATGAGTTTAATTTCTTGAAAGGATTTCAATTCAAATATGAAATATTATTCGATCGATTATTTAATTTTGGTATTTAAGGTAAAATATTAATATTGAGATCCATGGTTTAAAATGAGATATTAAAATTAATAGTTTATTTCTATTTTAAATAAAGAGAATTTTTTTTATTTCAAAAGTTATATTTAATTTTGTATAATATCTCAATAACATTAGAAATGAGGATTTCAACTTGTTAACTAACTTCTGTAAAAAGCGAGAAATAAATCTATATTTGAATGGAACTTTGTTTAGTGTAAAATGGTGTTTTATAAGCGTAAAAACAAAATAAAAATTAGCAACACTCAGTAATTTTGTAACACTTCTCTTATTAGATTCTTAACAAACCGTCTTGGCCTAAATAGTAGAAGCATAATGAGAAAAACAAGTTCTGTACTTTGTCTTCCTCATTCTCACTTCAATGCAAAAACATAATAAAACAAAACCCTCTTGTTCTCTAAATCTTAGAATCCAAATCATCCCCAAATCAGGATCAAAACATAGGGCTTTTGGCTAATTCTTAGAAAAATCATAATAAGGTAATCTTCTCCGTCCTCAAACGTGTTAAATCAATTGTTAATCTTAGTTTTGTTCATAAATAATTATCTTGTTTTTTCAATCTCTGAGTTTGACTTAGGGCATGTGGTTGAGGGAAGTTTGCTTAGGAGAATCTAGGATTAGTTAATCAAATTCAAGATTAAAGGTGAGTTGAAAACTCACAACACTATCTCTAAAACTTGAGTGTATAATTATTAGTGTGATTTGGATTGAATTGGACGATTATTGATTGTATTGTTCATGCTTATTTTGTTCAATTACTAAAACTGCTGAATCCTAGTCTTTGATCACATATGGTTGATAATTGGAGTTGTTTATATGAATGCATGCTAGTTTTCTATGATCATATGGCCCATATTAGTTGTTGGGACGAACTGGGATCGTGCTGGAGCTGATGTGCTTCGTCGAAGGGGGGAAATGGTACATAGAAGCCACGTAGGTCTGCAACTGGTGGATCGGTCGTGATGACCAATGAACCGATCGGTGCCTAGAACGTGAGTTCCAGGTGACCGCTAACTCTCTTTAACATCCCATATTTTTGGTAACATTATTTAAGATATTTAATTTGTTAAATAAAATAAAGTAATGTGTTGACTAGGGGATTGAGATTTGATTTATTTAAGAGGTAGCGGTGCCATTTAACCAATGAATTAAAATAAGAGTTAAAACGAAATAGAGGAGGGGTAAAATAGGAATGTGGCCGTTCTTATACCCTAATCCCTTGGCCGTGTATCCCATATACGTTCATTTTCATTTATCAAAATTTTTAAACTTGAGGCCGGCCACCATTAACAAGAGAAAGAAGAAGATTAAGAAAAGCTAATGAAGAAGCTAAATCAAATCAAATCCATTCAAATCTCAAGCTTCTTAATCTCTAAAGCTACGGTGAATAATGACTGCATCTCAAATTTTTTATTCTTTTGGTTTTAAGTTCAGTCCAAACTTATTTGAAATTATTTTCCATGTTTTTGAATGATGCAATGATTATATATACTTGTTGATGATTTACGGTTGTTCTTATAGATTTTATGAGATGTTTTGGTATGGAAACCCTATCAAATGACATCCAAATGCCTTATGAATTTTAATATAGATCGAAATAATATTTTAAAGATGGGTTTCAATTTTCAGAATTTTCTAAACTTATGTGGATTTTACATGAATTTTCTAATAAAAAAAATTATTTTTGATTAAAAATTATTTATGGTTAAATAATAAATGGGTTGGGTCTGAAATTAACATATGTTAGAAAACATATTAAAAGTGATTTTCTAGAATTTTTGTAGAATTTTCCAAATTGTTTAAATGAATATATAAAATTATTTAAGGTATGAGACTTAAATGTTTTATATGGTTATAAAAGAAGAAGTGGCTTTTTAAAAATAATTCAAATATTTACTTCTAAAAATTGCAGCACTTTTAATGGTAAAGAAAATAGGCAACCAATCAAAATTTAACACTTAAAGCAGGTTAGGTATAAAGAACTACTTGCTACATGATTTTTACTGTTTTGTTGCTTTTGGCACCCTGCTTTGCCTTAGTTGGCTTTCAACCAAGTCCCTCCGCCTTCAACTCCATCAAAACCAATGCGTCTGGTATCAGTATATTGGTATGCAACGAATTGGATAGAAGGCGAAAGGTATGAGGTCGAAACCATGAGTTATGAAGGGATCGAAGCACCACTTTGGTTTTAAAATGCGCTTCTTGCTTTCGACTAAATTGATTTCGAACCAGTTAGCTTTCGACTGGGTCTAATGGATTTAAACAAATGGTTTCGATTGGGTTGCACTTTTGTTTTATATGATTGCTTTCCACTAAGTCGAAACCTTTTGGCTTCTGCCTTCTTTCTTTTACCCAGATAGTTTCGAAGGGGTTACTTTGTTTTCTGAAATTTAGCCAGTTCTCCAATGCTTTCGAAGGGATGGTTTCAACACCATCATTTCTTTACTTTGGAATGATTTCGAAAGGAATGCTTTCGACTTTGATGGGTTTCAGATCCTTTTCCTCTACTTGAAGGCATAATCTAAATGGTTTCGATCAAAACGATTTTTAAAGGTTTCGAAGGAGTAAATTTTTGAATGGTTTTGAAAGGTCTAAGAGAAAAGGGTTTCCCAATGTTTTCGAAAGGCATGGTTTAAAGGTTTTTAAACAAGGAAGTCTAATGTCTTAAAGCCCTTGAAGGAAGGTTTCTCAATGGTTTTGAAAGGAAGGTTTTGAAATGGTTTCAAAAGGAAGGATTTGGCCTTTCGGCCTAGGTTCAGTAAAGGGTTTTACGTGGTTTCGAAAGGGTTGCTTTCAAGGGTTTCGAAACAGTTGTTCAAAGGATTTAAACAAAGGTTTCAAATATACTACTAGGCAGCATAGCCTAAGTTATTTTTAAATTAAAAAGGTTTTGACTTATTTTGAGGGGATAAGTAGTCCTCATTAAAATACATCAACATAATTTGAGTAAAGTATATATAACATGGCAAAATAGCTTAGAGTAAAGCTAAGAATATATTTTTCTTGTATAAATATGATTTAAAAGGTTAAATCATTTTGAAATGGTTTTCAAGGAAAAAGGTGAAGGGTAGTTAACCCTAAGAAAACGATTCGGACAGATAGACCATTTTGATGTGGACAGTTAGTCCAGTTTGCGGGCACTCAGCCCAGTTTTCAGACAGATGGTCAATTTATTACTTGTAGATAGATAGTCCATAAATTACCTGATTATAGCATAACAAACATTGGTATTATTATTATCATTACTAATATAATCAGTTTGATTAACCGGATTGGTTGTAGGAAAAGATTTGCAAAATATATATTTTGAAGAGGGTATTAGTGAGGGAAAACCCGTTCCGCTAAGTGGCATTGTCTCACTTAATACTCGTAAACCGAGATGTAGCAGTACTATTCACATCAAGTTTTATGTCTGACTCGAATTTTTTTTTACCCTAAACTCTTGGATACTCAAAATTGATTGAGTAGGTCGAGGGTTAAGGATTTTAGGGTTTTGTAAGTTTGGCGAATAAAGCTTTCGGAGACGAGCTGGTGGCTTTCGAATAGCTAATTAGGAGTTGCAGTTGATTCTGTTTATTTCCGCTGTGTGTACTAAGTCAAATATGACTATACTGACTCTGGTCAACCAAGGGGCAACGTCATATGTTGCTCTTGGTGTATTTGGTAATTGATATATTTGATCTTTGACTAAGAAACTTTATTGGATTGTGTAACTTGGATATGAATTTTTATTGAAATGTAATCAGTAAAATATTGTTTTTTTGAAATCTGTAATCTTGTTCATCTTCAAGTGCTTCTGATATTATGGATACCATTAGCATTACCATATTTTGTCACCAGAAGTTAATAATATAGATGACTGCAACACTTGTAGCGCTTAGCTTTTGGCCTCTAGATTCGAGGTATTACATGTGTGACGACCGCCCATGACTCCCGCACCAAATGAAGGAAATAATGCGCTAAAAGGTGTGCCAGGCAGCCATGGACGATAGTCAGGGTAAAACAAAACAGAAGAATCTCTATCGCATAACTCACAGCGCATGGATAAAATACAATAGAGAAATATAATATAGTGAAGCTCCATAGAACAGAACATCATCATATAAGCATCACAGTAGTTTCATACAATCATCTACTCAAATCCATACATGAAAGCCTCACTACAAATCACTCAACCAAATACAGCAGCGGATACCCAGTACATATAGTAAGAAAACTAATATGCAAAGCCTCCTGCTCGTCTTCGTCATCTTCATCGTAGAACTCCTAGCACAGCACCTGTCACCTGCTACCTAGTCTGCCCATCCCAACATGGATGAACAGCCCAAGGTAATAAGAGGAGACATAAAACCTTGAGTCAGACAAAGTCTTAGTGAGCAGTAAATTAACTATCAAACATACCAAAAGAGTATAAAGGATAAAAGGAATAGGAACCAAACCATCCCACTCCACCTCTTTCTTCAGTGATAGCCCCAGACATACACTAAGGAGAAGCAAGCATAACAACATAGACAATTAAGGTAAAGCGAATACCACTCGAGTCAAGGACGATGTTTTCCAAATACAAACCCCCAAGGCCTAAACCAAGATCAGATAAGCACCCAGAAAACACCGCTCTTGAAGCCGAATGATAATACAACCAAACATCCATGACTCTGGCTATCACTGTTAACCTTGCTTCGAAATCACCGTTAATTGAATGACCGACTCCTTCCTGAGCCATCTGTCAAGGGCTAATGGTAACCCCGGTTCTAGACAAAACCCCGCACACTGCCTTGTGCCTAGGACTTATCTTCTTGGCCCAGAGTACTCGACTACCTTCCTGTAGTCTTTTAGGCGTCCCTATGTACCCTTGCTTTAAGTTTGCTAGAACCTTCAACAACGATAAAGTCCAAGCCTCCTAGCCATCCTCCTCGACGACTATTCTCAACCTAGCCCAAGCTACCTCTTGAGCAGCTCCATTATCAACCAACTTGAACTACCCTTCAAGTTATCAACATGCTTGGAATGATCCCTGCCTGGATTAAGCCAAGACTCACATCATACTTGAACTACCCTTCAAGATATCAACATGCCTCGCTTCATCACATTAAAGCAAGATCTCAACTCAACAACATGGTTTGCCTCATCGCATCATGGCAAAGTTCCATCTCAACATCATACATATGAGCTTCAACATCCGCTACATATGCCTTAAGCAGCTTTCACCATTCAAGAGCCTTCTTCCGTAGCTTTTGAATCATCTTCAATCACCTTGTTCCAAATCAACTACTAGCTAACTTGGAAACAATCAAATCTAGCATTCATTCAAACATTCAAGCATTCAAACAAGATATATTAAGCAATAACAATTATAATGGCAATTTCGTAATTAAGTGTGCAAAAGTCCAACATATGTGAAATCATGGTTTTTAGCATAGATCTATCAAATCTAAACATGGGTTTTATCTCTAATACTTGATAAATAACTTCTAAAGGTAAACATCTTCAAACATGATGGATCTACATGCAGACTTAAGGAAAATGCGAGAAAACGCTAACTTTAACACATAAAAATATCACCAATCCCATACACTCCTTTGGATCCGCGTGAGAGATAACTACCACTCACCAAATCACCAAAACAACCTAAAATCAAACAACTTCAGATCTGGACAGCAAGGACTTGGGCTTGATCCGGAGAAATTTCACTTGAAACGGTGAAATCTAGCCTCTTCGGATGAAAATCTTCAACTTTGGCTCTTGATCTTTGATCTTGATCTTCAATCTTCAATGGATGTTAGCACTTGATAGAAGTAGAGAAAGAAGTGAAGAAAATACTGTAGTCGAGTCTTCAAAATGGCAGCACTTCGTTGCTTCAAAAACCGGTGCCAAAAAGTGAGCCGAACACCTCTATTTATAGGCTGGAAACCCCTTAGGTCGTCGCCCCTTAGGTCGTCCCCGACCTAACTTTGAGTCGTTGCCGACTCATCAATCCATTCGACCTACGACCTAACCAATCACAACATACAACCAAGCCCGACTCACGACTTAACCCAGACACGACCTAAAACACAGGCCGACCTAACGACTCAACGCACTACCGTCCCAACTGCAACACGACTCAGCACAAAGAACCATCCTTAGGTCGTATACGACCTAAGCTAACTCAGCATATCCGACTTACCACTCACAGGGATGCCGACCTAATTCCTACGCGACCTAACACTAAGTCGGTCACGACCTAAAAAGCCTCCGACCTAAAATACTGCCGCGTTCCCCAAGTCTTAAGTCGTATGACGACTTAGCTATGACACACACGACTCAAGACCCCACGACCTAACTCACTGCCGACTCACTACCTAACTTAGGTCGTTTACGACCTAAGTCTGAACAGTACTCACGCGACCTAACAAACCAGACCGACTCAACGACCTAAGCCCCCCAACGACTCAACGTGCCTGCTGACCTATCCCCCTAGCGTCCTAACGCTAGCCCTTAGGTCGTTGAACGACCTAACTCTAAGTCGCTAACTCGGCGACTTCCTTAAGTCGCTGCCTACTAACACGCTAACCCCTTAACTCGGCAAACCTTATGAGTCGTAACTCGTTGACTCGGCCACTTCCTAAGGTCGTCTACGACTTACTATAGGTCGGTCACCATCACTAAGTCGCCTAACTTTTAGGTCGTTACTTCTATAACTCGGCAATGCTCATGAGTCGGTCACAACTCATACTCCACCCGGGTTAACTTCTAAACGACTCAAGCTAGAGGCAACACAAACAACACTATCGACCTGCAAATTCTACGATCTATCGACACGTAAAATACGGGTCGTTACATTCTCTCCCCCTTAGGAATTTCGCCCCCGAAATTCCAAGCAAACAACAGCAATCAAAATTACTCCGCATGCCTATCATCCACAGCAATCAACAATCCATGCATCCAATTCTAACCTAGCATGCAGAATTCTATGACTTAGAACAAGCTACAAATTCATGAGATGTCACGACACTTTAGGGCCATACCTCGAAGAGTCCTGGATGAGCTGCCTTCATCCTCTCTTCCTCCTCCCACGTACAGTCGTTAACATCATCACTCCATTGTACCTTGAGCAACGTAATCGTCTTCCTCCTAAGCTGTTTCGTATCGGTTTCAACAATACGAAGTGGCTTACGAGGTCTCGAAACAACAGGATCAACCTCCAAGTCTTCACAGCTATCAGCAGAAACCACCGTAGTTGGGTCGTGCATATACTTCCGTAGATAAGATACATGAAAAACATTGTGCACACCCGCCATCTTTTCCGGTAACTCCAATCTATAAGCGAGCTTTCCAATTCGCTCGATAATCGGGAATGGTCCAACGAATCTTGGAGTTAACTTTCCTTTGTTCCCGAATCTTATAACATTCTTCAATGGAGAAATCTTCACAAAAACCCTATCACCCACGTCGAATTCCAAATCCTTTCGACGATTATCTGCATAACTTTTCTGACGATCCTGGGCTGCCTTCATTCTTTGTCGAATGATCTCTATACAATCCGAAGTCTGTCGAATCATCTCTGGCCCAAGTATCAGCTTTTCTCCAGTTTCCAACCAACATGTCGGAGAGTTACACGGTCTTCCATATAATGCCTCATATGGTGCCATACCAATACTCGACTGATAACTGTTATTATAAGCAAACTCCACCAAATGAAGGTGATCTTCCCATGATCCTCCGAAGTCCAAAACACATGCTCTAAGAAGATCTTCCAAAACTCGGTTGACTCTCTCAGTCTGACCATCTGTTTGAGGGTGATAAGCTGTACTCAAACACAACTCAGTTCCCAAAACTTCCTGGAAGCTCTTCCAAAATCTACTAGTGAACAATGGATCTCGATCGCTCACTATACTCTTCGGAACACCATGGAATCGAACAATCCACTTCACATACAACTCAGCCAACTTCGATGCAGTTCTAGTCGATCGAACAGGAATGAACCTTGCACTCTTGGTCAAACGATCTACAATGACCCAAATCCCTTCATTCCCTGCTCTGGTTTTCGGTAGACCATCGATAAAATCCATCGACACTTGCTCCCACTTCCATGTAGGAACCTCTAATGGCTGAAGCAATCCACTGGGCTTCTTCTGCTCAGCTTTCACCAACTGGCAATTCATACACTTGGAAATAAAATTTCCAACATCCTTCTTCATACCTTCCCAGTAGTAGGTTCTCTTCATATCCCGATACATCTTATTTCCACCTGGATGAATTGTCAACTTCGAGTGATGACTCTCCCTCAGAACTTCATCTCTCAATCCATCTACATCGGGAACAACTAGTCGCCCTTGCTTTCGAAGCCAACCCTCTCGATCGACCTCGAATCCCTTATCCTTCTCCGGGTCCAATCCAGATTCCAAATCACAGATAATCTTGACAAGCTTATCATCTCCCCTTTGCCTCTCACCAATTCTTTCCACAAGAGTAGGCCTTATCGATAAGTTTGCCAACATCTCAGGTTCCAATTCACATCTAGGCCTGAAATCAAATCCAGCCAAATACTCAAGACTCTTCCATTCCGAAAACATGGCTCCCAATCCTGCATGTCTTCGACTTAACGCATCAGCCACTGCGTTACCTTTCCCTGGAGTATAGGCTATACCAAAATCATACGATGCTAAGAACTCTAGCCACCGTTGCTGTCGAAGATTCAAATCCTTTTGGGAAAACAGATACTTCAACGACTTATGATCTGTAAACAGCTCAAATCTAACTCCCAATAGGTAATGTCTCCACATCTTCAAAGCAAACACTATTGCCGCTAACTCCAAATCATGAGTCGGATAATTCCTTTCATGCGGCTTTAGTTGTCGACTAGCATACGCAACAACTTTATCCTTCTGCATTAGCACCGCTCCTAGTCCAGTGCCACATGCATCGGTGTAAACCACCATCTCATCATTCCCACTCGGAATAGTCAAAACAGGAGCACTTGTCAGTCGTTCTTTCAGGATTACGAAAGCTTGCTCACACTTATCATCCCATCTGAACACTTGGTTCTTCTTCGTCAATCCTGTCAACGGTGCAGCTATCTTGGAAAAGTCTTTGATAAACCGACGATAATATCCTGCTAATCCAAGAAAACTTCTCACATCAGATGCATTCTTAGGTCTAACCCAATCCTGGATCGCTGCCACCTTAGCGGGATCAACCGCTATTCCATTTCCAGAGATAACATGGCCTAAGAACCTCACTTCACTCTTCCAGAAGTGACACTTCGAAAACTTAGCCTTCAGCTGATGTTTCCACAAAATTCCCAAAACAATCCTCAAGTGCGTCTTGTGCTCTTCCTCGGTTCTGGAGTAAACCAAAATATCATCCACGAACACAAGCACGAACTTATTCAACTGATCTCTGAACACTCTATTCATAAGATCCACAAAATATGCTGGCGCGTTAGTCAATCCAAACGGCATTACCAGCCACTCATAAAACCCGGATGGTGTCCTGAAAGCAGTCTTCGGCACACTATCCTTCGCCACTCTCAACTGGTGAAATCCCGTTGCCAAATCCATCTGAGAAAACACCTTAGCCTCGTGAAGCTGATCAAACAAGTCATCTATTCTCGGCAATGGATACTTGTTCTTCTTAGTCACCTTATTCAGCTCACGATAATCCACACACAACCTCAACGATCCATCCGCTTTGGTTGCGAACACAACTGGCGCACCCCATTCGGACACACTTCTCCGAATGAATCCTTTCTGCAAAAGGTCATCAACTTGCACCTTCAGCTCTTGCTGCTCCCTCGGTGCCATCCGCCTAAGAGGCATCACAACAGGTCTGGCTCCCTCAACTAGATCGATACGAAACTCGATCTCCCTATGCGGCGGCAACCCTTTGACTTCCTCAAAGACATTCTCAAACTCATTCACAATAGGCACCGATGACAGTCCATCCCGTGGAACAACTAGCGAATACATGAAGCTCATGAAGACGCCTTCTTCATGCTTACATCGTATCACAACCTTTCGCCCTTCCACATTCCCGACTGTCACCTCAAGCCTCTCACAATCAATCCTAGCCGCATACTTCCTAAGCCAGTCCATACCCAAAATAATTCCGAACCCCGCAAAGTTCAGGACAAAGCAATCACAAACAAACGAGCAATCATGACTCGACACAACTAGACCACGGCATAACATACACAAACATGACGAACCCCCTACCGGATTAGTCACAACCAATGGCCTATCAACAATATCCGGTTTCAAACCTAACCGGCCTACCAAATCATCACAAACAAAAGAATGCGACGCTCCAGTATCAAACAACACTCTAACTGGAACACCACAAATAGAAAGAGTACCTTGAACCACCACACTCTTCCCCTTCTCCTCAGCAGTAGGAGCTTTCGAAGACGATGGAACAGCCCCCAAAGCATAGGCTTGCACAACCTGCCTATCTTTCCTCGGTTCTGGACAATCCTTCTTGATATGTCCCAGCCTATCACAGTTATAACACTTTCCCGGCACCTTGGGATTCTTACAATCTTTGTAAAGATGGCCCTTCTGTTGGCAGTTGTAGCAAGTCATTTCGCTCTTCGGCTTCTTCTGGCCATCCTTACCCTTCTGTTGCTGCTGCTTCCTCCTCTTATTGCCATTCTGGTGTGGTTTAGATCCTTCCCTGGTTACAGCAACAACAGAACTTTCCTTAGGAAACAAACTCTCATGCCTAAGGGCTTTCTCCACAAGCTTCTCAAATGGATCGTCCAAATGATCCACTAACTGCCTCCCAAGATAAGCATCCAGACCAGTCACAAACTTCTCATTCTTCTGATAGGGAGAATCAATATACGATCTGGCATACTTAGATAAGGCTTCAAACTCAGAAATATACTCAAGAACAGGTCTCCCCCCTTGCTTGAGCTCTACAAACTTCTTAAACAAGACAGATTTCTGAGAAGTAGAGATGAACTTAGCTCCAAATCTAACTTGGAATTGCTCCCAAGTAATCTCTTCTTCTGGAGTATCGATGGTGATAGAATTCCACCAATCAGCAGCTCTTCCCTGAAGCTGTCTCGATGCAAGCTTCCTCTTAGTTGCATCTTCAATCCCTAAGTCACCAAAGATTCTTTTGCAAGCATCAATCCATCTCTGCACCTCAATAGTCGACTCCGTCCCCAAGAAAACTTTCCCTCCAAGAGCAGTATAATCCTTGCAAAGCTTGGCAAAATCCACCGGTCTCGGAGCTTGGACTTGAACTCCCACATCCACTGATGATCCTGAAGCTGGTATCCTTCTCATGATCGAAGTCATCATCGCTTCGAACATAGTTCCATAATCAACAGCTCCTTCATCAACACGGCTTTCCCTTGCAGCTGGTCTCCCTCTTCGACTCATCCTTAATATCTGTAATAAGAATGATTAGAACACCTTAAGAAACAACTGCATAAGGAGTTCAAATCCTTCTAGGCTACTATATTATATATAGTAATCATCCATCAAAATACAATTACGTCTCTCATACGTAGTTACGTCAGCGAGCGTTGGCTGAAATCGATTAACCAAAGCTCTGATACCAAATGTGACGACCGCCCATGACTCCCGCACCAAATGAAGGAAATAATGCGCTAAAAGGTGTGCCAGGCAGCCATGGACGATAGTCAGGGTAAAACAAAACAGAAGAATCTCTATCGCATAACTCACAGCGCATGGATAAAATACAATAGAGAAATATAATATAGTGAAGCTCCATAGAACAGAACATCATCATATAAGCATCACAGTAGTTTCATACAATCATCTACTCAAATCCATACATGAAAGCCTCACTACAAATCACTCAACCAAATACAGCAGCGGATACCCAGTACATATAGTAAGAAAACTAATATGCAAAGCCTCCTGCTCGTCTTCGTCATCTTCATCGTAGAACTCCTAGCACAGCACCTGTCACCTGCTACCTAGTCTGCCCATCCCAACATGGATGAACAGCCCAAGGTAATAAGAGGAGACATAAAACCTTGAGTCAGACAAAGTCTTAGTGAGCAGTAAATTAACTATCAAACATACCAAAAGAGTATAAAGGATAAAAGGAATAGGAACCAAACCATCCCACTCCACCTCTTTCTTCAGTGATAGCCCCAGACATACACTAAGGAGAAGCAAGCATAACAACATAGACAATTAAGGTAAAGCGAATACCACTCGAGTCAAGGACGATGTTTTCCAAATACAAACCCCCAAGGCCTAAACCAAGATCAGATAAGCACCCAGAAAACACCGCTCTTGAAGCCGAATGATAATACAACCAAACATCCATGACTCTGGCTATCACTGTTAACCTTGCTTCGAAATCACCGTTAATTGAATGACCGACTCCTTCCTGAGCCATCTGTCAAGGGCTAATGGTAACCCCGGTTCTAGACAAAACCCCGCACACTGCCTTGTGCCTAGGACTTATCTTCTTGGCCCAGAGTACTCGACTACCTTCCTGTAGTCTTTTAGGCGTCCCTATGTACCCTTGCTTTAAGTTTGCTAGAACCTTCAACAACGATAAAGTCCAAGCCTCCTAGCCATCCTCCTCGACGACTATTCTCAACCTAGCCCAAGCTACCTCTTGAGCAGCTCCATTATCAACCAACTTGAACTACCCTTCAAGTTATCAACATGCTTGGAATGATCCCTGCCTGGATTAAGCCAAGACTCACATCATACTTGAACTACCCTTCAAGATATCAACATGCCTCGCTTCATCACATTAAAGCAAGATCTCAACTCAACAACATGGTTTGCCTCATCGCATCATGGCAAAGTTCCATCTCAACATCATACATATGAGCTTCAACATCCGCTACATATGCCTTAAGCAGCTTTCACCATTCAAGAGCCTTCTTCCGTAGCTTTTGAATCATCTTCAATCACCTTGTTCCAAATCAACTACTAGCTAACTTGGAAACAATCAAATCTAGCATTCATTCAAACATTCAAGCATTCAAACAAGATATATTAAGCAATAACAATTATAATGGCAATTTCGTAATTAAGTGTGCAAAAGTCCAACATATGTGAAATCATGGTTTTTAGCATAGATCTATCAAATCTAAACATGGGTTTTATCTCTAATACTTGATAAATAACTTCTAAAGGTAAACATCTTCAAACATGATGGATCTACATGCAGACTTAAGGAAAATGCGAGAAAACGCTAACTTTAACACATAAAAATATCACCAATCCCATACACTCCTTTGGATCCGCGTGAGAGATAACTACCACTCACCAAATCACCAAAACAACCTAAAATCAAACAACTTCAGATCTGGACAGCAAGGACTTGGGCTTGATCCGGAGAAATTTCACTTGAAACGGTGAAATCTAGCCTCTTCGGATGAAAATCTTCAACTTTGGCTCTTGATCTTTGATCTTGATCTTCAATCTTCAATGGATGTTAGCACTTGATAGAAGTAGAGAAAGAAGTGAAGAAAATACTGTAGTCGAGTCTTCAAAATGGCAGCACTTCGTTGCTTCAAAAACCGGTGCCAAAAAGTGAGCCGAACACCTCTATTTATAGGCTGGAAACCCCTTAGGTCGTCGCCCCTTAGGTCGTCCCCGACCTAACTTTGAGTCGTTGCCGACTCATCAATCCATTCGACCTACGACCTAACCAATCACAACATACAACCAAGCCCGACTCACGACTTAACCCAGACACGACCTAAAACACAGGCCGACCTAACGACTCAACGCACTACCGTCCCAACTGCAACACGACTCAGCACAAAGAACCATCCTTAGGTCGTATACGACCTAAGCTAACTCAGCATATCCGACTTACCACTCACAGGGATGCCGACCTAATTCCTACGCGACCTAACACTAAGTCGGTCACGACCTAAAAAGCCTCCGACCTAAAATACTGCCGCGTTCCCCAAGTCTTAAGTCGTATGACGACTTAGCTATGACACACACGACTCAAGACCCCACGACCTAACTCACTGCCGACTCACTACCTAACTTAGGTCGTTTACGACCTAAGTCTGAACAGTACTCACGCGACCTAACAAACCAGACCGACTCAACGACCTAAGCCCCCCAACGACTCAACGTGCCTGCTGACCTATCCCCCTAGCGTCCTAACGCTAGCCCTTAGGTCGTTGAACGACCTAACTCTAAGTCGCTAACTCGGCGACTTCCTTAAGTCGCTGCCTACTAACACGCTAACCCCTTAACTCGGCAAACCTTATGAGTCGTAACTCGTTGACTCGGCCACTTCCTAAGGTCGTCTACGACTTACTATAGGTCGGTCACCATCACTAAGTCGCCTAACTTTTAGGTCGTTACTTCTATAACTCGGCAATGCTCATGAGTCGGTCACAACTCATACTCCACCCGGGTTAACTTCTAAACGACTCAAGCTAGAGGCAACACAAACAACACTATCGACCTGCAAATTCTACGATCTATCGACACGTAAAATACGGGTCGTTACAACATGCTCCCGACCCATAACTTGAACCCATGTTTTGCTTTCTTTGTTGTGGTGTTGTTTCCTTGTGCTTTATGTGATTTTTATGGTCGTTTTGATTTTTATTTCCAGTGATTTGCTAAACTATAATTTAATTTGGAAATAAAATAAGATTAGAACTTATGGAATTAGTCCGTAACAATAATCTTGTAATGGCTTAATATTTTGTCATTGTGAAGTCTTGTGTGCATTGGACTTTGAGTCATTTTTATTCAATGCTTTGGAAATTTATAAACTTCCATCTATTTTATTAAAATCAATTGTAATGACCCGTATTTTACATGTCGATAAATCGTAGAATTTACAGGTCATTAGTGTTGTTTATGTCATCTATAGCCTAAGTCGTATGGTAGTTAGATCGTGTGGGGAAGCTAACTCGTGTAGGGGCGACTTAAGTTAGGTAGGTAGTTAACGAGTTACGACCTATAGGAATGACCGACCTAAGAGTTAGCGAGTTAAGGCTTAGAGCAGTTTAGGTCGTGAGGGAGCTAGGTCGAGTGGAGCGACCTATAGATATGAGCGACTTAGGGTTAACGACCTAGCAGTTAGACGAGTTAATGGGTTAGAGGTAGTTAACGACCTAAGGAATTTAACCTACATAAGTATTTGACCGACCTAGGAGGATTAACGACCTAAGTTTGATGTGTATAGATAGGTCGTAAGCGACCTAAGATAGGGGGTGTGTTAGGTCGAGTGGATTTGATAGGTCGTAACCCAGTTAGGTCGTGAGCGACCTAAGTAAGTCGTTGAGTTTTTAGGTCGTGTGATAAGCCTCGTCCCAGTTAGGTCGTAGGTCGTTGGGTTCGATGAGTCGTAGGTCGTTGGGAATGGTAGGTCGGCAATAGTTAGGTCGCTGGGTAGTTATGTGGTGCAGTTAGGTCGTTAGACGACCTAAGGTAGGTTGCATAGATTGTTAGGTCGCGCGCTTATGTTTTTAGGTCGCGTGCATACTGTGGGTCTTAGGTCGTAGTATAGTTAGGTCAAGACTTTTTAGGTCGGCAACGACCTAATAGCGAGCCTACGAGTTAAGATCTGGGCGACCTAAGGGGAATTCAGCCTATAAATAGAGGGGTTTGGCTCACTTTTTGGCACCGGTTTTTGAAGCGACGAAGTGCTGCCATTTTGAGAGCTCGACTACAACATTTCTTCACTTCTTTTCTCCACTTTGATCGAGTGCTAACATCCATTCAAGATCGAAGATCAAGATTGAAGATTGAAGAGCCAAAGTTGAAGATCTTCATCCAACAAAGCTAGATTTCATCATTTCAAGCGAGATTTCGACAAATCAAGCTTGAATCCTTGCTGTCCAGATCTGAAGTGATTTGTTTTTGAAGTGTTTGGGTGATTCGGTGAGTGGTAGTTATCTCTCACGCGGACCCAAAGGAGTATATTGGATCGGTGGTTTGTTTATGTGTTGTAGATAGTGATTTCATACATTTTCCTTAGATCCAAGTGTAGATCCATTACTTATGAAGATGTTTACTTATGCAAGTTCATTCATCAAGTTGTAGAGACAAAACTCATGATTTATATTTGTTAGATCTATGCTAGAAACCCATGATTCATGCATGTTAGACTTATGCTCATTTATTTACGAAATTGCCATTATAGTTAATATTGCTTGTTAGATCTTGTTTGAATGTTTGATTGCTTGTATTGATGATTGATTTGATTGTTTCAAGTTAGCTAGTAGTTGATTTGGAACAAGATGGTTGAAGATGATTCAAAAGCTAAGTGGAAAGGCTCTTGAATGGTGAAAGCTGCTTGTGGCATATGAAGCGGATGATGAAGCTCATATGGATGGATTCGATGATGATGGACTTTGCTATGATTAGAGGAAGCAAAGCATGACGAGAGTTGGACTTTGCCATGATGTGTTGAGGCGAAGCATGATGTTGAGATGGACTTTGCTATGATGCGATGAAGCAAAGTATGATGCGAGATAGTCTTGGTTTAATCCAGGCGGGATCATCCCAAGCAAGTTGATGACTCGATGATGCGATGCGAGTTGGGTAATAATGGATGGCTCGAGAGGCGCTTGAGCTAGTATGAGAATAGTCGTCGAGGAGGATGACTAGGAGGCTGAGACTTCATCGTTGTTGAAGGTTCTAGCATGCTCAAAACAAGAGTACGTTGGGTAGTTGCGAAAATTCCCAAGCACGGGCTGCGACGACGTGCTAGTACTCTGGGTAGTTGCGAAAATTCCTAGGCACGGGCTACGACGACGTGCGGAGTTATGTCTAGAACCGGGGTTACCATTATCCCTTGACAGATGGATAAAAGAATGAGTTGGTCATTCAATTAACGGTGAAATTAAGGCAATGATAACAGTGATAGCCAGAGTCATGGATGTTTGGCTGTACCATCATTCGGTCTCAAGAGCGGTGTTTTCTGGGTGCTTATCTGATCTTGGTTTAGGCCTTGGGGGTTTGTATTTGGAAAACATCGACCTTGACTCGAGTGATTATTGCTTTACTTTAATTATCTGCTTTGCTATGCTTGCTTCTCCTTAGTGTGTGTCTGGGGGCTATCACTGTAGAAAGAGGTGGAGTGGGATGATTTGGGTTCCTATTCCTTTTATCCTTTATGTTCCTTTGGTATGTTAGATAGTTGATTTACTGCTCACTAAGACTGTTGTCTGACTCAAGGTTTTATGTCTCCTCTTATTACCTTGGGCTGTTCATCCATGTTTGGGATGGGCGGACTAGGTGACAGGTGGCAGGTGCTGATCTTAGTGGCTCACGCTGATGATGACGAAGACGAGCAGGAGGCTTTACATATTATTTTCATATTATATGTACTGGGTGTTCCGCTGCTGTATTTGATTGAGTGTTATGTAGTGAGGCTTTGATGTATGGATGATTCATATGTTTGTATAAAACTACTATGATGCTTATATGATGATTCTTCTGTTATGGAGCTTCACTATATATTTCTCTATTGTATTTTATCCATGCGCTGTGAGTTATACGATAGATTCTGCGATGTTTATTCTACCCTTGACGGTCACCCATGGCTGCCTGGCACACTTTCAGCGCACCATTCCCTTGTTTTCCGTGCGGGAGTCATGGGCGGTCATCACATTTGGTATCAGAGCTTTGGTTAATCGATTTTAGCCAACGCTCGCTGACGTAACTACGTAAGAGAGACGTAATTGTATTTTGATGGATGATTACTATATATAATATAGTAGTTTAGAAGGATTTGAACTCCTTATGTAGTTGTTTCTCAAGGTGTTCTAATCATTCCTTTTTGTAGATATTAAGGATGAGTCGAAGTGAGAGACAAGCTGCTAGAGAAAGCCGCGCTGCTGGGGGAGCTACTGATTATGCTGCAATGTTTGAAGCTATGATGACTTCTATCATGAGAAGGATACCAGCCCCAGGGCCATCAGTGGATGTTGGAGTTCAAGTTCAAGCTCCAAGACCGGTGGATTTTGCTAAGCTTTGTAAGGATTATACTGCTCTTGGAGGGAAGGTTTTCTTAGGGATGGAATCGACCATTGAAGTCCAAAGATGGATAGATGCTTGTAGGAGGATCTTTGGAGATTTAGGAATTGAGGATGCAACTAAGAGGAAGCTTGCATCGAGACAGCTTCAAGGGAGGGCTTCTGATTGGTGGAACTCTATCAACATTGATACTCCAGAGGAAGAGATTACTTGGGAGCAATTCCAAGTTAGGTTTGAAGCTAAGTTTATCTCTACGGCTCAGAAGTCTGTTCTGTTTAAAAAGTTTGTTGAGCTCAAGCAAGGTGGGAGATCGGTTCTTGAGTACGTTTCTGAGTTTGAGGCCTTGTCCAAGTATGCTCGGTCGTATATTGAATCTTCTTATCAGAAGAATGAGAAGTTTGTGACAGGCTTGGACAGTTATCTTGGAAGGCAGTTGGTGGATCATCTGGACGATCCATTTGAGAAGCTAGTGGAGAAAGCTCTCGTACACGAGAGTTTGTTTCCTAAGGAAGGGTCTGTTGTTACTGTGGCCAAAGAGGAGTCTAAACCGCAGCAGGGTGGAAACAGGAAGAGGAAACAGCAACAGCAGAAGGGTAAGAATGGCCAGAAGAAGCCGAAGGGCGAAGTGACCTGCTATAACTGTCAGCAGAAGGGCCATCTCTCCAGGGATTGCAAGAATCCGAAAGCGCCGGCGAAATGCCACAATTGCAACAAGCCAGGGCATTTCAGGAAGGATTGTCCGGAACCACAGAAGGACAAGCAGATTGTGAAAGCTTATGCTTTGAGGGCTGTTCCATCATCTTCGAAAGCTCCTACTGCTGAAGAGAAGGGGAAGAGTGTGGTGGTTCAAGGTACTCTTTCCATTTGTGGTGTTCCAGTTAGAGTGTTATTTGATACTGGAGCGTCTCATTCTTTTGTTTGTAATGAGTTGGTAGACCGGTTGGGTTTGGAACCGGATATTGTTGATAGGCCATTGGTTGTGACTAATCCAGTTGGGGGTTCGTCTTGTTTGTGTATGCTATGCCGTGGTCTAGTTATATCGAGTCATGATTGCTCTTTTGTTTGTGATTGCTTTGTTCTGAACTTTGCGGGGTTCGGAATTATTTTGGGTATGGACTGGCTTAGGAAGTATGCGGAAAAGGTTGATTGTGAGAGATTGGAGGTGACAGTCGAGAATGTGGAGGGGCGAAAGGTTGTGATACGATGTAAGCATGAAGAAGGCGTCTTCATGAGCTTCATGTATTCGCTGGTTGTTCCACGGGATGGACTGTCATCGATGCCAATCGTGAATGGATTCGAGGATGTCTCTGACGAGGTCAAAGGGTTACCACCGCATAGGGAGATCGAGTTTCGTATCGATCTAGTTGAGGGAGCCAGACCTGTTGTGATGCCTCTTAGGCGGATGGCGCCTAGAGAACAGCAAGAGTTGAGGGTGCAGGTTGATGACCTTTTATGGAAAGGATTCATTCGGCGTAGTGTGTCCGAATGGGGTGCACCAGTTGTGTTCGCAACCAAAGCGGATGGATCGTTGAGGTTGTGTGTTGATTATCGTGAGCTGAATAAGGTGACTAAGAAGAACAAGTATCCATTGCCGAGAATAGATGACTTGTTTGATCGGCTTCACGAGGCGAAGGTGTTTTCTCAGATGGATTTGGCAACGGGATTTCACCAGTTAAGAGTGGCGAAGGATAGTGTGCCGAAGACTGCTTTCAGGACACCATCCGGTTTTTATGAGTGGCTGGTAATGCCGTTTGGATTGACGAATGCACCAGCATATTTTGTGTATCTTATGAATAGAGTGTTCAGAGATCAGTTGAACAAGTTCGTACTTGTGTTCGTGGATAATATTCTGATTTATTCCAGAACTGAGGAAGAGCACAAGACGCACTTGAGGATTGTTTTGGAAATCTTGCGGAAACATCAGCTGAAGGCTAAGTTTTCGAAGTGTCACTTCTGGAAGGGTGAAGTGAGGTTCTTAGGCCATGTCATTTCTGGAAATGGGATAGCGGTTGATCCCGCTAAGGCGGCAGCGATCCAGGATTGGATTAGACCTAAGAATGCATCTGATGTGAGAAGTTTTCTTGGATTAGCAGGATATTATCGTCGATTTATCAAAGACTTTTTCAAGATAGCTGCACCGTTAACAGGATTGACGAAGAAGAACCAAGTGTTCAGTTGGGATGCTAAGTGTGAGCAAGCTTTCGGAATCCTGAAAGAGCGACTGACGAGTGCTCCTGTTTTGATTATTCCAAGTGGGAATGATGAGATGGTGGTTTACACCGATGCATGTGGTACTGGACTTGGAGCAGTGCTAATGCAGAAGGATAAATTTGTTGCGTATGCAAGTCGACAACTGAAGCCGCATGAAAGGAATTACCCGACTCATGATTTGGAGTTAGCGGCGATTGTTTTTGCTCTGAAGATGTGGAGACATTATCTATTGGGAGTTCGATTCGAGTTGTTTACAGATCATAAGTCGTTGAAGTATCTTTTCTCCCAGAAGGATTTGAATCTTCGGCAGCAACGATGGCTAGAGTTTTTAGCATCATATGATTTCGGTATAGCCTATACTCCGGGAAAAGGTAACGCAGTAGCTGATGCGTTGAGTCGAAGACATGCAGGATTGGGAGCCATGTTTTCAGAATGGAAGAGTTTCGAGTATTTGGCTGGATTTGACTTCAGGCCTAGATGTGAATTGGAACCTGAAATGTTGGCAAACTTATCTATAAGACCCACTTTAGTGGAAAGAATTGGCAAGAGCCAAAAGCGAGACGATAAGCTTATGAAGGTTATCCGTGATTTGGAATCTGGATTGGACCCAGAGAAGGATAAAGAATTCAAGGTCGATCGAGAGGGTTGGCTTCAGAAACAAGGACGACTAGTTGTTCCCGATATAGATGAATTGAGAGATGAAGTTCTGAGGGAAAGTCATCACTCGAAGTTGACAATTCATCCAGGTGGAAATAAGATGTATCGGGACATGAAGAGAACCTATTACTGGGAAGGTATGAAGAAGGATATTGGAAATTTTATTTCCAAATGCCTGAACTGTCAGTTGGTAAAAGCTGAACAGAAGAAGCCAAGCGGATTGCTTCAGCCATTAGAAGTTCCTACGTGGAAGTGGGAGCAAATATCGATGGATTTTATCGATGGTTTACCTAGAACCAGAACGGGAAATGAAGGGATTTGGGTCATTGTAGATCGATTGACCAAGAGTGCAAGATTCATTCCTGTTCGATCAACTAGGACTGCATCGAAGTTGGCTGAGTTGTATGTCAAGTGGATAGTTCGATTCCATGGTATTCCGAAGAGTATAGTGAGCGATCGAGACCCATTGTTCACTAGTGGATTTTGGAAGAGCTTCCAGGAAGTTTTGGGAACCGAGTTGTGTTTGAGTACAGCTTATCATCCCCAAACAGATGGTCAGACTGAGAGAGTCAACAGAGTTTTGGAAGATCTCCTCAGAGCATGTGTTTTGGATTTCGGAGGATCATGGGAGGATCATCTTCATTTGGTGGAGTTTGCATATAATAACAGTTACCAGTCAAGCATTGGTATGGCACCATATGAAGCCTTGTATGGAAGACCGTGTAACTCTCCGACATGTTGGTTGGAAACAGAAGAAAAGCTGATACTTGGGCCAGAGATGATTCGACAGACTTCGGATTGTATAGAGATCATTCGGCAAACAGAAGAAAAGCTGATACTTGGGCCAGAGATGATTCGACAGACTTCGGATTGTATAGAGATCATTCGGCAACGA
Organism: Allium cepa; assembly: GCA_030765085.1. Classification (NCBI taxonomy): domain Eukaryota; kingdom Viridiplantae; phylum Streptophyta; class Magnoliopsida; order Asparagales; family Amaryllidaceae; genus Allium; species Allium cepa. The sequence continues at coordinate 103,533,063 of CM060941.1, read as the reverse complement.
ATGAAGGCAGCCCAAAATCATCAGAAAAGTTATGCCGATAAGCGTCGTAAGGATTTGGAATTCGACGTAGGTGATATGGTTTTTGTGAAGATTTCTCCACTGAAGAATGATATTCGATTCGGGAAGAAAGGAAAATTGGCTCCGAGATTTGTTTGACCATTTCCGATCATCGAGCGAATTGGAAAGCTCGCTTATAGATTGGAGTTACCAGAAAAGATGGCGGGTGTGCACAATGTTTTTCATGTATCCTATCTACGGAAGTATGTGCACGACTCGAATACGGTGGTTTCTGCTGATAGCTGTGAAGACTTGGAGGTTGATCCAGTGGTTACGAGACCTCGTAAGCCGCTTCGTGTTGTTGAAACCGACACGAAACAGCTTAGAAGGAAGACGATTACGTTGCTCAAGATACAATGGAGTGATGATGTTAATGACTGTACATGGGAGGCGGAAGAGAGGATGAAGGCAGCTCATCCTGAACTCTTAGAGGTATGGCCCTAAGGTGTCGTGGCATCTCATGAATTTGTAACCTGTTCTAATCTTAGAATTCTGCATGCTAGGATAGTAATTGGATGCATGGTTTGTTGATCGCTATGGATGGTAGGCATGCAGAATAGTTTTGGTTGCTCTTGTTTGTTTGGAATTTCGGGGGCGAAATTCCTAAGGGGGAGAGAATGTAACGACCCGTATTTTACGTGTCGATAAATCGTAGAATTTACAGGTCATTAGTGTTGTTTATGTCATCTATAGCCTAAGTCGTATGGTAGTTAGATCGTGTGGGGAAGCTAACTCGTGTAGGGGCGACTTAAGTTAGGTCGGTAGTTAACGAGTTACGACCTATAGGAATGACCGACCTAAGAGTTAGCGAGTTAAGGCTTAGAGCAGTTTAGGTCGTGAGGGAGCTAGGTCGAGTGGAGCGACCTATAGATATGAGCGACTTAGGGTTAACGACCTAGCAGTTAGACGAGTTAATGGGTTAGAGATAGTTAACGACCTAAGGAATTTAACCTACATAAGTATTTGACCGACCTAGGAGGATTAACGACCTAAGTTTGCTGTGTATAGATAGGTCGTAAGCGACCTAAGATAGGGGGTGTGTTAGGTCGAGTGGATTTGATAGGTCGTAACCCAGTTAGGTCGTGAGCGACCTAAGTAAGTCGTTGAGTTTTTAGGTCGTGTGATAAGCCTCGTCCCAGTTAGGTCGTAGGTCGTTGGGTTCGATGAGTCGTAGGTCGTTGGGAATGGTAGGTCGGCAATAGTTAGGTCGCTGGGTAGTTATGTGGTGCAGTTAGGTCGTTAGACGACCTAAGGTAGGTTGCATAGATTGTTAGGTCGCGCGCTTATGTTTTTAGGTCGCGTGCATACTGTGGGTCTTAGGTCGTAGTATAGTTAGGTCGAGACTTTTTAGGTCGGCAACGACCTAATAGCGAGCCTACGAGTTAAGATCTGGGCGACCTAAGGGGAATTCAGCCTATAAATAGAGGGGTTTGGCTCACTTTTTGGCACCGGTTTTTGAAGCGACGAAGTGCTGCCATTTTGAGAGCTCGACTACAACATTTCTTCACTTCTTTTCTCCACTTTGATCGAGTGCTAACATCCATCCAAGATCGAAGATCAAGATTGAAGATTGAAGAGCCAAAGTTGAAGATCTACATCCAACAAAGCTAGATTTCATCATTTCAAACGAGATTTCGACAAATCAAGCTTGAATCCTTGCTGTCCAGATCTGAAGTGATTTGTTTTTGAAGTGTTTGGGTGATTCGGTGAGTGGTAGTTATCTCTCACGCGGACCCAAAGGAGTATATTGGATCGGTGGTTTGTTTATGTGTTGTAGATAGTGATTTCATACATTTTCCTTAGATCCAAGTGTAGATCCATTACTTATGAAGATGTTTACTTATGCAAGTTCATTCATCAAGTTGTAGAGACAAAACCCATGATTTATATTTGTTAGATCTATGCTAGAAACCTATGATTCATGCATGTTAGACTTATGCTCATTTATTTACGAAATTGCCATTATAGTTAATATTGCTTGTTAGATCTTGTTTGAATGTTTGATTGCTTGTATTGATGATTGATTTGATTGTTTCAAGTTAGCTAGTAGTTGATTTGGAACAAGATGGTTGAAGATGATTCAAAAGCTAAGTGGAAAGGTTCTTGAATGGTGAAAGCTGCTTGTGGCATATGAAGCGGATGATGAAGCTCATATGGATGGATTCGATGATGATGGACTTTTCTATGATTAGAGGAAGCAAAGCATGACGAGAGTTGGACTTTGCCATGATGTGTTGAGGCGAAGCATGATGTTGAGATGGACTTTGCTATGATGCGATGAAGCAAAGTATGATGCGAGATAGTCTTGGTTTAATCCAGGCGGGATCATCCCAAGCAAGTTGATGACTCGATGATGCGATGCGAGTTGGGTAATAATGGATGGCTCGAGAGGCGCTTGAGCTAGTATGAGAATAGTCGTCGAGGAGGATGACTAGGAGGCTGAGACTTCATCGTTGTTGAAGGTTCTAGCATGCTCAAAACAAGAGTACGTTGGGTAGTTGCGAAAATTCCCAAGCACGGGCTGCGACGACGTGCTAGTACTCTGGGTAGTTGCGAAAATTCCTAGGCACGGGCTACGACGACGTGCGGAGTTATGTCTAGAACCGGGGTTACCATTATCCCTTGACAGATGGATAAAAGAATGAGTTGGTCATTCAATTAACGGTGAAATTAAGGCAATGATAACAGTGATAGCCAGAGTCATGGATGTTTGGCTGTACCATCATTCGGTCTCAAGAGCGGTGTTTTCTGGGTGCTTATCTGATCTTGGTTTAGGCCTTGGGGGTTTGTATTTGGAAAACATCGACCTTGACTCGAGTGATTATTGCTTTACTTTAATTATCTGCTTTGCTATGCTTGCTTCTCCTTAGTGTGTGTCTGGGGGATATCACTGTAGAAAGAGGTGGAGTGGGATGATTTGGGTTCCTATTCCTTTTATCCTTTATGTTCCTTTGGTATGTTAGATAGTTGATTTACTGCTCACTAAGACTGTTGTCTGACTCAAGGTTTTATGTCTCCTCTTATTACCTTGGGTTGTTCATCCATGTTTGGGATGGGCGGAGTAGGTGACAGGTGGCAGGTGCTGATCTTAGTGGCTCACGCTGATGATGACGAAGACGAGCAGGAGGCTTTACATATTATTTTCATATTATATGTACTGGGTGTTCCGCTGCTGTATTTGATTGAGTGTTATGTAGTGAGGCTTTGATGTATGGATGATTCATATGTTTGTATAAAACTACTATGATGCTTCTATGATGATTCTTCTGTTATGGAGCTTCACTATATATTTCTCTATTGTATTTTATCCATGCGCTGTGAGCTATACGATAGATTCTGCGATGTTTATTCTACCCTTGACGGTCACCCATGGCTGCCCGGCACACTTTCAGGGCACCATTCCCTTGTTTTCCGTGCGGGAGTCATGGGCGGTCGTCACATCAATACTTAGTTTTGCAAGTAAATAATTTTGTAAAAAGAGTTTAGTTATAAATATCAATTGTTTTCTAAATTGGTCTAGTTCATTTTATTAATGGTTTTAACAAATAATTATATTTATATTAAGTATTATAAGTAACTGCAACGACCTGGATTTTACGACATTTGATTTCGAATATTTAAATGGTTTTAAAAATAGGATTTGGAGTATAAGTTGATTTTTGAGTATGAAGATTTTGGTTGAAATTATAGAATGAATTTAAATTTCAAATTTAGCGATTTATCGTAATACGTAAGTAGTGAATAATTGAAATTTGAATTGAATATGAATCGAACCGATTTCTAATGTTAATATATCCTTGAGCCACCCTATCTCTAAGAAGCCGACCTACTTTGTTCATATAACCGCCCCTTCTCCAGTTTAAATTGCGAGACTCCTCTCTCTTGTAATCTGCAAATCAAATTCACGAAATCAAAATAAAAAAATCGCGAGCCGAGGAGGGGAGGGTCGCGGAGCTTGGCAAGGCGAAGGCAGAGTTGCATGTTAAGGTTGAGGTTGGCTTGCGAGTTGATTCAATCGAATGATTTTTGGGGATCGTGATTTTTACTCGAGACGCACATGTATGGAGGGACGATGTTGATGGCAGCGATGGCCTGGATGTTACGCAGGCTCGGTACTGGGGTTGCAGGGTGGTTGCGGTAGGAAGGTCAATGGGTGGATGGCTTGAACGTGGGTAACCTGGATGCACGAGAGAAGATTTTGGGGTAATTGATTAAGTTAATTACTATAATTAGAAAAATTAATTATTTTGTTTAAATTCGTATGTTTATAAAATGTAAAACTTTGTCATTCGAGATTGAAAACGAATGAAACCAGTTGCGTTGTGCTCGTGGCATCGAATACTACGCATAGGAATTGTTTGAAATTTAGGATTTTCGATAATTTAAAATATGGATGTTCGAAAAAATAAAAAAATCAAGGTGAGAAAATCTCATTCCATTTGGTTGACTGATTGAAATTAAAATTTATTAATGGATGGTTGGTTTAATTGATATATTATTATCATCTGAATATTATATTATTTATATTAGTATATATATATTAGTAGTTGGATATATTTCCCGTCGATTAGAGCGGATGAGACACTATGCGCTTCGCGTAATAGCGGTGACCCTATATTTTTGCAATATCCCACCTCGAAGCAGGATTGGTATTTTATGTTATATAACATCCATGGTTGTAAGAAAACATGTTGGAGAGATCCAACTGAATTCTTCAAATATATTGCTTGTTTTCCATATATAACGATATATGATGTGATTGAATAATCTGTTTGGATTGATGGGTGATTTGGTTTATTTGATGCTATAGTAGTACCAGCCTTGATTTTCGTATTTTAAATTCCATAAATATTATTTTTGAATTTGAAAGAAATCAAAGGAGATTTTGGATATAAAAATATTTATATCGATTTGGATTACCTAAAGAAAAATGATTTGGGTAAAAAAATGATTTGATTTTGGGATTTATGCTTATCTATTTGTAAAATGTTTTAAATAGAGATTTTAAAATAAGTTATATAAAGGATTTTTTTAATGATGGATTTTAAATGATATTATCGAAAATATGGAAAAGAAGATGAAATCGATATTTAATGTAGATTTGTAAAAATAAATCGGATTTATAAGAAAATGAATTCATAAAACTGAAATTTTATAAATGAGATTAGTTTTATAAACAAGTGAAACTCAAGAGAATTTATAAATTTATAAACGATGTTTATAATAAGGAAAAATGATATCAGATGATAAATTGGGAATATAAATGCACAGTGTGAATTCATACCGAGATATGGAAATCAGTTTTGGGAAAAAAAGTGGATTCTATTTTTTGAATGTGAGAATGGTTAGGGAATTGGAATAAAATCGATGTGTTATGAACCGGGAGGGATTTATAAATTGAAATTGGTTATTGAAATTTTAAAAATATATTTTTATCGAGAAGTTAAGTTTGTTTTCAAAAGGAAATTTTATTTATTCAAACTATGTAATTTAAAGCTCTTTTAGTATTAAAAAACTTCAAGAAGTGGGTTTTTCAAATATTTAATATCAATTGAAATAATTTCTATTTTTTTAGTGAGCTATGTAAATCGATTTGTTTATTTAAAAATGATTTGGAAATGAGTTATCGATGTTTATTTAAAGTGTTTTGATATTTTAAATAATTACTTAAACATGTTTTAAAAATAAATTATTTTTATTTAAAAATACTTATCATATATATATATATATATAGTTTTGAAGGGATTGACATTATTTATAAATCCTCTTAAGATTTGTAAACGAGGTTTACATGAAAGATTTGACTTTGATAAGATGAATCTTGTAAGGGATTTTGGAAGGAAATGGAATTTCCAAAATATTGAAAAATGGGAACTTCAAAAATGAATTAGAATTCATAAAAGAAGTTAGAAATACGTTGTAGGAATTATAGACGAGTATAAACGATTTTGGAAATTTTAAAAGAAATTAATTTATGAATTCCAAAAACTTATGGAATCCGTTGAGTTAAGGAATTTACAAGTAAATTGAAAAGGATTTTGAGAAGTATGAAATAAATGGAATATTTCCTAAGTATTTGAAATAAAATGATTTTGGGAAAATATACTTATAAACATTTCCTAAGTATTGAACTGGAAGGATTTGGAATATTTAAACTACGGAATGATTTATATGGAAATATTCTTTAAGGAATGAGTTATAAAATTGAATTCGGAAATATTTCTAAGTGTTAAAATGGTTTTAAAATATCTGGTTATGGATAGGTGTGGGAAATTATTTAAAATTGTTGGAGTGCTGTAAGAGAATCGAATATATATCTTTGTAAAGATATTTTTAATGAATATTTGAAAGTTTAAAATATGAGCTAGTGACTACTTACGTGTGTAATTTGATAGTTAAATAATCGACTATCAAATCTGGTCAAATTCATTGGTCGTTTCAAAGAGACTGTGATCGGATTTAAATTATCCAAAAACCACTTTGATCCGATTTGAGCATTACGAGTTATGATATAGTAAAGATTGTAAAGATGGTGATTTTGAAGATTTGGTTTGTTCAGATCCAGAACAACTTGTGTGGATGAATGCTATAATTGCATTGTTACTTGGAAGGCAATGTTAGCATTCCAAGTATGAATGTTATTCTAAAGGTAAACATAGGCTTAAGCCTTATCAACCGGAAATGACTAATACTGGAAAGATGTTGCAGGGCTAAGTGGGTCGCACCCAAGTAGGGTATGTTATCACTTTTCTAGATACCCTCAGATATATTATTATAATTATGGATATGGCTGTGCATGGGAAAGAGAGCGCTCGATTAGGGTGGGAACATCCTGGGTGATAACATATTCAGTGCTATCTAGGTCAGGGGTAGGCCGGTCTTGTGTTTGCAATGGATCCAGGCGAGGTCCTCCGTACATTTTCCTAGAGGTGTATCGTGGCGGGCGGTACCCTAGTAGCCCAGTCATTGTATGGAATCCAATATCCACTACAAATCTTACGATTTTGATTGTAGAGCCTAATATGCTGAAATTTAATTAATGTAACAATTTTGGCTATTTTAATAATTATTCATACTTAGACACTATTATAATATCACTGGATTTTCTATAAAATTGTTTTGGTTAGCGTAAGGTAAAAATCGTTCGTATTTATATGTGACCTTATCTTGCAAGATACCTTTGTTTTCAAAGGATTTTGATAACAGTAATAATTCAAATTGAGTGTGTTTTCTCACGCTGGTTTTCTACACTGGCTCGGGTGTTATTTTATTATAATGCTCGGGTCAGGTCGAGTGTTACAATGCTATGGAGCTCAAGAGATGAGCCGGAGGATTTCAGGCGTATTCCACGTACTTTATTATATTCCGATGAGTGTGTGTTATGTTGTGTATTCAGAACTTGTGAGGACAAATTATTATAACTATCCAGATTGATATTGTTGACTGTTGTACTCTGATGATTGTATGAATATTAATTATTACAGTTCATTTTTGTATAAAGACCAGTTATTATATTTTATATATTGTTCCACTGCGATTTGTGAGATTCAATGTATTATTGCTTCTATTTTCTTCTATCTCTTTCTTCTTTACCGCTAATGATCTGGTATTTCCGGCACTCGATTGCTTGGCATGATATACAGCGAACGTATTGATGTCGATTTTTGATGGTCGAAAATCTCGTTTCATTACATGTGGTATCAGAGCTGAAGGTTAAGCGAGAACCTTGGCTTTGGTGGGGATTACTCATTAGAGATAGTGTTAGCATAACCTAAAATGAGTTTGAGTGTATTATTGATATGAGCGCGTATTTGTTAGTGAATACAAATTGTTTTATATTATGATGACTTAACGGTTGAATGTTTATGAATTCTGGTCGGTACGGTCTGTACAACTGTATCGATAGGGATATCTAAACTCTTAAACAAGGTAAATTGACACGGTATTGTTTTGAAAGAGGGTAAATGAAATAATTTTAGCTAAAGGTATATTTTGACAGAAAAGAAATAATTTTCTGAAATTATTATAGTATATTTGGAGTGTTTCGATGATATAATTATAATCAAAACAAGATTGCAAAAATTAAAATGTTTTATATAACCAAATAGAAATTGTATAAGTTTGATTATACATATGAGTTGTAACTAAAAGTGAATGCAAATCAAAATTTGGAGATCAAAGTGTCGGACGCTTTGAGAAATGTTTTAAATAGATCTGAACTAAGATTTGAGGAATTTTTAAATCTTGGCGATTTTTGACAATATTTTCCGAAGTGTTTTGAACAGAACAATGGTGATATATTTTTTGAAATAGAAAATGCTTTAAATTGGATTTAAAAATGGATTTTGGGAGTGACAAAGCACTAAACTCACTTCAGTCACTGGAAAATAATCCTGGTAATGACTACGCAGCATCTTTAATATTCACTTTCGAGTTTCTAATTACCGGATTGTTCTGTGATTATTTGGCTTTAGAATTGTTTTGTTAAAAATCAAGTTTTGATTTAAAAATTTCAGAAGTAAGATTTGATATACGGGAAGAAATATATATTTATGTATGGATTTCAAAATGATTTGAAATAGAAATCGGATGTTTGAGTTTTGGAATTCTTATTCAAATGTTTTAGATAATACCAGTGAATAAGTTTGAACTTATAATTTGAAATTGAGAAGATAAGTAAAGAAAGTGTAAATTTTGAATTTTTATATTGAGTTTTAACTTAAGTAAGTTAAAATGGATTGTTTGTATTAAAATATAACTTAAGTTAAGTTAAATAAAAGTTGAATTGGAATTGGAATCATATCGAATTGAAATAAAATTTGAGCTGTGAATAGTTATATAACCATAAGTTATCATTATTGAAATGGAACTTGAATTAAATGGAGTTGGATGTATAATTGTGATGACTTAATGAAATGAATATAGACTTGAGTTATGGAAATCAAATGAAGGGTAAATTAAATTGAATTTGATTAAAAATGGGGTATAAACTCAAGCATAGAAATTATGAAAATGTGAAAAATAAGTTGTGTAACCTATAAGTTGGAAAAGTGGAATAGAAAAACCAAAATAAAAATGGTTTGATATATTACTAAAGAAATAAAAATTCAAACTTGAATTATAAAATGAATTTAAACTCAAGTAAATTAAATGGAGTGATTTTAATATAAAAATATGATTGTGAATTGTAAAATGATAGTAACTAATTAAAAGAATTAGTTAGTAAATTGAATATTCGAAATGGATTTGAGTTATAAAGAAAATTTTAATTCGAATGCAAACAAACCAAATGCGTTGAAATGATGAGAATAAAATTGAAAGTTTGGGTAATTTTAAATGGATTGAGGGAATGTATTAATTCCATATAGTAAGCGGAAATGCAATTGATTTACAACGACTTAGCGTCGAAAATAAAATTTGATTTAATTTCTGTTGAATATGAACTCCGATTATTAAATTGAAATGGAGTCCGACTACAATGGAATCTAATTTGCATTTACTATTAAAAATAGATTTGGTTTTAAATTGTATTGGTTTGAAATAATTGATGAACTTGGATTATGGAATGAAAGCGAATGGAAGGAATGAAAAATAAGTTGGATACGAAATCAATACAAGTGGATGAAAATGAGGTAAATTGGTTAAGAATTAATTTGAAATGAATATAATGGATATGTACGGGATGTTAGTAGAAAGTTGTGAAGCACTGGAATTGCATAAATGGAGTATAATTGAATTATGAATGAAAAATCAAATGTTAGAACCTTGTATTTGCATGTACACTATAAATATACATGTATAACATGTTTGGTTTATGCAAATGATGTAGTTAACTAATTAAATGTATGAAATGTTAATTAAATTCCATATTTTAGTACTTATGGTTTTATTTGAGTAAGTACAGGTACATGGAGCTGTTGGCTTGATTTTTAGTTGCGAAATTGCATATAAATTGAGCGAGCTCGCTTAATAATGCTAATATAAGGCACGCTTATGAATTTAGTGCGAAAAATAAAAATATTGATATATATATAGCGTTTTCTGGCCATAAGAGCCGATGTATATCTTTTTATCATTTTTTTATATTGCAAAAGGCTCTGCGTTCAAGGGAGACTTTGCCAAAAAAAATTGAAATTTAGGGTGTTAGAAAAATTTTGGAAAAATTTTGAAAAAATTTTGTTAACTAAAATGTTGACTTTTGAATTGAAATTGTAATAAAGGGTTTTTAGTTAGAAATGGAAACTATTTTTTTGAAAAAAACTAAAGGATTTAGAGGGTTGAAATATCAATTTTTATCTAAGTGGGTTTTGATGAGTTAATGGGTTTGAAGCATTTTTCCTACTTTAACAATTTCAGGGACGAAATTCTTTAAGGAGGGAGGAATGTAATGACCCGGATTTTTATGACGTTATATTTTGAATGTTTAAATGGTTTTAAATATCGGATTTGGAATATAAGTTAATTTCTGAATATGAAGATCTTGGTTGAAATTATAGAATGAATTTAAATTTCAAATATAGCGATTTATCATAATATGGAAATGGTGAATAATTGAAATTTGAATTGAATATGAATCGAATCGATTTCTAACGTGATTATAAATTATATTTAAATTAGAACTAAGTTAATAAATTTTTAAAACTGAAATTTCAACCAATTTCAATGATTTTGAGAATCGCACGATATAATTGACGTGTTAAAATAGCAATCGAGGCACAGTCTCGGAATTTAACGAAACCTGTTCTATTAGATCCATAATAGTGTATTATTATCGTATTTAAAATTTCGTAGCCTTTAGAGTTACCGTTTGGTCGTATGGAATAGAAACACGTTGAAATTAATATTGAAAATTTAATATTATAACTGGGTTCAAAAAGGTATCTTCCACATATGATCAAAATAGGTCCCGAAACTTGTTCCATTGCATTCGGAATAGTGGTACAACATTAGGAATGCCAAGCGAGACGCCTCAATAGAGGTTTAGGATTTCGACGTATGTAGATATTTTTGAATACAATAATATAAATTTTTAATCCTCGAGCCACCTTTGTGAGAAATGTGGATTACGAATCTTAAGGTTAGGATTAACACTAGAGGGGGCGGTGAATAGTGTTTATAAAGAATTACTAAATCTTTTTGAGTTTATGTTAATTTAGAAACAGATGTATGCATTCTACAGATATAGGGATAATCACAGAAACAAACATAAATGGAGAAATAAAATAAAACCAGTAAAGGAAAGAACACACCAGATTTTATACTGGTTCGGAGTTACCCTACATCCAGTCCTGCAACACAAGTACGAATTTTCTTTCAAAAGCAATTGTACAATTACACCCTCGATTTCAAGGCCACGAGGTACACCCTCCAGAATTTCAAACCTCTAGGTAGAGATACTTGATTTTCGGGCCACAAGTTTACCCAATTGATTTACCAAGGCTACAATCACACCTTTTCTCCCTTGATTGATTTTCAAGGCCACAATCACACCTTTTCTCGCTTAATAGATTACAAAGAAGTCTATAACTCTGAATAGCACTGAGAACTTTGTTGAGATAGTGATAGAGAATCAAACTAGAAGTAATCGAGTATGATTCAATATTGATTTCGGCAGAGTAATGGTAAGAGTATGTATTAATAAATGTGGAAGAAGAAGAGGAGTGAAAAACCAGAAAATCTGATATAAAATTCGTTGAAACTAACCCCTAATTATAGAAGAACAACAGTCATGTCCATTCATGAAAAGTTATGGCGAATAGACACTTCTTTTGAAATTTAAATTTTGAACTCAACTGACACCATGTCGACATGGTCACCATAGGCATGTCGACATCCCCAAGCAATTTTTGATGATTTGATTTTCTTTGAAAATAGCCTTTATCTTATATTAAAACTATTTAAAACTTTATAAATATACTTGACTATAGTTATAGTTCATAAGTAAACATAGAGAATAATATATATAGAATTTAACTATAATTTTATATTTAAATCTTAAGTAAAATGGTTAAATATATTATATTAAAAGATAGTTTAAAATCAGGAGTAATTTTGACTTTGATATTTAAGATAATTTTGAGGCTAAAATTATTTAAAATCTGGATAGAGGTTTTTGATGCTTTTAAAAGGAAGGTTTTGAAAACATTTTGAAAACAGGATATAATTTTGAAAAATCATTTTGAATAAAAAGTTAGCGGATACAAAAGAATGTTCCACTAGATTTTTCATAGGTTCCATCCTACTTAGGGTTCCATCCCTTTAACAGGCTCGAAGTGGATTCCATTCCACGAATAAATTAGATTTTAAGATACTAGTGCTTTTCTATGTGTTTTAACAAAATTTCTAATTAAAGAATAAATTACTTCAATTCTTGAACTCTTGATATTCTTGATACTCATTAGTCTTCAATCTTGATATCTTGAATCTCTATACTGTACAGTCTTCATTCTTGGTACCTTCATGGTTAAATCCCGCATATACATATTTATCTAAAGTTATAATGTTAGTATTTATATTTTATAATATATTCTAAGGTTGTTGTCATCAAAACTATCATATCACGGACTAACAATCTCCCCCTTTTTGATGATGACAACCTTTGTTTATAAAATATTTCTTCTATCCTAATAACTCCTCCTTGATCTATAACTCCCCTTTAATTTATACCTAACTAACCTATTTTATATTTCTCTCCCTTTGTCATCAATAAAAACTAACCCCCCTAATTCTTGAACTAGAGTACCTGTGTTAATAAACTATACAATGGAATATATAATAGATAGATTAAGAAATAATTATCCTTATAAACATGATAATTAATCAAGGATTATATACATTTCAATGTATATATATACATGTTTTATGTAGCATCCATCAAACCAATTTAAGAAATCAATCCACACCGAGTATCAATCCACACCGAGTATCAATCCAAAACAAATCAAATTAATTCAAACAAACAATTCAAACAAAGAAAACAAATAAAAATCAAACGTTACGTGGAACTTCCACCCATCCTTCTTCTCGAAAAATTGGATCTGCCTTAATAGCATCCCAATTATCATTGTCGTTGGTGAGAGAGATTGGAGGATGTGCTTCGTTATCATCCTTGTGTAGGAAGGAAATCATCCATCGTATTCAAAATGCCTTTCTTGCTCCTTGATCATCTGCATTTGACTCAATTCTAAGTGTCGTTGGTTACAAAGAATGAACGAGAAAATACTCTTGAACGAATTAAGAGTGTCTTCAAGATTTTTGGATAAATTGTGAATTGGATTAGCCATAGTTGAATTTGTGAAAGAAATGAAGAATTAGAAGATAGGAAATAATTTTCAGTGAAGAATTCTGGAAGAAATAGGTATATATAGGTGTAGAAATTCGTTTGAAATGAATAGACATATGGTTGTTATTCAAATTTCAAATTCAAAATCAATTGTCGTTTCTGACCAGTACATGTCGATATGGTCATAGAGGGGATGTCGACATGGGTTAGTGAACAATATGACTAATTTGATTTTGTGAATAATTGTGTGTATATTTATATTTATATACTACACTAACATTTATTCTGGAGATAAGATAAGGTAGATAACAGAAAAGAAATTTCATTGCATACTAAGATGTTACAATGATTAAACACACACCAAACTACATAAACTTTCGAACTAAACAAACTAAAACACATACAACAATATACGAAAAGATAAAACTAGTCAGAGGATGATGATGATGAAGAAAGTCCAAGTTTCTTGTTGACTTTGGAAATGAATTTGTTCATCTTGGATGAAATTTTGTCCAACTTCTTACTAATGGATCGTTTAAGAATCTGTTGATTCTCAGCGATCGTCTTTTGATTTTTAAGAAGGGTTTTGGTGGATGAATTAGGAGGATAGTCAATGCTTTCCAAAAAGGTTTCATCTTTTTCTTCTTCAATTTCCATTTCATCCCCTTCTTCTTCTTCCTATTCCTCTTCTTCCATTTCCTCATGAGCCAAACGCTCTTCCTTTTCGGCAAGGGTCTCATAAGGTTGAAACACAAATGGAATTTTCATAAGCAAAATGTTGGAATGATTGAAAACTTTTCTAGAAACAAATTCTTCGTCTTTGAAATCCATTCCAAAATAGTTAAAAATCCGAGTGAGATAAATTCCATGATATAAAGTATTCGCACCCATTTCAAGATTTTTAGGACGAAGTTCATCCAAAATAACTTGCGCCCAATTTATGTCATAATTTCCAAAAATAGCAAAAGGAGCTTTGCAAACTTTTGAAGTAGGATTGTTAAAATTCCCCGATTTTGGGGTCAAAGTATGTTGCAAAAGAAGATTGACAATCCTTGCCTTTGGTCGAAAATTTCGATTTTTGAATTCAAAATTATCATTCCCTTTGAAAATGTGATGAAATGTCCCATGATCATTTTCATCGATTTTAAAATTAAAAAGATCCAATCCCGTACACTTGCAATTGAGAATGGTACCCAAAAGATCATAATTCAAAACAATTTTAGTGCCTTTGACACTACTCCAAATTTCATCCTCATTTCCATGATAAAATCCTTGGTTTAAATTAGCATAGAAATTTTGACAAGATTTGGATAGCAAACAAAATCATTTTGAGAAGCATCAATAAGACTAAGAACTCCATTGTTTGCAAAAAGAGAATCAAGTTCATAAGAAGAGAAATCTTGAAAAATAGAAAACTTTCCGGGATGGACTTTGGCATAATTAGCATAATTGATGTATGCTTTTATTGCCTTCGGATCATTGAATAATTGCTCTTTTATTTTTCTGGAAATTCTTTTGGTGGAAGGGTTGCTTGAAGAAGCCATTAAAGTAGAGAGTAGAGGGCTTCAAGTTTTGAAGAGAGAGTTTGAATTTGAAAATGAGAGTGAAAAGATATGATAAAAGATAGTGAATAAATAGATTCTCAAAGGACATATTCTCTGGTCAAAATGTAGCTTTTCAGAGAATTGAATGAAGTGAAAAGGTGGAGGGAAATTCAAACATTTGAATTCAAATTTTGAAATTCAAATTCTGGTACCCATGTCGACATCATGGTAGGGACCATGTCGACATGTGCCAGTGAATTTTGATAATTTATTTTTCCTAAGTTGTCTAAAATATATGTAAATATACTTGTTATTTTTATTGTCTATATATATATATATATATATCTGAAATATTTATAGTATATTTCAGAAAATTATACTATTAAAAAATAATAAAAATAATAATAAAATAATAAGATAATAATGAAAAAAAATTTAAAATTCAAACAACACACCAATTCAAAATCAATCAATCAAGCAATCAAGCAATTAATTCTAAGCAAGCAATTTCAACCAATTGTATTGTAAACGTGTACCTTTTTCTGAGTCAATTTCTTTGAATTCGTCGGAGTCGTCGACAGCTGTGAAACACAAATTCGAATTATCTGTCTTTTGATCATCATCACTTGAGGATGAGTCTGAGTCATCTAGAGTAGCAGTAAATGCACGCTTCCGTTTCTTTGCTGGATCATTGTTCATAGGAGGATTTTGTCTGTCTGGATACGGACAGTCTCTTTTGAAATGGTCCGGTTCATCACAGTTGTAACATTTGACAATATTTGACACTACATTCCGATTTCCTGAGTTCTTATAGTTGTTTCTCTTGAGATTATTCATCTTTCTGTATTTTAGGAATTTCCTAAAATTTCTGGTCATAAAGGCTATCTCTTCATCATTATCGCTGTTTGAGTCTGATCCATTGGTCAATGCATTGAATGCCATTGATTTCTCTTCAGATGCTTTGTTTTCTCTTCTCCCGAACATTTGAACT
Organism: Allium cepa; assembly: GCA_030765085.1. Classification (NCBI taxonomy): domain Eukaryota; kingdom Viridiplantae; phylum Streptophyta; class Magnoliopsida; order Asparagales; family Amaryllidaceae; genus Allium; species Allium cepa. The sequence goes on along the minus strand of CM060941.1, from coordinate 103,517,189 downwards.
TCATACGACATTAGATTTCCAATAAATTCTTCTATCTTTAAAGTACTGATGTCATTTGCCTCTTCGATAGCAAGTGTCTTTTGATCCCATTCTGGAGTTAGAGAATTTAAAATCTTTCTAACTTGATCTTCTTCAGAAAATTCCTTTTCCAAAAATATTGGAGAATGCACAATATCCTAAAATCTGCTATACATATCTGAAATAGACTCATTAGGATTCATTTTAACTAATTGAAACTAGTTAGTGAGCATGGAAATTTTGGTCTGTTTAACTTTGCTTGTTCCTTCGTGAGTAACTTGCAAAGTTTTCCAGATTTCATAAGCAGACTTACAAACTGACACTCTATTGAGTTCATTTCTATCTAGTGAACAAAACAGAATATTCATTGCCTTAGAATTATTTTGTGCAACAGTCTTTTGCTCAGCAGTCCACTGTGCAAAGTTAGTTGTGGGTTCAGAATATTCAGTTTGTGTGATATTCCAAATGTCTAATCCTATAGATTGTAAATATATTTTCATCCTACATGCCCAATATGCATAGTTACTGCCATTAAAAAGTGGTGGTCTGACAGTAGACTGACCCTCTACAAATGAAATAGTTGCAGGGATACTAGTGTTAGTAACAGTACCAGTGTTGGTAGCCATTTTGAAAACTTTTCAAAAATCAGATTATGAAACTTTGAAAACATTGCTCTGATACTAATTGTGAGAAATGCGAATTACGGATCTTAAGGCTAGGATTAACATTAGAGAAGGGGTGAATAGTGTTTATAAAGAACTACTAAATCTTTTTGAGTTTATGTTAATTTAGACACAGATGTATGCAATCTATGGATACAGTGATAATCACAGAAACAAACACAGATGCAGAAATAAAATAAAAGCAGTAAACGAAAGAACACACCGGATTTATACTGGTTCGGGGTTACCCTACATCCAGTCCCGCAACATAAGTACGGATTTCCTTTCAAAAGCAATTGTACAATTACACCCTCGATTTCAAGGCTACAAGGTACACCCTCCAGAATTTCAATCCTCTGGGTAGAGATACTTGATTTCCGGGCCACAAGCTTACCCAATTGATTTACCAAGGCTACAATCACACCTTTTCTCGCTTGATTGATTTTCAAGGCCGCAATCACACCTTTTCTTGCTTAATAGATTTCAAAGAAGTCTATAACTCTGAATAGCACTAAGTACCTTGTTGAGATAGTGATAGAGAATCAAACTAGAAGTAATCGAGTATGATTCAATATTGATTTCGGCATAGTAATGGTAAGAGTATGTATTAAGAAATGTGGAAGAAGAAGAGGAGTGAAAAACCAAAAAATCTGATAAAAAATTCATTGAAACTAACCCCTATTTATAGACGAACAACAGCCATATCCATTCATGAAGAGTTATGGCGAATAGACATTTCTTTTGAAATTTAAATTTTGAACTCAACTGACACTATGTCGACATGGTCACCATAGGCATGTCGACATCCCAAAGCAATTTTTGATGATTTGATTTTCTTTGAAAATTACCTTTATCTTATATTAAAACTATTTAAAACTTTATAAATATACTTGACTATAGTTATAATTCATAAGCAAATATAGAGAATAATTCATAAGCAAATCAGGAGTAATTTTGACTTTGATATTTAAGATAATTTTGAGGCTAAAATTATTTAAAATCAGGATCGAGGTTTTTGATGCTTTTAAAAGGAAGGTTTTGAAAACATTTTGAAAACAGGATATAATTTTGAAAAATCATTTTGAATAAAAAGTTAGCGGATACAAAACAATGTTCCACAAGATTTTTCATAGGTTCCATCCTACTTAGGGTTCCATCTCTTTAACAGGCTCGAAGTGGATTCCATTCCACGAAAAAATTGGATTTTAAGATACCTGTGTTTTCTATGTGTTTTAACAAAATTTCTAATTAAAGAATAAATTACTTTAATTCTTGAACTCTTGATATTCTTGATACTCATGAGTCTTCAACCTTGATATCTTGAATCTCTATACTGTACAGTCTTCATTCTTGATACCTGCATGGTTAAATCCTGCATATACATATTTATCTAAACTTATAATATTAGTATTTATATTTTATAATCTATTCTAAGGTTGTTGTCATCAAAACCATCATCTCACGGACTAACAACCTTATCTATGAGAAGCTGACCTAGTTTGTTCATATAGCCGCCCCTTGTCCAGTTTAAATTGCTAGCCTCCTCTATCTGCATGCAGTTGGAATTCACGAGATCAAAAAAAATCGCGAGCAAGGTGGAGAGGGTAGTGGAGCTTGGCAAGGCGAAGGCGAAGTCGCACATTAGGGTTGAGGCTGGCTTGCGAGTTGATTCAATTGATCGATTTTGGGGGTCGTGATTTTTGCTCAAGACACGCGCGTATGGAGGGACAACGTTAATAATGGCGATGGCCTGGAAGTGGTGCAGGATCGGCATTGGAGTTGCAGGGTGGTCGCGGTAAGAAGGTCGATATGAGGATGACTTGAACGTGGGAAACGTAGATGCATGAGGGAAGATTTTGGGGTAATTAATTAAGTAAATTACTGTAATTAGTAAAATTAATTATTTTGTTTAAATTCGAATGTTTAAAAAATGTATAACTTGCCATACGAGGTCGAAAAGAACGAAACTAGTTGTGTTGTGCTCGTGGCGTCGAATACCATGCATGGGACTTGGTTTGGAATATTTCAAAGTCGGTTGGAATTTTAGATAATTTAAAATATGGATGTTCGGCAAAATAAAAAAAAAATCAAGGTGAGTAAATCTCACTCAATTTGGTTGACTTGTTTAAATTTTAATAATTAAAATTTATTATTGGATGATTGGTTGAATTGATATACTATTATCAGTTGACTATTATAATATTTATATTAGTAGTTGGATATATTTCCCGCCGATTGGAGCGGATGAGACACTATGCACCCCGCATAATAGCGGATAACCCTATAATACCACGATATCCCACCTCGAAGCGGGATTGGTATATTATGTTATACAATATCCGTGGTTGCAGGGAAACAGTTTGGAGGGATCCAACTGGATTCCTCAAATATATTTTTTGTTTTTCATATATAACAAATACATGATGTGATTGAATAATCAATTTGGATTGTTGTGTAATTTGATTTATTGGATGCTATAGTAGTACCGTCCTTAATTTTGGTATTTTAAATACCATAAATACTTTTTTTGAATTTGAAAGAAATTAAATGAGACTTTGGATATAAAAATATTTATATCGAATGTTGATTACTTCAAGGAAATCGATTTGTGTAAAATGAATGCTTTGATTTTGGGATTTGTGCTTATCAATTCGTAAAATGTTTTAAATAGAGATTTTAAAATAATTTATATAAAGGATTTTTTTAACAATGGATTTTAGATTATATTTTTGAAAATATGGAAAAAAAGTTGTAATTGATATTTTAAGTAGATTTGTAAAAATAAATGGGATTTATAAGAAATGGATTCATAAAAAGGAAATTTCATAAATGAGTTAGTTTAATAAACAAGTGAAACTCAAGAGAGTTTATAAATTTATAAACGATGTTTATAAATAAGGGAAAATGATATCAGCTGATAAATTGGGAATATAAATTCACAGTGTGAATTTATATCGAGATACGGAAATCGGTTTTGGGAAAAATAGTGGATTCTATTTTTCTGAAATGTGAGAATGGTTAGGGAATCAGAATAAAATCAACGTGTTATGAATCGAGAGGGATTTATAAATTGAAATGTTAACTGAAATTTTAAAAATATAATTTTATCGAGAAGTTAAGTTTGTTTTTAAAAGGAAATTTTATTTATCCAAACTATATAATTTAAAGCTATTTTAGTATTAAAATACTTCAGGAAGAGGGTTTTTCAAATATTTAATATTTACTGAAATAAATTCTATTTTTTAATGAGCTTTGAATATCGATTTTTTTATTTAAAAGTAATTTGGAATGGGTTATCGATGTTTATTTAAAGTGTTTTGATATTTTCAATAATTACTTTAATGTATTTTAAAAATAAATTATTTTTCTTTAAAAATACTTATCATATACAGATATATAGTTTTAAAGTGATTGAAATTATTTATAAATCCTCTCGAGATTTGTAAAGGAGGTTTATTTAGCGAATATGATTTTGATAAGAGGATCTTGTAAGAAATTTTAAGAGGAAATGGAATTTCCAAAATACTGAACATGGAAACTTCGAAAATGAATTAGAATTCATAAAAGAAGTTAGAAACGGATAGTGGGACTTAGAGACGAGTATAATCGATTTTGAAAATTTTAAAAGAAATTAATTTATGAATTCCGAAAACTTATAGAATCTGTTGAATTAAGGAATTTACAAATAAACTGAAAAGGGTTTTGAAAAGTAAGAAATAAATTGAATATTTCCTAAGTATTGGAAATAAAATGATCTTGGGAAAATATACTTATAGATATTTCCTAAGTATTGGACTGGAAGGATTTGGAACATTTAAACTAAGGAATGATTTATATGGAAATACTCTCTAAGTAATGAGTTATAAAATTGAATTCAGAAATATTTCTAATTGTTGAAATGGTTTAAAAATATCTGGTTATGGATAAGTATTGGAAATTGTTTTAAAATGTTGGAGTGCTGGAAGAGAATTGAATATATATATATATATATATATATATATATATATATATATATTCATAAAGATATTTTTAATAAATATTTGAAAGATTAAAATAAGGGCTTAGTGACTACTTATGTGTGTAATCTGATAGTTAAATAACCAACTATCAAATCTGGCCAAATTCATTGATCGTTTCGAAGAGACTGTGATCAAATTTAAATTATCCAAAAACCACATTGATTCGATTTGAGCGTTACGAATTGTGATATAGTAAAGATTATGAAGTTGGTGATTTTGGAGATTCGGTTTGTTCAGACCCAGAACAACTTTTATGGATGAATGCTATAACTGCATTGTTGCCTGGAAGGCAATGTTAGCATTCCAAGTATGATTGCTATTCTAAAGGTAAACGAATGCTCAAACCTTATCAACCAAAAATGACTAAAACAGGGAAGATGTAGCAGGGCTAAGTGGGTCACACCCAAGTAGGATATGTTATCACTTTTATAGACACCCTCTGATATATTATTATAATTATAGATATGATTGTGCATGGGAAAGAGAGCGCTCGATTAGGGTGGGAACATCCTGGGTGATAACATATTCGGTACTATCCAGGTCAAGGGTAGGCCGGTCTTGTGTTCGTAATGGATCTAGGCGAGGTCCTCGATACATTTTTCTAGAGGTGTACTGTGGCGGACGGTACCCTAGTAGCCCAGTCATTGTATGGAGTCCAATATCCACTACGAACCTTTACGATTTTAAATGTAGAGCCTAGTATGCTGGAATTTAATTAATGTAACAGTTTTGGTTATTTTAATAAGTATTTGTACTTAGACATTATTGTAATATCACTGAATTTTCTATAAAAATATTTTGGTTATCGTAAGGCGAAAACCCGTCATATTTATGTGTGACGTGGTCTTACGAGATACCTTTGTTTTCAAAGCATTTTGATAATAGCAATAATTCTAATCGATTTTGTTTTCTCACACTGGTTTTCCAGACTAACTCGGGTATTATTTTAATATAATGCTCAGGTCAGACCGAGCATTACAGATTCAGGTTAGGATTCTATGGAGTTGAGGAGACGAACTGGAGGATTTCAGGCATATTCCACATACTTGATTATATCCAATAAGTGTGTGTTATGCTGTATATTCAGCACTTGTGAGGACAAGTTATTATAACTATCCAGATTGATATTGTTGACTGTTGTACTCTGTTGTATGAATATTAATTGTTACAGTTTCTTTTTGTATAAAGACTGATTATTATATATTATATATTGTTCTACTACGATTTGTCAGATTCTACGTGTTGTTGTTTCTATTTTCTTCTATCTCTTTCTTTTTCACTCCTAATGATCTGGTATTTCCGGCACTCGATTGGTTGACATGCTATACAGCGAACGTATTGATGTCGATTTTCACGGGTCAAAAATCACGGTTCGTTACAATAACTATGTATTTGGAAATATGTTTTGGGAAGTATAAACATAATAAATAAAATGGTTATGTGATTCTGAAACATGGTTTTGAAGCATAAACTTCAATTATTTTAAACTAGTATAGAATTTTGGATTTGTAATAAGAGTAATAAATGTAGTTTCATAAAGTACATAATTTTTTATATATGGTCTTTAGAAAATAATTTATGAAAAATATAACTTTATAGAATTTTTAAATATGGTTTGGGAATATGAAAAATCTTGATTTTATAAAATAAACGCTTTGGGAACAATTTGTGTCAACGAAATATTTTTAAAAAGTGATAAATCAAATAAATATTTTGAGAGCCTTAGTTCTATAATGTGGGTAGTACAAATAATCGATTATATTGATTGGTTTTAAATGCTTTCGAATAACGCTTCATCGAATATGGTAAAACTCATTGAATAGAATGTTTGAGTGGAACATGAATTTCATTAGCTAGTATGGGATGCTTTGGTTAAGTTCTTGTGTTTGCCTTTGGGAATGCATTTGACACTTTAGAATTGTATTCTTTTTTGACTTATGGGGGACCATTAGATCCTTAAGGAAACGTGGTTCAGGTTTTCCAGTGGTATCCGTAATGGGTGAGGTTTGCTAGCTTCTAGTAAATACTTAAATTTCACCAAGCGGTATGGGACATTTTGGTTAAGTTCTAGTTATTACCAAAAGTGATAGTATTTAGCACTTTAGTATATTTCCTTTTATGGTTCGCTGGGACCAATAAATCCTTAAGGGGTATACTCCTGGATTTCTTTCCAAATATAAAAATATATAATAAACAAGAGTTTTCAAGACATGGTTGCCCCGATCATTCTGATCGATAGAGATTTGTGATTTCCCCGATCCTTGTGATGGTTGAGATTCTGTGTTATGGTATGAGTACGATACTTGGTGTCAGATCGGTTCGAGTGATACCATATTATTTACACGATATGGGTACAATTGTATGATTAGCATGTATGATCAAGAAAATAATCGGTATGGAACTTGTTCTGTGTGCCTAGAGAAATTATGCTCTGTTCTGTAATTCTACGTTTAGCGAATAATCTGTGTTTCTGAGCTAAAAAAATGTATCTAAGCCTTGAGATAAATGTTGTGTTAATTAGTTCTGTAACTTGCTATTTCTTGGACATTTGTATTTATATATGTGTTATCTATTCTTTTATTATATATCGTTCTCACTCTATTGGATATTTAGATATAATCTGACCCAGGTGTTATTTTAATTCTTGGGTCAGGCCGAGACTTTTTCGGTTATAGGACAGGTTGACCTTTGGATGGTTGGGCTAGTAAGGAGATAAACATTTTTGACTTTTATTTTATCTCAATTAGGGATTAGTGTTTATGTTCATGAGATGTATATTCAAGTTAGAAATTTGTGCATGATGCATATTATTTAAGTCTAGTGTTATATTTAACGGAATCCCAGGTTTGTATATGCATAAATGTCTATTATTCCACTATGGTTTGTGACGTTGTTTTTATGATATAATGTTCTAAGTCTGAGAAATCAGTGTGATTGTTACTTTGAACTGAGATCGTAAACATCAACTTGTATTCCAGAGATTAAGCAAACCATATCTATGACATTTAGTGTTAGTTTAAAGATATATTCACATTCGATCGCCTTTAATAAGCCATATTCTCTGTATTATTAGACGTCTTCATTTATAATGTTCTTTACTAATATGGGTATCACGGTGGGGTTGTTACAGTTTAGTATTAGAGCCGAGTCAGAACATTATAGCGTATAATATCAAAGAACCAGACCTAGTGAGACTTAGAGTCCTATCCCCTGGGGTATCTGATAGAAAGTTATATTAATTATCAATATACAGATAGGAATATAAATTGATTATGGGGATAATCAATTGGGATGTATTTTGATTTTAAATTTTAAATTGATAAACTGGAATGTGTGAAATTAAATTTTTTGGAAAATATTGTGTCATAATCCTTTAGAGTTTGGAAAATTATTTTGAGATTTTGGAAAATTGAGTATAATCAAGGATTGATTGGAGTTGCACAACGAAAGCTAATAGACTGTTTCCGCTGAGCACAATATTTTATGGTCTATATATGTGGTTAATTAGATATGTATGAATGGCTGATTGGTTATAAGGAATTGATTGCTTGGTTGTATTTATTTAGGTTGGATACATGGATGCTAGTGATAATAAGTAAATATAGCTAAGGAAAACTTATGATTATTTATTGTGCTGACTTGTCCAAAGATTGTTTAAGGATTTGATCGATATATGGGATGACATGTTATCGATAAGAGTTCCTAAACATTGAACGAGACATTTTGACATGAGAAATAATTAATTTGAAAATTTGGAAAATATTCGAGTTTAAAAATAATTTAAAATAATGTGTAAGCCATCGAATAAATTGTGAGAAGTGGAGAGCATGGCGAGGCAATGTTGATATTCTATATGATCAAACTTTGCATTCAAGTGCCGAAATGAATAACTAATTTCGTGGCTTAATATTATTTTATTTCACGAGATAAGATTAAGGATTTTTTTTTTAATTTTGGAATTTGTTATATAAACATTAAATGGAAGTTAATTGGAACATTTTGAAAAGAAAATAAGTGGAAGTCTACTTCCATGTATGAATTTAACTTTTGAATCCTTAGTTTTGGAATAAGAAGTTAATTGGAAATGTTTTTATATAAATCATAATAAATAAGAAGTTAAAAATTAAGGAATTGTGGAAATAAATTTTGGAAGTGAAAAGATATTTTATGCAAAAGTATGTACTTTGGATATAAACAATATTTAGGAAGAAATTATTTTGAGTTATTAGAGTTTTGAAAATCATATTAAGTAAATGATTTGAAACTTTAAATTTGATGATTTAGATTATATTCTTTGGAAAGATATAAATTTTGGAGAGAGTTATTTGGAAGTAATTATTCAAGTTGGAAATTTAATTTACAAATTTCTATTGTTAGGTAATTTGCAGGGATACAATTTCTTTAAAGGGGAAGTCTGTAACAACCCTATTGTTAATTATCTAATTAATTAAGTCTAAGTATGGATAATCGACTTTAAATTATGGTTTGTGAAATTTAATTGTGAAATTAAATCTGGTTTTGAGAATAACTGATCTGATTTATTTAAGAAATGATTTTCATTTCGTATAAAGGATCTCAATTCAAATTTGAAATATTATTAAATCAATTATTTAATTTTGGTATTTAGAGTAAAATCTTAATATTAAGATCCATGGTTTAAAATGAGATTTTATAATTAATACTTTATTTATATTTACAATTATATGAATAACTTTTATTTCAAAAGCTATATTTAATTTTGTATAATATCTCAATATCATTAGAAATGAGGATTTCAACTTGTTAATTAAATTTGGTAAAAAGTGAGAATTTAATCAATATTATAATCGAACTTTATTTAGTGTAAAATAGTGTTTTATAAGTGATAAAAGTAAAATAAGAATTAGCAACACTTAGTACTTTTACAACACTTCACTTATTGGATCCTCCGCAAACCCTCTTGGCCCAAGTAGTAGAAGTATAGATTGAGAAAAACAATATACTCTTCCTCATTCTCATTTTAGCTCAAAAATCTAAAAAAATTAAAAACCCTCTTGTTCTCTAAACCTTAGAATCCAAATCATCGCCAAATCATGATCAAAACATAGGGATTTTGGCTAATTATTTAAGAAATCATAATAAGGTAATTATCTCCATTCTCTAGTGTGGTTATTCTGTTGTTAATCTCAGTTTTAGTTATGGTTAGTAATCTTGTTTTGTAAATTTCTGGTTTGACATAGGGCTTGTGGTTGAGAGATGTTTGCTTAGGAGAATCTGGGATTAGTTCATCAAATTAATGCTTAAAGGTGAGTTGACAACTCACATTACTATCTCTAAAACTTGAGTGTATATAATTCTTAGTGCTGTTTGGATTGAGTTTGATGATTTTTGGTTTTATTGCTCATGTTTATTTTGTTCAATTACTAAAATTACTGAACCCTAGTCTTTGATCACATATAGTTAATAATGCATGCTAGTTTTCTAGGATCAAATGGCCCATACCGGTCGTTGGGATGAATTAGAGTCCTGCCGAAGCCGATGTACTTTGTCGAAGGGGGGAAAACAATACATGGATCTCACTTTCGAAGGCCACAACCGATGTACCGGTCGTGATGACCGGTGCACCGGTCGGCATATGGATTGTGAGTTTTAGGTGACCCCTAACCCTCCCCGACCCATTGTTTGAACCCGTATTTTGCTTGCTTTGTTGTAGTTTTGATTCCTTATGCTTTATGTGGTGTTTGTGATCGTTTTGATATACATATATATATATATATATATATATAATACTTTGCTAAACTATAAATTTGATTTGGAAATAAAATAATGTTAGAACACTATGGAATTAGTTCATAGCTATAATCTTGTGACGGCTTAATATTTTGTCATAGTGAAGTCTTATGTGTTTTATGGACTTTGAATCATTTTGATCCAAAGTTTTGGAATTTTATAAACTTATATCTATCTATTTTATAAAGTTCAATACGTAGTTTTGCAAATAAATAATTTTGCGAAGAGAGTTTATTTAAGTTATAAGTATCAAACTTTTTACTAAATTGGTTTAGTTCATTTTATAAATGGTTTTAATAAATAGTTATATTTACATCAAGTATTACTAATATAAATAATAATGGATTTGGAAATATATTTTAGGAAATATAAACTTAATTTATTTCTAAATAAAATGGTATGGGATTTAGAAACATGGTTTTGAAGTATAAATTTAAGTTATTTCAAAATAGTGTATAAATACTAATTTTGGATTTGTAATAAGAGTGATAAATGTGGTTTTATAAAGTAAGTAACTACTTAAATAAATAAATATATGTTCTTTGGAATTCAAATTGTTGACGGTATAACTTTATTGAATTTTTAAATATGGTTTTGGAACATGAAAAATCTCGGTTTTATAATATAATAGCTTTTGGAACAATTTGGGTCAATGGAATATTTTAAAAAAGTGATAAATCAAATAAATGTTTTGAGAACCGTAGTTCTATAATGTAGGTAGTGCTAATAGTCAACTTAGTGTTATCGAATGCTTTAAATGCTTTCGAATAACACTTCGTCGAATATGGTATAACTCATTGAATAGAACGTTTTGGTGAAACTTATTAACTCATTAGCAAATACATGAATTTCACAGGGTAGTAGGGATGCTTTGATTAAGGTCTTGTGATCGGCTTTGGGAATACATTTGACACTTTAGTGTTGTATTTTCTTCTGGTGAGTGGTGGGACCTTTAAATCCTTAAGAGAACATAGTTTAGGTTTTCGAGTAGTATCCGTAATGAGTGAGGTTTACTAGCTTCTAGTAAATACTTGAATTTCACTTAGCAGTAAGTGATGTTATTGTTAAATTCTAGTGAATACTGAAGGTGATAGTATCTGGCACTTTAGAGCATTTCCTTTTAGGGTTCGGTGGAGCCGATAAATCCTTAAGAGGTATACTCCTGGATTTCTTTCCAAATATAAAAATATATAATAAACTAGAGTTTTTAAGTCATGGTTGCCCCAAACATTTTGATCGGTAGAGATTTATGATTTCCCCGATCCTTGTGATCGGTCGAGATTTTGTGTTATGGTATGACTACGATCCTTGGTGTCAGATCGGTTTGAGTGATACCATATTATTTACATGGTATGAGTGCAATATGTATGTACGATCAGGGAAGTAATCGGTATGGAATTAGTTCTGTGTGCTTAGAGGAATTATGTTTTGTTTTGTAATTCTACGTTTAGTGAATAATATGTGTTTGTGATCTTAATATATGTATATATGCCTTGAGATAAATGTTGTGTTAATTATTTACGTAACTTGCTATTTCTTGGACATCTATATTTATTTATGTGTTATTTATTCTTGTGTTATATCTCGTTCTCAATCTATTGGATATTTAGAGATGATTTGACCCGGTTGTTATTTTAATGCTCGGATCAAGCCGAGATTTTTCTAATTACAAGACAGGTTGATCTTTGAATTGTTGGGCTAATGAGGAAATAAACATTCTTAACTTTTAGTGTATCTCAATTAGGGATTTGTGTTTATGTTTATGTGATGTACATTCGAGTTAGAAATTTGTACCTGATGTATAATATTTGTGCCTAGTGTTATATTTAATAGACTTGCAGTTTTTTATATGCTAAATGTCAAATACTAGATGCGCTAATAATTGGAGTGGTCATATATCCATGAATGGCGAGGAGTATCTGCATTATAATGTATTTGGAGAAAAGGCAGTTGAATATTTCTCAGAGTTGTTTAATTAGCCTTAAAGACGTCATTTGCCGAATATAGTCTGTTAAAAATCATCACTGAGTGTGGTAAAGAGTTCATTAATGACAGTGTTGAAATGTTTTAAATCAGATAAGTTATATTCAACGTCAATGAAGAAACCATGTCTGGTCCTGATGGATTCAGTTACAGATTTTATAAGACTCGTTAGGATAACATCAAAGAGAAACTTCATGATGCTTATAATGGAATATTCAGGGAAAGATTGTGAAAGAATGTAATCATATGTTTATCCACTTAATTGCAAAAAATAAACCTGCGAATGATATTAAAGATTTCAGGCATATTTCATGTTGCAATATGATCTATATAACTTTTGCTAAGATCTTGTGTAACAGGCTCAATACTTTTTGGATGAATTGATTTCCATAAATCCGTATGCATTTGTTCATAAATTGGGGATGGACTCCTGTTTGCACATGAGATTGTGAGAGGAGTTGATTGTAAGAAAAATATGGGAATTTATGTCAATGGATCTCCGTTGAGCCCATGACACTATAAAACAACACTTTATTCTCCATATGATAAGGTGTATGAGTTTTTCTGGTAAGCGGAGTAAAATTATTCAAGAATTAATTTCAAAGCCAAGTTTTTTAGTGATCTCCCAAGGTTGTCCCTATGGATATTTTCAAATTAATAATGAGCGAGGCAGGGTCACCCTCCATCCCCACTACTTTTTACTCCTGTTATGGAATATTTACGATTTTGATGGATAGAAAAATGAGGGAAGACAAGATTAAACATTTACAAGCAACTACAAATCAAATTACACATACAATATATGCAGATGACATTTTGATTTACATCCATGCGAATTGCATAGGTCTAAAAGCATAAAGGGATGTTTTCAGCAGTATGTATGAGAACACTTTTCTAGATTAAATTGTGAAAAGTCAAAACCATATTTCGAAAAAGGAGTGATTTACAAAGAGGAAATAGTAAACTTTTTGAATACCAATAAAGAGGAACCACCAATCAAATACTTAGGAATTTCACTATCTAGCATCAATTTAAAATAAAATGATTGGGATTGTCTGTTCGATCGTATTAAGTAGAAAATACAAGGGTAGGAAGCTAAACGCCCATCTATAATGGGTTGTGTAGAACTCCTCAAATCCAAAATTTACCCAAATATGCAACATTGGACGCAGTGCTTTCAACTTCAGTAGCTATTGTGAATAAAATTAAGCTTCTATGTCTAAAAATTATATGGAAAGGTAGGCTCGCCAAAATCCCATGAGAGACAATTTGTAGACCTAAGGAAGAAGAAGGATTGGGACTTAGATTTTTTTTAAGGAAATAAATAAGGCTTTAGGCATCAAATTGATCTATAACTTGTTAATAAGGAAGGAACGTGGGCTAAATTGATGCATTTAAAGTACATCAAACAACAATCAGTTTAGGAAATGAAGACGAGAAGCAATCTAGAGTATGGAAATTTCTATTAAGCCTTCAAAACCAGGCAGTAAAATATATGTGTAAGAAAATCGTTGATGATAAGGCTATATCTTTATAGTATGACCCATGGTTACAAGGAGGGAGGTTGGTAAACAAAATAGAATTTGATATGGCCTCAAGAATTAGGAGTGACCGAATGCTAATGATTGAAATTTTGGAAGGAGAGAATGAAATTGTCGAAGAATCGGTTTTTCCTTGGAAGAGTAAAATATAATAGAAACTAATGAAATATATCATGACAAGAAGGAGGATTATTGGTATTGGATATGTAGTAACAAAGGGACATATCACTTAAAAGAAGTATGGCACACTATCAGAAACAAATATGATAATGGCGTGGAATTCATGTGCCTAAATGGTCATCTGTTTATACAAGGCAGTAAATAAATTTTTGAATACTAAAGTTCACCTAATTCGAATGTTGTATATATGGATCCAAAATGTATTTTTATATGATGAAGTAGATGAAGATATCGAACATCTCTATTTCAAATGCAAGTTTTCTTCATCCGTGTGGAATTGGTGTCAGAATAAATTGAAATGGCATAACCCGACTCCTAATACACTTGATTTAGAATCAAAAATGAGAGATTTTTCTAACAGATTCCTAGCAATAGGAAAGGTAGTGAAATTGCTAAATTTCTTTATCCACGAGTGTTTGGTTCATGTGGTAAGAACGTAATAATAGAACGAACGTAACAATAGAATATTCAACAATCAATGCAGAACTAAGCAAATAGTATGTTTGCAAATCATGGACGTAGTTTCTATCAGATCATCTAAATCCAAACACAGATAGTGCCAAAGCAATTTAGACAAAGAAATTCACAAAGAGGGAACCTAAGCTACTATCAAAGTAGTTACTTGTAACTGATCATTCATTCTCCATGCTCCAGATCTAAGGCGGTTTCCTTAGGGGAAGGCTCTAGCCTGCTTAAATTTACATTTTCTCTATTTTACACTATAATTACATTTCGGTTACAAATTTAATTCTGTGAGGAGCTGGACGTGTTGTAAGAGAAGAACAACAATCCCTGGTTTGAATTTCACAATAATTAATTAGGGAATGAACCAGATCAAATACAGAAAGTGCATTCGCTTTATTACTTAGGGAATGAAGAAAATCTATGGCTAGCTCTAATAGGAGCATGGTGATTTGAGCAAGGATTATCTTCTAAACAATCGTTAGAAGCGAACCAATACTTATTAGAAGATATGAAAAGCTCGGCATGTTAAACTAGAGTGGAATAGCATCAGAAACTACAAGAAATGGAAACTGAGGGTGAAATTTCTGTTCGCCATTATTGAAGTGGAGAGTTCAAAAGTGGAAGATTCGCAATGCTTTGAATGGAGTGTAAGTTTGAATTTTTTTTTGAATACCCAAGAGAACCCGGCGGACCGGTAAACTCCTGAGGAGGGTATAGTAAAGTCATCCGCTGATCCAAGCCCCCATACCCCCGGGTAAATTTATGTAGGATATGGAAGCACATGGTAGGAATCGAACCTGGGTCTTTTAATTAGAATCCACGCCTCCTTTCCACTGTGCCGCACCCGCGGACAAGTTTGAAATCTAGAAGCATCGGGTGTATCATCTTCAATAAACTGGGTTATGTGGGCTTATGTTATTGTATGAAGAGACGCGTTTATTGTGAATACTTGTAGATTTTGGCTTTCTTCTATTAATAAAGATTCCATAATCAATCAGTTCAACAAAATTCATTGGGTCAATAATAACACTTATTATTAACTATGCTACTTTAGCCAGAGATTTTGACTTGGAGTAGAATATAGTTGACTATGATACCGACCTCATACAAATATGGAGACGAATTTTCTATTGAATAGCGTTTTACTTCCAATTCTTCAATACAGACCTAACTACAATCAGTTGATGGTCACCACGTGATGATTTAACTGTAATCAATATGTAATATGCACATTGAATCTCAACAGTATTCTCAAGTTGAGAGAACTTTATAAGATCGTCACTTCGAGATTTCCTGTTTGACCTAGTTATTATAAACCAACATGAAACTCTCGGATCAAGCGTTCCACATCTATCCAATAGCTATGAGCAAGTAATTCCTTGGTCCCCTAACATACTCTGGTCTCAACGGATGTATTGATATGCTTTCTTGAAACATTTTGATAAGAAATGTTTAAAATAATATGTTATGTTATATTATGATAATTTTATCATAGTTGCTACTCCTTTTAATCATTATCAAATAACATATCATTATAGGATTTACTATTTAATATACTTAAATTAATTACTTGGTTAATATATCACAATACAATCAGTATATAATAGAAAACAAACACCTTTTTGTTTTAAATTTTTTGTTTCAAATGATATTTAATTATAGATTTAATAGTTCACAATAATTTATAGAATTATCTCTAGGGCATATTCCTAACTCTCTCATTATGCATGGAAGATCTAACATAATACTCTTTTGACATAATAACTTCAAAGCCCAAGTGTTGAAGTGGCAAATCTTTGACTCCATAGCCATGAATCATCTGTTTATACTTTCATGAAAACGTAAGTGGTATATTCAAAGATTATTACAAAGCTTCTATTCTTTTCTCTATATTACTTGGGCTATCCCTAGTCTTTTGTTACCGATATCATACGTTTTGCACGTGTCCCCTTCAAAGTGAAGAACATAGTCTTTCTCCTTCATTTGGCCAGTGATTAATAGATTTTCTTCAAGGTCTGGAACTAGTAAAACATCTTTTATAAACTTTACTCCTTTCATTATTTCTATCATAACAACATTTTCACCTTTCGATTCTTCAATAGTAGCAGTCTCTAATCACACTTTCACTTTGACAACGTCATTTATATCATTAAAGATGTTTTTATTTTTGGCTATGTGATCCCTACGACCATTATCCAAATATCGGTTTCCCACCATTTTCGTCGCTAGAATCTTTAATGGCACAAAAAAGATGTTGATCACAATCATGTTGATGTCGTTTAGGATTAGTCTTTTCGGCAAAATTTGCTTGATGCTTCCTTTTGTTAAAATGGTTCTTCTTTATATGTTCAAATTTTTTGTTGTGTCTACATTACCGCTTTCTACGATATCGGCGGTACTTCAAGTGATTTGTCATTGTACAAATTCCAAATGGAGAATATTTGTCTAGTTTGTTTATAGATATATCTCTAGAATTATTTATGCTTTTAGACTTATCTCCACTATTTTTATTTCTCACATGTCCGTTATTTTGCGATTGTAATTTGAACTTTGATTAGAAGAAATTTTCGGTCGAGTCTTCGTCGTGGCCATTCAATCTTTGCTCAAATGCTTCAAGGGCGTCCATTGATTTAGTTAGCGATAAAGTAGATAAACAATTAGTTTTCTTTGTCGCTATCACAATTGGATCATAATTGTGGAAACTTAAAATTATCTTTTTGATTTTCCTGTCAAAAATATTATTCCCTATTTTCTTATTTGACTAACTATTTCTTTTATCATGATTAATAGTCTTTTAGGTCTCGGAATACTTTACTTTCATTAATTCAAATTCATGTATTAGAGTTTGAAGTTTAATGGCATGCACCTTTACACTTCCTTGAAATTCCTCACGTAATTTTCTTCCTGCTACTTATGTGCTTGTAACTTTTATTATTCTTGAAAAAATAGTGTGAGTCACTACTTGTTGTAGATAATACCGTTGAATTTCCCTTCACTAATAATAATAACAATAATAACAACAACACAACAACAACAACAATAATAATATGTTACAAAATAAAGAGAATGGAGGCCATGAGAGAGAGAACAATTTTATTGAATTGAGAGATGAGATTACAATACAATCAAACTCCATATTTATAGCTCCTTATGCAGTACAGATTACAAAAATGCCCTTTCTTATTTAGCATATTCATCCCTATAATTATATATATTACAACATTCTCTCTTGAATATGCGTATGTAAAGATGATAAGAGTAATTGCCTCATTAAAAACCTTGTTATGAAAAACCAAATGGGAAAAAAAATCATAAACAAGGAAAAGATTACAACATGATTTCATCTTTAAGTAACATATATTTTGTAATGTTACTACGAGGGTTAATACTTCTGGATCAAGATAATGCCTCATTAAAACCTTACTAATAAAAACCCAGTGGGAAAAAATATTAGTGAAGGAAAAGGAGTACATTATAGCGTATTTCATACGCTCTCCCTGAATTATAACGCATTATTCAATTAGTTTGTTGATGCAGTCGACGCATACCAATTTTGTACACCATCTTTTGAAATGTTGATTTTGGAAGCGCCTTTGTGAATAAGTCCGGCGGATTTTCTTGGGATCGGATTTGTTTCACTTCTATCTTATTATCCTTCTGTAGCTCATGTGTGAAGAAAAATTTAGGAGAAATTGTTTCATCCTATCACCCTTAATGTAACCCGCTTGAATTTGAGCTACACAAGCTGTATTGTCTTCATAAATAACGGTTGACCCTTCTGTTTCTGACGGAAGTTGGCAGCTTTATCGAATATGCTCAATTAGTGATCTCAGCCAAATACATTCTTTACTTGGTTCATGTAGCGCTAGTATTTCAAAGTGATTGGATGATGTTGCTACTAATGTTTGTTTTGTAGATCGCCATGAAATTGCTGCATTGCTGTTATTAAACACATATCCAGTTTGTGATCTTGCTTTATATGGGTCAGAAAGATAACCTGCATCAGCACAGCCAACTAGATTTGGATTATTGCCCGAGTTAGAGTAAAACAAACTCAAATTTGTCATTCCACGAAGATATCTCATGATATGTTTTATACCATTCCAGTGTCTTTTTGTTGGTTCTGAACTGTACCTTGCTAGAAGATTTACTGAGAATGCAATATCTAGTCTTGTGCATTGGGCCAAATATAATAATGCACCAATGACGCTAAGATATGGCACTTCCGGGCCAAGCACATTCTCATCTTCTTCTTTTGGGCGGTAAGGGTCTTTTTTAATATCTAAAAATCTAACAACCATCGGCGTACTCAGTGGATATGCTTTATCCAATTGAAAACGCTTTAGAATTTTCTCAATGTGGTTTGATTGATGGATTAATATGTCATTAGTACTATGCTCAATCTGTAGACCGAGACAGTGCTTAGTTTTGCCAAGATCTTTTATTTCAAATTCCTTCTTTAAAATTTATTGTTCCATCAATCTCTTATGGAGTCTCAATCAAATTTATGTCATCAACATAAACTGCTAAGATGGAAAATCCCTTTACCGATTTCTTCATAAAGATACATGGACAAATGAGATTGTTTTCGTATCCTTCTTTTACCAAATATTTACTAAGACGGTTATACCACATCCTTCCAGATTGTTTCAATCCATATAGTGATCGTCTTAGTCTTAATGAGTACATGGACTTTGATTTTGCTTCAGGCAATTTATATCCATCTGGAATTTTCATGTAAATGTTGGTATCTAATTCACCATAAAGATAAGCTGTCACAACATCTGTTAATCTTATATCGAGTTTTTCAGAAACTACAAGGCTTATCAAATATCGGAATGTTATGACATCCATAACAGGGGAGTAAGTTTCCTTAAAGTCAAAACCTGGTCTCTGCATGAAACCTTGTGCGACAAGTCGTGCCTTGTACCTCACGGCTTCATTTTTATCATTTTGTTTTCTAACGAATACCCATTTATAACCTACTAGTTTAACATTTTCTGGTGTTTTCTCTATTGGTCCAAATACACCATGTTTTTGAAGTGAATCTAGTTCCACTTGGATAACATCTTTCCATTTTGGCCAATCGTGTCTTTTTCGACATTCATTTATGCTATTTGGTTCATTATTATCATTCTCATTATTCTCATTATGGTCATGACTTTCAATTATTTCAGTAGCTACCGCGAATGAGAATACATCGTCAATTGTTATTTTACTTCGATCCCATATTTCTCCATAGTTCCTATAAAATATTGAGATCTCATTATTACTAGGTACCATTTTATCGTTCGAATCTTCTTTTATCTCTTCTGGGATAATATTTCCTTCTGCACTTCTAGGAGAATTGGGATTTTCGTTTGAGTGATCTTTTTGATCATTTATAACCTCTTCACGAGGTTCCTTAATTGATGATTTTTCATCAGACTTTCTTTTTCAAGACGCCAAGTCTTTTGAACCAATTGGCCTTTCATGTTTTTGTCTTGCTTTAGATTCATTTGTTGCTATATTTACTTTTGAACCTTCAGGGACATCAATTTTTGCTGGTGCATTTGCTGCTGGAATGTGAGATTTAGCTATTGCAGTGTCACTAAATGCATCCGGCAGTTGATTTGCAATATTTTGAATATGCAAAATTCTTTGTACCTCATATTGGCATTGTTTGGTACGTGGATCCAAATAAGACATGGATGGATTATTCCATGATATTTCATGTCGTTCTACTAGAACGGTCTTTCCTCCCCCTAACGGCAAGATGATTGTCTCATCAAATTTACAGTTTGAAAATCTTGCGGTGAAGACATCACCTGTAAGAGGTTCAAGGTAACGAATTATCGATGGAAAATCAAATCCCACGTAAATTCCCAACCGTCGTTGAGGACCCATTTTAGTATGAAGTGGGGGACTAATAGGTATATGCACACCACAACCAAATTTTCATAAATGTGAAATATTTGGTTGAAATCCGGTTAAGAGCTGTGATGGTGAAAGCTGATGATAAGCTGTTGGTCTAATTTTAACCAATTTCGATGCATGCAAAATTGCATGACCCCAAGCTGAAACGGGTAATTTTGATTCCGTAAGCAATGGTCTTGCAATAAGTTGCAAGCGCTTAATTAATGATTCCGCTAGACCATTTTGAGTATGAACATGAGCTACTGGATGTTCAATTTCAATTCCCAATGATAGACAATAATCATCAAATACTTGAGAAGTAAATTCTCCAGCATTATCTAGTCGAATCGATTTAATTTGATGATCAAGGAAGTGTGCTCTCAATTTTATTATTTGAGCAAGTAGCTTGGCAAATGCCAAATTTCTTGTAGAAAGTAAACAGGCATGTGACCAACGAGTTGATGCATCAATCAATACCATAAAATATTTGAATGGTCCACATTCAAGCTGGATTGAGCCACATATATAACCTTGAATTCTTTGTAAAAATGTTGGAGATTCAGAAGTGATTTTACTATATGAAGGTCGAGTGATTAATTTTCCTTGTGCACATGGTGCACATAAGTAATCACTTGGTAAATTCAATTGGTTTGATAAATCATGTCCGTTTGAGTTTTTGGCAATTTTACGCATCATAGATGATCCAGGATGACCCAAGCGATCATACCAAAGAATTAATGTCTTTGTATTTGTGAGCTTCTGGCTCATGTTTATAGAGTGAGATTCAACTATGCAATTTTTGTAAAATATAAACCAGTTGAAATTGTACCCAATTTTTCTAGGATAAGTTTCTGGCTTTCAGTTCTAGAAATAACACAAAGATATTCTTTGTTGTTTTCATTTATAGTTTCAATATGGTATCCATTCATTCTTATATCTTTGAAACTCAGCAAATTTCTTTTAGAGTTGCTTGAGTATAATGCATTTTGAATAAAGATATGCGTACCATTTGGTAATATTATATGGGCTCTTCCGGACCCGTCAATTATATTAGCAGATCCAGCTATAGTGGAGACTTTAGCTGAGAAATTTTCAGATAGTTCAGAGAAAAACTTCTGGTTTTTCAAAATTGTATGAGTAGTTGCACTATCTAGTAAGCATATATCATCACCCAAATGGTGTTCCATACCTTAAGAATTAATGACAATGATTAGTCAATCATTAAAAAATGCATAAATAAATGTAATGTAAACAAACAAAGTAATATGATTAAAATAGGTTATTGATTAAAAACAACATCCACATTACACATTACTAGTACTGCAAAGGGAAATACAATTAAACAAACACAAACTTCAAACTAATTTATTGATGCAAGCTAATGAAATAAAACGAAAGTCACATAACAAACTTCAAGACATTTCTATTTGATCAACTCGGTCATATCATTGATCATTGCACTTAGATTTTCATCATTAATGAAATTTCCATGTCATCTTCGAAGAAATCATCTAACTTCAGGTTAGTGTTTTCAGGTAACTTTTCGGCATTATTTGCCTCAATATTCTTCGAGCGATGATATTCTTCAACTGTTTTCTTTGATGATCTACATGTACGTGACCAGTGACCAGATCGTCCACATCTATAACAAACTTCCTCATAATGTCTTTTATTTTCTAGAGCTGAATCATTGTTCTTTACAAGCTCAATTTTCTTTTGTTGCTTTTTAAAGTTGGTGGTTTTGTTACCTTTAAAATCACCATAACCACCTCTGCTAGAGTTATATCCACGTCCACGACTATGTCTTCTACCTCGACCTCCACCCCTATCTCTTCCAGAGTGGGCAAAATTAGCATTAGCTTCATGTTATGCAGTTGAACCAGTTGGTCTTGAGGAATGATTTTTTATAAGCAATTCATTATTTTGTTCAGCAATTAGTAAGCATTCTATGAGTTCAGAATATTTTGTAAAATGACGCTCTCGATATTGCTGCAGGAGTATATTCGAGACATGAAATGCTGAGAAAGTCTTTTCAAGCATTTGTGCGTCATCCACCTTTTCACCACATAATTTCAGTTTAGAAGTGATTCTAAACATTGCAGAATTATATTCTCTTACGGACTTAAAGTCCTAAAACCTCAGATACAACCACTCTTGCCTAGTGTTTGGAAGTATGACCGTCTTCTGGTGGTCATAACGCTCCTTCAGAGAGTTCCATAAGTGGAGAGGGTCTTTTTCATTCAAATATTCTGTTTTTAGATCGTTACAGATATGACGTCTTAAAAATATTAGAGCCTTTGCCTTGTCCTGCTGGGACATAGTATTGCCCTTTTTAATGGCATTTTCTAAGCATTGAGATTGCAAATGAATCTCAGCATCCAGTATCCATGATAAGTAGCTATCTCCAGATATATCCAAAGCTTTAAATTCAAGCTTGGAAATGTTTGCCATTTTGTGAACTGTTCATAAAATAAATCGCATAAGGTGAAAGTATTCGCCATAACAGCATTCATTATTTGTTTGTTTCCAGCTAAAAAGAAGAAAAAAATGGAAAGTCTTCATTCATGATATCAAATAACTATACCAAAAAAATGTATCAACAAAATCAAACATTTGGATTTTGCAACTTTCATGTATTTATTGTATAAGAAAGGAAAGTTAGCCTTTGCGTATATTTCATTCCAAACTTTTGAATTTTATTTGGCAACAGATCCGCAAAGAAAGAAAAAAAATATTGAATTTAGAAGTCAAAGAATTAAAATAAGAGTGATACAAGAAAAGAAATGAAAAATATAGAAGCGAACCCCAAACTAGACAGCTTTATAAAAAAACATGATATTAACAATTACCTTTTTGTAGAGAGGAAAAGTAACGAGTTTATAAAGAAATGCAAGAACAATTCCTTTACCTATTACTAAGAAGGAAATAAAAAATAGAACATATGTAGATATATTATAAAAGATTTTTTGCACTAATATATATATATATATATATATAATAGGGTTTGAATACGAATAGTCTTAGAATTGAAATGGTCAGAAGAGGAACAATTAAAGTAATTAATATTTAACTACCTGCTGAGAAGTTGGAAAGTTTGAAGGTGAACAGGTTGAGGTCAATAATTAATTCGCATTCCTTCGTGCTGATAGCGTGTTACAGAAAGAGAATGGAGGCCATGAGAGAATAATTTTATTGAATTGAGAGATAGAGATTACAATATAATCAAACTCCGTATTTATAGACTTTTTATGCAGTGCAGATTACAAAAATGCCCTTTCTTATTTAACATATTCATCCCTATAATTATATATATTACAACATAATAATTATTATTATTGAGTTCGACTAAGAGTTAAACTATCTGGAGGAGTAGTAAATTGATCTTCTGTAACCTGCTTTAAATCTTGAGACCTAGAAAATGACTTTATTTTTATGCTTAAAAAATCATAATTTTCGGCTGGGGACAGAAATAGTGAATGGTTAACGGTATTTACTACCGACATAAAAATATTTTGGAACGGTGTAAAATAAAAGGTGGATTTTTCTATAAACGATGGTATTTATTTTATATGCCCACTGTATTATCGAAGGATGTCTTGATACAACTGTTAGTATTAGGGTTGAAAGGAAGATAGGTATGAAAAATTTGAATAGTTAAAATAGTGAAATAATAAGTTTGGTGAAAATTTTAACTTTTAGACTTTTTAAAAACGTAGAAATTTTATTCCGTACTTAGAATATTCACTTGGCATATTTCATAATCTAGATGGTATATTTTAGATGGTACGTTCTAGATGTTCAATGAGTTAATATTTAATGGTTAATTCTAGTCGATCAAGGAGTTAATATTTAACAGTTAACTTTCCAGAAATTTGTATCATTTTTGGTCGATGACCAAATCTTGAACATTTTTCTTCAAACAATTCATGGTTCTGGAGCGTTTCCTCGCTTTCTTTGGTATAAGGTGTAAACAATTTCAACTCCCTAGAACTGTTCACTGACTCGAAAATCACTCTATCTGCAGGAGGAGTTGTACTTAGTTTTTCTTCATTTATTTGGTTCATATTCTGTCACAATTACATTGATGCAATCATAATCGCATATCATGTGTTTAGGCAGATACAACCAATACAACAAATGACTAGCTTAACAGCCGTTTAAATGCGACTGATTAACAACTTGAAGTTGTCCTTGAAAGAGTTTGCAAAGAGAAACACGTTATTGGCATATGCTTCGGTACGAAAGACTGTAGATGAATCACCAACTTTGCAGTACTGTTAGATCTGCAAGTTCATATTTCCGAGAAAATGATGTTTTATCACTTAAGAAGATGCATGGAAACGTAGAACAGGGGTTCCCGTCTCGTGATATATGCAAAATGCATGCATGAAATATGCAAATCTTATACATACATAATACATATATGTATGCCTGCGCGGGTATTTTACAAAACCAATAAGGTAGTTTGAACTAATAATAAAAACAGTTTTTCACCTTTTGTTTTCCAACAAGGTAGATTCTGTTTGCAATTGGTTCGATGATATTTTTAATTTCGGCTGTCCTTGATTCTGATTTAAACATAAGTGTTTCGGCGTCCACCACACCAATACATAGTGATATTAATGTGTGATAAAGCGTGATACAGAAGCCTAAAGATGCCAAATGCATGGCACTAAAACTAACACGAGGCTTCTGTTTCATGTATTCAATTATATTTATGCTACCAAATATTTGACACATGGGCTTTTATGCTACAGAAATAGAAACGTGAACTATATTTGCATTAAGCTACTTGCTTTAGAATTCAAATTTGATTTGTCAAATGATTGAATGGTTGAGATGAACATATGGAAAAGTCTGCAAATTAATGCGGCAAATTGATCA
The DNA here is from genome assembly GCA_030765085.1 of Allium cepa. Classification (NCBI taxonomy): domain Eukaryota; kingdom Viridiplantae; phylum Streptophyta; class Magnoliopsida; order Asparagales; family Amaryllidaceae; genus Allium; species Allium cepa. The sequence continues at coordinate 103,491,773 of CM060941.1, read as the reverse complement.
ATATATGAAGGATAAGAGCAACATGTAATATCACTTTTGTGAGATAATGTTCATATTCCTAGTATATATTTGTCAGTATGATGATACTTGTTATTATTATTATTAGATAATGTAAACAACAAAGATTTGAATCTGATGCCTAGTAGTAAGCAGAATAGTTTATTATAGTTCCAGTTCCAGCATCCTTTTAATTGAAAAGTATTAAAAGGCAAGCTTCAGATGTCTGAATTGTTTGCTTTTGTTATATGGACTTTTAATCAACTTGTTCTGTTTATAAGTTGTGGCGATTTACAAGTAGTCAACTAGATGAATATTTATTCTTTCATGATGAACCCTGTTTCGAATAGTTACACCTGTCGACTGCTTCTTTGATGATTTCATGATAATGCAACATGCATATTGTTGACACTGAGATTTTATCTTGCATCTCATTAAGTATCAAGAGCTTTGACCGAGTGAACTACTCACTAAAAACAAATATAGAACTATTCTTAATTAAATGAAGTATTTATGACTATAGCCTAACATGTTACATAAATCTTAGTGGGAGCTGGATTCAGATATATTTGTTGAAGGTAATGCAGAAGTCCTAATTCCGAAAGTTATGTCTGTCATTGATCCAACTATTTTAAAACCTTAAATCTGGACTAAAACCTTGGAAGTTGGAACTAAGCTCAAAACTAAGCACGCCTCCAAATCATCAAAGATTCTGTCCATAATCAGTTATATTAATTGGTAAAACAACCCCACCATAGAGACATATAGGTACAGTTTGCACCCAAAAAATGACCAATTTAAGTTGAACAATTAGCTACTTAAATGAGGCTGATGTATTTGCTACTTCGATGAATCTTTAGAGTTGAACGATTTGCATCCGACAAGTCGGTTGCCACCTTCTTATCCCAATGGCCATCCCTTCCCCTTCTTTATATTTCATCATCTTTCGTTTCTCTTCACCAAATCACACTTCTTCTCCCCCAATCTGAAAATTGAAAAAAAAATTGTTGCATCTATTTCACTTTTATTAGGGTTACTAAAATCTATCTCCCATATTTTTCTCGAATCATTTTGATTTTTTTTTCCTTCAAAATGTTGTTCTATGAATCTTTCGATTCGTTTACTCATCACATTGCAGACTATACCAAGAAACGAACGTTGACCTTTATCGATATTGGCTTTGCCAACATTGAATCTCATAAAGGTCAGGCTGGCTATTGATACGACGAAATCATCAACACCTTCAACACACACAAATGGGCGTCGATTACGATACCCGTCGGATAAAAAATAAGCTCAAAAACTGAAAATGCGATTACAACCCCTCGAACCAACTGCTGCAGATAGAAGGCAGATTCTGAAACGTACGGAAACACACAGTCAAAGGTGATGGACACGACCACGAAGAAGTATAAGATATTCAAAGTTTGTCACCTCTAAAGTTAAGGGAGATGAACGTGATATTTGAAGGCTACAATGGAATTCCCTCTTTCAAGTTCATATTTTCAAAGGCTCCTCTTGTCGATGTCCAGTTCGACACACAAATGTATGTCGACTTTCTCATGGGTGATGCTGCTGAGATCAACGGTTGCACTTCCCCGGTTTCTTCATATCTGTATCACTCTGCGGCCGCTTTCCTTTCACGAAGACATCGGCTAAGTGGAGCTTGTTTACATGACGTAGAAATGACATAGACCATTGATGGATGCATAGCTATTTGGCCAGAGATGGCTCACTTTTCAAATGGAAAATCATATACATTTTGAACAATAAGGACAGACTACATATCTGTGTGTTGTGTTATAGACATGCTCGAGGAGCTTTGGCCTTTTGTGACATATCTAGTAAGAAAATTAAGAAGAGAGAGATGGTATTGTATTTGTACTGTTTGTATTCCAGACTAATAGTATGTAACAAAAACTGTTTTTTTATTGCACTTTTTCTACAATTTCACAATTTATAAATAATACAAATTTATTTAACTATATTGTTTAAAATAATGAAAATAAAAAAAAAAATAACTCGAATAAGTATTCATAACGAAATAATTAAAATACCCTTTCAATTGCTACTTTCATAACACAAGAACACGTTCTTCCGTCAAACATTATTCTTTGGTGCCCTTTTCAAATGCCCCTTTATTGTTACCCTTTCGTCTTTTAAAAGAACTGACTCATAGTTGACCAACGGTACAATAGTATATACATACATACATATATATATATATACATATACATAAACACACACACACACGCATATATATATACATACACACACACATAAATATATATATATATATATATATATATATTATCAGTGTAGAAGACTTGAACCGAATTTCATTGAAATTTTTAATCATTGTGTGTGTATTATGTGTGTGTATGTGTGTGTGTATTATGTGTGTGTATGTATGTGTATGTATAACACTTCGCAAAATAAACAATGATTAATTTAAAAGAATTAATAAATAATTTATAAAGCTCAAAAATGAAATTTGAGCAAACGTCGGAATTTGGCTAAGAAACTTGCATTTGCGTTCCTGGCGCTCTTTTGATCGATTTTCGTATGTAACGTTTTGTAATCGAAGTTCAGACGAAGAAGTTACCATCTTTTGAAGTTTTTAGATCGAATATAATTAAAGCAATTCAAAATTAATTTAAATAATATTATAAATAACATTGTTACATAACGTTAACGGCGGCAGTTATATTCCAGAATCCAGCGATCGACTGCTTGAAATAGTCGGTCGACCGCAAGATAGGGACGATCGACTAGTTAGTTAGGGCAAACGTAGTTTGAACTTCGGTCTAAACGACCTTGATTTAATAAATAATAATCCAGCGGACATAATTGATTCCAACGCCTATAAATACAGGCCTAGCCCCTCATTCTTCTTTTAATATTTTCTGAACTGAGCAGCGGAGCTCTCACATATGTTTTCCTTACCAATTACTTCTAGAAATTATAAAAATACCATATGTCTGTGTGTGTATGTGTGTATGTATGTATGTGTGTGTGTGTGTATATATATATATATATATGTATGTATGTATGTATGTATATGCATGTGTGTGTGTGCAAATATATACATAGTAGAAAAGGATAGAAAATAAAAGAGAAGAAAGGAATGAGTGAATAAATTTTGTGGAAGAGAAAAGGCGCCATGGGGATTTAAAGCTAATAAGTGGGTGGAAATTTATGCGATTTACATAATACTAAATTTAAATAATTTAAATTCTGTTTTGTTATTATGCCTGTGTGAAAGCCATTGTATTGTTGACTTAAATGAATAAATCTAATTTGAAATCCTTACCTCCATATTCGGTAAATTATTTAACTTCGAAGAAACGAAATATACAACATGGATCTAGAATTTAGGGAGAATGGTCCCTAAAATTTGTGAAATATGATACTAATAAAATTGTGTGGCTTATTTTCATATTTTTGTCATTTGGACTATAAACCGTTATTCATTAATTTCGAATACTTTAACTTGATTTGGGATATAATTTTTTTATATTTTAATTCAATGGATTTGTACAATGTACAATTTAGTTGTAGTGACTACCATGTGAATTTTCAAAATTGTCCAACCTCATAATTATATACCAACAGTGCATTTTTTGATATTACAAAGGATATATCCAAATCAAAGAGATGTGCAAAGTAGGGGTGTCTTTTCCATAGTTTTCGTTATCTATTTCAATAAAAATAAGAAGACATAATTGCTTGAAATAATAAACGCAACACAATCTAACTTTTTGGCCGTTTATGGAAAGTTTGGAATGATAACATTTCCTTCGCGAAAAAGATACGGTTCCAATGCATTAAAATGTGGAAATAAATATTTTTATGGAATATATACATAAGTGTATATCCAAAAATCCCTAAATGTAGAAACTAAAAAGTTACATATACAAATACAAATATAAATAATCTCATTTACCAATTATATATATATATATATATATATATATATATAAGTTTAAGAAATAAATAAATAAACATGAGGCACAACATAAATACATACATATGGTATGCAATTAATTGTACGTTATCATACTAATTAGAAATAAAATACAAAAATTTGAATAATATAGTAAATTAAGAAGTTACAATATTAATGGACAATATTACATAGTTAATGGAAAGTTATGAAATAAAGTCAACATGGGTATTAACCCATTTAATACATTCAATTACTAGAGACTAAATATGACATTGATGAAGGAAACTAAATAGATGTGATAAATTAATTCGAAAATGTACAAACAAATGTCATTAATACTTGTCCAATTTGGATATAAATAACCAATTATAAAGGGCATTAATTAGAGGTAAAAGAGACGGTAAATGACATTTAATAACATTAAGGCTAGTGAGAGATAAAGGTAGTAAACATATAAAATAATAAGAAGTTTACATAGCAAGTAAATAAATGAACATTAATAAATAAACCTAGGAGGTATAATAATTTTCATAGTTGGAATTATATGGCCTCAATAATAAGTTTGCAACGAGTGTGAATTGTTGGGTCTAGCACGATAATTAGATTATTTAAAAATGACCTGGCTTAGTATAAGTTAGAATGCGAAGCTATTAGAGTTGCACAACATAAGACTGCCCTCCACTAGAGGCTACCAATGGTTGTGTACACATATTATGTATATGGGACATGTCCAACTATAGGACCCGTGGGGATATACGTTTGAGTATATGTTTTAGAAAAATTTACCAAGTGGTTTGCCTTGGAATTGAAGTATTAAATAACTAAGTAACTTAGGGGGTCAAGGGGTTCACTTCGAGATTGAGGTATTAAATGAACATTGAGTCTGCCTCTTCTCTATTTAAAAAGTCTTAAATAACCTACGACAATGCCTAATTGGAAAATTTGTGTCTGCTTCAATTCCAAAATAGATGTACTAAGTAATCGAGAGTGGGCATTTTCCTTGATTTGCATTAGGAAAATCTAAATGGGGTTTGAGTTTTGAGGTCTTTTGTAACAACCCGCATATTTATCGATTTTATATTTAAATATTTTATCGTTCGTCGGATTTTGGTCCGAAAAGCTACTTTTTGCAAACAGTCGAATTGGGACTCGAGACCACCCCCATTGAGTTCAAAATGACGTTTGCGACCTTTTTGAGTATAAACTTCGATATGTTTGGAGTTAGTCGAATTTGGCTACTTTTTCACTTAGGGCTTTGGTTTGTTGTCTCAGCCCATTAACCCCAGCTGAGCCCTAGCTCCACCCCCACTTATCTTCATTTCATTTCTAATTCCTAACCCTTCAAGCTTTAGCAACAATGGTAGAAGAGAGTGGAAATTAAAACTCCAAACCCTAGTTCCTCTTGCAAGCTCAAGTTTTTGCTCCAAAATCAAAGAGAACCCATTGGTAAGTCTTCTCTTCATCTTCTCCAACTCATTCTCTCTTTGATTTCAGAAATTTCCTAAACCTAACTTAGGGAATGTTCTTCTTTTGAGCTTAGATTCAAGCTTCTAGTGTTGAGATTGAAGTGTGGTTGATCTTCCCTTGTCTTAAAGCCTCTCCTTCATTGATTTGGGTTCAAAGGTGAGCTTTTTATCTCACATCTATGTCTATATCTATCTTTGTTGTTAGGTATGAATTCCTAACACTTATTTATGTTCATTTGCTTTTGGTTTGGATTGATTTGGTGAATATTTCAATTTGTGGTGTTTTGTAGTCAAATCTTTAAAAAAATCCAATCTTTGATGTTTGAACATGTTTTTGGTGATGCATCGAAGAGCCTATAGGGCTGGGTTGTCGCTAGGCATAAATCCTTAGTCATCGTTGCTCGTCCGATCGCTCCCGATACGTTTTGGCCACTTTGGCCTAGGCAAATTGTTGCCCAGACCAGGTGACCAGACGTCTGGTGACCAAGTCCAGACGTCTGGTTTGGACCTGGAGAGGAAAAATATAGCCACGCAGAATATATAAAAAAGGCAGAGACTAATTTCAGACGTCTGAAATTTAGGATCAGACGTCTGGATAGGTCTCAGACGTCTGACTTGAAGTTTCAGACGTCTGGGTGTTCTCTGGATTATTCCCAGAGAACAAATCCAGACGTCTGGATTCTAAACCAGACGTCTGATTGGTTTTCAGACGCCATGATTGGACCTCCAGACGTCTGGAACTGTTTAATTTGCTTATTTTGGCTATTTTTGAGTATATTTCCAACTTTAATCGATTCATGTTGATTCCATTTTTGTTGCTATCATTTATTATGGACTTTGATGACATTTTCATCGTGATTTTTGGGAATATCCATTTTAATGGATTCGGTATCGATTTCTTTGGATTTTATTCACGTCTTCGAATGTGAATTTTTATGATTTATTGTTTCTACAATCAATTCTATGATTTTTCACTTTAAAATATAAAGGTTTTCTATACTAGTATTAAATATCAAAACTCTTTCCTCAAAATGATTTCAATTCTACTTTCAATACCAAACTCGTTTATAAAACCGTTTTCCAATCTACTAGTATATACAAACCTTTACCTCACTCGTATGAGAAATCTAATTAAACGACTTAGTAAGACAAGTGGTATGAAACGCTTACGTTTACTTCGCCGGTTAATTCTTGGACTTGTTCGATTGAAACCCCTGTGACAATTTTCTAGTGAAGATCCACAATTTGTTCGTAAATATTTAAGTTAAGCTAGTGGTTATGGGACATGAAGCTAAGCTCATATATTTACTAGCTTACTGTAATTGACACTTCTCTTTGATCATGACGATCATTTTATGTTTTAGACTAGCATTATGTGATGTCTTTTTGACTTGGTTCATCGGATGTCACGCTGTACGACGTCATTGTTCCCTTTGATTGTGATTTGGTTCATCGGATGTCACGCTGTACGACGTCGTTGTTCCCTTTGATTGTGATTTGGTTCATCGGATGTCACGCTGTACGACGTCTTTGTTCTTTTTGATTGTGATTTGGTTCATCGGATGTCACGCTGTACGACGTCGATGCTCCGAATTATTTGATTTCTGGATTTCGTGTGTTGAATTCTGGAATTTATGTTTCACCAACTTTTACGATTGGCATTGATATGTATGTCATTTATTGTGGCTTGGTGAATGAAATTAGGAGTATGACATTCCTTTTTATCTTTGAGAAGATCCTTGCGATATTGATTAATCTCTTATTGGTTTTTCAATTATTTATTTATCACAGCTTGGCATCGTGATTATTATACGTTTAGTCATATCTCTTATTCTATATCATTTCATCTGATATTTATAGCTAGACCGATCCGTTTATTATTTTCTTATTAAATAATACTTGGGTCAGACTGAGATTTTACAGGTGCTTCTGCTTGCCACCTTATCGGACCATCATATGATCTTTTGGCTAACTACTTAGATTAGTAGTTTATTTCGTTGTATACACTTGAGATATGGACTCATAGTTGTATTCCTTTGTATAGCACGTGTTGCTATTTTTTTGTATTATTGTGGATCTTTTTGACCACTACTCTGATATACACTTTCATGTGTTAGTTATATATTCATATCTTCTTCCGCCTTTGTGATATGAAATGTCTGTGATTGATTTATGTTATGTTTATTTCTATATTTGTTTCCGAAGATATTATAGCCACTGTGTAGTAGCTTTGAGTTTGTGTCGGTATGCCGGATTTCCTCTTGATAAAGAAATGCATGTAATACTATCTGGCATATCGATGCTCGCACAAAGCAATTACACGGATGGTCGCTCCTCAACAGCCTTATTCTGCGCTAGTCGACAGCATTACACCGTAATGTTCTTGGCTAGCGTGGGTATAGAGGTGGGGCGTCACATCTTTGAAGGTCAACGTTATGTCAACATTATTGGTAAAATGGTATTTATGGAGTAGGGATAGACGTAGGTCAATGGCCTTTATTGACTTGGGTTTTTGATTTAGTCGAGAATGAAAATCGGGCCGACTATAGTGCTTGTTGTGATATATATATATATATATATATATATATATATATATATACACACACACACACACACACACATACATACATACATATATACATACATATATATATATATCCGTGTGTGTGTGCGCGCGCGCGTATACATATATATATAGACACACATACATACATACATATATACATATATATAGAGGCCGACAATTTGAACATAAAATATGATTGTGAACGTTGGATCTTAATGACTTCATATATGGGGTTGAATCATGAAGCAATCTAATTGTTGAGATTCATTATGTTAAAATAGATTTTTACCATACACACACACACACAGATATATATATATATATATATATATATATATATATATTTATATATATGTGTGGGGAGTTGGAAAGTTAGAATCCATCCCCTATTTTCAAACTAAATACCCAAAAATCGCTTCTCAAAAACAGGTTTTAACGAAGCACTCTTGCAATTATTTTCAGTGAAAATATGGAGTTTGTACTGCAAATATTTGTGGTTTTGTAGTATAAACTACAATATTTGCAATGGAAAATGCATATTTTCACTGAAAATATGTACATAAGTTTTTCATGAAACTTGGTTTTAGTATGGGATGGAAGCTTATTTTGAAACATACGAAGAGTATTTAATAAAGCATCCCTATATATACACACACAGACACACACTTTTAACCTGGAAAAAGCATATTGATATCAACAAAAAATGTGCAATGTTCAATTTACTACAACATCAGTATGTATTGATGGATCATTATATATATATATGTATGTATGTATGTATGTATGTATGTATGTATGTATGTATGTATGTATGTATGTATGTATGTATGTATGTATGTATGTATGTATATTGATGGTCTTACAAATAGAGACTGCTTTATTTATGCATTAAATTGAGAACATACAATTTTATCAAGATTTGATTAAATTAAATTTGATCAATCAATCTAAATTGGATGGAATAAGTGGACGGAAGGATATATGTAGATATGTTATGGAAATGAATGTCACATGAGCACAACTAATTGTGAAATCAATCAATTAGGCAATATATGGAATGAAGAAAGGAAATATAAGTATCTAATTGATTCATCAACTAAACGATTATGAAATATGAAGAAAGAAAGAAAAATTCTTATAAGAGATTTAATCAAGCAAGAGAAATCAAGAAACCAATTACACTATTATTTACTTGCATCGAAAGAAATACAAATCAAATCTTTGGAAACTGGCAAGGTCCATGCAGTTAATTGATTTTATCCTAAAAAATTACTTTATTCCGTAGTCTCCCACAAGCGAAACCATGGAAGCCTGGTGTTACACTTTTAGAGCATATAGATACCCTTAATATCTTTATTATAGGCTTAAAGGAAATGAATTTTGATATTAGTGATGAGGCGCAGGTATGCGTCCTGTTGTGTGTATTACCTTTGCAGTACATGGCATTCATAAACTTCACGATTTATGGAAGGAGTTTTATTAGTCTGTCAGATGTGAAAGCAGATTTGCATAATGTGGTGTTATGGGATATGTTGGCTAGTATTGGAAGTGTTGATAGTGATATAGAGAGCGTGTTACCACTCTATGGAAAAAGGGCATTTCATATAGGAGAGGTCTACTATTAGGAAGATAAGAGAGAAGAAGGGAAAGTTTTAATTTTGTTAGTAATTAGTTTTCGTGTAGATAGTAATTATAATGATGCATTAGTATTTTCAGCCAGTATTTCATCTTTAGGAGTACAAGTTGGATGATTGATTATAGAACCTCTTACCACAAGATGCTAGATAAGAACTATTTTTTCAATTATAGGGAAATCAACAACGAAGCTATTTACATGGAAAATGACACGTCTTCCTATATTATAGGTGTTGAGAGTGTGAGGTTTATGATGTTTGATGGTGTTGTTGGAACTATCATAGATGTTAAGCACATTATGATATTGTCTAGGAGTTTGTTACCGGTGTATGCTTTGAGTAGACTAGGTCAGTGGATAGTAGTGGATGGAGAGAGTTTGAAAGTGGCAAAAGGTTCATTTGTAATGATGGAGGGGGTTTGAGTTGATGATATTTATGTGCTTAGGGAGATGTCTTGGGATATCCAATAGTTTCTTCTAATTACGGTGTTTCAGGTTCTACTTGATTATAGTTTTTCGTTCAGGTCACGCAGATGAGGGACTCTTGATTTATTATAGGAACAGGGGTTAATTGATAGTGTTTACTAGTTGAATTCTAACTTTATGGATATTATTCTCTTAGCAAGAAGAAATTGTCACATTTGATGTTGGAAGACCAAGAACTATGGAGTTTTTGGAGTATGTTTATTCTTATATGTGGTGACCCATTCCAGTTGCATCTTTAGGTGAAGCTAGTTATTTTGTTTTATTTATGGAGGATTTCTTGTGGAAGGTCTAAGTTTATTTCTTAAAGACCAAATTTTAAATATTTCCCCAATTTCAAAAGTGAAAGACCTTTACAGAGAAGAGGTCGGCGGAGTGATTGGAAGTTCTCAAACTATGTAATAGTAGCGAATTTGCATTACAAGAATTTGTTAGTCATTATCGGTTCGATGGTATAGTCTTAAATGTTGTGCGAAATCATAGTATGATGAAGTGGCTGAGTGTATTGAGTTGAATTATTTAGGAGAAAGCTATGATCTTGAGAATAACTGCTAATTTAAAAGAAGGATTTTGGGAAGAGATGATATTATGACGGTAGTTCTTATCAACTACACACCTTCCATTACCATTGATGTAACGATTCTTTAGAAGATGCGGAAAGGTAAGCTTATGAATACTTCCTTCCTTAGATTGTTTGTTGTACAACTTATATTGCGATAATAAACATAGTAAGCCGACACCTAGAATAAGTAAACATGTTTTGTTATGTTATAAAGGAGTGAATGGATATAGGTTTTATGTACAACATCTTGAAAAATTGCAACTAGCAAGTATGTGACGATAGATTAGGGGTCTTTGTTGAAGGTGTAGCCTCTATGTAGTGATGATGTTATAAGGATAGAAAATTGCTAAAACATTTGATGTCATTGGATTATTTATATATTCATAGAGACGTCGGTATTCCCAATGATACCATGTATGAAGGGATGGTTTAAAGGTTCAAATTCTATGTGAAGCTTAGTTGCATGCAAGGTTATTTGCTTCAGTTGGTCTTGTTAGCGACCGTGGTGGTTGAGATTCAACTATTTATGCATATAGTGGTGCAGAAATTGTTAGAGAACTCAAAATTGTAGATTTGGAAATTTAAGAAAAATTCTTGAAAATTAGATTGATGTGGATAAAATTGTTAATATCCTCTCTTGATGTGGGATGGAGAAGATAAAACATGTTATTAGTACTCCATTAGTTTCTCAATGTTTTGTATTTATAGGTTTATCAGCTACAATAGACATGATGATGAATTTTAGAATCAGATATTTACTTCACTAACTTTTATGATGTGGATTCTCTCTTATTCTTGAGATGGAAGGGAAAGTGAAGGTTTTGATCGGCGGTGGTGCCTAGACTTTTTGCTTCTTGAATAGTGGTTATGAGCCATGGTGCACAGACCCAACAACTTGTTAAGATGTATTGATGAAGAGAGATGGCTTTATTTGATTCAAGATGGAGTGTCAAATTTACACGAATCAAATATATATCATGTAAATTACATTAAATGGGAAAATAATTTATTCATTTAATAGATTAATCATCGATGGAAAAGTGGATGTAAGGTGTATGGCTATGTTACGAAAATGAATATCATTGCAAGTATATTGAGAAGTTGCATAATTAAGTGAGAAATCAATTAATCAAACTACATATGGAAAAAAAAGGAAAGAAAATTAATTTGTTGATTCATTAACTAACTTATTATAAATACGAAGAAAAAAATTGCCTTGGCAGAAATGAATTTTTAGGGGCAAGTATTATTCTTACCGAGGTTATTTTACGCTTTTCGGCATAACCATCCCTTTGCTGTTTATGCTTTAAATATAGAACATTCTCGCCATTTTAAAAGTAAGATAAAAATGTTTGTTTTCCCTTAAGCTATAATTCAAAAGGAGCAAAATATCGATCTACTACCGCTTATATACTTATATACATACATACATACATACATATATATGTGTATATATATCATTGTGTGTGCGCAAACATGTGTGTCTCTGTGTGCGTGCGCATATGCATTTGTATGCTTGTTTGGATATTTTATAATGTGGTTTGAAATAATTATCCAAAGGTATTATATGCAAAAGGTTTGCATCATCATTATTATTAATTCATTGCTTAAATAACAAATAAGTCATGTGTAGGACCTCAAATACGGAAACTGGAAGGAGATATTCGTTAAATATTTATATATGTTTTGCAAAATAAAGGAAGATCATCCTAGTAGCAAGAAATATGGAAACATGTCGCATTAATATTACGAAACTATATAATCTTGTAACAACTCGTATATTTTGGTTATTTATAAGTGCTTAAGTTCAATAATGTTTCCCTTAAGGGAAATCATCGTTTTTCAAACATATGGATTTGGAGACAAAACTTGTGCTATTGCGATCTTCTCATTTTTCTAATACGCGTCGTACATGTGTTTGTCCCAATTGGAATTCAGATGATGGAGACATTGCTTTTTTTTTTTTTGAAATTTTGAATTTTAACGGGCTAAGCCTAACCTAAGTTTTTATGGACACTTCATCTCACCTGTAATTATTTGGCTATTCAATATTTAGAGAATTTAAATTTCATTTCTCTCTACGTATATTCTTCCTCTCTCTTTCGTCTTAGAAACCCTCTTCTATTCAAATTCAAAATTCTCCCTCAATTCTTCATGAAGTTCGATGAATCAAACAACTAATCGAAGAATGAGTTGATATCTACATTCTAATACTAATTAAATGATAAAATAAGCAGATGTAGAGGTGAAGCAATTTCCATAGGAAAAAAAATTATGAGCGATTTGGATCTTTATGGGTGGTTTACGCCTAATCTACCATAAACTTGTTAAACATTAATGGTTAATTGATGATTATGGCCTAGGGCTTGAGTATAGGTTAATTGGTGATAATAACTAAGTTGGATAGCAATTAAAATGATATATATCTAAAATGAAATGGTAGTTTGATTCTATGATCAATAAAAATGATGGATTGTTGATAATAGCCGAATTAATGAACAACTAAATAAATATTAATCTGTATATATTAATCATGTAAGGCTAGCGATCACAGTAAAATACATTAATTGATTTAAAATTTAGTATAAGTTGGTAAATTATATAAATCAGAGAATTTGATTCGAAAGTTAATATGTGTATGTACATATTAATTATACATACACAGACACACAGACACACACATATATATGGATTAAGCAAAGTTAAGGTAAAAGAACGAGTTTTGGAAAATATACAAATATATTACATCAAAATTACTACACAAAATCAAATAAAAATGCTAAAAGATGATCTTGGAGATGATATAATATACTCATAAAAATCAAATATAAATTCAAGTGGATTTAAAAATGATTTTTATGGATTATTTTGCAGGAGATGGAAAAATGGTGTTTAAGTAAGAAAAGTGTGTTTGTATTGGAAATATCATATAAACTATATAGAAATTTTATATAAAAAGGTTTACAAAATTTTATATGATATTGTACGTTAAAGATACTTTTATTTTCGAATTTAATATGATTTTTAGAAGTATTTTAAAGTATATAAGTAAAGAAGGTATATTTATCTTTTCTGAAAACTTGTTTCATAAACACTGATTTCTAAAGCAATTTTGGAATTATTTCGATGAAAACTTTTCGATGAAATTGAAACAGAAAGATATGAGAGAAACATATCAAAATATGAGAGAAAATAGATTAAGACTGAATCAAAAATAAGAATAAGACAAAAACAAAACCAGGAAAAATTATGTAAGTGCATGAAATTTATAAAAGCTCAAGTTCCTGTTCATCAGGCGACCACCGATCATCCGGTGGTGCAACCACCGATCAACCAATGGTTGTTTCTTGGGTCTAATTTCCTATGCTCAATAGGGTCCAGATATTATAACAAAAGGGATCGACTCGAGGTTATCCCATGTTTCTTTAGCTGACATTTAGGCAAGTTTCGATGTTATTTCTAGCTTGGTAGAATGTAATGATTGGATGTACATATAGTGGTATAGATGTGTGTGCCAATATATTCAAATAAATAGTTGTTGCTATTGCTAGTGATTGCTTGACTATTGATTTTTATGTCCTCTATTGATTATCATGATAACATAATTGCTTGGTGAACCGAGGATTTTTCCAAGGTGTATGTTATGGACGAAAATGGGTTCATAAGCTGTATATGGAGCATCGTCCATTTGGTGATTCTGCAATATGGTAGGCTTGGATTTGTACATGGGTTAAACTATGTCATTGGCATTGTATATATACTGGACTAAGACATTGTTTCATAAGTTAGCCAAATTTGTTGTATTGTTTGAACAACTTGTTAGTTGTATGTGAAACATGACTGAGATATAACGTTTACCATAGTTATCTTAGTATATCTAGGACTAATTAGAGTATGTGATAGAGTAGAAGTACATCACTCACTAGATTGTAGCCTGACCCTCTCTATCTCTTTTTCTTTTTGTTTGATCACTATGTAGATGGAATTCGGTATGTTATGTCAAGTAACATTTGAAGGTGCAACCGACGATGTAGTTACTTATGTATACAAATATGTATATAAATAATCATCTTACATTGATATTGGTTTGTATGTATATGTGTCTAGGCTGGACTAGTTATTTATATGATAGATGTATATAGTTAGATCTAGTGGTTTGGAATATAGTAATATTTGATTATATTATATGTTTATTACCTTCTGCTGTGAGTTCAGCAAGAGATAATTAGAATATATTTGTTTTGTCTTTTATTATCAATCACCAATGACTCATCCTTTTCGGCTTTTGAGGTATATACATCATTTGTCATGTTAAATCTGAGGGATAAAAATGGTAGGACGTTACATTTGGCATCAAAGAAATATATTCTTTAAAATACAAACTAGGAACATATTCAGGGAGCATATTTGCATTTTCATACGCACATGCACACACATATACACACAAACACACACAAATATATATACATATATAGGACTTGAGTAGTAATGCCACGTATTTTAAGCAATAGAGGATCATAGAATACTATTTTTAAAACCCAAATTAGGTTATGCATGGTTACAACTTTGGGTAATCTTAAGTTGTTATATTTTACACCATTAGAATTTTTATTAGACGGTTTTGACCTTAAAAATCTTGTAAGGCTTATAACTATTGATAGGAATTGAAATTGGTCTGAAACCACTTCCAAGTGGAACATATGACAGTTTTTCATTCTATAGAGTGGTTATAATAGAATTTTTGACTTATGATTTAGAGATATGACCACTTAAAGTTTGAAATGTTTTTTGGTAGATTAACAAGAAATTAAGTGGCGGTTAGTGTGGCCTATAATCCAAATACTAGATTAGGGTTATCAGTAGCCACCATTAGCAATAATTAATCGTCATTATTCGTTACTAACTACCTTTGTACCCATATTGACCTAAATTAGTACTACAAGTTTCATGTTTTGAGTTATCTGAAATTTTGAAGTTTGCTTGGTCGAAATTATGTTTGTATGTTGCTATTCTGAGCGCAAATGACAGCAATAACAATCATTGACCTTAGAATTGTATTAGCTCATTTGCACTCATTCTTGATCGGTTTTGATGTTGTTTTTGAGATATTTTGAGAGCTATGATGCCTATCAATAAGCTATCTATATTTGAAGAATTTGAAATTCAAATTTAAATGGAATTTGAATTGATTTTGGGTTAAATTTGAATTGAATTCATATTGAATCCAAGTTATTAGTTTTGAGATATCCCTCTTAGTTTTCATTGTTTTCGAGAACTGTTTTCACTAAACCATTTTTGAAATATAAGGACATTTCAAATTATTATTATATAGTATTTTAAATTATTTTTCTAAATAAAAATATATTTATTTTCTATAATAAAGAAATTTCAAATATCGGTTTTAATAATCGTTTTCGAAAAATCGTTTTAAATTCCTATTTTCTTTGATAAAATTATTTTATAAATAAAATTACTTATTTCTATGAATTTTGAACGTATGAGAACGACAATTGAACGGTAAAGTAAAACATGTGGTATGGGACACATGGATTTGCTTTATCGCTTAATATCGGACGTATACGATCGAAACCCTTTCGATGAACTGTTTGAGATGATTTAAGATGTTATTAAATTTTGGGTAGATTATATGGTCCGAGAACTCCAATTTAGGAGTATTTTGATGAATGGCCATTTTTAAATGTATTTCTTAATCGTCGATGAAATGAGAGAATTAAGAGCTAGAAATTCCTGTTTGGATTTATGGTTATAAATAACCATCTGGATGTTATTTTTACTTGCCGTTGAGATGAGGTAAGCTTACTAATGAAGATTTTACGATGTAGATGTGTTATGATGGTTTTTACTTGTCGATGAGATGAGACAAGTCACGATGCCACTAGTACTCGTCGATGATATGAGGCGAATATGGTATGGTACTTACTCGTCGATGAGATGAGGCAGTGTATATTTTCATGATGTTTATGATGTTTTACTAGTGTGGCGCCAACTAACGGTTAGTAAACCGTTAGGTGCGAATATATGGTATGGGACGTACGTTAACACCTATTGGGTTCCTATCAACGAAGTCGAGACATATTCACGATGTTTACTAGTTATATAGACCACGAGTGCTCAATTGGAGTCATCATGATATAGTTGCGACTCTGATCATCATGATGTTATTAACTCAGGTCTTTGTGACTGGGAGTCATTATGATATTATAGACTATAGTCATCACGATGTTATGTTATTGCTTGACTCTAGTCATCACGATGTTTATGATACCAAATATTAGTACTAGTCACGATGTAAACACGTGCAGTTTTCCACGAAGTTTTAGATGTTTTGATTTTACCTTTTTATAAGGATGTTTATTATAGTCTTGGGTTACATATATTGATGGTTTATGGTGAATTCTAATATGATGTTTTGAACTCTCATTGAGTTCTATTATGATGGATTTATAAGGTTTTAGACTGTCTTATGATGATTATTTATATGGTTCAAATCCTTGCCTATTTCACTTATATAACGATAGAAGATGAACCATAGTTAGATAACCAATTGAATTCCCCTATGAAATCATGATGAACCCATAGTTGTTTCACCTTAGAGATGATTTGATGATACTTATATCGTTCTGTTGGCAACAACAGAATGGTTCTCCCTTTCCTCCTATTATTGTTATCTTTACTAATGATAAGTTACTGCCTACCTGACCCGTGTATTTATTACTCGGGTCAGACCGAGTTGCGGATTAGGTATGGATTTAGCTCACTTCTTCTTAGATCAGTTATCTTGCTTTTGTTTGGACCACTTCTTTCGGATTTGGACACTGCATTTTTTTGAGTAATCGATCTTTTATACCTATCATGATCCACCTATTATTTTGTGGGATGGTTGTGTACGTATTTTGTAGTTTATGCTACTTATGTATGCTGTATTATGCATAATGTATGGAGATGTATGTATACTCTGATTTAGGTTTGCTGTTTTACGACTGTTTTTATATATTTGTATATTTCATTTATTATGTAATGGTCCTAAACCACTATTGTATCGTATTAGTTAAGGACTAGGTGTGTTGACAATATATGAGGTAATGGAAAAAATATATTGACGTACTTAGCTCTTAGCTAATGCATTATCATGAGGGTCGCCCTTAACCAGCCTATTCTCTGCATTAGTAGACGAGATTATTTAGTAATTCTCTTTATTAATGTGGGTCTCGGGGTGGTGTGTCATTGCTTTTACCTAAACCCCATTAAATCTTCATTTTTATTAGCTAAATTGAGTGATCAAAGTGAGATCAGTGAAAGGAATCTAGTGGATCTCAGGATTTCTACATTAGGATGCATCCAATTGTTGTTTGGTTCAAATCTAAGGATTTTTTGGGTTGTTTCTTCATTTACCTGAGTAACCTACAACCCTTACTATCCTATATTTGTTAATTTAGTAATAAATGATGTTTCTAAAGGAAAAACTTGATTTTCCATAAATATGGACTTATCTCATTTTCAAAAATGAATTTAAAATGATTAAAAGTGAATCATGATTGATTTCATGAATATGTTTTATGGATGCCCCATCCCATGAAGTAAAGCAAGATTAGGTGTATTTGATTGTATGTATATGACATATGTGACGTATGTGTTGTATTTTTTGAATGTATGTATGTATATATGGTTGTATTTGACGAAACACCAATCAATGGCCGATTTATTGTTAGGGCAATCCATAAGATTGAGTCTTATGCATATGGATAGGCCAAGGAGATGGGCCACCCAAGATGATTCCACAAACGATGGAGATTTTAATTGGTAGAGCAAAGTGTACAGATTTGAGTTCTCAAAACATTATCAATGCAGGTTTGAGGATTTCATACAAAATGAAGCATTAAAACATACAAGAATCATGTAGGGAAGTCATAAATATAACTTAGGCAAAAATTTGCTTATGTTATATTAATCGAGATCGATATGCATGGGTTGATATTGATGCACACTTGGGTATGTTGAGTGCGAAGTGTCACTTGGATGCAATCTTCATGGCACTTGGAGCCTCACAAGATGGTCAAACGTGAGCGTCGACCCATTAATTGGAGGTACCACCAATCCATATGAAGGTTGGTATGCTCTAAGGCAACACGGTAATTACATCGGGCCGTGGAGATAAGGACCTAGAGGCGACTTCGAGGAAAATCTAGGGAAGTGAAGTGGGTTTGTATCTATCCAAATTTGTTTAAGTACCAAACCAGATGGATCAGACCTAACCCATCAAAGATTTGTGATGTCACAAGGGGTTGTGTAGGAAGGAGTGCACATGGACTGTGTGTGGATTTGATGCTTGGTTCGAAAGATATGGCCATGACTGAACAATACGACGATGTCGACTTTGAATGAAATGTCTAGAGTTATACGTCAGGAATGACGTGAACAAATAGAGATATTACTATGGGACTGTAATGATGGAGTTCTATAACTCTCGATTGTAGTCTAGAGAAGTTTTGAATGTTGATAAGTTGATGATAGGAGTTGTGATAATGGTCCATGTAACACCCCCAATTATAAATAACATTAAAAATTTAATTAGATGAAATAAAATAAAATAATATAGAGACTAGAGTGATAAAGGAATTGATATTTGAAAACCAATTAGGGTTTTGCCTTAATTAAATGAATTTATAGAATGGTTCTTATGTTAAATACTTAAGAAAAATAAGGCAAGGGTAATATGGGAAATGGCCGAACCCAAAAAACCCTAAAACCGTTAAAACCATTCCATTCTCATTCATACTTTGATAAAAACAAAAACATAAACAAAAGTAGATCAAGGTCGGCCATAGTCTAGAAGGAAAGGATATCAAAATCAATAAGAAGCTAAGATTCAGGTAAGGAAGAATTAAGCAAGAACAAATCTCAAGTTCTTTATCCATACAAGGTGAATAATGATCTAAACCATCTCATATATATTTTATTGAACATTTCAATTTTGGATTTAAGTTTTTAAAACCATTTGGATGGATCAATGATGATACGTTGTGATTATATGTCATTTTTTGATTTAAACAAGGATTTTTGTATAATGACACAATTTGATCTTAAGGTTAAAATCATGTAAATTGGCTTTTAATGCCATAATCTTTGAATATGTTATGTAAAACATTTTTTTGGAGATGATTTTAAATTTTCATATAATTTCAAGCTATGGATAATTTATTTAGAGTTTTTGAATGGAAGAAATAAACAATTTTGGGTTAAATTATTAAAGGCAATTATATAATGGTTCTGGGTCTGAAATATACATATGTTAGAAAGCATATTAAAGGTGAATTATGACGATTTTTGGAGATTTTTCCTAATTGTTTTAACATGATTATTAACTTATTTAAGTTGAAGGACTTAACTGTTTAAAGGTTTTATTGAAGGGAATGGCTTATTTGTTAAAATAATTTTAATTATAAATTATTGAATTCGGCAGCCTTCTTAGAAAAGGATTTTGATAAAGAATTTTATAACCAATTATATTTTGATGAACTAGGTAAGTTATGTAAAATGGAATTTCTTTTAAAGGCATAAAATCGGTTTTGTTTTGATTTACTACTTTACCACTTCCATCTGCTAGCTTTTGTCACTATTCTTCTACTAATAAATCCATTCGAAACCAATACACATGATATCAAACTATTAATATGAAGCGGATTAGAGAAAGGTGCAAGGGACAGTGTCGAAGGCAAGCTTTCGAAGGGTTAGAAGTCATTCTTATAAGCTTTCAAATACATTACTAGCCTTTGCGTTTGAAAAGATGCTTTCGAAGGGGTGAAGCTTTCGAATCAATCAACTTGCCTTTGTTCAAAGGCCGCTTACCTTATTTTGGAAAGAAGCTTTCAAATGAGTTTCCCGCATTCACGTCTTTCGAATTAGTTAAAGGGCGCTTTCTTAATAACATTAAATCAATGCTTTCGAAAGGAAAACTTTCGACCTTGTATAATTTAAAGCCACCTTCACAATGCTTTCGAAAGGGTTGTTTGAGCCACTTTTTATAATATTTATGGAGGCAATGGTTTCAAAAGGGGTTTCTTAACTATCCTCTTCCACAAATTCTTTTAGTTAAATATCAATGCTTTCAAAAGGGTTACTTTTGCTTTTATTTCTTTGACCTAGAAGTTATAGTTAAAGTTAAACCCAATGATTTTGAAAGAGATACTTTCAAATGGTTTTGGAGCTATGCTTCAATTAATTTTAATTGAACTAAGTGCTTTCCTAAAATAATCTTTATGTGTTTCGAAAGGTATATCTTTAATGGTTTCTAAATGAAGGTTTCAGTGCTTTTGAAAGAAATGTGTTGAATGTATCGAAAGATATATTCTTTAGTGTTTTGAAAGGAAGGTTTGAATACTTTCGAAAGGTATATTTTGATTATATCGAAAGTGAGGGCCTAAAATTTTGAGTAATGATACAAAGAATATAGTCGAAAACCTTAGTTTTCAAACAAGAAACCCATTTTCTTTTTAAAGCTAAATCCATGTCGAAAGTGAAAGAGTTTTGAATGGCATTTAACTATGGAGTTTTTGAAGAAGCTTTCCTTATAAAAGATGGTGGGTTAAGGGTACTAACCATGTTTTCATTTGAAAAATGATTACAAGGAAATTAAACCATAGATGTTATATCATTATGCCATGATTAATTATAATATATGCTTCTTCTTTAAACATATTCACCTTATAATTAAACCATAACTACATTTTTTGGGTGTTAAGGGCAGAATAACCAGCTAGGTTGACCCAGTAGTGAATGCACGTTGACTTAACTCATGTGTGAGTAGAATTACATCTAGGAGTTTGGGTGGACCAGAATGTAGGATACACAAAGACAAATCAAAGAATTATTGCTTTATATAGGTTCATAGTATGCCCATGAAAACTTTGTATGCAAATTGTTATTGGTATGGGACAATAGGTTCTTAGTGACCCCATGAAAACTATGTCCGAAATATGTTATTGACATAGATAAATAGGTTCATATTCAGCCCATGAAAGCTATGAGATAAGAGAATTTATCGGAGAACCTAGTAGGTTCATAGTGATCCTATGAAAACTATAATTAGATGAAGCTATTGGTAGATACCAATAGGTTCGTACCCCATGAAAACTATGAAACCAGACATATTGTCCGTAAGCTTGGAATTGGTTATTAGTTAGCTAATGAAAACTAATAAGTTAACATTGACCCTAGAAACTATAATTTAAGACAGACAGATAGATAAATAGGGATGGGAAATCACGAACATATTGCATGTTTGCATATCATCATAATACCTTTATTATGTTATGTTTTAACCATTATGGATGTAGTTGCACAGTATATGGATATTATAAATTAGGTTAAGATACTAGTGAGGGGAAAACCCATTCTGCTAAGCGGCATGGTCTCAACAGACATCTATATGGTTCGAGAGTGTAAGTTATTATTCATACCAGACTTTTTGTCCAACTCGAAGTTTATGTTTTCCCTTTAAACTCTTGGATGTCAATTGATTTTGAGTAGATTGTGGGTTAAGGTTTTCAAGTTCACTTATAGACGAATAAGCTTCTAGAGATGTGCAGGAGGCAAGCTACTATTAGGAGTTCTTTCTGTTTGATCTCTTTGCGTTTTGATTGTAATGGAAAAGTTGTTTATGTTCCTATACTTAGACTCTGATCAACCAAGGGGAGATCTTCATGTGTCGCTCTTGGCATATTTTATAATAATTATATTTCTCTGAACATGGTTTGCAAATTGGGACTATGTAATGAATTTGAAATGTGATTTGAAGTGGAATGAGATATTTATTTTTTGATCTTAATTTTTTTTCATAATCATGTGTTTCTGTTATATCAATGTATCTAACATTACGCATTTGGTCATCGGGAATTAATAACTACGGATGACTGCAGCATCCATAGCAGTTAGGTTTGGCCCTCCAAATGGGGGATATTACAAGTTGGTATCAAAGCATAGGTTTATGAAAGTTTAAAAGAAATTTGAACCTAAAGGATTTTCAAAACATATCCTAAAGAATCGAAAAATAAAATGGAGGTTTGGGTTAACACTATAGTAATGTATGATATAAGTATGTATTCCCCACTCTCTCTTAGACCATTCTTCTATGTCTTACTAAGGCCCATATGTAGATAAACAAGAAAGGAGGATATGGAAGCAGAAAATGGAAAAGGAAATCTAGGTGGAGGAAGCACCACAATCAATGGAAATACTCGACCAATACCAGGAGGATCCCAGGTCGATGGGCAAATGCTAATCTAAACGCAAATGTCAACGTAGGTAATGGAACCCTGCCAATAGATATGGGAATGATGCATCAGTTCTTTGTCAATCTAATGCAAGATGGAGTGGCAGCAGGTGTAGTTTGGGGAAATGCTGTGAATGTTGGAGGAGCTAATCACGTGGCCCTCGTTGGCAATAACTATGCCAAGATGAGCAGTGATTACACCGGTCTTGGTGGAAAACCATTTTTGGGAACAAAGGATGTTGTCGAAGTGAAAATGTGTTTATTTTGTTGTGAAAGGATCCACGTTGACTTGGGATTGAATGATGAGCAGAAGAGGAGACTTGCCTCTAAATAGTTTTAGGGAGAAGTACTTCATTGAAGGAATAGTGCTACCGTGGGAGTTTCCGAGGAAGAATTGACTTAGGAAGATCTTCGTAGGAGATTCAAAGAGAGGTTTTTGTTCGAAATCGCCAAGTTAGTATTGCTGAGAAAGTTCATGGACTTAGAGCAGGGTGAGATGTCGGTGATTAATTTTTAGAGAGATCTTCTGCCAAGAGTAGAAATTGTAAGTAGACCACCTAGGAGGATGACATCGACTGAGATGAAGGAATTAAAGGTGCATCTAGTGGATTTAGAAAATAAGAATTTCATTAGACCAAGCAGTTCGCCTTAGGTTGCGGCCATAGTGTTTGTAAAGAAATCGAACGGGCCCTTAAGGATCTGTATCAACTATCGTGAGTTGAACAAGAAGACGATCTAGAATAGGTATCCTTTTCGGGAATCGATGATTTATTTGATCAGTTTAGTGGAGCCAAAGTGTTTTCCTAATTGAATTTGGGGACAAATTTCCATCATTCAAGGGTGGAAGAGGACAATATTTCGTTGACAGCGTTTCAGACTAGATATGATTTGTATGAATGGTTGGTAATGTCATTCGGGTTAATGAATGTTCCAACTTTCTTCGTGGATTTGATGTACCGGATTTTTTGAGGCACATGAAGTTCACCCTAGTGTAGTGCTTGAGACGTGGAGGTAGCATCAACTGAAAGCGAAATTTTCGAGGTGTCATTTCGGAAAAAAGAGGTTAAGTTTCTTGGTTACATGGTCTTAGAGAAGTATTTGTCAACTGATTCAGATAAGATCGAAGCTATTAACAACTAGAAGAGACCAGAGACGATGACCGAGATTTGAAGATTTCTTGGATCACTGGCTATTGCCGAAGATTCATTAAGGTTTTCTCGCAAATAGCGACACCTTTGAATAAGCTAACTAGGGAGGACGTAAAATTTGTTTGGTTTGACAAATGTAAGGAAGCATTCCTTAAGTTAAAGCATTTGCTTACCAATGCACCTATGTTAGTATTTCCAGATGGAAATCAAGGGTTAGTGGTGTATACAGATGCATGTGGAATAGGGTTTGGAGTTGTGTTGTTGCAAAAAGGCGAAGTTATTGCCTACACTTCACGATAACTTAGACTACAGGAAGTAAGATATCCTACTCATGATCTAGAGTTGGCGGCGGCAATCTTCACACTGAAAATACAGAGACATTATCTTTTAGGGGAGAGATTTTTGTTATACACTGATCATAAGTCCTTAAGATATTTATTCTCATAGAAGGAGTTGAATATGAGATAGCAGAGGTGGATGAAGTTTTTTACAGCTTATGATTTGGGTATAGAGTATACACGTAGAAAAGGAAATAAAGTAGCGGATGCTCTTAGCAGGAAACATCAGAATGTTGTGTTAGCTATGTTAATAGAATGGAAGGATCTAGAGGCTTTAACTACTTGAAGTGGCAGTTAAGATCGACTGCTAGTTCAAGTCAAAGCACTGCCATGATACCCTACTTGGAAATTCGACCAATACTAATCGTTATGATTGCTTCTAAGTAGAAAGATGATCCATTGTTAGCCGAAAAGATAAAAATCTTGAGATTGGTCCCGAGACTGATAATCTAAAAGATTTCAGTTTTGACAAAAGGGGATGGTTGAGAAAGAAGTAACGGTTGTGTGTTTAGAATGTTGAGGACTTAAGGAGAGAAGTCCTCGGGTAATGTCGTCGATCCAAATTTGTGATTCATCATGGTGGAACCAAGATGTATCAAGACATGAAGATAAGTTTCTACTTTGAAGGTATGAAGAAGGATGTTATCTTGTGGGTAGGGCAATATGTGAACTATCAACAAGTGAAGGTTGAATATCAGAAGCCGAGTGGTTTGCTTCAACCTTTGGAAATACCAGTTTGGAAATGGGATTCAATATCCGTGGATTTTATTGATGGTTTTCCAAGGTCTAATCGAGGAAATGAAAGTATATGGGTCATAGTGGACAGGTTGACAAAGAGTGCCCATTTCATTCCAGGTGTGTCAACTCGAAAGGCACCTATTTTAGCTAATTTTTTTATAAAGAACATAATTAGACTACATGGAATTCCTAGAAGTATAGTAAGTGATAAAGATACTTTGTTTACTAGCAAGTTCTGAAAGAGTCTATAGGATGTGTTAGGTACCAAGCTCAATATGAGTAGTACTTATCACACTCAGACAGATGGGCAGACAAAGTGAGTCAACAAGGTACTCATGGATTGTTAAGAGCTTGTGTGTTATACTTTGGTGGATTTTGTGAAGCTCACCTATAATTAGTTGAGTTTTCCTATAATAACCATTATGAAGCTAGTATAGGAATGAAGCCTTTCAAAGCTTTGTATGGAAGACCATGCAAGTCACCAGCATGTTAGTTTGAAACTGCAGACAGATTAGTCTTAGGTCTAGACCAGATAAGAGAGGCATCATAGAAGATTGAGTTGATCCAAGGAGTTATCGATTGGAGATAGGATTTTTATTAAGTATCACCAATGAAGGGTGTGGTACGATTCAAAGAGTCCGAGAAACTAGCACCGAGATATGTTGGACCGTTCTCAGTTGTAGAGAGGATCGGAAAGCTCGCATACAAAATAGATTTGCTGAGTAGTTTGGTAGGTGTCCATAATGTGTTTGTGTCTCATCTTCGTCAGTATGTACATGATCTAGAGACTACTATTCCTCTGACTGCATTGGAAGACATAATAGTAAAATGGGATTTGACTCTTTTAGGCAACCAATTCGGGTTGTAGCGAGGGATGAGAAGAAGTTAAGAAACGAGACAGTCAAGTTGGTGAAAGTTTAGTGGAGCGACAACGAGAAGGACTATACTTGGGAGACAAAAGATATGATTAGAGATACTTATCTTGATCTGCTATTAGGGTATATTCTCTATTTTCTTTATATAAACTGTTTGTTGGTCTGGTAGGCCAGTATGATAGTTAGAAGATGTTATAGATAATTGTTATGATTTGTATTTAGTCTTTGCTGAATTTCAGGGACGAAATTATTTAAGGAGATGAGCCTGTAACACTCCTAATTTTAAATAACATTATACAGAAAATTTAATTAGGTAAATTAAATAGAATAATGTAGAGACTAAAGTGATAAGGGAATTGAGATTTGAAAAACCAATTAGGGTCGTGGCTTAACTAAACGAATTTATAAGAATGATTTATATGTTAAATACTTAAGAAAATAAGGCAAGGGTAATATGGAGAATGGTCGAACCCCAAAATCCCTACAATCGTTCCATTTCCATTCATACTTTCATTAAGCAAAAATATAAACAAAAGGAGATCAAGGCCGGCCATAGCCTAGGAGGAAAGGAGATCAAAATCAATTAGAAGCTAAGATTCAAGCAAGGAAGAACTAAGCAAGAAAAAATCTCAATTTCCTTATCCAAACAAGATGATTAATAATCTAAACCATTCATATATATTTTATTGAACATTTTAATTTCAGGTTTAAGTTTTTAAAACCGTTTAGATGGATGAATGATGATATGTTGTGATTATATGCCATGTTTTGATTCAAATAAGGATTTTTATGTAATGACACAATTTGATTTTAAGGTTAACATCATGTAAATTGATTTTGAATGCAATGATGTTTGAATATGTTTTGTGAAACATTATTTTGGAGATAGGTTTAAATTTTCATAATATTCCAAGCTATGGATAATTTATTATGAACTTTTGAATAGAACAAATAGATATTTTTGGGTTTAGATTAATTAAGGCAATTATATAATGATTCCGGCTCTAAAATTTATGTATGTTAGGAAAAATATTAAAGGTGAACTATGATGATTTTTGGGGATTTTTCCTAATTGTTTTAATACGATTATTAAATTATTTAAGTTGAGGGACTTAAACATCTAAAGGTTTTGTAAAAGGAGGCGGCTTATTTGTTAAAATAATTTCAATTATAAATTGCTTAGTTCGGCAGCCTTCTTAGAAAAGTATTTTGATAAAGAATTTGGCAACCAACAATATTTTGACAAGTTGGGTAAGTTGGGTAAAAATGAATTTCTTTTAAAGGCGTAATATCAGTTTTGTTTTTATTTACTACTTTGCCACTTCCATCTGCTAGCTTTCGTCACCTTACTTCTACAAATAAACCCATTCGAAACCAATACATATGATATCGGTTATTAGTACGAAGTGGATTGGAGAAATGAGGAAGGGACTGTCTCGAAGGCAAGCTTTCGAAGGGGTGCAAGTAATTATTATAAGCTTTCATATACATTACTTGCCTTTGATTTTAAAAGATGCTTTCGAAGGGGTGAAGCTTTTGAATCAATCAACTTATCTTTGTTCAAAGGCCGCTTACTTTATTTTAAAAAGCAACCTTCCAAAGAGTTGTCGCTTGTTTGTTTTAAAAAGGAGCTTTGGAAAAGGTAGCAGCTTTTGAACCTGCTTGAAACCTAACGGCCACATTCATGCCTTTCAAACTAGTTAAAGGCTGCTTTCTTTAAAACTTTAAATCAATGCTTTCGAAAGGGATGCTTTTGCCTTTGTATAATTTAAAGCTGCCTTCATAATGCTTTCGAAAGGGTTGTTTTCCACTTTTAATAAGAGTAATGGAGGCAATGGTTTCGAAAGGGGTTTCGTAATTATCCTCTTCCCCAAATTCTTTTAGTTAAAGATCAATGCTTTCGAAAAGGTTGCTTTTGCTTTTGCTTCTTTGACCCAGAAAGTGTAGTTAATGTTAAACCCAATAATTTTGAAAGAGTTACTTTCAAATGGTTTAGAAGCTATGCTTCTATTAATTTTACTTGAACAAAGTCCCTTCGAAAGAAAATCTTTATGTGTTTCGAAAGGGGTATCTTTAACGGTTTCTAAAGGAAGGCTTCAATGCTTTTGAAAGGAATGTATTGAGTGTATCGAAAGGTATATTCTTTAGTGTTTTGAAAAGAAGGTTTGAAAAACTTTCGAAAGGTAAGTTTTAATGATATTGAAAGTGAAGGCCTAAGATTTCGAGTAATGATACTAAGAATACAGTCGAAAGCCTTAGTTTTCAAATAAGAAACCCAATCTCATTTTTAAAGATAAATCCATGGCCAATATGGAATAGTTTTGAAATGGCTATTTACTTTGAAGTTTTTGAAGAAGTTTTCCTTGCAAAGGATAGTGATTTAAGGGTATTAACCATGTTTCATTTAAAAAATGATTACATGGAAATTAAACCATAGATATTATATTATTATGTTATGATCGATTATCATGTGTGCTTCTTTTGTATACATATTCACTTCATAATTAACCCATAACTGCATATTTTTGGTGTTAAGGGTAGAATAACCAGCTAGCTTGACCTAATAGTGAATATACGTTGAGCTAACTGATGTATGAGCAGAATTACATCCAGGAGGTCAAGTAGACCAGAATGTAGGATGCCCAAGGACTGATCAAAGAATTATTTGTCTAGATAGGTTCATAGTAAGCCCATGAAATCTATGTATGGAAATTGTTATTGGCTGGGACCAATAGGTTCTTAGTGACCCTATGAAAACTATGTCCGGAATAAGTTATCGACCAAGATTAATAGGTTCATAATCAGCCCATGAATACAACGACATGGGACAAGTTATTGGTCAACCCAATAGGTTCATATGAAAACTATAATCAGATGATACTATTTGTAGATACCAATAGGTTATTAGTGATCCCATGAAAATTATGAAACAGGAGAAATAGTCCATAAGCTTGGAACAGATTACTAGTTAGCTTATGAAAACTAATAATTTAATAGTGACCCTAGAAATTATAACTTGTGATAGATAGTCAGATAAATGGGGATGGGAAATCCAGAACATATTGCATGTTTTCATATCATTATAATACCTTTTATTATGTTGTGTTTAACCATTATGGATGTAGGTGCACAATATAAGGTTATTATAAATAGGGTCAAGACACTAGTGAGGGGAAAACCCGTTTCGTTAAGTGGCGTGGTCTCACTAGATATCTATATGGTTTGAGATGGTAGGTTATTATTCATACCAGACTTTTTGTCTGACTCGAAGTTTACGTTTTCCCCTTAAACTCTCGGGTGCTCAGTTGATTTTGAGTAGTTTAAGAGTTAAGGTTTTCAGTTTCTCCTTTAATAGAATATGCTTCTGGAGACGTGCAAGAGGCAACCTAGCTATTAGGAATTCTTTCTGTTTGATCCCGCTATGTTTTGGTTGTAATGTAAAATTTGTTTATTTGTCTATATTTAGACTCTGATCAACCAAACGAGCATCTTCATATGTCGCTTACTACGTATTTTGTAATAATTATATTTCTTTGAATGTGGTTTGCAAATTGGGATAATGTAATGAATTCGAAGTGAAATGAGAAATTTATTTTGTGATTGAAGATTTTTTTTCATATTTATGTGTTTCTGTTATATTAATGTATCTAGCATTACCATATTTGGTCACGGGAATTAATGATTATGGATGACTACAACATCCGTAGCAGTTAGTTTTGGGCCTCCAAAAGGGGGATGTTAGAAGTTGGTATCAGAGCATAAGTTTATGAAAGTTTAAAAGAAATTTGAACCTAAAGGATTTTTAAAACACATCCTAATGAATCAGAAAATAAGATTGGGGTTTGGGTTAACGCTATAGTAACATACTTGTAATTGTTATACATATTTAAGTATGTATTCCCCTCTCTCTGTTGGACCATTCTTTTTTTATCTTATTAAGGCTTATATGTAGATATACAAGAAAGGAGAATATGGTGGCAGCAAACGGAAGAGGAAATCTAGGTGGAGGAAGCTCCATAACTAATGGAAATGCTCGACCCAATACTAGGAGGAACTCAAGTCAACAGGCAAATGCTAATCCAAATGCAAATGTCAACGTAGGTGCTCGAACCCCGCAAGAAGATATGGGGATGATGTATCAGTTCTTTGCCAATATGATGCAAGCCGGAGCGGATGCAGCAGTAGCCATGGGAAATGTTGTGAATGTTGGAGGAGCTAATCCCGTGGCTCCAGTTGGCAATAACTATGCCAAGCTAAGAGGGCAATACACTAATCTTGTTAGTAAAACATTTTTGGGAATAGGGGATGCCGTTAAAGTGGAAAACCGATTATTCCATTATGAAAGGATCTACGCTGACTTAGGATTAAACGAAGAGCAGAGGAGGAGACTTGCTCTAGATGCTGCACGGAGCAGCACTTCATTGGTTGATAGTATTACCATGGGAGATTTCGATGAAGAGTTGACTTGGGCAGAGTTTCATAGGAGATTCGAAGAGAGGTTTTTGTTTGAAATTGCCAAGTCAGTATTGCTGAGAAAGTTCATGGACTTAACGTAGGGTAAGATGTCGGTGATTGAGTTGGTACAAAGTTTGATGAGTTGTCCAGATATGGATATGCTACCATTGACACTATCATTAAAAGAAATGAGAAATTTATTCGAGGGTTAAGACCCAAAATTGCTATAGCGACTATGTCACATCTCCATAATCCAAGTATAGTTGCAGTAGAGATGGCAATCTTAAGTGAAAAGATTCTTTCCACTTATGGAAAGGAGATGTACGTTGAAACCCTAAGTTTTCAGGGAAAGAAGAGAAAATTCTTTAAGAAGAAAGGAAGCCAAAAGGGACGAGTTACTAAGAAGGCTAAGGCTAATCTAGTCTGCTTTAAGTGTGGTAAGAAGGAAAAATATGATTATGAATGTCGAACTAAAAAAGGGAAGAAGGTTGCAGATATAAAGGGAGTGAAATGCTTTAACTATAAACAAATTGCATTATAAGAACTAGTGTCCAAAACCGGTCAAAGCGGACAAGGGAAACGTCTTTGCTTTGCGACCATCGTCTACTGGGCCAACCGCTGCTGGGAAGGGAAAGACTGTGATGAAAGGTATGCTTTTGATTCACAGTATACCAATTAGGGTACTATTTGATACCGGTGCATCGCATTCATTTATATCTCAGTGTTTGGTGGATAAGTTATATTTAGTGTAACGATCCATTACTTTACGTATCAAAAGATCGTAAAATAATTCTTTTTAATTCATTTGAGGTTGTATCATTCTATCAATTTAAAGTATGATTCTTAGGGATGTTTTACGTGTCCATTATTTATCCCGAATTTCTATGTGACCATTTTGCCCTTGGCCATCTTATTTTGAATATAACTTTTGATATGAGCCGAATTATATGTTCTAATCTGGTTCATTGCTACGGGATAGTGGTTTTCCATTCTGTAGAGTGGTCATATAGGAAAATCAGATTAGTGATTAGGAAGTTATAACAGTTTGTGTTTTGCAAATTGCAGGCCAAAATTAGAAAGGGTATTAAGGGGCTAATAGGTAAGTCCATTAGTCTAAACTGGTTTGGCTATAAATATAAGGTGAGAGAGACCATTTTAAACCTTTGTCTCACATTTCATATCAGCCTCAAAACCTACCTCCTCTCTAATTCTCCATTCTTTGCATAGATTTCATCCTAAATCATCTCTAATCTCAAATAAGAGGCTAGATTTTCATCGAGGGGCTTGTTCTCGTTGATTGGATCACATCTACATCAGATTTTCTACTATCCAGATCGGATCTTCTCTCATTTTCACAGGTTTGATTGGTTTGTTGAGTGGTTATGATCTCTCACTAGTCTATGATGGATAATATGATGCGATTAGGTGATTATAAGTTAGAATTGTCAAATTAAACTATAAATTCATTAGAAGTAGGTAATTTCATATTTAAAAACCTTAGATCAACCTAATTAAAACATGTAATAAGTGTTAAATCATGGGCTAGTGTCATGTATGCATATATGGCTATGTAATTATATGATATAGATTGGATCAATGCTTGTTTATGATCATTGATTGAATTGGATGACTTGAATGTTTATAATTGAATGTAAAATTAATGATTTTCCATGTTTGAATCCCTGTTATGATTGAATTGCTTAATATGTTTGATTCGTTTGCTAGTGTTGTGCATGTTTAGGATTTACATTAGTGATCGAAGCATATCGGTAGCAAAGTTCGCCAGAATCATACAAAACTTGGACGATAGGCTCTGGAGCACGAAAGGAAGACACCTTGAAAATTTCATAATGATTAGAGCAAAGTGTTTGGATCGGTATCGATCTGAATTTTATGTACCAATGAACATGAGATCTATGAGGATGGTAGAGCATGGTTCCAGAGATGCTTTATAAAGTGGGATCGGAGGACAGACCAAGTGTTAAAAATATGATGGATCGTCTATTTGGATCGACTATGAAGCATAAATAGAAGAACCAAGATGCTAAGAGGGAAAGCAAGGGGTCTATGGCATCTAGAGGAAGCATACTAGAGGTTGGAGGTGAGAGAGAGCCAAAATTGGATGAGTATTTGGATCGGTGCCGATCTGAATTATTGGCTCCAAAGTTGATGAGATCTGGTGGGAAGACTCTAGGATGTTTATGGATCATGCTAGAAGTTGAGGCTCGCTGATTGCTTGTACGTTTTGGAAGTAATATCATGATAAATTTTTGGCTCTTAGGTTGGAGGCTTGGATAAGGAGTAGGATCGGAGGAGTTGATAAACGGCTCAGGATAGAACGAGGCTGTGGTATAATGGACTGGTTGAGTGGTAGGACTCGTACGCGAAAATGGATTGGAATTGTGAATGCTCGGAAGATTTGGGAGTGCCAAGGAATCATTGATAACTCGGAGTGTTTTGGTTATGTTCGAGCAAGGGTACTATATGCGGGGGCACCCGAGTGCTGGTAGCGCTAGCGATGTATCCTAGACCGCTCCTAGAGGGCCTAGTATCAGACGGTACATAGGTACAGTAAGAGACAACCGTGTGGGGTTTTCATACCTGAATGTATGGTAGAACACAATCAGGAACTGGGATTTCCATTAGTCTCTGGCAAAGCGAGGATGAGGCCACATGAATTGTCATATGTTTAAGGCTTTAGAAGATGATAATTAGGTTTTGTATTTTATGGTTGCTATGAATGCTATGTCTGCTTTTTCAAAGGTTATTGTCTACAGGAATGCTGGATAAGGGATTGGGAATAAGGCCAATGGTCGTTTATTTTGAGTGGCATATTATTATGTGCTAACTCTATGGTTGTACGGGCAGGTCATGTATGGTTTGGTGTACCTTTTTAGTACCATATTTTCTAGTATATCTTTTGATAGTCATTTACCGATCACACTAGACTATTGTCTGATCCATGGTTTTATGTTTTCTCTTATTATCTTGGGTACTCTTAAATGAGTAGACTAGATGATTGGTTTGGAGTCACAGTTGTTGTACGAAGATAAGCTTGGAGGAGCTATGGTGTATTACTTTATATTTATAGTTTTTGATGTTTGTTGTTATAAGACTCTAAGGTATGTAGTGAGGAAATATTGCACTGAGATATTATGACATTTGCACCATAACTCATAATGTTCTAGTAGAGATGTTATCTTTCATCGATTATGGCTCACTATATTTCTGTTATGTATTATCTACATTATATTTTATCCAAATGCTGTGAGATATGAAATACGTTTTGTACTTTATATTTCAACCTTGATGATCGTCCCATATCAGCTTGGCATGTTTATAGCGCTCTTTTAAGTCAATTGGTGTAGGTGGAATAAGGGGGTTGTCACATTTAGAACACATACCTTATTAGGATTGCGAATCCAATTGGAGGTTATGTAACTCTGGGTATGAGATGTGACCATTTCAAGCTTGATTTGTCGGTAATAAGTTTGCGTACAGTTTGTATGTTTTTAATTTCGTAGGCTTCGGGATCATTCTAGGTATGGACTGGTTAGAAAGATATGATGCTAGGTATTTTACCAAGATAAGGAAATAATGCTAAGGCACCCTAATAGTCATAATCGAATTATATACTCAATGGAGAATTCAGATTGGACTGCTTGTGCTTTGTTAAGTGTAGAAAAAGAGTTGAATCATGTTTTGATAGAAAAGAGTTTGTGGACGTATTTGAGGTAGTCATAGGTCTACCACCAAAGCAAGCTATTGAGTTTCGGATAGATCTTATGCAAGGACCAGAACCTGTAAGTAGATCACCTAACAGGATGACACCAACTGAGATGAGGGAATTGATGGTGCAACTAGTGGATTTAAAAGGGAAGAATTTCATTAAGCCAAGCAGTTCGACATGGAGAGCGACTGCAGTGTTTGTAAGAAATCAGATGGGTCGTTAAGAATGTGTATCGACTATCGTATGTTGAACGAGAAGACGATCAATGTAAAAATCCGCATATTTTACGTTTATATATTTAAATGTTTATTTAAATATAGCATCGTTAGTTGAATTTAAAGTCCTAAATAGTTGAATCCATACTCAAAGACCACTTTCATTGAGTTCAAAACGACGTTTACAACTTGTTTGAGTACAAACATTGATATGTTTGGAGTTGATTAGGATTTTGGTATTTTGTTTGGGCTTTGGGTTATGTTCTAGCCCACTAACCTAACAAGATAACCCAAACCTTCTACCTAATAACTACCACTCCTCTACTCTTCATTCATTCATTCCACTCACAATTTCCTAACAATTTCCTAACACTCAAGCCCTAGGAAGAATGGTGGGAATACGAAATTAAAAATCCCAAGCCCTACTTTACTTAGGAATTCAAATTCAAGTTATAAATCAAAGAGAAGCTTAGGTAAGCATCCTTTTCATCTTTTCCATCTCAATCCCTCTTCAATTTCCATAATTTCCTATAACCTAACTTAGGAAACTTTGCATGTGATAATACATTGAAGATTCTAGAGGTTTAGTTGAAGAGGAATTGATCTTTCCTTGTTTCAGAGCTTCTCATCCCTTTTTTGAGTTTAAAGATAAATTCTAGAACTCACATCTATGTCTATAGCTTTCATTATTATTAGGTATGAATTCCTGACATCTATTCCATGTTCATTTGCTTTTGATTTGAATTCATTTGGTGAATTTTTTAATTTTGGTGTTTTGAAGTCAAAATCTTTAAAGATCCCATCTTGGATGTTCGGACATGTTATTTGGGGTGTATCGAAGAGCCTATAGGGCTGGGTTGTCACTCGACATAAATCCATAGCCTCCATTGCTAGTCTGATGCTTCCGAGTTGATTTGGCCATCAATGGCCTAGGCAAATTTTGCACATGCCCAGGCAACCAGACGTTTGGTTGAAAAATCCAGACCTCTAGTAGGGTCCTTAGGAAAAAATTATAAAACGAAAGAAAAAAGAAAATCTAGAGCCCAAGACCAAATGGTTCCAACTGGACGTCTAGGAGGCTTCTTGAATTAAAAAGAATAAGGAGAAAGAAATTATAAATTTCCAGAACCCCAGATCCGATGTCTGGCCAAACCAACCTGGCGCTTGGTCCTGTTGAATTTTACCCATTTTGCCTGTTTTTGAGTGGACTTCCAATTTTTATCGTTTTTCGTTGATCCGGTTAGCTGTTGTCATTTATTATCGACTTTGATGAGTTCTTTTACGGATTTTCAAGAATATCAATTTGATGGATATGATATCGATTTTCATGGTTTTAATTCACGTCGTCGAATGTGGATTTTTGGTGATAAATTGTTTTTACAACCATTTCAGTGATTTGCCACTTTAAAATACAAAGGTTTTTATACTAGTAGTAAATACCAAAACTCTTTCACAAAAAATAATAATTTCAACATTAATTTTAATACAAAGCTTGTTTTTAATTCCGTTTTCCAATCTATTAGTATATACAAACTTTTACCTCATTCTTTCGAGAAATCTAATTAAACGACTTAGCACAACAAGTGGTATGAAATGCTTGCGTTCACTTCGTCGGATAAATCTTGGACTCGTTCGATTGCAATATCATGACAATTTTCGAGTGGAAATCTACAATTTGTTCGTAAATATTTAAGTTAAGCTAGTGGTTATGGGACATGAAGCTAAACTTATTTATCTACTAGCTTGGTGTAATTTATAATTAATCTATGGAGCTTCGGCTCATTTTTATGGCTAGCGACCCATGTATTTTAATCGTTTTATGGAATTTGGTTCGTCGAACATATCGTTGTACTACGTTGTTGTTTCGGCTTGTTGGAGTTTCAGGTTCATTGGACGTATCGTTGTACTACGTCGTTGTTCCAGCTTATTGGAGTTTCAGATTCATCGGACGTATCGTTGTACTACGTCATTTTTCCGACTTATTTGAGTTTTAGGTTCATCGGGTGTATCGTTGTTCTGACTTATTTAACTTTCAGGCTCCTCAGGCTTATCGTTGTACTTCGTTGTTGCGTCGATTATGATATACATATTGGTGAGTTTTCATGCTCCCGTTTGTGATAGGCCTCCCCTTTTGTGTTTTCTGGATTTCTAGTTCTTGATTTCTAGAATTTGTGTTTCACCAATTTTTGCGATTTTCGTTGATATGTTTTGTCAATATTTGAGCTTTGGTGAATAAGCTAAGAATATGATATTTTTTTTGGATATTTGAGGAGATTTTAGATATTGTATGATTTTCACTATGATCTAATATATACTTATCACAGTATGACATTATTGTTATCATATATTTTTGTCATATCTCTTATCATATCTCATCTTGTACAATATTTATAGCTAGACTGATTTGTTTATTATTTTTGTTCTTAAATAATACTCGGGTCAGACTGAGGTGTTTCAGATACTTCCACTTGACTTCTTAATAGGTACTAGCTTTTGACTTTTGGCTCAGTACTTTAGCTCGGTAGTTTTTATTGTCATACATTCGAGATAAAGACTCCTTGATGTTTACTTATTCTTTTGTGATGTAGTGGATCTTGTATGGCCAATACTTTGTTGTACACTTCTATGTGTTATATTCATATTTGATTCCACCTTAGTGATATGAACATTTGTGACTAGCTTTGTGTTATGCTTATTTTATATTTCGAAAGACCACATAGCCACTGTGTAGTAGCTTTGAGTTTGTATTTGATAAACTATATTTTCTCTTCAAATGAAATGCATGTCATACTATCTGAAATATTGGTACTCGCACAAAGCAATTACGTAGATGGTCGCTCCTCAACAGCCTTATTCTTCATGCTAGATGATGACATTACCACGTAGTGTCCTTGGCTAGTGTGAATATAGAGGTGTGGCGTCACAGCTTGGTATCGGAGCCAAAATTCGGAACAATGTAGAATAATCTAGCAAGGATCATTGTCCTAAGTCTCTCTTAGGAATCGTGCCTTACAATTTAATTTGAGTCTTCATACCATTCTATCCATTTTTTATGATGCCTTGTTTTATCAGTCAAGTTTGTTCGATATTCATTTTGAGAATAACCTTTTTTGTCCTCTTTCTTCCTTAAAGAAGAGAAATGGTTAGACCTAGTCGTCCCAGCCGCCGATCAATCCTGTGCTACTCCTCAGGATGGCATTTTCATGTCTGCCCCACAGCTTTTGGATCTCGTAAAGAATGCCCAAGCCACTGGACCCATTTCCGATCCTACTCATCCTAAATCCAGATTTGCACTTTTATGCAGTGATTAACCAATTTGGGCGGAACGCCATTCAATGGTTCCGAAAATGTTATAGAAGTCCAAGATTAGCTTAGAACATGCGACTGCATCGTTTTTTGAATGAATCTTATGGACCTACATCGAATCCAAGTGGCATCTAGCATGCTCCAGGAGAGAGCATTAGATTGGTATGAGCTTTTGATTTTGGAAATTGTTGAAGCAGATCTTACTTGGAAGCAATTATGGGAAATTTTCGAGTGAAAGTTTATGCCGGAAGCTGAAAAAGTAACTTTAGCCCGATACTTTATTGACCTTGTTCAAGGTGAATCTTCTGTGACAGATTATGTCGCATCTTTTGAATCCCTCTCTAAATATGGGGTCGAGTATATAAATACCCCATTGAATAAAAATTAGAGGTTCATCTATGGGTTGAATAAGAATCTCAAAAAGTATTTGCTTCTGAAACTAGAAATTCCTTTCGATCGGCTTGTAAATATAGCTCTTCGACTTAAAAAGGCTGATAAAGAAAGTGATGTTGAAGTTATGGGTCCCAAGAAGAACTTCAACAACAATAAAAAGAGGCAACTCGAAAGTAAATTCAAAGGCCCTAATCCCAACAAGAAAGGGAAGCAAGCAACTTCGGTAACAAAGACTCCTACCTCTAGTTGTGGACAACGCTACAATTGTGGTTTTAAGGACCATTATGCAAATAGGTGTACGAAACGCCTTAGTTGTCGCTATTGCATAAGTTTGGGCCATCTTATATCTTCATGTTCCAAACTTCAAAGTAGGTAAGAGGGAAAGACAAATGTTATGCAAGCCTCTAGTAACACTTCTCTTGGTCAATGTATTTCTCATTCTGTCCTAGATGGCATTATTATGTTTCGCGATCATCCTATTCGAGTTCTTTTTGATACGGGTGCATCTCACTCTTTTATATCAAAAGAACATATTGATACTTTTTCTTTAAATGTTATGAGCTTGATGACCTCATCAAGGATTGCGAATCCAGTTAGTGGATCCACAACACTTAGTTTATTTTGTAAGGATGTTGAAATTATTCTACGTGACTATGCTTTCCGTGCCGACTTGCATGTTATGCGTCACTTAGGTTTCAGAATGAGTTTGGGAATGGATTGGCCTAACTGTTATGAAGCTCATATCTTATGTCCCAAGAGGACCATCGTTCTTCGACATGCCCAATCTGTTAAGTAGATTTCTATTGTTCTTAAAGATTCAGATTCTAATTCCATAGCATCCTTATATTCTCTAAATCCGCATAATGACGATAATGATGATGAGGAATATGTCATTTCTCTCATTCATGTTGTTTGTGAATTTTCGATATATTTGAGCTCGTTTTAGGATTACCACCTAAGCAAACAATTAAGTTCATAATTAATCTAATCCCTGGAGCTCTACCTATCACTTGTCCTCCTTATCTTATGTCCACTAAGGAAAATGAGGAAATGCGTAAACAATTATCCGAATTGGAAGCAAAATTATTTATTCGTTCTAGTTTCTCTCCTTAGGGACATCTTTGTGAAGACCAATGGTACACTTAGAATTTACATTGACTACCACATGCTTAATGATCTTACCATCAAGAATAAATATTCCTTACCTCGGATTGATGATCTATTCGTTCATCTTAGCGGTGCTAGAGTCTTTTCATAGTTAGACATAGCAACTGGTTTTCATCAGCTTCGAATTGTAGAGTATAACCTTCCTGACATCGTTCTGGATTCATTATGGATCTTATGATGGCTTGTTATGCCATTTGTTTAATGAATGCTCTGGCTTATTTCATTGACCTAATGAACCGAATTTTCAAAGACATCCTCGATCAATTTGTTCTCATCTTTATCGATGATATTCTTTTTTATTCTAAAACCGAGGAAGAGCATGAAAAACATATTTGGACTGTGCACTTCGGAGCAATCAATAAAAATAAAAAATTTCTAAGTGCTACTTTTGGAAATCTCATGTGAAATTTTTAGGACATATTGTTTCTGAATCTGGAATTTGCATGGATCCTTCAAAGATTAAGGCAATTCAAAATTGGAAGAGACCGGAGAGTGTGACAAAAATTCGTAGCTTTCTTGGATTGGCGGGATATTATCGTCAGCTCATAAAAGATTTTCTAAAACTTCCGTGTCTCTTACTAGTTAGACAAAGAAGGGAGTTAAGTACATTTGGTCAGACAAATGTGAAGCTGCTTTTCAGAAATTAAAAGAACTCCTTTCTGATGACCATATTCTTGTGATTCCCAAAGGAAACCAAGACTTGTTTTTTTATACCGATGCTAGTCGTATTGGTATGGGTGCCGTTCTCATGCAAAGGAAATGTGTTAGCGCTTATGCTTTTAGGCAATTAAAGCTTGCCGTGACTAGATATGCCACTCATGATTTAGAGCTCGTGGCCATTGTTTTTGCTCTTAGAATTTGGCATCTTTATCTTTTGGGAGAGAAATTTGTTCTCTACACCTATCATAAATGTTTGAAGTATTTTTCTCTCAAACGGAACTTAATTTGCGTCAATATCATGGCTCGAATTCCTTGCATCTTATGATTTTGATATTCTCTATACTCCCAAAAAGGTAAATCGTGTTGCCGATGCCCTTAATCGTAAGCAACAAGCGGTTGTTTCCATGATGATATCCGAATGGAATGATCTCGAGACTTTGTCCACTTGTGAGATTCAAGATCGTGAATCCGATTCATGTTCATCTTGTAATGTTGAGGCTCATCCCTCTCTTTTAGACCACATTCTTGAAGCTCAAAAGCATAAACCCAAAATGGCTCATCTTAGCCAAAGTTGTAGGGATAGAAATATTGATGGTTTGAAAGACTTTGAAATCGATGCTCGTGTAGTATTCGAAAATTTGGTAGACTTATTATGCCAAATATTAGTGATCTTCGTAAAGACATTTTAGAAGATTCTCATCATTCTAAATTTACCGTTTAGTAAAATGTATGCGGACATGAAACGACTTTATTATTAGGATGGAATGAAACTTGATATTGCTAAGCATTGCATGACTTGCCAACTCGTAAAGGCCGATCATCAAAGGCCCGGTGGGTTATTGCAGCCTTTAGATATTATCGTTTGGATGTGGAATTCAATTTCCATGGACTTTATTGTCATTCTTTCCTGTTGTCGTTCGGGCCATGACAGTCTTTAGGTGATAGTAGATAGACTTACAAAATCCACGCATTTTCTTCCCGTTTAGTCCAACCGGACTGTACCTCTTTTGGCTAAACTCTATGTTAAAGAAATTGTTAAATTGTATGGAGTTCCTACTTCTATTGCTAGCGATCGTGATCCATTATGTACTAGTGGATTTTGGAAAGGTCTTCAAAAAGCTTTGGGAATAAAGCTTAATTTTAGAACCACCTATCATCCTCAGTCCGATGGACAAACAGAGCGTGTGAATCAAACTCTTGAAGATCTCCTTCGTGCATATGTTCTTGATTTCGGTGGAAGTCGAGAAGACCATATTTCCCTTATTGAGTTTTCTTATAATAATAGCTTTCAATCTAGTATTGGTATGGCACCTATGGAGTCACTCTACGGAAGGCCATGCCGATCTCCTTCATGTTGGCTTGAAGCCGGTGAGAAGCAGGTTTAAGGTCCTAATTTTATTCGTGGTTCCACAAAAAAGATTGACCTTATTCATCATAGGATGAAAGAAGCTCAATGTAGACAAAAAATCTATGCCAATAACCGAAGAAGGAAATTATAATTTTCCGTGGGAGACTTTTCCGTCACCGAACGCATTGGTTCTGTGTCTTATCGCTTTTTATTACTGGCTCTATTTTCTGCTATTCATGACGTATTACACGTTTCTCAACTACGGAAATGCCTAAGAGATTTCGATTCTATTCTTGAGCCCCGTGTTATTGAAGAAATTGAGGTTTCACCTAATTTTACTTATGAGCAACATCCTATTCATATCATTGCTATGGAGGTTAAATGACTTCGTAATAAAGATGTTCCCCTTATGAAAGTTCAATGGTCTGCAAATTCTAAGGATTGTTCTTAGGAATTCGGAGAATTCATCGAGCGAACACATCTGGACCTACTCTTTCATGCTCCTTATGGTGCACTTCTCACTTCAAAATTTTCTTTCGTGTTGTCATGTCTTAGTTTGGTTGTTACTCTTTATTTTCTCCTTAATTTTTGCGAGGACGCAATTTCATTAAGGAGGGAAGTCTGTAATAACTCGCATATTTTACGAATATGCATTTAAATGTTTTATCTAAATATAGCATCGCCAGTTGAATTTAAAGTCCGAAATGTGAATTTTTGTAAACTATCAAATCCAGAGTTGAGACAACTTTCACTGAGTTTAAAATGATGTTTACAACTTGTTTGAGTATAAACACTGATATATTTGGAGTTGATTAGAGTTTAGGTATTTCGTTTGGGCTTGGGGTTGTGTTCTAGCCCACTAACCCAACAAAATAACCCAAACCTTCTACATAATAACTCTCATTCCACTCCTCTTCATTCGTTCATTCATTCCACTCACAATTTCCTAACACTCATGCCATAGGAGGAATGGTGGGAATAGGAAATTAAGTTTCCTAAGCCTAAGCTTTTCTTAGGAATTTAAATTATAAATCAAGGAAAAGCTTAGGTAAGCATCCTCTTCATCTTCTTCATCTCAATCCCGCTTCAATTTCCAGAATTTCCTACAACCTAACATAGGAAATCTTTGCATGTCATAATAGATTGAAGATTCTAGAGGTGTAGTTAAAGAGGAATTGATTTTTCCTTGTTCTAGAGCTTCTCGTTCCTGGTTTTTGAGTTTAAATGCGAGTTCTTGAACTCACATCTATGTCTATAGCTTTTTTTTTTGTTAGGTATGAAATCCTAACATCCATT
The DNA here is from genome assembly GCA_030765085.1 of Allium cepa. Lineage (NCBI taxonomy): Eukaryota > Viridiplantae > Streptophyta > Magnoliopsida > Asparagales > Amaryllidaceae > Allium > Allium cepa. The sequence continues at coordinate 103,449,159 of CM060941.1, read as the reverse complement.
TCATGTTCATTTGCTTTTGATTTGAATTGATTTGATAAAATTTCCAGTTTTGATGTTTGAAGTCAAAAATTTTAAATTTCCTATCTTGAATGTTCGGACATGTTATTTGGGGTGTATCAAAGAGCCTATGAGGCAGGGTTGTCACTCGGCATAAATCCCTAGCTTCCATCGCTAGTCCGATTGCTTCCGAGTTGATTTGGCCATTAATGGCCTAGGCAAACTATGCCCAAGCCCAGGTAACCAGACGTCTGGTTGAAAAATTCAAACGTATGGTAGGGGCCTCTGGAAAAAATTATAAAACCAAAAGATAAAAGAAAACTCCAGAGCCCAGAACCAAATGTTCGGTTAAACCCAACCAAACGTCTGCGAGGCTTTTGGAATTAAAACGAAAAAGGAGAAAGAAATTATAAATTTCCAGAAACCCAGGTTAGACGTCTGGCTGAACCAACCAGATGTCTGGTCATGTTGAATTTTGCCTATTTTTCCTTTTTTGGAGTGGACTTCCAATTTTTTTCGATTTTTGTTGATCGAATTAGTTATTGTCATTTATTATCGACTTTGATGACTTCTTTTTTGGATTTTCGGGAATATCAATTTGATGGATATGATATCGATTTTCATGGTTTTAATTCACTTCATCGAATGTGGATTTTGGACGGTAGATAGTTTTTACAATCATTTCTATGATTTGGCACTTTAAAATACAAATGTTTTTATACTATAGTAAATACTCAAACTCTTTCAAAAAAAAATGATTTCAACATTACTTTTAATCCAAAGCACGTTTTTAAATCCGTTCTTCAATCTATCAGTCTATACAAACCTTTGCCTAATTCATACGAGAAATCTAGTTAAATGACTTAGCAAAACAAGTGGTATGAAACACTTGCGTTTACTTCATCGGTTAATTCTTGGGCTTGTTCGATTTAAATCTCGTGATAATTTTCGAGTGAAATCTACAGTTTGTTCGTAAATATTTAATTTAAGCCAGTGGTTATGGGACATGACGCTAAACTCATTTATTTACTAGCTTGATGTAGTTTACACTTATTCTATAGAGCTTCTGCTTATTTTTAAGGGCTAGCGACCCATGATGTTTTAATCGTTTTATGGAGTTTGGTTCATGTAACGCCCGGCCCTTATACCCATGCCAACCAAGAGCGATACTGAGTATTACTGTCAGAAAGCACGGAGAATGGGACTCGATAGGGCTAAATGTTGTACTCGTTCCCTTGAAGTAACACTGGCACGAGAAATTTTATGACTTTTTTTTTCTACTTACCATTCATGCGCAGTGTTGGTACAAAGCAATGGTACAAGATAAATTTTTCCCAAGTTACATAGTATAGAATATAATAGAATGTACAGTTCAGCACAAAAACAGCATAATGCATAATACATATCATAATAGTAATGTCCACAATACATAGTCCATAGTACATATCACTTCCAAAATACATAATAACATACATACCATATTACATATATTAAGTGCTACTGAGTCCAAACTGTGAAGTCCAAAACCCCAAAATGTGGAAAATGATAAGAATGCTGCTACAGTCCACGCAACCTAACCTGCAACCACAATCCTCAGACTGACCCGAGGATTGTAAAACAAATCACACGGGTCAGACTATTTCTAGTGTGAGTGAAGTAAGATCTAAGAACAATAATTGTCTCAATTAACAAAAAGGAAAAGAAAGCTCCGCATGTATAAACCAACATGAGGCATATGTATGTGTGTAAACTAACATACAAATTTGGTTTCATAAACCATTCATTATACAAAACAATGGTTTTAGGCCAAAGATATCATATGTAATCCAATACGATACCAACCCAATTATCATATGTAACACAATGAATAAGTTCATACTCACATTCCCCAAAGATACTGGGTTTTCAAAATCAACTTTAATATTTTCCAAAAATCAAAAGATAAAGAAAATTGCAATGTGGGAATTATGGGATAAATATAACATGACTCATAAAATATACCAAATAAACAGACGCTAGTATTGTAAAATTACATTGGTAGAGCTCAAGCGCGCGCGGAGACATCGACCCCGTAACCTACTCATAAAGCCATAATACACCTGGCGATCAACCCAGGATAACCAAGATGGTCTAAGGCAAAGGTCGTATGCTACCCGTTCACGGATCTACATGTGGGACCCCCACGCCTCCATCCATCATAGTCCGTGACCCGCCGATCGGAGATCCCGATCAAAAATAAGATTAGCCCTATGTAGCAGACCGTTGACCTTTGGTGGTAAAAGGGCATGTGATATACCACCTATTTAGGTAGCGATCCTGAATCAGGTCGGTCAAAGTGGAGTTTTGGCCCATTGGCACAACAGAGTCCAATCTATGCCGACCCAAAAATCAAAGTGTTTATAATTTCAAAACACTTTTGAAAAAAAATTCAATAACGATAACATCTTCCAATAAAACCTTTGATAAACCCAGTATAATATTCAAAAAGCAAATAAAATTTAGGAAAATAATTATATCTCCGTTTCGCATTAATACACAATCATAATACTTATGTATCAAGGCGAAACATAAAAATCTAATTTATTGGATAAAATTGTTAAAAATTCGTTGAGTTAGATAAAAATTAATAAAAATTAATGTTAATTTAAAAACTAAACAACACAAATTTTAGTATGAGAAAACGTATTCAGAATTCTAAATAGAATGTTCTATTTCTTTTCAAAAACATATTGATCGATAATATAATATATTATATATATATTTACCCAAAATAATTTAAATTATCATTTTAAATTTTTTAATCAAATTAATTTTTAATTTTAATTTTTCTTAATTTTTTTTTCTCCGGGCTGTACAGTGCAGCCTGACCAATGCTGCCCGGCCAATGCTGCCCATCTGGGCTGCCCCGCCTGGGATGCATGTGCAGCCCGCCTGAGCTGCCTGTGCAGCTCGCGTTCGCGCTCAGGCTGCACCTGCAGCCCGCGTCCGAGCTGCACCTGCAGCCAACGCCCGGGCTGCCTGTGCAGCCAACATGGGCTGCACAGTGCAGCCCCTGTGCTGCACAGTGCACCTTCTGGCTGGGCTGCACAGTGCAGCACATGGCTGGGCTGGACCTTTGCTCGGTGCAGCTCCAGTCTAGGTTGTACCTGCAAATCAGAATTTTTTTCCTCCATCTTCCTTTTCAAAATGAAAAAGCCTGAGACTTATTGTGACAATTATGCAAACACTATGCATGCATTACAATTGTATGCATTGATTCTCATTTCTTTTCAATTCAATGATTCAATCAACAAACATGTTACAGGGAATAAGCAAACAACCCTTTTTATCCAAACAATTCCATTATATTTGCATGCACGCATGAAAATAAAAATTTAATTATAACTTCACTCACTTAAAGCTTCAAATTGCAATCTTCAAGCTCTAACTCAGCTAGCCCTTGGATTGCTTGACTATCCACCTTCAATTGCTAGCAAAATCAGAAAACCCTAAATAGGTATTCGCTGAAAAAAAGAAGATGCTAAGGGATTATGGGGATACTTACTTTTAGAATTGGGAATCTACCTTTTAGATTTGATTGTAGGCAAGTTTTGGATGAAGGAATTAGAGATTAGGTTTTTCTCTCCTCTTTTTTCCTTTCTTTCTTCTTTCTGTTTTTTTTCAGCTTTCTGTACGTACGGTAAAGGGAGTTTGAGGAGAGGGAATGTATTTTTATTATAAAGCCCCTCCTCTAAAATCTTCTCCCAATTAGCCCTTATTTTATTATTTCTCCCCTTTTTTTCTTTTTAAAACAATTTATTCATTATCCTTTGTCCTCATTCTAGATTTTTCTTTTACTTAACAATATTTTATTCACTTTCTAGATCTTTCCTACATGACGTTATTAAAAGATATTATTATTTATTATTGTTTATGTATAATTTGTAAATTAGTATGAAAATTTCATTTTCTTTTTTTTCCTTTTCAATGCATAACATAAGAATTAACATAGAACTTTATTTTACTTAAGCTTTTCCACTTTTTTTTTTCTTTTAAACTTTTTAAGTAACAACATCTCCTCTACTTTTTTTTTCTAAAAAAAATTAATTCATTAAATAAATTTCCTTATTAAAATAAAATGTACAATTCATTACACTTAATATACATAACAAATAAGTCACTGATCATTCGTTTCCCTCTTATCCACTTTAATATTTTATTTCCATTTTTCAAAAAAAATATTTATTTATTTACTTTATTATTATTACCAAATAAATTATAATAATTTTTTTAACTTCCTTTTTTTTTTCTTTTTTTCTATTATACCCAATTGTAAATCAACATAAAAAAAAGTTCTTATCTAAACTTTTCATACTAAAACGCATTTTATCTCATGAAATTAGTTACCATTCTTTCAAAAAAAACATTACACTCTCAATGTTTAACTTTCCAAATAATTTAGGTTAACAAAATGGTTTATTTATTAAAATAAATTACACGACCACTAAAACATAATTTATTACTCAAAATAAAAGTAAATGAATTATTACCATTTATTTTCCTCTCAACGCTATTAATATTAAATTTCCATTTTATTTTCTTTTGTTTTCATTTATTTATTATTTTATTTTTTTCTATAAATATTATTTGTTTGTTAATATTAACTAATTAATTATCAATTTATTAAGTTGATTCCCAATTTAGTATCCCTAAAAATCGGGTTGTTACAGTTCATCAGTCGTATCGTTGTACTACATCGTTGTTTCAGCTTATTGGAGTTTCAAGTTCGTTGGACGTATCATTGTACTACGTCGTTGTTTCGGCTTATTGGAGTTTGAGGTTCATCGGACGTATCGTTGTACTACATCGTTGTTCCGGCTTATTGGAGTTTCAGGTTCATTGGACGTATCGCTATACTACGTCATTGTTCTGGCATATTAGAGTTCCAGGTTCATCGGATGTATCATTGTACTACGTCGTTATTTCGGCTTATTGGAGTTTCAGGTTCATCGGATGTATCGTTGTATTACGTCGTTGTTCCGACTTATTTGAACTTCAAGTTAATCGAGTGTATCATCGTACTACGTCGTTGTTCTGACTTATTCAAGTTTCAGGTTCCTCGGGTATAGCGTTGTACTATGTCGTTGCATTAATTGTGATACACGTGTTGGTGAGTTTCATGCTCCCATTTGTGATAGGCCTCCCTCTTTGTGTTTTCTAGATTTCTAGTTATTGATTTCTAGAATTTTTATTTCACCAATTTTTGCGATTGATATGTTTTGTTAATATTTGAGGTTTGGTGACTAAGCTGTGAATATGATATTCCTTTTGTATATTTGAGGAGATTTGAGATATTATATGATTTTCAGTATGACTGAATATATATTTGTCACAGTATGACATCATTGTTATCATATATTTTTGTCATGGCTCTTATCCTATCTCATCATGTATGATATTTATAGCTAGACTAATCTGTTTAGTATTTTTCTTCTTAAATAATACTCGGGTCAGACCGAGGTGTTTCAGGTGCTTTTACTTGACTTCTTAATAGGGACTAGCTTCTGACTTTTACCTAACTACTTTAGCTCAGTAGTTTTTGTTTTTATACATTCGAGATAGAGACTCCTTGATTTATACTTATTCTTTTGTGATGTAGTGGATCTTGTATGACCGCTACTTTGATGTACACTTCTATGTATTGTATTCACATCTGTTTCCGCCTTAATAATATGAATATCTATGGCTGATTTTGTGTTATGCTTATTTTATATTTGTTTTCGAAGACCGCATAACCACTACATAGTAGCCTTGAGTTTGTATTTGATATGTCAAATTTCCTCTTAAAATGAAATGCATGTCATACCATCTGACATATCGGTGCTCGGACAAAGCAATTACACAGATGGTCGCTCATCTACAGCCTTATTCTTCCTGCTAGTCAATGACATTACCCCGTAGTATTCTTGGCTAGTGTGACTACAGAGGTAGGGCGTCACAATCAAGAATAAGTATCTTTTGCCAAGAAACTTTGATTTTTTGATCAGTTTAGTGGAGCCATAATATTTTCTCAATTTAATTTGGCAACAGGTTTCCATTAGTTAAGGGTGGCAGAGGATGGTATTCTGTTGATGGCGTTTCCAGACTAGGTATGAAAGAATGTTTAGTAGTGCCATTTTGGTTAACAAACGCGCCAGCTTTCTTCATGGATTTGATGAACCATATTTTTGGAGAGCACTTGGATATGTTATTGTTGGTATTCATAGATGGCATTTTAATATACTCCAAAGAAGAGAAAGAGAGCATGAATTTCACCTTAGAGTGGTGCTTGAGATGTTGAGGTAGCATAAAATAAAAGTAAAGTTTTCAAATTGTCATTTCTAGAAGAAATAGGTTAAGTTTCTTGGTCAAGTGGTCTCAGAGAAGGGTTTGTCGATTGATATAGATAAGTTCGAAGATGTTAACAACTGGAAGAGACCAAAGAAGGTGACAAAGATTTAATGTTTTCTTGGACTTGCTGGCTATTACTGAAGATTCGTTAAGAATTACTTGCGGATAGCGGCACTTTTGACTATTCTAACCAGGAAGGACGTAAAGTTTATTTGGTTTGAAAATTTTAAGGAAGCATTCCTTAAGTTAAAGCATTTGCTGACCAATGCACCTATGTTAGTAGTTCCAGATCGAAATCAATGGTTAATGGTGTATACGGATGCATGTGGAACCGGGTTAGATGCAGTGTTAATGCAAAAAGGCAAAGTTAGTGCCTACGCTCCACGACAGCTTAGATTGCATGAAGTGAGATATCCTACTCATGATATAGAGTTGGTGGCAGTAATCTTCACATTGAGAATACGGAGATGTTATCTTTTAAGGGAGAGATTTGAGTTATACACAGATCATAAGTCCTTAAGATATTTGTTCTATTTGAAGGATTTGAATATGAGATAGCAGAGGTGGCTGGAGTTTTCTACATCATTTGAATTTGGTATAGAATATACAAATGGAAAAGAAAATAAAATAGTGGATGCTCTTAGCAGGAAACATCAAAAGGTGGTGTTGGCTATGTTAACAGAATGGAAGGATCTAGAGGCTTTCACTACTTGTAGTGTGCAGTTAAGATCAACGTCTAGTTCTAGTCAGAGCACTACCATGTTACCATGCTTGGAAATTCGATTGGTACTAATCGAAACAATTTCTTCTAAGAAAAAAGAGAATCCGTTGTTAGCCGAGAAGATAAAAAAGCTTGATGTTGGATAGGAGATTGATGATCTAGAAGATTTCAGTCTTAACCAGAGGGGATTGTTGAGAAAGAAGGGATGGTTGTGAATTCATCCTGGAGGAACCAATATGTATCAAGACATAAAGAGAAGTTTCCACTGGAACGGTATGAAGAAGGATGTTGGCTTGTAGGTAAGACAGTGTATGAACTATCAATAGTGAAGGCTGGACATCAGAAGCCTAGTGGATTGCTTCAACCTTTGGAAATACCAGTTTGGAAATGAGATTCTATATCCATGGATTTTATAGATGGGTTGCCAAGATCGAATTAAGAAAATGAAAGGATATAGGTCATAGTGGATAGGTTGACTCAGAGTTCTCATTTCATTTTAGTTAACTCCACCAGGATGACACCTATTTTAGCTAAATTGTTTATGAAGAATACAGTCAGACTACATAGAATTTCTAGTGGTACAGTAAGTGATAAAGATACTTTGTTTACTAGCAAGTTCTGGAAGAGTCTAAAGGATGTGTTAGGTACCAAGCTCAAGATGAGCACTGGTTATCACCCTTAGAAAATTGGACAGACAGAGAGAGTCAACAAGGTACTTTAGATTTGTCAAGAGCTTGTATGCTAGACTTTGGTGGATCTTGGGAAGATCACCTACACTTGGTTACATTTTCTTATAATAGCATATATCAGACTTGTATTGGAATGGCGCCTTTCAAATCTTTGTATGGGAGGCCATGCAATTCACCAGCTTGTTGGTTGAAAACGAGAGACAGATTAGTCTTAGGTCCAGATCTGGTAGAAGAAGCAAAAGAGAAGATTGAGTTGATCTGATAAAGGATGTTGGTAGCCTAGTCAAGACGAAAGAGTTACGTAGATAAGAGGCAGAAGGATCTAAAGTTTTCGGTTGGAGATAGGGTTTTAAATAAAATATCACCAATGAAGGGCGTGATATGATTAGGAAAGTCAGGGATACTTGCATCGAGATATGTTGGAACGTTCCAAGCTATAGAGGGGATCGAAAAGCTTATATATAGAGTAGAGTTGTCGAGCAGCCTGGCAGGTATCCATAATGTGTTTCATATGTCTCATCTTCGTAAGAAGGTACATGATCCAGAGATTACTATACCTCTGACTGCATTTGAAGACTTAAAAGTAGAACTGGATTGGAATTTTGTTAGGCAGCAAGTTCGGGTAATAGCGAGAGATGAGAAGAAGTTAAGAAACAAGACAGTCAAGTTGGTGAAAGTTCCATGGAGTGACAATGAGAAGGACTATACTTGGGAGATAGAAGACGGGATTAGAGATACTTATCCTGATCTGCTGTAAGGATATGTTCTATATTTTCTTTATATATAATGTTTTCTAGTTAGGTAGGCTACTATGGTAGTTAGGAGATGTTGCAGATGATTGTTATGATTTGTACTTAGTCCTTGCTGAATTTCGAGGACAAAATTCTTTAGGATGGGAGCCTGTAACACCCCTAATTTTAAAAAACATTATTCAGAAAATTTAATTAGATAAAATTAAATAGAATAATGTAGAGACTAAAGTGATAAGGGAATTGAGGTATGAAAACTGAATAGGGCCGTGCTTTAACTAAACCAATTTATAAGAATGGTTCATATGTTAAATACTTAAGAAAATAAGGCAAGGGTAATATTTGGAATAATCGAACCCTAAAATCCCTACAATCATTCTATTCTCATTCATACTTTCATAAAAACAAAAACATAAACAAAAGGAGATCAAGGTCGGCCATAGCCCTAGAAGGAAAGGAGATCAAAATCAATTAGAATCTAAGATTCAAGCAGGGAAGAATTAAGCAAGAACAAATCTCGATTTCCTTATCCAAACACAACGAATAATAATCTAAACCATCTCAACCAATCATATTTTGACAAATTGGGTAAGTTAGGTAAAAATGAATTTCTTTTAAAGGCATAAAATCAGTTGTGTTTTGATTTACTACTTCGCTACTGTCATTTGCTAGCTTCTATCACCATACTTCTGCTAATAAACCCATTTGAAACAAATACATTGGTATCAATCTATTGATACGAAGAGGATTGGAGAAAGGTGGAAGGGACTGTGTCGAAGGCAAGCTTTCAAATGGGTTGAAGTCGTTCTTATAAGCTTTCGAATACATTACTTTCCTTTGCTTTTAAAATATGCTTTCGTGGGGGTGAATCTTTCAAATACATCAACTTATCTTTATTCAAAGGCCGCTTACTTTATTTTAAAAAGAAGCTTTAGAATGAATTTTCGCTTATTTGTTTTAAAAAGGAGCTTTTGAAAGGGTAGCCACTTTTGAACCAATTCGAAACCTAGCTTCCGCATTCATGCCTTTCGAATTAGTTAAAGCCACTTTCTTTATACCTTTAAATCAATGCTTTCGAAAGGGAAGCTTTCGCCATTGTATAATTTAAAGCCACCATCACAATGCTTCAGATAGGGTTTCTTGAGCCACTTTTAATAAAAGTTACGGGAGCAATGGTTTTGAAAGGGGTTTAGTAGTTATACTCTTTCCCCTTTTTTTAATTAAAGATCAATACTTTCGAAAGGGTTATTTTTGCTTTTGTTTCTTTGACCAAGATGTTATAGTTAATGTTAAACCCAATGATTTGAAAAGAGATACTTCAGATGGTTTTGAATCTATGCTTCCACTAAATTTATTTGAAATAAGTGCCTTCAAAAGATAATCTTTATGTGTTTCAAAAGGTATATCTTTAATGATTTCTAAAGGAAGGTTTCAATGCTTTCGAAAGGAATGTATTTAGTGCATCAAGAGGTATATTCTTGAGCATTTTGAAAGGAAGGTTTGAACACTTTTCAAGATATGTTGTAGTGATATCGAAAGTGAAGGCCTTAGATTTTGAGTAATTATACAAAGAATACAGTCCAAAGCCTTAGTTTTCAAACAAAAAATCCAATCTCATTTTTAAAGATAAATCCATGGCAAATATGGAAGAGTTTCGAAATGACATTTAAATTTGTAGTTTTTGAAGAAGCTTTCCTTGCAAAAGATAGTGGGTTAAGGGTATTAACCATGTTTCATTTGAAAAATGATTACAAGGAAATTAAACAATAGTTATTATATTATTATGTTATGATCAGTTATCATGTGTGCTTCTTCTATAAACATATTCACTTCATAATTACCCATAACTGAATTTTTGGGGTGTTAAAGGCAGAATAACCAGCTAGGTTGACTAGTAGTGAATATACATTGAGTCAACTTCTGTGTGAGTAGAATTACATCCAAGGGGTCAGGTAGACCGGAATGTAGGATGTCCAAAGACTTATCAAATAATTTTTCGTTTAGATAGGTTCATAGCAAGCCCATGAAAACTACGTATGAAATTGTTATTGGCAGGGACCAATACATGCTTAGTGACCCCATGATATGATATGATAGTAGTTATTAGAGAACCCAATAGGTTCATGTTGAGCCCATGAAAACTATAATTAGATGAAGTTATTGGTAGATATCCATAGGTTCTTAGTGATCCTATGAAAACTATGAATTGGACAGATAGTCTGTAAACTTGGAACAGGTTATTAGTTAGCCCATGAAAACTAATAGGTTACTAGTGACCCTATAAACTATGACTTGAGACAGATAGTCAGATAAATGGGGATTGGAAATCCAAAACATATTGCACATTTTCATATCATAATAATACCTTTCGTTATGTTATATTTTAACCATTGCAGATACATGTGCATGGTATATGGTTATTATAAATTAGGTTAAGATATTATTAAGGGGAAAACTCATTCCACTAAGCGGAGTGGTCTCACTATATATCTATATAGTTCGAGATGGTAGGTTATTGTTCGTATCAGACTTTTTGTCTGACTTGAAGTTTATGTTTTCCCCTTAAGCTCTAGGGTGCTTAACTGATTTTGAGTATTTTGAAAGTTAAGGTTTTCAGGCTCTCCTTTAGAGGAATAAGCTTCCGAAGACATGCAGGAGGCAAGCTAGCTATAAGGAGTTCCTTCTGTTTAATCCCGTTGTGTTTTCGTTGTATAGAAAAGTTGTTTATCTACCTATATTTAGACTTTGATCAACCAAGGGTACATCTTCATATGTCACTCTTGGCGTATTTTGTAATAATTATATTTCTACGAATGTTGTTTTTGAATTAGTATCATGTAATGAATTTAAAATGTGATTTGAAGTGGAACGAGAAATTTATTTTGTGATTTTAAAGTTTTTCATATTCATGTGTTTCTGTTATATCAAGGTATCTAACATTACCACACTTGGTCATCGGGAAATAATAACTATGGATGACTACAGCATCCATAACAGTTAGTTTTGGGCCTCTAAATGGAGAATGTTTCAATCCAAGGTGACAAGTTTGATGATGGGTGCTTGTGCATTAGAACGATTAACATATTCTAATGAACATATGCTAAGGGTTCATTTGCAACTTGTTGATTTCGATGTGTGCTCACAAAGAGGGGGTTTATGGGGACACTATCTTGAGCCTTTTAATGTGAATCTAGATCTTACGATGGTGATTTTCCCTAGACTTGTAAGGCATGAGTCCAACATCCTAGCCTTACAAAGTGGATGGATTCAGGCACAAGGGAAACCGAGACTATGACTAGTCTCTGGTCGTATGATGTGGACATACGAGTTATCATATGTCTAATAGCACAATGAGTGATATGAGAGACTATGAGAGACTATGATGGTTTTGTATGTTTGCCGTGTTTATTATGGATGTCACACAATGTATATACTATCGATGTTAGTGACCTAGACACCCTCATATTGTACTTTGACTTGTAGTACACCTTATAATTATAATGTAGTATATATCGATGTTATATGCTAAATTGTTGGACGTTGGGAAAGGGAAGTATGATTCTTCGTACATAGTTATTCCTTTTACGATATTGACTTTATGGTTTGAGATAAATATGTGGCTCATGTTGGACTGTTATGTGACTCGTGGTTTTATTCTTTTTCTTCTTATTATGTCGGGCACTCTTAAATAAGTACACTAGATTTCAAGTTTGAGATTATCGCATGGAGCTATTCATAGGATAAATAAGAGGCTGGTGCTTATCTATTTTTTTATTTTTAGTCTATTGTTATTCCTTTTTGCAACGTTGTGGGGCTTATTTCAATGCTAGACTATCATTAGGGATAGATTTCCTTTGAGTTTATTTTGATGATGTATAAACTCCCCTAACTTTACTTCATATAACTGTTACGAACCTCATGCATTTTGATATTCTATTCTGGTTTATTTTGGTTATGCATATTTGTCTCGGCTATTTTATATTTATATTTTTATTATATTTTATCCTTTACGTTGTGAGATATATGATTGTTTCTAATTAATATTGGTTGCTTTGCCTTTGCGAATCGCTCTGCATCTAAGGAGTACAATAGCAGCGCATTTTATTGGTACACTGGGTACCGAAGATGTAGGATGGTTTTCACATTTGATGTTAGAGAAAGATTGATGAATAATCTAAGTTTTACCTGGATCCATTTGTGATAGAGTATGAGTTATCACTCGAAAATGGATCGAGCAATGTACGAGAGAATATACTTATTATATATTTTAGTTTGCAAGATTATATATTAGTATAGGGTGTCTGTGTGTTTAGTGTAAGTTTCATGGCATACACAAGTACCACTTTATTCTTGTTGTGAGAAATTAATCATTCTTATTACAGGTGGAAAGAATGAGTCAACATATAAGGGATATAACAAGAGGAGGCGGAACGGTAAATAGGGTAACTGTTAACCCTTAACTAGAAGCGATGTTCAATGAAGTAATGTGGAACATGTTTCAAAATACCCAAGGACTTTCTCGATCTATCATGGCTGGTGGTGCTTATGTGCGGTGTCAAAGGTCGATGTTGTTAAGCTGAATAAAGACAATGTAAGTCTAATTGGAAAACTTTTTCTTAGAACGTAGTCGCCCGTTGAAGTGCAAGACTAGATGGAGACCCGCAAGAGGATCTTTAATGATATGGAGTTGGAGGATGTTCTAAAAAGGAAGTTAGCTTCTTGATAGCTCCAGGGAAGGGAAATGAACTTATGGAATGTGCTAAAGATGGCTACTCCCAAGGATCACTTTACTTAAGACAGGTTTCAATGCTAAATTCAAAGAGAAATTTATACCTGCGGCCCATAAGTCAATACTCTTAAAGAGATTTGCTAACTTGAAGCAAAGAGTCCTATCTATCCTAGAGTTCATGGTTGAGTTTGATATACGTTTAAAGTATGGGATGTATTTTATTGACACTCCACTAAAGAATAACAAGAGTTCATTACTGAGCTAAATGACTTTCTTGGTGAGCAGATGATTGGAAAAATTAATGGAGACTTTCCGGAAGGTTGAAGAGAGGGCCTTAAGGCATGAGAGCCTCCACCCTAAGTAGAAGGATGATGTTGTTGCTACTAAGGGGGAATCTAAGCCGTAAGGTGGTGGCGTAGGAAGCATAAGTGGAACAATAATAAGGGCAAGAAGTAGAGTCAGGGGAATGACAGCCAAAAGAAGGGCAAATGGAGCCCACTTGCTTTAACTATGGTGAGAAAAGCCCTTAGAGCAAGAACTGCAAAGGTGATGGAAATAAGTGCCTTAATTGTAAAAAAATATGGGCATATTATGAAGGATTGTCAAGAGGCAGTGAAGGGGAAGTCAATTGAGAATATGTATGCTCTAGATGTTATTCCTACTTCGTCGAGTGCTCTATCGGCGAAGGAGAAAGGGAAGAGCATTGTGATTCAAGATATGATTTCTATTTACGATGTCCATATTCAAGTTATATTTGATACCGGGGCTTCACATTTCTTTATATCTAGCGAATTGGTAGATAGAATAAGATTGAAACCTGAGATACCTGACCAACATTTGATCGTGACAAACCCCATTGAAGGGTCGACTATCTTGTTCATGATTTTTCATGGTTTGGTTATATCGAGTAATGGATGTATTTTTATTAGTGATTTCTTTGTTCTGGGTTTTGTGGGTTTGGTATTATTTTAGGGATGGACTGGCTTCAGAAATAGAATCCTGGTGGATTATTAAAGGTTGTCGGTGATGGTTTGGATGGACGAAGAGTGGAAGGTCAAGTTAGCCTGCCTAATAGACAATGAGGTGATGGTTAAATTTTTATATTCGCTTGAGATCCCGCATGATGAGTTTCCATTAGTACCCAAAATGAAGGAGTATTCAAAAATATTTGAGGAAGTTAGCGGACTATGGTCACATCAAAAGGTCCAGTTCTACATCGATTTGGTGAGGATGTCAGACTAGTTGTGATGTCTTTATGACAGATTTCTTGGGTTATCAATTTCCAGCATGACATGAAGATTACACGGAAATAAGCAGGTTAACCCCACCCGGTTAAGTTGGCAGGTCAGTTTTGGGTTAACTCGAATTTGACCTGTATATAAACGGTGGGTTTCGGGTTGACCCGTGAACCCGAATTTAACCCGTTTATACTTATATGGGTTGACCCGATCCGATTATAACCCAATCCGACCCGTGAACCAAAATTTGACCCGTTCACGACCCATTTATAACCCATTTATACCTTATATTGGTTGACACAACCCATTTACGACCCGACCTGACCCGGTTATAATCGTGTTATAGGGTCGGGTCGGGTCAACCCGCTTATAATCGGGTCGGGTTTAGATTAAGCTATTTCCTACTTGTTTAATAAATGGGCTGACTTGACCCATTTAAAATCAATCTAAACCCGACATGACCCGACCTGATGCATTGACAGCCCTACGGATTGCGCCTGAAGAGTAGAGGTAACTAGAGGTGCAGGTGAATGACCTATTATGAGTTAGGTTCATTTGAATGTGTATTTCTAAGTGGAGAGCTCCTTTAGTGTTCGCCACAAAGGTGAATGGCACTTTAAGGTTATGACTAACGTGAGCTAAATAAGATGAGATAGATGACTTGTTCGATCAGCACCACGGTGTGAATGTGTTTTCTTATTTGGACCTTATGGCTAGCTTTCATCAACTAAGAGTAGGGAAGGACAGTGTGCCAATTACTACATTATGTACTCCATTGGGACATTAAGTGGTTGGTTATGACATTCGTGCTACCCCATGCGATGGCATACATTGCGTATCTTATGAACCGTATTTGCAGCAATTAACTGAATAAGTTTGTACTTGTGTCCCTGGATGATATCCTTAACTATTCAAGATGGATGGATAATACAACGAGAATTTGAGGACTGTGCTAGAGGTATCGAGAAAACACTAGTTGAAGGCTAAATTTTCAAAGAGCCACTTTTGGAGGAGGGAAGTGAGATTATTAAGTCATGTTATTTCTAAGTAGGGCATTGCGATAGATTCGATGAAAGTTACACAATATAGGATTGGAAGTGACCTAAGAATGCTTTGAATATTAGGACTGACCTGAGGTTGGCAGGATATTATAGATGGTTTATCAAGGATTTCTCTAAAGTAGGAGCAACTTTAACCAACTTGATGAAGGAAAATTGGACTTCTAATTTGGAAGGGAGGCGCGATGGGATGACCGCCCTAAACCTCCCGTACCCAATTACCTGAAGAGTGCACTGCTATGGTGCTTGGTCAATATAAGATGATTATCAATAGTGAAAAGAAGAGAAACAATCACAAAAACTATTGTATATCTCACAAAATCAAATAAAATATGATAATCATCACATAAATAAACCAGGAGAGATTGTAATAACAAAATAATCCAATTATCAGAGCATGGATCAATTGAGTTATACATAATAGTATTAAAGGTTATACAAATAGAGATAAACTCAAATATAACTGTCTCATAATATAGTAAACAATGTCCAGGCTCCGTAGTGTTGCACGGTGGAATAACCAATAGTAAGTCCATATATAATACAAGAAAGCGCCACCTTCTGCTTGTCCTCTATATAGCAATTACGTGCCGCCTAAACATGCTATCTAGTATACTCATTTAAGAGTACTCGAGATAATAAGAAGCAAAATGTAAAACCTCGAGTCAGACAATAGTCTGGTGTGAGCGATAAGAAATCCCAAATTATGATACGAGTGGATATGTAAAGAACAAGATATAGGAATCATACGTGATATATCCCCACATCTTAAGAGTTAGCATATAACATCTATAATATGCTACTGTTACCCAGTAATTTGTCTTGGGTACGAGGTTCCGGTTATTGATCTGAATGCCACCGTTCGACATCCCTCATTCGACCACCAGCGCTCGGCTACGGTGGCCCGGCACTTGGTCGCTCGGCATGGGCATGTCGCTCAGCACAAGCCTCGTTCGGCATCCCTCATTCAACCACCAACGCTCGGCTAGGGTGGCTCAGCACTTGGTCGTTTGGCATGGGCATGCCATTCGGCACAAGACTCGCTCGGCACAAGACTCGCTCGACACAATGCCTCGTTCAGGCATGAATTTCTCGCTCGGCATACGAATGTTGTTCGACCCGGATATGCCGCTCGGCATACGAGTGTCGTTCGGCATGAAAACCTCGCTCGACACTCTCTGGTTCGAAGTCCCTCGCTCAGCGATTGCCATTCGGCTTCCCTGGCACTATGCGCAGAAGCTACTTACCATGGTCCGAGATACCTTATTCCTAGGCCCGTGAGGGAAGTCCAACCCATCTTCGTCTATAAATAGAAGGGCAGGGGCATAGTGAAAGGGACCTTTTTTCAAGAACACCGGGGAGACTCTACCGCTTTCAAGACTCATTCTTTTCAGTTAGTACTTATATTCAAGTCATTATTATATGGATTGTATCTGTATTCAGTCATTTATGAAACCAATAAAGATCAAAACTCAAAGTGGACATGGGCAGTTACGCTGAACCTCTATAAATCCAGTGTTCTTTTTTTGCAGTTAATTTAGCATACAATCCTATGTTTCAATTTATTTTTTCATTAATCTCTCTACATAATCTTTCTCAAGGGTGTTAGTGACCAATTCTGGTGCTAACATTTTGGTGCTTTCACTGAGAGTCGAATTCTAAGGCCGCTAGGATCTACTTTGTAGCTACTAGACTAAAGAAATCCCCCAAAGGAGATCCAAGTCATTCACAGGACGTCCGTTGATTCTACTCAGAGTTCCTACCAATAACTCTACTATGGAAAGACCACGTACCAAATCAGCCTCTCATAATGCGAACGTTAATGAGACTGCTAGCATACAGCAAATAGGACCTAGCAATCAACAAGCAAATCTAGGTGCAGGAACCACTACCCAAAATCAAATGGAAGTTGTCACCAGAACGGAGTTCAATGAGTTGATGAGAGAACTCACGGAAAGCAGAAGACAACATAATGAGCATATTCAAACTAACACTATCCTCATGACTCAGCTTCCTCAGCAACAACATCAGAATGCTAGAGGTAGCCCCGTTCCTTATTCTTATATGATATCTCGACTTCGTTCGATGAACCTCCCAGGTGTAGACGCGACAAAACTGAGACAACACAAACAGGTTACAACGACTCGAAATTTTCGACCCCGAAAATTCGACACTAATATGTCCACTGTAGAAGTGCCGAGCAATCAAACACCAGAAATTCCATATTGTTAGGGTAAAGAAGAAAAGAGGTAGAAGAAGAAATAGAAACAAAACACAGAATCTCACATTCGCAGTGGATCAAAAAATAATATCAAATAATAGCATTTATACAAAGAAAGTTGTAACTGTACAATACATCAGAGTTCATCAACACTGGACAGTTATAACAACTTGTCCCAGAATACAAAATAATATATTTACAATACACAGCGGAATAAACTCCATACGTTCCTGCCATCCAGCTCACCATCTGAGCTTCAGATCGTCCTAACCTGAAAATCTGTAATACTTGGTCTAAGAGCAAATGTGATAACCCAGATTTTTGAACATACGTTAATTGGTAATTAACATGATTAAAATTATTTGTAACAAATAAAATTCTCATAAATATCTGGATATATATATATATATATATATATATTTAGAGATTGGAAACTATAATAAATGTTGAAAAATAAATCTTTGGATAGGATAATATATTTCACTATTTAATTCAAGATAGAATATATATATATATAAAAGATATTTGCAAATTTTATAATTTTGAAATTTTAAATGACAAATATATAAGTGTGTAAATATACATATATACATATATATATATATATGCCATGGTTAGCAGAATATATGGAAATTTGTAAAAGTGTGGATATATATATATATATATATCAAAGATTCACATAAGATATTTCTGATTGTAATATTTATATATATATATATACACATATTGTGATTTGAAAGCATGGATTTTAAAACCTAGTTAAAATTAAATTGAGTTTTTTTAAACACTTTAGATAAT
The DNA here is from genome assembly GCA_030765085.1 of Allium cepa. Lineage (NCBI taxonomy): Eukaryota > Viridiplantae > Streptophyta > Magnoliopsida > Asparagales > Amaryllidaceae > Allium > Allium cepa. Next base: position 103,430,590 of record CM060941.1, on the reverse strand, counting down.
TATTTATTTAAAATTCATATAGTAGCTTAAGTTTAAAATGACATTTAATAAAAAGGTTAACATTCTTTCTTTTGAAAATACACATGAACTAAATTTGTATATATGTAAAAACATTTAAAAACATAAAGGTTAACATTCTTTCTTTTAAAAATACTCATGAACTAAATTTGTATGTATGTAAAAACATTTAAAAACATAATACGTAAATTATTATAAACATAAGCACTTAATAAAATCAAGGGTTTAAACATAAAATAATTGGTTTGACATTTGTAAAATAACAAAATCATGCATATTACATGTGTAATCTTATATTAACAAATGGAAAACAATTTTCTTTTAAAATTAATTTATAAATAAAAGGTTAGAGAAACCTGACTATTCTTATTTTCATTTCAAAGTTTAAATCCTTCTCTCATCTTCAAACTAAAACCTGAAAATGAAAATCCAAAAGTAAAAAAAAAAGCATCTCAAACCTGAAATAAACTAGAGATTGAAATCTACAACTTCAAACCGTTTCAAACTTTTAACCTGAGTAAACATAATTGATTCAAGAGCAAAACAAATTCAAGATCAATTCAAATTCAAACATCAAGTAAATTAAAACAAGCTTCAGTTCTAGATCAAGGCAGTCCTGACCAATGTTCTTTCCCTCTGTTTTTCAGTTACGGGTGAGTAAACATTTGCTTTTTAAAGCCAAGTCTTCTTGATTTTTCTGTGCATGTGATAATAGATGGTGGTATTGATTCAAAATGATTTTCATGAATGAAATGAATGTTACCTGGTTGTGTCAGTCGAGATTGCTATCTGCGTGTTTATGCTCTAACCTCTGTTCATGTTCAATAGGCCTCAACAATTTTCAAAAAAAAATCATCTCTCCATTTAAGAAATTATAGCATATGATGTCTATAGGAAAATTGTTTGTAATGATGTTATACAAATTTTAAAAATATTTACTAGTAGAATCATTATGTAATTATCTGGAAATAAGGATATTATAGTAAAAAAAGAAATATATCAGAAAATCGATTATTTTAATTTCAATTTTCACATATATAGTCTGATTTGTTCTTTAAAACTATGACTTTTAAAACTAATATCAAGATTTTTAGGTGTGTATTTGGGTAGGATTTGTGAGATGAATGGAAAACTTGTTTTTGCCAAATCCTGGCGAACCAAATAATGGGGAAAGTCGATTTTTGGCCAGGAGGTAGCTGCAGGGGTGGGTAGCTCGGGGAAAATGATGTTTGATTTTCTATTTGTTGGATTGACCAGTTGAGGTGAATCTAGGGTTTAAGGGTTGTTTTGGGTGGAGCTCGAATTTTAGGCAACTGCGAGGTAGAGGGGGAAAGAGAGGAGTGCGGTCCTAGGTGAGGAGGAGGAATAAATGATGGCGAGTGTATAGACGAGGTTTGGTGGGAGATTGACCATGGTGGTGGCTCGCCGAGGGGATTTTTGGTGACGATGTTCGTTCCAGTTTTGGTTTGGGTTCGAGAACAGGAATTAGAAGAAGAGGAGAAGAAAGGAAGAAGATAGGTCGATGCAAAATTAGGACTGGCTCGAGTCCGTATCGGGGTATGCTCGGGTTTATGTAGGGGAACATCAGGTTAGTATCAGGTCGCATAAGTCTATTAGCAAGTTTAAGAAATAATGAAGGGAGAGAATGAGAGATCGTGGAAATTAGGGTTGGCTTGGGATTTTATCGAGTTGGGTTCGGGGAAATTTTTTTTATCGGGCTCGAGTTGCTTTTTTATATTAAGAAGGCTTTGAAACACAAGTTTAGTTAACAGGTTTTCAAATAAAAATATTTTTCAAGTTATCAAACAATTTTCAAATTTTAGATTATAACGTCAAACGTGCTTTGAATTTAATTGATTTGGTTTTGAAATAATTATATTAATTTCCTAAGTATTTTCAATGGAATTCGAAAATAAGTGAATTAAGTAAGTGATTAAGATAAGTATATAAAACTTTGATTGTACAATGGTCACAAGTGAGTTTTGTAAGTTAAATTCAAACGTTTAATTTAAATGTTAATTAAGTAGTAAATTAAGGTAAATGACTTGTTTTAAATTAGTTAGTGTCTTAATTAGTTAAAGGATAATTACATAATGTGATTAATTGAGGATAATTAAATAATGTAATTAATTAAAGTATAACTAATTAATGTAAGTGATAAAAGGTTAATTAATTAATGTGAATAATTAAGGGATGATTAATTTATTTCATTAATTAACTAATATACATGGTTTACATTCCTGCATTCACTCTTCATCATTCGGCATGCGGGGGTCATGCCGAGCCGTGGTCATACCGAGCCACCTTGCTCGGCACATTGAACCCAACTCTTATTTCACTCCTGCACTCCCTCTTCACTGTTCGGCATGCGGGAGTCATGCCGAGCCATGTTCATACCGAGTCGCATCACACGGCACGCTAAACCCAACTCGTACTTCTCTCCTGCACTCCCTCTCCACCGTTCGTCATGCGAAAGTCATACCGAGCCACAGCCTATGTTCTCCAACAAATCACTTTTTCGAGTAACCTAAACACCTTCCTAAATGCTAGTCGAACGTCACTCCAACTCGTACACCACACACAACCAACACTCCCTAACCTCGCCAACTCCAACCGAGTCAACCCCACTTCCTATTCCCTCGCTCGAAAACCCAATAAAAACCTACTTCCTAAAAGCCTCCAACAGCCTCTTCCTTCCTCTTCTCCATCTAACCCAAAAGCATGTTTAAACCTTATGCTCACTTGCCACATCTAGACGCCTTCCACCATTGTATTTTTAAAAAGGAAAAAGGAATATTATGAAATCTAGTCTCGTATGAAACCCTTAATCGGGAGAGTCGAGTGAGTGAAAAATTCATACCTACGGAAATGGCTCGAAGCTTAAGGAATTCTGGATTTGAAATTGAAAACTGTTCAGGTTCGTTGTTGGGAGAGGACGTGAGGCAACATATTGGATTCGGGAAGAAAAGGAATATTAAGGCATTAGAAGGAGTCTGGTGGGAGACGAGTTCAAATGTTTTGTAGAACATAAGTAAAAGTAAAAGGGAGAAAAAGGAGAAGTAATGGCTTATATAGGATAGAAGGGAGGTGAACAGGCATCGACCAGTGGAACCGGTCAAGATATCTCGATGGTTCGACATACAAGGCCCCGTTCGGCATTCAACCTCGTCCGGCATTCAGGCCTCGCTTGGCATTCAGGCCTCGTTCGGCATTCAGGCCTCGTTTGGCATTCAGGAGATCGTAAGAATCCACTATTAAGAAGCCAAAGCAAGGGCTTAAAGGAAGAAATGGATTTCTCGTGGTTCAAAGCACATCGTGATGATTCACATGATATGCTTTGGGGGGGCAGATGTTACCCAGTAACTTGCCTTAGGTACGAGGTACCGATTATTGATTTGAGTGCCACCGTTCGGCATCCCCCGTTCGACCACCAGTGCTCGGCTAAGGTGGCTCGGCACTTAGTCACTCGGCATGGACATGCCGCTTGGCACAAGCCTCGTTCGGCATCCCTCATTCAACCACCAACGCTCGGCGAGGGTGGCTCGGCACTTGGTCGCTCGGCATGGGAATGTCGTTCGACACAAGCCTCGTTCGGCACAAGCCTAATTTGGCATAATGCCTCGTTCGGCATACGAGTGCCGTTCTACATGAATTACTCGCTTGGCATACGAATGCCGTTCGACCCGGATATGCGGCTCGGTATACGAGTGTCGTTCGGCATGAAAAACTCGCTTGGCACTCTCTGGTTCCAAGTCCCTCGCTCGGCAATTGCTATTCGGCATCCCTGGCTCGGTGCGCAGAAGCTACTTACCACAGGCCGAGATTTCTTATTCCTAGGACTGTGAGGTAAGTCCAACCCATCTTCGTCTATAAATAGATGGGCAAGGGCACAGTGAAAGGGACCTTTTTTCGATAACACCTGGGAGACTCTGCCAATTTCAAGACTCATTCTTTTTAGCTAGTACTTGTATTCAAGTCATTATTGTACGGATTGTATCTATATTCAATCTTTTGTGAAAGCAATAAAGATCAAAATTCAAAGTGGACGTAGGCAGTTACGTTGAACCCTATAAATCCAGTGTTCTTGTTTTTACGGTTAATTTAGCATACAGTCCTCTATTTTAATTTATTTTCTTCATTAATCTCTCTGCATAATCTTTCTCAAGGGTGTTAGTGACCAATTCTGGTGCTAACAGCTACTATATTATCATCATAATAGTGTACAAAATCCTAAGTACAACATTGAGTGTCTAGGTATCCACATCCACAATACCTATATCATATGACATCCTTAAAGTGACATATAACAAGAAAATCAACCATATCAAAAATAATATCCATCAAACAATCCTCACGTCACTCAATGTGTCCTAGATATATGATAACTTGTATAACCATTCCTATGGTAGGGGTTAATGGAAAGATCCCAATTTTCAGTGTACTCACCCACCAGCATATAGGTAACACTAGATCCATTCCACCGATCCATGATATATGGATCTGATCCACTCCATCGATCTGGGGTAACTATTCAATGTACCCAAATAAGCACCCTCATAATACCCTTGCTTACATGTACATCAGAAAACACTCCGAATGTCACTGATCCCTTAGCACAAGTATCCAAGCCCTTTCATTACTTCATCAATTGTTAATTCACCCGAAGGAACTATTCCACATTCGTTTCATTAAACTACAGGAATTTGAACATTCCATCCATGGGTCATTCTTTCCACAATCCGCCCTTATAGATAACCATCCTCACGACTCCATCAACAATGTGCCTTTATCATCAAAACGTAACTCCATCATCATTAAGTTACCATAATCAAAGACCCGAAGTCATCAACTTTCATCCTGCTGCCACGTCCTAATCGAATGTCAAGCGAATGAACAAACACCTTCAGCATGACCTGTAAAACATTCTCGTTATATCTTAGAAGTTTGGCTAGGATTGGTCTCTTCAATTCATGTCAGTACCAACATAATTAAGCTCATGTTGGTATAAATATGTATTACTTGCCCAAGTACTTGGCTAAGTCCTTTATACGCAAATCACTTCTTCCTTTGCTTGCCTGGAGCTTCCTCTCTCTATACCTTAAATCCTCGAGCACATAGCCTCCATTATTTGCTTACAAAAGATGTCTCCACTGAGGAGATCTGATCAGCATTGAGTAGAATAACTTTGCCAAATTTTGAAATTAAGACTTCTAACTCCTTCCTAGTTTTGCCCCAAAGTTTTGCACCCTAAGTCCCAAAGCACTTCCACCAACAACTTGATTTACAACCTCTACTATCTATGTACCCATTCCACCGCCGAACTTATTTTGACTTTCGTAGTCACCCTAAACAACAAGAATTACAAGCTCCCCAAATTACCCTCAACAATATATCCAGTCTCGTTCGATTTTGTGCAAGTTTAAGCTCCTTCTTCCCAAATCAACAACCACATCCAATGTACTCTAAAAGCACTCACAAACACGAAAGTAATATATGAAATAACAACCATCATTCATAAGCATACATTCATTACATATAATTCATCCAAACATGATTAACATACAAGATTATGCCTAGATTTAGTTTCATTCCGAAATGATTAAATGGTTTATAAAAGGGTTACAAAACCATTTAAAATCCATTTCTTTCCTTTTAAATTTGACCAAAAACATGTATGAAGATTAAATTATAGTTTAAAAACATTCTAACATAAAAATCATATCAAAATCATCATTTTTACTATATAAACATGCATAAGATAATGATAGATCTAATACCAAAATTACTAATCTAATCCACAAATCTGAAGTAGACAGTAAGTAATTTGAATTCCCAAGTAATCAAAATGATCGATCTATAATCCCATTTACTAATACCCTTTTAATGGTGTTTTGGTTTAGGATTAGTATGAAAAAGATAAGTTTTTTGATCAAATGTAGGTTAATGAAGGTTTACTAATTTTTTAGGAAGTGGGAAATGAATTAGATCTATCCCATGAATTCTAATTAGGCACAAATCCCAAAATTGGTTAGTGGGCTCAAGTTCAGGCTTAAATAAGCAACCACTAATCTAGCCAGCAGGGGTCAAAATTTAAATGACAATATCTCATAAATGTGAAGTTCGTTTTCCTATTATGACATTCCACAGAAAGAGAAACTATCATCCTGATCTATTGGAAACGATTTAGATATTAATTATACTCTTATCAAAAAATTCATAGGATTTATAAGCATTTTGGAGTCTAAACTACCCACTAGAAATTCTAAAGGTTGAAAATGTCCATTGTAGTTATTTTTCAATTTTTTAGAGCTATATGACCCAATATGACTTAAATAATAATATTTTACGATCCTCCAACACGTAAAATACGGCCGTTACATGCGAGCATGCGGTCATGATTCTATGGAGAGGTCGATAAGTGCATTGGTATTTACCATTCCGAGTGGACTTAGAGATGACAGTATACACACTGATGCTTGCGGTACCGAAGTGGGTGTGAAATTGATGTAGAAGGGTAAGGTTATCACTTACGTGAGCAAACAACTAAATCCACATAAGAGGAAAAACTTGAACCATGATTTGAAATTAGTCGCAATTGTATTTGCGGTGAAGATTTGGTCGCACTATTTGTTACAAGAGAGGTTTGAGTTGTTGACCAATCATAAATCGTTGAAGTACATCTTCTTGTCGAAGGATCTTAACCTTCACCGGTAGTGATAGTAGAGTTCCTAATGTCCTCGACTTTGATATTTGCAGTCTTTAATGCTTTGAGTAGAGGACATTCCAACTTAGGAGCGATGTTTCTAGAGTAGAACCAGCTTGAGTATATTTTTGATTATAACTTCTAACCGAGATGCACGCCCGAGTTAGCGCCGTTGGTGCGTTTGAAAATTAGACTACTCTGATTGGGAGGATCAGAGCTAGTCAAAGATAAGATGCTAAACTAGCAGAGATCATTCCTAAAATTATGGAAGAAGTAGAGTCTGAGGAGATGAGGCAGTACGGACTTGAACTGGATGGTTGGCTTCGTAAAGATGAAAGGTTATTTGTACTTGACTCTGATGGGTTAAGGGATGAGGTGCTACGAGAGTGCCATCATTCGATATTTAGTATACATCCCAAAGACAAAAAATGTATATGGATATAAAGCAAACATTTTATTGAGAGGGGATGAAGAATGACATTGGGCATTCATTTCAAAGTTTATGAACCGCTTGTTGGTAAAGTTGAGTACAAAAAGCCTAGCAGGTTATTGCAACGCTAAAGATTCACCAAAGGAAGTGGAAAAACATGTTGATGGATTTTCTTGACGGAACTTTGAGAACCATAGGAGCATTTGATAGCATTAGGGTCATATTCAATAGATTGGCGAAGAGTGTTAGGTTTAAACCCAAAAAGGCTAGTATAATGGCAAAAAAACTGGCTAAGTTCTATGAGAAGTGGGCTGTGCAATTCTATGGTGTACCGAAGAGCATTGTGAGCGATAGAGACTAACTATTCATGAGACGATTTGGGAAAAGCTTACAGGAGGCATTTGGGTCGGAGTTGCATTTGATACAACTTACCATCCTCGAAATGGTGGCCACACCGTGAGAGTGAATCATATCTTAGAGGACCTCTTGTTGGCTTGCATTCTGGATTTTGGCATCTTAGGATGATCATTTATATTTATTGGAGTTCACATACAATAATATTTACCAATCTAGCATTGGTACAGAACCATTTGAGGCATATAGCCGACCATGCAACGCTCTTTCATGTTGGTGGGAAGCGGGCAAGAAACCGATACTAAGACCATATTCATGAGAGGACGGAGAAGATTAAGAACATTAAGCAATGAATGAAAACTTCCCGAGATGGTAAAATGACTTATGTAGATAAGAGAAGAAGAGACTTGGAGTTCTCCGTCTGCGATTATTGTTTGTCGAGATCTTCCCATTAAAGAACGCAGGTCGATTTGTTAGAAAGGGGAAGTGGGCACCGAGATTTGTATCGATGCTCGATACTCAAGAGGATTGGGAACCTAGCTAATACAGTTGGCTACCTCAGAAGATGGCAGGCATGCATAATGTATTCCACATATCACATTCGTGGAAGTTTGTGCATGACCTAGGCACAGTAGTGACACCAGGTCAACTGGATGACATCGAGATTGAACAAACATTTCTAGCTTAGGACGAGGAATTGAAGGTTGTGAAGGTTCAATATGGTGAAAGAAAAAGCAATACTACTTGAGAGATAAAAAGAGCATAAGGACCGCTCATTTGGAGCTCCTTACTTAGTAAGACTTTTTTATCACGTTTAATTTCACTTTCAATATCATAGGGTAGCTTAGTGCTTTACATGCTAAGATAAGCATTGGTTATATTTACTTGCATGTGCATGTTTGGTGGATGTTATGCTTACTTATAGTAGTTAGGCATGTGAGGCAACTATATTGTTTAACTTTACCCTTCTTGATAGGAATTTGAGGGTGGAATTCCTATTATGGAAGAGAGTGTAACACCATATATTTTATGTATTGGAGGATCGTGACAGTACTATTTTTAAAATCCACATAGGGTCATACGAGGCTATAACTTTAGGTAATGTTGAGTAGTAACAATTTTCTTGCTTAGAATATTTATCAATTAGTTTTGACGCTAAAAACCTTGTAAGACCTATAACTTTTGATAACAACTAAAATAAGGTCTATAACCACTTTCAAGTGAAAGATATGACGGTTTCCCATTTTATAGAGTGGTCATAATTGTTTTTAGACTTATGACTTGGGAGATATACCCGTTTAAATTTTGAACAATTTTTAGGTAGATTAGTAGGTAGTTAATGGGTGATTAGTGTGGCCCATTAGCCCAATTCTGATTTAGCGTTAATAACTGCTACCATTAGCTGTCAATAATCATAATTCTTCATTTCTAATTATCTCCAAACCTAATCCATATTAGATATCAAATCATCATTTATACTAACAGAATTGACCGATTAATGTGAGATTAGCGAAAGCAATCTAGTGGGCCTTAGGATTTCTACATTAGGAAATGTGGAACTGCTATTTCGATTGGATCTAAGGATTTTTTTTAAGTTGTTAGGTGTATGATTGACATCCCTTACTTTACTGTATTTGTTGATTTAATAAAAGATGATGTTCATAAAATGTTTTCAAAGATGAAATCATGATTTTTAATATATTTGGACTTATCTCGGTTTTGAAACGAATTTACAATGTTTAAAAGTGAATTTCATATGTTCTTATGGATATTCCCATTTTATGAAATAGATTAAATTTCATATATTTGATTGTATATGAAGGAAGTATGTGATGTACAATCATATTTTTGGATGGATGTACGTACATATGGTTGTATTGGATGAAACGTCGATCGATATGTGATTTAGAGTTAGGGTGTTCCATAACATGGAATCTCATGCATATGGACAGGCCAAGGAGATCAGTCATCCAGGATGATTGACATATGATGTAGATTCTAATCAATTGAGAAAAGTATATAGATTGGAGTTGCTAGAGAAATGTAGATGCAGATCTGAGGACTTCATGCAAAATGAAGCAGCGAAACGTATTGGAATCAAGAAGCGATGTCAAAAATGTAATTTAGGTAAATTTGGCCTAATTTTTATGGATCGGTATCGATCCATATTTGGGTATGTTAAGTGCATAGTGGCACTAGGAGGGGATGCTTTAGGCACTTTAAGCCTCGCACAATGATTACTTTTGGCGGAGTTGGAGAAATGTGAGCACCGATCCATCCATTTGGGATACCATTGATCCATACCGAGTTGAGTCTACATTGAATAAACACGACAACTACTTCATGATATGGAGGCAAGGACCTCGAGGTGATTTCAAGGTGAAACTAGGGAAGTTAAGTGGGTTTGTACATAGAAAAACTTTAGTAAAGTACCAAAAAAATGGGTCATACTCAACCCATAAAAGGTTAGCGATGTGGCAAGGGGCTACATGGGGTGGCATGCACAAGTGACCATGTGTTTATTTGATGCTTGATTTAATAGATTTGGACATCACCTATCGATACAAAGATGTTGAGGAATGACGTGGATTCTCCATGAAATGATTGGAGTTATACTTCAGGAATGATGTAAAGAAGTAGAGAGACCACTTTGGGATTAAGTCGATAACCACACGCATCAGACAGTAGATATGCTCCATTGTTTGAAAGCTAACCTATCTGTCGTTAAATCCAACGCCATCTCATTGCCCATCAAACTACATATATTCCCCATCATTTGATATGCACTAACATAATAAAAAAACCGAAAATGTTACAGTATCATTTCTAGAATTTCCTATTAGAAAACATATAAATATTGACTAATATAAATACCAGTTAATATGAATACCAGTTACATTTATTTGTTGTTCACAGAATGAAATAAATGAATTACCATTTTATTTAAACAAATATTTTATTTCAATTCAAATTCAAATAGCACACATTTGGCTTCCACTATATTTACATTCTTAGATACAATAATACTTTCATCACACACTATTTCACACTCTCATGTACAACATTTTTACTCTCACTCGAATTATATTTTGATATCTCCTCACTCCAGCCTGTGTCCGGTCGTGCGCTATACCTGTCAAATAAACAATGCAGTAAAATAGAAAAAGAAACATATAGAAATGACAAAATTATAATTATAATTGTGATTTAATATTGCCTCGATTTTTAGGTCGTTAGTTTCATCTTTTAGATAGGAACAAAAATTAATTATGCACGAACGGCTTATGACATGCATAGTGCACACTGTGAATATCACAAGACCGAGCATCGATTATCTCTCAGGGACAAATGCAAAGGTCAAGCCCGAAGGATCAACATAGTGCAAGTGTGCACAAGGTTAAGCCAAAGCGGGCTCGGGCTCAACTCAGGTGCAATTCATGTACATGGTCAAGCAAAAGTGAATATACACGCAACATACAACCGAATGCGAGGATCAATTAGTATACACATTTCGACATAACTAGGCACACACATTTTGCCAAAAACCAGGCATTCTAATAAACATATATACACATGCGTATATACATGTGTATATATACATAGTGAATAGAAAGGCAACTCAACAGCATGTATGGATGAACCAGTCCAGCATAACAAGAAATCATAAAACAACATAACAAGACATCACCCAGAAACACATGTACATGTGCCGGGACAAACAAAAGTGAACACACATACAACATACAACCGGATGCGATGGATTTAGGACACATGCAAGAAGTTCAGAGATGAGCAACAAGCACTAAGATGCAAATCAGGTGCAAGTGTAAGAGTATGTGCACCGATACATGTGCATATACAACATTCAAGCCCTAACACATCCATCTCAAAGTTAAAGCAAAGTAATTCAAAAATACAAACACATAGAGGAAAGCCCCTATCTACAAAATGAAGTAAAGGCACAAGCACATGAAAGTGTAGAAACGAGTAAAGGCACAAGTACATGAAAGTGGACAAACCGGATCAACCACCAACATTCACACATATATACTTGCACATGTATGTAAGTATATACATGAAAGTTCAAACCATCGAGAATATGACAAGATATGTCAAGTGTGCTCATATGTAGGAAATACAATAGTGCTGAGTGCAAGTGCATAGGTCCACGTGAAGGCATGCAGCCGGGAAGAACAAATGAGCAGTAACAAATGAGCGATACATTTTAGACTTACATACAAGGCAAAGTGCACCGCTCCAACATCCAAAAGAATCATCAACCACCAACATTCATGCATATATACATACATAAGTACGTATGTGTGTGTGTGTGTGTGTGTGTGTGTGAAAGTTCAGAGCATCTACTGATTCAAACATGAATTCATCAAAGTAGCAACTAAGTTCAAGTTTTCACCATCACGACAAAATAGTAACAATGGCATTCAGTAGCACCAGGGACAATCACAAGGCAGCATAGACATAAACTACATAAGTATGCATACTGAAATGACTAGTAATGATGTCAAGAGATTGCAATCACTTTGGCATACTAATGGGTTCAACAAAAATCTGTCTACTCCTGTTATTGCAAGGCAAATCAAAAGCAAAGGCGGACATCTATTATAATGAAGATGTGACTTGAACTACATTATCAAAATGTAAGAACGCATAGAGAGAATCGAAACCATCACAACAAACAAAGTCAAACAGACACATTCAGTCATAGAGGTGAAATTCCCCAAATTCAAAATATCCAAATCGAGGGTCAAAAATTTTCAAGGTATATGCGAGTCAAGAGTTAGGGTTCGAATTAAAATCAAAAATAGCATAATCGTTTAATCAAAAACTCAAAATATCAAAATCAAAGTCAAGGGTCACATAATCGTTGAATCAAAAATCCACATCCAATATTAAAATCAGAAGTCAAAACTCGAAATTAAGAAGTCAAAATATATGGAATCAAATTCCTATAAAAAGCACCCAATTCGTCACTGGATATGAATTAAGTCGAGAACACTACAAATTGAAAAGGGGACCAACTCCGTGATGAAGCGACCGAGAGGATTCAAATAAGGTGTTCTGCAGAGATTAGGGTTTTCCAAAGATGAATATGCTTAGGTATAATTGGGAGTAAGAGAGTAGCGGGAGAGTGAGAATTTTCAAATTAGTTGTTCGAATTAAGGTTCCCCTGAGATTAGGTTTTAGAGTAAGAGAGTATTGAAATGAGAGGGAAACGAATTATAAGAGGGAAAATAATTATAAGAAGAGGGGGAAAATAATTATAAGAGTGTAAGAAAATTTTTGATATAGAAGCAAAATCAATTTTTTTTGATAATTGCAATCAAATAACAAATAAATATCATCTAAAAACAAATATTATCTGATCTTTGTTGTGTTACACAATAGATGATTTTTCCAACTGTTATGTGAAAAAATGGAATAGCAGAAAATAAAATTTTCTATATGATAAATGATCACTATTGTCTAATTCACTTTGTGGCATAGTGGATAGAGTTCTATGATCACGGTGTTAGTCCAGAAAAGCTCAAAATGATACTACTTGAAGATAGAAGTTCTGATGATGGTCCAAGGATACAATTTCGATAATGGGAGTTTATGGAGTAGAACATACCATGTGTTCTACTGGATGTGTGCCAAGGGATTGTTAATGGCTTGGAGTTTGTGGTGTATGCTCAGAAAGAGGGGATTTTTCAAGATGCTTATTTGAAGACGTGACTTCAGACCTTACAACAATGATCTGCTCTAGACTCGTACAACGTGAGTTTGGTGTCCTAGCTATAAGAAGCAGCATGGATTTCAGCATAAGGAAAACCAAGACAATAACTTGTCTCATACCATACAATGTGGCCATACGAGTTATCATATAACCAACGATAAAATAAATGACATCATACAACTTGATTGTTGCTATGTTAGCTTTGTTTATTATGAATAACACACGATGTACGTATCATTAATGTTAGTGACCTAGACACCAAATAATGTACTTTGACTTGTAGTACGCCCTCTGATGATAGTGTAACATATATCGATGTTGTTTACTAACATGTTGGATGTAGGGCTATAGCTATGAATCTTCATACTTGGTTGTTCCTTTTACTATGTCGAATTTATTGTATTTTGATATATATATATATATATATATAAAATTATTTAAGCATTTCAGCCCATATCGTTATCCCAAACTGGCCCTTTACAATATACTTATAAAATCAACATTCTACTGACAACAAAATAAACACTTTCCAGAAATAAATCGACTTCTTTTCCATCCTCGTTCGAGCTCGCGAAATCATGGTAGCTGAAATAGGTAGCTTATACTTGGGTTTCCTGCCAATAGAAAGCTCGAATCCACTCTTGCAGCTCGAATTACATCTCGTTCCATCTGGGTAAGTGAGCAATTTGTAATTCTCTTTTGTACTATATGTATGCCTCCTTTCACAAGCTTACTGACCTCAAAATGGCTTCATTGTTTGTTTTGCAACACACGATGGTTCCTCGCTTTCCAAATGTTCCAAACAGCTATAATTATGCCGATATTGTTCAATTTAGCTTCCAAATCTTTATTGTAACCTCGCTGAATCAAGTAGGCAATCTCTTCTTCTAAGTTATTTGACTGCAATGGAGAATTAATCATATTTTTACATGAGTTCCATACCAGTTTCGAAAAGTTACATTCGAAAAACAGATGCTTATGTGATTCGGCAGCCTGGTTACACAAGACACAATCAGTATCATTAATCACTCCCCGTTTTGATAACCTATCTCTGGTAGGTAATCTTCTCAATATAGCTTTGTATTCAGTGAAGGCCGTCTTCGGATTATTGATATGATCCCATATAATTTTGCTCCATAAAAATTTACTATCGTTTTGTCTTACCTCATTCCAAGTAGATTTTGTAGTAAATTCATTACCAGTAGGTTTCCACACCCATGTATCATTCTCTCTCTCACTGAATATTGGAATAAATTGAATTTATTACTTTTTAACTTAGTTCATAGGTAAGGAAGAGCAGTTCCATGCATTATTGTTAATCACATCTTGTACACATCTATCTAGGCATCCAAATTCAGAGAATGTATTAAGGCCCAAAATATCAATCAAGGATTCACCTTGAATCCAGGGGTCTCTCCCTAAGTCAGTTTCCCCTATGTAGCTATTTCATGAGTGCATCATGAGGCTAGAATACTTCTTTCTCTCAGAATTGCTTTCCAATTAGCTGACGCATTATTATCTATGGACATTTGCCAAAAATTGCCATTAATGTACCTTTGTCCATCCATCTACACCATAGACCCTTGCCATTGATTATTCTCCATGCTTGTTTCAGGGTGCAGACTGTTCTTATATCTTTAAGTCTTCTAAGGCCCAAACCTCCCTTATCTTTGGGTCTGCACCATTCCATATGAAGTCTGCACAAACTTCTTCAATTTTGTTTATGGAGGCATCAGGTAGTTGAAAAGTTTGCAACCAGAAATTTACTTTAGAGTGTATAACAGTATGCACCAATTCAATTCGATCAGCAAGAGACAAGAGTTTGGAGCTCCAACCCTGTAATTTGTCTATAATGGAAGATATCAAAACTACACATTCTCTATCAGTGATCTTATTGGAAGAGAGAGGAACACTGAAATATTTAAAAAGGAGAATACCTTATTTCACATTTAAGAGATCCAAAACTTCTGCTTTTTTGTTACTTGATTTGTTAAAGTAGCGTTTGGTTTTCTGTACATCCACTTTTAGACCAATATATTCTTCTAGATTAAGAAAAATGTCTTTAACTGGTTTAGTTGATACATAACTAGATTTTATATAGATCAGCAAGTCATCTACATAGAGTAAGTGACTCACAGTAGGCTGGAAGTTAAAAATAGGCTGAATAAGCTTATGATGAATAACGAGCTCCATTTGTAGCAAAAAGTATTCCATGGCAATTGTAAACAAGCAAGGGGATAGAAGATCGCCCTGTCTGATACCTCTATTGGAGCCTATAAAACCTTTTGGTATACCATTGATCAGGATAGAGAAGGTAGGTGTAGGGATGTATTCTTTTATTAGATTTACAAACTTTGTTGGAAACCCATAGAATTAAGCACATGAATTATAAAGTGTCCATTAATTTTGTCATATGCTTTGTTGAGGTCAACCTTTAAACAGAACTTATCAGCACCTGGTTTATTAAAATTCCTAACCAGTTCATGTGCCATTAGAGAATTTTTAGAAATACTTCTACCCTTGATGAATGCACTTTGACAATGGGAAATGAGGTTAGGTAAGATAAGCTTCATTCTATTACATAAGATCTTGCTTGAAATTTTGTATATCACATTACAGCAAGTAATATGTTGGCAGTCCTCTATTTTTGATGGACTTTCCTTTTTAGGAATAAGACAGATAAAGGTGTGATTGATTTCTTTGACAAATTTACCACTTTGAAATATATCTTGCATTGCTGATATGCTAATCTATTTCAAGTCATTCCAACGAAGGAGGAAGAACTTGGATCCGAGTCCATCCGGCGTTGGGATGGAATCAATATGAATGTATTGCAAGTCTTCTAGCACCTCAACTTCATTTATTTGTCTAGAAAATATTCTTCTACCATTGGAATTCACCTGCCTTCTAAATTTAATGTCTGTAAGCTGGTGCAAACTTCCCCATTAAACATGTCATTGTAATATTTGATTCCTTGACCCTCAATTTCTGTTGAATTGGTTAATAAGATGAAAATTATTAGTAATATTACTTCGAATTGCCATTTTAGTATGAAATACTTGGTGCACTCATCCCCTTCAATAATCCATTTTTCTTTGGCTTGTTGTTTAAACTCAGAAGCTTTAATCTTGAGTGCCTCTTTCATATTCCCCTGGGCTTGATAATATTTACTCCATGTGTCATCAGTAGCAATACCATTTTCTATCATTAACAAAAGTTCTCGCACTATTTCTGCATGGTAGATATTTGTTTTCCATCTTTTAGTCTGCATCTATTCCAATCTTGTATATATTTTTTATCTACTTTGAGGACTTGAAGTAACTTGTAGCATTGAGTGCATTCCTCCTGAAGTATATTATAAATTTGTAGTGCCTCATTATATCCCTCTATTTCATGCCAATGATTAGCGTATTTGGATGGCTTTCCTTTGTCGTTCTGACATTTTTCAACTAAATTCACATGGATAGGGCAGTGATCACTAGTAGATGGAGGGAGGATATTGACCCTAATGTTTGAAAATTTATTAATGCAATTCACATTAACTAGGGATCTATCTAGTTTATAGGATATTTTATTACATTCTTCGCTTCTCCATGTAAATTTCAGGCCACAACGGATGGGCTTGAGCAGTCTAGTTTCAGTGATGTAGTTATTGAATTCTTCAAGCTGGGAGACTCTCATTGTAAGTCCTCCCTTTTTCTCTTTTTCCCCTAGCACAGAATTGAAATCCCCTAAAACAATCGAGGGTTTTTTTGACCTTTTACTAATACCTTTGATAGCTTACCAAAGATGAGTTCTATGAGAAGCCAGGTTACTGGCATAAATACAGCTCAAGGTTATATTGAGCCCACCCACATTAGTAGCACTAACAGTTATTTGTTGATTATCCTTATCCAAAAGGTTGAAATTCCAACTTTTTTTATTCCATAGAAGTAATACGCGTCCTTTAATAATTCCACTCTTCACCAAGTGAGTTAGTAAAGAATGTTAAGTTTTCATTAGTGAATTTATTTTCTAAAATACTCAAAATGGAAGCAGAGTGAGCTCTCCTAAGATTTAAGAGGTTTAAACATCTAGTGTCATTGTTTAGGCCTCTTACATTCCAGCTCATTATTGACATTTCAAAGTTGGAGGACTACTCCTCAATTTCATATGAGACACCTCATGACTTATACTCGCCGTTCTTTAGCTTCCGATTTCTTAAATTGATCTTTATAATCCTGATTGGACTTTTTGAACTTGTTAGAATTGATTTATATATATATATATATATATATATATATTTGTGTGTATGTGTCGCTCATACAAAATTGTTGTCTGACTCAAGGTTTAATGCTTTGCTTCTTATTGTCTCGAATGCTCTTAAATTGTGTTTGCGCCAAAATTGGACACAAACCCCAAATACCGTGAAAGCACCAGTGTATGAATACAAATCAACGATATTCAAACACAAATCACAGATCTCAGCAAATAACCCAAATATGTTTGCACAAAAAATGGGCAAACACCTCCAAGTCGTATGATTTAGTTGATTTTATGTTGTTCGTAGTGATTTGGATGGTTTATGCAAATACGTAAAAAACTGGGACTAAACTATAAAAGACACACAGATTTATAGTGGTTCGGCCAGAATGTGCCTACGTCCACTTTATATGTTATTTTCCTTTCCCGATCCGATTACAAGTACAAAGCTTTGATTACAAGTATATCAAAGTTGTTTGAAAGTTCCTTCCAGGCTTGAGCTCTCAAACTTGTCCCCCATTGTTGTACCACTGCCCCTCTATTTATAGAGTGAGGCTGGGGGCAGAGGTCTTGGATGTATATAGCTGCTGGTGGGCCTGGGCTGATGCAATCTGTCCTGGCAAAGTTGGTTCGGTAGCTCCTTGGTTCGGCTGTGAGTGGAGTGTTGACTGGACCGGTAGTGTGTGGAGAGTGGGTTGGTTCGGTAGTCCCGGTCCGGTAGTGGTTGGTTTGACTCGGTGGTGAGTTGGTTCGGCGAGGCCTTGGACCGGTGGAGCTTGGTTCGGTGGGAAGGGAAGTGGAGTTGGTTCGGTGAAGAGAGGAAGTGGAGTTGGTTCGGTGGGAAGGGAAGATGGCCGGTTCGGCTATGCTTTGGATCGGCATTGTTTGAAAATGGAGCTTGGACCGGCATTGTTTTGGACCGGTAATAGGTAAAAACGTGCCCAGCAGATCATATGTCCTTCATACGAACTCCGATTATCCTGAAAATTGAAACATAGCCTTTCCTAATCCTTATCATCATTTCCAATCAATTTCGTCCCGATCGGAACTCAACCAAATTTTAATACTATCAACCGTAGCCTTGATCCCAATCGATTTCCAATCCCGACATCCATCATTCCTTGCGAATTTGTTGGTATTTCAGTTTTTACCCAAAAAGTGGGATAACAAATTGTATCTAAGATTAGCACACGGAGCTATTCAAAGGATGAGTAGGAGGCCCCCACTATCCTTATTTTTATTTTGAGTGTAGTTATTCTGTTGTGCAGCACTGTGGGAATTATTTCAATGCTAGACTATTATTAGAGACATGTTCCCTTTGAGTTTATTTCGATGATGTATAAACTCTATTTCCTTTGTTTTGTTTGAATAATGTAAACCTTATGCACTTTGATATTCTATTTTGTTTCATTTTGATTATATAAGTCTATCTCGCCTATATTTACATATGTATATGTGTGTGTGTGTGTGTATAAATGTGTGAACATATAGCTATAATATTATATCCTTTGCGCTTTGAGATATATGACGTGTTCTAATTTATATTGGTTAATTTACCTTTGACTATCGCTCTGCATCTACCAGGTACCATAGTAGCACACTTATAGGCATATTGGGTACTAGAGGTGTATGGTGGTCATCACATGAGTACATATGTACACGCCGTCTACTGTTCTGGTTTATATTCCATCTTTTATGGAGTTGCTAATGAATCCCCTTTTTTAGAGATAATTGAAAATGAGTAAATTAATTTGAATGGAGACCAGCACTTCCAATGCTGGTATTATAGAGATTAGGGTCGATGCTGCCACTACAGTTGAGATTGTAGACATCCCTGGAGTCAACATTCCTATATGGCTCCAAAGGTAGCTTTAGGTAATGGGTCAGGAAAATGTTAATAACCCTATTAAACCCGCACATACCGACCACGGAGTAGTTCCTATCCAACAAGCACATGTAGTGGACTTCTTGAAGCTCTGTATGGATTTCTTAAGGTTGGACAGAAAACCGTACTTAGGCATTGAGCCATATTCAGTGATAAGGGAAAGACATACTTCTTGTGAGAATATCTTTAGCTTATTGGGTCTAAGTGATATCACTAAGAGGCAGTTGGATTTGTGGAATTTGCAAGGATGGGCTACAAATTGGTGGGAGGAGATATTATTCATGGCCAGATTTCAAGAGAAGATTCGAAGTCAAGTTCTTCTCTGGACTGAAGAAAGGGTTACTGCCGGAGAAATTTATTCATTTAAAACAAGGAGAGTTTACTATAGATAAGTACGTCAATTAGTTCAATGAATTAGCAAAGTACAGATTTGATTCAATCCAGACCCCTTGAGAAGATGGCATTGAAATTTGCCAAGAAAAAAACTCATTCTTGAAAGAGTTGGCACTAAATCATATACCTTATAGAACTATACTTAAGGGATTGACTGAAGCTGCACTATTGAATTCGACTGATTGGAAACTAGATATTTTGGATAAAAAGAGGTACCCAAGAAGAGAGTGAATTTGAATTATAATAAGCGCAATGGTAGACCTTAGGGAGGACAAGGGAAAAAAGGACTTTGTTTGTTGGAGATGTCATAGGAAGGGACACATGATGAGGCAGTGTAAGATAGACTTCTCAAAGATTATGTGTTATGGTTGTCATTAGTTCGATCATTTCGAGAACAACTACCTAGCTTAGTAGAAGGAAGGACAAGTAGTGAAGGCGTATCCATTTGAGGCGATTTCAATTAGTATTATTGGGATAACTAAAGAAGAGAAGGGAAAGTGGATAATTGTAAAGGGTGTGTAATCTTTATTTAGATTTCCTATCAGAGCCCTGTTTGATATCAGTACATCACATTCATTTATTAGTCTTGCATTGGTATAAAAGCTAATTATTAGACCCCAAATTATCTATGATTATATCTTATCATTGAATCTTATAAGGAGATGTTCCATCTATCTATATGTTGTCGAAACCTAAAGTTGGACATACATAGTGTGGTGTTCTTATGTAATGCATATGGATCAGATGATGCGTTATAGGGTGATGCTGGATTATGATAGGAGGGGGTGCAGTTTAGAAAGTGTGGTGAGAAGGACCTTATTATCTCCTGTAGGCCTAAAGATTTTATTGTGTCTATTTATCTGTGTTATCTCAATATGTCACATGACAATTTATCTATGAACCCCATAGTGAAAGATTTTCCAGATATCTTCGGCGAAGTTTCAAGTCTTCTATCACGAAGGGAGATCTAGTTTTGAATCAGTTTTGAGAAAGATGCTATGTAGTGAAGCCACTTAGGTATACTGCTCTGAAAGAAAGGTGAGAGTTGGATAAGAAAGTTTTATAATAATTGGGGAAAGGCTTATAGAAAATTATTTTAGTGAGGGGGGCTTTTGTTGTTTTTGCCACTAAAGAAGATGGTTCCCTTAGGTTGAGATTTAATTATAGAGAGCCAAACAAACAAGGAAGGTAGAACCAATACCCTTTGGCTTGTATTGACGACTTCTTCGATCAATTAATCAATGCCAAGGTCTTCTCTCAATTTAATTTAGCTATTGGATTCCATCAGTTGAGAGTAGCAGAACAGTAAACCAAAGACTACATTTCGAAACCCGAATGAATTATTTGAATGGGTGGTCATGTCATTCGGCCTCACTACGCTCCTTCATACGATATGGATTTATGGAGTAGGTTGTTTAGGGAGCAACTGAGCAAATTTGTTTTGGTATTAGTGGATGATATCATAATGTTCTCCAGAAGTGAAGAGGAGCATAAACATTATTCGAAGGAAGGATTGGAAGTACCAAGAAGGAACCAATTGAGAATGAAATTTTCAAAATACAATTTTTGGAAGAAAGAAGTCAGATTCTAAAGATACATCGTATCTAGAATAGGATTAGCCATACTCCATGAAAAGTGGATTGGTGAAGAAATCGAAGACTCCAAAGAATGAATCTGATCTTCGGAGCTTCTTAGGGTTGTTTGGTTTCTATCAAAAGTGTATGAAAGACATCGCAAAGATCTTGGCACCCCTAACCAAATTTACTAAGAAGAATCTGATGTTTATCTAGAGCATAATTTGTTAGAAGGTGTTCACTAAGTTGAAGGTTCTATTAACGAGCACATCTTTCAAAAGCCTCCTCGATGGAAACAAGACATTTTCCATCCACACTGATGCTTACAAAATCAATCTTGATGAAATCTTGACATGAGAAGGAAATGCGGTAGCATATTCTAGCCGACAACTCAAGGTGCATGAGAAGAATTACCAAATACACCACCTTGAGTTAACCGCCATCATGTTTTCATTGAAATCCTGGAGGCACTATTTACCAAGAGAGATATTAGAGTTATTGACATACCATAAGTCCCTTAAGTACTAATTTTTGCAGAAAGACTTAAAATTGAGGCAGAAAATATGGATGGAGTTTCTTTTGTCATATGATTTTGGAATTGCCTATACTCCATACTAAGGAACATGGATTCTAATGCATTAAGTAGAAAGCATGTCATGATGAATTGTACGATGTTGGAATGGAAAAACTTGGAGTTCATTCTTAATTTTGATTTTAGACCATTATCGGAATATATCCTAAGACTATTGGCTATGATGGAAGTTAGAGCAGCATTTACGAAACTAATTGGACTTAGTTAGAGACATGATGCATATTTAGTGGAAATCTGGTAACAGTTGGACAGCGGTGAAAGATCGAGTCATTTGGAACATTACTCTAAGGGCCAAAAAGTATACCTCTAGTGGAATGGTAGACGATGTGTACCACACATCAAGGAGTTAATATAGAAGGTCTAATGTGAGTGTTACGATAAAAGGAGAACCATTCATCTAGGTGGAGATAAGATGTAAGGAGACACAAATAGAACATTCTACTGGCCAAGAACAATGAGGTACGTGACAGAGTATGTGGCTATGTGCTTAACATGCCGGAGGGTTAAAAACGAACAGAAATTGTTGAACGAATTGTTGCTCTAATTAGAGATTCCATAGTGGAAATGGAAGAATATATCTATGAAAGTAACGATGGTTTGCCTCGGAGTAGAAGAGGAATGAGATTATAGGGGTAGTGATCGTTTGGATAACCAAGAGTGCATATATCATCTTGGAGAAGAGCACAAGGACAGTGGCAACATTAACGACATTGTCTATAAAGGAGATAGTTTGACTACATGGAGTTTTAGTTAGTATAGTGAGTGATCGAAACTCACTCTTCATGAGTAAGTTCAACGGGAATTTAGAGTATGCTTTGAGAATGGAACTGAATCTAAGTATAGCATGTCACCCACAAAAGGATGGAAAAACTAGAAGGGTGAATAGAGTATTGGAGGATCTACTTAAAGCATGTATACTTGATTTTAGAGGAGCTTGGGAGGATCATCCGCCGTTGGTTAAATTTACTTATAATAACAGTTACCGAGTAAGTGTAGGAATGGCACTGTAAGAAGCATGGTATGAAAGGCCATGTAAATTACCCTCATGTTGGTGGGAATCGACAATAAAGTAATTGATAGAGTTCAGGGTACGTCCTAGGGCTAATTATGTAATTCATTACATATATCTAACTCTATGATCAATCTAATTCATAATAAAGGAATTTGATTTCTATTTTATACTTTGATATATAGTGCCATATTAGTTACGGATTAATTTAAAGTATATAATAAGAAAATCCTTTAAATGAATTGTTATGTGATTGCAGTAGCAATCGTGAGTAATTAATCAATATAAAATTACATTTTATTTCAAATATACCAGGTAAATGCTTCTATAAAGGATATTGATGCATCCGTTAAGACTAGATTATGTAATGTTCTCCAAGTGTTGGGCAGTGTATTAATAATGACTACTGGGGTCACTAAGGGGTTACGTACTGGTAGTTATTGGATAAATATGGATTGACTCATCTGAGAGTTTCTTATTAGTAAATAATAATTAGGTCAAATGAGAAATCTTGAAGTAACAATATTATACATTTCTCTTAACTTGATAATATTGCCAAACTACAATGTGGAAGCTCCATGGTGACTATAGTTAATCGTGGAATGACATCCATCAAATGACTATAATTGGGTCTAACTTGAAGCATTGGAAGTGAAACATCATTCAATAGAGAATTCGTCTCCTCGACTGTAGGAGACTAATATCTTGGATAACTGTAGTCAACTCAAAGTCAAAACCACTAGCCAGAGTGTGTAGTTAATAATAAATGTTATTAGTTTATAAACGACTTTGTTTATGGATTATCCAAGTTGAACGTGGACGGTATTGGAATTTTGACAAAAACCAAATTTCATAAGTCCTAACATAGTGTCGACGAAGAGAAACAGTATAAATAATCATTACTAAAAGGTACCACTTTAGAAAATGTAAAATTTGATTTCACTGAAAAGATTCATAAGTGATGAAATCGGTTAAACTATCAAACCACTAGCTATGTTAACGTGCGAAATTTAATTATTCAATATTAACTGCTGACCGAATTCACACCTTTGAGCCACACGGTCGCATTTATGAATTCCCCAAAAAACCATATGATTTAATTAATTTATAAAATGTTATATAATTAATTAATTAATTAACATATAATAAATATTAATAGTTATTTCATTCATTTGATGCTTGGAAGTTGCTTGGAACTATTTAAATGCATGTATAAAAGTTATATTTGCGCACATTGGTATACAATATTGATGTAACTTTAAATGGGGTTAAATAAAAGATAATTATCTAGAGAGATTTATGAAATTCTATGCCATTTGATTACAAGTATTCCAAGCCAAATCATGTGAAAAGATAAGGGTGGAGAGAGAGTAACCTTAGGGAATTGATTAGGGAAGTTTTAATTAAAAGAATATTTCAATTAAAACAAATCCACCGACTCATTTCCTATATTCATTCATTTTCATTCACCGTTCTTTACTCTCCTCCTTACCGTCCATTGTAAAAAAACCCATGGTACTATCCCAAAAAATTTCAACCCCATATCAAATGAAAACATCCAAAAAATTAAAGTAAATGTTTCATCCTTCTCTTACTAGGTGGGTGTGGATAAAAATGAGATCTATAGAGAAATCATAAATCAAGGCGTTACAAAGGACCAGACTTTTCACGTCCAATGATTCTATTTTACTTTGTTTATTCATGTGTTTAAAAAAGATAAAATTTACATATATGTGTATATTAAATTATCACTGGTTGAATTTATTTTAAAATTTCTTGTGCATTGTCGTTCAATTGTAAAATCTATTTGTATTGACTTATTTTGTGTTTTGATGTTTTTTTTGGATCTGAAATCATCAATTAATGTAGACTTGTTTTGCTATAAAATTTGGTTTTTTCATAATTAAATTCACTTAAGTTATGGACTTGATGTTTTAAATTAATAAAACTATGTATGAATATATTCATATGCTTTATTTTATTATCCAAAATATTAAATCCATATCAAATTGGATATTTTATTTAAGTTAATTTTTTTTCCAGTTAATAAATTAAATGTCTTATTGTTTAGTCAATTACATGTATTTGAGATTTAAATCTTAAAATATAATTATATGTGTGTGTATATATGGTGTATATGTGTATGTAATGTTTAATATAAAATAATTCAATCATTTATTTACAATTAAATATTAACAATGACAATAATTTCTTTTAACAATATTGTTTACATGTAAAATGTTTATTTTTAGATATGTGATTTTAAAGTTTGGATACTTTTTTTTCCTTATACATGAAATTTTACAGCATTGATTTATTACTTGTTTGTGCTTGAACATTTGGAAATTTGAAATAGCACCTTGTTCTATTTCCTTTTATTCTGATTTGATAGACTTGATTTATTATGAAACCTTATTTCCTTCTTCACTTCCAATCAAGCATTCTCTTACTTTAAAACAATCTATTTTGTAATATTGATTTGTTTTCATAATATATATATATATATATAGGTATGTGTGTATGTATTAAATATATATATTTGTGTGTGTATGTGTGTATATGTGTGTGTGTGTGTGTGTTAGTGGCAACAAAATATCGTTATATGTATATATATATGTCTAACTTATATATTTATGGTACTATAAACATCTGTATACAAAACATATACACATATTATGATATATCTAAGCATATATCTATACCTAGGCATTTATATTCCCGAGATTCATATGACACTGCCATATGTATACGTAAGGTTAATATTTGTGTGTATATAGTGGATATAAATCCCAATATCTATATGTATATATATAAAGGTATACATATATTTATACATATAACATTATGTTATCTTCCTGTATTATTGGACGTATACACAAGACATCTAATTAACCTTTTAGTTGAAATAATTAACATGATTAATTAACAAATATAAATAATGTAATTAAAGTATTATTTTAATTTAATAACTACATTGGATCTAGTAAAACCCAATAGACTTCATAAACACACTAAGTTCCAAACATGGGATTTTTTTTGAATTATACCCATTTCACCCATTGTAGATTGACTCTTTTCCTTCAGTAAATCTTAGACCAAAGATGACATGAGATACTTCAGAGAAAGTGTATTTGATATGTAAGATAATGAAGACCGAACATGAATGAAAAAAAATTGAAAGCCAATAAGACGAGGACTAAGTTGGAGTTTGTGGTTGGATATCTTTTATTCGTGAAGGTTTTATTACTAAAAAGAGTAATGAGATTTAGGAATTCGAGAAGTCTATCATCATGAACTGTATGTCCTTTTTAGATATTGGAGAAAATATAAAATATTACATATAGAGTGAAACTTACTAAAATGATGGAATGAGTCCATAATGTCTTTCATTGATCACATTTGCGAATATATATATACATGATTTAGCTATTTTGATCGATCCAAGTCACTTGGATGATGCGAAATTAGAACTCTAACCAAGTTCATCTCATGGTTCAGCTCGTATCATAAAGAATGGAGTGAAGTGGCTTAAAAATAAGGTAATGAAGTAGTGAGAGTGCACTAGGATAACAACGTAGCAGAGAGCACTAAGAGCCTGAGAAGAAGATATGGGTTTCTCTCCTAATCTATTCACTTGTACATTCCTTAAACCTACTTTGTTTCCTTATAATCTAAGTTTGGATGTTAGATTTTGGATGTTAAGGATTGGGTTCTTCATGACTGACTTAGATAAGGATAGACTATTAGGATTGTTAGACCTCTGATACATGATACAATGTTAAATGTTGTATTCTATGTAGATTTCATCTAGATTATTTACTAGGACTATATTACATTATGTCAATATTGCATACATCTGGGAGACCGACCGTTAAAGTACATTCTTGCAATTACTGAGTAACCATATGCCATAATCATGCATGCCTATGCATCCATCTATGTGATATGTTATTTGTATGTTTATGAATGAATGATTGGAGTGAACTATTTGATTTGGAAGCAACATTAGTAATCTATGAGAGGAAAATTCTTTTAAGGGAGTGGGAGAGTGTGATAATTTGTATGTTTAGATAATATAAAATTGAATAAATTCAATGATTTTGCCTATTAGGAAAAATCATCATTTTTCAAACGTATAAAGTTGGGGATGAAATTTTTGCCATTGTGACCTTCTCATTTTTAAATGTATGCTACATATTTGTTTGTCCAAATCAGAGTCCAAATGATAGAACTATTGCTATTTTTGTGATTCAAAAATTTGAATTTTAACAGGCTAAGCCCAACTCAAATTTGAATGAACACTACATCTCAGCTATGAATATTGGGTTGTTCTGCAGTTAGAGAATTTAAATTTCATTTCTCTTTACATACCTTCCTTGTTTCTCTCTCTCCTCAGAAACCCTTTCTTATTCAAATTCAAAATTCTCCTTAATTCTTAATGAAAGTCGGCGAACCAAATGCCAAATCATAGAGGGAGTTGAGGCCTATATTATAATACCAATTAGAGGATAAAACAAGCAGATTTAGAGGCAAATCAATTTTGGTACTACAGACGTTTTGGAGAAATTTGGATCTATGTGAGTGGTTTACACCTAATTTATTGTATAATTAGTTAAACTGGAAGTTCCTTGATAATTATGGCTTATGGCTTGAGTTTGGGTTAATTCAAGATGATTACTGAGTTTAGACGAAATTTAAAAATGTTATATATCTAAAATGAAAGGGTTATTTAACTTTATAATCGATAAAAATGATGATTCGTTGATAACAACCAAACTTATGAATGATTAAAGAAATACCGAATCAGACATTGATAATATGCCGCTAATGAACATATTAAAATATGTATAGTGATGTAAAATTTAGTGTATGTTGGTAAATCATATAAGTTGGAGAATTTAATTCGAAGTTAAATGGATATGTATGTGTGTGTATCTATATTTGTATGTATATATGGATTAAGCATATGAAATGTAAGAGAATGACTTTTGGAAAATATACTAGTATATTACATGAAAATTACTACACAAAATCAGGTAAAAATGCTATAAGATGATCTTAGAGATGATATGATATACTTCTAGAGATTAAATAGGCATCACACGGATTTAAAAATGATTTTTGGATTATTTTGCAAGAGATGGAAAAATAGTGCTTAAGTAAGCAAAGTATGCTTATATTGGAAATATACATATATAATGTACATTAAAGGGTTTAAAAGAATTCCATATAATATTTGAGGTTATAATATAATTTTATTCTCGAATTTAATATACTAATTAGTAATAATTTGAAGTATATATGCGAAAAGGGTATATTTATTTTCTAAAAGCTTTCTGTAAATATTGACTTCTAGGGAAGATTTGAAATGATTTCAAAAAATGGAAAGATAATAGAAAAACGTATAAAAAATTAAGAGAGAACAGATTAAAGATGATTACAAGGCCGAAAAAAGAGAAACAAAATTTGGAAATATTTATTTGAGTGTAGAAAATTTACAAGAGCTACTACGTATATTCACACAGCTACCATCGATCCAATGGTGGTGCAGCCACCGATCGATCAACGGCTATCTATCGGGTCTAGTTTTCCAAAATGGAAAAAACAAATTAATATAACTAAGGGGGTCGACTTGGGGTTATTCTACGGTCTTCGGGTGACGGTTATGCAACATTTTGATGTGATTTCCCAACCTAATTAAATGGAATGGTTGGAAGTATATATAGTGGTATATATGTGGATAACACACATACACGTATGGGTAGCTGATCGCTATTACTAGTGATTTCTTGACTATTGATTATTGTGTCCTCAATTGCTTATTATGGGATTTTTTTTAAGGTGCGTATTATTGTCGAAAATGGGTTAACAAGCCATATATGGAACATCATCCATTCGGTGATTTCGCCATGTGTTAATGCAATAGGGTAGGCATGGCGTTGTATATGGGTTTGGGTTTGACCATGTCATTGACACTTGTAGCTGCACTGGACTAAGATCTTGTTTTATGAGTTACCCATATTTGTTGTATAGTTTGACTAGCTGTTAGTTATAGGCAAAATTGGTATAAGGTATGAAATTTATCATGGTTATCTTTGTTTTATTCAAGAATAATTAGAGTATGTGGTAGAGTAGACATACATTACTCAATAGCTGTACCCTGACCTTCTTTATATGTTTCCCCTTTTGTTTCATCACTAGGTTGACGGAATTTAGTATGTTGTGTCATGTAACGTTTGAAGGTGCAGATGACAATGGCGTTGCTTTTGTGTATAAATCTGCATATAAATAATCAACTGACGTTGATATTGGTTTGTATGTATGTCTATTTGGATTAGATTTGTTATGCAAATCTCTACCGTTTAATAAAGCCATATATTAGTATTGCGAAAAGTTTATGAAGAGAGTGATGGGAATTAATAAATAACACATCATCAATCTGCATTGTCAAATGTACAAATAGATTATGACAAATGTCACAATCGTAATCCATCAATCTGCCATGTCAGCAATCCATAATGAAAGATTTCACTAATGAATTAGCAATAAGATTACTATAGATTGGCTTGAATCCTACAATAATAGGCAAGCAATAATTTAGATAGTAAGAAAACAAAGCACTTGTAAATGACCACTAGCTCCAGTGGAAAATGGTAAGGTACTCTAGATTGAGATCCTAAATGTTTTGGGTCCAAACCACTAACTCGTTAAAATGAGCGCTCTGCTTGAATAACGTACCACGGTTATTTAAAAAAAATGAAAGAGTACTTTCCTATATTAGAGGAATCTGTAAAGCTCATAAATGGCTTTCAATTAATTTCTCCATCTTAAGTGAAAACTCTAAATTATAAAAGTATTGATAATGGACGTATGGATATTTCCCAAACCACTAAAGAAAACTATGTTTCCCTTACTTTACATCATTTATTTTTTATTTTCATTCTTCCTCTATGGCATATACTATTACTGAGTTATTGCTGCTTAAGTTTGACTCTAATATCAAAATCACTCATAAACTAATCCAACCTTTGGTCCTTGGTTTGTTGCTGTAGTGAAAAACTACATCAACGTCTATCAATCTCCCATATGCACTTGGGGACAACTTGGGTCATATAACCATACTTTTAATCAGTCTTCATTATAATATTATCTTTAGTATTTTTTCACAAGTTGACCACTTCTCCATCACTTATTAATGGCTTTTTCATGTGTTACCTAGAAAGTGTATGTCTTAATCCTTATGAGTCCTTGCTATCTTTACGATCTGATTGATTCATCGCAACCGCAATACATGTACTGGATTCTGCTTGGTTGAAATCTCCCTAGTTTTATTATAAATTTACACGCTAATTCCGCTTCCTTTGTAGCATCATTCAATGTGACAGAATCAGCTTTCATTATTCAATATTCCATAACCTTCCACTTAGAACTTTTCCAACTTATGGACCCTTGATGTAACGATCCACTTTTCCATACAGTTTAAGCGGAAAATCAACCTTACATGTTCCACCCAATATGAATGAAAAGACAAATAGTCAGAGAAAAGAAAGAAAATGAAAAAAAGAAAATTACACAACATAGAATCTCACGGTGGAATGAATAATCTATAATATACAACAAATCTTCAAACTAAGCAAAATTTAATATAAATATACCAGTCGGAGTATACTAATATATACCCACCCTGATAGTTATAATAGCCTATTCTTACAATTATTGATATAAACAACCAATAGACAACACAGCGGACACATAGAAATACATAGATTCGTCTTTGAGCAGCTCGTCTCCTGAGGTCCAATGCATCTAAAGCACTCTATAATATGCTCGGTTTGACCCGAGCATTATAATAAAATAACACCCAAGTCAGTCTGGAAAACCAATGTGAGATAACACACCCAACTAGATTTTAAAGTTATAAAAACTCCTCAAATCAAAAGT
This sequence comes from Allium cepa, assembly GCA_030765085.1. NCBI lineage: Eukaryota > Viridiplantae > Streptophyta > Magnoliopsida > Asparagales > Amaryllidaceae > Allium > Allium cepa. The sequence goes on along the minus strand of CM060941.1, from coordinate 103,399,712 downwards.
TTCCCGTAAGAACACGCCACAGATAAACACAAACGACTTTAACCTCACTAGTACAAAAAGTGCATATTGCTTCACCTCATTTGCATCGGTTGAAGTAAAAACTGATGCAGATAGAACTATTTGCATCAGTTCTATCTTAGTAACCGATGCAATTGGTACGTGGAAAACAATAGGTAATAAAAAAAATCAAATTTGCATCAGTTCTCATCAACAACTGATGCAAATAGTTTTAGTCGCATCGGTTTTAAAGTCAACCGATGCAACTACATGTTGATGGCAACATGAAATTTAGGTGGGAAATAATGAAAAATTGGCTCCAACATTACTAATTTGGACAAATATACTCCTTCCTCTTCAATAACCCACTCGGTCCACTATCTCCACCGTCTCCATACTACACTGCCCTTCTCCTTAAGGCGCAAAAACGGTTCTCGCCCATAGTGAGAGGATTAACAGGCGATTGGCGATTCAATATCATATCCCTTCTAGTAAAGCATGAAGCTGTTTGTCATATTACCAAATCCTATGCCGATACAATTCAATCCATATCGAGGTCCAGAAGGGAGATGCATCAAGAAATCGTGACTCAAATTCCAACATATTATACCAATCATCCTCATTTTTGCAATCGACTTTGATTTAGGGATCTGGCAAAAAGGATCTGGAAATCTACAGATCTGTTAGTGGTGATTTCGAAGTTATGTTTATAAAATCATATGTCGATGGTCTAATACATGATTCGGGCAAGATTACTTCAATCAATTTTCGATTTTGGGTTTGGTGATTAATTAGTTTGGCAGCTCGCAAAGATTCAAAGCAATACTTTTTGGGCATGTATGATATTTTGTAGGCACAACAATGTTTCAATCTTTAGTGCCTAATGTATAGATTACGTTTGAGGTTTGTTTTGGCATCTGGAATCATGGTTTGATTTTTTATATATGCGATGGTGTTCAAATTCAATTCAAGGGATCCACTTTTAAAATTTTATTCATTAATATCCCTGTGATTATATGTAAATGATTTGGAGAAAAGTGAGATCTGAAAAAGTCATCCACCTTCAGATTGATGGGCATTCGCTATGTAGCTTGATTCAAAAAATTAGCATGACCTTTTATGACTTACAAAACTCCGTTGGTTTCTTTATTTACTCATCTATTCTCAATAAGCTGTATACACACAAACAGCAATGTGCCTTGCATGTTCTGAAGTGTTGACTTAAAGATTAATGTGCAAAACACAATTCAATAATTAGACTATCATTTTACAGTTTTGCATATCAAAATATGTTCTCTTCCTTATATCATTTTATTTACTTTTACCATAATATGAAACTTTCATAATATGATATGGTTCCATATAACCATTTTACTTAGGTTATACATAAGATGTTTCTTAGTTAAAACATAATTTAATAAATTTACTGATGTGAAGATTATTAATTTTTATTCAAAAGTAACCACACTAAAAACTTACAAAATTTTAATAACATAAGTAATGAGAACAATTAGTTCAACTAGCATTTAACCCTTTTATTATTGGTACACCTGATCAATATGGACAACCCCGTTGCAGTTGATTCTTAATTACAAAATGTTTCATTTACTAAAGCAAACACCTGATTAGAACAACATTTACAAATACATAATATGTTCATATGTTTTCTGCTGTAGGATACTCCATCAACCGAACAGAGTACGACCCAACTGGATGTTGATATACTTTGCTTCGTTGATATGCAGGCTGATGATGCGTTCGAGTAGGCTTAAAAAGCTAAGTATTCCAACATTATTTATCCTTGATTCTATCTTGGCTTCTTAGCAACTGTTCAAAATTATAGTTTTTTTTTTTGAAAAATAAAATTGATCAAACTTAACATCCAACGTTAAAATAATTGAAACTTATATATGTGCAGTCCTTTTTTTTGCAGTGGAGAGGAGAAGTAGGGTGGAATGTGGGTGGATTGTGTTGACAGTTAGTAGAAGTGTGAAATGTGTATTTGGTATGGTGATGTAGGGGGGTGATGAATGCAGTGAAGTTTATGGTGACAGTGGGTTGATTAGTAGGTAGAAGTAGGTGAACTGGAAGGAAGGGAGGAATGATGACTGATTTATGGTGGCGGTAAGGTGGTGGTAGATGGATAGAGGCAGTAAACAGATGGGGGTGGTCGAATGTAATGAAGTTGTCAATGTAATGAAGTTGTGATTTAGTCCTTGAGCTATCTTCCTATTTTGAAAAGCAGCAGCTACTACAGCATACAAGCAATCTTGCAACTCGTCCCGGTGTAGTTTGAAAATTTTCAAAGAAAAACCATCCGGGCCTAGGATTTTGAAGTCTTCAGTAGAAAGGACAACATCTTTTAACTCGGTTATGGTCACAGTAGTAGATAAGTACCTTCTTCTTTCTACATTAATAATTTTTCTTAGTTGAACAGAAGCGAAACTCCTTCCTGTTGACCATTATACAAGTTAGAGTAGAAGTATATAGCTTGGGTAAAAATTTGCTAGTGATCTTATATGAAATTTCATTCTCAGTCCAGCAGTGTATGAATCTTGTTTTTATGCCTCCCCATTGCCATCTTAGCATAGAAAAATTTAAAGTTGGAATCCCTACTTCGCAACCACGAAATTTTGCTCTGTTTCTTATTGAATTCATGCTGGATTTTAAGTTTTTCTTTGAGCTTATAGCATCACAAAATGGGCACGTGGCACAAGGAATTATTGCCCAGGAATTGCATAAAATACCAGATATGACATGATACCTGTAAAAAATATACATCAAATACCATTTCGACAGTTCAAAGAACTGTAAGAGGCACAGTATAACAGATATATAACAGATTCACATTCAAGATTTCAATCTCGATTGATCTCAACCGCACTATGTACCGAGAATTCAACACTTTATTTTCATAATATTACATATTTAGTGTAATATACATAAAAACAAACGTGACATAACATCATAATTGACTACTTTTCCATATCTTGCTTCCAAACGCAGTGCTTTTCTGGCAATAAGATTAAGTGTGAAGGTTCCTCTTTCTGCATACTATCGTAACCACCAAGTTTCCCTACATATAAAAGAATCCTTAGCATTATATCCTAAGCATAACCATTTCATTTATTGATTCAAGTAATGTTAATTATACAGTTACAGTAGGATTTGGAGAGAAAATAATGAATAAAAATAGAAGGATCGTCAATATGGGTAATCCAGCTGTGGAACTTCCTCCTGATATAATATGCTCTATTGCTCAGCGACTGCAAATTCCAGATTATCTTCACATGCATGCAGTCTGCACCTCATGGAGATCAGCCCTTAAACATAAACCTTCCACGTTTCCAATTCCCTCACATCTATTAATCAAGGGTCCTTTCTGTACACATCTATTTAGTACTTTATTTTTTATGTTTGGAGGTTATCTTACAGTTTACTGGTGTTCTCTATGGACAGGTTGAAAGAATATTGCCTAAAGAGCAAGCGGTACATATAGCCCATGTGACAAATAGAAAAGTCATTTGTAAGTATTCTCAACGCTTATTGTTTTCTTTTTGTTTCAAATCAAACCATGATGCCCTCCTTTTGTTGTGCTTCAGAGGTTTCCATAAGTTATTATTAGGATAAATTAAATGGGCACGTGGCACAAGGAATTAGCTACTTCTAGATTTTTGCTTTTAACTTTATCAAATAGATAGGGAACCTTTGCCTACTAAACTCTTCCCCAAAGATGATCATGTTTGATGGAAAACTATTGGAACCTGAAAATAAACACAAGGACACAAAATTTCAAGTTTTATATTGAAACTGTAGGGTCAGTTAATGTGAAAAGGATATAGATGTGCTATATACGATAAGAAACATACACAACACTAGTTATGCAGTATATCTGTGCTATGGTAAGAAACAAATGAATGTAGGCCATATATGCACATGAATTACCTGAAGTTGGTCGGCAACATTGACTATAAACCCATTGCATAGAAAACACATACCGTTTTGCACAGGAGAGGATGAAAAAAATAGAACAAGGTGAGGATTCAGAAGCTATTGAAGAAACAGGAACACCAGCAGTTGGTTTAATTACATATAACTACATTAGTTTGTTTCACTGAGTAAATTTTTGATTTTGTGATGCTATGGGCTGAAAGTTGGAGCTTATCGCGTGTATCTGAATACGGTTACTCAAGATTACATGCTACTAAAGAGGATTTAAGTCTAGATGTGAGTGTAACTTAAGATACTTTGTTTTATCAAATATAAAGTATAAACTGATTATAAAAAATTATACTTCATTTTCGTTAATTTTGCATTCAGTTTGTCAATTCAAACACAAAGGCAGTGCAAGACAAGTTCCATATTATCAAGAACAACAACAAATAGAATGACATATACTTGTGCATTAGAGTGTTTTTTCCTTTTTCTTTTGTACTTATGATGGGAGGGTGTAATCAAAAGAAAGCGTTTGTATATTGGAAACTATGTATGTGTATTACTCAAGTTATGATTGATCTAAGTAAATATACATATTTACATTAGCAGTAATTACTACTCATTAGCTGCCAGGAATTACTTGTGTACGTTTTTTTTATATATATATGTAAATATTATCAATAATATATATATATATATAGTCTATTTGAGTACTGTAATAATGGTTTCTGAGGGATTAGTTTGCATCGGTTGTTATAAAAACCGATGCAATAGAGGGATTAGTTTGCATCGGTTTTTAACAACAACCGATGCAACAAGTTTCTTTGTTGCATCGGTTTTTATTACAACCGATGCAACATGGGGGCTGTGTTCAACCAACCAACCATGATATTTTGCATCAGTTGTTAGTAACAACCGATGCAAAAAGGACCTTTTTGCATCGGTTTCAGAACTAATGCGAAAGTGTTAAACCTGTTGCATCGGTTGCATATGCATCGGTTGTTGAACTGATGCAAAAGGGGGGTAACAACCGATGCAAATGGCCTGTTTTGTAGTAGTGCCTTACGATAACCAAAACATTTTCTATAGAAAATCCACATATATTATAATAAATGTCTAGGTGTCAAATTAAAATATGAATATAGTTGAAATGCTTGCATCTCACATTACAGCATAGTTGGGTACAGCTAAGTCTATACGGTGCTTATTGGAGAATGATTCCATACAATGCCTTGGCTACTGAGGTACCATCCATCACAGTGCATCTTTGGATAAAATAATACCGAGGACATCTTTAAGATCTCTTTCCAACATAGAACCGGCTAACCACTTGATTATTAGTACCAAATATAATCACCCTTCCGTTAATAGCCTCGAAGCATACAACTGAGAGATAATGTCAACTCTGGATAGGGATGATCATAACCTACTTGGCAGCTGTAACAACCCGCATATTTATCGAGTTTACATTTAAATATTTTTATTTAAATATTAAATCGTTAATCGGATTTTGGTCCGAAAAACTACTTTTTGCAAACGGTCAAATTAGGACTCGAGACCACTTCCATTGAGTTCGAAATGTCGTTTACAACTTTTTAAGTATAAACATCGATAGGTTTGGAGTTAGTGAAATTTCACTAACTTTTCCCGCTTTGGACTTTGGGTTAGTTTAGCCTATTAAGCCCAAGTTCCAACCCTCTTCTCCTCACTCTTCATAAATTTCCTAACTAACTCAAGCTTTAGCATTAATGGTGAAGAGAATGGGAAATTAAAACTCCAAGCTCAAATTTAATTGCAACTCCATCATTCAACTCCAAATTCAAGTAGAAGATATTGGATTCAAGCTTTGGATTGCTTCTCCTTGCTTTCAATCTTCATCTTCATAAAATTTTAGTGCAAAGGTGAGATTTTTATCTCACAATTCTAGTCTATAACTATATTGGACTGTTGGGAATGATTCCCTATCACTTTAGCATGCATATTTGCTTTTGGTTTGGATTGGATTGGCGAAAAACTCCGATTTTTGGTGTTTGGGAGAAATTTCTGCATTTAGGTCGTTCTGGCCGTTTTTAGCTCGCTCGGAGTTAGGTCGTGTGGACCTTAGGTCGTAGGTCGCGTACGAGTTAACCCCTAGGTCGTTCTGGCCATTTTTAGGTCGTTCGGAGTTAAGTCGTTCGTCCATGGGTCGTGAGTCGTTCACGAGTTAACTTTAGGTCGTTCTGGGAGAATTGGCACTTCGGAATTAGGTCGCTCACGAGTTAAGTCGTTAGGTCGCTCGCGAGTTAGTACCATAGGTCGCAGGGCTTTAGGTCATTCTGGAAGTATTGGCACTTCGGAGTTAGGTCGCTCGCGAGTTAAGCCTTAAGTCGTAGGTCGCTCACGAGTTAGGCCTTAAGCCGTAGGTCGCTCGCGAGTTAAGCTTTAAGTCTTAGGTCGTTTCCGACCTATAATCTCCAGGCAAACGTTAAGTCGGCCTACTTTATCTCGTAGGTCGTCTCCGACCTAAGCTCCTGATAAGTCGTTCGAGTTAGGTCGTTGGACCATTTACCTTAGGTCGCTCGACTCTGTTAAGTCGTAGGTCGTTAGACCTTAGGTCGCTCGACTCTGTTAAGTCGTAGGTCGTTAGACCTTAGGTCGTTCGCCTTCCTTAAGTCGCTCGACCCCTCCACACTAGGTCGCTCGGCTTGCTTGAGTCGTAGGTCGTTGGACCTTAAGTCGCTTGCCTCCCTTAACTCCAGTTAGGTCGCTCGGCCATTGTGTTAGGCCGCGTGAACCCTTAGGTCGTTAGACCTCATTTTGCTTTAGGTCGTAGGCCGCTTGTCTTCACTTAGGTCGTACCGTTTTGGACGGGGCGCTGCCCCCTGGACCCCCACGACCTGACCGGGCAGGTCGAGCCCCGTAAGCGGTGGCGTTGCCCCCGCACCCCCACCTTGGGGGGTTGCCACCCCCCCTGGACCCCCCCTCCGTAGGGGATCTTATCTGAAAAATATTGAGCTGATTTCCTTGGATTTTATTCGCATCTCCGTATGCGATCTTTGTGACTGATTGTTTCTACACTTGCTTATGTGTTTTGTCACTTTATAATATAAAGGTTTCAATACTAGTAGTAAATATCAAAACTCTTTTAACAAACAATTTCAACTCTATTTTTAATAACAAAGCTCTTTTCTTAAACCGTTTTCCAATCTATTAGTATATACAAGCCTTTACCTCACTCGGATGAGAAATCTAATTAAACGACTTAGTAAAACAAGTGGTATGAAACGCTTGCGTTCACTTCGTCGGTTAATTCTTGGACTTGTTCGATTGAACCTCTTATGACAATTTTATTAGTGAAGATTTACAGTTTGTTCGTAAATATTTAAGTTAAGCAAGTGGTTATGGGACATGAAGCTAAACTTCTATATTTACTAGCTTAGTGTAATTGACACTTCTCGTTGATCTTGATGATCGCTTTATGAATTAGACTAGCAATTGCGCGATGTCTCTTTCATTGCAAGGTTAGACTAGACACCACTTGTGTGATTCCATTCACACATACCTTTCTGCTTTTTGGTTAGTCTTGACCTCATTCTGTGTGATTCCACTCACACATGTGGGGTAGCTCCCCATGGTCTTCGGACCGTCATGTGATAGGCCTCTTTCCCTTTTTATGATTTCTGGATTTCTCGTGTTGATTTCTGGAATTTATGTCATTGACTTGTTATGAGTACAAGTTTAGGGTATGATGCCCCCTTCGAATCTTTGAGAAGATTCTTGTGATATTGATTATCTCTTATTGATTGATCTTCTGTTGATCATTATTTACATACTTATAGTGGTATGTCGTTATGGATGTTTATGTTTATGCCATATCTTTTATGTTATATCATGTCATCTGATATTTATAGCTAGACTGATCCGTTTATTATTTTCTTAAATAATACTCGGATCAGACCGAGATGTTACAGGTGCTTCTGCTTGACTTCTTCCCAGGGATTCATCACTCTGACTTTTGGCTAACTGTTTAGATAAGCAGTTTTTGTTGTATACACTTGAGATATAGACTTATAGTTGTATTCTTTTGTATAGCACGTGTTGCTATTCTTTTGTATTATCGTGGATCTTATTGACCACTACTCTGATGTACACTTTCATGTGTTAGTTATATATTCATATCTTCTTCCGCCTTTGTGATATGGATATCTGTGACTGATTTGTGATATGATTATTTCTATGTTTGTTTCCGAAGATTATTTATAGCCACCGTGTGATAAGCAATTACATGGATGGTCGCTTCTCAACAGCCTTATTCTCCGTGCTAGTTGACAGCACTTCTCCTGAGTGTTCTTGGCTAGCGTGGGTATAAAGGTGGGGCGTCACAGCTTGGTATCAGAGCCAAACTTCGGAACAATGTAGAATAACTTAACAAGGATCATCGTCCTAGGTCTATCTTAGGAGTCATACCATAGGATTAATTTGAGTCTTCGTACCGACTCATCCTATTTCCTTTATGATTCCTTGTTTTATCTATCAAGATTGCTTGATGTTCATTGGTAAATAACCTTCTTCCTTCTCTTCTTTCTTTCTTTAAGGAAGAGAATGTCTAGACCAGGCCGACCCAGAACTGGATCATCTGGTGCTGCTCCTCCGGATGGAGTTTTTATGACTGCTCAACAGCTTCTTGATTTAGTAACTAATGCTCAAGCAGCTGGAGCTAACCCGGAACCTACTCACCCAAAGTCGGGATTTGCACGCTTGTGCAGCGATTACACCAACTTGGGTGGGAAGCCCTTCAAAGGTTCGGAAAATATCATCGAGGTCCAGGCTTGGTTAAAATCATGCGATCGAATCTTTTCTCGCATGAATCTTATCGATCTCCACCGCGTTCAGGTGGCTTCCAGCATGCTCCAAGAGAGAGCATTGGACTGGTACGAACTCCTTATTTCAGAAATTAATGAAGCGGAACTCACCTGGGAGCAATTTCAGGGACGCTTCGAGTTAAAGTTTGTACCAGAAGCTGGGAAAGTAAGCTTGGCTCGACGTTTTATAGACCTTGTTCAAGGTCAATCCTCTGTGACTGATTACGTCGCAGCCTTCGAGTCGCTTTCCAAATATGGGGTTGAATACATCAACACCCCATTGAAGAAGAACCAGAGGTTCGTTTATGGCTTAAATAAGAGTCTTAAGAAGCCACTGCTCCTGAAACTAGAAGTCGCATTTGATCAACTCGTCGATATCGCTCTTCGTCTTGAAGAGGCTGATAGAGAGAGTGATGTTGAAGTGGAAGGCGCTAAACCAAACTTCAACAACAAGAAGAGGCCAAACAAATTCAAGGGTCCTTATCCCAACAAAAAGGGTAAGCAGGCAACCCCTGTGGCAAAGTATCCTTCTCCTAGTGGTGTGAGTTGCTTCAACTGTGGGTCTGGGGATCATTATGCGAATAAGTGCTCTAAGCCCAAATCTTGTCGCTATTGTAAGAGCCCAGATCACTTTATACATCAATGCCTCAAACGTAAAAGCAGGAATGAGGGAAAGTTAAATGTGGCTCAAGCCCCTGGCAACACATCTCGTGGCCAAGGTATTTCTCATTCCATTCTTGATGGTATTATTTTATTTCATGATCAACCTATTAGAGTTCTCTTTGATACGGGTGCATCCCATTCCTTTATATCAAAGGAACTGGTAGACACTTTTTCCTTAAGTGTTACTGCATTGATGACTTCTTTAAAAATTGCGAATCCTGTTGGTGGATCCGCAACTCTTAGTTTGCTTTGTAAAGATGTGGAGATTATTTTATGTGATTTTTCTTTCCTAGCCGATTTGCATGTCATGCGTTACTTAGGCTTTGGAATAATTTTGGGAATGGATTGGCTTAACCGTTATCAAGCCCATATCCTATGTCCTGAGCGGACTATTCATCTCCGACATCCACAATCTGTTAAACATATTTCTGTTAATCTTAAAGATTCAGAATCATGTTTGGTGGCATCTTTATATTCTTTAAATCCTCGTGATAACGATGATGATGATGAAGATGATATTATTTCTTGTATTCATGTTGTTCGTGAATTTTCCGACATATTCGAGCCCGTTTTAGGTTTACCACCTAAACGAGCAATTGAGTTCAGAATTAATCTTGTTTCTGGAGCTCAACCTATTACTCGTCCTCCTTATCGCATGTCCAATAAGGAAAATGAGGAGATGCGTAAACAATTATCTGAGTTGGAGACGAGGCAATTTATTCGCTCTAGTTCCTCGCCTTGGGGAGCTTTGGCTATTTTCGTAAAGAAATCCGATGGTACTCTGAGGCTCTGCGTTGATTATCGCAAGCTTAACGATCTTACTATTAAAAATAAATATCCTTTACCTCGGATTGATGATCTATTCGATCAGCTTAGTGGTGCTAAGGTCTTTTCACAATTGGACTTGGCTACCGGTTTCCATCAGCTTCGTATCGCTGAGGATAGCATTCCGTTGACATCATTCCGTACTCGATATGGATCTTATGAATGGCTTGTTATGCCATTTGGGTTAACGAATGCTCCAGCTTATTTCGTTGACCTCATGAATCGAGTTTTCAAAGATTTCCTCGATCGGTTTGTTCTCATATTCATTGATGATATTCTTGTGTATTCAAAAACCGAGGAGGAACATGAGAAACATCTTCGGATTGTATTGGAAACACTTAGGAGTAATCAATTAAAGGCGAAATTTTCTAAATGCCACTTTTGGCAATCTCGTGTGAAGTTTCTCGGTCATATTATTTCCGAATCCGGGATATCTGTGGATCCTTCAAAGATTGAAGCGATTCAAGATTGGAAGAGACCGGAGAGTGTGACAGAGATTCGTAGTTTTCTCGGATTGGCGGGCTATTACCGTCGTTTTATTAAAGACTTTTCTAGATTGCCGTGCCTCTTACTGGCTTGACTAAGAAGGGAGTTAAATACATTTGGTCGGACAAATGTGAAGCCTCTTTTCAGAAATTGAAAGAACTCCTTTCCGGTGCTCCTATTCTTGTTATTCCCGAGGGGAATCAAGATTTTGTTGTTTATACCGATGCTAGTCACGTTGGTTTGGGTGCCGTTCTTATGCAAAAAGAACGTGTTGTTGCTTATGCTTCTAGGCAATTGAAGCCGGCCGAGACTAGATATGCCACACATGATCTAGAGCTCGCGGCTATTGTTTTCGCCCTTCGAATGTGGCGTCATTATCTATTGGGAGAGAAATTTATTCTTTACACGGATCATAAGTCTTTGAAATATTTATTTTCTCAAAAAGAACTTAATTTACGTCAACAGTGTTGGCTCGAGTTCCTTGCACCTTATGATCTTGATATTCTTTATACCCCCGGTAAGGGTAATCGTGTCGCCGATGCCCTTAGCCGTAAGCAACAAGCAGTTGTTTCTATGATGATATCCGAATGGAACGATCTCGAGATCTTATCCACTTGTGAGATTCGAGAGCGCGTATCCGATTTATGCTCATCGCTTGTTTTATGTAGCCTTGAGGCTCATCCTTCTCTTTTAGACCGCATTCTTGAAGCTCAAGGGCTAGATTCTGAATTGGCTCTTCTTGGCAAAAATGTTAAGGATAAAATTGATATTGAAGGTTTGAAAGACTATGATATTGATTCTCGTGGCGGCATTCGAAAATTTGGTAGACTTATCGTACCAAATATTGGAGATCTTCGTAAAGATATTTTAGAAGATTCCCATTGTTCTAAATTCACCATTCATCCCGGTAGTAGTAAAATGTACGCTGATATGAAGCGACTTTATTATTGGGAGGGAATGAAATCTGATATTGCTAACTTTGTTAAGTGTTGCATGGCTTGCCAACTTGTCAAGGCCGAACATCAAAGGCCTGGTGGGTTATTGCAACCTTTAGAAATTCCAATTTGGAAGTGGGATCAAATTTCCATGGACTTTATAGATGGCCTTCCCCGTTCTCGTTCGGGTCATGATAGCTTATGGGTGATTGTTGATAGACTTACTAAATCCGTCCATTTTATTCCGGTTCGGTCTAACCGAACCGTTCCTCTTTTGGCCAAACTATTTGTCAAGGAAATTGTAAAATTGCATGGAGTTCCTACTTCTATTGTTAGCGATCGTGATCCATTGTTTACTAGTGGATTTTGGAAGAGTCTTCAAAAAGCTTTAGGAACGAAGCTTAATTTTAGCACCGCTTATCACCCCCAGTCCGATGGACAAACCGAGCGTGTGAATCAAACTCTTGAAGATCTTCTTCGTGCTTGTGTGCTTGATTTTGGTGGAAGTTGGGAAGATCATATTTCACTTGTTGAATTTTCCTATAATAATAGCTTCCAATCTAGTATTGGTATGGCACCTTTCGAGGCACTCTACGGAAGGCCATGCCGATCTCCTTCTTGTTGGCTTGAGGCCGGTGAGAAGCTGGTTTTAGGTCCAGACTTTATTCGTGATTCCATGGAAAAGATTGAACTTATTCGACATAGGATGAAAGAAGCCCAGAGTAGACAAAAATCCTATGCCGATAATCGAAGAAGGAAATTAGAATTTTCTGTTGGGGATCCTGTTTTTATTCGTGTTTCACCTATGAAGGGTGTTGTACGTTTCAGTCGATCGGGGAAGTTAGCGCCTCGATATATTGGGCCATTTCCTATCACTGAACGTATTGGTTCCATGGCTTATCGCCTTGCATTGCCGGCTCAGTTTTCTGCTATACATGATGTATTTCACGTTTCTCAATTATGGAAATTCCTTCGGGATTCCGATTCTATTCTTGAGCCTGCTGTTGTGGAAGAAATTGAAGTTTCGCCGAATTTAACTTATGAGCAGCATCCTATTCGAATTATAGCTTCTGAGGTTAAACGACTTCGAAATAAAGATGTTCCACTTGTAAAGGTTTAATGGTCCTCAAATCCTAAGGATTGTTCTTGGGAATCCAGAGAATTCATCGAGCGTACACATCCGGACTTGCTTACTCCTGCCCTTTGAGGTGAACTTCTTATTTCAAATTTCTCTTGTGTTAATATGCTTTTATGGTTGTTACTTTTTATTTCCACCTTATATATATATATTGCGAGGACGCAATTTCTTTAAGGAGGGGAGTCTGTAACAACCCGCATATTTATCGAGTTTACATTTAAATATTTTTATTTAAATATTAAATCGTTAATCGGATTTTGGTCCGAAAAACTACTTTTTGCAAACGGTCAAATTAGGACTCGAGACCACTTCCATTGAGTTCGAAATGTCGTTTACAACTTTTTAAGTATAAACATCGATAGGTTTGGAGTTAGTGAAATTTCACTAACTTTTCCCGCTTTGGACTTTGGGTTAGTTTAGCCTATTAAGCCCAAGTTCCAACCCTCTTCTCCTCACTCTTCATAAATTTCCTAACTAACTCAAGCTTTAGCATTAATGGTGAAGAGAATGGGAAATTAAAACTCCAAGCTCAAATTCAATTGCAACTCCATCATTCAACTCCAAATTCAAGTAGAAGATATTGGATTCAAGCTTTGGATTGCTTCTCCTTGCTTTCAAGCTTCATCTTCATAAAATTTTAGTGCAAAGGTGAGATTTTTATCTCACAATTCTAGTCTATAACTATATTGGACTGTTGGGAATGATTCCCTATCACTTTAGCATGCATATTTGCTTTTGGTTTGGATTGGATTGGCGAAAAACTCCGATTTTTGGTGTTTGGGAGAAATTTCTGCATTTAGGTCGTTCTGGCCGTTTTTAGCTCGCTCGGAGTTAGGTCGTGTGGACCTTAGGTCGTAGGTCGCGTACGAGTTAACCCCTAGGTCGTTCTGGCCATTTTTAGGTCGTTCGGAGTTAAGTCGTTCGTCCATGGGTCGTGAGTCGTTCACGAGTTAACTTTAGGTCGTTCTGGGAGAATTGGCACTTCGGAATTAGGTCGCTCACGAGTTAAGTCGTTAGGTCGCTCGCGAGTTAGTACCATAGGTCGCAGGGCTTTAGGTCATTCTGGAAGTATTGGCACTTCGGAGTTAGGTCGCTCGCGAGTTAAGCCTTAAGTCGTAGGTCGCTCACGAGTTAGGCCTTAAGCCGTAGGTCGCTCGCGAGTTAAGCTTTAAGTCTTAGGTCGTTTCCGACCTATAATCTCCAGGCAAACGTTAAGTCGGCCTACTTTATCTCGTAGGTCGTCTCCGACCTAAGCTCCTGATAAGTCGTTCGAGTTAGGTCGTTGGACCATTTACCTTAGGTCGCTCGACTCTGTTAAGTCGTAGGTCGTTAGACCTTAGGTCGCTCGACTCTGTTAAGTCGTAGGTCGTTAGACCTTAGGTCGTTCGCCTTCCTTAAGTCGCTCGACCCCTCCACACTAGGTCGCTCGGCTTGCTTGAGTCGTAGGTCGTTGGACCTTAAGTCGCTTGCCTCCCTTAACTCCAGTTAGGTCGCTCGGCCATTGTGTTAGGCCGCGTGAACCCTTAGGTCGTTAGACCTCATTTTGCTTTAGGTCGTAGGCCGCTTGTCTTCACTTAGGTCGTACCGTTTTGGACGGGGCGCTGCCCCCTGGACCCCCACGACCTGACCGGGCAGGTCGAGCCCCGTAAGCGGTGGCGTTGCCCCCGCACCCCCACCTTGGGGGGTTGCCACCCCCCCTGGACCCCCCCTCCGTAGGGGATCTTATCTGAAAAATATTGAGCTGATTTCCTTGGATTTTATTCGCATCTCCGTATGCGATCTTTGTGACTGATTGTTTCTACACTTGCTTATGTGTTTTGTCACTTTATAATATAAAGGTTTCAATACTAGTAGTAAATATCAAAACTCTTTTAACAAACAATTTCAACTCTATTTTTAATAACAAAGCTCTTTTCTTAAACCGTTTTCCAATCTATTAGTATATACAAGCCTTTACCTCACTCGGATGAGAAATCTAATTAAACGACTTAGTAAAACAAGTGGTATGAAACGCTTGCGTTCACTTCGTCGGTTAATTCTTGGACTTGTTCGATTGAACCTCTTATGACAATTTTATTAGTGAAGATTTACAGTTTGTTCGTAAATATTTAAGTTAAGCAAGTGGTAATGGGACATGAAGCTAAACTTCTATATTTACTAGCTTAGTGTAATTGACACTTCTCGTTGATCTTGATGATCGCTTTATGAATTAGACTAGCAATTGCGCGATGTCTCTTTCATTGCAAGGTTAGACTAGACACCACTTGTGTGATTCCATTCACACATACCTTTCTGCTTTTTGGTTAGTCTTGACCTCATTCTGTGTGATTCCACTCACACATGTGGGGTAGCTCCCCATGGTCTTCGGACCGTCATGTGATAGGCCTCTTTCCCTTTTTATGATTTCTGGATTTCTCGTGTGATTTCTGGAATTTATGTCATTGACTTGTTATGAGTACAAGTTTAGGGTATGATGCCCCCTTCGAATCTTTGAGAAGATTCTTGTGATATTGATTATCTCTTATTGATTGATCTTCTGTTGATCATTATTTACATACTTATAGTGGTATGACGTTATGGATGTTTATGTTTATGCCATATCTTTTATGTTATATCATGTCATCTGATATTTATAGCTAGACTGATCCGTTTATTATTTTCTTAAATAATACTCGGATCAGACCGAGATGTTACAGGTGCTTCTGCTTGACTTCTTCCCAGGGATTCATCACTCTGACTTTTGGCTAACTGTTTAGATTAGCAGTTTTTGTTCTATACACTTGAGATATAGACTCATAGTTGTATTCTTTTGTATAGCACGTGTTGCTATTCTTTTGTATTATCGTGGATCTTATTGACCACTACTCTGATGTACACTTTCATGTGTTAGTTATATATTCATATCTTCTTCCGCCTTTGTGATATGGATATCTGTGACTGATTTGTGATATGATTATTTCTATGTTTGTTTCCGAAGATTATTTATAGCCACCGTGTGATAAGCAATTACATGGATGGTCGCTCCTCAACAGCCTTATTCTCCGTGCTAGTTGACAGCACTTCTCCGGAGTGTTCTTGGCTAGCGTGGGTATAGAGGTGGGGCGTCACAGCAGCGACCTACTTAGCCCTGCTGCAACTTGCGTGTTTTAGTTATTTCTGGTTGATGAAACTTGAGCCTACGTTTTACCTTTTATATAGCACTTTCCATTTGAAATACTAACACTGCCCTCTAGGCAACCATGTAATGCAAGCATTCATCCATACAAGTTTGTTCTGGGACTAAAGGAAACCCTTGAAAGTTTCGTCTTCAATTCCATCATCTTCAAGATACCTTCACATCGAAATGCTTGAGTTCGATCGAAGTGGTTTTTAGACAACATATCTAATCCCGGTTTGTTTGAAATAACCTTCGATTATTTCTAACAAACTCAACCCCGGTTCTTTAGAAAATAAACAGTCAAGATAAGAGTGGAGATCACCTCCTGACCGTTGATGGACGGATCCTTGCCATTATCCTAAGAGAATGAAACGAGATTTATACGCATAGAACAGCGTCATCGGAGATGACTATGCCATATAACTTGCTTGGTTCTCCTAGATATTTCCAGAGTTACATGTTGGGTCCAAATTCGATAGTCGATTATTTAACTATCAAATAAACAAACATTCAAAATCAAGGATTTCTTTTAAATGGAGAAAACCAACATTAGATAAGCAAAAAAGTAGCCACTAGACTCCTTAATTAATTTCATTAATTAAAGCCACTTTGTAAATACTTGTATCGAACAGTTTTTCAAAGATTCTTTCACAAACCTTTATATTTCAATACTTGAAAAATATTTATATAATTGTCTCAATGGTGTTAGTATATTTATGAAACTCTATGAAAGATTTCCTTTTTATAGAATTCTAAATCATTTATAAACTCTTTTATAAATTTTTGAAACCATTTATGACTATTTAATAAATCTCTGGAATCATTTATAAAACTCTTTTATTCATTCCTAAAATCACTTATGACCTCTTTATATGTCCATAAAACCATTTATAAAACCACTTTTATAATTCTATGAACCCATTTCTAAAATTCTTTTATAAATATCCAAAACTATTTATAAAGCCTTTTTGTCCTTTAATTAATCTTCCTTTAAGTTCCAAACCACGTTATAAAAATCCCCTTATAAAACTCAAGTCTGTAGTTAAAACTCTATTTATACTCTTATAAAACTCAAGTCTGCTGATAAAACTCTATTTATAAATCTCTAAAACATTTATAAATAAGTTCTAGTCATTTACTTCAACCTTATTATAAAAAATAAGAATTTGTTCTAAAATAGTATTAATATATCATTATTGTTAATTTCAAAACATATTGATTATTTAATTTATTAATCTTCAAAATATTAACATATTGATAAGTAACCTTAAAAACATATTAAATAAATAACTTTAAAACAATATTAAATACAAATAAATAACTTTAAAACAGTATTACATAAAAATAATACTAAAACAATATTATATATAAACAAATAACTTAGAAAAATGGATATAAAGGTTGGAATAAAATACAAGTTAAATCCTTTTAAAAAAATATATTTCCGAAACCAATTTTGAGTTTTGAAGCCATTTCCTATCTCAATAACCTTTTCAACACAAATAAAAATTTATAGTATTTTTAGAGTACTAATTTGATGCCAAAGACTACCAAACGCTCAACCAATATTGATATTGATTTTCAATCACTATAGAGTTTAAGTTTTCAAACAAAAATAAATGTCATAACAAAAAGTGTCAAACAATCAGATTCAATAGCCAATATTTCATAAATTGAAATATTATTGAAATTAAAATCAACAATGGCGAGGAATCCCATTGGATCCCTCCAATCTATCCCCTTGCATCCCAAATAGTATATAATAATATAATATGGGTCGTTTGCTACTTGGCGGGTATACATAAAAAGTCATCTGCTCTAGGGCGAGAATCAAACCAACTGATAAAAACAGTAAATCATCTAAACAACCAATCAACAATATGACATTACTGGTTAACCAAAAAGGTGAGTTTAATTCATTATAATTCCAATTGCCGCCGAGGCATTCCTGTTTGGAACGACGTCCGATTTTAGCCTAAATTTTAACCGTCTTCAAATTTGTCCAAACTAGTTCCATTGCGAAGCTTTCATCATCACGAGCGTGACGCCAAAATTCACACTCGATTGGACATCGTATGGATGAAATATTGAATTTATAAGTTAACAGATTTAAATAATATAATTAAATGCATTAATTACAACTTTAACCTTCTTCCTCCCCAAACTCTTTTCATTTCCTCCTATACACGCATTGTGTACACAATGTGCCCGTCCCCTATTGGGATGGTAATTGGCTCGATGAAAATATAAACCTAAGTCGCCAATCAAGTTCTCTCATTGAACTCGACTAGTCTGACACCTCGATTTCTCCTCCACGTAATCCCTCCAAATCGCGATCGAGCAGCCGAGGCTTCCAACCCTGTAACGACTCATTTCACAATCCTCGACCGAAGTTCATGAAATTTAGGGAAAACGTGCTACTTTGTTTGTCAATCACGAATCTAAAATCCATTTTTCAAATCGACGTCTAAATCTTTGAAAGACTAAAACCCTAGCCAAAACCACCATTCGACATTACTATTGAGCTCCATGAACCACTACCGCACATTACAACTTGAGCATAACTAAGAAGCTCCTGTTAAAATGATATTTTTAAAGCTTATTTTATTATTTTTAACTTATTATTTGATTTGATTTCAGTTTTTAAAGTTATAGCTTTTTTTCCATTTCAAATGTCAGAGAAGAGGGAAACTGTATAAAATCAAGATTTTCGACCTTCGAAAATCAACACGAATACATTCACTATATTGCATGTCGACCAATCAAATGCTGAAAAACCCGACTATAAGGGAAAACGAAAGAAGAAGGGGGGAAAATAAGAAGAGAACAAGAAAAACTAAACCGCATAGAATCTCACAATCATATCGAAACAATATATAATATAATATCAATGATTTTACAAAGAGAACCGTCATATCCATACACTCATCAGAGTACAACCAAAAATCACAATCGTCAGCCTAGACAGTTATAACAAACTATCTTCACAATTACTGATAATTTCAACAATAAAGCATCGGAAAATTAACATATACGTGAATATGACTTGAAGACCTCCTCCTAAGATCTAATGAATCCAAAGTAATCTGTGAATTTGTTCAGTCTGACCCGAGCATTATAATAAAATAACACCCGAGTTAGTCTGGACAACCAGCATGAGAAAACACACCCAACTGGATTTTAAAGTTGTAAAATCTTTTGAAATCAAAAGTATCTAGTAAGACCACACTGCACATAAACACGGATGGGTTTTTACCTTACGATAAACAAAACACTTTTATGAAAATTCTCTAATATAATAATAATGTCTCGAATACAAATAATTATTAATCATAGCCGAAATTGTTACATTAATCCAATTTTAGCATGATAAATATAGAATCAAAACCGTAAAGGCTCGTATTGGAAAATGGATACCATACTATAACAAGATAAGGAACTACTTCCGAAGGTACATCTCTAGATAAAATGCACCGAGTTTTGACAAGAACATCTCGCACCCTTGCCACATAAGACTGGCCAACCACTTAACTAGTAGTACCGAAAATGATAACCCCTCCATTAAAGGTCCTCGAAGCATACATGTAAGGGATAATATCGATCTAGATTTGTAGTGACCAAACCCTACTAGGGAGCGACCCACTTGGCCCTGCTGCAAGCATGATTTTTGTCATTTCTTAGTCAATGAGGCTCAAGGAAACGTTTACCTTTATATAGCACTTCCCACTTAGAATGCTAGCACTGCCATCCAGGCATCACTACAATACCACAATTCATCCATACAAGTTCATTCTAGGACTGAACGAAACGTTTAAGAGCTTCATCTTCAATTCCATCATCTTCAGGATGTCACCACTTCGAAATGCGTGAGTTGGATCTAAGTGGTCTTCAGGTAAAATAACCGATCCTGGTCTCTTCGAAAACCTTTTGATAATTTTCGGTAAACTCAAACCTGGTTCTTTAGAAAATAAACAGTCAAAGATAAGAGTAGAGATCACCTCCTAACGTTTGTGGACAGATTACCTTATCGTTGTCCTAGAAGAACGAAACGAGATTTACACACACAGTGCTGCGTCATCGGAGATGACTGTGCCATATTACTCACATATTTCTCCTAGCTACTTCCAAAGTTAATTTTTGGGTCCAAATTCGATAGTCCATTATTTAACTATCAACAAACACACGTCCAAATCCAGGATTTATTTCAAAAGGAAAAAAAACATTTATTAAGCACCTAAACGACCACTAGCCTCCTAATTTAATCTTCTCGTTAATTAAAATCACTTTATAATACTTGTATATATACACCTTTACATAGATATACCCAAATTTCCTCATATTTTCAACACGTAGAAAATATCCATATACTTATCTTAATGGTCTAAGTATATTCCCAAAACTGAGAAAGATTTCCTATCTATAAAATTCTAAAATCATTTATAAATCCCTTATAAATTTGAAAAACCGTCCATAAAACAATTTTATAAATCTTTGAAACTGTTTATAACCCCGTAAAACCATTTATAAAACTCCTTTCATAAACATATAAACCCATTTCTAAAATTCTTTTACAAATATCTAAGCCATTTATTACACTCTTTTTAACCTTTAACTAATCTTTCTTTAAGTTTTCCTACCCCGGTTATAAGATTCCTCATATAAAACTCACATCTGTATTACAAAACCCTATTTATAAATCTCAAAACATTTATAAATAAATTCTAAACATTTACTAACACTATTATATAACAGTAAACATTATAAATAAATAAATATTAATCTTAAAGCATCTTATAATAGTAATTAATAAATTTCAAAACATTTTTAACAAAATAGTAAAAAATTACCTTCAACATATTATAAATAATTATGATAAGTTAATGTCCAAAACATAATTGAGAAAATAATTATATTTAAATCCCAACCATATTAATAATTTAAATAGTTAACTTTTTCAAAGCATTAAAATATTGACAAACAACTTTTAAAACAATATAAATATAAAAAACAATTTTAAAAACATAAAAATACTTCCTTGATAAATATCCATATTTAAATTTCAACGTATTCAATGCCATATTTAAATAATTATATTTATAAATCTCTTCCTATTTTATAACATATCGTTTACATCTCCAAACCTATCCTCACTTCCAATTCCCAAAATAGAATCAACTAATTTTCTAAAATAACATCCCACATATTTTCATAATCCATAATTTGATTTATTTCTTCAATCTACTCAATGATAATAGTTCCTTTTATTTTTAAAACACTGATTTATAAATCTGTCATTTTATTAATAAAATCGATTTTACAAATCTTCACTCTATTTGTAAAATGTCCTGCTGATACATTACCACATATAATTTCCATATTTATAAATAAATCTTAATACATGTATACTTTTATATACACACACACATCACTTTACATAAAACGGTTAATAAATATTTATATCAAAATATTTCTATTTTCCTTTTAAAACCTTATCTCTTCGTGTAAAACACGGACTTATTTTTAAGATGTTAAAAATCTGTAATCATGGTTCAAAATCTCTGTTTAAAATAATATATAAAGCTATAAATTTATAATCTCTAACAGTTGTACTTGTTATTTAAAAAAAAAATCTTCTTTAAATAATTCAAGAAAAATTATTAAAACATATATAATTTCCAATATCACTTAGAAGTCACATTTTCAAACAAAACAAAATCAATAGTTTATAATATTTTAAAATACCAAAATATAAGGCCCAGTGCTATAGAAGCACTAATAAGCAAAATTATATCCATATCATTAAATAAAGCATCCAGCATATCATATATCAAATTATATGAAAATAAAATCAACAATGTGAGGGTTCATGTTGGATCCCTCCAACTTGTCTCCCTGCATCACAAACGGTATACAACCAATAATATAAATCAACCGCTTCGAGGCGGGACCGTATACAAAGGGTTATCTACTCTTACATGAGAACCTAATATGGTCTCATCAGCTTCAGGGTCAACAATATATCCAAACTAACAATATAAAATAGTAAATCATCCAAACGTTCAATAACAATCAACAATTAAATATCCACTCATCCAATCAATAACTTTACTGACTACATAATATTTCTACTTAACCAAAAAGGTGATATTAACTCATATTGATCCCTATTTCATCAAAATGCTTCGGTTGAATTAAAATTGAACAGATGTTCAATTTTAACCCAAATTCCCACTAGTTCTCAAACCATCCAACCCAACTCCAAAACGTAGACTTCACCGATATGAACGCAATGCAACTTGTCGCATTTGATTTCGACCTCGTACGAAAATGTTACGAATAACGGATTTGATTTTGACCTTGCATTTGATTTCTCGTTAATATTCAAATGTTTCATTTTCAATTTATTTACATTTCATTACGTTTTCATTCAATTTATTCCTACTCAATTGATTTACATTCAGTCATTAACATTCACTTTATTTCCATTCATTTTACTTACGTTCACTTTAAATTCAATTTACGTTTAACAACATTTCATTGCATACTAAATTCGTTTATGAACCATCCCATACAAAAAAATTCTAAGTTTATTGCAAACATTTTATACTATACGATTCATGTTTATTATTACTTCACAACTTAAGTTCATATTAAATTCTATCAACCACATTCCAAAACATATTCAATTCAATTTATGACTAAGTTGAATTTCATTTTAGGAGTCAAGTCCATATCCATTTCATTAATTCACTTTATTAATCCATCTAATTCATTTCATTATCCAAATTTATTTAACTTTACTTATGTTAAATTTTAACTTCATATCTTCGTTCCACATTTTCGTTTCTTATTTATACCATTTTCAAATTTTAAGTTCAAAATCTCATTTTTATATATTTATTAAATCATACTTTGGATTTTAAAATAAAAACCTGATTTACATAAATACAGTAGTAATTCATCACTTAGAAACTCGAAAATGAATGTCGATGATGCTGCAGTCATCAACAAATTTACTTTCCAACGACTGGAGTGAGTCCAGCGCTTTCTACTTCTTTTAAATCCCACATTAAAATATTTCTATCCAAACCATTTTCAGAATAATACAATTATTATTATTCCAAAGCCTTTGAAAAACAATTTCCAATTTTAACGAAAACTAAATTCTAAAATTGCCTGTTTTAAGTCCATTTTTATTTACGGGTCATATTCATAAATACACTTATGCAATTTTTGTTTCGTTTCAATTTATGAATCATATTTATATAATCTCGCTTCTTGTGTAATATCATTTCACCAATGTTGACTAACTTAATTTTTTCCAATATTCTATAATTCATATTTATTAATTCACTTACTTATATAATTCTTTTTACAAATGTTTATTATTGATTATATTATAATGACAACTTTTATTAAACAATAAACAACAAATTATAATAATCAAATATTATCATTCGCTAATAACCAAACACACCATATATAACTATAATAATTTTGAAATATTATTCATTTATATATAAGATATAATTTAGGTAAAATTATTTCATTTACACGGTTCTAAAATAATATTATATTGGTTTAACTTGTTTAAGTTTTTAGAAATTCCTATCGATATTGTGGCATCTTACATACTGACCAAAATTCATAAGTCAGTCAACAGACAAACTAACACAATATAAAACTTTTTTTATAATCACTAACAAATGCACTCTCATACACACACACATATACATACATACATACATACATACATACATACATATATATATGTATGTATGTATGTATGTACGTATATGCATATATATGTATATATACTCACAAACTCTTGATAAGGCATTCCACCACCTTATCTTTTGATGATTTTCCCCGCTGAAGCCAAGGTTCTCGCTTAACCTTATGTCTGATACCAAGTGTAACAACTCGAGATTTTTGACCCTCGAAAATCAACATTAATACGTTCACTATATTGCATGCCGAGCAATCAAATGTTGGAAAACCCAATTGTTAAGGGAAAAGAAGGAAGAAAGGGGAAGAGGAAAAGAAAAACTGAACCACACAGAATCTCACAGTAGCAGTGGAACAACATATATTACAATATCATTGATCTTTACAAAGAGAACTGTTTTATGCATACACCCATCAGAGTACAGCAAACAATCACAATTATCAGCCTGGACAGTTAAAACAATCTGTCATTATAATTGTTGATAATTTCAACAAAAAAACAGTGGAAAATAAATACATATGTGAATACGACTTGAAGACCTCCAACTCCTTTCCGAAGCTCCAATGCATCCAAAGTATTCTGTAAATATAGTAGGTCTGACCCGAGCATTATAATAAAATAACACCCGAGTCAGTCTTGAAAACCAGTTGAGAAAACACACCCCACTAGATTTTAAAGTTATGAAAAACCTTTGAAATCAAAAGTATCTCGTAAGACCACACGCATAAACATGGACGGGTTTTTACCTTATCATAAAAAAACATTTTTATAGAAAATTATCTGATATTATAATAATATCTAGAATACAAAAACATATTAATTATATTCGAAATTGTTACATTAATTAAATTCCAACATAACAGGTATATAACTAAAACCGTAAAGGCTCATTGTGGAGAATGGATCCCAACTATGACAATGTAAGGAACTACCATCCGAACGTACTAATCTAGATAAAATGCACCGGGGTCTGAGAAGAACATCTTGTACCCCTGTCATTCAGTACTGGCCTACCACTTGAGTAGTAGTACCGAGTACGATGGCCCCTTGGCGCCTTGAAGTATACAAATAACGGATACCATCAATCTAAATTTGGAATGACCATACTCTACCAGTGAGCAACTCACTTGGCCCTACCGTACTAATCAAATGTTGGAAAACCCAATTTGTCAAAGTTTTCATTCACGCCTAATCGCTGCTCTAAGTGTTCCAGTCGGCGGAGCTACTCTCTATTTCTATTTTCCGGTTGATGAGGCTCGAGGCTACGTTTACATTTATACTGCACTTCCCACTTGGAATGCTAACACTACCATCCAGGTAACACTGCAGTGCCAACGTTCATCTATATAATTTCGTTTGGGACTGAACAAAATGCTTAAGAGATTCATCTTCAATTCCATCATCTTCAAGATATCTTCACTTTGAAACACTTGAGTTGGATTGAAGTGCTCTTCGGGTAACATACCCGTTCCCGGTCTCCTCGAAACCACGTTCGATAATCTCTGATAAACTCAAATCCGATTCTTAAAGAAATAAATAGTCAAAGATAAGAGCAATGATCGCCTCCTAACCATTAGTGGATGAATTACCTCATCATTTTCCTAGGAGAACGAAATGAGATTTATATGCACAGTACAGCATCATCGGAGATGACTGCACCATATAACTCACGTGTTTCTTCTAGATATTCCCAAAGTTACTTTTTGGGTCCAAATTTGATAATCCATTATTTAACTATTAACAAACACACATCCAAATCATGGATTTATTTCAAAGGGAAAACAAACATTTGTTAAGCACTTAAGTGACCACTAGCCTCCTAATTTAATCTTCTCATTAATTAAATCACTTTATAGTACTTGTATATATATACACTCATCTTTACAAAGATATACTCACACATCCCTATATTTTCAATACTAAGAATATATATATATTTATATATATATATATATATATATATATTGTATATTCACAAAATTGAGAAAGATCTTTTTTTTTTAAATTCTAAAATCATTTATAAATCTCTTTTAAATCTCAAAACCATCCATAAAATTATTTTATAAATCTCTAAAACTGGTTAGAACCTCATTAAACCATTTATAAAACTCCTTTAACAAATGTGTAAACCCATTTCTAATATTCTTTTATAAATACCTAAACAATTTTTAACACACTTTTTAACCTTTAGCTAATCTTTCCTTAAGTTTTCCAAGCCATGTCATAAAATTTCTCTTATAAAACTCACATCTATTTATAAAACCTTATTAATAAATCTCAAAACATTTGTAAATAAATTCTAATCATTTACTTTTAACACTAGTATATAAAAGTAAACATTGTAAATAAATAAATATTAACCTTAAAACATCTTGAAATAATAATTAAAACTTTTCAAAACATTCTTAATAAAACAATAAAAATTTATCTTCAACGTTATTATAAATAATAAAAATTAATTAATTTCTAAAAATTTATTGATAAATAATTATATCCAAACCATATTAGCAATTTAAATAACTAACATTTAGAAAGTATTATAATATCGATAAACAACTTTTAAAATAATGTAAACATAAACAAACAATTTTTAAAACATAAATACACTTCCTTCATAAAAATCCATACTTAAATTTCAACATTATCATTCCCATATTTATATAACTACATTTATAAATCTCTTCCTATTTAATAACATATCGTTTACATCTCCAAATCTATCCTTACTTTTAATTCCCAAAATAAAATCAACTATTTTTCTAAAACAACATCCCACATATAATTCTAATCCAAAATTTGATTTATTTCCCCAATTTATTCAAAGATAATAGTTTCCTTTTATTTATTAAACACTGTTTCATAAATTTATCCTTTATTTGTAAAATGTCTCATTGATATATTATGACATCTATAATTTCCATATTTATAAATAAATCTTAATACGTGTGTGTGTGTCTGTATAGACAAACACATCACTTTGTATAAAACAATAAATAAATATTTATACCATAATATTTGTATTTTCCTTTTAAAACTATATCACTTTGTATAAAACATGGAATTATTTTTAAGATTTCAGAAATCTTTAACCACAGCTTAATATCTCTATATCAAATTTTTTATAAAAAAATAAGTATATAATCTCTAAAACTTATACTTTTTATTTAAAATAAATTCCATCTTTAAATAATTTATGAAAAATTATTAAAACATATATAATTTTCAAAAATCACTTTGAAATCCATTTTGAAATCAAATCATTAGTTTATAATATTTTAAATTACCAAAATATAAGGTCCAATGCTATTAAACCACTATAATCAAAATCATATATATGTCATCAAATATAGCATCTAACGTATCATGTATCAAATTGTATGAAAATAAAATCAACAGTGTGTGGAATCATATTGGATCCCTCCAGCCATCCCTCAGCATCACATACAGTATATAACTGATAATATATATCAACCGCTTCGAGATGGGATCGCATAAAAAGGGTCATTCGCTCTTACACGAGAATGTAATAGGCTCTCATTCGCTCTCGGGTTGGGAATATATCCAAACCAACAATATAAAATAGTAAATCATTCAAACATTCAATAGCCATCAGCAATAAAATAACCACCCATATAATCAATAATTTTATTTGACTATATAATATTTCTGCTTAACTAAAAATGTGAGATTAACTCATATTGATCCCAGTTTTGCCAAAACACTTCGGTTTGAATTAAAATCGAACAGGTGCCCAATTTTAACCCAAATTCCACTAGTTCTAAATCCATCCAATCCAACTCCAAAGCGTAGAATTCGTTGATATGAACGCAATGCAACTTGTTGCATTTGATTTCGACCTCGCACGAAAACGTTTTGAATAAATGAAAAAATGAAATAATTAAGAATTAGTTAACTTAAAAAATCTAGGTAATTAAACTAATCACCCTTCCTCTATCACGCGTAACAACCCAGTCACGCCAATAACCCAACCCTTACCGTGTCTGCTCCTTCACACCATGCCACCACGTCGCACTTTCATCCTCCTTCGCCACACCAAAGTCGAACCCCCTTACCTTGACTTCCTCCGTGATGCCATCGCCGCCACCCATATACACCAGGCCACCGCGAAAACCTAGCATGGAACATGCGCCGATGAACTAGAAATTATGTCCTCTAGCTTTAAATTACTCTGATCCAACCATTGAATAGCTTTCCCTTGTCGAGCTCTATGTTTCTCTAATTATGGTTGAAGGCAAATTCTAGTCGTGGTGGCTTCGATGGAGTGTGGCCGTTGGATGGGAGGAGGGCTTTTTGAATAAAAAATGAACATTTTCTTCTACCCAGTTGTAGAATGTGACTTATAGGAGGGAAAGTATGGTGCGAACGTGGGCAAAGTATGAGCAAGTTATGGTTAAAAAGTACATATATATTATCTAAATTAGAAATGTCTTGCTCTAAATGTCCGAAAATCCCGAAATCCAAACGAGGCATGCTGATTGGCATGCTATATGTAATACCCCTATTCCAAACACAATGTAACTAGTCTCGAGACTTAATTTGGTCACATATAGAAGATAGGTTTTTAAGTCCAGCTATAATTTAAATTTCTAAAATTAATTTCGAAGTGTTTCTTCCCAAGCATTTCGATCTCACACGCTCAAACGATACATCCAATCATCACAAAATTCGATGGAATATGAAAATTCGTTATCATGGACCTAATGAAATCGGTTTCGTCGAAATCCAAGGTAGTTCCCCGGAAGGCTATATTTACACGTTGATTAAAAACGAATTATTATAAAACCCAAATTACTTACTTTTAATTTTAAATTAAAAGTTCACTATCTTCATTCTTATTTAAATGGAATTTAAATAAACTTTCAAAATCTTTTTTGATGCACATTAACATCAAGATTTAATTATTTAAACGATTCCAATTCAAATAATATTTGAATTATCAAAATAAATCGTTGAATTCGAAATATAAGTTGTTTAACTTACAAAATTAACTTTTCAATATTTAAAAATTAATTAAATATTCCAAATTTAAACGATCAAAATTCTGGATCATTACAGAAATAAATGATGATATAGTGTGAGGGTATGGTTTTAACATATAGGGAGGTATGGTGTTTGCATGAAAGGGTATGGATGAAGTTATGGGTATAAAGTAGTGTATATATGTTATTTTAATTGGACAGTATATAGTTTTAACGTCTAAAATTCTCGAACTCTAAAGAGACGTACTGTATGGCGCCCTATATGTAATACCCTTATTCCGAATTCAATGGAACTAGTCTCGCGACCTTATTCGATCATATATTGAAGATAGCTTTTTCAAACCCATTATATCATATAAATTCCTAAAATTAGTTTATATGCATTTCCATCTGGCACGACTAAACAATACGTCTGATTCTAACGAAAATCGTCGGCATATGATAACTCACCATTACAGATCCAATGACACCGGTCTTGTCGAAATCCAAGACAGTGACTCGGATGACTATTTTTATACGTTAATTAAAACGAATTATTATTAAAACCGAATAACTCACTTTTAAGTCTAAATTAAAAGTTACTAACTTCGTTCTTACTTAAGCAGAATTTAAATCAACTTTTGAAATCAATCTTAATTCACATTAAATTCAAGATTTAATTATTTAAACAATTCTAAATATTAAATTCCACAACTTAATTATCGGTTAAACTGCTATATTTGGAATTCAAATAATTCAACTTACGCAAATTAACTTTTCAATATTTAAAATCAATAATTAATCCATATCAAATGATTAATATTTTATGTCGTTACATACTTCCCCCTCAAAAGAATTTCGTCTCCGGAATTTCCAATGCAAGAAAAAAGCCCCTAACCCATTAACTTTCCAAAACAATTAGTTGAAATAAATTATAAAATTTTCTAAATCTATAACTTTTCAGAAATCAATTTGTTGAAACCTTTTTATCACATTTTCTAAATATTTAATTTCATTCATAGATTTAATTCATACCATTCCAAGTAATAACTCAAAATTAATTTATTTTAGTTATAAAAAATTTCCCAAATTTTTGAAATTTTTTCCAACCCCTTATTCTACAGAAAATTTCGCTAGCGTTTCCTTTGTGTAGCTAGATCGAAAAAACTACAAATTGTCACTATAGAACCAAACTAACCAAAGAAAACAAAAGCCAAGTGGCTCAATCATAAAACTATCAAACCAAACACCAATATAAAATACATACTTATTTGTTGGGCAATCAAACTCTACTCGTGAAAAAAAAGGCATCAAATAGTTTCTGCTTCTATATAACTGCATCTTACTTATATAAAATCCAACCATATAATCTTTAACCATATTATGTTGCATTTTCAATTTTCAATGTTTGTTTTTCTAAAGCCCGTACGATGTACATATTTCATCTATATGCAATATAAAATCTGATCTCCTGCTCGATCACAAAGTTCCACTTCTGAACTAGTATAGTTCATCGGACCACTCTAGTGTGGACTCCGATCCGATTCCTTGATTAGAAACCGCTGATATCCTTGCACAACCATATATTATGATAGAGAACTCCAAAATCAATCAGAAATCCAAATCTAGTGTTCGCCATCGAGAATCCAGTGAAAAATTCTAACTCTGACCAATGTAAATTATCTCAAAATCATGTACTCAAATCTAGATCAAACAGTTATGCAAAGAAAATAATATACATACAACTTACGTATTTTTCTCAACCATTTCTCATTATTCATATTCTTTTATTTTCATTCATTTATTACTTAGTATAATCTTTTAATACTAATATCACTTAAAAACCATTCATCAAATAGTACCTAAGTTCATTATAAACATTATATACAACACTTCTCATGTTCATTATCACCTCATAACTTAGGTCCATAATTGGATTAAATAAAAGTCAATTCCATTTAACTTATTTCATTTACTCACTTCATTACTCAATTTTATCAAACAACATTCCAAACCATATTCAATTTACTAATTTTATTTAATTAGTTCATTCATCAATTCATTTCAAAAAATTGTTTCCTTTAACCTAACTTAGGCTAAATTTATTTTCAAAATTGATTTTTTATTTAACTTAACTTAAGCTAAATTTTATTTCAGTTTAGCTTTCTTAACAATTTATATTCAAAAAATCTAAAAATTTGCTTTAACTTACTAATTCTCAAAATTCATAAGAACTTATTTTCTCATATTTTCATAAAACACTTCAAAGAAAATTCTCAGAGATTAAACACCCTGTCTTTATTTCAAATTATTTTAAAACAATACTATAAATAATTCCTTTTTATTTCAAAAATCATAATTTTGAATTTTAAATCAAAACTAGTTTCACCAAAACAAAACTCCAATGGTAGAAAATTTTCACTTGGAAACCCGAAAATAAACGATGATGTTGCAGTCATCCTCGAAATTATTTCCAACGACCGAAGTGAGTTCAGGGCTTTCTATATCCTTTAAACCCTTTTAAGATATTATTAATAAAAATATTTTTAAAATAATACTTTCCGAAAGCTTGAAAATAATTTTCAAAATCACTGAGATTAAATTCTCAAATTCGCAGCTTTTATATCCCCTTTTTATTTACATGTAATATTTATCAATTTCTCTTATTAATAATTTCACTTTGGTTGTATAAAACGATTTCTTAATTGTTTATCTTTGTTTACATTATAATAATAACGTTTTTTATTAGATCACAATAAAAAACAAATGATGATAATCAAATATTATCATTCACTAACACCAAACACACTATATATGCTGTCACAATTTTAGAATAATTAATTTTTTATGTAAAATATAATCAAGTTAAGTTATTTCATTTACATAATTTCGACTTAACACTATGTCGAATTATTCTGTTCAAGTGTTTAGAGACTCCTATCAATAACGTTAATTACTCGTATTGACTCGAATCCATAAGCTACTCAACAAATCAACCAACACAATATAAAACATTTTTGTATCACTAATAAATAAGCACTCATACACACACACACGTATACACTCAAAATTATACTATGCTGCTACTGACTCTATCTCTAATGAGTCACCACATCAAAGACAAGTTTCTCGCTTAATCTTGCACTTTGATACCATAATGTAACGATCCACTTTTCCGTACAGTTTAAGTAGAAAATCAACCACACATGATCCACTTAAATTGAATGAAATGGTGGATAGTTAGGGAAACCAAAGAAGAAAGAAGGGAAAACTAAAACTAAACAACGCAGAATCTCACAGCGGAAGAATAATCTATAATATACAACAAATATTTACATACAAAAATGTAATATACATACACCAATCGAAGCATACCGACCAATTTCGTCCCGAACAGTCATAATAGCCTATCCTTACAATTACCGATAAATACAACCAAAAGATAGTAGAATGAAACATAAAGAAATATGTAGATATGTCTTAGACCTATAGCATATCATCTGAGCTCCAATGCATCCAAAGCAATTTGTAACATGCTCGGTCTGACCTGAGCATTACAATAAAATAACACCCGAGTTAGTCTGGAAAACCAGTGTGAGAAAACACACCCAACTAGATCTTAAAGTTATAAAACTCCTAAAATCAAAAGTACATAGTGACACCACGCTGCACATAAACACGGAGAGTTTTTACCTTACAATAACCAAAACATTTTCTATAGAAAATCCACTTATAGTATGAAAATGTCTATGGGTCAAAGTAAATATTAACATAGTTAAAATGCTGGCATCTTACGTTTTAGCATAGTTGGGCACAACTAAGTTCGTGTAGCGCTTATTGGAGAATGGATTCCATATAATGAGTGGACTACTGGGGTACCGCCCATCAAGGTGCATCTCTAGATAAAATAACACCGAGGACCTTGCCGGGATCCCATGTCAACCCATAACCGGCCTACCACTTGACTAGTAGAACCGAATATGATCACCCTTCCATTAATGGGAGCTGAAGCATACAAATGAGAGATAATATCGACTCTAGATAGGGATGACCGTACCCTACTTGGGACCGACCAAATTACATCTGCTGCACCTCCCTAGTTTTAGTCATTCTCAGTTGATGAGGCTTGAGGCTACGTTTTACATTTTATATTGCACTTCCCACTTGGATTTCTAGCATTACCCTCCAGGCAACAATGCAATGCCAGCAATCATCCATACAAGTTCATTCTACGACTGGACGAAACGCTTGAGAGCTCCATCTTAAATTCCATCATTTTCAAAGTATCTTCACTTAGACACACTTGAGTTGGATCGAAGCGGTTTTTAGATAACATATCCGATCCTGGTATCTTTCAAAAAACCTTCAATAATTTCGGGTAAACTAAACCCAGTTCTTTAGGAAACAAAATAAGAGCGAAGATCGCCTCTTCATCATTAGTAGATGGATTTCCTTATCATTGTTCTAGGAGAATGAAATGAGATTTTTATGCACAGTGCAATGTCTTTGAAGATGACTATGCTATAGAGCTCACGTGTTTTTCCTAGATATTTCCAAGTTACATTTTGGGTCCAAATTCAATAATCGATTATTTAACTATCGAATAAACAAACATTCAAAATTAGGGATTTACTTAAAATGGGGAAAACCAGCATTGGATAAGCACATAAGTAACCACTAGCCTCCTTAATTAATCATTTCATTAATTAAAACCACTTTGTAAATAATTATCGAATACTTTTACAAAGATTCATTCATAAACCCTTATATTTCAATACTTGGAAAATATTAATAAACTTATCTCAACAGTATAAGCATATTTACGAAACTCTAAGGTAGATTTCCTTTTTACACAATTCTAAATCATTTATAACTCTATTATAAATTTCTAAAACCATTTAAACCTGTTTTATAAATCTCTCAAACCATTTATAAAACTCTTTTATTCATTCCTAAGTGACGTCTTCATAAGTCCATAAAACCATTTATAAAACTAATTTTATAACTATATAAACACATTTCTAAAATTCTTTTACAAATATCTAAAACCATTTATAAAGACTTTTCTCTCCTTTAACTAATCTTCCTTTAAGTTTCCAAACCATGTTATAAAACTCCTCTTATAAATTCAAAGACTTTTAATGAAACTCTATTTTTAAATCTCTAAAACATTTAAAAATAATTTCTAATCATTTACTTCTACCTTATTTATAAATAATAAGAATTAATTCTAAAACAGTATTAATAAGTCATTACATTAATTTCAAAACACATTAATTATTTAATTAGTTAATCTTCAAACTATTAACATATTGATAAATAACCTTAAAAACAATATTAATTATAAATAAATAACTTTATAATAGTACTAAATACAAATAAATAAATTTAAAACAATATTAAATAAAAATAATATAAAAACAATATTGGATATAAATAAATAACTTAGAAAAAGATAAATAAAAAGGTTGGAATAAAAAAGAAGTTAAATCCTTTAAAAACAAAGTATTTTTGAAACCAGTTTCAGATTTTAAAATCATCTCCTATCTCAAAAAATCAATTCTAACTCAAATAGCAATTTATAGTATTTTTAAAATACTAATTTGAGGCCAATGCTACCAAACGCTCAACCAATAGTGATATTGATTTTCTATCACTGTAGGGTTTAAGTCTTCAAACATAAATCAATGTTGTAACCAAAAGTGTGAAACAATCAGGTTTAATATCCAATAATTCATATGACGGAAATATTATTGAAACTAAGATCAACAAAGGCAAGGAATCTCGTTGGACCCCTTCAACCTGTCCCCCTACATCAGAAACAGTATATAGCTATATAATATGGGTAATCCACTACTAGGCGGGTATATATAAAAGGTCATCTGCTCAAATGGAGGGAATAAGCCCAAACCAACTAATAAAAACAGTAAATCATCCAAACATCCAATCAACAATTTTTATTAACTATATAATATTACTAGTTAACCAAAAGTTACTTTAACTCACTATTATTCCAGCCACCCATGAGGCATTCCTATTTTGAAAAAAAATCAAATGACGTCCGATTTTAAATCAAATTTCAACTATCTCCAAATTCATCCAAACCAGTTAAATTAGGAAGGCTTCGTCATCACAAGCACAATACAAAAATCTATTCGTCGATTTGACCATGTACGGATGAGATATTGAATTTGTAAGTTAACCAATTTAAATAATATAATTAATTCCACTAATTACAACACTATGAACTAATTATAACTTTAACCTTCTTCCTGCCGAAAAACTTTTCCTTTTCTCCTTTACATGCACAGTGTATACAACATGAATGTTCCCTACTGATATGGCAATTGGTTAGACAAAACCACAAACCGAAGTTGCCAATCAACTTCTCTCATTGAACTCAACTTGCCGACATCTAGAATTCCCCTCTACGCGATCCCTACAAATCATGATTGAGAAACCAAGGCATCCAACCATTTAATGATGCATTTCACACTCCTTGACTGAAGTCCATGAAATTTAGGTAAAACATGCTACTTTCTATATCGATCTCGAATCTGAACTCTGTTTTCCAAATCGACTTTTGAATCTTTGAAAAATTAAAACCCTAGCCAAAACCCACATTCGGCATTAATGTCAAGCTCCATGAACCACTGCGGCGCCTTAAAATTCATGCATAGATGAGAAGTCTTATTAAAATGAGATTTTTAAAGCTTGTTTCATGATTTTTAACATAGAATTTGATTTGATTTCAATTTTTGAAGCTATATCTTTTTTTTCTTCCCAGATATCCGAGAAGAGGGAAATAAATGATGATATGTTATGAGTGTATGGTTTTGATGTATACGTAGGTATAGTGTTTGAGTGATAGGGCATGGGCTGAAGTTATGGGTATAAAATAGTGTACATACATTATTTTAATTAGAAAATATTTAGCTTTAAACATCAAAAATCTCGAACTCCAAGCGAGGCATGCCATTTGACGTTTTATATGTAATACCCCTATTCTGAACTCAGTGGAACTAGTCTCGAGATATAATTCTATCATATACAAAAGATAGCTTTTCAAATTCATTATATTATATAAATTCCTAAAGTTAATTTATATGTGTTTCAAACTCGCACGACCAAACGATACATTCGATTGCCACGAAAATCGACGACAAGCAATAACTCACTATTACGGATCCAATGACACCTGTTTCGTCAAAACTCGAGAAAGTGCTCCGAAGGGCTATTTTTATACTTAATCAAGAAGAATTGTTATTAAAACCCAAAAATCACTTTTAAATCGAAATTAAAACTTACTATCTTTATTCTTATTTAAATAGAATTTAAATCAACTTTCAAAATCAATTTTTACTCACATTAAATTCAGGATTTAATTATTTAAAAAATTCCAAATATTAAATTCAATGATTTATTTATCAAATAAACTGCTATATTTGAAATTTAAGTTATTCAACTTATAAAAATTAACTTTTCAATATTTAAAATCAATTAAATATTCCAAATTCAAATGATTGAAATTCAGGGTCGTTACACTTCATGAAAGTGAAAGCAAACCCCGAGATTGCCTTACTTTCATGGATGCTAGTATAGAATATTGAGTCTAAGAACTCTTTCACAAGAAGCTATTTATCTCTATAGAAACAAATCTCACGAATTTTGTAAATTCTTGAGAATAATCTATAGAAATAAATCTCAAGAATTTTGTTAATTCTTGAGAATAATCTATAGAAATAAATCTCACGAATTTATCCTATTTTTGAGGTATATTTTTTCATACAACCTCTTTCCTTATCTTTAAATAAGGAGACCTTTCTATAAAGTACAATTTTATGCCTGCAAGAATCTTTGCTTGGGATTTTCATGTATATACGTCTTAGTATGATGTCTATATACATAAATTTGGATGACCCAACATCCTTCACTATATCTCTTCATAGATCTTTACAGCATATATTACATGCCATGTCTAAATCCTTCATTAAGGGATAAATAGAATACCATGATTTCACATATTATAACCTGGATGAAATATTTCCAATCTGTATCTAAACCCATCTACATATGATATTAGAAATGTCATACCACATTTCACTTCCTACTTATAAACATACGCTTCCACTGTATTTTGACTGAAATCAAACTATTTGATTAGCACATCAAAACACTTGCTCCAGTTTCAACACGCTTGTTTAGGACTCAAACTGATCTTACAAATCTATAGAATTTATTACCGTTCCCATTGACTAAATAGCATTTTGGCTGCAGTGTATAAACATTCCCTTCAAAATCATCATTTAGAAAAATCATTTTTAAACTATTTTTCATATTTCATAGTCAGAGTATCCAATAATTGCAAATAGGATTCAAATAGATTTACGCATGGTAATTTTCGAATGGAGAAATGATTCAAGATAACCGATAGTTTGAGTTTAGTAGAAATACTTTTTCAACAGCATTTCTTTGTAAGTCTCTATTTCTCCATCTGTAACAATCTTCTTCATCAAGACTTGTTAGATCGGCTACATTGGCTATGGGGCCAAAAGGGTGAACTAGAAAAACAATTCATTTTATCACTTTGCACAAGATCATAATTTATGTTTATATAAATAATAATTATTTATATTAAGTCAAATTTAGTATCTATTGATAAAAAAAAGTTTGAGAAATATTTTAATTTATTTAGTTTTATTTAAAATAACCGATAGTTTGAGTTTAGTAGAAATACTTTTTCATCAGCATTTCTTTGTAAGTCTGTATTTTTCCATCTGTAATAATCATCTTCATCAAGACTTGTTAGATCGGCAGCATTGGCTATAGGGCCAAAAGGGTGAATTAGAAAAACAATTCATTTTATTACTTTACACAAGATCATAATTTATGTTTATATAAATAATAATTATTTATACTAAGTCAAATTTAGTATCTATTGATAAAAAAAAGTTTGAGAAATATTTTGACTTATTTATTTTTAGTTAAAATATTTTTTTTAATAGTTGTTATTAAATAATATTTTTTATTATTAATTTAATTTACCAATTTAATTTTACTTTAATTTTATGTTTTAATATTTTGAGATGTTCGTATTCAAAATACAAATATCAAAACTATAATAAAAGTAATAATCCAACCTTGGGGTAATATAAACTAATTTATTTATTATTATTTTCATCCATTTCATTTTAATATATATGTATATAAAGATATATAAATGTAGTACAATGTTTTACATAAATTTATGGTTGCATATAAAAATTTCATTGTATATAAATATAAATATGTATATGCATGTATGAATATTTTGATTTTAAAATAATATGTTTAATAAGTTAAAATTTATATTTAAATATATTTTACCATTTAAAACAAATGTAATATATATTATAAATAGAAAATTATAAAATATGTGTATATATTCGCCAATGGTAGAATATTAATTTTTTTTAATTTTAAATATATGATTGGATATTTAGCAATTTGAAAATTAAATTTTAAGTTTAAAATTCATTTGACTTATTAAAATAAAAGTTAAGAATGTTTTTACATTAATTTCAGATGTGAAAGCTATAATGGAAAATATTGTTACGAAAATTTTGTATGTATGTATGTATGTGTGTGTGTATATATATTAAAATATGAAAAACAAATTTAATATTATTAAACAAAATACTTATTTTATAGTGGAAATTAGCCATAAGGGCCTCTTTAGTAAGTCCAATTTGTTTCTAACACACACAATTGAAGTAATTACTTTTAAGGATAAAATGCAAAATAATTAGCTTTTAAGGCCTAAAAACCAATGAAATTATGTCCTTGAAAGTAATTGAACTGCTGACTTTGTCCTTAAAAGTAATTACTTTGCTAACTTTGGCCTTGAAATTAATTTCTATGAATGTGTGTCCCACAAACTAATTAGACTGCAAAGTTTGTCCTTCTAATGAAATGTCCCTATTTAATATATATGATTTTAAAAAATATTATTCAAAATCGAAATTCTATTTATAATATATATATTATATGTATTTATATCTTAGATAAAGTTTTTTTTTATTTATTGATTATTAAAAATAACAATATTTTTTATTTTATTTTAATATGGCTGAATTATGCATACAGACACACACACATACATATATGTATGTATGTGTATGTATGTATCTATATGTTTGTATATGATAGCATGTATAAAGATGATCATGCATATATTTATATGAATATATTTAAAGTAAAATCAATACTTTTATCCTTGAGATCCAGCCAATAGTCAAACACCTTGTTTGTAGGTTACTTCCTTCTTGAAAACATTGTTCTTCTCTTTTGTTACAGGTTGCGAAGCTATCACTTTGGCTTTACAAAAGTTCAATAAGGGAAAGAGTTGTACGAATTTAGTGTCGAGAGTAATAGAATGGAGGCTAGCTATTTATAGCGAAAGGGATATCAAAATATCTCCTCTTTTTCCCAAGCCCTAGAAGACTCCTTCCAAAGCCCCCTCTTTCTTTTTATGGTCGACTTCCTGCTGAATTTTCCAAGTATAAATATCCATTGACTCCTATTTGAACAGATTGTTTAGTAATATTATTCTGGCTCTTTTTTTATTAGAACCAACATACAACTTTAATACATCATTTCATTTTATTTTAAGATTTAAATAAATGACTAAAAATTCCATAAATTTTTTATACAACATTCATATTAGTTTATAACATTTAGAAATTAATTTTAACATTGGTCGAATGTGAACAACTAATAATGTGGTTGTACTGACTCTCTAGTATAAACTCGGTCCTCAGTCAATAAACAATTCAAATAAGGTAGCTTATATGGAATTTGTTGAAATATAGTATCGGGCTCAAGTTCAACGCTTGCAGATCATTTAGATGAAATCTAATTTCTAATCTATAATAAGCTCGCCTACTAACGACATTTTTTACATGTATTCTTTTCGTCATCACTATATCACTTAGATATCTAGAGTTTGGTCTATGGTCATAAACCCTACTAATATCTTTATCTAGTTGTGCTCAATGCATTAAATTCATTGGTTAAATCAGTTAATATTTATCGATTAACTGATTTACCATAGCCGGAGATGTTGATTTAAAGTGGACTATCAATTATGTCGATACTAATATTTTGCAACAAAGAAGACGATGTAATGACCTTAATTTTGATTAACATTATTTAGAACATTTAATTAGATAAATTAAATTAAAATTTTAAATGTTTAAGAGATTGAGATTAGAATAATTTATGGTAGTGGTGCCTTAATAAACCGATAAGCCAAAGAGAATTAAAATGAAATAAATAAGAGGAATAAGATGTGGGAAAAATAGGAATAAACTAAGTTGTTATATCCTAAACCCTTCTGACTTTCACTCCTTATCCATTCTAAACATTTGCAAACAAAAATAAGAACGTTCAAAGCTTGGTCGGCCACCAGTAAGGGAAAACAAAAGGGAATATAAGTAAGAACTCAATTAGGAAGCTTAATCAATTCCATTCAAGAGAAAATCTCAATCTCCTTAACAACAAGCTAACGTGAATAATAAATTATATCTCATTTTTATTGTTTTCATTTTCTTGATGAGTCCTAATTATTTTGCAAGTAAAATGCCATGATTTGATTGTTTAAATGGATATATATACTTGATGATTTATGTTGCTTCATATAGATTTTATGATAAGTTTTGATCTGAAAGCTTATTAAATGACATCTTAATGACTTGCTTTTTTGATATAAGGTCAAAAACTTCATTTTAAAGATGGGTTTCAAGTTTCATAATTTTCTAAGTTAATGAGGATTTATTATGAATTTTCTAGGAAAGAAAATGGTAAGTTGGGTTTAAATTATTTTCGAAAAATATAGGATAGCCTTAGGTCTGAAATTTAAAAATGTTAGAAAACATATTAAAAAATGATATTTATGGGAATTTTTGGAGTATTTTCCTAAATATTTTATTACGGATATAAAATTATTTAGGGCATGAGACTTAAATGTGTTATATGCTTCTAAAAGGAGAAGGAGCTAGTTTGCTAAATGTTTTTAATTATTAATTACTTAATCTGGCAGCACTTTTAGAAGAAAAAAATTTGAAATAGAATTGGCAACTAATTATATATTGACAAATATGGCAAGTTAGTTTGAAAGATGTTACTTTAAAGGCTAATGATCATTTTTGCAAAGAATTACTGCTTCGCCACTTACATCAGCTATCTTTCGACCCCATATTTACCCCCTACCAAGTCAAAACCAATACACATTGTATCAATGCCTTGGTATGTAGTGGATTGGAGTTAGGTGGAAGATATAGAGTTGAAACATGGTTTCGAACGGGTATAAGCTACCATTTTTGAGTACGAATCAGTTATGTCTATAAAGGAGGCTTTCAAAGGAGTTATATTAGCTTTTAATAGTCAAATGTGCATTTGTTTTCTCAAAAGGGTTTTCGAAAGCGATTGCCATCATTTTACTTTAAAATGAAGCTTCCGAAGGGGTTCGAAACCCATGTTGCCGCATTCAACCCTTTGAATCAATGCTTTCGAAATGGTACTTTTGCCTCTGAAGCCGCTTCTCCATGCTTTCAAAAGGTTTGGTTTCTAAACCATCCACTTTCTTATGGAGACAAAGAGATTCGTCATACAAATTTGAGTCTGTAAGGCATCACAGAAAAGAATAGAAAGCAGGAAGAATGTACAAACGTCGCAACGATCGTGATAGAGGGTCAGGTAAGACATCTCCTTTGTAGCATCGCAGGCTCTCTCTTTGGGTCAAAGGTACGGATCTGTATTCCTTAAAACCTGATCGTGCTCCTTCTTATATTGCTTTGACTACACTCACTTTAACATCACTTGCCATGTAACTAAGAATCTCTACCTAGAAATCCAAAGAGCCTATTTAACCGCCTAGGTCAGCATCTTCTGATCCCTCTAGACAAAGACCTGACAAAGAGCATGCTCTTGCTCATATTCTTGTGGTAGTGATAAAATCGACCTCCAATCCACAACTTCCTGAGTTACAAAGAGCTTTCCACACACTCTTCTCCGACAAGGTAGAATTTACTTATCATTTAAAAGACATCACTCCACACGTGGCAACATATGTCATGGCTTATATGAAAGATGTATATGACTAGTATTTTATGTAGAGAAGACTTCCAAAGGTTCTATCTTATGTAATAGATCTTCAAGAGAAATAATTTGAAAATAAAGACAATGAGAAAACTATTATGAACTTAGACAAGGAAGTGGAGGATATAAAGAAATCCCACTAGGCTTTAGAAAAAGATAGGAGAGAAAAGGAAATCCTTTGTAGATAAGTTTCAGCTGGAATAGACTCAGCTTAAGTCTGCTCATCACAAGAGCCATAATCTTGCTATGGAAAAGGGGACTCTTTGGAAAATCAATGATGACCAGACTTTGAAAATCTAGAGATTAAAGGCCATTTTGGAGGCCGTGGAAAAGGAAAAAAGATGATGCTCTCGTTCAAGCTTAGGAGTACACAAAGCATCTCCTCAATGCTCGGCAAGCACAAAGGGATGTAAAAACTCATGAGAAAAATTTCGAGGATACAATTAGGTCCAATATAGTGCCTATTCTGATTCTCTTTTATGTGAACATCATTAAGTTAGAAAGTATGAGATGGCTTGATGAGGGATACCCCAAAGCCTTAGCTATTGATTAGGAAGAGATAGTCAAGCAAAGGAGAGAGCATTCAGATGGGGTCGAGGTCGATGATGATATGTTAAAAGACGACCTCTTAAAACATTTTGATTTTGACGCACTTATTATAGGTAAGATTATTTTGGATGTTGAGGCTACTGCTCCTATTAATGTCCCTGCTAGGATCCTTCCCAGATCTAGTTCTAAAGATTTGGGTGAAAGTTCAACTCCCGCTTCTAAGAGATTCACAGTAGAGACTCCTATTGTAATAACGGCTACTTCCAGTGCAGCGCTTACTTCTGATTATATTATTCCTCCTTCTAGTACTTCCATGGCTCCAATTACAATGGTGGCTTCGGGAATGATGACCTATTCAACATCTTTAGTTGATGTCCAATAAAATCTCAAGGAGCCTGGTTATACTATGCCTACGTCCATTCTAAAGTTGCATTTCTGCCTCCAATCATTTAGGGGAGTTATATGGGTACTCCTTCCCAAAAAATCTCTACTTTTCCTAGAGGTACATCACCAACTTTCCTAAAGTTTAAGAAGGTATAGATGATGCCCATCAATTTTCTAACCTTTATTTTTTGTTTCTCAAGATTCAAGTCTGTCGGATCATGCCCCCTTACCAGAAGGAAATCTGGCTTTATCACCCAAGCTTCAGTGATTAAGTCCATAATCATTTCTGCGCCAATTCAGATCCCAACTTCCTCTGCCATTTCTATTCCCAGTACCGATGCCAAAAAGATCAACGTGTTGGTTGGGAAGAGTATGGATGAACCTCGTATGTCTTTAGGTGATGAAGATATAGCTATTATTGAGGATACAGATCACAAACCTTGGCCATTGATGTTAGAATGATAGACCACTCAGTTCAAAAAGGTTAGGTGAAAATTAATGATAATCCACCCTTCCTCTCATTCTTTGCCCATTGATCCAGTCACCATTCCGGCAACTATAGTCCAAGCAGTCGATGTTCATGTTCATGCTTCTAATCCTTAGGAAGTGACTATGATAGGGAGAAGGATCCCAAGGGCAATTTAGCTTGATGGAAGAAGGAAAATTGATCTGGTAAAAGGCCAACTTCTTCTTCTCCAAAAGGAAAGAAGAAGAGGTAGAATGATCAGGCACTATTTTCTTATGTTTATGCTTGTTTGTCTCAGTTTCGATCTACGTATATAGGCCGTTGTTATATGGGAACGACCCTCACTTTTGCCTTTAAAATTCTTCAATTGTTAATAAAATAATTTTTATTTTAGACTTCCATGTTATCTTGCATATATACATTGTTAATTTATGTCTGGCACAATCATATCTGGATTAATGCAATGAGATTGTTTGCCATAACACTATGTCAACAAATAACCTTTTTCCATGACATATTAATATTTTTTAGCTTCATTGTATTTATCACTGCAAATACATTTCTTCATTGGCTAACATGATTACAATTATTTGGCCAACTCCATGGCTCATCTGACTTATCCTTGGTCAGATTCTATTTGACTGTTAGAAAGAGTGACCTTGCATAACTCTAAGTTCAAATCATTTCCAGTCTGAGGGAAATGGTGTTTTAGATATCTAATCTTTACGTCCATGCTCAATCTCGCCTATTTTTGAGTATCGATTATGATTACTCATCATTCTTGCAAAATGAAATTCGATCTCATCCTGGGTCGTATCTACGGGACCCAATATTTTAGATGTCTATATCTAGGCATTGTCATTAGAACTTACCTATTTATGGGTTACGGTCTCAGATCATGCCTATCTTTGGGTAACAGTCGAAGATATAGAATGAATCATAACGATCAACCTAGCATTATTATACTCCCATAATTTGATCATAAGTCGACGGAGTCCGTCTGTACATATCTTTTGGTTCCTAGATATCTACATTTTCAAAAAAATATATTCAATTTTTCTATTATTCCGACGACATAAATTCAGGCTATTGAGAACACGGTAACATCGATCCCGAAAGCTAATTTTTTTTATAGACACAAGAATGGAAAACCAAGCCTTATATCGTTAGAGTTTAGTCAGATTATTACAAAGATATATCTAACTGAAATAGCGTCTCAGGTGCTCACTATCCAAGCTCTAGGGATCAATTCCATCAACATTCGCCAACTTAAAAGTCTTGTCTCTAAGCATATGTCTGATTGCAAAAGAACCTTCACGGTTTAGATCAAGTGCCCCTAGACCGTGAAAGACACTTTAAAAAGGGGATCGCCGATCTTGAAGTTTCGGTTCTTGACCTTGGCATTGAATTGCCGTGCTTCTCTTTTTGGTGAATGGCTACCCTTAAATCAGCTTCTTCTTGCTTCTTGTCGAGCAAGTCAAGGGTCTTAAGCAAGAGTTCCTCATTAATCTTAGGATATGGTGAGTTTTTAGATGAAAGGTAACTTCCATTCAATTGGAATCATTGCCTAGGAACTTTTGGCCTTGGGAAGATAGATCAAAAATGAATTTAAGA
The DNA here is from genome assembly GCA_030765085.1 of Allium cepa. NCBI lineage: Eukaryota > Viridiplantae > Streptophyta > Magnoliopsida > Asparagales > Amaryllidaceae > Allium > Allium cepa. The sequence goes on along the minus strand of CM060941.1, from coordinate 103,354,876 downwards.
AATTAAAAAGAAATTAAGTTATGTAATAGGGATGAACGGACATCTTTCAAGAAAAAGATTTCTTCTTTTCCTATTTATTGTTTCTTATAACAAAACAATCAAATTTGGGTTCGAGTTTTTTCGAGCAAAACATCAATCTGAGCTAGAGTTCCGCATGAAGTTTTGAATCAATAGGAAGAGTATATCTAAGATTATATCTATTTATCCCGGGTTATGGGACTAGCCGTTCCAATTGGTTCAAACTTTTTGGATATTTTATTTACAGAATTCCAATGAATAGAGTCAAACCTCATTCCATGATTATTCCATTAGATTCCTCTTTCTTATTTTTAAGCAAGCGCTTAAGAGGGTTTAGTTGATCCATGATATATATTTCATCTTTCTTTTTGTTCATTTTGAGAAAGATATTGATCAATTTCAATTCTTTCTTTTTCGACTGATTTCTTTTCGATCGGTTGGAAAAAATCTTCTATTATGCATAGATTTGAGTTGAAAAATACAATTATGATAATGATTTATTAATCTATTCTATGACAATTTTGAATACATTTTTTAATGGAATGAATTCAGGGCTGTATGGATGACCGACGATTACTAGCGATTCCGGCTTCATGCAAGCGAGTTGCAACCTGAAATCTGAATTGAGGACGGGTTTTTGGAGTTGGCTCAGCCTCGAGGGATTGTGACCCTTTGTCCCACCCAGTGTAGCGCGTGTGTCACCCAAGGAATAAGGGGCATGATGACTTGACATCATCCTCACCTTCGGCTTATCACCGATAACTCTTCCTCAGCTAGGTTTTGGGCAGAATAGCAGAGCAAGTACAATTATTAGTAGCATAGCAAAAATTTGTCCCTACTTATAAATATGTTTGCTCGCGTTAATTGCAGTCCATTGGAGAATCGGTATTTTTTATACAGATGTATAGATTTATATATGTTTGGTTATAGTAATAAAAAAATAAGTTGTCTAAAAAACTTCCTAGTTCATTTTATAGGAGTTGAAGGATAGAACAAATAAGGATATATTTTATACACAGTGAAAAATCAATTCTTTTTCATTTCGTATTTTCTTTCCTATTTATTCCATTTCTTTATTCTTGTTTATGCTACTTTCAAGGGCTCATCTAGGTGACATGTGCGGTACAAAGTTCATAATGTAGAACTTTTTGATTTATCTATTATATTGTTTCTTCTCAAATGAAATTCATAATATCTTCAAACCATTTTGCAAGTTCATCATTATGGTTAGTTCAAACGAATGATCGGACTAATGATGTATATAAAACTTGAATGATCGATGTAGATGCTACATACTTGGTTCTCGTCCTTTAGAGACTACGAGTGTAATAAGGGCATCCGTTGACAAAAGGATCGCCCTAAGATGATCATCTCATGGCTATTGAGAACGAATCAAATTGGATGGTTTTATTTCTCAATCATTCTGACTTGTGCTTCATAGAGTTGAAAATAAGCATAGATCTAGAGATTCTCGAATAAGTCAATTTCGAACTGCTGTTGAATCCATGTCCAGGTAAGATACAACCTAGCAAACTGAAACATCTTAGTAGCCAGAGGAAAAGAAAGCAAAAGCGATTCTCATAGTAGCAGCGAGCGAAATAGAAGAAGCCTAAATCATGAAAACGGGGTGTAGAACTAAATATAAGAAGGACGAAAAAACAACCACGGATTTCTTTATTTCGATAAATACTATTTCTTCTTTTTCCTCATTCTTTGCATTGAAATAAAAAGTTCAAATGAAAATGATATGACTCAACCTCAGACTTTTTGAATGTAGTAAATAACAGTGGAGCTCGAGAATTAATACGTATTCGAATCGTAGGAGGTAGTAATCATAGATATGCTCATATTGATGATGTTATTATTGCGTAATTAAAGAAGAAGTGCCCAATATGCCTTTGCCAACTGAGCTATATCCCTTTGAGGCAAATGCATGAAAGTGTCAGATGCTTCTTCTATACTTTTCCCTGGCGCAACTGGGCCATCCTAGACTTAAACCAGAGACCTCGCCCGTGAAATAAATCATCGCACCTATGGTCTAACCAATTGGGAGAGAATCAGTAGATTCTTTTTTGGGTACGATTCATCCTTCCCGAATGCAGCATACAACTCTCCATATGTGAATGAGTCGAATTACGTATTCCTCGGTCTATTAGAGAACTATCTCTCTAGAGATTGTGAAAGATGTTCCACTAGAAATGTTCTTATTATTGATTCGACTCATATTTCCCAAAAAGTGGATCCCGCTCTAATATATTCGAATAAATTAAATACATACATTAAGATACGAGGGCTTCTTATTCCATAACAAAAAAATTAGGAATAACAAGGGCATTTATGAATACTCAAAGCCTCATATCTGAAGCAAGTTTTCGAGAAACCGCTAGAGTTTTAGTAAAAGCTACTTTTGGGGGCGTATTGATTGGTTGAATGATCTGAAAGAAAACGTAATTCTAAAGGGAATTATCCCTATTGGTACTGGATTTAAAAAATTAGTGCCTAGTTAGTGATAGTGGGGGCAGTCCAAATAATTTATGCAGCCTCAACCTCGCTTGGTCAACACAATAAAAAGAAAGAATAGCTTAATCTTCTGTATCGCACATGGGTTTCCCAATCATAATTATTAGTTCTATTACTGACATGGGACTCAACGGAGCCATTTTACAAATACTCTCTCATGGATTTATTGTTGCTGCACTTTTTTCTTGGTAGGAATGAGTTGTGATAGAATGCATCTTGTTTGTCTCAATGAAATGGAGGCATAATATCCAAATTTTGAGGCCTAGTACTACATAGATAGTTCAAATTGTATGGGAACGATGATCAATTTTAGGGCGAATTGTCTGTAGAAAAACAATACCTTCTCTGATCCATTTGACATGTGCAATTTCTTTTCCTTCAATACATCCTTCAGTTTGTATTTGAATTCCTTTTGTGTTTGTTTTCAATTAATTCAATAGCTTTTTCATTGCCTTTCGAAATGAAACTCTATTTCTTAGAGGTTTTTCTATGCATATTGGCCCGGTTCACAATATCAATATTATTTCTTATACAAAAATGGAAAATTTTATAATTTCAAAAAAGTCTATCCATATTTCTAGGCGTATTGGCACCAAGATAATACCAATTTGAAGAAATGGATATATTCTTGATTTAGTTAGCTCACACTTATGTTTTAACTTCCCCTTAAACAACATCGAATTTAACAACCATTTTTTCATAAAGTTTTCTTCTCCTCAACAAATTGGGATTAGATTTCTAACAAAAAATGGAAGTTCTTGATAGACAAGGCATAGAAATCACTTCTATTTTTTCTAGATTTTAATGTTTTTGTTTTATTTCTATAATATTATATATATATATATATATATTTCAAAGGAAAAAACCATGTAGCTGGAATAACTCACTCAGAATGCCTCCTAAAAGATAACCCGGTATTATTGGGTCGAATAAGCCCTTATGGAATAAATACTCAGCTGCTTGTGAACCGTCGAGTACTGTTTTGTTCAATGTTTCTCAGATTCAGATAAGAACCATGATGATTTAATTCTAAGCTAAATAAAAGTGTTCTTTGAGTAAAAACAATTTGATCGTCAATTATTCAATTACAATGAGTGGATATAAAAAAAATCTACAGAAAAAAGTTGTTCTTTAGATACAATTAATTTCATAAGTATAAAGAAAGAAAAATTATTTAATTTAGGAAATACCCATCTGAAAATTCTTTTGGTATGAACAGTTTATCGGTATGGGTGTGGATGTTTTTATTTGGACATCTTGTTTGGGCTATTGGATTTATGTTCTTAATTTCCTGGCTGGTATATTGGCAGGAATTAATTAAAACTTTAGTACGGGCTCATAAATGCACACCTTGGCCAATTCGATTCGAGAGAGATAAGCCAGTGGCTCTTTCCATGGTGCAAGCAAGATTAGATGGATTAACAACCTTATCTAATTATTTTCATAGATAGTTTTTTCTTAATGAGATAGAATGTCTTATAATTTTCAATTATGATATTTTTGAAACTATTCATTGTATAATGGAAAAATAATAATAAAGTGAATTAGAAAGATGTATCTCGAGTTTTTAAGAACTGTTTGAATACAAGTACAAGAAGCCAAGCAGGTGGACTAGTCCGAGTGGAGATAAAAAGGTATTGAGCTGAAAAAAATTTCTGGGGATATTTATTTTTTCGGAGAGATGGATAAGATATCTAGACATGGTGGAATTTTAATTCCACCGGGAATGGAAAAAATATAAGGAATAATTTTTTTTGAAAATTGGATTTATGTCCAACGAATTACACCCATTAAAAAAAGTATTTTGTTCTCGATTATCTATGATTATAGAGATCTGCACAAACCATAAACGAGATTTTTATACTTACTAACTAGATCTTGTTGCACCGGGTAACTAAGACACATGCACTTTTTTTCGAAGTACGTGTTCGGATAGTCCAATTTGATAGTTAGCTCTAGGTCTTCCAGTCAGAGAACAAGAATATTTTGTAATTATTGTAAAACACAAGGAATATTTGGTTCCAAAAGCAAAGCATAAGAAAATACATAAGTATAAAATGAATAAATGGAAAATGTGGTTAGGGGGCCATTATCAATATGATATATCTCAAACTAAGTGGTCTTATTAAGTATCCAAAAAATGGAAATTTATGAATAACTACAACTACTATAAAAAAAAATAGACAAATAATAACTAATTTATTGCTTCATATTGTCGATCACAAAGTGATTGGATCAATCATGTAGATGTAACAACTGGAATTGTTCCATAACAAAAAATATAATTGCGGATTTTAAATAAAAATAAATAAAGGGATGTGGATAAATGGATAGGTGATAAAGAGAATAAAAATATCAGTGATATATAATTCCAATATGAATGGTCTATGAATTACCTCCATGGGTTGAGAACGGGAGTTGAACTCTATGAGGTCAAATCTCCCGTTGTTCCTCAATAGATTAGTGGTAGAGCAGTCAGCTGTCAACCGATTGGTCATAGGTTCGAATCCAACTTGGGTAAATTTATTGATTCTTAATTTCATTAAAGGATGAAGAATTGAATGAAAGGGATCGTTTTGACCGTTAGGGGTAAGTAATTCGTTCCTTACCTTTGTTTCTATTGCATTCTATCTCCTCATATCACATTCTATTTTATGCTATTTGAGAATCAATAACCGCGCCAAGTGCCATTGTTACTCAAGGTTTCGCAACGTCTGGTCTTTCAAGTAAAATGCATCAATCAGAAATATTAGTACATGCTCTACAATCTCAGTGGTCAATGATGCATGCAAGTATGATGTTATTGAGTTTTGCAGCTCTTTTATGTGGTTCGTATGTGTACCCCCTTTGTTCTAGTTATGGAACAGATGAAATAAATCCAAAAATGGATTTATTTTCAAGAATGAATTCTTATTAGAACTATCCATATCTAGTTCATCCTTTGGAACCATATCACATCCCAAATCTGAAGAGAAAATCTAAAGAAGAGAAAACTTATTTTTGGTTTGAAAAACATATTGTAACTTTTCTTTTCGATTATAAACGATGGAACCGTCCATTGAGACATTAAAAAAATTATAGGTCTAAAAATGCTATACGAAATGAAATGACACAATTTTTTTTATATATGTCAGAATAAAGGAAAAAAATCTTTTATATATAAATATAATTATATATATATTCTATGTAATTACTATATAATTAGGATAATACACTAATACACTAAATACATTAAAATGTAGACTAAATACAAGATTTTTAGAAAATGAGTCTTTTAATTTCTAATTTAATTTGTTAAATTTAGTAATTATCAAATACAAGATGCTCATTGAATGATAAGAAATGAATGTTCACTTATATGTTATCACTCCTAATTATTTTTATTCAAGTCAAGGTATATTTTTCATTTGTTCTAGATGAAAGAGAATAACGGATTCTAAATATCAAGTTAGCTCGCACACCGTTCTTTTCATTTATATTGATCGTTCCACGCCTCTTGAATCTTCTCTTTCCTATTTTTGTTTGTTTTTGTTATTTAATTTGTTGTTTTTTGTAGGTAATGCTGGTTGACTTTTGTTTTACTGTTGACGCGTCAATTGGGCAAATACGCCCATAGTGGCTTGGGTAGATATCTCGTATCTAGAAGCTAGCAGTTCGTCCCGTCAATCCTTCAGGACCCAAATAACCCATGAACAATTTGTGTCAATGGATTAGTTCGATCCAAAACTTAAGAATCCCTACGTCAATGGGAAATTCTCAACCTATGAGTGTGGTTTGAACTATTGATTTAGTAATTTGAAGTAATCGATTAGGTTTACGATGAAACCTAGAGATCAACCACTGATCCAATTATAGTACCTCTATGGGATAGACACATAAATAAATAAAGTGCATCCGGTTGGGCCCAACCTATTCTTGAAATATATATAACTTGCACACACTCCCTTTCAAAAAGAAATCAACACACCAAGCATTACACTTAGATTTATTAGATTTGTTTCTAAAATACCGGTATTAAACCCGAAACTTCCATTCCCTACATTTCTTCTTGGCTACTTGACCTATAGTAGGTCTTTGGTTCACTGCTTTAGGCATTAGTACTATGGCTTTCAACCTGAATGGTTACAATTTCAATCAATTTGTAGTTGATAGTCAAGGTCGTGTTATTAATACTTGGCGTGATATCATCAATCGTGGTAACGTTGGTATGTAAGTAATGCATGAATGTAATGCTCATAACTTCCCTCTAGACTTAGCTGCTGTAGAAGTTCCATCTACAAATGGATACGATGACACTGTTTTTTGACTGGAAGACCTAGAGCTCACTATCGAGACTTTGGACTATCCGGACACGTACTTCGAGAAATAATTCACGCGTATTTATTACCCGGCATAAAAAAATCCAGTTGGTAAGGATAAAAATCGCATTTCTGATTTGTACGGATCTATATGATCATGGATCATATAGGGTCCTCTTTACCATTTTATATAAACAGACTGTTCTATTTTTTTCGCTAGAATTTATTCTTTCCTGGTATTACCCGAAAAGAATAAAAAATCAGCTAGGGAAGGTCATAGCAGCAAAAGCCTTTGGAATTCATATTTTATATATTAGAATAATTCGTTTTGGTATCAATTAACGAGCAAGTCCGAACTAATTGAATACTTATGTGAAAAACTCCATGAATTGACTTTCTGTTTCTACAAAGGATATAATTGACAAATCTAAGTTGGACAGTATCTTTTTCCAATAAGAGATCAGGAGTGAAAAATCCATTATGTATAGGAGAAAAATCAGTCAAAATGTTTCACCACCTTACTGAATAGTCCAGTAAAGAGAGGGGCGTTCCCTTATTTTTTTTTCTTATATATGATGAGTTTTAATGCAATTAAATCTTAATTCTCGATTCTAAGAGAATTTTTATGAAAGCGTTTCATTTGCTTCTCTTCAATGAAAGTTTCATTTTCCTAGAATGTATCCTAATTTCTTAAATTGAATGACATCTCTTATGTCAATCACACCAAAGAAATATTAAATGAATGGAATTTGGATATAGATGGAATATAACGAAATAGAGCCATTTTGAGGTTTCCTATGAAATGAGGCATGGAACGGAGCCACTAAGAAGTTCCGAGAGTTACGGTGGAATCTTCAGACTCATGGGTTGAGAACGAGAGTTATTATATCAAAAAGATGTTGGAATGATATAAAGATATTCATTTTTATTTAATTTGATATATTGTAGTTGGTAATGATAGTGAATTAATAGACACCGAAATAGACAGATTTGAACCCTCGTTAAACAAAAAGCCAGCATAATATCAAATAAATCATTTTCTTCTTTGGTAATTTTACCAAGAGCTATAGTCATAGTAATCATCCTATTCAATTACTTCAACCACTTTCGAACACGTCGTTAAAACAATACACTAACACACAAAATACATTAAAAAGTAGACTAGAACAAGATTTTAAGAAAACGAGTCCTTTAACTTCTAATTTAATTTATTAAATTTAATAATTATGTTTTGATATGTACAAAATCATCATATTTATTTAATTTATATTTTTTATTTGTTTTTAATTTCATCCAATCTACTTTGCTATTTTGTTTAATTGGTCATCTAATCTTTCATTTATATTTCTTTTGAGTTCAAAATTCAATGTTTTTACATAGTTGTGTAGTTCAATTCAATTTTTTCCACTTGTATATACATATTTATCTGGGTTGCTAACTCAATGGTAGAGTACTCGGCTTTTAAGACCCATCCCCAAATCGTGCTTGCATTTTTCATTACACACGACTTTCCTTATGTATATAGATAAAAAACATACATATCAAGAAGAAGGTATAATAATTTTGAATATTCAGGGGACTATATGGACATTTCAAAAATTAATGAATTTTTTTGTTAAGACTTAGAGTTTGAATTCCTTTCTTTCGTTTCTTGAATCATTGAATTGGATTGAACTACTTAGAACTGATAATTCAAGTTTCATTCAAATTAATCATTTTGGCTAACTGTTTTTACATAGATGATATGTAAAAAAGCAATAGGAATTAGAATGAACAAGGCAGTAGCTATAAGTGGGAGAATATTGACTTCCATAATCTAATCTTTTTTTTCGCAATAATTTAACTCGAGATCTAATCCCATAGAGATGATAAATTTGACTCCTGTAAATTTAATAGGATGACGCCTGCCCAGTGCCGGAAGGTCAAGGAAGTTGGTGACCTGATGATAGGGAAGTCGAAGACCGAAGCCCCGGTGAAAGGCGGCCGTAACTATAATAGTCCAAAGGTAGCCTAATTCCTTGTTGGGTAAGTTTCGAACCGCACGAAAGGCGCAACGATCTAGGCACTGTCTCGAAGAGATGCTCGATGAAATAGACATGTCTGTGAAGATGCAGACTACCTACACCAAGGAGCAGGTTTGTAAAAGGATCTTAGAGTGTCTAGGGTTGGGCCAGAAGGCCTCTTAACGCCTTCTTTTTTCTTCCCATCGGAGTTATTTTACAAAAACTTGCCATAGTAAGGGAGAAGAGGGAATAAGCACACTTGAAGAATGCAGTACAATGGAGTGTTGTATGTTGCGTTCAAGAAGGATGAATCGGTCCCGAAACCAGTCGTTCCAGGGATCGATTCGGACCTCTCAAACTATTTTTCTTTATTAAGAAAAGGTAGCAAAGATAAAATATGAGCTTGTTTTATAGAATAGTAATTAATCATTGGGATTTGATTGTTGTGTTATAAGAAACAACATATAGGGAAAGAAGAAATCTTTTTTTTAAAGATGTTCGTTCGTTTCCATAACTTATCTTAATTTCTTTTTAATTTCTTAAGTTAATTTTTAATCTATCTTCCCAAAGTCCATTCTCCGGGGTTATTATGCGTAATCCTATTTTTTGGAACGCGTTGAAGGAATGGGCATTGTTGGTGGAGAGGAGGCAGTAAATTGGGGTTTATCAGGACCAATGTTACAGGATTCTGGAATCTAATAGGATTTTCATAAAGTGGATAGCTATCAGTGTTACAATAAATTTGCTTGGGAAGTCTAATGGCAAAAAGAAGGAGATTCACTAGCTTATTATTTAGTACGAATCATTGAAATGAAGGAATCTATAAAAATTATTCAACATGCTCTAGAAGGAATTCCTAGAGGACCTTACGAGAATTTAGAAGTCCGACAATTTGATCTTGTAAATATAAAAAAGAATTTTTCCTTTATTCGGGCATATATAAAAAAATATTGTGCCATTTCATTTCGTATAGTTTTCAAACCTATATTTTTAAAAGTTATTCACGTAGTAGCGGCGAGTGAAATAGGAACCGCCTAAACCATGAAAACAGGGTTGTGCAAGGGAATACAATCGTCGTACTATTTCGGACTCATAGGCTGAGAATGAGAGTTGAACTATATAAGGTCGAATCTCCCGTTGTTCCTCAGTAGCTCAGTGGTAGAGGAGTCAGCTGTTCATCGATTGGTCGTAGGTCTGAACTTACTTGAGGAGTTTGATTGATTCTTAATTTCATTGAAGAACGAAGAATTGAATGAAAGGGCTCGCTTTGACCATTAGGATTAGATAACCCATTCCTTGTCTTTGTTTCTACTACATTCTATCTCATCGTATCACATTCTGTTTTACGATATTTGAGAATCACCGTCAATACCTCGGCATAGGTCTGAGGTAATCCCTTGTAAATAGCCCTGTGTCTATTTATAACTAGCCAATTAAGAATTATTAGATACACATCATTAACTACTGAGATTATGGAGTTGGTTCTAATATTTCTAATTGATGCTTTTTACTTGAAAAACTAGATGTAGCGAAACCTTGAGTAAAAATGGCACTTGGCATGGTTATTGTGCTTAAATCAATTTTATGATTCCATAGCATGGAAACCACATGAATAATGGAAAAACTCCATGAAAAGAAGATCAATGACTCATGTAAATTACTAAATGGAAAATGTCTCTAAGGAAAATGAGATGGGGTGTGAATAATTCACTTTGGGTATATTTGTGAAAGAGTAAAATGAATACGAAAGATATTGAATTTTCTTTGTTCAAGTCAGGTTTCTTTGTTATTGGGATAGGTGAATTCTTATGGATCCATCCCTCGAAAGAACCGGACATGATAATTTTTTATCATCACGCTCGAGCCAGATTTAAAAGAATTATGTAAATATATTGATAGAAAAATCTATATTTTATAGATATCCACACATATAAAATAGAATGATTCTATATAAAGGATTTACTAGGTCTCATTTTTGAATTTGCATTTATTCATATTCAGTACAGCTAATTTAGTTCTTACAGATAAATGCTTTATGTCTAATGAGATCATTCAGGAATACACATTGAATGCTGAGATTAAGCACAGATTTTCCGGTAGTAGATCCAAAATCAAAAAAAAATTTGTCGTTGTTCCAAAAGAAATGAAATAAATGATACGGTAGAAGTAGGACAGTTATTGTATGAGTTCTACCCAATGCTAGATGCAGAGGCACATAATAGATCGATATAAACATCATGAGCTGCCCCGTAATAAAACTGTTTTTGCTGATATCACCTTCTCGGTTCCTTCTTCCATAACCGGAGCTCGGTGAAGGAAGAGATAAGTGGGAATTTTTTTGGGACGATCAAAGAAAGAATCATTTTTTCTTACGTAAAGAATTCTTCCAATAAACGCAAACCTAATCTATGCAAAAAATGCACGTGGTACTTTTATGTTCACGAGCCAAAGATCTAGCACACGAAAGCCGAAGTGTATACTTTATTCGATACAAACACTTTTTTTTTTAGGATCCACAGTAATAATGAGAAAGATTTCTACATATTCGACCAAATCTATTGAGAAATTTTTGTGAGGGTTTCGCGAAGTCTGAGTAGTTCTTCCGCTACTAAGATAAATTCCCCTACTTGTGCCACATAAAAAAACTAGCAGGTTAGTGAATCATATCCTTGATAATATTGATCTAATATCATGCATGAATGGTTCTTCTATCCCGAATAATTTGATTAAAGTAAGGACTAAAAACAACAAGAATAAAAATATAATTGAATGACGGATCATACAGGTTGTACAAGAATTCCTAAATCCAAGAATTTAGAATAATAAATTCTTCATTGCCCAGAATAAAATAAGCCGTTACAATAATAAAATAGATTATATTTATCAACAAATGCAAAATGATATAGAGATGATATTCATTATGCATTTTGACAAATTGTATCGTTTCTCTGTGTGTATCTATGCTAAGTTTTTTTGTATGTGTGAAGAAAGTCTTTTTTAAAGGTTCTATGTAAATTCCATATTTAAAAACAAGATAGTTACCTTTAAGAAAATTATAACATTACAGGGGATATTTGTGTTTCATTTTTCCTAAGGTGGGAAAAAAGAGAAAAAAAGAAAAAACTAATTATTGATCAAAATTAGAATTTTAAACTTATGTAATTAATTTTTCTGGTTAACCTAAGAAAAATGGCAGAAAAATGGGATTTATTTCTCATGAATTGATTGGTGAACTGAAAGCAATACGTATAGTTTCAATAATACTGATATAAGGAATATTTGGGGTTTGATCTCTAATAACACTTTTTTGGTTAGGGACAACAATGGTGATAGTTATTCTGTATATTATGACATTAAAAATCATATTTTTGAGATTGACAACAATATATTTTTTCTTAGTGAACCAAAGCGAATGGAGTATGGCTAGTCATGGACTACGAGTCATTTGGTAAGCCCGTAACTTTAGGGATAATTCATCGACCTTTTTGTCCTTGAACTTCGTTAATCACTTCTTCGGGATGGACCTAATGATATTATACACCGCCTCCACATGTCCATTAACTTGCGAATATGCTGTAGCTATAAAGCATCTTTAATCTGATATTTGTTACAGAAATATTTAAACTTAGCACTTTCAAATTGGTTTATGTTATCAGTGGTAATTTCCTAGGAACTTCAACCCGACATATAATATTCTTCTCAAAAAGGTTGATCATTTACTTTATTGTGATCGTAACGATGGTTCCTCTTTGGCTCACTTTATGAAATAGTCAACTGCAACAATGGCATATTTCGCTCCTACGGTGGACATTGCTAGCACAATGATTATATCAAGTCCCCAAACTACAAATGACCATTGACTGACCATTTGTGTAAGTTCCGTGGATGGAGCTCTTGGAATCTTTGCAAATATTTTTCACATATCATGCTTTCTAGTTGGCTGATAGCATCACGGTTAACTGTTAGCCAAAAATATCTATAGCGAGGAATCTTCCTTGCCTAAGTCTACCGCTCAGTGTGACCACCGCAACTTCCCTCATGTACATCGGCCAGTATCTTCTTGGATTCTTCCTTAGTGACACATTGTAGTAAGGGAGTGGAAAATCTTCTCCTACATAGTACCCCTTTCTGGATACTAAATTGTGGTATGTGAGTTTCCTTCACTCATTCATCCCATTTTGGAGAGTTCGCATTAGCTTGTATTCCCTGATCAAAGTCATCCACGACTCCCTTTCCACTTCGGCCTCAAAGATTCAATAAACATCCATCTAATCAATGCTTGGAGCCAACGAAACCTCAACTAGAAGCAATCCCATATGCGATGCATACCCTGAGCTGGACAGCTTGGCCAATGAATCAGCTTTCGTATTCTCCTCTCGAGGAACATGCGTTATCGTGTAATATCGATATCATTCGGTAGTCCAGAACCTTTGTCGGGTAAGGGGTAAGTCTCACTCCCTTAGCCTGAAATTCTTTCTTCACTTAGTAGAACACCATTTCAGAGTTGCTTTCTATACGCAATGCTTTGACTCCCGATTCTTTCATAATCTTGATCCTCGCGATCAGTGCTTCGCATTCAGCTTCATTGTTCATTGTGGAAAACTCAAGCTTCAAGGTATAACAGATTGTCCAGTCCTGTGAGGTTATGAAGATTACTTCTGCCCTAGAATTGCATTCATTCCATATCCCATCTATACACAATTTCAGTTGAGCAAGTTGAACTACATATTCCTTCATTTCTCCATCTTGGACGATGAATTTGACGTAGAAGTCAGCCAAACATTGTCCTCGTATCGCCCTCTTAGGAGGGTAGGTTATATCATGCTAGCTTATCTTGATGTTCCACTTGGTAACCTCCCTAAAGTCTTGGGTCGGTGCAACACTTATCCCAAGGGTTGATCAATCGAAACTTTAATCGGGCAAGCCTAGAAGTATGGCTGCAAATTCCTCAAAGAAATCGACAAGTAGTATGATAGGTTCTCTAACTTTGAATTATTCTTCTCTCTTCTCACGAACCTGTTATTGATGTAATACACATGCCTATGAACCATGGATGCTTCACACACCAGGGCAGCACCCAGTGAGTAAATAGATACTACCAAGTAAATAAACAAGTCCTTTCCTTCAAAAGGCTTTGATAATATGGGTGGTCTCTCCATGTGATCGAGTAAGGCCTGGGGAGCTTTCTAGCATTCCTCTATCTAGACAAACTTCCCTTTCTTTTTTAGGAGCATTAAAGAATGGAACACATTTATCTATCACCTTTGAGATGAATCGACTCAATGCGATAACTTCTCCATTCAAGCTTTGCATTTCCATCCTTGTCTTTGGGGCATTATCATCTCTCGGTGCTTTGATCTACTGCATATTAGCTTCTGTGCCCCTTGAGTTTACTATTAAATCCAAAAATTTGCCTTATGCAACTCCAAAAGAACATTTCAATAATTGAGCTTTCCCGTATTTTTGAAGCATGTCAAACATCTTTGAGAGGCACGTGGGTGATTCACTGATCGCTATGACTTCACTAACATATCGTCTACATAGACCTCAATTGTTCGTCCGATCTGATCCTTGAACGCCGAATTCAGTGGTAGCTAGCTCCAGAGCTCTTTAGATCGAATGACATCACTTAATAATAATATAGCCCTAGGTCAATAATGAAACCGATATGCTCTTGATTTGGGATTTGTATCGCTATTTGGTTATAGCCAGAATATGCATCCATGAAAGACAATAGTTCATCTTAGTCATTTGATTCCACTATGAGTTGATCAATCTTCAATAGCGGGAAGTTGTCCTTTAGGCATGCTTAATTTAGGTCTGAATGATCAATGCATGTTCACCATTTTCCATTAGGCATCTTAACTAGCACAGGACATGATACCAACTCAGAGTACATAGCATCATGAATGAAGCCATTAGCTTTTTATCTTATCTACTTCTTCTTTCAAGGCAGTGGATTGCTCTGGTACCAAGCTATGTCTCTTCTATTTTATAGAACGGCGTCATGAGTCCATATTCAATGTATGAAATGCTATCTTTAGCGATTTCCTACAAATACCGGAATGTGTCCATGAAAACACATTCATGTTTGCATAAAGAAACATGTCTCTTCATCTTCATGCCAAGCTAAGGTCCGATCTTTAAGACCTTAATGAGGCCATTCTTATCGATCAGGATGTTAACCATCAGATCATCTAGGGCTACCCTCACATCTTCAATTTCTTTCATTAGATCCATAGATTTGTAAAGTTTACTATGCCGATCAAGCCAGGGTCTAGGCAGTGGTTTTTATGCATCAGTCGTTTTGATACAGAGGTTTTCTATACACCCTTTCCCTTCTTAAGTGACTTTGCTTCTCGAAGATCGGCGATGTAGCATTCATGTGCAGTATGTTGATTTCCTTGGATAGCTCCTACCTTATTTTCAGTAGGGATTTCATCATCAAGCACCATGGACAAAGGCCACCTTGAAACTAGCAAGGGCTAGTCGATCCAAGAAAGCATTGTAAGTAGAAAACATATCAATCACAAAGAAGGCTATAGTTGCACTCTCTTGAGGTCACCTTCACCAAGCTACACTGATAAATTAAAACATCCAATAGGTTCTGTCACCTCTTTAACAAACCTATGGATATGGGATTTACAAGGCTTTAGATCATGCCCATCCATCCTCATCTAATCGAAATTTTTCTTAAATTGAATATTAACTCAGCTCCCATAATCAATGAGAACTCATTTCTCATAAGTTGGCCCAATCACGAAAATAATCATCAAAGGGTAAAGCATGGCACCTGCACCTCATCTGCATCTTGATTTCGAAAACCAATATCATCTGTCTTCTTTTTATGTTGTTTTTCCCAAGCTTCATCTTCTATAGCAAAACAGCTTTCCTAAACAACATGCCTCAATGAACATCTTTATCATTCTATCTCATTCCAACTTTTCTAAATTGGATGAGATCCATTGGTAATCGTATTGATCACTTTTCTTCTTTCAGGCTACCTATGTTCCTCTCCATTAGGTCCAACCTAAACCCGTTGAGCCATCTACCCTTGGGATCGATTGTCCATCTGCTCTTCATCCTACGGGTCTTTCATAAGCTGTTGTAGTTTCTTTTTCTTGATTATATATTTAATTATACTCCGTAAATGTGACCACTTGTTAATGTTACGCCCATTAATCTCATGGAAGCGACAATCCTGCCCTAAGAGCTTCTCTTATTCCATATTTTGTGTTGAAAAGTAAATATTCCCAACGATTTAATTTGGAGGGTTATACTCTTTAGGCCTCAAATAACATGAGCTCTTTCTAAAGTCCAAATTCCTTCCACCAACACCCTCGTTTCCTCTCTTCTGATTATAGCTTCCAACATTAATCACAATGTTTCTGTGCTCTCATTAGTTTGCCTCATGACAACATTGCTCCGTACAAATTTATGGTCTCTTACCATCCTTTTTGGCAGCCACATCTGCCTTTTCCAAACACAGAAACAGGGTCATCTTTCAGTAGAATCCCTTCATGGTAAGTGGCAATTTCACTTTTATCCATCTGCCAAAATCTATGTCCGGGTGTACTCCCCAGATTAATGCTGCAACATGATGTCTTCCTTTGCATTACTCACTTCGGCCACAGTATTGAATCTACTTAATAAATTCTTCAAAGCCTCCTTGGGACCTTGAAGGATACTCAACAAAGGAATCACATCCTTTGGTCGAGTGCCATGGAGTCTGAACTGCTCAGTAAGGCTTTAGCCAATGGGTTGAATGAAGATATGGACCTCAGTGCAAGCTGAGTAAACCATATTGTAGCTATTCCTACAAGGAAAATTAGAAAACGTCTACATCTCATCGCATCAGTCGCCCTAGCACCATCCATGTTCCATGCATACTTTAAATGATGTTTTCTCAATTCTATCATTCCATTGTACGATGGCATTGTAACCTTTTACGATGCTTTTCTTGCAAAATATTCTTTGTGAATGGGGTCTTACTAGGCGATGAACCTCAATCATCATTACTCTTACACCGGTTCTCATTCACCAGCCTTTTTATCATAATAATTATGTATTCTAGAGTGGTTGTACCGACTAGACGATGACCTTTAGGCTCGCTCTAGCATTTGACTCCGCAAATGCTATTAGTTTGTACTTCCATGAAATTTAGGCACCCTATCTCTAGCAGAACTATTCATCCAGCTGTTCATTGTCTATGATCTCTATCTATTGGTTCGATAGCGCCTGTTTGAACATTACCACTCTAACCACCAACTACGGGCTCAACATCACTACGAGCCTCATCTTGTAATTCACTATCCAAATTCTTAATCACTGCTTGGGGTCTCAACTCGGTATAGAGTCATGGGTAGACTCAGTGCTGAGTTATGAGATATTAACTTAAACTTTCCCAAAACCCATATTTTAAGTCATACCTTTCTTCATCTTTTGTTTTTCCATCTCTCTGATTTTTTTTTCCAATGAAGAAGAACTCTCTTATTCCAAATTAGAAGATGTTAACTCCTTATTACTCGTCTTCATCTCCGACATAATAGAGCCATCTATCAATACTATCCTTCATTTGCTTCAACATAGCATTCTAGCTCTCCATTCTCTTTCTATTCGTCTCATTATCATTCTGTCCAGATTAACTCTAGTCATTATCTCTAGTGCCCTTGGAATATCAGTGGCGATGGGTTAGTTTATCCCTTCCTCATGTTAAGAGGCTCCATTTTCAATGTCTTTGGTGGGTATTGATTTGATTGATTTCTCCTTAGCATTTTTAGGTACCACGGATCTTCTTAATCCTATGATAGACTTCCTGCAAATTGATATAATCAAGAATATTTCGACAATGATTTCTAGATCCACCTTGCAAATAGTAGTAACCCAAAGGTTCAAAATATATCCAAGAGTGAAAATTTTGAGATCGATGAATACACCAAAATATTTCCATCAAAAGTGGTATAAACACCCAATTAGATAAAAAGCAGAGATTATAAAGAGAAATAAATGGAAAAGGAGGTAAATACCACAATAGAATTTATAGTGGTTCAGCAAATACTCTGGCCTGCATCCTCTTAAGCCTTTTTAACGATTTCTAAGTTTCTTTATACTGTGATTTTCAAATTTGGTTGCTTATAAGTCGCGTAAAAATCGAATAGAGTGTCGGGGAAAAATAACTCGGAAATTTAAGAAAGATTCTATTTTTGTGCCTCTCTTTCCCTATATATAGACGAAGAACGATGAAATAATCTCTGAAACCTTCTCCCTATATTCTCCACATCTGCCAAGAGGCTCCAAAAGAAGATCATGTCTAACTCAACATTTGACTTCCGAACTCATTTCCGAGCTAAAGCTCACAAGTCGGCGCCAACATTTTATTTCTCATGACCGTATACTCTGCTTTGCTTTTGGTCTACATCTTCTTATAGTGAGGAAGATGAGTCAACATCATGACTCGGTAAAGACTTGAGGATTACAACTTGGTACCGACTTGATATTTGATCGCTGGAATTTCCAAATTTACTCTTCACCACTTGATTCATCTAACTTGTGTGAAGAACGGCTAAGTATTTTTCAATGACAAGCAGGGTTCATGGACTTTACCTAAATTCTAGTTTCCAGACTTGCACTTCCAGATTGTTGGTTTATTTCACGACCATCTATTAGTTTTGATTTGTTTAGTTTGGCTTGGTTCAAAATAAAGATAACAACAACTGACAAAATTCTTTTCATGACATCAATAAGAGACTTAATTTACTCTTTAATGTGTGAGTATTCTTATTAGAAATTTTAATGAGCCGCTTGTGTTTTGGCTTGGTTATTTACATTTCATCTTACATAATCAGTTATATCTTTAAGTAATATTCAAATCCCTACCAATAATTTTTGAAAGAAATTCCTTTTCATGAATTGGCATTTCTCGAAACAACAATTTTTCTCATATAACGGAATAAGCATTCAAAAATTTCTTATGAACTGCCTTTATGTATAAAATCATCTTTATTTTGATTTTATGATACTTACGTTCATAATGTAACTTTGTTAACCAATGTGAGTCGGTCCCAAACTCCTTTGGGGTGGTTTACACAAAATCCATTATGATAAAGTACCACGTGCAACCTCTCAACTTACAGTACATGTCAACTTCTTGATCTAGAATATGTAGGGATTTCTTATCAACAATTATCTTTTACGGTCTTGTTAACTATTTTTAGGTGAATTTAAATTTAACCTTATATACTTAATATTAAGTATACATTCTTATAGAAAGTTGTTAACTCAACTTCATTCATCCTTAATCGTACTATGTCCAACAAAATCCGATAACATCTTATCTATACTTTATTGTGTATCATAAAATGAAGTGACTTTGGAGAATGAATCTTATTCATTTTAAGTACTTTTGAAACTCTTTTCCAATACATGCCAATTAGATCATATCAAAATCTATTTTTTCTTTGCATGTTATGTTTTATACTTCCATTTTGTATCCAATGAACTTATTATAAATACAAAACTTGTATATCAGATACACATGTTCACTTTTAAGACAATTCCTTCAGGAATTCATCGAAGTTAGTAGATTCGTTTTGGTTTCAATAAAATTTGTACTATATACATTTATATGTATCAATCTGAAGAGATCATTAACTCTTTTGACGCTTCCACTGAATAGTGTTAACACTTAATCATTAAGGTACAATTTATTAATATCATGTGATCCATAATCATATGATTTAAAGAATTACTCCCTCAAGATATGGTTTAGTCCATAATCTCAAAATAATTGTTAAAATTTTAGATACTCCTATATAACGTAGCCAATGCAAATAATATCGTTATTCTAGATTTATTTTATAATGAATATTCATAAATCATATATATATACATATACATACATACATATATTAGTTAATACTGAAAACATTTATCGGTTCATTAGTAATATTTGGTATATATGTAAAAATAATCTTTCATATCTTGATGCACAAATGTATAAGTGTCTTATAGTATGCTCCCGTTATTTCTTCCATTACTATAATAGCACGTGAAATATGAAGCGCCATTTGATACTTATTATAGGATATTTATTTATTTTATTGTAACAAGTCTACAGTCGAGAGTATCTGATAAAATAATTTAAACTCAGAGAAATAACTTTTCTAAAAATCAATTTTCTATAAGAACACCTTTCTTATTCTATCTTAAGCATCTACTAGTATTTTATACAATTCTAGTTTTCAATGACTCTTCATGAAGCAAAGGTAACATTCAATTTCTTAGTCCAAACGGTGCCAAAATTACATCCACTTTAATACGTTCGCTTTACTTTCCAAATGGTTGAACCATTTAGTGGAATCCTCCTTAAAAGATCGTAGTGAATTTTTTATAAAAGTGAATTTGGTCATCTTACATGTTTCAGGGTATCAAAATAAGTGCACTTTACAAAAATAGATCAAACTGACATTTCCCTGATCAATTTCCTAGGTCCATCTTATAACTCTCGATCCAAACTACATCTGAAAAACAGGATCGTTATTGCAATTAATCATATAGGATACATGATCTAAGATTATGGTTTACTAGCTCATTTTGAATCAACTAATTTCATTAAGGTTTTCTACATTGCAAATCGCGACTGTTTACCATATAACATTTATATATAAATGATTATGGATCAAATGTCCTTATTCATTTATTACTTGAGAATTCAATACTCATAGAAGCAAATACACAGTCCTGGACAAATAAATACTTAAGCGACGAAGACGCAAATGTTTTAGTAGTTGATAATTTGGTTTTTATATGGGTCTTGAAGAAACAATATGGAAATAGATTTATTTTAATTACATTGTATATTTCTATGTTAATCTTAATTCGGTTCATTTGTATATTTTAAATGATAAATGTTTTATCAACTATATTATCTATACAAACTCATCAAAGCATATTATTTTAAATTATATAACATTGGTCTTACATACTAAAAAGGTTAGGCATGGTCATTTCATTTTTCTAATATGGCTCACATAAGAATTTTATATTCCTCAAAACATTGAAAGAAATATTGAAATCTTCTAATTCGTCTAGTGAGTGTTAGGACTGGTCTGCCTTGGGAATCTGATCTTGAGTTTGCTTCAAATCATAAGCCTGCAAGTAATGGGTAACTCTTTATCAATTGTACCACATACAACTTCTAACCATGGTTTTTTTCTTAATCTTGATCTCAACCATGATTTTTCTCAACAAACCAAGAGAGATTATTCACTCATAAATGTATTTTGCAGTAGCCGGGGTATAACGCATGAATCTTGAGTTTTCTCAACAAATATATGCATGTATCATACCAAGTTAGGCAATATATTAATATTACTACACATGACTCTTAGCTTGAGGTTTCACAAAAACTAAAAATTATGCAAGTAATTTATTAAAGTAATAAGTGTAGAGGAAAATTTCATATATTGGAGATTAATAATCTTTAATATATAACATTGAGCGAAGTCGCTTTAAGGAATAACGTGTTTTTTATAAAACACTCTCGTGACTCAGTTGTCAACGCATATGAAATTAAGGTGCACATATCATACATATGTATAGAATAAATAATTGGCACAACACCCTAAATTAACTAGAAATGATGTAGCCCTAAATAAATAATAGAAAGTAGTGACAACGTAAATAATTTTATATTGGTTTGGAAAATTATATGGCCTATGTCCGCTTTTTTTTGTAGGAAAAATAAAATACTATTATTTCGCATGGGCAAGCTGGTTTTATCGTGGCCATACCACTTTACGAAGAGATAATGGATGTGAACCACATATGCTTCAGCAGCTAATACAACTCACCAAGACAACCTCATATGCTAAAGCTCATAAATAGCTTTTATAGAATAAGAATGAGATGTAATCATAATCAGATAACAACCATGCACTTAAGAAGGAACAAAAGTCAACAGGACGATCTGGTATATATCATACTCAACGCTATCATCAAAATCATTAGGGTTAGAGTCTGAATAGGATGGCAATGAGGAGAAAGACTTATTATGAGGAGGATCAAGGGCCTTGACCATAAGGCAAGAGGCATGAGGAACTTGGATTTTCTCTGTAGTAGCTTTTGAAAGGGAATGAAAAGATTGATCTGGTTGGTCTGTAGCAAGGGGCTAGACATGCCATTCTCTGGCTTTGACTTTCCATAGCGCGGATAATGTAGGAATTGGAATCTGTGGAATAGTGTCATTTGAAGGCAATGAATGAATAAGTTCCATAATAGTATGCCCAACGGAACTGCATCTGGTGAAAATGGGAGGTTCCTAGAGGAAGGAAACTAAACATGACATGCGATGAGCTCAGACAGATAAACAGAATTGGTAGTAGGATGCTCTTTCTTGGGAGAGATCTCAATCAATGCATGAGCATAAACCAATCTATCTTTGATTATTTTCATATCTTATTGGAGTTGCATTTTTCACAAGTATAAGAGCTTTACAATCGTTTTTAGATCGAAAATAGCAAATGCAGGCTCAAAAGGACAAGTGATCGAGTTAAGAGCATGCCCAAGGGGAAAATATGTAATCTATTACATATATCTAACTCGATAACCAATATTGTTCAAAATAAAAGGTGTTTTATTTCTATTATATACTTGATATAATGTTTATATTAATTAATTAATCAAATTAAAACTATATTTAGTAGAAAATTCACTGTTGGTATATTTTGTGATAGCAGTTACAAATTGTTGTAGCCACGGGTAATTTATCACAATGAAATCAAATATACCATTTTAAATATTCCTAATCAGGATGTATTAAGACTGAACATAGATACATCCATTGAGACTAAAAGTGCATAATGCTCTCCATATATTAGCTAGTGTAACTGATAGTTATTGAATAACTATCAAGGGACTCACTCGATAGTTTTCTGTTAGTTAATATAACTGAAATCAAATAGAAAATATCGATGTGACAATTTTACATAGTTCTGTTGACTTAGGAATATTGTCGATCTTTAATGTGAAAGTTTCGCTTTGGTTATAATCTAATCATGGCACGACGTCCATCGAGTAACTATAGCTGGGTCGAATGGAAGTATTGGAAATGGAACACTATTGAAGCGAACTCAACTCAAAGTCAAAGTCTCAGGCCAAAGCATTTCGATTAATAATAATTGTTATAATTGAACCAAGCACTTTGTGTATACATTATAGAGTTGAATAAGGATTATTTGGAATTTTGACCATTATCAAATTCCATAATTCCAAAATGATATAGTTTTGACAAAGAGAATTAGTGTAAATAATCGTCACTATTAGGTATCGCTAATAATAAGTAAAATTGGATTTAGAAAAAGATGTGTAAGCTATAAATTCAGTCAAAATATAAAACCGTTAACTAAGGAGACGTGTGAACGTTAATTTTCGAATTATTCAATATTAATCGCTAATTGAATTCACACATTTGGTCGCATAACTATAATGATGAATACTCTGAATAAACCATATGATTTAATTAATTTATAAAATTTTGTAAATTAATTTATATTAATTTATATTAATTATTAAACTATATTTTATTTGTTTGAATACCTTTGGTATTTAAAAAAGTGCATATATAAAAGGTACAAATACGTGTATTGATATACAGTATTGAGAAAATATTTATACTGGGTTAAATAGATTAATTGCTAAGTTTTTTGGGAAAACTTTTTTTGGAGGCCTATATGCATGACGAAAATGGGAAGAGTTTCGAATGCTATTTGATAATGCAAAGGTTCAAGTAAAAAAAGGAATTAAATCTCCATCCTTTACTCCTCCTTATTACTCTATTAAATCTCATTTATATATCTTTGCCCTTTTCTCTTTAATTCTATTTCTTCTACAAAAAATATGAAGAGGAGGAAAAGGATTTGATTAGATTTAATTAGGAATTAAATAGGGAGGTTTCAAAGAGGAAAATTGAAAGTTTTTAATGTTTCCTTTAAAACCTACTCTCTTATTCAATCCATTATTCTTTTCACGCAAAACATCTTATTTTCTTTCTCATGCTCCCCTCTTCCACCTCAATAGCCTTCATAAAAATTCTCTTAAAAATTTAAATAAAAAACCAATAACATTCAAGGTGGCATTCATTTCTAGATCCTTAAAAAATTCAGAGGTTGATTCCTATACATCTTTCGGTAATTTTAATTTTATCATATCATATATTAACCTAAGTCTTCATCTTTCGGTAATTTTAATTTTATCTTATCATATATTAACCATGTTAATGAAGTTTAAATCCTATACATGCTACATCTAATCTCGTCATTTTTTCATTATGTCAACCCAAAGTTCAAATTTGATATATATAAATTGATTTTATGTTCATCATGATAACATAAGTAGATCCTATATTTACTACAAGTTTTTCATCATATATTCGTATTATATGTATAATTTAGATCTAATTCATTTTACAACAAATTTATATATGCCTAATTTATCTAATTTAATTTTGTCATTTTTTCAGAATTTATTATTTTATAGAAAAGGAAAATAAGCAAACAAAAAAATTTGGATTGAAAACTAATCTAATTAATCGACATATTTTGTACCTCATTATATAAACAAACATAAATCAACTACATATGTAAATTATGTAAAATTATTTTAGATATCGAACACATGTTTCACTTATTTGTTCTTAGGAAGTTGGTTTTGATGACAACAACCTTAGAATGCGATTATAAAATATAAATACTAACATTATTGTTTAGATATATATGTATAGGCATGATATATATATAGGTACCAAAGAATGAAGTCTGTACAGTATAGAGATTCAAGAATTGATAAACTCAAGATCGAAGGTATCAAGATTCAAGACTCATGAGTATCAAGATTATCAAGAGTTCAAGATTTCAATATAAGTAATT
This sequence comes from Allium cepa, assembly GCA_030765085.1. Lineage (NCBI taxonomy): Eukaryota > Viridiplantae > Streptophyta > Magnoliopsida > Asparagales > Amaryllidaceae > Allium > Allium cepa. The sequence continues at coordinate 103,330,114 of CM060941.1, read as the reverse complement.
TAGTTAGGAATTTTGTTAAAACTCCTAGAAAAGCACTGACATCTTAAAATCCATTTTATTCATGAAATGGAATCCACTTCGAGCCCGTTAAAGGGATGGAACCCTAAGTAGGATGGAACCTACGAAAAATATAGTGGAACATTGTTTTGTATCCACTAACTTTTATTCAAATGTTTTACAAAATTATATCTTGTTTTCAAAATGATTTCAAAATCTTCTTTTCTCAAAACAAAAACATCCATCCTGGTTTTAAAATACTTTTAGCCTCAAAATAATCTTTATTTTCAATATCAAATTATCCTTGGTTTTAAACTATCTTTTAATTATAATATATTTAACTTTTAATATTTACACATTGATTTAAATATAAAATTATAATAAAATTTTATATATACCAAAATTTTAATCTCTATACTAATTTATGCATTTTAACTATAGTTAAGTATATTTATAAAGTTTAAAATAGTTTTAATACACGATAGAAGTTATTTCCAAAATAAAAAAATTACCAAAAATAATTTAGGCCTGTCGACAACCCCAAGGAACCATTGTCGACATGGTGATAGTTTGTTTCAAAAGTTTAAATTTCAAAGGAAGCGTCTATTCGTCGTATCCTTTCACGAATGGACATGGCTGTTGTTCTACTATAAACGTGGGCTGTTTTAAATGAATTTATATTCATATATTCTCTGATTTCACTCCTCTTCTTCTTCCATATTTCTTTACATACATTTTTACCATTACTCTGCTGAAATCACCATTGAATCTAACTAGATCATCTTTGGTTTGATTCTCTATCACTATCTCAACAAGATCCCAATGCTATTTAGAGTTACAGACTTCTTTGTAATCAATCGAGCAAGACAAGGTGTGATTGTAACCTGGAAAATCAACCGGGTGAACTTGTTGCCCGTAAAATCAAGTATCTCTACCCATAGGATTGTGAATCTAGAGCGGTGTACCTTGTGGCCTTGAATTCGAGGGTGTAATTGTAAGAATATATTTTTAAAAGGAAATCCGTACTTGTGTTGCGGGACTGGATGTAGGGCAACTCCGAACTAGTATAAAATTCGGCGTGTTCTTTCCTTTATTGCTTTTACTTTATATCTACATCTATGTTTGATACTGTAATCATATCTGTGTCTGAATAATGCGTACATGTGTGTTCAAATTAATATAAACTCAAAAAGAATTAGTAATTCCTTTAAACACTATTCACCCCCCTCTAGTGTTAATTCAAGCCTCAAGATCCGTAATCCGCATTTCTCGCATTTGGTATCAGAGAAAGGTTTTCAAATTTTCATAATATGAATTTTGAAAAAGCTTTTAAAATGGATATGTTTAAAAAAATTGTTAGTGCTAGTTTAGAAATATTCAGATCGTCATTGTCTCATGAGTCTGCATATAATCAATATTCAAATTCAAGTTGTCTACAAAAATTGTATAATGTGTAGGAAACATGTTTTATGGGTGTTGAAGAATCAATCCACAATGGACAAATTATGCAGATCAAAAAGAATAAATGGATACTCGATAATGGATGCTCTAGACACATGACTGGTAATCCGGATATGCTGAATGATATAATATACAAAGACGGAGGATTAGTTAACTTTGGAGACAACTCAAAAGGATATGTGATCGGCATCGGCAATATCGGTAACTCTGAAACTTTTATTATTACTAATGTTTTGCTAGTTAAGAATCTGAAATATAATCTGCTAAGTATTAGTCATCTTTGCGATAAAGGATATAAAAATTAATTTTGAAAAAGATAAGTGTCACATTGAAGATAAGAATTCAACCATAATATTTGTGCAAATTTGAAAAAAGAATATTTATATTCTTAGTATAAAAGTTTCAAATGATAACCTGTATCTTTGGGCAAATACAAGTGACCCTAGGATTTGACATAAGAGATTTGGGCATTTGAATTTCAAACTCTTATCTAGACTGTCAAAATATGATCTAGTAAGAGGTCTTCTAAAATGAATTTTAAAGTAGATAGTTTATGTGATGCATGTCAATTAGAAAAACTTAGAGAAAGTTCCTTTAAATTAAAAGATATGATTTCAACTCAAAACCTCTTGAATTACTTCATCTTGATTTCTTTGGTCCATCTCAAATTCAGTCAATAAATCATATTAAATATGTTTTCGTAATTGTAGATGATTATTCTAGATTTACATGGACAATATTTTTGAAACATAAAAGTGATACTTTTGAATGTTTTAAGAACTTTACGAATAGGATTCAAAATCAACTTTCTATAAAAATTATAACCATCCGTAGTGATCACGGTGGTGAATTTGAAAATGAAAAGTTTGAGGAATACTGCAATAAAAAGGAATAACTCACAATTGTTCTTTTCTAAGAACTCCACAACAAAACGGAGAAGTAGGAAGTAAAAATAGAACGATTCAAGTGTGTGCGAGAACTAAGCTTTCAGATAGTAAATTACCAAAATATTTTTGGACAGAAGTAGTTGTTACCGTCTGTTATATTTTAAATAGAATTTTAATTAGACCTTTAACTGATAAGACATTTTATGAACTTCTCCACATAAAGAAACCTAAGGTATCTTATTTTAGAATTTTTGGAAGTAAATGTTTTATTTTAAATACAAAAGATAACTTAGATAAATTTGATCCTAAATCCGACAAAGGTATCTTTATTGGATATTCTAATAGAAGTAAAGCATACAAAGTGTTTAATTTAAGAACTAACACCATCGAAAGAACAATGGATGTTTCATTCGATGAAAGTCTCAAAATTTTTGAAGATACAAACGATGAAGAGGATTTAATCACTCAAAATCAAGAGTCAACTAAAACTAATAACGAAATTAATCATCCTAATAAAATGATTAAAGTTTTAAAAGATCATCTTATAAAAAATATACTGGGAGATATGCAATCTATTATTACAATTAGAAATCAACTATGTAAAATGAGCATTGTAGCCTTTATATCAACTATTGAACCCAAGTCCAAAAGAAGCATCAACTGATGATTCAAGGATTTTGGCTATGCAAGAAGAACAAAATCAATTCACTTGAAATGATGTTTGGGAACTTGTTCCTAGACCTGAAAATAAAACTATAATTGGAACTAAATGGGTTTATTAAAATAAAATGAATGAACAAGGTGAGGTTGTTAGAAATAAATCCCGGTTAGTCGCTCAAGGTTATTGTTAAGAAGGAATAGAATGTGATGAAACTTTTGCTCCCGTCGCAAGATTAGAAGCCATTAGGATTCTACTTGCTTTTGCAAATCATAATAATTTCAAATTATTTCAAGTGGATGTTAAAAGTGCCTTTTTAAATGGATTTATAAGTGAGAAAGTATATGTTGAACAACCACCACTTTTTGAAAATGAAAAATCACCAAATCATGTTTACAAACTTAAGAAAGCTCTATATGGTCTAAAATAAGCTCTTAGAGCCTGGTATGATAGACTAAGATCTTACTTATTACAATCAACCTTTGAAATTGGTAAAGTAGATAATACTCTTTTTACTAAAAGAAATAAAAATGATATTCAACTAGTACAAGTTTACGTAGATGATATCATTTTTGGATCAACTAATATTGAAATGAATAAAGAATTTTTAGAAATAATGACAAAAGAGTTTGAGATGAGTCATATGGGTGAATTAGACTTCTTTCTAGGATTGCAAATGCAACAATTAGATAATGGTATCTTTATCAGTCAAGAAAAATATGCTAAAGGCCTAGTTAATAAATTTGGTTTAACTACTACAAGTGGAAAACCCATTCCCATGGCAACCAATGAATACCTAAGTAAAGAAGATCTCTCGAAAGATGTAGATCAAAAATTATATAGAGGAAAGATTGGATCACTAATCTATATCACGGCTAGTAGACCTCATATCATGCATAGTGTTTGTCTCCGTGCAAGATATCAATCCCAACGTAAAGAGACCCACTTAAAAGCTGTAAAGCGTATCATAAGATATTTTAAACACACCTTTTCTTATGGCTTATTTTATCCCTAAAATGATTCTTTTGAATTAATATCTTAGTGCGATGCTGATTATGCTGGTTATCAATCAGACCAAAAATGTACAAGTGGAACATGTCACTTTTTGGGGCATTCTCTGATTTCCTGGTTTAGTAAAAAGCAAAACATAGTTTCTTTATCAACAACCAAAGCAGAGTATATTTCTGCTGCTTTGGCTTGTTCTCAAGTTATACATATGCAACAAGCTTTAAAAGATTTTGGTTTAAATATCTCAAAATCACCAATTATTGTGATAATACTAGTGCAATAAATTTATCCAAAAATCCTACTCATCATGCTCAATCTAAACATAGTGATATCAGCCGTCATTTTCTCAGAGATAATATAAGTAAGGAAGTAATTGCTCTCGAACATATTAATTCTAAGAACACAAATTACTGATATCTTAACAAAACCCTTAAATGAATCTATATTTACTAAATTAAGAAGTGAATTAGGTATTTGTTCAATAACTGAAATATAGAATATAAATAACAAGTATAATTAAAATTAAATTAATCAAATAGAAGTACCTTGTCGGCAACCCTCCTTTACCCTGTCGACATATAACGAATATTTTTCTTTTGAAATTTTCCCACCAAAATTCAAATGGTTGGTTATATATTCTTCTTATTTCGAAATTTTGTTCATTCTTTCTGTCCTTTCTCTGATCTAACTTCTGAAAACAATAAAAGAATGGACTCCTCCTCCAAATCAAATAAAAATTCAACATTTTCGTGCCCTTCTCCTTCTACTGGACCATTTCGACGAACTACGCTTACACGAGTGATAAAAATGGAGGTTTCCTTGAAGGATGCACTGCAACTTATGATTGAAATTCAAGTAGTGCAAATCAGAATGGCCAAAGAACATGAACGGCATAGAAACATACTTAGAAACTTGCAAAAGTTTCTAATGGAAAATCACGTCAATCTCATCTTGATTGATGAAGAATCTTCTGGTAATTAAGTGCAAGAGGACAGCGAGGAAGAGGAAGAAGAAGCCCTCATGGAAGAAGAGCATGCTGAAGACGACGACAAAGTTGTTTGTGTCGGAGAAGCGCGTTTTGAAAAGGATGGAAATCTAGTCGAACAACGTGGAAATTTCTGTTTCCACTACACAAATTGCTCGGTTCATAGATCTCCCATTGTCAAGGATACACATTAGTTTCTTTTCTCTCTTTCTTATCATCATATGATCTTACTTATGTTTTCTATGCAAATGTAAATATAACAATATATCATTAATAAATGATTTGTGTTATTATATTTGAATTCTCACATTATCACTATTATAAGTATTATCATTTATGGATTCTTAGTTAGGATAATTATTAATTAAGGGCTAAGTTTTAGTTTCAAAATTAAGTGTTGATTATTTATGATAACACTATCATTATAATTACATGTCATATAGTATTAGATTAAGGGAGAGTTGTATAGATTTAAACTTTGCTTCTGTTGATGACAAAGGGGGAGAAGTATAAAATAGGATAGTTAGGCATAGATTAAGGGGGAGTTATTAGGTTTAAGGGGAGTTATTAGTTTTAAGGGGAGTTATTAGGATAGAAATAAATTTTATAAACAAAGGTTGTCGTCATCAAAAGGGGGGAGATTGTTAGGAAGTTGGTTTTGATGACAACAATCTTAGAATTAGACTATAAAATATAAATACTAACATTATTGTTTAGATATATATGTATATGCAGGATATATATACAGGTACCAAAGAATGAAGACTGTACAGTATAGAGATTTAAGAATTGATAAAATCAAGATGGAAGTTATCAAGGTTCAAGACTGATGAGTATTAAGATTATCAAGAGTTCAAGATTTCAATATAAGTAATTTAGTTAGGAATTTTGTTAAAACTCCTAAAAAAGCACTGACATCATAAAACACATTTTATTCGTGGAAGGAATCTGCTTCGGGACCGCTAAAGGGATGGAAGTAGGATGGAACCTACGAAAAATCTAGTGGAACATTGTTTTGTATCCACTAACTTTTATTCAAATGTTTTACAAAATTATATCTTGTTTTTAAAATGATTTCAAAATCTTCTTTTTTAAATCAAAAACATCCATCCTGGTTTTAAAATACTTTTAGCCTCAATATAATCTTTGTTTTCAACATCAAATTATCCTTGGTTTTAAACTATCTTTTAATTAAAATATATTTAACTTTTAATATTTATACGCAGATTTAAATATAAAATTATAGTATAATTTTATGTATACCAAAATATTATTCTCTATACTTATTTATGTATTTTAACTATAGTTAATTATATTTATAAAGTTTAAAATAGTTTTAATACAAGATAGAAGTTATTTTCATAGAAAAACAAATTACCAAAAATAACTTAGGCCTGTCGACAACCCAAGGAACCCTTGTCGACAAGGTGATAGTTTATTTCAAAAGTTTGAATTTTAAAGGAAGTGTCTATTCGTCATATCCTTTCACGAATGGACATGACTGTTGTTCTACTATAAATAGGGGTTGTTTTAATTGAATTTATATTCATACATTATCTAATTTCACTCCTCTTCTTCTTCCACATTTCTTAATATACATTTTTACCATTACTCTGTCGAAATCACCCTTGAATCTAACTAGATCATCTCTGGTTTGATTCTCTATCACTATCTCTACAAGATCCCAGTGCTATTTGGAGTTATAGACTTCTTTGTAATCAATCGAGCGAGAAAAGGTGTGGTTGTAGCCTGGAAAATCAATCGGGTGAACTTATTGCCCGTAAAACCAAGTATCTCTACCCAAAGGATTGTGAATCTGGAGCGGTGTACCTCGTGGCCTTGAAATCGAGGGTGTAATTGTAAGAATTGATTTTGAAAGGAAATCCGTACTTGTGTTGCGGGACTGGATGTAGGGTAACTTCGAACCAGTATAAAATTCGGTGTGTTATTTCCTTTATTGCTTTTACTTTATATCTGCATCTGTGCTTTATTATCATATCTGTGTCTGAATATTGCATACATGTGTGTTCAAATTAATATAAACTCAAAAAGAATTAGTAGTTCATTTAAACACTATTCACCACCCCCCTCCCTCTAGTGTTAATTCTAGCCTTAAGATCCGTAATCCGCTTTTCTCACATTTGTTGTTTTGAATATAATTTTGATTGTTGTTGATATTTGTTTGAAAGTTCTTTCAATTGAAAAAACATAAGCGGACTTTTGTGCAAAACACTGTAAACCATCTGAATCCCTCTTAAGCTAAAGTAGATTTCAATTCATTACTTTAATTTTAAAACATGTAATAGATTACAAAGTTCATACATAAACACATACATACATACATATGTGTGTGTGTGCCCGCGCACGTCTTATTTTAATTTAAAACATAGTTTGTAGTTATTTATATATGAAAAATGTATGTGTTTAAGTGTTCTAATTGTTTTGAAATAGCATTAGAGATAAGTCATTGAAATGAGATAACTCCTCTACCTTTTTCTCTCCTTATTAATTGCTTTCTTTAACGAAATTGATTGTCTTTTTGAATATATGTAAACTTTTTATTAGGTAAAATAACTTTCTAACATATTATATATAAATAAATATATGTAAACCATATATATACATATGTTATAGTTTTATATAATTTTGAAATAAACTACGGAAAATTAAGGCATATATAAAGGGAGAATATGTCCATTGCAGTGCAAATCCTAACTCATGTATATGTACATACTAACTATGTTTTATATGTTACATTGTCGCTATATAGACATGAATGTGTTTGATACAATAGTTATTATATATCTGAACTCAAATTAAATTTAGAACTCCCTTATATAAAACTAAATGAAATATCAATTTTATTAAAAGAAACTTAGAACAGTTCTAAATGAATTTAGACTTCACAAGCTCACTGAAGATCTAATAAAGGAGTTTTCTTAAAATTTACCATTGAAGTCCACTGCGGGCTGGCCTTGTTCCAACAATAACGGTCAAGTAGAGAAGACGAAGAAATTGGACGATGAAGAGAATGTAAAACTCCCTCTAAGTTTCCATAATGCATCTATTTATAGCATATTCGTCCACCGTAGTCCCTAGATTAAAAAAGACCGGGTATGATTCCAGATTCGGGAAAGTGTGGGGGAAGAACAAGTCTTCCTATGCTTAGAAATTATGGCAGTACCGACCATAATTTTGTTTGGTACTAATCACATCGGTCGTCATAAAGTAGTGCTAGAGTTTATACTTCCATAACTCTCATCTATGTTTTCAAGTCATCAACCTTAGTTCATAACTTTTCCCATTAAATTATATTGGTATTGATATGAATTTCATCATAAGGAACTTGTATTTTATTGCACACCTTTGGATCTTTTAGGAGTGGATTCCATAAGTGCAACCATCTTGACATCTAATACTTCCGCTTTATAACTAATCTCCTCAATGTGCTCACAAGCTGTCGACGAAAATAGAGAATCCAACAAACCAATCGCATCAACAACGACCACAATGACTTTTTGCATTTTGAGTTGAAACTGCTAGACTTGATTTTCATAGTTATTTCATGTCTGCCCCCATGTTTTTGAATCATCTCATCTTCGTCTTGACATCCAGATTCACATGGAAGTTGCTCAGTTCAAATACTTGCCTCACAAATTATGCTTCTATTAAAAAGTAAGTATGCTTTGGATCAGGGCATATGATATCATCTTAGTTGCCTAAGCATCCTCAAGTAGCCCACGATCATTTTTGTAGTATTGTATCTGTTCCGAAGATAACGATTCATCACTTCAAATATAAAACACACCATGTCTTTCCTTGCAATCCAATGGAAACTCTTATCGTCTAGGAGATTGTAGTTCGACTTGATCAGATATGACATTTTCCATTTTAAAAGAGGGCAAATAATCTCGGTACCGGCCACAATTGTTGTTAGTGCCAAGATGATCTCCAAATGCCTGTTAAACCCTTATATAACTTCGGGACCTAGAATAATTTTCCTTATTTTCATTGTGGTCATTACCAACTTCTTTTTCCTCATGTGACTCTTGCCTTTTAACGTCGCCATTGTATTTCTAACCCCATCATCAGACCTGCCTCTATCATCTCAATGACCACCATCAACACTACCTTGGGCAAACTATCCACCATCGTCTCGATCAATTCAACCCAAAGTTCATTCCCTCGATTTCTTCTTTTTCCAGATCCATTCGAGCTAAGATGGCTGTTTTGGGGTTGCGCTGTTGCTATAGCCATCATAGGAGATGCTGCTGGCATGCCTTTCCTACCTGTTCAACCGCATTTGGGGGTTGGTTGCAACTAAATTCACGGTCGACCATCCCTCCACTCATTAATTTTATATGACCAATTCAAGATTCAGGTTGCTTTAGGAAAATTTTAGTCATACTCAAGGTCACCACTAGTAATCTTAGGGTTAACTTTGGTCTCTTCAATTCCTAATGTTAGCTTTACGTAGCCACTAAAAAAAATTTGGTTTTGCAATTGTTGACCTTAGTTTTGTAATAATATCAAGCTTCATTGCATACAAGATGTTAAAATTGGTTTCATCAGGCATGGTTGAACGCGAATCGTAGATTAAGTTTCGATGAGATATTTCTAAAGAATGGTCACATCGAATGCACCTCAGCATTTGAGTAGGTTATTCAACTCAACATTACAAATCACAATTCAATCATGTATTCCTGCAAAGTAGGCTTCGTATCGCTCTGGATAATGAATCCATAACTATTAACTTCACGACAACTGTGATGACCAACTTTTTCAATCCTCAGAAGTCGACATTTATAAGTCCACCGTATTCACGTACCGAGCATCCGAGTGTCGAAGAGATTTTTGGGATGAAAGAAAAGAAATGAAGAATATAATATCACATCGTGATGGGAAACATATAATATACCGATTATCTTTTCAAAAGAGAAACTTTAATATTCAACAACGTCAGAGTCTAATCTATCATTAGCCCGGAAGTTATAACAGACCGTCTATACATAAATAAAAAAAAGAAACACAATGGAAATAAAAATACGAAAATACTCTTAGAGGAATCTAGTTATCTTTTGAAGCTTCGAAGCATCCAAAGCTAACTCTGGAAAAATATTCGGTAAGGACCGAGTATTATATGAAAATAACACGCGGATCAGTCTGGTAAACTAGCATGAGAAACTCAAATCAAATGGTTTGTTGTACTTTGTAAAACCATCCAAAAATATAGTATCTCGTAAGATCACGCAGCACATAAACATGGATGGGTTTTTATCTTACGATAACCAAACCATTTTAATTGAAAATCCGGTGCTATTATAATAATTTCTAAGGTTTAAAATAAATATTGAATCATAGTTGAATTTGTTACATTAATTAAATTCTATCATAATAGATATACAACTAGTCTGAAAGACGCTTATTGGGAAATGGATTTCATACAATGACAAGGCTACTGGGGTACCGTCTACTATTGTACACCTCTAAAAAATGTGCCGAGGCTTGTATGGATCCCATGCAAATCAAGACCAACCTACCTCTTACTAGATAGCACCGAATATATCATCACCTCGGTTCCTTTGCAAGCTTTTCTCGTAAGCTCACATGCATATACCAAATCCATAAATATCAATTTAGAAGGGTGGTGCGCATACCCTAATGGGTATGAACCACATGGTCCTTAAGCATATCTTGCATTCTTTCCATTTTCGGTTGGAATGCTAACACTGCTCTCCAAGCAACAATGCAATGTCAACATTCGTCCAAACAAGTTGTTTAGGATATAAACAAACCGAATGCACTACTTCTACTATGGCTTAAGGATTAGTAGCAATCGCCCCTTGCACCTTAAAGGACCCAATCTGCGATTCCATTATCTTTAATATGTCTTTAATTAGAATGCTTATGTCCGTCCGAAGTGGTTTCAGATAACTCACGTTTATCCAATCTCGGTCTCCCCGAACTGACAGTCGGTAGATTTTCGGTAAACTGAACACATGTTCTATTGGGAAGAAACGGACAATCCATGAGAGCGGAGACCACCTCCTAGCCGTTTAAGTGGACATATTTCCCTATCATTTACAATGAGTTTATATGTACAATATAGCATCACCGACGATAATTGTACTATATAATTCTCATGTTTCTTCTAAATATTTTCAGAGTTAAAATTTGATCAAGATTTGATAGTTGGTTATTTAACAATCAAATAAAAAAACAATCAAACAAGGTTTAATTTCGTGGCAACAACCAAGCCTCATTTAATTAATCTTTCACTAATTAAATTTCCTCTGATACTAGCAAAAATATTCATATACTTATCCAAAGGAATAAGTATATTCACAAACATTGAGAAAGGTTTCCTATTTTTCCAGAATCATATTAAATGGACCCAAAAAATGTCATTTAAAACATTATTCACTATAAACCCAAACATTTATCCTTCAGTGTTAAGTATGGAAAATATTCTTCCATACCACCATATTTAAGGAGGATTATTTATTCATATCATAAACTAAATTTTCATAAGTAATCCAATTCATATACGGAAATAATACTTTATATGCCAAACGTCAATCTTCAATATCAAACTAAAACTATCATTGGATAGCAATGAAGTATTCAAGTTGGGGTATTATCATTACCTCTCAAACCTTGACTCGACAACATTCTGATCTTTCAGGATAGATAGAAGTTTCCCTACCTTAAAGTTTAATGTCAAGTACATGATTTCCAAAAACTTTGTACAGTATTTGTTTAAAATCAAAGTTTTATAAACCAAACTCCTTTTCCAATTTCCAAGATTTCTTTCCAATTTATAACTCTTTTAAATAAATCTTTTTTGTTAAGTAAAATTCCTTTTATAAAATAATTTACTATTTAAAACACCTTTATTTAATTTATTAATCGCCTTTAAACCACGTAAATAATTAATTAATTTTTAGAAACATCATCAAATAAAGTAATTAATTAATTTAAACCTCATTGATAAAATAATTAATTAACTTAAAACATCATTTTAATAAATAATTAATGAACTTTAAACATCATTCATAAAATAATTAATTAACTTCAAAACATCATAAACAAAATAATTAATTAACTTTAAAACATCAATTATAAAATAATTAATTAACTTTAAAACATTATTTATAAAATAGTTAATTAACTTCAATACATCATTTATAAAATAATTAGTTAACTTTAAAACATCATTTATAAAATAATTAAATTCAAATTATTAAAAATTTAAGTAAATATAAATCCATAACCTTTCAAATTTGGAAAGGGGCTTAGTGACCACAATGGTACTTAAACAAACTACCACTTATTTTTAGTTCAACATTCCAAATCATATCGCTAATATTTACATAAGCCAACATATATGTAAATAAAATTCATAATTACCAATCATAGCTAACAATCACTTTCCAATATTAATTAATGGCATACAAACAAATGTTCAAATTAATAAAATATTGGAATGGGAATTTATTATACTAAATTGATATCCAATATGATTTATTCATTCAAATATAGCAGGATGGTGTTTTATTCTGCTAACAGAATGTCAGTGATAAAATATAATTGACTAACTACATAATTATTTTCCACCACTACTAATTTGTCATCAAATTATACTTCACTAGAATTATCAAACATTTTTATTAAAATGATGTACTCCTCAATATGAGTCTAGCACAAGAAACTATTGGTTAATGGATCAAAATGAGCAAGTTATCGCTTTTTAAAGATTGACAACCTAGTTTAATACTTTAACAACTAAAAACAACCACCCAACCATAACCAAAAGCCCAAACTCGGCCCAATACCCAAACCCAATTCAACTGCTCCTTCTTTCCAAAAATTGCCTTGCCCAAAACACAAAATCCTGTGCAAGAACGTGCACATGCACACGAGGACATGTTGCCGCCAACCCACGATCACTAATCCATGCCCATGCCCAAACTCCACTCGCTACACTCGACTTGACCACTCACTCGCCATCCACTACAGCCACTCAAATCGAACTTGGATTATTCGACCCCATATTCAAATCACACCCAAACTCGTACATCCTCTGACCACCATCGCCACGTCCACTTCCAGACCCTCTCATAACCACCAATGAATCACCACCTCCATGCAGAGCAACATCGAACTCGACGCTTCCACATGTTTCCACCTTCTCCATTTTCGAATCCAAAAAATAAAATGCTAAAACCCTAACTCGAGCTCATCAGAGCAACTTTGACCACCAGCTTCCACGCGACCACCTCCACTGGCTCGGCCATCCCGCAAGCATGCTTTCAGCATCGCTACTCCACCTCTAGCTAACCACATTGTCAGAATTTCCAAACGATTGAAAATCGATCATCTCATCACCACGACACAACCCCGATCCATAAAATCATGCGAACGGGTTCAAAACTTATGATTTTCAGAGAAGAACGCGACCATATACTCCATTCGTCGATTCTTGGTCACTAAAAAACTGACATCGTTCGACCATTCACTGTAATCCATTGATTTCTGTCAACCTACTCAACAAAATAACACCCAAATATTTGAAAAAAAAACCAAGGACTAAGATGAACAACTCAAAAGTTGAAAACTTGGGATAATTAAATGGTTTGAGAGATGCTGATTTCTTAATATGATTGGATGGTGTTTGTTTCCAAGACAAAGAGCAGGAAAAAAATGAAAAGAGAAATGCGTGTGTTCCGATATCTATATCTCCGTGTATGTTCACTTACAGCAAACATAACATTTATTTCCAAACCAAATATCAACACTTATCATTTAAAATAATTTCTTAAATATGAGTATCATATTTAGATCGAGCAATTAACAAAATATTCGTTTCATAAAATATTAACTCAAGATTAGAGATCCCACCTTCTACATGGTTTGAAATGCTTCAAGTTTTAATCTTTGAGTGAAGTAAAAAAATTGAGTTAAAATATACGCAAAGGTATAACAAATTTCTAATACTTGTCATTCGACAAAAAGCAAAAAATTCGAAAAGTGGGTTTCGATCGATTATCAATTTTCCATCGAACTACCTATATATGTTAAAATAAATCCAAAAATGAATTTTCTACCATTAGTTATTAATTAAAAGAGATTTATTTGATTATTAAAACCATTATTTTAATAATTAAAATTAATTAAATATTCACAAATCAAAGAGATAAAATTCCAAGTCGTTGCATTCTTCCCTCCTAAAAAGAATTTCGACTCTGAAATTTCACAACAATCTAAACCTAGGAAGAAACAAGTCTAAACGGCACCCTTAACCCCATACTAGCAATTTTTTGAAATACAAAGGAAACTTTTAAAGGAAGGAAAACACCATATAACATACCAAAATAAGTCAAACATACATACTTAGAATACCAAATACATAAAAAATGTATCTGTTAACATACCCGACCCAACTAGCATCATAATATAGGTATATAAAACATCCAAATACTTACTTAACTACAAATAAATAATAACTGTATTTGATACAAATATCAAAAAAGAATATTCCAACCAGATTGGCCCTAAGCTCTCTCAAAGAGAGCTCTCCTCATCAGAGTCCTCCATGGGGGGACCCGATAAATCCATAGATTATGCATCATCAGTAATCCATCCATTAGCAATCCATATCCACCATAACACCAGCCTATACTCATCCTGGTCTTCCTCCTCCTCTTGGTAATCCTCCATTGGTTCTTCTTCTGGCTCCTCCTCTATCGGCTCTACTTCAGCTACTCCTCTACCGGCTCATCTTCTAGCTCCTCCTCAATCGGCTCTTCTTCTGGCTCTCGCTCGTCCGCCAGCTCTTTCACTGGCATTGGCTCCTCCACCGGTTTTGGAATCGATAAAGCAAGAACCTCTATGCCATTCCTATATATGGCCTGATGAAACAACTCCTTTGTCGTCATGATCTCTCCTCAAGTAACTATGGGTGTCCTCTAGAATCAAACAACAATGAAAAATCCTTAGAATCTCATGACAAGCTCTATTAAATTTTAGCAGTACCATATATATATATATATATATATATATATATATATATATATATATATATATATCTTATAAACATATAAATAGCGTAAGCACTTCATTTACAAAGACTTATTTCAAGTTTTTTTAGATTCAAACACATTTCAATCGTACAATGATAAAGAGAATAATTTACTAAGTGCACTACAACATTTGCCTAAGCAAATTTGATTGACATTTAGAAGATTATTAAATTTACCACAAAACTAATTGAGGTGTTTCCCCCTGGACTATCCAAAGAAAAGGTAACTTAAAGATTTTTTTAAAATATTTATTCCTAAAATACATTTAAATAAGGCTATTATTACCTTTTCCCAAAAGTCGTTTGAAATATTTTTCAAAAACAATGGAATTTGAATTCTAAATAATTCTCTTTATTTTATAGATCGCACCTAATAAACCAAATTTATAAAATTATCCTTATTATGACTTCCTTTATTATAGCAATCCTTTTAACAAAGTAAACTTGTTAAGACTACCTTATTAACGAATGCCCTATAGTCAAACTGTGAAATTGAATTCACAAGGTATTAGTAATTAATTTGAATAAAACAACAAATGTTAGTAAACCGGCCGAGCATAAATATTCAACAAGCGATAATAAATAAATATCATCATTTTCTAACAAACAATCACAACAAAAATAACTATGTAATAACTTTGAAAATTCTTCTTTTATATATGAAATATAGGTAAAATATCATCTCATTTGTCAATTTCAAAACAAAACATTTTTATTGCACTAACAAATATGTGCTCTCGTATATATAATACATTCAAACTCATTCAAGGCTATACTTACCCTATCTCTAATGAATTTACCCACCAGGGCCAAGGTTCTCGCTTAACCTTCAGCTTTGATACCACACGTAAAGACCATCCTTTTCGATCCGTATCAACAATAATACATCCATGATATTCACGTATCGAGCATCTATGTGCCAGAAAGAAAGATTGTTGGGGTGAAAGAAAAGAAAAGACAACATAATCTCACATCATGACGAGTAGCATATAATGTACAAAAAAGAAAATTTTAATATTCCAAAACATCAGAGTCTAACCTATCATCAACCTGATAGTTATAAAAACATGTCCTTACAAATACTGATTAATACAAATAAGAAATACAACAGTAGTAAAAATACAAAAATATGTCTTGGAGGCATTCATTTAGTCGCCTGAAGCTCATAAGCATCTAAAGCTAACTCTGGAAAAATATTCGGTCCAACCCGAGAATTCTAAGAAAATAAAACCCGGATTATTAAACCAGCTTGAGAAACTCAAACAAATAGGTTGTTATATCTTATAAAAACTTTCAAAAACAAAGGTATCTCGTAAAAACATGTTGCACATAAACACGGACATGTTTTTACCTTCCGATAACTAAACCATTTTAATTGAATATCCTGTGCTATTTGAATAATGCTAGGGTTTAAAATAAATATTGAAGCATAACTGAAATTGTTACATTAATTAACTCTAGCACAATAGGTATGCAACTAAGTATGAAAGGGACTTAATGAAGAATGAAGTACATACAATGACAAGGCTACTTGGGTATTGCCTACTATAGTATACCTCTAGAAAATGTACCGAGGACCTCACATTGACCCTCTGCAAATCAAGCCCGCTGGAGAACTGAATATATCATCACCACGGTTGCTTTGCAAACTTCACTCGTGAGCTCACTCGCACATACCTAATCCATTAATATCAATCTAGAAGAGTGAAACCCATACCCTAATGAGTGCGACTCACGTAGCCCTGAAGCATATCCGCTGTTTTTGTCATTTCCAGTTGTGAGGCTAGAGGCTACGTTCACCTTTTATACAGTAATCACAATCGGATTGCTAACACTGCTCTTCAAGAAACAATGTAATGCCATCATTATTCCATACAAGTTGTTCATAATATAATCAAACTGAAGGTGCTACTATACTTCAAAGAGATCCATCTTCGATTCCCTCATCATCAAGATGACTTCATTCAAACGCTTATGTCGGTTGGAAGTGTTTTCGGATAACTAACATTTTGCAGATCCTGGTCTTTCCAAACTGACAACCGATAGATTTTCGGCAAACTCAACTTCGGTTTCTTAGACATAAATAAACAATACATAAAAGTGGAGATTACCTCCTGACCTTTTATGTAGATGGATTTCCTCATCATTTATCCTAAAAGAACACAACGAGTTTATACGTACAATATAGCATCACTGATGGTAATTGTACCATATAATTCTCATGTTCCTTCTAAATATTTCCAAAGTTAAAAATTACTCCAGGTTTGATAGTCGGTTATTTAACTATCAAATTAAAAAATAATAAAACATGGCTTTAATTTTGTAACAACAACTAAGCCTCATTTAATTAATCTCTCATTAATTAAATCGCCTTTAATACTTGGAAAAATATTCATATACTTGTTCAAAAGTATAGGTACATTCATAAACATTAAGAAAGATTTCATATTTTTTCAAAACCATAATAAATAGGTCAAAAACAAATGTATTTAAAACATTGTTTGCTATAAACCTAAATCAGTTAACCTTCGAATGAAAAATAAATGCTTCTGTACCACCATAACTAAGAAACTTTCATTAAATTCAAATTCCAACTTCCTTTCAAAAAAAAAAAATTTAATAATTTCGTAAACTTAATTTTCATAAGTAATCCAATTCATGTACAGAAATAATTCTTTATATGTCGAACATCAATTTTCGATTTCAGATCAAAAATATCCTTCGGAAAACAATAAAGTTGTTCAAGTTAAGGTATAATCATTACCCCTTAAACCTTGACTTGATGACATTCTTACCTTTTAGGATGAGTGTAAGTTGACCTGCCTCAAAGTTTAATGTCAAATATATGGTTTCCAAAATCTCTATACACTATCCACTTAAAATCAAAGTTTTATAAACCAAACTTCTTTCTAATTACCAAGATTTCTTGCCATTTAGAACTCTTTTAAATAAATCCTTTTTATTAAATAAAATTCCTTGTATAAAAAAATTTATCATTTAAAACACCTTTATTTGATTAATTAATCACCTTTAAATCTCGTAAATAATTAATTTTAAAAAAAATTATCAAATAAAAGTAATTAATTAACTTAAACCTTATTGATAAAATAATTAATTAACTTAAAACATCATTTAAAAAATAATTAATTAACTTTAAACATCATTCATGAAGTAATTAATTAACTTCAAAACAACATTTATAGAATAATTAATTAACTTTAAAACATCATTTATGAAATAATTAATTAACTTTAAAACATAATTTATAAAATAATTAGTTAACTTTAAAACATTATTTATTAAAAAAATTGGTTAACTTTAAAACATCATTTATAAAATAATTAAACTCGAATTTTTATAAATGTAAGTGAATTTAAATCCATAACCTTTCAAATTAGGAAAAAGGCTTAGCGATCTCAATAGTACTTAAATAAGCTACAACTTATTCTTGTTCAACATACCAAGTCATACCACTGATACTTACATAAGCCAACAATATGCTTCATAATTATCAATCAATAGCTATCTCCAATATTAATTAGTGGCATAAAAATAAATGATCAAATTAATAAAATAGATGAACATGGATTTGTTATGCTAAATAGATGTTCAATATGATTTATTCAATTTAAATATAACAGGACGGTGTTTTATTCTGCTAAGGTAATGTCAATGGTAAAATATAATTAACTAACTACGTAATTATTCTCTACCACTATTAATTTGTCATCAAATTATACTTCACTAACATTATCAACCATTATTATTAAAGTGATGTAATCGTCGATATGGGTTTAGTGCAAGAAACCGTGGGTCAAACGGATCTAGAATGAGTAAGTTATAGCTTTTTAATGATTAAAAACCTAGTTTAATAATTTAACAATTTAAAAAAATCTACCCACTCACAAACCAAAGCCCTAATCCGGCCCACTACCCAAACCCAATTCAACTACCCCATCTTCCCAAGCTAAAATCCCCAAAACAAACTACCTTCCCCAAACCCAAAAGCAAGTGCATGCGAGGATACGTCGTCTTCGATCCTCAATCACCGATCCAAGCCCATGCCCAAACGCCACTCGCCGTGCTCGACTTGATCACACACCCGCCCTTCTTCCCAAGCTAAAATTCCCAAATCAAACTTTGATCATTCGACCCCATTTTCAAAACGTACCCAGACTTATACATCCACTTTCAGACCTCATCATCGCCACCAATGGATTGCCTTCTCCACGTGCCACATGCATATCGAGCAAAATCAAACTCGGCATTTCCACATGCCGCCACTGTTCCTATTTATGAACCAGTAACACCTCGTAAAATGAACCATCAATATTAAATCAAATATTATAAGGGTGGGATATGAGTATTTTATAAAATTTGGAATTTTACCACGAAAGTTATTCTGTTGTGTTTGTGGCGAAATTCTGATCTATTTCCATATATGAAATGCTAAAAATGGAGCTCAAATAAAGAAGCTATGAGAATTTGAACTTCTCAGATTTAAATTAATTAAGTTTGTATTCAAATTAAAATAAGAAATAAAATGTAGGATTTCGACTTCAAAAAGTTAGCTACGGGGTTAAGTAACAGATTAATTAAGGTTTAACATTAAAAAGTTAATTAGGGAATAAAACAGTACGTTGATGGAAAGAAAAATAAACACCCCTAAAAAAGATAGCGGTCGATCTGAATAGGTTAATCGGTGGACCATAGCGATCGATTGGTCGCTCAAGGGCGGTCGACCGCTTGGCAACGAACGTTGCCAGTGGTGGCTACGGTTTTATGCTATGTTGTATTCGGTTGTGCACTCCCGATTTTCCCGTTTTGTACCTACTTCCATCTTACAGTTCTGCTGCGTTTCAGCTCCTGTAAATAGGACCCTATCCACTCCACTTTTATTCATATTATTTTGGGTAATATGATGAAACTTTTCCACTGCTATCTTTCAAATAAGATTCAAAACTCCATAGAAAATTCAATAAGGATTTAACTTATTTCTTCCTCTAGTCTATTCTTATCATATTCTTCTCTAATCGTTCTGAATCTAGTAAGTATATATACCTCTTCCCCATTGTGTGTGTGTGTGTATATATGCGTATGTATGTATGTATGTATGTATGTATGTATGTATGTATGTGTGTGTGTGTGTGTGTGTGTGTGTGTATATATCAAAAGAGAGAGATTCTGGAAGAGATAAAAAGGCTGCAAATCCATTTAAGTGAAGCTTAATCCAATCTGTGAGTGAAAACCTTAGTATTTCTTTTTAGCAATTGTTAAAGTATTTCTTTTGGATTTTAATATGCCTTAGGAATTTTGGGATTTAGAAAATATGATATATAAAATCACCCAAAATTCCTATTTAATTCGAAATGTCAATTCTATGCTGAGATTCTCAATTATTTACATTAAATGAAATTTGTTTCGTTATGCAATTTATGATAATTTCATAGTCTATTCTACTTCTCCTTCTTCTTTGGGTTAAATTGTGATTCTTTAATATAACAAGGGTTTAGAATACGAAATATATTCATATTATACACCACTTATTCTGGTCTGTTTCTTTGTAAAAGAGGAGTTGAATAGAATATGGGGTTTAGATTACAATTCATATTATTTATGAAATTCCATTGAATTGGTGTAATACATTTAGCTTCTATTTTATTTACAAGTTTTTATTGCAATTTTAATTATGAATATTTATTCCACGTTTGGGACATTTGAATCCTATGAAATCTTGGGAAATTTAAGAAAAATGATTTGTAATAATAGTTGGTCAGGAAATTGACATTAAACGCAAGTTTACGGAGAAAAATTCATCCGATTAGAAATTATTAAGCGCGGATATTTGTTTATTCTATCCATGTAATTAACGTATAATTGTTGTGTATATGGCGAAGTTAATTAGGAATTTATTTATATTTCCCCATTAGGAATGTAATTGACTTTGAGGTGAAAATAAGAGGAAACACTTATAGAGCCTAATTACTATTTTAAGCATGATAAGGAAAATTCCTTATAAGGCCTCAATTATGAAACGGTGAGATGTGTGTGTGTGTCCAGAGATTAATTAATTTATGGCTAGGGATGCAAGGTCAACAGAGTTGCATTATAGAAGTCTGCCCTTCACTTTGAGGCTACAGGCAGTTTTATATACCTTTATTGATGTGGGATATCCTTATGATATATATTTGCAATGACGCGAGGTTAGGTCCAAATCCAATAGGGGAAATATGCCCAGATAATCCAGCTAGCAGTTCCTATGAATTATGGACTAATGTGAGACGCCAATATAGGTATGGTCTATAAGACGAAATTCTTGCTCATGGTTTGAGGTATTAAGTGGTTAGACCCACCTTTTTCTCCGGATGAAGTATTAAATGGCTAAAGGGTTACGCTAGGTGGTCTCTCTACAGGGGTCCACTTTTGAAATTATGCCTTAAATGATGGGGTCTGCCTATTTCCACTTGGCAGTATTAAGTGGCCTATGAGATTCCATATGATATCAGCTAGATAGTACCATTGAGGAGCACGTTTCTAGAATTAGGCCTTAATTAACGAGGTCGGCCTATTTTCCACTAGGAAGCATTAAGTGGCTTGGGTACCGTCTCTTACATTATTAGTTATTTATAACATATGATCGGGATATGGGATATACTTTTGGAATTTAAGGTATTAAGTGGTTGGACCCACCCCCTTTCCCCATAAAGAAATATAAAATGGTAAGAATCGAGGTTTTTATTCAGTAGATACTTTTTTTTACTGCTTCCTCATTATTAAACGGATTAAGGACGAAGCGATGGCGGTGATGATGCTTAAAGGTGAAGAAGCTTGGCAAGTGGTAGTATTTAATATTATTTGCTTTCAGGTGTACCCACGGATTTAAATAATTGTTGTAACAGTTATTGTATTACAGTTTTTATGGAATTTTGTGCTATGACATTTTTATGGTTCTGAAATAAGTGGGTGAATATAATTTTGGAAGACTTATTGAGAGGTCATGTTTTGGATTTCGGAGGACACTGGGAGTAGCAGGTATATTTGGTTGAGTTTATGTATAATAATAGCTATCAAACTATGATTGGAATGGTCCCTTTTTAAGCACTTAATGGCATGCAAATCGCCTATTTTTTGGTGGAAAACCACCGATAAATTGTTGCGGACCCGATTTGACCTGTGATACCACAAAAAAAGTAGAGTTGGTCAGTCAAAGGATGAAGGTAGCGCAAGACCATCGGAAATATTATGCGGATAGAAGAAGGAAAGAACTTGAATTTATGGTTAGGGATATGGAATTTGTCAAAATCCCCCCTCTTAGGAAAGTGGTTAGATTTGGAAAGTTTGGAAAATTGGCACTTAGATTTATTAGACCATTCAGAATTCTAGAAAGAATACGAAAATTGGCGTATTGTGTGTAGCTTCTTGTCAAGTTGGCAGGGAGTCCATAATGTTTTCCACCTTTCTCACCTTTGGAAATACCTTCATGAAACCGCTAAAAGAGTAAAGCCTGATCAGTTGGGGGATTTTGAGATGGAGCTGCTAGTGCGGTCCGAGTACAATGGGGGGACAATCCGGTGGAAAGCACATGGGAGACCAAGGAGAAGATGAAGGACACTCACCCAGAGCTTTTCATTGGTAATTTCTCTCTACAAAATTAGGATTTTGGTTGCATCACAGTCGCTAGATTGGATGGTAGGAAATGGTTGTTACACTTTTTCACAATAAGATTACACTTACATAGAAATTTTTATGCACGTTTAGGATATTCGCATACATACTTACATTGCACGATTACACATTCATGCTAGGATTGAGCTCATTTTAGCATATCTGCAGTACATAATCACATTGCACTAATGGTTGAGTAGATGACTGTGTAGAGAACTTGGTTTTATAACATGGATATATTGCGAATTACGTTGTTCTTTCCTTGGAAGATTTCAGGACGAAATCTTTTTTTAAGTGGTGAAGAATGCTACATCCCGTAAAATGAACCATAAATAAATAAAGTAAATTAAATCAAATATGATAAGGGTTGGATATGGGAATTTTATAAAAGTTGGAATTTGACTACGAAAGTTATTTCGTTGCACTCATGGTGAATTTCTGATCTGTTTCCATATATAATATGCTGAAAATGTAGCTCAAACAAAGAAGTTATGAGCATTAGAAGTTCTTGGATTTAAATTAACTTAGTTTGAATTGAAAATCAAATAAAAAAATTCAAGATTAAAATTACAAAAAAATTGGGGTTAAATAAACGATTAATTAAGGCTTAATGTTAAAAAGTTAATTAGATAATAAAGTAACTCATCAACGGAAAGAAAAATAAATGCCCCTAAATAAGACAGCAGTCGACCTGAACAGGTCAATTGGTCGACCGTAGCAGTCGACCGGTCGCGCAAGGGCGATCAACTGCTTGGCAATGAAAGTTGCCAGTGCGGCTAGGGTTATAGCTATGTTCTACTTGGTTATGTGCTCCAGATTTATCCGTTTCCTACCTACTTCCATCCTACGGTTCGGCTGCGTTTCAACTCCTATAAATAAGACACTATCCTCTCCACTTGTATTCATATTATTTTGGGGAATACAACGAAACTTTGCCATTGCTATCTCTCTAATGAGATTCAAAAACTCCGTAAAAAATTCAGGTAAGGATTTAACATATTTCTTCCTCCAATCTATTCTTATCCTATTCTTCTCCAATTGTTCTGAACATAATGAATATATATACTTCATCCCTATTGTATGTGTATATGTATATGTATGTATGTATGTGTGTGTGCGTGTGTCTCTATGTGTGTCAAAAGAGTGAGAATCTAAAAGAAATCAGAAGGTAGCAAATCCATTTGACTAAAGATAAGTCTAATCTGTGAGTGAAAACCTTAACATTTCTTTTCAGCAATTGTTTAGTGTATTTCTTTTGGTTTTGAATTTTCCTTAGGGATTTTGGGATTTCGAAAATATGATAGATAGAATCGCTTTTTAATTCGATATGTCAATTCTATGCTGAGATTCCCAATTATTTACATTAATATGATGGAATTTGTTTCGTTATGCAATTTATGATAATTTCATAGTCTATTCCACTTCTCCTTTTTCTTTGGGTTAAATTGTGATTCTTTAATATAATAAGGAGTTTAGATTATGAATTTTATTCGTAGTTTACACCGCTTATTCTTATCTGTTTCTTTGTAATATAGGAGTTGAATAGAATATGGGGTCTAAATTGCAATTCATATTTTTTTAAGGTATTCCATTAAATTGGTGTAATACATTGAGTTTCTATTTTATTTTCAAGTATGTTATTGCAGTTTTGATTATGAATATTTATTTCCTGTTTTGGACAATTGAATTCCATGAATCTTGTAAAATTGAAGAAATATGACTTGTAATAATAATTGGTTAGGGAATTGACATTAAACACTAGTTAAGGTGTAAAATCCATGCAGATAGAAATTATTAAGTGCAAATATTTGTTTATTTCTATCAGCGTAATTAACTTATAACTATTACATATATGGTGCAGTTAACTACGCATTGATTTTTATTTATTTTCCCCTCATTATGAAGGTAATTAATTTTGAGGTGAAGAAACTCTTATATAGCCTAACTACTATTTTAAGGTGTAATAAGAAAGATTCCTTATAAGACATTATTTATGAAACGATGAGATGTGTATGTATGTCTATATAGAGTAATTAATTTATGGCTAAGTCATAGAGATGCGGGGCCAATAGAGTTGCATCACAGAAGTTTGCCCTTCACTTTGAAGCTACCGGCAGTTTTTTATACTTTTATTAATGTGAGATATCCATATTACAAATATTTGTAATGACGCGAGGTTAGTTCCAAATCCATTAGGGGAAATATGCCCAGCTAATCTGGCTACCGGTTCCTACGAATAGCGGACTAATGTGGGATGCCATTATAGGTTTGGCTCATAAAGAGAATGTCCTGCTTTTGGGTTTGAGGTATTAAGTGGTTGGACCCACCATTTTCCTTAGATGAAGTATTCAATGGACAAGGGTACGGTAGGTGGTACCTTTATAGGGGCCCGCTACTAGAATAAGGACTTAGATGATGGGGGACACCTATTTTCCAGTTGAAAGTATTAAGTGGCCTATGAGATTCCATATGATGTCAGTAGATAGTACCATTAAGGAGCATGCTTTTGGAATTAGGCCTTAAATGATGGGGTTTGCCTATTTTCCACCGGGAAATATTAAATGGCTTGTGTACCATCTCTTACATTATTAATTATTTATGACGTACGATTGGGATATGGGATATGCTTCTGGAATGGAAGGAATTAATTGGTTGGACCTACCTCCTTTCCTTATAAAGAAGTATTAAATGATTTTATGTTCGTAGACATATTCTTATTTTGAAATATACTACCCAAGTACTAAAAAGGTAAGACTCGATATTTTTATCCATCGAACACTTATTGTTCTGATTCCTCCTCATTACAATATAGGTTAAGGATGGAGTGATGGCGGTGACGATGCTTAAAGGTGAAAAAGCTTGGTATGTGGTAGTATTTATTATTATTTGCTTTCATGCGTACCCACGGAGTTAAACAATTGTTGTAACAGATATTATATTATGGTATTTTTGGAATTGTGTTACGACATTTTTATGGGTTTTGAAATAAAGGGGTACACTGTACTATTATATTTTTGTTCCATTGTTATGAGTTTTGAAAGTCTAGTTATGACTCTGCAATATTTTTTTCATTTTACTATCAACAACTTACCATAGATTGGATCTGAGTTTTGACGGATACCTTTTTTGGATCAAAATTTAAGCTTGTTACGAGGTGGGTCGTTACAGAACCCAAAAAATAAAAATCCTGTAATCCTAACTTGAGCTCGTAAGAGCAATTCCGACCATGCAACCACCTCCACTGCCTCGGCCATCCCCCAAGCATGCTTCCAACACCTCCGCTCCACCCCCAACTAATCACATCGCCAAAATTTCCCAAACGATCAAAAACCGATAGCTCACCACCATGACACAAGCCCAATCCAAAAAAACATGTAAACGGCTTCAAAAATCATGATCTTTAGAGACAAATGCGACCATATACTCCGTTCATCAATTCGTGCTCACCGAAAAAATAACATCACTTGACCATTCACTATAATCCATAGATTTCTGCCATCCTACTCGACAAAATGACACCCAACTATTTCTAAAAGACAGAGAAATGTGTGTATTCCTATATCTGTATCTCTTTGTATGTTCATTTATGGCAAACGTGACATTTCTTTCCAAACCAAATATCAGCACTTATGATTTAGAACAATTTCTTAAATACGAGTATCATATTCAGATCAAGCTCTTAAGAAAATATTAATTTCATAAAAATATTAACCCAAGACTCGAGATCTCACCTACCACATGGTTTGAAATGCTTCAAGTTTTAATCTTTAAGTGAAGTAAAAAAAATTGACTTAAAAAGATGTGATTTTTCAAAATTTATAAAACGTATGAAGATGAAAATGAAACAGAAAGTGCATATATAAGATGGAGTATATAATAAGAAATGTATGTATATATGTAAAATGGAATGTAAAATAAAAATAAAGAAGGCTAATGACCAAAATGCCCTTAAATCTAATTTTCAGCTCTTCCAATATTTCCCAAGCCACCAAAGTACTAATCATTTGAAAATATGTTGGATTTTTGAACGGTCCATGTACCTTTTTAATTTTTACATTTAATGAATCTTAAAATTCAAATCCATCATTCCATATTACTTTATTATATTTCATATTTATTAATTATTATTATTAATTCATTTATTTTCTCATTTGAAAAAAGTGTTCTTAACTTACAAAGTCATCTAGAATTTGTTTTAAAATGTATGCAAAGGTGTAGCAACTTTTTTATACTTGTTGTTCGATAAAAAGCTGAAATTCCAAAAAGAGGGTTTGGTCACATTTTCAGTTTTCTATTGAACTGCCTATTTATGTAAACATGAATTTTCTACCATTAATGATTAATTAAAAGAGATTTATTTGATTATTATTTGAAATTAACAAAATATTTACAGATCAAAGTGATAAAATTCTAGGTCTATACAATAACGGTTAAGACCTGATACACAGTTCCATCGAGCAACGGAGCTTGTCTGCCAGCACGAGTGAGCTATCTACACAAAGTGATCAGTACACCGTACTTGCAACAAAGGATGCACATTACACAGACTGACAATTTACACTACCCCGGTGGATGGCTAAAATCTGATTGGTCGATACATGTCGACATCTGATAGATTCTGCACATCGGCTACTCTAATTTTGAATAAAGTAAATTCAAAATAAAACATAACTGACCATGTTCATTATCAAGCTTTCTAGTTCATAATTACTTAATGATCTCCTAATCTAAAATTTGGTTCTGGTCCCTCAACTGCTCATGAATCTATCTCTTCAACCACTCAAGCTTCTACATCTACTTCACTCGAAGCACGACTTTCAATAACGCTTAAATCTTATGGCAAATCATTCCAGCGGCACCTATTCAAAATCAGTCCCCTCCATTGAAAAAGCAGCATATCCCAAGAGTATTGGACAACCCTTTGGACCAGATGCCATCTTTTTTGATTGTAGAATCACTTTAAACCAACTACTTTCATCACAGAATCCCAAAAAGTGACGTTCTTTTACTAATGATTGACCAACAGGCTTATGA
Source organism: Allium cepa (assembly GCA_030765085.1). Classification (NCBI taxonomy): domain Eukaryota; kingdom Viridiplantae; phylum Streptophyta; class Magnoliopsida; order Asparagales; family Amaryllidaceae; genus Allium; species Allium cepa. The sequence goes on along the minus strand of CM060941.1, from coordinate 103,302,338 downwards.
TCTACCCCAAGGGTATACAGCTTGCAGCAAATATATATATGCTTGGATGGAGCCATTCTAGACTTCAATAGATTTCTTAAATTCTTCCTGTAAGAACTTGGACCGACCGCAACTCAAGTGCAACCTAATGGATGTGCTCTGCTGAATTTTTTGCATATCCTTTTCATAGTGAAATTAAACCGCCTCCTAAACTTGGTGGAGCTAAACCAAGGCTCTTCAGAACAAGCGTAGCTATTTCAAAAGAGAATACTTCTTCGTTCGATGTCCTTATGGTTTCACCATCTCTTGCGTCTTCAGGCCGATTCGCTTTTGAAATGACTACTATTTCAAAATTGAAATACATCATCACCATCCTCTACGTCTTCATTTTCCATCCTTATGGTTTCAACCAACTTTGGTTACAAAACTTCATTGGCCAACATCCCCAAAGATAGGTATAAAGCCGTAAAATCCGCCAAGCTTGCGAAAGAACAAAATGAGGAGCTATCCAAAGTTCACATTAAAATCCGCCAAGCTTGTGAAAGAACAAAATGAGGAGCTATCCAAAGTTCACATTCAAGCTACCAATGTAATAGACAATCAGATCAAAACTTCCCATCAAGTGAATACCAAGCTTATGCCACAAATCAATGTCAATGATGAGAAATTACAGGCTAAGGAGTTAGAGTTGAAGGCACTTCAAGCCGAAGTCAATGGACACGAGGCAAGATTAAAAGCAGAAGCAGACTCTAAAGCTTAGGTTAAAATTGATATCATTGTAGCTGTTGACGAAATCATAGAGCTGAAAGCCTATGCTGCTAAAAATCAAGAAGAGATGATTGCTACTCTAACATTCCTTATTTTTAAGCTAAATTGATTTGGAAATTAATATAAGATTTTGGTTAAGTTATGAATTAATAGAGGATTAATTTGAATATTTGGGAATGAATATGTATATAAAATTGATTAAAAATCGAATTTGAAATTAGGATTCAAATTTAAATATCTTAGAAAATAAAATTGTGTTTGGATTTTTGAAATTAAATAAGATATATGTTTATTTATTTATATAAATGGATTATAATTTGAAATTTGATTTTGAAAATATGAGATCTAAATATGAAATCAATGTGATTACTTATTTATGTACAATTGGTTTTAAAATCCTTTTTCTTATAAAGTTGTAAATAATTGAAAATGTATGTAAAATGTATATATAATATTAAAACAAGAACTAATAAGAGTTTTAAATATACATGTCTTTTGAAAATTTATAAGAAAGCATATATATATATATATATATATATATATATATATATATATCTGTGTGAAGAAATTGGTTTGTGAATTTATGAGATTTGATAAAAATTTAAATTGCTTTTCTTTTATACTTGAAAATGAATATAGTAGTGCATATGGAATTAAATATAAAAGCATTGATTTAGATATGTATATTTCTTTTGAAATAAAGAAGTTAAAGATAATTTGTATACACATGTAAACATAAGAGAATGAGGGTTTAAAACTAAAATTTTAACTAATTAAATTAAGGGTTTAAACACAAATTTCCTTCATGTTAACAAATGTAAGGCAAGTAATCAAAAAGGTTAACAAGTGTAAATAAATCATCATGCAAATAATACAAGTGGCAAAGATAAAATTTCTTTTAATTTAAAATTCTATTAACATGCCAAAGAGGAAAATAAACCATATTTCAGTTTTCTCTTCATCAAAACCGAGAATCCCAAAACCTGAAAAAACAAAGATTCAAAGCAAACAATCTCAGTTGCAAACCTGTAAGTTTAGATCAGAGAAAAAAAATCATCTCCACTTAAAAACCAGAAAAAAGATATAAACCCAAGCAACATAAAATGTCGTCTTCATTTGAATCATACCTGAGTGACAACTTCAGGTTCAGGCATGAAGTAATTAAGTCAAGAATTTAAAATCTGGAAGCCTTAAAAAAAATTTGGAACAACTCAAAGGGCAATGCAAAGGAATTCGAAAATCCTCTTCAAATCTGAGATCTGAAACAAAAATACGAAACCTCCTCAAAATCTCAAAACTGAAACTAAGATCAAAAACAAATTATAAAGTTAAAGCCAGAGATTTAAATTGAAGTCTGGGAATTAAGCTCAGAGCAAAAGCAATCACCAAAACACAAATCTAGAAATTAATCAAGCATGGAGTTTATGATCAGAGAAACAATTTCTAGGCAGGCAGATTCAAATCAAAGTAAAGCCAAGAAATTCATCATCAAGTACAACAACCCAGGACTTTCAAAATACTCAGGAAAACAAAATTTAAAGCTTCTCTGTTCTTCACAAATCCAGGTAAGCAAACTTGACCTAAATCTATACTTATGTCTTGATGTTGTGACTGATCTTCGAAGTAAAATAGTGGATGTTGTTCTACATGTATAAATATATGTATGCATGTGTGTATCTGAGCATGCTTGTATATGAAAAGAAGACAAAGAAAAGAAAAGAAAATATCACTGTGTTAATAACAAGTTGACAAAGAACAAGAGAAAAAAATCATATCTCAAATTATAAAAAGAATTAAGCACTGATCTCTAAATGAAAAATTATCATGACAGTGTAATACAAATTTTAAAAATAGTTCCAAATGTTTTTAAGGAATGAATATTTAAAATTTGAAAATTACAGGGATAAACAAATTTTTATCATAAATCCTAGTATCAAGATTTTACATTGCAGTTATATGTTTGGATTTGCACTTGAGTATTATGAATTTTGATGACAATATCATGTTTTTTTGGTAAGAATTCATTGAGAAATTGCGAGATGAAGGAGATATGGGTTTTGGGAAAAATCTAGTGATCAATGCATGTTTGGGTGTCGAGATTGTTTTCAGAGATGATGGGATAATTGTTGAATTCGAGAAAAATACGAGATGATTTTATAATTCAACGTGGCGGGTGATTGAAGTTGATTTAGGGTTTAACAACCCAGTATGGTCGATAATGTTTTGAAGGGAATTTCGTCGTCGTCGAGGCGATTCAGGCGATCGCAGGTGGGGGAATGTGGCAAGGAGACCATGATGCATCTCTGGTATGGATGGCGAGTTCTCCGGTGGCCTAGTTCGTCGTTGGCGAAATGATTTCGATCGAGTGTTTGCTCTAGATTTTCAATCAAGTGTCTCGATTTGCTTTGAATTTTGAATTCCTGGGTGCTTTGGTAGTTGATGGAGGTTGCCGCCGACTGGTCAGGGATTGCGGCGTCGATCGAAGATCGCCAGCGTTTATGTGCATGTGCACACCCCTGGGTTGGTGTCTGTGGGAAAGGAATTGTGGAAGAAGGGTTCAACTTGAACTTGCCTCAGGGGAAGCGGGTCTCATGCTCGAGTTTCAACTTGAAGTGTTTCTAGGTTGCACCGGAATTTTTTTCTAAAAACTTCAACAAATTGAAAGGTGATTCAGGTTGGATGGGAGAAAAACTCAAAGCAGTGGTTAGTTTGACTCGGGGAATGTTCGTGTGAGCTCGGGTTATTTGATTTGGGGTCAAAACAGTTTCGAATTTTAAAAGAAAATCAAGTTTTACTTTGAAATAATTTTGTTAAAACAGATTTTTGTAAATTAGATGTTGACCCAGTTTTAAATTGGTTAATAAAGTTTTTAAATAAATTGTTTTAAATTACCAAGTTTTAAAATGGTTTAAAATAAATATAACCTTTATTTTGAAAAGTTTATTTTAACTTAATAATTAAAGGTTAGTTAATTAATATTAAGGATGTTTTAAAATTATTGATTAACTTTACAAGGTTAAGTTAAATTTTATTTGTTAAAGAAAATTTGTTACTTGAAGCTAATTACTTAATGAAAGTAACTAATATAAAATTAATTAATAATTCAAATTTAATTAATCAAGTAATTAATGAATGATTAATTAAAAATAATTACTTAATGAAAGTAATTAAGAATGGATAATTAATGATTAAAGATTAATTAATCAAATGTTAAAGGTTAATTAATTTGAAGAAAAATTAATTAATGTGATTAATTAATTAAGGTAATTAATTTAAGGATAATTAATTAAAGGATAATTAATTAAGGGTTAATTAATTAATGTAATTAATTAAGGATAATTAATTAAAGGATAATTAAATAATTAGTAGTTAATTATTTAATGATTAAAAGTTGATTTATAGATTAATTAAGGATGATTAATTAATAATAAATGGTTAAAGGTTAATTAATTAAATGAATTTGTAATTAATTTATATTAATTAACCAGGATTAGTTAATTACTCATAACTAATTAATCTGATTTAATTTAATCAGATGACTAATAAATCTTACTTATGAATATTTGGATTCTGTTGAATGTTTGAATGGTTTGATATTCTTCATATGTGATGCTTTGTGATACGAATTATTCTAATTTGTGTTGGAAACTGTGATGTGATTTATTCATTCGTGATGTAACTTATTTATCTGTGAATCTGTGTATATAGATAAGCGTTATTGGAATATACCGCTTATCGATATTGATATGATTGAATCTATGGTGATTGATGTTGTTGCACTATTGTGTGAAACCTCAAGACTACACCTTACACACACAAATATGGATTGCACGAGGAAATCGGTTATGTCATAGATTTTTAATGGTTTAAAAGATTGAATTTTTTGAATCCAAAATATTTTAGAATTGGAATTGAAAGCTTTTGAAAATGAGTTTCAAAAATAAAACATTTTGAATAACTTGATTGAGTTTTGAAATTTAAATAATTTGATTTGAATTTGAATTCAATGATTTGGAAATTATAGTTTAAAAAGATTATACAAGTTATAAAGGTGTTTATATGGGTTTTTATCCATTTAAAAAGGTATTGTTTTGGGAATTCAAATTTAAACCCAAGTTTTATACTTGAATTGCTTTAACTTATGTAAATGTAATCAGTTTTTCCCAAAATGAAAACTATTTGTTTTCAAATAATAAAAGCATTCATATAAGGAAAGGATTTTCGATTTGTATCCAAAGATTTCAAGTTTTAAATGAAAGTGTGAATTGTTTTGAAAGCTATGAATAAATCTTTGAGAAAGATAATTGAATCTTGTTTCTAAATTGAAGAAGATTTAAAAGAATAAAAGATTTGAAATGAAAATTGTTTCTGAAAAGCTATGAATTTTTGGAAATGGTTTTGGGAAATATGAATTGAGTCTTTTATTTAAAAGATTGAATGAGTGAATCCAATTTGAAATTGTTTTGAAAGCTATATTGCATTGTTGTGAAAGGTGGGTGAACTTCGTGAAATGAATCATTTTAATTAAAAAGATTTGAAACGGTAATTTGTTTTAAACCATTTAAAGAAAGGTTTTGGATAATAAGTTGTGACTTAACTGAAATCCTATATCCATATGTTTTTAAATATTGCGCTCAATATTCGGTTTAGCCGGAGAGGACCTTGTGTCATATAACCCATTCCGAATAATGATACGATGTTACGGATAGCATTTGAAGAACGATGGTGAAGACCAGGTATTTTCAAGAACGAAAGGAAAACCCATCGATTGTCTCTGCACTGAGTCGCGCCCGAATAGAGATTCCCTAAGTGATGGGAAGTCCGATCGGGATTGTGAATACCCGGATTGCAAGGGCTTCTTCGGAAGTGCCTTAGGTTCTGTTCGAACCCGGAACAGACTTGTATGGATGTGTGTCTGACATTACACTTTGAGATGTAAAGTTGGTTTCTCTCAAATACATTTCTGTTTGGTGGCGGAGATTTATTCTCTTAGCTTAACACCCTTCTCTGAGACGTACGAGCTCAGAGGTTATATATTAATGGTTATTAGTGATACATTCCCAATTTCGTAATGTGGCATACGAAGTGCTGCTGATCATTTGTTGATCAAAGCATGACTTTGTGAAAAAGTGTAGCTTTGTGGACGAGACCTCGTCGAGCCTCACAACCCGGTAATGGTCGAAACAGGAAAGTGTGGTAAGGTTTCAGGGGTCGCACCCCTAGGGTATGTCCATTCCTTCTGGAAAAGGATAATGTCATGGTATGGAGCCCAGATACTTACTCATGTGGACACTGTATATTTATTACTGTGTGATGTTGCTTTGTGATTGAGAATCCTCGGATAAAGGTCGCAAATGACCGAGGGTGGTATATCTTAGATTTTACTCCCGGGAAGGGAGTAGAACGGCCTAGTGTTAGCAGAGATTCGAGTAGGTTCTCAGGGCGTCCCTCCAGAGGCATACCCATGTGGCAATGGAAAGTTCCTTGGCCTGACCATTTGTTGGAAAATCCAATCTCCAAAACACGCCCTGTACGGTTTTAATTGTATAACCTGCCATCTACTTATGGTGGCACCCCACTGTTTAGATGGTAGCTATAGTAGGCATAGTTCGAAATGTCTATGCTGGCTAAGATTAATATTATACTTTCGAAATGTTTTCTGCACCATGTACTAGTAATAATATCAAAAAGATTTTGGGCAGTAAGCATTTTTGACTGTCATAAGGAGAAATCTCCGCCAAGTGTGCGCTTGCATTGTGTGTGTGGCGGGAGGCCTTATGGCAGTCTCATTTTCTAAAAAGCATTGCGGTTTTCAACTTTTAAAAAAATCTTTTGTCGTTTGTTTTAAAGATAAAACTATTTTTGTTTGCTCACACCAGCCCCGTGACTGACTTAGAGTTTATGTTCCCTTCCTAAACTCTGGGTGCCCACAATTTTCCACACGGACAGTCTAGAATTGGGTTTTTCAGATAGTCAGCTTTAGTAGATTATCTAGAGCTAGTTCAGTCTTTGGATTCAGACTAACCTGGATTTTCTTGATACAACGTTATTGGGAGTTCGAGCTATTTCTGGATTGGCGCTTTCAAGATGGAGATTGCTGATATTGGAGTTCTTTCTTTGGAGTTCAAACTTATGTTATCTTTCCGATGTCGATGGTCGCAAAGCCTAGATCATCCCCTTCTGTTATTTCCGCTGTTTCTTGTATCTCTAATTGTATATGATATTCGATTGTATCATTATTATATCAGATATTGTATCTATTGTATATCAATGATATATACTATTCATTTCTTCCGCTGTGTTGTACTTAATGTGTTATAAGCTCCGGCACGAGTTAGATTTCAATGGTTGAATCTACGGCATTCGAGTACAAGTGAAGTACGGGTGTCGATTTTCGAACGCTGAAATTTGAACCGTGACATCTATCTTTAACTTCTTTATTTCAAAAGAAATATACATATCTAGCTACTATATTCATTTTCAAGTATAAAAGAAAAGCAATTTAAATTTTTATCAAATTTCATAAATTCACAAACCAGTTTCTTCACACACACACACACATGTTTTCTTATAAATTTTCAAAAGACATGTATATTTAAAACTCTTATTAGTTCTTGTTTTAATATTATATATACATTTTTACAGACATTTTCAATTATTTACAACTTTATAAGAAAAAGGATTTTAAAACCAATTATACATAAATAAGTAATCACATTGATTTTATATTTAGATCTCATATTTTCAAAATTAAATTTCAAATTATAATCCATTTATATAAATAAATAAACATATATCTTATTTAATTTGGAAAATCCAAACACAATTTTATTTTCTAAGATATTTAAATTTGATTCCAATTTCAAATTCTATTTTTAATCAATTTTATATACATATTCATTCCTAAATATTCAAATTAATCCTCTATTAATTCATAATTTAACCAAAATCTTATATTAATTTCCAAATCAATTTAGCTTACAAATCAGGAATGTTATAGCTACGATTCAGAATATTTTTGCAAATGTCGTCGAAAATAAGAACTTAAAATGGCTGCGCATAGCTATGCCATCATTTTCGTAGATGCCTTGGAGGAAATACTTTGTCGAGAAGCTCCTAGAAAAGGAAAAAATTGCATTCTTGGAGGGAGAAAAGCCATTCTGGCCGCCCAGGATGTAGCCACGAGGAAGATAGCTATTAAGGTTCCCGCCGATTCCACTACATTGGATCAGGAAAATCATCCACTCCGAAACCCACAGATCCTACGGTAGAAGTTACAACACATGTGATGTCCACCTTTGAGGCTGCCCACACCACAATCTCCATCACCGTTGTAATAATTGCTGATGATCCTTTTATTTTTCTTTCTACTACTCAGCCTATTCAGTCATTTATTGAAAAGGGCAAAATGGCCAACTCCCTAATCAAAGGAGCTTCGCTGACGAAGGCATTTCTTTCATCTACCCAGTGTTGGAGAAGCTTCAGTTCTCATCTAAGAAGTCTTTAATCTTTACTTTACTGTCTGTCAACTTACAAGTTATCTGTCGCTTCTTCCTCTGCTACCAGCAACTCAGGGCATGGGTCCTAGCACTATCTCTACCATGTCAACTTTCACCACTAGGGAACCAATCATCCCGATCCTCCCTCCAACCGCTGCCTCGGCCCATGTTCACAGAAAATAGGGGCATTGGAAGGATTGGAGGACGTCAGTCAATCCTAAAAGGAAGTCATTATAATCACCGGCACGAAGGATCCAAACGATCATATCATGATAGCGAGGAGGTTGAAAATCGAATATGAGAAAATTAAGGTTAAGATTGATCCGAAAACTAAAAAGCCTATTATCGGCTCCGATAAGCCAAGCCTTATTTCCAAGCTTCCTCCCTTGAAAATCAAGTCCCCAAAAGGTTGTGGCATTAGTGGTTCAAAATCCTTTGACCCTCCTATTGACAAGCCTAAGGACCCTATCAACTTGACAAATGAAGAAAAAAACCTATACCTTCCAAACGGAGCACTCCAGAGAAGGGGAAGGATGAGGATGGAAAGGGCTCAAAGAAGCGCCAGTTGATAGATGATTCGAAGAGCAGTAGCAAGCGTAGCGCGGCTTGGGCTTTTATGAAAATAACTTCATTTTCTTTTTGGTGTATTTTGATTTTTTTATATAAAACCTGGCATTGTGCGAGAGCGCCCCTCGATTCTTGTATAGAAAGAGAATGTAAATAAAAGACCATTTTTCTGTACAATCTTTGTCGTATTTACATATTTGCACCTTTTATTTTGTCTGTCTATAATATCATGCATATGTTTGTTTAATGCAAATCGCTGAGTTATTTGCTTCATTATTTGAAAGATTAGACACAACTTTGTAATCATGGCTTGATATCTCAAGCTGTTGGATTAATCTCCATCAATAATACCAAACAAACTTCTCTTGCTTTTTCTACCTATGTTGTATGTATATTTTGAAATTATTAGCATCTTCAATATTTTTGTCATCCTTTTTTCTTGTCAAATGAAGCATATTATTTGCAGGAGTTGATATGGCTTCTCTCAACATCTGCAAGTGGATCGCCATTACGAGCTAAAACTCTTCTACTGCTTGCTATTAGTGGGATTCTTAAAGTAATACTTTTAGGATGGGGGCTCGTGGCCAATATAGCAATCTCTCATGCTTTCACAAAGCCACTAGAACAAGTCTATTTTATTTATTTGTTCATTAATTCGTCTTGCAAAATTTTCCTCTTTATTCTTTTTCCTCTTGTTGCAGAGCTTATACACGTTACACTTGATGATTCGATGTGCTTTTGATCTTGATTTAACATATGAAACTCTTTTTCTAGATTAGCTGCTTAACATCCGTTAACCTAATTCAAATACTTTCGTTTCTTGTGTTGATGTATATATACTAAATCCATTAAGTTAATGTGCTATGTGTATATAAAATGGCTATATGAAGGTAATTTAGGAAGGTGTCATGTAACTTGACTAATTAATCTATATATTTCCTAGCAACTCAAATCACTACTGGATAGAATATAAAGATATATATTGATTCGTTAACTAAAGCAGGCTGATAGGAATAATAGGTCAAATATATCTATAAGAGAATGCACTATAACTCATAAACAATAGCTTTATACATATAGAACACATTTTTTCAAAAATCTATCACAAATGTTTGATAGGAAAAAAGGTGCGGCTCCTTTAACAAAAAAGTGTTATGAGCATCGAGTTCAACCAAGCGCTTAGTTTTACTAAACATCGAGTTCAACCCAGTGCTCAGTTTTGATTGAGCTCTGACTGAACTCAATGCTCACCAGCACTGAGCATTGGTCTTGGAGCTTTGTAACACTAAGTAACTGGTGTGGACTTAGCATAGTGGATAAGTTTCCTAAATTAGAGATAGAAATATCATGATTAATGGAAGCGAAAATTCAAGAGGAGCCAACATGGATAAAGAAAATTCAATAGCATTTATAATTTTTTAAAATAAAGGTTTTTTATTGTTAGTTATTAGAATAGGAAAAGAATGTAGCTTTTTTACATGCACATAAATCGGAGTTGCTACATGGTTTAGCATACTGATATTGTAGTTAACATCCAGTACATCATTGGAGGGTGATTTGGCTCTATTCAAAGATGCACCCTAATAATGACTTTTCTTTTGTCTTTTTCTATATATTTTATCTTAAACATGTTGTCTAAATTTCTATTTTTCCCTTTTAACCTTTTGTTGTCAATTTTATAAAATACATTCAAATTTATTTCAATTATTTTGTTTATTTACTTTGGGATTGGGAGTAGAAATGCCTAAGTTGGAAATGCGACTGGTCAGGTCGAAGAAAAATGGACAACGGAGGCCAATTTTAGAAAATGCAATCAAACTTGTTTCTATTATTTATGTTATTGCTACATTTTCCTATTTTTTGTGTATTCCAAACAATTATTAGATCTTTATTTGCATAAAAATGTAGTTGTTGAAAAAGCTGGTGCTGGAGTACGAGCTGCAAAATTTCAAGAGTCAAGATATACATAAAATTAGATGAATCATGTATTCTTTATATATTCATTGTATTGGTAGGTATATGTATTTCTTTTACAGGTTCTGTATTATAAGAGACTGAGAATACATGAATCTTTTAAGCATTTAGAAATGAAAATCTTATTTTATCTTTACTAGATATGAATGAATATGTTCGTTTTCGGTGCAATATTTTGGTTTCAATAGCAAATTAATTTTAAATCTGTGTAATTTAATAGTATTTTTTCTCATTTGAATTTTTTTAACAATGAGCAAATTTTTTTTAAAGAACCTTATTGCAGCAAGCAAAAATAATTGTAAATGAACCTATTGCAATGGGGAAACTGTTATATAAGATACAATTGCAATGAGCAAAAATAGTTGTAAAATATCAAATTGCGACGGCTATGGACCATTGTAAAAAATGTTTACTATGATGGGCTTTTACAATAGTTTTAAAATGGTGTACAATCTTTTAGGTCTATTACAACATCGGATCATGCGACGGGTGCAAGTCCATTGCGAAACCCATATTACAACAGGTATTGCCCATTATAAAAGGGTATTTTGTTATGGTGTCAGCAATAGATTCTTGACTAGCCTGGTTATTTGGATGGCGACCATCAGGAACAGCCCTGAGTGTTTGACTCTACAAACGCTCGTGATGCATTCGATGATGTCCAGGCTCTTCAGCCTTTGGGAGAACCATCCTTTCAATCTTCTACAACGCTTGGCTAGTTCTATGGTGTTCGTTTGAGCACCAACATTTTGAGTAGCAACATTCTTCCCAATGTCATTACAGTATCCAGCAAATCATCTTCGCTGTTAGAAGAATCAACAGCCTCGAGCAATTGTAGTCTCGAACCACCTAAATCGTGCTCGGTACCAACCTGATTTTGGTCAGTATAGACAATGTTAGTAATGGACAAATGCTTCCCACTTCCTCCAGTTGTCTTTCTTGATGCCCCAACTTCTTTTTCCCTTATATTTTGCTTCTCGCCCCTTCGGTTTTGGTCAAACGAAAATGTTTCTTTTTTTAAAACATGAAGATGACATATCTCTCTAGCTATTCCTATGCCTTAAGGATTATTGGCTCAATGGGGAAATACTTGCATCCATCCTATCATGGAGCACCTTCTAGTTGTCCACCATCCTCTTATTTAATTCAGCCATTATTCTGTTAAATTCAACCTTTTATACAATCTCCTATAGAGCATATGGTCCTAAAAAGCAATCATCGCTTGATTAGTCTCTTCATTATGGTGTGAAGCTTCATCTTCTCCACCCGTCAAAGTTCCAAAGCTGTCGAATCTCCTAGAGGGCCTTACTTCACAAATTAAACCACTATAGATCTACAACAACAAACTTTTAGATCTAACTTTTAAATGCATGTATCCTCCATACTAAGCTAGGTCTACTCTTGACAAGCTCTGTTCTCAGTAAAACACCTCAAACGTTGAACCAAATTAGCACAATACCCCAAATCAACTAAAGACAAAATGTATCCAAACAAATCAATGCAAAGCAGTGAGAACATAAAGAATTTTATAGTTAATCAACAAATTCTATGGCTTATGTCCACTTTAATCTTATTAGGATTGGATTTGCCACAAGTACAAGTGATTTGCAACCATTTTCAGATCTAAAACAGCAAAAGTAGGCCCAAAGTGAAGATGGTCAAGTAAAGAATAAAAGACAAAGGAGGTGGAGACCAAAAAGAATCTACAAGTCCTCTCTAAGTTTCTATAGTGCTTCTATTTATAGTATCATCCAACGCGGTCATCAGATTATGAAAGACCACGTAAGATTTCAGATCCGAGAAAGTAGGAGGTAGAAAATGTCTTTTGGTGCTTAAAATTCATGTCGGTACCGACCACAATGGTCATCATAAAGAGTGGAAAATTTTATACTTCCCATAGCACTCATCTATATCTTTAAGCCATCAAGCGTAGTTCACAACATTGCCTAACAAAGTATCGATGTAAATTGTCTCTTAAGGAACTTGCCTTTTTCTACACAGCTTTGGATCATTTAGAATTGGACCCATTGAGTACAAGCATCTTGATGTCAATATGGTTGCTTTATCACTTCAATCCTCGTTCTAGTCACAATCTATCGAAGAAAATGGAGAATTCCACAAGCCAATCATATAGGTACCAACTACTTTTGTGTTGGTACCGACCACTATGACTTTTGCATTTCGAGTTGAAAGTTCGAGACTTGACTTCCATGGTCATTTCATGCTTTCCCTCAAGTTCATGAACCATCTCACTTTATCTCAACATCCAGATTCACTTGAAAGCATCTCGGTTCAAAAATTAGATAACAGTATGTACATGTTTTAAAAATCTATTTTGGTTTCTTATAGTTTCACTTATATTATATTTATACATATGTAATTATATAAGTTTAATTTAACATAACTATTATAGATTAATTAACCTATATAATATATATGCATCTTATTAATCAAATATATTCAAATAATTCATTCTAATTAATTAAATCATCGTTTACTAATTTTAATTTTATTAATTACATCATATTTCATTAATTAGATTTATTTATAATTTTGAAATTTTACATTATTCATCTTAAAATATTTCAGATGAATAATTAACTATAACATTTGTAGTTTGTTTATATATACGCATGTCAATATATGTATACATTTTAGTTAATTAATTTTATTTCTTAAATTCATTCATTTAATTAATTTTTTTATTTATTCAAAATTTTAATATACTTTATCTTAAACAAATTTAAGATAAATGTAAAACTATAACAATTATAGTTACATACATGTATCAATATATACACACACACATATATCTATATATGTGTGTGTACGTGTGTGTTTAATTAATTAACCTCTAAATTACTTATTTTTTAATTAATTAAATAGATATATTAATAATTCAAAATTAATTATTTTATATTTTGAAATATTTTGCAAATTTTAAATAAATTTTATAACACTTATAAAATTTCAGTTTAAATATCAAATTTAACATTCAACGTTAAAATGTAATTTTAATTTTCAAATCTTAATTCGTAATTATCCTAAGGTCCAAATAATTCTAGGCCTTACATCAAGGCTAACCTTTTGGACTTAGTCCACGCATTGAACTAGGTTAATATTTAGGAAGAGGGAATATTTGATTATTCAAGCCCAGTCCTAGACACTACTTCTATACACAACCGTTAGATAAGTTAGTTTAACCAGTTGGGCCTAAATGTTGAATAATTAGACCACATAAACCATTTGGGAGTACCATTGTTTGACTCGTGTCGATCTACAACGGTTAAATTGGTGAACTTCAAAAAATATTCTCTATTTGAATTATAGTGGACCTATAAAGTCTAGTGGTTTTACTAGTACTAATCTTGTTAATTTAAATAAAATCCAACTTTATTTAATTTTTGATTTTATCGGTTAACGAGTTAATTAAAATTGATTAATATATATGGTTTATGGGTATTTCATTATATAGTCATATATGTACAATGTGTATATGCAATCTAATAATGTGAACATAATTAATGTATACGTATATAGATGTTGTGATTTGCATCTACAAAGTATATATTCGTCATCTATATGCACATTGCTTGTCTCAAAATATTATTTGAAAATATAAATTATACGCATATAGATGTTGAGATTTACATCTACAACATATAAGTTTGCTAGTTATATGTGCATTGGCTGTCTCAAATATTATTATAAAATATACATAAATGCCTATATATAACTTTTGAAATATGCTTAATATTAAGTGAAATTAACTTTTACGATATTTTTTTGACTTTGACCAAGTCAATAAGATTTTAATTTTAATATTTTAGATATCTAATTTCGATTAGGTAACTATTAAATTTTAAAATTTAATATTTTGATCTGCAAAGTTTGATATTTTTTCTACAAAAATAAAATCTTTAATCACTTTTCTTTCTTCTTTCATGTTATTTTCTCCACATGCTCTATAAAAACTGAATATGGTAGATAATTTCAATTGAACAACTGAATCGTTATTCATTTTAAAGTTCTCCACATTCTCCACAGGATTCAAGGTGGGTAATTTATATCCATTTTCAAGTTCTCCGCATTCGCCACATGATTCAAGGTGGGTAATTTTTATCCATATTTAAGTTCAAAATGTCATCCATTCTAGGTCTGAGAGGTAACAATACCCCAACTTGATTGGCTTCATTGTTAATTAATAAACAGTTTAAGTTTGACATCAAGAATTAATATTAAGAATTATTAATTGGATCCCTATACAACTGTTTTTGTGTTGTCGTAACGCTGTTTTACGCAATGTTTATTTAGACCCAATAAAGTGTGTTTTAAAATATATGAAACTTTCTTCAAAGATTTTTATGAATTAAATTATACAGAGTGTTGATATTTAAATGGTTTCTTTGGAAAGAAGATAGAAATTTTTAGTGAATAAATTATATTAAGGTAATAATATATAAAGAAGCATATTTATAAAAATGTTAAATAAAATTTTTATGAAACATTTTCATAAAAAAGAATTTGGAAATGTTAATAAGTACGTATGAGGTACATGGATTTTTTTTCGCACAATTCTAATCTAAGATTTGAGTGCAGAACTTTGAGGTGTTTACACCAGTCCGAAAATGGATTTATCACTCGATTCTTGATAATGAACGTTGATGAGGGTTTTTGGTTGGATACTTGAGTTTTCTATCGCAGTTGAAAAATATGCAAGGAAAACTAAAAATCTGATCAGAAAGCCTTAACGAAGTCTGCATTAGAGGATCGAAGGATCAATGCTAGTTCGTAAGTAAAGTAATGCATTCGAATAAGAGATCAAAGAAACTATTGCGTATATACATCGTATGGTGAAAGTTTAAAAATAAATATTTTGGGCAAATAACTTTTGGTTTTGTGTTGTAATTTCGAGGACGAACTTCTTTTAAAGGGGGAGTATGTAATTTGAGCACTTTAATTTAAGATATTTAAACTATTTTAAATATTCAAATATAGATTATTTTTCACAAATAGTCAGTTTTAAGTGATAAATAATAATAATGATGATGAACTTATTATGACAAAATGTTCACAAAAATATTTCCTTTAGGAAGATATATCGATAAAATAGCCGAAATTCGTTTTACCGATAAACAGCTCTATAATCGTAAAACATTGTGAACAGAGTTGGAAACATACACTTATTTTTATAGTTGAACAAGAACATGAAATAAAATAATTTATTTTATTTATGGAAATAAAATGTATTTATGAAATCATCAGTAATTGCATCATATTTAATAATTGATTTATGAATTTAAAGTGATATTTAATGATTTAATAAACTATAACTATTCATATAATTGTTTTTAAATGAAAACAATTCATTTTAATTAGTTATGAAGCGATAATAAATTATTTTTAATAGTTTTATAAAGATAAATATAAGAAAATTCATATCGCTTTATCGATATAGCAGCACTATTTGTAAACAATTGTTTAATATTTATTTATATGGTTTTGTAAATCAAATGTGATCATTCTAATCAGTTGAAAATGATAATAAATTAGTTGTCAAAATTTATTTACATTATATGTAAATTAATTTAAGTGAAATGTGACCGGGAGTCGGTTTTTCGATTTCAATGATTTAACGAATGGAAGTTGTTTAAAGTTGTTGCAATCTTGTTTATATGTCATGTGCACATATATACAATACATATGCACACCCTGACATGCGCACGAACACACACACACAGATATATATACACACACGCACATACAAACATACATATACACTTATATATATATATATATATATATTACAAAATATTAAGATATTTTCATAAAAACTTAATACTTAAGCAACCAAAAAACATCCATCAAATCACCTTACATCATATCACCTCAAGCATATGGAGGCACAAGGGAGGAGAGGTATGCCATGCATAAGGAGGTGATGGGAGGTGTGGGCAAGGGGCAATTGTGTAAGATTGCAATTAGATATTTATTTTCAAAATTTTCCAATAAATACCTACCGCTTTCTTCATAAATTCCTAACACTTATTCTTCATCTTCT
Source organism: Allium cepa (assembly GCA_030765085.1). Classification (NCBI taxonomy): domain Eukaryota; kingdom Viridiplantae; phylum Streptophyta; class Magnoliopsida; order Asparagales; family Amaryllidaceae; genus Allium; species Allium cepa. Next base: position 103,285,490 of record CM060941.1, on the reverse strand, counting down.
TCCTCCTTTAAGCAATTCGAATAGTTTCATATATAAAGAAAATTATAAAGAAATAATTACAAAAAAAAAATCATATTAGTATTTATACATTATCCAATCCACTCAAAACCACTTGAATACACTCCATTCCTCCACCTAAACCCATGACCACCACTTCCTACTCCCTAAAGCCGAGTCATCCACCTCCACACCTAGGCCATGTGCTTCTAAAGGTAGGCCGAGCTTTCCAAAGGCTTTCGAGCTTGATTTCGTGGAGTTTGGTTTCGAAATAGCATAGCTACAGCCATTTTAAAACTAGTTCGAGTGAAAATGAAGGTGAGAAACTCTCTTTATAATATAATACATTAGATGATATACAAGATTGGTTATGCTTAGTTGTAATGATTGTTTATCAAGTTTGGATGCTGATTATAAGTTATTTGATTGTATTAACTAATCATGTTTAATACACATCGAAAATCATAAAGGAAGTCACTTTCCTTTAAATAAATGAAATGGTGTATATGAGATTTGTTAAACCTCTTTAAAAAATGTTTTATAAACATTTATAAGTGTTTCAATGAAGTTTGAAAAAAAATTACAAAATGAGTTAAAATAGACTACTCTATATATATCATGTATATTATGTAAGTTAAGAGAGCTCTCGGAAAAGCTGGGAATGACCGTGGTGAGAGGAATTTGCAGGCTAGTTCTATGTTGGTTTAGGTGCCAAGCATTAACACCATAGATACATCCCTCTAGAGGTATACTGCAATGAAGGTAGTCCTTTACCTTGTCATTGTATGTAATCTGTTCTCCAATAAGTGCCTTTGGACTTAGTTGTAAACCTATTGCATAGTCATATTTTACCAATGTAACAATTTCGTCTATTTTAATATGTTTATTTGAAAAACATTTTTCAAAGAAAGTCATTAAGAATAATATCAATGGATTTCACGTAGAAATATTTTGGTCATCATAAGGTAAAAACATGTTCCGTGTTTATGTGTGGCATGCTCTTATAAGATGCCTTTGCTTTTCAAACACTTGTATTTTTAGTTTCTCACACCGATCATATGTATAATCCGGAGGTTATTTCCCTTTCCTAAAACTCTAGGTGCCCTATTTTTCCGGGTAGCCTATTAGTCAGGTTTTGTCTGGAGCAATCTAGAAGAGCTAGGAGCATCGAGTTAGAAGATTTTTCGGTAGACCATTACCTCCTTTTCCACCACACTTGTGTACTATTATATTCCACATTTGTATGGTCATAGATTTATAGTTGTCTATGTTTAACTTTGATAAATGTATTCAAAATTTCCGATGTAAAGATTTTTTATAATGAAATAATATATATTTTTATATTCGTTTACGATTCCTTTCTTTCTACTTTTACCCTTAAGAAACCAAGTCTTAAGCACTCTGATTTGTGGCATGTGAATACCAAAGATGTATTAGTGTCAATTTCCAAGAGCCGAAGAAACGGATCTTTGCATTGGTATCAGAGCTTAGGTTGAGCGAATACTTGAGCCTGATAAGGGCAAAGGCTCATCATTGATAGGGTTACTAATATCCTAAGATGAGTAACTCGTTAGAGATAGGGTTAGTAACACCCTATAATGAGTTGAGAGCATCATACGTATGAGCTCGTATTTATTGATGATATATTAAAAACGATTTTTGAAAAATTGGTAAATGAAATAATTTTACCTAGAATTATATTTTATATAAAGAACATATTTTGAAACGTATATATAGTTAGATATATTACAACTTGGATGATTTTTAGTCAAGATTTGTAAACTTTAAGTGTAAACATGTAGTGATTAGAATTTCACAGTTTGACTATAAGATGTTTAACAAATACGCTAAGAATATTAAGGGATCTAAATAATAAATAAAAGCTTATAAGTTGAAAAATGGTTATGAAAAGAGGATTTTAATTTGAAAAGCTTTTCGAGAAAAAGTTTTCAAAGAATTTTGAAAGTCGATAATAATAAATATTCAGTTATTAATCAATCGTTTGGTTAAAAGTTTAAATACAAATATCTTGTGAATTTAGTTTCATGATTTGACTATAAGGAGTTTGATAATATATTGGGTTATGCTTAATGAATTCATAAGATAATAGATGAGCATGTTGTATAAAAGTGTTTTTCACAAAAAAATCAAATGATTGTGTAAAAGATTAATTTCAAAAATATGTTCTATAAAAGGGATTTTGAGAATTTATATTCTGGTGTTTTGAAAAAATTTGGCAAAGTTTAAAGAAATTAGGGAAGACCGTCAAATATAAAGTAATTAAACGTTTTATTTAAAGTGATACATACATACATACATACATACATACACACATACATATACATATATACATACATATATATATATATATATATTTAAGATTTTTTTTACAAATGTGATACTTTATAATTAAATAATTGATTTATAATAGTGTTTTATGAATATTAAAAATGGATTTGTAATTGATATTTTGTAAATGAATTTATGAATGGAATTTTATAAATTAAGAGATTTATAAGAAGAATTTTATATAATAGAAAGGAAAATTATAAATATAGTTTTATAAATATAGAAATGATTTGTGTCATGATTTAGGCACGGATTTTATAGAGAAAATACATTCACGATTTAAAAATTAAAATAATCTTTTAAATGATTGTTTTGAAAGTGATTTTTTCGAATGAAGATTAATGTTTATTGTTGTAATAAATGTTTTCGAGAATGTGAGAAAGGCGTGGACTATAACACTGTTGTTATAGTAAGTGATTTTCGAAAGGCGATATTTTATATAGTATGTGAGATTTATACATGTCCTATATTTGATTCGAGGTAGATAATTTATATCCACTTTTAAGTTAAGAACGTCGTACATTCAAGATCTGAGATTCAATATTAAGAACGTCGTACCCTAACTTGATCGACTTCATTTTTAACAAATAAATAGTTTGAGTTCGACAACGAGATTTAATATTAAGTATGATTAATCGGATCACTGTGCCACTATTTTGGGTTGTTGTAAAGATGTTTTACGCAATGTTTGTTTAGACCCAATAAAGTGTGTTTTGAAAAATATGAAGGTTTCCTCCGAGATTTTTACGAATTTAAATATACAGAGTATTGAAATTTAAATGGTTTCTTTGGAAAGAAGACATAAATTTTTGATGAATAAATTTTTTTAACGCAATAATATATAAAGAAGTTGATTTATAAAAATGTTCGAATAAAAGTTTTATGAAATGTTTTCATAAATTTTTTTTTTGGGAAGGTTAATAATACGTATAAGGTACATGAATTATTCTGTTGCACGATTCTGATCTAAGATTCATGTGCAGAACTTTGAGTTGTTTACACCAGTCCGAAAAAGGAATTATCACTCGATTCTTGACTATGAATATTTATGAGGGTGTGGTTAGATACTTGTGTGTTCTATCATAATTCAATGTTATGCAAGGAAAACTAAATTTTTGATTGGAAAGCCTGATCAGAGTCCGCACTAGAGGATCGGTGGATCAAAACTAATTTGAAAGCAAAATTGTGTATTCAAATAAGAGATCGAAACAAATATTACGTATGGATAATCAATATACATCGTATGGGTGTAAGGTTAAAAATAAACATTTTGAGCAATACCTTTGGGTTTTGCACTATAATTTCAAGGACGAAATTCCTTTAATGGGGAAGCATGTAACGACCTGTAATTTGACCACTTTAATTTAAGATATTTAAATTATATTAAATATTCAGATATATATTATTTTTCTCAAATAATAAATTTTTAGGTGATAAATAATAATGATGAACTTATTTTGGAAAAACTTTGACAAAAATATTTCCTTTGGAAAGATATATTGATAAAATAGTCGAAAATCATTTTATCGATAAACAGCTTTATAATCGTAAAACATTGCGCATGGAGCTGGATACTTACACTTATTTTTATAATTGAACAAGAATATGAAATAAAATAATTTATTTTATTTTTGGAAATAAAATATATTTATGACATCATCACGAATGGCATCGTATTTTATAATTGATTTATGAATTTAAAGTGAGATTTAATGATTTGATAAACTATAATTATTCAAATAATTTTTTAAAATGATAATAATTCATTTTAATTAGTTGTTAAGTGATAATAAATAATTTATAATAGTTTATAAAGATATATATTTGACTTGAAAATGTAAGAAAATTCATATCGCTTTATCGATACAACAACACATTTTGTAAAAAAAATGTTTAACATTTATTTATATTGTTTCATAAATCTATTGTGACATTTTAAATAGTTGAAATTGATAAGAAATTATTTTTTAAATTTTGTTTACATTTATATGTAACTTGATTTATAAGTGAAAATGTGATCGGGAATTGGTTTTTCAATTTTCAACTATTTAACGAATGGAATTTGTTCAAAGTTGTTGCAACCTTGTTTACATATCATGTGCGTATATATACAATATATATGCACGTCCTAACATGTACATGAACATACACACACACATGTATACAAATAAACATATACACTTAAATATATATATATATATATATATATACATATGTTACAAAATATTAAGATATTTTCCTTAAAATTTAATATTTAAGAAACCAAAAAGAATCCAACAACTCACCTTATACCATATCACCTCAAGCATATGGAGGCACAAGAGGGCGGGAGGTTTGTCATGCATAAGGTGGTGACGGGGGTGTGGGCAGTGGGCAATTGTGTAATTTTGCAATTAGATATTTATTTCAAAAAATTCCTATAAATATCCACCTCTTTATTTATAAATTCCTAACACTTATTCCTCATATTTTTTTCTCATTCTTTAATTTATTTTAGTGGCTTCATATATAAAGAATATTTTGGAGAAAATAACTACAAAAAAAATAAATTATATTAGTATATATACATTATCCAATCCACTCAAAACCACTTCAAAACACTTCATTCCTCCACCTAAACCCACGACCACCACCTCCTACTCGCCAAAGCTGAACCATCCTCCTCCACACTAAGAACATGAGATTATAAGGGTAGGTTGAGATTTCCATAGGCTTTCGAACTCGATTTCGTGGAGTTTGGTTTTGAAATAGCCAAGCTACAGCCGTTTTAAAACTAGTTCGAGTGAAAATTAAGGTGAGAAGCTCTATTTATAATATAATATATTGGATGATATACAGGATTGATTATGCATGGTTGTAATGATTGTTTATTAAGTTTGGATGTTGATTATATGTTGTTTGATTGTATTAGCATGTAACGTTTAATACACATCGAAAATCACAAAGGAAATCACTTTCATTTAAATAAATGAAATGGTGTATATGAGATTGTTTAACCTTTTTGATATAATTAAGAAATGTTTTATGAACATTTAAAAGTGTTTCGATAAAGTTTGAAAAATATATTAGAAAATGAGTTAAAATAGGCGTGTCGCGATAACGGTAGTTTGCGATTTCATGTCGTAGAAAGTTAAAGCCATTTAGACAATGGATTCGAAGTCAAATTCTTTGTAATAAGTATTTTCCAGACCCTTATAATCATAGTTTTCAAAAAAATGATCAAGATTTCATTTAGTAGATTTTGAAATATGAGCAAAACAAGTTTTAAAAATAGTCGTGTTTTGGCAGTTCGGAAACCAAAGCGAAAAATTCTTTAAAAATTGATGTTTTTAATTCTTTAAAATTATAGAATAAATTATAGAAATCTTTTAAAAAGATTTAAAAGAGATTTTAGTTATAAAAATATATTTCTAAACGATCGAAAACTGGTTTGATCAAATAAGCTTTGAAAACAATATTTGCAGTACTATTCGCAGCGCTTTTTACAGCATGTTTTATAACTTTTGAAATATGAACTTAAAACTTATAATTACTTTTTAAATCTTTTATGAACATTTTAAAATGAGTAATTAAGTGTTTTAATAATTATTTGGAAGTTTTATAATTTATTTTAATGAGTTTAAATAAACGATTTAAAGAAAATTTGTTAAAATCAAGTGATTTGATCTTGGCTCTAAAAGCCGATGAGTAGACTGGAGTTTTCTATTCATGACATCTTGGATGTGAGGTTCTTAAAATAAGGAGATGTTCAACTGAAACCAGTGCCCTGGCTCACATGGTCTCTTTCCTGGGCGAGGGATTGATAAGGTTGAAAAGTCAGAAATGATATATGCATAAAAGATTCAAAATTTATAAATTCAATTTAACTTGAATTGTATAGGGATGATCTTTTTATACTTGGTATTAAATTCCGAAGAGGAAACCTGTATTATCCATGTGAATTTAAAGGTGATTTCACCACTATTCGACGGATAGTAAAGGTTGAATACGGAAATTGATCTTAAGTAGAATTAGTATAATTTCTATAGATCCTTTTTACTCAATGAAGTTTTGCAATATGATTTATGAAAAATGATTTTCAAAGTTAAAACGAGGTTTAATGATTCTGCATATACCAAAATGAAACGTTTTAAAGATATACGTCTCTAGAAGATACTTTGATAAAAAGAAAATTTATCAATCAAAGAATAATTCCCTGTTTACTTAACATATTCCATCGATCATTGGTTTGACGGAACCAGGGTCAGATTTGAGTGACTCTTATCCAAAAACCACTTCGAACCAATTTTTGTATTCGAAATGAAGACATAGAATGATAGTAAAGGAATGATTAGCTGCTTGTCCTTGACCCTCGGTAGAAATTTCCCATATCATATATGTGTGTGTGTGTATGGCAGTAGTATCTTAATTTGATCTTCGATGCAAACGCTGCTCACTACTAATCCTAAGGATGATTCCCGACAGGATGTGGTAGGAGAGTTTCTGCGGTTTGTCATGTTCTAGACAACTTGTATGGGCAAATGTTTGACATTGCATTTCAAGATCACGTTGATTGATCTCTATAAAAGTATCATCTATTTGGTGGCGGAGAAGACAACTTCTCTTAACTTAACTCCCTTTCCTAAGACGTACGAGATTAGGTGTTATATGCCTGTAGAAATCAATTGTGTGATTGTGGAATGGAAATATGGCATTCAAAGTGAAATGTGTGCTACGAAAGGTAAACGTTGCCTTAACCCTCGCACCTTGGAAATGAAAGAAACAGGGTAGCAGCTGCAAAGCTATATGGGTCGCACCTATTTGGAGATGTCGTCACTGTTCTAGATTATCTGTATATGTCAAGTATGTTAGTTATGTTAAGAGAGCTCACTGATAGGTCAGGAACGACCGGGGTGATGACATATTCGCTACTATCAAGGAAGTGGTAGGTAGGTCCTGTGTTGGTATAAGAACCCAATACCTAGACCCTAGGCACAACCTTCTTGAGGTGTATAGTACAGAAGGTAGTCCTTACCTTGTCACTGTATGGAATTCATTCTCCAATAGTGCCTTCGGACTTAGTTGTAAACCTATTATGCCATCAAATTTAACCAACGTAAAAATTTCAAATATTTTAATATGTTTATTTGAAAATAATTCAAAGAAAGTCGTCAGAAATAATATCGATGGATTTCACGTGGAATGTTTTGGTTATCAGAAGGTTAAACTCGTTCCACGTTTATGTACGCCATGGTCTTATGAGATACCTTTTGTTTTCAAACACTCGTATTTTGAATTTCTCACAACAGTCCTATGAATGACTTAGAGTTTATTTCCCTTTCCTTATAGTCTAGGTGCCCTATTTTTTCGAGCAGCCTAGTAGTCAGGATTAGTTTGGTGCAATCTAGAAGAGGTCGAAGCATGAGTTAGAAGATTCTTCATTAGACTATTACCTATTTTCCCGCGACTCCTTTTTTATTCCGCATTTGTATGGACAGAGATTTATAACTGTCCATGTTCAACTTTGATAACTGTATTTAAAATTTCTGTTGTAAAGAATATATGTTATTCCATTCATGTAAGATTCTATACCATCTTCTTTTTCTTTTACTCTTAAGGACCAGGTCTCTAGCACTCGAATTTGTGGTATGTGAATACCGAGGATGTATTAGTGTCGACTTCCGAGGGCCGTAAAAATGAGTCTTCATGGCTCTCCATTACACTTTCTTTTTTTTCGATTTCAGCTCTCAATTAGATTAATATAATTTAACTGTTCAAATTTCTCATCTTTTGAGTTCTGAGCTGTAGTTTTCACATCTAAACATATTTATAGCTTTTCCTTTTATGGAAGAATACACTTAAATAATTTAGTTCATCTTTTAAAATTCTTCCGAAAACACCTCAGCAATTGCGTTGCTACACTCCTCTACTTCTTCAAACTTAAGTGCATAATTTTGATGTTTATTGTCTGAACCTTGGTAAGTGAATGGCAATCAACAATTGCACCATAGTTGTGCTAAAATTCACTTTCAGGATAGTGGCATGTCCATGGCACAACCATAGTTTCTTACTCTTTGTTGACTATCTTTCTCATAACTTGAAAGCGAAATTTCATATGTAAGAGTAGTGGGCCTTCCCATTAACCTCATTCTTCTTGATCCTTTCAGATTTGAAGCATTGGATGGAACCAACTACAAATTCTAGTTACAGAAACTACTCTTCTTATTCGAGTAGATGGAAGTTAATTATGTCATGTATATTGAACCCTCTTCTATTAAGGTTTCAGAAGCTGTTGCTCCAGCTATAACCGAAACAGCTCAATAAAGCATTGTACTAAAGGAAAATGATGATGAAGTCAAGAAGAATTTTGAAAAGGATAACAAGTTGGTCACGCGAAAAATGCTCACATACATGTCAAACAAACTGTTTAATCTGTTTGTTAATCAGAAATTATAAAAGATCATTTGGAAGACGCTAGAAAAGAAGTATAAGGCATATGATGCTGCAAGAAAAGAATACTAGTAGGTAGATTGTTGTAATTTTATATAGTTGATAAAAAGTCAATTATAAAACAGATGCATGAATATGAAAACATGGTGTCTAACATACTCCATGAAGGAATGAAGATGTGTGAGATCATGTTGACCGATGTATTACTGGAAAAATTCCCACCATCTTGGAGCAAGAACAGAAATTATCTCAAGCACAAAAGGAGATATCTCTCTCTTTAGAAACTAGTCAGTCACATTTAGATCGAGGAAGCAATTCGTTTGAAGGATAAATTCAATGAGTTGACTATTGACCTTGTTAATGCTAATCTTATGGAAACTGGAAATCAATTTAATGTGGATAAGTTTAAACATAGAATTTTGCTAATCATAAAACTCAAAACGTTGTAAACAAAAATAAAAAAACTCAAAGAAAATGACCATCTATTATGTATGTAGGCTATCAATGTTAAAGCACAAAAAAGTCTTGCTAAGGATGAAGATATCATAGTTGAATCCATTGTCGAGGCTAACTTAGTGGACAATAAGATTGATTAGGTGTTTGACATAAGAGCTTCTAAATATCTCTATGAAAATTGATAGCTTGTCCATCAATTTCGGGATGCAGGAGAAGGTGAGCGTGTCTTCATCGGAAACTCCACTAAAGCTGGAGTATTTGGTATAGGAAAGGTTCTTAAGCTTACTTCTAGAATAACTTCATCTTTGAATGATGTATTGTACGTCTCCTCCGTTCGTAGTAACTTAGTATCTAGTGGGTTACTAAACAAGGCTAGAATGAAGCTTGTTTTAACTTTGGTAAAGTTGCAATAACAAGGAATGAGGTAATTGAGGGGAAGTGATATCTAGCCAATGATTTGTTTGTATTAAACTCTATTGTTTCTAGTAATGAATATTGTTTCTAGTAGTGAAAGTACTTCATTCTTTACTTATGTGGCTAAATCTTTTAACATATGGTATAGTAGGGATACGTAAATGCAGACTCAATAAATAGACCTAGAAAACTAAATATACTAAATATAGAAAATGACATTTTATCTTCCAAATGTCCTATGTATATATATTGATGCCAAACATGCAATAAAAACCTTTCAAATCAATCCCTACGAATTATAAGAATCGTTACACTTAGACTTGGCTTATTTTAAGAAGACAAACAGTGGAGGAGGTAAACGCTATTATGTAACCTTTATTGATGAATTTTATAGATACACCAAAAACCATCTTCTTATATCTAATGATGAGACAATAGAAATATTCATAAAATTTAATGCTAAAGTTGAAACTAAATTAGACCAAAAAATCAAAAGGTTTAGATTTGATAGGGGTGCAGAGCATTGTATTCACTTTCTAAAACGTTTCTTTGAGAAAAATGGAATTATCCATGAAACTAGTGTTCCTTACATCCCATAACAAAAACTAATAGATAAAAGGAAAACCGTGACTCTTAAGACTATGATGAATGCAATGCTTTTAAGTTATGGTATGGCTGATAATGTTTGGGGGAAAGATGTATTATCTGCATGTTATGTACTTAATAGAGTGCCTTATAAAAAGTTGTAAAACCCTTAACAAATTTTGGAGAGGTTTTCCTCTAAACCCAAAGCTTGTGTGGGGGTTGCCTAGCTAAGGTGGACTTAGCAGACATTAGAAAAAACTAACATCAGACATAAAACATTTGATTGTGTATTGATTGGTTATGCTTCCAATAATGCTACATATAGATTCATATCTTTGAATGATCGAGATTTTGTAAGGCGGAAGATGTTGTATTCTTTGAAAATTTCTTTCCTTTAAAGAACAATAATAATGGAATCTCTTTTGGCTCTTCTATTGTCACTGATGCGTCATTGTCGTTGCCTACTATGCCACCTGTTTCTAATGAATCTACAGTGCACTTAGATGGAGTAAAACACAATGTACAAGGACCAACTTTGGATCAAACTACATTGCTACCTTTTTGGTAGAAAACATTGATTTTAAAAGGATCGATGATACCATTTTTTCTATACTTTTAATTGAGGATGATCCTGAAACATACGAAGAGACAATTAACTCAAAGGATGGTAAATATGCTATTAAAAGTGAACTTGATTCTACAAAATCAAACCACATGTTGACATAGTCGACCAACCTAAGGGATGCAAACCAATTAGGACTAAGTGGACCTTTAGAAAGAAACTAAAAACAGATGGTTTTATAGATAAATAAGGCTATATTAGTAGTCTCGGTTTCTCATGAAAGAACGACGTCGATTATTTTGACACTTATTCCCTTGTCACCAAGTTGGGTACCATTTGAACTTTAGTTGCCTTGGCTACTATTCAAAACTAGCAGTACACCAACTAGATGTGAAAACCGCTTCCCTTAATAGTGACGTAGAAGAAGAAATTTATGTAAAAAAATCTATTGGTTACGTGGTACCTGGTCCAGAGATTAATGTTTGCAAATTAAGAAAGTCTCTTTATGACTTAAAACATGCTCCTAAACAGTGATACAAAAAATTTGATATGACCCTAGTAAAAAAATGGTCATATAGTGAATGCCTCTGATTCCCACATGTATTCAAAGGTTTTGATCCTCATTATGTGACTATTGGCCTTTATGTTGATGACATGTTGATATCTAATACAAACTTGGTTGTAGCAAATGATGCCAAAATTTTCTTGTCCTTCCAATTTGAGATGAAAGATTTGCAATAGACTGATGTGATACTAGAAATTAAAGTGAGAAAAACCTCAAACGATTTTTCACTAAATTAGTCTCACTACATAGAGAAATTTTTAAAAGGCTTTTATTGTTTTGATGTGATTCCCGTTTGATGTCTATATGGTCCTAGTATATATCTTAGAAAGAAAAAATGACCTAGTGTGTCATAAGAAGAATATGCCAAAGTCATTGGAAGCATAATATTTCTTATGAATTATACAAGACCTGGCATAGCTTAGGCCGTGAGTTGATTCAGTAGGTATACTTACAACTCCAACAATGAATATTGGAACGCTCTTCATCGTCGTTTGAGGTAACTTAAAGATACATTGAGTAGTGCTTTCATTTTGAATAAATATTTTGTTGTCTTGAAGAGGTTTTGTGATGCAAAGTGGGTAACTGGTAATGATGAAGTTAGCTCCACTAGTGGCTACATTTTCTCCTAAGGTAGAAGTGCTATTTCATGGAAGTCTTGTGAACAGACGTGCATAGCATGATCTACAATGAATTTTGAGTTTATTGCTTTTGAGATGGCGGGTGAAGAAGCATTATGGTTGAAATATTTGATGGTGGAAATTCCACTAGGGAAAAATGAACATTCTAGTTTCTTCACACGTGATTCATAAGCCGCTATTGGTATTGCAAAGAATATTGTGCACAATGGAAAAAGAAGGCACATCAGTATCAGACACAAAATGGTCTAAAAACTTTTAAAGAAAGAGATGATTTCATTGGAATATGTAGGATCATAAAAGACTTGGCAGGTCCGCTCAAGAAAGGATTGCTAAGAAATTTGGTCATTGGATCTTCAAGAGGAATGGACCTCAGGTCTATAGTAGAGGGAAAATCTGACAAATACCCACTCATAATCAAATAAGGCACACGATCAATGTTTCTCTTCTTGTTTTTGTGTTTAATAGATTGGTTGCTTTTGAATCTATAGCCATTTTTGGTGTGTTTTGTGAAGCAGTTGATGGATTCATTAGCGGAAGTCTTGATTTTTAATTGTACATTCATCTATAATCCATAACTAGTCTTGGTGGTGCTAATATTATGCACTTATGGATTTTTGCTTATTTGTTGGTGACTGATTCTACTACTCCTATTGAATCCATAACCTGTTTCGATGGTGCTTTTAAGACGCACTTGATGGATTTTACAAACTATTTCCTATTAAATCTATAACTAGTTTTGTTGGTGCTTTACGACGTGCTTGATGGATTCTATTAGCTTTTTCTCTTAAATCCATACTTAGTTTTGGTGGTGCTTTTGAGACACACTTGATGAATTTTACTAATATTTTTCCCACTAATTCATAACCAATCGTAGTAGTGTTTTTGAGATGCACTTGATATGCATTTTTATTTTTCTATAGTCATGCCTAATAGAATCCATAACCAGAGTAGGTGGTGTCTTTAAAATGTACCTGATGGATTCTATTATCCGACTTAAGGTTGAGCTTCATGCTCTTGATGAGTCCATTTCCCGATAAGGTGGTGCTAGGATGACGCACTTGATGGACTGACCTATACCTGAGTGTTAAGGTGGGTTCGCTTTCTATTGGAGATTTTAGTTAATCTCTCCATAGCACTCATAAGTTTCCGACGTAAGTGCATTGCCACAAAAAGCATATACATAATGGAAGAATTGTAGTACGAGTTATAGAGTTTCAACCAAATCTGGTAGCTCAAGAGAAATTCCTTACATATACTAAGTTGTAGCTTCGCTTATTATATACCAATTCAAATCGAAAGATATTGGTGTATGTGCATGCAACTTTTCTTTTGTTCAGGTTATTTATCTTTTATATGTTCGAAGTTTTATTATAGTTGGTAGGGGATGTTGGATAACTAAAATAAACTTTAGTCTCGTATTGCTTGATATTTTGTTATTTTTCCTTAATATATCTTTACTTCTACTGCTTATCAATTAGGTTAGGTAGTATGGATTACTAGGAAAACTCGCATATGCATGCATACGACATGGGAAAATAGGCACATGTGGTCTTTGATGGTGCACATGGCACTGCATTTTAAAGGAATGAGCTTGATTCTCCATTATTCTTCTGTTTCTCCTTTTTCATTTTTTTTCGTTTCATCTCAAAAAACTGAAAAGACAAATTTTTAATTTTCTTATCAGTTAAATTATGATTAATAAATTTTATGAATGTATTAAAAGAATTGTCACTTCATTTTTGCAACTGTTCAAATTTATCCCCTTCTAAGTTTTGAGCTATAGTTTTCACATCTACACCTATTTATTGTTGTTCTTTTGATGGATAGAGTACTCAAAAATCCAGTTCATCTCCTAAAATTCTTCTGACAGACTACTGAGCAATTTCCTTTGTACACTCCTCTAATTCTTTAATCCTTAGTACACAAGTTTGAAGTTTGTTGTGTAAACCTTGAAAAGCGAATGACAATCAACGATTACACGACTAGATTGCACCTTAGCCGTGCTGAAATTCACTTTTAATGCAGCAGTCTATCCACGACATAACCTCTAACAACCCTGCTTTATGCGTTATATAAACAAATAAATTTAATTAAAATAAAAATGTTCGAAATTAAATTCTTGATAATTATTATTTTGAAAATAAATTCTTACTTGAATAAATCTAGTTAATAAAGGATTTTCTTTTAATAAATTGAAATTAATTTATATATTATTGTCAAATAATATTTTAAACTCAATAATAATAATATATTAACAACAGTAAAATATTTTCAAGTGAATAAAAATAAAGATGGACAAAAATTGAGTTTGAATAATTTGGACAGTCTATGAAAAATATATTTTTGAAAAACATAATAAATCAATTCACTTTGTAATATATATTGATAAATAAATGGTAAAATCATTTATACGCCAATGAAGAGATTTTGGATTGCAATTAAAAGAGATAAAATGTGAATTATTTTCTATAAAAACTTAGGTTAAAAATGAAAAGAAATAATAATTACCAAATAATTATAGTCCATTATCCCTCTCCATTATTCTAGAATGTCTTTTCATTTCATATTCAACCCCAACATGTTACTTTCCCAAGCCCATTTAAAATAATTCACCACTCTCCCTATTTTCAAAAAATCAAATGCCTCGAACCTCCTCCCTCGTCTTCAAATATGCCCTAGAAAACCAAAATTGATTTATGCGGAAGAAAAAATCGTGGTTGAAGCCGCTAGGGCAAGGCTACATTGGTGATGCTACGAAGGAGCAGGTGGTGACAGGATTGAGGTCGCGACCTGGGTTTGCGGACGCGATGAAGGCAGTGACTATAATCGACCTGGTCGCTAGCATTGAAGTGGAGGAGCAAGTATGTGGTTATGGCGTGATGGCTAGCAATATATGGCAGGAGTTGAGTCAATGAGAGCCGCAGATTCAGACTTGAGTCGGCGATGACTGGAAGTCTGTGGTGGGTTGAAACCTGGGGTTGATACACAAAATATGGAGGAGACAGAAGTGTATATGGCGATCGGGTTGCTCACGTGAGGTGAAGTGATGGTGATGGCAGCAGTGGCTATGGTGAGGTTTGGGTTTTGGGCAGCGATGGCTTGGAATTCGACAAAGGTAGAGCAATCACTGTTTTAGGCAGCTTCAACTATATGTCGACGAGTAATTACACTCAAACCTATATCTAAATCATGATATGAATTGCTTGTTCTTTGAATTGCTATTTGTCTGTTGATTGGTACGAAATTCATGAACATCATAAACCCTACGTTCCATTTTATAGCGAGTTTTATACTCACAACTTCTCTATAACACGTTCTTTTATATATTATCCCCAATTATTGCTTAAATTACATAGTTGAATGAAATCGCAATGTATTGTTGAATTGGTTGGTTGAATCATTTCGTTTAATTGATTGTTTCAGATTGCTTATGTTTGGATTATTGATATATATTAGTTTGAAACTGGATGATATTGAGATAATTGTTGGTTTATGTTTATTGGATGCATCAATTTGCAAACGGAACTTTATCCGTTTGTGAAGTAAGCTTTATATATTTGTTTGTATATGGAAACAGATATTTAATAAACGATTGGAGTTTGACAGAACTCGACTCAAGTCATGCGATATTGATAATGATGCTTGTTGATATGTTTGTAAGTAATTGCACTCCATAATTTTATTTATATATATATATATTTATTTATTTATTTATTTATTTATTTATTTCTTATGTTAGAGAATGTTTGAAAGGCTTACAAGTATTATTTAAGTGTTTTAGAATTTTATTTAAGTATTTTGTAAATAATATTATACTAAAGAGATTTTATTATAAAGATTATTCAAATTTATTAATCTATCGAAAAGGAAGTTATAGTTAGCTTTAATAATTATTTAAAGACTTTATAAATTTCTGGAAATATGAAATGTTTTACATTTAATATTATAAGTAATTTTAATAATTAATTTTATAAGTGAAAAGTCTAATTAAGAATATAAGATGCTTATTATACATATTTGTTAAAATGATGTATTGTAATATTTTGTAATGCTAATTATACATATTTGTTAAAATGATGCATTACAATATTTTATGATGGCATCTTCCTTCTATATCAATTTCGTTAGTATAAACAATTTAGAATTAAATATTGATTTGATTATAAAATATATTTGTTTAATTAATAGACTTTTTCATACTATCTTGACTTTTTCCATATTGATTATGGTATTGTGAATGATTCACTGTTGATGTTGATTTCGTTTATTGATTTGAGTTATTTTAATACGATATGGTGATGACATCCTTCTATTTGATTAGTGAGATTTCATTTCTGTGTGATAAGAAATTTGAATAAATGGATTAGCGATAACATCTGTTATGAGACTTTCAGTAACACTTTTCCAGTTATTCATTGGAATTGTCATATAGACATAAATTATATGGATCAAGTGTCATTTATGAGCTTTGAATAATTATCCAAATAATATGTGGTGGTATGGGACACCATTAAGTTATTTGTTTGATTATTCGTTGTAAGTAAATATCACTTAAATGGGGATTACACTCATAGGTCCATGTGATACTTAGTGAGGAGTATCATATTGATGGATATTTGTATGGGAGCTGCGTGTCAGCTTATTATTAGAGATATGAATAGTGATAGGATATAAGTACTATACGACCATCCACATTGTGTCTAACTTCCTTTGTTTTTCCAAAAGTGAACTGGATTGGCCAGTATCCGCCCTAGCAGCCTGATCGTGGGGTCGCGCCCCAGATCCGCGATACCATTGTATATTTTCCTTTGATGCGAATCACAGTATTGTTAGTAGTAGATGGGTTGTTGCCCATAGCCCCTTGTGTCGCTTAGGCCAGCAGTCTATTACCATTAGGAGTAAAGCAGGGTCGTGACCAGGGCTACGCGTTAACAATCCAGTGGTGGATGGAGTTAAGATGTCCATCGAGGTGACTGAAGAATGTAGGAATAAACGGTACTCTACGGTAGGCGTGTATACCAGGGTTTTTGGGGCAAGCTAGTGGTAGGCGGTTGTCAGTCTCATTATCTAGTTCAGGGTATGTGGGTATAGTAGATTGGCATGAACCTTGAAGACTCTAGGAATAGACAGTTACTCTACGGTTGGCGAGTAGAACTGTGTTCTTGAGCAGGCTTGCGGTAGGAAGCTGTTCGTCTCCGGTTAGGTTCAAGATATATATGTATGTAATACATTGGCATATATGTCTTTTTCCTATAATGAGTTGACTAGACTAGAGATTGCTTGAGTCTAAAGTGTAGTCAGTCCCCGTTATGTCCATACCGTTTGATTATTTGATATTTTGAGATAGATTTTATTATTGATTATGATTTGGATTGTATTATATTATCTTTGTGCTTTGTATAATATTGGATATCATTTGAATGTTTTGATGGGCTATCTCATATTGTTCATTGATTATATTATTTTATGATATTGTAGTAGAGCATTGTTATGTGTTTTCCCGATTCACTTGATGATTTCATTTTCTACAATGATGTTTTATTGTATGGATGATTCACCCATTGGATATAGCATTCTTGATTTATATTGAATTATTTGTATGGGTGATGACATTCTATACTTGATTTTGTGATGTTTTACGTTATATGATATTTATGTTTGTATGAGATAACATTTTTATTTTATTACCCAGTATATACCAAATATCATACGTTCATTAACATTGGATTCAGATATAATCAGACCTGTTTATTATTTATATAATACTTGGGTCAACCCAAGACATTTCAGGTATAGGGCAACATGACAAGCATGTGTTTTACTGAGCTTAGAGGAGGACAATATTAGGATTGTATATGATATCAGATTCATTGTATGTATGTATATATTTGACATTGAGTTGTATTGTATTCTTATAACATTAATGTATTTTATATACTATATGTTATCAATGCGATTGAATGTGTTCTCTGTTACTTTACCGTATATTATGTATTGTTCTTTCCTGGAGGTACACGTGTCTATTGTTTTGTATTGATTCTGTGTATGTATAGATTTGTTATTTATCAGATATTTTTAAAACGTACCAGTGTTAGTCCAAGGGGATATTCACGTGTATACCCCATATAGCCTCACTCTCTATATTATCTGATAGTATTACTCCGTAATACTCTTGGATGGTATGGATATAAATATGGGATGTTACATAACCGTAATTTCTTACTCATTACCGACTATCTTTTTTATATGTTTTAAAGCACCGCTTTATGTTCGATATCAATAATGGTCATACCACTGACAACAATAAATATAAATACCATGATTTATATTTAGTGAAAATATTCCTTCATTGTAGGTGATTTATTAAGTGCAATTTTGTTTATACCAGTGTTAAAATAATACTTTGGTGATTGATGGAATTCAGAGAGTCCAATGCAATTGAAACCATAAGACCTTTGAATTCCACCAATCACCACCAGTGTAATTTTAACACTAGTGTGAGATATTCAATATTATATGAGAAACAAGAATATTTTGTCCATATTTAGAAAATACCAATTATAATGATGCATTTACTGCAATGATTTATTTCCTATGTGTGTGTATAAGGTGGAATCTTGCCACTATGAGGTGTCAAGAAAAGATGATCAAAAATACTACTAATTTGGACATTTTTATTTATATCATCCATAAATATATTTTATTCAAGTTTACATATCCAAAAACATTTTTTAATAAGATTAAGCTCCTAATTAGACTACTAAATAATAATAAAACTAAGATTCTACTACCACTAGTAACATGACTTCAATTATAATTTTTACAATTTACTACATTTTGTACTGTTAATCTTCGGTTGGATTTTTGCAGATGATTTACAGTGAGATAGGGAGTAAAGGACAACAATTTCAAAAGGTATCAAAAGCATAGCTTCTTTGCATTTTTCCATGATGGAAGGACCAAAACCTCATTATATTTTAACTGAAGACAAAAGGCCTCTTCAAGAACAAATTTAAACATTGGAGTTTTTAAATTCAAAATTGGAGTTAAAAGCTTAAAAGTACATTTTTACTTCATAAAATGTTGCAAATGCATGGTGTTATTAGAATATGGTTTTTTGTTATAGTTCGGTAAATTTTGTGATATAGTGCTTAAAAACATTTCTTTTTAATTTGTAATATTGTTTCTCTTTTCCTAAATTTTTCTTTCATTATACTCATTCCCATGCAACATGGTATTTTCTAAGTGAGTTCAAACTAGAAATAAGTATATCATATGTATTTTATAATCACAATCAAAACTAATTTAAAACAAAATATATATTTTATCTGAACGTATTAATGATAATATTTATTACATGCTACATTCTCAAAATACACCTAATACATATGTGATTTTCTAAACAATATGCTTTACCAAGTAATGCTTGAGTTTTTATATATTTCATTTATGATATGTATATTAAGTGACGTCCTTGCATATGTTGATGTATAACATAGTTATTATGTGATGACTGATATTTGGTAGGTAGTTATTGGAAATTTGTGTTGCTATATGGCATTCTTATACTTATTACATGTCTTTTGTGCTGATTTATTTTTCTTTATGCAGTAATGGTTGTTTTTGATGATATATAATTGTTGTAATGATATTGATCGTTTATATTGCTTGTTTGGTAAAGCCCTTGTGGTTGTCAAATCTTATGTTGTTGATATTTGAAATATTAAATTGGCTGGCATCAGGGTTGTGCGAGAAAAATCTATTTTGATAATTGTGAACTCAGCAAAATTTTGTTGGTAAAGCATCTCCAATTCATAAGGAATACATTTTAAAATTGTGGCAGATGTGTCGGGAAATGCATGATAAAATTATATGTGAAGTTTCATTCGGAATTTGTTGATAAATGCAGTTGGAAGTTTTTTGATAGAGAATAAATTCGATTTAGAAGAAGGAATTAAGATATATAAGCGATTGAAGAAAAAATATTTTTTTATAACGATGAACTTAAATTTAATTGCAAAATTTAGTTAGAATGTTCATAATTTATTCCTTACATACAAAATGGACGAATCTACCATTATTGATACTAATTTACATCCCAAATAGATGATGAAGATTCAGTTGATTTGATGGCTTAAAATTATTCTCTAGAATATATTATATACACATAAATCTCCTAAACTTCCTCGTGTATTTTTTAAATACGTTATTTAATAAATATCTGAGTATATATCCAACATATATTCCAGATATTTTCTATATGAAATATTATAGACTAATAAAGCAAAAAAATCAAGTTTATTTTCAATGCGGACCTAGGTAATGCACGAAAAAAATTATCGACTTTTTGTTTTTAAAGATATCTGAAATGTCGGGAATTTTCCCATCCGATGCTTATTTTCTAGTGAAATAATTAGTTAGTTTTGTAGTGAAAACTAGGAGACAAGTATTTTTAAAACATGATCTATTTAGAGAGAAGGATTGTTTTCAATTTGACTTCCTTTTGCAAACTAATTACAGAAATAGCTATATTACAAACTAATATCGTTTATAGTTCTATTTTGAAGAGTGCAATGAGACACACTAGCATATTTTGAAAAGGTGCCAGTGTATTTTTTTATGTGGGAACGTATGGGCGATTTTTTCAAAAGTCTCCCATACGTTCCCAGATAATATACAGAATCAACCACCTCTCTTCTCTTCGCTTTATAATTTTCCATAAACTATCAAAAAACGAAAACCCATTTTCCATTACACAAAAATCCATCCTTTTTGTGCTATTTCGCAAATTTCTTCGTCAATTTCAAGCATGGCTTGCTCTTCATCATAGGAACCTTCCATAGGCATCGATTATACAATCAATCTCCATTTTTTTAACAAATTAGGGTTTTGGTAAGTATGAACAAAATAATATTTTGTAGTTGTGTGAGCATGCAATGCAAAAAATCATTGTTTTACCCTTGTTTAAGTACATTTTTTTATAATGTTAGGTTTATAATACAAATAGGATTTGTGATTATCAAATATTTATATGATGTGTAGATTACTCCGAGATGTTGCTGGGCCCGATAGGCGGTAGCGTATTGTATTTGCAAGAACGTCATCGACGAGCAACGATGCTTGGGATGCATGTAATACAGTTTCATGCATAGTAGAAATATAAATTGGTTATACTTAGTAGTTATATTTTATTGTTTTTTTGATAGCGCAATACCCCAGATGGGACTATTGATCATCTAAATTGAAGAGAGCGACTTCTTTTCATCCTGTCGTGCTAAAGCTGATTAATAGAGCTGGCTTCTCACTTGTCTTTCGGCTTGGGTACACTCAATTGGATCATCATCTGATCACAGCATTAGTGGACAGATAGAGGCCGGAGATGTCTTCATTTCACTGTAGGTACTCAACCTCCTCAAAAGCACAAGCTGCAGCATAAAGTAAACCCGATAATCATTTGTCTCTAAAGCATGCGACTTGAAATTTTTCTTTCAAATATCTGGCATAGAATCTATGCTTATATGCTAATCCCTGTTTGCTCTCTAATGCTATCGGTATTCCTTGAATTCTATCAGAAATGAAAGTAATATGGTGACTGTTAACACTATGAATGAACCTTTGCATGCAACCAAAAAACCAGCTCCAACTGTCACATGATTCTGACTCAACAATGACATAAGCCAAAGGATAAAGTTGATCATTTACATCGACTGCAGTTGCAACAAGTAAGGTAAATTTGTATTTTCCATATAGATGTGTGTCGTCAATGCAAAGCCAAGGTAGATTGTATACCAATCCAATACAAGGGCCAAAAGCCTAGAAAGCATGATCAAAAACTCCATACTCATTGGTTGTAACGTATCCAACACTCTCTAGATTCATTCTAGCAATTTCATTAGAGTATTGTCGTAGGTTGGAATATAAGTCTGCCTACTCACCATATATATAGGTTCTATTGCCTTGCTCAATGCTCTCTATGCTTTCAAATAACCAATTTTGATGAAAGTTTGTTCCTCCATTAAAACCTAAACCGTTCTAGCTGTTATGTCCAAATCCTCTTTCACGAAATTTATTATCTTTGAAACCAAAAAGTAGATAAAGCTTGCCTATGATTAGAGTTAACTATTGGGTTAATGCAAGTATAATCGCTTGCATATTTTTTAATAACCCACCATTCATATTATGATTTTCTTGAATCTATAGCATGTATCCTCCATGGACAATTTGAATTAACATTGCAAATGGCAGTGTATTTTTGCTTAGTTTCACCCGATTGGTTTAAAAGAAATTGCATGTAAAATTGACCATTCACTTAGTTGTCGTAGAAATTTGCTTTACTCTCAAACACCATACCAACTTTGAAATAGTTTTGAACACTAGAAGATGAGAATATTTCAACATTGAATTGCTAATTTCTAACGATGGATCTAGCCATCAACTGTGCATTACACAAATCATCGTCAAAAGGTATCTCCATTGTCCAGTTCATCACTATCTCCACATCCTTGGTCTTCGCCTCCAAAATCATAGTTAAGTGGATCACTATTGACTTGCATGTTGTCTACCCATGTTGTATCATTTTTTGGTCT
Organism: Allium cepa; assembly: GCA_030765085.1. Lineage (NCBI taxonomy): Eukaryota > Viridiplantae > Streptophyta > Magnoliopsida > Asparagales > Amaryllidaceae > Allium > Allium cepa. Next base: position 103,262,909 of record CM060941.1, on the reverse strand, counting down.
TGATACAACAGTCATGCTATCAACCACAGCAACGTTATCCACTTGTACACATTCACCAGCATCTGTATTCATATCTTCATCGGTTGCATTAAGAACCCCTAATTCATCCGTTGGTTGAATGTTCGATTGTGTATCGATGTCGTGTGCCTAAGAGCTGCAATATGAATATACAACATTTTTAATACGGTATAAAATCCAAGAATATTCATACAATTACAAACAGTAACTTACTTTTGGCTCATACGGTATAAATCAGAAGCCATGGGTTGCAAAGGAGGAGACATACAGCTACTCGATAGTCCAACAATATTTTGGGCCTGATGTTGTTGTGGCACAACGCTGCACAAGAAAACAAAATTATTTATCATACCTGTTACAAAAATAATTTACAATTTGTATGTCAACGCAACTATGTGTTACCTCTGTCTCATGTGTGCAATACTATCTTGACTCGAATATGGATAGCTAAATTGTATACTTGGCTAAGTATTCATAAAAGGAGGATATCCAAATAACATTTGTTGCTATCCATATCGTGCTACTTTCATATGCTGATGCTATAACTCGATGATGGTAGTCCTTCCGAAGTATTCATGATCTCCAACAACTTAGAATAATCTTCAACATCGAAATTAACTACATGCGTCTATATAGCTTATCTATCACCGACCTTCCATTTTTCCTAATATACAATTCTGTTGATTTTTTTTCTTAAGAAAACATTGATTCAACATCGTCATCGTCTACAATTTTAATTGCTTTAGACCCGGAATCAGTTGGCCGATTGCAAACTATATCAATATCATACTCCTCAAAATTTATCTTTGTTGCTTTGTACACTGACTCTTTCAATGGTTGTAAGTTATATCCTTTACGAACTTTAGTTGGTTTGTACAAACTACCAACATATTTTCCACACATTTGATCATCAATAACTAATTCACCGTCAAAATAGCATATAAGTGGAATAAAATTAGGGGCCATTCTAGAAAAATAACGGATATGGCATTATTTCATTTTCAATTGCAAACCTACCAAAAATAGACAGTTTACAAATTTATACCTTGATAGATCCGGATTAACGAGATGTTGGTATTCATAAACATGACTGTTAACCCCCTTTTGTCAAGGCAGTGCACATGCGAATTTAACCCAACAAACTTCACAATTATCAAGATTGGGATATCATGGATTTGGCTCAAATGGGTGGACTAGAAATATATTACAGTTAAAGCTATGGACAATAGTTGGATGGATTTGGATGAAGCAAGGATTTGTATGGACCGACCAAGAACGATCAATGAAACAACTCAAGTCATTGGAGATCGATCAATATCTTAAAATCCATAAGACCAATTCACTTGAAACTTTTAGAGCATCAATAAAATAAAGAGAAGACCCTTAAAAATGATTTCGCATCAAATGGTGAAGGTTTTGGAATGGTCGATCGTTTTAATCGATCATTCTAGGATGATCCATCATAGCAATCGCGTATCACGAAGTAAAAGACTTGAGGATGGTTGATCGTTATCGACCTATCGTTCTTATTGAACCTCCATAGTAATCATATATCATGGAATGATGGTTTGAAGATGGACGATCCTTCTGACCGATCGTTCATATTAATCTATCAACGATCGGTGCAATTCAATGAACCATCCAATTTCAACCAAGATCAACCCATAACTCCTAAACTACAAGTCAGAATGATTCCATACTTCAGAAGCAAAGTGATGACCCGAAATTTTCGAGCATTTAAAATCGGAATATTTAATTGATTTTAAATATTCAATAGAGTAATTTTAACTTGAATTACGAATATCACAATTTCTTTGATAATTAAATTATTGAATTAAATAAGTTGAAGTTGGGTAAAAGGGGGAATCTGGAGTTTTAAGCCTGTTAAAAATAATTCGAAGGCTTATAAAATCTATATTGATAATACTGAAGATAGTAAAAATGTTAAAATTGAATTTAGCATTGATTTGTTCAGTTTTAAAATTTAATTGTTTAAATTGATATTTAAAAATAGCCTTTTGAGGGACAGCCTCGGAATTCAACGAAACTAGTTCCATTGGATCCGTAATATTGTATTATTATCGGATTTCAAATTTCGTAGTGATCGGAGTTGCCGTGTGAGCATACGATATATATACGCGCCGAATTTTATATCGAGAAAATTTGAATTCAAAAATAAAAAATAATAATATACATATATATATCCTAGTCAACCATCAGCCGAATTCCTTCACATCGACACTTTTCTCTTTCACCTTCAAAACACTGTGGCAAAGCGTTTCAAGCACGCTACTTTCTTTTTAAAAATATCATGCTATCTTTCCTTTCAGCCAAAAATCAAACGAAACAAAAGAAAATATACAAACGAATTAAAAATGGCGACAGCCTCTTCTTCCTTACCGCGTCCTACTTTTTTTCCTTACTTTCTCTTCCCAAATCGAATCGATCGTTCACAAATCGATGGCCAAACGGCAATATGCTTCTCTATTTTAATTCGTTCGATTTGACCTTGGGTTTTGCGATGGGCGACGACCGGAAACGCGTACGCATGTGGTGGCGAACGCGTGTAGTTCTTGTCGCGTGGGAAGGTCGGGTAGGTGGCGAACTCTACGCCGTCGTTGGTCGCTGTGGTGAAGGCTACGATGGCGATTGGGCTGCATCAGGTGGCGATGGCGTTCAAATCACGTGGCCAGAGGGAGGGGGTCGAGTTGCGGGTGTAGAAGCAGGAGTTGAGCTCGAAGTTCCTCAGATTGTTAGAATGTAATTTCGTATATTAGTTTACTAATTTAGTTAATTATATCGATAGTTATTTTAAATATAAAAACTAAGGTTGTAAACTGTTTATACAGGAAATAATAATATATAAATATAGATATACGTATAAAGGTACATACCTGTTTTAATGTATCTATATATACAAAGTTGAACAAGAAAGTAGAAGATTCAAAATGCTGGAAATTTTATAGGATTAGATTTTTGAAAATATATATATAGTTTTGGTATATATGTTACTTAAAAGGGAAATTAAATGTCAATATATATATTTAAAATTTACAAATTTATTTTAAACAATGTGTTAAGATAATGAATTTGTGTAACTGGTGAATCGATTATTTTAGTTACTAGGATAATTTAGTAAAAGAAAATTTTGTTTAAATGGAACCTTTGATTGATTAAATTATTAAAATGGCAATTGATTATTCAGTTAATTCGAATATTAATAAACTGTATAAAATGTTTATACAAGGTCTAAAATCGAGGGACAGGCTGGTTTGGAAATGGATAGCAAAACAAAAATCAAAGGTGAGTTAATCTCACTCAGTTAAATTTAAATTTAAATGATTAAATTTATATAAATGTTTGAATGGTTGAATTGATTGATGTGCTGTATAGTATAGTATATATTTGAAATTGGTATTATATATTGTGCTAACATCTGTGGATGCAGGGAAAACAGGTTGGAGGATCCAACTGGACCCCTCAACATTTATTATTTAATAATTCTCTGTTGTGATTACTTGATATTCTATGATGAATATATTGGAAATATTGAATGTTATGATTTGATTGGATATATTTGGGTATAGTGAATTATAAAAAAATTATATAAATTGGGTATTGGGAAGAAAATAAAGGAAGTAAAGTTGTAAACGAAATAATTTTAGAAAATTTAATAAATTAAGAATGAATTGAATAAGGAATGGAAGTATGTTAAATACTAATAAATAACTTCGAGTATGAAAAGAAAAGGGTTTGAATAAACCGTAACTAATGAATTGTAAAATTTTGTGATATTAATTTAAACGAATAAAGAATTATTTTAAAACTTAAAGTTTTAAATTTATCTAAAGGAATAAGAAGTAAATTGAGAAATCTAAAGTGGTATTTCAACTAAAGGTATTTTAAATCATAATTAAGGAATAAATATGAAATTAAAGGATTTTGGAATATTTGAAGTAAACTGGAAATCAATTTGGAAAATTGATTTAAGTGTTTGAAATTGAATATTGGAAGAATAAATTCAAGGTGGGAATTTATTAAAGGAATGAGAAAAATGGTTTAAAAATAAATAGTGATTTTTTTTAAAGGTTGTGAAGAGAAGTATATTTCTTTGGAGAGCCAAGTACGTTTTAAGTAAATTTTTAAATATAAGATAAAAGTTTAAGGTTGTTTTAAAAAGCATGTTTTAGAAAATTTATTATTTCTGAATGTTTAAAATTCTTAAGTAAATATTTTTCAAATCTATTATTGTAATAATTATTTAAAGGTGACTTAGTATTTTGTTTTAAAAAGTAAAAACTAGTTTTATATTTATAAAGTAAACATTATTTTCAAATATTCATATAGTATGTATTTTTAACAAATTTTTGAAATAGTTTTTAAATTAAAGGTTTTAAAGTATATTTCAATTAAGTGTTTTTTATTTATTTTAAAAATTTAATGTTTTGTGCTTTGTGATTCCAGTGGAAATAGAAATACTTGGAATTTATTCTGACAACGGCAGATAGTTGTGAAAACTATTTTCAAGGAGTTTGAAAAGTGAAATTATATCTTGTGAAGATATTTTTGAGATAAATAAATATTTTGGAAAATTATTTATTGTGTGATGGATGTTGTGAACATTAATTGATAGTTAAATCACCGACTATCAATATTGGCCAAATGCGTTGATCGTTTCGAAGAGACCGAGATCGAGATTAATTTCTCGAAAACCACTTCGATCCGGTTTGTACGTTTCGTGGAAACGAGTTTGGATTCGGAGATGGAGCAGTGAAGTGCAAGGGCTAGTCGCTACTACTCCTGAGGATATTTCCAAAATGGATGTAGTAGGAATAGTGCCTTCGGTTCCGTTCGAACCCGGGACGGACTTATATGGATGAATGCTTGCGAAACATCGTCAGGTGGACGATGGGCATTCTAAGGGATATGTCCTAAAAAGGTAACGCTTAGCCTCAAGCCTCATCAACCGGGAATGACTGAAAATCAGGGGTTATGCAGCAAGGCTAGGTGGGTAGCACCCAAGCAGGGTGAGCTCATCCCTGTCTAGATGTCCCTTTTATTTCGGCTTAGTGGGCGGTTGCCGATCCCAACCGCAGGGTGATCTCACTCGGGATTATCCAGTAAGGGGTAGTCCCCGTCTTGTGTTGTAGGGGAGCGGGCGTACTCCTCGGTACGGTGATCTAGGCCCCATACTGTGACAGGTGGTACCCCAGTGCCTAGTCATTAGTTGGAAATCCATTCTCCCTACGAGCCTTGTATGAGTTTTGTTTGTATTACCCACTCCGTGGCTAGTAGCTAGAATTTAATAATGTAACAATTTCGGCTATTTTATAAGTATTTGTAGATAGACCCTATTATATTATCAGAGGATTTCTATAAAAAAGCTTTAGCTATCGTAAGGTAAAAACCCGACATGTTTATTTGTGGCGTGGTCTTACGAGATGCTTTTGTTTCAAAGGATTTTTGAAACTTTAATAATCAATTAGGTGTGATTTTCTTAGGTTGGTATTCTAGACTGACTCGGGTATTATTTAACTGAAATGCTCGGGTCAGACCGAGTATTATAGGATACAGGATATGATGCTGTGGAGTTCAGGAGACGAGCTGGATGACGATACATACATTCGTACTTGTTATATATATATTCCGCTGTGTTGAGTTGTTGTGTATCCATTGTGTGATATTGATGTTGAGTGTGATTGATGTACTCTGATGATGTAATATATAAACAGAGATATTTGATGTTTGAGTAAAGATTATTTATTATCTATTATATTTTATTCCGCTGCGATGGTTAGATTCTGCTGTTGTTTTCTATTTTCTCCTTCTACCTCTTCTTCTTTAACCCAAACGGTTCGTGTTTTTGTACAACTTGAGTTGATTGTTGTAGAATAGTGTTAACTCAAGGGGTACGGATTTGCGGGATGTTACAAGCAAGGTCGAAAGGCATGAAGAAACCTCCTGAAATGGTCGGTCTTGGATCAGATGAAGGAATAATGATCGGTGATATGATGGCCGCTCGTTACTAAATGATGAATTAGACATGTCGTTCGATATAGTGGACCCATGTGGATAAGAAGGTCCTGTAGCCAAAGTTTCACTTATAAATACAACAGACGTGACTACAGAAAAGGGATCTTCTTCCTACTTCTCTTCAACTTCTACCTAGGCTATACTCAAGGTTTTAAATCTCGGATACCGGGCGCGTCTCATCTCGGCGATTTTAGTGACTCGGTATCATATCGGGGGAGATCTCGGACGAGACGAGTGCATCTCGAGCGTCAATATCAGATTTACGTCTCGAATCTAAAGCTCATCTCGGGACCATACCGGAGTATAACACATCACATAATTTATAGCAAAAAATGCATGGTATCGGTTTGTTTAACATTTACTGAATTACTGCAACTAATCTCCACTATTCTAACTGGAAAAATAATAATGTAATTGTACCTCAGCTACATGGAATTGTTCAATAAAAGTTACAAAACACAATCAGTTTTAACAATTACATATAAGTAGATGAAAGACGAAAAATTAACTGGAAAAAAGAGGGTTCTATATAATTACATATATGCAGTAAGAATAACATAATAATAGTATCAGGAACTGATGCAAATAAAAGCAAATGCATATAAGAGATATCAGGAATCGAAGGGTTTCAGGCAATGCAAATCTACTTGCAAATCTACTCTAAATTATAGCATATTCAATCTTTTGAAAAATTGAATTTCATTAAAATAGAAACAACCCTAATTTACATACATGTAGAGGGTAGAGAGATTGGTCGAAGACGAAGCTATAGACTATCAAAAGCGTGATCGAGTAGTCGAAAATTGAAAGCAACCGCGAGCTGCCGGATGTTAGAAGAGGGAGTTCAAATTTTTTTTAAAGAGGAATTTTAATTTTTTTCTCTGGAGAAGAGGGAGTTCGATATTTTGACGAGGAATGCGATCTTTGAGAAGTTGAATCAGAAAAAAAAAGGGTTTTGTTCCTTTTTTTATGATAGACTGAGATGGCCTAATTATTTTTTTGAAAATAAAATAAATCGTGGATATCTCGGAACGTTTCGCTCCAAATATCGGCTGATATATGTAAATTTCAATCGATATAATTGAAACGATATATCAAACGATATCTCATGTTTCGTTTCACCCAAGCCTTCAACCGAGATTTCGATCGAGATATCGGCCGAGATAGCCGAGATTTAAAACAGTGGCTATACTCTGTTAACTTTACTCTTGAATTTCATGGATTTGCAACTGTAATCAATAGTATAAAATAATAAAAGATTATTGGAGTGGACATAGGTCGGAATTTTCCGAACCACTACAAAACTTGTGTGTTCCATTACATTTTATGTTGTTGATTATGTGATCTACGTGGTTGTATTTCTATTTAGATATTGTTTTGGGAAATTGGTGCTTTCACATACAACCGGTGTTTGTGACCAATTTTGGTGCAAACATTTTGATGCTTTCACTGAGAAGACCTACACCAATGGATTTGGAAGCTAGGATCTCAAATTTAAAAGCTTGAAAACTTGGATCTAGGAAGCAATGGCTAGAAAATCAACAAGGAGACAGAGAACATATATGAGCCATCACGAAAGGAGTCAGGAGGCTTCCTCAGAAGCAAATCAAGCCTCAATCTTCATTACCAAAGATGAGATAGAAAAATGATTGATGCTATGCAGAAAATGATGCTAAAGAGACAAGAGGAAATGATGCAAAACCTACTCTGATAGATTGGACATGCTGGAGTGCAAAACCAAGGAAATGGAGTAGCAGAAAATGCTAGAAATTTGGATCATGGAGTTGGAGTAGCAGGAGCTGGGGAAATCCAGAAACAGAACCAAGGAAATGAAGCAAACAGATGTAGGATGGAGTAGAACCGCCGGAGGCAGCCCCTGACCAACCAAGAACGATCGATGAAACTTTAGCCGATCGTTATAAGACGATCGGTGTTGATCATTCTACACCCAGGGGCATGCCGCCAGATCATGTTAGCTCGATTCCTGGTGGGATACTAGACGATGTTGTGCAGTTTGGCGTTGATCGAAATATTAATGTTCATCAAGAAGAGCGGATTTCAGGATTCCCTCGTAGACTAGGGGACAGTTGGAGACAATTAGCGAAGACCACCATTTGATGACAATGACAGGTTGGCGAAATAATCAGACGGGCTATGAGAGATAGATTGGTAAATAGGGATCTGGAAGTTGTGAATAGGACCCCTTCGCTCATAGGATCAGGCAAGCTAGAAATCCACCGAAATTTAAATTACCAACGCTCGAGACATATGATGAAAAAAAAAATCCCGCTGTTCATTTAACAAGATGCAAGAGACATATGGAAGTACTAAGGGCATCGGAGAAAATCATGGCACGATGTTTCCCCTTGTGTTTGATGGATATAGCTGCACTATGGTTCATGTTGAATATGCAAGTATATGATTTTTGTTTGATGATAATAAACATAAGTATATTCATTGTTTTATTTTTCATATAATTAAATAAATATTTGCTGAATAAAAACACAGTATTTAAATTCAAACAAATATTTTATTCAAATAAATATTTATTACAATTTTGAATAGTACAAATTTAAGCTCTCGCTATATATACACAATTTCAATTACATCACATTTCAATTTACATAATTGTCCTCAGTACATATCGCTCATTCACTTGTATTTAACCTTCAACTTGAATCTAGCATCTGAGCAATCTGCAAAAATATACACTGACATAGTAAAATTGAAAATGAAATATTTTTGCAGTGTAAAATAAAATGTATTTTTGAAAATATTATTTGCCTCAGTTATTTGGGTTGTTCATCGTCATTTAATTTTGAATTCATCACACACGAACAGCTTGTGATATGCACAGTATATCACTGTACATGCCACAAGGCCATGCATACCGATATACACTTGATAAATCTGCAAGGACAGGTGAGCACAAGGTCAAACCCAAATCAAAAGCCGGGTTCAACTCAAGTGAAATAAAAATAAAGTCACAACACGAGCACAAGGTCAAGCCCGAGCTTTAAGCTGGATTCAACACAGGTACAAATTCAAATGAAATGGTTAAGATACAAAAGTCAAGCCTCGACCAAAGTTCAAGTCATATACATGAAAACGGAGGCTAGATAGTGAACCAGACAAAATTGAAGCAAATGTACATAAACACTTGCAACAAAAAGTGGTTCCCATGCAATCAGAACTAAGGCAGGAGTACCAAACTACAAAGAGAATGCATATATATGATGAATGCAAATTTAGCAAATAAAACATGAAGTGTGGATACAAAATGATACAAGTGTAGTGCAACTCAATGCTAACCAAGGATGCAACGCACAAGCTCCAAACTCAAAACAACTTGTAGATCAAACACAAAGGACTACATGCACTAGACTAGAGCACGTACAAACGCAACATGTAGACATTAAGTATATGAGCAAGCTTGCAAACATACATCATGAAACTAAAGTGCACAACAACTATCAAATGAAGACTCAAGTATCAATTTCACTGCCTCAACAGTCAGAGCTCCAATAACAAAGTGAAACTATACATATACATGAACCGGTGTAATCAATCAGAATAATGAACCGGTACAAAAATGCAAACTAGTAGTTCATACTACAGACACAAGTCAAAATTCAACTGCATGAAAACACGATTCAAAGGCATGAAGCAATGCAAAGGCAGTTCGGTAATCAAGTGAACACGACATACAATGAAACTCAATACAGCAAAGACCAAGTCATGCACATAACAATGCTGAAATCAAAATAGCTTCAACTGGCCGAAATCATGGAACGACAAGTAAAAATAGAATAGGTAGAAAGTGCTATCAGGCGTGAACACAAATCAAAGTCAGGTAATATCAAAATTCAAGTCGAAGCTGTGAACAGCTGACTCGAGTCAAAGGGAACAAAGAATGAAATCAACATCGACAAAATCAACTCAAATCGTGGTGGCCAAGAAAGTTAAAACCAAAGTCGTGACAAGCAAGTAAACAAAAGATACGATTGGAACAAGTCAGTAATAATCTCAATCATCTAAACGAAGATCAATGGCCAAAGCAAAAATAATTGACAAATTCAAATCAATATATCTGAACGAAAATATAGGAATTAGATCCTATAAAACCCATTCATCACCGGCTTTCACAATCCGTTCGACTTCAAGATAGAAATTTAGAGTATACTCTTAAATCGAAACTTGAATCGAAGGTCGAGCAGAATCAATATCGAAAAAGAAAAAAAATCGCATACTATTCCAAAAGTCGAACTCGACCTAATTGAGGCAGCCGCAGGCAATCACCGATAGAGGAAAATATTTGAAGCATCATCGACAAATTGAAGCGGCTCCACAAAGCCCTAATTTCAGAGCAAAGAGGAACGAGAACGAGCATAATTTTTATTAAGGAAAGAGTCGAGCCGAAGATATAAAAAGGGAAAAGAGGATAATGTTATCACTGATTTTAATTTGTGGTCGACTTAATTATATTTGGGCGTAACTTTTTAAATTAGGGTTTTGTTTTGTTCAAATTGTTTTAAATTGTATTTTTCTTTTTAAACGGTTGTATTTTCTTGTCATGTGACTAGGGAACGAACTACGGTGGTGTAGTTCAAGAATTCGCAACTCAGTAGCTGAGTTGTGGCAGAGTTTTGAGCGTAGAGTTAGGTTAGTCGATAGCGGGTGTTGTAAGTTTACGTGTGTAAGAGTCTGACTATCTAATTTCTAGTAAAAACCTTGGGGGCAACATGTAGGCAGGGTTTTGCCGAAGCTGGGTAAAGTTGTGTGTTCTATTTTCTGCATTTTTTTATTATGCTATTATCTGTGCTGCTGTTACACGACTACATCTGTATTGCAAATATTTTTTCGCATAAATTTTTATGATTGATAGTGCCATCCTATTCATCCCCCTCTAGCGTGAAATCGGTCATGTAGTTCAGACAGTTGGAAAGCGGCTCTATCGGCGCATGTATGGAATTGATCGAAGGGTTTATAAGGCAGTTTAGGGTTCACATCTGGAGACCCAAAATTTTAATGAGTTTGGCAACACTGAAATAGATGACCGAAGAGTCCCTAAGGAGTTTTCTAACATAGTTTAATGCTGCGGCAGCAACGATGGATCATCCAAATCCATCCATGGTTTTGATGGCAGCAGTTTCTGGAATTGCTGATGGCACGGAGTTCAAAGATTCACTAGCACAGGATCCACATATGAATCTATGGGAGTTTTACCATGAAGTAGAAAGGTTCCTGCGACAGGAAGACGCACGAGCAAATAAAGTGGAGGTGAATGCTGTGCAAAGTGGAGGATCATCAGGGGATGTAAACAAGAACGATAAAGGCAAACAAAAATTGAATGATGGCAGTAATATGTCGAAAAGGCAATGGAGAGAACCAAAATTCTCTTCTTACACGGATTTGACCGAATCTCTGTAAAGGATTTATTTGGATACTCAAGGACACCTTCAATATCGAAGGGCAGCAAGGAGGGAACCCTTCGAATATGAGCGGACATCAGGATAGCACTGCCTATTCCATGAGATGGATGGGCATAATACAAATGGTCGCAGGCATTTGAAGGATATCGTTGAGGAACATTTGAGAAATGGTCAGTTACAATAATATATAAGGACTCGGGCTGTGGCAGTGGAACATGAGCAGCCAACGTCCACCTCGAATGAAGAAGGCACTGGATCAAGGCATCATCGTCAACTTATCATTAGTTAATTGGATTTATGACATGGAATAAGTAATAAACCCCGTAGTATTACGGCTAAGTCACTTACACATGTATGGGATCGAGGACGATCCCTAGGCATGCTTTGAGATGATGATGAACCGTAGAGCTCGGGTTTGTGAAATTTTGTTTTTCCTAGTTCACTATGAACTCTAGTTTTTCTGATACTACGGTTATTTTCTTTTTTGGTTGTACGGACTCTTATTTTATATTTTACCAAGTGGACTTTGGAATGCTTAAATCTGGATTAATTTAATAAATAACACAGGTCAAGGTTATGGCCCCGACTGGAGAGACGGGTAATAACCGTGAGTCACGAGTCTCTTCGCCGGAGTGCGACAGGATGGATTCATACACGGATAAGTCCTCGACTGGGGATCGAGGCCGGAGTAGGATACCCCACGGATTAAGTCCTCGACTGGGGATCGCAGCTGGAGTATGATACCCCAAAGATTAAGTCCTTGATCGGAGAGTCGAGGCCAGAGAATAGAACCCAACAGATCGTCGGGTATGGGCTATGTCTGGCAAGGGGTAAGCCGCTTCGTCGAAGAGCCACATGATTGGCCTGCTCAGGTCATTTAGTATGGATTGTGCTCGGCAAAAATCCGGACAGGTCTATGGATTTGGATATGGACCCGGAGCGGTCCTGAATTTGGATAAAATGATCCAGAGAAGTATATGGATTTAGATATGGACTCGGGGTGTTCTTGTATTTGGATAAAACGACCCGAAGAGGTCAATGGATTTGGATATGGACCTGGAGCGGTCTCGGATCTGGATAAAACGATCTCGAGAGATCGTGGATTTGGTTAATGAATTTGGAATGAATTCAGAATTGGATATCAACTTAGAATAATCATGGATTTCACTAATGATCCAGAGAGACCAAGGAAATGGATTGGCAACGGATTGGATTTTAGATTGGATAATATGGCAATCAAAGGATTATGGATTTTGGATTTATGGAAATTCAAAACACGCTTCCTATCGCAAGGCATGTTTTGGGGGGCAAAGTGTTAACCCGCCTTTTGGCAAGGCAGTGCACATGCAGATTTAACTCAATAAACTTCACAATTATCAAGGCTGGGATACCATGGATTTGGCTCAAATGAATGGATTATAAATCAATTACAGTTAAAGCTGTAGATGATAGTTGGATGGATTCATATAAAGTAAGAATTTGTATGGACCGATCAAGAATGATTCGTGAAATAGCTCAAGTCATCGGAGATCGATCAATATCTTAAAATCCTCAAGACCAATTCACTTGAAATTTTCAGAGCATCAATAAAATAAAGAGGGGAGCCTACGAAAACGATCGCACATCAAACGGTGAAGATTTTGGGACAACCAATTGTTTTAACTGATCGTTATAGGACGATCGATCATAGCAATCGCGTATCACGAAGTAAAAGACTTGAGAATGTTCGATCGTTGTCGACCGATCGTTCTTGCTGATCCATCACAGCAATCACATATCATGGAATGATGGTTTGAAGATGGCCGATCCTTCTCGACCGATCGTTCATATCGATCCATCATAACGATCGGTGTAATTCAATGAACCATCCAATTCCAACCAAGGTCAACTCATATCTCCTAAACTACAAGTCAGAATGATTCCATACTTCATACAATGTTGGAAGGCATGAAGAACCCTACAGAAACGATCGGCCTTGGATTGGATGAAGGAAATATGATCGGTGATATGATGGCTGATCGTTATTAAATGACGAGTTAGACATGCCGATCGTTATGGTTGGCCCATATAGATAAGAATGCCCTATAGTCGAAGTTTCACCTATAAATAAAGCGGAATGACTTAAGAAAAAGGATTTTCTTTCTGTTTCTGTTCATCTTCTACCTTGGCTATACTCTGTCAATTTTACTTTTGAATTTCATGAATTTGTGACTGTAATCAACATTATAAACTAATAAAAGATTATTGAAGTGGACGTAGGCCGGAGTTTGCCCAACCACTATAAAACTTGTGTATTCCGTTATTTTTTCTGCTATTGATTTTATGATCTGCGTGCTTGTCTTTCTATTTGTATATTGTTTTGGAAAATTGGTGCTTTCACATACAACCGAGTGTTTGTGACCAATTTTGACGCAAACATAAATCTTTTAAGTCACTACATTTTATTGAATTCGATGCAACTAGTAGGAGATTTCAGAATGAAAAAATGGAGAATGGTTTGGGTTTTTTTAAGAAAAGTTTGGTAATTTTAGAATGAAAAAGAAGAGGAGACTGTTGGTTTTAAATTCAGCGAATGACCGACTTTTGAAAAGTTGTCAGTATGCGACCTTTTAACCCTTAAAGACGTACGATTTGGCGACTTTTGAAAAGTTACTTACCGATGGATTTTCAAAAGCCGCTGATACCATTCCATAAAAAAAGTTACAACACACTGATGTTATTTGAAATTACGTCAGTGTGTTTTGGCCAGCTAATCAATGAGATGTTCAAAACATGACCATAAATGATATTAGTTTGTAAATGTTACAAAGAGGCCAAATTTAAATTAAAAATAAAATCCTATAGGGAAATGATAATGTCTTAAAACATGGTACTATAACTATTCGACATGAAGGGTGAAGCTGTGAAATAAAAGTGGATCACTAGATGAACAAAAATAGCAAGAAAGAGTAGAAATAGTGACAACAATACAGATATAGTAAAAAGGAGTAGAAATAGTGAAAAAAGGCTTTTGGTAAGGAGTTGAATTTCTACATCACTGATTGAAAGGGTAGAAAAGTTGTAGTCACATCACCAGCATGTGTTGAATTGTAGTACCATGAGCATGGAGTACTGTTTTTCTTTGATGTTGAAAGATTACACGAGAGATGCTGCTGAAACCCAATTTTATATGTATAAATTATTTACATATGTACATGTACTAGTCACTGTATAAATGCTTCCACCATTGGGAAATTCAAGCCCCATACGCAGAATTAAAATCCACCTAAATGACTGTGTCGAACGAATATTTTAACCAGTTTGTCAATTTGAAGATTAAACAAATGTCTAAAAAGATCATCACTGGATAAAACGAAATGCAAACAAAAAAGGAATAATATATATATAATCATAGTTTTGATGAATGGTGACGGTCAAAAGCAACTGTGCTATAGGCACACTAGGCCAAAGACATGGCTTTCTTTGATTGTCTACGCTCTATAGCCCATATACCTACCTTTAGCTTATGTGGATACACTATCAATTAGTACCACTTTTTGTATATATAGAAAAAATTACACAATGTGGACGTGTGTACTACATGATAAATATTATAATATAATATAAAATAGACAAAGTTATCAAAAATTTTGCAAGAACAATTTTTTTTGTTTGTTAATACTTCGTGCCAAAGGATTAGTTTTGTGTGTGGCAATTCTTGACCACGTTTGTTGTCACCAAATATATAAGTTAAATAGTTAGATATATATAGACATAAATGATAGTATGTGTATGTATAGTTAAAAGGATGAAAAAGTATATTCATTTATGATAAGATGGGCCTCACATGCGTGCACACGAGGCGAGTAACTAGCTCCCATGGACTCCTACCCAAAAGTACTCTTCTACGCTACATTTTTCATTTTTCTTAGGCACTTCCATCTCCGTATTCTGGTTCAAAACAAAGCAAATATTCATACATTGTTTTTTCGTTGTTTAATTAGCAGGTTCACTATGTGTGTGTACACGCGCGCGTACGTATGTATGTATTATTCTTTTGAATTTTCTTTTCTCAAATGTGCTAATTAATTGATCAGTAACAAGGTTTTATATCTGCTTCAATTAAGCAAAATATGTAACATGGAATCTGTATTCTAAGAGAAGCTTTTGATTTCAAGCTGAAAGTGACTTTACAACGCATTTTAGATGATAAATTAAATTCACGTTGAATCCACTCATTTTTCAAATGTTTTGATTACTGGATTATCCAATGGTACGATTCCTTCTTCTATCTTTGTAATGATAATCATTTGTTAATTAATTACATACGCATGTGGGGGACTGTTGATCCTCTTATATAGCCCATTCAAATAGGAGCTCCTTTGTACTTCATTTAGTTCATTTGCTTCCCAGCACCTAAAAAAAAATTTTACAAACCAAAACAATAATACTTCACAAACATGGAATTCAACCTCTCGCTTTTCTTCTTCATCTTCATCGTCCTTCCGGTATCCATAATCATCGCAAAAAAGCGCAAAAATATCGCTAGGTTGTTTACAATTATGCCCCTCCTCCCTTGCGGCTCCTTCGGCTTTCCCTTCCTCGGCGAAACTCTCGACTTCATATCCTGCGCCTTTTCCTCCTGCCCCGAAAGCTTCATGAACAAACGCCGCCTAATGTTCGTAGCTTTTCAAATTCCTTCCTTTTCAGTACAAAAATAACAGCAACTGTATAACATACAACGCTACTCCAACAAATATTGCAGGTATGGGAAAGTGTTCAAATCGCACCTCTTCGGAAGCGCGACGATCGTGTCGACGGACGCGGAGTTCAACAAAATCGTGCTTCAAAGCGACGCGAAATCGTTCGTGCCGTGGTACCCGAAATCGCTGACGGAGTTGATGGGGGAGAATTCAATTTTGCTCATAAACGGAAGTTTGCATAGACGGGTTCATGGGCTTATCGGGGCTTTTTTCCGATCACCGGCCCTTAAGACTCAGATTACGTTAGACATGCAGAGTTATGTGCTTGGTTATATGTCTAAGTGGCAGGATGATCACATCGTTTATGTTCAAGATCAGACCAAACAGGTATGTTTTTCTTTTCTTCAGTACAGTCTTTCCATTTTATTTTATGTGGGACAGCGCTTTTTTTTTTATATCAAATTATAGCGGGTTTAATTGAAATTGTGCTGGGTACTGATATCGAAAATAAAATGGACTGCACATTCCAAAACAAGGAGCACACGTGCAAAGGTCTGACACTAGTGATAGAGAGGGCTTAGGCTACAGATATGGGGCATAGTTATTGAGCATGAAAATGTGGTTTACAACATTAATTATGTCCTCTGATCATTTAACTCTGAACTATCCTACAAACAAAAGTGAGTATATCATCACATAAGAGGAAAAATAACAGCGGCACTAATACCAAAACTAACACTAGTAAACAGTCAACTTTTAACCAGTAAAAGTAGATTTTTTTTTTTTTTCGTTTTCTTTTTCAAGATTTCATATAAGATAAACTTCATGGCTCGTAGGATCAAAAGATTCAAAACACAAAGGAACAAAAAAAAATCTTTATAAATGATTGAGGGCAGATTTTTCAACCTCTCTGATATCTTTATCAAAAGATAAATTTCATGGCAAATTTTGAACAGATCGATTTGTATTTTAGGGAAGATAAACTTCTGAAACAAGAATTTAAAAATGGGTACTCCTTGATATTTAATCTGAAAGAAAAAGTTAAAATTGTTTTGGTTTACTGACTGCCATGGAAAAATTGCACGTGAACCACATAAATGTGATTTTCTTTTTACAGATTGTGTTCCAAATTCTGGTGAAAGTTTTGATTGGATTGGAGCCAGGAGTGGAAATGCAATTCCTGAAGCAGCATTTTCAAGAATTTATTGCTGGATTAATGTCTTTGCCTATTAAGCTCCCCGGCTCTCGCCTTTACCGTTCCCTAATGGCAAGTTCTCAACCTTGTTACTGACAAAAGATTTTTTTTTTTTTTTTTTATCTTTTGCTCAAGTGAAACAGCAAAAAGTTATATGTAATCATGAATGTTCTGCATGTGCAGGCAAAGAAAAAGATGGTTGGACTAATAGAGAAAATCATAAAAGAAAAGCGTGAAAAGAACTATAATGGTGCAAGCAATAATACAGCACACGATGTTATAGACGTGTTGATAAAAGATGCAAGTGATAAGCTTACGGACAATCTGATATCTGATAACATGGTTGATCTTATGATACCCGGAGAAGATTCTGTTCCGGTTCTAATCACATTAGCAATCAAGTATTTGAGTGATTGCCCTCTCGCTCTCAAGCACTTGGAGGTACATGATATATTCCAAGATATAATAATTTTGATTTCTATTATGATTTATATATGTCAATGAATAAACATCTGTTTCGGTTTTAGCTTCTGAATTTTATTTATTGATTAGTTGTAGAATATCTAGGAGAAATTGAAAATTAATCATCAAGTAGATGCCAATTTGGTTTATAATACCATCACTTTGGACTTCTCACCGTCTTCTTCAGTGACATTGCCTAATATTTAAAACTTATGTTGTTATTTGGGTCATTTTCAATCAACATGAAGTCAATAAAATACGGAATAAGGTTGATTTCATATTAATTTACTCCCATTATTGTACGTGGACAACGAAAACGATCGTTTAGTATGTTAAATAAAATACCAAATAAAAAAGCGTATCATGACAGAGAAAAGTTTTGATAGGATGAAAACATCCAAGTGTAAAGAGCACCTCCACATGAGTAGAACTCATTGTGTTGGAAGTTAAATAACATCACCAAGTAGTTAAGGGAAATAAAAATTGGTTAAGTATTGCTATTGAGAATAATGAACCATGTGTTGTGCTTCATCTTTTGGCACATGGATGTTGCCCGAAAGGCATTCATTTTTATATATTTCTATTGTGGTCATAACAGCTAGTTTTAACGACCCTTCGCTGAATCTAACATTTCATTCATAGCCTAATCTGCTGTATTCGCCTTTACTTCTCTACTATTAATAAAGGAAGATGCTAGTATGCCCGATCAATTTTTTTGTCATAATCCGCGGAACAGTTGAAATTGGAGGAATTCAGGGGGCAAAATAGTCATTTCATGTGGGTCCCTCATCTTTTTCTGTCCTTGGTGCACGTTTTAACAAAATTATACCCGGGCAAATTAGCATTTTCGATTAATAAATAACTTCTCTGCTATTAATAAAAAGAATTGATTGTATATGATTTGCTAATGAGTCTTGTTTCAAATGTCATCAATGTCACATAAATAATTTTTGAATTTTTCATTACCTCACATCTTTATAGTATGTGCATGTTTGTGCACATTATGTCATACAATAACGATTATATTTTTTTTATATTAACGATCGTTCAGAACTTATGCTTACTTCACGCTTCTTCCCTTGACCAATTCAATTTATAGAGCCGGTATCAAAAAAGATATCATTTAGTTTTGAATGTACAACGATGTATCGACAAACGAAAATTTACAAAATGTAACAGGGTAAGTAAATGAACACTAGACCAAAACTGGAACTAAGTTGCAAAGTTTTTAGTCGTTCTCAAGATGGGAGTAATAATTGCAGCAACTAATCATATTGTTGTGGCCCATCGCAGCATTCATATTATTGAGTTGTTGTGATCGTATATAAATCTTTTTTAACATACTAATACCAGTCCCACACAATAGTGGAAAGTGATGTCAACTTGAAAACTACTTTTGAATAAAATTATTGGATCTGTAATGTGGCCTATCATAAATAAGAATCAAAGCAGAGATTTACTCAGTGGTTCTATAACTAAATTGATTTTTATTTTATTTTTCGTTATAGGAAGAAAACTTGCAATTGAAGGAGAAGAAATCAGGACTTGGACAGAGCTTGCAATGGACTGACTACATGTCTCTAACTTTTACCCAAGATGTGAGTTTAATTTGTCAATCAAAAGCATCATAACCATAATACATTGAGCTATACCACTCTACACTTAGCATAGAGAATGCCCTTGGTTAAATTCAAATTCAAAGAGCAAACAAGGGATCATTTTGTCCATTTGTACTTGTAAAACTACTAAGATGGAAGAAGGAAAAATAAAAGACTGCAAACATTTTCTTTCTTTTGATTTTATTATTTCATATAGATATAGATGAATTGAATCAATTTATGATAATAAATAAAACAGGTGATTACGGAAACACTGAGATTAGGCAACATTATAAGCGGGATAATGAGGACATCATTGAAGGACACGAGAGTGAAAGGGCATTTCGTGCCAAAGGGATGGTGCGTATTTATGTATTTTAGATCGGTCCACTTGGACGAATCGCACTATGATGATCCACACCAATTCAATCCATGGAGGTGGAAGGTAATGTGTCTAATGCTTGTCTCTACTTTGTGCAACATAGTAAAAGTATTGTATCTGTTTTAGCTTCAAGCAATATAAATAGATAAAGGCAAAGCTAGTTTTGTTATCCAAAGCACAAACAACTCTTGCTTTCTAGCTTTTAAGATAACCCTTTATTAGTTAGTCATGTCTTGGTGTACTAACCCATAAATAATTGAATCATTTGATATGTACATCAAAGCATTTTGTTCATTCGTACATCTAAATGCTGGAATAATGCACTTATTATGTCTAGCTTTAATTATTGAATATATCAACATTCATCAGCTAATTTAGACATGATTTTGAATCTAAAAGTATAGATTTTGGGTGTCTCAACTAAAACAGATGGTACAAATGATATCAGCTAATCCGTTAGTGCAATGTGTTAAGTTTACGGTATTAATAATGTAATTGTGATTATTGGGCCTACAGAATTACAAGGATATGGGTATGTGTAACTTTACACCATTTGGGGGTGGGCAAAGGCTGTGCCCTGGACTTGATCTTGCCAGGCTGGAAGCTTCTATTTTTCTTCACCACTTGGTCACTAATTTCAGGTATAATCTTTATTTTATCTATCTATAAATTAATTTCTTTTCATCACAATTTTTAACAAATTTGCTACATTTTCTTTCCAACTTGGTATATATATGTTTTCCAAGAAACTGTGGACATACGCCAAAAAAAAAAAGAGAGCTAATAATCGTCTTATAAATCAGATAATGTATGAGAAGATACAAAATAAACTTTGTTCATAAATTAAATATTGAGGTAAACTACTGGTAATCTTTTTACAAAGGATTAATCAGTAACTTACAAAGTGGAATCACATATACATACAGTATTTTTCGTATAGTTTTTTCTCCTCCTTTGATTATGTGATCTTTGGCTTTATGAAACTCGTAGGCAATACAATTTCATGGTAACATCAACATGATAGCATCTACGTATGTTTATATGCAAGGCGATGATATGCACACAATATTATTGGTTACATGATTGATACTTGAGACATACAACGTACAATAATATGGCCTACGTTGGTTAATGATACGTACATACTACGTACACGGCCATACACACGTGAGGGTACATGCACTTTGACTTGTATCCACTTGGATAAGTACTTCTGATGTGGCACATACTACTAAGCTGACCATACCTCCTTATTTATAGCTTCGGTCCCACTTCCTATATTCTTTTGCTTTTATAGAATGTCTTCTGTCGGCAGCAAGTATGAACAATGTCAAAGATCTTACTCTCCATTTATATACAAACAAACGTTCGCCTATATACTAATAATTTACTAACTTACTTTATACTACAGATGGGAAGCAAAAGAAGATTACGTGGTTAACTTTCCAACCGTAAGAATGAAACGAGGAATGCCAATTCGAATTCACAGAAGAACACCAACATGAATTACTGTGAAGAATTTGATAGTTCATATATAATTTATCATAACAAATTAGATTCAGATATGAATTTCTAAAATATCATATTCAAAGATGCTCGATCTTTGAATATCATATATGAATGAATATATGTATCGAATCAGTGCTGCATAGATGTTAGATAAGCTGATGTAGGCAACATGTGGAACAATGGTCCAAGCCTATTTATGTGTAGATATCGCGTAATTCGAGGCAGAGGTTTGACCGAGAAGATAAAAGCATTTTGACTCGTACGTTGTGTAAAAAAAATTACTACGCATTTCGTATGATGATGTTACTTTTTTGATATGTTATTTATGTAAAAGTCGATGGGTAGTGTAGAAAGTTTGTAATGAAATTGTAAAAGTTTTATGTTAATGTGTACAAATATCTTCTAGTTTTGTTGCTTTTGGACATTGCTACACAGTCCGAATTACATGGTGCGGGTGTAATCCGAAAGAGCGGACTTCAGATGGGACGCTAGATTTTCGTTCTTCTATTCAACAGCAGCCCTTGGATTGATTCCGGGTCATTTTTGTATCTAGTTTTCGGGCCTTATAGTAGTATTATTGTTGCTTCTTAGAGAAATGGGAGACAATGATCCATCACAAAAACGGTGCATGGTGTATATGGTTGTAATTGTTATTATACAAGTCATTTTTCAAGTAGATATAGTTTCTTGTTACATCACAAAAAGGGTACTTATTCTTTGAATTGTTGTTAAACTCCAATACATAAGGATCCCATGCATACAAATATCAAATATAGACAATGTCGAATTTCCGAATTGAAGCTAATTTTGCTTCACTATATCCTTCCCGTGTTGTTAATAACAACAAATTGTTCTATTGGTTAGATTTCAATTTATTTCCATTGCGACAAAATTGAATAAAACATCTTACAAGACATGATTAGGTGCCCTGAAGTTCAACGATAATTCTTCGACAACACATCTCTATCAACTCATTCGAGATTAAAACCCAAAGTTCTCATGCTGCTAAAGCAATTCGTGTCACATATAATGTGTTTTCTACGAATCATAGATATCAATTTGAGAGCCCTCAAATTCCTAGTTTTCAATTTCTAGATTTTAAGGTGGTGTTTGGTTCAAAAAACGAATTTTGTGTTTTCGGTTTTCAATATGTATCTTAATATAAGAAGAATGAGGCGGAATGGATGAAAGAAAGACGATGGAAGAAGAAGCGGATAGAGGGACGACGGAAGAATGATTGTTTCACGTACTTATGTTGTTTCCCAAAACGCGGAAAATAAAAAATAGTTGTTTTCTATTTTGTATGTTAATTTCGTTTTCTAAATTGGTCGTTTTCGACAATATAAATGTGCGTGTGCATTTTTGTATGGATGAAAACTCAAAACTAAAAATAGCAAACCAAATATTACCTATATCTAGTTGTGTTTATTTTATTATGGACTGTAGAATGAGATTTCCAACTAATGTAGATTCTATTAAAAGACGATAATTTATTCAAAGTTCACAATTATAGAACGGAAATTCAACATTATTTGGGGTAAAGAATCAACCTAAAGGGCAATCATAATAGCAATCTAACTTCACTGACGGCATCTCTACAGAATGTATTTAAAAAACGAAAGTACATATAATTAGGGGTTTTTAGGCTCAAGTTGCAAAAAAAAATAGTCTCAGGGACAAGAAGTTTTTTTTTAAGTTGAAGGACACTTTTTAGTGTAAATCACAGAATGATAGTTCTAACTATCATTTTCAATGTACACTAAAAAATGTCTTTCAGACTAAAAAGCAAATTTGTTGTCCCTGAGATAATTTTTTTTTGCAATTTCTTCCTTATGTCTATTTACCGGATATAATTATTTGCTATTTAAAAAAAATAAAAATAAACCATCCACAAACATATGTAATTTTAATAAATTCTTGTTGTTATGTTCGGTAAGGATCGGCTAATCCAAGACCACAAGGTACTAATCAAAACACGATGAAATCAGTGCTATTTCAAGTTAAAAGATTGAACTGTAAATTTTAGCATGTCCCAAACGCAAGCTATATGATTTAAGGTACAAAAAAGTGATGTTGACCACAAAAAACGTAGAAGTCGTTTATATTTCCAAAATCATAAATTAATCGAAGCACAATTATGGACAATATATAATAAATCAACAAAAGTTTGAAAGTCCAATGGGTGATTAAATATAGTAAATAAAACTTTGTATCTTTACTCATGTATTAATAATTTTCTTAAGTAAATATTAACAATGAAATAGAATGGATAAGTAAGAAATTGCAAACTCTGTACTAAAGTAGCAACAGTACAGAAAAGTCATCTTTATTTTAAGTCAACAATCAATTACACATTTAACAACCATCTAAACAATATATTTGCATTCATTATTCTCTTGAGTAAAAAAGAAATTTGTTTTATATTGTTTATGACAAAGTCGTCTTTATTTATTCATCCTAAAAACAATAATAATTTTTTCAAAAGCAGTAATAAACTTCAAATTCCATTTACTATGTTTTTGTTTCTCCATATACTTCAAAACATCGTAATTTATGTCAAAAATAGTAACTTACATCAAATTACTTTTCAAAGCAATAATAATGTTATTTTAAGTCAAATGATAATAATGTATTTTAAAGCCATTGTACTAGTTTACGAACTAATCTATTGCTACTTATCTCCAACCAATAATTAACTTATCCAAAAAATCTTTAGCAAACTTTTATTTTCTCCCGTTATTATTGTTCCGAAAATGCCTTCCATTTTATTAGTCGGATTATAAAAATAATATTTCACAATTAAATACTGTAAGATCAATCTCTTAGTCATTTACACAAAACAATACTATTTTCATCGACATCAATGTTAATATTGTATAAAACTTTGTTTTTACTTTATAAATTATAACAATTTTTCCAAATATCAATTAAAATCTCACTTTAGTTATTATTTATGAATTTCCCTTACTAAATTCTATACTTCAATTTCAGTAAAGGTACTTAATTCGTCATTATATATAGAAACCATCACGAATTTGTAACTAACCTTATTCATTATTTATTTACTTAATTTTATTGTTATTATCCATTTATTCCAGTAATTATTTTCAATTCAAATTAAAAAATTTATTTTAATTAAAGCATTAAACATCCTAAAATACAATAATAATTATCCAATGAATACATAATAATTCAAAAATATTATAATAACCAAACAGTCATGCATAGAATGCAACATCTATCAATAAATATGTTTTTTCATCAATAGATATAGATTTTACAATTTGAAATTCAGTTAATTAAATTACATAGTTCGTACCAACACGCTTTTGCTAACAACCTTCAAACTCAACAAACATTGAGTCCAATCGTCCGAAATTCCACCATGAGTCCTTGGAAGAAGCTGCACATAAATCAGAGTTTGTATGTGAAAGATATGGATGTTAAAATTTTCAAGGTTTAAAATGTAAATAAATATTTAACAAGGACTTAATTCCAATCCATCAACTTTTTCTACAATTCTCTCCTCTCCTTAACCCATTCTCCAACATTGATCATGTTTTTCTCCCAGCTTTGGCCACCACATACAACTTCGTCGCCACAGTTGGCGTCTTGGAATCGTGTGCTACCTTCCTCCATGCTTGTCGCCATTCGTGGCGGTTACCATGGCCCTGAAATCCATGAGTGCAAATATACAATCCAGGCAACAATTAAAGAGATTCCGGTCACCATAACATTCTACTTTTCTAGGTCTACTAACTTCTGTCTTTAATTTCAACAAGCGTTGCTTCAATCAAAAAACTCCAAATCCGTGTAGGGTTCCGCCACCCAAGATCTTTAACCATGATTTGTCAATTACTCGACTTCTTTTATGACAAACGAACACCATCCGTTAACTCTATTTGTTAAGAGCTTCGCAATGATATATAATATTTAGGGGGTTGGGCACTTTGAATTTCGAATTAATTTGTAATTAATGAAAATCTTCCACCATTAGAATGTGATTAAGAAGTTTTTAGGGATTAAGAAAAAGAGATTGATATAACGGCTGCTCTTTGGGGTTTCTAAGTGTTATTTATATGGAAACTGAGACGGGTTCAATCATGTGCAACTTGGCCTAAAAGTAGCCGTCTACCCTATTTAAACGCTACAATGCCTCTATTTCGCAAATCGAAGTTCCAAATCTAGCAAAATTATATATCAACATGATCATCTCAGAAAGACCTCCATAATGGTTATAAATATCATACCCATCTAACCTTTTAATTAAAAATCCATTTTTGGATTAATTTAATATTAATAACATCAAATTTTCTGATCGTTACACTCTTCTCCCTTAAAAGATTTACGCCCTCACAATTCTCCAAATACAACCTTCAACCAAATTAATAAGGTTTCATCATGGACTTAACCGCAAAATATGGGGAAACATATCAATCACAAATGAACTACTTAATTATAAAAACATCATATAACGACCACATAACACCATCAATCATCTATAATTCAATTCATTTGCAGCAATTGTTCAATTTTATACATATACATACTATAATAACACATGTACTTGCTTATCGTACAATCCAAACTATAGGTGGTGAAACAATCTCAATTATAGATTAACTCATCTCATGCATTTCAACAATTAAACTATAATTCACCATTAACTAATCCACAACAAAATAGACCGATTAAAACATGCATGCATAAATAAATGAATATACATAAACCAATAACCAGCACAACCCATCAAAATAAATACACATACTTAAAATAATATGGTATCATCACCATAATAACCAATCAACTAATAACACGTGTGTGTTAATTTCTATAATGCTTACACGTCCATCATAATACATGTATCCTCAAAACTATCGATTAACTTCCTCATTGTCTCATCTTTGTAATAATCGATGTACCATTCCATTTTCACACCATCCAGAATATCTTGTGAACTCACTTATGGTCACATCCCCAAAATAATATATGCATAGTCATGGTCATGGCTATATCCTCAAAATAACATGTGTGTAGTCATGGTTGAATCTTTAGAATAATATGTCCAGTCATGGCCAAATCCTCAAAATAGTATGGTCATCTACTCATACTATAGCTGCATCAATCCTCGATCCTTAGACGCACATCATAAGGTGTAACAACCCGTATTTTATGTACCAAAGGATTATAAAATATTTTTATTTAAATCATATGAGGTCATACGGCTCTATAATTTTGGAAAATGACTACTATAAACATTTTCGATCTTCAGAATTTTATTTAGATGGTTTGGATCTAGAAATTCTTATAAAGTCTATAATTTTTGGTAGGAGCTGAATCAGGGTTTGAAACAACTTCCATTAGATTGTGATGATGGTTTCTCTTTTTGTAAAGTGATCATAATAGGGAAACGAATATATTGTTTAGGAGATATAGGCTTTTAAGTTTAGATTGTTGCTGGCTAGATTAATGGGTAATTAGTTAAGCGCAGATTTGAGTCCACTAACCCATTTTGGATTTATGCCGAATTAGGATTAATGCAACAGATCCAAATCATTTACCACTTCCTAAAAAACAAGTCTAAACCTCTATTAACCTAAATTCCATCAAAAAGCTTTTTTTTTCGTTTTAAATCTAGCTTAAACTATCATTAAAAGGGTAATTAGGAAAGGAGATTGCATGTCTATCATTTTGATTGATTTGGGATTCGAATTGCTTACTGTTCATTTCAGATCTAAGGGAGGAATTGGTGATTTTGGGTAACAGGTGGGTGATTGATGATCTCTCGTTATTATATGCATGTTTGTAAAGTCAAAAATAATGATTTTGATGTTAAAAAGTTTTTAAACTATAATCCAACTTTAATACATTTCCATAAACGTTATGGATGTAAGTGATTGATGTTAACCCTTACTTATATTATGTTAATGTGTTTTGTTAGTGCTTTTTAGTGTAGTTAGGATATGGTTGTTAATTTGCGCAAAACGAGATCAAAAGTGCTTAGAATCCAATATGACTTGGGTATGTTGTTGATAGGAGTTTGAAGAGCCTATATTTCTAGTCGTAGGTAGTTTGGAGGAGGTTTGGCTTGTTAAATCATGTAGGTGGAATTTTATAGTCCAAGACGGTAAAGGAGGTTGCTTTAGGACTTAGACTATGAAATTTCAAGACAGGCTTTAGGACAAGGCATAAAGGAGCCTAGGGACTTAAGTTCTAAATTTGGTAAAGTTCTACAACTAAGTACCAAGCTCTTTTAATCAGTAGCGACATCTTTTTGGGCTACTGGAGTAGACCAAGGGACTTAAGGAATTGACTCATGGGAAAAAGGAGCTCTAGGCAAGCAAAAGGGGAAGTGATCGGGTATGAAGTACTTAGCCAAGTACTTGGCTATGTAATTCATATTGGTATCGGCATAAGCCAATTCATGTCGGTACTGACATGAATTAGAGTGATCAAATTTGGCCAAACTCCTAGGGGATATTGAGGAGGTACTAGGGGTCGTGCTGGAGGTGATCTTTCATTCGTTCGACGTTTGCTTGTGATGTGGTAGGATAATGAAGGATGATGACTAATGAAAGAATCAATATGGAGGTGCTTCATTGTGAACAAAGAAAGGCATGAGAATGGGAGAAATATTGGTTAATGATTGTGAGGCCCCAATAGTTGACTTGAAGGAACACAAAAGGCCTCCGCCCTTCCCTATCTATCCAAGGGATAAAAAGGAAGAGCTTTTAGTTTTTTCATGTTGTCAAATAGTTGAATAAAGAAAATAGATGCGAGTGCCTGAATGAATTGATCAAGTCGCGTATAACTTATGGAGGATGTCTAGGGAGGTTCTGATTGGGTTGACTCGAAGAATGAGGAGAGTTCAATGCGGAGAGCTCATGGGTGGAATAAAGGATGAGTTCTACTATAGAAAAAAATGTAAAATGATAGAACGATGATGGGTTTAGAGATGTATAGGAAGGAATGGTCGACACTCGAAGGTTTTTAAAGGGTACTCATACAACAGAGGTATATGGGACGCCCTCCTCGATTTATGCAGGACCTAGATCCTTATGTGGATGGATTACCATGGACCTTATGTGGATGATCTAGTCCTTGACTATATATAGTGGTAGAAGACTAGTACCGAGAAACTGAGACTTCTCCATTGTCCTTTGGTTCGAGCCGTCTTATATCCAAAGCACAATGAGTGATAGTGAGAATTACATGATGGATGCTATGTTTGCCATGGTTTCATTTCTTGTTGTTTGTCACTAGGGGGATGTCACATGATGTAGATACTGTAGATGTGGATTCCAAGACACCCCAACATTGTACTTAGGAGGCAAAACACTTTTATGATGATAATAGAGTAGCATATTATAGATATTATGTGCTAACTCTTTGGATGCAGGGACATGTCAGGTGTGCTTCTTATACCTTTGTTCCTTACTATATCAACTTGTAAATTACTTTGAGATTCTTATCGCTCATACTAGACTGTTGTTTGAATCGAGCTTTTGTGCTTTTCTTTTATTATCTCGGATACTCTTGAATGGGTAGACTAGATAGTAGGTTTAGGTGGTATGTAATAGCTGTGCAGAGGATAGGCATGATGATGCTTTCTCATATTATATACGGAATTACTATTGCATATTCCTTTGTGCGACACTAAGGAGCCTAGACAGTGCTCACTTATTATGATTATTGAGTGTATCTTTTGAGTTTATTATCAATTGTATAAACTCTACTGCTATCTTGTATAACTTTGTGAACCTGAATACTTTGATACTATAGTTCATGTAGTTAATACTGTCTCGTCTACTTTACATCTTCTCCTTATCCCGACAGCTGCAAGGGAGAGCCATGAACTGGTGGAATGCAGTTAAGATTTCTACTTCCAAGGACCATTTTACTTGCGACCAGTTTAAAATTAGATTTGAAGAGAAGTTTATACAGGCTGCTTAGAAGTTGGTGTTGTTTAGGAGATTTGTGGAGCTGAAGCAGGAAAACATATCTGTATTCGAATATGTTGTTGAGTTTTATTCTCTATCCTTTATTGACACTTCGTTGAATAAAATGATAATCTTACCATGGGGATGGATAATTACTTGGAGGAGAAGCTTGTGGGGCACACAAATGCACCATTTGAGAAGGTGATTGAGAAGGCTCTCCTACTTGAGAGTTTGTTCCCTAATCATAAACCTTCTATTGTTGTTTCCATGAAGGGGCCGAAGCAGCAAGCTGATAGGGAAGGTAAGAGGAGATGGAATAGTAATAGGAAGAGGCAGTTTTAGAAGATGGACCAAAAGAAGGTTAAATGGGATCCTAACTGTTATAATTATGATGAGAAAGATCACTTGAAGAGAAACTGCAAATCTAAAATGAAGTGTGATAACTATAATAGGATTGGGCATGTGCATAATGATTGTCTTGAGCCAGTGAGGCAAAAGCAAGCGGTGAAGGCATATGCTTTGGATGTTGTCCCTACTTCGTTGAGTGGTCCCTTGGCAAAGGAAAAGGTGAACATGTCACTATTCAAGGTATGCTTTCTATTTATGATGTTCTAGTACACGCTTTATTCAATAACAAGGATTTAATTTTTTTTATATCTAGTGACCAGGTAGATAGATTGGGATTGAGACCCAAAATAGTTGATCGACCTTTAGTGGCGACAAACCCTATTGAAGGCTCTACTGGCCTGTGTATGGTTTTTTGTAGTTGTGACTTATCGAGTTATGGATGATCTTTTGTTTGTAATTGCTATGTTTTGAGTTTCAATGGGTTCGATATAATTTTGGGAGTGGACTGGTTGAAGAAGTATGCGATAGCAGTGGATTACGAGAAGCTTTTGGTGGTGATTCGGGCTAAGGAGGGAAAAAGGCAGTGATTGGATGCCTATCGGAGGATGAACTTATGATTAGCTTTCTATGTTCACTAGAGGTCTCATATGATGTGTTGTTATCTGTGCCTATCGTTAGAGAGTGTTCGAATATACTTAAGGTGGTGATCGAATTACCATCACACTGAGGTATTAAGTTCTGCATTGACTTAGTGGAGGAGGCCAGAATAATGGTTATTCATTTGAGACGTATGGTACCTAGAGAGCAGAAGGAATTAGAGTGAAAGTGAATGACTTGTTGAGACAAGGATTCATTTGCAGGAGTATATCAGAGTGGGACACACTTGTAGTATTCATCACTAAGGCGGATGACTCTTTGAGGTTGTGTGTAGGTTATCATGAATTGAATAAGGAGACGAGGAAAACAACTACCCACTCCCATGTATTGATGACTTGTTCAATCAGCTCCACGCTACGAAGGTGTTCACTCGGTTGGATCTTACAATGGGATTCCACCAGCTGAGGGTAGAAAAGGTAGTGTTTCAATGAATGCGTTTCGTACGCCATCTGATTTTTGTGAGTGGTTTGTTGGAACGACCAATGGTCCGACATATTTTTTTTGATCTTATCAACCATGTCTTCTGGGAGCAGCTAAACAAGTTCATGCTTTTGTTCATAGATGATATTCTGGTCTATTCTAAGATGGAGGAGGAGTAAAAGATGCATTTAAGGAGTATGTTTGAAATGTTGAGGAAGCACAAAATAAAAGCAAAGTTTTCAAAGTGTCAATTCTAGAGGAGGGAAGTGAGATTCTTGGGTTATGTTATCCCTGAGTAGGGTATTGCGGTTGATCCTGCAAAGGTGGCAGTGGTTCAAGACTGGAACCAACCAAAGAATGCTACCGATGTGAGGAGTTTCCTAGGATTGGGGGATGTTATAGATGTTCTATCAAAGGTTTCTCAAAAGTAGAAGTGCCGTTAACCAATTTGACGAAGGAGAATCGGATTTCGTATTGGATGTGAAGTGTAAGCATGCGTTCATGAGTTTGAAGGAGAGGTTAACGAGTGCACCACTATTGACCATTTCGAGCAGGAATGAGGAGATGATGGTATACAATAATGCTTGTGGTATTGGATTAGGTGCGGTATCAATGCAAGAAGGTAAGGTTGTCGCCTACACTAGTCAGCAGTTAAAGCCGCATAAGAGGAAGTACCCGACCCATGATTTGGAGTTGGTGGCAATAGTTTTTTCTTTGATGGTTTGGAGGCATTATCTCTTAGGAGAAAGGCTCAAGTTGTTCATGGACCACTAATCCTTAAAATACCTCTTCTCTTAGAAGGATCTTAACCATAGTCAGCGGTGATGGTTAGAGTTATTAGCCTCTTATGACTTTAGCATTTCTTATATGCTGAGTAAGGGAAATGCAATCATCGATTATTTTGAGTAGAAAACATGTCAACTAAGGGCCGATGTGAGTGGAAGCAGGTCGATTTTATCGCTAGTTATGATTTTAGACCTCGATGAGTGCTAGGGCTGGAAATGTTGGCTAGCTTATTTATCAGACCAACTTTGATCGAGCGGATCGACGCTAGTTAAAGGCGAAATGCTAGATTAACAAAGATCATGGAGCAAAAGAGGAGGAGAAAGTTTAAAGAGATGAATCAGTACGGGCTTGACCATGAAGGTTGGCTCTGTAAAGATATGAGACTGTTTATTCCAGATGTTGATGGATTACAAGATGAGGTTCTACTAGAGTGCCATCATTCTAGATTGATTATACATTCCGATAGTAATAAGATGTACCATGATATGAAGTGGGTGTATTATTGGGTGGTGATGAAGAAGAATGTTGGGACATTCATCTCAAAGTGTATGAACTACAAGTTGGTCAAAGCGGAGCAGAAGAAACCAAGTGGGTTGATGCGACAACTTGAAGTTCCACGGTGAAAATGAGAACAAGTATCGAAGGACTTCATCGATGAATTATCGAGGACCGCAGGAAGATATGATAATATCTAGGCCATAGTCGATAGATTGACAAAAAGTGCTCGATTCATACCTATCAATTCTAATAGAACGACATCCAAATTAGCCAGCTGTATCTAAAATGGGTGGTGTGATTCCATGATGGCAAAGAGCATTGTAGGTAACTAAGACCCTTTATTCACTAGTGGGTTTTGGAAGAGCTTACAGGAGGCGTTGAAAACAGAGATGTATCTCAGTACAACTTATCACCAGCAAACCGATAGACAAACCGAGATGGTGAATTGTATATCAAAGGATCTCTTACGAGCTTGCATTCTCGATTTTAGAGGCTCGTGTGACGATCATTCACATTTGGTGGAATTCATATACAACAATATTTATCAGTCTAGTATCGGTATGGCTACTTAGGCAAAATATGATCAAAGACCAATCAGAGGAGATAGAAGTCATTCGGCAAAGAGTGAAGGCTTCCCAAGATAACCAGAAGAGCTATGTTGGTAAGAGACATAAAGATTTTGAGTTCTTTATTGGTGATATGGAGTTTTTGAAGGTTTCTCCATTGAAGAATGTAATGATCGTCCTATACCACAGGCACCAATAGTGCAGAAATAGTGCGCTACAATCATGCCCAGTTGATATAGGACGATCATCAAGGTTTAAACAAATCAATAAAGCATATAACCTGTCATATCTCATGTCGCATGGATAAATATATATATATATATATATCATAAATATAACAGAAGTGACAGTAATAGCAATGTGAACAGACCATCATCATTGAGTATAGTATCCACAAAGTTATACATCAATAATATAGTATGTATAACGGAAACAAAATTAATAACCATCTCTTATACAAATAGTAATAAGCAAGTACTGTCACAGGCTCCCAGTGTTGCTCAGCGGAATAAGCGTAGACTTTATATATGTATTGTTACCCCGCCTTTTGGTCAAGGCTGGGATATCAACAAATTGGCTGGAAAGGAAGGATATCAGAATTTAAGATCGAATGGAATCGAGGTTATGATCGATATCATCAAAATTTGATCGAGCTCCAATCAAGATGGGATCGATTAAGAATGATGGATAAGGCCAGGAGAGGCTAC
Source organism: Allium cepa (assembly GCA_030765085.1). Taxonomy (NCBI): domain Eukaryota; kingdom Viridiplantae; phylum Streptophyta; class Magnoliopsida; order Asparagales; family Amaryllidaceae; genus Allium; species Allium cepa. The sequence continues at coordinate 103,229,676 of CM060941.1, read as the reverse complement.
ATTTCAAATTTCAGGTCAATTGGAGTTCATATGCTCGAGATATGGATGGATCAAGATTCAAGGAGATTGGTTCGTATCGATACTATTCATATCGACCACGTGGTAGTATGGATAGCACTCGGATGGACGCAGCATCGATGATTTCGTATCGATCAAGATTGAAATAGCAGCATACTTCGAATCAATGATTTCGTATCGATGCAACACACATCGATTGAATGGATACGACAAGGCATACTTCGTATCAATCAAAGATTGGATCGATACGAAGGGACATAACTTTGGATGGATGCAAACAAAGGCACAGTTGATGGACACGAATAAGCATACAAATGCTGGTAGATGGATACGAAAGAAGCGAGACTTGGATGGATGCAGACTTAATGGATATGGGTTCGTACTGATACTTACGTATCGATTGATGGATGTGGCAGAACTTATTGGCACATTTCGTATCGATCCGGGCTGGATCGATACGAAGGAAGGAGCAATCAATGGATACGAAAGCGTATATTTCTAGAGCGCTTGGATCAATACGAAAGGATGGACATGAAGCATTGATGAATACATAGGCTCTGTACTTCGTATTGATGGACGCTAAGGAAGTGGTCGAGGTGGAGCGAAGGATAGGGATCAAAGCGTGTGAAGTTCGGATCGATTTGAAGGCTACGGCTATGGATGTGGGGACCGTGGATAATTAGAGGATGGATACGAAAATGATGGGGAGGATCGATACGAACAAGTACCGATGCGAACGGTTCCGCCAATTTATAAACTACAACTTGCGTCGATCATAAATCAGCATCTACAGGTCCAAATGCTATGAAATTTTCAGGGGAGCTTCCTGATGCACTTGAGTACCTCCATGATCGATCTCAACCTGATTGGACCACTTTTGGATCAATATGAATTGAACACTCATCTATTGCAAATCGCTCTGGATCGATCTGATGGACCCACTTGCGCAAGAGAAGAGGTATTCTTGGGGCGGATATTTTTGGATCTACATCGATAAATAGGAGTCCTATGGCAACTAAAAAGGGATCTTTTTCTTCTCTCCTTGGCGAAGCTCTGCCATTTTTGCTATTGATTTTCAAAGGCTTATAACTGTAATTGCAATATAAAAGGAATAAAAGGATTGATTAAAAGTGGACGTTGGCCGGAAATACCCGGACCACTATAAACCTTGTGTTCTTTCTTGATTTTTTCCATTTTAACTTTACCGTTTTTTTATTTTTATTCTCTACTGTATCTGGATCTGAGATCTGTGTTAGAATATTGTGGATCTGTGTGTAAACACTAGTGCTTTCACTATTTTTAGGGTTTGTGACCAATTATGGCACAAATACTTCGGTGCTTTTATTGAGAGCGACTAGCACCCGCTACATCGGATTTGGAGTTCGGATTTGGAAAGCTAAAGGATCAGATTTAAAAGGAACCATGACAAAGCAATCAACAAGGAGACAAAGAGTAGAAAGGAGTCAGCATGAAGGAAGTCAGGAGGCTTCCTCAGGAGCAAATCAGACCTCAGCTTTCATCACCACAGATGAAATAGAGATGATAATGGGAGCTACGTAGAAAGAATTGTTGAAAAGGCTGGAAGAGATGATGTAGAACCATTTCATACGGTTTGGACGGGCAGAAACAGCTGGAGCTGCTAGAGTTTGAATCCACGGGGTAGGAATGGAAGAACCCAGCAGGCAATCAGATGGAGCAGCTCAACAAGGCACAACCCTTAATCAGCATACAACTTTTAACCTAGATGGACCCAGACTCAGGGGCATGCCACCTGACAACGATGGACCGATTCATAAAGGAATCTTAGATGACACCACACAACAAGATGTTAGCAGAAGCATAAGGGCACGTGATGAAGAGTATGTACCGGAATCCCCTTGTGGAGGGGAAACCCTTTGTGGAAAACGTTGGATTAGCTGAGATTATTAGGCAAACTATGCATGGAGGTTTAGAAAACAAAGATGTGGAAGGAGTAAATAGAGTCCGTTTACTCGTGAAATCAGAATGGCTTGGAATCCACCAGACTTTAAGCTACCTACTCTGGAGGTATATAACGGCAAGGCTGATCCTACCGATTATCTGATGAGATACAAAAGACATATGGAGGTGCTGAGGGCATTGGAGGAAGTTATGGCCCGGTGTTTCTCTTTGTACTTGACGGATATAGCTGCTATGTGGTTTAGGCAGTTGGAAGAAGGGTCTATCAGGTCGAATTGGTAGACAGGTTTTTAAAGCAATTGCGGGTTCATATCAAAAGACCAAAAAATATGATGATGCTAACGTCGATAAAGCAAAGGACAGGAGAAACGCTCAAGGATTTTTTGACTCGGTTCAATGCAGCGGTTGCATCGGTGGATCGACCAGATCCAACGATGGTTTTAATGGCGGCAGTGTTAGAAGTCAGGGATAACTCGGATTTCAAAGTATCATTGATATGGGACCCACCAATGGATCACAGGGAATTCTTTCACGAGGCCAAAAGGTTTCTTCGACAGGAGGATGCATGTTTAGATATGAAGTTAAAGGAAGTTAATGTGGTCAAGGACGGAGAATCATCCAGCGAAAGCTCGGGTAAGGATAAAGGAAAGAGGAAGTCGGATGACAACTTTTCCAGGACAAGGAAACGCTGGGGAGAACCAAAATTCTCCACTTATACAGGACTGAATGAAACATTGGAGCATATATTTATGGAAACTCGGGTTTGCCTTCCCTACTGAAGGCCGGTAATGAGAGAACCCTCGGAACGTGAAAGGGCATTAGGAAGGTACTGCCTCTTTCATGATCTAGAGGGGAATGATACCAATAGTTGCGGGCGTCTAAAGGATATAATCGAGGAGCATGTAAGGAGTGGTCAATTGTGACAATACGTCGGAACTCAGACTGCACCGGTGGAATAGGAGCAGCCACCATCTGCCTCAAACGACAATGGCAAGAGGCCCAGGAATGATGGTCGATTGGTTATCGACTGCGAGGGATGATATGGAATAAGTAACAAACTCTGGGCAAATGGCCAACTCACTTACTCATATATGGGGACAGAGATAACCCCTAGGCATGCTCTGAGGTGATGATAAACTACGATGCTATAGTTTGTGAAATTTGTGTTTTCTGGTTTGGTTTCGGTGTTTGTTTTGAACTCCTGGATTTGTTTGTTTTCTAATTGGACTTTGGTTTGGATGCTTATTTTTTGGTTTAGATATTGGTTTGGATTTCAGTACGGATGATTGGCTTTCTGATTTGATCTGGATTTTGGATTGGATTTCGATTGGATTTTTTATCTGGCTTTTGATAAATGGTCGTCGGGTATGGATTATGCCTGGCAAGGGGTAAGTCTCTTCGTCCGAACGTGGCGAATTGGCTTATTCAGGTCGTCGAGCATGGACTATGCCCAACAAAGGTCCGGAGAGACCAAGATTCGACATAGGACTTAGTCCCTATATCATCGATTACTATTGCAGGTCTTCGAGTATGGACTATACTCGACAAGGGTCCGGAGCGACTAGGATTCGGCTTAGGACTTAAGTCATGGCATTACTCAACATTCAGGGACACTGAACCAAGGACCCCAAGGCATTATTCAATACAGGTCGTCGAGTGTGGACTACGCTTGGTAAGAACCCACAGAGGTTATGGATTCGGATATCGGCTATGAACAGCTAAAGATTTGGGTATGGACTCAGAATGGTCCCGAATTTGGATACTGATCTGAAGAGGTCCTAGTTTCAATTATTGGTTATTGGATATGGATGGATTAGAACTCGGTTGTTGGGTTCAAATGGATATGAAATTGGCTAAGGATTTGGTTACTAGATTTGAAATTGGACATCGACTCGAAGTAGTCGCGGATTTCGATCAGGATATGGCTGTGGCACTCGGATAGGATGGCTTGAAATGGATTGGATTATGAATTGGATGGTATGGCTATGGATGGAATATGGACTTCGGATATCGGATTCGGAGCTATTCAAAACACGCCTTCTTACCACAAGGCATGTTTTAGGGGGCAAATGGTACCCCGCCTTTTGTTCAAGGCCGGGTTATCAACAAATTGGTTGGAAATGATGGATATCAAGGATTGGAGATCGGCTGGAAACAAGGTTATGATTGATGTCGTCAAAATTTGATCGATCTACAATCAAGAAGAGATTGATTGGGAATGATGGACAAGGCTGGGAGAGGTTACGTTTCAAATTTTTGGTCAATCGGAGTTCATATGCTCGTGATATGGATAGATCAAGATTCATGGAGATTGGTTCGTATCGATATTGTTCGTATTGATCACGTGGTAGTATGGATAACACTCATGGATTTGGACCGATATAAGTTCGTATCGATCAGGGATGGATGCAGCATCGATGATTTCGTATCAATCAGGACTGAAAAGGCAGCATATTTCGAATTGATGATTTCATATCGATGCAGCACACATCGACTGAATGGATACGACAAGGCATACTTCATATCGATCAAAGCTTGAATCGATACGAAGGTACATAAAGTTGGATGGATGCAAATAAAGGCACAGTTGATGGATACGAATAAGCCTACAAACGCTGGTAGATGGATACGAAAGATGCGAGACATGGATGGATGCAGATTTGATGGATATGGGTTCGTACCAATACTTACATATCGATCGATGAATGCGGCAGAACTTGTTGGCACATTTCGTATCGATCCGGGCTGGATCGATATGAAGGAAAGGAAACCGATTGATATGAAAGCTACATTTCCAGAGCGCTTGGATCGATACGAAAGGATGGACATAAAGAATTGATGGATACGAAGGCTCTGTACTTCGTATCGATGGATGCTAAGGAAGTGGTCGAGGTGGAGCGAAGGGTAGGAGTCAAAGCGTGTGAAGTTCGGATCGATTCTAAGGCTATGGCTATGGATGTGGGGACCGATGGATAATTGGAGGATGGAACGAAGATGATGGGGAGGATCGATACGAACAATTCAGCCAACTTACAAACTTCAACTTGCATCAATCATAAATCAGCATCTACAGGTCCAAGTGCAATGAAATTTTCAAAGGAGCTTCCTGATGCACTTGAGTACCTCCATGATTGATCTCGGCCCGATTGGACCACTTTTGGATCGATGCGAATTGAACACGCATCGATCCCAAATTGCTATGGATCGATCTGGTGGGCCCTCCTGCGCAAGAGAAGAGGTATTCTAGGTTTTGGGAAGATATTTTCGGATCTACACCTATAAATAGGAGTCCTATGGCAACTAAAAATGGGATCTTCTTGTTCTCTCCTTGGCGAAGCTCTGCCATTTTTGCTATTGATTTTCAAAGGCTTGTAACTGTAATTGCAATATAAAAGTAATAAAAGGATTGATTCAAAGTGTACGTACACCGAAAATAGCCAAAACACTATAAACCTTGTGTTCTTTCTTGCTTTATTCCATTTTAACTTTACTGTTTCTTCATTTTTATATATCTGGATCTAAGACCTGTGTTGGAATATTGTGGATCTATGTGTAAACACTGGTTCTTTCATGGTTTTTGGGGTTTGTGACCAATTTTGGCGCAAACACTATATATATATATATAATATGAGATAGATCAATCCAGCTCATCCTCCGAACGACTACTGCATCACCTAGACCTGTTATCTAGTCTACTCATATAAGAGTGCCCAAGATAATAAGAGGAAAAACATAAAACCTTGGACCAGACAACAGTCTAGTGTAAGCGGTAAATGAGTCTTAAGATACTAAACAAGTAAATATGGTAAGGAACAAGTGTTCATGAACCATACGTGATATGTCCCTGCAACTAAAGAGTTAGCATACAACACTATAATATGCTACTCTATAAATGTTCAAGATATACCATAAACCAAATATAGGATATCAGTCTTCTAGGTATTCCTATCTCCAATACCTATTTCCCCTGATACTTATGAGTGATAGCCCACTAAAGAGAACAATCAAAGCAACCATAGCCCACTAAATTTTGATCAGGTTGACTATTAACCACTGGCTGACTCGGACCTTCGAGACATAATATATATTCTAACTTCCGTTGGATATAATATTGGACGGTCTATCCTTAACTTACTTCTCTTAGGGTCAATTGATCCTAATGGTTTTGCGGGCTCACCAATAACCTACCTCTACTCTGTGTATTACATTCTACGTGTAACATCAGTTTAGTCTTACCCATGACTAAACCCTAGACACTGGTATTTTGGACATATATTAGCTAGGGGCTACTAGCTAAAATACAGAGCACGACTCCACACTAGTTCCATCTGGTTTTCTAATATTTGAGTCATAAACTTAGGGCTAACCACCCTATTATATTTTCCTTGAAAAAATTTCTTTGAAAACCGATTTAACCCTTTTTAAATCATACTAAAACAAAGAAAATATATCTTTTGTTTTACTTAAAATACTCATGCCATGATATATGCTTTAAAAATAATGTTGATGAAAACCTAAAATTAATAGGTTTATCCATTCCTTTAAAATAAGCTAAAGCCCTTTTTAAATTAGAAAACCTTAGGCTATAAATACAATACATTCGAAACCATTACTTAAAACATTAAACAATCCCTTTCGCAATCATTGTAAGCATCCTTTTCGAAATAAGTTAAATACTTTAACCTTGAAAGCATTAAGCCGAAAGGCCAAAACCTACCTTTCGAAATCATGACTTAAAAGCGCAAAGGTCATATTTCAAAACCATTAAAATATTCCTTTCGAAAGCATTGGGTAAAAGCAAGGAAATATGGAAGCATAGCTTCGAAACCGATTAAAGGTTATCCCTTCAAAACCATAGTTGAAAATAAAACAAAATCATATCCCTTAAGTGGATTTATGCGAAAGCTATTTTTTCAAAATACTTAGGGTGATGATTGCATACTTCCATAAGTATACTTGGGTTTAAACAAGCGGCTTTAACCATGTTGAAAAGTATGGGAGTGGAACCTACCATTTTGCAAGTATAAGTTAAAAGAACGGCAGCATCAATGGTTGTAGAAGGGTATCAATCCGAAACCCTACCCTCCAAACTCATCAATTTAAAGAGTTATAAAAGCGGCCTCTTATTAAGGCGAAAGGTTTTAATGCAGCAACTAGGGAATCGAAGGGGTTCAAAATCAGCAACCCTTTCATAAGCATGCTTTAAACAAAGAAAGTCTATAGGTTCAAAAGCTTTGAAAGACACCTTCACCCCTTTCGAACGCATGCCTTCGCCACCAAATTACCTTCCATCCAAACTCAATACACTACATACCAAGACTCTTGTTATCGTGTCTGTATGTTTCGATGGTGTCGAAAGGGTTGTATGGTGATGGAAGCAAGCAGGGTAAGTGGAAACGTTGTAATTAAATTAAAAAATGTATTTGTAACGATCTGCCTTTTTGGACAGTTTAAATCGACGATGAACTACACACGTCAAACTCAAATCATACAAAAGAGAAGATTGTGATTGGGGTAAATTAGAACAATAGGGAAAGAAAAAATAAAATCTCATAGCAGAATGATAAAATAGAATAATCAAATAAACGATGAAGCTGTTTAGAAATAATATTTGATTATACTTATACAATCAAAATTAGAGTTACAGACAACAGAGAATAAATATACAAATGCAGCAGAACGGTATGAATGCAGCGGAATAATATAATAAATAATAATAGTATAAATCTTCATCTTTGTCCTTCAGAATAAGGTCTTCAAATCCTGAAATGCTCAGGTTGACCCGAGCGAATTGAAAAGACAAAACACTTAAGTCAGAACTAAAAGATCTTATGTAAGTTAAATCAACGGTAAATAAATATCAGTGTAACGGCTTCAAAGATGTTTACGGGGTTGACATCTCCTATCTGTGTCAACATGAGTGCAATAACTTAAGAGATGTTCGGGATTACCATTTTCTAAGGATCCGTTAAACTATCTACTTTGTAGTACAATATGCTATTATAATAATGTCTACAGTAAAGTAAAATATTAAAATAGCGTTAAGGCATTACCCATATCCCCCTTAACACATTTTATATAATATCGTAGTCTATACAGATACTGTAAACTCCAGCCGCAAGTGGGCTATCAGGGAGCACTCCATAGGTATGGCAAAAACAAACTTGTAGAAGGCGTGATATGACATGTGAACACGACACTCGAGGCAATGCCAGGGTAGATATACCAATTGCACTCCCGGACTGTGGTAACGCATAACAGCTACTATCGCCCATATCGGAACACACTCCCAAATCAAAATCAAGGGTGGCCACCAAATCAATCACAAAGTCAGAATATAGTATCGAAGAAATGTGTCCGATTGGAGGAATGACCTCACTTCGCCCGGTATAGCTCATGTTGTAGTCACATCTAAGCTAACTCATGGAAGTCAGGGTCACGTCATACCTCATATAGAAATCGTTCACCAAACCATCCTACTTCATTTATGGAATCTCCACCACGTACATAGTTGTTAAAGTGGTTTTCGGTATTGACAAAGAGTATGACAATATCTGACCCCAGACTCTTTAACAACCAAACACCACAACACCAGAAAGGCAACTTCCTCACGGTTATAAGCTTGACAAAACTAATTTGTCACGGTTATAACCATGAAAATAGGTACCGTGGGCAAATTCAGTCACACTTTTGCTCACGGTTATAACCGTGACAAAATAGTAATTTCTCACGCTTATAACCATGACAGAATAGTATTTACTCACGGTTATAACCATGACAAAATAGTAATTTCTCACGCTTATAACCGTAACAGAATAGTATTCCCTCACGGTTATAACCATGACAAAATAGTAATTTCTCACGCTTATAAGCGTGACAGAATAGTATTTACTGTTATAACCGTGACAAAATATTAATTTCTCACACTTATAACCGTGCCAGAACAATGGTTTCTAACATTTATAACCGTTACCAAAAAGGAAACTCTAACACTTATAACTGTGACAAATGCAAATTATATCACAGTTATAACCATTACGAAAGGTTATTTTCTAACACTTATAACCGTGATAACTAAAACAGTATCAAACAAACTATATAGCACCAATATTTTATTACAGCTACAAACAATCTATACAAAAAATATATAGTATTAACATTAAGAAAACATACGATCAATAATAAGAACAACGCCAAACATTTATGTTTCATTCAAACACCACAAAGGATACTTCATACTAACACCACAAATTATAACATACAAGCAAAGTATATATAACAAATTTTAAAACACAGTTTTAGAATATAACTACATAGTGTTCAGTAACTTACTAATAACGCAAACGATACTCGGGCCAAATCACAAAACCCCCTTCAACCAATTCGAATAGTGTGTAATGGCCATTTTGTGGTGCTTCATAAATTGAAGCTTCTGAATCGTAAACATTCTCCACCCAAACAACTTTCTCTCCTTCAACCACCTTTCTACCATGACATATCTTTTGCGTCCCAATGTGTCCTTTTGCTACTTCCGTCAAATCCACTGACAATAGCGTTACTGGTTGTTTCTCTCTCGTAGAAGATCCCATTATTCCATTTAGTGGAGCACCTAAGCTATCTCCAGGACTGTTGAGATTTTGCTCTGTATTAGAAGTGGCTTATCCTCTTGGTGTCGGCACATTTCCTCCAATATGATTTACAAGCATCTTTATACATTGTCTTATATCATTTATAACTAAACTCATTGTTTTCATCTCTTCATGCATTTCTGTTTTCCATTGTTGATTTGCATTCTCTTTGTAATTGGTAATGGCTTTTGAAGCTTGAGAGAGTCTTACTTGCTTTATAGTAGACGTAGAGCTAATAGCTCGGCAATAGCTTCGCTTTTTATCATCCCGAAAAGCTTCGGCAACGGGATCTTTTTCAAAATCTTCTAAACTTCTTATTTCGTCTTCTCCATTAACACTAGCTTTCGATTTTTGTCTTTCTTCGGCTGCTTCTATCAATGCCTAAACAATTCATATATTGATAGTGTCATATTTTATTTTCAATTGTCCGTTCAAAAATGCATTGAAGATCCATATATTGAACTTTGAACATAAATAAAGTTTTCAGGTTTTACATGAACACGATTTGACAAACTGGGCATAAAGATTTATTTTTCTTTTCAAGTAGAATGCAATATTAACTTTGAACCCAGGAAAAAGATCTTGGTATAACAGCACTGATTAACATCACTGAATTTATTATTTGACTTGTGTTGACCTTTTACTTGCATTTGATATTGAACATAATTGCAGTTGTCATATTATATTCATCAGTAAACCATGAATATTATGATTTGGCATGTGCACGTGATGCAGTTAGGTGATGGTTGCAGTGCACTGAACTGGGTTATTTTCTACCATTTCTGAAATGAGGTTGGTGATGCCTCTTGGATGGAGGGAATGAAGTCGGGGCTGTTGATGAATGAAGTCTGGTACTGTAATGGAGTTTTGGGTTTAAATATGAGTGATTTTGAAGGGCAGTGTGATGAATGTAAGCGATGATTTGGATGGTGGAATTATATGAAGTTGGTCGTTTTGGGGGTATTTGTAAGTTGTTGTATTGTGGTCTGTCAGTGGTTGGAGATGAGGTATGTGTATGAAGTGTTAGCAGGGATGAAATGAAATGAAGTGGTCTGCACAATTATGCAATGTGTGTTATGGTTTGCAAGTAGTCTGTACTATGTGGTGGGATGTTGAAATTGCTATGGGTTGTGATATACACGCAACAGTGAAGCATTTCGAAAATGGAAGTAGAAGCGGTGAATGTGTTTGCAGTGAAATGTAGAGAGGTGTTTGGCACTGTTTGCAGAAGTAGATTCTGGCGCTATAGTTGTATGGAGAGGCAGAACTATATTGGTATATGTGGTATTTTGGTCGAATGTAAATTTTGTAGAGGAAGGGTAGATTGCATGTACAGTATTGATGTATGTACAGATGTTGTGCAAATTGTGTGTTCAATTGTTGAGGTGTGCCGGGAGTTGGAAATGGTTGTAGTGGGTAGAAGTATGTTGTGATGTTTTATGCGACAGCAGTTTTGAAGATGTGGATGGTTGTGATATTTGGAGTATGATGCACAGTTTGAAGGCAAACGGTTGGATTGAAGTTTAGCAGTGTGCAGTGGGAATGGCAGCAGGCAAGGGGATAGATTGTTGTATATGTAGTGGTGAACTGATTGTGATGGGTAGATGATGATGATGATGATCGGAGAGCAGTAGCACAGGTGACAGAAATCTATAGCACAAGTGTTTTTTTTGGGGAGGGGGGGGGCGGGGGGATTTTGTGGTTAGTATGTGGATGAGGTTGAGATGATCAGTGAAGGATGAGTATGATGCTGTAAATGATGGTGTTATAGGTAGTGTAGTGTTCAGGAGAGTTTGTGGAGTTTTGACAATTGTTCTGGGCAGTAACAAAGGTGGATGTGCACTATTTGGGTTTTTTGACAGGGTAGTGACTTGACTGTATTGAATAAGAGTAAGGAATGGCAGTATTGTTTCACAGTGATGGGGGGAGAATGCAACTTACAAGTCTGGTTTAAAGTTGAATTGATATGCATGGATGAAAATGACGGTGATCCGGGGATTTGCACAAGGAAGGGCGGTATGGATTGCTGTATTGCACTGCTGTATATTTATACTACAGAAGGGATGGTTAATGAAGGGGGGTATTTGCAGTATGGTTGAACAAAGACTTGTTGCCTCGGCCATGCTGTTGGTAGATGATGGATGTGAAAGGCAGTGGGATGCAACAATATGCAATGAACAAAGACAAATGATGGCGGGCGATTGACTTGAGTGAACAGTTTTGTTTATGGAGTTGATGAATGTATTGGTCATTTTTGTTAAAGTGGCAACAGTGGGAAAGTGGTTTTGATGGAAGACGAAGTTGTCAGTGTAGTGACTATGCAAGTTAGGGGATAGCGACACTGTTCAGGGGTGTGTGCAGGGAACATTAACATCTAACTGAATTTATTATTTGACTTGTGTTGACCTTTTACTTGCATTTGATATTGAACATAATTGCATTTGTCATATTATATTCATCAATAAACCATGAAGGTGTGATATGTGCAGTGTGTTTTGGTAATATGCAGAGCAGTTGTGATGGTTGGAGGGGTTGAGCAGAGAAAGGATGGTCAGGCACTTTGAGGATGCACAGAGAAAAATACTTGTTTGAACACTGTTTTTTTTGAAAATGCAATGTAAATGAAAATATAGATGATAAAAACAAAAAATGCTAATAAAATATATTTTTTAAATGTGTATTTGATTGGTGCTCTGATGTTGTGAGTTTAAGTGAAGCTAGTTGAACTGAAACTTGTTGAGGCAGTGAATGTATGCACAGTAAGGCTATGAATGTAGTTGAAGTGTGCAAAAAAAAGAAAATATGAAATGTAATTGCAGAATTGTAAAAGGAAATTGTAAATGCAAAATTGTAAAATACTTACATATTTTTCAGCGGCGCAAGGAAGCACCTCTCCGGTGTCTTTACTTGTGTGCGCCACTTTCCATGCCTTTGCTCGTGTAATTTTACATTCGGGATTATCAGTTTCCTAAATAAATAAATGTAAATATATTAAAAAATTATACAATATTATCGCGGTTAGTTGTGAAAGACTTACTACGTATCAATTCTTCATATAGTCTACTATAAGATTTTCTTCCCAATGTATGATTTATGGTGTTCTCTCTTTTATTATCAGCATTCGTCTTGCATTGTTTTTTCTTCTTATCAGCATACTCAATGTCGCTGAACCCCTCCCACTGAACTTATCAACGTCTTCGGGTCGGTTATCAATCACAAGATGCCTAGGCAATAACTCTCCTTCTTTTGTTTTAAGATATAGCTTTCTCAATTTCGCTTTTGCTATTCTGAAGTACTGTGAAAACGCCTTCTCTAAAATAGGTCGAACTAAATCGGGGTTTATACTCAAATCAAACTCCTTCTATAGAAAGGTAAAATAAATGTTCTAATTATGATTTTATACTTCAAATGTATACAAAAAAAATCATTCTTGTAAAAATTGTAAATTCAAATACCATGAGTGCTTTCCATAAATTATCCCTGAAAAACCCATCAACTTTCCTCCAATCATCATAGCTAATGGGAATATGCCTTCAAATTAGAGTGTCACAACGGGAACTCTACTTTGTTGCATCGTCGCCTTTAGCACCATCCATCTCAACAATTATCCAGTACTTTTTATTTTGGTGGGGGAGGAGGAACTTCTTCTTCTCTGCTTTCTATATGTCTACTGCAACTAGCCGACATACTGCCAAAATATAATGCAAGAGATATAACAACCTATCTACAAAATATAATTCCATAAAATTATTTAAAGAACTATATACATTTTAAAACTGCCACTTAAAACTTGCATATTTCCAAAAGTCTACCATGCTTTCTGTTCATATTCATTTATTTTGAATTTTTACATCTCAATTCATATGAATGGAAAGCTTCACGCATTTTAAAAGCTCACTTATACTTGCATACTTGCATGTCACCTGCATTTGCATTGAAATATACTATCTCTGCTGCATTTAGAAGGATGGTTTTATATGCCATGTGAAGATTTAATGAATGATAACAAATGAGTATTCAGGGAAGAAAGAAATGCACTACTACTTCCGTCCTTGCATGGAGCTTCTTTCTACTTCATTGAGCATCTTCTAACGACGATCGGTATTCACTACAAACTAATACATGGTGGCGTAAGTAAATATTAAAGTTACATCTTATAGCGTGTAGAAAAAATGCAAACCTATAATAATCATCTCGGTCTGGAATTTCCATCCTAGAACGTATACACCTTCGAATTTGAGTACGTTGTATGCTGGATAACTTGATAGTTTACCCTCAATGATGGAACGTTCATAAATGTCATCTCCGTTCTCATCTAAAAATGGTGCTTGTTTAGAGCTATGATTACCAATATGTGGATTTGGCATATATTCCATGGCATATTTAACGGATTCTGAAACAAGATATGCTTCGTAAATTGATCCCTCCACGCAGCGTTTATTGCTTGGTATGTCTTTGCATTCCTTCATAGCTCTAATATAAAAATACATCATTTACGTTACTATTGAAAAAGAATCATGTGATAATTATATTTAAAAAATGCCGCACCTTTCAAATGGATACATCCATGTATAACTAACTGGTCCACATAGTAGTGCCTGATCAGCTAAATGCACCATTATATGTATGCTTATGTCAAAAAATTGAGAGGGAAAATAATGCACCAACACGCATAATGCCTCGGCAATCATATCTTTGGCAGCTTGGACATGCTCTCGAATTAAAACCTTCGAACAATTAATATTGAAGTACAAGCATACTTGTAATATCGCACGTCTTAAGTCACGACACTTTGGATAAGCATGTTGAACCATGATAGGCAAAAAATACTGGATAATAACATGATAGTCATATGACTTTCTAATATTCGAGCATGATGGTTGAATATTTACTAAGTTGCTTAACTTAGTCCTAAAGCATGATGGAAGTTTTGCATCTTTTAGAACTTGACAACATTGCATCCTGTATGTTTTATCAAATGAAAATTTGAAAGATTGTTTGTATCTATCAAACAACAAGTTAATGAAATGCTCCGATACATTCTTCTCAGTGTGCATCACGTCAATAGTATGTCGCACTCTATGACTACTCCAATACTCTAAGCCAAAAAGAATCGACTTCTTATACCATGCTGGTCTTTCATCATCGCCATTTTCGTTTACAAAATGTTCATCGTCAAGGTCGATATCATCTACTATGCGTTTTTTGTTTTTTGTTATTTTACCAGGTACATATTTGATATGAGCAAGCTTTTCTAAAAGAGTTGATCCCGTCAATCGTGTTGGAGGTTCCTTATCCTCTATATTCTTATACCATCCATGTTTCAATGCCCTATATGGATGGCCATTCTTTAAAAATCTTCTATACTTCGTATAAACAATCTTATTTCCAATGCATTCTGATTCAGTCTCCACAGCACAAACAGGACATGCTTTGTAACCATGTGTTACACAGCCAGATAAATTTCCAAATGCAGGTATATCATGAATTCCCCATAATAGCATTACTCTCAAAGTGAAGTGCTCTTTCTTATCCATGTCAAATGCATGCACTCCCTCTGTCCATAGCTGCTTCAATTCATTGACAAGGGGTTCCAAATACATATCAATATCTTTACTAGGTGCTCTTGGTCCAGGAATTAACAAGCATAACATTTGAAACTCCGACTTCATACATAATGAAGGGGGTAAGTTATAAGGAACCGTATACACAAGCCAACAACTATAATTACTTGATTGTGTTGCACTAGGGTTAACCCGTCAGTAGCAATACCAAGCCAAACATTTCGCCCATTTTTACCAAACTCTGGCCACTTGTTCTTCAACGATCTCCATTCGGCTAAGTCAATAGGATGACGCATGGAATTCCAGCAAGGTTTTTCTTCACTATGCCATAACATCTTTCGAGCTATCCATGGTACAGTATACAACCTTGTTAATCTCGGAGTTATTGGAAAATATTTCAAAACTTTTCGAGGTTGTTTTGTCATTTTTACCGCTTCCCCTTGATTTTTAACTTTAAATCTGGACGTTTAACGTGGACATTCCAACGCATCATTGTATTCCTTCCAAAACAATATAGAATCATTTTCACAAGCATGTATACACTCTACTTTCATTCCTAAATCCTTTAATATTTGTTTCATTGTCGAGTACTTCTCCGGTATTGTATTTTCCTTTGGAAGCCACCGCTTCAATCGTATCAACAACTCGGTCATACTGTTTCCTGACCAATTAAAATCTTTTTTTAAATTGTGAAGCTCTATAATGGCACTTAATGTTGTAAGACCATCTTCATAAGAAGGGTATAATTTTTCATTTGCTTTTCTTTTGTATTCCTCATACTTTTTCTAATGGTTACCATCAGCGACGCCTTCAACGCTACCATATACTCTATATGCATCATCAAGAAGGTCTTCAAGCGCATCTCCTACATGGTTCTGTTCTTGAAATTGATTAGAGTTGTAAGCCTCATAAGTATTGTGTTGCGTAGTATTGACCACCACATCATTGTCGCTTCTCTCGCCATGGAAAAGCCATTCGTCGTATGTTGGATCCATACCATGAATGATCAAGTGTTTTTCTACTAACTTAAAAGCCAACTTTTTTGAATTCCTACACTTTATACAAGGACAGCTGCATAGTCCAAAGTCCGGTGGTGAATGACTCTTCGCGAATTCCATAAAATATCAAACTCCTTGTATATATTCATTGGTATTCCTATATCGAATTCTAATCCACTCTCTCGATTTAGGTTTCGACATTAGCAAGAAAATATATTTGTTCCTACAATTTTATGTAAATACAACATTAATATATAAACGAAGCATTAAACAATATGCTAATATAAATAAAACAATACATGAACAACTTACGGTGGGTCGAAGACATAATGTTTCAAGAATTTAGCCTATAATGCCCAACACTTAACTATTTCCATTACTTTCGTTCCCTTATCTTATTTACTTTCTGTTACTTATGTCAATGATTCTCATGTTTTTCTATTTGCTATATAACTATAATATTTTTACAACACCCGTGTGCGAAGCACGGGTTCGCACTAGTACATAAAAGAAAACAAAATTGAAATATTACATTATTTCAAACCAGGTTCACAAGCTGTATAATAAATTAAAAAATTCGCTCATTTAAATTAAAACAAGTTGTCAAGCTGCCTTTGTGAAGCACAATATTTGTTAATTTAAAATACTTGTGTACCAGCAGTGCAGTGCAGTGCAGAGGGTTATATTCCCAACGGATGGACTAATAATAGAGGGACTGATTGTATATGTTTCACCCATGCTTGTTATCGACCTTTATAATAAACTGGTTTAAAATTTTATATTCTATTACATCATTGTGTATAAATGTATGTGGGTGCAGATAATATGCGTCATAGCCATAACTCCAGCATAAGGGAGCTAAACTCAAGGTTAATCCATAATCACAGAAAAGCATAATGTGGTGTTTAATTAATTAATGCATATAAACACCCAGTTAGGAACCTTGATAAAATAAGAGAGTGCAGAGGCAGGAAAGGAACCTTGGCCCTTAGGACTCATGTATGTTTGAGTTTGCTTCAATGTTAGGTGACCAACTGTGTCATGGTCCATTAATGATACATATTCTTGTTTGGATTCTAAGAAACACAATATGTGCAATGTCCTGTATTTTTATCACACATTAATTTAATGCTAGCTAGATCTAAGTTGTATGATAAAAATATCATGCATGTCAAATCTTTCTATCTATATTTATTTCTGGAATCAGCTAAATTACCTAACAATCAATTTAAACCATACAAGTTTGATTTAAATATAGTGGAGGTCCATTGTTAAAAAAGAGGAGAAAAAAAAAAGAATTCGATATATTTTCATGGTGTAGAGTGATTAGAATATAATATCTTGTATGTTACCTGTGTCTATCAACAACATGTATTTGATTAATTTGAAGATATAATATATGTGCTGCTTAGTTTTGGAAGGTCAGAGAATCAAATTCATGTTTTTGTTGGTTGGGTATCATGCGAGCATCGCTCTTATTATTTGTTTACTAACCACATGTTTGATATGCAGACATTTGCTAATTTGAACAGTATATTGAATGCTAATACGGGTATTGTATGACCAGGATAAGTTTGTGTCGCCCAGTGTATTGAAAACAAAAATGTGCTTCACAACTATTTCCATCATCAATTCAACATCACTGCAACCTTGACAACACCCCAGCCATCCGCAAATCACCTCACCACTACTGCTCAACCCTCAACATACATTCTCTCATTCTTGAAACATACTTCAACATATTTCAAACAGCTACTTGATAAACCACAACATCCTCTACCATACTACATACCAATCACATTCTCCTCCACTGCAACCAGAAACATCACACCGAACAACTCAACCCCACCCTCAGCAACACCAAACCGTAACCGCCCACTGCCTTCAAGCCTACAACTCCAATTCCGACCAAAACCTCGAACTACACAAGAAAATAGCAACACCCAAACCGAAAATCTCAGCACCTCCCTGAATCACTTCGGCCACCAAATATTGCCACTACATCAATCACCTTCCTCAACCCTCAACAACTTGAGCATTCTAGCTCGAATCTGCGACACCAAACTGCAACTTCAATTCCATCTCCCTGCTTCAACACTCCCCATTACTGCAACCCACCACTGTATCCCCCATCCAAACTTGATTAAGATCTTCAAGTTCTAAGTAAGCTGAGCATTCCAAGCATTCTTAAAAAAACGAGCGACTTATTCAACAACTGTGTTTAATCACTTTAAAATGAGAAGTCTGATACTCCGTTTAAGGTCGGTACTGTCAAACTAAACAACCAGTAAACTACTCAATAAAAAAACTCAAGTCTATTGATTTGGATGTTGCATTGTGAAGTCTAACTGATAATGACAAATATTAGTTTTTGTTATTATTATCAAATGACACGCACATGCACTAAAACATCATTAGTAATAATTATTGACATTCTCTCTCACCTTATATCACTTTTTTCTCCATTGCATCAATATTAAATTTGTCCACTCATTTGTTAGATATAATGTTTGATGTAAGAGAGCAATGATGGAGCTAAAGATGAAGGTGTTATGAATCTCTCTTCTCATGCACTATAATCTTATTGTAAACGTAGTGTTTCTTTCAATACTTGTTGTAATCTTTTGTTTTACTAAACTTTAGAATAAGCTTAAACATTTACTAGACAAACCCTTAAACAAGAGAAGGAGGTGCCAGTGACCACATAAACAATTAGTTTATATTGCAGGGACGAAAACTTTCATAAGTGTACATAATTGGGGTAGGCTATACATGATCAAAAAAATAAACAAGAAAGGCCACTTATCAACTGATAAAATATATCATTATAAATTTTGATCCTCGCGATAACACATGGCCACATCACTGATAGGTACATATTACACTAGCATTACAAATTATAATACCATTTTCATGATTATTTGCAGAAACTGATAGTAAATAGTTGCAACTCGTAGAAATTGAGTAACCAATTGAAGAAAATGCAAAAGAGTTCTCACCTCAAAATACTGTTGCAGGGAAAATATGGTCACAAACTCACTGACTGCAACTTAAGGCTTCGTCTTCTGTTCAGAGGAACCTAAATAATATATACATTGAACGGATTAATCTGGGATACTGATCGTTGTTACAATCTAAGCATTAATCCTACATAAAGAGCCAAAGATCCTGAGTTCAATCATCCAATTTAACTCAACAGTAACAACAAATATCAGAAATTTTGAGAAGATGCTAAATTATAAACTCATTTCCAGGTCACTCAGATTAACTCGACACTAAATTAAAATTAAAGTGGTTACCTGATTTGAATTTGAAAATTTGTTTACAGTCGATTGCCGAAATGGAACGCAACCCTAATCCTCCTTCGTCCTCATAAAATTGGTAGAACAAAGGGAAAAGGCGGTGGTAGATGGTGGAGATGGCGGTAGACGGCAGAGGCGTTGATAGAAAAATTGGCGATAACCCTAAAACGAACGAAAGAGAAAATAAAGTTACTCGTTAGGAATAGGTTAAGTAATAACGGAACATAAAATTACGAACCTATCCATATTGCATTTGATTATTGACGAAATTACCAGATTTTGGCAACGGTAATAACCGTGATAAATGTCAATAACGGAAATAACTGTTAGAAATTTGTAACGGTTATAACCGTTACAAATTGAAAGCAGAAAAGTGTTACAAAATGAACTGTTTGGTGTAGTGCACTTATTTCACACCGGATGGTTCTTTTACGTTTCAAAAGGTCAATTCACAATTTATATCAAAATATCTGTTCAATTTCAGATCATATCTCTTTCGAAATCATATTCACTTTCAAAACTGTATTCACCTTCAAAATCCTTATCACCTTCAAAATCATATTTACTCTCAAAATCATATTCATTTTTAACTTATCGATAAGATTGGCTAAATAAATCCTTGTTCCAAAATCATCATATTTCTCAAATATGTCATTTTCAAAAGGTATCAATTCCAAATTCCAACTTAGATCGTATTACCATTAAGGATTTAAATATAAATACTTCAACTTTACACAATATGAAATTTTAAAAAATAGTTTAGGTAACTATATATAGTTTATATAGTTTAAAATAGTTTAAATAGATTAAAAATAGTGTAAATAGTACAAATAGTTTAAATAGATCTAAATTTAATTTAATTAGTTTTAAAATGATTTAAATAGATTAAATATAGATTTAAATTATATTAAGTAGATTTTTAAAAAGATTAAATAAATTTAAATTAGTTAAATAGATTTAAATTATATTAAATAGATTTAAAATAGATTAAATTAGTTTAATTAGTTTAAAATTGATAAAATATATTAAATTGGATTAAATAGATTATAACAGATCAAAATAAAATTAAAAATAATTTTAGATTAAAAGAGTTAAATGAATTTAAAAATAGATTGCAAAGTCATGTCCAAAAAAATTCAGTAACTCTATTCCGATAAAATCGTTCATATTTGACACTTTAATCTTGAAATTCCAATTCAAATCCTTTGAACAATTCATTAAATCAATTCTAATTTCTGCATTAATGCTTGGATTATCAAAAATAATTCAGTTTGTATCAATCAATTTCTATTTCAAAATGCCTGTTAACTGAATTCAAAAGTTTAAAGAATTAAAAAAATTATTTTATTTAATCAATCCGGTGTCCGTGTATAATTTTCTACCATAGGATCAAGTGAATACATATATTTATCATTTCAATCCGTAATTTTGCAGTTTTGCGGTTATATATCATTTCAAACTGCAATCCCGAATAAATAAAATCCATAAAATCGTTTGAGTCTATCATTTCAACCCATAACGATTTTTTCCAAATCTATAGATCGTTCGGGTATGTATCATTTCGAATCATAGGGAACTTGCAGTGTTATAATAATATAAAATGCAACATCCAATCATCCAATGTCAATAATCAACATCCACCACAACAATATCCAAATTAATCAGTAATATCAAAAAGTAACTGATTATTATTCACATGTAATTAACTGGCAATAGTAAATTCAAAATTACTAAATGACAATTTAACTCAAAATAAATTCATATTAACAGGAATAGCAATTTAAATATGTCAAACAGCCATAAATAAATTCCTAATCACATCACAAATTAGATTTAAGTAACAAAAGAAATTTTAGAAGTTGTGAGTGGGTTAAAAACACTCACCTTCGATTTTAAATCGAATAAAAATCCAATTTATGGCCCAAATTCAAACAGTCTTAAAATTCATTCAAACCAGCGTCAAAACGTCCGAAATTTCGATACAGTCCAAGCGGAACAAACCCCGCGTAAATCGGTACTCAAATGTAAAAGTTATGATAATTAGAACGATTATATTAGAAATTTAAATAAATTAAAATAAAAAACTACCAATTATAGACGGCCATGTCACCCATGCATGCCACCCTCCCTTCCCCGTTCAGCTAACCTTAGCCACTGCAATGAAGAGCCGCCGCAACCAAATCGATGCCGCGCCGTCGCAAGGTGCCAACCGTGACCCACCATGCCGATTCGCCTCCTCCTCCCCTAATTTCCCGGGCCACTAGCGCCACCCCCTATGTGCCATTAGTGCCTCAATTAGCCCAGCGTCACCCCCCTAAAAAAAACCAATCAAATTAAAGCCGATGATCTAGCCGTCAACTCCTCGAACAACCCATGACGATGCGATCCCCTCGCGGCTCTCCACAGTCCCGTACCATTTATTTGACGATCGGTCGACGTTGATCGATGATCGATGAATGGTCCACATAGTTCATCAATTTCTGACCACACAAAAATCCAAATCGAAAAACAGACTGCGGATTCAAGTTGCACTCGTTGAGAGCTTCAAATCGATGTATAATTTGATAGGGTTTGGAGGAGTTTGATTTCGGAATTGAATTTAAAATTGAAATTGAAATTGAAATTTGGGAATAGGCTTTTGTTTGTCTGCCATTGGAAAGAGGAGATGCGAAAGAAATGTATGTACAAATAGCAGAAAAATAAAATATTGCTAGGATTTATAACGGACTATTTATAGGCAAAGCTGAAAATAGAAAAAATGGACCAAATCGATTGGGATTGAACGGTAAACGACCTAAAAAGCCCGTTCTGTCTCCGAAATGAAAATGAGTCACCCTATATATCAAAATAGATGTTTTCGATAATTTTAAACTCAATGGAACAAGTTTCAAGTCCTAATTCCATCATATAAAGAATTTAGCTTAAAATCAACTTATTTCAAATTGAATTCAATTTAATTGATTTCTACGCGTTTCGGGCCCGCACGATTAAACGACAAGTCTGATCGCTACGAAACTTGAAATCCTACAATAATTCACCGTTACGGATCCGATGAAAATGGTTTCATCGAAACCCGAGTCAGTGGATAAAATGGCTATTTTCACATTAATTAAATAAATCATTATTAAATTAAATTTATCACCTCTTATATTCAAGTTAATTAACTAATCGTTTTTATCATTTTTGATTTCATAGACATTTACAATAATTTAAAACAAATTTACTAATTCAATATCAATTATTTACTAATTACAGCGTTCAATTTCAACTGTAATGAAATCCAATTAATTAAAATTTATTTCTAATAAATTGATTAAATTTGATTCCAATCCTTTTTATATGAACTATTACTCTATTAACATAGTTAACATTTGTTCATCTCTTATTTCACTAATATGCTTCAATTTTCATACTTTTCTTGCATTGGCTACTATATTTCAATTATATTGAAATTTTGTCAATTCCACACATTATTATAATTTAAAAACTATCAAATTGGTTTATTTCTCTTGGTTTCATTTTTATTATTAAATCAGTTTATTTCTTGATGGATAAAATTAACATTTCTATTCATTTTATCACGTTAACAAATTTTAGTTATTGTCTTAACTCACATTAAATTTCAATTGATTTCCAATTAAATTTAATAGACTAATTAAATAGGTAACTTATAATAATTGTTACTTTTAACTTTTAATCACATTATAAGTTTATTATTTACAAAAAAATGTTACCATTGCTTACCTAACACGGTTTTACTCAATTATCATTAACTACATATTATTTCATTGGTTAATTCAATAGTTACATTTGTTTTCTTATATTTAACCAAGTTATAACATTTGAATCATTTCAATTAATTGAACTTCCATTAAAATTGTTAATAATTGACTTAAGTCAACATTACCACCTTTCATTCTAGTTATTATTTCATTAATAATTTACAAATTTTTATTTCCCCCATTATTAACTTACAAATCTTATTAAATTATCTATTTTTAATTATCGAAAATTACGGGTCGTTACAGTATTTTGCCTTCAAAGTAATTCCTTTTTGCCTAACCATCGATATTTGTCGAAATTTCGTTGGCTACGAAATCTTTGTGATATACTCTTTTGAAAAAAATAGCTGCACACATTAAATTAAAATATTTGAAACATTTTATACTTAACAAAATAGTCCAAAATCTTAAATAACAATTAAGCCCCTCTAGCTTAATTAATTTATTTGTCTTAGTAAAATACTTAAGAAAATTTCCAAAAATCACAATAATTCACATTAAATATGTTTCCTAACATATATAAATTTTAGAACTGAAAACATTATTTAATTGCCTTAAATTATTTAAACCCAAAATTAGCTATTTTATCTCATAGAAAATTAATATAAATCCATAATTATTTAGAAATTATGAAAATTGAAACTCACTTCTGAAATAATATTTTTGACCATATATCAAAAAAGCAACTCATTTGGATGTCATATGATAGGTTTTCTAATCTAGGCAAATCATAAAATACATATTAAATCATATAAAACATCAACAAGCATATGTATCCATTTAATCTATCAAAACATGGCATGATACTTGCAAAAATAATTCGGATCTAACTTGAAACCGAAGTCATTATCAAAAGTGAGATGTAAACTAATTATTCACCTTAGATTGATATGAATGTTGAGATTTGTGCTGTAATTGATTTCCCCTAGATTTCTTCTAGCTTTTCTTCCTTTATCTTCCTTTTTTAATAGCCAGCCGAACCCTCCTAGGTTTTATTTTTTGTTTTATGAATGAATGAATGAGATGAAAGAGTAGAAGGATTTGTATTAGGAATATTAGCCTAGTTCCTATTTTATCCTTGATCTAATACCCTTTCTTATTCATGTTGTATTATCCTTATTATCTCATTCATTAATATATTACTTAAGGCATGGCTCACACCTTAATTTATAAATCCTAATATTATTAATCATCTACATTATTTTAATTTAATTTATCTAATTAAATGTCTAGATATAACCAAAATTAGGGTTATTACACAAAAAGACAAATGCACACTCAAAAAATATTTATTTAGTTTACTAATAGTTGGTGAATACGAGGCTTATAACATGGAGAAAATTTTGTTTGAAATACGTGTGTGAAAGAGTTAAATTTACATTATTTCAAAATATTAAAGAAATGTCTTGGTTGCATGTATATAAAAGACGATTTATGTGTTGCAGATTAACATGTGTGATATGGATAAGTGTATATAAAAGACGATTTATACATTGAGGTAATAAGTACTGTAATAACCCAGAATTTTGGCAATATATTTTAATAAATATTTAATCTAATAAAATAAAATACAAGCTTTTTACTTTATAAGCTGATAAGATCCTTGAATATTTATCAGTATATATGTGTCTGTGAAGGAAATTTTGATTGGAAATTTAAAATAAATTCTTTCAAAACTATTTAAAATAAATTCTGTCTTATTCAATAAAATCAAAGGTTCTATATTGATAATATTTGATCTAATATATGAATATAAAGGTAGTCTTTAATAAAAATGTATAAAATAAACAAACCTATCAATATTTAATACATTTGAAACAAAAATGTTTAAATAATATATTTAAATAATATATTTTCGTGTATTAGTATAAAAAAAATGTTTACTTAAAATTTAATACATTTGAAACAATTTATTAGTACTATATATAATGATTTTATAGCTGTTCGTATGTAAGTGGAATGTAAGCTATATTGTACTGTATTTGGTATGTACAGTCTTCAAATTTGTCTGTTACTATATATCTATTCGTATGTGTATAATTTTGTTATAATATACATATATAAGTCAAGTACATAATATATACATATCATTCAGATATAAATTACTGTTTAACTTTTAAGTTTACAATATAGTGTTATATACATGTGTATATAGGTTACAGCATATATTATATCTAGTGTAACTTTGTTTACATTAGTATACATATTTTCGCATACAAATTTTATAATGTGGTAAGTGAAATTTTTGCATATGATAATATATATGTACGTTTTGCATATTACTGTATATTTGGTTTTGAAATATTCATAATATGATAGTATAATATGTTAGTGTTAATATTTTGAATGGTATTATAAGTATAAGGGTTGTATACACATTATATATAAGCATACGTGAAGGTGGTTTTAAATATATATATATATATATATAGGTATTTTGTTTAATATTGTTGAAACATTTTGTAAATTTTGGACTTCAATGCATATTGATTTTAAAGAGATACGATATGAAGATTTATTTTTAATATGGTTTTAATGTAAACAATGACTTTAAAGAAGAAGAAAAATTTAAATTGAGTTTGAATGTAGAATATGATATATATATAAATAAGTTCGCTTACATCATTTATCTTCATCGATTCAATTTTGATTTGATTTCGTCTGTTTATTATTATCAGCTTTGTCCGTCGTGTCTATTTTTCTCTCCACCGAATCGCGTCCATCTAGCTTTGTTTCGGAATTTGTAGCTTGTTCTATTGTCAAACTTCTCTAGCCTCGAAAGGTGAGCAATCACTCACGATTAATATTCTTTTATTTATTAAATCTGATTTCAATTGGAACGACAATTGAAATATACTGCTGTTATTTATTGCACTATTATTTATGTATCAGTTCACCTTTGACATCTGACACCGTTATCTGTTATGTATGAAATAATAAATCCAGTTTGGTTGATGATTGATTGATTGTTTGTTATTTATATTGGATGTTAAATTGAAATGTATAAAGTGATAAATATTATGAAATTGAATTTGACGTAGGATAG
Organism: Allium cepa; assembly: GCA_030765085.1. Classification (NCBI taxonomy): domain Eukaryota; kingdom Viridiplantae; phylum Streptophyta; class Magnoliopsida; order Asparagales; family Amaryllidaceae; genus Allium; species Allium cepa. Next base: position 103,203,400 of record CM060941.1, on the reverse strand, counting down.
TTTAAAAATGTGAATCGACATATGTGTTGAATTTGATTAGTTAATTTAAATAATATGACCCCTTTTATTTGTTAAGTTAATTGACACGTAAATTTGATAAATTAGACTTTGAACCTTTGAACATATATTGGATTAATTGTTGTAGTATTAAATTTGAAATTGAAATTGAACAACAAGTAGAAAAACCGTAATGTAATAATCTTTAACCTACATGAAATGATAGTGTAGATTCTAGAAATAATTATATTAATTCGCACAAACAACAATGTGAATTAATACGATCATTTTGGGATTATTTGAATTGATTATTGGATTGTGTTTGTTTGTTGTTATTGCTTGTTTATTTACTTTGACACCATCCCAGTTATCACACTGCAAGTTCCCTTTGTTATGTTTGATTTTTTGAATTGGAATTGGAATTGGAATCGGGTTGAAATGATAAATACCCAAAATGAACTTGACTTAGGATAGAGAATTTAATAAATCCGATGGGTCAATAATTTGATTTAAAAAAGTAATAATAATGATTTTATTCGAGTAAAGAATACGTTTTGTAATGAAGTTATAATTTAAATTTTGAAAAGAAAATGTAAAAATTGAAATATGAAGCAAATATTAATATAGTAATTGATGAAAGAACGTTCTTTGAAATTTAAGTATTAATAATTAAATTTGGAATTATTAATAAATAATTTGGAATTAGTAATAATTGAGTTTTGAAATTATTAAGTTGAGATCATTTAACAATTAAATTTGAAATTATAATCAAGTTGAATTATAATTAAGTTTGAAATTTTTATGTTGAATTTATAATTAAGTTGAAATGATTTGATGATTAAGTTTGAATTCAAAATTTAGTGGAAATGATTTATTAATTAAGTGAATTTATAACCAAGTTTGAAATTATTAATAATTAAGATTGAAATTATTTAATAATTGAATAAGATTTAATTATTTGATAATTGAAAAAATTGAATTCTTTGATAAGAGAAATTGAACTTTTGAATAAGTGGATTTGAACTTTGTTAATAAATGAAATTGAGTTTCTTTATTTATTAAAGTTTTGGAAAAATTTAAGTAAGTTGATAAGTGAAATTTAAACTTCTCGATTATGTGAGATTTAGATCTTTATTATTTGAGTTTGAAATTTGTAACGAAGTCAATAGATAAGTGAAAATCGAATTTCTTTAACAAGAAATAAAATGTGATTTATTAAAATGAATGGGATTTATTGAAATTAACGTAAGACTTGTAATTTAAAGAATTGATTTGATGAATTTAATTTATTTCAATTTGATGTTTTGATATAATGAAGTTGAACGTAAGTAGTCGATTTAAATGAATTGGAATTTAAATAGAAGTTGTTTTGAATGACAAATTTACTTAATGAATATTGAATGAAATCGATAAATGAATTTAAATTGATTTGAATGGAAATTACACCATATTAAACGAGTTCGGAATGAAACTTATATTCGAACCTGAATCCATATTTTAATTGTTATAAATAAAATTTGAATAGAATTTGAAATAGAATTATAAGATTTTGAAATGGTAATTTGGAAGTTTAAAGCGTAAATTATGGAAATGACTTTCGAAAGACAAATGAAATGTTGATTTATGAACTCTAATTGAAATTGAATTTGATTTGGTTTTGAAATTTATTAAACGACCAATCGGTGTAATAATTACGGAAGTTATTAAAGAAACCAGAATCGGTTCTGGATATACTCTCTATCTAAACCGAAAACCACTTTAATAACTATACGCGGAGTGATGATCCAGAATGAAGTGGTTGGAATGATGTACATGATGACTGAAGAAAGAGAACGATAATGGATAGCCTTGACACTTGTGTCAAATTGGAAATGACTAAAATCAGGAGCCGTGCCGGGCCAAATGGGGTTAGCCACCTCGAGCGAACACACTTCTTCGTAACTACTACTCATTACTTGTTTATTGATTGGTGCACCCTCGGAATTTCAGGAGTGTTGTTTCACGGTGTTGCGATCGCTGCGGCGATGCGTTCTCACCAGTCCGGATCAGGAGAACGGTAGTTTCACTACCTTGGGTATTGCCTCATGTGCCTTGTCATACTTGTATCCCTATATACGCGACCACTACGAATTTGTTTTGTGTTATACCTATGGAGTACTCCCTGATATCCCACCAGTTTACGGTGGAGTTTACAGTGCTGTATAGACTATGACATTTATAAAATGTGTTAAGGGGGATAATGGTAACGCCTTAACACTATTTTGATACCTATATTACAGATAGGCATTATCTATTTAGCGTACACTACTTCGTAGTAGATAGTTTAACGGATCCTTGGAGGATGGTGATTCCAACATCCTTTGAGTTACTTGTATTTCGATTGCTATTTCATTTGAGTTGGATTTATTGATATGAGAATATTAATCCTGACTCGAGTGTTTTGTGTTTTGCTTTACGCTCGGGTCAGACTGAGAGGTTCAGCTTTCAAGACTCGCCTTTGGAGTTGGAGCTTTGCTTGAAGATCCAGCCATCTATTCTGCTTTAGTATTCGATGATTCCAGTGATGTATTTTGATTTGTATTTGATGTATCGTGTTACTCTTCTGCTGTAAACTCTGATGTATCTTATATATTTATATAGTAGCTTCATTTACTACTATCTCTTTTACTTCCGCTGCATATTATTACTCTGTGTCTGTGTTTCTGTGATTATTTATTTACTGTATATCTGAGTTTTGCCAAATTTAAATTAACAATTCGGTATTTTGAATTATTCAAGTCCGACATGTGCGGATGCGAATAGTCCAAAATAGCGGGTTGTTACAATAAAGGTAGTCTTTAATAAAAATGTATAAAATAAACAAACCTATCAATATTTAATATAAGGTATAAGTAGAAATATAAAATATATAAATTAAAGTATATGTTATAAATCAATGCATAAGCAAATCCATATGTAGAAAAACTTCATAAAAACATATCAGAAAGGTTAAAAAAGAATAACCCCTATATATATATATATATATATATACATGCAATGCAAAAAGAAGACAAATTTATTCACATAATATACAAAATTTCTTTGTACAAAATGCTAAGTATAAAGTAAAGGAAACAAACTATATACATATGTTCTACCAAAACACAGCCAGGCTAAACTTTAAAAAAAAAATATAAGCTAAGTAAGAAATGTACAAAGAAACATACGTATATGCTCAGCAAGTTTAAAAACCAGGTTGTACAAACTAGTATAATAAAATGTAAATAAGTACAAGATGATAAATTACACAAGACAAATGTAATTAATGTGGCACAACAAAAGCTCTTATCAGCCTACAATCTGGAAATAAAATCTCTGGCCAGATTATAAACAAAAATATACTAGTACAACTAAAAATCTTTGTAACCAGAAATGGAACATCAAGCCTGCATTTGGTTTCTTATATATATCATAGTATACTTGTTCATTTACAAACTTAAGAAGCTAACCTGAGAAAAAAGAAAAAAAAGAGATTCAAACTACAAATTACAACCTGAACCAAATATAAACAAGTTGGATCAAGATTTGAATTCTGGAAAACAATTCAAAGCTTGGAGACTGGGAAACTAAGATCAAAACTGTGTTCATCTGGAAATTTTTCTTTGTTCAATATTCTATTTCAGGTGAGTAAACAAGTTACCCTTCATACCCAAACATAATTTATCTATGACCATGTTAGATTGAGTTGTTGTGATAATTAAATCATGCTGTTAAACGTTTGAAGTTCTGTGAATTGATTCCCTCCTCTGTTCTTTGAGTTCAGTATGAAACGAATAGAAAGAAAAATTCAATCCCTCATGTTTTGATCATTATCTAGCTTGGGTTTAAATACAAAAGAGTGTGCTTGAGTAAGAATTATATTTTAAAAATAGTTCAAGAAGAAAAATAATAATTTACGGTATGAAATTTCGAAATGTTACAAGAAAATTTACCAAAATGGAAATTTCGAAAATGATGAATTGTTATTTCAAATATATCACAGGAATTCTTATACAAAAATAGGATTTTTAAAAGATAATTTTAAACTGTGTATGCATAGAGCAGTTCTAAGATGAACGGAAAGTGGGTTCTTGGCAAATTCAGGCGATCGGTGGAACTAGGGGTGACCGGGTTGTGTAAGGGGGTGGATGAGCTTACTAGGGTGATAGGAAAAATATGCAGCGGTGACCACGACGTCGGAGGTGACGGTGGTGATGATTTCTTTTTTTTAACCTAATTTTACTGGAGCTTGAATTTTTTACCGCCGCGACTTCGACGTAGCATCGAGTGTGGCCGGGCTTGGAGGGAAGGTGCCTGGGACGTAGGCGAGCGTGTAGACAGAGGTGCGGTGATGCTAGTGGTTGGTGTTGGTGGGATGTGGTTTTTTTTCTATGGGGTGTTCGAGCTTCTGGGTCGAGCTGATGGGCATATTTTGATTTCGTTTTCTTCGCGTTGAATTGATGCTTGTTTTCGAACGTGAGGTTGATTTGTGGTTCGTAAGAGGCGATGAGGGTCGCCGGAGGGGCGGCGAACCACCGTGCACGTGCACAGTGGCGATCTGTGCATTGTTTTGGTGTCGAGGGTTGACGCGAGGCGACGCACGAGTATTCTCGGGTTTACTTCGAGTTGTAAACCCTGGTGCGCGCGTGATTGTCGATGTTTAGCAGTTTAAAATTTATAATTTAAGCTAAGAAAAAAAAGAAGAAGAAAAGGGAATTAGGAAGAAGAAGGAGATAGGGTAGGGGAGAAGAACCCAAGGAAACAGGAAAAAAGGCACGGGTGTTACTCGAAGGAAAACGTGGGTTGCCTCGGGTCTGTTGATTTGCTTAAATACTTTAAGTATTTTGATTAACAAGTTAACATTAAATTAATAAGTAAATGTTAGTTAGTTTTAAGTAAAATTTGATTTAACATTTATTAAAAAGGAAGGTTTGAAAAGAAGATTATTAATTAGTGTGAAGTATAAGGTAATTAAAAATGTAATTAATTTATGCTTGTAATTAAATTAACTTTAAATTAAATTTGTAATTAGAAATTAATCTTGTGTTTAATCAATTTAACTTAATAAATTTAGTTAATTACTTAAAGTTAATTAATAAACGATAGTTGACTTAAGTGATTAATTAAGGATTAAATGGTTAATTAATTGATAATAAATGATTAATGAATTGATAATAAATGATTAATTAATTAATAATAAATGATAAATTAGTTGATAAAAATGATAATTAATTTATAATAAATGATTAATTTAAAATAATTTGTGATAATTAAATAAGTAATTAACTTTTATTAATTAATTAATAAAGTTATTAATTAATAATTAAGAATCAATTAATTAACCGAGTAATTAAGTAATAATCAATAAATTTAATAAGTTAATTAATCGGTAATTAATCAAGCAGAATAAAGTAGTTTATTCTTAAGTAATTAATTAAGTTAAGTAAACCAAACTGTTTGATATGAACTGATGACTCTTGTTGATTGACTCTGATATTTGTTTGTTGATATTATATGATATGTTCTAATATATTCTAGAGATATCTGTGGTGACTGTATATGATTTATCTGTGATGTCTGTTATGTAAATTCTAAGAATTGAATTAAACTGTTAAGACTAAGTAGACAACTTGGCCCTTAAAATGGCGTTTGGATTTCGATGAGACCGGGATCAGGTATCAATTCGATATTTCGAAAATCACATCGATCCAAATTTAAACGATAGGTCGTGACATATCTCAATTAGAGATCGAGATGGTGTTTCAGAATGCAAGGTTATCGTCGTTGACTCTGAGGGTGATTCCAAAACGAGTGTAACGAGATAATGCCTTCGGTTTCGTTCGAACCCGGAACGAACTTGTATGCATTGAATGCTTTCAGCACATCGTCAGGCGGACAATGAGCATTCCAAGAAATATGTTCATAAAGTAAACGCAGCGTCAAGCCTCATCAACCGGGAATAGCTAAAACATGGGAGATGCAGCAAGGCTAGGTGGGTCATTCCCAAGCGGGACGAGGTATACCCCTGTCTAGATGTCCCTTTATTTCGGCCGTGTGAGCAATTGTTGGGCACAACTGCGGGGTTATCTTGTTCGGGACTATTCAGTAAGGAATGTTTCCGGCCTTTGTTGTAGGGAGTCAGGAGTGATCATCGGTACGGTGATCTAGGCCCCATACTGTGACGGACGGTATCCCAGTAGCCCTGCCATTGTTGGAAACCCATTTTCCCTACGAGACCCTACGGTTTTGATTTGTATTACCCACTTTAGTGGCTAGTAGCTGGAATTTAATCATGTAACAATTTTGGCTATTTTCTATTTGCTTGAAAACCCTAGACACTATTGTAATGTCACTGGATTTCCTATAAAATACTTTGGTTAGCGTAAGGTAAAAACTTACCCGTATTTATGTGTGGGGAGTCTTACGTGATACTTTTATTTTCAAATGATTTTCAAAGTTAAACAATTTTAACCGTTTACTCACTCCAGACCCATGTCTGACCCGGAGTTTATATTTTGTTTTTCATAAACTCTTGGATAAACAAATTTTTATGAGTAACCAAGTGATAGGTATTTGGAGTATTGATTTACTGGAGGAGCTTTGGAGAAGAAGACCAGACGTATGTATCTATCTATGTAGTTCCGCTGTGTAGTTAGTGTATGATGTATTTTGGATGTATGTATGGACATATATGTATATGACAGTCATGTTGTATGATATTGTATAACTCAAACTATGTAATAGTTATGTGATGTATTATATTTTGTTCCATTCCGCTGTGAGATTCTGATGTTGTTATTCTTTCTTTCTATTCTTTTCTATTTCTATCCCTTTCTTTCTTAATGATGATACGTCTTTCTGGGGTTAGAAAGGCGGGTTGTCACCGCTGGTATCAGAGCACTAGGTTGAGCGAGTACCTAGGCTCTTGTGTTATATTTATCTTGAGAGTGTGTATTTGTATTTTTCATATAATTATATATCTATCTAAATTTGTCGAGTTACCTGTCCAGGTGGCCTTCTGGAAGGAGAGGCAGAGTTAGGGTCAGTACTTCAACAGATAATGGATGGAGTCAAAATGCTAGTGAGGCTGTAAATCCAGTACCGCCTCAAGTTAGTTTTGTAGCTTTATGCAAAGATTTCAACAATCTTGGAGGCCAACCATTCAAAGGTTCAGAATCTATAATTGAAGTCCAAGCCTGGCTACGCTCTTGTGAGCGCATTTTTAAGAGCATGAAATTGTCGGATGAGTGGAAGAGAGAAATGGCATCGTGGCAATTGCAGGGTGGCGCAGCAGCCTGGTGGGATGCAACAGTAGCAATATTTCTACGGATGACATTTCATGGGACAGATTTAAGGAGTTATTTGAGGAGAAGTTTATGCCGATGGCAGGGAAAACCCAATTGTATCAGGATTTTCTGAATTTAAACCAGGGTAGCATGTCTATTACTGAGTATGAAACCAATTTCAATGAACTTTCTTGTTATGGACCAGGACTCATCGATACTCCCCTCAAAAAGAATGAAAAATTTGTGCAAGGATTGAGGCTTGAATTCCATGAAAAGGTGACGGTGCTTTTGAAAGGATCTTTTGTCGATTTGATTGATATGGCATTGAGATATGAGAATTTGATGAATAAGAGGTCTGTGGCTCCATTTGCAGTTTTCGGTGGGAATTTCACTAATCCAAATAAGCGGAAGTTCGATCCTAAATGGAGAAAGCCGAGCAAGAAGAAGCCTGGAAATAACAACGGACCTCGCAAACGCTACATTTGTCAACAGGAAAGACATTTGGCAAATAAATGTCCTAGAAAAGGATTCCAGCAGCAACAACAGCAACCGCATCATAGTGGTCCAGGATCAGCTATGGTTCAGAAATCGTTGTGCTTTAATTGTCATCAGCCTGGTCACATGATTAAGAATTGTCCACTTCTGCAAAGAGCGCCTCAGAATAAGGTCTTTGCTTTGGAAGCTGGTTCATCTTCTTCTTCGAAAGACAAAGGAGTTTTGGAAGGTACTTTACTTTTAGATGGCAAATATATTAAAGTTTTGTTTGATTCGGGTGCTTCCTTGAGTTTTATTTCTCTGGACTCTGTCGAGAAGTTCTTTCTTACCCCTAGTTTTGTAGACAGTCCTATCTTGGTATCTAATCCTATAGGAGGGGTGATCAAATTAGATACGATCTGTAAGGACTTGAAGATTTCTTATTTATCCCATAGATTTTCTTGTGACCCGTATGTTTTGAATTTTAGGGGATTCGATCTTATTTTGGGAATGGATTGGAAGGATAAGTATAGAGCAGTTTTGAATTGTGATGAGAGAACAGTTTCGCTGGAAACTGAGTTGGGTAGAATTGCCAGAGTGTCGTGTGATAATTCTGAATTCACTTGAGCAGTCTTTTGCATGGAATTGAGACTTCTGAAGAGAGGATTGAAGATATCGATGTGGTTCAAGATTTTCTCGATGCATTTGAAGAAGTTAAGTGTCTGCCACCATATCGAGAAATAGAGTTTCGTATTGATTTGATTCCAGGAGCAGTGCCGGTGATTCATCCCAGTAGGAGAATGGTTCCCAGGGAGAGAGAGGAGTTAATTAAGCAGACTCAGGATCTTTTGGAGAAGGGGTTGATTAGGCCCAGTTTTTCTTGTTGGGGCTCTGCTGCGGTGTTTGTAACTAAATTGGATGGATCACTAAGGTTTTTGTGGATTATAGAGAATTGAACAAAGTGACTATCCGTAATAAATATCCTCTTCCTCACATCGATGATCTTTTTGACCAGTTGCATGGTGCCTCTATCTTTTCTCAACTAGATCTAGGTTCAGGTTTCCATCAGTTGAGGGTAGCTGAAGACAATATTCCCTTGACTGCATTTAGGGGACCGAATTATTTCTATGAGTGGTTGGTTATGCCTTTTGGGTTAACCAACGCTCCTGCCTACTTTATTGACCTGATGAACCAAGTCTTTAGGGATGTGTTGAATAAGTTCGTGCTGGTATTCATTGATGATATCTTGGTCTACTCCAAATCTGAAGAAGAGCACAGGCAGCATTTGAGGATTGTATTGGAGACTCCGAGAAGCATGTGTTGAAGGCGAAGTTTTCAAAGTGTCATTTCTGAAAATCAGAAGTCAAATTTTTAGGGCATATTGTTTCTGGTGAAGACATTTCTATAGACCGGCGAAGGTTGAAACTATTCTGGAGTGGAAACAGCCGGAGACACCGACGGAAGTTCGTAGTTTTCCGGGATTGGCTGGCTACTATATGAAATTTATCAAGGATTATTCAAAGGTTTCTTCGCATCTGACTAAGCTGACTAGGAAAGGAGCAAAATTCAAATGGACACCCCAGTGTGAAGAAGCTTTTCAGGAATTGAAGACGAGGCTAACTAGTGCACTAGTACTTGCTATTCCGGATGGGAAGAGCAAATTCGAGATTTATACTGATGCTTGTATGGTTAGTTTGGGAGCAGTTCTGATGCAGAATGGAAGGGTAATTGCGTATGCGAGTCGGCAGTTGAAGCCACATGAGAAGAATTACGCTACGCACGATCTTCAACAGTTAGCCATTGTTTTTGCTTTGAAGATCTGGAGACATTATCTTTTAGGAGAGAAATTCGAATTATTCACAGATCATAAACCGTTGAAATATCTTTTCTCTCAAAAAGATCTTAATCTGAGACAGCAGCGGTGGGTCAAATTTCTGGCATCCTATGATTTGGATATTCTGTACACTCCGGGAAAGGCGAATGTTGTAGCTGATGCTCTTAGTAGGAACGCAGTCCAATCTCTTCTGGAAGTGGTTCCATCTCTTATTGAAAGGATTTCAAGCAAGCAAGAAGTAGATAATAGATTAAGAGGAATCATCAAAAGAGTTAGGAAGGGTCAGTGTTCCAGTTTTGAAATTGATGGTCAAGGAACATTAAGGATTAACGGGAGAATTTGTGTTCCGAATTTCAAGGATTTGAAGTAGGAAGTCTTATCTGAGGGTCGTCGTTCCAAACTTAATATTCATCCGGGAATCTCGAAGATGTATAAGGATATGGGAGAGTATTCTGGTGGCCGGGCATGAAGAAAATATTGCTAGGTTCGTTAACAGTTGTGCCATCTGTCAACAAGTTAAAGGTGATCAACAGAAATCAACCGGATTATTGCAGCCTTTGGAAATTCCAGATTGGAAGTTGGAAATGATTTCGATGGATTTTATCGATGGTTTGCCTAGAACCAGGAAAGGAAATGATGGAATATGGGTTATTGTGGATCGTTTAACTAAGAGTGCCCATTTTATACCGGTTAAGGCAACTCGTACTGCAGTTTCTCTGGCAGAAATTTTCTTGAAGGAGATAGTCAGATTGCATGGTGTTCCTATCAGTATAGTAAGTGACCGTGATCCTATTTTCACCAGCAAATTCTGGGAGGCTCTGCAATCAGCAATGGGAACAAATTTGAGATTGAGTACAGCCTATCACCCTCAAACAGATAGACAGACGGAGAGGCTTAATCGTATTCTAGAGGATATGTTACGGGCTTGTGTTTTGGATTTTGGTGGATCGTGGGAAAACCATCTTCATTTAGTGGAATTCTCTTATAATAACAGTTATCAGGCAAGTATTAAGATGGCTCCTTATGAAGCTCTATATGGAAGACCATGTAGATCTCCATCTTGTTGGATTGAATCGAAGGATCGTCTTATGCTCGGGCCCGATCTTATTCGAGAAGCTTCTGCGAAAGTTAAGCTTATCAAGAAAAAGATGAAAGCTGCTCAAGATCGTCAGAAGAAATATGCTGATAGAAGACGAAGGCCATTGGAATTTGAGATCAGAGACTTAGGTTTCGTAAAAGTTTCCCTAATTAAAGGTGCTATATGATTCGAAAAGACGGGAAAACTTGCTCCGAGATATATTGGACTATTCCGAGTGCTGGAAAGAATCGAAGCTGTAGCATATAGAATTGAATTGCCAGAGCGGATGTATGGAATTCGCAATGTGTTTCATGTATCGCATTTGAGGAAATTTGTTCATGATCCATCACTGGTTGTAGAACCAGTAGTTCAGGAAGATTTAGAAGTAGAACCCAACTTGACTGTGGTCAGAAGTCCAGTTCGGATTATGGATCAAGACAAGAAGCAACTCAGGAACAAAGTGGTGAAACTTGTCAAAGTGCAGTGGAGTGAGGATCCAAGAGATTGTACTTGGGAAACTCTCGATAGTTTTAGGAAAGCTTATCCAGATTTATGTCCGGATAACTAGTGATGTTTGTTTGGATGTTTTGTTTGGTTGGTAGTTATGTATTAATGGTATGTATATTTGAATGATTAATATATAAAGCTTTTGAATTATCTATTGTTTTAAATTTCGAGGACGAAATTCTTTTAAGGGGGGAGGAATGTAACAACTCGAAATTTTGGTGATATATTTTAATAAATATTTAATCTAATCAAATAAATTACAAGCTTTTCATTTTATAAGCTGATAAGATCCTTGAATATTTATCAGTATATATGTGTCTGTGAAGGAAATTTTGATTGGAAATTTAAAATAAATTCTTTCTAAACCATTTAAAATAAATTCTGTCTTATTCAATAAAATCAAAGGTTCTATATTGATAATATTTGATCTAATATATGAATATAAAGGTAGTCTTTAATAAAAATGTTTAAAATAAACAAACCTATCAATATTTAATATAAGATATAAGTAGATATATAAAATATATAAATTCAAGTATATGTTATAAATCAATGCATAAGCAAATCCATATCAAGAACAACTTTATAAAAACATATCAGAAAGGTTTAAAAAGAATAACATGTATATATATATATATGCAATGCAAAAAGAAGACAAATTTATTAACATAATATACAAAATATCTTTGTACAAAAGGCTAAGTATAAAGTAAAAAAACCAAACTATATACATATGTTCTCCCAAAACACAGCCAGGCTACACTTTAAAGAAAAATATAAGCTAAGTAAGAAATGTACAAAGAAACATACGTATATGCTCAGCAAGTTCTAAAACCAGGTTGTACAAACTAGTATAATAAAATGTACATAAGTACAAGATGATAAATTACACAAGACAAATGTAATTAATGTGGCACAACAAAAGCTCTTATCAGCCTACAATCTGGAAATAAAATCTCTGGCCAGATTATAAACAAAAATATACTAGTACAACTAAAAATCTTTGTAACCAGAAATGGAACATCAAACTTGCATTTGGTTTTTATATATATCATAGTATACTTGTTCATTTTCAAACTTAAGAAGCTAACCTGAGAAAATGAAAAAAAAAACAGATTCAAACTACAAATTACAACCTGAACCAAATATAAACAAGTTGGATCAAGATTTGAAGTCTGGAAAACAATTCAAAGCTTGGAAACTGAGAAACTAAGATCAAAACTGTGTTCATCTGGAAATTTTTCTCTGTTCAATATTCTATTTAAGGTGAGTAAACAAGTTATCCTTCATACCCAAACATAATTTATCTATGACCATGTTAGATTGAGTTGTTGTGATAATTAAATCATGTTGTTAAACATTTGAAGTTCTGTGAATTGATTCCCTCCTCTATTCTTTGAGTTCAGTATGAAACGAATAGAAAAAAAAATTCAATTCCTCATATTTTGATCATTATCAAGCTTGGGTTTAAATACAAAAGAGTGTGTTTGAGTAAGAATTATATTTTAAAAATAGTTCAAGAAGAAAAACAATAATTTACAGTATGAAAATTCAAAATGTTACAAGAAAATTTACCAAAATGGAAATTTCGAAAATGATGAATTGTTATTTCAAATATATCACATGAATTCTTATATGAAAATAGGATTTTTAAAATTATAATGATGATTTTAAACTGTGTATGCATAGAGTGGTTCTAAGATGAACTGAAAGTGGGTTCTTGGCAAATTCAGGCGATCGGTGGAACTAGGGGTGACCGGGCTGTCTGAGGGGGTGGAGGAGCTTACTAGGGTGATATGAAAAATATGCAGGGGTGACCACGACGCCAGAGGTGACAGTGGTAATGATTTATTTATTTTTAAACCTAATTTTACTGGAGCTTGAATTTTTGACCGCCGCGACTTCGACGTAGCGTCGAGTGTGGCCGGGTTTGGAGGGGAGGTGCCTGGGTCGTAGACGAGCGTGTAGATGAAGGTGCGGTGATGCTAGTGGTCGGTGTTGGTGGGATGTGGTCTTTTTTCTATGGGGTGTTCGAGCTTCTGGTTCGAGCTGATGGGCAGATTTTGATTTCGTTTTGTTCGCGTTGAATTGATGCTTGTTTTCAAATGCGAGGTTGATTTGTGGTTCGTAGGAGGCGATGAGGGTCGCCGGAGGGGCGGCGAACCACCGTGCACGTGCACGGTGGCGATCTATGCCTGGTTTTGGTGTCTAGTGTTGACGCGAGGCGACGCACGAGTATTCTCGGGTTTACTTCAAGTTTTAAACCCTGGTGCACGCGTGGGTGTCGATGTTTAGTAGTTTAAAATTTATAATTTAAGTTAAGAAAAAAAAAAGAAGAAAAGGGAATTAGGAAGAAGGAGATAGAGTAGGAGAGAAGAACTCAGGGAAACAGGAAAAAGGGCACGGGTGTTACTCGAAGGAAAACTGCCTAGGGTCTGTTGATTTGCCTAAATACTTTAAGTATTTTGATTAACAAGTTAACATTAATTTAATAAGTAAATGTTAGTTAGTTTTAAGTAAAATTTGATTTAACATTTATTAAAAAGGAAGGTTTGTAAAGAAGATTATTAATTAGTGTAAAGTATAAGGTAATTAAAAATGTAATTAATTTATGCTTGTAATTAAATTAATAACTTTAAATTAAATTTGTAATTAGAAATTAATCTTGTGTTTAATCTATATAAATTAAGAAATTTAGTTAATTACTTAAAGTTAATTGATAAACGATAGTTAACTTAAGTGATCAATTAAGGATTAAATGATTAATTAATTGATAATAAATGATTAATGAATTGATAATAAATGATTAATTAATTGATAATAAATGATTAATTAGTTGATAATAAATGATAATTAATTGATAATAAATGATTAATTTAAAATAATTTGTGATAATTAAATAAGTAATTAACTTTTATTAATTATTAATTAAATTATTAATTAATAATTAAGAATCAATTAATTAACTGAGTAATTAAATAATAATCAATAAATTTAATAAGTTAATTAATCAGTAATTAATCAAGCAGAATAAAGTAGTTTATTCTTAAGTAATTAATTAAGTTAAGTAAACCAAACTGTTTGATATGAACTTATGACTCTTGTTGATTGACTCTGATATCTGTTTGGTGATATTTTGTGATATATTCTAGAGATATCTGTGGTGACTGTATATGATTTATCTGTGATATCTGTTATGTAAATTCTAAGAATTGAATTAAACTGTTAAGACTAAGTAGACAACTTGGCCCTTAAAATGGCGATTGGATTTCGATGAGACCGAGATCGGGTATCAATTCGATATTCCGAAAATGACATCGATCCAAATTTAAACGATAGGTCGTGACATATCTCAATTGGAGATCGAGATGGTATTTCAGAATGCAAGGGTTATCGTCGTTCACTCTGAGGGTGATTCCAAAACGAGTGTAACGAGATAATGCCTTCGGTTTCGTTCGAACCCGGAACGAACTTGTTTGGATTGAATGCTTTCAGCACATCGTCAGGCGGACGATGAGCATTCTAAGAAATATGTTCATAAGGTAATCGCAGCCTCAAGCCTCATCAACCAGGAATGGCTAAAACAGGGGAGATGCAGCAAGGCTAGGTGGGTCATGCCCAAGCAGGACGAGGTATACCCCTGTCTAGATGTCACTTTATTTCGGCTGTGTGAGCGGTTGTTGGCCACCTGAGGGGTTATCTTGTTCGGGACTGTTCAGTAAGGAATGGTTCCGGCCTTGTGTTGTAGGGGGTCGGGAGTGATCCTCGGTACGGTGATCTAGGCCCCGTACTGTGATGGGGGGTACCCCAACAGCCCTGCCATTGTTGGAAACCCAGTTTTCCTACGAGACCCTACGGTTTTGATTTGTATTGCCCACTTTCGTGGCTAGTAGCTGGATTTAATCATGCAATAATTTCGGCTATTTTCTATTTACTTGAAAACTCTAGACACTATTATAATATCACTAGATTTCCTATAAAATGCTTTGGTTAGCGTAAGGTAAAAACTTACCCGTATTTATATGTGGGGAGTCTTACTTGACACTTTTATTTTCAAATGATTTTCAAAGTTAAAATTTTTTAACCGTTTACTCACAGCAGACCCATGTCTGACCTGGAGTTTATATTTTATTTTTCATAAACTCTTGGGTACACAAATTTTTATGAGTAGCCAAGTGATAGTTATTTAGAGTATTGATTTACTGGAGGAGCTTTGGAGAAGAAGACCAGACGTATGTATCTATTTATGTAGTTCCTCTGTGTAGTTAGTGTATGATGTATTTTGGATGTATGTATGGACATATATGTATATGGCAGTCCTGTTGTGTGATATTGTATAACTCTGATGTATGTATAACTATGTAATAGTTATGTGATGTATTATATTTTGTTCCATTCCGCTGTGAGATTCTGATGTTGTCATTCTTTCTTTCTATTCTTTTCTATTTCTATCTCTTTCTTTCTTAATGATGATACGTCTTTCTGGGTTTAGAAAGGCGGGTTGTCACAAGTACATTTTTTATCTGTGTGAACATTGGTTATAAAATCATATGTATGGCAGATGTCGCAATGTATTAGCGCATACTTCAAGTGTTTTGTGTGCAATGAAGAAGATACGTATGCGTGATAGGAAAATGACATGAGTTGAATTAAGTATTGCGTTGTTATATGCTCATTACTTTTACATATATGATGAGATGCTATTCGTTTTTTAAAATGACACATGTTATATGTATGAATAAATATAAAAGGTGTCAAAATTTTATTAATGTAATTATTCACCTAAAGGTGACTATAATTGTCTTAGTATGTTGGGGAAACTATTTTGTTTGGTTATTACATAGTCAGCATGTTTCCTAATAAAATGCTAGATAAGACTCCTTATGGACCATGAATTTTTTCCCTCAAACTCAAAATTTCAAAAAATGTGGAGGATTATAAGCAACACTACTTATTTTAGCCTTTTCTTAAAAGAAGAAGAAGAAAAATGTTATCCACATAATTTCTTAAGGAAATAAGCAGAGAAATTCATGCTGAAATTAAGTGATTCATGTCAAAGAACTAAAAGCAAAGAAGAGATGCAGAGTGGTTCCAAGATAGCTTGTCTTATCAAAATAAAAGAATGTTGAAATTCTGCATGTCGTAGGCCATCGACATGGTAATGGGTAACAAATATTAATTAATGTCGCACCTCATCGAAGCCGCATCTAGTCAATATCGCATTTGGTCAATGCCGCATCTCTTTAATGTCGCCTCCTCTCTAATGCCTCTCTTCCATGCCCTCGTTCT
Organism: Allium cepa; assembly: GCA_030765085.1. Classification (NCBI taxonomy): domain Eukaryota; kingdom Viridiplantae; phylum Streptophyta; class Magnoliopsida; order Asparagales; family Amaryllidaceae; genus Allium; species Allium cepa. The sequence goes on along the minus strand of CM060941.1, from coordinate 103,186,917 downwards.
CTAGTGTTGTCTCTCAAGAAATACCGCACTACTTTCATGCCATATAACATATATGTCGCACTTAATCATTGCCTCATAGATTTAATGTCGCTTTTTATTAATGTCGCCTCTTATTCTATGCCGTTAATCACCATCAATGGAAGATACTGAATGTCATCTATGCTGCATTTAATCAATGTCGCATTTCATTACTATAATAGCAAAGGAAGGTTGTCGCATACCAAAGGTGTAAAAAGGCTCATTATTTATTGCATATTCAATAAAAATATTGAATAGCAATGGCATGATATCGATGTCGCATTTCATGAATATCACATGTTATTAATACTGCACAATATCATTGTCATGGGAATTTCAAAGGCCTATGTAAAGAACGAGAACTAAAATCATTGGCAAAAGCAAATTCAAAAGGATTTGGTATGCTTCCCTTCATAAAGCTTCAAAGGCGTTCATGTTGAAGCCATCACCAATATAGAAGTCAAAGTCTCACATCGTCAATGGAAGCAAGCCTACATCCTCCCATCCACTATAAATAAAGATGCACCCCCACGTGAGAAGGGATCCTTAATCTCTTTCTCATCATCATCACTTTTCCGGTTAGGATCTTCTTCAAGTTTTCTTCATTGAGAGCTCAAGACAAACTAATGACATAAAGAATAACAAAGAAGAAGATGACATATTTATAAACAAGGGCCTATGGAATTAGATAACTGCATATTTGCATATTTTGTAACATGTTCACGACTTAATAAAGAACATGAATTGAGCCTATAGCTTATAGTTGTTTGGACTTGCCTATTTTTTTTAGCTTATGAATAGTATTTCAAATAATCTTATGAATTATCATAAAACCAAGGGATACTATTGGAATTTTCTCGGAGATGCCTCCATGTACACGCACCTTGAACGTCGAACCAAATTTTGGTTTAATATTTTAGTGCTAGAAGGAAGACTTGAACCTTCACATATTCGAAAAATGACCAAAATACCCTATAATGGGATTTTCTTTGAACATCGTATTTTGAAATAATTTCAAATTTGAAACTAAAATTTGGAATAAACTTTGTTAATGTTATGCGTTTTCAAGGGAATAGATAGCGTCAGCGTAAATCGACTTCAATTCACTATCAATACCGCTTTAATTCTTTATCTCGACCATCTTTGAAATAAATTTCAATGTCCCATTCAACTTCGATTTATACTTATTCCTCCTTTGTTCGACATTCAACATCAGCTTTACCTTATACAGCATCGGCTTCACTTATTCGATCTCAATCCCAACTCGCTCGACATCCATTTCTACTCACTCGGCTTTGCATTGCCAAATATTGGATTTAGGGGATAATATCAATTGATTTTAGATCCAAATCTAAAAGTCCGATGTCGTTTTGATGATGAGATTGAGCCTTAATTCAGATTTGGGGAATAATCAAGTTAATGATTCAGATGATCTAGAAGACCTCATATTTATAGGCAGTATCCAATGATGTAGAGACTCGTGTAGAAGGGAAGTAATGTCGTGGGAAGGGTTAATACCGGAGGCCACCTTATGTCGTGGTTGAGTGATGTTGTAAGCAATGATGGCATAAGTTAATCGATGTCATATGTGTTGAGACTAGTCCCATATCGGACAATTTATAATATAAACCATGCATAAATACTAAGAGACCTCCATTCACATCACCAATTGGTTTTTTGATAATAGGTGGTTCTCTAACATGGTATCGTAGCGGGTTTAATTATGTCACACGTCACCCTCAATGAATGTCCATGTGTTTGGCTGATGATATGCCACACGTGCAGGGGCATGTTGAGATTAGTCTTACATCAAACAATTTACAATATAGATCTTGCATAAATACTAAGAGACCTCTCTTTACATTACCAATTGGTTTTGTGATAATATGTGCTTCTCTAACAATAAGTACTCGACACCGCTGAGTAATCGACGCTGCAGGTAGATGATATCAATGGGAAATCAATGCCGCAAGTAGGCGATATTGATGGGTAATCAATGTCGCAATTAGGTGATGCCACAAGAAGGCGATGACATAAGTCAGTTAATGCCATAGGGTTGTCTAATGCCATAAGTTGATTAATGCCACAAGTTGTAAATTCAAGAGTTTCGTGCCATAAGGTTAATGATGCCGGAGGCCAACTTCATGCCGCAACAAGGAAATTAACAACGAAGTTCAAATCTACACCGAAGTTTAGGTTTTATGCTGTAAATCATTAGGCCTCATGCTGTAAGTCATCAGGACTCGGTCCAGACCCACCACGATTCATGCCAATACAAGGGGCTCCAAGCTCAGGGCTTCTTCCCAAGGTTAACAGTTCCATTTTAAAGATTTACAAATCTAGAAAATAAATTATTTTGCACTTTAAAGGTTTCAAAGAGAGGATTTTCTGAATATTTAAAATAACATGAGTTTCGAAACTTGGATAATAAATGTATGATTCATGAAATCTTTACAGAAACAACATCATATATAGATTTTTAGACACATACCAGTTTTGTATATATTATTTTTATGCATATATTAGCTTTCCAATGCATAAAATTTCCTATGAGTTTTGGAAAATGTACAAGTTTCAAATGCATAAAAGTTTCAAGATGCTAAATTTTGGGTTTCAAATTTGGACATTTATATTGCTTTAAAAATATATCTTCAGATGCATAAGTGTCCAAATAAGTGCAGTATCCTATATATAGTTTTTTAAATATTTTTTACCTTTGTATATATTGAGTATTAGATTATATGCAGACTTCAGTGGTACATAACTATAACTATATATATATATATATATATATATATATATATATATATATATATATATATAGTTATAGTTATGTATATATAGCTTTTGATAATGACAACATAAGGTATGTTATTCATAGAGGATTTAGGATATATAATGTTTAGTATACATGGTGTTGAATGAATACAGAGGTTTCAATTACAAATATAAGTTTCACAAGTGAAAGCTTTAAACATATGAATTTTTAATACATAAGTTTCGAATGAGTATATAGTTTTAGAAATATATTTGGCTTCTAAATATAAAGTTTTATGTAGATCGAATTTCTGAAGATATATAAATTTTTAGTGAGTATGGATTTGAACATGTCAATTCTAGTTATGTGTAATTTCGAATGGAGGAATCGTTTCAAAGATAAATAGTTGTATTTCAGATCTCAAAAGTATGTGATTTCCCAAATATATATAATTTTTGAATATATCATGTATAACAGTTCTGAGTAAACATGAGCTTTAGATATATAAGTTTTGCATGTATATATATGTTTTCAGATATGTACAGTTTCAAGCTTTTGAAAAGATAAGCTTCAACGATTTCGAATATCAATTGTCTCACATATTCGGGTCCCAAATATACAAGCTTTTAATATACACCAGTTTCTAAGTATATTATATATGACATATATTTATTTTCAGAGCGTGTTAGTTTCAAATAAATAGAATTTCATATATGTACCTGTACCAGAATTTGTATATACCTGAGTTTTGTAAGTATAAAGCTTAATATATATATATATATAGGATTCAAAAACACTTGGTTTCATAGACATATATACTTGGGCTTTGAATATCAGAAATTTTCTTACGTATGTGAACTTTAAACAAGTACATAAAGTTTTATATATACTTTGTTCCCAAGTATATAGATTACAAAAGTATATGGATTCCAATACATATTGATTTCAAAAGTACATATCAATTTCAAACGTATATAAAGCTTAGTACACGTAGATTTTAAATGTATATGGATTTGAAAAGCAAATAATTCCTTTTTTTTTTTTGAAAAAGTACATATCAATTTCAAATATGAGGTTTTGTATAAATTTCGAGTCTATATATATGACTTTAAATATATCAAAATTTTCAAATATACATAGTTTATTATATACATATTGGTTTGTAGAATAATTTCTTTTTCTCTTTTTCATCGTCCGAGATCCATTTTGAAAAGATCTTCCAAAAAATGTGATAGCATAGACCACTGCCCAAATGAGACCAAGTTCCATCTTTTTGGTTGCAGACAAGTGGGATATATTCCGAGAGCTTATCAGCCAGCTCTTGAGTAAGACGCTCGACGCTAGGAGAGTCGTTTTGAATGGCGAAAACAAGAAGTCTCTTTGTATTTATGATATGGGTGAAAGAGGGAGGCATACGAATGTTTGAAACGATAGGGAGGGGGAAGGTGAGGAGGAGATGAGAGGAGATGGCCGGGCAGGGAGAGCGCTAGATAGGGATACGTGAAGAGGAGAAGCAAGGGGAATGTCACATGGGGATAGGGGACCATAATGTAGGGAGAGAGGGATGGATGGGGATTCCTTCGGGACGGAAACAACTAAGCGAAGCAATATTGGTGGAACGACAGATGACGAGATGCAGGTCAGAGGGTCGAAAACAATGGAAGGAGCTTTTATCTGTTGTTTTATAGCGACCAACCGTTAATTTACAGAAATGATTAATTGGTAAAAAATATGTGAAATTGTGTAATTTTGGAAAAAAAATAGATGAATCAATGGGAAATAAGATTGTTTACAAACCTTGTTTGATATTTGTAGATAATAATGATCTAATAATTTATATAATATGAAAATTTTAATAAGGTTAATCCACCAATCCCAACATTAACATGTTAACTTGGTGCAACGCTATGTAGTGTAAAATTAGGAACTTAATATTGTTGTTCGTACTTGTTTATTTGTCAGTCCCCTTGGAGAATTACAGTGTGCGTTTACACGATAAAGTATCCGAGTGTTCCGTACTATCCGTAATTCAGGTGGTAGTTAATCGATCGAAGTCACGCATGATTATAAGTTAGAACAAAGGAGTTGTTGTAGTCTGAACAAAAAAATAGCGGCTTTCGCGCTAGGCGGAGTTCATATACATGGATGTGGTAGCATGTTATTTTTCAAGTACAACTGTCAGTCCCCTTAGAGAACTATAGTGTGCGTTCACACGATAAAGTATCCGAGTGTTCCATACTGTCCGTAATTTAGGTGGGAGTTAATTGGTCGAAGTCTCGCCTGATTCCGAGTTAGAACGAACGGGTTATTGCAGTCTGAACAAAAAAAAAAACGGCTTCTGCACTAGGCGGAGTTCAATATGCAGATGTTGTAGCATGTTATTTTCTAAGTACAACTATCAGTTCTCTTGGAGAATTACGGTATGCATTTACATGATGAAGTATCCGAGTGTTTCATACGGTCCGTAATTTAGGTGAAAATTGATCGGTCGAAGTCTCGCCTGATTGTGAGCTAGAACGAATGAGTTATTGCAGTCCGAACAAAAAAATAGCGGCTTCTGCATTAGGCATAGTTTAAATATAGGGATGTGATAGCATGTTATTTTCTAAGTAAAACCATCAATCCCCTTAGAGAACCACGGTGTGTTCATACGATGAAGTATTCGAGTGTTTCATACTGTCCGTAATTTAGGTTGGAGTTGATCGGTCGAAGTCTCGCCTGATTTCGAGTTAGAACGAAGAAGTTATTGCAGCCTGAATAAAAAAATAACGGCTTCTGCACTAGGCCGAATTCAAATATGGGGATGTGGTAGTCTGTTATTTTCTAAGTACAACCGTCAGTCTCTATGGAAAAAGTATAATGTATGTTCAAAAATTTTATTTTTTAAATTTATATTAAAATTTAATATTTTTAATAAAAGAGTAAATGGTTTACCCATTTATAACCGTTTTAAAAATGGATCAACCCAACCCATAACCCATTTAATAATATTCATAAATATAAGTAGGGTAATTGGGTTGGGTTAATGGGTTAGATAAAATTTTGACACGTCTACTTCCATCTTACCAGAGCAACAGATCATTATCGCCACAAAATCATTTAGTTGTAATTGATTAAGGATATGAGAGTTGTGTTAGCAAAGTGGGCTATGTGGAAGCATGATCCAATTAATTTGACATGGGTCAAGTGGAGATGGACCCCTACTTGCCCACATCTCTACCATCGTTGTCAAACTACATATATTTCTCTAAAAAGAGCAACAAAATAAATAACATGATGATGTAAATAATGGGAACTAATTAGCACGCATGCGATGCTTGTCCTCCACAAACTCTGACTTCCAAGTTACGATTTTTTGGTCCTTTTTTTTTTCCAAGGATAATTGAAGGGTTGAGTGGTTTTTAATCTTAAAATAAAATAACCCATAAACTAAGACGTTTATCTTGGATTTTATAAAATAGAGTAGTTTTTATAGACAAACTCTTCTTTTTTTCTTTTTCTCCCCCTTCTAACGTACTTAAAAGTAATGTTGGTAGCTTTTAAGCATGTGGAGATGCAAGGTTTAGCATATGATTGGCTAAATGAGTAGCTATCGTATGTCTTAAGAGAATTTGATTTCGGACCCCATACTTTTGCAACTTGGTTAATATAAGTCTCTTGGTCTTGATACGATGTGAGATGTATTGCTAAAAGGACTGATCCCTTTCGCAATTTTCTTTTAAGTTAGGCACGATTGCACATGTACCACACCCAAAATGCCAAGAATCATACCGTCCTAACTGCACCCCTTTAATTGCGAAATCACTTTCGTGCCAAGTTGCTAAGATGTAGACGTTTTAGCAACGTTAGTTGTTTTGATTCTTTATCCGTACCGGAAAACGTTTATCAAAATCGTTTGACTTTGAAATTTAGTTTACATTGAATATAATTTTTATGTCAACGTGCTTTGGTTTACACTAAACTTAATTTTTAATAGAAGATTTATAAAATATCCTTTTAACTTTCAAAATATCCCATTCTCAAAAACGTATTATGAAAAATTTTATTTTCAACCTTCAGCATGTTTGCAGTTACAAAGAAACATATGCAAGTTTCAAGATATTTGCATATTTCTCCGTAAATATTCGCAAATTCAAAATTATATAAAAATTAATTTGTTTTGTGCATGAAAATACACGTTTATTATTCAGAATTAATTTTGGACAAAAACAACATTTTTCACCAAGACTAAAAATTGGAAGGTAATTTTGAACATGCTTTTCAAAAGTATTTTGGACTAATTTTTATGCTTTAGTACAAAATATTTTGATCATTATACCTTGTTCTCGTTGTATTTCGATGGTACACAAAACTACATCCATTTTACAACCAATCCCAACTTTAATCAACCTCTTCTTCATACACATTGTCTCACCAAACTAAGTTTTGAAATAGAAACGAACGGCTGAAATTAAAAGATTGGGTTGAAAGTTGAATTTAGAAGGCTGTTGATTATTTTATACACACATAAAGCAGCGCTCCACAACATCCCTATTTTGCAACTCTCTTTGCAGCCTCTGATTTCCACCGCGTAATCCAATTTAAATAATAGAACTAGTCAAAAAAAAAGAGAATAAAGCATTATTTAAATCAAAAATATGTAGTGAAAATCAAGAGACCACATGGATGCTGCTAAATAGAGATGTTGTTGAACGTTGTTCATTTGTATATGTGTTTATGTATGTGTGTATATGAGCATTCATTTCCTCGGTTTCCACCACACAATGTGATTTAAATAATGCTATGATGCGAAAGAAACGAACATTATTTACATTGATCCCACATGTAAAATAATGGTGTCATTGAGCCCTCAAATAAGGGTGTCATCAGCCTTTCGAGTTCCGATTTAAATAATAGTTATTTCTTCATTTTTCCACTATCATCATTTAAATCGAAGCTTGTAGTGGAAATCAAATGCTAACAGAATGCTGCACTATTTGAATCATCATTCAACCATACACCCACACATATACTTATGTATATTTATATGTGTGTGCGTATGTACGTATATATATACGTATGTGTGTGTGTGTGTATATATGTATGTATGTATATACACGTATGTGTGTATATATATATGTGTGTGTATGTATATATGTGTGTTTAACACATATATACGAGGATCATTCGGTATCCCTTTCTATTCAAACCCCAAACCCAGCCCCTAATGATAATATTTTTGCACTCCAGCAGAAATTAGAGGGGTTTGGTTGGAGTCTGAATAAAGAGGACTGCTGATTCTTCCGTGGTATATATTGAGTAAATTTTGCCAACGTCAATGTTGTTCTAAACAAAATTGCACTTTCCATAAAATTATTCCCAACAGTCATTTGATATATATTACAGTTTTCCAAAGATTGAACGGTCAATCTTGGTAATTTAAAATTAACTTTTGCTACATATTCCCGTAATTTAGGATTTGCTAGTAAAACCATGCCTGTTTCTCAAGCTTTATTTTCAATTATACAATCCGAACTGAGTCACCATCTTCATCTTCATCCAGGGCAACATCTGCAACCATTAGCAATCAGGTAAGTAATCAACAGCAAGACTAATATTACCATTGAGCATTTGGTCTATTAACTAAAAAAACATTTGGTAAAACAAACAAATTAAGTGTTGATAAAATTTGTAGTCCTTCTATTTTCTTTCTCCAAACGGTAAATGAATGATGCAAATATAGCTAAATGTAGGAAATTAGTTATGTTCAAACTCAAATATGAAGATGGTAGAAAGAAAAAATGCGTTGGCAGCTACAGCTACAATATTTGAAAAGGATATCAAGGTTATTCAAAAAGTTTGGCTGCAATTTCAACAGTTCATATAGAAATTTATTTATAATTCTACTAATATAAAACAAAGACGCAGTGTATATTGCATATGGTCTTAGAAAGCTTTGATATACATTAGATCTTAATACGATCAAAAGAAACAAGAACTACAGCAATACCCAATTGAATTAGCAGTGAAAACCAATCTGTGGTTTTACATGAGAAAAAAGATAGATCAGCAAGAACATGTTTGCTGTAGTGCTAGTAGAACCAATCTTAAGCAAGTGTTTCTACTAAGTGGTTACACAGTTTCAAGTTAGATAAGTGTTTCCTATTACAGTTACCAAACCGACATTATGGAAACAGATGGTTTTATACTGATGAATGGAATTCTTTAATGGACATGGAAGTGGGTCAAAAACAGTTTCTTCGTAAATCCAGTAACAAGGTACATACATTCCACTTTAATAATAATGTACTGAATACTAATTCAATTTGCTTTGCTAAGCCGTAACTATCCTTTTATTATTCATATAATATGCAAAATACAGATGGAAACCAAGTTCTTAGTATGCTGAAATCAAATATGGAAAAGACAGAATTATTATTACACTGATTATGTTAAACTAAAGGTCCACAACTTAGAAAATTCACAAAGTGACTTGTGTAGAAAATTTATCCATTTATCAAACATATAGATGTTGAAAAAAAGACATTATAGCTATTTTGACATAACCATCAGTCAATTATCATTTTGCCGTAGCATGCCTCTGCATCACATGAGCAACAACGATATTGGAAACGAATAAGTATCTTACCGACTTGCTTGCATTTTACAACATTGCTGGATTTTTATTTGACTCGTTTGTTACTAATTTATTTGAGCTATGTAATGCACGATATTTAGGACGCATCTCGGGGGTATGAACAACAATTTGATCTATCACGAACAGAGACTCTAATAATATTTGACAACTTGGTAAATTGCCTTTTAAATTGATGTTCAGCCCACAATCTAGTTACGCTCTAAAATATTTCAACCCAAGACCACTAGCTCAACTAATAAGTAATAAGCAAAATCTGCCTACCATCCAACCAAGGTCAATCAGTTGAAAGTTGAAACATTTTAAAAATCAAATGTTTGGCAGCCGCTTATTGGTACAGTAGTAGGGGGAAAGGCTACAACGTGTCCTTTCATTTGAAAAAGGTCATAAAATGTAAAAGATATTTCTTCTGGCCTTCAATTTTTTGTGCCCTTCACCACCCCCATAAAAAGCATTTGCGAAGAAAAGGTAAACAACTACCAACATTCTGATTTTATTTTTTATTTTTTATTTATTTATGGAATTACTGCAGCCAAGGCTCGTACTCTATCATTTCCTACTCTGATTCAAAAAGCTTCCAAAGAACCTTCCAAATCCAATCTCATGTTCTCTCTAACAACTATCATTCGATTACCACATGTGGGCACCGAAATTGGTCACAACACCCAAATCCAGATGAAGGCACCAAATCACAATCACAGCTCACAGATGGAATGTATATAGAGAGTAATAATATGAAGAACAATCAAAATTAAAATGAAAGCAGTAAAAAACAACAGATTTTATAGTGGTTCGGCTAACTCCGGTCTACGTCCACTCCACAAGTTTACTTTTATTGATGTAACAAGCGATTATAGTTACAAAGTGGTAGACTAGCCTTAATCTTAGAAAATAGAAAGCCAAAAAGCAGAAGAGAAGATCCATTTTCTGAAGCCCTACATGCTCTATTTATAAACGCGTTCAGGTAGTTGTTGGGCTCTCTGAGTAACCTGAGTCCATCAGGGCCGAATGGCCCATGCCGAACCAAAATGCCGCGCCGAACGCATAGATATGCCGAACGCACTCATCCAATGCCGAATGCACTTGTATGCCGAAGAGGCCCAATGCCGAACGATCCCTGATGCCGAACGATCCGTCCAATGCCGAACGATACCCGATGTCGAACGATCCGTCCAATGCCGATCGATACCTGATGACGAACGATAACTGGTGCCGAACGATCCATCTAATGCCGAACGATACCTGATGCCGAACGCTTCTAAATGCCGAGCGCACCTGCATGCCGATCGCTACTGAATGCCGAGCGCTCCTGCATGCCGAACGCTCCTGCATGCCGAGCGCTACTGAATGCCGAGTGCTTTTGAAATGCCGAACCACTCATGTATGCCGGACGCTCTATGTCCGCCGAGTACTCTTGAATGCTGTTCGAACGTGAATGCCAGACGAACCATTTGTGCAGAACCACCATCGAGTGCCGAGTGAGGGGAGGATGCCGAGCGAGGTTTGTGCCGAACGACTTCTAACTTCCAGATCGAACCACATTCCTTGACCCAAATTATAGTCGATCCATCTCTGTCCAATCCAATTTTCGTTTTTCAACTGTGTTGCGTCATCCACCCATCCAGTCGACTGAATCCATCGTACACCAGGCTTGACGAACGTGCAGTCGATTAAGTTAAACCCGTCTGTCCGTAGCCTTGTAAAAAGGCGGGTTAACACTTGCCCCCAAAACATGTCTTGCTGAAGGTGTGTTTTGAATAATTCCGAATCTGACATCCAAAGTCCATAGCCAATTCCATATCCATCCGGACTCGGTAACCGAGTCTTAATCCAACCTTATCCAATAACCAATAACCGAATCCATGACCTCTCCGGGTCAATATCTAAATCCGTAACCTCTCCGGGTTCTTGCCAAGTGCAATTTCCACATGACGACCGTGGTCCAGTGTCTCTGGACGTTGAGTAATGCCATTGCTTAAGTCCTAAGCCAAATCTTGGCCACTCTGAACCCTTGTCGAGTATAGTCCATACCTGACGACCTGAAATAATAACTAATAATACAGGGTCTAAGTCCTAGGCCGAATCCTGGTCTCTCCAGACCTTTGCCGAGCATAGTCCATACTCGACGACCTGAAATAGTAACCGATAATTTTGGGACCTAAGTCGTAGGCTGAATCCTGGTCTCTCCGGACCCTTGTCGAGCATAGTCCATACTCGACGACCTGAATAAGTCGATTCGCCGCGTTTGGACGAAGAGACTAACCCCTTGCCGGGCACAATCCATACCCGACGACCGTTTACCAAAAACCAGACAAAAATCCAATCAAAAGAAAATCCAAAATCCAGATGAAACCAGAAAACAAAAAATCCATATCAAAAATCCAAACCGATATCCAAACCAGAAAGCAATCACCCAGATAAAAAGTTCAAACCAAGAAACAAACAAAACCGGAAGTTCTAACCAAACCAGGAAAAAGCAAATGTCCAAGCCAAAAAAGAGAAAACAGATTTCACAAACTAGAGTGTCGCGGTTTATCATCATCTCAGAGCATGCCTAGAGGCTATCTCCGTACCCGTACATGAGTAAGTGACTTGGCCGTTTGCCCGTAGTTTGCTACTTATTTCGTAATATTCCAGTCAATTGATAACCAATCGACCATCATTCCTATGCCTCGTACCATCACTGCGTGAGGTAGACGGTGGTTGCTACTGCCCCGCCGCTGCATTCCGAGCTTCGACGTATTGTCGCAACTGTTCATTCCTTACATGCTCCTCAATTATGTCCTTTAAATGCCTGCAGCTGTTGGTATCATGCCCGTCCAAATCGTGGAAGAGGCAGTGTTTTCCTGATGCCCTCTCACGTTCGGAGGGTTCTCTCCTAACCGGCCTTCGATAGGGAAGGCGATTCCGAGTCTCCAAATAAATTCGTTCCAGCGTCTCGTTCAGTCCTGTATAGGTGGAGAATTTTGGCTCCCTCCACCGTTTTCTAGCTTTTCCTAATTCGTCATTCAGCTTCCTTTATTTGCCTTTATCTCTTTCCAAGCCTCCGCTAGATGGGCCTCCATCCTCAGCTGCGTTCACCTCCTTTAACTTCATATCTGAGCATGCATCTTCCTACCGTAGGAACCTCTCAGCTTCGTGAAAGAATTCCTCGAGATCCATTAGAGGGTCCCGTATCAGTGACAATTTGAAATCTGAATTCGCTCTAACTCCTGACATTGCCGTCATTAAAACCATCGATGGATCCGGCCGATCCACCGAAGCAACCACTGCATTGAATCGAGTTAAGAAAGCTCTAAGTGATTCGTCCATCCTCTGTTTTACCGATGTCGGCGTCATTACATTTTTTTGGCCTTTTGATATGTACCCGAAACTGCTTAAGAAACATGTCCACCAACTCTGTCCATGTCCCGATAGATCCTTCTTCCAGCTGCCTGAACCACATAGCGGCTATGTCCGTTAAGAATAAAAGAAAACATCGAGCCATAACTTCTTCCGATGCCTCCGGCACCTCCATATGTCTTGTATATCTCATCAAGTGATCTGTTGGATCAGCCTTGCCATTGTATATTTCCACATTAGGTAGCTTGAAATCTGACGAATTCCGAGCTATCCTGATTTCACGAGTGAACGGACTCTTGTTTACTCCTTCCAGATCTCTATCGGTCAAACCTCCGCGCATGATTCGCCTGATGATCTTAGCTAATCCAGCATTGTACGCCAAGGGTTGCCTCCCGAGTTCCCGAAGGAATTCTGGTACATACTCTTCATCTTTTGCTTTTACATTCCTGTCAGCGTCCTATTGCGTGGTGTTAGCTGGAACCCCTCCATGAACTGGTTTGGCATTATCTGGTGGTGCGCCCCCGAGTCCAGATCCATCCGGATTGTTAGTTGTTTGCTGGTTGGGGGTTGCCCCCTGCTGAACCATACCCTCTGCTTGCTAGTTGAGCGCTTTTGATCTGGCTCCATGGATCTGAGCTCCTGCATTTCCTGCTTGCGTAAATTATCCGAGAAGAGCATGCATCATCTCCTCTTGTCTTTTCATCATGGCTTCCATTTCCTCTCTAGTGATGTAGATGGATGCTCCTCCTGCTCCATTTCCAGAGGAAGCCTCTTGACTTCCCTCCTGATTGCTCCTCTCTATCACTTGCTTCCTTGCTGATGGTCTAGCCATTGTTTCTTAGAATCCGAGTTTCTAACTCCAAAATTCCTGAGTTCGACTCTCAATGAAAGCACCAAAGTGTTGGCACCGAAATTGGTCACTAACACCCAAATCCAGATGAAGGCACCGAATCACAATCACAACTCACAGATGGGATGTACGTAGAGAGTAATAATATGAAGAATAATCAAAATTAAAATGAAAGCAGTAAAAAAACAACAGATTTTATAGTGGTTCGGCTAACTCCGGCCTACGTCCACTCTAGAAGTTTACTTTTATTGATGTAATAAGCGATTACAGTTACAAAGTGGTAGACTAGCCTTAGTCTTAGAAAGTATAAGCCAAAAAGCAAAAAAGAAGATCCATTTTCTGAAGCCCTACATGCTCTGTTTATAGACGCGTTCAGGTAGTTGTTGAGCTCTCTGAGTAACCTGAGCCCATCAAGGCCGAACAGCCCATGCCGAACCAAAATGCCGCGCCGAACGCATAGATATGCCGAATGCACTCATCCAATGCCGAATGCACTCGTATACCGAACTGATGTCGAACGATCCATCCAATGCCGAACGATACCTGATGTTGAACGATCCGTCCAATGCCGAACGATACCTGATGCCGAACGCTTCTAAATGCCGAGCGCCACTGGATGCCGAGCGCTACTAAATGCCGAGCGTTCCTGGATGCCGAGCGTTACTGAATGCCGAGTGCTTCTGGAATGCCGAACCACTCATGTATGCCGAGTACTCTTGAATGCTGTTCGAACGTGAATGCCAGACGAACCATTTGTGCCGAACCACCATCGAGTGCCGAGTGAGGGGAGGATGCCGAGCGAGGTTTGTGCCGAACGGCTTCTAACTTCCAGATCGAACCACATTCCTCGACCCAAATTATAGTCGATCCATCTCTGTGCAATCCAATTTTCGTCTTTCAAGTGTGTTGCGTCATCCACCCATCCAGTCGACTGAATCCATCGTACACCAGCCTTGACGAACGTGCAGTCGATTAAGTTAAACCCGCATGTCCGTAGCCTTGTAAAAAGACGGGTTAACACCACCCGTATCATCTTAAAAAGGAATTGTTTCACCAAGCATGCATATCAAACTGTTGTGTGATATAAAACTCTTGTACATTCTCATTTGAGGGTAAAGACTAGCATTTGTAGAAGTATAAATTGTCACATCCAGATGCAGGTATAATTCTCTCTATATATATGTAAGAAGAAGATTGTCAGTGAAGTCCTTTTTGGAGGTCCAGACAAGGCAAAAATAATGAAACCCATCGGGGATTGACACTTGACTCGACGTACGACGCCTATGGGGTGTAGAAACCAATACAAAAATTTACTGTATTCTCAGTTTGCACATTTTTCCTACAACACACAATACGCCCTTTCTGTGTGTAATAGTGATTCGACGATTTTCATTTTGTACGAAAACAGGTTTTTAAAAGTCAATAATAATCTATTTTTTTTGAAGTTACGAATATTCTCGATATTAATAAAAAGGTGTTGTATTCTGAATTTGCATAATTTACCTTGCTTTTACTTTATTTTGTTATAATATTTATCTGATGCACAGACCTGATCATTTGTTGCATTGCATTATTCCATCTCTTACTCCATATGTACTATAAAGAACCATAAGTTTTGATACTTGAAATTTTACACAACATTAATATAAAGCGTCTACTATTGATTTTTCAACCTGACTACTACGGGGACACAAAAGTCACAAAGCAATGAATGTATTACTTTGCTCATTGCGCAAATATGAATTTAACAAAAATTATATTAGCAGGTCTACATATGATTTTGGCAAACCCATAGTTTCGAAAGGCACGCGGTGGTGAGCACCACGGTGCAAAGCAAGGCATGGCAATTGCACATTTTGCCTCCATGACACGGCACACATGAAAAGGCACACAAAATGGAGCATATAATGCAAAGGCATGCATGGCGTACAACAACAAAAAATGCGCACTTTTTTTTTCCAACACCACCGTCCCGTTGTAGGCGCTCTGGGTTTGATTCATGAGGTCAGATTTGAATCTTGCGTAGCACGTGATTCGAATTGATGAACATATGTTGACTCATAACATGCTACATGCTACTTACGACTTATGATACAACTATGCACTACCACCTAAATATCCAACTTTAAAAAAAAAAGTGTTTTTTTTACAACCAATAAATACATAAAACTTAGTGTTCATCATATGATAGTCTGGGCAGAATAATTTATTTTTTAGGTTTTGAAAGATGCTTTTTTCTAAATTGTTTTGCACGAAGACAATGACATGTCATTGTTGATATGATAAAACTAATCATTTTTATGTAACATTCTTAAATTAAATTGAAATATAACATTGAGCATGCATGCACAAACTTATATTGGTATTCGAATGTATTATATATATTTTTCACACAATGATATGGCGTAAGATCAAAATATTGACTTATAGTTAGATGCGATCAAAATATAGTAAATAAATGAAACAAAAATGCATTATAAAATAAACATACATATTAACAAAGAAAAAAATTATCGAAATAACACTACATAAAACAAAATATCATGAAATATCATATTTCTTTATTTTTCTCATTTAAGAGATAAACCATAAGCATATATGTGAAATTAAATTGATAAACAACTACTACGGCCTTTTAAGACAAATTTTAACTTTTTAACAAATGAATAATATCGAAGGGTATAATTCAGCTAAATGATATTGTACGCTTATAATATTTTTGTTTAATGTTATGATAGTGGAATGTTCTATAAAAACATTACATCTATCGGTAAAAAAAAAAATAAACTATATTATTCTTGTCTAATTAATTATGGTGCGCATTGGATGTATAATTTTTTTTAGTACATGCATACTAAATCGAAAAGACGCAGGTCGGTTATTGTACTGTGTGCTAAGGCTCCAAAAAAGTTCTTGTTGTTAAAACCTTTCTTGTTGGATTTTAATGGCAACAACTATATAATCATATCAAAGAATCTCTAACCTAACATACAGGTAAATGATGACCAAAACGAAGCTTTGAATGCACACATTTGGAGACACAAGACATCGGAGACTAATAAGCTACAATGATATATCAACAAAGAGCTCGCATGGAGACACATATTTGATGAGTCGTACGTCTTGTGTTAGTGTCTTTGATATGCATGTACAATCTCCCATGAGTGATAGGAGCTAACACGTTTGCATCGAAAAAAATTTAAATCACTCAAACAAAGTTTTTAAACAAGTTTTAAAATTTGCAAGGACTCAAACATCTGGCAACATCTCTCAGACGTCCGAGGTCACACTATTTTGAACTAAATCTTCTTTGGACTTTTAGTTTCAAAAGTCAGACGTCTGACTACATAAGTCAGACGTCTAGTGTCATGAATTTTTTGAACTATCTGTTTTATGGAGAAATACTATTTCATCCAGACGTCCGAACTTCTGTAACTGCTATATTTTGAAAAGACGTGTCTTTTCTCTTCCATGGATTGCGAGTCTTTCCTCAATGATTTTCTCTGACGAGTTGCAACTTTTGAAGGAGACTACTCACACTTATAAATACATGGTCAAGGCTAGAGTTTTTATTCATCCAATTCTTGTTTGATATATTTCTTTCTTGCTCTCTAAACTTTAGTGCCTTCAAAGTTCCAAATTTGCTTTCAACATCACCAAGAACTACATTTCTATATTCTTTTGTGGTCATGCTTCCTTAACTATAGTGCATTCATTTCATATCACTTAAAGGGATTACACGAAGGGTGTATTAAAAGACAACATCAACGTACGAAGACATATCTATGTTGAAAATATTTTTCTTGTTGAAGACACGTTCGGCTGTTTAGGCCGGTGTAGTGTAAAACATGTTCCTTCGGATGAAGTGAGGGTATTGATAGTGAAATTTCTAAGAGATGCGTAGGAACTAGACGTAGGAGAAGTGCTCCGAACCAATGTATCTTTAGCATGCTTATCCACATATTTACCACTTTATCGGTTTTATTATCCTTTAATATAAATTAGTAGTTAATTTGATTATAGTTATATACGCATTTACATAAGTTAGCCATATTAGAGATCCTATGAACTTTCGTTTGGTATCGGAGCAGGTTCTTTCAATAATCGTAACAAAGTTTTTGAAAAAATTAATAATATGGTAAGCACATTTCTAGAGGTCAATCAACTGCACGGCCTCCATTTTTTACCGGCTCAAACTATGCATATTAGTTTATACGAATGAGAATTTTAATGAAAGCTAATGGTCTTGAGATTTGGCATGCTACTTAAAATAAGTATGAAGCACCTTCTACTGAAATGAGTACCTTATCGAATGCTTAAAAAACCGCAACAACCAATAATGCAAAAGCTATAAATATTTTATTTGTTCACTTGATAAACATGAATTTTCTAGAGTCATGCTTTGCAAAACCGCCTATGACATTTGGTGTGCACTTCAAATTATACAAGAAGGGACAAGCAAAGTAAAACAAACTAAGATTTCACTTCTTCAAAATCAATTTCAATCGTTTAAAATGAAAACTAATGAGTTTATTTTAGATATGCATGCAAGGTTTCAAACCATACAACGTGTTCTCATGGCATTAGGAGTAACATTTACTGAATGATCTTGTTACACGTATAAATTGTTTAACAAGTGAGTGGGAAAGAAAAGTTCTAGCAATAGAAGAAGCTAATGATATTTCTCAACTCAAAGTTGAAGAATTAATTGAAATTTAATGTCCTATGAAGCTAACCGGCAAGCTAGAAAAGAATTAGCCCAAAAAAACATAGTATTGCTTTTCAGGTTGAAGAAAATGATGATTCAAAGCTTGATGAGCATGATGTCGTCTTTGTGACAAAGAATTACAACAAATTCATAAAATTCAATAAGATGATTCAATAGTAGAATTTCGACAAACATAAGGACGACTATTCCTTCAAATGGAATGAATGCGACAAATTTGAACACATGAAGAAAGATTGTGCTGATTAAATAAGAAAAGCTTCAAGAAAAATTACAAAAATGATAAGTTTTCAAAGAAGAGCCAGCCAGCCAAGCAACGTGAGATGATTCATCTTTTAGTGATAGCAATAATGATGGTGATGGAAAGCAAACAAATGTATGCTACATGATAGCTAAAAATGAGGTATATTCTGATCTATCATTTCAAGATATTATAGAAATAGCCTCGGAATTAGATAAATATAGGAGCTTAAGGAAAACCCATAAAGAATGTTCAGAAAAAATAAGCATATTAGAATTAGAAATTGAAATGTTTAAGGATGAAAAGTTTATTTTAGAAGAAGAAATTTTGAAAGTACACAAGTCAAGCAATAATTCCAAAAAAATTTGATTTTACTGAAAAATGACATGAAACTAAAAATGAAAACTTGAACTTAATTAATGAAAACTGTATTTTAAAAGGGACTTTAGATTCTGTTGAAAATAAAGTAAAAAAGTTAGAAAATAACAATAATATTTTATTGAATGAAAAAGTTGCATTGGAAAATAAAGTGAAGGATTTATCCTCAAACATTTCAAAATTGAATAAAGGAAAAGAAAATTTATCTCATTAAGTCAGCATTTCAAAACTTGCTAGTAACAAGAATGGTTTAAGATTTCAAAATTAAATAATTCAAATAAACCAAAGTCAAAAAGTAAGTGCGTATACACTAACTTCAAAAAATCCAAAAATGGTTAGAAAATAAGAAGACTATCAAAATTTGGATACCAAAAACTAATAACAACTTGATTATGAAGAAACATATATGTAAGTTTTTAAAGGTGCATCATAATAATAATTTTTATTTCAAAAGTTTTGTCGAACCCTGTCGTAGGAGATGGGGGTACCAAAAATATTATTTACTTCTTTTTGCAGGTACGCCGCATATCAAAGGGGAGATAGACTCTGAATTTACCACGCACACAAAAATATCGCTACAATTTGAGATAATTTAAGAAAATTTGGTAATCTTATCTTCAAAATCACAGTATTGTTTTATGTTAAAAATCAAAATATACAACAAGAAATTCTAATATGCTTCAAAAAGGTATCCAGACGTCTAAATTATTTACTTCAGCATTTAATTTCCAAAACTTGCGATGTCGTTGATAACAAAATAATACTGTGATTAACTTAATTATAAACTACATCCTGGTTTTAATGCAATAAGCATCCTAAAGTACATAATCACCCAGCCTTCAAAATTAAAGAGATTGTTAACTCTTGCACCTTTAAATCATGATTTGAGTGTACAGTGAACAAAATCATTTTTACTGTACATATTAACTTAAATGATGGCAGTTGAGTTGAACTGTGCAAACCCTATGAGAATCTAGTTAAAAACTCCCGTCTCATCCCAATTGTAGTTTTAGAGCTATTTTTTGTAGAAAAACAAATGACCTTCCAGAAGCACGTTGTTGGAGTTGATTCGTAAGTGCATTGTTTTTAAGTTATGTTTCACGAATATTCACAAAACTAAAACAACAGCATTGAGGTAAGCACCCAAATACATTATGATACTTTTACTACAAGGTGCCAAGCCTTAATTTTATAACATAATTTAGCTGAAACTTGTTAGCGTCAAAATTGATCACTAACACTCAAATCCAGATGAAAGCACCAAATCACAGTCACAGATCACAGATATAATGTATATAAAGAGTAAACATGAAGAACATTCAAAATTAAAAGGAAAGCAGTAAAGACATAGAATTTATAGTGGTTCGGTCGACTTCGGCCTACGTCCACTCCAGAAATTTCCTTTTTATTATTGTAATAATCGATTACAGTTACAATTCAAAGTTTAACGATGGCTGCGTGCCTTAGCCTTAGAAAAGAGAAAGTCAGAGAGCCGAAAGAAGATCCCCCATCTGGAAACCCACATGCTGTATTTATAGGCAAATCCTGAGTTACTGGGCTTCCTGAGTTGTCCGAGCCCATCAGGACCATGGTCAAGCCAACATCCTTCATCATGACCGACCCACGCTGCCGTGCCGACCGGCCTATGCCGAACCACTCCACCTATGACCGAGCCACCTTGTTTTCTTATCCACGACCGGGCCACCTCGGCCGATCCCATGCAACCGAGCGACACATCCCACACACTCACAGCCGTCCCAACTTAGCTGAATTCTAGTACACCGAACCACATGACATGATCCCTCCGAAGCCAATCCCTTCCAAACCGAGCCACCCATGCCAAACGACCCATAACTTCCAGACTGAGTCGCTGATGCCGAACGACCCATAACTCCGAGACCGAGCCGCCTATACCGAACGACCCATAACTCCTAGACCGAGTCGTCCATGCCAAACGACCCATAACTCCTAGACCGAGCCGCCCATGCCGAACGACCCATAACTCCAAGACCGAGTCGTCCATGCCAAACGACCCATAACTCCTAGACCGAGCCGCTCATGCCGAACGACCCATAACTCCAAGACCGAGCCGCCCATGTCGAACGACCGACATCATGGAGAACCTCGATCCACGCTTATGTTAATCCAGTCTATGCCAATTCATCTTCCAAGCACGCTGCGTCATTTACTCATCGACCATGCTTAATCCTGAGTTCATATTAATTCTCCATCCATTTAAATCGAATCCATCATATTCCAGCCTCGATAATCGTGAAGTTGGTTAGGTTGAATCTGTCTGTTTATGGCCTTAACAAAAGACGGGCTAACAAAATCCGTTATCATATTCAATCAAAATTTGTAAAATACTCGGGCTCTGTTTGGAATTTTCTTTTATTGGTTTTCACTGATTTTGAATGATTGTACATTTTAGATGTTGTTTAACTCTTGCTTGTAAGTTTTTTTCTCATCGATTCGTATAAGTTATAAAACCATTGAAAACCAATGTAGTGTAATTTTAATGGTTTTTAACCCATCAAATTAGGGTGGTTTGAGAACTTTTAATATTTTTTCAATTATACCCCTAATAATCATATTGAAAAATAATCTTCACATTCAAATTCAAATTAAAAAATAAATACAATGACATATATATATATATATTGTTACTTTTTTGGACAACTTTTAAAACCATTGTATATTAAACTTTCAAGCATGTATAAATCAACTATAACAACACTTCATATAAACTAATCAAAACCATTGTGATCGTTAACTTTCAAAACCGATATTCTCAAAACCCTTCGTAATCAGTGCTAAAAATTCCCAAATAAAGCTTAATAAAAATAAAAATCATAGTTTCATTCTAAAAAGTGTGTTGCTACGGGCACTGCCTTTTACACTATAATACCAAAACTAAATATCACCACACAACTTATGTGTTTACTAGTACCATAAATCAAAAATCACAAGGACCGCCATTTTTTCTCTCTAAATGTTGAAACACCAGACGAAAATGAGAAAACCGACTCATGTTTCTCAAAGGGAAGTTTTGTCATCTTCGCAGCCATCTTAAAATCCAGCTCCATCATTGAAGACAGCTATGCCACAAACAAAAGCTCCATCGATTGAATTCAACATTTTGTTTTGTTTATTTTTTATGATAACTGCATGACTATCTACTGTTGGGCCCTTTATAGCTCCACGGCCTTCAAACAACAACGGAGATGCAATTCTTACTCATACTCTTTCGCTCGAATGTTGCAATGATCGTTCGACTACCGAGTTTCATGCCTTTGTATAGCATTTCAGCTATCTGCTGTCATGCTTCAATTTAATCTTTCGACTGCCTAGTGTCGTTTCGTTGGTAGAATTTTTTTTCCATATTCACTAGTTTTGTTCGAAAGACATCTAAGTAAATACCAATTTGGGGTTCTTTTGTTTCTCTTTTTTCTCCACATAAATACTCGATAAAGAATGAATGAATCATTTGGGATGCAAGGCTTTGAGATTTCGAAATTTTGGGTTTTAATGTTTCAAAGAGAAGAAAAGATACGAGATGAAGTGGAAGGAAATAGTCTAATTAGGAAACGTTAGGTTGGTGATTAACCACCGAATGAAAATTTAAATGGAAAATATTAAAATGGACTATTGTTTTAGATAACGAGAATAAATTATGAATGCGTTCACAGACAAATTGGATTAGATGTTAGGTTAAAGTGTTCGCGGATAAATTTTTGATTAGAGGTTAAGTGTGATATAAAAAATATTGTGTTCACTAATGAAAAATTTGTTGAATAAAAATCGTTGCATAATTATATTTATAATACTAAAAAAATCAAAGTCGAATTCAAATTCAAAAATCTACTACCCAAACTCATAATACATAAAAAAAAATCATGGGTCCCGTCTGTTTTCCACGAAAATGACATGGACAATGACCACAAACGGCTCAATGCCGAATTGTAGCATCGACATGGTCATCTCCAGTTTGTCTGAAGCCATAAAAAGTAAACAGCAGATTCTAGTTCTTTTGTCGATAACCGCTGAGAATCATTCAGTGCTTTCATGGCTTCTTGCAAATGTGGTGTTGGGTAGAAAGAGGAGCAGAAGCTGGAGCAGGACCAGAAGGTCCAACTCAACGGGACGCTTGGACTTTCGGTTGAGACGGTGGAGAAGAAGAGAACGATTACTCTACGGTGTAATGCTGGATCTGGATTGAATGATACTCTGTGAAAATCGGTAACGTAGACACCATCAAAGCAGTCATAATATCCTTCATACTCTCTTCGTTCATCAGATTGACCTGACACATAGTGACTTCGTAACTAAAATACGGAGAAAGTATAAACTCAACTTTACTGCCAAATGAACAAACACCCTTAGACAGGTGTCTATGAAGTAAAAAGTCAATCGTCTCTCACCGTAAGGTGATGATTTCTTAAAATGATTTAGGAATGTAACACCTTGATTTTTCGTTCTTTTCCAGAAATCGACATCACTTTTGATTATCCATCTTTGTGAATCACATTCCAACCCAACCATCATCAACTTTTGAAAATTTATGCACAAACAAAGATGGTTGTCCTATTTCTACAACAAAACGAAATGTTCATAATTTAATCCATAGTTATCTTTATGTAGATTCGGACAGCTTCGATGAAAATACCTTTTTTAATTTTCTCTTTTATCTGATGTAATAAGAAACACCATCAATAAATCTGAACGTTTCTTCGTCCGTCCATTCTTGAATTGGTTTTTTTGAAACAGGGAAGGATGAGGAAGAAGTCATTAGAAGTTTTGGAACAGGGCATGATCGGTTTTGTTTTTGATTTGGAAGGATGAAAAAAAAGGGCTAGGGATCTGTTATAACAATTTTCACGTCCGATATATCTCGGAAAGAAACGTTGAATCATCTTTTCCCCAACCGCTGATTTAATTTTTACGTCCGATTATCTCCGATACGTAAAAAACCGCTCTTGCTTTTTCCCTAGCCAACCGCTAGTCCGCAAATGCACCCTATAAGAGGCAAACTTCTAAGTAGTTCAAAATTTATTACGGGGAGAATTTCATATTTGTGCAAATTTTTCAGTATGAATTTACTATAGTTTTCCGTACTTACCCTCTTATCCTCTTGTCTCTCGTTTTTCTCAAATTTTGTCGGCGCAAACCTCTTTCCAAACCGTTGACATCTCCACCAACTCATCCTTTCTTTGATGAATTCTCTCATTCTCCATCTTTTGATTTGTGCAATCTCAATCCCCTCATACTCCTCTTCATTCTTCCTTAACTTCTTAGTAATTTTGCAAAATTCAAAAACTTAAATTGTAATTGAAGATGCCTAGAACAGAAAATATTGGAGTTTCGTCGTTCAAAGAACATAAATATGAATTTGTTTTATATTTACAATTTTTTTCATTGAATGTTTTTTGTTTAAAGATGGTATCGTTCTTAAAATTAGTTGTAATTGATTTCAAAAAAGCATGCACGCACACACGGTGTGTGTACACACACAATGGTCGTAGAATGAACATTGAATTTTTTTTAGAAATTTTTGCTATGCAGTTTAAGTATTAAAAGTTGGAGTTTAGGACGAAGTAAAGAAGAAAAAAAGAGAACTGAATTTTGTAAGTAGAAGGTCTGATTTAAGAGAAACAATTACTTAAAATTTGAGGTTAATTTAGTAATTTCCATTTAATTTCTTTAATAAAAGTTTTTAATAAACATGTTGACATTCTCTTATTTCCCTCTACCAAAATAATAGTCCCTTTTAACAACTCTCATTTAGAGTACGGCATTAATAAGCACATACAGTTTTTATTATTTTTAATTCATGGTATAAGAAAGTGTCAAAAGTTCAATAAACCATATCAATATCACACCCTGACTAACGTCGATATGTACCATTACTAAAATCAGATGAATCCAAAAATTCAATCAAAATCGTACCTTCGTCGGTCACACCCCCAGTCGCGCTCTTCTCCTCCCCATAAATTTCTTTAAGCTTCTTAACAGAAATAGGAAAAGAGGAAGGATCAGATTCCGCAAGAGTAAAAAGGTGCTGTCGCCAGTTCCACATGGTAGAAGACATGGCTTTGTTGCTGGTTTTCAGATTCGATTTCTCTTCCTCGAGAACTTCGATTTGGTTCTGTTGCACGTGCGATCGAAAACCTAGTACTACGAAGGTGGCCGCTAACAAAGTGTTGGTTAAGTAGTCGCTATTTTTTGCGAATTTTAGCACTTTGTTCTTCACTGCCTCCATTTTTAAGGTTATCCTAGCCTTTTCAACTTAGTTGATGTTCAAGGGAAAAGTGAGGGTTTTCATTTGCTATCTGCCCACGCCCATTTAATACTCCCAAACCCACTTGTCCTTCCACACAACCAAACAATCCCCCACACCCTACGCCCATCCACTTTATTTTTGTTTATTTTACCCATCCATACATCAATTTGTTTCCTCTTCTAAACAAATTCTAAACAGATGTCAAACTCATTTTCTTCTATAATAAAAATCTTTTATTTAAATACCTTAAAAATCTTCTGAACAATTATGTAAACAAATCTTTTATTTAAATACCTTAAAAATCTTTTATTTAAATACCTTAAAAATCTTCAAAAAAAAAAAAACTCTGAACAATTATGTAAACAACTACGACCATCGAAATTTAAGACTTATCTAAATTCGAGTTTTTTGAACAAAAATTAATTTAAGACTTATTTTTTGTATGAACCAAAAATTAAATTGAAATTAACTAGTATCTTGAATCAAAACAGCAATAACTAATATAATAGATCCAATCTTCAAATTAATGAGGTTATAACATATATAAATTCTATTCATAAGATTATGGGAATAATAACCGTAGTTTTAATTCAAGTAATTTCTCAACAAAAAAAAAAATCAACCTTGTGTTATTAATTTGGATATGCTCGGCCATTAATTGAAGATATATGTTGTTGATTTTGATAATTAGGGTTTAATTGCTTTTATAAGCTTCGGTTAGTTACGTCAAACGTTACGTCAAACTGTTTGGTTGTTTCTTCAGTCAGTTTTTCATAAGTGGACAAAGTGGGTTTTTGCAGTTTTTTTAATGAATTAATTTTAATACCTCTTTAAGTAGCGTTAGTGATAGTTTAGATCCGTGTAGATAGTAACACCCTTCATTATTTGTTTGGGTTGGGCCTTGGGGTTGTCTTTGTAAAATAGTTTGTCTGGACAATATTTAAAGAAAATGTCAATTGTATTAATGCATGTGCAATATTATTTTGGTACTGTTATGTAATTACTTGGATGGTTAAGGATTTGTAGTATTTTATTCTACTTTTTAGGCAAAGGATGCAAAGCATGACGTTACGCGGCCATTGTAGCATTTTATTCTTTATTTTGTATTAATTAAATTTTATTGTTTAGTAGCTGTTGGTGGTTGTTAACATGTGCGTAATGGGCACACGATAACATAACTCTTTTATTAGTGTACAAAATGTTTTCAATACAGTGTACGAACTCATGCTACAACATACATCTTAAAGGAAAGAATGATCAAACTGTCCCTTTGGGGACATCCGATAAAACTGGAATGATACAGAGAAGATTGGCATGACCCTTGTGCAAGGATGACACGCACAAATCGAGAAATGATCCAAATGAACAAACTATACGAAGTATGAGCATGTGTAAGATCTACTGTAATAATATACTCTTCAACGACACATAAATTTTAAGTGTACCCACCCCACACATTTTCCACACATTCCAGTTGTATATATCTTAAATACCAACACACTTTAGCATATATATAAGTCTTTCTCATAAGTAAAATTAGTTCAAAAATGGGTGGCAGTATTGAAATAAATTTTATCGACGCATAAATAGGTAGTTAATCTTGTAATCTTGCTCTGAAGATGAATTGAATAACAAACAACAACCATTGCTAACTCGAACGAGGTAGAACAACTAAAAACTAGTTCCAGTCAGGTATAGGAATCATTTAAGGCCTTCACTTTAATGTATTTCATAGTCACATAAGTTCTAAATCTTAGACTTGTAGAGAAAACACATCTATGATGGTTGAACATTGTTCGAAGAAAGATGTGAAACGGAAGTAATTGGCACTTTAAAGATCCATCGCTATTCGGTACCAAAATTTAATGCAATTTCAAGTTCATCATCCGAGGTATCAATCTTATTTTTATATTTGAACGTTATTCTTTAGAAACAATAGTACTAACATCGACAAGCACCATTGTCCCAGTGGTTAAGTGATTTAGCTTTAGTGTGAGAGGTCACAAGTTCGAAACTTGCGTAGCGTGATTCGAACGTTTGATGACATGTGATATGTTATCACAGTGATTAGTTGTATATTAATTACCATTTCAAAAAAATAGTACTAACATTACTATAAATATATTTTTCTCTAAATTATGGTAAATTCTTAAAAACTCACCTCATGTATATGCGTGTGTGTGTATGAGTTAGGATCTCCAGCCATCCTTATTTAGCACAATCATCTAGTCCTCTTATTTCAATCACATGTTCATATTTAAATAATATGTCTTTCTCTCTCTTGTCATATGAGTATATTATTAAAATATAAACATGTGGTTGAAATCGGAGGTTAGGCGATGGTGCTAAATAAAGTGAGCTGTGTATCATATATATACATACATACATACATATAGATGTATGTATGTATGTTATACATACATACATACATACATATATATCATATCGTGGTTGCAAACGCCATGCTGCCCACTTTATGGAATTTTTATTTTTGAATTCAGTTAAGAAAAATCAGCTTAATCATTACTGTTTGTAAATAAATCATTTTATAGCACAAATCTATCTCTACATTATTTTCACAAATATGTATAGTAATCACAGAAATAAAGTGATCCACTCCTTTTGTTTAATTTTTCTGGGCAACATATTTCATATCGGTTGAGGTAATTGCAAGACCCTCAACCAAAAAAAACATGTGCATTCTTGTTTCAAACTAAACATAACATGTATCATATAAAGTATAATATTTGTCGTACTCATATCCTCGTCTGAATATATACTTACTTACAATTCAAGACGTCATTTTGATCCCAAACATAAAGTTAGTAAGCGACCTTCTATAATCTCCTTGTTAAGCTCTAAGGCTTCACGTAGTTTCATCCACCTGCTCTATTATGCTTGTATTACCTAAACTAGCTGCCTTGCAAGAGTAGTCATGGCATTAATCATACAAACAGTTAATAACTATTAGATCGGATGCATCGGGCAATGGAGTTGAAGGGGCAAATTACAATTCATTATGCAATATATTTGATATTCTGAATAATATTATTAACATTAAATAAAATTTAGTCAAGGACCTTTACCTCAAGTGGTTAGAGGTATGACTTTTTAGAAAAAGCTTCCACAAGTCATGGGTTCGATCCCGAAAGAAATCGTAATGAATGCTCTACTTGAATAAAGTATCATCTTTGTTATCAAAATTAATAATCAAATTCGATGGTTTTATTGGGTGAAATGAATTTATTTTGATTTAATTTAATTCGACTTATATTTAATTTAAATATATATATATATATATATATGTTATTGTTTAAGTTATATTGCTTTCTAAATTCAATATATTATTTCAATTTAATAGAATTTCATAAACATTATATGTTTTACAACTAATAAAGGCAACACAAACATTTATTATTCATTGTTTAGAATATATTACTTTATAAATAAAATATATTATTTCAATTTAATAGAATTTCATAAACATTATACGTTTTATTAAGGCAACATAAATATTTATTATTCTAATGTTTAATAAGATGCGATAATGTGTGCTCACATAAGAAAATATGCAAAATTATATAGCTGTATATACAAATGCATATTATTATTGTAAAGTTATATATAAATATACACACACATATACATACATACAATCATACATACATATACACACACGCATAAGAAATAATTAATGCGTAAATAATTTATGATTTGTTCAAGTTCTAATATCGAGTGTTAGAGTTGAACAAATAATACACTATTGTATTAATTTCTAACTGATAGTTAATATATAATCATTTCAACTATAAGTTAAATATTTTAAAATTTAATTTCCTATGCATATCTAGGTGAGGTATTACTATTAAATAATATTACTATGTGTAGAATTTTGAAACGAATCCAACTGTGCAAGCTGCGCATAAAATTGAGTTAGTGTGCAAAAATTATGCATATTTGAAAATTTCATGGGTTGATTAATAATTTATAATATTGGAAGGACTTAACTGAAAATTTTCTTCATCTCTTCAAATTAGAACCATAGTCACCTTCTTCTTCATTCCCGACTATGCTTACATGTCATGTCAATCTCCTACCATCACTAAGATTACACTCATGCTTCACGCCTCATGGAGAGTTGATATGCGGTTGTTGTTTCTCTGATGAAGCCGCGATGTGCTCCAGCTACATCATTATTAACAAAGAAAACATAAAACATTTTGCAACTTGTTCCTGACTATGTCGTCGCAGTTCGGTTATCCTTATTAGAACTAGCACATTTGGCAGCAAATGAAATATGCAAATTTTAGACAAATTTGCTTGTTGGGTCTTAATGATCTTATGAAATCAATTAATTAACATTAAATCCAATCTATTTGTTAAATAAAATCGCATTTTATTTTGAGCATTTTGTATTTATTTAGTTAATCTTATTAATTAATTATATTTAATTTTCTTTATATGCATATTATATATATATATATATGTCTAATATGTTCATATAGAGATGAGATGAGATGATATATAATAACATGTATATAAATGTGCGCAAACACACACACACGCATATTGGAAATTATATCAAGGTTAGTCGACTTTATAGTGGGTCGTTCCACTATTTTAAGGGATTCTAAAACAAGTGTTGGGCACATGCACCAAGACAGTTTTTGAAAAATTATGAAGCAAAAAAACTAAACTTCTAAGAACAACCAAACTAGCCGTTCTCAGAGAAAGATAGACCACTACCATCATTCGAAGAATCAGGTCCAATGACATGATAAAAACCAGAAAACAAGGTCGCTGGCAAGGAAAAAAATCCTAGAAATCACTATAGTAAACATATTTCCTATCCTACGAGTCATCTGCCAAAACAGACATATTCCTATCACCAAGTTCACCAATATCGATAAGAGAAAGGCCTTCCATAATATGATAATATAGACGCATAACCTTACTATCGCCTCCTATACTTACGGAAGCTTCCATATCTCGGGTCCAATCTCATATATGAATCCTCATGTACCCAAGCCTGCTCAAACGAATTCAAAGAAATAACATTACTAATCGAAGAGCCTCGACATGTAAATCCATATTGCTAGCTTCAAGGATAACATGAGGAACCACAAAAGAATCAAGAATCAACGCAAGCACTGAGGTAGAGACTACTTCATATTGGACTATAGGAACAGTATCATCAATAGGCACAACATCTGAAAAAGGGTTAGAGGGCTTAGGCATTGGAACTTACTTTCTGACAGGAGGGCGATGCAAAATGTAACACCCCTAATTTTTAATAATATTATTCAGGAGATTTAATTAGATAAATTAAACAGAATAATGTAAAGATTAGAGTGATAAGGGGATTAAGATTTGAAACCTAAATAGAGGACATGCTTAATTAAATAAAAAATTAAAAGAATGAGTTCATGCAAATGGTTTTATAAGTTAACTAATAAGAGAATAAGGCAAGGGGATTATGGAAAATAGTCGTCCACCATAACCCTTAACTCCTAAACCCTTATTCTCATTTTCATTCTATACATTCATAACTCAAAAACATAAGAAAAGAGGAGCTCAAATCCGGCCATAACCTAGGGCAAAAGGAGATTAAAAATTTACTAAATCTTAGGAACCAAGCAAAGGAGGATTAAGCAAGATAAAATCTCAAGTTCCTTATCCAAAGCAAGATGAATAATAATCAAAACCATCTCATTTTCGTTTTTGTAGAGCATTTGATTTTGGGTTTTAAGTTTAAACCTTTATGATGATATCAATGATGATATCAATGATGATATCCTTGGATAACATGATATGTTGATTCATACAAGCATGTTTGATAAATGTTCTATTTGGTTTTAAGGTTAAAATTGTATATGATGAGTTACGAATGCCATGATGGTTAATATGTATGTAAAACATTATTTTGGAGATGGGTTTAAATTTTTTATAATTATCAAAGCTATGGATAATTTGTTATGAATTTTTGAAGGAAGATATAAACAATTGGGTTTAAAATTTATTTCGACTATCATATAAAAACTTTGGCTCTGAAATTTATATATGTTAAATAACATATTAAAAGCGAATTATGATGATTTTTGAGGATTTTTCCTAAGTGATTACTATGGAAATTAAATTAATTAAGTTAGAGGACTTAAATCGTAGTTGTTTTGCTAAAGGGAAGAGCTTCTTTGTTAATTATTTTTAATTAATTCTGGATGAATTCGGTAGTCTTTTAGAAAAGATTTTGGTAAAGTTTATGGCAACCAATTATATTTTTACAAATAGGCAAGTTGAAAAGCGTTTACTTAAAAAGGCAAAAAAATAATTTTGTACAGATTTACTGCTTCGCCACTTTCGTTTTCCACCTTTCAACCTCGTACTTCCGCCCCTAACCAAGTCGAAACCAATACACATAGTATCAATGCTTTGGTACGTAGTGGATTGGAGAAAGGCCGAAGGTATAGAGTCGAAACCATGCTTGCGAAGGGGTCGAAGCCATTTTAAATAATTTTCGAAGATCTTTGTTTTACTTTAAAAAATGTGATGACCTGGTATTTTGGGCAACATTATTTTAATAAATCTAATTTAAATTGAATACAAGCTTTCATTTTATAAACTGATAAGATCTTTGATTTTTATCAGTTATATTTGTGGTTGTAAAGAAAATTTTGATTTAAAAATTTGAAATAGAATCTTTCAATACTATTTAAAATAAAATCTTTCAAATATATATATATATATATATATATATTTGAAATGAAATCTGTCTTATTCAATAAAATCAAAGGTTCTATATTATTAATATTTGATATAATACATATATGAACGTAATCCAAATAAAATAAACAATCTTATCAATATTAAATATAAATATAAGATATAATTATGGAATATAAAATATGAGTTCAAATATATGTTATAAATCAAAGGGTTGAAAATTAAAATTACAAATAGAAACAAAACTAAGAAGTTTGTTAACACCAACTTATATGGTTAAATAGAAACCAAAGATAAATATACACTATAACAATTCTATGTTTAACTATGACAAAATCAATAAATAAGCCAAAACAATAACTATATCAACTTGGCATAAACATAGAAGGAAAGTTTAGAAAAGAATAACCTATACAATATATGTGTAACTAATACAAGAAGGAGACAAACTATTTACATAACCTGTATAACATATAGGTATAGTGCAAAGAAATAGAGTATTCACATCAAATACAAAATATCTTTATGCAGTAAACATGATAGTAATATGCAAGCATATTAAGAAACAAGACAAAATACCTTTGTACAAACTATACATATCAGCCGGTATTAATTATGTGTAAACTAATATGAGGACATGCATTAAATTAGCACAACATTTTGTCAATTCAATTGTAGAAAATCAAATCAGCCTCCATGTACAAAATCTTGTCTGAATATTACAAGCTGAAGCTTGTACCAGAAGCTTATACCATTGTTTAAAGCCATTACTATATATATATATATATATATATATATATATATATATATATATCCATTATCTTATTTTCACAGGTTCGTTCGGAACTTAGAGTAAACCTGAGAAAATAAAGAAAATAAACATCTTTACTTTACAAATTCAAGCAAATTCAACAACAAAACAGGGAGGCTTTCAGGAATTCAAACCGTAGTGTTCCAATCAAGAAGTTGTTCTCTGTTCAGATTGTTCCATGTGAGTAAACACACCATCTCGAAGTTTTAAATCTTGATAATTGATTTATGGAAATCTTGTGCTTGCTATTTTTTTTGTTAATATGAAGATCTGTGTGTTTTGCTGATTTCTGGAAGCTTTGCTATATGTTGTTCTTCAATATTCTCGAGTTTCTAAGCCAAAAGAAGTAGAGAAAGATTTATACTCTTCATATGAAAACATTTAAAACTTAGGATTTTAATTAAATGAGTTGTTTATACCTAAAACCATAATCTGGAAAATGGTTTTAAGGTTGACCGTGATTATAAATATAGTTAATTCAAATTTACAGTGGAAGCTAAACTGTGTGTAAAAAATTCGAATATCTTAAATTGTTGATTTGATTTCATTTCTTGAATAAGTATACAAAGGTAGGATTTTTAAAATAAAAATGGTAATTTTTAGGCAAGTATTCAAGATGTAGTTGATTAAAGAAACCAAAATGCTTTTTCGTCAATTACTATTGATTTAATAAATTTCTGATGATGAAATTTGGGGCGAAGTTAGCTTGATGGGTCTCGAATCCGGTAAAAATGTTCAAAAAAATTTCTGATGTAAGAATTTTGGGGTAGAATCAGAAATAGGGTTTTGGGTTCATGTATTACGGGGTCTGCATTTTCATTGTTTTCGTCATCATAGATCAACCGAGTTGCATAAGATTTTAGAAGCAGGTAGAGAAAGATGTGGGCGCTGTGTGGCCGGAGTCGCATCGTCAACGGAGGTCGACGTTGGGTGGTCGTGGCATTTTTCTAGGGACGTGTTCGAGCTGCTGTTCGTTCAAACGAGCATTTTCTTGATTTCGAATTTTCGTGATAAATTGGGGTTGGATTATGTATGTGGGGTCGATATGTGGTGTGTTGGAGGCGACGAGGTTCGCGGGAATGGCGGCGACGCACCGTGCACGTGCACGGTGGCGTGAGGGTGGCAGCGACTTCGTGTTGGGTATGTCGTGAGTCACTGCTCGAGTAGAGAGGGGTATTGCTTCGTTTTTTTGTTTTCTGGGTACGTGAGTGGTTTCTAATACTGCTGATGGTAATTAAAACTTAACTTAAAAAGAAAAGTGAGAAGAAGAGGAAGGAAGTGGAGCGCTTGAGGGATGTCTCTGGTGAACGGTGAGGAAACTCAAAGTCGTACTCGAGTTTTAACAGGGGAGGTCTCGAGATCTTCTTCAAACTGCAGTATAAAAGAAAGATGAAGTTCAGTAAATTTGGTTTCTACAAATATTAAGGATGGTAAACTCAAGTAGTGTTTAACAAGTTAAGTCGAAACTCTTGTCAAAAGTTTAAAGGAGGTTTTCTTTAAAATGTAAATAAATAATTAATTTTAATTAAATTGAATAATTAATATGAATTAATTATTTTAGAAAGTAATTAATAATAATTAAATTTAGTTGTAATTAGAATTGGATTGATTAATGATTAACTGATAGATAAATTTGTAATTAACTACTTAAAGTAATTTATGGATGATCAGTAGTTAAGTAATTAAATTAACTAATGACTAATGATTAATTAACGGTTAACTAAGGAATACTTATTTGGTAATTAAGTTGTGTTAATCCATAATTAAGGTCAAAGAATAAATAATCTGCAATTAAGATTTATTAATCGGTTTTAAGGGTAATTAAAGGATGGATTACTCGATTGAAATAAATTTGTAAATTAGTTAAAGGTAATCTCTTGGAGATTGATTAAATATAAACACCTCATGAGATTCAGAGAAGTAATTCATAATTACAGAATGTAATAAATTAAAAGGAATTACTTAATGGGAAGAAATAAAATGGTAATTGCTTAGTAGAAGTAATTAAGGATTAATTACTTGGAGTAATTAATCAAAAAGGGATTTAATAATTAAGTAAGAGGATAATTACTTAAGTAATTATAGGGGGGGTAATTACTGTTTATGAGTAATTGTGGTTGATTAATGGATAGAATTAATTAAGGATAATCATTCATAAACTGTGGTTAAGTATAATTTCTTAATGGAAGAACTTAGATATTGATGATAATCTTAATGTAATTAGAGATGAATGATTTTGGGATGGAAAATCAATTTGGTTGTAATTAATTAATAAGAAGGACTTAAAGGTAATTGATTTAATTCAATTGTGGTTAATTAGATGATTCGAGATGGGGTGATTGATTATCTGGTATTTGTATGATTAAAAGATTGTTTAAAATGTCCTAAATTGATTGATACCCCTGATATGAAATGGTTCGTGATATGGCGTGTCAGATGGGCAATGATAACATGGTCATGTATGAATAATGATTTGTTTAGTAAAGGGGACATCTTTTATTTAAAACTGAATTGCATTTCACTTGTATGACATGTGATAAGATGAACTGAATTCGAGGAGACCGGAGTCGGGTATTGGTTAATACCCGAAACCATTTCGATTCATTATAGATTGATACGTAGAAACAATAGGTTGTAATGGAACGACTTAAGTAAATTGGATCACATGATCTAAGTTCTGGCACTTAGAAATTGATATGTGAAATAAGTGAGGTCTATAGCAACTTTTAAAATTGTAAATTAATATAAGCTACCCGGGTTTATTTGAGTTGTGTACCTTTGCATTTCATGTTAGTTGGGTTTACTCACGCTGGTTCCAGCCTGATCCGGGTGTTACTTTGGTGTAATGCTTGGGTCAGACCGAGTATTACAGATTTTCAGGTAGGTACGTTCTGGAGCTCAGGAGGCGAGCTGGATGGCTATTTCGTATAGAGTATATCCGTTGTACTTATATTATTGTTAATCTGAGACCTGATAATTGTATATATATTCAGTGACTATATATATGTGAAACTCTGATGTATATTAAATGTAATCGACAGATATAGTATTCTTTTGTAAATTATTATTATTTATTATCATATTTTATCCGCTGCGATTGTGAGATGTTTTAGTGTTTCTGTTCCTCTTCTTCTACCTCTTTCTTCTTTTTCATAACTATCTAGGATTTTCGGCTTCGAAAATTCCGGGTCGTTACATTTGGTATCAGAGCTGAAGGTTAAGCGAGAACCTTGGCTCTGGTGGGGATTACTCATTAAATAGGGTCTGAAGTACTCTAGAATGAGTTGAGTATATATATGTATGAGCGCGTACTTGTTATTTTCTTATATAAAGGTTTTAAATGGTTTTATATAAAAATATATTTTGATATATGAAGCAATATTCTCTTCTAATGAAATATTTAGGTGATTGGGTGTTAAATTATGAGAATTAAGTTAAGTAGGAATATAATACAACCAAATTAAAATTAAATTAATTAAAAATGAAATTCTAGAATTAGAACTCAAAAATTAAAATTGTTTGAAACTTTAAATGAACAAAGTTAAATTTGGTTTAAAAAGGTTAAACCAATCTTTGAGAATATAGCTCGAATTATATAATTCGAGACGGTTTAAATTTGAAGTTGGAATTGAACTCATTCAAATTGAATCCGATTTGAATTAATTGGATTTGGGATGGAAGATGTATAAGTTCAAAAAGTTAATGGAAGATTTGAATTGGATTGAATTGAAATGATTGAAATTGAAGTGGATTCAATTGAATGGATGCTAGTCCAAAGTAATTAGAATAATTTTGGAATTGTAATTTAAGTGAAATTGGTTTAAAATCAAAAAGAATTTGAAATATAGATTGTAAATGTAATTTATTAATTGAAATAAACTTTATAAATAAATGAGATTATAAGTTGAAATAGAATTCCAGAGAATATTTGAAAATAAAGTGAGATGAAATTCCAGGGTAATGTGTAAATATGAATTGGATGGATTGGGAATTCGGAACTTTTGGGAAATTTAAAATTCCTTTGGATTTGAAAGTGGTTTCCAAAGGTTTTGGAGAAATAATAGTATTATTTCAAAAATATTTTGTGTTGAACTTGAAATATGGAAGATTTGAAATTAAAAATGTTTGGAAATGTTTTTAAAGAGATAAAAGCATTGAACTCTTTCGGTCACTGGGAAATAGTGTCGGTGATGACTGCAGCATTATCGATGTTTATTTTCGAGTTTCTAAAAGAGAAATTGCTACCAAATTGTTTTAAATTGGAATTGTTTGTGAACTGGGTTTGGTTTTGAAATTCAAAAGGGATAATTGAATTCGCCAAAGAATTTTGGATATAGTTGAATTCTAAGGCGATATTGAAATTTTGGAAATTTGTTTAAACTTTGGAACCTTGATTAAATGTTTATGGAATAATAAATATATTGGCTAAATAAAATGTATAATTCTGAGTTAAAAGCAAAATATGAATGTAATTGATTATAAATAGAAGATGTAAAATTGAAATTATACTTAAAGTTGTACAAGTTTAAAGATCAAACGGAATTTGATTTAAATTTGGAAAGAAATTGAGGATTTATTCAATTTGGATTGAGAATGAATCAAGTCTAATGGAAATTGGAGTAAAATTAAATTGGGATTGGGTCATTTTAAATGGAGTGGAAATTTAAATTGAATTGTTAGAGAAGTGAACGGTTTTGACTCTGGACTATTTTTAATAAAATTGTTTTTAATATAAATTTATTTTTCCAAGCTATTGAATACATACAACCCATCTTTCTTAAACATCAAACTATTTTATACTTGTTTTACAAATATTTTTGGATTTAACCATTTTCAACTGTTTTATAAACTAATTACTAATTTTCAACTAAGTTACGAATTAATTTCTAATTTACAACTATTTTGCAATTATTAAGATTTCTATAACTATTTAACTATTTTCCAACTATTTTATAATTAGTTAACTATTTTACAATTATTTTGCAAACTAATAATTATTTTTCAACTACTTACCTATTTTTAAAATTTTCAAGCTATTTTTCTAAATTGGTCGGAGTTCAAACTGTTATTGATTAAGTACCCAACTGAGATAAGGATGAAGTAATAATCCAAATGGGGATTAATGTAAAGGTGAATAAGGAATATGAAATGGCTCTTTTGAACTGAAAGAATATTTTGAGAAATATGAAATGAATAAAGATGGAAATTGGATATTTCTATGGTTTTTGAGAAGTGTTTGGAGTATAAAAGGGAATTTTATACGAGTTTAAAGTGATCCAAGGTTTTAAAAATTATATATATCTGTATATATATAAAGGATCTTATGAGAATTTTGAAAAAGGTTTTGGGAACCTTTGGATTTGGAAAGGCTTTTGATTTTTGGATAAAATCAATATTGAATTTGGAAAGCCTAGTTTGAAGAATTATCGATTTGGGGATAATCGATTTTGTGTAAAGGAGCTTTGATAAAATTCATACTAGATGTATGATTTGAAAAAAAATACTATATGTGTATAGTATAAAGTGTTTTGATGATAGCTCTGGGGGAAAGGCGCTCCCTTGGAATGGACTTCTCAGGAGTGCCACCGGGTATGCTGCCTTGAGCCCCAAGGGGGGTTCTAAAGTTGATCCTGTGAGGAGTCCGGACAAAACTAGTTCCTGAGGATTATGAGTTGAGTTTACCATAGCGTAAGTCGTGTGTGCCGTGGAGAGCCAACAGTTACATGGACTTTTGTTGTGACTGCAACGTAACCCAGGATGTAACTGCGACCTATGGTAACATTGCGAAAGTCGTGTGTGCCGTTGAGAGCCAACAGTCTGCGTTTGAGTTTATCTCGGTAGACTGCGACCTATGTTGGAGTGGAGAAGTTTCATTTCGACAGCGAAAATCAGAGTGCCGCGGAGAGCCTGCAGTTACATGGACTTTTGCTGCGACGGCAGCGTAACCCTGGATGTAACTATGATCTGTTATGTGGGTTCCATGGCGTAATCGAGAGTGCCGCGGAGAGCCTGCAGTTACATGGACTTTTGTTGTGACTGCAACGTAACCCTGGTATGTAACTGTGACCATGGAATGGGTGTGATGATTTCCAGAGCATCCTCACTAAAGATATTTCCTCTATTTTCAAAAACTGTTTTCGATATTTTTAGTAAAATTATTTTCGAAGTTTTTTTACTGGGTGTTGAAAACGGGTTTACCAAGTACTTATAGATTTTCAGTCCTACGCCTGATCAACGTATGATTGGATTTCTGTGAGAACAAGGATGGACTGGTTGAGACATCGAGTTATAAGTAATATTTTATAAAAAGCTGTTTTAATTATATTATCTGAATTTAAAAGCATTTCTAAATTGTAAAAAAAATAAAAGTGTTGAAATTTTGGGGAAAATAAAGGGGAATCCAAACTGGAATTATAAAATAAAAATTGGACTCGGGAAAAATTTAAATGATGTGATTTTTGTAATAAAATCGAATCTTGATGTAAAATTGGAAGTAAGCTAATAAATAATTGTTTGATCGAGTATGTTAATAAAATTTAACTAGGGTAAATAAAATGGATTGTAAGTTGATAATGGGTTTGGAAATGAATTCGAATTATAAATAGAAATTGAGTTGCCAATCATTGAATTTGAATGAATCTGGCTTCGGTTCTTTTCGAGGACGAAAAGATTCAAAGGGGGGAGGAATGTGATGACCCGGTATTTTGGGCAACATTATTTTAATAAATCTAATTTAAATTGAATACAAGCTTTCATTTTATAAACTGATAAGATCTTTGATTTTTATCAGTTATATTTGTGGTTGTAAAGAAAATTTTGATTTAAAAATTTGAAATAGAATCTTTCAATACTATTTAAAATAAAATCTTTCAAATATATATATATATATATATATATATATATATTTGAAATGAAATCTGTCTTATTCAATAAAATCAAAGGTTCTATATTATTAATATTTGATATAATACATATATGAACGTAATCCAAATAAAATAAACAATCTTATCAATATTAAATATAAATATAAGATATAATTATGGAATATAAAATATGAGTTCAAATATATGTTATAAATCAAAGGGTTGAAAATTAAAATTACAAATAGAAACAAAACTAAGAAGTTTGTTAACACCAACTTATATGGTTAAATAGAAACCAAAGATAAATATACACTATAACAATTCTATGTTTAACTATGACAAAATCAATAAATAAGCCAAAACAATAACTATATCAACTTGGCATAAACATAGAAGGAAAGTTTAGAAAAGAATAACCTATACAATATATGTGTAACTAATACAAGAAGGAGACAAACTATTTACATAACCTGTATAACATATAGGTATAGTGCAAAGAAATAGAGTATTCACATCAAATACAAAATATCTTTATGCAATAAACATGATAGTAATATGCAAGCATATTAAGAAACAAGACAAAATACCTTTGTACAAACTATACATATCAGCCGGTATTAATTATGTGTAAACTAATATGAGGACATGCATTAAATTAGCACAACATTTTGTCAATTCAATTGTAGAAAATCAAATCAGCCTCCATGTACAAAATCTTGTCTGAATATTACAAGCTGAAGCTTGTACCAGAAGCTTATACCATTGTTTAAAGCCATTACTATATATATATATATATATATATATATATATCCATTATCTTATTTTCACAGGTTCGTTCGGAACTTAGAGTAAACCTGAGAAAATAAAGAAAATAAACATCTTTACTTTACAAATTCAAGCAAATTCAACAACAAAACAGGGAGGCTTTCAGGAATTCAAACCGTAGTGTTCCAATCAAGAAGTTGTTCTCTGTTCAGATTGTTCCACGTGAGTAAACACACCATCTCGAAGTTTTAAATCTTGATAATTGATTTATGGAAATCTTGTGCTTGCTATTTTTTTTGTTAATATGAAGATCTGTGTGTTTTGCTGATTTCTGGAAGCTTTGATATATGTTGTTCTTCAATATTCTCGAGTTTCTGAGCCAAAAGAAGTAGAGAAAGATTTATACTCTTCATATGAAAACATTTAAAACTTAGGATTTTAATTAAATAAGTTGTTTATACTTAAAACCATAATCTGGAAAATGGTTTTAAGGTTGACCGTGATTATAAATATGGTTAATTCAAATTTACAGTGGAAGCTAAACTGTGTGTAAAAAATTCGAATATCTTAAATCGTTGATTTGATTTCATTTCTTGAATAAGTATACAAAGGTAGGATTTTTAAAATAAAAATGGTAATTTTTAGGCAAGTATTCAAGATGTAGTTGATTAAAGAACCCAAAATGCTTTTTCGTCAATTACTATTGATTTAATAAATTTTTGATGATGAAATTTGGGGCGAAGTTAGCTTGATGGGTCTCGAATCCAGTAAACATGTTCAAAAAAATTTCTGATGTAAGAATTTTGGGGTAGAATCAGAAATAGGGTTTTGGG
This sequence comes from Allium cepa, assembly GCA_030765085.1. NCBI lineage: Eukaryota > Viridiplantae > Streptophyta > Magnoliopsida > Asparagales > Amaryllidaceae > Allium > Allium cepa. The sequence continues at coordinate 103,145,698 of CM060941.1, read as the reverse complement.
TTCATGTATTATGGGGTCTGCATTTTCATTGTTTTCGTCATCATCGATCAACCGAGTTGCACAAGATTTTAGAAGCAGGTAGAGAAAGATGTGGGCGCTGTGTGGCCGGAGTCGCATCGTCAACGGAGGTCGACGTTGGGTGGTCGTGGCGTTTTTCTAGGGACGTGTTCGAGCTGCTGTTCGTTCAAATGAGCATTTTCTTGATTTCGAATTTTCGTGATGAATTGGGGTTGGATTATGTATCTGGGGTCGATATGTGGTGTGCTGGAGGCGACGAGGTTCGCGGGAATGGTGGCGACGCACCGTGCACGTGCACGGTGACGTGAGGGTGGCAGCGACTTCGTGTTGGGTATGTCGTGAGTCACTGCTCGAGTAGAGAGGGGAATTGCTTCGTTTTTTTTTTGTTTTCTGGGTACGTGAGTGGTTTCTAACACTGCTGATGGTAATTAGAACTTAACTAAAAAAGAAAAGTGAGAAGAAGAGGAAGGAAGTGGAGCGCGTGAGGGATGTCTCGGGTGAACGGTGAGGAAACTCGAAGTCGTACTCGAGTTTTAACAGAGGAGGTCTCAAGATCTTCTTCAAACTGCAGTATAAAAGAAAGATGAAGTTCAGTAAATTTGGTTTCTACAAATATTAAGGATGGTAAACTCAAGTAGTGTTTAACAAGTTAAGTTGAAACTCTTGTCAAAAGTTTAGAGGAGGTTTTCTTTAAAATGTAAATAAATAATTAATTCTAATTAAATTGAATAATTAATATGAATTAATTATTTTAGAAAGTAATTAATAATAATTAAATTTAGTTGTAATTAGAATTGGATTGATTAATGATTAACTGATAGATAAATTTGTAATTAACTACTTAAAGTAATTTATGGATGATTAGTAGTTAAGTAATTAAATTAACTAATGACTAATGATTAATTAACGGGTAACTAAGGAATACTTATTTGGTAATTAAGTTGTGTTAATCCATAATTAAGGTCAAAGAATAAATAATCTGCAATTAAGATTTATTAATCGATTTTAAGGGTAATTAAAGGATGGATTACTCAATTGAAATAAATTTGTAAATTAGTTAAAGGTAATCTCTTGGAGATTGATTAAATATAAACACCTCATGAGATTTAGAGAAGTAATTCATAATTACAGAATGTAATAAATTAAAAGGAATTACTTAATGGGAAGAAATAAAATGGTAATTACTTAGTAGAAGTAATTAAGGATTAATTACTTGGAGTAATTAATCAAAAAGGGATTTAATAATTAAGTAAGAGGCTAATTACTTAAGTAATTACGGGGGGAGGGGGGGGGGGTAATTACTGTTTATGAGTAATTGTGGTTTATTAATGGATACAATTAATTAAGGATGATCATTCATGAACCGTGGTTAAGTATAATTTCTTAATGGAAGAACTTAGATATTGATGATAATCTTAATGTAATTAGAGATGAATGATTTTGGGATGGAAAATTAATTTGGTTGTAATTAATTAATAAGAAGGACTTAAAGGTAATTGATTTAATTCAATTGTGGTTAATTAGATGATTCGAGATGGGGTGATTGATTATCTGGTATTTGTATGATTAAAAGATTGTTTAAAATGTCCTAAATTGATTGATACCCCTGATATGAAATGGTTCGTGATATGGTGTGTCAGATGGGCAATGATAACATGGTCATGTATGAATAATGATTTATTTAGTAAAGGGGACATCTTTTATTTAAAACTGAATTGCATTTCACTTGTATGACATGTGATAAGATGAACTGAATTCGAAGAGACCGGAGTCGGGTATTGGTTAATACCCGAAACCACTTCGATTCATTATAGATTGATACGTAGAAACAATAGGTTGTAATGGAACGACTTAAGTAAATTGGATCACATGATCTAAGTTCTGGCACTTAGAAATTGATATGTGAAATAAGTGAGGTCTATAGCAACTTTTAAAATTGTAAATTAATATAAGCTACCCGGGTTTATTTGAGTTGTGTATCTTTGCATTTCATGTTAGTTGGGTTTACTCACGCTGGTTCCAGCCTGATCTGGGTGTTACTTTGGCGTAATGCTCGGGTCAGACTGAGTATTACAGATTTTCAGGTAGGTACGTTCTGGAGCTCAGGAGGCGAGCTGGATGGCTATTTCGTATAGAGTATATCCGCTGTACTTATATTATTGTTAATCTGAGACCTGATAATTGTATATATATTCAGTGACTATATATATGTGAAACTCTGATGTATATTAAATGTAATCGACAGATATAGTATTCTTCTGTAAATTATTATTATTTATTATCATATTTTATCCGCTGCGATTGTGAGATGTTTTAGTGTTTCTGTTCCTCTTCTTCTACCTCTTTCTTCTTTTTCATAACTATCTGGGATTTTTGGCTTCGAAAATTCCGGGTCGTTACAAAAAGAGATGCCACTTGCCTAAATTTTAATGGATGTTTTCAAAAGGGTTGAATCACTTTTATATAGCTTTCGAAGGGGTTGTCGTCTCTTTGTTTAAAGGGTAGCTTTCGAGTTTTAAAGAGAAGCTTCTGAAAGGGTAGTTTTGAACCAAATTGAAACCTTGTTGCCATCCTCATATCTTTCGAATAGGTTGTAAGTTTTCAATGAGTTCGAAAGGCAAGCTTTTGTTTTATAAATATAAAAAGCCGCTTCTAAATGCTTTCGAAAGTTCTCTAGTAGCCATTTAAACTAAAGGTTTCGAATGCAATGGCTTTGAAAGGTGTTTCGAAGCTATCATTCCAATTATTTTACTTAAAAGATTAAAGCTTTTAAAAGGATGGTTCCGAAGCCATTTGTTTTCCCCAAACTTTTTTATTTAAAGTTTGATGGTTTCGAAAGGGGTACTTTCGCTTATGTTCACTTTGACCTAAAAGATTAAACTCAATGGTTTCGGAAAAGGTACTTTCAAATGGTTTCGAAGCTATGCTTCTATTAGTCGGAAAGATATGCTTTAATACTTTCGAAAAGAATGTTTTGATGGTTTCGAAAGGAAGGTTTTGATGCTTTCAAAAGAGATATTTTAAGGTGTTTCGAAAGGCATATTTTTAAGTGTTTTAAAAAGAAGATTTGAATGCTTTCAAAAGATATATTCTAATGGTTTCAAAAGTAAAAGTTTAAGTTTTTGAAAGCCTTAGTTTTCAAAACAAAATACCCAATCTCATTTTTAAAGGAAAACCCATTGCAATATAAAAGAGCTTTGAAATGGTTTTTAATTTTGTGTTTTAAAGGAAGCTTTCCTTAATAAAAATAATGGGTTAATGGTATTAACCACGTTTCATGGGAAAGGATTTCAAGAATATTAAACCATAAATGCTGGTATTGTTATGTTATTGTATGTGCTTTTTCTATAAACATATTCACTGTATAATGAACCCATAATTGTATTTTGGAGAGTAGGGCAGAATAACCAGCTAGGTTAACCCAGTAGTAAATATAAATTGAGTCAACTCCTGAATGAGTAGAGTTGCATCTAGGAGTCAGGTAGACGAGAACATATGATGCCCAAAGACTGATCAAGAAGTTGTCAATTTAGACATACTCATAGTAAACCCATGAAACATATGTTTGGAAAGAGTTAATGGCAGAGGCCGATAGGTTCGTAGTGATCCCATGAAAACTATATCTGGATAAAATTATTGACAAAGATCAATATGTTCATAGTCAACCCATGAAAACTACGATATGAAAGAATTTATTGGAGATACCAATAGGTTTAATGAGAACCCATGAATTAATTGGATGAAGTCATTGGCAGAGGCCAATAGGTGCTTACTGAACCCATAAAACAATGAAACCGGACAGATAGTCCATAAGCTTTGAATAGGTTATCAGTCAGCCCATGAAAACTAATAGGTTAATAGTGACTCTAGAAACTATAACTGAGACAGATAGTCAAATGAATGGGGATAGGAAATGAAGGATATTTTGCTCGTTTTCATATTATCATGATATTATAAATTGCAATGTTTTTAACCATTGTGGATGTAGGAGCACGGTATATGGTTATTATAAATTTTGGGGTAAGATTAGTGAGCGGAAAACCTGTTCTGCTAATCGGCGTGGTCTCGCTCAATATCTAAATGGTTCGAGATTCATACCAGGCTTTTTATCTGACTCAAAGTTTATGTTTTCCCCTTAAACTCTCAAGTGCTCAATTGATTTTGAGTAGTTTAAGAGTTGAGGTTTTTAGATTCTCGTTTAGATGAATAAGCTTCTGGAAACGTGCATAAGGCAAGCTAGCCATTAGGAGTTCTTTACCTTGCTAAGGCTCGTATGTAGATTTACGAGAAAGGAAGATACGAAGGCAGGAAGCGGAAGGGGTAATCTCGATGGAGGAAGCACCATAACAATTGGAAATACTTGACCCAACAGGAGAAACCAGGGTCGACAGGCAAATGCTAATCAAAATGCACATGCCAACATAGGTGTTGGAAATCTGCCAGTAGACACGGGGATGATGTATAAGTTCTTCGTCAATTTGGTGCAAATAGGAGCTGATACAGGAGTAGTGGGGGTAACGTTAGAAATGTTGGGGGAGCTAATCCCGTGGCCCTCAGTTGGCAACAACTATGCTAAGTTGAGCAGAGATTATACTAGTCTTGGTGGGAAGCCGTTTTTGAGAACAAAGGATGCTATAGAAGCGGAGAACTGGCTTTTGCATTGTGAAAGGATCTTCATTGACTCAGGATTAAACAATGATCAGAAAAGGAGGCCTGCTTCTAGATAGTTGCAGGAAGCAGCGCTTCATTGGTGGAATAGTGTCACTACCGGAGTTCCCGATGAAGAGTTAACTTGGGTGGAGTTTCAAAGGAGATTCGAGGAGAGGTTTTTGTCTGAAGTTGCCAAGTTAGCATTATTGAGGAAGTTCATGGACTTGGTGAAAGGTGAGGTGTCGGCGATTGAATATGCCACAAAGTTTGACGAGGTATCCAGATATAGACATGCTACCATTGACACCATCATCAAGAGGAATGAGAAGTTCATTCGAGAATTGAGACCCGAGATTGCAAGGGCGACCCTACCACATCTTCGTGATCCTTGTAATTTTGTTGTGGAAATAAAAATCTGACATTACGAGATCCTTGTTACTTATGGGAAGGAGAAACAGGTTGAAACTTAGAGCTCTCTTAGTAAGAAGAAGAAGTTCTTCAAGAAGAAGGGAACCTAGAAGGGGGGAGCTTCCAAGAAGGCAAAGGCTAATCTTGTTTGCTTTAAGTTCGATAAGAAGGGTCGTTATGCTCATGAATGACGAACTGGCGAAGGAAAGAAGGCCGCATACAAGAAGGGTGTGAAGTGCTTTAACTGTGACAAGGTTAGGATTATAAGAATCAGTATCCTGAACTAGTTAGGGTGGACAGGGGAAAGTATTTGCTGTTGAGCCGTCGTCTGCTAGGCCAACTACAGCTGAGAAAGGAAAGACTGTTATGGAAGGTATGTTTTGATTCGAAGTACACCAGTTAGGGTACTATTTTATACCGGTGCATTACATTCATTTATATCTCAATGTTTGGTTGATATGTTATGTTTAGAACCCATATATCTTGTTACTTCCTTAAGGGTTGCGAATCCGATAGGAGGGTATGCAACTCTGGGAATTAGATGTGACCAGTTAGAACCTGATTTTTTAGGTTATAAGTTTGCATGTAGTTTGTATGTTTCCGATTTCATTGACTTCGGAATCGTTTTGGGTATGGATTGGTTGGGTAAATACGTGGCTAAAATATTTTTTCAAAATAGGAAAATATCACCGAGCCACCCTGATAGTCATAACCGAATTATATTCTCAATGGAGGATTCTAACCGGAGTGCTTGTGCTCTGTTGAGTGCTATGGAAGTAGAATAAGAATTAAGCTAGATTCGAGTAGCAAGAGAATTTGCAGATGTTTTTGAACTGGTTACAAGATTACCACCGAAACAAGCTGTTGAGTTTCAGATAGATCTTGTACCAAGAGCAGAACTTGTAAATAGACCACATAGCAGGATGACACTATCCGAGATGAAGGAATTGAAGGTGCAGCTAGTGGATCTAGAAGGGAGAACTTTTATTAGAACAATTAGCTCACCTTGGGGTGTGGCCGTGGTGTTCGTGAAGAAACCGGATGGGTCGTTGAGGCTATGCATCGACTATCGTAAGTTGAATGAGAAGACAATCAAAAATAAGTATCATTTGCCAAGAATCGATGATCTATTTGATTAGTTGTGTGGAGCTAGGATATTTTCCCAATTGGATTTGGTAATGTGTTTCCATCAGTTAAGAGTGGCAGTGGACAATCTTCCTTTGACAGCAATTTGGACTAGGTATGGTTCGTACGAGTGGTTAGTAATGCAATTCGAGTTGACGAATGCACCATCTTTCTTCATGGATTTAATGAACCGAGTTTTTTGAGAGTACTTAGATAGGTTCGTATTAGTATTTATAGACGACATTTTAGTGTACTCTAAGGATGAAAGAGAGCATAAAGATCATCTCAGAGTAGTGCTTGAAACGCTAAGGCAACATCGGCTGAAACGAAGTTTTCCAAATGTCATTTCTAGAAGAAAGAGATTAAGTTTCTTGGTCACGTGGTTTCAGAGAAGGTTTGCCAGTCGATCTAGATAAGATCGAAGTTGTTGATAATCGGAAGAGACTAGAGACGATGACTGAGATTAGAATTTTTCTTGGACTTGCTGGTTATTACCAAGAATTCATTAAGGATTTCTCATGGATAGCGGCACCTTTGACTAAGTTAACCAAGAAGGACGCGAAGTTTACTTGGTCTGATAAATGTGAGGAAGCGCTCCTTAAGTTAAAGCATTTTTTGACCATTACGCTTGTGTTAGTGGTTCCAGACGGAAACCAAGGGTTGATGGTGTATATCGATGCATGCGGAACCGAATTAGGAGGCATTGATGCAGAAGAGTACAGTCATTGCTTATGCTTCATGACAGATTAGACCGCATGAGGTGAGATATCCTACTCATGATTTGGATTTGGCTGTGGTGATCTTTGCATTGAAGATATGGTGACATTATCTCTTAGGGGAGAGATTTGATCTATATACAGATCATAAGTCCTTAAGATATTTATTCTCTCAGAAGGAGTTAAATATGAGACAACAGAGGTGGCTGGATTTTTTAGCAGCTTATGATTTTGGTATAGAGTATATGCTTGGAAAAGGAAATAAAGTAGCGGATGCTCTTAACAGAAAATATCAGAATGTGGTGTTAGATATGTTGGAAAAATGGAAAGATTTGAAGCTTTGACAACTTGTAGTATGCAATTGAGATCGACTGCTAGTTCTAGTCAGAGCACAACCATGTTGTCCTGTTTGAAAATTCGACCAGTGTTGATCGAAAGAATTGCTTCTAAGCAGAAAGAGGATCCATTATAAGCCGAAAAGATTAGAAGGCTTGAGGTTGGGCTGGAGTTCGATGATCTAACTGATTTTTAATCTTGACCGGGGGGATGGTTGAAAAAGAAGGGACAGTTGTGTGTTTCGAATGTTAAGGACTTAAGGAAGAAGTTCATAGGGAATGTCATTGATCTAAATTTACGATTCATCCTGGAGGAACCAAGTTGTATCAGGATATGAAGAGGAGCTTCTACTGGGAAGGTATAAAGAAGGATGTTGGCTTGTGGGTTAGGCAATGTGCGAACAGTCAACAAGTGAAGGCTGAAACATCAGAAGCCGAGTGGGTTGCTTCAACCTTTGGAGATACTGGTTTGGAAATGGGATTCGATATCCATGGATTTTATGTACGGGTTGCCAAGGTCAAATAATGGAAATGAAATTATATGGGTCATAATGGATAGGTTGACCAAGAGTACCAATTTTATTCCAGTTAAGTCAACCAGGATGACACCTTTTTTAGCTAAGTTATTCTTGAAGAACATAGTTAGGGTGCATGGTATTCCTAGTAGTATAGTAAGTGACAGAGATTCCTTATTTAGTAACGAGTTCTAAAAGAGTCTACATGAGACTTTGGGTACCAAGCTCAAGATGCATACTACGTATCACCCTCAGATGGATGGGCAGACCAAGAGAGTCAATAAGGTACTTGATGATTTGTTAACAGCTTGTGTGTTGGAGTTTGGTGGATCTTAGGAAGATCACCTACACTTAATCGAGTTTTCCTATAATAACAGTTATCCGACTAGTATAGGAATGACGCCTTTTGAAGCTTTGTATGGGAGGTCATGTAAATCATCAACATGTTGGTTGGAGACTGGAGACAGATTAATGTTGGATCCAAATCTGGTTAGAGAGGCGACATAGAAGATTGAGTTGATCTAAGAAAGGATGAAGGAAGCTCAATCTGGACAGAAAAGTTATGCAGATAAGAGGCGTAAAGATCTGGAATTCTCCGTTGGAGATAGAGTCTTCATTAAAGTATCACCAATGAAGGGTGTGGTATGATTTGGAAAGTCAAGGAAACTAGCACTGAGATATGTAAGTTCGTTCCAAGTTATAGAGAGGATCGAAAAGCTTGTGTACAGAGTGGAGTTGCCGAGCAGTATGATAGGTGTCCATAATGTGTTTCATGTATCTCATCTTCATAAGTATGTGCATAATCCAGAGACTACTGTTCCTCCGACAGAGTTGGAAGATTTGATAGTAGAACCAAATTTGACTTTTGTTAGACAACTAGTTTGGGTTGTAGCGAGTGATGAGAAGAAGTCAAAAAACAAGACAGTCAAGTTGGTGAAAGTTCAATGAAGCGATAACGAGAAGGACTGTACTTGGAAGACAAAAGACATGATTAGAGATATTTATCCTGATCTGCTGTAAGGGTATGTTCCATATTCACTTTATGTAGACTGTTGTTAGTAAGGTAGGCTAGTATGGTAGTTAGGAGTTGTCACAGATGATTGTTATGCTTAGCAGTCCTTACTAAATTTTGGGGACAAAATTCTTTAAGGATGGTAGTCTGTAACACCCCTAATTTTAAATAACATTATTCAAGAGATCTAATTAGATAAATTAAACAAAATAATGTAAAGATTAGAGCGATAATGGGATTGATATTTGGAAACTAAATAGAGGTTGTGCTTAATTAAATGAAAAATTAAAAGAATGAGTTGGAAATGGTTTTATAAGTTAACTAATAAGAAAAGGTAAGGGCGTTATGGGAAATAGCCGTCCACCATAACCCTTAACCCCTAAATCCTTATTGTCATTTTCATTCCATCTGTTCATAATTCAAAAACATAAGAAAAGAGGAGCTAAAAGCCTTCCATAACCTAGGGGAAAAGGAGATAATTTTTTTATTAAATCTTAGGAATCAACCAAAGGAGGATTAAGCAAGATCAGATCTCAAGTTCCTTACCAAAGCAAGGTGAATAATAACCAAAACCATCTCATTTTCATTTTTATAGAGCATTTGATTTTGGGTTTTAAGTTTAAAAACTTTATGATGATTTTAATGATGATATTCTTGGATTACATGTTATGTTGATTCATACAAGTATGTTTGATAAATGTTTTATTTGATTTTAAGGCTAAAATCATATATATTGAGTTTCAAATGCCATGAAGATTGATATGTTATGTAAAACATTATTTTGGAGATGAGTTTAAATTTATAATAATTATCCAAGCTATGGATAATTTATTATGAATTTTTGAAGAAAGAAATAAGTAATTGGGTTTAAATTTTATTTCGACTATTATATAAAGGATTTTGGGTCTAAAATTTATTAAAAGTGAATTATGATGATTTTTGAGGATTTTTCCTAACTGATTTACTATGGAAATTAAATTAATTAAGTTGAAGGACTTAGATGTTTTAATTGTTTTGCTAAAGGGAAGGGCTTCTTTGTTAATTATTTTAAAAAAAATTCTGGATGAATTCGGCAGTCTTTTAGAAAAGATTTTGGTAAAGTTTATGGAAACCAATTATATTTTTATAAATAGGAAAGTTAGTTGAAAAGCGTTTACTTAAAAATGCAACAAAATAGTTTTGTATAGATTCACTGCTTCGCCGCTTTAGTTTTCCCCCTTTCAACCCCATACTTCTGCCCCTAACCAACTCGAAACCAACACACATTATATCAATGGTTTGGTATGTAGTGGATTAGAGAAAGGTGGAAGGTATAGAGTCGAAACCACGCTTTCAAAGGGGTCGAGGCCATTTTAAATAGCTTTCAAAGGTCTTTGTTTTGCTTTCAAAAGAGACGTCGCTTGCTTAGCTTTTAATGGATGCTTTCAAAGGGGTTGAATCACTTTTATATAGCTTTTGAAGGGGTTGCCACGTCTTTGTTTAAGGGTAGCTTCCGAGTTTTAAAGTGAAGCTTATGAATGGGTAGTTTTGAACCAAGTCGAAACCTTCCTGGCACCTTTCGAATAGGTTGAAAGTTTTTAATGAGTTTGAAAGGAAAGCTTTTGTTTTATAAATATAACAAGTCGCTTCCCAATGCTTTTGAAAGGACTCTAGTAGCCATTTAAACTAAAGGTTTCGAAGGCAATGGCTTCAAAAGGTGTTTCATGGCTATCCTTCCAATTGTTTTACTTAAAAGATTAAAGCTTTCGAAAGGATGGCTCCGAAGCCATCTGTTTTTCGGAACGGTTTCGAAAGGGGTACTTTCGCTTATGTTCACTTTTACCCAAAAGATTAAAATCAATGGTTTTGAAAGAGGTACTTTCAAATGGTTTCGAAGCTACGTTTCTATAAGTTGGAAAGATATGCTTTAATTCTTTCAAATGGAATGTTTTGATGGTTTCGAAAGGAAGGTTTTAATGCTTTCGAAAGTTATATTTTAAAGTGTTTCGAAAGGAATATGCTTAAGTGTTTTGAAAGGAAGATTTGAATGCTTTCAAAACATATATTCTAATGGTTTCGAAGTTAAAGGTCTAAGGTTTCGAAAGCCTTAGTTTTCAAAACAAAGAACTCAATCTCATTTTTAAAGGAAAACCCATGGCAATATAAAAGAGCTTTGAATTTGTTTTTAATTTTGGAGTTTTTGAGGAAGCTTTCCCTGATAAAAATAATGGGTTAAAGGTATTATCCATGTTTCATGTGGAAATGATTTCAAGGATATTAAACCATAAATGTTGGTATTGTTATGTTATTGTATGTGTTTCTTCTATAAACATATATTCACTGTATAATGGATCCATAACTGTATTTTGAGGAGTAAGGGCAGAATAACCAGCTAGGTTGGCCCAGCAGTGAGTATAAATTGAGCTAACTCCTGAATGAGTAGAGTTGCCTCCAGAAGGTTAGGTGGACTAGAACATAGGATGCCCAAAGACTGATCAAGAAGTTGTCAATTTAGATAAGTTCATAGTAAACGCATGAAAACTATGTTTGGAAAGAGTTATTGACAGGGGCCAATAGTTTTGTTGTGATTCCATGAAATCTATTTCCATATAAAATTATTGACAGAGATTAATAGGTTCATAATCAACCCAAAAAAACTATGATATGAAAGAAGTTATTGAAGACACCAATTGGTTCAGGGTAAACCCATGAAATAATTGGATGAAGTCATTGGCGGGGGCAATAGGTTTCTAGTGATCCCATGAAAAGTATGAAAACGGATAGATAGTCCATATCTTTGAGCAGGTTTTTAGTCAACCCATGAAAACTAATAGGTTAATAGCGATCCTAGAAACTATATCTGAGACACATAGTCAAATGAATGCTAATAGGAAATCTAGGATATTTTGCCCGTTTGCATATCATTATGGTATTTAAAATTGCAATGTTTTTAACCATCATGGATGTAGAAGCACAGTATATGGTTATTATAAATTTCTGAGTAAGTTACTAGTGAGGGGAAAAACCGTTCCGCTCAACGGCATGGTCCCAATAGATATCTAAATGGTTCGAGATGGTAGGTTATTATTCATACCAAGCTTTTTGTCTGACTCGAAGTTTATGTTTTCCCCTTAAACTCTTGATTGTTCAATTGATTTTGAGTAGTTTGAGAGTTGAGGTTTTCAGGTTCTCGTTTTGACGAGCAAGCTTCCGAAGATGTGCAGGAGGCAAGCTGGCTATTAGGAGTTCTTTTCTATTTGATTCCACTGTGTTTTGGTTGTAAAGGCAAAGTTGTTTAATTGCCTATGTTTAGACTCTGATCATCCAAAGGGGCATCTTCATATGTTGCTTTCGGCGTATTTTTTAATAATTATTCTTTGAACTTCTCGAATTTAAGATTATGTAATGAATTTGAAATATGATTGAAATGGAATGAGAAATTTGTTTAATGGTTTTAATTTTTTAATCCATGTGTTTCTATTATATCAATGTATCTAACATTACCGTATTTGGTCGCCGAGAATTAATAACTATGGATGACTACGGCATCCGTAGCCATCAGTTTTGGGCCTCCTGGTGGAGGATGTTACACAAAAGGGTCTTAACAGGAAAAGGGAAGGGATTAAACAATCGGAGGCAAAGAGTCCGAAATATAATGCTTACATGATTCAACAATGTGACAAAATGAATAATAGCCGAAAAAATACCAAGGATCCAACTAAAGTGAATATCAATAATGGCAACATGTTCCTCAACAGGACAAACTCTAAGCTTGGTAGGTAAAGGTTTATCTCAGGTAATTTTAATCAAAGCTTTATCATACACAAGCCCCTTTCTAGTTACAGTATTCACATCAAAACATTTAGCTTACTAACAAGGCTAGCTAACCAATTTACCCCAATTTTTGGTTGCAACACTAAAGGAATATGGGAAAAGTGAGCCTAAATAGGTATAGATAAAACACGTTTCTTAGAACAATCTACTGACGGACTTCATGATGTAATAATATAAGGCTTTCGATCAATGAAGGAAGGCTCCACTTTAAGAATTCGTTGTCTTTCTCTGACTTTAAGAACTTGAAATAAAACATGGAGTTATAGAAATGTACTTGAAGACCATCCTTGAGCTTCCAAACTTACACACCAGTATATATCCACATAATAAGGATGATTGGAATTAAGAAAAAAGCTAGTAAATTATCAAACCAAAATTCAACCTCCACTTAGACAACTTTGGGTAGAGGGCACCATCACTCCATCAATTACCACAACTCCAAAAGATTGGGGAGAGTGCATACCCACACTCCTCGACAAGGAGGTGAATAGTGAAGATCATTTATTAGTTAAACATATATATTATACTTGCATATGCATATGAATATCGAGAATATAAACGTCTGATATATACATGTTTAAATATATTATAATATATGTATATTGTTTGTATATATGTATATTGCCATTTATTCAATTAGATATATATATAATTTTGAAAATAACTACATATATTAAGTTCTATATATATATTTAATTAGATTGACTAAGTAAAATATATATATTAATTTAAACTTATATATATTCGACTTGTTCTAGTTTAATAAAATTTATATATAAATAAATATATACATATGCATGCATGCATATATACATATACATTAAAGAATTTTTTATTTAAACCAATATTATTATTGAAAAATTTGGCCAAAACAAGTTAGAAAAAGATTGGCCGCAAGATATAAAAAACAATTTTTTCTTATTAAATAACAAAAATAAAAACAATGTGTATATATAGCCGAAAGTGACTATTTAAAATACACTAAAACTTATAAATAAAAATTATATACATGTATTAGATAAAACATGGCTGATTAACATACCTACATACATACATGCATACATACGCAGATATATAGCAATATTCATATGTGATTTTATTTCATAGTTTATAAACAAATTAAATATATTCACTAACAAATAAATGAAATTGTTTATATTTTTGGCAATATTTAGATATATAATTAAAGTCAAAGGGATGTGTTGCTTAATTTTCTCGCAAGCAGTTAGCATGTCAATTAAAGGTAGTCTGGCTCAATCAAAGCCAGCCCAATTGGTCTGCTAGTGTCTCACAGAGGCCATCTCAAGCCCATATTAGTCTCAAACAAACATTTCTACTTTGCAAAGCGCCAAAATAAGGCTCGACCGTCTCATCCAAAAGAAACATTCATATTTAGGCAAAATCTAGACCAAGTCCGGCTCGGTCCCAACTAGCTCCCCAATATCGAACTTCCAACGGCAGTTAAAAGCCAACATAATTCACCTAGCATCACATCAGTTGAAGATCGTATCCTACCCAAGTCTGCCACAATAGACAACACATCGGGCAAGAGTGGCCCAAGCATGGTCTTTCTTTAGCATAGCTTCAGTACAGCCAACTCTAACCGGCATCAGGCCTCCCTCCCAATAGCCTCATGCTTGGTCATTAACTGTCTTGCCAACATGGTCCTCAATAAGATTCCAGTCTCTTCCTAGTTACTGACAATCAATCGGGCAGCTCAGCGATATAGGCACTTAAGTAAACGACAAAGGTATCCATCTATCCATCCAAAGCACCATAATCGGGCGGCTAAATTAATATGTCTTTCTTTAAGCATTAAATGTGCGTTTATTGCAAGCCCATGCCTGGTACATAGAGGAAATGAGTACATTCTCATCCGCCACACATCTTCTGACACAGTTTACAACTATCGACAATCCATCTCTATAATAAGATCAGTGGTCAAACACTTTTTTCGACCAGCTCTACAACACAATCTCAACCATCCACTATCCACTTCAGCTACGGTAAATACTCTCTGTATTACAACTTTAAAGAGGTTGGAACATTCAAGAACTCTTAATACTACACACAATTCAACACCCTTAATACCATGTAAGTCACTGAGATTACATAGCTTTATTTGTCTCAAGTGCTCTTTTTTTATTTCTCTCGTAATTCCCTGCAGTCATAAGAGAAATATATAGTAAAAGAACTTCATAGTGGACATGGGCAGCTCTACTGAACCACTATATATCTTGTGTTATTTACCTTTTAGCTGCGTATTTAACTCCTCATTTTTTTTCTATTTTCAAGCCCAGTGATTAATAGGTAACCTTTGCTTTTCACAATGCGCTTGGATCATTCCAAGGTTAGCTAGAAAACTAGTCAACATTTTGGCGCTAGAAGGAGAACCTCCCCCTAAAAGCTATTCCTTTTCCACGCCTTTCAACTCCGCAAGACCTGAGCTGAGTTGTTACCATTTCCGTCGTTCAAAGGCAACGACTCTAACGAGCACCAAACCAACGACAACACCCTTGCTAGTGCTATCCAGCACAATCTTGGCTCCAACGAATAAATATGGTATGTTGTACTGCTACAGCTATCAAACATTGGTCAGCTAGTCCGTGAGGTAAATGGCTTGAAGATGTAGATGGATGCTCAAGCCACCGTGAACTTTATCCTAACATCTCCTCCAATAGTCGACCTGGTCGACCTGCTTGCTTGTAAACCAATGTCTCCCGACGGTTATGATCTCCTAAACTTTGCTAATGGATGTCGCCATCCATCCTAGAAGGTAAATAGCGTGCATGCCTAGCCGAATTGATCTCGCCCCTGGCATGGCTTCCTCAATGAGGTTAACCAGCCGTCGTTCCCCGTTAGTATTACAGCCACTAATAGGGTGCGCGTGGTTTCCTTGGCACACTCCTAATCCCATAGGGATGTTGCCGAAAATAGGAAATGAGGAGAGCATGTCGTGTATTTCAAATCCCCCTTAGTGCATAGGAGGAGCTTTCCAACTCATCCTCGTCGTTCGATCTCATCACCGATCTCCTACTCTGCCTTGACGCGGGCTGAGCACTCAACCAGTGGTTGACTAGAACATCCTACAATTGGCCGATGTTGGCCTTAGGGAATAAATGCACGCCCTCCGCCAATAGCATAATAGAGTGCAAGGCCGCAATACTTAGGACGAGGCAATCTCGGATGACGAGAATGGGTAACCATTCTCCAATGAAACCTGGATGCTTACATCCATCGAGTAGTATTTGTTACCACCAATTGACAAGAATAATGGCAGTGCAGATCTATGCAACTACATCAAGATATTCAAATCCATCACCTATGTCGGATAACTTTCCAGCCCAGCAATGTGCTTACTCTTCCTCTCCAAACTTGCAGGACCGACCTCCTGTTGGTTCTTGCACCTACACTCGAAAAGTATCCACTCATTGACCCAACTATGCGTGGACTTCAAGACTCATTTTTTCACCCTCCGTGCCCATCTCATGTTGGCCAACGAGCTAGGTAATATCAAGGAAGGTTGAAAGCTTGCGGTCATACGTTAAACTCTTTAACAAAGAGTCCACCTGGGCCAGGGATGCGGGCATGAGCAGTTTGGTCATGGCCCTATAATCGGGGATCAGGTATAAGTCCAAGATGTGGAGAGAGCTCCAGAAATAGTTGGCTTCGTCCTTAACAGACTTTTACTGTTGAGCGAACGACAAGATGAGGATGGAAAATGTAGATCTTTCAAACAACAACAACAAAGCAAAGCATCCTGCCTAAACTAGCCCTTGCAACAATAGTGATCACCACAATAGAGGTCGTCATGTCAACGACAGAAGAAATCCAAAGGCCGACCCTTCCTACAAACCCATGTAGCATAATTATTTACCCTTGAGTAGGGACATCACCACCATTCACCTCACCACCATGAACCAAGTGCAATATCAAAGGCCCACAACCTTTAGAGACAAAAGGCGGGAGGAGCCATGCCGCAGTGACAAGTATTGCGAGTTCCATTAAATCAACCACCATTCCACAATAGACTGCCATGTGCTCAAGGATGAGATCGAAGGGCTCATCCGGGAGGAGTACCCTTGGAATTTATTCAACATTAGGTCGAGAAAAGGGAAAATAATGAAGAAGGGCAGAATCAGCCCCCTTGGCCTAATACTGCTAGTGTTCAAGCTATCACCGAGATCCTAAACATATTTGGTTGACCACGTATGGCCGACTGTGGCCGTATGGGCCGGTCTCGATATTAAGGAGAAGTGAGCACTACCAGGCAGGTTTACTCATTAGAGCCCCAGGTGTCCAAGGCACCTTAATTGCAATCAGAGCAGCTGATCAACTTCACGGCCTAGGATAGGGAAGCAGTGTCCTACCCCTGCCACGATCTTATGTTTCTTACTCTTGCCTTAGCCAACTCCAATGTGCATCGTTCCACTATGGATGGGGATAGCTCGACAAACGCTATGCTCAAGAATGTCTTTGAAGCTCTCATCTTCCTGCCTCCAACCATATTCTATGCGCCTTTCCCACTATGGCTTAGGGGGTATGGGCATTGTTTCGATGGGCACAACCTCACTCGTAACAACATTCGGCCAAGATCCCCTCGTTGCAAAGATCCAGGTAAACTTCGTAGTAGTCGATTATTCATCTGCTTATAATATCTTGATAGGATGACCGACACTTGTCAAGCTGGATGCCATTATCTTTTACAACTGCCTCATCATGAAGTTCCCCATCCAAAACGGGGTAGCTAAAATCGGGCAAAACCAACAAAAGGCAAGAGAATGTTACAGAACTTCCCTTAGGCAAGTAAAAAAGTGCATTCTCATGCTACAGCAAGAACATTCTGCCATCAATGTTGGGCTTCTCAATAGATCCAACATGCCAGTTAATGCCCTAGTTCTTTCCAAAACTGCCTCCAACACATTGGCAGCAACCCCTGCTCTTTCATAACCACCTGCCTTATCAAAATGCCAGGGCATCACAACCTTAAGTCGGACTCATCATTGCAGATAAGCTCTCCTTTAGAAAAAGAGCAAAACATAAATACTTATCCATCTATTTATTCCTTATGTGCGGGTTACATAGGCCTCGTCTCACCATCAAGTCCTTATAAGCAGGCTTCCTATAGCCCGCCTCACCATCATGCAACTCACTTACACTAGAGTGTCCAAGCTAAGAAAATGCATTTTGATTCAATTCGGGATCAACGATCGCCTCATGAAGGATGACATATCACGTAGGAGGACCTCACAACCCCATACGCTCACGTTCGAGCCAAGGCATGTCCGCCACTCTATGCTTGACCGCTTGTCGCCCAAGAGAACCTACGATCAAATTTGTGTTTTAGCTCATACCAATGCAAACTGCCACTCTCCATCCGAGCATCAATTGGTTGCATTAACGGCTATATCCTGCCTGCCTTGTTATTACATTGATAGTTGGCATAATCCTAAAAAACAAATTTCTACATAATCAATCCAATGATTATTGGATACTCAAAGTATTCTGCTCAAGAGGTTGCATAGATAATTAGTTAACACAACAAATTTCTCAAATCAAATTTTGTAACAATATATATATTTTACTCGGTTCAAAAGAGCATGGGGGTACAATGCCCGTCCTGCTAGGCTTACAATGATATTCTTGTCACTGGCTGGTTGAAAATAAGAAAATAAGAGAGCAAAGAACAAGAAGCATGCCAACATCTCTTTTGAGGCAGGCCAGCTCGCACTCTTATCACCGCTCGGAAAGCCCTAGGCTTCGCCAGAGAAGCACTTCAAATATTTCGATTGGTCCAAAACTTGTTGAAGAAAACGGAATGCACTGCTAAGTCTAACGCCATCCCATCAAGTCTTGCAAGGGGTCTCAAAAATCTCACGGA
This sequence comes from Allium cepa, assembly GCA_030765085.1. NCBI lineage: Eukaryota > Viridiplantae > Streptophyta > Magnoliopsida > Asparagales > Amaryllidaceae > Allium > Allium cepa. Next base: position 103,127,225 of record CM060941.1, on the reverse strand, counting down.
CAACCTTACAAAGGATCAAACTAAGGTTTGGCCATGGTAGAAGAAATAGAGTCTACAACCCCTACTCTTCCAATGAAGTCCATAAGCATCCATACCGACCTATGGTTGGGAGTGTTAAAGCCTCAAATAAGGAAGTGCCCTAGCTTCTCCTGGATCATTAGTCCAAGACCAACATTTGACCACCATTAGAACCTTAACCGGTAGGCAAGGGTCCAAGCCAAGCGACATAACGTAGTATATCCCAAGCAAAGGTTTCCAACCAATGGTTTGAACCATAATCAAATACATCTCTATATCCATTGAAAAATTAAATGTATTTGAAACCTGTATAAATAAATATTGACGTCGTATATCTATATGCACATATAACTTTTATATGCACTTAATAATTACCAATAGCACCCAAAACATTACTAGGATCTAATCCATTTACAAAATACCTCGAATATCAAATAAATAATATTTTTTAAATATTGATAATATAATTAATTTATAACACTTTATAAACTAATTAAATCGTATGGTATTTCATAGAATTTACAGATCAAATATGCGACTTAGAGATGTAAACTTAATCAATGACCAATAGTGAACAATCCGAATATTAATGTTCACATGTTACCTTAGCTAGGGTGTAACAATTTGGCTGAATTCATCGCTCATAGAAAATCCAATTTTACATTTTCATGAGCGATACCTTTTAGCAATGATAACTTTCATGTGTTGTCTTCGTCAACACCATATCACTTTATAATATATAGGGTCTAGTATTGGTCAAAACCCCAATATTATTCACATTCAACTTGATTAGTCCATAAATAAAGTATTTGGTTCAATAATAACATTACTATTAATCGTCCCGCTATGACCAGAGATTTTTACTTTGAGTTGGCTACTACTGACCATAATACTAACCTCATATGACCAAGGAGACAAATTCACTATTAAATAGTACTTCACGTTCAATACTTCAACTCAGACCTAACTATAGTCACTCGATAGTCACCATGCCACTGGTTAACTATAATTAAAGTAGAGTATCCATATTGAAGTTCCATGTTATTCTCAAGCCGAGAGAACTATGTAACATCATCACATTGAGATTTCATGTTTGGTCATTTGTTATCAATCAATGAGAAACTCTTAGATAAGTTATATCATAGTTATCCAATAACTTGAGTATGCATCCCTTGGTGCCCTCAGCAGTTATGAGTAATACACTGTCCAATATTTAGAGAGCGTTACGTACACCAGTTTCAACGGATATATTACTATCATCTCTCAAAAAATCTTGACCAAGAATAAACCAAATGTTAGTTATATTGTGATTAATTACTCGTAAATACAACTATTTGCAACTACAATCACATCTCATTTTATTTAAGGATTTTTTATTCATATACTTTAAACTAATTACTTAATTAATTATATCAACAACAAAGTGTGTAAAAGAGTACAAACACCTTTAGTATAAAAAGATTGATTAAAAAGAGAGATATATGTAACAAATTACGTGATTACCCTATGGAATAACACTAGGTCTCTCAATCTCTTACTTGCACTTAGGTCAATTATTGAATTTTATCCCATTCTTTCGAATAGTTTTCTCAAAACCGATCAAGCTAGTCCCTTAGTGAGTGGATATGATGTAATGTTTTATTATTTACTATATCAATCAACACCTCTTCGTCAATAATAAATTGCCTTTGTTATGTGGAACATTTAGAGCATGTTTCTTCACTTCTTATGAGCCCTATGTTCTTTCGTGGTCTGTATCGCAACACTTTTATCATAGACAATGTTATGAGATTCTCAACATTTAGAACACCCTTAACTCAGTTATAAATTTGTGCATGTTGATTAACATTCAATTTTGTATATTTTAAACTACTTATTTGCACATTTTAATATTATGAACCTTCTTCAACCTCTGCCATAGCTTCTACCCTATATCACTCTGTCACGACATGGAAAGGTGATGTCTTGGGTAATGCTAGTTGCGATATCCTGTGTAATAATGAAAGTGAAATAACACGGCTGCTTTAAATTTAAAAACTGCTGTAATTAAAGGTATTGAGGCCGCAGATGAGTGGTTTGATGCGAAAAAATCTACAAATGCATCTACCATGGTTACAGTTAATCAAGAAAATTCTCCAATTTCTGTTGGAATGGAAACCAGTAATGTAGGTATAAGTAATAGACCTTCTGTTACTATTAGCTCAGTGATTGATAGCTCAAGGAAGGAAATAAATGATGTGGGTAACAATGAACCAGTTTATGCCCGAAATTGTTCAAATTTATCTCCTTCCCATCAAACAACAACTACCCCTTAAAGTTCTTACAAATATGAATATTGTTGCCGCTCCATCTCAGGATTGTATTCCTCCTAGAATAGACTATCACTACAACAAAAATACCCTATTCCAACTCCCTTTTTACAATAGGCATTGGTTTTCCGTTGTAATAAAAGACTATTACAACGGTCCATTCAGGCCCATTGTAAAAGATGCCATATACACCGCCTTTTTTACAACGGGCATTTGTTGCCCGTTGTAATAGAAGGGTATTACAACGGTCCATTCTGGCCCGTTGTAATAGGTGCCAATTTTACAACGGGCTAAAAATGTCCATTGTAATATGTGCCACTCAAAACCCTAGTTTTTGATTAAAAAAACAAGGTCGGCCTTTATTTCTTTTATTTCGTTCTGCTCTGTAAAAATGTTGGCCTTTGTTCCTCTTTACTCGAAATTTCAATTGCTCGATCGAATGATGACTTACCTTCTTCCTTTGTCGATCGATGCTCTCTTTGGGTGCAGCACACTAAAATTGATAGCCACTTTGTGGATTTCGATAGCAGCACCAAAAATAAAAACAGAGGGAAGGGGTAGAGAAAGAATCAACGATGCCTTTATAGGGCTGTTTGCTGTTGGTGAAATCAAACATAATAAAAAACATGGCGACGGATTAGTTGGTAGAATAGGGAAGCGCGTTTATCAAAGAAATGGAGTAGTTACTGATCTTAAGTCTTTTGGAAACCTTCAGCTTGCTTACGGCGTCAAAAAACTTGATGGGAAGAATTTCCAGGTTTCGTTTTATCTTACAATAATATCCATATAACGTTATTGAAAGTTTTAAGCTTGGATTACTGTATACAGTATACTATTATGTGTTTGTGTCAATGCTTGACTAAGAATAGTTTTGACTCTTTAAGTCTGTCCAAGTTTTGCGTTGCTATTGTCGACTAGCTCTGTTCGTTACACAGTTGTTTAAATGCTTAGCTTGCTAAAATCTGTATTCTGTGTGCATTTTACTTTCATGAACCGCAATCCCTCATGTTTTCTCTTGTTTCATTTGTTGCAATATCCTTGACTTGGTTTCTACTTATTATTTAATGAAACAAGATTGATACTTCTTACATGCCGTAGCTTTATTGTGCTTGTTGCACCTTTTTATGAATGCATATTTTACCAAAACTTTACATTTACCTTTGTAAGGAATGTGATTGCTATTTGAGGATATCAGAAACTGCCTTCAGTGCACCTATTAGGCTACTACTATCTTCATGTTCATATTTATTAGTTGTATGGTCATTATAAGAACCAAAGAAAATCCTTTACCATGTCATATTTTCGAATGAAGATGATGCTACGAGTAAATATTACGTCAACGTGTTTATTTTATCACAATCGGCATGTTTTGTTATAATTCATCATTATAGCAAGTAGAATCGAAAAGGAGAAGAAGATGCATTTTTAGCTGAATGGATGTGGTGTGTTAAATTATGCCATTAAAAGATTAAGCTAACTCTATTTCTGTGTGGCTATGCTTCAAAATTCTTCTCAGTGACACAGTAAATAGAGAAGTTGTAACTTTAAAAATACTTAACCTATTACTGATGAGAGAAATAGTGCTCATCCACAATGGAGATTTGAGATTCGTATTTGTGCATTGCATGGAAGTAACATTTTTTTATATCCATTGTATTCAAGAAACCTCAAGGATCTCCCACTTATCATTAGAGACGCAGGCACGCACACACTAATCCATACACATACACACGCACCCCTCTAGTTATGCATGTTACGGTGACGATATTATATTTTAGGAAACCAATTATATCTTTTCTTCTAACCTCATTTGACTAGTTTAACCAATGGTTATAATAATCTGTGACTAAATATATGGATATAACAAAAGGAAACAAGAGTGTTGACCACTTCATGTATTAATAATATAGCCTAGAATCATAAAAGGAATTGAAGCGATTAAGGATGAATGAATCATCTAGCAGATTCGATCCTTAAATCAACCATTATTCCCTTGCCTATGAAAGGTCTAATAATGAAATAAAAGGACACGTCTTTCTGAAAATATCACCAAATCTTAAAATTACATGTACATCGGTAGGTTGTGTTAGAAGTCATTTGAGTTTGTATGCTTTCTGGGTTTTCCATGTATTTCGCCTTATTTTTACCTCATTTTGTTAGAAAGAAGAGGAACCTAAAAAAGAAGATGAAATGAAAGAAGCGGAAGACGTCGACGGCGATGGAGCTGAAATGGAGGATGAAGAAGACGAAGCAGTATGGAATCAGCTCTTCTTACTGCTGCATTTGAGACCAAAAAAGTGTGGTTTATTCCAGCTTTAATTTCCTTTTTCGTCTACTTTGGTAATGGATTTTTACTGGTGGTTGATTGATGTTGAAATCAGGTCACCTTATTTTCATATTCATGATTCCAAAATTTAAGAAGTTACTTATTCAATTTTTATTAGCTATAAGTTATCTCCCATTTTGAAGTTCAGTTATTTTAATATTGCAAGCTACAATTCAATATGTTCTCAGTCTTTTGATTTTTTGAATAATCTGGTTTGGCTGTTCCTACTTAACTAGTTGGCCAGTTTTGAATAATCTCACATTGAAAATTTGAGTTGGGAGAAAAAAATTCGCGAGTCACCAACTTTAATTACAAAGCTTAAGATGGAACCTTGGTAATGAGTGTTGATACTAATGTGGTTTATGTCATAATTTTTTATTTTGATGAGATAAATTAGATCATCTATTCTGGTTGAAACCAAAGAAAAGCTCTATTCAAAAATGTAGTTCAAACAATTTTAATTTTCTTTTAAAATACTACTTTATTTGTTGATTGTAAGTTACTCGATTTGTATTCAAATTCTTTATCTGGATAACCATCTTTAATTGTAGGAAGCTCAAATGAGAATTCACAACACATGATAGAAAATAATCTTTATATCCATAGTTCACAAGAGAAGCCAACATGAATTATTTTGTTTCTTCATATGGTTTCATCAACCTGCTTCAACTAAGTTGCCTTTTTGTCATGCTTGATAAATACAAGAGATTACTAATTGTGGAAAGCAATAGGAAAAACGATGGCTATATTTGCATAAGTACTTTTTGCAGGTTGGAATATTTATTTAAATACATAGTTGCAAGTAAATCTTGTAATAAAGATACATCAAGTAAAATATTCATACATTATTGCCAGACACAGTAGCATATTTTACCTATTATTTTCTACACATGGAGACAGTCTCAACTATCTCGGCATTCCAGGACTTCACACTACTGTCAGCCAAGCAATACTTGTCATAGCAATTTTCAAGGCTCTTCTTATGGTATCTGTATTGCAACTAAGTAAACAATATTTTATAAATAAAGTATTACACGATAACAAGTAGTGATTCCATTTCCTGGACATATTGCAAGATGCAAATAGAATGAACATTTGGGCACATAAAATTTGGGAAATGGCCAAGAATTTGTACTGCTACATACTGCTTTGGCTTACAACTGCTGCTCCTTATTTACAGCAAAAAAAGGTTAACGAACTGTTTGTACATTGACACAAATATTGAACATTATAAGATATTTATACATAGTTAACATCTATTAAAGAATGCAAATTTTAAGATAAGCTTGTCGTTTGTCTCACTTAGCACTTCCAATTTTGATTTCTTTTATCTTTTAAATATAATCCTTTATGCTACCGACTTGATCCTTTAATGTTTATGTCTTCTTATGCTTTTAATTTTATAGGATGGTCTATCAAAATTGAATTTCATAAGTCAATGCAACTATTATTTGAGATTTGATTTGGCTATTCGTCAGCAGGTTAGTAGGGATTGGTTGGTTGCGATTGGCTGAAGAACAGAGGAAGTATAAGTTGAAATCAGTTGTTCTAGGAGAAGTGGTGGCAGAGGGAAGAATGCAGTGGGGTTTGGAATGATGCTCGTTGGCAGTTGCGGGGTGTAGGAGAAATTGGCAGGTTTGATGTAGCAGTTGGGAGGTTACAGTGCACAAGCTGGTTAGGTGCAGTTGAAGCTTGGTGATTCGGTTAATGAATGCGTTAAAGGCGAGGATGGATGTTGTATATGCTGGGTTAGTCAGGTTGAATGAATGTTTTTAGTTGGAATTTTGTTGTGGAGTTTTCACTTGTATATTGGTGAAGAGGAATTGTATGGATGAATGGTTTGGGATATGCAGTGGTTGGGATAAGGAGTAGCAAGTGGATGTATGTAAGTTTGGAGTTGTAGAAATGTGTAGGTTGGCAGGACTGATAGGTGAAGGAAGAATGGTAGTTGCAGTTTTCTGATGGCAATATTATGATAGGAGGGTGGTTGCACAGTATGAAGGAATTGACAGTGTAATGTAGTTGTTTTGAAACTGTAGGGGGAGTTTGAAGATGCAGGGGGTAAAATGTTTAGAACAGTGATGGTGCACTGGTCTGTAGGGAGTGTAGCGGTGATGAGCAGAGAAGAAGTGAAGTTTTGTATGAGGTCAAGGGTGCAGGGAGGTTTATAAGTAATGGAGCTGTATGGGTAGGTCTTAGAGTATTGTTGATATGAAGCAATATGGTTGAAATGATGATAGTAGGAGATGAAGTTGTAGAGAGATGATCAGCAGTCTGAAGAGAAAGCAAGTTAACTAGTTTATGATGGCAAGCAAGTGTGAGATGATGTGTATGAAGAGCAGCAGTTTGTATAAAGTGGTGGTTGATGATAATGGCAATATGGTGGCTGATGGAGATGTATGTGATATTTTTAGATGAATAAGTTCCAAATTTTAGAGAATTATTGGGTTTTTAAGGGTACCGTGAATAGGAAGAACAAGTACTTTACTTTGACTTATTTTAGTTCCTTGTTGTAAATGAAGTTTTTTGAGTATATAAATTCAAAGAAGCTAAATTTTGATTGTCTACCACTATACTGTTTATTTATATGAATCTCTTATATTATTTATTGAACTAAATGAGCATGTTGTAATGGTAGTATATTGCAACAGTCAGAAACCGTTGCAATATCATCCATTACAACGGACTACGCCACTTGTATTATAGGATATTACAACGGTCAAAACCCATTGCAAAAAAGTGTATTACAACGTTCATTGCCCGTTGTAAAATACGGCCAACATATTACAACGAGGCCTAATACAACGGGCGCATGCCCGTTGCGAAATCCATATTACAACGGGCATTGCCCGTTGTAAAAAAGCTGTTTTGTTGTAGTGTACCAGTCTAACGAGCTGAAAACAGGATTAAAATGGTCCTCCTTATTCTCTACATTGCCAAATAATGCGGGTGAATTTGTGCCTTGTTCATTTGAAATAGTTAAATAGACGGGGTTTTGATCCCCCCTCCGAAGGTAATTCAAGCAAGTACTGATTATTGGTCGGGCTATCTTGTTGGATTCTTTTTGAAATATAACCTACCTTATCTAATGATTAAGGATTATTGCTTCAAAGCTTAGCGACCAAAGGGTAGCCTCCTAGTCCACATGGACAACTCTATGTTCTATTTCAAGTTCTCAAGGCCTGAGGAGCATCTATAAATTCTTAATAAAGATCCTATATTTATCAGAGGCAATCCTTTTATAGTCACTCCTTGGAATCTGTCTGTTGACTGCACCAGAGTGTAGGTACTATCTATTCTTGTTTGGACCTACTTCTCTTGTATACCCTCTGTTTTGCAACCTATGTTAGGACTAAGCTGAATAGTAGTGCGGTAGTTAAAGTAAAATGCTTTGATACTAATACCGTAGCTAGGGACAAACTAGTCTATGCAAAAGCTTTGAGATATCCCTAGATAAGCTTTTACCAGATTCTGTCAAAGTTAAAGTGACTGAGGATCAAGTAGCAGAGATTGTAGTTTGTTATGGTTGGAAGCCAAACATATGTTAGTCATGTCAGTCTTTTGGTCATACATCATCTGCATGCTCTCGTTCGTCATTTGTTGGTCCTCTCTCGGTTCGAACCCCTCTTCCTAAGCCCCCGAAAATGAAATGGATCCCAAAAGTCCATGATGTTCCTCCTCCTATAGCACCCTCCGTCTCTCCTGTTGAGCCTTCAGTGCCTCATATTGTTCCTCCCCTCTCCGGAGCTATTACGGATTCCGCTATTTCTCCTGGTATTTCAGATCCCGGTGATTTTGATATTGTGTGGCACTATGCTAAGATGGCTTGGATCTATGTACAATCTGACATAAGACATGACCCAACCACACATGATTTCCCTACTTTATTAGTGATGATGATGGTGAATCTAGGAGTTTGCATTACTCTATTGATGGTGGTGGTCTTATTCTCATAGTAGATGGAGCACGTGGTAAGCGGAATAGATCTCTTTTCCTTGATGATAGTTGGGATAGGAGATATTTATACTGTAGGGGACACCCGGGTTTTGATTTGGATAATGTATCTCATTTTGCAGATTTTTTACATGTGTTAGGTCCTGCTGGAAGTGATACTTCCTCCTTCTAGGTGGAAGAACCAATGTTTCCTTAGGTCATTTTATAGTTGCAGATGTACCTTTGCTTCTCGCCTGTTATGTACTCTAAGTGGAATGGCCACTATAAAACCATATAGTTGTTAATGCGTATGTGTAGAACACCTTTTCTTCATATATAGACAGTGGCACGACCCACTATAAAGTCGGCTGGCTTTGCCAAAAAATATTTATTAGTATAGTAGTATTACTTGGTTTTTTTGTTATGTTTATTGCATATTTTTCATTTCTAAAAAATGATGAAATTATTTGAAGAATTGGTTCAAAAAGGTAGTTCAATTTCAAAGCTCTGTTAATAAGAGGTAAATTGCCCATCCTCGTCAAAGGTGATGTAGCTCAACTGGTTATTAAAACATGCATTCACTAGAAGGTCACTGGATCTAATCATGCCTAAAATATATTTTTTAAACCACATACATTCTCTAGAGCAAGAACCTTTAGAATATACCAAATAAAGAATCTTATGGAAGACTGATATTCTTCTAAAATATATTAGAGAAAGAACTTTCCAGAGCACTTAAGAATCTTTAAGAATAAACTTGAGAAGACATTTATAGACCTATTTTTAAATTGGATATGATAGAAACTTCCAGAGCAATACCAAATCTGATAAATCTAGAACTTCTACACTTTTTATTAAATCTAAATCTGGATTGCAAAGAGCTCTATAAATACCTCCAACTAGCTACATTTGAATACATCTTGGCATTGTTTAGTTGTTCTATTTTAGATTTTTGTTTTCGTATCTTCTTCCTTAGATTAGGGTTTAGTAAAAAATAGTTTTGCTCTTTCTTTCTTACTTCTTTTGTTTAGCAATAAAAATTAATTCTATTTTATTTTGATTTTCATTTTATATTTTAGTAATTTTAGTTTCAATCTTTATTTATCCATTCTATTGGATTTCTATTTACGTTTATTTCTATTTAATATTTAACATTTAAATACGAGATCTATATTTTTCAAGAGGCTAGTAGATCTCTCTAATCGTTTCCTTATAACACTCTGTTTCCTTGAACCAATTGATCATCTCTTTTAACTAGTTCTCACAATTTCATATTTTTGCAATTTTGATAATTCCTTAGTCTAAATTAATTAGATTCAAATCTTTCAATTTCATCTAACTTGCCTATAATTTAATTATACACTACAAATTAATAAACTACTTAGGTTGTAGACCCGTGCTTGCATATTTATTACAATTGACGCGGTGCACTTATAGTAAATTAAAATCGTGGCTTCGTTTAAATAAAATACCGTCAATCATATTTATATATACTGCTTTTATTATTGAGTTATTCAAAGCGATGTACATAGACCTTTTGGGTGAATCATCCATGGAATTTCATTTGGAACATTTCTGACTCAAAGCTGCTTAACTAAGGTTTGAATATGAATTTAAGATTCACATACCATATTTCATATTATTTATGAAATTTATGATAGAGTTAGGGTTAAGCACTAAGGGCAATTATATAATTAGTTACATATATCTAACTCATTGACCAATCTTGTTCGAACTAAAATGTGTTTTCTTTTTATTATATACTTAACATAACGTGTTATATTAATTAATTAATTATATTAAAAGTATATCTAATAGAAAATCCATAAATAATATATTTTATGATAGTAGTGACAAAGTGTTGTAACTATGAGTAATTTTCATAATAAAAATAAATATACCATTTTAGATATTCCTAGTTAAGATGCATTGAGACTAGATATCAATACATCCATTTAGACTAGAGTATGTAACGCTCCCCAAATGTTGGGGCAATGTATTACTCATGACTGTTGGGGGCACTAAAGGGTTATGTACAAATAGTTATTGGATAACTATGAAATGACTCACTCAATAGTTTTCTGTTGGTTAATATAACTAAGGTTATACGGTGAATCTTGAGGTGTCGATATTACATAGTTCTCTTAACTTCGAATCTTAAATCCTCGACAGTTAATTAAACCATTAAGAGTATTGACTTTGTGATATGGTAAGATGCGAAAATTCAAAATAGGTTCCAAGTACATTATAGAAAGTTGTATCTAAAGGGATTTGATCCATTGACCGTAAATATATATATATATATATCATTAAGAGAAATACAAATGCAATTGGAATATAGTGACCCACATTACTACAAATAATACAGTAAATTTTAATTATTGAAATTAACGTAGCAGATTCAACATTCAATGTACTCAAGTAGATTTGGATTTTACTCACAAAATTATCACATAATATGACTTTATGTTTTGGTACGTATGTGTTCAAATAGAAAATTCTAAATAATGATTTAGAGTAAACTGTTTACACATAATAACCTAAGCATCTCGAAGTTAGTGGGAGCGATATTGAGTTTGTAGGTTTTCGGACACAATTCGAGAACAAATGCGAAAGTATCATTTAGAAAAGCATCAAAATTAAACAAATGTTTTGGTAGAAATATCAAGCATGTGTTCATAAGAAAGAACGTTAAAAGATACATTGATATTTCTAAACTATATGTAAACAACGCATTGTTGATTTTTCAATAATATACTTATGTTAAAACCAGCCTTAGTTGTTTTAATACTCGACATTGTATTTGTAAATGATGTCTTTTATAGTAAGTATAGAAGATATCGGGAATGTCCCAAAATGATATGCAAAGACACCTTATTAGAATGTTTAATACATAACATGGAAAAAGGATTCCTTATGTATTGGCAATAAGAATTCCCATACATGTTATGTTGTCTAAGATATCATGATTTGTTTATGTATTTGATACCTAAAGCACATACCAAATCCAAATAGATATCACTAAATGATTGTTCGAGGGATTCTCGTGTATTTATGAAATACTGGAGAATTATTAACAAAAATAACGAACTCCTTATAAAGGAGCATTCAGACTCAAATCATAAGTAATATTGAATATAATACGTCAGTAATAAATTCTAGTTAAGAATCTTTAAGTTAGAAATGATCCAAATAGAAGACTATGGCGGATTCAACGAAAAAGGCTAATTATATCACCTTGAATAGTGCCGCAGTAAAAGCAATGTATATAAATATAAATGCACAAATTTATAATTGAGCTGAGGGTGACTCCAAATGTTGAGAATCTCATAACATTGTTGTATGATAACAATATCACAATATAGTTCTAACAGAACTTAGAGCTCATTGAAATTCGAGAAACATACTCGTAATTATTCCACATGATAAAGGTAGTTTATCATCGTCAAAGAGAGTTAATTGATAAAGTAGATGTTTAAAGCATAATAGCATACCCGATTACCCGTTAACTAGGGACTGACCCGATTGGTTTTTAGTAAGCCAATTGAAAAAGTTGGAATAAGATTCAATAATTGACCCCAAGCAAGTTAGAGGTTGATAGAGTTATGAGTATGCTCTTAGGGTAACTATGTAATTTGTTACATATATCTAACTCGTTGACCAATTTAATTCGAACTAAATGGTATTTTCTTTCTATTTTATACTTGATATAATGTGTTGTATTAATTAATTAATTTAATTAAAAGTATATTTAAAGTAAAATTCATAAATGATATGTTTTATGATAGTAGTTACAAAGTGTTATAACCGTGAGTAATTTATCACAATAAAAAATAAATATACATCATAAACAAATGATTAATTAGATTTAAAACAACATTAATAAAATAAATAAATTAACTTAAGTCATCCTTAATAAAATAATTAATTAAATTAACCCATCATTGATTAAATCAATTAATTAACTTAAACCATAATTAAATCAACTAATGAACTTAAACAACATTAATAATATAGTTAATGTTTTTAATTAAATTAAATATCTCTAAACATTTTTAATAACAAAATTAAGTAACTTTAAACATCTTTAATAAAGTAATTAAATGACCTAAAACATCATTAATAAAATAATTAATTAACTTACTTTAGAACATTATCAATAAGATAATAAATTTACCAATTTTAAAACAACATTTATAATTATATAAGCATAACCTCAAATTGTTATAAAATTGAAGTTAATTTAAATTCAGAACTTTAGAAATTCGAATAGAGGCTTAGCAACCACAATGATACTAAATCAAGCTACTTTTTAATTCAATTTGACTTTCCAAATCACATAAATGGTATTTACATAAGCAACATATATGTAAATAAATCCTTAATTAGCCATTCATAGTTAATGTGTCATTTATCCCATATAAATTAAATGGCATAAAATTTAAACGTCCAAATTTATATAACTGCAGAACGGGGATTTATTCTGCTAAACAGATGCCATCAAAAATCTATGCAACTTAATTATAGAAGAACAATGTTTTATTCTATTCAATAGATATCCAAAATAATTTATTCTATTTATAATAATAGAACATTGTTTTATTTGACCAAATAGATAACACCATTAAAGTACGATTAATTTAAACACGTTATTATTTAAAATTATGTAATTAAAATTCAACTGCTATTATTTCATCATAAAATTATGCTTCACCAAATGTGTCAAACAAGTATGCCATTGTGTTCTAGATGTCATAATGAATCCAATGCAAAAATCCGTAGATCAAATGGATTTAAAACAAAGGAGATATAAATTTCCAAGGTTAATATACTTATTATAAAATTTAAAACAAATGAAATAAAGTGTTTCTCGCCCAACAAAGCAAGGCCCAAAGCCCAACTTTCAATCCAAATCCAACAGCTATAGTAACATTTCCTCTCCCCAAATTTGACTAAAGTCAAACATCGTATGGAACCCATATACCAACGTGCAAACATGCACATGCATGTCCTCCACGCACATCGACCATCAATCCACCAACACTCACACATTCGCCTTGCCTTGCTCGACTGGTTGCACCCTTCACCATCCCCTTCTGGCCATCTCGATCAAAACCTGACCTCCCCAAATACTTTCCGCCTTAACAAAATCAGTTCTAAGAATTCAAACTCGGCTCAAACATCGTCCTTCCGCCGCCTCCGCCATCCCAACTACCACTCACTTGAGCACCTCTGGTCGCCCACGCATGGAGCGCGATGCTCCAAAACTCCATTCGCTTCAGAGAAACCGAGCACTAAAAACCGATGGCCACCAAACCCTAATTGACCTGCCGCCATCGCCATAGTCCACCGGACAATCGACGACGATTCCCCCTCCTCAGCCTCAACCCAAACTTGCTCCCAACCACCGCCATTCACCTCCACGATCAACACCTTGCGAGAATATGCCATATGAACAGAAATAGTTCATCTCATCACCAATATTGATTCCGACCACTAGAAATCCTAGGAACACCACTAAAAATCACAAATCGACTATACGAACACAACCATGCTCTCCGTTTGCCATTCTGTGCTCGACGAAAAACTACCATATCTTTACCTCCACTTTTTTTGGTAGATCCTACACTACAGTCGATGAAACTTCGAGCTATCATTTTTTTAATACTAGAGGAAGAAACGAACGACTTTTATTTTGGATGGTTTAGCTAAAAGTTAGGGATATTTGAAGGTAGAAGGATGGTTTAAATTCCATATACAGGGAAGATGGAGATAAATGAAGGAGAAGAGAAAATTCAATGCAGAAGTGAAATGAGGTATGAAAATGAAATGAATGGTGAAAATGAGGTGAAGTAGGGGAATATGCGTATATAAGATGATGTAGGAAAATAAATAAAAATAGAAAATAAAATGAAATAAGGAAGGTCTTAAACCTAAAGTTCCAACTAAATAAAAATTTCAACGTATCCATCTTACACAAGTCATTCAAGTGCTAATCCATATAAAAAATGGTGGATATTGGCATGGTTCAAGTACTTTAGTTGATTTCAATAATTAAATAACCTTTAGATTTCAAATCCATCACTTCCATTTCAAATTTAATTATATTTTATATTTTCTAGTTCTTCTTAGTATTATTAATTTATTTATTTTAACTTTTCGAAATAAAATGTTTAAACATTTAAAATGTTGTTTAAAATGTAAATAAAGGTTCAACAACTTTTCTATAACTTACTGCTCTATAAAAAGTCGAACATACGAAAAATGATTTTATGTCATACTTTTAATTTTTCATTGAACTACCTATTTTACAAAATAAAATTCAAAATTGAATTTTCTACCATTGTTTATTCATTAAAAGAAGGTTATTTGATTATTAAACAATTAACTGAATATTTAATAAAATAAATATTTAAAAATCATAGCGATGAAATTCCGCACATTCTCCCCTCCCCCTTAAATGAATTTCGACCTTGAAATTTCATCTAAAACAAACAAAGAAGGGAGCTAGCTAACACAAAAACTTAGCCATTTTACTTCCCATGACTATTTATGAAAACGTTTTCATAAAATCAACTTAAGTTCAAAAATTTGAATAATACCCCACTACATCCTGAGGATGTATGCCACTATCCGGTTCAAACCTTTTCAATCTGAATTTATTTCCCTTAAGTGAACTCAGTATCCAAGTACCTGGTTCTTATTTTAAAACACTATTTTGAAATGATTCTATTTATTTTAACGATAGAAAATATTCATATAACCCGGGTAACCCTAAAATGATACTGAGGAGTTGGGTAATATCTAACAGTATCATATATTCCCCTAGAAAAAGGTAATACTTTAGAGAAGTGCTTACCATTCGAACATTTCTTCTTTCTATTTTTAGTTATTTTCGGACCACTTAGACTAATTAACTTAGAAGTACTTCTTCTTCCAAAATTCTCCTTTTGAAACATTACCATATATATTTCAATACAAACAGTCTTAAAAAATATCAATTTACAACTTGCTTTAGGTTCATTCGGATTTGAACTCACTTCGATTGTACAATGATAAAGAGAATAATTCAATGAGTGCACTATAGCATTAGCCTAGGCAAACATCCAGTTATCACTTATAAGATTATTCAGATCATCACAAAACAAATTCGAGACTCATTCCCTGAACCAATCCAAGGAAATATATACCTTACTTTAAAATTTCCTTCCTAGTATATTTATACTTGTAAAAACTTCCAAGTAAGCTGTTACTACTATTTCTAAAAAATATTTGAAATAATAATATACATATTTCCATTTTGTAGATCCAGTCGTGCATTTGGGATTAAATCAAAATCTATTTTATCAAACAATTCTATAACAAATTGTTGTGGTAGCATTTCCACACTTAGAAACTCGAAAATAAACACTAATGATGCTATAGTCATCATCAAAATAATTTTCCAGCGACAAGAGCAAGTCTAGTGCTTTCTATCTCCTTAAAAATCCTCAGAAACATTCCTGTCAAATATACTTTCAGATAATACTATTACTACTATCCCCAAAACCTTGACAACCATTTTCCAAAAGCATTGGGATTTAAGTCCTCAAATTCTTTACTTAAATCCTTTTTATTTACAAGCCACATTCTTATAAATCAATTTTATAAAATCAACTTCTTCTACAAAATCATTTCTCAAATATTTATTTCAAAATATTACAACTTTCTTTTAATGAACATCCTTTACTAGAACTCAGTATTAACCCAGCATTATCATCGAATGCCTTTTACCTAAACGGTGAAACTTAATTTACAAGATTTTCCTTTCATTGTTTCCATAGTTTCTATTTACCCAACCCATGTCATAGAAAAACAAATTACTTATAAATCAACAAACAATAGCGAATGCCCCAAAACTGGACTAGGATGACTAATCAAACTCTAAATGATAATAAATGAATATCGTCACTTCCTAACTAACAACCACGTCAAAAATAACTATATTAAATTTTTTAAGATTATTTTTTTATATTTGAAATATAATCTTAGGTAAAATTATTTCATATGTTAACTACTCGTATTGATCAAAATCCATAAACCACTCAATAGATCAACTAACACAATATGATATATTTTTATAGCACTAACAAATATGTACTTTTATATATATAGGCTCAAACTCATTTTAAATTGTTACTAACCTTATCTCTAATTAGTTTGCCCCACCGAGGCCAATGCTCTCGCTTAATCTTTAGCTCTAATACCAACTGTAACAACCCGCATTTTCAATCCTCAAAAGTCGACACTAATACCTGCTTGGTATTTACGTGCCGAACATCAAAGTGCTGGATAGACATATCGTTGGGGAGAAATAAAGAAAAGACAAAATATAGTATCGCAACATGACGATTACTATATAATATACAACAGGTCTTTACAAAGAGAAAAGAACTTTAATAAACATAATACATAGCAAATCTAACCAATCATCGGCTTGGATAGTTATAAGAACCCATCATTTTAAATGCTGATAAATACAACATGAACAAACGGTGGAAGATAAAATACATGAATAAGCCTTGGAGGATCCAACTCGTCTTCTGAAGCTCCAAAGTGTCTAGGTAAATCTAAAAAATATGCTTGGGCTGATGTAACGACTCACCTTTTTGGACGGTTTAAATTAGCAATAAACCATACATGTCGAACTCAAACCATTTAAAAGGGAGGATTGTTAAGGGGTAAATTAAAAAAAGAATAAAAACTAACCACAGAATCTCATAGCAGAATGACAAAATATAATAGTCAAATAATTGTTCATGAAGCTATTTTACAAACAACATTTGATTGCACTTTTACAATACAGATCAGAGTTATATAAAATAGGAATAAATAAATAATGCAGTGGAACAACACGATGCAGTGGAACATATATGAAATAATATAGTTAATATACTAAGCCTTCGTTTTCGTCCTCCAGAAAAATAGTCTTCAATACATTGAAAAGCTCGGACCGACTCGAGCGCAATGAAAAGACAAAATACTCGAGTCAGAACTAATAGATCTTGTGTAAGTTAAATCAACAATAAATAAATGTGAGTGCAACGGCTTCAGAGATGTTTACGAGATTTTACATCTCTTATCCAGTGTCAAACGTGCATGCAATAACTTAAGAGATGTTTGGGATTCCATCTCCTAAGGATCTGTTAAACCATTTATTATCTTATGTCTATCAGTAAGGATTGAAATAGCATTAAGGCGTTATCCATATCCCTCTTAAAACATTTTGTATAAATGTCGTAGTTTATACAGTACTGTAAACTCCACCAAACCGGTGGGCTATCAGGGAGCACTCCATAGGTATGACATAAACCAAACTCATAGTGGGAGCGATAATGCATGAAACAAGGCACGCGAGGCAATGCCTAGGTAGGATTCTACCGTTTGCAGAACCGGGCTGCTGGTAATGCATAGCAGCTACTACTGCCCACCTCGAAACACACTCCCATCATCAAATCGAGAGGTGGCCACCAAATCAATCACAAAGTCATAATATGATATCGAAGAAGCTTGTCCGATCAGAGGTGTGACCTCACTTGGCCCAGGTATAGCTCATGTTTTAGTCACATCAAGCTGACCCGAGGGAGTCAGGGCCACGCCAATACTTCGTATAGAATCATTCTCCAAACCATCATACTTCATTCTAGAATCTTCACTGCATGCATAGTTGTTAAAGTGGTTTTCGGTATTGGCTGAGAGTATGACAATATTTGATCCTGGTCTCTTTAACAATCAAATGCTTATTTCACACCGGATGGTTATTTTACATTTCCAAAATCGATCCATGATTGATATCAAAATATGATATTCAATTCAAACTATATCACTTTCGAAATCATATTCACTTTCGAAATCATGTCCACTTTCAAAACCATATCGACAAAATAGGTTAAATCCTCATTTCAAAATCATTATATTTACTCAAATAGTTCACTAGAAAATATCATTTCAAATCCCAACTTAGGTTATAACATCATTTAACCATATTCGCTTTTTAAATCAAGGATTTAAATATAAACACTTCAACTTTACATAGTTTGAAATTCAAAAAATAGTTCAGATAGTCATGAATAGTTTAAAAATAGTTTAAATACTTTAAAATAGTTTAAATGGTTTAAAATAGTTTAAAAATAGTTTAAATAGTAAAGATAGTTTAAAATATTTTAAAATAGTTTAAATAGTTTAAAATATATTATATTAGTTTAAATATAGATTAAAATAGTTAAATAGTTTAAAATATGTTAAAATAGTTTAAAAATAGATTTAATACAATTTTAATAGTTAATATAAAATAATTTGATTATTAGAAATGGTTTATATAGTAAATAGTTTAAAATCTAAATAAATCGGTAATATACCTGTAAATATTTTATATTAAAATAATTAATTTGAAATTATGATGCTTTAAAAGGTCAAACATTTCAATGAATAGTGATGAAAAACGAAAAAATAATGGCGTCCTCTAAAAATTTCCGTCTGAATTCACCGTCGTCCATTCAAGATTTTTACTTGAAATCTTCATTGTCTTTTGGATTCTCCAATCTCTTCAATAGCAATTCTATTCCTTATAGTTATGTTCAAGCCATTAAGAATCAACATCTCAAATTCAATAATTGAATCGTGAACCCAAATCGAATTGGATAGATTCAAGGAAGAGTAAGAATTATTGTTTCAGGTGTGGTGATCTCAACCATTTTGCTAATAAATGCCGCGACCCAGTCAGATGTTTCGCTTGTGGTTCTTTTGGGCATAAGAGTAAGGGCTGTGTGGAGAACTTGGTTTTTGACAATAATTCAAATTCGTTTACTGATACTAATTCGAATTTGATTAATCATGGATTTCAATTCGTTTTGAAATTATTGATGCTGAAAGGAGTTTTGCTTGATAATCACTGGTATAAGAAAGATGTAGATATCAAATATCTCGATGAGTTACCATATCATTTTAACATTATCAATGAGCCAAACATAGGAAAAGGATACATGGAAAGATTTGGAAACCCTGAAGAATATTTTGGCAAGTTAGAAGCTGGTGTTTTTAAGGAACAGATTGTATTTAGCAAGTCAAATTATCGAAAACAGGGAAACTCTTCACCAAAATTGGTTAATCATGGATTTCAATTTACGCTGAAATATTTGATGTTGTGGGGAATATTGATTAATCATCTCTGGTTTAAGAAAGAAGTAGGAATCAGCTATCTCGCTGATTTGTTTTATCACTTTGAAATGATTAACGAGCCGAATATTGGCAAAGGGTACAATGAAAATCCTGTTGAATTCATTGGCAAATCTGAAATCTTGAGCAATAAATCTAAATCTCTGGAGGCCATTACAGTAAGTTCAAACAACCCTTCCTGTTTTGTTGTTAAAGATGTATATCTGGGTTTTGATCCCATTCTTTTAGATCGTGATGTTTCTTCATGCAAAGATTCGTCTTGTCTAGTATCTTTTTTGAATGGTTGTGAAAATGTTGAAGAACAGAGCCATGATATCATTTCTTATCATGGAAAAAGTCGTAAGTCCAATAATCGTGCCAAGGATAATTTTGAGATATCTACATTCAAAAATTTGGCTGTTTATCTTCGAAATCATTTGCTGACCTTAATTTAGATAGTCTAGATGGTGATTTGATGGTTATTGCTGAGCAAATTGTCTCTGAACAATCGAATATATTGAAAGACTGTGTATCAACAGATGATAGAAGTGATGATGTGAACTCATTTGATAGTAGTTATTTGAGTGTTGTGAGGATGGATTGGTCTATTGATCTAGATGTTGTGGATTTTGAATTAATGAAGCAGGATACAATGGTAATGGGTTGCAACAGCTCTGGTGATTAATTGACTTTTAGAATAAAGAGCTTTTTTGCAAATTCGATTTTTGATGAGATAAAATATTTTGATAAAGTGTTAGATTCTTTAAATTTTTGTGAGATACAATCTTCAGTGGCGGTGAACAATTCAGAGAAATTTCATGAAGATCTATTAACTGCGAGCTACTCAGAATTGAAAAATAGCTACTCGAGTGAAACAAAATTTTCTTCCGATTTCTCTGGTTGAAGATAATTTGCTGGAATGGAGAAATGAATATGTAGTAGCTGAAGTAGTTTTTGAGAATGAAGTTTTTGTTTATTTTGACAAGTTGGTGGAGGTTAGGGATGGTAAGAGATTATTTTCATCATTGGTTCAAACTGATATGCACACACCAGTGGTCGTGCATGCAAATTTTAATGTATCTAAGGAGGATATTGGTGGAGATAAGCAGCGATCTCACTCGGAGCATTTCATCGTGAATTTAGCCGGTGATAGATAGGTAGACATCATTCCAGATTCTTGTTTAGTTGCATCGAAGAAAGCCAAAAAAATCAGTTGGGTTTGGGCTTTATATCAGATAGGTCAACTCGAGTGGTTCCACATTTGGCACCAGGGGATAGTGATTTCTCTTTGAGCTCTTGCACGGTATTAAGGAATAATACTATTAAGGATTTGGTTTCTTCATCGAAGAAAGTTAAGTGTAGGAAATCAGTAGCTTCTAGTGGATCCGTTCGCCGAAGTGCCAGGATTCGTAGCTGTCAGTTACAGTCTGTGGGTGAGTTACCTGGTTCGAGTGCCATGATTGGCACTATGAATCCAGGTTCAGGTATGAGTCCTTTTTTGGGTAGTACGTTCTCTACTTATGCATTAGGTAGTCTTTCATCTGCTGAGTGTAGTCAGCTAGCTAGCGACATTTCTTTTATTTTTTCTGATATTGAGATTGATAGAGAGTATATTAGGCGTAAGGAATTAGAGAGGGCTAGTACAGTTAGTTTATGAGGATCGTTAGCTGGAACATTAGAGGCTTGAATGATTTGAATAAGTGTGATAAGGTTAGAGTGTTCTTTAAAGACTATTCTATTGACATTGCTTTACTTCAGGAGACTAAAATTAATTGTCCAGACATTCGTTTTTTAGAAGATTAGGTGGTTATCAGTTTAGAAAATGGGTTTTCCTATCTTCTGTGGGCTCTTCAGAGGGTTTAAAGATAGGGTGGTGGGATAATTATTTTAAATTGATTCAATGTATTACTAAACAGCATTCACTTCATATATTTTTTATTAATCTTTCTGATAACTCATTTTTATATATTTCTAATGTATATGGGCCTAACTCAAAAATTAATCAAAGAATTTTATGGAATGAATGCCTAGAATTTAGATCCTTTGCCTCGGGTTCTTGCATTTTGGGAGGCGATTTTAATGTTACTCGTTTCACAGGTGAGCGATATCCTAGGGAAGGGGATTACTCTGCTATGGAGGAATTCAGTCAATTTATTATTAATTCTAATTTGATTGAAATTCCCCTTTCTAATAGAGAGTTTACATGGAGTAACACTAGAGAGTCTCCATCTATGGCTCTTCTCGATAGATTTTTTGTTAGTGATGAAATTGAAGACAAATTCCCTATCTATAGAGTCACTAGTTTACCTTATACCTACTCTGATTATTGTCCAATTATACTTACCTATGAGTATCATAGAGTTATTATAAACAATTTTAAATTTGAAAAGATGTGGCTTTTGGAATCTAACTTCGTGAACCTAGTTAAAGGTAAATAGGATTCTTTGAGTTTCCATAATATCAGAAATAAGGATAATTCTGCAAAAGCTTCTGTTTCTAAACATAGGGATCTTAGGATTTTTCTTAAAAATTGGAACAAAAATGTTTTTGGAAATTTAAAAATAAAAAAAGATAATATTCTTAATGAAATGCTTAAAATTAATAAGGTAGAAGAATTTAGATCTCTAAATCTAGGTGAACATAATGTTCTTGCTAATTTAAAAGATGAATTAAATTCTATTTTAGAAAAGGAGGAGGTTATGTGGAAACAACGATCCAGAATTCAAATGATCAACGAAGGTGATAATAATACTATTTTTTTCATAATATAGCTAATGGTAGAAAATATAGTAATACAATTAACTCTATATTTGTTAATAATATAGAGTTAGTTGATCAAAGAGATCTTAACAAGGCTTTTACAGACTATTATAAGGATATTTTTGGTTCTAAAATCAAACAAAGAATCAATGTTAGATGGATAGATCTGTATCCATCTGATTCTATTGTTGATTTATCAGAGTTAGACAATCCTTTTACTGAAGAGGAAATTAGAAAACCAATTAATGACATGCCAAGTGATAAATCTCCGGGTCCTAATGGGTTTCCTATTTTATTTTCTAATACTTTTGGGACGTTTTAAAATTTGACTTAGTTAATATGTTTAATGATTTTTATAATGGTAATTTGCGATTAGGAAGATTTAATTTCGCAAATGTTATTTTGTTACATAAAAAGTAGGAGCTAAAAACTTAAAATATTTTAGACCTATTTCTTTGATTAACTGTTCGGTTAAAATCATTTCTAAAGTTTTAGCTAATAGACTTAGTAAAAGAACGAAGGAATTAATTGATTGTTCACAATCCACTTTTATCAAAGGGAGAAATATCACTGATGGATTGGTAGTTGTTCAAGAATAAATTAATTACTGTTGTAAGAATAACATAACCTGTGCAATTTTAAAACTTGATTTTGCTAAAGCTTTTGATTCAGTGGATTGGGATTTTCTTGTATATATTTTTCATGCTAGAGGTTTGGTCATAGATGGATCAGTTGGATTTTGGATTTGCTTAGAACTAGAAATTCTAATATTATGGTTAATGGTATATTAGGTAATAGAATTCAATCTAAGAGAGGTTTAAGGCAAGGGGATCCCTTATCGCCTTTATTATTTAACTTAGCTGCCGATGTTTTTGCTAAAATTATTAAAAGAACAGAAGATAATGGATCTCTTGGACGTATATGCAATGACATATCGCGTAATGGTATATCGGTTCTTCAATTTGCTGATGGTACCTTACTTTTTTCTTCCCATCTTCCTAGACACATTATTACCCTTAAGTTTATCCTTTACAGTTTTGAACTTTTATCTGGTTTAAAAATAATTTTTTACAAAAGTTCTGTGGTAGTTTTAAATGATTTTGAAAAAGTTAAAAACTTAGTTGCTAATACTCTTAATTGCAAAACTATGAACTTTCCTTTTGACTACCTTGGTTTTGTGATTAGACCCACTAAACTCAAACATGAAGATTGGATTATTATCATTGATAAAATTAAAAGTAAGATTTCTAACTGGAATGGGAGATTTTTATCTAGAGCAGATAGACTAGTTTTAATAAATTCGGTTTTATCAGCTCTTTCGATTTATTGGATGTCTATGCATCTGTTCCCAGATTGGGTTATTGATAAAATTGATAAAATTAGAAGAGATTTCTTATGGAGGAGGGAAAATTCTAATAATAATATAAAATGTCTAGTAAATTGGGAAACCGTTTGTAAGGCCAAAAAGGAAGATGGATTATGTGTTATTTATTTGCGTAATATGAATTTGTCTCTATTGAGTAAATGGATTTGGAAGTTTAAAGATATAAATGATAACGCTATTTGGAAAGAGATCGTTTCTAAATATTACTATAACGGTAATAGTAATTTATACCAAATTGCTTATCCATGCACCTACAAGTTATCTAATTTTTGGAAAAACATTTTAAAATGTCATGATAATTTTAACTTAGGAATTAGTATGATGTACATTCAGGTAATTGTACTTCTTTTTGGCACGACCGTCGGATTTCGATCTTGCCTCTAAAGTTAGAATTTAAGGAGCTGTATGAAATTTGTAACTTTAAGTATGCTTTAATCCATGAAGTTTATTCTCCTGAAAATGATCCTCCTAGGAATTTCAGTTTTAGTAAAATTTTAGTTGATTCCACCCTTAGGCAACTTTCTTTTCTTTATGCCAGATTAAATCTTTATAATATTGATAATGATAATGATTTTATTAGTTAGGAATGGGATAAGAGTAAGAAATATACTTCTAATTCTTTCTACAGATTTATTAATTTTTCGGGTACTATAAACAACTCATTTAAATATATACGGAAATCTAGTGCTCCTCCTAAATCCAAAATTCACATGTGGTTAATACTTCATGGAAAACTTAATACAATAGAATTTTTAAAGAGAAAAAACATTCAAAAATGATAATAAATATTATTTTTGTAATCTGCATCCTGAGGATATTAATCATATATACTATGATTGTTTGGATTCTAATTACATCCTAATTAGTACTCTTAATTTTTTCAACTTTAATATAATAACTAAAATTTTTAATTATGAATTCCACTGGAATAATTATAGATTCAAGTTCAAAAAGAATATTGTACTTTTATTAGACACTTTATTCATTATTATTAGTTGGTTTATTTGGTTTGAAAGAAATCAAAGAATTTTTAAAAATAATAATAGTCATTTTAACAAATTGATTTTTACAATTTCTTCGTTTTGTTTTAATTGGATTTCTAACCCCAAATATAAATTAGCTAAATTATCCTTTTCAAACGGTATTTTAACAAGGCTAGTCATAATATTAACTTTTTTAAACTCAACAATAATTTTTTAACATTAATAATAGTATTATTAATATTTTCTCAAATTTATACGATGATTTCACTTTTAATCGTAACTTACTTATGATTAAAGGTGCATAAGATAGATCTGCCTCAATATTTGTACTAGTCTCTGTTTGGTATTAGTTTACAGGTAATTCATTTCTTTTGTTATTGTCCAGATAGTCTTATTTAGTTTTTTATTTCCTACCTTATAAATACATATATATATATGTATATTTATTATATAAATATACACATATATGTACCATTCTAACATTTTCCTTAGTCACTTTTCAGATACAGGTATGAGAGATAGAATATCAGGTTCATTTTGCAGGTACTCATGTCTTTTGATTGCTGGATATCAGATTATAGAGAGGTCATCAGAGCAGAGTTTCTTCATCCAGGACTACTAGCAGTTTCTCCTCAGATATAGGATACTGCTATCTTCATTATTGGAGTACATATTTCAGGAGGATCTATTCTTCAGTTTGGCACTCCTTCCTCTTGTTCAGAGGCTTCAGAGCGGTTTCTCTATTTAGCAGATCCACTTTAGAGCAGATGCTTATTTACCCCTTTTGATTCAGATGTTTAGTGCTTCCTTATTAGTTTGTGACGTCATCCAGTAGTTTTGTTTTTTTCTTTAGTTTTTTAGGTACTTCTAACACCTTAAAATCGGGCGGTGGCCACGCCGGAGCTCGATATCGGGGTGTGGCGGGTGGTGGCCTTGCCGGAACTCATTTTAGGAGTACCTGAGATTTGATGTATGTATTTAGTTTTTGTTACCTGCCAGGCATGTTGGCAGCACCTTATGTCCATGATATATATATTCACATGTGTGTGCTCCTCTATTCTTAGAGGATCGCGCATTTTTCTCAAAAATAATTAATTTAAAATTAATATCAAATTGAACTATTTTTTTCATTTCAATAAATCTGGACCCAATCCCACTTTCTAATCAACAAAACTCGGTAATTTTTACCTTTCAATTCAAATTCTAAATAAAACCATTTAAATTTATATCAATTTCAAACCATGTTTGAACTATCAATTTAAGCTGCTCCAAATTCATTAGATTTTAAAGTTAAATATTCAAACGTTTGTAATAACTCAATTTTGATAAATTTCATTTACACTTAAAAACCAATTTTAAAATTTTAATGTAAAACTCTTTAAACAATTAATTTAAACCAATTCAAATTTCGACATTTAAAGCTTGGATTTTTGAAAATAATTCAGTTTGTGTAAATCAAATTTTATTTCAAAAATATCATTTAACTGGATTCAAAAATTAAGGATTTAAAAATCATTTAATTTAACCAATTTGTTGTCCGTATATAATTTTCTACCATATGGCCAGGTTATACAGATATTTATCATTTCAACCCACGACAATTTTTGGTTTACAGGTATATATCATTTTAACCTGCAAACCTGAATTCAAAATTCAAAATCCATAAAAACACTTGAGTTTATCATTTAAGCCATAATGATTTTTCCTTAATCTATAAGACCATTCGGCTATGTATCATTTCAATCCATAGTGATTTTCCCAACCATAACCAAGGAACTTGCAATGTGATAACAATGTATAAAATAACATAACATGTAGTCATCCAATATCAACAATTAGAATCCATCACAATAATCATACAAATTAACCGATAAATAATAGCAGTTACTGGTTATCATTAATAGGTATTCAACTGGAAAAATTAAAAATTCAATATTAAATTGTATGCAACTAAATTCAATATAAATTCAGATTTAACTAGAATGACAATATACATATACCATACAGTAACCCATCAATTTTAATCACATCATAAATCAAATTTAACTAACATAAGATAGATTAGTATTCGTGAGTGGGTTAAAACCCTCACCTTTGATTTCAAATCGATTTAAAATCCAACTAAAGGTCCAAATTTGAACAGTCTCAGAATGCAACTAAACCAATTCCATAATGTCCAGAATTCAAGTATGATCGCAATGGAGAAAACCGCACATGAATCCGAGGTTGAATCGAAAAGTTATTCATGTTAGAATATTAAAATTTAAAATTCAAATTAAAATAAAGAATAATATAATTTGCCATGTCATCCTTTTCTCACAGACACTCGAAACCCTACTCTAACTCGACATTTCATACGCAGAATACTGTTGTCGCCACCCTATATCACCTCGTCGTCGATGATCTAAGCCCCTCCACCCTGATCCAAACACCCCATCGCCTGAGTCGCCTGAGTTGCCTCAGCGCCCCCCCAGCAAGGGGCCACCTCCTGCCACACCTTGGGCCGCCGCTGAGCTTTAAAGGTAATTTCTGGCGATCATTGACGATGTTAAGGTGAAGTAATCGCATAGATCGAAAGCATATGGCCTCCTCTACATTCCAGCACCACCCGATCGAACCCTCGTCGACGATGCACCATCCAATCCCAAAACCAAGTATGAACGATCGGAAATGATCAACGAATTCTGGCAAAACGGTGACTCGAATTAAAAATGAGTAGCAGCAGTGGATTGCGCTCGTCGAGAGCTTTCCAACGATATATAATTTGCTATAGTTTGGAGAGTTTGAATTTTGAAATTGAATTTAGAGTTTCTGGGTTTCTGCCATTAGAAGAAGGAAGAACAGACAAATAAAATTGTACGTACACGTAGAAATAAAAGGCTGCTAAGGTTTAGGAAATAAAGCAATTTATGTGGACAAGGCTCGATATGAATGAATGAACATATCGAATTTGTTCGAAACGGCAATGACGACCCAAAAAGCCCGTTCCGTTTCCAAAACGAAAGTGGGTCATCCTATATATCAAAATAGATATTTTCGATAATTTTAAACTCAATGGAATAGGTTTCAAACCCAAATTCCACTGTATAAAGAAGTTAGCTTTTAAAATCAGATTATTTTAAATTGAATTCATTAAATTGATTTCTACGGGTTTCGAGCCTGCACAATCAAATGACATGTCCGGTCGCTACGAAACTTGAAACCTTACAATAATTCACCATTACATATCTGATGAAGCAGTTTTCGTTGAAATTTGAGATAGTGGCCAAAATGGTTGTTTTCACATTAATTAAATAAATTATTATTAAATTAATTAAAGCACTTTTAAATTCAAATTTTATAAATGACAATTTTTTGTCATTTCTAATTGCATGGAAATTAAATAATCTTTTAAAACAAATTTCCCATGTCAAATTCAATATTAAATATTGTATAAATTACATCATTCGATTTCAACTGAAATAAATTTATTAATTATAATTTAAGTTCCAATAAATTCATTTATTTTGATTTCATCTTATTATTTAATCAATTATTACTTTATGAGTGTAACTATCATAAGTTTACATCTTATTAAATTTATATTCATTAGCTTTCGTCTTAAATCATATTAATGCAGTATTTAATTACATTTAACTTTATTAATTTCCAAATTAATTTCAATGGTTCAAATAATAAGACGATAAATAAGCAGTTGTTACTTTATAAGTTTTTCAGTCATATTAACAAATTTATCATTTACAAACAAATGTTATAACTACTTACACAACACCGATTATATTCAATTTCTATTAATTACATACTATCTCACCATTTAATATAACATTTAAATTATTTCCTTATTTACCATTTTCTAACCAATTTAACTTTGCAATTATTTTAATTACTCGAGATTACATTCAAATCGTCATTTATTACCTTAAATTAACCTTAGTAAATTTCATTCTAGTTAGTTTTCTCATTAGTAAATCATAAATTTTATTAACTTCCAATATTAAATTACAAAATCTTATTAAATTCAATATTTTTTTTAATTATCGAAAAATGCAGGTCGTTACATCTGACTTGAGCATTATGAGAAAAATAATGTCCAGATCAGGCTGGTAAAACCAGCGTGAGAAACACAACCAAATGGATTTTTACTTAATGTTAAAAAAACTGTTCAAAAAGAAAGGTATGTTGTTGGACTATGCTGCACGTAAACACAGACAGATTTTTACCTTACGGTAACCAAGTAATTTTTGTTATAAATTTAGTGGTACTACAACAACGTTCATGGATTTAAAATAAATATGGAATCATTGCCGAAGTTGTTACACTAATTAAAATCCAGCATAATAGATTTACAACAAATCCGTAGGGGCACGTATTAGAGATTTGATTTCTGTTAATGACATGGCTATTGTGGTACTGCCTGCCATAGTACACCTCTAAAAAAATGTACCAAGGGCCTCGTGTGGACCCTCTGCCAACACAGAGCCAGTTGCCGCTTTAACATGGCATACATGATTACATTATTCTTTGAGCACCAAGGCCACAGAACAATATGCAGCAGCCCTAGCCCCACTTTCCTATGCACACGCATACCAAATCCATAAATGCCCATTCTAGATCGAGGAATAACTATTCCTAATGGCAATGAACCAAATAGCTTTACCGCATATCCGATGTTTTAGTCATTACCAGGTTGTGAGCTTGTGAGGTCACGATTACCTTTTTCCTATCTTAGCAATTCCCACTTGGAAAGCTAACACTGCATTCTTGGCGCAATGCAATGCCAACATTCATCCATAAAAGTTGTTCAGGATAAGAACAAACTAAAGGCACAACTACTACTACATCCATATTCGAGTCACCCTTCGAATTTGTAGTAACTAGCCCTTGTACTTCAAAAAGATTCCTCTCCGATCATCTCGAACTAGTTTGAACCTCTTCCAAAGCGTTGAACACACATATGGTTTTAGAGTGGATATGGTTTCGAATCATCTCATATAAGTACACTCCCCCGCTTACCGGTCACTCTAGAACCAAATCGGTAGCTCTGGTAGACTCAGTCTTCTTTTGGAAATAATTGAACAATACATAAGAGTGGAGATCATGTCTTAACCATTTAAGTGGACGGATTTTCTTGTTATTTGTCCAACAATAATAAAATGAGATTTATATGCACAGTACAACATCATCGAAGATGATTATGCCATATAACTCTCTTGTTTCTCCTAGATATTTCCAGGGTTACTTTTGGCCAAGATTTGATAGTCAGTTATTTAACAATCCAATACACAAGTAATCAACATAGATTTAATTGCATGTGGAATCCACTAAACCTTCATTAATTATTCTTACATTAAGTAAAATTTCTTTTAATTGTTTGATTTAAAATACCTTTACAAAAGGTAATATTCACAAACCCCTTATACTCCTTTCAACACTTGGAAAATATTCATATACTTATCTCATCGGTAAAAGTATATTACAAAACATCATACTTTCAGTATTTTCAAACATTATACTTTCAATACTTAGAAAATATATCTGTATAATTATATCAATGGTATAAGTATTGTA
This sequence comes from Allium cepa, assembly GCA_030765085.1. NCBI lineage: Eukaryota > Viridiplantae > Streptophyta > Magnoliopsida > Asparagales > Amaryllidaceae > Allium > Allium cepa. The sequence goes on along the minus strand of CM060941.1, from coordinate 103,096,751 downwards.
ATGACCCGCCATCCGTCTCCACAGAATGACGCATCATTAAAAAGAAAGAAAGGGATAGAGAAGAGAAAAGAAAGAAGAGAAGAAGAAACAACATCAGAATCTAAACAGTGGAACGAATAAATTATATTACTAACATAAATATTACACAGTTTATAACCATCATCAGAGTTACACAGATAATATAACACATACTAGACAGTTATAGACACATGTCTAGTTATACAACTCAATACAATACAAGAGAACTACTCAGAGAAATTTATACAGCGGAATACTATATATATCTACACGCAGAAGCCTCCTGCTCCATTTGCTCCTCCAAAATTCGTCAAGGCTAACCTGATCCTAACCTGAATCCCTTGGCTACTCGTAAAAATTTGAGTACCCAAGAGTTTATGAAAAACAAAAACAAACTCCGGGTCAGACATGGGTCTGGTGTGAGTAACAGGTTAAAGTTTCTTAACTTTCAAAAACCTTTTGAAAATAAAGGTATCACGTAAGACTTCCCACACATAAACATGGAAAAGTTTTTACCTTGCGCTAACCAAAACATTTGATAGGAAATTCAGTGATATTATAATAGGGTCTAGGGTTTTCAAATAAATAAGAAATAGCCGAAATTGTTACATGATTAAATTCCAGCTACTAGCCACAAAAGTGGGTAATACAATCAAAACCGTTGGCACTTATTGGATTTTGGATTCCATACAATGGCAGGGCTACTGGGGTACCGCCCGTCACAGTACGTGGTCTAGATCACCGTACCGAGGAGTACGCCCACTCCCCTGCAACACAAGGCCGGACCCATTCCTTACTGAACAGTTCCGAACAAGATAACCCCAACGGTTGGAGCTCAAAAACCGTCCATACAGTCGAAATAAAAGGGACCTCTAGACAGGGGTAAATCTCACTCTCAAGTGGGGGCTACCCACGAAGCCTTACTGCACCTCCCCTGTTTTAGCCATTCCCGGTTGATGAGGCTTGAGGCTACGATTACCTTTATAGAACACATCACTTAGAATGCTCATCGTCCACCTGACGATGATCTGAAAGCATTCAATCTATACAAGTTCGTTCCGGGTTCAAACGAAACCGAAGGCATTATCTCGTTACACTCATTTTGGAATCACCCTCAGAGTTAACGACGATAACCCTTGCACTCTGAACCACCATCTCAAACCTATAAGTACTATTCCGTCAACTCATTACGGAATCACCCACAGAGTTATATTGACGTATAGTCCTTGCACCTCGAGTCTTCACAAAGCTCCATTTGGATTCACGACCAAACGTTATTTGGAATCGATGTGGTTTTCGGATATCCAAATATGGAAACTCGATCCCGGTCTCATCAAAATCCAAAGCGTGTCTTTTATGTCCAAGTTGTTTTAAAGTTTAAAACAATTCAATACAGTATATATATACACAGATAGATAATTCATAAATCATAATGGATAGTCAACATTATCAAATAAACGGGTAATCCAGATTATCAATATCAAAATAGATAATTCATATATCACCATCACAATAGATAACCTATGTTATCATCACAATAAAATCAAGTCATTCATACCACACAATATCATTTATCTCATTACTGAGTTCTCAAAGCATCTAAGACAATCAATGTCATCCATTCATACATAAGCAAAGATTCACTCATACCACAATATAATTAATTTAAAATGAATTAAATTAACTATCTCTATCTATAATTAATTTAAAGTGAATTAAATTAATTACTTCATCTTTAATTAATTTAAAATAAATTAAGTTAATATCTTTACCACCATAAATCTTGCTTACTCAATCATTTAATTGATTTAAAATCAATTAACTAATTATTCAAAATAAATCACCTTAATTAATCACTCTTGATTAATTATCCTTAATTCCATCCAAGTAATTATCCTTAATTAATTTCACAAATTAATTAATCTCAACCAAACAGTAATTAACCTTTAATTGCTCAATTAATTAATTAATCATAATTAATTACATTTATCCTTAATTAATTACATTGATTAATTACCTTTAATTACTTATCATTGATTAATTAATCTTAATTAATCAACTTTAATTACATCATTAATTAAAATAATTAACGATCTTTAATTATTCCTTAAATTTAATTACCTTAAGTAATTAACTCATAATTATTAATCATCCCAGATTAATTACATCTAGTAATTAACTAACTTAAATTACTTTATTTAAACCAAATTAACTATCTCTTAATTAATTTCTTAATTAATCCCTTGATTAATTAATAAGTAATTTAATCCAAATTACTCCATTCTTAACATCTTCATTTAATTACATTCTGTAATTATTAATCAATTACTTAACTAAGTAATTTCCAAATCATTAATAACATACAGTAATTATTTATAAAAGCCAAGTGTTTAAAATCAATTAAACTTAATTAATTAAATTAAACAATCATATTTAAACTAAATTATTTACATTAAGTAATTAATTTCTTAATTACTTCATCAAGTAATTATTCTTAAACCATTCACAAATGATTATTATTAAATTAATTAACCTAATTAATTATAAAAAATTAATCGCATTAATTAATTTTTAAATAATTTTAGTTAATGATCTTCATTAACCATTCTCTAATTATTTTTATTAAGTAATTAACTTAGATTAATCACAAATTAAATTATCTTTAATTATCCATTAATTAAAGTCTAATTATTTAATTAATTAAGAATTAATTGTCACTTAATTAATCCTTAATTATTTAATTTATTTACCTTGATTTAAAACTTAATTACTTAATTAATAATTCTTTAATCATTAATTAAAACTAATTAATGATCTCAATTACAAATTGATTAATCCTTAATCAGTATTTATTAATCCTTAATTAATTAATTAAATTCACTAATTATTCCTTAATTACCTCATTAATTAAATTAATTTCAAAATATTAATCTTAATTAAATTTTATAACGTTCTTTAATTATGTTTAAATTGTCATTAATAATTTATTTGAAAACAAATTACTTTTTGGACTTACTTTGAAATTCATTTCAAATATGAAATTAAAAATGGATATCATTTAAACTTAAACAAAGTTTTCTTTTTAAATAATTTTAAACTCTTTTAAAATTATAAGACAAACAAGTGCTTGTCTTAGAAATGAAATTCATAAGAATTTTGAAACTGAATTAATTTCAAAATTTCAATAACTTAAATTTTCATTCAGTTTAAATTTTCCAAATTTAAACCTTCTTTATATTTCAAAACTGAAGTTCATATTTGATTTTAGATTTCCAGATTTAAATATAATTTCAATCTTGCTCATATTTCTTAAACTTCCAGTTTTAAAAACATTCAATCTACTTTCTTTTTAAAGTAGTTAATAATTCAAGTTTGAAACTTTATAATATTATTATTATTATTTATTTAAATCTGAGATTTAAACCAACTTGAATTTAAAATTTTCAAATTTAGATTTAAAAACTAAGTTTAAAACTTTCTTTATATTTAAATGCTTCTGTTTTAAAATTTTCAAACATACATTACAGGTTTACTGTTAAAACCTATAAACTAAGAATACCCGAGAGTCACCCAAATATACTTCGAGTCTAAACCTATCTTCCCCGAGTAAACTGCCCAACATCTTCGAGCAATCTCAAACTTAACTCAAGCAAAAACTAACATCACCAACTTCATCAAAAAACAGAGCCGTGCACATGCACGACGCCCCCAGTCACCTCCGATCACCAGTGGTGATCGTTCCTCATCCAAGACCACTTCATTACCCCATCTCGATCATTAGGTTAACTTCACTCCAACTCGAATTCGAATTCGAGTTTCAATCAAGACCTGGAACCCAACAATCAGGTTTTCACTTCAAAACCTGTCAATGCTTCTTGCTCGCCACGCCGACCATCAGAAGGTCAACCCCTCCGCCTTCAACTTCAACTACAACCAATCTATCGATTCCCAAAATATCTCAACACTCGATCATCTCTACAACCCGAAATTGCCGATTCTTCAAACCATTATAAACTAGGGTTTAAAAAAGAAAATCAATACCGCAACTTTCTCACCGAATTCCATCACCACCTATGATTTTTCCTAGCCCCTCCTACCTTTCTTCCATCACCAGGAAGAACTCCAAGCTTCCACTATTCATAGATCACCCGCAAATCCAAATAAACCCAATGTCAGTCAAAACCCAACTGCACCTTCATCCTAATTCTAAAAAACTTAATTTTTGATTTGAAAATCAAGCTTTAGTTGATGCTTTTGATTTATGATGCTGAATTTGTAAATTCACATGTTTGAAATTTACAGTGATTTGAATTTCCTGTTAAGGTCTTATTTCCAGAACCATTATAGTAAAATTTGAGTTAAATAAATTCTTTAAAGTTGAGATTATAATAAAACAACAATGTTTAATTATATCCTAAGTCTTAAGAATCTATGAATCAAAAAGAAAATAATTTAAATAGGACGACTGGACTTGACATCTAGAACAGAGATGTTCTACAGATTTTTTTTTCATAATCATACTAGCATCACATATCACAAGTACACGAGAAATTTCAACATATATATACCAATTACTACTTATTAAATCATAGATCAGATAAGCATATTAAATATTTAAGTTAAAAGGAGTTACTCACAGATTTTATGAGCAGAGTCCTTGTTTGAAGATGACTTGAAACTGAATTGTCTCCATTTCCAAAACTTGAGTTGCTTCCAATTTTGTTTTCTTTAAAACCTTAGATTGCTTTTGCTCTTTTTTTTTAAAGACTTAAATCTTGATTTATTGCTTTGCTCCCTGATCTTTATTACCGCATGCAGGTTCCAGAAAGAAAAACATTGCAGGCCTTTGAAAGCTTCAGGTTGCTTCTCCTTATATTATGCTTTCTTTTTTTAAACTTTAATTTATTTTTAAAAACTTCCATCTGGATCTACTGCAAATGTTTGCTCCCAGTTTTCATTTGCAGGCTTCCCAAAAAAAATGCATGTAGGCATTAAATGTTGTTTTTTTATAGCAGAAAAGGACCGCATGCCCTTTTGGATGAAGTTGCAATTTTTCTTTTCATGTTTACATGCATTTCAGATTTGAAGAGGGTTTGATTTCTGAGGGGTTTACTGATTTGGGTTCGAACAGGTATTAGAATTTGCAGAATTTCCTAGAAGAGAAGTTACTGAATTTAGATTTGAAGAGTTTGGAGTTTTCTTTTTGATTTTGAAAATGAGAAAACAAGTATTATTGAAGATGCAAGTTTATATAAATGAAATTTTAAGATTTAATTAAATAAATGAAAACTAAAACGAAAATTTTACCCTTGTCCAAATTTATACATTTGTCAATTGTTATGTAAATTTTTGAACACATGTTAAAAGAATGTTTTAAAATACAACACTTGTCACTTTAAATGATTAGTATCTAATTTACAAATTAATGTGTATGTTAACCAAATTTTAATTTTGTTAGTGTATATCAAATATGTGTATAAATTCATAAAGAAGAAATAAGAACAATCATGTTTATAAATGAAAATTAAAACAATTAATATTTATACTTTGGAATTTCAAATTCAAATTAAATTCAAAATCAAATATTTTCAAATCAAGTTATATACAGAAATTCAATTTGAAATAAAAATTACAAATTCTATTCAAAACTTATTTATAAAGACAATACACTATCAATATTGCTTTTATAAATATCTTGTTATTAAATTAAAATCATTTTAAAAGAAATTATATTTTTATTAATAAAATATCTATTTTGTTAAGCCATAAAACCTTTTGTTAATTCATTCCAAATTTAAAACTCAAGCCAAATTATTTTAAAAATTTAAACATTTTCTTAACAATTTAAAAAAAATCATATATTTATTTATTAAATAGCTTTGAAAACTTTATATTTAATAAACATTAAAATTTCCAAATTATTAATGTATATATTAGAATTTTAAATCATGATTTATTAATTAAATGTAAACCAAGCTCATTTATTTTATAACTTTGAAAAGCTATTATTAAATAAAAACAAATTCTAAAATTACTAAAAATATTAGAATTAGAAAAATATGTTTTATTTATTAAATTTTAAACAATGTTATTCTATTTACAACATAAACTATATATTTATATTATAAATAGAAATTCATTTATTATTTTTAAAAGATAAAATAACCAATTGAATATTTATTAAAGAGGAAATTTTAAAATCAATTTGAATTATTAATAACAAAAATATCAATATCAATTTAATTTTTTATATAGATTATTAAATTGATATTGTTAAAAATTCCAGGATATTACAAGTATATTACAAAACATTATGCTTTCAATACTTAGAAAATATATACATATACTTATATGAACAATATGAGTATATTATAAAACATTACACTTTCAATACTTAGAAAGTATATCCATATACTTATCTCAACGGTTTAAGCATATTAACAAAAGCTTAAAGAAGATTTCCTCTTTTCCAAACTCATGTATTTAAATAGGCCAAAACAAATATCATTTAAACATTTCAACCAACCCACATATGCTTCGGTGTTAAGTATGGAAAGAATGTTTCCACCCCTTCAAAAATCAAAACTCGTTACTTTTATACAGTTTCCTTTTTATAAGCCCATTTCATACTTACAAATCCTTTTATAAGTCTTAGAATTAATTTATAAAAGTAGATCTTCTAAAATTATTAAAAAAATTCCTTTCTATTTATAAAACTCTTTATGAATCTTCCTTTATAAACTCCTTTATACAAATCTTTTATACAATCCTTAATTAAAAATCCAAAACCCAATTTTATAAGTATATGTATTTAACACAATCTACGCTATCTTTGAAATAACATTTATAAATCAATTGCATTTATTTATAAATTACCATTTAGAAATCTCTTTTCAAATATCATATAAAACTCCTTAATAAAATATTGTTTATAAATCCCTATTACAAAATATCATTTGAAAATCTCCTTTTAAATATATCCTTTTTATTAAGTAAAGTTTCTTCTATAAAACAATTTACTATTTATAACCACCTTTATTAAATTAATTAATTACCTTTTAACGTTATAAACAAATGATTAATTAGCTTTAAAACAACATTAATAAAATTAATTAATTAACTTAAACCATCCTTAATAAAATAATCAATTAACTTAACCCATCATTGATTAAATCAATCAATTAACCTAAACAATAATTAAATCAACTAATTAATTTTAACAACATTAATAGTATAATTAAATCTTTTAAACAACATAATTAATATAATTAAATATCTCTAAACATCTTCAATATTAAAATTAAGTAACTTTAAACATCTTTAAAAAAATAATTAGATAACTTAAAACATCTATAGTAAAATAGTTAATTAACTTATTTTAAAACATTATCAATAATATAATTAATTTACTAATTTTAAAACATCATTTATAATTATGTAAACACTTAACCTTAAATTGTTATAAAATTGAAGTTAATTTAAATTCATAACTTTATAAATTCCGACAGAGGCTTAACGACCACAATGATACTAAATTAAGCTAACATTTAATTTAATTTGACTTTTCTAATCACATAACTAGTATTTACGTAAGCAATATATATGTAATATGTATGTATGTATATGTATATATGTATGTAAATCAAATCCATGATTAACCTTATAGTTATTGTGTCATTTATCCCATATATATCACTGGCATAAAATTTAAATATCAAAATTTATATAACCGCGGGACGGGGATTTATTCTGCTATAATGATGTCATCAAAAATCTATTCGATTTAATTATAGTAGAACAGTGTTTTATTTTGCCCAATAGATGTCCAAAATAATCTATTCTATTTATAATAGCAGAACGTTGTCTTATTTGGCCAAATAGATAACAACACTGAAGTATAATTACTTTAAGCACGTTATTATTTAAAATAGAATAATTAAATTCAACCAGCATTATTTTATCATAAAACCATGCTTTACCAAATGTGTCAAACAAAATGTCACTGTATCCTAGATTTTATTACAAATCCAATGCAAAAATTCGTAGATCAAACTGATTTAAAACGAAGGAGATATAATTTCCAAGGCTAATATATTTATTATAAAATTTAAAACAAATGAAATATCTTTCTCACGCAACAATACAAGGCCCAAAGCCCAGCATTCGGTCCAAACCTAATAGCTATAGTAACATCTCCTCTCCCTAAATTTGCCTAAAATCAAACATTGCCTAGAACCGATGTACCAGCATGCACATATGCACATACACGTCCTCCACGCACCGCCGGTCGTCGATCCACCAACACCCACACATTCGCCTTGCCTTGCTCGACCGCCTGCTCCCTTCACCACCCATCTGGTTATCTTGATCAAAATTTGACCTTTCAAAATACTTTCCGCCTTCACAAATTGAGTTCCACGATTCAAAATCGACACGAACATCCACCCACCGTCGCTCCACTATTGCAACCGCCACTCACTTGAGCACCTCTGGCCGCCCACACTTGGAGATCGATGCTCCAAAATGTAATGACCTTAATTTCAGCTAACATTATTTAAAACATTTAACTGGATAAATTAAATAAAATAATGTAGAAAGTTAAGGGATTGAGATTTGTAAATTAAGGAGGAGTCGTGCCTTAATGAATGCGTTAATAAAAGGAAAATTAAACATAATTAAGAAGGAGGAATATAATGAGGGTAAAATGGGAATAGCCTTTATTCCTATACCATACACCCTTCCATTATCTCCACTTCCTCATTCATTCTACATCCAAAAACTAAACAAAAATAATACTACGCTTAGGCTAGCCACCATTTAGAAGATTTAAGGGGAAGATAAGCTAGGATTCAAGTAGAAAGCTTGAAAAAATCAATCTAAGGGAAAATCTCAACCTTCTTGACACAAAGCCAAGGTGAATAATTAGTTTACATCTCTATTTTTAATGAATGATTTCGGTTTAAAGGTAAACACATTTTCTTTTGCAAGTATATGCCATGTTTAGTGTTTAAAAGTGATTATATGCTCTGTTGATGATTTGTAGTTTAAATATGATTTATTGTGTTATGTTTGAGTTAGAAAACCATTCATATGACATCCGATTGACTTGAGATATTGATATGATATGAGAATCTTTATTTTAGAAGTGGTTTTCAAGTTTTATTATTTTTCAAGTTAATATGGATTTATGATGAATTTTCTAAGCCTAGAAATGGGTTTAATAGGTTTTAAATATTATAAATAATTAAATATATTTTTTGCCTCTGAAATTTATAGAAAAGGAAGAGAATGCTTAATTTTATTTTTGGGCATTTTTCCTAAAAATTTTAGGATGAGTAAATTTTCAATGACAAGGGCTTATTTGCTTAAATAAAATGTTTAAATTTGAGCTTAAATTTAAATTGTTTGAATATTCATGAATATAGCATGCGGCAGCATTTTCAGAGAAAGAAATTGGTAAAGTTTTATAAACCAATGAGATTTTGACAAATACCGATGGTTCAGTGAAAAGAAGTTTCTTTTAAAAACAAAAAAATGCAGTTTTTAATTTAATTACAGCTTCGCCACTTACCCTACTTGCTTCCATCACCATACCCGCGCTTGTAAACCTTCCGCATCTATACGAAACTGATGCATAGGGTATCAAGCATTTGGTGCGTAGTGTATTGGAGTTAGGTGGAAGGAAGGGACGGTGGTGAAGGCATGCTCGCGACGAGGTTGAAACCACCTTTAATAGCTTTCGAACCCATTGACCTGCCTTTGTTTTAAAGTATGCTTATGAAAGGGTTGCCGCTTTTGAACCCCTTCAACACTTTAATTACCACATTAATACCCTTTGCCTTTTAAAGGCCACCTCTTTCAACCCCTAAACTAATACACGTGGAAGGACAGCTTTCTCCTTGGTTCCCTTTCGACTTCATTGTTTTTGCTTTGTCTAATGCCTTCGAAGGGGATGCCTTCGAAGAGAATGCCTGCCATTCTCTTTAATTTATAAAATTACAGTTTTGAAGCTATCTCTTACGCTATCCTTTTACTTGAAACCAATGCTTTCGAAAGTGATGCTTTCGCCCCTGTTCCCTTAAACCATATATATTTATTAAATGTTGAATTCAATAATTTCAAAAGGGATGCTTTTAGTGATTTCGAAAGGTATTGTTTAAGGTTTTAAACAATGGTTTCGAAGGTATTGTTTTGGCTTTATAGCCTAATGTTTTCTAAGTTAAAAAGGGCTTTAACTTATTTTAAAGGGATAGATAACCCTATTGGTTTTTGGTTTTCATCAACATTATTTTGGGTAAAGCATATATCATGGCATAGATATTTTGAGTAAAGCAAAGAGTGTATTTTCCTTGTTTAAGTATGATTTAAAAGGGTTAAAATCAATTTTAAAGAAATGTTTTCAAGGAAAATTTAATAGGGTGGTTAACCCTAAGTATATGACTCAGATATTAGAAAACCATATGGGACCGGTGTGGTGTCGCACCCTATATTTTAGCTAGTTGCTCCTAGCTAATATAAGTCTAAAATTCAAGTGTGTAGACTTTGTCACAGGTAAGACTAAAATGATGTTGCATAAAGAAAGGAATACACAGAGTAGAGATAGGTTATTGGTGAGCTTGTAAAACCGTTAGGATCAGTTGATCCTAGGAGAAGTAAGTTAAGGATAGGCCATCCAATGTTGTGTCTAACAGAAGTTAGAATATTTATTATGTCTAGTAGGCCTGAGTTAGCCAGTGGTTAATAGTCAGCCAGATAAAACTATAATGTTCGGATGGATAGTCCATTGGTTACCTGATTTATATGCATATATGTTATTGCTATAGTTGTTATAATCAGTTTGATTGTAGGATTTTGATTTGCAAAAGATACGATTTTAGAATAATATTAGTGAGGGGAAACCCATTCAGCTAAACGGCGTGGTCCCATTTAATATTGGTAAACCGAGATGTAAAAGAATTATTCACACTAGGCTTTATGTCTGACTCGAAGTTTATGTTTTCCCCTTAAACTATCGGGTGCTCAAAATTTAATTTAAGTAGATTGAGATTTAAGGTATTTCAAATTTTAGTAGGTGACGAATAAAGCTTACGAAGACATGCAGGATGCAAGGATTAGCCACTAAGTAAGTCTAAATGGGATTTCAGTTGTGGGATGCCAACGGGTTATGTAAGTATTATTGGTAAACTGGTATTTAGTAGTAGGGCTGGCATATAGACTTTGGATCCAGCAGTCTCGAGCGATCGTTAGCAAACGCTTGGGTTATGCCGTCATAGATTTCGCTTCCTACTAGTGTACAATACATATGGGATACACAAAGACCTCAAAGTTTAATTAGTTATTTGTTTATCGGATGTGGGGTATTTAACACTTAGATAAATCTTTGAGATGTGTTAGAGATATTGCTAATTAGATTATAAAGTCGTATCTATAGGTCATCGGCTTTGTAGCTAGGGCCAGTTGACCATCGATTACGTTACAGAGGGCCAGCTTCGAGGTTGAGGTATTTAATGGTCGTTGGTAAGAAACATTAAGTGCCCAGGGTTTCTTTTTGGGTAGTGCAATGCTTATACATATACACACATGCCGTGTGCGAATACATATATTTATACATCGAAGAAGGTTGGATATATCATACATGCATAAGGAACTAAGCAGATAAACCTTGAATAGTATACATAACACTTAAATAGAAATCCATTAGCATAAGCTAGTGTTATGGGTAAAGTATGTAATTTCAAGTCATCAGAATATTGTTCTACCTCATTCCTCATTACAATCCATAAGATAGATTTTGAGGAACATGCTACTGGAGCAAGACAAGAAAGGTAGATGGAAAAGTCTCCACATTCATGATCGGCATTGACAAATCAACTAGATTTTCAGGGAATAATATTAATTCCAAGTTAGTAGCCCTAGTTGGTATTTATGTTCTATTATATTTTACTAATCTACCACGAGATCGCACTCTGATATACTTATGTTTATTATAGTTTACAAACACCAACGATCCATACTCTAATTGACTTGAGATTCGATTTAGTTGAAACTTAGGCCCATTAAGGAGTGGGCTGTTAAATAGCTTTTGAACTACTATAAACCTCATATCTTCTCTTAATTGGGCTCTTCTTTTGTTATCTTCAACCTAGGCTTTTAGCCTTTGGTCTCGTTTTCCTTTGTAAAATTCCTACTTTATGAGCTCACCTCAAGAACTTTGGGGAGTTGTGCTTTGATTAAAAATCAATCCAACATTTTTGGTGTTATAAAGAGGTCCCCAATCTTTGTTACTGCATACTATTCCTTGTTATGTTCTTTCCATTAGTCTTATACATAAATATGAAAGCTTGGTCTTCTTAAATAAATAACACTCAATCTCCCTTTATTGAGGAAAACAATACTAACACACTAGCAGGAATGATAAATCAGAATGCGATCGAAGGAACTGCCACCTTTCATTCTTCTGATGAGAAATTTTGACAAAGCTGGTGTTTGTTGAAAATGCTATAAAATGCTTGGATGAGTACCAAGCCAAGATGAGGAAAGTAATTGAAACTATGGAAAGAATAGTTGTCGCTTTTGTTGATGAGGAAAGTCAGCCCTCAAGGGTTACGGCAAACCAAAAATGACCAAGGAAGTGCTTGAATCTGAATTTGTTAGAGACGTTCCTATTAAAGCTAGTGCAAAAACCTTCTAGGTAGCCAAAGAGAGTCAACCCAAAAAGGTCTTAACACCGAGCTTCGAAAGAATTAGCCTTGGTGGGCCTGCCAGGGCATTGGTTTGAATGTATAAACATTGATATTGAACCTACCGGTCATTTAAATCTAGGCAGCAATCGATATATGGAAAGATTGTGTGGCGATCCTGGGATTCAAACCCTTGTTATCTTGGAAAGAAACATTAAGCACTAAGCATTCTCCTAAAAGATCTTTATGTTAATTTTCTAAAAGGGATGTTACATACTACCTCCCTTAAAGAGCCTAACATTCTCGTTAGCTCATCATTACAAGCCACCTAAGTGTTGTGGTTGTAACCTACATCTGTTCCACACTGACTGACATTCATAGCACTAAAACACACAATTCAGACTCAGTTTAGGCTCTGATACCAAATTTCATGATCGTGGGATTTGATCCCTTGCCGTAATAGAAAGAAACATCATGCACTAACTATTGTGCTAAAGGGTCTTTGTATTAACTTTCTGAAAGGGATGCTACAGATTGTTGGACAAGTTGTCTGAAAAAGTATTGAAGCTTCAAGAAGAGAAATTGGGTTCTTATATGGAACCAAAAATCATGAGGACCCTATTACCCATAAATCTTTAAATCTAGAAGTTGCCTTATGACTGATCGAACAATCCTGAAGATCATATCACTTAAAATGAAATACAAATGTAGGATATTCGGGCCTTAGATGAAATTATGTATGATTCTTGTCGGCCCCCTTCACCGAGCAAACATTAAAATGGTTTCAGAATTATCACCAAACTCGACCCATTCCTAAGGTCAGCTAGCTATACAATTTACGACTTAATTCTTCGCTTTAAGAAACACTTGGTCTAACATCCCTCATTTTGAAACCCAAGGATGGAACCCAATGTGCTATAGTCACCTTGGAATTTTCGTTTGACGATAAAGATTAGATCGATTATATTATACAGCCTTGAGTAATAGATCAAATACAAACTAAAAGTAAGAAACACATTATTGGAGATTGCATTTTACAATTTAATACCCAATATTTCTGCTTGCGTAGGGGTCAGAAATATAATATAACATAAATAATACTTTTATACCCAACATATGAAGATGTTGACATAAACACTTAGTATAACGGAATTAAATTAACAAAAATAACTGTTTAAAATTGGTCATAAACACCCAACCGCCGATGAAAGTACCCATTATCATAGATAGCAAGTATGTGGAGAATATAATATGAAGAACGCTTAGAAAATTAAAAAGAAAGCAATAGAAACACAGGATTTATAGTGGTTCAGCTATTTCTGGCCTATGTCCACTTTGAAGAGTTGCTATTTTATTGATTATCACTCGCTAGTTACAAGAGTATAGTTGATAATAATTCAGTTACAATGGATTTCGACAGAGTAACGGCATAGAAGAACCAAAAAGATCCCTTTTTGAAGCTGTTGGACTCATATTTATAGGTGTAGGCTGCAAATATCTTGCCTAGATCTCAGAAGGCTCCTTCTCTCACGTGGGTGGGCCCACATGATCGATCCCCTAATATTTCGACTCAATCCATGATCGATACGTACCAAATTCGTATCGATCCAAAATTGCTCCATTTGGGTTGGGATCGATCGTGGACATTCTTGTGGTTGTACACAAGCTCCTGTGAAAATTTGGTAGCATTTGGACTTGTAGATTATGAGATATGATCGATGCAAGTTTGGATTTTTGATGTGTTGTCGAATTCGCATCACTTTCATTCGCATCGCTTCTATTCGTATCGCTTTTAGGCACGTGACGACCAATGATGTGGCGCTATCTTTTAGGATCGATCCACATTTCATGCCGAGTTGACTATTTCGTATCCATTTATATCCAAGCTGTTTGTATTCATTGTCTCGTATCCATCATTTATTATTCATGCCCCTGTTCGTATCGATCTATGCCCGCCTTTCGTATCCATCACCTATGCCTTCGTTCCCATCGATAAGGTGGGCTGCCTAATTTGCTTCGATATTCCTAGGTGCTACTTCGCATCGATCAACAAGGATGTCGTTCATATCGGTCCATCACGTATTATTCACATCGATTACTGGCCAATCGATATGAATAGCATGTAAGGGTGGATCGATAATAATGATAGTTTTTTATGGATACAAAGTAACCTAAGTCCGGTGGATAAGAAGTAGAATGAGCATGGGTAAATCGATATGAATAAGGTGGTGGATGATGCATGTGAAGTAATATGAGTAGGGATGGATTCGAAGTGGGGGTATGCTTGTTGGATTCAGACTAACAAAGCTTGGTGGATATGTATGAGACTTCTTGGATGGATACGAATGAAATCGATATGAAGGAGGCGATCTGATGGATACGAACGAGGGCATTGCCTAATTTGCATTGATCATATCTTGAGCATATGAATTCTGATTGTCTTGAAATTTGAAATGTAGCCTTTCCTAGCCTCATTCATCATTCCCAATCGATCCCATCTTGATTGGAGCTCGGTCAAATTTTGATGATATCGATCATAACCTTGTTTTCAATCGATCTCTAATACTGGTTTCCATCCTTTTTAGCATATTTGTTGATATCCTGGCCTTGACCAAAAGGCGGGATAACAATAACAACCAAGCCTCCAGCTTCATCTTTGGATTGCATTATTCATCCATCCTAAAAAACATGCCTGACCCCATAAACTCAGCCTACTCAAGCAAGTACTCATGAGTTTATAGGGAAAGCAATGATAAAAACATGGGTCAAACCTAAAGTCTAGTATGAGCAATATATTACTCTAAATATAAAAGATAGTGAGACTGCACCGCTACAACATGCTATGGTTTTTTCTCCTTACCATTATTGAAACATCCAATTAACATTTCAAATGCAAGCATAAGTCATATTTTCATTCTTAAGTGTCAATATCAAGCTGTATAGCCCTAACCAAGAGTGACGACCATTGAACAATCACTCTTTCCTTTTCAAAACCCGACTATTCATCTTTTGGCTACCACTATGGCCTTATTCCTTCACTGCTTCCTAAACTTATTAAACTCATCTCCGGATTTGGTTTCCACTTTTTCCTTACACCATAACTTCCGTAATTCAGCCACAACACTGGCCTCACACCTACTCTACTTTCGTTTTTAGTTGTTGTTTTAGGCCTTACACCTACGCTTTCATATTTTGATTGCCACTAAGGCCTTACACATACTTTGCTTTCGATGCTTGATTACCACATCTGGCCTTACATTCTCTACCGAACCCTTGACTGTCGTGCCAGGCTTTACACCTACTGTATTTGGACTCCACTTAGACCTTACTCCAACATTCCTCTACGATTGTAACTTTAGGCCTTACAGTTATGTTCACAGTTTCCACTGCCACTTTAGGCATCATGCTTATGTTTCATTTGCAAATGCTACTAAGGCCTTACTCCTTCGCTTTTGATCCCATGACTACCACCTCAGGCCTTACGTCACTGAACATACTACCTAACCAATCACTATTAGGCTTTTCACTTTACTATTCATTAAGCTACATTTTCATTAATGCCATGTATATTGGTTTTAGCCAACCTAAGCCTTAATACACATTCTCTTCTGGAAAATAAATTAATCTTGGTTTCGATGTCTTACCGAAATCTTCAGTGCCCTCAACAATCACCATCTCTCAGTCTCATCTAAGGAAGCCTGCCGTAGGTTAGCTTGGTGACATACGATATTTTAAATTTTAAATTTCCTAAATTACCTCCTCTACCCATAATTCCTCCTTAACCATCAAACGCCTTCACTCCTTGGTTAATACCTTCAGTTTATTAACCCTATCTTTACACTTAACATTTTTACTTATGTTCTTTGTGCTTAAGATTCTAGTTCATTTATTGCTCTTGGTTCTGTTTCTCCTTTAGTACTCCTCTTCGGTACACGTTGGGAACCGCCCTCTAAACATCTGACACTTCGCCCTACACGTGTCGACTCCTTATTTGTTTAACTTGGTCCTTTATGACCGTTATAAAGTACTTTGCTAACACATTCAACATAATTTATGGATCTAGTCCCTTGATAAATTATTTCACACGTTACTTAATTAAATTACCTTCTAGCCTTAACTACTTGCCTTATGGCTCCCTGTTAAACTCTTCGGCCAAGCTTATATTCTTTCAAAAAAATATTTATTTTATGAATAGAAAATCAAAGGAAGTATAACCATGATTTATTTTTTTACAGCAACTCAACCCTCTCTTTTCTACCCAGTTTCCATGTCATATAGCACTCAAATGATTCATAGCAATTTATTTACTTTAAGGGAAAATTCTATAAATCAACACAAATCTTTAAATATATATTCTCAACATCATATTAAATTTTCAGAGCATTTGGATGTTGAAAAGCATAAGAAATATTCATCATAAACATAGTCATAGGGAGTTATGGGAAGAAAACGGGATTAGAGAATATATTACTCACCAAGATTTTTCAAATAATGAAGTCTCCAGTTTCCTTAGCTTTAAATCCTCCTTTTCTTCTTCTTTCTTGATTATGCCATGGCCACCATTAAAGAGCTTAATCTTTTTGATATTAAGAGTAGGATGAAATAAAAAGAGAAAGTGGTCATCTTTATTATGAATAATTGGGCCTTTGGCCCATTTCCTTTATCTTTATTTAATCCCTTTTAGTTATGCTTCTTTATTAAACGCTACCTTTGATAAGTAAATGTACAACCCAATACTTATCATATTATATTATTCAATTTTATCATTGCATCATTTATATCTTTATTCACATAATTAGTTCTTTAAACCATTAATTATTAATTTATGGGGTGTTTTAGGCTTTCCCTTTATTGGAATTTCATCCTCGAAATTCAAGTAAAGTACAAAAGCGACTCTAGGTCTTTCTCATGCCCACTCTAGCATATACACATAAGTTCAGCCTACCTGTCTCAAAAAAACATGCTAATGCACATACCTATACATAATATCATATATTTATGACTTACAACAAACATAGAAAATATTCGTGCTAAACAAAACAAATAACTTAGGATAAGTCTTCTCGGCTTTATCCTCCATATCATATGTAAAACCATCCTGGTCCATACTCCACTCCATATGCACAAGCTTTACTTCCTTATGTCGTAGTATCCTTACATCTCGGTTTATGATCCGAATAGGCTTCTTAACCTAAGTCATGTTTGGTTCAACAACCGAATCATCCACTACCCTTGGAACCACAACAATCCTAGGGTCTTGAACACACTTTCTTGGATGTGATACATTAACCACATTTCGGACCCTAGCACAAGTACTCGAAAATTGAACTCTATAAGCTACTTTGCCTATCCTTTCTAGCATCGAAAATGGGCCGACATATCTAGGCGTCGACTTTTGGCTTTTCCATAGCTCATAATGCCTCTCGTTAGTGACATTTTAACAAACACAAGATTCTTTAGATCAAGCATAAAGGCTTTTTCCTTCTATCGTCATATCTATTCTTCTTAGACCAAGCATCTTTCATCCTTTTTTGAATTAATTTGACTTTCTCTGAAGTTTCTTTTACTAGATCCGGACCAAAGAAATCTACTCCAGTCTCATGCCAACTTACTGGTGACTTACAAGGCCTTCCATACAATGCCTCAAAAGGTGCCGACCCAATACTGGAATTGTAACCATCATCATATGGAAATTCCATTAAGTACAAATGATCTTCCCAAGATCCACTGATGTCTAATTCACAAGCTCTAAGTAAGTTCTCAAACATTTGGTTGACCCTCTCGGTCTTGCCGCCTGGCTGCAAATGATAAGCGGTTCTTGTACATAATTCTGAACCCAAAGCATTATGTAGGCTTTGCAAAAACTCAGTGACAAACAATGAGCTTCGGTCATTGACTGTAGAAGTCGAAATTCCATGAAGTGTTACTTTACCAAAATGAAATTGGCACTCTTAGTCAATCTGTCAACTATGACCTACATACTTTCATTCTCTACTCTAGTCCTTGCAAGTCATGTACAAAGTCCATTGAAATTGATACCACTTCAATACTAGAACATCCAAAGGCTGCCAAAGTCTACTTGGCTTCCAATATTTTGCCTTAATCTATTGGCATGTGAAACATCTCTTCACATACTTCCCAACATCTCTCTTCACCTCTTCATAATAGAAGCTATGCTTTATATCTCGGTACATCTTGATGCTTCCGAGATGAATGGAAAACTTTGAACGATGACATTTATCCAAGAACATCTTTCGAAGGTCATCATTATTTGGAAGATACGACCTTCCCCTATTTCAAAGCTAACTTTTCTCATCAATATCAAATCCCTTTAGTCCTTCGATCTCGAAACCGCTCTTCAAGTGTTGATCCTTTTATCATAAAGCCAATCTTCCTTCTTCCTCTTGGAAATCCTCTCTATGAGAATTGAATGAACTTTTAAGCTAGACAACATCCTAGAGCTTTGGCTTGGATTGGCATTCACCAAAACTGCACATCACAAGAAGTTAGCATCTCTAGAACATTCCACTCCTCGATCATAGCTAAACCAAAATTCTGTCACTATTAGCTCAAGGCATCGACGACTTTATTTCATGTACCTGAGATATACTCTATCCTAAAATCATACGATGCCATGAACTCCTACCATCTTTGTTGTCTCATGTTCAGCTCCCTTTACGAAAACAAATATCTCAAAGAGTTATGGTCAATGAACAACTCAAACCTTTCCCTTAAAAGGTAATGCCCTCAAATCTTAATTAAAATATAACTTCCACTAAATCTAAGCCATAAGTTGATACATAACCTCATGGGGTCCCAACTTTCTACATGCATAAGCTATTACATTGCCCATTTGCATAAACATAGCTCCTAACCCCGATCCTAAAGCATTTGTACACGCCACCATACCTTTATTCCCTTATGACATTACTAAAACCAAAGCTTTAATCAACCGAAACTTCAACACTTGGAATTCTACCTCACACTCCCTCGTCTAAATGTACCTTTCATTCTTTCAAATAAGTCTGGTCAATGGCTTTATTATCCTAGAGCAGCGCTTAATGAATATCCGATGGTACCAACACCATTATACTCCTTATCTCAGTAATCATTTCAGGTCTCTTCCAATCATTTACAACTTTGACTTTTGACGGATCTATAGTCAATGCTTCCTTTGAAACAACATGACCTAGGAATTTGACTTCCTTCCTTCAAAAATGACACTTGAAATTTTTTGCCCTCAACCTATGCTGTCTCAAGGTTTCCAATACCAGTCTAAGATGAACTTGAAAATCTTGCTAATCCCTATAATAGACCAAGATATCATATAAAAAGGCCCACAAAAATTTATCCAAGTGATCGTGAATGACTCGGTTCATAAGATTTATAAAGAAATCTTAAGCATTGATATGCCCGAAGGGCATGACCAACCACTCATATGAACCATACCTTGTCATAAGCCCGGTCAATGAAATGCTCTCTTCAGAAACTCTTAATTAGTGGAATCCTTAGCCAAATTTAACTAAGAAAACAATTTAGCCCCACTCTACTAATCAAACATACCGTCTATCTAAAGCAATGGAGAATAATTCTTTACTGTAACTTTATTCAACTTCCAATAATCAATACACATCTGAAGTGATCCATCAGACTTCATTACGAACACCACAAAAACTCCTTAAGATGAACTACTCGATTTAATGAAATTATTTTGCTCAATTTCCATTAATTGCTTCTTCAACTCTTCCATCTCCTTAGGCTGTATTTTGCTGGATGGTCTACTAATAGGTTACACCCTAACATTAAGTCAATGCGAAACTCTATCGCTATTCTCGGAGATAATCTCATATCCTATTCAAAAACATTGGCAAATTTTCAAACTGTAAAAGCTCTATCAATCTCTCTTCTAGGCTTTCCATTGCATAAAATGAAATCTCGAACCCTCCCTTCATCTCATCCAAAGATACTAAGATTATGTCCCCTCCTTTCGGGTTCCGCAAGGAAACGATTCTCTCCGTACAATAAATTTTGACATTATTCTAATCTAGCCAATCCATACCAAAAATCACTTTGTCTCCCTTGAAGTCCAACACAAATGGGTCGTTAGATAATAATTTGTCACACAGAACACACTATAGATTAGTGCACCTTAATCCGACAATAGCATACCCACCAATTGAGTTAACTACACGCAAAGAAGAACTAAGTAGCTGACATTTAACCCTGCTCTATCAAACACTTCCTTAGAAATGAAATAATTTGTATCTCCAATATCAAACATAACTATAATTGAAAAACTGGAAATCGAGATCATATCTTCATGTTGCACCCCTTTTTCCTTTCTCCTTAGTTATTGTCCCTGAGGATGGCCTCTCCAAAGAATACAACCCAGCTTCGAACAATACTCATTCTTATGGTCTGGCTTGACACAATTGAAGCACTATACTATGGCTTTACCAACTAGCTGCAGACACTTTGATGCATAATGCCCCATCTGTCCACAATAGTAACAAGTGATTTCTGAAATATCCTTTCAGCTAAACCCATCGTGTGCCTTCCCTCTTGGCTTTTTTCCCTTCTTCCCCTTTTGATAAGGAGCAAATCACTTCTTTTGTTCCACTTTCGATTTCATCTTTGCCCTTCTCTCCTTTCAGTACACACTATCATACCTTAGGGTCATGTGTATCACAAAATCAATGGAGATGCATGGTGTACCATTAACTCAAGATTTGACCCCCTCACTTCAGCCTCCAGATTAACTTCTTTTTCATTTTCAATGAGGTTATTAACCAATTCTCGCTCACACTTTGTCAGACGTTGAACTTCTGGACACATTCTTTGACAAAAAGATCCCTTTACTCGAGATCGATGAACACCCTCAACAACACACTTCAATGAGACTAGTAAATTGAACCTCAAATCTCTACTGGAGCCGCTCCTAAGTGATCTCTTCTTCAGGAGTCTCGGTTATTACTGTTTCATAGCAATCTAAAGTATCTTCATGAAATTGTCTAGGGTTAGCCCTCTCTCCTACGCCACATCTAACACCCAATCCTGGAAGATACATTCACTCACCTTTGATGAGTTCAATGCCTCCATTGTTGGCTCTCTCCCGATAAACATCTTTCCACCTAGATTTTTGTAGCCTTGGCTTAACTTGGAGAAGTCTACCCTAGCCACGGAAAATACAATTACATTATAGCATACAACCTCCCCAAGGTGTTCATTTTCTATTAGCATTTAACTAAGTATAGCTTTATTTTACTTAAGTATGCCCTGATCTAAGCTTTGATTCCAATTGAGTTATCCTTCATTCTGAAACTCAAAGAAGAAACCCTAACGCGGTTCAATCACCTTGAAAATATCTTTTGGACGACAGAGATGAGATCAATTATATTATACAGTCTTAATTAAAAAGATCGGATGCAAACTAAAATAAACAAACACATCACTGTAGATTACGTTTTACAATTTAATACCAATAGTTCATGCCCGCACTAGGGTCAAAAATATAATACAACTTAAATAAAAGTGTTATGCTCAACATAAATAATGCTAACATAAGAACTTAGTACAACAGGATCAACATAACAAGAGTAACACCTAAGCCTCTTACTTCACCTTTGACTTGCATTATTCATCCATCCTAAAAGGAAACAATCGTCAAACATAAAGTTTGGTATGAGCAATTTCTTATGCTAAACATAAAAGTTTGCAAGACCACACCTTTATTGCACAAAATGGGTTTTCCCCTCACTATTCTAGGAACATTCGATTAACATTTCAAACACAAGTGTAAGTCATACTTTCATTCTTAAGTGTTAATTTCAAGCCATAAACCCTAACTGAGAGCGACGATCATTCAATGATCACTCCTTTCTTTTCAAAACCCGACTTTTCATCTTTTGGTTGGCACCTAGGCCTTATGCCTTTATACTTAACCAAATTTAGATCTAACTTTCGACTGCTACTAAGGCTTTGTGCCTTCACCGCTTCCTAAACATACTAAACTCACTGGTTTCAGTTGTCACTGAGGCCTTAATCCATCACTTTCGTAATTCATTGCCACATCCATCTTCATACCTACTTTGATTTCGTTTTCATTTGCCACTTCAGGCCTTACACCTAAAATTTCTTATTTTGGTTGCCACTAAGACCTTACATCTAGTACTTAACTGCCACATCTGACCTTGCATCCTCTACCGAACCTTTGATTGCCACCCTAGGCCTTACATCGATAGTATTTGGATGCCACCTTAGGCCTTAGTCCAACATTCATCCACAGTTGCCTCTTTATATCTTGCACCTACATTCAAGGTTTCGACTGCCACTTCATGCTTTATGCCTACTTTCCACTTGCGAATGTCACTAAGGCCTTACTCTTTTGTCATTGTTTATGGATGCCACTTAGATATTAATCCTTTGCTTTCAATTCCTTGACTACCACCTTAGACCTTATGGCAACTACCGAACATACTACCTAACCAGTCACTATTAAGCTTTTGACTAAGCTATTCTTTAAGCTACATTAATACACTTTCATTAATGTTCCATATATTGGTTTCAACTAACTTAAGCCTTGGTATACATTCTCTAACGAAAAATCAATTAGTCCGATTTTCAATATATTTTCGAAGCTTCACTACCCTCAGCAATCACTATCTCTCAGTATCATCTTGGGAACCTACCGCGGTTTATATTTGGTGATCTACGATATTTAAATCTTTAAATTCCCGAAATCGCCTCCTTTACGCATAATTCCTCTTAACCGTCAATGGCTTTTGACCCTCGGTTAATACCTTTAGTTTCTTGACCCTAGCTTAGATTTGAACATTTAGTTCTTTATATTTAAGAATCCAGTACAGTTCTTGCTTTTGGTTCGCTTCTCCTTGGGAACTTTCCATTGGTACACTTTTGGAACCGCCCTCAACACATCTCACACTTCACCTTACATGTGTCAACTCCTGATTCATTTGACTTTTTCATTTCTGACCATTATAGAGTACTTTGCTCACACGTTCAATATAATCCATGGATCTGGTCTATTGACCAATTATTTAACTCTTTAATTAAATTACCTTCCAGCTTGAATAAATTGCCTTTCAACTCCTTATTATAACCCTTCAAATAAGCTAATATCCTTTTGGAAATTATTATTTTTTGCTTTAAAGCATAAAAATATATTATTCATGATTTATTTCTACATAATAACTCATTTCGCTCTTTTCTACCCATTTTGCATGTTGTATAATACTTAAATGATTCCTACCATTATTTACATGAGGAAATATTCTATAAATCAAAATTCATCTTTAAAAACATGTTCTCATCACATATTAAATTTTTCAGAGCATTTGGATTATAAAAAGAAGAAGAAGTATTCATTACGAACATAATCTTGGGGGATTGAAGGAAGAAAAATGATTAAAGAATATATTACTCACCTAGATTCTTTAGTTAATGTAGTATGTAATTCCCTTAGTTGAAATCTTCCATTTCTTTTTCTTTCTTGATGCCACCAATAAAGAGCTTAAGTTTTTTTTAATATTGAGAGTAGAATGAAATGAAAAGCAAAAAATGGTTATCTTTATTCTAATGAATAATAAGGCCGTTAACCCAATTCTATCTTATTCATTTAATTCCTTCTAGTTATGTTTCTTCACTAAACACTATCTTTGATAAGTAAATGTACATTCAATTACTTTAAACATTATATTTTTTTAATTTTATAATTAGATTATTTAAATCTTTATTCATATAATTAATCCTTTAATTAATTAATTAATTATTAATTTATAGGATGTTACACCTAGTTAGGGGTGAGTTTACTTGTTGACATTCGGTAAGGGTAAGGAGAATCCTATAAGGATTATTGTCAAAGGTTCAATGACATTCCTGCTAAAGTTAGTGGCATGTCAAATGAATCAAAACTTATAGCCATCACTACTGGGTTATGGAGAAATATCCCATTTTGGTAAGACATAATACGATAAGAATGCGCATCCTTAAATGATTTCTGTATAGTGCTCAAGGAGAATATTAAATTGAAGAATCAAATAGGGTTCTGAGCAAGAGTCAAGGCTAGATAGATGAAAGTTGGAAATTTATCCTCGCAAACCAAGATGAGAGTTCCAAGCCATGGAAACTCTCCCGTTAACCCATTCCTACACCTAAATCTATGCACTAACCCAAGTTAGGATACCATATCCATAGGCAAGAAAGCATATCAGCTAGAGCTTAACCGATGGGGAAAATACTACACTTATCATATGTAAAAAGGCCATCAAATAGAAGACTGTAGATTTCTTAAATTTTTTATCAACAACCTTGTGAAGGTAGGAAAGATTGATGATTTTTTAAGGACCAAAAGTGTGCAGGGAGACACGCATTTGGTTGAATCCAAAAATGCATAACCAAGAGTACAAGTGTCAAGATCACTACCGGCACCAAGAAATTTTATTATCGTAATCTTGGAAGGCCCATACGTGGCTTGAACGAACAACAGTGGTTGGAAAAGGTATATTAATAAAGCTCGAGGGGCTAAGGAAACTTTGTTTGTGATAAACAAAGTTGAAAAAATAAAGAAGCTTTTACCAATGATCACTTTCTAGGATCTTGACAAGCAGGATGTCTACCACCCTTACAATGATCCCTCGCGATCACTACTCAAATTTCTCTTTTGGAAGTATCGAAGATCATGGTAGGTACTGAGGCAATGTGAACATCATCTTTAAGCACCCATTCATTAAGATGGGCCAACTTGAGATTGTACTCTAACCAAGCCACGCACCCATTTACGACTTTAATGATGAAGGAGCCATCCTTTATGGGGAGTGTAATCTCATAGTGAAAGTTGGCACCAACACGTGCATTAAGATTTTTGAAACAATGTTTGTCGTAATGAATGTGCCCAGTATATAATGCCTTCTTTGGGGGCCATCCCTTATGGGGAGTGAAATCTCACAGTGAAAGTTGGCACCAGAGCGTGCTTTAAGATTGTTGAAACTATGTTTATCTTAATTAAGGTGCCCACTTCCTTCTCAACAAAACATCTGTTGCCGAAATTAACTATAGAAGTTAAATCAAAAGAAGTTAACATTCCTTCTAGAAACAAGGAAGAAAACAAAAGATATGTTAATTACACTAACTCCGAAGTTATAAGTTATAGCCAGAAGTTCTTATGATTCCACCAAGGCATGAAAATATGACTATAGAAAAAATAGTTTGGGTACCATATAGCCAAAATCAATTTGACGGGATACAACCGATCCAAAGTAGTGAGTTTTTTGGTCAAAAGAGAAAGCGTGTCCATGTAGTACATGAGGTTTCAGAAGAAGAAAATAATAAACTCGAGTTAGAACCAAGAGCCAAAATAGAAAAGTCTATGGTTATCTATACTCTTAATGTAATTTATATAATTCAAAAGACAAAATCAAAATTTTCAAGATCGGAACTTACCTACATCCATTAGTCCATCGGAACTTACCTTCATCCATTAGTCCAACAACAACTGATAACATTCCTTCAATATAGTATTGATGTGTTTGGATGGTCCATGACGATGTGATCGGAATAAACCCTTCGATTATTTTCCATTGTCTAAATATTGATCCTGAGTATCGCCTATGAGATAAAAGAGACGACCTCTCGATAAGGTTTGATATATCGCATTACAAGAAGAAGTGGAAAAGCGGCTAATAAATAATTTCATAAGAGATGTTCAATATCCAAAATGGATCATCAATTCGGTATTGGTGAAGAAACCAAATCGCAAGTGGACAACCTGCATAGACCTCATGGACTTAAACAAAGTTTTCCCAAAGGATTACTTACCTTTGCCAAAAATAGCTCACTTAGTTGATGCTACCAATGAATATCGGTTACTTTTGTTTATGGATGCATATTTCGGCTACAACCTTATCCTTATGTATAAACTAGACCAAGAACACACAACCCCTAACTGAGAACGATGATCATTCAGTGATCACTCCTTTCTTTTCAAAACCCGACTATTCATCTTTCGGTTGGCACCTAGGCCTTATGCCTTTATACTTAACTTAACCAAGATTTATAATTAGCTTTCGGCTGCCACTAAGGCTTTATGCCTTCACTACTTCCTAAATTTACTAAACTCACTAGTTTCAATTATCGCTGAGGCCTTAAACCATCACTTTCCTAATTCAGCGGCCACACCCAGCCTCACACCTACTTTGATTTCGTTTTCAGTTGCCACTTCTAGCCTTACACCTAAACTTTCTTATTTTGGTTGCCACTAAGATCTTACACCAAGTACTTAACTGCCAAAACTGACCTTGCATCCTCTACTGAACCTTTGATTGCCACCTTAGGCCTTACACCGATGGTATTTGGATGCCACCTTAGGCCTTAGTCCAACATTCATCCATGGTTGCCTCTTTATATCTTCCACATACATTCACGATTTCGACTGCCACTTCATGCTTTATGCCTAATTTCCAAGTGCAAATGCCACTAAGGCCTTACTCTTTTGTCATTGTTTATGGATGCCACTTAGATACCAATCCTTCGCTTTGAGTTCCTTGACTACCACCTCAGACATTACGTCAACTACCGAACATACTACTTAACTAGTCACTATTAAGCTTTTCACTAAGTTATTCTTTAAGTTACATTAATACACTTTCATCAATGTCCCACATATTGGTTTCAACCAACTTTATCCTTGGTGTACATTCTCTTACGAAAAATCAATTAGTCCCATTTTCAATATATTTTCAAAGCTTCACTACCCTCAGTAATCACTATCACTCAGTATCATCTTGGGAAGCCTACCACGGTTTACATTTGGTGACTTACGATGTTTAAATATTTAATTTTCGAAATCACCTCACATAATTCCTCTTAATCATCGATGGATTTTGACCCTCGGTTAATACCTTTGGTTTATTGACCCTAGCTTATATTTGAACATTTAGTTCTTTATATTTAAGATTCCAATACAGTTCTTGCTTTTGGTTCGGCTTCTCCTTTGGAACTTTCCTTTGGTACACGTTGGGAACTTCCCTCTGCACATATCACACTTCACCTTACACGTGTCAACTCCTGATTCATTTGACTTTGTCGTTTTTGACGTTATAGAGTACTTTGCTCACACGTTCAATATAATCCATGGATCTGGTCTATTGACCAATTATTTAACTCTTCAATTAAATTACCTTCTGACTCGAATTAATTGCCTTTCGACTCCCTATTATAACTCTTCAACCAAGCTAATATTCTTTTGGAAATTATTATTTTTACTTTAAAAAATCATAAAAAGATATTATTCATGATTTATTTATGTACAGTAACTTATTCCACTCTTTTCTACCCATTTTGCATGTTGTATAATACTTAAATAATTCATACCATTATTTACATAAGGAAAATTCTATAAATCAAAATCCATCTTTAAAAACATGTTCTCAACATCATATTAAAATTTCAGAGCATTTGGATTATAAAAAGCAGAAGAAGTATTTATTACGAACATAATCCTGGGGGGTTGAAGGAAGAAAAGAGGATTAGAGAATAATTACTCACCTAGATTCTTTAGTAAACGAATTATGTAATACCCTTAGCTTTAAATCTTCCCTTTCTTTTTCTTTCTTGATGCCACCATTAAAGAGCTTAAGTTTTGTTTTAATATTGAGAGTAGAATGAAAAGATGCCACCATTAAAAGCAGAAAATGGTTATCAATATTCTAATGAATAATAAGGTCATCAACCCATTTCCATCTTGTTCATTTAATACCTACTAGTTATGTTTCTTTACTAAACACTATCTTTGATAAGTAAATGTGCACCCAATTACTTTAAACATTTTTTTAATTTTATCATTAAATAATTCAAATCTTTAGTCATATTATTAATCCTTTACTTAATTAATTATTAATTTACAGGATGTTACCCCTAGTTAGGGGTGAGTTTACTTGTTGACATCCGATAAGGGTAAGGAGAATCCTATAAGGGTTATTGTCAAAGGTTTAATGACGTTCCATCTAAAATTAGTTGCATGTCAAATGAATCAAAATTTATAGCCATCACTATTGGGTTATGGAGAAATATCCCATTTTGGCAAGACTTAATATGATAATAATGCACATCCTTAAACGAATTCCTATACACTGCTTAAGGAGAAAATTAAATTAAAGAATCAAATAGGGTTTTGTGCAAGAGTCAAGACTGGGTAGATTAAAGCCAAAAATTTATCCTCATAAAAGATGAGAGTTCCAAGCTATGGAAACTCTCCAGTTAACCTATTCCTACACCAAAATCTATGTACTAACCCAAGACAGGATACCATATCCATAGGCAAGAAAGCAAATCGGCCAGAGCTTAGTCGGTGGGGAAAATACTGAACTTATCATATGTAAAAAGGCCATCAAATAGAAGATTGTAGATTTCTTATTTTTTTTCAACGGTCTTATGAAGGAAGGAAAGGTTGATGATTTTTTAAGGACCAAAAGTGTGTAGGGAGGCATGCATTTGGTTGAATCCTAAAATGAACAACCAACGATACTAGTGTCAAGATCACTATCGGCACCAAGAAATTTTATTATCGTAATCTTGGAAGGCCTACATTGTCCTGAACAAGCAACATTGGTTGGAAAAGGTATATTATTAAGGCCCAAGGGCTAAGGAAACTTCGTTTGAGATAGGAAAATCTGAAAAAAATAAGGAAGCTTTTTCCAAGGATCACTTTCTAGGATCTTAACAAGCAGGGTGTTTGCCACCCTCACAATGATCCCTTTGTGATCACTGCTCAAATTTCTCTTTTGGAAGTATCCAATATCATGGTAGGTACCGAGCCAGTGTGAACATCATCTTTAAGCACCCACTCAATACGATGGGTCTACTTGAGATTATACTCTAACCAAGCCACACACCCATTTATGACTTTAATGATGAAGGAGCCATCCCTTATGGGGAGTGCAATCTCATAGTGATAGTTGGTACCGACACGTGCTTTAAGGTTTTTGAAACAATGTTTGTCATAATGAATGTGCCCAGTATATAATGCCTTCTTTGGGAGCCACCCCTTATAGGGAGTGCAATCTCACAATGAAAGTTGGCACCGGAGCATGCTTTAAGGTTTTGAAACAATGTTTATCTTAATGAACGTGCCCACTTCCTTCTAAAAAAAACATATATTGTTGAAATTACCAATAGAAGTTAAATCAAAAGAAGCTGATATTCCTTCTAGAAACAAAGAAGAAAACAAACGATATGTCAATCACACTAACTCTGAAGTTATAAGATTTAGCCGGAAGTTCTTAAGATTCCACCAAGGCATGAAAATATGACTATAGAAAAAATAGTTTGTGTACCATGTAGCAAACAAAATTTGACGGGATACAACCGATACAAAGTAGTGATTTTTTTGGGTCAAAAGAGAAAGCGTGTCCACATATTACTAGAGGTTTCAGAAGAAGAAAATAATAAACTCGAGTTAGAACCAAGAGCCAAAACAAAAAATTCTACTGTTATCTATACCCTTAATGTGATTTATATTAATTAAAAATGCCAAACCAAAATTATCAAGATTAGAACTTACCTTCATCCATTAGTCCAACAGGAACCGATAACATTCCTTCAAAATAGTTTTGATGTCTTTGGATGGTTCCATGATGATATGATTGGAATAAACCCTTCGATTATTTTCCATTGTCTAAATATTGATCTTGAGTATCCCCTGTAAGGTAAAAGTGACGACGTCTCGATAAGGTTTGATATATTGCATTACAAGAAGAAGTGGAAAAGCTACTAAGAAATAATTTCATAAGGGATGTTCAATATCCAAAATGGACCATCAATCGATATTGGTGAAGAAACCAAATTGCAAGTGGACAACTTGCATAGACCTCGTGGACTTAAAAAAGTTTGCCTAAAGGATTATTTACCTTTACCCAGAATAGATCACTTGGTTGATGCTACCAATGGACATCGGTTACTTTTGTTCATGGATGCCTATTTTGGCTACAACCTAATCCTTATGTATAAATTAGACCAAGAACACACAAGCTTCGTTATTATTATGGGACTGTTTTGTTATAAAGCAATGCCCTTTAGTCTAATGAACATTAGAGCGACCTTCCAAAGAATAGTCAATCGTACGTTTACAAAGAAATTATGACAAAACGTGAAGGTATATGTTGATAATATGACGGTGAAATCAAAACCGTCCAAAAGAATTTCAGACTTAGCATAGACGTTCGAGGTCCTTCGTAAGCACTATATGAAGCTAAACCCTTATTAATGCTCTTTTAGAATTCAATATGGAAAATTCCTAAGCTTTATGTAAGTGCAAAAGGGATAGAAATCAACCCAGGTCAAATCAAGGCGATTGCCAGTATGAAAACGTCAACAAATTACGAAGAACTTATGAGCTTAAAGGAGAATATCATAGACTAAACAGGTTTATAAGCCAATCAATTGATAGTGTGTTCCTTTCTTTAATATGATCAAAATGCACGTTACTTTTGAATGGACTACATTGCCAAATGACCTATGCAAATTCACAAAAACATCTCAGAACACCTCTATTTCTATCAAAGATGATAGATGGAGAAGATGTATCCCTTTATTTAGCTACTTCGGAACAAGCTGTAATTTATTAATGGTCAGAGACATTAATGAGCTTCAGCATCCCATTTATCACGCCAGCAAAATATTAAATCCAGCCAAGAAGCACTATCCAATGATTGAACGCCAACTACTTAATCTTCACCCCAAGAAAACTTTGACCATACTTCCAGGCTCATCCTATCAACGTTCTAATAGGTCATCCTCTAAGATACGTATTCAGCAAACCCAAGACTTCTAGAAGGCTAATCAAATGGGCTATAGAACTTAGCCAATATGACATCTCATATGTACCCAAAACTTCTATCAAAGGACAAATACTAGCGGATTTTACTTATGAATATACAGGTTTTGATGCCGTGACCTCCAAAGATGAAAAAGCCAAATAAATCTCATGAAACTCCACATTGATGGAACCTCTAATGAGAAGGGAGCAGGAGCAGGCTATGTTTTGTTCACTCCAGACAAACATTAATATTATTACTCCATCAAACTTACCTTTTTGGCAACCAACAATATGGTTGAATATGAATCATTAATAGTAGGACTAAGAATGGCAATCTCCATCAATGTTTTGAATATCAAAGTATATATTGATCCTCAACTAATTTTCAATCAACTCCTAGGCAACTATCAAGCCTTAGATCCATGACTCTCCTTATATGCAAAGAAAGTATAGCAACTGCTTGAAACTTTTAAAAGTTATGAAATTCCCTCAAGACTGAAATGCAAGGGAAGATGCCTTAGCCAAATATGCAAGTTCTCAGGATATATAACAATACAAATTCATTTCAATAGAGGTTCTTTAGAAGCCAACCATATAGATGAACTCAGACGCAGATAGCTCGAAACGAAGCCTCACAGCTAAAGGCAGCAGAAGAAAATTGGATGACTCCATACATCTTATGCGTAACAGATAACATTTTCCTTTAGATTTTGCTGAAGTAAGATGCATAAGGTATAACACTCCTAAGTTTTTTTATTACAAATGGAGTACCCTACAGAAGGGGCTATGCAAGCACCTAATCTCAATGTGTAACTACCACAAAAGGACAAAGATTACCAGAGGATGCCCATGACGGCATATGCGGAGACCATTCTGAAGGCTACCAACTAACCAAAAAGATACTAAGACAAGGCTTCTATGGCCGGAATTAAGCTAGGACATAATAGTCTATTCTAAAATTCCAAGATCTCCACCTAGTGAGCCTGCTCTAATTATGAGCCCATGGTCATTCGACATTTGAAGCATTGACCCTATAAGCACTCTTCCAACCGCTTAAGGATGTGCAAGCTTGGAGATAGTTGCCATTGATTGCTTTATAAAGTGGGTTGGAGCCGAATCCTCATTAATAATAATGGCACATCAAGTCGTTAAATTCTTTATGGTAAACATAGTGATCAGATATGGTCTTTCATGCAGACACAATTTGAAAACCAAGAATTCACTGGTTACTGCCTAGATCATGGCATAATAAGAAGTTTCTCTTCAATGGCTCATCCATAGTCCAATGGTGCCATAGAAGCAGGAAACATCGAAATCATTGCGTGCTTAAAGAAATGCTTAAACAGAGCTAAAGGAAATTAGGAGGAAGAATTTCCATTTGTGTTATGGGCTTATATAATAAGTTCTCAAATGTTAACGGGTATACCCATTCTCCTTAGTTTACGACTACAAAGCCATGCTCCCTACAGAGCTCAAAATAGCTTCACACCAAAGACTCTACTACAATACTCAGCAAAATACAAAACTCGAAATGAGTCACTATATTTCTTATCTGAACTCTGGGATCAAGCTATATTAAGAACAACAATATACATCAGACGATTGACGAAATACAAAAACCATCAAGTTCGAACTCGAAAGTTTAAAGTGGGAGATATTGTCATCTATAAAATCATGTCGAATACCAAGGATCTAGCAAATGGAATCCTAAAATCAAATTGGAAAGGACCCCTAATCATCCATGACATCATTCCTTTTGGAGATAATCAACTAAAGAAGTTAGATAGCCACATACTACCCCGAATGTGGAATGTCGAACACTTGAAACATTTCCAACTCACGGTTAGTACAGGAACAAATTTTTAAGTATATCAACGGTACAATTACTTTCAAATATATCAATTATTTATCCATGATCAAGTAATATCTTGAACCTAATATGAAATGATTATGATTTCAAATCTATCGAAGTTGCAAGTATTTTACCAATAATCAAGTGTTATCATACAACTATTAAGATTTTAAATCTACCAAAGTTACATACTTTCAAATAGATCAAATACTTTAGCTGTGATCAAGAAGTATCGCAAAATAAAAGTGATTTCAATTATATCAAAGAGTGAGCCATAACCAACTAGTGTTATGCAAAAGTGAGCAATGGCCAAGTAGTTTTATACAAGAGCTAGCCATTGCCAAGTAGTGTCATGCAAGAGAGACGTGATAAAGAAGTGTGATTTAATTATAGGCACGAAGCTTCCATTATTATTTTTCTAAATGGCATACATGTAAGACAAAGTCTCATTGACTAGTGCATGTTGTCAAAAGTTTACTAAAACAAATTCTTTCCATAAGGCAATCCTGTTTTTCATACGATTTTCAATCTATGTTACATTATCTGGCATAAAGTATCTGAACATGAAATAATGTTGCTTTTGATCATTGAAACCATACTAAGTTGTGATCTCTTTAAACAATGGATTGGAGCCGTTCGACATTATCGACTGTACGAAAGCTGTAATCATAAACCATTTTGGCTTTGGCTATAAGCAGAATTTTTTTGAAAGGTCGTATCTTGACTCTATAGTCCACATAGTAAGTTGGTGAGCTCCAACTCAATTGTCCATGTAGTAAATTCGAAGGATGAGCATATTACATAATAGATAAAAATTAGATGTGGTTAACTCCACATCCGAAGTGGAAAGTTTTTATCATAATATTTCAAAATTGAAACAAGTATTTCAACTAGTCGGAATGATTAATCGACTAAAAGAACCGGGAACACGGATTCCTCACGAAAAGTTTGCATTGCCCAGATAATTAGCTAGAACACAAAGGGACATCCACGTAAAATTCTCATGGATGCCGGCAAGTAATCCAAGTATTAACACCCTTAAGTAGTTTGGATCGGTTCCTCTAATTCTATTCTAGCTAGAGTGGATAGAATTATAGCATGTTATAGTTATCCTTCTTATGGATGCAATTGATATGTCCGTATGCTTCTAAATCCTCACTATACGATGATGTTAGATCTTTAAAATCCTCACTATACTATGAGGATATATTTTCAAAATCCTAAATCACTTGCCCAGATAATTATGAGATAAGATTTTTAAATTGATTTTCCAAACCCTCCTTATGAGGTAAGATTTACAAATTTATTTCAAAAACTTTTAATATAAGGCTAAAGTTTCATATTCACCTTCTAATGCTCACTATGATAAGGTTTGACTTTCAAAACCTAACCATACAATGAGATTCGATCTTTAAATCATCACTATACAATGAGGTTCAATCTCTAAATCCTCACCATACAATGAGGTTCAATCTCTAAATCCTCACCATATGATAGGGTTAGACTTTCAAATCCTCACTATACGATGAGGTTGGACTTCCAGATCCTCAATATACTGTGAGGTTAGATTTCTAAATCTTTACTATACAATAAGGTTTGATTTTCCAAATCCTCGCTATACCGCGAGGTTCAATTTTCTAAATCCTCACTATATGATGAGGTTAGGGTTTTCAAATCCTTACTATACTATATGGTTAGATTTTTAGAAACCCTCACTAAACCTTTGCTACATGATGAGGTTATATTTTCAAATCCAAATGCGAATTCCCCATTATACATAGGGGTTCGATTCAAAATTCTATTGGACATTAACCAATTTAAATTTATGAGAACCCGGGAAAGACTAAAGAAAGAGCGAAATAGCCAAGTACGAAGATATGATCTAACACTTCTTAATCCAAAGATCACTTTGTATTCATCATACAAAATAAACTTTAAAGGAAGATGTGTTATATCATAATTTTTACTCTATTATATTCAGCTTGTAACTATAAAAACTGAAATTCGAAAGGAATATTCTAAGGTACTCATTATACATGAATACCAAAAGAATGCAATCCTTAAGCTTGAAATCTTTATTATGTATTTGAATTCTTACTAGTATTAAATATCAAATGCATACTCTGTATAAAGCCTTGTATAGACCCTTTGGTATTTCATTCCAAAAGCTAAGCTTCGATACCTAAGAAAAGACAAATATCTAAAGGGTGGATACTTAGCAATACGCTAAGATCCAAAGAATGGGCCTATAATAGAAGGAATACCGAGGACAACATATGTCACTTGTACTGAAGCAACAACCACTCAGTTGACCTTAAGCCGAAAGTATAGGCCTTAAAGGGGCCTTCAACCAACGATATAAGTTAAAAGATCAACTTCATACTAAAAGACAAAATGCATCAAGTCATGCTATAGTCCAAAGCTATATATTGCCTTCAGATCATGTACCAAGACCCTTCAAAGGTCATTATTTCAAGAAATGGCCCAAGGCGGCCATAACCAAGAGTACTAGTCAAAAGTTCTTAGTTCAACACATGAGATTGAAGCTATCTTTACTCAAAGCCTAAAGTGCCTCATTACAAAACCAAGGTCAACGACTAAAATAGCCTCCATTTACATAAAGGGTTCAGATAGCCTAAATCTTATGCAAAATATACGGATTACCACACCCAAAGCTATATATGGATATGACACATCATTAATATGTATCAATATGCAAGCAATAAAATGACGACACATTTTCAAATCTTAGCCCTTCAAGCGAGCCAAGTCTGTGATCCAAGAGAAATGATATGCATCAATGACAAAGCTATAAGTTGCTATAAATATAAGGCACCAAACTTCGTAAAGAGGATTTGACTCTTAAAGCTTGACAACATACTGCTATAATCATTTTGTGATTTTTTTTAGTCTTCTAGGACCTAAGATTTTCATCAATACCATTAATGGTGGACAATGCCAACCGGATGCAATTCATAGCTTAATCAACAAAGTAACAAATAGACTCCTTGAAAATGGACGTAGAGACTAGCTGCCGAACCACTATAAACTTTTGTGTCTTTTCTTTACTGCACTCTTCTTTTGTTACCTTCGATCTAGGATTTTAGCCTTTAACCTTATTTCTCTCTTTAAAACTCCTACTTTTGGTCCTCGCCTTTGGAACTTTGGGGTGTTGGAATTCGATTAAAAATAAATCTAATAGGACTAAGTCAAATGAATCAAAAGTCGACACCTGTAAAGATAATGTCAGACGTGTAGACAATTTGCAGTGTCTATCAAAAGGTAATGCCAAAGGAAGTGGAGCTGAAGCAAGAGTAAATGAACTAGAACCTTAGTTATAAACACTTCAGTAATAATGCTAAGAATGCTAGATATAAGACACGAAACATTAAACCAAGGATATTTGCCGAAGGCCGAAGGGGGAGATGAGGGTATAGTGGGATTTAGGTAGAGGAGGTGATTCCTAAGACCTAGGGTTAAGATTCCTTGTATTAAATAAAATAAACTAAATCAGGCTTCTCTAGATAAGATTGATGGTAGTGATGGCCAAGGGTAGTTTAGCTTTTGGCAAGATATTGATTCCGGAACTAGTTGACTTCTGGAGGAAGGAATTTATGCTAAGGCTTAGGATGGCCAAAACTAGTACTTAGAACATTAATATAGTTTAGTAGTGTAGCTTAATGAGTAGCTAAGTGAAAAACTTAAAGTTTCACTAGCTACGTAGGTAATTGATGTTCGGTAGATGGAATAAGGCCTAATGTGGCAGTCAAGAACCAAAAGCGAAGAAGTAAGGCCTTGGTAGCATTTATGAACGAAAGAGTATGTGTAAGGCCAAAGTATCAACCTAAAATGAAGGCGTAGGTTTAAGTCCTAGTGTGGCAACCATAGTCGAGAGTGTTGGAGTAAGGCATAAGGTGGCATCTGAAATGCAAATGCAATTGGTGTAAGGCCTAATGTGGCAATGAAGAGTTTGGAAGATGACATAAGGCCTGATGTGGCAGTCAGGAATCGAAATAGAAAGAGTAATGCCCTAACAGCATCCATAAATGAAAGCATAGGTGTAAGGTCTGAGTGGCAATTGAAACAAGAAAATGAAGGTTTAAGGTGTAAGTGGCAACCAAAACCAATAGTCTATTCAGTGGAATTAAAGAAGCAGTGAAGGCATAAGGTTTTAGTGGAAGCCAAATACTAAGACTGTATCTTTTCAGATGTAAGGCCTTGATTGCAGCTGACGATAGTGTGTTTTGGGTTTTGGTTAGAAAAGAGAATGATTATTGAATGGCATGTCGAGTGAATCGGCTATCGATTTGAGTTATGGAAATTTGTACGAATATGTCCCTTAAGAAGGAAATATTAATTTATTCTTGTATTTTTTGTCATTAAAGTGAATGTTATGTTATAGTAAAGGGAAAACTCATTCTATTCTTTAGCGGCGTGGTCTCACTATGTTTTATGTTTAGGGTAATATATTGCTCGTACTAGACTTTATGTTTGATCCATGTTTTTATTATTGTATTTTCCATTAACTCGTAGGTACTCAATTAAATAGGCTAAATTTATGAGTTTAGGTATGACGATTTTATACAAATAAATAAAGTGAGCCGAAGACGAAGCAGAAGGCTTGGAAATAACATCTATTATTTTGATTTCACTGCATTAAGCGTTTATATCAGCATCTTCATATATTGGACCTAACACTATTAATTATGTCTATATTATATTTTTGACCCCTCCATGGGCATGACTATGGGATTAATTTGAACATGTAAAGAATGACTATGTTGTGTCATATATATTAACAACTCTATTTACTTAAACTGTTATTATATAATTGATCATCTTTGTCTTGGGTCGATGGATCTTTTCAATTGGAAGATCTCCAATATGGATAATACATATACCGATTGATCGATCCTAATCATAATTGCTTTATTCCTAAGCAAATATATCTATAGAGGTGGTCCATCTTATTCATAACCGTAAAGCATTGGATTCTCTTTTAGATTAGCCTTGAAAAGAGAAGAATGCTAACAGGCGTCTGTCTATTCTCTAATTCAACCAACCCGATAACGCCCATTTCGGGAACAGCTAGTGCCAAAGTCATGAATGGATATGTTGCTAATCCCTAAAATATACTATAAAATGTACTTTATCTGTGAGTTAGAGGTACTAGTTATTATTTTACTAGAGGTTTCTAACAATTTACCCATGTGTGATTCCCGTGGAATCATGTACTCGCAGGGTGGTTTAGGGAGAAACATTGGAGTTTCGTTTTTGGGTTTCAAAATGAGGGATGTTATAAAAGAGTCATATCAAGATGTGCTTTTTATATATTACGCCAATCTTAGCTTGTTAATGTGGGAGAGTCTTGTAATGACTTGTATATGCTCTAAATTATAGGTCGCAAGCCAATGAATCGACTAATAAGAGTACATTGAAATGGAATTGTAAATTGTTTAAGTTACTCTTGGGTTAAAAAACTAAAGGTTCTCCCGTCAAAAAACTATCAGTTGTCGATCTTTGCAGCACCTGATATGACATGAGAAAACTTATTCTAGCTTCCCAGATAAATAGATTTCATTTCTAACTTGAGGATGGTAAGTTTTTGCATCGATAGAAGCTGAAGGCATAGGAACTTATGGGTTCTGACCGACTGTACTTGTAGTCGGGTTTCTCAAGGTGAGAAGAGGGAAAGCATCAAGCTAAAGGCCGAAGGATCAGGTGACACTATAGCCGTAAAAGGAGTGAACCGTGGGTTATGAGGAGGTAGGATGGTAGATTTGAAGGAGAGAGTAGGGTATGGGGTCAGTGGGGGGTTGGAAGCGGAATGGTAGAGATAAGGTCAAATGAGTAGGTGTCTGGTCAGAAAGCTAAATGAGAAAGTAAAAGAAATGTTCAATTTTTTTTACAGTAAAGTTTTTTCATCATTAATAAGCTTTAAACATCTTATATTATTTCAGCTTCATTTCTTCAGGAATAGAACCAAGCCTTTAAATAAATAGGAAAAACACATCAGTATGTATTTTATAAGCGGGGATGGCTTATATATTAATGAAATTAATTTTTTTCCATGATTTTAAAATCATTTTTAACAATTTAAATATGTAAATATTAATGATCTATTTTAATAATTTAAAAATATATACAACAAAGATATTATTTAATTAATTAGGGCCCTCCAATAATATTAAATATCTCAAATAAATTAATATAACATTTAATTTAATTTACATTTCATTTATAACATTTATAAATTGGTCGCTTTCGGTATTCTCTCAAACAATTTAGTTGCCTTACTCACAGGTGAGAATTAGATTAGCTAATAATATGAAACAAGTGGATATCAAAGTCTACACTAGTTTTGGCTTGATTCATGTAGAATTATGGCTCAATTTCTATTTCTTAAATAGTCTAGGAAAATCATGTTTTAATATAATTAAGATAATATCCTTAAGGGACAATGTCTGCGCATGTTTTATTTTCAACATCACTATATCACTTAGAAATCTAGAGTTTGATCAATCTTAAGAAGCTCTAATAATATATGTAGCTAACTGCAAAGAAAACTTTAAAGTCCTTGGTTCAGAAGATAAATTATATCGAATAAATGTAAGTAATGTGACCACAAATTTTTGCTTGAGGTTGACTTCCAATTATGGTGATACTACCTCCTATATCAAAGGACATGAATTCCCTATTAAATAGCGTTTCACACTAAGGGATTTAACATATACCCAAAAGGAGCCGTAGCATGGTCGTGATGCCACGAGTTAACTAACACGACATCATCATTTAAGTTACGCAGTATTCTCAAGTCCAAGACTATCACACATTATCACATTGATCCCATATATTGACTTAGATATATTTAACTGGAAATTATGATCCACCCCTTACTTACAAAATTATTACCTAAAAAACCCTTCTCAACATCAAGTTTCATGAAATACCATTATCAAAGTTTGCAACAAAAATATGCATTTTAATCTTGATATATATGCAGCTAGAACTGCAAATATTTGCGGTTTAAAATGCAAAATATTTGTCAATTCTAGCTACACATTTTTTTGGATAAATATATGCAGTTTTTCTTGCAAATATATATGGTTCAAAATTGCATATTTTCATTGGAAAAGCTGACATGGGTGTTTCGTGAAACTTTTTCTAAGAGGGGAAGGAAGTGAATTTGGAAAAAAATGGGTGTTTGAAATATTGTCCCGAAATTTAACCTACATAGAACTCTTAGTTGATTCATTTACTGACCATCCAATGATTACAAGTATATGTAACCCTTTGGTGCTACCAAGAGTATTGAGTAATTCACCATCCAACATTTATAGAGCGTTACGTACACTAGTTTCAATGGATGCATCAAAATATCATTTTTGATATATCTCGACTAGGAACCTTTAAAGTTGAGTATTATTACAAGATTGATCGAATACTCTTGGTTTCGACTGATCCACACTACAATAGATAAAACACTCTACATAGGAATGTTATTTATTTATATATGTCTAATGCTCTTAATCATTATTTACATCATATATAAGAAACACACATAATAGAAAAAAACCAAAAAGCATACACTTATTTCGAATAAGATTCATTACAGAGTTAAGATTACATAAAAATTACATAATTACCTCTAAAGCATACCCTTAACTCTCTCAGTTGCTTTATGTCTTAGTTTGGTCCATGATCCAAAGCCATAATACATACGTTGAGAATTGAAGAATTTTTGGATATGTACCTTTCCATGCCATGGATCAATACTGATCGATGTACTTAGCTTTTTTCTCCACTTTTCTTCGAAACATCTTGCACTCGATCATTGTGATGACTATGGGAACCCCTACCATCTCAGAAAGCAACACCATGTACCAACCAATGTACTAGAAGATATTTTATGTTAACTTTCCGAAAGAGATGTTACAGACTACCATACTTAAAGAGCCTAAAGTCCCCGTTGGCTCATCATCACATACCACCTAGATGTTGTATTTGTAACCAACATCAGTACCACATCGACTAACATTTATAGCATTAGAATACACAGCTCTAGCTTGGTACTGGCTTTGATACCAATGGTGATGACCGTGTGATTCAAACCCCTGTCATCCCCAAAAAGCAGCCCTACACACTAATCACTGTACTAGAAGATATTTTTTGTTAACTTTTCAAAAGGAATGTTACAATCATCTATGATTCTTGTATCCATTCCTTATTTTGAAGACTAATATCAATGAAGCATCATGTGTGAAAAATCACGGATAAAACATGCAGATCCTTTACTTCTATTTCCTCTATGGTTCCCAGCGATCTTAGATCTACTTTTTACATTCTAACATTTGGACAAGTGGATTAACATAAGAAACTAAAGAATGAGAGTAAAACATTAGTAAAGGGATAGATATATCCACATCAAAATGTAAGTATGTTATGTATCCATATACCTCTTCCTCTAGATGTTTTCCTATCTGGACTTACCAAGATTCTTACATAGCTAGGTTTATAAGTTAGGGGTCCTTACCTTAAACCTTGATACGAAATTATAACTTCCTCCACTTTAAGACCCCAAAATAGTGATGATGATGCTACATTCATCGTCAAACTTATTTTTAAATGATAAAACAAGATCGATTTTTTTTTCAAAGCTTTAGTAAACAAAACAATTAAATAAGAATTTATATTTTCACATGTCTTTAATGAAAATAAATCAAATCAATTTCCATGCATGGGTAAATATTATAGAAACATAAACAAAGATGATGTGCCAAGATATAAAGGTGTTATATATCATCTAACCAATTATAAATCATGGTTAAGTATACAATGGAAAATAACTAGTAGATAACTAAAATCATTCAAATTCATCTTCAGCTTCTTTATTCGCATTCCAAAATGAAACATATCTAACCTGAAGGTCATAATCTCAACCTTCTCAAGTGAGCGCGTATGTGTTTATACGGAAAATGGTAATAACAACGAGTCAGGCATATAATAATCTGATGAGAATATTAGTCCCCTTAAACCAAAAAATATTTGACAATGAGACTACACCATAAAATGAAACATGTTTTCCTCTCACTATCACATCATAAACGTCGTCATCATGACATACAATCTATCACAAACATGTAAATGTAATATCAACCATTTAACTTGCATAAGTTAACAAAAGCGTTATATACTAACATTACCCAACATTCAACTATACACCATTGTACATTTCTTAAATATCACCAAGGCATCATAATAAGGTTTCATTTTAAGTTCATTAATTTATTTATAATAGTTACCTCACCTCTAGGTTACCATCTCTCTTTTTGGCTTTCTACAACACAGTTTGAGGGACTGAACCATCCCGGGTCACACTAACCCACTTTA
This sequence comes from Allium cepa, assembly GCA_030765085.1. Taxonomy (NCBI): domain Eukaryota; kingdom Viridiplantae; phylum Streptophyta; class Magnoliopsida; order Asparagales; family Amaryllidaceae; genus Allium; species Allium cepa. The sequence continues at coordinate 103,053,982 of CM060941.1, read as the reverse complement.
GAGTTAGTTGCACACTCAAGTACAACTTGGGTTACAACACCTAAACAAGTGTCTTTCCTATAGCCTCTGAAGCTCTGCTAATCCTAAAACCCATTGGTTTTATGTTATGATTCATTCATTATAATTGGCTATTACATCTCACTTATGATCCTGTTGATATCTCATTTGCAATATTACTCACTCTAGAGTCAACCCCAATTATACCCAAATTAATGACATTCATAAGTTATGTTCATTTATCACATTGATCATCAAAAGTGATCATAAAATGTTCAATAACGTTCATACATCGACCCACAGATTATCTACATCATAGTAACTAAAACATACACATTCATGTGTTGGTCACATAAAAGCATTTAAGAAACAATTTTCCTATTTTAAATCACTTTAAATTTATTATATTTAATTCATTGTCCTCCTTCAATCTATTGGCTTATATTTAGCTAATTCATAATATCTCGTATTTTCAGAACATACTTCATAAATTTCAAATGTCACCTCAAAATTTATTTCCCTAGTTAATAAATTTTTTATCCTTAAATTGATTATCGACTTGGAAAATAATTGGTCACACCCACAAGCACCGGGCCACAATGGCTACGTCATGGTCTGCTGCATCAATCAAGGTAGTGCTTCAATCCTCCTTTAGGGGAAATCCCAGTCCTCCCTTAGGTATTACATTGGTCATTACCTAAGTACTTACTTTGGTCCTTCATTATGTGTTACTTTGATCCTTCCCTAGGTACTTCTTCACTTAGCCTTGCATTCATGCTATTCTCGCATCACACTCACACCTTATTAATGATGGTTTACTATGCCATGATGGTCTTATTATATCGTGCCCGACTCTGAGGCGATGGTAACATCGCGTATTATCATCTTCAGTCTCGTGTTACATAAGTTCATACGAAATGGGCCGCATCGTCTTATTTCTCTCCGGCTTCATGAGATAGGGTTATCAGCTAAAGGTATTTAAATAAGCGATGGGTGCTATAAGTCGCCCTTATTGTTTACATAATGATGCTTCAGTCCTAGATATCTTCGACCTTGTATGTCATTGGTTTGTCCATTTAAAACAATTATAGGTACTAATCAGTTAAAGTTCACTTCAGTTATTAGGAACATCGGTTCTTTGATAGTGATTATTGCCTACGTGTGATAGGTGTCATCATGACCCTTTGATGGTTGTTAATTCTTCAAGTTGATTGTTACCATTACTTATGCAATGGATACTTGTAGCCTTGATCCAATGGGATCTTTTATCCTTTAGATGATACGTTATTCATGTTAACAATGAGTTAAAACTATGGTCACCATCGCTTATGCGATGAGGCTATTGATATGTCCTATTAGCTTAAATGGTAAGGGATTATATCCTTCTGATGTGATATCGTCTTGAGTTAGCATTAAGACTATTCCAATGGAATCTTTACGATAGGTGTTACCATTGGTTTTATCAATGTGACTAGTGAAACCGGTAATGGTAGCATATGTTCAAATAATTATTAAGTGTTATCTTTTATCAAAGCGTTTTTACAAATTTGGTAATGTACATTAATTATATATTAGAGACAAAGGTGTTGGATCAGGTGCATTGGCAGCAAGGTAGAAAAGGAAATTTCCAAAAGAGTTTTCTTTAATTAATTTACACTGGATTTTTCTTTTTTGCAAGGCGAGCCTATTTTTATAGTGGTCCGTGCACTTTTATATAGAAACATAACAGGTTTGAGGCTGAATTCCTCAATAGTTACAGCTCACACATAACAAAGTCACACATCACATGACATATCACCCAAACACAAATTTACTTAAAATATTACTCACAAGCTACCAAAGAGTAGGAAATCAGGTGGGAGCAGAGCTCCAAGATCGTTTAGGAATAATATCATCAATATCATACTCAATACCATCATTAAGATCATTAAAATCATTGAAACCAAGAACAAAAGTAGGTGCCTATGGGGGAAGAGGTGGGGTGATAGAGGTGGTGGTGGACAAAGGAGATGGGACGAAAGTGAGGATGCAAGCATGGATGGAGGTTCAGCCAAAGCCTGCAAAGTAGGAGTAACATAGGAAGAGGAATCCATGTCGATAAACTTTTCAAGGCTATGGTAATTAACTAGATTATCTTTACTCACATGTAGCTTCAAAAAGGGAGGGATCGAATGAAGTTCAACTCTCCATTCTCTATGAGGGTTTTTATTATCGTCGAATCTTTAGGGGAGGGTAAGTGAACTTAGCTAACTAAGAACCCATGCAATGGAGCTTGAATGTGAGAAATGGCTAAAGTAATGACACACTTTCCATAGAAGGCTTTCGAAGGAATGATACGTCAACATGTCTAGTCGAATGCTCCAAAAGGAATACTGATAATGTGGAGGGAAGCTATCTATTTGGTGAAATCTCCATTATAGCTCTGACATAAGCTAGAATCTCTCTTCGCATCATCAACTAATCAAAACCTGCAAGTTTACCTATGTGCCTAAATAACCAGTCCAACCCTTCCAGGGTTTTATATAGCGATGGAATGTTTGAGTTATGAACCCAAAATCTAATAGATCTGACTCGCTTGCGGACTAAGTCAAAGACAAGTCCATTTGAACCTTGTCCTTAATTATAAATCGATCATACTCAAGAATTCTAGCTCAATCGTCAGGATAAGAGAAATCAAAAAAGAACAAATTCTTATCATATATAACTTTAACTCTGCCTTTGAGCTTCCAAACACCAAGGAGGCTCCTTTTGACAATGTTGTATGACAATTTTTATCCAAAGAGAAACCAATAACATAATTCTTCTAATAGGTCGCACTGGCCTCAACAGCCTCACTCGAGGAACCAGAATATTATCAACATAACCAATGTGAACGCTTTCAAAAGAATACCTGTCGGCGTTGCTTGGTTTGCGATTGAATGGTAAAGAACAAGGAGCAAGTTCAAAGGATTAACATTGGCCCTTTTTAAGATGAAGACCTGGCCATGATTTAGCATTTACTTGTTTAGATTGTAATGCTTCAAAGGTGTTCGGCCCTTAAGGAAAACTAGTCATATGGGGCACATCAAGAATATATGATTTATGTTCAACCAAACCCATGATCCTCGAAGTAGCCATTAGTCGACATTTATCAAATATTTCCTGAAGCTCATTTGAAATAGGGAAACCATAAGGAGAGGGCGATGAGGTAGGTATAGCCGCTTTAGGATGCAAAACTTTTCTTGGGCCAACATTTAAGAGTAGGGAACTTTGCAACATCATGGAGTAAGATACATGGCTTTTGATGAACCTTCTAGGATATTGTCACAAATGGCTCAAGCACTATCTTAGATGCAAAGAATCCAAGCTTCATACCTAGATCAAAGAAGACAGAGCGACACACAAGAAGATTCCAAATTATAATGTGGCGCTGTTAGACAGCAGCTTGGTGTGAAGCTAGAAAGGGTGCAGGAGCAAGACAGATGGAAAGAAAGATGATGCGAAGGAGATGATGGGGACGAGGGTGGAAGAATTAGGATCCCATTATTTAGAATATTGTTTATATCGAAAATTTTGACTAGATCTTATTTTGTGTTTACATGAATAGTATATTTGCACTAAATTATATTTAGTGGTTATAAATAAAGGAGTTTAGTGTTTTTAGTTTTAGTTTAATCAATCTGTATTAAGACCTTTATGTTTGTACAGTATAATTTATCTTTATTAAATATAATATATCATATTATTTTACTTTAACTTAATTTAAATTTATATTTTAAGTTATGATATGTTCATATTCACAATGCAAACATTATAACTATAATAAATATGAGGAACTAACTTAGGGTATACATGAACACATTTATGTCGCATGTGTGTAAATTACTATTGGGATCTATGGTTATTATATATGATACAATGTCAAGGGGTGGTAATAATGTCGCACACACACACGCATAATTATTACTTTATTCAAAAACTAATTTATTTTCTAATACACACACACATACGTACACACACATGGACATATATAAATATACAATAATACATATATGTATGTATCCCATTACTATTATTTTCAATATTTCAGCATAAAATAATAATTATTATTATTGCTTTAGATTAAAAAAAATATAAGAAACCGAATTTAAATATACATGTATTATATTCAATATATTGATATATACTTTGCTTAAATTTTGAATTTTAAATTATTTTGACCTGTGCAAAATTAATCAAAATAATTTTTTATCTAAAGACCAAAAGAAATAATGAAAATAATTTTTTATAAATTATAAACCATGAGTGTATGTATGTATGTATTTGTATATTCATAAATTCAAGTATTTTTTTAAGACATCTGAATGGAAAAAAAATCCTTTTTTATTTTAAACCGTGGGTAGCTCTATTTTAATTTAATTCAAATTTAATATAATTATATAGTTTGAGCCATGAATTTTTTTACTTAATCTATAATATATGTATACACACACACAATACATATTATTTGAATTATTTAAAAAATAATAATCTAAAAACATTAATCAAACTGAAAACAACTTAAAATCCAACCATTTGGATAAGGTGACATTCAACATGCAAGAGATCAACAAAAGAACATACCCAATAGTGAAAAAAGATTTAAATAGGATACAAATCAATCATTACTTGCCAGTTTCCATAATCCCAAAAGTCTATGTTGCAAAGGCAAAATCTGCCCCCGCCTATCCCCCTTCCAACAAATCCACATGCATTGAGTTAACACAATGCCAACACATGCCATAACCCAAGTCTTTCCCATTTCTATCCCATGAAATGTCACTCACATTAACTCCCTGATAAGCCCCCCAACATGCAGCCAATCAAAATCTAAAACTACCAAATCTTGTTATTCATCCATGCAAACCCCTATATTAAGCAACACATTTCATTTATTGCAAGTAGCAAGCAATCTTTATCTACACAAGGCATGCGCATCAATGAAGCAACTACTTTAATCACCAACACATTGCATCAAAATACAACTCATCAATTTACCTCATCAGCCAATCCGTCATCTCTAACTGGTAGCATCAACCCTTCCATCTCAAGTTCTTCTGATCACATCCTTACCACATCTACTAATTTTTAGCCACCCCACATAAGCACAAGCAAGACACAACTGGGCCTTCACCGGCAAGCACTACCACTTCATCTACCATCCTACCCACTACCAATGCGCACCGCCTCTATTCAAACTTATCCTCCCTTAGAACAATCCCACATATTGACCCCCTCCTACACAGATCCTATCTATGTTTGATCCCCTACAACCTCTAATTCTAACACATCAATTAGACCTGTCAAACAGGTAGGGTTGGGTCAAAATGGGTTGGGTCGAGTTTGACCCAACCCATTTATGATCCATTCTTTTTGACCCATTTATAACCCAATCCATTTATAACCCAACCCATTTAATTAGCGAGTTATCCATTTAACCCATTTAAAGATTTAAATTTGATTTGACTAATAAAATACAAATAAATATAAAATAATTCTAATTCTAATTTTTACGTTCTGAATTTTGATAAAAATCAAAACTTAAAAATTTAAAATTTTAATTTCAATTTTCACCAAAATTCAAATATGGGGATGTGGTAGCCTGTTATTTTCTAAGTACAACTATAAGTCTACAGGAGAACTACAACGGGCGTTAATAATATGTGTTAGTCCGTCAGATGATGGTTTTGATGACAACACCTTAGAATAGATTATAAAATATAAATACTAACATTATAAGTTTAGATATATAAGTATATGCAGGATTTAACCATGCAGGTACCAAGAATGAAGACTGTACAGTATAGAGATTCAAGATATCGAGATAGAAGACTCATGAGTATCAAGATTATCAAGAGTTCAAGATTTCAAGCATAAGTATTTTTATTAGGAAGTTTTGTTAAAACTCGTAGAAAAGCACTGGCATCTTAAAATCCAATTTATTCGTGGAATGTAATCCACTTCAAGCCAGGGGATGGAATCCTAAGTAGGATGGAACCTACAAAAATCTAGTGGAATATTGTTTTGTATCCACTAATTTTAATTCAAAAGATTTTACAAAATTATCTCGTTTTCAAAATGATTTCAAAACTTTCCTTTTAAAAACATCAAAACTCACTATCCCGATTTTAAATAATTTTAGCCTCAAAATTGTCTTTAATTTCAAAGTCAAATTACTCCTGATTTTAAACTATCTTTTTAAATTGTATATTTAACTTTTATACCTAGATTTAAATATAAAATTATAGTTAAAATCTATATATGTTATTCTCTATATTTACTTATGAATCTTAACTATAGTCAAGTATATTTGTAAAGTTTAAAATAGTTTTAATATAAGACAAATGTTATTTTCAAAGAAAATCAAATCACCAAAAAATGTTTTGGGATGTCGACATGCCTAGGGTAACCATGTCGACATGGTGTCAGTTGAATTCAAAATTTAAATTTCAAAAGAAGTGTCTATTCGACATAACTCTTCATGAATGGACATGGCTGTTGTTCTTCTATAAATAGGGGGATAGTTTCAAGGAATTTTATATCATTTCTGGTTTTTCACTCCTCTTCTTCTTCCACATTTCTTAATACATATTCTTACCATTACTCTGCTGAAATCAACATTGAATCAAACTCGATTACTTCTAGTTTGATTCTCTATCACTATCTCTACAAGGTTCTCAGTGCTATTCAGAGTTATAGACTTCTTTGTAATCTATTAAGCAAGAAAAGGTGTGTTGTAGCCTTGCAAATCAATCAAGAGAGAAAAGGTGTGATTGTAGCCTTGGTAAATCAATTGGGTAAACTTGTGGCCCGGAAATCAAGCATCTCTATCCACAGGATAGAAATTCTGGAGGGTGTACCTCATAGCCTTGAAACCGAGGGTGTAATTGTACAATTGCTTTTGAAATAAAATCCGTACTTGTGTTGCCGGACTGGATGTAGGGTAATTCCGAACCAGTATAAAATCCGATGTGTTCTTTCCTTTACTGCTTTTATTTTATTTCTGCATATGTACTTGTTTCTGTGATCATATATGTGTCTGTATATTGCATACATCGGTGTCTAAATTAACATAAACTCAAAAAGATTTAGTAATTCTTTATTAACGCTATTCACCCCCCCTCTAGTGTTAATTCTAGCCTTAAGATCCGTAATCCGCATTTCTCACAATTCGTATCAAAGAAAGGTTTTCGAAGTTTCATAATTTGATTTTTGAAAAGTTTTCAAAATGGCTACCAACACTGGTACTGTTACTAACACTAGTATCTCTGTCACTAGTTCATTTGTAGAGGGTCGGTCTACTGTCAAGCCACCACTTTTTAATGGCGGTAACTATGCATATTGGGCATTAAGGATGAAAATATATTTACAATCTATAGGATTAGACACTTGGAATATCACATAAACTGAATATTCTGAACCCACAATTAATTTTGCATAGTGGACTACTGAGAAAATGACCGTTGCACAAAATAATTCTAAGGCTATGAATATTCTGTTTTGTTCACTAGATAGAAATGAATTCAATAGAGTGTCAGTTTGTAAGTCTACATATGAAATCTGGAAAACTTTGCAAGTTACTCACGAAGGAACAAGCAAAGTGTAGGATCGATTTCGCCCTAGAGGGGGGTGAATAGGGTGATGGTATTAATTTTAAAAATTAATTGCGGAAGCTTATGAAATTATTTCAACACAGATCACAGATTAATAGCAGCACAGAAAAATAGCAGAATAATAAAATGCAGAAATAGAACGACACAGAATTTACCTAGCTTCGGCAAAACCCTGCCTACGTGTTGCCCCCAAGGTTTCTACTAGAAATTAGATAGTCAGACGCTTACACATGTAAACTCGCGACACCCGCTATCGACTAAACCTAACTCTACGCTCAAAACCCTGCCACAACTCAGCCACTGAGTTGCGAATTTTCAAACTACGCCACGTAGTTTGTCCCCTAGTCACACGACTAGAAATTTAAGCGGTTTAAAAAGGAAAATACAATTAAAAACCATTTAAAATAAAATAACCCTATTTAAAATTAAAAGCCCTCATTAAAAACGTTGGCCCCTTTTATAATTTGGCCCATCTCTTTTATTTGCTCCGTTCGTTTACGTAAAGATGGCGGCCGTTCCTCTTTGCAACTAAATTAGGGCTTCGGCTTTTCGTGAAATTGAATTAGGGATTTGTTCTTTGATTCCAAATTAGGGTTTCGCGAAGAGCCTGACTTGTGTTGATCAATTGCATGGATAATTCGTGAGTAGCTTTGATCGATCTTTTCCTTGTTGCTCACTTTGGCTGCTTCGTTGATCGAGTTCTTTCCTTGCTTCGGTATGTAATTTATGCTTTTTTTGCTTTAGTGTTTTCGTACTTGAACTTGATGGATGTTGCCGATGATGATTATTGCAATTTATAGAGATTGAATCCCTGTATTTGCGTTTGTCTGGAGTTAGTTGAATTTGTCAATTGATATAGCTCGGCCGTTCGATATTGATTGAATGTTGACGATGATTTCTGACTTTGTCAATTCGTATATTTTTGGTTACTTGATATTCATGGCTTTGATTTTGAAATTGCAATCTATTTGGTCAAAACGGAATTTTGATTTCTTTTCGTGATGACCACGGCTTCGACTCCGTTCCTTTTTCTGTTGACTTGTTTGATTAAAAACACGGCTTTAACTTGGTTACACACGGCTATGTACATGAATTTTTGTATCATTGTAACCTATACTGTTGCCTGACCTTTGTTGCCTCTGTTCATTGTTTAGCTCGGCTAGATCACTTGTTAGCATTTGGTTATAGTTGGTCTGACCTTAACTTTACTTGAGCATCAACTGGTCTCTAATCTTTTGTTCAGTGTAGTCATTGTATACACAATGGATATTTACTTGGTTGAAACTGGTCACTCATGTTGTAAGTGATTTGTGCATTTGGTTTGAGTCACTGATTTATGCATTGAGTTGCATCACTAGTCTTTGCTTATGTAGTTGCCATATCTTGTGCTCGAGCTCTTTACACGCTGATGCATTCTGGAGTTGGTCTTGTTGCAGTTTGGCTTTGTGTACATGTATATAGTTGTGTAGCTTCACTTGCATTTGTATTCTGATTCATTTGTTCTTCTGTACAGCACCTTTTCTTTGTTTTTCATTAAGGTCTGCATCTCTGATCTGGAAGCTTCACTATTTCATCTGATAGTTGAGTTTGTGCATTTTCTTTGTGGTTACTTTGGTTACTGGTTCTTATCTTGTAATTGTGGACTGCTTGCACACTTTGATCTACTTCATACCAGTAGCATTCATTAGCTCATGTGTTTCCATTGTTTATGTATTTGTGATACTCTGGTTTTGTATCACTTGATTTGCAGTGCATTGTTGCTTATGTATACTTGTGTGGTGGTGCACTTGCTTTGTGATTCTGTTGGACCTAGTTGTCCTATCTGCAGTGCACTGTCCACTATTCTATATGTTCGCTTCATGCTTCATTGTTATCTGGTAGCTCTCGAGTCTGTTGGCACTGGTTCGTGTATATGAGCAGTTTTACTTTGTTTTGGTTTATTTTGATTTTGGTCGAGGCTTTGCATTTGAGTTGAGTTATGGCAGCAATGGCTTGACCTTTGCATTTTGTTTGTTGTTTGGTGCCTTCTTTAATTTGTGTAGACTGTGCATTACACTTGAGTTGAATCCAGTTTCACAACTCGGGTTTGACCATGTGCTGAAGTCGAGAATTTATTTATGTTGCACCTGAGTTGAACCCGTCTTTTTATTTAGGTTTGACCTTGTGCTCACCTGTCCCGTAGCAATATCAAGTGTATATTGGTGTGCACGACCTTGTGGCATATACAGTGATACATTGTGTATGTCACAAGTTGTTCGTGTATAATGGATTCAAAATTAAATGATGACGAACAACCCAAATAACTGAGGCAAATATCATTTTCGAAATTCACATTTTATTTTATATTGCAAAAATATTTATTTTTCAATTTTACCGCGTTAGTGAATATTTTTGCAGATTGCTCAGATACTGGATTCTAACTGGAATGAAGTTGAAGATAAAATACGAGTGTGAGTGATATGTAGTGAAGAATTTATGTAAATTAAATTGTGATGTAATTAGAATCAAAATTGTATATGTATAGTGAGAGCTTGAATTTGTACAATTCAAAATTGTAATAAATATTTGTTTGAATAAAATTTCTGTTTGAATTCAAATTCTGTGTTATTTAATTTTATTCAGCAAATATTTATTTAATCTATGAAAAATAAAGTAGTACATTAACAAATACATTTAAACGAATGTATATATGTTTATTATCATCAAACTAAAATCATATAAGCGCATATTCAACAATCTCCCCTTTTTGATGATAACAAACATATATTTAAGATTTTGAATATGTTAAATGTATTTGATCATTGATATATCCTAATTGCTCCCCCTATTTAAATGCTTTCTCTCTACACAAAGCTCCCCCTACAAATATGCATACAATTAAATAATATGCAAATGAGCCTAGATGCAAATGGAAAATATTTAACCTTTGCTTGATTTTATTTGACAAAATCTTAACTTTTCTCTCCCCCTTTTGTTATCAGCAAAAGAATAATAGTGTTAGAGAAAATAGAGATAAGTGATCGATATTAATTCAACATTAAAACTCAATTGAATATAAATATTAAATTTCAATAAAAAATCAAACAAAAATCATAAATATTTTGTTAGGCGCATATTCCACTTTTAGAATGATGGGAATTATGTCATCATATAAAACCATACAGTTGTGTCTATTTGTGGTATATTTATATCAGGAATTTGAATATCTACTAACCATGCATAACCGTTAGGATTTTTAAATGAGATTAGTAGTATTCCAATTTTATTTAAAAAAATGAATTCAAGTATCTTCTAACCACGCATAACCGTGAGGACTTTTAAATGGGATTAGAATCAACTTGTTTATTTGAAAAATCAACTTTTGATATGCGTTCCATACATGCATAACCGTGAGGACTTTTAAATGAGCATGGAAGCACATAACAAATTCCAAGTAATTCTCTCATGCATAACCGTGAGGACTTTTAAATGAGAGTGAATACTTTGGTATTTATTTATTATTATTACTATTTTATTTTTTATATTTTTTTAAAAAAAGAAATATAAAACGAAAAAAGAAATATAAAACGGAAAATGAACGATTCCTGTTTAAAGTACCACATATCGACAAACTATACAGAATTTTGATGAGTGATGGTCGTTAGAAATATGATAGAGATAGAGACGGTCCTAGAATTTTTACCAATAAAAAGTTTTATAACTCTTGTTTAAATTTCTAAAGAAATTTACTAATTATACCATCTCGAGTCATAATATATGATAAATATCAACACTCATCACTTTTTCAATCACTATTTATCTTTTTGACAATTATTAGGGAGTCAGATTAGTCAAAATAGTCATTTAAAATCAAATTCAAAAATAATTATGAAATCAATTTTTTAAAATGACTAATCTGAAAATATGGTCAAAAATGATTTTCTCGAGGGGGTTTTATAAGAAAATTTTCTGCTATTTGAAAATTATTTGAAATGAAAAATATGCAGATATTTTCTTTGAAAAACGATGTAGTTACTAAATGTCTCAACAAAAATTACGTTCAACTAGTAATTTTTCTATCAACTAGATTACCAGTGTAATGTGCATCTGAATTTTTTTTCACTCAAAATCATCATTAATTGAATTTGATCGACCAAACCATGAAGTGTGCACCAAAAATTTCAAACTCAATTTTAACAGCAATTTAAATGAAATTCTCTTGAATTTGAAATGAAGTCGTGTAATCAAAAAACCGTGAATAAAGAGTTAGCCGTATTATAACCAAATGTATTATCATCCAACAAAACACTATTTATAATCCAAACTGATGTATATGAAGTAATTCAAAGAATCTAGAGAATTTTATAGTGTTTTTGGCATAAGAATATAATTGGCCAACTATTTTTGAATAAGAGTCAAAATCATCATTATCACATTATTGGCTGATTTAATTCAGAATACGGTGCAGATTATCACATTTAATATATCGTTCAAAATATACCATTACCTGTTTTACCTTTATGATATTTTTTCATGGTTGCTCATTGTGATTCTATCACCTTTGTACTAGGCTAAGGAACTTTGCTTTGTTGCTCGGTGTGCTCTCGGAACAGCCAGAATCCAAGTAGCACTATTGTTGTTCCTTAGCCTGCCACCACACCTACACGATGAAAGATTTTTGTGACCTATTTGTTTTTATAGGTCCATGGTTGTTAATAGCAGAATATTTTGAAAAATAATTTTGTGGAGACCCAAAACTATTTATAATTGTTCCCTTCGGCACCCAAATTTGTTTAACTTTGAGAGATTTTATATTTGTGCCTTTTGGAACCCAAATTGGTATAGTTTTCACATGTTTGGGTCTATACCAACAATTATTGTGATTGTGTCCATATTTTCTACAAATTTTCCACATAGAATTAACTTGATTAATATTTCTTTCAACATTTTCAGAATGATTATATCCAAGTCCTTGTCTTACCGTATTAACAGTTTGCTTTCCTAATAGCATATTCAACGATTTTTCACTTTTTGAAAATTTATCTAAAGTCGTTGACAATTGTTGGACTTGTGTTTTGAGAGACTCATTTTCGTTTAACAATTGTGTGCACTTTTTAACAAATTCTCTCTTCTAGTATTTTCGTTATCTTTTAAAATCAGAATTTCATTTTCAAGCGATTTCATTTTAATTTCTGATTTTTTAATTTCTTCATCAAATGTTGGACACTTATCACACTTAGGGATCCTACTTTGATAGGTTTTAATTAATTGGTCAAGTTGTTCATTTAATTCTATCAAAGTATCTTTTTGTGATTCAAGTTTGGCATACTTCTCCCTAAGTCATTCAAAACAGCCATTTACTTTGCGGAAATAAATAAGTAATTCAGAGTGAGTAAGTTTTGATACCTCGCTTGGCTCGTTATCGTCGCTATAAGTTATATTTCCATGAAGGCACATATATGCTTTCTCACTCTTACTGCTAAAACTTTGATTATCTTTATCACTTGTATTCCACGTGGCTGTAGCATTTCTCCATTTTGATTTCTTTTCAAAATCGCGTTGAAATCGGGGATAATTGGGCTTGATATCACCGGGTTTGTTGCAAATGCTCCCGTGTTCTTCCGAGTTGTCTAGTGCTTTGATTATTCTGCTTTTTAATTTTTGATTTAGAGATGGATTTCCATATTTGTGGTTCCACCTTTTGAATTTCTTCATTATTAATGCCAGCTCAGCTGCTCCATCATCATCATCTTCATCACAACTGCTTTTTACAAATCATGTTAAGCACATTTCTTCAACTGAGTTGGTTGTGGAGGATTTCTCATTGCTGTTGACTTTTGCACCATATATTGCATTGAAAGTATTCCAAATTTCCTGTGCATTTTCACAATGAGAGATGAAATTAAAATTATCTTGATTAATATAAGAATATAATATATGCATAGCAAGAGCATTAATCGAGATAATTTTCTCGTCATTTATATCACACCCATTTTCAATAATATTCCAACATTTAATATTAACAGATTTTAAATAAAATTCCATTTTCAATTTCAAATTTAAAAAATTTGTTCCATCGAAAATAGAAGGAATAATATTGGAACGACCCTCAAAATTATTATTAAAAGAAGCCATTTTAAAAATTCAAATTTTTAAAACAAAAACGATTTTTGAAACACGAATTTTTAAAACACAAATTGTCTTCTATTCATATCTCTAATACCACTTGTAGGATCAATTTCACCCCAGAGGGGGGGTGAATAGGGTGATGTTATTAATTTTAAAAATTAATTGCGAAAGCTTATAACATTATTTCAACACAGATCACAGATTAATAGCAGCACAGAAAAATAGCAGAATAATAAAATGCAGAAATAGAACGACACAGAATTTGCCCATCTTCGGCAAAACCCTGCCTACGTGCTGCCTCCAAGGTTTCTACTAGAAATTAGATAGTCAAACGCTTACACACGTAAACTCGCGACACCCGCTATCGACTAAACCTAACTCTACGCTCAAAACCCTGCCACAACTCAGCCACTGATTTGCGAATTCTCAAACTACGCCACGTAGTTTGTCCCCTAGTCACACGACTAGAAATTTAAACGGTTTAAAAAGGAAAATACAATTAAAAACAATTTAAAATAAAATAGCCCTATTTAAAATTAAAAGCCCTTATTAAAAACGCCGGCCCCTTTTATAATTTGGCCCATCTCTTTTATTTGCTCCGTTCGTTTACGTAAAGATGGCGGTCGTTCCTCTTTGCAACTAAATTAGGGCTTCGGCTTTTCGTGAAATTGAATTAGGGCTTTGTTCTTTAATTCCAAATTAGGGTTTCGCGAAGAGCCTGACTTATGTTGATCGATTGCGTGGATAATTCGTGAGTAGCTTTGATCGATCTTTTCCTTGTTGCTCACTTTGGCTGCTTCGTTGATCGAGTTCTTTCCTTGCTTCGGTATGTATTTTATGCTTTTTTTGCTTTAGTGTTTTCGTACTTGAACTCGATGGATATTGTCGATGATGATTATTGCAATTTATAGAGATTGAATCCCTGTATTTGCGTTCGTCTGGAGTTAGTTGAATTTGTCAATTGATATAGATCGACCGTTCGATATTGATTGAATGTTGACGATGATTTCTGACTTTGTCAATTCGTATATTTTTGGTTACTTGATATTCACGGCTTTGATTTTGAAATTGCGATCTATTTGGTCAAAACGGAATTTTGATTTCTTTTTGTGATGACCACGGCTTCGACTCCGTTCCTTTTTCTGTTGACTTGTTTGATTAAAAACATGGCATTGACTTGGTTACACATGGCTATGTACATGAATTTTTGTATAACTGTAACCTATACTGTTGCCTGACATTTGTTTCCTCTGTTCATTGTTTAGCTTGGCTAGATCACTTGTTGGCATTTGGTTGTAGTTGGTCTAACCTAAACTTTACTTGAGCATCAACTGGTCTCTGATCTTTTGTTCAGTGTAGTCATTGTATACACGATGGATATTTACTTGGTTGAAATTAGTCACTCATGTTGTAAATGATTTGTGCATTTGGTTTGAGTCACTGATTTATGCATTGAGTTGCATCACTGGTCTTTGCATTGTGTAGTTGCCATATCTTGTGCTCGAGCTCTTTGCACGCTGATGCATTCTGGAGTTGGTCTTGTTGCAGTTTGGCTTTGTGTACATGTATATAGTTGTGTAGCTTCACTTGCATTTGTATTCTGATTCATTTGTTCTTCTGTACAGCACCTTTTCTTTGTTTTTCGTTAAGGTCTGCATCTCTGATCTGGAAGCTTCACTATTTCATCTGATAGTTGAGTTTGTGCATTTTCTTTGTGGTTACTTTGGTTACTGGTTCATATCTTGTAATTGTGGACTGCTTGCACACTTTGATCTACTTCATACCAGTAGCATTCATTAGCTCATGTGTTTCCATTGTTTATGTATTTGTGATACTCTGGTTTTGTATATCTTGATTTACAGTGCATTGTTGCTTGTGTATACTTGTGTGGTGGTGCACTTGCTTTGTGATTCTGTTGGACCTAGTTGTCCTATCTGCAGTGCACTGTCCACTATTCTATATGTTTGCTTCATGCTTCATTGTTATCTGGTAGCTCTCGAGTCTGTTAGCACTGGTTCATGTATATGAGCAGTTTTACTTTGTTTTGGTTTATTTTGATTTTGGTCGAGGCTTTGCATTTGAGTTGAGTCATTACAGCAATAGCTTGACCTTTGCATTTTGTTTTTTGTTTGGTGCCTTCTTGAATTTGTGTAGACTGTGCATTACACTTGAATTGAATCCAGTTTCACAACTCGGGTTTGACCTTGTGCTGAAGTCGAGATTTTATTTATGTTGCACCTGAGTTGAACCCGTCTTTTTATTTGGGTTTGACCTTGTGCTCACCTGTCCTGTAGCATTATCAAGTGTATATTGGTGTGCACGACCTTGTGGCATATACAGTGATACACTGTGTATGTCACAAGTTGTTCGTGTATAATGGATTCAAAATTAAATGATGACAAACAACCCAAATACTGAGGCAAATATCATTTTCAAAATTCACATTTTATTTTATATTGCAAAATATTTCTTTTTCAATTTTACTGCGTTACTGAATATTTTTGCAGATTGCTCAGATATTGGATTCTAACTGGAATGAAGTTGAAGATAAAATACGAGTGTGAGTGATATGTAGTGAGGAGTTTATGTAAATTAAATTGTGATGTAATTAGAATCAAAATTGTATATGTATAGTGAGAGCTTGAATTTGTACTATTCAAAATTGTAATAAATATTTGTTTGAATAAAATTTCTGTTTGAATTCAAATTCTGTGTTATTTAATTTTATTCAGCAAATATTTGTTTAATCTATGAAAAATAAAATAGTATATTAACAAATATATTTAAATGAATGTATATATGTTTATTATCATCAAACAAAAATCATATAAGCGCATATTCAACACAAAGTTAAACAGACCAAAATTTCCATGCTCACAAATCAGTTTCTAAAATGAATCCTAATGAGTCTATTTTAGATATGTATAGTAGATTTCAGGATATTGTGCATTCTCTAATATCTTTGGGAAATGAATTTTAAAGAAGATCAAGTCAGAAAGATTTTAAATTGTCTAACTCCAGAATGGGATCAAAAGACTCTTGCGATCGAAGAGGCAAATGACATCAGTACTTTAAAGATAGAAGAATTAATTGGAAATCTAATGTCGTATGAAGTTCAAATGATCGGGAGAAGAGAAAGTAAAGCATATGAAAAGAAATCAATGGCATTCAATGCATTGACCGATGGATCAGACTCAAACAGCGATAATGATGAAGAGATAACCTTTATGACCAGAAATTTTAGGAAATTCCTGAAATACAGAAAGATGAATAATCTCAAGAGAAACAACTATAAGAATTCTGAAAATCAGAATATAGTGCCAAATAATAACAAATGTTACAACTGTGATAAACCAGACCATTTCAAAAGAGACTGTCCGTATCCAGATAGGCAAAATTCTCCTATGAACAATGATCCAGTAAAGAAATGGAAGCGTGCATTTACTGCTACTCTAGATGACTCAGACTCGTCCTCAAGTGATGATGATCAGAAGACAGATAATTCGAATTTGTGTTTCATAGTTGTTCATGACTCCGACGAATTCAAAGAAACGGACTCAGAAAAAGGTACACGTTTGCAATACAATTGGTTGAAATTGCTTGCTTAGAATTAGTTGCTTGCTTGATTGATTTGAATTGGTGTGTTGTTTGAATTTTAAAATTTATTTTCTATTTTTTATTGTTATTTCATTATTTCATTATTATTTTTATTACTTTTTAATAGTATAATAATATTTTCTGAAATATACTTGAAGTTTAATAATATTTCAGATATATATATAGGCATAAAAAATAATAATAATATTTATATATATATATTAGAGAACTTAGGAAAAATCAATTCATGAAAATTTAAAGGCACATGTCGACATGGTCCCTACCATGATGTCAACATGGGTACCTGAATTTGAATTTCAAAATTTGAATTCAAATGTTTGAATTTTCCTCCACCTTTTCACTTCATTCAATTATCTGAAAAGCTACTTTTGACCAGAGAATATGTCATTTGAGAACCAATTTATTCACTATCTTTTATCATATCTTTTTACTCTCATTTTCAAATTCAAACCCTCTCTTCATAACTTCAAGCTCTCTACTCTCTACTTTAATGGCTTCTTCAAGCAACCCCTCCACCATGAGAATTTTCAGAAAAATCAAAGAGCAATTATTCAATGATCCGGAAGCAATAAAAGCATACATCAATTATGCTAACTATGCCAAAGTCCATCCCGGAAAATTTGTTATTTTTTCAAGATTTTTCTTCTTATGAAATTGATTCTCTTTTTGCAAACAATGGAGTTCTTAGTCTTATTGATGCTTCTCAAAATGATTTTGTTTGCTATCCTAATCTTTTCAAAATTTTCTATGCGAATTTAAATCCCGGATTTTATGATGGTAATGAGAATGAAATTTGGAGTAGTGTCAAAGGCGCTAGAATTGTTTTGAATTGTGATATTTTGGATATTATTCTCAATTGTAAGAATTC
The DNA here is from genome assembly GCA_030765085.1 of Allium cepa. NCBI lineage: Eukaryota > Viridiplantae > Streptophyta > Magnoliopsida > Asparagales > Amaryllidaceae > Allium > Allium cepa. The sequence goes on along the minus strand of CM060941.1, from coordinate 103,035,760 downwards.
GAGAATGGATCTTTCTAACTTTAAAATCGATGAACATGGTCATGAGACATTTCATCACATTTTTGAAAGAGATGATGATTTTGAATTTAAAAATAGAAATTTTTGACCAAAAGCAAGAATCGTCAATCTTCTTTTGCAACATACTTTGACCCCAAGATCGGGGAATTTTAACAATCCTACTTCAAAAGTTTGCAAAGCACTGTTTGCTATTTTTGAAAATTATGACATAAATTGGACGCAAGTTATTTTGGATGAACTTCGTCCCAAAAATCTTGAAATGGGTGAGAATACTTTATATCATGGAATTTATCTCACTCGGATTTTTAACTAATTTGGAGTGGATCTCAAAGGCGAAGAATTTGTTTCTAAAAAGGTTTTCAATCATTCCAACATTTCGCTTATGAAAATTCCATTTGTTTTTCAACCTTATGAGACCCTTACCGAAAAGGAAGAGCGTTTGGCTCATAAGGAAATGGAAGAAGAGGAAGAAGAAGAAGGGGATGAAATGGAAATTGAAGAAGAAGAATGTGAAACCTCTTTAGAAAGTATTGACTATCCTCCAAATCCGTCCACCAAAATCCTTCTCAAAAACCAAAAGGCTGTTGTTGAGAATCAACGGATTCTTAAACGATCCGTTAGTAAAAATTGGATAATATTTCTTCGAAGATGAACAAGTTCATTTCAAAAGTCAGCAAGAAACTTGGACTATCTTCATCATCTTCATCCTCTAACTAGTTTTATCTTCTCGTATCGTGTTGTATTTGTTTTATTTTGCTTTATTTCGAATATTCATGTAGTTTGTTGTGTGCTTAATCGTTGTATTATCGTAGTATGCAATAAAATGAAATTTCCTTTCTGTTATCTACCTTATCTTATCTCCAGAATAAATGCTAGTATATTATATAAATATATATACACAATTATTCACAAAATCAAATTAGTCATAAGTTTTCACTAACCCATGTCGACATCCCCTATACGACCATGTCGACATGTACTGGTCAGAAATGACAATTGATTTTGAATTTGAAATTTGAATAACTATCAAATGTCTATTCATTTCAAACGAATTTCTACACCTATAAATACCTGTTTCTTGCAGAATTCTTCACTGAATTTTTTTTCCTTATCATCTATATCCTTTATTTCTTTCACAAATTCAACTATGGCTAATCAAATTCACAATCTATCCGAAAATCTTGAAGAAACCCTTAATTTGTTCAAGAATATTTTCTCATTTATTCTACGTAACTAGCGTCACTTAGAATTGAATCAAATGATGCGATATGATGGATGATCTCCTCTCTGCACAAGGATGATAACGAAGCACATCCTCTTGTCTCTCTTACCAACGACAATGAAAATTGGGACGCAATTAAAGCGGACCCTATATTTGGAGAAGAATGATGGGTGGAAGTTCCTCGTAACGTTTAATTTCATTATCTTGTTTGATATTTGTTTGAATTGATTTGGTTTGGGTTGATACTTTGTATGAATTGATTTCTTGATATTTGTTTGAAGTTTGTTGCATAAAACATATATGTATATATATACATTGAAATGTATATAGTCTTTGATTAGTTATCATGTTCATAAGTATAATTATTTCTTAATCTATATATTATATATTCCACTGTATAGTTTATCAATGCGGGTACTGAAGTCCAAGAATGAGGGGGAGTGAGTTTTTGTTGATGACAAAGGGGGAGAAATATAAAATAGGGTAGTTAGGCATAAATTAAGGGGGAGTTATTAGTTTTAGGGGGATTTATTAGGATAGAAATAATATTTTATAAACAAAGGTTGTCATCATCAAAAGGGGGGAGATTGTTAGTCCGTGAGATGATGGTTTTGATGACAACAACCTTAAAATAGATTATAAAATATAAATACTGACATTATAAATTTAGATATATATGTATATGCAGGATTTAACCATGCAGGTACCAAGAATGAAGACTGTACAGTATAGAGATTCAAGATATCGAGATAGAAGACTTATGAATATCAAGATTATCAAGAGTTCAAGATTTCAAGCATAAGTATTTTTATTAGGAATTTTTGTTAAAACTCGTAGAAAAGCACTGGCATCTTAAAATCCAATTTATTCGTGGAATGGAATCCACTTCGAGCCTGTTAAAGAGATGGAACCCTAAGTAGGATGGAACGTACGAAAATCTAGTGGAACATTGTTTTGTATCCACTAATTTTAATTCAAATGATTTTACAAAATTATCTTGTTTTCAAAATGATTTCAAAACTTTCCTTTTAAAAACATCAAAACTCTGTATTCTGATTTTAAATAATTTTAGCCTCAAAATTATCTTTAATTTCGAAGTCAAATTACTCCTGATTTTAAACTATCTTTTTAAATTATATATTTAACTTTTATACTTAGATTTAGATATAAAATTATAGTTAAAATCTATATATATTATTCTCTATATTTACTTATGAATTTTAACTATAGTCAGGTATATTTGTAAAGTTCAAAATAGTTTTAATATAAGATAAAATTTATTTTCAAAGAAAATCAAATCAACAAAAATTGCTTTGGGATGTCGACATGCCTAGGGTAACCATGTCGACATGGTGTCAGTTGAATTCAAAATTTAAATTTCAAAAGAAGTGTCTATTCGCCATAACTCTTCATGAATGGACATGGCTGTTGTTCTTTTATAAATAGGGGTTAGTTTCAACGAATTTTATATTAAATTTTCTGGTTTTTCACTCCTCTTCTTCTTACACATTTCTTAATACATATTCTTACCATTACTCTGCCGAAATCAACATTGAATCAAACTCGATTACTTGTTGTTTGATTCTTTATCACTATCTCTACAAGGTTCTCAGTGCTATTCAGAGTTATAAACTTCTTTATAATCTATTAAGCGAGAAAAGGTGTGATTGTAACCTTGGAAATCAATCAAGAGAGAAAAGGTGTGATTGTAGCCTTGATAAATCAATTGGATAAACTTGTGGCCCGGAAATCAAGTATCTCTACTTAGAGGATAGAAATTCTGGAGGGTGTACCTCGTAGCATTGAAACCGAGGGTGTAATTGTACAATTGCTTTTGAAAGAAAAATCTGTACTTGTGTTGTAGGACTGGATGTAGGGTAACTCCGAACGAGTATAAAATCCGGTATGTTCTTTCCTTTACTGTTTTTATTTTATTTCTGCATCTGTGCTTGTTTCTGTGATCATCTCTGTGTCTGTATATTGCATGCATCGGTGTCTAAATTGACATCAACTCAAAAAGATTTAGTAATTCTTTATTAACACTATTCATCCTCCCTTTAGTGTTAATCATAATCTTAAGATCCGTAATCCGCATTTCTCACAATATGATGTATCCATATGTTTCAGATTGGCTGTAATTTAGGTGGGAGTTAATCGGTTGAAATCTCGCCTGATTCCGAGTTAATATGAAGAAGTTATTGCAGTCTGAACAAAAAAATAGCGGCTTCAGTACTAAGGGGAGTTCAAATATGAGGATGCGGAAGCCTGTTATTCTCTATGTACAGTTGTTAGTCTCCATGGAAATCTACAATGTGTGTTCAAAATTTTTATTTTTAAATTTTAAGTTTTTAATAAATGGATAAATGAGTCATCCATTTATAAACCTTTTAAAAATGGGTCAACCCAACCAATAACTCATTTAATAAAATTTATAAATGGTTTGACTCAACCCATTTATCCTACTGGTTGGATTAACAGGTTGAGTCATATTTTGACAGGTCAAAAATCAATCAATGACCCCACCACTGAACTAATTGGGCAAACAGAATTTCCTAAAAATAAACCTCACAACAAATCTCTCCATGTGTGATGAGAAGTAGATAGAATGACTGGGATAATAAATCCATCCAACCCATAGCCTTACCTCCTTTTTGATGGTAGCAAAGGAACGCAGAACACAATCTTCACCGTGCAAGTCCACCCTCTCTAAGAAAATCCCCCAAGTTTAATACATGATCGAAAATATAACAGTTTGGAATATAATGGGGGAAATAACATCTCCAAGAAAAATGAAATCAAAAGAATCATTCAAGTCCCCAACTTACATACGATGGTCATTCTAGAAAATAAATATTGCCTTAAAACCATCAATCAAGCATGCAACTTCATCAAATGCTTCCTGGAATATATTACATAACCTCAATGAAGCTCATTTTGGTAGAATCCTCACCATGTGGAATTGTGAAACCTTTCTGGTATCTCCCATCTCCATCGCGTCTTAACTATGCCACCTTCAGGTTCTCCACAAAGCCTTTAACTTGGATTTTGTTTGCTCCTTTGTTTATAATCTGAACACTCCCTCTGGTAGATAAACCCTCCTTAACTCCCTCCCAACTTTAAACCCTATCATCAAACCCTGGATAGCTCTTAGTGATTGGAACTGCATGTTAGAGGTGTATGGCAGGAGTGGTGGTAACATGCTAACATCAAATTAACTATTGCTCCTTAATGAAGCAACCTACCAATCAAACCTATTTTAATGCAACTCCACTAGCATGCACTTCACTTGGAATAATAAAATTGATAGAGCGTTCATTAACCTTTAGGCTCTCTCTGCGTGGCCAAACAGTTATAAAGCCACTCCTCAAAAATTTATCCGACCACTCTCCACTCATACTCTCCTTCGGTCCTCCATTACATAAACCTCCTTCCATATTCAATTTTTTCAATTCCTGGTGCAATCATCCAGGCTTTCTTGATGTTGTAACCAGTGCACGGTCCATCACCATCCACGGCAACACAATTTTCAAACACCAAGCAAACTTCAAACACATCAAAACCATTCTCAAAACATGGAGCAAGGAAACTTTTGGCAGCGACTTCAAGCTTTCCACCCAACTTCAACAACAATTGGAACAGATTCAAAAAGAGTTATTAACTAACCCTTCTAGCCCAATATGTCCATGCAAGAACATACTTTGACTAACCAACTTGATAATGCTCATCAAGATGATGCTAACATGCTAAGACAAAAATATTAGGACAAGTAGAATGAACAAGGAGATATCATAATTACTCGAAGCACAAATCTAATACAACCAAAATCTACCCCATTCTTGGTAGTCATAATAGGCGACATGAAGGACACATTCCTGTTAGTAAGGCTTTTGTTGAGCACTTCATCAACATTCTAGGAAGCAGGGAAGACAATATTATACATACTGGCTGCATCGATCAACTTTCATTTCCATCTCTATCTGAATGTCAAAGCCTTATGTTGCTAAAAGACCTAACTGATGATGAAATCAAGTCATCCCTCTATTCCATTCCCAAGGATGTGCAGGCGGACCTGACAGATCTAATTCCAGTTTTTTCATAGCATGTTGGAAATTTATAAAAAAGAACTTCGTAAAAGCAATTCATAATTTCTTTAACAGCAATAAGATGCTCAAATGAATTAACTCTATAGCCATATGCCTAATCCCTAAGACCAAAATCCCTACCTCGGTTAATCACTTCAGGCCAATAAGCTGCTGCAACATGATATACAAGTGCATTGCCAAAATTCTAGCCCAATGACTAAAAGAAGTTCTTCCTTACTTGATTTCAATGAATCAAAGTGCCTTCCTTCCTGAAAGAAGCATCATTGATAACATTCTCATATCTCATGAACTAATAAGAGGGATGAAAGCAAGCACCCGATCCCAAGATGTTGCTTGAAAATATATCTTAAGAAGGTTTATGACTCAACAAAATGGCAATCAATCTCCTTTGCATTAACTAGAACGGGTTTCCCCCTCACGTTCAGGAAATGGATTGAAGTGTGCATATCCATGACCAAATTTTCAGTTCGAATCAATGGAGAGACGAGGGGCTACTGTCAGGACACTTAAGGTCTGCGACAAGGTGACCCCTTGAGCTTCTACCTTTTTCTCTTGGTCACGGAGATGCTAATTATGATTCTTAAGGACAAGTACTCTAGGAGATTAATTGACTTCTACCCCCAAATGCCGTGACTCCCTGTCACTTCATTATATTTTGCCGACGATCTTACGATATTCACTTAGCCAAATACCAAGTTATTAGATTTGATATTTCTCATCCTTAAAGATTTCACCTTGTTAATTGGTCTACCAATGAACCTATAAAAGTCTTATATCATCATTTATGGTCTACAAAGTCCTATGCAAAAAGTCCTAGCAAGGAATTTCAACATCCAGGTTCAGCGGACTGGTATCACTTACCTTTGGGTACCCTTAATTTCCACCAAGATTTATACACACCAATGCCTTCATTTTTTTGAAAACATTACCAGGAGAATGTCCCTTTAGCATAACAAATACTTGTCTCATCTGGGAAGATTAACAATTATAAAATCGATAACTTTCTCTATGCAAGTGTACCGCTCAAGGATATTTATCCTCCCAAACAAAGTAATGCTCATGATAGAGAAAGCGTGCTGTCGTTCTTATGGACATGGAACCTACTCTCTAAAAAACCCACACCTATTGCCTATACTAAATTACTAAAGTCAATCAATCAAGTCGGGTTAGGCATCACCAATTTGGTCAAATGGAATGAAGTTACTTTTACAACTCATCTCAAAGATATTCTAAGCAACAGTAGATCCATTTGGAAAAGGTGGTGCAGCATGTTATAGTTCTGATCAACAGCTGACACAAGATCTAGAACAAAGTAAATTGGTGAAATGACTTCTACCTTTTATTAAGAAAACTGCAGTAGCCATATATTAGCTTTACAAGATAAAACTGAATGATAAAACCAACGCATAAACGTGGTGACAAAGCAAGGAAATATTCAAAGATAGAAAAACTAGCATCATCTTATGACTTTATTAACTAAAAGACAGAACTACAATATAACATTCCCTCCCTTAAACTAGAATCCATGAGCAACTAGTTTACTTTTGTTGCTTCACAGACTCCAAGTTTGCTTCGCAACTTCTGAAATAGTTCCAGCTTAAGTGGTTTGGTTAGCACATCAGCCACCTGTTCATGTGATCTACAGTCAACAAGCTGCACTAGTCCGTCTCTTGCCAAATCTCTTAGGAAGTGAAAGCGCACATCAATGTGTTTACTCCTACCATGCATCACTGGATTTCTAGATAATTTAACTGCAGACCTGTTGTCACAAAAAATGGTTGTACACTCACCTCCTTCATAACCAATCTTCTTCAAGACTCTTTTCATCCACACAGCTTGACAAGCACATGCCGTAGCAGCAACAAACTCTGCCTCAGTTGTGGAAAGCGTGACTACTGGTTGTTTTTTGGATGACCAAGCTACTGCTCCAGAGCTAAGTATGAATGCATAACCCGTTGTACTCTTCCTATCATCCAATGACCCTGCATAATCACTGTCAGTAAATGCAACCAGCTCTCTGTTCCCTCCCCTTTTATAAAAAATTCCAAAGCCTGCTGTTGCTTTCAGATATCAAAGGATTCTCTTTGCTGCCATAAGATGCATCTCAGTTGATCGTGACATGTATCGGCTAACCAAACTTACTGCAAACATCAGGTCCGGACGTGTGTTTGTTAAATACATCAAACTACCCACCAATTGCTTATAATAAGTGTCATCAACAGCCGCACCATTTTCATCTTTAGATATCCTAAAACCCTGAACTATTGGGTTTTGAACAGCATTGCACTCTTCCATTTTGAATCTGCTCAAAACATCCATTGCATATTTTTTCTGATTTATAAAAATCCCATCATTTAGCTGCAAAACTTCTATCCCAAGAAAATATCTCATTTTCCCTAAATCGGACATGTCGATTCTTTCATCATTGAATTTTTAAACTGTATAAACAAATTTGTACCACTACCGGTGTATATCAAGTCATCAACGTACAAGCTAACAATCATTATTTTACCATTCTTGTCATCTTTTATGAAGAGAGTTTGATCACATTCACCCCTTTCAAAGCCTTGTCTCAGAAAGTACCCCTCAATTCGACTAAACCAAGCCCGAGGTGATTGTTTTAGTCCATAAAGTGCTTTATTTAATTTGTACACCTTATGAGCTTCATTCTTCAGTACATATCCTTTTGGTTGATCTACGAACACATCTTCATTCAACTCTCCATGAAGAAATGCTGATTTAACATCAAGTTGGAAAACAGTCCGACTTCTTTGTGCAGCAAGTGAAAGAACCATTCTGAGTGTATCCATTCGAGCTACAGGTGCAAACACTTCATCATAATCAACTCCATACTCCTGCGTATAGCCTTTTGCAACTAATCGAGCTTTGTGCTTCTCAACTTCTCCATGTTCATTTACTTTCGTCTTGTACACCCACTTGACTCCAATCCTTTTTGCTCCTTCTGGTAATTCAGTGAGAAACCATGTATCATTTTTTGTAATAGACTTCATCTCAAGGTCCATAGGCTTGTCTCCATTCATCACACTTCACTGCTTCCTCGTAACTTGTTGGATCTGCATTGGCAAACAAAGCAACATTGACATTAATATCATCATCTGAAAAACCTTCACCTGTTACATAATCTCTCATCCACACCGGCGCTCTTTTGTTTCTCTCTTCTCTTGAGCTTGAAGGAACAAAAGTTTCATCTGTGTTTACAGGACTTTGTGATGTGCTACCATTTTCTTTGGCTTCAACTTCAATTTCAGAAACATTTGAACTTTCATGATCCTGTTCACCATCACATTCCAACTCCAACATAACTTTGTCTTGGTAGTTCATGTCCCATTCCCATTTCTTATCCTCCTCAAACACAACATCACGACTAACTACCACTTTCTTCGAGACTGGATCATATAATCTATAGCCTTTTGACTCTTCGCTTACTCCCAAAAGAATGCAATTGTAACAAAGGTTTAATATTCCCTTTTTTGTTTCCGTTCCGGTTATTGAAAATTTTAAAATTTTCAGTTCCGTTTCGTAAATTTCAGAAATTCCGCTTTAATTCCGGTTTGCAAATTCCGATACTTTATTTGTAAATATGTCAATAAGTTTGCAATGCTAATGATTGTCTTTTCCTTAAATTTATTAATATTTACACCATGTTAACAATGAGTTCCATGTAATAGTAAAGTAAAAACTGAAATTCATGTTAAGTAAATTTATAATTATGGCCCAGCCCAGTTTAGAGTTGCTTCCTTAAATCTAATTGCTAAATATAATTGCCCAGCGTAGTCTGGACCATCCCATTACGCTTCAATACATTACTATACCAGTTCCCGCTAATATTTACTCCGTGCCCTAGTTCATTACCGCTCAAACATGAAAAACAATTGGCCTCGATTTCAAATCCGTGGGTCTGGAAAGGAAACAAAAATCAGATACCAACTGCTACAAGCTCGACGCCTTGATTTGTTCCACGGAGTAAGCTGCAATTGCTTGGAGTATGCTGCGATTTAAATTTAGGGATTTCTGGAGTAAGCTGCGATTTCAAAGGGCTTTGAATTTGTATGTTTTTTTGTATTTTTGTAAGATTGTTATGGTATTTATAGGTAAATATTGATTTTTTTGCAATAATTTGATTGATTGGAAGTTTAAAGCACGGTTTCTTCTTTGAGATTTCTTATCTAATTTTCTTTGCAAAATGATAATTTGAAATCGAGTAGCGTGCGTTGAGATTCTCGTTTGTTGAACGGGTTAAAGTTACTTGTTTTATGTTTTTTCAATTTTTATCTTGCTGTATTTTTTTTTAAATCTTAGATAGCGGAACGGATAATTGAACGGATTCCGTTCCGGTCACCCCTGGAACCAGACCGAGATGGCCGGAGTTCTGGCGTGCCGGACGGAATCTGGAACCTTGATTGTAACTCTTATCTTCAAGCTTAGACCTTCTAGCATCGGGTATGTGAACATGTGCAATACTTCCAAAAACCTTAAAGTGCTCGACGGATGGTTTAAGTCCACTCCAAGCTTCCTCTGGAGTCACATCATTCACTGACGATGTAGGACACCTATTCAACACATAGATTGCCCAATTCACTGCTTCAGGCCAAAAAGTTTTCGGAATACCTTTCTCAGACAGCATGCATCTTACCATATTCATCACCGTTTGATTCTTCCTTTCGGCGACACCATTTTGTTGCGGTGTGTATGCAGTAGTTAACCGCCTCTTTACGCCACTTTCTTTACAGTACTTATCAAATTCACTTGAAGTGAACTCACCACCACGATCTGTTCTCAAACATTTTATTGCTATACCTATTTCTTTCTCTACATGATTCTTAAAAGATTTAGAAGAAGCAAATGCATCTGATTTATTAACAATAAAATCCACCCATGCTTTTCTACTGAAATCATCTATAAAACAAATAATGTACCTTTTGTGGCTGTTGGACATAGGAGTGATCGGACCACACAGGTCGGCATGAATAAGTTCTAGCTTTTGTGATGCTCTCCATGTGCTTCTTTTAGGGATAGGATCACGATGTTGCTTACCTTTCAAACAGTAGGTGCAAATAGTACTTGAATCAGGAAGCTTTGGTAGACCACTCACCATCTCTTTAAGCTGCAAGGTTTTGAGACCATTTGACTAAGGTGACCGAATCTGCAATGCCAAAGGTGTGTCAAGTCTTTTGATGTTGCTTGAAGACAAATTTCTTTTGCTGCTTGTGCTTTAGCAGGTTGAGAACTAGCTAAAAGAGTGAACATCCTATTGGTAGTCATGTTTGTTTGAATGATTAGACCTTTTGTTGAATGATAAATCTTGCATTTTCCTGACCGAATCAAAAATGTTAACCCTCTTTCCTGAAGTTGCCCTATACTTAGAAGATTGTTTTTTAACTGTGGCACATAATAGACATCTGTTACAACAAAGTTAAAACCATTCAAACACAATTTTACATTTCCTTTACCAGCAACACTCATCTTCATGTTATTCCCTAACTTCACCGTTGCTTAAATGTTTCATTCAGCTCACAAAATAGGGATCGATCACCACACATGTGATTTGAGCATCCAGAATCAAGGAACCAAACATCATCTCGTTTGTCGTTGCTCATCTCCACATATGACATCAATAATAACTCTTCATGGTCATCAAACTCGGCATAGCTTGCTTCCCTCCAGTCTGGACATTCATATTGAAAATGACCTAGTTTATGACATTTGTAACACTCGATAATTGATTTGTTGAAAGCTCTACCTCTCCCCCCGCCTCTTCCTCTAAAACTGTTTCTGCCTCGACCTCTACTTCCATTGTTTTCTTCATGACTCATCTTCAATGCTTTCTCTTCCCCATTATATCTTTGAAACTTTTGTTCATGCACAATGAGCGAACTCTGTAGCTCATCAATAGAAAGTGCGTCGATGTCCTTCGACTCTTCGATTGAACAAACGACGTAGTTGAACCTATCTGTCAATGAATGAAGAATTTTTTCCACAACAGTAACATTTTTCATATCTTCCCCATAAGTCCTCATTTTATTTGCTACTGACATGACCCTTGAAAAATAGTCAGTGACACTTTCGCCAGTTTTCATTTCAAGGATCTCAAAATCTCTCCTTAGTGCTTGAAGGACGGATCGCTTCACTCGAGCATTTCCTTCAAATTTCTTTTTCATCGAATCCCATATTTGTTTTGAGGTGTCCTTCTGCAAGATTGTTTCTAAGACAGTCCTGTCAATGGCCTGAAACAAATAGTTCTTCACCTTCATATCCTTTAGCTTCAACAAGTCTCTTTCGTTCTGCTTCAGTCGTTGACGTAGTAGGCTCTGCAAAACCATCTTCTACAAGGTTCCAATACTCTTTGGACCTAAGGAAGTTCTCTATCAGCATGCTCCAATGGTCGTAGTGACCATCAAAGCTTTGAAAAAATATTTATTATTTTAAAACTTTTTGGAAAATAAATATAATTTTAAATATCCAGACATATATATGTATACTTATATTATTGAAGTCTTTATTTTAGGCTAATGTTAAAACCAATATTTTGTAACTCTAAAATTTTATGTAAGTTTTTGAACAAAATTATATTATAAAATATGTTTTCGGAATTTTAAAATAAAAACATCAAAAATTTTCCTCTATTGTTTTGAATAATTTTCTATATAAATATAAATACACACGTATGCAATTCTATCTGAAAATGGTGCTTTATTGCAAAACGAACCATATTCTTTAATAATATGCCTCATTAAAACCTTATAACCACTAACTTAAGTGGGTGTCTTGTAAGTGAAAATGAGTACATATTATATCTATATATTAACTTACAATAATCAAATATACATCAAAATTCTTTAAAAATACATAAAAATACCATTGAAAACGTTGGACATACACGGGCATATATTATCTTTCGCATACCGGGCCCAAACAATACTATATCCCACCACTTTCCATTATTCACTTTAGCTTCAAAACCTTATTTTCATCCTTTCAATTGTGGTGCTCTTTACCCTGTATCAGTTAACTTACACCCGTCAAAACTGACCCTAACCCAATTACTCAACCCATTTATCCTAAAATTAAAAGGGTTGTTATTTTATTTTAACCTACCCATTTATAGCTGCCAAACTAAATCTCCCAAACCAACCCAATCCCGCTTACCCATCCAACCCTCTGCTGAGATCACGATAGACAAAAAGAAGCCGATCTCTCTTCCTTCGTTCCACAACCCTAAATTCCAACTTTAATCAGTCGAAGAGAAAGAACGATACGTTCGACAAACCTAACTTTGAATTTGAGTGACTGAAGAGTGCGAGCTTTGTCGTCGTTCAGATTTGTAAACCCAAGGTAATTAAGTTCTTACGATTTTGTCTAATTTTCATGTCAAGGATTCGTAAACCTTCAGCGTCTGTTGATTGATGCTAAATTGATCCTAATTCTTATTTCGTTATTACAAGAGTTTGCATAGATAAGATTGAAATTCTTGCAGAGAATATCTTCATTATTACATGTTATTGCTGTGTGCTTTGATTTTCTAATAATAATCTTATATCATTAAGTAGCAATTCTAATCTGACTGAAATTGGCATGCTTAGATTTTGAAATAGTTTTTGATTGCGCTCTATCCGCATATTCCACGCCGTAGGACTAACCGCTGCATCAACCACAACATAAAAACCCTTTGTTTTGAATTTGTTACCCATTAACTCCGTGCATCGCTTAAGTGTATCAAACGAGAAATCTGCAACTGTAGTTTCTGTTTGAAAATTTGTCATATTTGCTTTGAGTATTCACAATTGCCATGCCTGCCACTCTCTCCAGTCAAATTCAATGCGCGAACTGTGAGGCTTTTTTTAAATAAAAAAAAATTATTTTTGTACTTGTTTATGAATGTTTTTTGATTTGTTGGTTTTTCTTATACGTCGTCGACGGTGCGGTATTAGTTGCGTGGGTGTATATTTGGCCGTCTAGGGTTTTGTTGGATTCTATTTGAAAAAAGAAGTGCTACTTTATGGTTGTTATACTTTAATGTGTGCTATTGTATACGTCTGATTTGTTGAGCAAGCAACATGGAATAAGGTGGAAAATGGAGCCTCACTTAACAATTGTAATTCAGAGAGTTATTTTCATGGAATGTATGTGCATAAATGAAACTAAAAGTGATTTAAAATAAGTCTTCATTTTTATTTACTATTTTAACATTTGCGGGGCTTTTATGTGCAACAGTGTCAGATAGAGGTTTTATGATGTGCTAGGAGTAAGCATAAATGAATGTGCTTCAATTATTAAGAAAGCTTACTATATGGTTGGCTAATTCTATTTAAATCTGTAGAGTTGAGTAACCCTCCAAAATTTAAGAAAAAAATCAGGACAAAATTGCATCATTCATTTGATTAGAATTTTGTAATTAAAGTATGCCTTTTGCTCATATTTGTTGCTAATCAGAGTATATTTTTTTATTTTGTTTTAGGCATGATAGATCGACGTTGCTTTTATGTATTGTTAAATAGTATAAATGACTATTTGTAATTTTTGATCATCAATATGACAGTGCAAGTTGTCTGGGGACTCCGGTATAAGTGATAAGACAGAATACTATTCCACCTTTTTTTTAAGATTTCTATAATCAGACTTGGATTGCTAATAAGTCAACATATTAAAAAATAAATAATCTGACAACGCATTTAAATTTGAGCTCTTTGTAAAATTGGTGTTGTTTTAATTTATTTATATGCAATTGTTATCATAGATTTTAGCTACTGCATTGCATGTCAGCTTCACACACTTTATCTTCATCGTTCATAACTTAGTTTCTGGTGCCCTTTTCTTCTTCAGCTTGCACAAAACTCCTTCCTGGTACAAACAAAGATGATACTGATGCTCAAAGAAGTGCCAGAAATTTCAATGTGCGTATGAGGTTATGTATCTCAATATTTTTGCTCCATTGTCTGCCAGCATACAAGGGGATATTAACCCAGAACTTGCCTATGCTAATCATGATTATATATCATTCCTTCGCATGCATAATGACTAAAGATCACAACCAAGATGCAATATTTTCAAAATTATAACAAAAATAATTCACTGAAGCTACTGAAAATTGAAATAACTAATATTTGAAGATTGTCCATCGGCTGTTGGGATGGCTCTCTGTTGGTCTAAAGATCGAGCTTTTGTAGAATTAGAGCTATTTTGGTTTACTTATAAGCAAGTGTTACTGAAAATTGTAGCTACTGGATTGTATTTCATCGTTCGTAGCTTACTTTCTCATGTCCTTTTATTTTCCAGCTTGCACAAAAACTCTATCCTGATACAAACAAAGAAGATATAGTTGCTGAAAGAAGTTCCAGTAAGTTCAATGTGCATATGTGGTAACACATCTCAATGTTTTTGCTCCATCATCTGCCAACTTATGAGGTAATATCAACTAGAAAACATGTCCACATTCATCTTTAATAAACAGACATCCCATAAGCACGGCCCTATCATACACATACAGAATGACTAAAGATCTCAACCATGTTGCAACTTTTTTGGAATTATAACCAGATAATTTCACTGAAGCCACTTGTTTATTTTCTGGAACTAAATACCCAACTTCTAATTTATTTTTTTCGAAAGTTGTTATGGTTTTATTTACATTGCAAAAGTGCATGGGATCCAATGACTTTATGTCTAGCATGGCAAGTAGCATGTTTTTAAAGTTCAATAAATATTGGAGTTGAATTTAGTATATTGCTTTGCATTGCTTGTATTCTTGATCCCCGGTATAAGATGGATTTAGTTAATTAATCTACTAGTACATCAATAAAAAGTGGGCTTAAACTTGTATGTAAAGAGTACATCAACAAAAAGTTATCATCCTGTTGAATTTGGACATTCAAATTTGGACACATTAACTTGTATGAAATAATTTGGACACGGACAAGGTAGGAACGTTATAGTAACTTCTGTTGAATTCAAAGGAAAGAAAAACCAAAAGAAGCTGTATACGTCTCGGAGCACTTTCTATGTCATGCCTGTAGCAAGTCTGTAAGCTGTTATTATTTTCGTATAAGAAGATGTTGAATTCTCTCCAATATTATTAAGTGATGATTACCTGTGTATTTGAGATGTTACAACCTGATGGATTTAAACCACAGTGAAAGGTTCTTGCTACAAGAACATGCTCTACCATTACTGCTATGTTTGTGTAGTACTGTTGTATCTTTCTCCATGTCATGTTTGAATAACTAAGGTACGTTCCATCCAAATATTCTAGTTAGTTTTTTCGTATGGTAGTAATTTGGACATATCCTGATGAATTCAACAATTAGTTTGATACACTTCAGGTTTTAAAGGATCTTTAAATGTACCGAGTTTGATATGTATGATGACAGAGATTTAATAAATTCTGTACCTGTTTATGTATGAGTTTATTCTGTTTTTGTAACTGCATGTATGTATGAGTTTTCATCATTCTAAATCTTACCAAATTTGTGAACTGATAGTTTGTGACTTGCTTTAGGATTACAGGGTTATGCTTAAAGCTTCAGGATTACGAGACTGTTCATATGCCGCAAAACTTTCAATTATTTTGCAGTTTTATTACTTATATAACATGCTGCTATTTTTGTAGTATTTTGTTTAGATTTTTGATGCAGTTTTTATGTTTAACTATGGAGTTTGTCAACTAAAATTGTACTATGTTGTATCCTTTAGTTTTTAATGTTGTGGTTTGTAATTATGTTATGTAGGACATTCAAATATTTTCTGGGTTTTGTATTATCTAGTTCTTTTTTTAATTTTTCAGTGTTGTTTTTCATTTTTTATGTAGTATGTAGTTCTTTTCTTTTTCGGTGAAGTTTTTACTGAAATTTTTTATTCAATGGGTCGGGTCATGTTGACTCTTCTAATAATCGAGTCGGGTCGGGTCAATCCATTTATTAAATAGATCGAATAAGTTAGATTTTTTTATGGCTAGAATGAAACGGGACAAATTCTATCCGACCCATTTATGACCCGACCCGACCCATTTATGGTTCATTTTTACCATGGCTAGAATGCATTTTTTCACTTATCTTCTGATTCACTGATAAGCGGTTATCTTGGAAATTGCCCTACTATTCTCTCCCTTTTTCTATTTGGTGCATATAATTTTAGATATGTATCTTCTTCTTCCTTTTCTACTATGAATTCCTTCACCATTTCTGCCTAAGACCTTTACCATATCCACTACCTGCTTCCTCCAGTCGATTCTGGGTGAATTTGATGCCCTATGGCCTCTGCTATTGAGTTTCCCTTCTTCATCGTGGACGAAGATGCAGAACAATTGGGATTTGGCTATTTAGGTGGAACTCCGTCATGGGTAACCATTCCCTCCAAGCCTGGTTCCGCAATTTCTTAAAAGCTATAAATTAATCTTCATATACATATACATACATACATATATGTATATTCATATATGTATTATAATCATCATCACACCCTTTATTTTGTACGGCCATATTTAAGTAAATAAAACCTTTGAAAAATTATTTATTATTTTAAAACCTTTTGGAAAATAAATATAATTTTAAATATCCAGACATATATATGTATACTTATATTATTGAAGTCTTTATTTTTGGCTAATATTAAAACCAATATTTTGTAACTCTAAAATTTTATGTAAGTTTTTGAACAAAATTATATTATAAAATATGTTTTCGGAATTTTAAAATAAAAATATCAAAAATTTTCCTCTATTGTTTTGAATAATTTTCTATATAAATATAAATACACACGTATGCATTTCTATCTGAAAATGGTGCTTTATTGCAAAACGAACAATATTCTTTAATAATATGCCTCATTAAAACCTTATAACCACTAACTTAAGTTGGTGTCTTGTAAGTGAAAATGAGTACATATTATATCTATATATTAACTTACAATAATCAAATATACATCAAAATTCTTTAAAAATACATAAAAATACCATTGAAAATGTTGGACATACACGGGCATATATTATCTTTCACATACCGGGCCCAAACAATACTATATCCCACCACTTTCCATTATTCACTTTAGCTTCAAAACCTTATTTTCAGTCTTTCAATTGTGGTGCTCTTTACCCTGTATCAGTTAACTCCACTCCTCGCCACTGTAGTATCTCTAAGTTCATCATTGAGAATTTCGTCACGCTTCCATTGCCACTAACAACATAAGTCACTTCCTTCTCGATCGTCTTCATTTTCTATGTTTTACCAGTTCTTTTTTGAGAAAATAACCTTGGATTTCATTCATTCCAAATGAAATAGATCGTCATTGTTAAAGCAGCGTAACTTGCGACTCTTGGTTTCTTTCGGAGGAATGATTCTAAAACTCAGTTATAGGGAAACATGAAGAATATATGATCCCGATTTTCGTCCAGTTCATTATGCATAAAACATGTTGTATTTAGATCTATACCCCTTCTATGCAGTTGCTTTGTTGTATAAAATCTATTAACACATGCTTTCTAAGGACGTAAACTTATTTTCCTAGAGTTTTTATTATGCTATATATATATCACTTTTGCCCAATTCTGAATCGCATTATGCTCTTTGATTTTATCCCATGCAGGTTGAATAGTAAATTTCATCCATCGGTCCATTCATAACTATTGGTGTTAATTTTTGGATGCAAATAAATTTGAGTAAACTCCCTAGCTATTTCTCTTGTTGGTGCATGTACCGTAGGATTAATAGTTCCATTTATGATAATAGTAGATACGTTTTCATTATCAGATGCTATTATAATTGAATCCATCATGTCCAAGTATGGCACTTACTATTGATCCATGGCTCTTTCAATAATTATCTATTTTCACCGTCAACCAACAATTTGTTGAAAAATCGTTTGCTGTTTGATCTCAATCTCCATATACTCTTCTATGTACTAGATGTGGTGTTATCAACAGACATAATCCAAAAATTGTTCTTCTTAATATATTTTGAATGCATCCATTTTGATAATATATTAAGTTTT
The DNA here is from genome assembly GCA_030765085.1 of Allium cepa. Lineage (NCBI taxonomy): Eukaryota > Viridiplantae > Streptophyta > Magnoliopsida > Asparagales > Amaryllidaceae > Allium > Allium cepa. Next base: position 103,017,418 of record CM060941.1, on the reverse strand, counting down.
GTAAGAAATTCCACATCAGTTTGACTGTTGCTTCCTTTTTAGATCATTTAAATATTTCTAACCCACACACATTTCAATTTTGGTCTGCATAAACTAAACCAAGCAACCTTTTTTCTTTTTTCCACTCCAAAAGAAGTTAGAACATAGTTTGTTTATTTATCAACTGTATGTTCTAGTAGTCGTTAATTAAACAACCAATATAAGACTATTGGTGTAATAATAGTGTATATTAATTATGTCTTTCCTATAATAGAAAGAAGTTTTGAATTCCATTCATCTAACTTTTCCTATATCATACCTAACGGTTTGTTGCATTGGAAGTAATGAAGATAGTTAGCTGAAATGGTGACTCCTAAGTAAGTGATAGATTAAGTTCCTTCTTCTATTTGTAGCATGTCTTCTATACTTTGCCTATGTAGTGCATTGTTACTGAAGAATATTGTAGATTTCATAACATTAATACTTAGACCAGTATGAGCATTTAAAGTAATAATACCTGACATAGTGTTGCCGCATTTTGAACAGTAGAATTTTCGAATATTATAAAGCCTAGCATATAGTGGAAGTGTAACAATTGGTTATATACTTGATGAAGGCTGAAACTCCTTATTAACATATGCTTTGTCCAATAAATATGAGAAATACTCCATTGCTATGGAGAATAGACAAGGAGATAGTGGATCTCCTTTTCCGATTTCCCTTTCACTGGTAATAAAACCCTAAGGAATGCCATGTAGTAACATAAAAAAAGTTGGGTTACTTGTATATTATTGTATAATATTACCAAAATGAGCAAGGAACCCTATATCAACCATAGAGTGACATATAAATTCCTTGCTTATTTTATCATATGCTTTCTGAAAAATCAACTTTTATACAAAATTTTCTTACTCCCATCTTCTTAATATTCTGCAAATCAACTTTTATCATACGACGTATGTTCTCATACAATACCGTTATGAATACCATATTTAACCCCTTAATTATGTATACTATCGTTATAGCCTTCAAACTAAAACCAAGAATTATCAAATCTAAAAGGCCTTCCTTTTTGTGAATAACTCTAAATCAAGTAGATAAGTAGCGTATCATGATCACTAAAATAGTTAGGAAATATAAAAGATTTCATTAAGGAAAATGTCTGAAAAAGCATATCATTAACAAGTATTTTATCAATATAATTAGCAATACCCATTCTCCTCCATGTATAGATAAATCACAAAGCTTTAGTATCTATTAGAAATTTCTATAATAAGAAATTATGAAAGCTTCTAATATGATTAAAAGGAATAGAGAGACCACCTTATTTGTCTGTTGGAGAGAGCGGGTTACTAAAATCACCCATAAGTAGCCATGCACATGGAAGAAATTTTGATTTAGAGAGTTGCTTGCACAAAGAGTGGTAAAAATAAACTTGAAACCTCAAGCATTATAAGAATCTACTATTAAATGTTGCTTTGATTCATAAATAATAGATAAATTCCATACATCAATATCCCAAATCAATAATATTTTTCCTTTAGAAACTGCAGTATTTTTGTTAACATTAGACCAATGTGGTAGTAATTTATGCATAAAGTAGTCTAGTTTTCTGTCATTTATTTTCCAATAAACCAACTATGGTTGATTTATATTTCGTTAGGAGCATGAGTGTGTCCTTTATTATTTTATCACTACTCATACCCCTAACGTTCTATCTTATAATTATCACTTACCTTTTATATTGCTCCTCAAATTTCTTTTAGCAGAAGCATTCATATTACTTTTAGACTTGCTTGTAGTAGTTTTCATGCAGGCCTTATTTGTAGTCACATATCCAGGCATACCTGTAGCTTCTTTGACTTCAGGAACTTCATCATTAAAAACATCTATGACATTTTCAAGAATATCATTGTATTTATTTATGTAGACAGTTTGTTATTAAAAAAATTGAGTGAATTAGCATCTCTAACTCTTTGATGTGAACAATTTGTTTTTTTTCCAAATTTTCATTCTCAACCATTGAGTTGCATTACTCTTCTATGGTTGAATCGGTAGATACAAAATTATCTTCCTTTTCTGTGGACTTTGCATTAGTTTAAATCAATACTACAGCGAATTACGTCATTCTTCATTCTTTAGTTATTGAATCCAGTCTAATTGGCTTACCAATATAACATGCTATCATACATAATGCTTGATAGACTTACCAATATAACTTGCTATCATATATAATGCTTGATCACTCCAATTTTCATATTAGTCATGCAAATTTGCTCAAATCTGAACTTTATTTAAACATTTAAAGCCTAGTTAAATTTGCTCAAATCTGAACTTTATCTATACATTCAAAGCCTGGGAACCAGGCTTCTACTATCTTCAACTTTCCAAAATATGAAAATGTTTTCTCGTTCAGAATATAAATACAGACCTGCACATCAGAAAACTGAATGGCATAATTGGTTTCTTTTGCATTATAAATTGTAAAATCACCTTTGGGTTTCTATATTTTTCAAACATACATGTTACACCTAAAATTTCCAAATCTGAATGTTGAAGGTCAAGAATGCAAAGTTATTGAAGTCAACAATGCAAAGCTACCGAGGATTGACAATGTCCACCTATCGCACATTGAGAGATGAAGCTATTGCATGTTAAAGAACAATGCTATCGCATGTTCAGTTTAAAGCCATTGCATGTTGAAGATGAATAAGCCACCGCATGTTGATGATGTTAACACTATCGCAAGTTGAGAATACAAAAGCTATCATAAATTAAGAATGAAGAAGCAATTGCGAGTTGAGAATAAAGAAGCTATCGCAAGTGGAGGATATAATAGCTATCGCAAGTGGAGGATATAAAAGCTATCGCTATTTGAGAATAAATAAGTCATCGATGGTTGAGAATATAAACCAATTGAGAAAGAAGTTGTCGCTAGTTAGGAGTAAAGAAGCTACCAAAAGTTGAGAATACAAAATTTATCGCAAGCTGAGAATAAAGAAGCTATCGCAAGTCGAGGATATAGAAGCTATCACAGGTTAAGGAAGAAGTTATCACATGTTTCAAAGGAAGCTATCTCATATTGAAAAGTTAAGCTATGACATGGTGAAGAAGAAACTACCATCAATGCAAAGAGATATAAAAAGTATAGGAAGAAATACTATTAAACTAGAGAAAAATATTAAAACAATGCAGATGTTACAATAAGGTATACTTACCGGAGTATATTGGAAGGTTCACATCAAACAAATCAATTCAAAATTACGAAAGATAGAAGACGCGGGTGACATTCAACACAAAAGAATAGAAATAAATCAATTATATGAAGAGGTAGTACATTAACATGAAAAAGGGTCTATGTTTAATTAGTGATAAAGCTTCAACGCAGTCTCATACAACCATGCCACGTTTGTCAATGACATGGCCAAGATAACGGTCTGCATGAACTACTATAATCCCTAGATCATGACATATGGTACCAGGGCTTGTCAATGGATAATCGAAAAATCTGAAATTCGTCCGCATCCGCATTTGAAAAGCAAATAAATATCCGATATCCAAAAAAATGGATGCGAATGCGGATACGAAGGCATCCGCATCCGAAAATTATCCGTCCGGTTTATGTCAAGACTATAGTTCAAATTATGCGTATTTTAATGAAGTAAATAATATTCATTTATTATTTTATTAAGTTAGTGGTTTATATTATATGCACTTAATGCTTATTAATTGCTCGAAACTATTTATCATCATCATATTTGTTAATTTTTAACACTTTTATAATTATTGAGATAGAAAAATATTTATGTTAAACTAAAATTTTCTTTTTGTAATTCTTGATTTATCGGTCGTTAGCAGATAGGATAATTGTCCGATATCTACGGATGCGGGTATCTGATATCCAAAAATGATTTCAGATGCTGATGCAGATATGGAACTATCCACATCCGAAAGCATCCGTTGACATGTCTATATGGTACCATCAAGACCATCCATGTTGCCAAGTCATTAATCTATGTCAACATCAATTGACCAATATGAGCAAGATATGGTCCTTTCCAGCTATCGTAAATAGAGACTTACCTCCACTTAAGAAGGGGCTCCTCTCTTTTTTCTCTTTCTTAGCACAAATCATTTCTTGGACCATACATTTCCAAGCTCTCTTAAGAGTTTGAGAACTCTTCTAATGGCCGACGAAAAAAGAAAATGACTTTTACTTTTGAACATAAGGGCCTATAGAAATAGGAAATTGTATATTAACTCTATCCTTGACGCTTTGAACTATAAAGTAGGAGAAGACTTATACTTTTTTACATATTGACCATTGGACAGTGAATGCCATACAAGTACTCGAATTTTATACTATTTGTATATGAAAATAATATGACTTGAACTTTAGACCTTTTGAAATTTTATATTTTCACTATGGGCATATTTGGAAATTTTATTTAAATCATATATATCATTTTAAAATCTTTTGATATGAACCGAAAGTTGGTTTAATATTTTAGTGTTTTCGTTGAAAGTTGAACTCGGGGATTTTAATAGCGACCAAAATTTCCTTACTTTCAAAAAATTCTTAGAAAAATAATAAATATTTTTGTGACTATACTGGTCAAAGAATTTTCAAATTCGAGTATTTATGGAAAGGGAAAAAATTTCTTTGCTTGAAAATATTTTAATTTTAAAAATAGTTATCATAGATTGATTGCTTAAACAGTTCTTACTCCCTCAACTTATCGCATGTTGATTTCTTAAAAAGTTCTTCCTCCCTCAACTTATTATAGGTATTCCTTCTCATCCTCAACCTGCAACATCTCTTACTTAACCCATGATAGCCCCTCACTCCTCAACCTGCGACATCTCTTACTCAGCCCACGATAGCCCCAGGCTTCCTCAACATACGATAGCAACTTGCAACAAGCTATTCTTCCTTCCATCGACCTGCGATAGCCTACCTTCCACCATCATTCTACGATAGTCTACCTTCCACCATCAAACTACGATAGCCTTATTGCACCATCAACTTGTGATAACCTACCTTCCACCACCAACTACTATAGCCTCGTTCGTGATCGATGATCAATATGGAAATTTTAACCGCCCTTTGCTTCGATCTATGATAGCCGCCTGGGCTAACCTACCGGGATGATATAGGTCCTTAAGCACTCGATAGTTTTTTTTTACAAACTTAATCTTTAGAAAATTCAAAGATTCAAAGTTCATTCATGACCATAACCACGACTTGGTTGATTGTTGCTGATTTATTTTGAGATAGGTAATCAAAAAATTATGATAATATGGAGTAGGATTGGGCAAATGTTTTCCCCAACCTCTACATGCCTGTAACCAATCGAACGGGCTAAGAAAAATATGAACCGTTAGGGTTTTGGCCAAATAAATAGGGATGGTTAGATCTTAAATTTGCGACATCTACAACAGTAAAAAATGGCTGACCATCATCAGAGGGTAACCTTGCCTCTCCTTTGATGCATGCGGGCAGTGGTTTTACCCAAATTCAAATGGCGACATCGCCACGTTGCAACGAATCCAATTTTCAAAATTTTGAGTCACCATAATCAATTTGAATAATGGAGCTATAAATCAATAGTTAAAATTGGACGATCGTGATTGACCATATCTATTCATTAAAATCCAAGTAGAGGTAGCTTTTGACGAAATTAATATCATTGGAAAAGCTCTCAGAAAAATATGAACAACAATGAAGACCATTCGCTTATGTCCATCTTTATATGAGAAAAACTACTAATTAAAGTTTGAAAAATTGAATAACGATCGATTTCAAAATACAAAAATTTGAACGTTTAAGAGTTTAATACAGTCAAACATGAAATGAAATATAAAATAAAGCACGAAGAATAAATAACTTTTCAAAAAAAAAAATGAATGTGTATTAGTGAATAAAGTTAATTTGTCATAATAAATAAAAACACAAAAGTTATTGTGATAAACAACTTCAAAAGAAGGTGATGTTTGAATAACAGACTTACAAAATCTATGGAATTTCTAAAATTATAAACTACTCAAATATGTCAAGCAGATGTTTACTATCGAATTATGATTTTGTTCCTTTTAATAAACTAAGAATATATGTTTGTCATTTGTATTAAAAATTTCAGATTCACCAATAAGAGATTCAAGTTTCTTTGCAAGTAAAAGCAAGGATTATCTATCAAGCACAGATTATTGTCTAATAATGAAGTTTGGGATGTCATCCTCCGGATTATTAGATTAAATAATGTCCCAATCTTCTAATTTTGAATGTAGGTTCGAATTCCCTATGAAGTGATGGAAGATTTCTTTGTTGAACAAGATTTCCAAGATAGGATGCTATTATGGTCCCCTATTTTAGACAAGTTCCCTAAGAAGTGAAAGAGCATGGATTACTTGTTATTCAAAAATCACAAATTCCTCCATTAGAGTATAACTATTCGTCTCCTATAAATAGATACTAAGATTTCCAATTAAGTGTGTACCTTTGGAATTATATATGAGATTTGCATATTTTATTGATGTGAAAGAAGATTCCATAAACTCCTGGATCCTTTGTCAAAAATGAATTATTATCCAATGATGAAGTTCAGAGCATAACTTCTTCGGATTATGGTGGTGCTCACTAGAAAAGAAATAGTCCATCTTCACATAATCAATATGATAAAAGACTTCTTTATCCAACATGGGTTCTTGACTATATTAAATGGTTGAATGAAGCTTCGTATTCCATATACTATTATAGTAATATTGGAAATAGTGAGAGTATGCCATATAACAATTATTGGTCGCATCATGTTGTGAAAATTGTTTTTGTAAATCGTGTCAAACGTTCTTTATGAAATAATAATTATTTTTTAGTGTGAACTAAAAAATAGATAGTTTTATTTGTTTATTCATTTTATTTTTTTGCAAGGCAAGCCGACTTTGGAGTGGGTCGTCCACTTTATTAAAAAAAAATTAAAACAGGTGGTTTGGCACGTGCGCTAAAACAGTTAAAAATTGGAAAGCAAAGGAGCTAAGTAAGATACCTAAACTACTACAACAACAGGTTGCTAGGCACCCTCCAAGGAGGAGGAACCACTGCCATCAACAACAGAAACAGGCCCAACAACATGAATATAACCTGAAAATAAAGCAGCCAAGTTAGGCACGTAATCTATAGATACACAGGAATACAAATATTTCCTACCCCACGTGGCATCCTCCAAAACAACATCATTGTCGACCCCATCTTCACCTAAGGTAGAAAGCTCAAGACCATCACCTACTATATGGAAAATTATAGTTTTATTTCAATATGAATATTATGAATATTCGTTATAAAATAAAACTATATTAGTGGTATTTTTCATGCACTGGAAAATACAGAAGTATCAAATTTTATTTTATTTATTTTGGAATTATGGACTAAGCCATAGTTTTGAGAAATAATTTATGATTATATGATTTTGAATCATATGGTACCAGTAAATTATATCTCATACAATTAGGGGCAAAACACCTATTCAGTGGGAGCATTACAAGAGTTGATAAACTATATAGATTGATATATACAGAATTATGCAATCAAAAGTTCCAAAACGACTCTATGTACTTTGTAGTATTCATAGATGAATTATCACAAACATGAACATGTATATATGATACACATGTGATATGGTAATGATGAGTTTATAGAATATAAAATAGAAATAAATAAAATAACGTATGATAGAAAATAAAATGATTCGATTTGATCGAAAAGGTGAGTATATTGGAAAGAGTTTCGAATGTACATAAAAATGAATAAAGATTCAATCTCAAAAGTCACTCCTCCCTATGATACATAATGATGTATCAATATGGAGTAATCAAACTTTATTGAACAAGGTACGATAAATTGTGAGTGAAGTTGGGTCAACTTCTTCCTATAAGGTTGAGTATTAGGAGCAGTACACAGTGTTAAAATTAATTTCATCTAAAGAATGGTTTACAAAATCATACAAGATAAGGGTTTGTAAGAAATCTGAACATATAATAGGCCAAGGAGTTGGCAGACTGTGCAAGTCAAAAGACTGCACGTAATAATTGTACGTAAGAGATCTTGTATGAGTCACTTCAAAAATAGTTTGGGAACAATTATCTTTGGATGACCAATTTATATTTTAAACGTAAGTTTTGTAAACAAAATTTAAACTAGTTTAATATAAGATAATTCATAAAATATTTATGAATGCCTAAATTCCATTGCATCGAGAAATAATTGTTATTTCAAGAAATACTAACTTTGTGGTGAAGGAATTTCTTTCAGAAATTATTATTTTTAGAAATTATTACTAGTCAAATGGATTTGGATACGATCTAAGGATAAAATTGATTATGGGTAATGAAATGAAATTAACCAAACCTTAATAAACACTACGCATTAGCCTAATAAAAATTCTTCAACACTGAAGAGAAACCATGAGTTTCTTATCAATGTCAAGGATAAATAATCTTCAGTGGTTGATTAAACCGTTAGGATTATTGATTTTATCATGGTATGATGAAAGGATTCCAAGTACATTATAAAAATGTGATTTGATAGTGTACCCAAATGAATATGACTCATTGGCCGCAAATGCATCTTCAAAAAAAAGACTAATGCAACTGGGATATAGTGAGCAAATTGGTAAGAATAAAATTGTAATTTTCAATTGTTGAAATTAACATAATAGATTCATCATTCAACATGCTCAAGATGACTTGGATTTTACCCTTAAAATTACTACTTGATATGACTTTGTGCTTTATTATATATGTATTGAAATGAAAATTTTAAATGATAATTTAGAAAAGACTGTCTTTACATACAACCAAAGCGCCTCAGAGTCAACGGGAGAGATACTGAGTTTGTGGGTTTTTCGGATATGATCCAAAAAATGATACGAAAGTATCAACCTATGAGCATCAAAACTAAATATGTATTTGGATAAAAATATCAAATAGTTTGATTTTTAGTCAAAATGCAAAGAAAGCGTGTGTCTATAAGAAAGAACATTAAAGGTCGCATAGATAATTCTTAAATTATAAGTAAACAACATAGCGTTGATTGTTAACGATGTACTTATTTAAAGTCAGTAATGGTCTAGTTGTTTAATACTCGATATTAGATTTATAAATTATATCTTTCGTAAAAAGCATACATGTGACGATCCAGAATTTTTGGATGTTTGAAATTGGAATATTTATTGATTTTAAATATTTAAAAGTTAATTTTTAACTTGAATTCAAATATTATTATTATTTAGCAATTAAGTTATTGGATTTAATAAACTGAAATTGGGTAAATTATTGAATCTTCAGTTTTAAGCCTGTTAAAAATAATTTGAAGACTTGTAAAATTTATATTGATAATACTGAAGATAGTAAAAGTGTTAAAATTAAATTTAAAGGTGATTTGTTCAGTTTTAAAAATATATCGTTTAAATCGATATTTAAAAATAGCCTTCCAAAGCACAGTCTTAAAATTCGACGAAACCAGTTCCATAGGATCTGTAATATTGTATTATTATCGGATTTCAATTTTCGTAATGTTTGGAGTTGTTGTGTGAGCGTACGATATATAAACGCCTAGCGGCACGCCTCGATAGGAGGTCAAGATTTTGAGTGGCGTAATTCGAGAAGATTCAAATTGAAATTCAAATATAAATAATATGTTATATTGACCAGTCAAAAAGAATTTCACATCAGATCTTTTTCCTTCATTTCGAATGTCACTGTAGATGGCCAAATTGAACACGTTACCCCCCTTTCAAAGACATCATGTACTCTTTGTCTTCCCTCAGAAGCTAAAAATTAAATCGAAGCCGCCTATCGTCTGAATCAAAGCCGAAAACTCCCTTCGTTAAATCACGTATCCTCCTTGCTCCCCTTCATTCTCAATTCTAATCGAGAAGCCAAAACAAAAGAGAAATTAAATTAAAATAAATGGCCGAAGCCAGAGAGAGTTGAAACCGACCCTCATCTCAATTTATTCTATCGTTCAAGTAATAAGATGGCCGATTCCATTTACTTTTCCTAGCCTCATCTCAATTCGAATTCGGGGCTTCTATTTTTCTTACTCGAGCAAACGATTCAAGTTTGATTTCGATGATCTTAGGTCGCGCCTCTTTTCTGGTGGCCGATACCAGAAGTTTGCCGGAGTTGCTGGAGATTTGGATTCGAGACCGTTGGGGGTGCGGCGTGTTCAGGGTTGTGTGGTCGCGATGCCTGGTTCGAACTCGAGTTGTTCATTAAAATCGAGGTGAATTTTGGAAGGCGATAGCTCGTCGGGGTTGAGCCTCAAGGTTAGGATTAGGGAATTTCGAATTTCAGTGCTCGATTCAAGATCTGAAATGCAACGAGGATGCTGAACCCAAGTTCAATCTGCATGCAATCGATAAGTATTTTCTGGATACGATTTTGAGCACTGGCTGGTCGTTATAGATAGTCCTGGTGGTGAGGGTGTTACTGTGGAGCAATAGAGTGATTTTTATGTCTAGAATTTGACTGAAGTTCTTGGAAGCGAAGAGGAGGCAGTGGTCACTGTCTGTGGCCAGGCATCTTCTTGGTAATTTCTATTCTCTTTGTAATTTTCACCGTGTAGTTTTTGTTAAAAATAATAATAATAAAATTTGTTGACTCCTAAATATTACAATGTATTCATACGAAAAGTATATACATATAGTTTTAACGGTGATTTTTCTGGTTGAAAATAATAATAAAAATAAAATAAAATGAAGCTATATACCGTGTTGTGTGTAATTAGGTTAAACTAGAATAGGATAAACAAGATTTATGAAACATGGATTTTAAAATGTTTCGATTGGAAGATTTTATAAAAAATTAGATTTTTGAAACCCGTATAGGTCATTTTATATCGGATGTGGTTTTTAAGGGAAGTTTAATTGGCTATAACAATTTAAAAATTGTAAGTCAACTTTAATTTAAAAAATAAATAAATTACCTCAGTGATTAATAAAGATATGTAATTTGCTTGTATAAGGTCTTAAATCGTGAAGGAAAGAAGTCGAGATGGAAATGGATTGCAAACAAATCAAAGGTGAGTTAATCTCATTCTTATAGATTGCTATTTAAATTTAAATGGTTAAATTTAAATAATTGATTGAATGATTGAATTGATGTGCTATATCATATATAGTAGTATATAGTATATAGTATATATTGGAGTAATTGATTTCCCACATTATATAGCGGATGAGACCCTATGCGTCGCATAATAGCGGATGATATTGTATAAATCTCATATACCGCGATATTCCACCTTGAAGTGGAATTGGTATTTTATATTGTGCTAACGTCTGTGGATGCAGGGAAACAGGTTAGAGGGTTCCAACTGGATTCCTCAAAATTATTTAGATTTTTCTAATAATTCCGTGTTATGATTATTTGATATGCTGTGATGAATTATATTGATAATTGGAATATTTGATACCATGGTTTGTTTTAATATATTTCGGTACACTGAGTTATCAAAATATATAGAAATGAGATTTTTAAAAGAAAATAAAAGAGTGAATTTTGAGTAAAATAAACATATAAATTTGAATAAATCAAAAATGAATTGGAAGAGAATAAAAAGTGATTTTTGAATTCTAATAAATAAAATTCCAAGTATAGAGAAATGAGATTTTTGAATAAATGGGAATAAGTGATTTCCTTAAAAACTTAAGTGACATTATGTAAAGGAATGAAGGATTTATTTTAAACAATTCAAGGTTTTAAATTTATTGAAATAGATAAAGAAGGAATTCGGAAAAAGGGTATGAAATTGATATTTGCAGTTAAAAGATTTTAAATCATAATTAAGAAATAAAATATGAAGTTAATGGGTTTTGGAATAAATGAGTAAGAAAAGGAAACTATTTCAAAATGGAGTAATATGGAAATCAATTTGGAAATTGATTTAAGTGTTTGAAATTGGAAATTTGAAGGAGAATGTGACTATGAAATTTATAAACTGGGTTGATAAAAGCGAAGTGATATATCAGTGGATATTTGGAAGAATAAATTCACGATGGAATTTATTAAGGGAATGAGTAAATTTGTTTAAAAATAAATAGTGATTTATTTTTAAAAGATGTGAAAGAGAAGCGTATTTCCCTAGGTAGCCAAGTACGTTTTCAAAGTAAATTTTTAAATATAAGTTAAAAGTTTTAATGTTGTTTTAAAAATCATGTTTTAGAAAATTTATTATTTCTAAATGTTTAAATTCTAAAGTAAATATGTTTTCAAATCTATTATCGTAGTTATTATTTAAAGGCGACTTGGTATTTTGTTTTAAAAAAGAGAAAATCTAGTTTTATATTTATAAAGTAACCTCATTTTTAAATATTCCTATAGTATATATATTTAATAAAGTATTAAAATAGTATTCAATTTAAATGTTTTTAAAGTATATTTTATAATAAAGTGTTTTTAAATTATTTTAAAAATCTAAAGCTTTGTACTTGGTGCTTTCAATGGAAATAAATATTTGGGAATTCATTCCATGCGAAGAGTGTAGTTTGAAACTGTTTTCAAAGGGTTGAAAAGTGGAAATATATCTTATGAACATATTTTGAGATTAATAAATAATTTGGTGAAATTATTTATTGTTTGGTGGTTGTTTGTGAATGTTAATTGATAGTTAAATAACCGATTATCAACATTGGACATTGCGTTGATCGTTTCGAAGAGACCGGGATCGGGATTTATTTCCTGAAAACCACTTCGATCTGGTTTGAACGTTTTCGTAAGGAAGACGAGTTTGGATTCGAAGATGGAGCAATGAAGTGCAAGGGCTAGTCGCTACTAATCCCGAGGATGATTTCAAAATGGATGTAGTAGGAGTAGTGCCTTCGGTTCCGTTCGAACCCGGGGAGGACTTGTATGGATGAATGCTTTCGAACATCGTCAGGTGAGCGATGAGCATTCTAAGTGAAACGTTCTAAAAAGATAACGCTTAGCCTCAAGCCTTATCAACCAGCAAGGCTAAGTGGGTAGCGCCTATTAGGGTGAGGTCATCCCTGTCTAGATGTCTCTTTTATTCGGCTTAGTGGTGCGGTTGCTGATCCCAACCGTGGGGCGATCTTACTCGGGATTATCCAGTAAGGGGTGGTTACAGTCTTGTGTTGCAGGGGATTGAGAGTAATCCTCGATACGGTGATCTAGGCCACGTACTGTGACATGTGGTACCTCAGTGCCTAGTCATTAGTTGGAAATCCATTCTCCCTACGTGTCTTTTACTGTTTTGTTTGTATTACCCACGATTGTGGCTAATAGCTGGAATTTAATAAATGTAACAATTTCGGCTATTTGAATATGTATTTGTAAATAGACCCTATTATAGTATCAGAGGATTTTGGTATAAAAATGTTTAGATATTGTAAGGTTAAAACCCGACATGTTTATTTGTGGCGTGGTCTTACGAGATGCTTTTGATTTCAAAGGATTTTTTGGAACTTTAATAATCAATTGAGTGTGGTTTTCTCACGCTGGTATTCCAGACTGACTCGGGTGTTATTTAACTATAATGCTCGGGTCAGACCGAGTATTATAGGATATAGGAAAGGATGCCGTGGAGCTCAGAAGACGAGCTGGATGGCGATACGTACTTCCATACTTGTGTTAACTATTCCGCTATGTATTCAGATTGTGAGGACAGGTTATGATTACTGTCCAGTTGTGTGTTATGTATACTCTGATGATGTAATGTATAAACAGATTTGTTTTTGTGTAAAGATCATTTATTATCTATTATATTTTATTCCGCTGTGATGGTTAGATTCTGATGTTGTTTTCTATTTTCTTCTTCTACCTCTTCTTCTTTAACCCAAAGGGTTTGTATTTCCGTTCATCTTGAGTTGAATGATGGAGAATAGTGTCGACTCAGGGGGTACGGATTTGTGGGCCTTTGCACTTGGTATCAGAGCAGAAGGTTGGTGATAACCTTGGCTCTGGTGGGGATTACTCATTTGAGATAGAGTTAGTAGTACTCTAGAATGAGTTTGAGCGTATTAATAGTTATGAGTGCGTATTTGTTAGTGGATATAAAAATGGTTTTATATTGTGTTGATTGATTTATTGAGTAGCATATGAACCTTCGTCGGCACAGTCTGGACAACTGTATCGAAGGGGTTTCTAAACACTTGATTAGAACAATTGACACAGTATTGTTTTAAAGGTGGTGAAAATAATTTTACCCAAAAATATGTTTTGATATAAAAGAAATATTTTCTTAAATTGTTATATAACTTGGATGTTTGGATGATAATATTTTAAACAAATAAGATTATAAAAAATTTGGAATGACTTGAATAATCAAATGGAAATTTGTATGAGCATAAATTATACAAATGAATTATAGTTAAATTTTGATTTAAGTCAAAATTTGAAAATTTAAAACCCGAAGATTTTGAAAGTGTTTTTCGAAGAGTTTTGAAGAAAAATAATAGCATTATTGTTTTAGAAGTATTTCTGAAAGGAAATTGTTTCAAATAAATTTTGGGAAGGGATATAGCATTGAACTCACTTCAGTCGTTGGAAAATAACTTCGGTGATGACTGCAGCATCATCGATGTTCATTTTCGAGTTTCTAAGTGACGGATTGCTGCCAAATTGATTTGTCAGAAGAACTAGTTTGTTTTTGGAATTTCAAAGGAAATTTGTTAAGGATAAAAACCAGGATTGGTTTAAAATTTGAGAAATGTGATTTTGGGATAATGGTGGTTTTAAAATGATTTGAACCAAAAGTCGGGCGTTTGAAATCCCGAATCCTTATTTGAATTGAAAATCCTGATGAGGTAAGTTATAAACTTGTAAAGTTGAGATGATTTTTTAAATAAGGAAGGAAAATATGAGCTTTGAATGATAGAATTAAAATTTAAAGTGAAAAAGTTAAATAAATTTAATTTGGAGAAATTAAATTGGGAAAAATTTAATGGATGATTGGAAGAAATAATTATTAAATCTTGAATGCGATTGGAATGGGAAAATAAAAATTAAATTTGGATTGAGAAATAAAATTAATTAGACTTAAATTAACTTAAGCAAAGTTAATAATAATAATGAGTTGGATTTGAAGTAAGTTGAAATTGTATTGTAATGAAATAAATTGATATGTAGATGATAGTAAGTGAAAGTAAGTTCTTATTGAATTTAAATTCAAGTGGGTTGAGTGGATTAAAGAGAATGGTATGATGCTAGATTTAACTGAAGTTAAGTTAAATAAAATTGAATTGAAATAAATTCAGTTGAGTTATAGATAATATTGAATGGAATAAAATTCTTACTTAAATAAATAAGCGTAAACTAAGTAAGTATTGAATTGGGATAAATAAGCTTTGGAAGCTTACAAAGGAACTGAAAAGCATTGAAATAAAAATATATAGTTAAAAGTAAAGTGAAAATGTGATTGACTGCAAATGGATGGAGAAGTATGAATATTAATAAGTGAGTGACTTATAAAAATGTAAAAAGGGAATAAATAAGTCCAGAATAAAGTTTGTTTCATATTTTGGAAAATGAATAGAAATCTGAACTTGAATTACAAAATAGAATTTGAACTTAAGTAAAATAATGAAGTGATTTTGAAGAAAAAAGAAAAAAACCAAATATTGAATCGGAAGTGGGAGTGAACTAATTCGAGATAAATTAGTTAAGTGAGTATGTTAATAAGATTTAAATTGGTTGAATAGAAGTTGAATCGGGAGTTATTAATGGAGTCAGGAAATGAAAACTTGAGTTATAAATTAAATTCGACTTGAATTGTTAGTAAATTGAATACAATTGAAATATTGTCGAATAAAAGAAAGTTGGATTGAAACAGGAATGGTTTGAGTTGCAAATAAAATTCAAGAAAGTCGAAATAAATTGAAAATGGTCTTGTAATTAATTAAATGAGTCGTGAATGAATTGAATTTGGAAATTAAAATTTATAATAACTAATCAAATAAATTTGTAGATTGAAATGAGATTTGATTGAAATAGAACCAAGTTAAATTAAAAAGGAAATTTTATTTTGCAAATGAAGTGAGCTTAAGTTTTGAAGTTGGAATAAATTAAAGTAAATTGACTTAAGTTTAAAATTGTAGAAGTTGGCTTTGAGGAAGGGTGAAAGTTCATTAAATAAAAGTTTGGGTTAAATTAATTTGAAAAATGGTTATTGATATAAGCATTGAATGTTGCGAAGCTCAATGAAATGGTTTTAAAATGAAACCAATGCGGAGATGAAAAAAAATACAAATGTATGGTTGGTGAAAAACTACAAATGGGATGGAATTTAAAATAAAATGAGTTGGAATCAATTGGATGTGGATAAAAACTAAAATGGATATTCTATTAAGTGAATATCGCCGAATTTGCATAGAAATAATTGTCATTTGATGAAAATGAGATTAAATAAAATTCTATGAGTTGAAAGAAGTTAAATAAATTGATTTTGAAATCAATTGAGTTGAATATGAGCTTGTTTGGATTAAAAAAATAAAAATAAATTGAATATAAGTTCGTTTGGTTTAAAAATGAATCGTATGCAAGCAAGTGAGTTGTAAATCACTTAAATTGAATAGTAGGGTTGAGAGTTGATTGAAAGCAATTGAAATAAGTATCGAAACCTTACATATGTGCTTATGAAAGTATATAACATGCATTGTTATAGAATCCATGTTTTAGCTATTTAAATATAAGTGAAATTCTATAAACTTCTTATATTTTGTACTTACATGTTTGAATTGAGTAAGTACAGGTACCAGAAAGCCGTTTGGCTGGATTTGGACGCGCTAATTGCTAAAATAATAAGCCGCTCTCTTAAAAATGCAAAATAAAGGTACACCTACGCAATAAAAATAGAAAATATGAATTGTTTTTTTTTCCGACCGTGTGGATCGATGTATATATATTTATATCTCTTGTCAAATTGCAAAAGCTCCTCCGTACAAATGAGACTCTGCCAAAAAATTTCAAAAATTTTAGGAGTTAGAAAAATTTTGAAAATTTTTGGAAAAAATTTTTGTTAGCAACAAAACGATTTCAAATTGGAATTGAGATAAAAGAATTTTTGAAATGGAAATTGAAACTAATTGTTTAGTTGAAACTAAAGGATTAGGAAAGTGAAATTGGGATTTTTGATTTCAGAGGATAAATTGAAATTTGCTCGGCAAAGGTATGTATTTAAATTTCTGTATGAAATTTGATGATTTTCTAGTCTAGCCACTTGGCTTTTCTTTTCTTTTGAAATCTGAGGGCCCGTAGAGGTATTTTGTA
Organism: Allium cepa; assembly: GCA_030765085.1. Taxonomy (NCBI): domain Eukaryota; kingdom Viridiplantae; phylum Streptophyta; class Magnoliopsida; order Asparagales; family Amaryllidaceae; genus Allium; species Allium cepa. Next base: position 103,000,159 of record CM060941.1, on the reverse strand, counting down.
GTTGTACCGAGCTAGCCACGCAAAGGAGATGCTGGCGAATTTTTTCGAAAATTTAGAGAGTTAGAAAATTTTGATAATTTAAATTTGGATTTAAATTTAAATTTGAATAAGTGGAGTAAATAATGTTGTTGGAAACTATGGAAGGGGGAAGTTGGTTGAAGTAATAGTGGGTCTTTAATAAAAGATATGTTATGGCAAGTTGATAAAACTGTTTGGTTTTAAAAAATAGTAATGGGTATTGGATCATTCTTCTTAACTAGCAATTTCGAGGACGAAATTCTTTTGAGGGGGAAGGAATGTGATGATCAAGAATTTTTGGATGTATGAAATTGGAATATTTAATTGATTTTAAATATTTAAAAGTTAATTTTTAACTTGAATTCAAATATTATTATTATTTAGCAATTAAATTATTGGATTTAATAAACTGAAATTAGGTAAATTATTGAATCTTCGGTTTTAAGCCTGTTAAAAATAATTTGAAGGCTTGTAAAATTTATATTGATAATACCGAAGATAGTAGAAGTGTTAAAATTAAATTTAAAGGTGATTTGTTCGGTTTTAAAAATATATCGTTTAATCGATATTTAAAAATAGCCTTCCGAGGCACAGTCTCAGAATTCGACGAAACCAGTTCCATTGGATCCGTAATATTGTATTATTATCGGATTTCAATTTTCGTAATGTTTGGAGTTGTTGTGTGAGCGTACGATATATAACGCCTAGTGGCACGCCTCGATAGGAGGTCAATATTTTGAGTGGCGTAATTCGAGAAGATTCAAATTGAAATTCAAATATAAATAATATGTTATATTGACCAGTCAAAAAGAATTTCACATCAGATCTTTTCCCTTCATTTCGAATGTCACTGTAGATGGCCAAATTGAACACGTTACCCTCCTTCCAAAGACATCACGTACTCTTTATCTTCCCTCAGAAGCTAAAAATTAAATCGAAGCCGCCTATCGTCTGAATCAAAGCCGACAACTCCCTTCGTTGAATCACGTATCCTCCTTCCTCCCCTTCATTCTCAATTCTAATCGGGAAGCCAAAACAAAAGAGAAATTAAATTAAAATAAATGGCCGAAGCCAGAGAGAGTTGAAACCGATCCTCATCTTAATTTATTCTATCGTTCAAATAATAGGATGGCCGATTCCATTTACTTTTCCTAGCCTCACCTCAATTTGAATTCGGGGCTTCCACTTTTCTTGCTCGAGCAAACGATTCAAGTTTGATTTCAATGATCTTGGGTCGCGCCTCTTTTCTCGTGACCGATACCAGAAGTTTGCCGGAGTTGCTCAAGATTTGGATTCGAGATCGCTGGGGGTACGGCGTGTTTAATGTTGTGTGGTTGCGATGCCTGGTTTGAACTTGAGTTGTTCATTAGAATCGAGGTGAATTTTGGAAGGCGATAGCTCGTCGGGGTTGAGCCTCGAGGTTAGGATTAGGGAATTTGGAATTTCAGTGCTCGATTCAAGATCTGAAATGCAACGAGGATGCTAAACCCGAGTTCAATCTGCATGCAATCGGTAAGTATTTTCCGGATGCGATTTTGAGCACTGGCTGGTCGTTATGGATAGTCCTGGTGGTGAGGGTGTTACTGTAGAGCAATAGAGTGATTTTATGTCTAGACTTTGACTGAAGTTCTTGGAAGCGAAGAGGAGGCTGTGGTCACTGTCTGTGGCCAGGCATCTTCTTGGTAATTTCTATTCTCTTTGTAATTTTGAGCGTGTAGTTTTTGTTAAAAAAATAATAATAACAAAATTTGTTGACTCCTAAATATTACAATGTATTCATATGAAAAGTATATACATATAGTTTAAATAGTGATTTTTCTGGTTGAAAAAAATAAAAAAATAAAAATAAAATGAAGCTATATACCATGCTGTGTGTAATTAGTTTAAACTAGAATAGGATAAACAATATTTATGAAACATGGATTTTAAAATGTTTCGATTAGAAGATTTTATAAAAAGTTAGATTTTTGAAACTCGTATAGGTCATTTTATATCGGATGTGATTTCCAAGGGAAGTTTAATTGGCTATAGCAATTTAAAAATTGTAAGTCAACTTTAATTTAAAAAAATAAATAAATTACCTTAGTGATTAATAAAGATATGTAATTTGCTTGTATAAGGTCTTAAATCGTGAAGGAAACAAGTCGAGATGGAAAAGGATTGCAAACAAATCAAAGGTGAGTTAATCTCACTCTTCTGGATTGCTATTTAAATTTAAATGGTTAAATTTAAATAATTGGTTGAATGATTGAATTAATTTGATGTGCTATATTATATATAGTAGTATATAATATATATTTAAGTAATTGATTTTCCGCATATTATAGCGGATGAGACCCTATGCGCCGCATAATAGCGGATGATATTGTATAAATCTCATATACCGCGATATTCCACCTTGAAGTGGAATTGGTATTTTATATTGTGCTAACATCTGTGGATGCAGAGAAACCGGTTGGAGGGATCCAACTGGATTCCTTAAAATTATTTAGATTGTTCTAATGATTCTATGTTTTGATTATTTGATATGCTGTGATGAATTATATTGATAATTGGAATATTGGATACCATGGTTTGATTTAATATATTTCGGTACACTGAGTCATCAAAATATTTACAATTGGACTTTTGAAAGAAATATAAGAGTAAATTTTGAAGTGAAATAATTATAGAATAAAAATAAGAATGAATTGGAAAGGAGTAAAAGTGATTTTTATATCCTGATAAATTCCGGGTATGAAAAAGGGATTTAGAGTAAACGGAGAAATAATGAATTTTAAACTTAAGTGATGTTATATCAAGAAATAAAGAATTTACAAGTTTTAAATTTATTGAAATAGATAAAGAAGGAATTTGGAAAAAGGAAATGAAATTTGTATTTTCAGTTAAAAGATTTTAAATCATAATTAAGAAATAAAATTTGAAGTTAATTGGTTTAAGTGTTTGAAATTGGAAATTTAAAGGAGAATGTGACTATGAAATTTATAAACTGGGTTTATAAAAGAGAAGTGATATATCAGTGGATATTTGGAAGAATAAATTCACGATGGAATTTTATAAGGGAATGAGTAAATTTGTTTAAAAATAAATAGTGATTTATTTTTAAAAGATGTGAAAGAGAAGCGTATTTCCCTGGATGGCCAAGTACGTTTTCAAGGTAATTTTTTAAATATAAGTTAAAAGTTTTAATGTTGTTTTAAAAAGCATGTTTTAGAAAATTTATTATTTCTAAATGTTTAAATTCTAAAGTAAATATTTTTTTTCAAATCTATTATCGTAGTAATTATTTAAATGTGACTTGGTAATTTGTTTTACAAAAGAGAAAATCTAGTTTTATATTTATAAAGTAACCTCATTTTTAAATATTCCTATAGTATATATATTTAATAAAGTATTAAAGTAGTTTTCAATTTAAATGTTTTAAAGTATATTTTATAATAAAGTGTTTTTAAATTATTTTAAAAATCTAAAGCTTTGTACTTGGTGCTTTCAGTGGAAATAAATATTTGGGAATTCATTCCATGATAAGAGTGTGGTTTGAAACTGTTTTCAAAGGGTTGAAAAGTGGAAATATATTTTGTAAAGATATTTTGAGATTAATAAATAATTTGGTGAAATTATTTATTGTTCGATGGTTTTTTGTGAATGTTAATTGATAGTTAAATAACCGATTATCAATATTGAACAATGCGTTGATCGTTTCGAAGAGACCGGGATCGGGATTTATTTCCTGAAAACCACTTGGATCTGGTTTGAACATTTTCGTGAGGAAGACGAGTTTGGATTCGAAGGTGGAGCAGTGAAGTGCAAGGGCTAGTCGCTACTAATCCTGAGGATGATTCCAAAATGGATGTAGTAGGAGTAGTGCCTTCGGTTCCGTTCGAATCCGGGACAGACTTGTATGGATGAATGCTTTCGGAACATCGTCAGGTGGGCGATGGGCATTCTAAGTGAAACGTTCTAAAAAGGTAATGCTTTGCCTCAAGCCTCATCAACCAGGAATGACTGAAAATCAGGGGTTATGCAGCAAGGCTAAGTGGGTAGCGCCCATTAGGGTGAGGTCATCGCTGTCTAGATGTCCCTTTTATTCGGCTTAGTGGTGCGGTTGCTGATCCCAACCGTGGGGTGATCTTACTCGGGATTATCCAGTAAGGGGTAGTCTTGGTCTTGTGTTGCAGGGGATTGGGAGTAATCCTCGGTACGGTGATCTAGGCCACGTACTGTGACAGGTGGTACCCCAGTGCCTAGTCATTAGTTGGAAATCCATTCTCCCTACGTGTCTTTTACGGTTTTGTTTGTATTACCCACGATTGTGGCTAGTAGATGGAATTTAATAAATGTAACAATTTCGGCTATTTGAATAAGTATTTGTAAATAGACCCTATTATAATATCAGAGAATTTTGGTACAAAAATGTTTTAGCTATCGTAAGGTAAAAACCCGACATGTTTATTTATGGCTTGGTCTTATGAGATACTTTTGATTTCAAATGATTTTTTGAAACTTTAATAATCAATTGAGTGTGGTTTTTTCACGCTGGTATTCGAGACTGACTCGGATGTTATTTAACTATAATGCTCGGGTCAGACCGAGTATTATAGGATACAGGAAAGGATGCCGTGGAGCTCAGAAGACGAGCTGGATGGCGATACGTACTTCCATACTTGTGTTAACTATTCCGCTGTGTATTCAGATTGTGAGGACAGGTTATGATTACTGTCCAGCTGTGTGTTATGTTTATACTCCGATGATGTAATGTATAAACAGACTTGTTTTTGTGTAAAGATCGTTTATTATCTGTTATATTTTATTCCGCTGCGATGGTTAGATTCTGATGTTATTTTCTATTTTCTTCTTCCACCTCTTCTTCTTTAACCCAAATGGTTCGTATTTCCATTCATCTTGAGTTGAATGATGGAGAATAGTGTCGACTCAAGGGGTACGGATTAAAAGTTGTTGGGAATGTCCCAAATGGTATGCAAAGCACCACATTAAAATGTTTAAAATGGAATATGTAAGATGGATTCCTTATGTATCGAAATAGGAATTATCATATATGTAGTACTGTCTACAATGTCGTACCTTGCTTATGTATTGACGAATGAAGCAAATATCAATTCCAAATTAACACTACTAAATGGTAGTTTAAAGTGTTCTCCAGCATTCACAAAATACTAGAGAATTGTTTATAGAAACAACGAACTCTTCTAAAGGAGCGTTCAGACTCAAACTTCATAAGTGTCATCGAGTATAATATGTAAATATTAAATTTATGTTCAAACTTTAATTTAGAACTTTAAGTTGGAATTGTTCCAAACAATAAGCAGTAGCTAATTCAAACAAAGGCTACTACAATATAAAAAGTATAAATAAATGCATAAATGTATAACTTAGCCGAGGGCGATTCTAAATATTGAAAATCCTAAGACATTGTTGTATGATAATTATTTTGTGTTACAGTTTGTAAAGGAACCTAGAGCTCACTAGAAGTCAAGCGACATACTCCATATAGTTCCACTTGATAAAGATAGTTTGTTAGCATCAACGAGAGTTGATTGACATAGTATATAACTGAAACAACATAGCATACCCATTCGCTGATGGACTGATCTGATTGTTTTTGGGAAACTTGATTGATGAAGTTGGAGTAAGATTCCATGTGGCCGCAAGTGCAAGTGGGAGATTGATAGAGTTAGGGGTATGCCTTAGGGGCAATTATGTAATTTATTTCATATATCTAACTCAATGATCAATCTTGTTCAAAATAAAAGGCGTTTCCTTTTTATTATATGCTTGATATAATATGTTATATTAATTATTATTTTTAATTAGTGTATTTCAAATAGAAAATCCATAAATGGTATGTTTTGTGATAGTAGCTACAATGTTTTGTAATCGGTGATTTATCATAATAAAGTAAACATGCCATTTTAAATATTCTTAGTTAGGATGCATCAGGATTAAATATCAATACATCTGTAAGATTAGAGTATGTAACGCCCTCCAAATGTTGAGTAGTGTATTACTCATGGCTGCTAGAGGCATCAAGGGGCAGTGTTTAATAGTTATTGGATAACTATGAAATGACCCACTCAATAGTTTTCTGTTGGTTAATATAACCAAGGTCAAACGGAAAATATCGACATGATAATTTTACACAATTCCCTCGACTTGAGAATACCATTGAACTTCAATGTAGGAACCCCATTTTTGATTATAGTTAAATCATGGCACAGCGTCCATAGAGCGAATATAGTTAGGTCGAGTGGAAGCATTGGAAGTGAAACACTATTCAAGAGAGAATTCATCTCCTTGGTTATTTAAGGTTATTATCATGGGTCAGCTTAAGTCAACTCAAAATCAAAGTCTCTGGCTAAAGTAGTATGGTAAATAATAATTGTTATTATTGAACTAATGATTTTGTATTTGCACTTACAATGTTGAATGTGGATGATATTGGAATTTTGAACAAAACTAAATTCTATAAGTCCTAATGTGATGTAATTTTGACGAAGTGAATTGGTGTAAATAATCATCACTACCAAGTTCCACTTATAATAAATAAAATTGGGATTTACCACAAAACATATAAGCGATAAATTCAGTCAAAATATTATACCACTAGCTAAGGTAACGTATTAAAATTATATTTGAATTGTTCGATATTAGCCGCTGAATGAATTTGCACATTGGAGCTGCACAACCATAATGATGAATTTTTTGCAAAACCAAATGATGTAGTTGATTTATAAATATTGTAAATTGATTGAATTAATAAACATTTAAGATTAATTTGTATCTAATTTAATTGATGATTGGAAGTTGTTTGTAATTATTCGAGTGCACTTATAAAAGTTATATTTGTACATATCGACATATGATGCGACTACCCACGTTTCGGAAAGTTTAAATTGACAATAATCCAAATATGTCCAACTTAAACAATCCAGAACATAGATAATCAATGAGGTTAAATAAGAAAAATAGGAAAAGAAGAAGTAAAACAAATACAGAATCTCACAGCGGAAAGGATAAAATATAATAATCAAATAAACACTGCATGAAACTATTTACCGTACATTTGATTTTAATCTATACACATTTATCAGAGTTATATATATACGTCAGGAATAAATAATCAATACAACATAATATCATGATGCAGGTGATGATGATAATAATAATAATAATATACCAAAACTCCGTCTTCGTCCTCCAGAGAATAGTCTTCAATACGCTAAAAAAACTCAAGACTGACCCGAGCGTAATGAAAAGACAAAAAACTCGAGTCAGGACTAAAATACTTTTATGTAAGTCAAATCAATATCACAGAATATGAGTGCAATAACTTAAGAGATGTTACGGGATTTTCCATCTCCTTAAGGATCCGTTTAACTATATATATATAATAGTATACGCTATAATAGATAATGTCTATGAGTAAAATAAATATCAAAATAGCATTAAGCCTTTACATTGATCCCCTTAACACATTTTATAGTTTTAAACCAAAATCGTAATGGGCTCGTATAGGGATAAATATGACAAGAGACGTAAGGCAATGTCCATGGTAGGATTCTACCAGTTTATCCTTTGTGGCTGGTTGTAACCCATCTGTGGCCGACTGCGACAATCAATCCGAACAAAAGGTGCACCCATCGAGTCAAAAAAGACAATAGTAGTACGAGTGATCAAAGTCACTAGAGGTAGCTAATCTCATTGGCCAGACATAAGCTCTAGTTATTTTAATTGTGACACGAGTGTCAAGGCTATCCATCGTCGTTCTCTTATTTCATTCCTGTAAACGTCGCCAATTCAACCACTACAATCTGGATATCATCCACCACGTACACAGCTATCAAAGTCATTCAAATGTTGACAGAGAATATGCCAATAAGAGGCCCCGGTCTCTTTAACAACCAACGTCATTTGACACACCGTTTGGTTCTTTTACATTTCGAAAATAGTTCGTATTTGATATCAAAAATATCATATTTATTTCAAAAACAAATCCATTCGAAATCATCATATTCGCTTCAAAAATCATATTTTACTTCAAAATGTTAATTCAATTCGATATAGTGATTTCACTTCAAAATTTGATTCGAATTTCAATTTAGGTTACAACTTCTCTTTAACGACTTCATATTTAAATCCAATGTTTAAATATAAACATTTCACCATTTTGACTAGTTTGAATTTTTAGAAAGTAGTTTAAATAGTTTAAAATAGTTAAAAATAATTTAATAGAAAACAATTTGCATATTAAAATGATTTATATAGTAAAATAGTTTGGAAAATTAAAATAATTAAAATATTTAAAGAGTATAGATATTTAAACCATTTAGGCTAAAAAATAATTAATTTAAAAAATAGTTTCAAAGTCAAACCGGTTCAATTACCAAATTTTCCAATTCAAAACAGTTCCAATATCTATTTCGATTTAATCGATTCAATTTCGATTTCAAGTCGAATTTTACTTTGATTCCAAATTAATTTCAATGCCAATTCCAAATTAATTTAAAATTCCAATTCCAAATTAATTTAAATTCCAATCTCAAATTTAATTCGATTTCCAAAATATCGATTCAAAACATTTAAATCAAATTTTCCTTCATATTCAATTTAATATCCAAATGTTCAAATATAATTAAATTCCAAACTCAATTTCGAAATATCATTTTATATCACCTTTTACTTAGAAATATTCAAAGTTCGAATAAAAGTCCAATCTTTAAAAATAAATCAATTTTTGAAATTCACATCATATTTCGATTATAACTTAAAAATCTCAACTTCGATTAATTAAACAATTTCTGTTTCAAATGTAAATTTCAACATTCTGAGTCCTAATTCGAAATAATTCGATTTCCATAAATTCGATTTAAAAAAAACAAAATATTTAAATAAATTCAAATCAAAATTTTAAATCATTTAATTTAACCAATCTCGTTTCCATATATAATCCTATCCTATGGCCAAGTAAGTCAGTTATTCAATTTAAATTCCAGTAGTGGATATGTATCATTTCAATCAAAAATAAATGCCGTAGGTATATATCATTTCAACTTATTTCTTAATTTATTCAAATTTATTCAATTTATAGTTTTATATATTGTAAATAATATACAAGATGATAATAGAATAAATTAAACATAACTAAACATCTAAACATTCAAAATATCACTCAAATTTCATCCAACACAAACCATAATCCAAACAGTCAATAATTAAAATAATCAACCAATTATCGATAATTCGGGGATTTACTTGCAGTTAAATTCTAATTCAAATTTAACTATCAATTTAAATTCTATTAATAAATTCAGTTGTTAATTCAATGTCGATTTAAATTTATCTAACAACCATCAATAAATTTAAATTACTTCACGATATAAATTTTACCAAAACAAAATATAATAGTCAAACGTGAGTGTATAAAACACTCATCTCGGGTTGAATCGGAAAAATTCAAACTCTCCAAACAAACACGAATCCAGCTTCAATGCGTAGTGCTCGTTGATATGAATCTTGTGTAATTTGCTTCGTCCGAAACGAACCTCGTACCAACATAATGTGAAATTGTTAATATCGATGAAATTTAAAATTAGCTAGCTAAACAAAAATTTAGAAATTTCAAATTTACCTTAATTCCTTCTCTCAGCCATTCAAACGCACGACGCTAGGAGAATCCAGTTCGTTAAACTCAAATCGACTTCCATTCATCTCCGCATAAACTCGAACCGCCGCCCTCACTGCCCACCGGCCATTGCGCTGCCTAGCTTTGCCATCGCGCCTCCTCGTCCAAAGATCCACGAACCCGAAACCCTAGCCGTGAATTCAACTAGCCCCTCGTTCGCCCATCGCCACCCTTCATTCACCATCAATCGACCCAACACCCAAACTTGAGACACGTTGCGGCTATCACTCGCTCCGCTTTGCCTCGCCGCCATCTCCAAGTCGCACGCGAGGATCCTCCAGCAAACCCATACGAACCCAAACAAGCGGCTGTCGGCCACGCCCTCCTCATCGCTATCATGTGCTTCGGCTAAGCCTGCTTGCGGTGAACGAAGATCGGCACTCAACTGCCCCTTCGCGATCTTTGATTAATTGAATTTAATTTGATTTTTTTAGTTTGATTGGCCCTCTTTTTTTCGATTTGAATGTTTAGTTGAAGAGATACAAGGAGAGAGAGATGCGACAAAGGGAAAAGAATACGTGGGTTTAGATTCAATCGAATCAGAGTATCTGATTTGTATGTCTATTTATTATTTAATACGAATATATCTCGCCCGATTGGCCCATGCAAATCCGAACTCCAAACGAAGCGTGTCGCTAGGCGTTCATAAAGTTTTACCCCCATTCCAAACATAATGGAACTAGTTTCGAGGCCTAATTCAATCGTATGTGGAAGATAACTTTTCAAATCGAATTATTTTAATTAAATTATGGAATGAATTTCTACTCGTTTCAAGTTCACACGGCCAAACGACAAGTTTGATCGCTATGAAACTTGAGATCTTACAAATATTCTCCGATGAAACTGGTTTCGTCAAAATCCGAGACAGTTGTCAAAATGGTTATTTTTACTCGTTAATTAAAATATAAAATTTCAAAATTTTAATTATTCATGGTTAACTCCAATCTTAAACGTTAATTATCTTCATCACATTTTGAAAAAAAATTAAATCAACTTCCGATATATATTTCAATCAACTTGAATACAGAACTAAATTATTCAAATAATTTCCAATATTAAATTTTTAAACAGTTTAATTATCCAATAACCCAATATTAATAAATCATTAATTTTATTTCTACCCATCTTTATCCAATAATTACGTGAAATTTAATAACTTAAAATAAGCAAAAGTATGGGTCATTACATACTCCCCCACTCAAGACTTTTCATCCTCGAAAAGGGACTAAATATGGAATTTAACACTCGATATATTTAGTTCAAAATTATCAACTTATAAAACTTTAAAATTCTTATTTACAAACTATTACTACGTTTCTACTACGTCATTCGATTGGTTTACGGAAAATATAATATATAACGCAAAATAAGTCATAAAAATTTTAAACTTCAAAAAATTTTAATTCCCGATTTACGGAAAATTTCGGCAGAGTCTCCTTTGCGCGGCTCGATCGGAAATTTTTTACAATTCAATACATAACACAAATATAACCAATATATATCAAATATACATCTTATCTCAATGATGAGGCATCCCGAAGGGCAAAAATATAAAATCGCGGTATGTAATCCGAGAAACGTACCTTATTATTCACTCGTATTAAGCATGCAAAAGCATATAAATCACCGTACATGCCCAAACGATCTTCGTATGTACCTATCTCAACTCAATTCAGAATATTAGTCACTTATAATGATACAAAAACATGTATAAGTCCAATACATGAATTTTGAATCCAAACAACAAAAACAATCACAAATACACAACAGACAACAATCATATGCAATCAAAACGGTAATAACAATGGTTTGCAACAAAAAAAACCGTCCAACTATCAATATCCGTCCAATTAATCCAATTTAATTCATAACCATGTGAATTTGTATTATCCATGTCAACTTTTAATTTATTCCATTCATTTCTTATTAACATTCATTTCATTAACATTTTCCATTTATTCGTATTTATTTATTTACTTTGAATCAACTTATATTCAATTTCATTTGTTGCTATTTTTTCATTCATTATATGTTATTAAGCTCACATTCACTTATTTACATTTATTTATTGTTACATTTATTTCTTTTCACTTTAATTGTTTCATTTCGGTGATTCATATAATTAATTATACTTAAGTAATTAATCCCATGCCACATTCTATATATTTAATTTTATTCACAATCACTAATTAATATTCATTTCATTAATCATACAATGGATTTATATTCACTTCATTCATTTTTTTCAATTTTACATTCAACTAATTTGGTTTTCAATCCATTTTCTTTCAATCAACCAATATTCATTGCATTCACCTTTGATTTATTTCAATTCAATATACTTATATTCAATCGATTTGTTCCAATTATTTAGGTTTGTTTGATCCACATTTAAATTTAATTTACATTCCATTGATTTCTTTTTTTCCACTTAGTATATCTGCCTTTTTTTATACTAACATCATTTATAAATCATCTAAATTCATTAGAAATAATTTATACAACACAAACACGTTTATTATTATTATTACTTCATATCTTGAGTTATTATTAACTCATCGGTTAACTTCATCTATTCAAATTCATATTATTAATTTACTAAAGTAAATTTAATTTTATATCTCAATCCATATTAATAAATATATAATTTCCTTCCACGATCAATTCATTTAACCTCATTTAAGTTAAATTCAATTTATAATTTATTCCAATAACTTATTCCATACTATATTAGTTAACATTAAAAATTTAAACTCATTCCTCTTGCATTTTATTTATTTATATCTAGTTTAGATTAAATTCGATTAACTAGATTAATTTATTACTTACATTCATTTATTTTAATTCAATTTATTACACACTTAAATTACATTTCATTTTTAAAATTTAAGTTCGCATTCATTTGATTCATTTTACAGCTTAAATGAAATTGATCCACTTTACTCATTTACCTAGTTCAATTCCGATCCAATTCAACTCATTTAATATTAAGTTAAACTTCTTTTTATTTTAATCTATTACTTATCTATTTAGTTTTATTCAGGTTAAGTTTCTCATCATTCACATTCAACAAAATTAAATTCATCTTTAGCTTACTAATTCTCAAATCTATAAGTTATACAAATTAACTTCTTAAAATTTCATTTTGTTATTTCATCTACTTCATTTCAATTGTAATTCATTTTTTTAAGCTTCCATTAGTTAAATATATTTTATTTACTTCATTTCACTAACTCGATTAATTTATCATTTCTTAAGTTAATTATTTATTTCATCTATCGAATACAATTTTCTTTATTTGCTTAAATCAAAAATAACGGTTTAAATTTAAACTTTACTTTCCTGTTCAAATTTATAAGTTATAACTTATTTTTTTCTATAAGTTAGAAACTTATTTCTTATATACTAATTTCAATTATAAGTTCCAACCATTTTCAAATATTTATTACGTCATACTTAGAATATTTTTCGTAGTCAAAACTTGTTTTAATTGATAACAAATTCATTTCTTAGCAATTTTCACCGAGAAACTCAAAAATAAACACTGGCGATGCTGCAGTCATCCCCGAAATTATTTTCCAACGACTAAGCGATTTTAATGCTTTTATTTTCTTCAAAAAAATATTTTCAAAATATTTTTCTTGCCAAAACTTTTTTGAATAATACTATTATCAACTTTTAAGGCTTTGAAAAACAATTTTGAAAACAAAAGTATTTTAATTCTAAAGTTCTCAATTTTTAAAAATCATTTCTATACATAAGCTATACTAAAATATACTTGTACGAATTTCCTTAACTTATTTACCAAAATATTTCATTAATTTACAACTTGATCATTTTAACCAATTCTTATTGCAATTATATTTCAATTTAATTTAATTTATCCAATGCATCGTAAAATAAACTTCATTAAGTATTCGTTTTTTATTCAATCAATAATCAATGATAATTAAATAATATCATCACCTAACAATAATTTCATTAATAATTAACCCTTATATATAACATAATTTAGGTAAAATTTGTTCATTTACTCAATTTTAAAACAATATTATGTCGACTTGTCTCGTTTAAGTGTTTAGAAACCCTTATCGATGACATGGCGTCCCGCATATCAACCAGAATTCATAAACAACTCAACGGATAAGTAAACACGATAAAACTATTTATAACACTAACAAGTATGCTCTCTCATGTATATACACTCAAACAGACTCATTCTAGGGTATTCATACTCTATCTCTAATGATTCAAACCCCACAAAGCCAATGTTATCGATAAACCTTCACTTCGATACCAACTATGATGACCCACATTTCAAAAGGTTTAAGTTGACGATAATCCACACATGTCCAACTTAAACAATCCGGAACGTAGATAACCAATGGGTTTAAATAAGAAAAGAAGAAAAAAAAACACAGAATCTCACAGTGGAAATGATAAAATATAATAATCAAATAAATAGTTTATGAAACTATTTACGATACATTTGATTTTAATCTATACACATTTATCAGAGTTATATATGTATGTCAGGAATAAATAATCAATACAGCAGAATAACATGATGCAGGGGATAATAATAATAGTAATATACCAAAACTCTGTCTTCGTCCTCCAGAGAATAGTCCTCAATATGCTGAAAAAAACGCAGGACTGACCCGATTGTAACGAAAAGACAAAACACTCGAGTCAGGACTAAAATACTCTTATGTAAGTCAAATCAATATCACAGAATATGAGTGCAATAACTAAGAGATGTTACTAGATTTTCCATCTCCTAAGGATTCGTTTAACTATTTATATATAATAGTACACGCTATAATAGATAATGTCTACTAGTAAAATAAATATCAAAATAGTGTTAAGGCTTTACATTGATCCTCCTTAACACATTTTACAGTTTTAAACCAAAATCGTAGTGGGCTCGTATAAGAATAAATATGACAAGGCATGTAAGGCAATGCCTAAGGTAGGATTCTACCAGTTTACTCTTTCTGGCTGGTCGTAACCCATCCGTGACCGACCGCGACAATCAATCCGAACAAAAGGTGCACCCATCGAGTCAAAAACCACAATAGTAATACGAGCGATCAACGTCGCTAGAGGTAGCTAATCTCATTGGCCAGACATAAGCTCTAGTCATTTTAATTGTGACACAAGTGTCAAGGCTATCCATCATCGTTCTCTTATTTCATTCCTGTAAACGTCGCCAATTCAACCACTACAATCTGGATATCATCCACCACGTATACAGTTGTCAAAGTCGACGGAGAGTATGCCAATAGGAGGCCCTAATCTCTTTAACAACCAACGTCATTTTACACACCGGTTGGTTCTTTTACATTTCGAAAACAGTTCGTATTTGATATCAAAAATATCATATTTATTTCAAAAACAAATCCATTTTGAAATCATCATATTCGCTTCAAAAATCATATTTTACTTCAAAATGTTAATTCAGTTCGATGTATCAATTTCACTTCAAAATTTGATTCGAATTTCAATTTAGGTTACAACTTCTCTTTAACCCAATTCGTATTTAAATCCAAGATTTAAATATAAACATTTTACCCTTTTGACCAGTTTGAATTTTTAGAAAGTAGTTTAAATAGTTTAAAATAGTTAAAAGTAATTTAATAGAAAATAATTTGAGTATTAAAATGGTTTATATAGTAAAATAGTTTGGAAAATTAAAATAATTAAAATATTTAAAGAATATAGACATTCAACCCATTTATGCTAAAAAAATAATTAATTTAAAAAATAGTTTCAAAGTAAAACCGGTTCATTTACCAAATTTTCCGATTCAAATCAGTTCCAATATCTATTTTGATTTAATCGATTCAATTTTGATTTCAAGTCGAATTTTACTTTGATTCCAAATTAATTTTAATGCCAATTCCAAATTAATTTAAAATTCCAATTCCAAATTAATTTAAATCCCAATCTCAAATTTAATTCGATTTCCAAAATATCGATTCAAAACACTTAAATCAAATTTTCCTTCATATACAATTTAAAATCCAAATCTTCAAATATTATTAAATTCCAAGCTCAATTTCGAAATATCATTTATATCACCTTTTACTTAGAAATATTCAAAGTTCGAATAAAAGTCCAACCTTTAAGAACAAATCAATTTCTTAAATTCACATCATATTTCGATTATAACTTAGAAATCTCAACTTCGATTAATTAAACAATTTCTATTTTAAATGTAAATTTCAACATTCCGAGTTCCTATTCCAAACAATTCGATTTCCATAAATTCAATTTTAAAAAAACAAATCATTTAAATAAATTCAAATCAAAATTTTAAATCATTTAATTTAACTAATCCGGTATCCGTATATAATTTCCTATCCTATGGCCAAGTAAATCAATTATTGAATTTAAATTCCAGTGGTGGATATGTATCATTTCAATCCAAAATAAATGTCGTAGGTATATATCATTTCAACCTATTTCTTAATTTATTCAAATTTATTCAATTTACAGTCATATATACTATAAATAATATATAAGATGATAATAGAATATATTAAACATAACTAAACATCCAAATATCCAAAATAGCACTCAAAATCATCCAACACAAACCATCTTCCAAACAGTCAATAATTAGAAAAATCAGCCAATTATCGATAATTCGGGGATTTACTGGCAGTTAAATTCTAATCCAAATTTAACCATCAATTTGAATTCTATCAATAAATTCAGATGTTAATTCAATGTCGATTTAAATTTATTTAACAACCACCAATAAATTTAAATTACTTCACGATATAAATTTTACCAACACAAAATATAATAGTCAAACGTGAGTGTATAAAACACTCACCTCGGGTTGAATCAAAAAAATTCAAACTCTCCAATCAAACACGAATCCAGCTTCAATGCGTAGTGCTCATTGATACGAATCTAGTGTAATTTGCTTCGTCCGAAACAGACCTCGTACCAACATAATACAAATTTATTAATATCGATAAAATTTAAAAATAATTAGCTAAACAAAAATATAGAAATTTCAAATTTACCTTAATCCAACTTCTCTCAGCCGTTCAAACGCACGGCACTAGGAGAATCAAGTTCGTTAAACTCAGATTGACTTTCGTTCATCTCCACATAAACTCGAACCGCCACCCTCGCTGCCCACCGGCCATTGCGCCGCCTAGCCTTGCCGTCGCGCCTCCTCGTCTGAAGATCCACGAACCTGAAACCCTAGTCGTGAATTCAACTAGCCCCTCGTTCGCCCATCGCCACACTTCGTTCGTCGTTAGTCAACCCAACACCCAAACTCGAGACACGTTGTGACCATCACTCGGTCCGCTTTGCGTCGTGGCTATCTCCAAGTTGCACGTGAGGATCCTCCAACAAACCCACACGAACCCAAACGAGCGACTGTCGACCACGATTTCCTTATCGTCATCGTGTGCTTCGTCCAAGCCTGCTTATGACGAACGAAAGATCAACATTCGACTGCCCCATCGCGATCTTCGATTAATTGAATTTAATTTGATTTTTTTGTTTGATCGGCCACTTTTTTCAATTTGAATGTTTAGTTAAAGAGATACAAGAAGAGAGGGATACAGCAAAGGGAAAGGAATACGTGAATTTAGATTCGTTCGAATAGGAGTATCTGATTTGTATATCTATTTATTATTTAATAGGAACATATCTCGCTCGATTGGCCCGCGCTAATCCGAACTCCAAATGAAGTGTGCTGCTAGGTGTTCATAAAGTTTTACTCCCATTCCGAACACAATGGAACTAGTTTCGAGGCCTAATTCAATCGTATGTGGAAGATAACTTTTCAAATCGAATTATTTTAATTAAATTATGGAATGAATTTCTACTCGTTTCAAGTTCGCACGGCCATACCAAAGTTCGATCGCTACGAACCTTGAAATCCTATAAAAATTCCCTATTACGGATCCGATGAAACTGGTTTCGTCGAAATCCGAGACAGTTGCCAAAATGGCTATTTTTACTCGTCAATTAAAATTTCAAATTTCCAATTTTTAATTATTCATAGTTAACTCCAATCTTAAATGTTAATTATCTTCATTCATATTTTGAGAAAAAAGTTTTAGTCAATTTTCGATATATATTTCAATCATCTTAAATCCAAAACCAAATTATTCAAATACTTTCCAATATTAAGTTTTAAACAATTTGTTATCCAATAACCCAATATAAATAAATCATTAATTTTATTTTTACCCATCTTTATCCAATTATTACATGAAATTTAATAACTTAAATTAATCAAAAGTATGGGTCATTACATATGATATCAGTGTACTTTTAAATGAGTTTAAATAAAAGATAATTGCATTAAGGGATTTATGGAAACTTTTATGCCATTTGATGGCATGTAATGTCAACCATACCATGTAAAAAGGGAGGACTGTGGAGACTCTAAACTTCATTCTCCAGAACCTCCATCTTCTTTGTCAGTGAAGAATTCAACAATTCCAATGATGACATATCTTGAGAAGAAGACGAAGTTGATTTTTGAAGGAGGAATAAATGTTTTCAAATCTAAACAAATTCTCGCATGTCAAAACCGCATTGATTAATTAACTTAACATTTTAAAGGAAAGTAAGGCATACTGGAATGAGTGGCTGTAAAAAAGAGATAAGGTGATCCTTTGAAAATTGGGAGGAAGCCTCGATTGAACCTAAAGAAGTGACGATTAGACATTGAAGGATAGAATTTAGTAACTCTTCAAAATTCAAGGAATGGGAAGCCTACGCGCTAGAGCCTGAGGGAGGAATATCTTGTCGAAATAGTGTATCAAGCCCTAGTTGATGGTGAAGAAAGGCCAAAGATTTCTTAGCTATCAATTACTATGCTTAGAACGAGCAGTGAAGAAGGAACATAATTAGTGATGATATTAGAGGTAGGAACCATTGGCAATTTCAAAGTAGGATAGACCTCATTGGATTTCTTAAGTGGAGATTTAGAAGAGATTTGTGCATCACTAAGTTCCTTTCGCTTCTTAGTCTTAGCTAGCCAAAAAGTGTTTCCTGTTGCAGAAGTCAAAGATGATGTGACAGCTTTAGAAGTGGAAGGTATAGGTAGCTTGCCAGAAGATTTTGGAGAAGAAGGAAAATTCAAAGGATCCTTATGCGACGACAAGAGAGCTGGATCAATCAAGAAAACATATGAAATAATAAAAAGAACAAGAAGTTAAGTAAAATAAGTCACTAATTTCTTAACGTAAAATAAAAAAACAAAGCCTGGAGAATATCTAAGGCCGTCGAAAGATGAAATTTGAATGGGTGAGTTGATTGAGAAAACTGTGAGATTTGTGATGGTAAGTGATGAAGAGCTGTATCTATTTCTTTGTACTATGGGTTTCTCGGCCAAAACTCGATGGAATGGATGAATCATGGAGTATCTCCTTAGTTTCTCCTCGGTAAGGAGCCTCAGTTGACTCCTTGAGTATTTAATGACGTCTCTAAGCTTATCAATTTTTTCTAGAATTTTAGGATTGAATCTTTTGAGATAGCCTAAAAAGTAAATATTAGCTTGAAATAACAGTAAAATAGAAAAGGAAAATATAAGATCAATAACATATTGAAGATAGAGGATTTTCTAGAAATATTGAGAGAAAAGCATCTCACATAGAAGAATTAATAGATGCAATCCATGGTCTTGTTGATTGAATCATAAATTATCCCATTGGCGGGTAGAGATAGTATACATAATCCTCAGGTTGAAACTTGGCTCTTTGGAGAATGGCAAGCGAACATAAGGTGGAAGGAGTCAAATCCTCTAACTTGAGTTCTTTGGATAACACAAAAAGAGAGTGAATGTAGCTGTAGAAGTTTAAGGTAAGCTATAGAAGAGAAATCCTAAGATAATACAGAATTCTAATCCTTGAGAGGTAGGTAGCATAATGATAAATATGATTAGGGGTGAAGGCGAAGAATACCTCAGGAGTAGTGTCAATCCTATTAGTGGGACTCGGAACTTTGGTTTTGATTCCAGAGATTCCAAAGTGATGCAATATGGAATCAACGTCTTCTTTCCTTGAAAAGTAGGAATGGTAGTTAGTATAGAGCTTCTTCGCCAAAGGCTTCTTAGGCTTAAGAGAGCCAGGAGATGCTTTAGAAGATCCCTCTTCGTTTCCAGCAATGACACCTAGTTTATTTCAGTCAAGCATATGAGTTGATAAAACAACTAATAAGAGACAAGACTTGGACATAGTTCACTCCTGGTTTATTCATTATTTCACAAGGAAAATCGAGTACTCCTAGGGAAATGATCCTAGATCAACTATAAATGGCATATCAATTAGTATATAAATAAAACTATAACTATTAACTTACACAATATTTTAACATGACTAGTTAATGAATCTCCAACTAATAAGACAATAAAAGTAATAAGTAAGACTATCCCATATTGAATAAATAAATAAGCTATTGCATGTTGAAGGAGTTTTCACATTTTGAATAAGATGGATAAAATAGGCTATCGATGTTGAAGGAGTTGTCACATGTTTAATAAGTTGAATAAAATAGGATGTCGCATGTTAAAGTTTTCGTATGTTGAGTAAGGAGGATAAATGAGCCGTCACATATTAAAATTGTCATACGTTGAGTAAGGAGGCTAAATGAGCTATCGCATATTGATTTTTTGCATATTGATTAAGATAAATAAAGGGGATATCACATGTTAAGTTATCACATATTGGACAACATAAACAAAGGGAGTGTCACATGTTAAGTTACCATACGTTGATTAAGGAAAATAAATGAACTACCAAGTTATCGCATGTCTAATCACCGCATGTTGAATAACTTGGGCAAATAAACTATCATATTTTGATAGACAAACTATCTTAATTTGATGACAAGCATTGAAATTATGAGTAATAAAGTAAGTTATCAACATCTGTAAAACACTACAAACTAAAGCGGGTATTGGTAGTAGAAATCAAAACCAATTAACAAAAAGGCAATTTAAGCAAAAGAAATATAGGATCAAAGCAGAATTTACGAGGAAATCCAATAAAATCCATATGAAAGTTTATAATCAACAACTTCAAGAAAAAACCCAAAATTAAGTAAAAGAAAACATGAAATCAGGATCTAAAATCAAAGATATAACAATAATGATAACAATAACAAATGAAATGAATTACCAAAAAAAAAACTTTATCTGTGAATCGAAGTTCTTCAAAAGAGATTAATTTTTAAAATGAATGTTTTCAGATGGACTAGTAAAAATGAAAGGCGAAGAAAGAAATGTTATTTATAGGGAAACAAGAGAGAGTGATCTAACCATTGGATCACAAAAGAGGGAAAATGCACAGTTAAGATAGAGGATTCTAAGGATATAAAGGGTTTAAATTAAAAAGAGAACAAAAAGGAATAAGATGTTTATACTAAAGTATAATGTTTTATTAAAGGAATGTAGGGTGTAAATGTTATACTAGAACATTTAAGGCTGTCGTAGGTTAAGAAAGACTATAGCAAGTTAATGCAAATAAAAGCTATCGCAAGTTGAGACCAAGAGATGCAATTGCAAGTTGAGGCTAAGAGATGTTGTTGCAAGTTGAGTCAAAGGAATGCTATCACAAGTCAAGGCCAAGGGGTGCTATCACAACTTGATATAAAGAGAAGCCATCGTAAGTTGAGGCAAAAGAAAGTTTTCGCAAGTTGATGTAGAAGAATTTTGTCTTATGTTGATGACTAAAAGAAGCCATCACAAGTTGAAGAAAAAGAAGCTGTCGCATGTTGAAGATTTGAGAAAGTTATCATATATGGAGAACTATTGCATATTAAAGGTTATTGCAAATTGAGAGCTATAAGTTGATATTATATAACTATCACAAGTTGAAGGCTAGGTTGTCATATGTCAATAACAAAGGGCCATTGCCAGATGAAAACTATCACATAATGAAGGTTGTCGTAAGTTGATGGATAGAAAGCCATCGCAAGTCAACAAAGAAGGAAGCTATTGCACGTTAATTATTAAAAGAAGCTATCTCATGTTGGCAATTAGAAGGGTTGTCATAAGTTGATAACTAAAGAAAGCTATTGCATTTTGATGACTAAAGGAACATATCGCATGTTAGCAATCAGAGTTATCACATGTTGGAGTGCACACCTAAAATTAACACCCTAGCTGGCTACGTGATATTCTCTGATTGGATTAGCTATGCCACGTCATCATAAGAAAGAGGATGTTTGTGCCAAAGCATGTGTCATGTCATCAAATCATGACCATTCACTTTCTACTAGTGACATGCGTCATAAATCTAAGGGTCTTAGTTATCTATAAATAGGCATGTACCCCCTACTAGAAAGTGGACGAATTTCAGATTTACTTCTTCCTCATTTTTCATTCTCTCTTGTGCATAATAAAAAAACTTAAAATTTTGATTTTAATGGCCATTAATTTAAATTGAAATTGTGATTTTGAGTTGAAGGGCCTGAAAAAAGCCCTATTTGCATAATTGACTTCATATGGACGTGGAACATGCATACTTGACTAAGTGACTTGCCTTACTCATGTATCATTGATTCTCTTTGATTAGATCATACAAGTTGGAACAACATTTTGACCTAACAATAACATTTTTTTAAAAAAAATTGGGTAATACAAGTGAAAGAGTAAAAAAATGGCCAATCCTATTTGAACATAGCTATTTGCTAACCAGCCCTCACACATATGAAAAGTTAATATCCTTCTTTTTTCTGAGTAGCCCCATAAAATATCGGTTTTTTTCCTTTAGTGCTCTTATCCACTCAGGAATATCTTTCACTCTAAATTTCACATGTCAAAAGCAAAGAAAACCCTAACTTAGATCATTCACAACATCACTCAAATCATTCACGGTGGCAACTCAAATCTTTCATGATGGGGCTTATCGGAGATAAGCTTCAATTTAATTGCTTAATATCGCATTATAGTTAATATTATCGACGTCACTCAGATCACTATCAGAGCGGAACATGATTTGATCATGTTAAGTATGTCACCCTATAAAAGCTTTGCGGGGTAAAAATCTAACCACGAAGAAGTGTTGCATGATAAATAAATTTACCACCCAAAGCCTCTATAGGGTAAAAATCCTAGCCATACAGCTGCATAGTTAGGATTTTTGCCCCATAGAGCTTCTAAGGAGTAAAAAAACTAACCATATAGAGTATTTTTACCATGTAGTGGCTCTATAGGGTAAAATCACTGAATTCTTGATATTAGTCTTAATATTAGATGTCGTTAACTTGCTCTATTTTTTTTTATTTGTATATGACTCGAACTTGAATGATAGATTGGGAAAGACCAAGAAGAAAGGAAGGAAGAAAAAGTTGACGGATTATAAATGAAAATCGAGAGACTAAAAGAGAAGTTGATGAAGGAATGAAGAGGCTCAAGATGATGCTCATGATGAGGAAAGCGACGATGACGTTGATGAGGAAGAGGATGATGATGAGGAAAGCGAAGATGATATGGAGACAAACGATGATGCCGAAGAAGTAGCAAATGGAATTGACGATCCAAAATGCAATGACATAATCAAAGATTATGAAACTCATATTGCTTCGGTCATATGAAAGGGCAAGGTATTTTAGTTTATGTCATCTTAACATGATATTTTTTTTTCATATAACAATACAATAAAGTAACATAAATTTATATTTATAGGAATGATGTCCTCTTACTTATATCAATCATGCATACAAGGTTACAAAGTGGAAGATTCTAGAAAATTCTACTATTTTCAAAAATATTTATTCTCTATTGTTAACACATGCTATAAGAGTGTTAACAAAAATATTGTATCGCCTTTTATGGAATGTTGGCATCAAGAGTCTAACACCTTGCATATGCCTTTTGGTGAGACTACTATTAGAGTTGATAATGTAGCTTCTTTATTATATATTCTAGTAGAAGGAAAGCCTATCCAAAATCTTTCAGTTGATATGGAACAAGCAGTTAGGATTGCTTCTCAATATCTAAACTTTAGCAAAGAAGAATCAAAGATGGAAATGAATGATAAACCAAGCTATAATTAAGTCCGGCTATGTTATTTGAGAAGTTCAGAGGTGTTAGTGATGATTGGACTGATAGAGCCATTTGACATGCTGCTCGTGCTTATCTTTTGTTCTTTCTTGGCAACAATTTGTTTGTTGATAAAAGCAAGTCACATGTGCATACGACACTTTTAGGCACATTAAAATAAGTTCAGCAATACTTGCATTAATGTATAGATAGATCGGACCACCTGGCTATATTGATGTTAAGTAGATTACATGTTATCTTTGTTTATTAAAGACATGGATATTGGAGCACCTTCCATCCTTTCATCCTTCCACAAAACTTTGCTTTGAATGTTTACCCTATGTTGCTCAATGGTTTTCATCTTCAAGAGTAATTTAT
The DNA here is from genome assembly GCA_030765085.1 of Allium cepa. Taxonomy (NCBI): domain Eukaryota; kingdom Viridiplantae; phylum Streptophyta; class Magnoliopsida; order Asparagales; family Amaryllidaceae; genus Allium; species Allium cepa. The sequence continues at coordinate 102,976,034 of CM060941.1, read as the reverse complement.
CTGCCAAAGATATACATATGTCACTCGATAATATCCAGATTGATCTGGTAATTATCTTCTTTTAACCATGATAAAATTCCACCGTATTTCTACTATTCTCTCGTTATTTTTTCCAGGTTATTTTTGATCCTTATGTCTTTGCATGTGACTATAATCCATTTTATGATATTGCTTGGTATAATGGTTGCAGGCTTTATCTTAACATTATGGAACCATGTCATCCTAATAGAGTATTGTGACAGTTTGGCAAAGTACATAACATTCCCATATCTTATATTCCTCTGGTCGCTACCAGTTGAGGAACAACTTAAACCACATACATTCGTGTGTATATCAGTACTTAGAGAGTCTATGGGAGCATTGGTATCATCATGTTATTGAAGAATGACATTGACCAATACCACTCTATCAATTTTATTTGAGTTGCATGTATGATTATATTGATTGGTACAGATGTAACAGTGTAGCATGGGTTCAAAATCTTGCATTTCTACATGATAATATCATGATCGAAATTGCATTGATGAGTACTTGAATGTTTTTTTAATTTCAAATGATGATTTAACCCTGCATTTAACAAACATGATTTAGTAAAAAAAAAATAATGAATTAACAAACAACTCAATACCATACATATGAATACTTAAAATAAAAATAACCTTTTTACCTATTCGATGTATAGTTTCCGAAATGCATATACTCGTCGGTCTACATTTGAACATATCGATCCTTACACGAATTTAGCCATTGTTCATGAACATATATCAATAGAAAAATATATTGACCACACTTTTCATGCAACAAACGTAAATTTTCATTATACACAATACTATTTTTCGAACAAACAAGTTCATTCCAATCACCCAAAGAAGATTTATTCTCAGCAACGTCCATTTCTTTCACATTACTCTATTTCCCATATAAGTAAGAATGTTATTCTTGATATACCACTTACACAACACATAAACAGAATTATGGAAAACTAATCTAATGGAATTAACCAATAACGATCTATATCACTTATGAACACATTAAGCATTTCCTTCGCACAATCAACCATAATAAACTTCAAACATACCAAAAGCCAAATGTAATTTTCATCACTTTGAAGTAAGCAAGCAACGACAATATAAAATATGTGATCCATAGAGGTCACCCCAACAATCTCGAGTAATGTTATCATATACCCATTAGTTTTGTAAGTATAATCTAATATAATAACTCGAGAAAATATTTGTTAAAAATTCAAATTAGTCAGGTGTTCCTAAAAAATATATTTGATGATATCGCTTCCATCTAAATTTTTTCGATGTCATTGAGTGTAACCAACTCCTCTAGTTTACTAACGAATATTGTACTTAAGATGTCTACAAGTGTAACACAATGGAAAAAGGGTGTCTAGGTCTGCTAACAAACATAGGTTCAAGCTCTGCCTTGCACACATTCTCGTAAAAAAGTATGTAGAGGTTATATGTGCCATGAGTTGAATCGGACATGCACTACTTTCCCTTAAAAGTTTATTGGTCCGTTGGGTTCTCGTGAGCATACTAAAAAAATATCGTACTTGAGATCGACCAGCTTGTTCAATTGAATTTTGAGCCTGAGTGCATTATATATGATTTTAATAGTTGTATAATTCGAACGATCATTTCTTTTCCATGTACACAAAATTTCCCTATCTCTAACCATATTTTTATGCATTTCATCACTACTTCGATCTCTTCTTCGCTTAACCTTCTTGCAAATGAATGATCTTCGTTGTTCTTCAAATGAAAATGATTATGGACACCGCACACAACCATCAAACACTACTCGTTCAAAGAAGAAAGTTACTCACATTTTAGCCTAAATGGACGATTACATATTTTTGGTATCTGTAAATATATAATTACTAGGATCTTTAATTTTATTCCTCTTATAAACACTACTACATTACACCCAAACACTATTCTCGGTTTCTTACTAGAGGCATCGGTGTTCGATTATGTTATCATGATTATAAAAATAAGACGTTTACCTGCGTTACAAACGCATTTAACCAATTTCTAACCGGATGGATATTTGCAAAAAATCATAACACCCGACTATTTACTAATGAAAATGAATAAATAATGGATATAAATTACAATATATATTGTCGATTTATAAGCGTAATCCAATAAAATTTCATTCTCAACGTCTTCATTTGAGTATAATATAACCTGTAGGCACCGATACATCTATTACTGTAGAAGCGGAGGTGTGAGTGATTGCTTGTTTTCAACCACATAGGAGGTGCATGTGGATGTGTACTCTACCCCCACAATCGTGGTATGGTGGCAACGCTAGCCACCCATAGGTTATACATGGTCGGTGTACAAACCACGCACTACCGCTATGAGATTATACTATCAACCTCTCACCTGACCCTCTACGATATGAGCAATTTCAAACTTAAAATAATAATTCAAAACAACATTAAATTCTAAGTATACCTTTCTTAATTCATGTGGATTCACATTATCATCATCAAGATCCATCAACTTAATCCAAGTATTTGAGATTTTAGCTAGAAACAAGAGTAGAAGGGTTCAACTGTTAAGAGAGTTTAGGTATAATATGAGAAGGAAGAGAGAAAGAATGTAAATGAGTATGTAAGTCTAATAAAACCAATTTTGTCCTAGAATTTTTCAAAATTAGGGGGGCTACTTAGCAAATTCTTGTGTAAGTGGAATTAGCATAGGGCAATGGATATTAAAATGGAAAATATGATATGCAATATAAAATGGAAGTGGTAGGACTACTCTGTATGCGTGCTATTATTAACACATATGAAAATGCTTATATTTAACATTAATTTTTTATTACCTATAAATTTTTTCATATGTTTATGACAACCAAAATCTATTTTCTCGTTCGTCCCGAAACAACCCTAACATCTTCTTTCTTAGAGAAACTTACATACACTATTTCAAAACATCATCGGAAAACAAATTTTCAAACCCTAAAGGCAAAAATATCTCACTTTTGTCTAATAGATGGAGCTAAGTGAAGATTTAATGGATGATCCAAAATTTGATGAACATAAAGATAGTTTACTTTTTTACTACTATTCTAGGATGAATTTAATGATTCCATAGCTAACACAAATTTAAAGGATATAAAATTTGATGATATTATAATTGAAAATCTCAATGTAGGTCATTGAACTGTAATGTTTTATCATACAATATTTATGCCAGTTATTCCTTTTTTTTTTGCTCATTTGGTTATTAGTTGGAGGTTACCAATCACAATAAAATTGAGAATGCATGTGTCATTTGAATCCCCGATTGCTCCATCCCTAACCTTAGTTAAACATCTTATTTTATCTTCGCAGATCTCACAGGCGGGACAAATGTACTAGTCGTTTTCGCATACTCAGTATGTTATTACGTTCAATATTCTTCACTTTTTTTACTTAAGTACTACAAACAATTTCTCTTAATCATGTATTCAAACTCTTTTTTAAACTTCCAAATCATCTTTAAATTAATTAATTATTCCTTTAAAATCATTCACAAAAAATTTAGGAAAGAATTGTTAAGTTTAAAACTATATTTCAAAAGGTTATAGAATTCACAGCATAAAAGTGCTACGGAAAGTGCTATATAAACTTATTTGATTTAAACAACTTTTTAATATTTGAAAATTCATACTTTCCATTCAAAATCTCTTTAATAGGTTTAAAAAATTTATTTTATATTTTTAATCATTTAAAAATAACATTTATAAAGAAATCTCTTTTTGGATTCCAAATTGCAAAATCGCGATGTTTTAGAAAATTGTTTTGGACATATTTTAAACTCTACTTGATGAAATCTTGATTTTCTTTCTCCGTTGGAAAACTGTTATCATTTTGGATCAAAGAATTTTTATTTTAAAGAAATCCAACTTGTAAATTATTCTCTAAGTTAATTTGAAGTTACGGGTCGAAATTTACGAACTACCGCTACGCGACGAGCTCGATTTTGACCAATTTTGTGAATTGCTTTGAAACTTGTCCGAAATATTTTAAATTTGTTTTAAACCATATTTAAACTATTTTAACTCATTTAAACAATATTTTTATATTTCAAAATCATATTTCATTTCATTCCATTTTATAATATTATATTATTATAATATCATTTCTAACCATTCTAGATTATTTATAATCATTAAAAGGCTAAATAATTTTCATATATATATTTGTATGGATTTAATTTTCATTGAATTAACTATACTTACTAACCATTTCTCTTATCATTTATCAAACAAGTTATCAACCACATAAACCAATTTGCAACCAAGTTGTCAAGCATTCATTCAAAATATTTAAACTTTCAAACCATTATACTTGAAATAAGTTATGGACTAATTAGTAAATATGAGCACTCATGATTAGTTCCACTCCACCAATCTTTTTCGTAGATTCCCGAATTGATTCCAGTAGCACTTCCTTCGAAGTGCTCGGCCAAGCCTTGAGATGGAGGTATGCCAAAAGTATAGAGAAGAAGTGGTAGAGCTTTGACCTTGAATTCCCAAAATTACATTCGAAAAATATGTTATCTTTTCTCTTGTTTTTTGACTCTCTTACTCTCAAAATTTGAAAAAATTGTTAACTAAAAAGTTGTTCGAAATTCTTTTATCTTGAATTTTAAAAAAAGAATCGCTTGATTTTAATTAGTTTTGAGAAAGATATGGTCAAAAGAAAAAGAGCAATTCTCCGATTTACAAATATAAAGTCCGAAAATATAATTCAAAGAATTGATTTTTAGGTATAGAAAACCTCAAAACTGGAAAATATGATCAACAAAAATTGTAACCACTGGAATTTCATATGGTTTAATTTTTTTTTTTTCTTAATTTGGATTTGTTATGATCAAGTTATGATCAAAACAAAATGGCCTATTCTCTGGCTTAAAAACTGGGCCATATAATGCACTGGAAAAAAGTGAACTTTTGACATGATTACTTTTAGAACTAGACAAAGTGGTCCACATGAAATTTGTAGCCATTGGAAAAATACATGATTTAAAAAAAGAATTTTGCATTTTGGTTCTTTTTAGAAAAAGTTATTGCCACGAGAAGAAGTGGTAAAATATGGAGAAAAGAAGAGTTTGATTTGAAGAGATTGAACATTGATTTCTTTTGAATATTCTGTAAATATTTTGATATTATTTCTTTCTAATTTTTTTATAGCTTGGAAGCCATTAAAGAGGAGCGGAAGAAGATGAAGAAGCTTGAGAAAAGAAGAAGAAAAAATATGAATGAAATGAGAGAAGGAGGTGGGTATTTACAGAAAAAGTAAGGAATGGAATTTTACAAATTTAACATTTTATCAAATTACCAAAACACCCTTACTTCAAACTAAAGTAATCTCCACTTTTTCAATACTTAACATCATCTTTCACATCCTTACTTTATGTCTTAGTCACTAAAAGATTAAAGAAAAGTAATAATTATGTTTGTTTGATTTGATGTTTTACGTTTTGACTTTTGCACTTTTTGGTCTTTTTATGCTTACTTTTTGTTAATTATATTCTAGAATTTTCTAAGTATGTTTGGTAAAAGTAAACTTGATTAGCGAATTAATTAATACTTATACTATTTGAATATATGTTCCTATATAAAAAAATAAAGGTTCGACAATGTTGCGACAACTTTTAATCAGCAAAACGTTGATTTCCGACAAAATGTTTTACGGTCATATTTTGGCATTTTAGTTAAACTATTTATTTATGTAAAACAAATTTAAAAATAAATTTTTATACTGATATTTAAAAATATAAACACTCGTAAATAAATCAAAATAATTTATTTAACCATTGAAATTTACTTTTTGAAATCTATATTTTGTCACTTTTGTCGATATAGGCAAATGTTACTATTTTTGTGTATACTTATTTATCCAAATCCTATATAATATTATTTGTATCATATAACCTTGTCTAATTTATATTTAAAAGCACTGTAAATAGTACATTTTAAAGTGGTCAAATTTTGGGTCGTTTCATTCTCCCCTACTTAAAAGAATATCGTCCTCGAAATTACCCAAAACAAAAGTTTGCCCAAAACATTTATCTTCAAACTTAATTCCATATAATATATACAGATCATCTGTATGAAATATCTTATTCGATCTCCTATTCGAATACATAACTTTATTTTTGAATTAGTATCGATCCCCCAATCCTCTAGTGTGGATTCTGATCGGGGTTCTAGATCAGAACCTTTGCTTTCCTTGCATAGCTCTCAACTATGATAGAAAACTTAAGTATCTAACCAAAAATCCTCATCAATGTTTGCAATCGATTCTGACAAAATCCTTTTTCGGACTAGTGTAAACACTTCAAAGTTATGTACTCGAATCTTAGATCAAAATTTATACGATGAAATGATCTACATATAATATATGTATTTACTAATCCACAAAAACTTTCATAAAAACTTTATCTTAAGCTCAAACACTTTATAAAGGTTCTTCTTTATATAATCTCTTTAATTATTTATTTTCAAATATTTTTATTAAAGGAAAATATTCTAAAGAAACCATTTTTCACTCAAAAGATAATTTATCTTCATTATAATATTTTTAGATTTTTTCCACAATCCTTTAACTTGGTATATTTCCTTTAACACTAATATTATTTATGAATAATTTCATAAAACTATTACTTAAGTTTATTTCATCTTATAACTTATGTAAATCAATCAAATTTTAAAGACTTAAGTCTAACTCTTTAATTAATGCTGAAATTCATTAGTAAAACATTTTCTAGGTTATAACTTTTAAAGGGTCATTATTTTACTTAATAGTTCATGACTTAAATCTATATTTGTATGACATACCTTCACATCCTAAGCGTATATACAAATCCAAAATTTCAAATTGGTTTTACTTAAATCCGTCTGTCTAACAAATTTAGACTTTCTTGTGATTTACTATTATCTCAAATTCATAAGTTATAAAACTTATTTCTAATTTAACACAATTATTAATTTTCTAGCTTTGACATTTTTTTTTTGAAAACCACCCATATTTAAATCCTCAAACTCTTAACTCTTAAATCCCTCTTTATTCTTTATAAATTAGATTTATAAATTATACTTATCTTATTTCATTTACATAAAATATTTCACAATCTTTTACCAAAATTTTTCATAAATGTCTTAGCTCTGAGTTATGTGTGATTCGAAAATTTTCAACTGTCCAAAATTGTCGGAAATTCCACTTTATCTTATCAATTAGCGATTCCAAATTTATCTTTGGTTTAAACACTTTTATGAATATTACCGATCAATTTACCAATTAGTGATTCACATTACCTCTTTTACTTAAGAAAATTATATAGATCAAATAACTCCAAAACAATCCAAGGAACTGGGTACTACCAATCTATCATATATCCTCTTAACAAGAAGAGTAATACTTAAGAGAAGTTCTTACCATCCGAACACATCTCCTGCCCATTTGTAGTTTATTTTCGAGCCAATCGAATTAAATATCATAAAATACCTTTTTTTATTTGAAATAATACCATTTTAAAAATCCTTTAGAGATTACTTTGTAAAACTATTTTATAAATTCATTTTATCTTATATTAATTAACTTCATTTAAATTTCCACAATTTTTTTACTCGAATTTAAATTCTTGTTCCTTTTATATTTATCTTTTTACACAATAATTTAAATACATTTTTATCTTATGTGTTCATTCCATAAAGAAATCTTATTATCAAACGCCTTATAGTCAAATCATGAAACTTAATTCATAAAGTATTTGTACTTAAACTTTTAAATCAAACAATTGATCAATTTATGATAGTAACTTAACATTATCATTTCTTAATTTATTATTTTGGAATAAGTATTAAAGATCTTAATTACCTTATCAGATTTCTTACTTATCGATTATCTTTATAAAACATCTTATAGTCAAATCGTGAAATTATAATCACAAGATGTTCATACTTAAATTTCACTAATCATGATTTCTAACTATACAACTTTTCAAAATATATAATTTATATTCAAAATATAATCCTAGGTAAAATAATTTCATTTACCAATTTTTTCAAAATTAGTGTTAACGCTTAAAATTGAACGCTAACACCCCGGTGTAGATTGAGATTGAGCGAAAGCACCACCCGTGAACACGGGAACTAAAAATAAGTAGAAAAGTCACAGAGAAAGCAGAAAAGACAATAGTTTTTATAGTGGTTCGGCTTAAGGTAAGCCTACGTCCACTTTAATCCTCTTTATTACTGAATCAATTACAACTTTACAACAGTCTTCAATTACAATATTGATGAGACAAACAACTAGAACTTCGATGCAGAAGAATTCTTTGAATCCATGTTGATTGCGTTAGATTTCCTCCTGAAGTTTGTTGAGATGCCTTTCGTATTTGAAGTGTCGAGTGAGTCGAGAATTCAGCAGAGTATCAGCGCTTAAAGAGATCGGCCAAAAGTCCTTTGAAAGTTGGAGATGGCCATCTATTTATAGAGAATTCTGGGCAGGAAATATTGCCAAGTCCTAAATCGCCACCGACCTAAGTTGGGTCGTGGACGACTTAAATTAGGTCATGGAACGGTTGCGATTCAAATGCCGGGTCGAGACTTCGGGAAGGCATCCTTGCTGAACTCTATAAGTCCTGAACCGTGTACGAGTTAAGAGGCCGCATGCTAAGTAGCTGTAACGGACTTGCCTTCCTTTGCCTGGGTCATGTACGACTTAGCATAGGCCGTAAGTCGGTTGCGACTCAAGTATAGTTCATGATCTTGTCCCTGTCCTGAACAGTTATGGTGGCAAACTCCCTTGATAGTTAGATCGGCATCTATCTTAGGCCAGCACCCATGTTAGGTCGGTAGCTATCTTAGGTCGGCATCCTGTTTTAGACAGTTGGGTCGGTATCCTTTAAGTCTTAGGTCGGCGTTCCTGTTAAGTCTTAGGTCGGTAACCTTGTTAAAGCATTAGGTCGGCATCCCTCTCAAGTCTGTTAGGTCGGAATCTCTCTTAGGGCTTAGGCAGTTAGATCGGCATCCATGTTAGGTCGGCAACCTTTTGGGTCGGTAACTTTTAAGTCGCTGAGCCATGGCCGGGGCGGAGTTAACATTTACCCCTCGAAGTACACGCCTAATGGTTAGGTCGTGTGCTTCGATATCCTCTAACCCGTCCACTCTCTAAGTCGGTAGGTCGTGTACGACTTAAAAGTTAGGCCACACGAGCCGCTTCAGTTCTCACCGCTGTAAGGTATAAGTCATTCTTCTTCTTCTTCCTCTCCATTACTTGCTCCTTCGCTTGATTCTGCCATTAAAATTCTCCTGAGCTTCCAAAGGCGATTTCACTCCAATCAATTGCTGATAACCTTTGCTATTCATCGCGTAAGTAAATCTTCCTCTTCCTCGATCATAGATTACTGTTGGTTCATGAACTCCGTCACTCAAACTTAAACTGCCTCCCTATATAATGCTTCATCATGAATCCCATTACATCTATAGTTGATGAAGCTTAGGTTGCTCGATTTGGCTTTAAATGACTGATGAAACGATGAAGATGGTTTACTGCTTCAGGCTAGTTGATTTTGATTTGCGTTAGGATTGCAAGGTGTTGAACTTGTAGTGGTTTCGAACTGGTTTTATGGATGATCCGATAACATGAAACAGCATGAGTGGAATGAGGGTTTTTTGTGGATGGAGCAGCTAACGGGTCGAGTGGATTGAGATAACGGCCTGAATTCGACCTAGCAATTTTTTGGGCGACCTATCTTTTGGCCGACCTAATTTGATACGATCTAAACCTTAGATCGCGGCCGAACTAGAACTTGGAGAAATTTGCCGACCTAATGCTTAAATCGTGGCCGAACTAGCACTTGGGAAATCTTGCACCACTTTTTGAACCGGAGTCTTTCTCCTTACCACTCCTCACGACCTAAAGAACCACCGATTTAAGGAATCAAAGACTTAACCTTAACTCGCGAGAGATTCCTTAGGTCGCAGCCGAGTTAACTCTTGGATGGCCAACTCGAATTCTCACTTAATAACTTAGTTCCAACTTGAATACTCAACTTGATCTGCTGGACTGAATTGCTTAAATCCTACATTGTTTTAACTTTGTTGCCTTATTTCACAGATCACATTAACTTAACAATCTGCTGAAAACAACAATCACAGAAAACCAAGGCGAATATACTGTCATTGACTGCCCACATCAAATGACAGATTAGTCGACATAGAGTAATCAACTTAAATACACTGTATGAAATGTTGTGAACCAATCAACTAAAGTGAAGTATTAATGCAAAGCATCGCTAATTTGAACTGATTTGTTTGCATCAACACTACACTTGCATATTAAAACAACGAACCCTAGATTTTATAACTGGTAAATACTTGCTAGTTTTTATTCCAGTTATATTTTCTTATTGCTTGATTGATTTTACACAACACTCCACACATTTTAGGAAACGTGCACCTTCATGTTTGAATATCCAGTTGTTTGTGTAGAATGACTTCCCACCAAGAAGAAGAAGTGGTAGCTCAAGCGGGAGAGACCATTCAGACAGCTGTTCCCATAGAGAATCCTCCAGAGAGAACTTCGACTATCCTAACTCCCAGAGCGTTTATTCAACTACGTACTCAATTTGGTTTTGCTAAAAATGATGCCCTACTTCCCGGGCCAAATGATACTGCCAACAGTCCTCCCCCCGGCTTTGTCGCAGTCAATCGTCAAATGTGCCTAAGCGGGACGATTCCTCCCTTTAACGATTTCCTTCGAACCCTTCTCCTTCGGTTGACAATCTCTCCGTTCCAACTTCATCCTAATGGCTACGCCATCTTGATGGGGTTGTGTGTTTTGTTTAGGAGAACTCTTGATCGCTTGCCAAGTTTTGAAGAAATTCGCTACTTATGCTCGTTTGCAAAGAGTAAAGACCATCCTTCCCTTATTATTGTGAGAAGTGCTAGAAACCGCAAGCTTATTTCTGATCTTACCGAAAGTGTTCATGGATTTTTGAACCAGTTTTTCTTTGCTCATTGCCCCCCAGGGTTTTATGCCATCTGGAGAGTAGGAAGTAAGATTACCTGTATCTATTTTCTCCATTTTCAAACTTTTTCGAGATCCGAACTACCAATTGCTAATTTCATTCTTTGCTCTTTTTAGCACTCCCTCTCCCTTCTAGAGATCCAAGCCATAAGCAAGTTTTTGAAAGATTAAGTGCTGTGACTGCTAGAGAGAGAAGTATAAAGTTTTTGTTGAGGGATGAATTTTTGCATCAGTATGGGCTTTTACACGCTTCTCGCTCTACACACCCCCATGAGGTTCCAGACTCCCCATCTAAAGCATTAGATGCCCCAGTTTCCACTGACGAACCCATACCAAAAGAACCTGCCTCCGAGGCTTCTCTGGTGAAGTGCTCTACTACTGTCGATGTTGCGGGGTCATCTGGGAAATTCGCACTTGCCCCAGTCATTGAGGAAGAAGAGCCTTAGGGATCTCCCCAACATTTACAGAAGTCTGGTGAAGAAGCCGGGAAAACAAGCCCTGTCAAGCAGAGTGGAGACGACACTTTCGAAGGGTTGAGCGACCTCTTTGTCACCTCACAGGAGCTCTTTAAAGACGACCCTGTCACTACTATGGTTTCTTCTTCAGTAGTGGAAGCGACTTCTTCTTTACAACAAGCTCCGTCAACCCAAGAGTTGACGTTAACTACTACCCCCACGATTCTTCCGCAATCGAAGAGTGGTTCGTAGTTTGATGCGCGTAGTTTACACATCACACACACTTAGAACCTTTCGGCACTTTCATGCACCTAACTCTTTGTACTTTGAAGATTCTAAAGTTACGCTTCTTTTCTCTGAAGACCTTTAAGACTTGTCTTTTTTTATTTCAGATTCCCCAATGAGGCGAAGTGGTTCATATTACGACGACTTCAAGCAATATGGAAAGCGTGGTCAGTATGACTATAGACGCTATCTTCCCACTTATAGGGAAACCGATGAAGAGAGGGCTGCTCGAAAGGCTCAGGAGAGACGTTCTTATGAAGAACGCTATGGAAGAGGGGACGAGCGGTACGATTCTTCCCACAGAGAGGGTGATTCCCATAAACGTAAATCCTATGATGACAGAGGGAAGAGCCACATGGCTGATGACCCAAGCAAACAGGTTAAAGTTAGTGAGCAATCTGCGCCTGCAATTTCCGAGAAGACCACTACTCCCATTCCTTCTCAATCTCCTGCCCCTTCCCGTACTGATATTCAGACAATCATCAATAGGCCTTCATATCAAGTTGGACCAGGTCCAGCTACTCTCCAAAGCCGGTTTCCACAATGGTGCCTGAAGGGGGTTCGCGTCGATATCGACTTGGTTCCAATCGACAAGCCTGCCATGCTGCGAAATCTCGATGCCGTAAGACTTGATATTGAAAGAATGTTGAGCTGGCAAAAGCTTGTTGACGAGCTTCAAAGGGTAAACCGTGCGAATCTCGAGGCCATGCTTACTATGGAAAATGATAAAGCTGAATGGCAGAAGGTTCTTGAGCAGCACGATACCGAGATGAGGAGCATCACTACTTATAACGAAGAGCTTGAAGCAAAAGTCGAAAAGCTCAAAGAAGAGCTCGCCACTTCTTCTACTTCCTATACTCAAAAAGAAGAAGTGCTTCAGAAACAAGTGAGAGATGCTCATGCCGGCCAAAGAGACGCCGAAGACAGGCTCGATGTGCAAAAAAGAATCAATGAGGGCTATATTGCTGATATTGCAGAGCTTCGAAAGAAGACCGACTCTCAAGAGGCGGAGATCAAAATGCTTAAGCTTCAACTCTCCAAACCTGAAAGAGAGCGTGATGAGGCCGTTGCTGGTAAAATTACAGCTGAAGAATCTCATAAGGCAACGAAGACCAGCATCAGCTCGACATTATTTGACTTCTATCTTCACAGCGTCTTGGGGCGCGGTAGTCTCGCCTTTCTATGTCCCACATATGAAATTACTCTGACTGAGGTGTGGGAGGCCGCACTTGATATGCTTGGTGCTAAAGGTGCTGGCTATGTCAAATCAGCTCTTGAGGAGCATTACTTGGATGATGAAGCTCGCGCCGCTCTCGTTAGGGGAAAAGAACAACTTGCGAACTTAAGAGCCGAAATGGCAGAAGGGGAACGTTTAGGAAAAACTACTTCAACTGATCCAGTTCAGCCTTCACCTTCGGCCGAAATCGACAGTGTCGGCTCCAGTTCTCATTCTTCATCTCCGGTTAAAGTTACAACTGAGATCACAAACACACAGGGTGGTGATGAAGGGAAAGAGAGCGCTGAAGCACAGGCTTATAAGGTTGATATCAGGAAGCCGACTTCTCCAGGTAACTCTACTGTCAATCTTGCCCAAGTAGACTGCTCATTTGCTTCTTATGAGTTTGATGAGCTTCTTGACTATTTCCTGAACCTCAACGAGCCTTTATCTCCTCTCTTTACTGACTTTAACTTCTTTTCTTCTGTAGAGAAAGTGTCGAGCATCGTTCAGACTCCCCCTCCTCCAATTATTCCTCCTCCGCCTCTCCAGGTCACTCTCCAACCGCCTCTCAACCCGGGTCGCAAGAAGAGCAAATAGAGGCTCTCCGGGACTTAGATGATCCTAATGCTTCGCAGGAACACGGGGGAGAAGGGCTTGGAGAAGGCAATGAGTCCCCGGAGCGAACCACTTCTGATAACATAAAATTGTCTTCTCTTGTTACTCCGTGAAGTGAGTCTTTTTCAAGGAGGAGGAGGAAGCGTGTCACTTCCAAGAAGAAAAGTAAAGACATTCTTGTTTCTCAAGAGGAAGCGAAGGTTGATCTGGGAGTAACCCTCTCTCCTTCACCCCAGATTCTTCCAAGCCGTCCTGAAAAGCTGCCTATTAGGTCAGGTGAAGGCTCTAAAGGTGGTGACAAGAAGAAGTAACGGGCCCCGCTTCCCTTTATTTTTACTTTTTGCTTTTTGCATGTACTGACCGGTGATTGTGCGGGTACCGGCCTCCGCTTTTCTTTTTATTTTTATTTTGAAACCTGTACCTGTACAAAATTTTGACAGTATTGAATAAAATAATTCTTTTTGTTTGTACAAACTTCTATCTGTATTTGAGAATGCATTCACTATTCATTTTTGTACAAGCTTCTTTATATGATATTGCAGTGAGCTTGTGGTATGTTGTTCGAGCGTAATTTTTACCAATGTAGTTATACCATGTTGTCCCTATACCATAAGCTCGTTGCAATATTTTATACTTTGAGGGGACTTGTACTCTTATTTTCTGGAGAATAATTATTCCATACTTGGAGGAATATTATTTTGTTCAAAATAGAGTACAGCTCCCTCCATATGAGTTTCTACGCTTCAACCTTCGAAGATATCACTTTTTCTTTTGTGCATACACACATTTTTACCAAGTGAATTCTTCTATGTGGTAAAGCGGGCCTCTGAAGGGCACTTTAACTTCTTTTTGAGGAATAGTATTTTCCAGAATAGATGAACCATTCTTCCTTTGAGAGATAAAGTGTGCCTTTGAAGAGGGTTTTTTTTTATTGCGCCCCGGTGAAGGGCTTTCTGATCTTTGCTTTGCATTTCTGATGAAATGCTTCTTTGAAAAGTTGTACCTCTGAGGAGAGCTTTTTCACGTTTCAACACTTGGAAGTTTTATTTCAATCTCGGTGAAACGTGTGCCTCCGAAGAGTTGTGCCTCCGAGGAGGGCTTTCCACGTTTCAACACTTGGAAGTTTAATTTCAATCTCGGTGAAACGTGTGCCTCCGAAGAGGTCTTTCTGTTTGATTGTGCCTCTGGGAAGAGGTCTTTTTGTTTGATTGTGCCTTTGGGAAGAGGTCTTTTTGTTTGATTGCGCCTCTGAGAAGAGGTCTTTTTGTTTCTGCCTCTTGGGAGAGGCTTTTATTTTTTCCCTGTTCGTTGGGAAGCGGGCCTCCGAAGAGGGCTTTTCACATTTCGTATCACGGGAGTGTATCACCGATCACGGTGAAATGTGTGCCTCTGAGTAGGGTTTTTGCCTGGAAGTTTGGAGTTTCTTTCTCTCGGTTGGATGGATTCACGGGAGTGTATCACCGATCAGTCCGCAACTTTATGTCGAGAAAGAACTCTCTTTTTCTGGTTAGGCCCACTCGAGGTCTTTTAGCATTTCAACTGTGGTGAAATGGGCCTCCGAAGAGGGCTTTTCACATTCCAACACTTGGAAGTTTTATTTCAATCTCGGTGAAACGTGTGCCTCTGAGTAGGGCTTTTGCCTGGAAGTTTGGAGTTTCTTTCTCTCAGTTGGATGGATTCATGGGAGTGTATCACCGATCAGTCCGCAACTTTATGTCGAGAAAGAACGCTCTTTTTCTGGCGAAGCCCACTCGAGGTCTTTATCCTCCGAAGAGTTGTGCCTCTGAAGAGGGCTTGTGCCTCCGAAGAGGTCTTTTGCTGCTTGATGTTTGCTCGCCCATGTCTCTTTGCCATCTATTGATGTCGGCGATCCCCGTTATCTTTTGCAAGTGTCATCCCTTTTTAGTTGCCAATAATTTTCCTTATCCAAAGAAATATACTTCATAGTTAAGCGAGTTGGTGGTGATAGACACGGGCTATTTAACTGGATGCTTGTTTGTACAAACATTCGCAGTTAGTTAGAAATGGTCCACTTCCATCCACATCACTAACTTTTGTTCGAAGCACTTCTTTTGTAGGATTTGAGTATGGAAATTTTGAATGGTTTAGCGTTTGCTTGCTGGGTGACGTCGGAGATCGCTTGGTCTTGTGATGGGTAAGTTTTGTTTTTATGGCCTGCATTATTAAATCGACATTTTAGTAACACAATTAACGTATTTAATATGTCGAAATAAAACAAAGCAGTTTATAATAGTAGAGAACACAAGATTCATAGTGGTTCGGCCTAAAGCTGGGCCTACATCCACTTTATAGCTTTTCATTATTCACTTGCTTTACAATTGCTTTCAATATAAGAATCATATTTTCGTAATTCTTTTACAACATTTCAGCAAAGCTTTTAAGTAAAATATGGACGCAAATGATTGCTGTTCCAAGCTCTTTGGATTGGTTCTCCTTCGACAGTTGTGAGTTTGAATGTGCCATCAAGAAGTTTCGTGCCTATAACATATGGCCCTTCCCAGTTTGGCCCAAACACACCTATGGCTGTCATAATTCTCTTCAGGACTAAGTCCCCAACTTCAAAGCTGCGCTGACGAACTTTGGAATTGAAGTGCCTGGCTATTCTTTGTTGGTGAGCTGCAATTCTAAGCCTAGCCTCTTCTCTTCTTTCATCAAGGAGGTCCAGTGCTTCCAGTTGCAGTTTTTCATTCTCATCTTGATCAAAATGGATCCTTCTGTGTGAGGGGACTTCAGTTTCCACTGGAATCATTGCTTCTGATCCGTATGCCAATGAAAATGGAGTATGCCCAGTCGCAGTTTTGTGGGTAGTTCTGTATGCCCATAGTGCAAGCGGTAACTTATCGACACAACCACCTTTTGCTTTCTCCAGCTGCTTTTTGATGGTTGATTTGATGATTTTGTTTACTGCTTCCGCTTGCCCGTTTGCCTGTGGATGAGCCACTGCTGAGAAGCTTTTTCGGATCTTGAATCGTTTGCAGAAATCTTGGAATTCCTCACTTTCAAACTGAGTACCATTGTCTGTGACTATCTTCTGAGGCACACCATACCTGCAAATGATATTCTTAGTCACAAAATTTATCATTTTCTTAGAGGTGATAGTAGCCAATGGTTCGGCTTCAGCCCATTTAGTAAAATAATCAACAGCACCGATAGCATATTTAATCCCCGATTTGGCAGTCGACAAAGGCCCAATGAGATCTATTCCCCAGATGGCAAACGGCCATGGACTGACTATTTGTGTTAGCTCAGTGGAAGGAGCTCTAGAAATTTTGGCAAATCTTTGACATTTATCACACTTTCAGGAATAGTCAGCAGCATCTTGATTAATTTCTGGCCAAAAGTATCCATAACGAAGGATTTTCTTTGCTAAGGTTTGACCTCCTGTGTGATCCCCACATTCTCCTCCGTGTACTTCAGTCAGAATTATCTTGGCTTCTTCTTTAGTTGCACAGCGGAGTAGTGGCATTGAAAATCATCGTCTGTACAAACGACCATCTTGAACTATATATCTGGAGGCTTTCCTTATCAGCTTCTGTCGTTCTTTTGAACTTCCTGGCAGAGAACCATTGAGCAAATATTCAAATATCGGAGTCATTCATGATTCTTGCTCTTGGGATACATTCATAATCCAATCAACATCCATTTCATCTGTGCTTGGAGCTGACAAGACTTCGACGGGAACTAATCCCAATAGTTGAGCTTCACCAGTACTCGAATACTTTGCGAGAGAATCCGCCTTCATGTTCTCTTCTCGGGGTATATGATTTATTGAATAACGGTCAAAATCTTGAAGGAGCTCCCAGGCTTTTGATAAATAGGCGGGTAGATTCCCTCTTTTAGCTTGAAATTCCTTCTTGACTTGGCAAACAATAAGTTGAGAATCACTGAAGATCTGCAATGCCTTGATCTTTAGTTCTTTAGCGATCCTTAAACCAGCGATGAGGGCTTCATATTCAGCTTCATTATTTGTCGAAGGGAATTCCAGTCTCAGTGCATAATATAGCGATCGCCCTTCTGGGGTTTCAAGGACAACCCCTGCTCCGGAACAGTAATCATTCCTTGCGCCATCGACATACAATTTCCATTGGATAGGGACGCTATCAATGACTTCTTCCTCGCTATCACCTTTATCCGTACATTCTGCGATGAAATCTGCTAAGGCTTGTCCATTGATTGCTTTCCGGGGATGATAAGTGATGTCATATTGGCTGAGTTCAATATTCCATTTAAGAAGACGGCCCAAAGTCTCAGGACGGAATAGGACTTGCTTTAGAGGTTGATCAGTGAGGACTTTAATGGGATGAGCTTGGAAATACGGCCTCAATTTTCTTGATGCGATCAACAAACAATAGGTGATCTTTTCTAATCTTGAATAGTTCATCTCTGCCCCAGTGAATCTTTTTCTGATATAATAGACTGGGCGTTGAATCCTTGCGTCTTCTCGTACCAACACTGCACTGAGAGCATGAGGTGAGATTGCCAAATATATGAAAAGATCTTCCCCATTGTCAGGCTTTGAAAGTATCGGAGGCACTTCTATATGACGAACCAACTCATCAAATGCTTTCTGACATTCAGGAGTCCACTCAAAGTTTTTTCTTCCTTTCTTCAGATCATCAAAGAATGGAATGCATTTGTCCGTGGCTTTCGAAATGAACCGACTCAAGGCAGCAACTTTTCCATTGAGACTTTGCAATTCCTTCTTCATTCTAGGAGCCTTGACCTCTCTCAGGGCAGTGATCTGAGCTGGATTAGCTTCAATGCCCCTAGCGCTCACAATGAAACCCAAAAACTTTCCGGACTCCACTCCAAATGAACATTTCAAGGGATTGAGCTTCATTCTATACTTTCGGAGTACTGCGAACATCTCTGCCAAGTGATCCATGTGGTCTACTGCTTTCTTAGACTTCACTAGCATATCATCAACATAAACTTCCATTGTCTTGCCAATCTGTGGTTTAAACATGGCATTAACAAGCCTTTGGTAAGTTGCCCCTGCATTCTTGAGTCCGAAAGGCATGACCCTGTAGCAGTAGAGTCCATCATCTGTGATGAAGCTTGTATCCTCTTGATCTGGCTCATGCATCATAATCTGGTTATAGCCGGAGTATGCATCCATAAAAGATAACAATTCATGCCCTGTCGTCCCATCCACTAACTGATCGATCCTGGGCAGCGGGAAATAGTCTTTGGGGGCAGGCTTTGTTCAGATATGAAAAGTCAATGCACACTCTCCACTTTCCGTTAGCTTTTTTAACCAGCACTGGATTTGATACCCAATTTGGATAAGTAGATTCTCTGATGAAACCGTTCTCCATGAGCCGATCCACTTCTTCTTTTAACGCTGCCGTTCTCTCAGGACCCTGAGTTCTTCTTTTCTGTTTCACGGGCGTAAACTTTGGATCAATGTTCAGAGTGTGTATTGCAATCTCTGAGGATATTCCACACATGTCAGCATGAGTCCAAGCGAATACATCCAAATTAGCCTTCAAAAATGAAATCAGAACATTCTGAACTGTTGTGTTGAGTTGTGAACCCACATTAAGCACTTTGTTTGGGTCCTTTGGGTCAACGGGCACCGGCACTGTTACCTTTACCGGTACTACCCTATTCTCCCCTGCACTGGCTTTCCTTGGATCCATCTCTCTTCGTGCGCCACTACATTCGCCAGTGCAGGGTCCACCCTGTAATTGCTACAAGGTTGGTTCTTTGATGCGGACTGGAGCCGCCGCACCTTTTCCCATCTCTCTTTTCCTTGATTCTCGCAACTCTGCCAAGTAACATTCTCGCCCCGCATCTTGGTCTCCCTTAATCACACCAACTCCGTTATCTGTGGGGAATTTTAGAGTCAGACACCATGGGGCAAGAACAGCTTTGAACGCAGCAAGAGTTGGTCGACCTAAAAAGGCATTGTAGGTAGAGAATTCTTCAACAATTATAAAGGTTTGCTTTCGAGCCACCTTCCTTAGTCCTTTTCCAAGTTCTACAAACAAATTTATGGTCCCAATCGGCTATTTGGGTTCTCCAGCAAACCCAGCAATCTTAAGTGATGAAGCCTGAACGTCAGCCATTGGAATTTTCATTTGATCAAAGGTCTTCTTGAAGAGGATGTTGCATGAAGCTCCACAATCAACTAGAACTCTTCTCACAGTTGCCGGCCCAATACCAGCGGATATGACCAAAGGATCTATGGTCGGAGCCTTGATACCCAAAGAATCCCTGGCACTGAATACAATATCTTCTGTGGAAGTCTTTTGTTGCTTTAAAGGCGCATCATTCTCTAAAACAAAAACATTATCTTCAGCTGGTACATGCCTCAAGGCCCGGGCATACCTTTCCATCTCGCCCCAGCTTTTGCCTGCTGGGTGAGGTCCTCCAGTTATTATATTGATGACAGGCCTTTCCGATTCATGTTCTACGGCCTTCTCACTTGAGTCAGGATGGTGAGTGGGAACTTGTTGTCCTTGAGTTGACGAAGCTGGGGCATTTCTACTCCTTTTCACATACTGTTGGAGCTTGTTCTCTTTCAAAAGTTGTTCAATTACGTCTTTCAACTGACGGCATTCGTTGGTGTCATGGCCGGGCTGGTTGTGGAATCGGCAGAACCTTCCACTCTTCTCCATCTTATTTCCCACTCTTATTTTAGGCGGTGTCGGATAATTGACATCATCCTTGGTTGCAAAGAAGATGTTCTCAAGGGTATCGGTCAAGGGCGTGAAATTGAAAGGACGGCCTTTCTTAGCATCTCCCTATTTCTTTCCACCATCATTTCCCCTTTTCTGAGTGTTAGGCTCTTTTTGTTTGAAGCAGCACCATTGTTCCCGGCTTCCACCGATACCACCTTAGCCAGTGTTTGGAGGCTCTCCAAGCGCATGAATTCATCCGCTTTCTTGTAGAATTTGTCAAGTGGGTTTGGTTCTTTCATTTTCAACCATTTTCCAAATTCACTCGATTTGTCAATCGCCCTCATCAAGTATGTTAGGACCATGCGTGGCTCAGCATTATCTACCTCGGCCAATGCTATGTTAAAACGATTTAAAAATGATCTGATAGATTGTCCCGGATTTTGCTCTAGACTTGACAGCGACATTATATCCTTTGCTTTAGAAGCATACAATCAAAATTGCTCCTTGAATTTCCTGGTCAAATCGAAGAATTGATCAATGGACCTGACTGGCAGCTTTGTAAACCACAATAGAGCCACACCTTCAAGATATACCGGGAAATATCGACATTTGATTTCATCAGACGCTCTAGTACCCGTCATATGCCAGTCGTATTTATACAGAAACTCGTTAGGATCACTCGTCCTCTTGTAAGCCGGAATAGTAGGGGGAACGGATTTTCTTGGGAACTCTGCCTTCAAGATCTTTTCAGCAAATGGAGTTTTGCTTGGAGTAAAACCCCACTCTTTCTCATCTTCATCTCTTCGCATACTTTCCTTCATGATTTAACGAACCATACCCGAAAAATACTCTTCATCGTTTAGAGGCTCTGGAGGGCACACATCAGCCACTTTCTCTGAATTCTGTCTTGACAATCGTTCACGGAGGGTCGGCTGCGGCCCTGATCCTCCAGCTTGAGGAGGAGTCCTTTCTACAGGGTCTGCGGCTCTTTGAGAAATGTTCCCTTCAACATCCTGAACTCTCACAGTAGGGTTCCCATCATTATTAACCGGTTGATGATTTGCTCCTAGCAGATCATTCAACTTACTTAAGATCAGGGCATTCTGGGCTTCCAACTGTGCATTATGAGCATTCAATTGTTGATTCAACCCCAAAACTACGGCGTCCAATTCTGCTCGCGTAACTCCAACAGTTGGAGCTGCTTGACTTGAAGGAGGAGAGGTAGCAGTATTCTCTTGAACATTGTCGGATCTTACAGAACTTCGTTTTCTCCCAGGAGCCATTATTTCCAATAAACTTCTGGTTTTAAAAGAAATCCTTTCAACAAATATTTGCGGAGCAATGATGGAAGTATCCTGAGTTGGCTTCTCAGTGAAAGCACCAAAAATGTTAACGCTTAAAATTGAACGCTAACACCCCGGTGTAGATTGAGATTGAGCGAAAGCACCACCCGTGAACACGGGAACTAAAAACAAGTAGAAAAGTCACAGAGAAAGCAGAAAAGACAACAGTTTTTATAGTGGTTCGGCTTAAGGTAAGCCTACGTCCACTTTAATTCTCTTTATTACTGAATCAATTACAACTTTACAACAGTCTTCAATTACAATACTGATGAGACAAACAACTAGAACTTCGATGCAGAAGAATTCTTTGAATCCATGTTGATTGCGTTAGATTTCCTCCTGAAGTTTGTTGAGATGCCTTTCGTATTTGAAGTGTCGAGTGAGTCGAGAATTCAGCAGAGTATCGGCGCTTAAAGAGATCGGCCAAAAGTCATTTGAAAGTTGGAGATGGCCATCTATTTATAGAGAATTCTGGGCAGGAAATATTGCCAAGTCCTAAATCGCCACCGACCTAAGTTGGGTCGTGGACGACTTAAATTAGGTCGTGGAACGGTTGCGATTCAAATGCCGGGTCGAGACTTCGGGAAGGCATCCTTGCCGAACTCTATAAGTCCTGAACCGTGTACGAGTTAAGAGGCCGCGTGCTAAGTAGTTGTATCGGACTTGCCTTCCTTTGCCTGGGTCGTGTACGACTTAGCATAGGCCGTAAGTCAGTTGCGACTCAAGTATAGTTCATGATCTTGTCCCTGTCCTGAGCAGTTAGGGCGGCAAACTCCTGGATAGTTAGATCGGCATCTATCTTAGGCCAGCACCCATGTTAGGTCGGTAGCTATCTTAGGTCGGTAGCTATCTTAGGTCGGTAGCTATCTTAGGTCGGCATCCTGTTTTAGACAGTTGGTTCGGTATCCTTTAAGTCTTAGGTCGGCGTTTCTGTTAAGTCTTAGGTCGGTAACCTTGTTAAAGCATTAGGTCGGCATCCCTCTCAAGTCTGTTAGGTCGGAATCTCTCTTAGGGCTTAGGCAGTTAGATCGGCATCCATGTTAGGTCGGCAACCTTTTGGGTCGGTAACTTTTAAGTCGCTGAGCCATGGCCGGGGAGGAGTTAACAATTAGTGTGTCGGTTCGACTTGTTTAAATGTTTAGGAACACTCGTCGATAATGGTGATCAGGCGCATTGATCAGAATACATAAATCCCTCGGTAGATAAATGCACACAAAATAATTTATTAATCACTAACAAATACGTACTTATATATAATATACTCAAACTCATTCTAGGATGTTACTAATCCTATCTCTAATGAGTTACTCATCCTGGGGTATTACTAACTCTATCTTTGATGAGTCGTTACCCTACCAAAGCCAAGGTTCTCACTTAACCTTCAGCTCTGATACCAAATGTCACAAATGGGTTTGGGACCCACCTCGATAGGCTTTTCGACCATCTCGCTACCCTTCTGCTTTTCGGCATGGGGGCACTCCTACTTTTCAACATGGAGGTGACTACATATGGTACCTTGGATCTGCTTTTACGGCAAGCCTCTCTGCTATCAACCAACCCTTTCATACTAGGGACATGTAGGGGTAAGACTCTAAGCTTCGTCACTATTCACAAAGCAAGAACCCCCTATCATGTTGAATATAATCACGCAAATCTAATACCCGGTTTTTCAGATAGGAATAACCCAAATCTGATCCCGGTCCCTCCATGCTAATCATCGATAAAAAGATGTTAAGTGGTTAATTAACATTCAAAGAATTTTGTTTCTTTTCTTTTATCTTGGAAAAACATAAATATGATCTCTTAAAGCATCTAGGCTTTCATTTCGATCAATTCCATCCCTCGTCTAAAAAGAGAAAATATAGGCAATGTAAGTTCAGGGCACTAGTTGCTCTATCCCTAATCCCAATTAAACACCTTGTTTTATCTTTCCAGATCTCACAGGTGGGACAAATGTACTAGTCTTTTCCGTATACTCGGTTTGTTATTACATTCAATATTCTTCATTTTTTTACTTAAGTGCAACAAACAATTTCTCTTAATTATTTATTCAAACTCTTATTAAAACATCCAAACCATCTTTAAATTACTTAATTATTCGTTTAAAATCGTTCACAAAAGATTTAGGAAAGAATTGTTAAGTTTAAAACTATATTTCAAAAGGTTATAGAATTTCCAGCATAAAAGTGTTGCGGAAAGTGCTACCTAAGCTTATTTGATTTAAACAACTTTTTAATATTTGAAAATTTATATTTTCTATTCCAAATATCTTTTAAACCATTTCAATAGGTTTATCAAATATATTTCATATTTTTAATTATTTAAAAATATCATTTATAAAGAAATCATTTTTTCGATTCCGAATTGCAAAACCGCAATGTTTTTATAAAATTGTTTTGAACATATTTTAAACTCTACTTGATGAAATCTTGATTTTATTTCTTCATTGGAAAACTATTATCATTATGGACCAAATAATTTTTATTTCGAGGAAATATGACTTATAAATCATTCTCTACGTTAATTTGAAGTTACAGGTCGAAATTTACGAATTGCCGCTACGCGACGAGCTCGATTTTGACCAATTTTGTGAATTTTTTTGAAACTTATCCGAAACACTTCAAATTTGTTTTAAATCATATTTAAACTATTTTAAATCATTTAAACAATATTTTTATATTTCAAACTCATACTCCATTTCATTTCATTTTATAATATTATATTATTAAAATATTATTTCTAGCTATATTAGTATATTTAAAATTATTAAGAGGCTAAATAATTTTCACACATATTTGTATGGATTTAATTTCTATTGAATTAACTATACTTACTAACCATTTCTTTAATCATTTATCAAAGAAGTTATCAACTACATAATCAACCAATTTGCAATCAAGTTATCAAACATTCGTTCAACATATTTAAACTTTCAAATCATAATACTTGAAATAAGTTACGGATTAATTAGTAAATATGAGCACTCATGATTATTTCCACTCCACCAATCTTTGTCGTAGATTCTCGAATTGATTCCGGGAGCACTTCCTTTGAAGTGCTCGGTCAAGGCTTGAGATGGAGGTAGGCCGAAAGTATAGAGAAGAAGTGGTAGAGCTTTGACATTGAATTCTCAAAATTAGACCCGAAAAATAGGTTATCTTCTCTCTTGTTTTTTTACTCTCTTACTCTCTAAATTTGAAAACTTGTTAACTGAAAAGTTGATTGGTCAAAAGAAAAAGAGCTATTCTCGGATTTATAAATATAAAGCCCAAAAATATACTTCAAAGAATTGAGTTTCAGGTATAGCAAACCTCAAAACTGAAAAATGTGATCAACATAAAAGTTGTAGCCACTAGAATTTCAAATGGTTTAAAAAGGAATTTCTTAATTTGAATCTATTATGATCAAGTTATGATCAAAACAAAATGACCAATTTCTGGCTTAAAAACTTGACCAGAGAATGCACTAGAAAAAAATATTTTTTTAACATGGTTAATTTTAGAATGAGATAAAGTGGTCAACATGAAAGTTGTAGCCACTGGAATAATATATGGTTTAAAAAAAGAATTTTGCATTTTGGTTCTGTTTTGAAGAAGTTATGGCCAATAGAAGAATAGGTAAAATATGGAGAAAAGAGGAGTTTGATTTGAACAGAATGAACATTGATTTCTTTTGAATATTTTGTAAATATTTCGACAATATTTCTTTCTAATTTTTTTATGACTTGGAAGCCATTAAAGATGAGAGGAAGAAAATGAAGAAGCTTGAGAAAAGAAAAAGAAAAAATATAAATGAAATGAGAGAAGGAGGTGGATATTTATAGAAAAAATAAGGAATGAAATTTAAAAATTTAACCCCTTATCAAATTACCAAAACACCCTTACTTCAAACTAAAGTAATCTCCACTTTTCAGTACTTATCATCATCTTTCACATCCTTACTTTATGTCTTGGTCACTTAAAGATTAAGTACAGAAATATTATGTTTGTTTGATTTGATGTTTTACTTTTTGACTTTTGTACTTTTTTGTTTTTTTATGCTTACCTTTTATTAATTATATTTTAGAATTTTCTAAGTATGTTTAGTAAAAGTAATCTTGTTTAGCGAATTAATTAATATTCACTATTTTAATATATGTTTCTATATAAGAAAATAAAGGTTCGACAACGTTGCTACAACTTTTAATCGATAAAACATTAATTTTCGACAAAATGTTTTACGGTCACATTTTGACATTTTAGTTAAACTATTTATTTATGTAAACCAAATTTAAAAATAAATTTTTATATTTCTATTTAAAAATATAAACACTCATAAATAAATTTAAATAATTTATTTAATCATTGAAACTTACTTTTCTGAAATCGGCATTTTATCACTTTTGTCGATATAGGCAAATGTTACTATTTTTGTGTATACTTCTCTTTCTAAATCCTATCTAGTATTATTTATATCATATAACCTTGCCTAATTTATATTTAAAATCACTTTAAATAGTATATTTTAAAGTGGTCAAATTCTTGGTCGTTACATTCATAATACCACTTTTATTTCTCCACTCAGTCGTTAATCACCGAGCTTAATACCTTCTTTCTGTCAGCATGCATGGTTTCTCCTTCATCGCGTCTGAAACCTAGAACACCAGTACCCAACTTCATCACATCGTTCATCCTCATTTTCTTCCCCCTTCATTTTCCCAAGAATTAGAAGAAGCTATGTCTCATCTGATGCCTGAGCTTTCGATTATGACTTGGGTTGAGCCTTGCCCAGGCACCTGGTGAGAGGTCTCCATCCCAACAGCATGGCGTGAGGGAGTAGACAAAGAGCAAGGAGTGCCTCTTGTGAATCTTGCGAATAACCAAGTGCCTGCTATGCGGTCGAGACATCCAAGGTGCCTGAAGGAGCGATAAAAAGGCCGAAGCAATGTTTCCTCTATGAGCCACTTGCACTGAACTGCCTTACGAACTTTGGGCTTACTAACGCGCGGCTCTCTAACCCTAACTACCTAAAATCTCCAAAGTTTAAATTCACATTATCAAATAGGTTAAATTTTTAACTTTGGATTGCTAACCAACAAAGGGAGAGAACCTTTCTAAGGAAGAAGACGACTTAATTTAGTGAATAGTCAATATTCTAAGGAAAAAAATAAGGTGATTTTGATTCAAATTATAATTTTTAATGTTATTTTGCAATGTTCATCTGTTTTTTTAGGTTTGTTCAATTTTTTTGTGGTATTTAGAAATGACCATTGGTGTTTTGTTGAGATGCTTGATTTTTCTTGGTGACTCGGTTGGCTTTGTCATTGCTGCACAGTGAGGAAAACTGCTTTAATAAGGTCGATCAAGAAGGAAGTAGAGTTATTTGAAATGGTTGTCTATTTTGTATATCAATTTCGTTTATTTGATGGTATGAAACATTATATATGATGATTTCCTAATTACATAAAGACAAATTCTATTTCAACCCGAACATTTACTTAGTAGCCCCCCGAAAATTAAAAAAGTCTGTAAATCAAAAAAATAACCTAGTAGCCCCTCAAAAATTTAAAAAGTCTGTAAAACCAAATAATAACTTAGTAGGCCTCTATCATTTTCTGAACTACTCTTCCCATCATGAAAAACGTGAAAAATTGAATTTTTTCTTCGCTGATTTAGAAAATAGGGTTAGAATTTTTTCTTCACCGATTTAGAAACTTAGTAGTGAAAATTGAATTCTTTCTTAGTAAAGTCTGTAAACCAAAAAAATAACTTAGTAGTGAAAAATTGAATTTTTTATTCAGTGATTTAAAAACCCAATTCATATTTTCTTCAGAACTACAATTAAAAAAGTGTAAACCCAAAAAATAACCTAGTAGTGAAAATTTGAATTTTTCCTAACTAATTTAGAAGCTAGAGTTTTGAAGAAGCGGTGGTTTAGACAGTAAGAAACTAATGCAAGAAGATAATGGAATTGAGAAGAAAGAAATGACGCAGCTTTTTAGAATTTTATTTACTTTAGAGGGCTACTAAGTAATTTGTGTGTTCAAATAGAATTTGACAAGCATAAAATAATAGACGCGTTGAAGAAGAGAACCTAAGCATTTTTCAAAGTGACAAAACTAAGGGTGGGCGTGGGTCGGTTTGGTGCGGTTTGGAGTCCAAACCGCTTCTGCACCGCATCAAACGATTAACCAAAAGTAGAAACCATTATACCGATCTTTTAAACGGTTCGGTTTCGGTCCAGTTTGAATGTAACATGGTTCGATTTCGGTCCGGTCTGGTTTGAACCATATTAAATATGAAATATGAGATTTACTTCCATCAACAATCAATTTACGAAGGCAACTGTGTGAAACTTTTATACTTGAAGGTTAAAACACACAATGTTATAAAGAAATGAAAGATTAGTTCTTAAATGTATGAATATTTCAATTTGACATTTACCTACAAGTGAGATTATTTTTTTGGTAGATTAACCTAACATCAACATTAATCAAAGAATAACCATTAAGAAAAATGACTAGAATAAGATTATAATTAGCATTTATTTAAAAAAATGAGATGAAAAATATTATACCAAAACTATAACTTCTTCTTTTACGTCGGCGATTATTATTAACATAACAACAACACACGCTAAAAATAGAATGTACATCGTTAGAATCTAAAATAAGATGGGAGTTGCTTATATTTTTACAATAAGATTATTTGTATAAATTTTCGGTTCCGTCCGATTTAAAATGGTTGGTTCAATCGTTCAAACCGCAACCGAGCGGTATCGTTGTGAGTCGATTCGGTTTGAAATTTCTGTTTTGGTTAGAAGATTCAATGTGGTGTTCCACACCGCTTTTGTGATCCGTTGCGTGCAATTAGGTCTATGCCCAACCCTAAGCAAAACTAGCCCGCTTGTGTGTTTTTCTATATTTTTTCTACTGATTTTAGCCGTAGTCTGCTTGATTCCTATATAAGTACTCGGATCAGTGACACTGCACCGCTACTCACTACGATCGTCGCTCTCCGATCGTGGACTACGGCCAGTGAGTTCATATGCTAGTCTCTGGTAGAATAAGATTCTGATATTCATTCTTCGGTTAATGCTTGCTTATTAATTTTCCTAAACGTTTAGGGCTCTGCTAAACAATTGTTTAGATATGCCTTTTAAGATCATTTATCTTTATTCTGATAATAATATATGGAATACGTGTTGCCGTGTTGGGCAGTAACTTCTCTTATCTTTGTTTTTTCACGCAGTTTGGATCTCTTTCCGAATCAACTGAAAGTAATGACCTGTTCTGTTTCTTGAATCTTATAGTTTTTTCGTTTTTTTTGCTGTTTGAATTGGCTGTGATGTTTTATCTAATTGTTTATTTAGTTTATTTTTTTGAAAAACCACAAGAATCATGCGGGTAAAAAGGCACATTAAAGCCGTCCGCTGATCCAAGCCTCCATGCCCCTAAGTAAATTTATATAGGATAGGAAAGCGCATGGTAGGAATCAAACCTGAGTTTTTTTAGCAGAACCCAAGTCTCCTTTCCACCGCGCCGCACCCGCGGACATCTAATTGTTTATCTTGAATAATCTGTTTAATCAGGAAGAAAGGATCAGAGGCAATAACATTAGTCCTAGGCTGTTCAAATTAGATGTCATTTGCACGTATTAGCTGCCCTTTTGTCTAAGGGCACTGCGGTTGGCGGTTGATCGCCAGCCGCGGTGCCCAAGGGAGGCACTAAACCGCCGCATCAACCGCGGTGCCCTTAGACAAAAGGGTGGCATCATCATCACACTTTTTTCATTGAACATTTTTCTTAAAAAGTGCAGTTGGTAACTATTTATACCAGGACGAGGAATCACATCCAAGCTTCAGCCCTGGGTAGTTTGTTGTTAATTCATTTCAATATTTGCATTAACAAAGGAATTCAATATTTGCATTAACAAAGGAAATATCTAATGTTGATATATGTACTGCATTCTAAATTACCTGTGGTAAGTTAACAGTATTTTATTTGTAATCTGTAAATTACAGTTAATGATAGTTTCCTTTTCAATTTGTACAACAATCTAAATGCTCACAAAATAAAGGTACAACTTTTTTATTCCCATATTTATTCCTTTCTGGTAAACAACAAGGTAAAAATTCAACAGGTTTCAGTTTTCAAAGATAAAGATGAAATTTTATGCCATTGCCAATAATTGCTGACACTTTTTTTCAGGTCCAAAGTTTAACTTCTTTGAATCATCAGCAGACCATACAAATATCCCTCC
The DNA here is from genome assembly GCA_030765085.1 of Allium cepa. Classification (NCBI taxonomy): domain Eukaryota; kingdom Viridiplantae; phylum Streptophyta; class Magnoliopsida; order Asparagales; family Amaryllidaceae; genus Allium; species Allium cepa. The sequence goes on along the minus strand of CM060941.1, from coordinate 102,946,183 downwards.
GAGCTTCCCTTGCTTTTTTAGTTGCGCACATGCATCAAAAAATCTATCATCAGGCGGCAATCCCCCTTCATTGTTGTCGGTAGCAAAACTCGCCAATAATTTACCACCTTTATAATTTGACGTTTGCTGATCAAACAAAACCACAAATTCATCTGCAGTCTTCATTTTATCAAATGCGTAGAATTGGTAATTTACATAGTCTATAGCATGCCCATATTTTCTCCACAATGCCATATAATGGCTCTTGACTTCAGGTTCATCAAAAGGAGCAATAGAAGCGAAAGAGATGACTCTTTCCTTTTTAAGTGTTGTTATCAGCTGCCCAATGCATTCTGCAAATGTGTTTGGATCCGAGTGGAAATGTTCATAGTCGATATCAATGCCATCTAGGCCGTACATTTTGATGATTTGTGTGAGTGTGGTTATTGCATTTTTCACCCATGAAGCTACAGATTTAGGTTCAAAATACGCATACTGATTGTTTGCTACCAAGTCGCCACCTAAACTAACTGCTACTTTAACGTTTTTTCTTTGACTTTTGATTGCAGATACATCTGCAGGACCAAGGTGTTGAGTATACCAGAATGCGTCGAATTTGCCATCAGTTGGAGCAGGTTTATTGCCTTTGGTGTAGTCGATTGTGAAGGAGAGGATGAAATGGAATTCTACGTTAGGGTTTATTGGGACGTCCGTAAATTTAATGCCACTCAGGTCAGCACCAATGTACTCCCGAAACAGATTTGTTGTTGCACCTGTGAAAGTGTGAATGAATGGCAAGTAAATGTAAGCTTGTTAACTAGCTAGACAATACCAAGATACATATTTTGTATATAATTTCAAAATGGAATCCAAATCGTGGATCGTAAATTTCAAACCTTAAATCAGAATAAGAAGTTATATCATAAATTGTAGATTCAAAATATTTATATTTCAATATGTATACATATTTGTATGTTAGAAATTTTGCTCTATGTAGGTTTTAAAATGACATTTAAGTATGTAAACTCATCATTAATTTTTTTCACAATAATAGTTTATAATTTTAAAATTGAATTTGATGCTTGAGCTTCTGCATCTAAATCTAAAATGTAAAATTTCTACTTTGTTTTACCTACATCTTGTTTGGGAAACAACAAAATTTGAATTCTACATTCAAGAAACTACCTTGATGTGGTTTCATAGAATTTTGGATCAAAATTTGAGAATTGCAACATAACTAAGACATTCAATTTGAAACAAAAGTCAAGTCCTAACACACACACACACACACACACACACACACACACACACACAACAGTGTATATAATATGACACAAGGATGATTTAAATCAAGTTTTACTTGTTGATAGTACTACTCACTGGTGTTGTAAAGGAGCAAGTGATGTAAATATTATTGGTGTATAGGTACCGTAGCTCATGAATGAGAGGAGCAGAAAAATGGTGATGCAAAGGTTTTTGGTAGACAGCTCCATGTGTTAGTTGTTAAGCATCTAATACTGTGAGTGGTGCTAATAGGTTTATATACGAGTTCAAAAAAAAGCAAAATTTGGTTTCTTTATTCGGCAGATTTTCGTTGTTTCTGTGTCTGGAACTATGCTAGATAGGCATGCTGTATCCTTGATGCTATCAAATTCTATGTTCCTTCTCAAATTATCAAAAGTTATATCCATCTTTTGCCGGATACTTGATTCTGATTTCTAGAAAGTGACAGTCACAATAATCTAATTCGTTAGAGATATCAAGATTAAATAATATGTTATATGAAGAAAGGCAAAGTTGGATTCTCTCTAGATTCTTGTTACAACATGGAAGACAACTGATGTATAGATGAAAAGATAATTTTATTATGACGATGCCATTGCTGTGAGAAATACCAGCTTAGATTAAAATTATTGTTACCATAAACAATCAAAAGTTCCATACATCAAATATACTGTTAGCGAAAGTCATGCAGTAATATTTCAAATACAGACCAATTGATATGTAATGTGGTCAGGGTTAACCTTTCTTCACATTATTATCTGTTTCTCATAAATTTGATAGCCGAAATAAAATCCAATTTCTATTATAAATAAAAAATTAATAATTAACAACATTTACCAATTATTTACAATCATAAATTCTTCACTCTTTTGTATTTTGAGCTGTTGCAATATTTTGAAGTTAAAATAATTGTAAAGGATATATTCTTCAACACATATAGGAAGGAAAACGAGTTAAAAACTTAAAACTCGCTTCAGAACAATAATAAATCGTTTCTATGTTGGGCTACTCTTAAAACTAAGTGGGCATGATTATCCTTTGAATTTGCAACTCTTCTGTCATTAATTTTTTGGCACACACACACAGTATGTATGTACATACATACATACTCTGTGTGTGTGTACACACACAACATATATATTTGTCTGCTTTGTGGACTTGAGATGTAATTTTCCATTACTTTCAACCACTAACCTATTTTTAAACAAGCCATGTCATTCCTTCCTAGTTGCATGGAAACATGGCAAAAAACTAACCACCAAAACAAAAATCTGTGTAAAAAAAGGTAAACGTGAAGGGACAAGAAGACACTGATTTAGTTATTGACCATTAGAATTTGCAGCTGTTTCCTTCTTCGCACACATCCCTCCCAAAAAAAATTAAAAATTAACAAATAAACATTTTAATATTTAGTTTTCAATTTTAATTTAATTTTGTAATTAGGAAGAGAAGGGGAGAGATACCATAACCTCTCTCTGTCTCTTCCTTTTATTTCTTTATGCAAAAAAATAATATAATCTGTGGTATAAGTTTCGACTTATCAAGAAGTTATCGATATGCCATTCTCATCTTCTGATTCAGGGGGAGTGGTTACGGCAGTCGCCATAGACAAGGACAAGAACAGCCAGCTGGCGGTGAAATGGGCTGTAGACCACCTTTTTATTAACAGTCCTAGAATTACCCTTGTTCATGTACGATCAAAGAATAATGCAACGGGAAACTGTAGGTATCCCTCCTTCCTATTAATCTCTGAAATTGTGTATAATACGGTTGAATTTTGATGTGTTCCAAACTATATTCCATCGACATTTCATTTATTACTAGTTGTGACTGTTCTGTGGATATGTAATTCCAAATTGTCAAAAGTTGTAGCATAAAATGCATGAAGTAATCGATTTCTTATACTTGGTTGTGGAAATTGTTGCAGCTATCATTTCCAGCAGTTTGTCATTGGCTAATAGTCTTGAAGCAAGTGGAGATCAAATCGAAGCAGAGACGCGCCAGTTATTCCTCCCTTACAAAGGATTTTGTGCACGTAAAGGGGTATGGTGTTGTAAATTCTGGCCTTAACCACTTGCATGCGATTACTTGAAATTCTGGTAACCATGCAGATATTACTTACCTGGTAAAATAATTTTATTTTGAGTGATTTGCAGCTGCAAATGAAAGAAGTTGTTCTCGATGATACCGATATATCAAAAGCGCTCGTAGACTATATAATCGCCAACAACATTCAAAACATAGTTGTCGGAGCATCGAATAGGAATGCGCTGACAAGGTTGACTATTTACTTCATATATACTCATGTCCTTATAATTTCTAAGATGCATTGGTTTCAAGTAGGATTCAAACCGTAGATCGCAAAGTTCAAACTTTAAACTAAAACTGAATTTAAATCGTAAATCATGGATTTAAATTATTCATATTTTAGTATGCATACGTACTTGTGCATTGGAAATTTTGCTTTTTAAGTTATTAAATGACATTTAAATATGTAAAGGCATCAGTATTTTTCTCACAGTAATAATTGACATTTTTGAAATTTATTTTGATGCTCAAACTTTTACTTTTGAACCCAAAAGCACTTTTCTCTTTTATTTCTTCTTTTTTCAATTTTTTTCTTTTTTTTTTCCGTAGAGAACAGTAAAATTGGTTTATAGATTAAAGTAACTTAATTTTTTATTTTATTTTAGTACAAGTTCAATGATTTTATTTATTTATTGCGGTCTTAATTAAGTTTGAAACATATTTTATGTATTGAATCGTAATTGGAGAGATTTGTTTGAGTACTTACATGGTATGGTTTTAAGATTTGCTACTAATGGTGTAGGAAATTTCGGAACCCTGATGTACCATCATGTCTAATGAAATCAGCACCCGAGTTTTGTACGGTGTATGTCATATCAAAAGGCAAAGTGGTTAACGTTCGAGCAGCAAAAGGAAGTGTACCAAATTCTGCTATGCCTCCACGGCAATCTACGCTTCCACAACCATCACTTGAGCAAGAAGAGTCCATTAGGTATGTTTTTTATACTAAATATTATCAGCGATCTTGTAGCCTAAATATCCAACATACTAATATCTGAGGAAAACTGGTTAATGCTATACACTAAATGAATTTTAGTTGAAAGATTGAATAATATGTGATGTGCATGTGTTCATATGTATGCACACATGTACATGCGTATGACTATAAACTGAATCGAAATTGATGTACAGACCAATAAAGGGACAAAACTGGAGAGGTCAATATCCACCTTCGCCTCAGACTGAAAGAAGATCATTCGACAGATTTTCTGATAGTTCTAAAATGAATGGTCGTGATAGGCCTGGATCACGTTCAACGCCCAACAATTATTTTCTCGATAATATTGTTGAGTCACCTGCACGTGGTTCAGGATCAAGATGCTCTGATTTCAATGACTCTTTCTCAGATGACAGTTCAAGTATGGGTCGACAGTCGTTGGATTATGGCACTTCGTATGAGTATTCGACTTGCTCTTCTGAGACAGGTGGAGTCGCCTCACCTACTCTAGGTGTAAGTCATTTATTATATATTATGATCATTTTTTTTGTACTTAGAAAAATATAGATGGTGTACAACATAAGCAATTACCGGTACTGCATCAGTCAGGCTGGTCCTGCACTAAAAGAGCGAACATCCTAAACCCTTTAATTAACCCACAAACGTATTCGGCTAGGGATACGTGCCTTGGATTTTATAGTATCACACTTGAATATTCTAATCAAAATTCAATTGCAAAAGTTGAATAGGCATCGTTTATCATCTTTTATTTGCTAATATACAATTCTATTATTACATAACATTACTAATGACGACTGTTTTAAGATGTACATTTTTGAGGGCTGGCTCTGTGTACCGCATGAATTTTCAAATTCGTCTCAACACCCTAGCCCCTGAGTTCTAATCTGAGATGGATACTTCTGATATTTTAAGTGGTGTAACAAAGTTAGATCTTTTGTGATTAGATAGTGCGAACTTATTTAAGCAATTTTCTTCACTTGCAATGATTTCAGAATTATAAGGACGCCGAGGCTGATCTGCAGAGACTGAGACTTGAGTTGAAGCAGACTATGGATATGTATAATGCTGCTTGCAAAGAAGCAATCACGGCTAAACAGAAGGCAAGTTTTCAGTGTGAAAATTATCTGCAATTTCTTGGCCAGTGAACATATATATAATTGAGAAGAAATAACATGGTAGCATTCAAAATAAGCTAACATATGATTGTGTGCATTCTGAAACAGGCCCAAGAACTTAGCCAATGGAAACTGGAAGAAGCAAGAAAAGTCGAGCAACTCAGAAGCACGGAAGAAGCTGCATTAGCAATGGCTGAAACTCAAAAGGCCAGGTGCAAAGCAGCACTCGAAGCAGCCGAGGCAGCACAAAAAGTTGCAGAACTCGAGGCGAGGAAGAGAATGAGTGCAGAAATGAAGGCAAAGCAGGAGGTGGAAGAGAAAAGGAAAGCATTTGATGCAGTATCATATGGCGATATCAGATATAGGAAATATTCTATTGATGATATTGAAGCAGCTACGCAAAATTTTGCTGAGCATCTCAAGATTGGCGAAGGTGGCTATGGACCTGTATTTAAAGGTTATTTAGACCACACATCTGTCGCAATTAAGATTTTAAGACCTGATGCTGCACAAGGAAGACAACAGTTTCAAAAGGAGGTACTTTGTTTGTTAGACTATCATTTAAAAAAAAAAAAAAAAATCCATATGGTTCATTAACGAAATGCCAGGAAAGTGGGGTTTCCCTGTATATTTTTTTTTCCTTATCATAAAGAGGTTTTCCTGGCAAGATTTTTACTGGAAAAAGTTGGTTTGTACACCGTGTTCTTCCATTAGCACGAGGAAAAAGGAATATCAATATTGAATACCGACACTGTCAATGAGCCCTGTTATCTACACATGAACCGAAAAACACTCTATATGTTTATTAGTCATTGGAAAATACTCAATAATGCTTTCATTAAATAAGCGCTAAGAATCTAGTAACTATATTATCACATACCATACACAATTTGTATTGCTGATTGTATGGTGTATCATATCCAATATGTATGATTGCTGAAGCACTTTTTCAATTATTAGAATCATTTGGCATTGTAAGACATCAGCTGTTATAATTGGCTATCTATTGACATATGAATTGGATAATTTTCACGGTGCATGGTTTTGTTAATTCTTTTAAAATGGGCATTTTCTAGTGTATAATGTGATGTAAATAGCAAGGCTATCAAAATTGACATGTGGCACAAATTTTATTTACTTGCATCATATTTTGACATTTCGTACAAACTTTGTCTTCCAAAGATTTTCAACCATCAAAAACCTTAAGTATTTTTGCCAATATTCAATTTTTTCTTTTTTGCATTTTTCTTTCGCTTCTCTTAGTTCGCACCATACCTATACTCAAATACAACATAAAACTAGTGGTTTAATTTTATGTCCCACCAGTACCACACACTTGGATTGCCTCTTGAACTTGAAAATATTTGAATTTTTAAACAATTGAAGAAAAATTGATGCGATTTTAATAAAAATACAAAAATTTGATGCAAGACACAACCCAGTAACGTTCAGACTTTGGTTCTTTAGTCACAAATTTAAATCTTGTGTATTGTTCTTCGAAAACTGGACATATTTAGTCTTGTTCTATGGATATGCCACATAAGAATTATAGCACCATCACGTACTACCTTGTTCCAAGTACCAGTTTCGCAATAAAAATAAATAAATAAAAAGAAAGAAAGAATGGAAAGAAAAGAAAAGACAACTTGGGTTTTAAGAGGGAAACTATGATGTGTCGAGTGGGAGGTTGAAAATAGAAACAACTCGGCCTATTATGTATGTCTTGAGGTAAAAACCTGAAATGTTCATCAAGAACTCAAACCAACTATCTTAGAAGCTAGTGCGTCAAAAATCCTGAAAAACTAAAATATTTATGTCCATAATCAAATTTGTCCTTTTGTGGTTTTTTCTGTTCTCTTAATTTCTATCATATTGATCCTACTAATACAACTAAATCTAGTATAACTTAAAATCAATGCTTGATTTTAATAACGCCATCACAGACCAGGGCTGCCTCTCAAATTGAAACATATTCAAACTTATAAGCAATTGAAGAGAAATCCATGTGATTTCCATAGAAATACAAGGATTTGGGTATCAAGAAGTAAAAAATATAGATGTCTTTAGTGAGAACTTGAAATATCCTAAGCTCGGATGTTAAAGTTTAGAATTCCATAATAATGCAAATGCGTATTTCGGTTCACAATTTGTCAATGCCAATTTATCCTCGTTTGCAACGATGGTATCATTAGTCTTGCTCTTTTTAAGTGGATTGTATATTTGCCCTTTACCTTTGATTTTGTCCCCATTTAATAGTAAAAAGGAAAATAAAAATAAAAAATACATAAAAATAAAACATGCATGTTTACATACAACATATGTGTGATATTATCAATAGCTTTATATATTAACAATAACATATTGTTTAATATTAACAAAATTCACAACAATGCAGGTGGAAGTATTAAGCTGCATCAGGCACCCGAACATGGTCCTACTGCTAGGAGCCTGCCCTGAATACGGGTGCCTAGTGTATGAGTACATGGACAACGGAAGCCTGGAAGACCGCCTCCTCCGCAAGGGAAACACTCCCACCATCCCCTGGCCCGTGCGCTTCAAAATCGCCGCCGAAATCGCTACAGGCCTCCTGTTCCTGCACCAAACCAAGCCCGAACCCCTGGTCCACCGCGACCTCAAGCCTGGCAACATCCTCCTTGACCGCAACTACACCAGCAAGATCGCTGACGTCGGCCTCGCCCGTCTCGTCCCCCCCTCCGTCGCCAATGCTGTAACCCAATACCACATGACCGCAACGGCCGGCACGTTCTGCTACATCGACCCCGAGTATCAGCAAACCGGAATGCTGGGGACGAAATCAGATATTTATTCGCTAGGAGTCATGTTGCTTCAGATCATCACTGCGAAGTCTCCCATGGGGCTTACGCATCAGGTACTGTTTAATTTTGAGAACCAACAGTTATCATAAAACTAATTGATGGGGTGAATATCGGTCCCTTAATCTTTGGTATTTATATTGGTTTATTTATTTATTTATTTTTATTTTTTGGAGATAAACCCACGGGAAAAAATCAATTGCAATTGTAGACCATTTTCAAAACTTATTGCAGAAATAGATTTAGTTTTCTTTTTGTTGATAAAAATGTTAATTATTCAAGAAAAACACTCATTTTAATGTTTGAGGGGCTTGAACCCATGATTTTTATAATCTGTGGGTAGAACATCATGCAACAATTAGTCAAGCAAGTGTTCCTCAGCAAAAATATGCTTAGTTTTCATTAGTTCAAAAAATATAATTGAACATTTTGAGAGATCCCATGCACATGTACATTTTCAAACTTGGTCACAACACTGCCTATTTCCACTTCCACATTAAGTTTTGAATGGAATCATTGTTATAATTATTATTTTTATAGGTTTCTTTAAAAAAATTGTCATAGGACGTCTTTTATTATTTTCCTGGTGTGGAATTAGTTTGGTATATTTCATGTTATAATTTTGAGAATCATTGGTTATTTGGACAATGTGAAATGTGGTATCTCTTTAGTATTTCTGTCGAAATTTTCTTTTATAATTTTCATGGCGATGGATTATTTTCAATAGGTGGAGAGGGCAATAGAGAAGGGTCAGTTTGAGGAGATACTCGATCCAACGGTCACGGATTGGCCGGTGGAGGAGGCGCTTGTGTTTGCAAAGCTGGCGTTGAGGTGTACAGAGCTGAGGAAGAAGGACCGGCCTGACCTTGGGACTGTCATACTGCCTGAGCTTAATAGACTGATGAATCTGGGATTTAGTTATGAGAACGTTCTATGTGGAGGTGGGTATGGTGGTGGTTATGGCAGCAGTGTGAGTGCATCGAGTTATGGAGGGTTTTCTTCTGGATATGATATGAGCGACTCTTCTACAAGCAACTTCAGTCAGTAATCAAGAATATGGTGTCGTTGTGAAAGACATATTGATGTGTGCTTTTTATTTGGGTTCAGATGGATATAAGACAATAAATTGATCGATTTATGGCTTTTGATCGCATATGTTTTTTAGTTCTGCATTCCATGCTGTGTAATTGGTCGTCATATCGTCGTATGTACATTTCCTTGTGAGAAAGACATGCCATGAAGTGTAGTGCCCATGACATCAGGGATCTCGTTACTCAGCATGTCATAATAATAGCTACAAACGGCGTTTCTATATGGAGTCAGCTTGCAGGCGTGGATGCCGTCTGCTCCACTGCATTATATTTAAATTTTTACATTATTTTTACTGAAAGTTGTACTTGCTCGTGATGCCTCCACTTTTCACACATTCCTATCCTCCTCTTCTTATCAGTGTAACGGTTACCAGTTTATCGATACACCAATCATCGTTGTACCATTCAATCGGTAATGGTAACGGTAAATAAGTTTAGTTTAACAGGAAAAACAGTACGGTATTGAGTAATATGTACGTCATAGTAGGAGTAGGATAGGAGTAGGAGATAAACATTGGATGTTGGAGAAAAACTGGGTTGAAAGACACAATGACGATGGAAGCAACGATTGATCTAACTCGATAACATTATATAATTTTATCCTGAACGTGTAAGCCAACCACATTGAAGTTCGAAGGCATCATGAGCACTGAAATCAGTATGATATTCATATCTATAGCAAGCGTCAAAGATGAGAAGATCTTGCACAAACAAGCATCTATCAAACACATTTTCAATTATTTTGCAATACCGGTCGCAAAGTATGTAAGTGTTCTCCCGACCACAGTAAGCTTGGCATCTTTAAAGAAACATATAATTTGAATTGTATATTTTGTGAAACGATACCATTTTATAAAATCATGAGTTGGGTAATGGTAGAGGTTAACAATGGTTTCCTAAATTATTCACAAAATGATGGGAAATTACAACATGTAAATTATTCATAGAATGACAACCGTTCGACTGTACATTTTACTAACACAACATGTATTAAACGAAGGATACCTTAATAGCTATATAAATAAATGACGACACTCCATTACATTGCACAAGCTGACAACATGTGATTGTAGTGTGACTTAATAACACCTAAATTATTTGTAAAATGTCAACCGTGCAACTATACATTGAATTGACATAACATTTAATAAATGGAGGAGGAAAACCTGATAGATGATTATTAGCAACACTATACTGCATTCCACAAGGTAACAACTGGTTTGTTGTGACTGATTGAGTTAGAGGTATGTCTTAGGGGCTATTATGTAATTTGTTATATATATCTAACTCGATAACCAATCTTATTCAACATAAAAGATATTTTCTTCTATTATATACTTATTATATTAATTAATTAATTTAATTAAAAGTATATTTAATAGAAAATCCATGAATCTTATGTCTTGTACTAGTAGGCAAAGTTTGTAATCATGGGTTATTGGTCACGATAAAATAAACATGTTATTTTAAATATTCCTAGTTAAGATGTATCGAGACTGGATATTGATACATCCGTTAAGACTAAAGTACGTAATGTACAAGTTATTGTGTGACACTTGATGGTTTTCTGTTGGTTAATATAATTAAGGTAAAACAAAAAATATCAATGTAAAAAAATTGCATATTTCTCTTGACTTGATAATACTATTGATCTTTAATTTGGAAACTCTGCTTTAATTATAGTTAAATCGTGGTACGACGTCCATCGAATGACTATAGTTGGGTCGAGCAGAAGTTTTGAAAGTGAAACACTATTCAAGAAAGAATTCATCTCTTCAGTTATATGAGATTAGTATTAAGTTCAAATGAAATCAACTCAACGTCAAAGTCTTTGGACAGAGCAGTTCAGTTAATAATAATTGTTGTTATTGAACCAAAGACTTTGTATTTGGACTATAGAGTTGAATATGGACAATACTGGAATTTTAACTATTACCAAATTTCGTAAGTACAAAGTGATATAGTTTTGATGAAGAGAATAGACATAAATAATTGTCATTGCTAGGTAACACTTAATAAAGTAAAATAGGATTTTATCGATACCAAGTAAAATTCGACTATAATGTCATGCCACCTACTAAGTGACTTGTTAACCTTAATATTTGAATTGTTCAATATTAATCGCTAACTAAATTTACATAGAAGAATCACATAATCGAAACGTTGAATACTCCATTTAACACCCGGTTCAATTAATTTGTAATTATTATAAATTAATTAATATTTATGAAATATTAATTATAAAAATTTATTTGATGTACGTTGAAAAATATAAATAATGTATTTATAATAATTATAAATATACTAATTGTATACGGTATTGGTATGCGTTTAATTTGATTTAAATGCAAGGATTATTTTCGCCATGGGAATAGTTCCAAGGCCCATTTGTAAGCTTCAATAGGTGGCTATAGGCATGCAAAGGGGAAGTCGACCATGTAATACATAGTAAAGTGGTTTGAATAATTAAAAAAGAAAGAATTAGTAAAGACAAAAGAGGATCTTGATCCACTTTTCACTCTCTTATCCTTCTTTTATTTATTCCACTTGTGCCTCAGTTGACATCCCTATAAGTTCTCTCTTGCATCAGCCATTGTAGGCCGGCTATAGCCTTAATAGCTTTCAAAATTACAAACATTAAAATAAAATAAAATGAAAGTGATTCGATCATCGGTGGTAAGGCAATTTAGAAGCTAGCAACTTTAGAATTGAAATTGGATTCAAAGAGTTTTGTTCTCCATTTCTACGTCTACATACTATGTAACAAATGACCTTTTCAATCCTTAAAAGTTGACACTAATACATCCATGGTATTCAACTGTCGAGTTTTCAAGTGCCGAAAAGACAGATTGTTGGAGTGAAAGAAAAGTAAAGACGAAACAGAACCTCACATAGTGACGAGTAATATATAATATACAAATGATCTTTACAAACGAAAACTTTAATATCCATACAACAAGCATAGTCTAGCATATCATAAGCTTGGACAGATATAATAACATGTCCTTACAATTACTGATAAATACGAAACAAAATATACAACTGAAAATAAGATAAGTCAGCTCTTGGAGGCATTCAGCTCGTCCCTTGAAGCTTCGAAGTATCCAAAGCTAACTCTGCAAAAATACTTGGGTCTGACCTGAGTATTATAAGAAAATAACATCCGCATCAGTTTGGTAAACTAGCATGAGAAAATTAAATCATATAGATTGTTATATTTATAAAACCCTTTCAAAAATAAAATTATCTCGTAAGACCATGCCACACATAAGCATGGACAATATCTTACGATAACCAAACCATTTCAAACAGAAAATCCGGTGATATTATAATAATGTTTAGGTTTTAAAATAAATATATAACATAGTTGAAATGCTTGCATCCCACGTTCCGGCATATTTGGTATACAACTAAGTCTGTAAAGCACGTAGTGGAAAATGGATTCCATATAATGATAGGCACCGGGGTACCACTTGTCATTGTACACCTCTAGAAAATGTACCGAGGGCTTCGCTGGGACCTCCTGTCAAAATGTCATCGGAATAAGTTATCCTAAGGAAATCTCAAACTGTATGAACACGTAAAGCTTTCATATACTTCCTACAAAATAGGTCAAATTATTGATAGTGGACAAACCACTATCTGGTGTAAGTATATTGTTTGCATATGGAAAATCGAACATCATATACTTATCACCACCTTTTAATTTCAATCTTATACCATCCCCCGATTAACAGTGAAGTCAGACAAGTTAGCGTACTGTCCTTACCTTGACGTACAGTCTTAAAATCTCAAGATAGAAACGGGCTTCCGTACCTCGAATTTAATGTCGAGTATAAGATGAAGTATCTTTCATATACTTAATTAATCATGCCTTGTTTATCGAAATTAATCCTCTTTTACTTATCACGTTTATAACATTTCGAATTCTCTATCCCTCATCCAGAATCGAAGTTAGGTAAGTCAGAGCTCAGTTTGCTTCAGCCTTGGCTTAGTTAAAATACTACGATTATAGATCTCACAGATAGAGGAAAATTTACTCATCGGCTTTTAGTGATAAATATAAGCATCTTACTCTCCGCAAACGTGTCAACATTTCAGCATGACTTATCCTATTTGTTTTATGTTACTTAATGGCACTGGCAAAGAAATCCCTTGCATAAAACAAAGTCATTAAAATAATCGAAAAACCAATTCCATAAACTTATTTCCAGTCTTCAATTCCAAATTAGTACTTTTCATCGATTAGAAATGAAAACGTTCAAGTTGGGGTATCATTACCACTCAAACCTTGACTGGACCACATTTCTAACTTTTAAAATAGAAACAAGTTTCATACCTCGAAGTCTAGAATTAAAATAGGATCCGGGAGTTCCAATATACTTGTTCTTAAAAGCATTTTCCAAAATCGCTTATTTAAACCAAAGTTTGAAAAAAAGGCAACATTTTTTCCTTTATAAAAGTAATTACTTTTTAATTGATAAATTCCAAACCACTCTAAAACATCTTCCCTTTATACAAGTAAACAACTTGTTTAATAATAACAAAGTATTAAAATAACTTCCTTTCCAATTTTCCAAAACCATTTACTATAATAAGAATGTTATAGTCCATAATCTCTTTCTTTTCTTGGAAACATTTATTACAATAACAGTGTTGCAATTCATGACTTCTTTCTCATTTTTTAAGAAGTACCTTTAAAAAAATTTAAGACAAGTTTGAAACTTGAATTTAAAACAACCCCTTAAAGATGGTCACTTGAACAAAACTTGACTTCTGAAAACAAAGAAGTAAAATTTAAACATCTTGTTTAAATAAATAAATAAATAAATACTTAAAAATATATTTAGAACCTCAAACTTCATTTCAAATACATTTAAAAATACTTTTCAAATTATATAAAATAGACAATTCTTTTCTTTATAGAAATCTTGGATTTTCAAAGTGCATCCATAGTGGCTGTCGTTATGTGGACTGTAACTTTTCAAATTTTGATTTGTAAATCAAACAACTTTTAAACCACATTTCTTTCTATATTTTAAACCATCATAAATAAAGAAAACATTTCACTTTAAAATATTATAAAATTGAAATCAAGTTAAAATCAATAACTTCTCAAATTCTAAAAGAGAATTTATGACCGCTACGGTACTTAAACAAGCTACCATTTGTTTTTAATCTCAAAAGAATTCATCTTTCCAAGTTATATTCAAACCATAACATATAATCATTTCATATATACATATATAAATGAAATGTAAAACAATGTACGAGGAATTATTTTGGATCCCTCTACACATTTTATTCTTTAAAGTGCTTCCGTAGCGACCTATTCGCTACAAAGGCACTTCGACTTTCATTCATCGCTTTTTTCCCCTGCAACGCAACGGTTTTTTGTGCCATCCGCTTTCAAGTGGGAATCAATAATAAACAATAATAAAGGCACATCACAACTACATTAATACAACACTATAAGTACTAAATTATCACAATATTTTATCAATTTCAAAACCAACTTTATAGTGAGATATCCCACTTTAATTCACTACCACTTGCTACCAGTTCTTGCCACTACCTAACAACTAATACCACACCACACTATCATCTTGCAAGCTTGGCCAAAGCCTCCCCAAATCCTCACATGCTCACGATAGTCCCCCTTTCCCCTCACTTTGCTCTCGGCCCTAGGCCAATTTGGGTTTGGGTGCTAAAGTTTTGGACTTTAAGATGGTAGAGAGGTTTGCTTGTATTTTTATGAACTTTTTTTGAATTAAAGGTCAAAAGAAGTGAACTTGAATTTATTTTCTTTAGTAGACAAAGATTAAAAAGTAGTGCAAAGAGTGGAAAGGAAGAGAGTAAGAAGATGAAAAATGAAATACAATGAAGTAAAGTGGAAAGTGGAAAAGAGATGTTCTTTTTATAGAAAATGGAAATTAGTTAATTACTAAACTAACACTCCTTAATAAAAACAACTACCTTAGCATTTTGGCAACACACACCCCTTCATTATGTCATGTACTAAAGCCATCACATCTCCTTTTGCTTATGTCCTTTGCACTTAAAATATAAAGAAAGTGTATTTTATTATCTTAATTAATTACCTTTTAAACACTTTAATCACACTTAATTAATTTTATTAACCCTTTTACTTTATTAAATCACTTATAATATGTATAAGTGCATGTTGCAAAAGTGTACATATGTGTGCAACAACATTGCGACAACTTTCGTTCGATAAAAAGTCGAAAATCCAAAAAAAATTGGTAACATTTTTAATTTTTCATCATACTACATATTTATGTAAACAGACTTCCAAAATGACTTTACCATCATTACTTATCAACTAAAAGATGGTTATCTGACTATTACAAACCATTAGTAAAATATTTAAAATTTATTGAATATCCATAAATCAAAGCAATAGAATTCCGGGTCATTACAGTCTTCCCCTCTTAAAAGAATTTTTATCTAGAATTTCATTACAAACAAACAACCAAGAAACAAGCCATATTAATACTTAACATTCCCAAAAATGTTAAATGGCTAATAAATAAACATAGAGTTTGTCCAGCTTTACAACTTTCTCATCATACAAGGATGATAAAGAATTCACTAAGCATACCTCATGCTCAATAGCTATAGGTTATCACTCAATCGATTATTCACGCCATCTTATGACAAATCGAAGAGTCATCTAGCCAACTCCTCATAAACCATAAAACATTAAAGGCAAATATACTTAAGCCCATACGATGTATATAGATCATTTGCACGCAATATCTAATTTGATCACTTACTTGAATATATAAGCTTTCTTTCCAAAAAAGTATCGCTCACCCGAATTTCCTAATTCGGACTCCGATCAGCCTCCTTGATTAAGAATCTCTGTTCTCCTCTCGTAGCCATATACTATGACAAAAACATCGATACCATATTAAGTACCCACACCAAGTGTTCGCCGTCAAGAAGCGAGTGATAAATCTTTATTTAGACTGTTGTGAATCACCTCAAAGTCATGTACTCGAATCTTAGATCAAGAATCGTGTGAAGAAACGATCTACGTACAACTTACGTAAATTCTTATTGGTTCTTACTTATACCAATTTCATTTTACTTCTAAAATTATTTATCAAAACATTTCATACAAACATAAATTTTAACCTTGTATAATACCCTACTATATCCTAAGAATATACATAACTATCTGATTTAATCTTTTATCTTTTTCCTTAAATTCAGATGCGGGCCCAAAATAAATCCGGGTCTTAAAATTGAGTCGACCTCTTTAAGCTCTTTACCCATCCAGTCTAGCAAGCAGCTAAGAAAAGTTGGATGCTAGTATCTAAACTCAGTCCTAGAGTCTACTTTTCCTTAGACATTTCTAGGGTAAAGATGTTTTATTAGCCATTCTAATAACATCAAATAGTTTTCACGAATTAGATGTTTAACAAAAGACATGGTTTTAACAAAACAAAGCTTATTAAAATCTTCTTACTGAATTTAACCCGTTAAAACTTATGCTGATTATTTCTTCTCTATCCAAGAGAGATATAAACCCATATTAACAATTTCGTTTATCATCACTCACTTTTGTCAGAATACCTTTTTATTTTGAATCTATTTTCTTTAAGAAAACTTAAGAACTAAATACCTGAATTTTATTTCCAAATATTTGGAAATGGTACCGTATGTATTAATCCATAAAAAATATACATATAGATCGAGTAGCACCAAAATGATACCAAGGGACTGGGTCTTACCAAATAGTATCATCCTTATCAAAAAGGGTAATACTTAAGACAAGTGCTTACCATCCGAACACATATCTTTTTCATCTTGGTCATTTCTAAGCCACTCGAACTAGTTAAGATAAAAATACTTTTTCTCTTTCGAATTCCATTTTGAAACAGTACTATACATATTCCCATATATATAGTTTAAACAAAAATATCTATTACCAACTTGCTTTGGGTTTGTTCGGATTTGAACTCTTTTTGATCTTACAACGACAAAGGGAATAATTTACTAAATGCACTACACATTCACCTAAGTAAACATTTGATTATCACTTAGAAGATTATTCAGATCACCACAAAACTAATCGAGACTCGTTCCTTGTATTATCCAAAGAAAACGTATCTTACTCAAAATTCTTTTTGAAAATACCTACACTTATAAATACTTTCAAGTAATACTATTATTACTTTTTCCAAAAGTCATTTGAAATATTTTTTAAAGCCACCAGGATTTAAAATTTCAGAGATCCGCTTTATTTTATAAATCACATCTTATAAACCAAATTTATAAAATCCTTTTTATATAAAATCTTTTGTTCTTATAGTAGCCTTTTTAACAAAGCAAACTTGTTAAATCTAATTATCTACAAATGCCTTATAGTCAAATCGTGAAACTGAATTAATGATGTGTTCTTATTTAATTCAACCAACAAATACTCATAAACTAGTCGAGCACAAATAATCAAGCTACAAACAATGGTCAATGTTCTAAGCATGACTAATCAAACAATAAATGATAATAATTGAATATTATCATTTCCTAGCAAATAATAACAAAAATAACCATATTCGTTTTTGAAAATTATCCTTTTATATATTGAAAATAATCCTTGTTAAAATTATTTCATTTACTAATTTCAAATATAAAACAATTTTATAGCACTAAAAAATGCACGCTTTCATGTATAATACACTCAAACTCATTCTAGGGTTTCACTTATCCTATCTCTAATGAATTTACCCCACCAAGGCCAAGGTTCTCGCCTAATTTTCTGCTCTGATACTACAAGTAACAAACGACCTATTCAACCCTAAAAAATGACACTAGCACATCTACAGTATTCGCATGTAGCATCCAAGCACTGGAAAGATAGATTGTTGGGGTGAAAGAAAATAAAAAACGAAACAGAACCCCACACCGTGACGAGTAATATATAATATACAAATGATCTTTACAAAAGAAAACTTTAATATCCATACAACACGTAGAGTCTAACCTATCATTAACCTGGACAGGTGTAATAGCCTGTCCTTATAAATGTTGATAAATACAAAACAAGAAATATAATGAAAAATATGATACATCAGGTCTTGCAGGGATCCAACTCGTGTCTTGAAGCTCCGAAGCATCCGATGCTAACTCTGAAAAAATACTCAAGTCTGACTCGAGTATAATATGAAAATAAGCCTAGATCAGTCGGTAAACCAGTAAAAGAAACTCAAATCATATAGATTGTTATATTTATGAAACCCTTTTAAAGATAAAGGTGTCTTATAAGATCACGTCGTATATAAATACGGACGGTTTTTTACCTTATGATAACCAAATCATTTCAAATAGAAAATCCAATGATATTAAAATAATGTTTAGGGTTTAAAATATATATATACATAGCTGAAATGCTTGCATTTCACGTTCCATTATATTTGGTATACAACTAAGTTCATTAAGAACGTAGTGGAAAACAGATTCCATATAATGACAAGACACCATGGCACCATTTGCCATGGTACACCTTCAGAATATATACCGAGGGCCTTGCCGAGACCTCCTACCGACACAGAATCAGCCTACCCCTTCCTGGATAGTACTGAATATATCATCACCCTAGTTCCCTTGCAACATTTTCTCGTGAGCTCACATGCACATACCAAATCCATAAATAGTGATCTAGAAGGGTGATATCCATACTCTAATGGGTGCGACCTACATAGCCCTACTGCATATCCCTTGTTTTAGTCGTTACCGGGTGTGAGGCTCGAGGCTATGTTTTACCTTTAGCAAATCCCACTTGGAATGCCAACACTTCCCTTTAGGCAACAATGCAATGACAACATTCATCCATGCCAGTCCTTCAGGATATAAACCAGCCGCAGACACTACTTTTGCTGCATCCTTTTTTGGATTCACCCTTGAAATTAATAGCAAATATCACTTGCAAAAGTCTCCATCTTCGATTTCTGTCGTCTTTAAGATGTCTTCAATTCGAATGCTCATGTCGGTTTAAAGTGGCTTTTAGATAACTCATATTTATCCGTCCCTGGCTGTCTTAAACAACAAACGATAGTTTTAGGGTTAATCAATCTCAGTTCTTTCAAAAGTTGGCATACTATATAAGAGTCCCAAGGGGATCTCGAATATACCCTTTAAAGCGAGAGACATTTCATCGAAATGAGTAATTTTAAGGAAATCTCAAACCGTATGAACATGTGAAGCTTTAAAATACTTCCTAACTCAAAATTGGTCAAGTTATTGATAGTGGACAAACCACTATCTGGTGGATATTCGAACATCACATACTTATCACCACCTTTTGATTTCAACCCCGTACTATCACTCGATTAACAATAAAGTCGGACAAGTTAGCGTACTGTCCTTGCCTCGACATACATTGTTAAACTCTCATAGATAGAAACGGGCTTCTGTACGTCAAAATTTAGTATCGAGTATAAGATGAAGCACCTTCTATATACTTGATTAATCATGTCTCATTTATCGAAATTAACCCTCTTATACTTATCACGTTTCCGACATTTCGACTTTTCTATCCCTTACATGGAATCCAAGTCAGGTAAATCAGAGCACTGGTTGCTCTGGCCTTGCCTTAGTTAAAATACTATGATTCTAGATCTCTCCGATAGAGGAAAATTTACTTATCGGCTTTTAGTGCTAAATATAAGATGATTTAATTTCCACAAACGTGTCAACATTTTAGCATGACTTATCATATTTTTTTGTGTGTCACTTAACGGTATCGACAAAGGAATCCCTTGCATAAAACAAAGTCATTAAAATAATCAGAAAACCAACTCCATAAAGTTATTTCTGGTCTTCAATTCCAAACTAGTACTTTTCATCGGTTATAGATGAAACCGTTCATGTTAGGGTATCATTACCTCTCAAACCTTGACTCGACAACACTTCTAACTTCCAGAATAAAAAAAAGTTTTATACCTAAAGTCTAGAAATTAAAATAGGATCCGAAAGTTCCAATATTCTTGTTCTTAAAAACATTTTCCAAAATCACTTATTTAAACCAAAGTTTAAAAAGAGGCAACATTTTTTCCTTTATAAAATAATCATTTTAATTGATAAATTCCAAACCACTATAAAACATCTTCCTTTTATTCAAGTAACAACTTGTTTAATAATAACAACTTGTTTAATAATAACAGATTGTATAAATTAACTTCCAATCCAGTTTTCGAAACCATTTACTATAACAAGAATAATATAGTCCATAATCGTTTACTTTTTCTTAGAAAAATTTATTATAAAAATAGTGTTGTAATCCATGATTTCTTTATCCTTTTTTTAAAGTACCTTTAAATCTTTTTAAAACAAGTTTGAAACTTGAATTTAAAACGTTCCCTTAAAGACGGTCGCTTTAACAAAACTTGACTTTTGGAAAAAAAGAAGTAAAATTTAAACCTCTTGTTAAAATAAATAAATACTTAAAAATATATTTAAAACTTCAAACTTCCTTTTAAATACTTATAAATACATTTGAAAAGACTTTTCAAAATATCTATAATAGACAACTCTTTTTTTGCAAAAATCTTGGATTTTCAAAGTACATCCATAACGAATATCGCTATATGGACTGTAACTTTTCATACTTTGATTTGTTTTCAAGTAAATTTTAAACCACATTTCTTTCTATATTTTAAACCACTACAAATATAGAAAAACATTTCACTTCAAAATATTGTAAAGTTGAAGTCAATTTAAAATCCATAACTTCTCTAATTCTGAAAGGGACTTTGTGACCTCTATGGTACTTAACAAGCTACCATCTGTTTTTATTCTCAAAAGAATTCAACTTTCCAAGTTATATTCAAGCCATAACATATAATCATTTCATATACACATATATAAATGAAATGTAAAACAACGAGCGAGGAATCTTTTTGGATTCCTCTACACATTTATATTCTTTGAAGTGCTTCCGCAGCGACCTATTCGGTACGAAGATACTTCGACTTCCATTCATCGCTTTTTTCCCCTGGAACACAATTGTTATTTATGTCATCCACTTTCTAGCAGGAATCAACGGTAAACAATAATAAATGCACATCACAACTACATACGCACAACACTATAAGCACTAAATTATTATAAGATTTTGTCAATTTTAAAACCAACTTTAAAGTGAGATATCTCACTCCAGTTCTTGCCACTACACAACAACCAACACCACATCACACTATCACCTTGCAAGCTCGGCCAAAGCCTTCCCCATACCTCCACATGCTCATGCAAGTCTCCCTTCTCCTTTACTTTGCTCTCGGCCCTAGGCCAATTTGGGTTTGGGTGCTAAAGTTTTGGACTTTATGATGGTATAGAGGTTTAGACTTGTCAAAATATAATCCAACCCACTTATCCTGCTTATAAATGGGTAAACCGTTTATGAATTAAATGAGTTATAGGTTGGGTTGATCCATTTTTAAAAGGGTTATAAATGACTAACTCATTAACCGACTTATCAAAAACTTAAAATTCAAAAATATAAATTTTGAATATAAGAATTTTGTAAATTTGACTTTTTTACGTGGAACTTCATCTTGTGAACGCACGCTGTAGTTTTCCATGGTGATTAACGTTTGTACTTAACAAATAATAGATTAGATTCCATATTTGAACTTCGACTAGGCAGAAACCTCTATTTTTTGTTTAAACTGAAATAACTTCTTCATACCAACTTGGAGACAGGCAAGTCTTTAACCGCTGACCTTTTACTTTAATTACGAACAATAAGGAACACTCGAATACTTCAGCTTGTGAACACATGATGTTGTTCTCCATAGTTACTAACAATTGTACTTAGAAAATAACAGACTATATCCCCATATTTGAACTCTGCTTAGCCATAAGCCGCTATTTTTTTTCTTTAGACTGCAGTAACTTCTTCATATTAACTCAGAATCGATTGAGACTTCAATCGATGAACTCCCATCTAAATTACATACAATATGGAACACTCAGATACTTCATCTTGTGAACAAACACTGTAGTTCTTCATGGTGACTAACAGATTTACTTAGAAATAATTGGCTACGTCCCATATTTGAAATCTGCCTAGGTAGAAGCTGCTTTTTTTGTTCGGACTGCAATAACTTCTTTGTACTAACTTGAAATCAGGCGTGACTTCGACTAATGTACTCCACCTAAATTACGGACAATATGAAACACTCGAATACTTCATATTATGAATGACACTATAGTTCTTCATGGTGACTAACATTACTTAGAAATAATGAGTTACATCACCATATTTGAACTCCGCCTAGGCTGAAGCCGCTATTTTTTTATTTAGCCTGCATTAACTTCTTCATACCAACTCGGAATCAGACGAGACTTCGACTAATGAACTCCTACCTAAATTAAGGACAATGTGGAACACTCGAATACTTCATCTTTTGAATGCGTGCTGTAGTTTTTCATGGTGACCAACAACTGCACTTAGCAAATAACAGACTACATCCTCATATTTGAATTTTGATGAAAACTAGAATTTTAAAGTTTGAATTTTTTTATTTTTATCAAAATTCAAAATATAAAAATTAGAATTACAATTATTTTATATTTTTTGTTTTTATTAGTCAAATCAAATTTATATCTTTAAATGGGTTAAATGGATAACCTGCTTATTAAATGAGTTTGGTCACACTGACCCGTGTATTAAATGGGTCAAAAATAATGGGTTATAAATGGGTCGGGTCAAAATTAAACCAACACATTTTGACCCAATGCAACCCGTTTGACAGGTCTATAGAGGTTTGCTTATATTTTTATGAATGTGTTTTTGAATTAAAATTTAGAAGAATTGAACTCGAATTTATTTTCTTTAGGAAACAAAGATGAAAAAGTAGTGAAGATAGTGGAAAGGAAAAGAGTACGAAGATGAAGAATGAAATAAAATAAAGTAAAGTGGAAAGTTGAAAAAATGTTCTTTTTATAAAAAACGAAAATTGGTTAATTACTAAACTAAACCTTGCTTAATAAAAGCGACCACCCTCCTTAACATTTTGACAACACACTCCCCTTTATCATGTCATGTACTAAAGCCATCACATCTCCTTTTGCTTATGTCCTTTACACTTAAAATAAGAAGAAAGTGTCTTATCTTACCTTATTATCTTAATTAATTACTTTTTAAACATTTTAATCATACTTACTTTATTAAATCACTTATAATATGTATATATTTACATTTTAATAGTGTACATATGACTGGAATAACGTTGAAACAAATTTTGTTCGATAAAATGTCGAAAATCCTTAAAACGATTTTCGACCACATTTTCAAATTTTCATCAAACTACTTATTTATGTAAATAAACTTCCAAAATGAGTTTACCACCATTACTTAGTGAATACAAAAGGGTTATTTGACGATTAAAAACAATTAATTAAATATTTAAAATTTATCAAATATACACAAATCAAAGCGATAGAATTCGGAGTCGTCACATGCTAGGCTTTGGTAAAAGGTATATTTTTGATTTACTAATGCTAAATTTATTTATTATATCACACACACACATATATATGAATGTATGTATAGTGAGTAATTATAACGGCCTGTATATTAATATGTCATCACATTTTGATGGTTAGATATATATACACAAATGTGTGTGTACTATATTTTTAATATATAATGCATTATATTACTCATGACCAGCAAAAAAATTATTTTAAAATTAAACTATATATATAAGTAATTTACATTTTATTTAAGTATACAAAATATACTTATAATATATGTTTTGTATTTAAAATAAAATAAAATAAAATATTTGTTTTTATTAACTTACAGATGCTTATAAAGTCAAAAAATATTTTTTTTTAATTTAAACTATACGTATTTTAAAAGCCTTCTATTTATATTTTTTTATGAAACTAATAAATATATATGATTTAAAAAAATAAAATTATATTATTTTCAACTTTTTTATATGGACATAAAGTATTAATTAATTATTTATTAGTTTGAAACAAAAAAATTAATTTCTATGCTAAGAGCAATGCATATAAATATTGATTATTATAATATATATCATAATGTTTTATAACTGTATATATACTTATTATATGTGTATGTTAAAAAATTATCTTTTAAATTATGTATATAATAATTTTATATATTTACATAAATTTATATTGTATTTTAATATTGAGACCATTTTGTAAAATAATTATATTTATGTACATACATACATACATACGTACATACATACATATATATTCAATTGCATTACTAAACATTGTTTTATCAGTACTATTTTATGATATATATATATATATATAAATGTATATATATATATAAATGTATACATATTTATTTATTTATATTTTTATATATACATGTATATACGTTTAGATAAAATATTTATACGAGGGGGGCTAACATGTCTATTACAGTATAAATCCCAACATGTATACGCGGGCGTGTTAAATCATGTATAGTTTATTATGTTGCTTGTGCACATACACACATATGTTTATATGATACATACATACACACATATATATGTATATTATAACATACAAAAAGTACACAAAATAAAATATTATTTATAAAATAAATAAAATATTGATTTTAGTTAAAATAAAAGTTAGAAAAGTCCTAAATCAATTTAGACTACATATGCCTAATATGTTCCAAAATGGAACACAAATTTTGAAATTTTCCATTTACCCCGTTGTGTGCTAGTGTAGATGAAACAGTGGAATCAAAGTCTAATAGCCTATGTGGTCTAAATTAGTCACTTTAGGGCTAACTAATTATGCTTACAATCCAGTTAGTAGGGTGTCTAAAAAAGGTAGTATCTAGGCTGGATTATTGTGTAACCAAAGCTACCGCCTGGTCCGAACAGTTATATGAGTCCAAAGGTTTCCCCTGATCAAAAAGAGCTAATTTGAACTAGGTCTTGAGCTAATTTAAAGTTGTTTTGAAATTAAGATATAAGTTTTAAACTAAAAAAACATATATTATAAAAGTGATAATATAATTTGTTCAAAATGTTTGAAAATGTTACGATTAATTTCAAAAATATTATTTATTAATAAGATTGATAAAATAAACGAATTAATTAAATTAGTTAATTAATTAAATATATATACATGTATAATACATGTAATGATATATGTTATATTTTCATGAATTGTTTAAGACATTATGAGCATATATGTGTGTATAATTTTTTTTAAAATTAATAAATTTTAATTTAATTAATTAAAAATTAATTAATAAATTAATATACACAAATACACACACACTTATTTATATAAAAGATATATCATGTATGTTCAATATAATATGTTATAATTAAATAATATAATTTATCAACGTATTTCTTTTGATAATACCCAAAAAGTGTAAAGAAAGAGGAATTTGGTTGGGAGAAGGCTTAATTAGCTATTGTAGACGTCAACGAGTGTTGGCAAAAGCGACATTTGGCCGAGAAATGGCTTAGGTGAATAGGTTTAGTACGTTCAAGTCCATAATGAAGTATAGATTGTTTATGTCAAAACTATGCTCTAACCCATGTTGAAGCCATCAATCATCGTAGAGCAATCTCATGCAACTAGTAATCAAGGCTATGAATATTTGAGAATTCAAAGCAAGTTATGATTGAAAATAACAAGTGCTTTGGAACTCAAAACAAGCTATCAGTCAAATATTTTTATTCATATGCTATGAAATAGTTAAACGTACATAGCTTTATGTGCAAATCTCACAAGAATCCAATTGCCACTGGAAATCCTTAAATCGATTTACGGTTATAGAGTTCAAAATGTTAAAAGTGAGAAAATAATGATTTGCCCCTATCCTCTGTGTCCCCAAGTTCGTATTTATAGGGGTGGTAAGGTGCAACATGCTTGGTCTTTTGCATCAAGGTTCATATCGGCGGTGCCTGGTATCATGCATTGTTTTGATGGTTCATGACATTACTTGGTATTGATGAATTACAACATTAATGGATGGAATCATATTGGGTTGATGAACCTTAATATTATTGTTGCCTTGTGATATTCTTTGATGCGACATTGAAGAGATGCAACATCAATATGATACGACATTGATAATATATCATGCCACAATAATATTTATGGCTTACAACATGTTGCCTTATGTATCTCCTTGGTTGATGTCGTGCAACATCGATAAGGTCAACATTGGTGATAAGTGGCATCACATGAGGTTTGGTATTGAAGTCATTTGTTGGAAATATCAAAGGGAGGCGGCATTGAAATGATCATCGTACATATGCCTTGTCAACCTGAGGTGGTATCAATCCTTCTATCTTCATTGGGGAAGCGTGACATGATGGAACACGGTATTAATGGGATGTGATATTACTAGATGCATCATAGAGATAAAGCGACAGTCTATTAGCCTTTGTTGATGCTAGGTGGCATTAATGGTATGCGGCTTTACCGTATGCCCTCAATATTGATTTTCAAACTAATGATGTGTGGCATTCTGCCTTGCAGTTAACCTACGAGATCAATCTTTATACAAATTTTTTGCTTCTATTGGTGACATGCAATATTACGTGCTGCATTGATGACATGCAATATCCTTAAGGCACAACATTAATAATAGGTGGCACTGATAATAAGCGACATTATTCATTCGGCTTCATTGATAGAGAGCGGCATCAATGATATGCCATTTCGATTCTTCACAATCAATAACAACAGTAAAATTTTCTCTTCGTGTGAAGGAAACATTAACTTTTCAAATCAATATCTTGATAATGGTGCTTGCCACCTATTGGTATTCTGTTTAAATTTGTCTGTCCATTCAAATTTGATTTAACAACATCCATTCGCCTTCTTTCTTCCTACAGATCATTGAGCTTTCTCCTCTTATTCCTTTTTACCTGCAATTTAAAGCTTAAGCAAACAAGTTAAAATTCATAAAATCATTTACAAATTCCAGCTTTTTAGTATCAAAGCTAAGATTAAGGTATGATTCTCAATTTAATCAATTAAAATGGGTGCTCTCAATCGAGTTTTTTGATTTCGATCCGTCACTTAGGTTTAAATATTAGATTTGGATTGTTGATCTTCAATCTTCTAGTTAAATCGATAGTATGTTATGTTTAACCTCGAATTACTTATCATTAGGGAATTTTAATAGGTTAATTCAAATTAGGCGACATCGATTTAGATACCTAGGAACTTTTAGTTTAATGGCGAAGCGGATAGTTTATTACACCCGAAACTCGATATTACCCTATTTTATTCGAAATTGATGTTTTACAACATTAATACAACTTAAAAGTTAGGAATTATTATAGTGTGAGATCTTTATGTCATCAATAAGTGAATAGAAGTGCGACATTAGCTTAATAACCTAGGATTTAGTTCTATCATGTCGGTAGTTAACCAAGAGTGCAACATTAGCTTAAGTGGTTATTGGATGAATTCGACATTCTCACTTTGTGTTATTATTTTTCTTTCAGCAATTGATTTTAATATTCTTGTCCAAATTTTACATGACATTATTTTTCTCAATGTAATCATCGTAATAAACTCATGGACCATTTACACACTTAGTATCACACACACAAACACACACACACACACATATAAATGCACACACACACACACACATACATATATATTTGAATTATTTGAGCATTGATCCTGGTTATGGCATCATGTTATAGTGTTTAATAGCCTCCCTTATGCGACATTCGACGTCAATTTACCATTTCAGCATGAACCTTATTGACTTGGCATGATATTCATGATACATTTAGGATAGTTTTTCATTTGAGTTTTTTATTAAAAAACTATAAATTTATTTGCTCACCATGATTTATAACATTTATATACATATTTTTATTTGGCTAAAAATTTAAGCATTTTATGAATGTCGACATATATTACTCTATGGTTATTGACTTGTTGTAAAATTATTGTGGACTTTAGACTTTAACATTTTATGTTATGACTTGGGTAATTTATAATTGATGTGCTATCCTTTGCTTTAGCATATAATAGCTTATGAGCTTTCTGAATTTAATAAAATATCAAATACTTTTCTAGTTTGGTATAATATCACCTAACAGGCAAATAGAAGTCAAGAAAGTAGACAAGAAAGCAATCAACAAGACTGATAAGGGCTCTAAAGCTTCTCTATCTGTTAAGAAAGGGAATCATCTTCTTAAACCATCATATATTACTCAAGAAGAAGTGACTCCATTCTTAATGAATTTGGTATCACAGGCACATAAGCCAAGCATGTCGATCCTTTTGGTAGGATAGACAACCCTCCAGAAGTGTTCTTTGCCTTTACATTAATTCAATATGGCACTCGGGATATCTTCTTTTTCCCGACTTTCTCCTGCGATTTCTGGAGCACCTAAATATTGCCCAATCCATCTATTTTCAAACTCATACACCTATTTGACTTGTTTAGAAGTTCTTGCTAGAGATGCCAAACTTCCTTCTTTAACCTCTATATTATAGTTAGCCATGCTAGAATAGGTGAGCAGCAAGATAATCCGGTATATCGCATCCGTCCCCTTCCAAAAAGCGTAATCACCACGAAGGAATGGGAAACTAGATTCTTCTACGTCAAATGCTACTTGAGGATTAGGGAAACTTACTCTCATCAGCAAGTTTCTATTTCCTATTACTTATGTTATATTTGCCATTCTCTTACAATGAATGTTTTCCTTTAGATCTTGCTCATAAGCAGTTAAACCCTTTTGATAGCGACACTATCAAATCCCTGACTTTGCATCCAAGAGTATGTATGATAGGCTTACACTTTTGGTATAAGTGAACCTCCATCAATACTCCCTAATTTTGGAAAACATATAATACTTGGGGAATCTTTGATAATGAAAGGAAACGCTCAAGGGAAGCGATCACTGGTTATCAGCAACCGAAACATTTTCTTTGTCTCTTCTCTGGTTCAACTCGAACCTACTGGTCGGTTTTTAACATAACTAATATGGAATTCTTGGTGTTATTATCTTATTAACTTCTATTTTGTTTTAGGATCATCTTCTCTTATTGTTACTTCTAAAGAGAAAGAAGTTAAAGATGATGTTCTTAAAGAGAAGGGAGATAAAGACAAAGTTGCTGCCTCGTTTTAGCTGAGCAAACCTATTTCCATTGAGACTCTATTACCAACACAATTGAGGCAATAAAAAGGAAAGCGGGTGATGACACTCCTGCTGATATTCCATCTCCTCACCTGAGCAAAAGAGCTAAACTTGTTAGTGATTTTACTCCTGTTGTTGTTGATGAGGTGATACATGTGACAATAGATTCGAGCCCTGATGTGGCAAATTTAAACAAAGCCCAGAAGCAAACAAAGGAGGCCCCTACTCCCGAGTCCCTCCTAAACATCTCCTTTCCTACATCTCCAACAGCCATCAACTGCCTATGTATTTATCCTCTTCCTTCAAAGCATTAGGCCTAATCTCTTGTTATTAGTTTTGAGGATCTTCTTCACCTGGTTGCTCAATCTCCTTTACTGACATTGCTCATGCCACCGCAGCCTTTAGTTTACTTAAGGGATCATCTTAGTGTCATCCTTAGGTAGTTTTTATTGGTATGCACTCTTTTCTATTTCATTACTCTAGTTTTTTGTAACGACCCGGAATTTTCGATTCCGAAAATTCCGGGTCACTACATTTGGTATCAGAGCAAGGTTAAATGAGAACCTAGGCTCTGGTAGGTTTACTCATTAAGAATAGGGTCAATGATACCCTAGAATGAGTTGAGTGTATATATATAAGAGAGCATACTTGTTATTTTCTTATATAAAGGTTTTAAAATGGTTTCAAATGTAAATGAATCTTATATAAGTTTATTAAGCAATAGTTTTAAATATATTATGGCAATTGGTTGTTGTATTAATTGAATTAAAATTAAGTGATAATAGAAATACAACCAAACTGAAATTAAACGAAGATAAATTTGAGATAGATTCGAACTAAAAATTTAAAATTTTGAATTTTTTAGAAGTGTTTCCAGAATAAGATAATTTAAATTATGAAGTTTTAAATCTAAGTCCAGAAATTTGGAATTTGTTCCAAGTATTTGAAAGAATAATAAGTAGTATCATTTGAAAACAAGAGTTGTTTAAAAATTTATAGGAATTTGCTTTGAATTAAAACCAAAGGTGATTTAAATTTTAAGATTTGTCTTGGTAGGCCAAGAAGTAATATGTATATGTGTGGATATACATAATATCAAAGATGATTTGAAAATAAACTCTAAAGTGATGAGTTTTGATTTTTCCAGAAATGTGAAGTTAAATAAGTTTTTGAACTTTTAAGTGATAGAAATTTGGAATTTGAAAAGGAGAATTCAAATTTGGAGTGGGATTAATGGGATTAAATTGAATTTAACTTAGAAGAAGTTAAATAAGTTTGAATAAACAACCTGATTTGGAAATTCAAGATGAAAATTGAGATTTAAGTTGGAAGTTAAATGGTTGATTTGAAGGGGGAATTTGTGTGATCTCAAAATGGGTTTGAGATCTGGAAATTGAAAATGGATGGATGTTTAAAAATAATTTGGATGATATCATCCTATTGTTATTAATAATTTTTAAAATGTGAATTGGATTTGTTTAAATAAACAAAGAAATGGGTTATGGTATGGATATATTGAGGTAAAAGAGAAATTAAACTTTTGAACTTAAGATTTGAATGTTTAAGATAAAATTTCAAAGGATTGGTTTTCAAAATTAAAATTTGGTGATAAATTGAATTTCAAAGATTTAGTTGTTTATAAAGGATTTGAATTATTATTTGAACTTTGAAATAGGTTAAAATGGAATTTGGTTGGTTTGATTTAAAGAAATTAAATCAATAATTGAAAATTTAACTCCAAATTATATAATTCGAGGAGATTTTAAAAGTAAAAATAGGATTGGGATTAATTCAAACAGAAATTGAAATGATTTGAAATTGAAGTGGGTTCAATTTGAAATTAGTCCAAATTGATCTGAATAATTTGGAACTGTAATTAAAGTCGAATAGGTTTAAAATCGAATGGAATTTGATTTGATTGGGAAGAAGTTGAGATTAATTCAACTTGAATCGAGATTAAATCAATTTCAATATGGAAATTGAAGTTATTTAAATTGGAATTGAGTCAATTTAAATGAAAGTGGAAATTTAAATTGAATTGATTGGAAATGGAGATTGGGAATCGAACAGTTTGACTCTGGACTATTTATAAAATAATTTTTTTTAGTACAAATCTATTTTTTCAAGCTATTTATTATATATACAACCTTTCTTATTAAACCCAAAACTATCTTATACTTATTTTAAAACTACTTTTGAAATTATTTAACTATTTTGCAACTGTTTTATAAACTAATTACTATTTTTCAACTACTTTATAACTAATTACTATTTTACGACTATTTTGCAATTTTTTTAAATTTCTTTAACTATTTGACTATTTTTCAACTATTTTACAATTACTTAACTATTTTACAGCTATTTTACAAAGTAATAATTATTTTTCAACTATTTGTCTATTTAAATTTTTTCAAGCTATTTTTTAATTTTAAGATGGTCAGAGTGCAAACTGTTTATAATTAAATACCCATTGAGATAAGAATTAAAGTGATAATCCAAAGAGGATTGAGGCAAACGTGAATAAGTAAATAGAAATTAAAGTGAATGTGAATAGAAAAGGAGATTAATTTGGCTAATAATCAATGAAAATAAATACGTAGGATGTATGCATATTATTCTATTCGCATAGTGATTTGATCCAGATTCGAGCATAGAATTTCGAGATAGTATATCGATCCGAATTGGGATTTTTCACTTGATTTTCGACGGCGAACCTGGATATGGATTGTTGATTGGTTCTAGATATTCTCTATCATAGTTATGGCTATGTACGGAGAATGACGGTTTTTGATCAAGAAACCAGATCTGAGTCCGCACTAGAAAGTCAGGTGGACGATACTAGTTCGAAAGAAAAATTGCGTGGTCATGTGAGCGATCAGATTGATATAGCGTACGGATGATATGTGTACATCATAAGGTTTGAATAAAAATTGATATTGGGATGTTTGTGGATAAGAATATAAAATGGTTTTTGAAATAAAAGTATATTTTGTGAAATATATGATGAAATTAAGTGAAAATTGGATATTTCTATAATAAAAATTTACTTTATATAAGTAAGTAATATGGTAAGCGACTTTATAGAATAATCAAGTTTGAATATTGATTTGGAATAAACAAAGTTATATATCTTTGTTATATATATTATAAAACTCCCCTTGTTGTATCTATTGCCAGAAGAAAAGGGTTTTTGAAAGTATTTGAAGTATAAAAAGGGAATTTATACAAGTTTAATTGATCTAAAGATTTTTAAAGCTATATATATATGTGTGTGTGTGTGTAAAGGATCTTATGAGAATGACTTTGAGAAAAGGTTTTTGGAACCTATGGATTATGGAAAGGCTTTTGATTTTTGGGTAAAATCAATATTGGAATTTGAAAAACCTAGTTTGAGAATTATCGATTTTGGGAATCGATTTTGTATGAAAATCATAAAGGGTATGATTTGAAAGATACTATAGGAGTATAGTATAAAGTGTTTTGAGATTGGCTATGGGGAAAAAGGCGCTCCCTTGAAATGCACTTCTCAGGAGTGCCATAGGGTGGTACTGCCTTGAACCCTAGGGGGGGTTCTAAAGTTGATCATGTGAGGAGTCCGGACAAAACTAGTTCCTGAGGATTTTGTATAGTGTGTAGTGAAAATCGAGGACGCTGATGCTTACAGAGGCATTTGGGTTATGCTGTGACGATTGTGTAACTCGATGTCACTACGATCTACTGTAGACCATAGCGAAAGTCGTGTGTGCTGCTGAGAGCCAACAGTCTACGTTTGATTTTACATCAGTAGACTGCGACCTATGTGGGAGTGAAGAAGTTTCATTTTTGGCAGCGAAAATCGAGGGCGCTGATGCCTACAGTTACATGGACTTTTGCTGTGATGGCAATGTAATCCAGGATGTAACTGCGATCTGTGACGGGTTCCATGGCGTAGTCGAGGGGCGTGGAGTGCCTACAGTTACATGGACTTTTGTTGTGATGGCAACATAACCCAAGATGTAACTGCGACTATGGATGGGGGTGATGATTTCCAGAGCATTCTCACCAAAGATATTCCTCTGTTTTCATTTTTTTTCTATATTTTCAATAAAATTATCTTCCAAGTATTTCACTGGATGTTAAAAACGAGTTTGCCAAGTACTTACAGATTTTCAGTCTTACGCCTGATTAACATATGACCGAATTTCTGTGAGAACGAGGATAGGCTGGTTGAGACATCGAGTTATAAAATATTTTTATAAAACCATTTTATAATATTATGTAGATTTTAAAAAGTGTTTTAAAAAGTGATCAAAGAATAATTTTTCTGATAATAAACATTTAATAATTCTGGCTTCATTCCTTTTCGAGAATGAAAAGATTCAAAAGAGGGAGGAATGTGATAACCCATATTTTCAGGCATCAGATATTTGGATAGTTATCTGATTTAACTTCTGAAAATACTGATTTATAAATTGAACAAATAAATGTGATAATATCCTTTATAATTATTTAAAATTGATAAAATTAATTGTTTTCAAAATAATAATCATAATAATGTGTTATTTATATATATAAATAGATTTTAAGTAAAATTATTATTTACAAATTGAATTTTTGTTTGTTTAAATATATATATTTGAGTTGAATTTAAATTGAATTTTAAATTGAATTTGAATTTGGATTAGAATATTGAAATTCAAAAGATAGACATATATTTGTGGAAGAATGAAAACATTAATTTGGATTCAGTATATTAATTTTCTTTAAGGATATAATTACTGGTATATTTATATAATTATTTTAAAGTTTATAATTGGGTTTTTTCTTCTTCTTTATTTTATTTCATTTTCCTTTCAAATTTTATTTAAGATAAATAAAGAAGAAGTTTAAATATTAAAATAATTAAGACATTTATAAATATAAAACTAAATTGAAATATTACATAAATACATATTAAAACATACTAAAACATGGAAATTACAAATGTAAATCATATGTAATACAAGATTAACAAGTACAAGTCATTAAGCTTGGAAATAGACAAGTGTAATAATTATAATATACATTTGAATCAAGTGTCACTTATTTGAAAAATTTTCTAATAAAAAGAAAACGACATTTTATGATTTTCTTTCACATTTCTAAACATAAACCTATAAAACAATTTTCAAACCAGAGAAAACAATGGCCTACAAACATTTTTTTTTCAAACCAAAAATCTGTAAACCCAAAACAGGAATTTAATCAAGCAATCTTCTGCTTGAATTTTCAAGCTATTGCAAAACTAAAATTAGGCCAAGAATCAACTCAAGCATTTCAGATCAAGGAACAACAAGATAACAGTAAATCAAAGTCAGAAATCAGATCAGATCAGATAAAAAAAATCAAGTCCAGTTTTTAAATTTTCAAAAGCCTACTCTGTTTCAAACCCAAAACAGGTGAGTAAATCTGAACCCTTTAGTTTAATTTCTGGATTCATATGATGAATAATTGTGGTGTTAACTAAAAACATCTTGCATGGATATATGGATGAATTTTGCTTGAAAAATATTTTTGTGTTGAGCAAAGCATGTCTGGGTTTGGGTATGTATATCTCTGTTTGGCTTACGTGCTCAAGATTTTTTTATTTTTTAAAAATCAAATCTCTGCAACTAAACAATTTTAAACCAGGAGTATTAAAGGGAATTTGTTGTAGCTTCCAGATCTTACTTCTAAAAATAAATTTAAGTTAAAATATTTAAGCATTCATTAGAAAAGAGTTAATTTACAGTAAAAACACAATCCAGGACGGAAATAAGTTGTTTAAATCTAACGTTTTGATTCTATAATTAAAATCGTCATGTGAAATGATGAATTTAGGTTACCGATTTTCAATTTTTAAGCTTGTATTTCAAGAGGAATCTATTGTTGAACGAAAATGGGGTTTTGGGTATTTTCTGATGATCGACGAATCTTCTGGTGATCGGGGTCATTGCTGAGGCGAGCTTATGGGACGTAGCACATGAGAAAAATGGTCTCTGGATTTTTAGACCTTCGTGGTGGACGATTGGCATCGATCTAGGGTTTTAGTTGTCTTTAACATAACATCGGTTTCGAATCGAATAGCGTAGCACGGGGGGGTAGGGGTGGTGAAGGTTGCACACGTAGGGGAAACACTGCTGGAGAAGGAGATGAGTTTGCCGAGAAGTTTAAGGGTATTCGATGGAAGGAACGGCCGGAGCATGGTGATTGTTACTGATCATTTTCAGTAGTGGGTAGGGTCGAAGCTTGTTTTCGATCATGGGCGGTTCGTCGAAGCTTGGGTAGTTGAATAGAATGGGGCGACCGTGCGAGAGCGTTTGGATGGTCGGCGGTAGAGCACGATCACCGGAGGGAGTGTGCATGGATACGTACACGACCTTGTGTTCCATCCTATAGCTTTGAACTGTTTGCTGAAAGGAGAAGAAGTAGAGGTGTTTCGTGTAGTTTGGATTATGGCTTGAAGCAGTGGGATGCTGGGCTCGAGTAGGAATCGTGTTCTCTTTTGTTTGAGCCGTGGATTTATGCTAGGAAATTAATGCATAGACCAAAGTTTTAAAATGGTAAACTTTAGGGTCAAGCTTTAAAACAAGATTCAAAAATTTAGTATTTACCTGATTTCAATGGAAAATAGTCAACGCATTTCAAAGCAAGTTTCCATGATTTAAATTTTAAGGTAAGTGTTTTGAATTTAAATTGTCTTGGGTTTGAATAATTATATACTAGGAAATTAATTTGCACGAGATTAAAGATAATTAATGATTAAAATTCATAAATGTGATTTATTACGAATAAATTAATAATTTTTTTAAGGATAATAAATCAAGTGGTAGTTATTTAACATGATCGATTGAGTATAATTATTTGGTATAGTCCAAAAAATAATTTCTTAATGGAAGTAATTAAATAGGATTAATTTCTTAAGGTTATTAATTTTAAGAATTAATTAAAATGTGATTAATTAAAGGACAGTTAATTTCTGAATATGATTAATTAATGAGTAATTACTAAAAAGTAATTTATTAAATGATAATTACTTAATCAAAGTAATTAAGGACTAATTACTTAGGGTAATTAATAAAAAGGATTGATTAATTAAGATCATTAAATAAAAGGTTAGTTAATTAAGGAATGAGATTGACTAAAGGTTAATTAATCAAAGAAGGTGATTATTGAATAATTAATTAATTAAATTTATTGAGGGTTAAAGAAATTAACTTTAAATAATTAGTTAAGATGGTATTTAACGGTCAATTAATGTGTTTGGTTTGAGGATAATTAATTGGTGAAATTAATTAAGGGCTAATTACTTAATTAATCAAGGATGATTAATTTAGATAATAATTAAAGGATGATTAATTAATGTTGAGTAAGTAGGATTAAGGGTGATTGAAGTAATTAATTTAATTTGTTTAAATTAATTATATATAATGTAACTAATTTATCTTGCTTATGAATGATTGAATAATATTGTATGTCTTAGATTGGTTGATATCTCGGATATGTGATTTGTGATGCTATGTGATATGATATGTTGGGTTAAACTAAGATAATGTGGTTTTCTATCGATGATGAATTATTGTGTATAAGTGAAATCATGTATATAAAGTTAGGTTATATTTCACTTGAATAACTTGGGTTAAGATGACATGAGATTCGAAGAGACTAGAGCCGGGTATCAGTAAAAACCGGGAACCAATTCGATTTGTAATCCACAAAATTCTTTATATTGGATATATGGTATCAAACATGCTGGAATGGAATGAATTGTGTAATATGGATGTTTAACTTGAAACTGTTATGTGATAAATGTTGACTAAGAGAACTCGTAAGGGTACGAGTTACCTTGATATTCTAATGTGTTATGGGTTGGTATTCCATATTATGTGGGTTTACTCATGCTGGTTTCCAGCCTGACCCAGGTGTTACTTTGATGTAATGCTCGGGTCAGATCGAGTATTACAGATTTTCAAGTAAGGACGTTCTGGAGCTCAAGAGGCAAGCTGGATGGCAGGAACGTATGGAGTGTATTCCGCTGTGATATATTGTATTTTATCTAGGACAAGTTGTTTTTAATTGCCTAGTGATTGTGAAATAATGTAACTCTGATGTATTAAAATGTAATTGACTAATTCAGCTTTCCTTGTGTAAAGAGTATTATTTGATATTATATTTTATGCACTGCGAATGTGAGATGTTGGTGTTTCCGTTTCTTCTTTTCTTTTATCTCTTTTCTTCTTTTCTTTTATCTCTTTTCTTCTTTTCCTAACTATTTGGAATTTTCGAGATCAAAAATGCCGAGTCATTACATTTTCTAACTCTATATATACTATTCTGACTTATTTTTATCACACATTTTATATAGCTAAGCTTATTTTCTTTCTTTATGAGGCTTTTGAAGGACCCGATAATGTAGTGACCGAACTTAAGGAGAAAAACTCTTTACTTAATAATAGTGTAATTGATATTACTACAACAAGGATGGGGAGAAAGATAAACTCACTTCCTCTCTTAATGAGAAAAAGAAGATTATACAATTATTGGAGGAGGAGGTGAAAATTTTAAAGGCAGATCTTAGAAAGGCTAACAAAGAAAATGCCAAGCTAGCCGATAAGAATGAAAAGGCCAACAAAGCGAAAGCTAAATTAGCTGATAAAAATAAATCTCCAAAGAACAAGCTACGAAGAAAAACTGACATCTTGACCTATTCGAATAATATTATCAGGGATGCCCATAAGAAAGTCGCCTTTTTCCTCAATAACGTTCTCCCCAAGATTACCGAGAAGTGCTACAGAATGCTTTGTTCTTGGCATATGCTGATAACATTCATAGACGCCCAGAATTAAAATTTCCTTCCCTGCAAGGTTGGAATGAAAATTTTGAAAAAAGAACAGTCTTATGCTAAGGAAAGTTAAGAATTCTCTTCAAAAAGAGTTTTCTGTCGAGGAAAAGGTCGACGCTAAAAAGTTGCTAACCTATGATGATCACCTAATTGATGAGGAGATGGAACCTATGGTGAAGGAGATGATGACGATGACAATGGTGATAATGGCCACGATGATAACGATAGTGGTGATGGCAATAGCAAGGGTCTTTCAGATCCAGAAGACGAGGGAAATGGATCAGATGATGCCTACTTAGGCTCGTCTTCTCACAATATGGGCTTTACCAAATTCTGTGATCCTCAAGACACTATAAAGAACGAATCTGCCTAAAAATATAACGTTCCCACTAGTCGTCGACTAAAGAAGAAAACTAAACTCCCATTTCTTAAGTTTTGGGTTCCCTGGTATGGAGTTCTCTATTTAAATGCTTAAGGCTACCTTCTTGGCTTTTAATTGATTAGCTTACTATTTTGGTTAAGGAAAATGAACAAACACTATTATGAGACTCTTTATGAAAAGAGTGTGAATAAGGAGCTCCAACCGAATAAGGAAATTGAAAGGCTGATTAAAGAATATAATGACTTGTCTGACGAATATAAGCGCCATTCTAGTGATGCTGCACGGTTAAAGTTTTTTAAGGAATAACTGGCTCCCCCTCACTTGAAACGAGTTCGCCTTCATCGGGATATAATTATAAAAGAGATTGCGAAATTGACGACTCTCTTTTGAATGTTAATCGATGATAGAAATGCTTTGGTAGAGTTTCTCTAAAAGGTTTATTCCGAGGGAAGTTTGTTAACTTTTCTTACTTAGGAGAGAATAGTAGGGGTTTAATTAGGCGTTTTCATAAAAGATACTTGGACGAACATGGGTCCGATCCCCATCCTAGGGATTGCTAGAACCTTCCTAGGGTGGTGACCATTCAACTTTCTCCTTACTCTCTTCCCCCTGATAAGATTAAGTATATCAAGGAGAGATTTATTTATGAATTTTGTAAGGAATCAATATTGTACGAACCTAAATGATTATATGAATGTAATATGTGATTCAAGTAGTCTATAAACTTTATCACTTTATTCTTAGTGTACTTTCATATATTGTACAAATTAAGGAATCCTTAAGTAGTCATGTTTCTATGAAATTCTTGAGTAAATTTATCAGGTTAAAGAGAGATTTTAAGGAGAAGTCCTTAATTCTCAGAACATCTCAATTAGCAAAACATTATTTTCTTAGAGATTTACATGAAGTTTATGCATGATTTCCCCACCTTCATTTTGATTTCTCGGGTGATGAGAAGGACAAACTGCTTAATGAAATCCGAATTAATCACGCTAAGTTGATACGTGGTCAAACCAGCCCTCCAACCGAAAAATGGAACTATTCTCAACTTCCTCCAGTCAATAACTCGAAAGAGATTAAAATTACTTTCAATTTTATACTTACTATGTCCGCCGGGTCACTTGAAAAGGCCAAAAATGGTACTCCAAACTTTAAGAATTAGTTATATATGGTGCTGATGTAATTTTAAATTTGCTTAAGTTATAAACCTTTATCATTTAATGAGGATATTTCCTTTTGCGTATTGATTTTCTTTCCTATTTATATGTTTGAAAAAACAACTGACACTTGCATCTAGCAACTCAGATATCCTTGCCGAACTTGATTCTATTAAAGATAGGCCTAGGGCATAACTCGAGAAGATACGCTCTTCTCAAGGCACTAAGGCCTTATAATTTCTAGATAACCCTGATGCGCAAAACTGGCATGACAAATGCTGTAAATTGAGGTCAATATTTAAAGGTTTGAGATAAATGACTTCTGATTTAGAAAAGAAAATTAAAGAAAGGGATGGATGAAACTAGGAATTAAAAGGGAAGATAAAAACAATTTTCCAATCTGGACCATCTGTCTAAAGTGTCGAAGTTGACGCGAAAATCGCATGATTTCACCAGAAGGTAATAAATCTTGAGGTGGAGTTATTAAAAAGTCAAGTGAATTGTCAATCTTTGGAACTTATTGTAAGTGGAGGCGATTCCCGCCTTCCTATTCCCACTCCTTTAATAGGTCAAAATAAGTTCTCTGCTCTATCAAACCCTTCTTCGGGCTTAGATGATTAAGAAATTGCTAAATGGAGTCAAATATTATATTTGAATGTATGCAATTTCTAAATGAATAATGGAGGGATAAGGTTTCTACTCATCTTAACACTTGTGAAGCTAAAGTTGAGAGACTTGAGCGTGAAAGACACACTTCTTATCAAGAGACTGAGAAATTGAAAGTTAGGCTCAATATTCTAAAGGAAGCAAATAAGACTCTCAACCATGTGTTGAATATTTCGGTTGCATCGATTGATGATACAAGTACTATTAAGCGGAAGGAGATGAAGCTTAAACAGCTTTTAAATTTGGCAATTTGTCAACATTATAGATTCTTCCTTGGTCGTTGAAGATTTAAGAAGGTTGGATCAAAGCTTTTACTCGTAGCTTGTAGTCTTTTTTAATTAGATTATCTTGCTCTCCAATCTTTTATTCCTGCAACTTTTGTGCATAATACATTAAATTGTAACTAAATTTATACTTGAATTTTTTTGGTCTTCTATTTCCATTTGGCAATAATAGGAGACCAGAAAATTCATCTAGCAATAACAGAAAACCAGAAAATCCATCTGGCGATAATAGAAATAGAAGACCAAATAAATCCATCTGGTAATGATAGGAATAAAAGACTAGAAAATCAATATGTAATTGAAAATTGCTCTATCTTCGCTTTGAAGCACAAAGCTTATATTTAGTCGATCTTCCTTTAGAAGATCATTTTTGCTTAGTGCACCAATAACTCATTTTTGACAGATTTTCCCCTAGGAGGCAGCCTCAATCCTTCCTTTGGATTGAGTTAGATGTGACTTTGATCGATCTTCCTTTAGAAGAAAAACTCAATCCTTCATTCAAATTGAGTTAGCTTTGAATTTGATTAGTCTTTCTTCCTCTAGAAGGCACTTATAGGTGATACTGAAGGCTTGTTTAGTGCTTTGGTCAGGTATCGAAGCTTACTCTATCCTCCCTCTAGGAGGCGCTTCATGCCTTATAGGAAGCACCGAAGGCTTGTTCGGTGCTTTTTCCAGGTCCCAAATGCTTACTCCATCCTCTCTCTAGAAGGCGCTTCACTCAGGCTATATAGGTGGTACTGAAGGATTTTTGGTGCTTTACCCAGGTACCAAAGGCTTACTTCTTTATTTTAGGAGAGACTTACTCCTTTTTATGATTGATCCAGTAGATATACTTGAGAAATTTTATTTATTGTCAATTTCAATGTCTCTTTACAAAACCTTCAAGCTTTCTTTGTCTTAGGAGATTATTTTAAATGACCAGGATTTTCAACCCTCCAAAATCAGCACTAATACATCCTCATGCCACAAATCCAAGTGCCGGAAAGCTTAATTTTTAAGGGAAAAAGAAAATAAAGGTAGAAAAGAATCTCACACGAATGTAATAACATATATTATTTCAATATATGATCTTTACAGTGGAAAATTTTGAATACAATATCAAAGTCTAACCTGGATTCAGCTTGGACATTTATAAACCCCTGTCCTTACAAATGATGACAATAAAACAAATGCAGTACATGTAGTGGATAATAGAATGCATCCATACGTAAATGAAGATATCCAGCTCTTCTCTGGAAACTTCAAGCGCCTTCAACAAAACCTGAAACTACCCGGATTTGACCCGAGTACTAAAAATACCTGGATTAGGCTTGATAAACCAGCATGGGATACTCGATTTAGAAATTGATGCCAGTTAAAAACCTTTGAAAAGAAGGATATCTCAAGACCACACCTACATATAAATACAGACGGGTTTTTTTTCTTACGATAACCAAAATACTCTATACTGAAAACACTTTGATATTATTATTAATGACATGGGTTTCGAAAACAATTTTCAAGTAAATATATATAAAACAAGTATCAATACCCAAACTAAGTCTATGGTAATATATCTGGAATAAGTCAAACGGAATATACTTGGATGGAATATATAATACCAAAGGTTAGCTGAAATGTTTGCAAAACATTACAGCTATTTTGGAAATACGATCAAAACTATAAAGCTCGTATTGTAATTGAATTTCCAACATGATAGGGAATTAGTGGTCTTTTTCCTTCGATCCACGCATAGCAAACATAGTTCCCATGGTGCCTTTATCACTTTTCTCGAGCAAGCCACTTGGAACTGCACTTACTATACTACCAATATCTGGTAGCCTTATCGCTTCTCACAAGCAAGCTACTATATTAAAATAAATGCCTTGAGGATCAAGATTCTAATGGACTCCTCCATACTCATACAACCGATGGCCTGAAATATATGTCCTACAAACCACATAATTACCCGTATCATCTCTGGGATGTGAGTCTCGTGAGGCTACGCTCAATTTTAACAAAGCCAAGATTTGCTATTCATAAAGCCACGCTTTATTCTTCCACAAAGCACATTCCACTTAGAATGCCACAACATCATTCCTTCGATCACTATTGACTTCCACGAACATACAAGCTCCGAGCTCGTACGTCTCAGAGAAGGGCTAAGAGAAGTTGCCTTCTCCACCACTAAGTAGATGTACATTTGTAAAATTCAACATTGTGATCTTAGAAATGCAATATCAGGCATTCATCCATATAAGTTCGTTATGGGACTGAACTATGCCGAAGGCACTGCTCCTACCACATCCTTTTTTGGTAATCATCCCTACGATCACTAGCGAGTAGTTCTTGCATTATGAAGATTTCAACATACGAAAAGACTACTACTGTAATAAATATCTCTATATGGGAGCGACCCAGAGAATGTCAACAAGCAGTTCTTCCGCTATGAAGTTCTTTGGTCTTCAATACAATGAATATTTTTAGAATGCAAACACCACTGCCATATAAATATAATATGGGGTAAACCCTTGGAACTCGTGACAACAATCCCAACATTCTAAAGATCTCCCGTCTTCAAAACTCATCATCTTCAACATATCTTCACTTTCGTACGTATACATTGGTTCGAAATGGTTTTCGGATAGGAATTACCCAAATTTGACCTCGGTTCCTTCGCACTAATCATCGATAAAAAAATGTTAAGTTCATATGTGACTATCACTCTCATTCAATTTAATTCATCTTTTTATTCATTCATAAATATATCTTAGATATATATTCATTAAATATTCCTTTATCTTCATAACAGTATATGGAATCATTAAGCCTCATTTATCAAATCATTTGGTAAATTTAAACCTTTTTAATCTTGGAATAATTTCAAAGCAATTCACCTTTTGCTTAGGAAAATATTTCCAAATCATTTATTTAAATATCATATCGGAAAACATTATTTTAGAGCATTCGGGCTTTCCCTTCGATATTTTCCACCCCTCATCTAAAAGAGAATACATAGGATAGGTACGTTCAAGGCACTGGTTGCCATATTCCTAAACTTAGTTACACACCTTATTTTATCTTTCTAGATCTCACTGGTGGGATAAATGTACTAGTCGTTTCGGCATACTCCTTTCAATTTTAGAAATGATTTATAAAACTTCCAAATCATTATCTAAAACACTTATTAATTTATTTGAAAAAACTTATAAAAATATTTGGAAAAGAATACTTAAGTTTAAAGCCATATTTTAAAAGTTACTAAAAACTGCTGCAAAAAGTGCTAGGAATAGCGTATTAAAGCTTCTTTGTCAACAACATTTTTACTTCACATATGTTCATTTTTCCAACTTAAACCACTTTAAAAACACTTTAAATGATTTTTAATATTTATTCCATATTTTTAAATATTTTAAAAATATTCATTTTAAATCAATCTCAATTTCGGGTTTTAAAATGTAAAACCGCGATTTTTCTGAAAACTTATTTTACTCATATTTAAAAATTTACAAGATGAAATATTGATTTTATTTC
Organism: Allium cepa; assembly: GCA_030765085.1. Classification (NCBI taxonomy): domain Eukaryota; kingdom Viridiplantae; phylum Streptophyta; class Magnoliopsida; order Asparagales; family Amaryllidaceae; genus Allium; species Allium cepa. Next base: position 102,901,840 of record CM060941.1, on the reverse strand, counting down.
TACATTTAAAATCTATGGATAGAACAGCCTGAAAAATTTATATCTCGAAGAATTCTGAGCTATATTCCATTTCATATATTCATTTGAAATCTTTGGCGTAAAATCACAAACTACCGTTATGTGACTCGCCAAGTTTTGACTTGTTTTTCAATATCTTTTCAAACTTCATAAAATATTTCTAAACCATTTTAATCTCATTATAAACAAATACTTTTCATATTTCAAAATCATTTTCCATTTCATTTCATATAATAATACTATATAATTATAGTATCATTTTCAACCAGTTTTGGATATTTTAAAATCATTAAGAGGCTAAATAATTTCCATACATATATTTATATGGATTTAATTTCCATTTAATTAACTATGGTTAGTTACTAATAATATTCTCTTATCATTTATCAAAATAAGTAATCATATATATTAACATCCATATATTCAAACAAGCAATCATCCAAGTAATCAAACATTTAATCATCCAATATATTTAAACTTTCAAATCATCATACTTGAAATAACTTAGAGATTAATTAGTAAAAATGTGAGTACTCACCTTAAATCGACTCAAACTTCCTACCAACATTCAAATCACCAGAACACTCCACTAAATCGTTACTAACTTCAACTAATCAACTTCTACTTCACTAATTCAATTTCTTCTTCACTTAAACATCACCTAGAACCATGCTTCTCTCCTCTAAACCACACAACCATCCTCCATCACCATATTTTAGCTCATAGCCATCCTCCGTCTACTCCACCATGGTGCTTATAGCCCAAGCCTTATCTCCCCTTTTCTTCATCACTTCTTCCCTTTTAAGTGTTAAACAATGTTCTTTAAGTAATATAAGAACTTTGGTAGAGTTTGGTGGAGATTGGACATGATTTACATAGTTTTCTAGAAAGTTAGAGAGAAGGAAGAAGAGAGGAAGAAGACATTAAAGAGCATGGAAAAAGAAGAAGAAAAAGAAGAAGGATATGATTTTCAAATGAATGAAAATGAAGAAGGTATGCACATATATAGGAAGAAAAGTTTACAAAATATCTTTAGGTAAAAAGACCAAAATACCCTTTCCTTAACCATTAAGTAAACTCCAAATTTTCAACATTAACATCACCTTTCACTCCACAACTTTATGTTTAATAACTTAAGCCTTAAAAAATAAAGTAATGATTTTATTGGATTTGGATGTGATTGATTTGATGTTTGCTTTTTTATTTTTTTTTAATTACCTTATTTGCTTTTACTAATGATATTCTAGAATTTTCTAACTATGATTAGTAAAAGTAAACTTGTTTAGTTATTAAAATGTGTAATATATGTTAAAACATGCTAACAAAGGTAACAATGTTGCAGCAACTTATTTTGAACGGTTGATTTTCAACAAAACGTTTTACGGTCACATTTTGACGTTTTTGTTAAACTATTCATCTATGTAAACAAAACTTGAAAATAAGTTCTTATCATATTTAATTAACTAATACAAGTTTATTTAAGTTATAATATCATATTTTATAATATTAAAATTCAATTATAAAAATACGACGTCAGTGCGACGAAGTTTGTACATTTTTATAAAACAAGTATATATGTTTATAAAACCATTATAAATCAAATTTCTATCATTATATAACCATTAAGTAGAGTTATTTACCATTTACAACAATTATTCGAATGTATATCAAATTTTATCGAAACCGGCTTTTGTCAATTTTCGATGAAAATTCAAACATCTTGATTTTGTAATCAAATTCTAAAAATAAGTATACCATTTTTATTTATCACATAAAATATGATTATTTCAATTTGAAAATTCTTTATTTGAATATTTTAAAATAAAATAAATAGTCCATTTAAAAGTTATAAAATTACGGGTTGTGACATTATTAATCATCCCTTCCAAATTTCGACACTGATTCATGTCGTGCCCATTAGAATGATGATAATGACAATATAATCCTCTAAGATTTCTTTCATTCTTCAGTCGCTTCTTTTGTGAAGGCCAATAGCTGAGCTTGTCTCTGCTTAAGAGATAGATATTTTCGTAGGAAATAGTAAGAGAGTAATTCTTATAAAGCTGTGATTTTTAGAGAATTATCTTCTTAATTGGCATTTATATCTTTGTTGCTTGTAACGGGCTTCTCATCTTCAATGACCAATTTTCTTTTTAGTGAGTTTTATGGTTCATTCATCTTGGGAGATAGATCAAGCACATTCCTCCACTTTCTAGTAAACCGATTGAATCTCTTTCTATTTTCTTTTAAAGATAGTTCTCTTAGCTTTGAGTTGGATTTTCTTTCTCATGTTTATGAAGTTGCTATCTCTTTTGTATTTCCTTCCTAGGGAAAAGATTGGTGTCGGCCTATATGGAATGGATTTAGATTCTATTTTTCCAGATTATAAGGAGCCACTTGTCTCTTCTTTTCGTCCATTATTTGTAGTGCTTAGAATCTTAGTACTTGTTCTTTATGAAGCTGAAGATCACTTGTAATTTGGTAGATTAGCTTAATCATTAGAGGTTTAGAGAATCCTAGTTCAGAAACAGCCATTCTTTGAATAAGGTTGGATGGGATTTGGAATGGGTTATGTTTTGTTGGGATAAATCCTTTAAGTCCTGTATATCTAGGTTAAGGCAGTTCCATATATGAGTTAAGCAGAGATGGAGATTCGAGCCCTCCTAGTGCCAAAATGTTAGCGAATTTCTTTACTAACACCCAAAAAGTGCAAAGAAAGAGAAATTTGGCTGGGAGAAGGCTTAATTAACCCTTACTTACCTTAACGAGTGTTGGCAAAAGCAACACTTGGTTGAGAAAGGGCTTGGTAAATAGGTTTAGTACGTTCAAGTCCACAATGAAGTCATAAATTGTTTATATCGAAGCTATGCTCTAGCCCATGTTGAAGCCATCAATGTAGAACAATATCATGTAAGTAGAAATCGAGACTATGAATGTTTAAGAATTCGAAGCAAGTTATGATTAAAAATCACAAGTGCTTTAGTACTCGAAGCAAGCTATCGGTCATAATATCTTTCCTCATATGCTATGGAATAGTTGAATGTACATAGCCTTATGTGCAAATGTCACAAGAATACAACTGGCACTAGAAATCCCTAAATCAATTTAAGGTTACATATTTTAAAATGTTAAAAGTGAGAAAAGAATGACTCGCCCCCCTCCTCCATGCCCCTAGGTCCGTATTTATAGGGTTGGTAAGCGTGGCATGGATGCTATGCGGCATGTTGGTCTTTGGCATCAAGGTTCATCTCGGCGGTGCCTGGAATCATGCCTTGTTTCAATGGTTCATGGCATTCCTTGGTGTATCGATGAATTATGACGTTAATGGGCGGCATCAAACTGGGTTGATGACCCTCAATATTATTGTTTCCTTGTGATATTCTTTGATGCGACATTGAAGAGATGCGTTAATAAGATACAACATTGATAATATATCATGTCGCAATAATATTGATGGCATATGGCATGCTGCCTTATGTATTTCCTTGGTTGATTAAGTGCGGTATCAATAAGAATCGACATTGGAGATAAGTGGCGTAACATGAGGTTTGGTATTGAAGTCATTTATAGGACAACTGAAATACCCCACACCTCTTAATATAGCCAAAAGGACACATTAAAAGGTATGCTATGTTGTAGATATAACTAAAGCTAACAGAGACTAAGGTTCACAAGACAAGAATAGATAAAAACAATGAAAACTTAAAACAATAACTTAATTAAAAAAAACTTCATAATTGCTTCATAAATAAGTCAAATACCACATAAATGTCTAAAAATCCAATATGTCTCATGAAAAAAAACTCTTAGTCTCAAAAATCAGAGTACATAATATCTCTCATAATAAGCCAGTACATAGAAAGAACTAAAGCTAAAATAAAAGAAATACATATTAGAGAACTCCTCCAAGAAACCGCCAAGCAACTGTAATCTACCGTCCTCTCCTTTGATTGTCTATGGGGAGAAAAGGGAAAAAATAGAGGAGTGGGTCAGACAAAAAGTATGGTGAATGATATTTGGGTTGATTACTTGCACTTGTCAGACAAAAAGTATGGTGAATAATATGAAAGAGATAACTGGAAATAAATACGATTAACTATAAGATATGTTAATTTCGATTACTTGCACTTGTCCTTGATTTTTGCTTTGATTAGGCTGAATTCCTATGTCACGACCCGAAATTCAGTGTTCGAAAATCGACATCAAAAACCTCACCTGTATTCGACTTCCGAAGATTCAAACGTCGAACTTCAGTTCGGATGAAGCTTATAACAACATTAGATGAATATAAACAGCGGAACAAAAGATGACTTCATTAATCACAACACAAATACAACATTGATACAATATTCATTACAACATTTATCACCAACATCAGACTATTACATATATGATACAACAACAAAATGGTAACACCACAACGGAACAACAGAGCTATCATAACTTCAAGAGAGACTTCTAAAAAGAAAAGATCGAGAGCTAGAATCCAAAAACCAAGCACCTTCTTCCAACTTCAAAGCTTTCAAAATCTGATATCTCCAAAAGACTTCAAAGATCCAAATCTACTATCCAAGCTAGCTCCAAAACACGGATAACCTGCTTCTAGACTGCCCATATGGAAATTATGGGCACTCAGGGTTTAGGAAGGGAACAATAAACTCCGGGTCAGTCATGAGACTGGTATGAGTAAACAAAAACAGTTGTTTGTATAAAAACAGTTTATAAAAGAAATCTGATATGCTTTTTAGAAAATGAAACTACCATAAGACCTCCCGACACACACACAATGCAATCACACAATTGAAGGAGATTTCTTCTTATGATAGTCAAACACGCTTGATACGAGAAAATTCTTTGATATTATCACTAGTGCACAGTGTAGAAATCATTTCGAAAGTATAATATTAATCTTAGCCAGCATACCACCATTATGGTATACCTACTATAGCTACCATCTAAACAGTGGTGACCACCATAAGTAAATGGCAGGTTATACAACTAAAACCGTACCGGGCGCATATTAGTAATTAGATTTCCAACAAATGGTTAGGCTAAGGAACTTCCTATGCCACATGGGTATGCCTCTAGAGGGACTACCCGAGAATCTATCCGGAACATAAGGCCGGGTTACCTCTGTAATTAGGTAACTACTACATGAGTATGCCATCCCTCGGTGATTAGCGACCTTTATCCGAGGGCCCTCAACCACAAAGCAACAACCGTAAAGCAATAAATTTGCAGCAACCACATAGGTTAAGTATCTGGGGTCCATACCATGATACCACCTTTTTCCAGAAAGAAATCGACATACCCTAAAGGGCACGACCCTCATAACCTTGCTGCATCTTTCTTGTTTCGACCATTTTCGAGGTGTGAGGTCCGACGAGGTCTCGTCCACAATGCTACACTTTACACAAAAGCCATGCTTTGATCAACAAATGATCAGCAACACATAGCAGCACTCAGCATGACACACTACCAAATTGGGATTATATCACTGATAACCATCAACTACATAACCTCTGAGCTCGTACGTCTCAAAGAAGGGTGCTAAGCTAAGAGAATAAATTCTCTGCCACCAAACCGAAATGTATTTGATAGAAATCAGCTTTATATCTGAAAGTGTAATGTCAGACATATAACCATACAAGTCTGTTCCAGGTTCGAACAGAACCGAAGGCACTTCCAAAGACGCCCTTTCAATCCGGGCATCCACAATTCCGATCGGACTCCCCATCACATATGGAGATCGCTATACTAGAGCAACTCAGTGCAGAGTCATTCGATAGGTTATCCTTTCATTCTCGAAAACATTCGGTCTTCACCACCGCCTTCAAATGTTATCCATTTCGTCGTATCACTATTCGAAATGGGTTATATGACACAAAGTCCTCCTCCGGCTAAACCAAAGAGGAGCATGCTAAGCATCTAAGGATTGTTTTGGAGATATTAAGGAAGAACATTCTATTTGCCAAATTTTCTAAGTGTCATTTTTGGGTCAAAGAAGTTAGATTTCTTGGTCACATTGTTAACGAAGAGGGAATCTCTGTTGACCAAGGCAAGGTTTCCGCTATTCTTGAATGGAGGAAACCCACTACTCCAAAAGAAGTTTGAAGTTTTCTGGGTTTAGCAGGGTATTACCGGAAGTTTTTTCAGGATTTTTCTAAGATAGCTAGTCCACTGACTAAGCTAACTATGAAGAACATTAAGTTTGATTGGACTCCGAAATGTGATGAAGCATTCTAGGAGTTAAAGAAGAGATTAACTACTGCTCATGCTCTCGCTATTATTAACGGGAATCAAGGCTTATCTGTTTGTACAGATGCTTGTGGTGATGGTGTGGGTATTGTGCTAATGCAGAATGGTAGAGTAATTGCCTATGCGAGTAGACAATTGCATCCGCATGAGAGAAACTACCCGATCCACGATATGGAACTCTTGGCTGTTAGTTTTGCTTTGAAAATATGACGACACTATCTTCTGGGCAAGAATTTCTTTCAGCTTTTCTAAAGAAAATTTAAAAGTTTAACTTAACTTAATATTTGTACTTAATAAACCCTTCTTCTTTTAGGTGAAAATTTGAATTATTCGCCGACCATAAATCTCTAAAATATCTCTTTACCCAGAAAGATTTAAATCTGCGGCAACAACGTTGGTTGGAATTTCTAGCGTCTTATGACCTGGATATTTTGTATACGCTTGGGAAAGCCAACGTGGTGGCCGATGGCTTGAGCAGAAAACATGCTATTCTTGCTCATCTTGTCGTCACTCCTCTCTTCTTAAGAGGATTGCGAGACAGAAGACATAAGACAAGTTTCTTCGAGAAATGTATAGGAGAATTTTTCATGGTGAAGATACCAGTTTTAAAGTTGATAATAGAGGAGTTGTAAGACCGAAAGGCATGTTATGTGTCCCAGATATCCCCGATCTTAAACATGAAGTATTGGACGAGTGTTACAAGTCTAAACTCAGTATCCATCTACGAGTTGATAAGATGTATAGAGACATCAAAAGAACTTTTTGGTGGAAGACAATAAAGAGGGATATATCTATATATGTGAGTAGTTGTGCTACTTGTCAACAAATTAAAAATGATCAAAAGAAAACAGCGGGTTTACTTCAACCATTGGAGGTGCCAAAGTGAAAGTGGGATCAAGTATCTATGGATTTCATCGATGGGTTGCCATGTACTCGAAAGGGGAATGAAGCAATTTGGGTTATAGTGGATCGTCTGACTAAAACCGCCCACTTCATCCCAGTGAAATCCACCCGGACAGGTGGATGGTCTATATGGTTCATAACTACTCCTCTTACTACATGACGCTTACCTATCCAACACTTCGATCCGGCTCTACCCAAACTTTGTTGATTCACCCCAACATTACCCACTTGTCCGACAAGCTTACCAGAGCTGTATATAAAAGAGATTGTTCATTTCCACGGTATACCGAGAAGTATAGTGAGTGATCGTGACCCAATCTTCACTAGTAGCTTTTGGGAAGCATTTCAAGCCACATTGGAAACCAAACTGAACTTCAGTACTGCTCACCACCCGCAGTCTGATGGGCTGACTAAAAGGATAAACCAAATCTTAGAAGACCTGTTACGTGCTTGTATACTTGAATTTGGAGGCTCTTGGGAGGACCATTTGCATCTGGTTGAATTCTCGTATAATAATAGCTATCAGGCCAATATCGAGATGGCTCCTTTCGAAGATTTACATGGTCGTCCATGTCGATCGCCTGCATGTTGGATCGAGTCAGGTGATAGACTTGTTCTTGGACCAGATATGATTAAAAAAGCTACGGAGAAAGTTGATTTTATTCGAAAAACGTTGAAAACTGCTCAAAGTCGTCAAAAGTGTTATGCTGATCTCAGAAGAAGGGATTTAGAACTCCAGGTTAGAGACTCAATTTTCCTTAAAGTTTCTCCAGGTGTGTTGAGGTTTGGAAAGACTGGTAAGCTGGCATCACGATATATTGGTCCTTTTCCTATGCTGGAGAGGATCGGTGCTCTAGCATATCGAGTGCATCAACCTAGTTGGTTATCTGGCGTGCATGATGTGTTTCACGTTTCTCATCTTCGAAAATATATGCACGATCCAGATAGTATCATTGAAGAAGCCGCTCAGCAAGATTTGGAAATCACGCCAAATCTGGAAGTAAAGAGAGATCCGTTGAAGATAATTGATCGTGATGAAAAGCAATTGAGGAATAAAATTGTGAAATTAGTTAAAGTGTAATGGAGTGGTGATCCAAATTACTATGCTTGGAAAACAGAAGATAGCATGCAGGATTCGTATCCCAATTGCACAGTGGATATTCCGACTTAATTGTAAGCCATTTCTCTATCTTTTTTGTATTCTTATGTTCTTTGTTATCACTCTCTCTTTCAAATTTCGAGGATGAAATTTTCTTAAAGGGGGAATCTATAACATCCCAAATTTTATCGATTTAAAATCAGTAATTGATTTGAATTTTTGAAATTTAATTTGGGAATTAAATTGAAAATTAATTTGAAAATTTCAAAACAAACTAATTAAATGTTAAATTATATATGTATATATAAATAAGATGGTATTTGCATTAGAATTTAAAATTCAAATAATTTTGAAATATATACTCCGTCCGGATGAGAACCACTAGACGGACCTGCAGAAGAACACTTCCCTCTACCTCTTTTAGCCATAGGCTGAGAGAACAAGAGAAGATAAGGTTAGTTAAACAATACAAGATTGATAAGGAATTTAATAAATGGATTACTACGGAAATATGAAATTTATACCTGGACATATTCCAACTTGTTAGAGAGGACAAAAGTTTAAGAACAACGAAGGAATAGATTAGAAAGACACGAATAAAACCCTCGAATAGTTGTAATGCATGTTCCATTCTGCTTCTGTTCCGTGTCTATTATAATTTGTTCTGAATCTCAGCTCTGATACCAAGCTGTGACGCCCCATCTCTATGCTCACAATAACAAAGGTTATTATAAGGAATAACGTCTGCTATTGCGAAGAATAAGGCTTGTTAGAAGCAATCATCCGTAAGTTATGCCTTATTCTACAACAACACAGATAGTATAATCACATCAGAACAGAAATATTAAATATATAGCAGAAGATAAGTCTCGATACATTCTACAACAATCAGTGATTCGCATGAACCAAATGTACATATACATAGACATCAACATACATGAGATGAGAGTCAATACACCAAAAGTAACACCTCAAAGTCTAAACAAAAGATGAAGTGAAATCCCAAAAGCTGAAGTAGCAACTGAATTAGAGATAGCGATTATCCTGAAATAACTCGGCCTGACCCGAGTATTATTTAAAAGAAAATAATAAATGGATCGGTCTAATTTAAACTTAGAAATGAATGCAAGATAAACAACATCAAAGCAAATTAATTATAATCTCGAATGAGATTATTCGGCATAAATAATCAACATAGTTTAAATAAAGAAATCTCATTAAACATCATCAAAACCAACTTTCAAATTCAAAATTGAATTCAAAACAGCAATACACAAAAATCTAGAAATCAAAATAAGATAACTAGAAAATCAGCATAAAAGTGGATCGATCCCAACATATGGCGAGTCTAAGCTATGCCACACGTGCATCTCATATGGCCTAAGCCTACCAAGTACTGTCATCATAATATTTGGCGCCCAACAAATGACCCGAAGGTCCAACATATGACCCAAAGGTCTAGTACTAGTAATTCACCCGAAGGTCCAGCATAGTGGCTCGAAAGCCCAACAAAATCATCAAAACTTCTCAAACAATAATTCAACATCAAATATTTCAACTAACGAGTCCGGATTTAACTGAATTAGTAAAAGCGTAGTTCCATATTCCGCACTTTTGCTAAATCATTTAAATCTCTTCATCGTTTCCTTGAAAGTGCAAAATTGTGTATTTTATATAAATAAAATTTACGTTCTCAAATGGACAAGTCAGAAATTAATTGGATCAGTAAAAGTAAGGGTTCATATTCCTAATTTTGCTGAAGCGTTTAAATTGATTCCTCATTCTTTTGAAAGCGTAAACAGTAAAATTGTTGAAAACAATTTTATTTTAAAACGATTTAAAAACACGTGATTAAAACAGCAACATCTATAGCAATTTCGATTGCGCTTCACAAAACACCGTAAAAATGGATATAAAATCAGCGTTGTGGGATAACCGCTTGAAAATTCACTTTAAATTGACGGTTACTGAAGTCAAAACATAAGTAATATTTATTCATCAAAAATCTCATCAAAACAACACGCTTCAAAAATATAACACCGGAGTAAAAATCCATTATAAAAATAATGGCAACAAAATACGTTTCAAAACCAAACACCGGTTCAACGTAAATTAAACAGTAGACTGCACTACTATATATTCATCAAATATGGGATAGCCTGGACTTACTTTTTCATAAAATGCATGCTTTCACGTACAACAGAAAAATGCAAAACCAAAAAAACGTGGCGTGTATATATATATATATATATATATATATATATATATATATATATATATGCACACGCAAGAATAAGATATGTGGCCCGGATAATATATACTACACATGCACTCAATGCACAATTAATACTACAAAAAAGGGGCTCTGGACCATATTTTTGTATACAATATGATTGCACGCACGCTTCATTTTCATTCACACACACTTGCGTACACGAAAAATAAATGGCTTGGCAAGCTACAACTTTTTTTCTTCGCATGCATTAATGCATTTGAAAAAAATCAAAATAACCTGGCCACATTTTTACTACCCATATTGACGTGTATGCCATGAAGTGGACAAAATTATAACTAACCTAACCTATTCTGTGTACTCCAATTTATACACGCACGCAAGTAACATAAGTGACCTGACACCGTATATATGCGCACGCACTATTGAACAAAATGAAAGAATGATGCCTAAAAAAATATATCAACAAGCATCTGGAACGCACGTATGCCGAACAAAAGATGCAGCCTGGACTTGGAACTCATTTATGCACCCATGAAATTTTCGCAAATATTTTTACACATGCAAAAATGAAGTTTGAAGAATAGATGATGCACGTACAAAATATATGCACATTATGAAACAAGAGTCTAAACACAATTTTTGTTAAATATTGTTTGGACACTCTTCTGTATGCATGAAAAATGTAAAACAAAGTGACCCTTTTCTAATCAAAGCAATATAGTAAGCACACATAAATTAAGTAATAGCAAGTTCTGATTATTCACAAACAAGTATTTGCATTTAGGTGCAACAAAATGTGTTCAACTTCATTTCACTTGAACGCATCAAAATAAAACCTAGATTCACAAAGTACATTCTCTGTTAATGCCAAAGTAAGGGGATGTGATACTTTTCAAGGTGCAGGACTTGAAGAACGAAAAAACAACGCATCAAGCAGCAGATGTTTAATTAGAAGTGTGAGTTTTACACTCATCTTAAATTCGCTTCAAAATCAGTAAGCAACCCAGATTCAAAAGAGAGTAAAAAATTAATGAACCTCCATTAAAGCATTTGCAGAGCAACTGGAATTTTGAATGAAACAAATGAATGTATTTACTTTTTCTCTCAAATTTTTGTGAACAAGTCATTGATGAAGTGCTGGCAAACTTTTTAGTACACATGCATTTAAGGCGAGACGTGCCCTAGTGGAAAAAGTAAGGACACAGCTGCATATAATTAATGATGGCAGCAAAGCAAATGGTTCATATTTATGCTTCATAAAATTTTGGGACAGCAAAGCAAAAGTGTCCAAATTGTTTTTAAGTTGGACCTATTTCTCCTGTGCACGTGAAGGCCAAAATGCACTTTATTTTCAACATGCTACTACCAATATGAGTTCACTGACTTAGCAATTGAATTGCATTTTCAACTGACTTTGCAAATGGATTTGCTAATTTTTTTTTCAAATCTCAATTTAAAATTTCTATTTTAAATTTTTATTTCGACGATAATTAAAAATCACGGTTGTTACAATTATATCGCAGTATGTACTTATTGAATGGTGGTTCTTTTGAGGGGATAACTGTTAGGCACTCCTTGCAGTCTCAAAAGTGATGTTATATGCTGATTACATATTTTTTGAGTTTCTCACACCAGACTTATGTCTAACACATGGCTTTTGTTTTCCTTAAATTCCTTGTGTGCTCTTTCGAGCAGTCTGAGAAATGAAGGTTTTCGTTGACGTTCATTGATCTCTTAGGGATGAGTTGGATATTTACCTACCGTAGTATTCTTATTTCCGCTGTATAACTTTATGTATATATATCAGTAATTGTAAGAATATGCTGTTATAACTGTCCAAACTGATGATAATACTCGGATTAGTAACTCTAAAATAATATATGTATATTAGAATAGCTCTGTGTATTATCTTATGATATTATATGTTATCATTCAGCTATGAGATTCTGATGTTTTTTTGTTCTCCGCTTTCTTGTTCCTTTTCTTATTTTCTTTTCCATTACTTTACATTCTATTTTTTGGCACTTAGGTGCTCGATATGTGAATGTCGTGGATGTTTTAGTGTAAATATTCAAGGTCAAAAAGGCTGGTCGATGGTCAAAGCTATGGTTAAGTGAGAACCTTGGCTTTGGTTGAGTATAACTCACTAAGAGATAGGATAATGGATTGTCTTAGCATGAGTTGAGTGTATTATACATACAAGAGCGCATTTGTATTTGTTATAAAGATATGCGTTAAAGGCAGTTCCTATAACGTAAATTAAAGACCTTATATAAGGTAACTTATATAAGTTGACAATGTATTTGATTAATGTAGGGATTAATGATGGTCATTCGTTACTTCTCATTAATTAGTTTAGCTATGCTTGACCAGTTTATGAGCATAGCTATCCTTTATGGAATGATTTGACACGCTCAACTAGTTATGAGCATTATTATCATTTGTAGAATTATTAGGTTAATATTGCTCAACTTTTTTTGAGAATTATGATTATTTGTTGATTTTTATTGTATTTTTTTAATCATTTTATAAGTAATTTACGATTTTAAAATGTGGGTCGGGTAGATAGTAATTTGTGGGAATATTGAAATGAACACCTTGTGAATTAAGTTTTACAGTTTGATTATAAGGCGTTCAATGATAATGTTGGGTTAAAAAGTTAACTTTAATAAAAGATGTTATTTAAAATCTAAAAAAAGCAAGATATTATTGGAACTGGACCAGTCCGTAGCGGAAGAAATGAGTGAATCTACCATTTTGGATCATTAACAGGCCTATGAAGTCTAAATGCATTTAGATTTTATTTAAATTTTCTTTTGAGTAAATTCAATATTGATTTAATTTGGTAAAAAATTTCGAAAGGGTTTGAATATTATATAAATTTATATCAGTGAGTGTATCAAATATACCAATGTATGTAGTAGTTGCTTATTAAAATAAATATGAGAAAGTAACCTTTAATTTCCTTCTATAATAGCTATGCAAATAATTAAGAAAGTAAAAAAACGTTAATCGGAGAGAGAGTAACATCATATTTCTCTATCTCTGATTAGATTGATAACACGTTGAATAAACATGTCAACATTTCGACTGAATATTTTATAAAATCATTACTTCAATTTAATTTGATTAATTGCAAATGATTATGAGCACGTCACATGCACCTATGTGTATAGTGTAAATGCAGCATATGATAGCATACAAAGTTAATGTAAACATTACTTAAGTGCTGGGATTTACACCACAATAGACACATTCCCCATCTATATATGCCTTTGTCGTCCTAAACATAAACGGTTTTATTTACTTATTAATATATAAATACAGACATATACACACACATGCACACACTGTAATATATATACACATATACAATTAATATTTAGCATAACGATTCAAATAAAATAGATTTCATTTCAATTACAAGTAGTAAATCAAAGAATATTAAGATTAATGAAAATGGTTTGAAACAGCTGTGAACAGAATCCTTCCTTTTTAAGAAAAGATATAATTTTTAATTTGATGGAATTATAAATCGTGGAATATATCATTAATTTAATATTTCCCTTTTTTTTTAAAAGGAAGAATTTACATTAGAGTGATTTGATACATGACAATCAAAATATCATATTAATTGGATAACAAAGATTAATTAATGCGATTATTACCATGTTTTAATTACATATCAACCCATATGTAAATATTCAAGTGTAAACCTTTGATATGAAAACCGAATTATGAAAAATAAATTCAAAGTCCAATTATGTTCATTTTTTTAAACAACAAAATCAACGACATAGGCATATATAGATCCAAGATAAGAAGATCTAGACTAGATCTTGATTAAACAAACTTTGTAAACAATCACATAGAGTACAAAAAATAAAATTAAGAAGGTCTAGATCTAGATTAAATTAATTAATCAAACAATCATACATGAGATAGAAAATGAGATGTTATAATTCATAACAAAATGACAAAGAAAAAAGAAAACATTCTATATTTTAACATGATAGAACTTTCGATTGAAGCAAGAGAATGGAGATATTCAAATCAAGATTCAAATTCACAAGTATGAACATGTAACAACCCAGTATTTTGTGATTATTTTAATTGTTTATTTTAATTATTTAAATTGAAACTCATGATTTAAAAAAATTCATTATATTTATTAAAAATGAATAAATTTTATTATTTTAAGAATATATTTCGATTTTGTGTGAATTATAATTTCAAACCTGAATAAATAGGATATATTCAGAAAATGTGTATTTTGGTCAATCTGGTCAAATTTTGACTTTTAAATTTAAAATATAAATATTTTAGTTTTATTTTTTATTATGAAAATAAATTTAATTTCAAGAATACTGCTTTTCGTTTCGTTGAAATCCGATTTATATTGTGAAAGTTATGCTTTTTACAATATTGTACGTAAATTGATTTATTTAGTAAAATTGTCTATTTTAATTTATATAAATAATATTTTTATTTTTAAAATTATGTTATAATACGGGTTATATGACATTTTAGGTATATATTTTATTTTAAAACATTTTTAAAGCGATGTTATAATTTTTTCGAAGCTTAGTGCATTTATTTTCTATTTTTAAAGCCTAGTTTCCATTTTTCTGCTATTTTCTTCATTTAAATTGTATTTAATTAAAATTTATTTATTTATTTTTTTGCATGCATTTTTATTTTGTGTTCTTATCTTTATTTATAAATATTTTTCAAGTACATAAATTTTTTTCAAAACTTGTTGCATTTATTTTCAAATTTTTAAGACTAGTTTGCAATTTTTGTAGTTTTTCTTAATTAAATTATATATAATTAACATTTATTTATTTATTTATTTATTTTTGTTTATTTACTAAATTTTCTTGTTTTATCTGAATTTATATATATTTTTCAATTATTTAAAATTGCTAAAAGAAATATGGTAAATTGAAGAGTTTGTGACCTTTGATTTGCTTAAGGCTTTTTGTCTTTTCACATTTCAACCATCACTTTAATTCATTTTGCTGCCTTAACTCCTACCTTTCAGCCGACCACTCCTTTTCACTTTCATATGAATTTTCTTTCTCAAGCTCACAAAAATTTTTCGGCCACCATCATTTCAAAAAGCTTGGTAAAAATCTTCTTTTCTTTTCCATTTTTATGCTTGAATTTTGTAATCTTGCTCTTGCTTCCTTCACTTCTAAGTTCGGCCCCTACCACCACCAGCACCTTGGCCACCTCCACCATCACCACAACCATTCTCCACCACCAGTCTCCACCACCTTTAGTCCAACCCCAAGCCATGCCGTGGTCCATAGGTTGAAGATCCACCACACAAATGCACCAAACTCCACTTGCACCATCTAGCCGAGCACATCAAGTCATCCACCACCACAAACTCCACCTTGGCTGCCACTTGCACCACTATCTCCAGCCCCTACCTGACCTGACACCACTGACACATCATTCCCTGACCCCACCTGAACCTGGCCGTGCTCCTCTTTGTTTTGGATGAGCCTATTTAGGCCTTGAAACCACTTGTAGTGGCCTTGTTTTGTGAATTATAGCTCACACACCTTTGCACCATCTTTTTCCCATGCTAGGCCGACCATATGAACCCACAACCAGACCCAAACACACTCCTTAGCCATGCCTTTCCAGCCTATAACTGAAACACAAGTGGTAGAAAGCAAGTGCAAACACTTTGGTGATGTTTTGTGCATTCATTTCTAGCTTTGTTTAATTGAATTTGGGTTGATAACTTATGTTATTTATATTGTTTTGTTTGAATGCGTTCAAAGCAATTAATCTTTGGCTCTCTCAATCTCAAATCATTTTCGTGCTTTCGTGCTGTTGAAGATCATTGTTGTGTGTTTTGGTCGTGTCTCCAGCTTATACCAGTGAGTTATTCTCACCAGACAGTTTTATACTTATATGATTAGTAAATCGATCACATTTGAATCTGTAAAATGCATCACCATATTATATCTGCTATGTTATGATCATATGATGTTCACCCATGCTTATTTACCTGTTATATCATATATTACTGTTATTTTGTGCTGTTCTATTATTTATATCAGTTTATCACACTGCAAGTTCCATTTGAATTAGAATCACTATGGGTTGAAATGATACATACCCGAACGGACTTTAGAATAGGGGAAAATCGTTATGCGATGAACTGATAGGCCTGAATGATTTTCAATTATTTCATTTTACTTGGGACTGCGGGTTTGAAATGATAAAACCCGGGTTTTCTTTGTAAATTACGGGTTGAAATGGTATATTACCCGTATCACTTTACCTAGTGTAAAAAATGATATACAGACCCGTGGTTAAAATATATTTTTCTAAAATTTTTAAAATATTTTAGAAATGTAAATATTATAATATTTTGATTTAAACTTAATTAAAAATGATTTTGTAAAGTATTTTGATTTTCTGAGAATTTATAAATGAAATAAATTAATGACAAATTGGAAATTTGAAATATAAATATTTTGGAAATTTTGATTTAATTATAAATGGAATTTAAATTAAAAATGAAAATATGATAAATTTATGATATTTTGAATTAAATGAATTTAAAATGATTTTATAATATATTAATGGATTTTGAATAAGTTAAAAATGTGAAATAAATGAATATTGAGTTGAATTTTGATATATAACTTAAATTGGAAAATTTTGAATTTTGTTTAAAAGTGAATTTTGAAGTTAAGTAAATAAAATGAAAATAAGTTATATTTTGAAATTTAAACTTAAGTGTTAAGTTAAAAATTTAATTATATGAATTGAAATTGAATGTTGGAATTTAGCAAGTGAACTATTATTAAATATTGATTGTTGAATGGAAATTTAATTTTGTAAAATCATGAATTTAAGGAAAATTAAATGATGGTTATAAAAGTGAAAAATATATGATTTTATAATTTTGAAATGGTTTAAATAAAAATTTAATGGTTTGTGAAAGTATAGTGAATATTTGGAATTTGATTAACATCATTTTGAAATGCTATTATTTCTAAAGTAAAGGATATTACAACATTTGTAAATGTTGTAGTTAATATAAATGAACTAAAGGGCTAAATGAATTAAAGGCTATTATAGCACTTTGTAAGTGCTATAATTGTTGAACTTAACTAAAGTTTTATTTGAATTAAAGAATCTTATTACGGCATTTTGAATGCTGTCCTTTGTTAAATTGAATTGTTTTAAAGTAACTTTCTGTAACAATCCAAAATTTCCGGACTCGAAAATTCTAGATATTTATGAAAAAGAAGAAAGCGATAGAAGAAGAACAGAAACATCAATATCTCACTTTCGCGGCGGACAAAATATAATAATAAATAATAACAGTTCACAAAGCATTCTGTATTTGTCAATTTTCATTTTAATACATTAGAGCTACACACATATATATACAGACACTGAATATATACAATTATCATGTCTCAGATTTACAATAATATAATGCAGCAGAAATACTCTATACGTTCTTGCCATCCAGCTCGCCTCCTGAGCTCTAGAACGTCCTCACCTGAAAATCTGTAACACTCGGTCTGACCCGAGCATTACACCAAAGTAACACCCGGGTCAGGCTGGAAAGCAGCGTGAGTAAACCCAACTAACATGGAATATCCAAGCAAACAACTTATATAAAACCCAGGGTAACTCGAATCAACTTAAAAATTCACACTTTGTTATAGTCTTCTCTAATTTTACACATCAATATCCAAGTACCAAAAACTTTAGATTAAATAGTCCAATTCACTTAAATCATTTCATTTCAGCCTATTGATTTCCCATATCAATCTATAAAAAATTCGAAGGGGATTCGGGTATTTCCCAATACCCGACCCGGTCTCTTCGAAACTCATGTCATCCTAACCCAAGTTATCCAAATGAAATACATAACATTTCATATCAGAGATATCAACTCATTCAAAGCATTCAATACCATTCAATCACCCATAAGCAAATTTGATCACCTCCAAACTAATTCAGTCGATTCTAATTGAATTCCTAACCTCAATCACTTAGGTTCCTTCATTCAACGTTAATTAATTCCAAATCAATTAATTGGTCAACCCTTCATTTTTCATCTTAATTAATCACTCTGGATTAATTATACTTCAATTACATTCAAGTAATTATCTTTAATTAATTTCACAATATTTATTATTCTTAACCAAAGATCAATAAGAAACCTTAATTTCTTCACGAATTAATTAACTATATTAATTATATTAATCCTTGATTACTTATATTAATTAACTTCTCATAAATCAACTATTGTTGATTAATTTATTCTTATTTAACCAATCTTTAGTTACATCGTTAATCATATAAATTAAGGATTTCCAATTATATTTTAATTTATCCTAATCTAATTTAATTGCATCAATTAAACCACTTTACTAATCATTCACGATTAATCTCAACCTGTATTTAACTATCTTTTTATTTACTTTATTAAATAAATCAATTAGTCCTTAATTAATCATCTTAATTAATCTCTTGATTAATTTCACAAAGTAATTATATTTTATTAACTACATTAAGTAATTACCTATTAAACCATCCATAGATTATTATAAATTAATTAAACTTAATAAATTAAATTGAACCTAAATTAATTAATTCAAACCCTTAATTACTAAACTGATCAACCAAAACCATTAATTTATTGAATTAATTATTTTTCCATTTTAATCACCCTTCTAAATTTGATGGATCACAAATCATTAAGCCCTCATTAACATTAAAATGAAAACATTTTATTATTCATGACTTAAGCTTAAAACAATTTAAAACCCAAATACTTCGAGTCAAACCACAATTAACTCGAGAACCAACCAAAACCAAAGTCACATCATCATCAGTGCACATCCAATCAATTTAATTATTCAATCAATTATTTAAATTTAACCATTTAAATTTAAATAATAATCCAACAGAGTGAGGTTTTGTAACAACCCGCATATTTATCGAGTTTGTATTTAAATATTTTATTTAAATATTAACTCGTTAATCGGATTTTGGTCCGAAAAGCTACCTTTTGCAAACGGTCAAATTAGGACTCGAGATCACTTCCATTGAGTTCGAAATGTCGTTTACAACTTTTTAAGTATAAACATCGATAGGTTTGGAGTTAGTGAAATTTCACTAACTTTTCCCGCTTTGGACTTTGGGTTAGTTTAGCCTATTAAGCCCAAGTTCCAACCCTCTTCTCCTCACTCTTCATAAATTTCCTAACTAATCAAGCTTTGGCATTAATGGTGGAGGGAATGGGAAATTAAAACTCCAAGCACAAATTCAATTGCAAATCCAACATTCAACTCCAAATTCAAGTAGAAGATATTGGATTCAAGCTTTGGATTGCTTCTCCTTGCTTTCAAGCTTCATCTTCATAAACTTTAGTGCAAAGGTGAGATTTTTATCTCACAATTCTAGCCTATAACTATATTGGACTGTTGGGAATGATTCCCTATCATTTTTGCATGCATGTTAGCATTTGGTTTGGATTGGATTGGCGAAAAACTCCAATTTTTAGCGTTTTGGTGAATTTTCTGCACTTAGGTCGTTCTGGCCATTTTTAGGTCGTTCGGAGTTAAGTCGTTCGTCCATGGGTCGTGAGTCGTTCACGAGTTAACTTTAGGTCGTTCGGAGTTAAGTCGTTCGTCACATGGGTCGTGAGTCGTTCAAGAGTTAACTTTAGGTCGTTCTGGAAGAATTGGCACTTCGGAATTAGGTCGATCACGAGTTAAGCCTTAAGTCGTAGGTCGCTCACAAGTTAGGCCTTAAGCCGTAGGTCGCTCACGAGTTAAGCTTTAAGTCTTAGGTCGTTTCCGACCTATAATCTCTAGGCAAACCTTAGGTCGCTCGTCCACTAAGTCGGCCTGGTTTATCTCGTAGGTCGTCTCCGACCTAAGCTCCTGATAAGTCGTTCGAGTTAGGTCGTTGGGCCATTTACCTTAGGTCGCTCGCCCACTAAGTCGGCCTGGTTTATCTCGTAGGTCGTCTCCGACCTAAGCTCCTGATAAGTCGTTCGAGTTAGGTCGTTGGGCCATTTACCTTAGGTCGCTCGTCCACTAAGTCGGCCTGCTTTATCTCGTAGGTCGTTAGACCTTAGGTCGCTCGACTCTGTTAAGTCGTAGGTCGTTAGACCTTAGGTCGTTCGCCTTCCTTAAGTCGCTCGACCCCTCCAGTTAGGTCGCTCGGCCATTGTGTTAGGCCGCGTGAACCCTTAGGTCGTTAGACCTCATTTTGCTTTAGGTCGTAGGCCGCTTGTCTTCACTTAGGTCGTACCGTTTTGGACGGGGCGCTACCCCGCACCCCGCCGGGGGCGCTGCCCCCTGGACCCCCGCGACCTGACCGGGCAGGTCGAACCCCGTAAGCGGTGGCGTTGCCCCCGCACCCCCACCTTGGGGGGTTGCCACCCCCCCTGGACCCCCCCTGGACCCCCCTCCGTAGGGGATCTTATCCGAAAAACATTGAGCTGATTTCCTTGGATTTTATTCACATCTCCGTATGCGATTTTTGTGACTGATTGTTTCTACAATTGCTTCTGTGTTTTGTCACTTTATAATATAAAGGTTTCAATACTAGTAGTAAATATCAAAACTCATTTAACAAACAATTTCAACTCTATTTTTAATAACAAAGCTCTTTTCTTAAACCGTTTTCCAATCTATTAGTATATACAAGCCTTTACCTCACTCGGATGAGAAATCTAATTAAACGACTTAGTAAAACAAGTGGTATGAAACGCTTGCGTTCACTTCGTCGGTTAATTCTTGGACTTGTTCGATTGAACCTCTTGTGACAATTTTATTAGTGAAGATTTACAGTTTGTTCGTAAATATTTAAGTTAAGCAAGTGGTTATGGGACATGAAGCTAAACTTCTATATTTACTAGCTTAGTGTAATTGACACTTCTCGTTGATCTTGATGATCGCTTTATGAATTAGACTAGCAATTGCGCGATGTCTCTTTCATTGCAAGGTTAGACTAGACACCACTTGTGTGATTCCATTCACACATACCTTTCTGCTTTTTGGTTAGTCTTGACCTCATTCTGTGTGATTCCACTCACACATGTAGGGTAGCTCCCCATGGTCTTCGGACCGTCATGTGATAGGCCTCTTTCCCTTTTTATGATTTCTGGATTTCTCGTGTTGATTTCTGGAATTTATGTCATTGACTTGTTATGAGTACAAGTTTAGGGTATGATGCCCCCTTCGAATCTTTGAGAAGATTCTTGTGATATTGATTATCTCTTATTGATTGATCTTCTGTTGATCATTATTTACATACTTATAGTGGTATGTCGTTATGGATGTTTATGTTTATGCCATATCTTTTATGTTATATCATGTCATCTGATATTTATAGCTAGACTGATCCGTTTATTATTTTCTTAAATAATACTCGGATCAGACCGAGATGTTACAGGTGCTTCTGCTTGACTTCTTCCCAGGGATTCATCACTCTGACTTTTGGCTAACTGTTTAGATTAGCAGTTTTTGTTGTATACACTTGAGATATAGACTCATAGTTGTATTCTTTTGTATAGCACGTGTTGCTATTCTTTTGTATTATCGTGGATCTTATTGACCACTACTCTGATGTACACTTTCATGTGTTAGTTATATATTCATATCTTCTTCCGCCTTTGTGATATGGATATCTGTGACTGATTTGTGATATGATTATTTCTATGTTTGTTTTCGAAGATTATTTATAGCCACCGTGTGATAAGCAATTACATGGATGGTCGCTCCTCAACAGCCTTATTCTCCGTGCTAGTTGACAGCACTTCTCCGGAGTGTTCTTGGCTAGCGTGGGTATAGAGGTGGGGCGTCACAGGTTTACTCACCTTTGTTTTATTAGCATCCATTCCCAAATCCAGCATGTTTCTTCTCAAGTTTTGACCTTGTATAAATATTATATGATTTTATTAATATTCGAAATAAATCGAACAATCAATTATCATTTATTAATTCAAATCTTAATTAATAATTTGGTTTTAAACTAATAATTAAATTTTAAACAAATTTTCTTTTAATAAAATATTTTAGTGGCTGAAATAATTAAATAAGTTTATTAAATAGACTAGTCACCATATTATATATTTTTTTAAAATAACTAACAGCCTTGAAATGTGAATATGTATATTTAATTTTATTTTCTTTATTTAAAACTACATGTATACTCAGAAAAATAATCCATAGATTTTCAAAAATCTAATTTTATATATAATCCTTAATTTCTTATGTTAACTAATTTCTCATATACTCAAAAATCTTATTCATATATATATATAGAGAAAATTGCCTTTACATATACTTACTGTAAATAAATTTATAATTTTTTTTTCACTGATTAAACACAGAGATGGATAAAATTAACAAAGCTATACCTTCAGCCTCGCCATCGATCTCGACTTGTCCTTCTGCCATCGCATGCTTCGGCCTCCAACAGAATTGTCTCAGAAAGAAAAAAATCGTGAACCATCAATAATATCATCTACATGCGGTTACGCTTCCTTCCTGTGGCCTCACGACCGAAGCCTAACGCCATTCCTCAGCCACGCAGCCAACCTTCGTCGCCACGAACCCTAACTCGAAGACGCGATTCGCCCTAGATCGCCGCCCCTTTTCTCGCGAATCAATTGGAACACGGCTTCGTCCTTTTTTTTAAAACTGTAATTGATTTGAAGGCAAAAGGGAAATTTCATTCGAATGAAGAGGAAAAGGAAGGGCCATGTTTTCTTTTTTTTTCTTTTGTTTTGTTCGATTCGGTCCTGAAGCTTGAGGGAGACGAAGACATATAATAGAATTGGGAATGGCTTCTTGAGTACGCTTGATTATTATATAATTAAATATTGAAAATATCTCGTGTTGCATACCGTGAAATTTCAAACTCCTAATTAGATATGCTGCCAGGCGTTTATAAGGCTTTACCCACATTCCGAACACAATAGAACGTGTTTCGAAAGCTAATTCTATCATATGCGTGAGTTACGGAAGTAAACGATCAATTTTAAATTAAATCGATTAAAATAGTTTCTATGCATTTCGAGCTGCCAAGGACAAACGACAACTCTGATTGTTACAAAAATTGGAATCCGATAATAAAATAATATTACGGATCCAATGAAACCGGTTTCGTCAAACTCGGAGACTGTACCTCAGAAGGGTATTTTTAAATTCAATTTAAACGGTATATTTTCAAAACTAAACATATCACCTTTAAATTAAATTCCAGCCATTCTATTATCTCTAGTAACATCATTATAAATTTTTGCAAGCCTTCAAATTATTTTAAACAGGCTTAGAATTTTAGATTCAACAATTTACCCAATTCTAGTTATTAAATTTAATAAATTAATTGCTACTAGTAATAATATTTGAATTCAATTTAAATATTAACCTTTTTAAATATTTAAAATCAATTAATTATTCCAATTTAAATTGTTAAAAATCTCGGGTCGTCACATTCCTCCGCGCTTAAAAGAATTTCGTCCCCGAAATTACTAGTTAGAAAGAATGGTCCAATACCCGTTTACTTTTCCCCCCAAACCCAACAGTTCAATATCCTACCAATTATCTTTTATTAAAGACCCACTATTACTTCAATCAACTTCCTAAAACTTTCTATAGTTTCCAACAACATTATTTATTCCACTTATTCAAATTTAAATTTAAAATTCAAATTTAAATTATCACAACTTTCTCTAAAATTTTCTAACTCTCTAAATTTTCAAATTTTTTTGCTAGCGTCTCCTTTGTGCGGCTAGCTAGGTACAACTACAAAATGCCTCTATGGGGTCCCAAATTCCAAATGAAAACAAAAAGCCAAGTGGCTAGATCAAAAACCCAATCCAATTTCATACAGAAATTTAAATACATACCTTTTAGTCGGGCAATTCAAATTTATCCTTTGGAATCACAACCAATTTTACTTTTCCCTTATAATACCTGCATACCTTACTTAGCAATAATATTCAATCGTAACTTCTCAAATCATTTTATACATTTCCTTACATAGGTTTCATATCTACTTCTATTCAAATTAGTTTTCTATTTTCATATGATTTCAATTTATCTTCAATTCCGAATATTGAATTTTATCTTCCATTTATAAATGATTTATATCATTATTCTAAATTAGTTTCATTCACTAATTAATTTCAATTTCCAATTCGAAATCGTTTGTCGCTAACCAAAATTCTCCAAAAATTTTCCAACTCCCAAAATTTTCGGAAAATTTTGGCTGAGTCTCCTTTGTATGGAGGAGCTTTTGTATATACATCGACTCACCAGGTCGGAAAAGAAAAAACAGTTCATATTTCCTATTTTTATTGCGTAGGCGTACCTTTTATTTAGCATTTTAAGCAAGTGGCTTATTATTTTAGCATTTATCGCATCCAAATCCAGCCAAACGGCCTTCAGGTACGTGTACTTACTCAATTTAAACATGTAAGTGCCATATATACGAAGTTTATGACATTTCTCTTACTTAAAAAACTACAACTCCTCAACTCAAAAAGAAATGCATTCTAAATGACTTCCACGAGCAATTGATATGATTTCAACACGCTTTCACTTTCCTTCAACCAATTCATATACCATTTCGTTCAATTTAAAAAACAAGAAGATTTATAAGACATTTTAATCGGCTAATTCATGAATATATATAGCTACACTTAGTTGAAAACTAAACTGACACCTATCTTGGTTAAAATCTAAGTCTCCTTATATATTTTAAATTTAAACTTATAAATATAAGTATATGTGTTTTTAAACTAAGGTAAAATCAAGTTTTAACAAAATGTAATATGTTTCGCAGTTAAGTTATCGTTATACATAAGAAAGCATATCACATATTCATTTAAGTGCTGCAAATAAAACATGCACTAAGTCAATGTATATGTATACTTTGTTTATTTTTTTTATTTTTTTTAGGCACTGCCAGGTCAAGATCTAGATCATGCGACATTTCAAAACTCATATACACACTGTTTTGGAATTATAACTTAAGATTATTATACCGTCCCAAACACTTATTCCAATCCAAATGAATATGCAAGACATAAGGTCTGATCTCTATTGCAAGGTGACTGGCATGAGCAACATGAGCACATATGTGAGCAAACATAGCTTCAAGTTAGAACTTCAAGTGTACATACTAAATTACTAGTTCAAGCATAGGGGCAATGGTCCAATCAAAACAACCTATTAGTCTAAAAACACAAAGATCCAAACATGGCAGCAAACACAAGACATCGCAAAACAATGGATTTGCTATTTTTTTTTTATTAGTTTCTAATCATATGTTAATATAATCATGAATTTGATAGCTAGTAAGTGGAATTTTGAACAACAACACACTAATTCCAAGTAATAACAGGTATAGTAACAAATATATGGATTATAGAAATAGATTCCGTGTGTTGATGTATATATATTTAATTCAATTAACCCATTTATTTCCCCATTTTATATTTTTAATTCACCTACTTAATTCATTTTCGAGTTTATTTTATTAATACAAAGCCATTTCAATTTATTTCTACTTACCTGGGTTTTGTTTGCAACTCAAACGATTCAATTATAATTCAATTCCATTTTATTTTTACAACATCTCCACTTATCTTAATTCATTATCAATCCAAATCGAATTCTATTTATAATTCGAATTTATTTCCAAACTTCATTATTAACTTACAATCCATTTATTTACCCAAGTTAAATTTTATTAACATAT
This sequence comes from Allium cepa, assembly GCA_030765085.1. NCBI lineage: Eukaryota > Viridiplantae > Streptophyta > Magnoliopsida > Asparagales > Amaryllidaceae > Allium > Allium cepa. Next base: position 102,875,552 of record CM060941.1, on the reverse strand, counting down.
TTTATCAAATAACTATTTAGCTAATTAGCTTATTTCAATTTTTATATCAATATTCGATTTTATTACAAAAATTACTTCATTAAATTTTCCTGAATTCAAAACTCTTTTTTTTTTCCTGATTCCAGTTTAGACCTTCTTTTATTTTCCAAAAATTCCAACCTTTTATTTTAAAATTTTTAGAAATGCTTTTAAATTCACATAATATTATTGAAATAGCTTTTTATAAAAATACTTCTTATAACTTGATGTTTCAACCAGTCCATCCTTGTTCTTATAGAAATTCATTCATGTGTTGATCAGGCGTAGGACTGAAAATCTATAAGTACTTGGTAAACCCGTCTTCAACATTCAGTGAAAATACTTAGGAAAATAATTTTATTGAAAATATAGAAAACAGTTTTTGAAAATAGAGGAAATTTCTTTGTGAGAATGCTCTGGAAATCATCACCCCATCCATGGTCGCAGTTACATCCTGGGTTACGTTGTCATCGCAGCAAAAGTCCATGTAACTGTAGGCACTCCGCGCCTCTCGATTACGCCATGGAACCCACAACAGAACGCAGTTACATTCCAGGGTTACGTTGCCATCACAGCAAAAGTCCATGTAACTGTTGGCTCTCAGTGGCACACACAACTTTCGCTGTCAAAAGGAAACTTCTCCACTCCTACATAGGGCGCAGTCTACCGATATAAAATCAAACGCAGACTGTTGGCTCTCAGTGGCACACACGACTTTCACTATGTTACCATAGGTCGCAGTCTACCGATATAAAATCAAACGCAGACCGTTGGCTCTCAGCGGCACACACGACTTTCGCTATGGTATACTCTACTCATAATCCTCAGGAACTAGTTTTGTCTGGACTCCGCACAGGATCAACTTTAGAACCCTCCTTGGGGCTCAAGGCAGCACCACCCGGTGGCACTCTTGAGAAGTACATTTCAAGGGAGCGCCTTTTTTCCAGAGCCATCATCAAAACACTTTGTACTATACACATATAGTATCCTTTAAATCATACACCTAGTATGATCTCAACAAAGCTCCTTTACGCAAAATCGATTATCTCAAAATCGATAATTCTCAAGCTAGACTTTCCAAATTTTAATATTGATTTTACCTAAAAATCAAAAGCCTTTCCAAATCCAAAGGTTCCCAAAACCTTTTTCCAAAATCCTCAGAAGATCCTTTATATATATATATATACGGATATATATAACTTTTAAAACTTTGGATCATTTCAAACTTGTATAAAATTCCTTTTATACTTCAAAGACTTTCAAAATCCCTTTTCTTCTGGCAATAGATTCAACAAGGGGAGTTTCATCTTACATATAACAAAGATATATAACTTTGTTTATTCAAAATCAAATATTCCAATTTTGATTACTCTTTTAAATATCATTTTCATTCAAATCCGTATGATGTACACATGTCATCCGTACGCTATACCAATTTGATCGCTCAATCGATCACACAATTTCACTTCCGAACTAGTATCGTCCACCCGGCTTCCTAGTACGGACACTGATCTGGTTTCTTGATTAGAAACCGTCATTCTCCTTGCATAGCCATAACTATGATAGAGAAATATTCAGAACCAATCAACAATCCATATCCAGGTTCGCCGTCGAAATTGAGTGAAAAATCCTACTCGGATCGATATAACTATCTCGAAATTCTATGCTCGAATTTAGATCAAATCATTATGCGAATAGAATAATATACGTACTTCCTACGTATTTGTTTTCATTGATTATTAGCCAAATCAATTTCCTTTCTATTCATCCTCACATTGAACTTTATTCACTTAATCACATTTGCCTTAATTCTCATTTGGAGTATATCTTCAATCCTTATCTCAGTTGGGTATTTAACCATAAACAATTTGAACTCCGACCAGTTTATATTTAGAAGATAGCTTGAAATTTTTTAAAAATAGATAAGTAGTTGAAAAATAATTATTAGTTTGCAAAATAGCTGTAAAATAGTTAACTAATTAGTTAAATAGTTTCAGAAATTTTAGATAATTGCAAAATAGTTGTAAAATAGTACTTAGTTATAAAACGGTTGAAAAACAGTAATTAGTTTATAAAACAATCAAAAAATAGTCAAATACTCCAAAAGTAGTTACAAAATAAGTATAAGATAGTTTTGGGTTTAATAAGAAATGTTGTATATATAATAAATAACTTGGAAAAATAGATTTGTACTAAAACAATTTATTTTAAAAATAGTCTAGAGTCAAATTGTTCAATTCCCAATCTCCATTCTCATCAATTCAATTTAAATTTCCACTTCCATTTTAAATTGACCCAATTCCAATTTAAATAACCCTAATCTCCAATGGACTTGATTTATTCCCAATTCAAGTTGAATTAATTCTCAATTATTTTCCAACTTCAAATCAAATTCCATTTGATTCTTACTTATTCAACTTTATTCACAGTTCCTAATTATTCAAATAAATTTGGACTAATTTCAAATTAAATCCACTTCAATTTCAAATCATTTCAACTCCTGCTTGAATTTAATCCCAGTTCCCATTCAAATTTTAAACCTTCAGATTAATAACCTTTACACTTAAGTTTAAAACTTGCTTCACTTTAGGTTTCACACCACATTACAAGGAAAATTCAAAACTCAACCTTAGAGTTTATTTTCATATTTATTTCCTTTAAACACCAGGCTACTTTAAAGTTTTGAACCACCCTTGGTTTTAATTTCAAAACAAATCCCTTAAAAATCTTCCAAACTTTTCTTGTTCTAAAATAAGACTATATTCAAAATAGTCTGAATTATATTATTTGTTATTTCTTTAACTCTTTGAAACAATTGATTGTTTCTAGACTTTGGTTTCAAAACTTCGAAATTTTAAAACCTACTTTAATTTAGAAGTTATACTCATCTTATAAATTTACTTCATTTGGCTTACTTAATAACAAATATATCATTATTAAACACAATAACTATTTGTGATAATACCCAAGGTAATCATATCTTGATACCAATTCCTTTTTATATTATTCTTACTTCTATAAATTCAAGATTAAATTTCAGTTTGAATCCATTTCAAACTTTCCTTTATTTAAAGTTTTTAAACATTTTAATTTCTAAGCTCAAATTCTAGAATTTCATTTCAATCAATTTAATTTTAATTTGGTTGTATTTCTGTTACCACTTAATTCCAATTCAAGATTTCAATTTGATTGTATTATATTACTTCCTAATTTAATTTCAATAATTTAACCACCAATCACTTAAAAATTTATTAGAAGGGAATATTGCTTTATATATCAAAATATACTTTTTTATATAAAATCATTAAAAACCTTTATATAAGAAAATAACAAGTATGCTCTTATATATATATATACACACACTCAACTCATTCTAGATACTACGGACTCTATTTAAGGAGTAACTCCCACCAGAGCCAAGGTTCTCGCTTAACCTTTCAGCTCTGATACCAACTGTAACGACTCGAAATTTCCGAACCCGAAAATTCCAGATAGTTATGAAAAAGAAGAAAGAGTAGAAGAAGAAGAACAGAAACATCAACATCTCACATTCGCAGCGGACAAAATATAATAATAAATAATAACAGTTTACAAAGCGTTCTGTATTTGTCAATTTTCATTTTAATACATCAGAGCTACACACATATATATACAGACACTGAATATATACAATTATCATGTCTCAGATTTACAATAATATAATACATTGGAAATACTCTATACGTTCTTGCCATCCAGCTCGCCTCCTGAGCTCTAGAACGTCCTTACCTTAAAATCTGTAATACCCGGTCTGACCCGCGTATTACAGCAAAGTAACACCCCGGTCAGGCTGGAAACTAGCGTGAGTAAACCCAACTAACATGGAATATCCAAGAAAACAACTTATATAAAACTCGAGGTAACTCGAATCAATTTACAAATTCACACTTTGTTATAGTCTTCTCTAATTTCACACATCAATATCCAAGTACCAAAAAATTTAGATTAAATAGTCCAATTCACTTAAATCATTTCATTTCAGCCTATTGATTTCCCATATCAATCTATAAAAAATTCAAAGTGGATTCGGGTATTTCCCAATACCCGACCCCGGTCTCTTCGAAACTCATGTCATCCTAACCCAAGTTATCCAAATGAAATACATAGCATTTCATATCATAGATGACGCAACGGATATATGAAATTTAAATGAAACGGTGAAAATGGCAATCGGTGGATTGAAGATACTGAAATACCCAAATTCGTTGATCACAAAGATAGCGAATTCTAGCTATCTTCGACACGATGATCGCGCATGATACCATGAGAGAAGATGTACAATTCTTCGAGCGTTGATTTGAGAGCACTCGAATAACCGAAAGTGGAGATAGGAGATCACACTCAACTACCAATTTAATGAAAGCACAAAGCTAACAAAACAAGAGTTTATTCCAAAAATCAACCAAAAAAACAAATGACCCAACATGCCTATTTATAGGAGTTACAACTCAACACATCACAACAAAACACATTCCCCCGACCTAACATAGGTCGTACACGACCTATCAGATTACAACCCACACGACTTAGTACACGCTCGACCTACATAGCCGCGACCTTCGACCTAACCAAGGTCGGTAACGACCTAACCAATACAAGACAACCTTCAAACCATCCTCACACGACCTTGTACAAACGATTCAACACATATATACACAACATAGCGACTTAACAAACACAACATATACACGACTCAAAAATAACATGACTTAACGACTCAAAATGATACGACTTAACGACCTAAACAAGGTCGCGACCTAAACTCCAAGCGGCTTAACTCTTCAGCGACTTATCCTAGGTCGGTAGGTCGTGTGAACGACCTAAAGAAGCAGCAACAGGAATTCTTCGGGTGACCTATGAGTTAGGTCGTTCAACATAGGTCGTAGCTCGTCCCTACCTTCTGAGCGACTTAAGTCTTCAATATAGCAACAATGCGGCAGACCGTTAGGTCGTTCGCTGTTAACTCGTGCCGCCCCTTTGTTATCTCCCGTAGCTATAGGTCGTAGACGACCTAAAGATACCTAGCGACTTAAGACTTGGTTAAGTCGTGGCTTCTTTTCTCGTGACTAATTATGTCGTAGATGACCTAAAACTCCCCCCTTAGGTCGTGGCTGACCTAACCCTTGTGAAATTGTAGATCGTACTGCATCATCCTCCCCCGGTTGACAGAAATTCAACCTCGAATTTTCACGATTTCCTTCCACAACAAGTTCATTTCCATGATACGGAATTAAATATTTGACGTTGAAAACATCAGAAGTATAAACATCATCTGGTAACTTCAATTGATACGCATTTTCATTGATTTTCTTCAAAATTTCAACTGGACCAATTTTCCGCGCTTTCAATTTATTGTACGTTCCCACCGGGAAACGATCTTTTGTTAATACTGCGTAAACCAAATCACCTTCCTCGAAATTCACACTTCTCCGCTTCTTATCCGCCAACTGTTTATACTTTTCATTAGATGCAAGCAACCGTTCATGAACAGTTCTGTGGCACTCCTGTAACTCATTGACGAAGTCACTAGCCCGCTTAACAACTCCCTTCTGATATGGCACTATTGTTAAATCCAACGGTCCTTTCGGAATTTCAGAATATGCAACTTGAAACGGACTAAATCCAGTGCTTCGATTCACAGCGTGATTATGTGCAAATTCCTCTTGACATAGTTTTATATCCCAGCTTTTCAGATTATCTTTCACCAGACATCTCAATAAATTTCCCAACGATCGGTTAACCACCTCCGTTTGTCCATCAGTTTGCGGATGATAAGCGCTACTAAATTTCAGCATCGTTCCGACCATCTTCCACAAACTTAACCAAAAATGACTCAGAAAACGAGTATCTCTATCTGACACGATAGACTCTGGTAACCCATGTAGTCGATAGATCTCTCAAAATATAACTGAGCAACATGAACAGCATCCGCCGTCTTCTTACAAGCAATAAAATGTGCCATTTTCGAAAACCGGTCAACCACCACATAAATGGAATCGTTACCCTTTTGAGTTCTAGGCAAACCCAAAATAAAATCCATACTTACATCAACCCAAGGTTTAGTTGGTATAGGTAACGGCATATATAATCCTGCATTGGTGCTGTTCCCTTCGAAACCTGACAGATATGACATCTCTCCACAAACCTTTCAACCTCTTTCCTCATTGACGGCCAAAAGTAAGACTGAGCAATTAACTGTAATGTTCGGTCTTACCCACATGTCCTTCCTCATGCAGCTCCTTCACTATCTTCATTCGCAAGCTACAATCCGGTATAAATAAACTATTCCCCTTGAACAAAAATCCATCAACCAACACAAATTCATCAGTACTCCCATCCTTAACTTTTTCATTTTTTTCGCAAAGTAAGGATCCTCCTCAAACAACTCGGGCAATAATTCGAATCATGTCACTTCAACCTTCAACGTTGTCAACAAGTGATTCCTCCTGCTCAAAGCATCCGCTACACGATTTGTCACCCCTGATTTGTGTTTCACAACAAAAGTAAACTATTGTAGATATGCTATCCACGAAGCATGTCTCGTTGAAATCTTGTCTTGCCCTTGTAGATGTTTCAACGCCTCATGATCAGTGTAAAGAACAAACTCCTTCTGAAACAAGTAATGTCGTCAGTGCTTCACAGCTTGAACAATTGCGTAAAACTCTATATCATATGTACTATATCTCAGCTTTGCCCCTGACAATTTGTCACTAAAATATGCAACAGGTCTTCCACTCTGACTCAAAACTCCACCAATTCCAACCTTAGAAGCATCAGTATGCAACTCAAACAACAACTGAAAATTCGGTAGTACCAGAATTGGTGCTGTCGTTAATAGTGACTTGATCTTTTCAAAGGCAACCCCTGCTTCCTCTGTCCACGCAAACTTCTTCCCTTTCATGCAATCAGTCACTGGTGCCATTACACTGCTAAAATGTGGAATGAATCTTCGATAGAAAGACACCAACCCATGGAAACTTCTCACTTCAGTAATTGTCTTTGGCTGCGGCCAACTTCTGACAACTTCCACCTTACTTTCATCTGCTTGAATTCATTCCTTTGACAGAACATACCCCAGAAGTAAAACACTGTTTGTCATAAACACACATTTCTTTGCTGCTGCATAGAACTGTTCTTGTCGTAGAATCAACAATACTTCCCGCAAATGCTGGATGTGTTCTTCCGTACTCCCACTATAAATCAGAATATCATCAAAGTAAACAACCACGACTTCCCAACAAATGGTCTAAAAATCTGGTTCATCATTCTCATGAATGTACTAGGTGCATTTGACAAACCAAATGGCATAACCAATCATTCGTATAAGCCTTCCCTGGTTTTGAAAGCAGTTTTCCATTCATCGCCCGGTCTAATACGAATCTGATGGTAACCACTTTTCAAGTCAATCTTGGAAAACACCACTGCCCCACTTAACTGGTCAATCAAATCATCGAATCTCGGCATAGGAAATCTGTATCTCACAGTGATCTTATTTAGAGCCCGACTGTCCGTACACATCCTCCACGTCCCATCCTTCTTTGGCACCAATAAGGCTGACACAGCACATGGACTCAAACTTTCCTGAATACGCCCCTGTTTAATAACTCCTCAACTTGCCTCCTTAATACTTCATGCTCCTTGGGACTCATTCGGTAATGTGGCCTGTGAAGTAACACTGACGCTGGCACAAGTTCAATCTGATGTTGAATATCCCTTAAAGGCGGTAACTCCTTTGGCAAATTCTTTGGAAACACATCACTGAATTCTTCCACTACAGACTTTACTTCCTCAGGAATTTCAATAGATTCAATAGCTTCACGTCTAATCAACAAAAATACATCTAGACTCTCCTCTACTTCTTCAACAAATTCTTTCAGAGTCAATAAAGTTTTCAGCTCCTCAATCTCCTCAGATTTGCTCTCTCCTTGTTGCCACCTTTTTGGAACTAATATAATCTTCACACCTTCAAACATGAAACTGTAGCTATTGGTCCGACCATCATGTTGCACTGCTCGATCAAACTGCCACGGTCTTCCCAAAAGCAAATGACAAACATCCATCTCAACTACATCACACCAGATCTCATCTTTATATTTCTTCCCAATAGAAAATGGAACTCGAACTCGCTTATCCACCTTCACCTCTCCTCCTTTTCTCAGCCATGCTAACTTGTAAGGATTGGGATGTTTCTCCGTTTTCAACTTCAACTTTCTCACAGCTTCAGTAGAAAGAATATTGTCACAACTTCCCGCGTCAATCACAAATTTACACACCTTCCCCAGTATAGTGCATGTCGACTGAAAGATATTACTCCTCAACCAACTAGCCTCTTCTTCCTGCTTCGGTGTCAAACATAATCTCCTCATCATAAGATTACATCCTTCATCTCCCGACGCGATATCCTGTTCATTCTCTTCAACTGGACTAGAATAATCCTCGCCAACATCCTCAGCTTCAACTTCAGCAATCATAGTTCGCTTCTTTGGCTTCGGACATTCATTACTCTTGTGACCCACTTCCTGAGAATTATAACATTTGAAACTGTTGTTGACCTTCACCTTCGCAACTTCATTCACAACTGGTTTACTGACTGATTTAGAAACATTGGAGCTCCCACTAGCGCCCTTGCTTTGAAAATTGGAACTTGGAAACACACCACCTCCTCGTCTTCCCTGCTTCTCCCAAGCCAACGCTTTCTGATGTGCTTCTGCTACAGATCTTGGATCAAACATATTCACCATATCTTGAATCTGCATCCCCAACACTCCAACAAATCTAACAGTCAGCTGTTCCTCTGTCTCCATAATGTCATTTTGAGCAATCAGTTGGTAAAATTCATCAGCATAATCATTAACAGTCTTCGTCCCTTGCCTCAGATTCTGCAACCTCTGATACATGAGTGATTGATAATTGTAAGGCAAGAATGTAGCCTTCATTAACTTCTTCATCTTCTCCCATGACTCAATCTTCGACTTCCCCATCCGTTCTCGTGTAAGTTTGGTTTGCTGCCACCATGCCATAGCTCTCCCCCTCAACCTAGTAGCAACCAACTTCACTCGACGATTCTTCGGAACCTCTTTGAAACCAAAGATCTCTTCAACATTAGATACCCAGTCCAAGAATTCTTCTGCAACCATTCCATCCTTGAATTCTGGAATTTCCATCTTCATACCCGACTCCCAACGTCGATCATCTTCAACATCCCGATATACATTTCGTACTTGGTCTCGATCTCGATAATGAATATTAGCTCTATCACCATCTTCATCATAATCAAATGTACGTCTATACCGATCTCGACCATCAACATCCCTTCGATCACGCATGTCTATTCTACTATGTCTCTCTTCATCTCGATATGGCTTATCTTCAAACTCACGTGGAGTTCTTCTCTCTTCATGTCTATATTCATGGTGATCTCTTCTCGATGAAATTGACGTTTCTCTTCTTTCTCTAAAGATTGTGGCGACACCCTCCTCGCTTCCGTAATCGATGGCGAAACTCTGTTTCCTCCATGGTTCGAGATTGGCGACCTTCTTCTTTGACCTTCATTCATGTCAATCATCAGTTTCTCTAACTTTCCAGTGCCTTCATCAAATTTTTCATTGATACGTTGTTCCATCTGCTCGACTTCTTCTCTTCTGTACAACGCTTCAACATTCTGGTGGTGGTTAGCTCTCCTCGGAGGCATGATTGAATCAAACACAAATACTTCAACAATTCAAACACAAACTTCAAAAACTTCAATTCTTGGCCTTGATGAATAAAGTGATGCACGGCCTTCAACCAGCTCGGATCTACACTTGAACAAATCTCCCACAAACTTGAACAAGCTTGACTCGGCTTTGAACAAACACTTCTCCTTGGCTCCAAGACTTGGCTTAGCTATGATTGGCTAAGTCTAGCTTTGATACCAAACTGACGCAGCGGATATACGAAATTTAAATGAAACGGTGAAAATGGCAATCGATGGATTGAAGATACTGAAATGCCCAAATTCGTTGATCACAAAGATACCGAATTCTAGCTATCTTCGACACGTTGATCGCACACGATACCGTGAGAGAAGATCTACAATTCTTCGAGCGTTGATCAAGCGCACTTGATTCCGCGAATTGGCTTCAACGATCGTTGATTCGAGCGCACTCGAATAACCGAAAGTGGAGATAGGAGATCACACCCAACTACCAATTTAATGAAAGCACAAAGCTAACAAAACAAGAGTTTATTCCAAAAATCAACCAAAAAAACAAATGACCCAACATGCCTATTTATAGGAGTTACAACTCAACACATCACAACAAAACACATTCCCCCGACCTAACATAGGTCGTACACGACCTATCAAATTACAACCCACACGACTTAGTACACGCTCGACCTACATAGCCGCGACCTTCGACCTAACCAAGGTCGGTAACGACCTAACCAATACAAGACAACCTTCAAACCATCCTCACACGACCTTGTACAAACGATTCGACACATATATACACAACACAACGACTTAACAAACACAACAAATACACGACTCAAAAATAACACGACTTAACGACTCAAAATGATACGACTTAACGACCTAAACAAGGTTGCGACCTAAACTCCAAGCGGCTTAATTCTTCAGCGACTTATCCTAGGTCGGTAGGTCGTGTGAACGACCTAAAGAAGCAGCAACAGGAATTCTTCGAGTGACCTATGAGTTAGGTCGTTCAACATAGGTCGTAGCTCGTCCCTACCTTCTGAGCAACTTAAGTCTTCAATATAGCAACAATGCGGCAGACCGTTAGGTCGTTGGCTGTTAACTCGTGCCGCCCCTTTGTTATCTCCCGTAGCTATAGCTCGTAGACGACCTAAAGATACCGAGCGACTTAAGACTTGGTTAAGTCATGGCTTCTTTTCTTGTGACTCATTAGGTCGTAGATGACCTAAAACTCCTCCCTTAGGTCGTGGCTGACCTAACCCTTGTGAAATTGTAGATCGTACTGCATCAATAGATATCAGCTCATTCAAATCATTCAATACCATTCAATCACCCATAAGCAAATTTGATCACTTCCAAACTAATTCAATCGATTCTAATTGAATTTCTAACCTCAATCACTTAGCTTCCTTCATTCAACATTAATTAATTCCAAATCAATTAATTAGTCAACCCTTCATTTTTCATTTTAATTAATCACCCTGGATTGATTATCCTTCAATTACATTCAAGTAATTATCTTTAATTAATTTCACAATATTAATTATTCTTAACCAAAGATCGATAAGAAACCTTAATTTCTTCATGAATTAATTAATTATATTAATTACATTAATCCTTGATTACTTATATTAGTTAATTTCTCATAAATCAACTATTATTGATTAATTTAATCTTAATTAACCAATCTTTAGTTACATCATTAATCATATAAATTAAGGAGTTCCAATTATATTTTAATTTATCCTAATATAATTTAATTGCATAAATTAAACCACTTTATTAATCATTCTCAATAATCTCAACCTGTATTTAACTATCTTTTTATTTACTTCATTAAATAAATCAATTACTCCTTAATTAATCATCTCAATTAATCTCTTGATTAATTTCACAAAGTAATTATATTTTATTAACTACATTAAGTAATTACCTATTAAACCATCATTGATTATTCTAAATTAATTAAACTTAATAAATCAACTTAAACCTAAATTAATTAATTCAAACCCTTAATTACTAAACTGATCAACCAAAACCATTAATTTATTGAATTGATTATTTTTCCATTTTAATCACCCTTCTAAATTTGATGGATCGCAAATCATTAAGCCCTTATTAACATTAAAATGAAAACATTTTCTTATTCATGACTTAAGCTTAAAACAATTTAAAACCCAAATACTTCGAGTCAAACCACAATTAACTCGAGAATCAACCAAAACCAAAGTCACATCATCATCAGTGCACATCCAATCAATTTAATCATTCAATAAATTATTTAAATTTAACCATTTAAATTTAAATAATAATCTAACATAGTAAGGTTTACTCACCTTTGTCTTATTAGCATCCATTCCCAAATCCAGCTTATTTCTTCTCAAGTTTTGACCTTGTATAAATATTATATGATTTTATTAATATTCGAAATAAATCGAATAATCAATTGTCATTTATTAATTTAAATCTAAACTAATAATTTGGTTTTAAACTAATAATTAAATTTTGAACAAATTTTCTTTTAATAAAATATTTTAGTGGCTGAAATAATTAAATAAGTTTATTAAATAGACTAGTCACCATATTATATTTTTTTTAAAATAACTAATAGCCTTGAAATGTGAATATGTATATTTAATTTTTTCTTTATTTAAAACTACATGTATACTCAAAAAAAAAATCCATATATTTTCAAAAATGTAATTTTATATATAATCCTTAATTTCTTATGTTAACTAATTTCTCATATACTCGAAAATCTTATTCATATATATATAGAAAATTGCCTTTACATATACTTACTGTAAATAAATTTATAATTTTTTTCACCGATTAAACACAGAGATGAATAAAATTAACAAAGCTATACCTTCAGCCTCGCAATCGATCTCGACTTGCCCTTCTGCCATCGCGTGCTTCGGCCTCCAACAGAATCATCTCAGAAAGAAAAAAAATCGCGAACCAGCAATAACACCATCTATATGCGATTGCGCTCCCTTCCTCTAGCCTCACGACCGAAGCCTAACGCCATCCCTCGTCGCCACGAACCCTAACTCGAAGACGCTATTCGCCCTAGATCGCCACCCCTTTTCTCGCGACTCAATTGGAACACGGCTTCGGCCTTTTTTTTTTAACTGTAATCGGTTTGAAGGAAAAAAGGGAAATTTCGTTCGAATGAAGAGGAAAAGGAAGGGCCGTGTTTTCTTTTTTTTTCTTTTATTTCGTTCGATTCGGCCCTGAAGCTTGAGGGAGACGAAGACATATAATAGAATTGGGAATGGCTTCTTGAGTACGCTTGATTATTATATAATTAAATATTGAAAATATCTCGTGTTGCATACCGTGAAATTTCAAACTCCTAATCAGATATGCCGCCAGGCGTTTATAAGGCTTTACCCGTATTCTAAACACAGTGGAACGTGTTTCGAAAGCTAATTCTATCATATGCGTGAGTTACGGAAGTAAACCATCAATTTTAAATTAAATCGATTAAAATAGTTTATATGCGTTTCGAGCTACCAAGGACAAACGACAACTCTGATTGCTACAAAAATTGAAATCCGATAATAAAATAATATTACGGATCAAATGAAACTGGTTTCGTCAAATTCCGAGATTGTACCTCGGAAGGCTATTTTTAAATTCAATTTAAACGATATATTTTCAAAACTGAACATATTACCTTTAAATTAAATTCCAAACATTCTATTATCTCCAGTATCATCATTATAAATTTTTGCAAGCCTTTAAATTATTTTAAACAGGCTTAGAATTTTAGATTCAACAATTTACCCAATTCTAATTATTAAATTCAATAACTTAATTGCTACTAGTAATAATATTTGAATTCAATTTAAAAATTAACCTTTTTAAATATTTAAAATCAATTAATTATTCCAATTTAAATTGTTAAAAATCCTTGGTCATCACACTTTCTGTAGCAACTTCTAAATGCTGCGAAAGGTGAATTTTCATTGTTTTATTAAGTTTAAATGAATAAATGAACTTTGAAAGATTTAGATTTTGAAAATTTAATAATTTAATAATTAAATATAATAACTTCATTTTTATGATTTAAAATGAAGTAGTTTGTTTTGAAATATAAACTATTTTGAAATGTGTGTTGAAATGGTATTTTAAATAAATGAATGTGGTTTGGAAGATACGATATTTTGATATTTTGAAATGGATTTTTGAATGATATTGAATTTTGAAATGATATTAGATTTCAAAGTATAAAATACGATTTTTAAATTTTAACCACGGGATGTATTTAATTTATAGTTTAACCGATTCTTAAAGGATGGGCGATCCCGAGCATCCTTTAAGTTATTGTGCATTTCTATTACAGTTCACTTGAGTTGGTTTACATTATATAAGTATATATGTCCTGATTCGAGTGTTTTGTGTTTTACTTTACGCTCGGGTCAGCCTGAGTATTTACAGCTTAGCTTTGGATTTCTTTCCTGGAGTTAGGAATCGCTGGAGATTCTGCTTGTCTAGTATCTGTTCCCTTTCAGTTTTAGTTTTTCTATTTCAGCTCTGGTATTAATAGACTGCTATATATTTGAGATTCTATTTTATATTTTTTCAGGCTAATATTATGTATCTGTTTGAGAGTTTGTTATAGTAGCATCATGAACTACCATGGTATTTCAATTTCTACTGCGAGTTATTCTGGTATTTCTGTGTCTGTGATTCTTGATTGTATTTCATTTGCTCCACATTTATTTACAACGCGGTATTTTGAGCAATTCAAGTCCGGCATGTATGGATGCGAATGGCTGAAAATATTGGGTTGTTACAGTTGGTATCAGAGCTTTGGTTTTAGGCAAATCATAGCCTACGGAGCAAAAACTCATTAGAGATAGGGTAGAATTACTCTAGAATGAGTGAAATCAATCTCAAAATCATTTCCTTGTGAGAGTGTGTATTTTCGAAGTATAAAATAATTCCAAATGATTTTTTTAAAGGATTTTCAAAGATTATTTTGGTATAAAAAATTTCTTATTTTGAAACCAAGATTTTCTAAACTACATTCCTTCTGTATCACCTTGTTAGAAATCTCTTGGTTAGGATTCTTATCGATTAGGATTCCTTGAACTTTGGAACGCTCCCACTTGTTCTGAAACCCAGTCTTGTTTTCCCTATTTTATCCTTTAGATTTTGGAGCATTCTGTAACCCCACTTGGAATGACCTCTATAAAGATCAGTGATTCCGTAAATCTTTGAATGATTTGTAAGGGGTTGAAACTCCTTTACAATTGGCATTGATACACCGGAGATTTTGGTATCCTCGGATTTCGATGCTATTTATCTCCTGCTCTACCTGGATTCTATCTTTGGCGATCGAATGTTGATTTGCCTTAGATTTTCGAATTGATTATATTCATGAAATCATGGTTGATCGGTTGAGTTCGTCCGTGATTTATATGGGCTTATCCATCTTTATTTGGTAATAAAATTTAATTATCTTCGTTCGAGCATATCTTCGAACCAGAATTCTATTTGATTAGAGTTCCTCTAAATTCGAATCTCCGTATAGTTTGAAATCTAACCTTGAATCACTCTTTGGAAATTTGTGTTTGATTGTATTTTGAATTTGTGCATACATCGAAATTATTATTTTGATAAGGATGACCCTATTTTGCATATAAAAGTGAAATATTTTCAATAAGGATTTTATATCTTTTGACAACGAGAATTTGAAGTTCCGAAATGATTTGAAATTTTGAAAATTTATTAGAATTTGACTTATATAAAATGATTCATAATTGAAGGGTTTTAGTTTTGAATTTCGAGGAATCGAACTCCGGTGTTTTGAAATCGGTTTTAAGATTTTGGAAAATATATAATAATAATATGATTTAAAGATATTTCTCCAAATAAAAATGTTTTAATGTATTCGAATGAATTCCAATGATGCCGAAGTAGTTTCAAATAAGTTTCAAGAAAATAAAGTCCAGAACCCACTTATGTCGCTGGAAAATAATTTCGATGATGAATGCATGCATCATCGACGTTGGTTTTCGAGTTTCTGAGTGGGGGAGAGGCCACCTAGTAGCTTTGCTATGCGAATGATTTTATGAAACCAATTTTGATTTCAGATTTTGAAGTATGATTTGATATTTGAAAGATATATGTGTGTGTGTGTGTGTGTGTGTGTGTGTGTGTATTTGAAATGATTTAAAGTAAACTAGTGTTTAGTCCTCGAGATTCAGATTTGTTTTGGTATAACCTTATCTATTGGAATTGATTTACTGATTTGTTGGTGACTTCCAACTGATTTGTTGGTGATTTCCAACTCTTGGATTTGAAAATATGATTTCTTCGACTATTTTGAAGGTTCAAACACTTCCAAATCAAGGTTAACTTTTCAAAACTAAGAAATTTTGAAAGGTATAAGGTATTTGATAAAGAATATAAGTTTAGTTTGGTATGATTAATGTATAAAGTAATATGATTTATATAAGTTTGAAACTGTTTATTGAGTGAAATAAATAAGACTATGTTGAATTATACTGATGTGTAATATGGATTGAAATATTTTAAATAAAGTATATATATAGAATAAAAATCTTTCCAATGGTAAATTGGATTTTCATACAGAAATAAATAATTTGAAGGTTTTAAAAGAGATGGTTTTAAACTTTCTAACCATTTTAGATATTTTGACGATTGAAATGGTTTGGAAATGATTTAATCTTTATTTTGACAATGAATGCGAATTTGAAATGATAATTGATTTTGATAAATGAATATTTGAAGTTTATATATTTATGGAAGGATATTGGGTTTACTTGTAATTTGAGTTTATTTAAAAATGATGGATTTATGAAATGAATATTTCAAAAACTAGGTAATAATGAAGTAAAATTTGAGATATATGAAATTATAAAATCAGTTTTGAAATATGGTATATTTAAGCTTTGACACATGTTAAAGATTAAATAGTTTATTTTATGGATCAAATCTTTATTTGAAATTTGATAATGTTTGAAATGGTTTTGTTGGAAAGCTAAATTGAATTGAAACTGATGGTTTAAATTGAAATAAAATTGAATTTTTTTTAGATTTGGTTTTAGTTGAATAAATTTGTGAAATGTAAAGAATTAAAGGAATGTTTTATGATTTCTAATATGTGATTTCGAAAGGTTATGATTTTCAAAGTGTAATGATTTCAAGTATTTTGGTTTCGAAAAATTTATAACTTTGAAAGTTTTATGATTTTTGAAAGTGAATATATGTTTGAAATGGAAATGAATTTGTTTGACATAATTTTTTCGATTTGAGAATTTGGATTATTTTATAAATCTATTGTTTTAAGAAACTTTGAAACTAAATATATGTAATTAGGAAGAAATGATTTGGCAAAATCATATATGATTTTCAAACTGAATTGATATTGACAAGGAATTGAAATTGGGAACCTTGTTTTACTAAATACTATGATCTGGGAGTTATCGAACTTATATAAAATGGATTTGTATAGGTATTTTTGTAAAATTGATTTGAAAACTGTTGATTCGAAAAGGTACTCATACTCAATTTGTAAATTGAAATGTTATATAATCGAAGTCTATATAAGTGTAATTTGATATATTATGGATTTGGAAAATATTCGATTTCAAATAGAATCTTATATATAATGGACTTTATATAAGTATGATATTTGAAAGTGATTTTTAAAGGCACTATATGATACATGTTTTCGAAGTAAAGATATGTAAAGTGCCTTCTGCTTGATATCCGCCTTGTGGCCACATTGTGGATTCATTCTATCGATATTATTCTCTCTCTGATTTGGGATTTCCGGATATGATACTTGAATGTCCATCGAATTCCATGGCGATCTCCATGGTCTTATGTTTAAACTGCATAGCATAATTCGCCTGGCTGAGATGGTCAAGGGGTACGGATGTTTCTTGGGGGATCCAAGCGTAACCATTGTGTATCCTACGATCTATGTAGGTCGTAGTAGTAGCGAAATCCACTGGCTGAGATAGCTTAAGGGTACGGATGTTTCCTGGGGGATCCAGGTGTAACCACTGTATATCTGCGGTCTACTGGTCATCATGGCATAATTTGCAGGGCTGAGATAGCTTACGGATATGGATGTTTCCGGAGGGATCTAGGCGTAACCATTGTGTATCTGCGATCCATGGTTTGACAAATGTTTGGTTTGGTTGGTTTGTTTGGATGGTACTTTAAATATCTGTTTTTAAAAGGTTTTTCAAGTATTTTCACTGGGTATTGAAACAAGTCTACTAAGTACCTGGAGAATTCTAGCTTTGTGCTCGATCAACGCATGGCCAGAGTCTGTAGGAACGAAAGTAAACTTGTTAAGGTATTGAGTTATAAAAGTATTTTGATAAAGTATTGTATAAAGGATATTTTGATCATTTATTTTACTTTTCTAAATAATGTAAAATGTTTTAAATATTGTGTACTTTGAACTATCAAATTTGAATCAAATGACTATTTATCATACTATAAAATGTTTAGAATGTTGTAAATATAAAACTATAAATTGAAATGTCTATGGTTTTAAAATAATGGTCCATCCTTGTCTTTCAACCTATTTTTTTTCCTTCTAGCTATTCCTACCTTTTTCCTCTTCGAGGGTCCTTTCTGTATTATGGAAAGATTTGGTTCTTTGGCTTATCGTATGGATTTGCCCAAGAAGCATTCTGGAGTGCATGATGTATTCCACGTCTCACATCATCTTTGGTATCTTCTTGACCTATCTCTTTTGTTCAGCCTTCTGCCCTTGATGGTTGGGATATTGAGCCTAATCTGACTGTCGAGAGTAAGCCACTTCGCATTGTCGACAGAGGTACGAAGCAGCTAAGAAGGAAATCTATTAGTTTGATCGAAGTACGATGGGGTACTGATGATTGAGATTGTACCTGGAAAACGGAGGAGAGCATTTGTGCTTCGAATCCAAATTTTTTTTTCCAGGTACTATTTGTTGTCTATCTTGCTTTTCCTTATTTTCTTGTTCGTTCTTTTCGAGGACGAAAAGATTTGAGTGGGGGAGAGTGTAACAACCCAGTATTTTGTGATTATTTTAATTTTTTTATTTTAGTTATTTAAATTGAAACTCCTGATTTAAAAAAACTTTATTATATTTATTAAAAATGAATAAATTTTATAGTTTTAAGAATATATTTTGATTTTTGTGTGAATTATAATTTCAAACCTGAATAAATAGGATATTTTCAGAAAATGTGGATTTTGGTCAATCTGGTCAAACTTTGACTTATAAATTTTTGAATTTTTGAATTTTATCTTTTAATATGAAAATAAATTTAATTTCAAGAATACTGCTTTTCGTTTCATTGAAATCCGATTTATATTGTGAAACTTATGCTTTTTACAAAATTGTATGTAAATTGATTTATTTAGTAAAATTATCTATTTTAATTTATATAAATAATATTTTTATATGTCAAATTATGTTATAATATGGGTTATATGACATTTTAGGTATATATTTTACTTTAAAACATTTTTAAAGTGATGTTATAATTTTTCCAAAGCTTAGTGCATTTATTTTCTATTTTTAAAGCCTAGTTTCCATTTTTCTGCTATTTTCTTCATTTAAATTGTATTTAATTAAAATTTATTTGTTTATTTTTATGCATGCATTTTTATTTTGTTTTCTTTTCTTTATTTATAAATATTATTCAAGTACATAATTTTTTTTCAAAACTTGTTGCATTTATTTTCAAATTTTTAAGATTAGTTTGCAATTTTTGCTGTTTTTCTTAATTAAATTATATATAATTAATATTTATTTATTTATTTTTGTTTGTTTACTAAATTTTCTTGTTTTGTCTAAATTTATTTATATTTTTTAGTATTTAAAATTTCAAAAAGAAATATGGTAAATTGAAGAGTTTGTGACCTTCGATTTGCTTAAGGCTTTTTGTCTTTTTGTCTTTTCACATTTCAACCATCACTTTAATTCATTTTGCTGCCTTAACTCCTACCTTTCAGCCGACCACTCCTTTTCACTTTCGCATGAATTTTCTTTCTCAAGCTCAAAAAAAA
Source organism: Allium cepa (assembly GCA_030765085.1). Taxonomy (NCBI): domain Eukaryota; kingdom Viridiplantae; phylum Streptophyta; class Magnoliopsida; order Asparagales; family Amaryllidaceae; genus Allium; species Allium cepa. Next base: position 102,855,739 of record CM060941.1, on the reverse strand, counting down.
TTTCGGCCACCATCATTTCAAAAAGCTTGGTAAAAATCTTCTTTTCTTTTCCATTTTTATGCTTGAATTTTGTAATTTTGCTCTTGCTTCCTTCACTTCTAAGTTCGGCCCCTGCCACCACCAGCACCTTGGCCACCTCCACCATCACCAAAACCAGTCTCCACCACCTCCAGTCCAACCCCAAGCCATGCCATGGTCCATAGGTTGAAGATCCACCACACAAATGCACCAAACTCCACTTGCACCACCTAGCCGAGCACATCAAGTCATCCACCACCACAAATTCAACCTTGGCCGCCACTTGCACCACCATCTCCAGCCCCTACCTGACCTAACACCACTGACACATCATCCCCTAACCCCACCTGAACCTGGCCGTGCTCCTCTTTTTTTTTGCCGAGCCTATTTAGGCCTTGAAACCACTTGTAGTGGCCTTGTTTTGTGAATTATAGCTCACACACCTTTGCACCTCTTTTTCCCATGCTAGGCCGACCATATGAACCCACAACCAGACCCAAACACACTCCTTAGCCATGACTTTCCAGCCTATAACTGAAACACAAGTGGTAGAAAGCAAGTGCAAACAGTTTGGTGATGTTTTGTGCACTCATTTCTAGCTTTGTTTAATTGAATTTGGGTTGAAAACTTATGTTATTTATATTATTTAGTTTGAATGTGTTAAAGGCAATTAATCTTTGGCTCTCTCAATCTCAAATCATTGTCGTGCTTTCGTGCCTCTGAAGATCGTTGTTGTGTGTTTTGGTTGTGTCTCCAGCTTATACCAGCGAGTTATTCTCACCAGACAGTTTTATACTTATATGACTAGTAAATCGATCACATTTGAATCTGTAAAATGCATCACCATATTATATGTGCTATGTTATGATCATATGATGTTCACCCATGCTTATTTACCTGTTATATCATATATTACCGTTATTTTATGCTGTTCTGTTATTTGTATCAGTTTATCACACTGCAAGTTCCCTTTGGATCAGAATCACTATGGGTTGAAATGATACATACCCGAACGGACATTAGAATAGGGGAAAATCGTTATGGGCTGAAATGATAGGCTTGAACGATTCTCAATTATTCATTTTACTTGGGACTGTGGGTTTGAAATAATAAAACCCGGGTTTTCTTTGTAAATTACGGTTTGAAATGATATATTACCCGTATCACTTTACCTAGTGTAGAAAATGATATACAGACCCGTGATTAAAATATATTTTTCTAAATCTTTCAAAATATTATAAAAATGTAAATATTATAATATTTTGATTTAAACTTAAATTAAAATGATTTTGGAAAGTATTTTGATTTTTTTAAGAATTTATAAGTGAAATAAATTAATGATAAAATGGAAATTTGAAATATAAGTTATTTTGGAAATTTTGATTTAATTATAAATGGAATTTAAAATTAAAAATGAAAATATGATAAATTTATGATATTTTGAATTAAATGAATTTAAAATGATTTTATAATATATTAATGGATTTTGAATAAGTTAAAAATGTGAAATAAATGAATATTGAGTTGAATTTTGAAATATAACTTAAATTGGAAAATTTTGAATTTTGTTTAAAAGTGAATTTTGAAGTTAAGTAAATAAAATGAAAATAAGTTATATTTTGAAATGTAAACTTAAGTGTTAAGTTAAAAATTTGATTGTATGAATTGAAATTGAATGTTGGAATTTAATAAGTGAACTATTATTAAATATTGATTTTTGAATGGAAATTTAACTTTATAAAATCATGAATTTAAGGAAAATTAAATGATGGTTATAAAAGTGAAAAATATATGATTTTATAAGTTTGAAATGGTTTAAATAAAAATTTAATGGTTTGTGAAAGTATAGTGAATATTTGGAATTTAATTAACAGTATTTTGAAATGCTATTATTTCTAAAGTAAAGGATATTACAGCATTTGTAAATGCTGTAGTTAATATAAATGAACTAAAGGGCTAAATTGAATTAAAGGGTATTATAGCACTTTGTAACTGCTATAATTGTTGAACTTAACTAAGGTTTTATTTGAATTAAAGCAATCTTATTACAACATTTTGAATACTGTCCTTTGTTAAATTGAATTGTCTTAAAGTAACTTTCCGTAGCAATTTCTAAATGCTGCGAAAGGTGAATTTTCATTGTTTTATTAAGTTTAAATGAATAAATGAACTTTGAAAGATTTAGATTTTGGTAATTTAATAATTTAACTATTAAATATAATAACTTCATTTTTATGATTTAAAATGAAGTAATTTGTTTTGAAATATAAACTATTTTGAAATGTGTGTTGAAATGGTATTTTAAATAAATGAATGTGGTTTGGAAGATACGATATTTTGATATTTTGAAATGGATTTTTGAATGATATTGAATTTTGAAATGATATTTGTTTTCGAAGTATAAAATACCATTTTGAAATTTTAACCATCGGATGTATTTAATTTATAGTTTAACTGATTCTTAACGGATGGACGATCCCAAGCATCCTTTAAGTTATTGTGCATTTCTATTACAGTCCACATGAGTTGGTTTACATTACTTAAGTATATATGTCCTGACTTGAGTGTTTTGTGTTTTACTTTACGCTCAGGTCAGCCGAGTATTTACAGCTTAGCTTTGGATTTCTTTCCTGGAGCTAGGAATCGCTGGAGATTCTGCTTGTCTAGTATCTGTTCCCTTTCAGTTTCAATTTTTCTATTTCAGTTCTGATATTTATAGACTGCTATGTATTTGAGATTCTATTGTATATTTTTTCAGACTGATATTATGTATTTGTTTGAGAGTTTGTTATAGTAGCTTCATGAACTACCATGGTATTTCAATTTCCGCTAAGAGTTATTCTGGTATTTCTGTGTCTGTGATTCTGTGATTGTATTTCATTTGCTTCAAATTTATTTACAACGCTGTATTTTGAGCAATTCAAGTCCGGCATGTGTGGATGCGAATGGCTGAAAATATCGGTTTGTTACAGAACAAACGGGAAAGATAGAGATTTAGGGGATAGTTACAAATTATAAGATATTTAAATATAAAATTATACACACATATAATTACCTTAGGATGAAGCATGTAGAAACACCTTGAATGATAGAACAATGCTTAGATCTGATTGATCACTCTCTAAATCCGATAGACATTACCCTTCATCACACCTTAATTTGTGGCTTCTCCTCGGATTTCAAGCAAATCACCATCCCACTTTGCAAGAGAAGAATGAACCACCTTTTTAATTTAGTTTGATGTTGATTTGAATTTGTTTTGATGATTTTTTAGATGAAGTTCGTGACGACCCATCTTTTTGAATGGTTTAAATCGACAATAAACCACACATATCTAACTCAAACCATTCAAAAGGGAGGATTGTCAATGGGGTACATAAGAAAATAAAAGGAAAGAAGGAAAATAAAACACAGAATTCCGTAGCGGAATGACAAAATATAATAAAAAAATAAACAGTTCATGAAGCTATTTTACAATATACATTTGATTACACAACTTTTACAACATAATTGGAGTACAAACAACAACGTACCAGTAATGATGCAGCAGAATAATACTAATAATATAATATACCAAACTCCATCTTCGTCCTACAGAAATAATGTCTTCAAACACTGAAATGCTCAAGCTGACCCGAGTGTAATAAAAAGACAAAACACTCGATTCAGAACTAAAAATTCTTATGTAAGTTAAATCAACAACAAGTAAATATGAGTGTAATAGCTTGAGAGATGTTTACACGATTTTACATCTCCTATCCAGTGTATACCGTGCGCGCAATAACTTAAGAGATGTTATGGGATTTTCATCTCCTAATGATCCATTAAACTATCTATATATAGTAAGATACGATATATATATATATATATTGTCTAATCAATAAAGTAAATATATTTTGTAGCGTTAAGGCTTTACGTTAATCCCTCTTAATGCACTTTTAAGCAGGTAGTCTATGCAGGTCCTGTAACACAACCAGTAACGTCGGTAGCCAGTGAGTCCCCTATAGGTACCATACCAAAACAAAATTGTTGTGGGTGCGAATGAGGATAAAGAGTATGATAAGGCACGTGAGGCGATACCCAATGTAGGATACTACCGTTTTGCGTTTCCTGACTGGTGGTAATCCCTAACGGCCCACCACATCCAACACCCCCAAAATCAAATCAAATCAAGTCAAGGTGCACTGATTAAGACAAAATCAATACAGTAATACGAAGAGGTGTGTCCGCTAGAGGTAGCTAGCCTCAGTGGTTAGGTACGGCTCCTATTCTAGTCATTTCAAATTGACACAAGTGTCGAGTTCATCCATTATCATTCTCTTTCTTCAAATCCAGCAAACGCCTCCAATTCAAACTCTACATTCTAGATATCATCCACCGCGTACATAATTGTTAAAGTTGTTCAAATTTTGATCGAGAGTCTGCCAATAAGAGGTCCCGATCTCTTTAACAACCAGACGTCATTTTTCACACCGGTTGGTTCTTTTACATTTCAAAACCGATTCATATTTGATATCAAAATATCATATCCAATTCAAAATATTTTTCTTTTCAAAATCATCATATTTACATGAATATGTCATTTTCACTTGAAAGTGTCATTTCAAATTCCAACTTAACTTATAACATCATTTAACCACATTTGCCTTTAAATCAATGATTTAAATACAAACATTTCCTTTGCACAGTTTGAATTTTTATAAAATAGTTTAAATAGTTATAAATAGTTTAAAAATAGTTAAATAGTTTAGAGTAGTTCGATATAAAATGGTTTGAGTATTGAAAATGGTTTATATAGTAAAATAGTTTGGGAAATCAAAATAATTTGAATGTTAATAAAATAGGATTTAAACAGTTTATATTAAAATAATTTATTTTGAAAATAATATCAAATCAAACTGTTTCTTTCCATTTTACAAATCTGGACCCATGTCTGATTTCAAATTAACAACTCAATTTCCAATCTTTCAATTTAGTTGACTCGGTTTCAGTTTAGCTTCAAATCAACTTAATTTCAGTTTCAGTTCGAATTAACTTAAATTTTCGTAACGTTCATTTTTAACTTCAAATTCAATTCAACAACCCAACTCAATGATTAGATTTCAATTTTATTCTTATTTTCAAACAATTCTAATTCATATCAATTTCCTGTCCAATTTCAATTTACCGATTTAAAACACTTAAATCAATTTAAACCTCATTGTTAAATTTTAAGACCCTAATCTTTAAAATAATTCAATTTCCAAAATTAAAGTCATATATCAATTATAATTTCACATTTCAATTCAATTCTTTAAAATAATTCCCTCTAATCAATTTCAATTTCAACATTTCTAAGTTTGAAGTAGAAAATAATTTAATTCATATGAATCCTCAATTTATTTCCGTTAAAAATATCATTTAATAAAAATCCAAAAATCAAGTCTTTTTTAAAACCATTTAATTTAACCAATCCGGTGTTCGTATATAATTTTATACTCTATGGCCAAGTTAATGGTTATTTCAATTTTAGTTATAGGAATGGATGCATATCATTTCAATTCAAATCAAATTGTCATATGTATATCGCATTTCAACCTATTTCTTAATTTATTCGTAATAATTCAAATAACAGTTTATATGCTTTCAGTTCATATACTGGGTGATAACAGGGATATATAAAAATAAATAAACATCCAATCATCCAAAATATCAACAAATAAACATCCATCATAATCAACATCCAAATCATCCCATAATTCACAAAAATTTATTGTTTATCAATATCAAGTATTTAACTAGCAATTTAATCTAATATTAATTTAAATATCAAAATTAACTCAATAATATCAATTTCAATTAAATTTCAATTTAAACTACTAAACAACAACCAATAAAATTCGTATCATAAATTTAATTAAACTAGCATAAGAAGCTTTAGTATTGCATGAGTGGGTTAAATCGCCCACCTTTGACTTATAGTCGATTTAAAATCCAATAAAAGTACAAAATTTGAAAAATCTCCAAATTCAACCAGACTAGTGTCATGTTGTCTGGAATTTCGATATGATCTCCATGGAAGAAACCGCACGTCAATCGGAGTTCATATGCAAAAGTTATTAACGTTAGAAGTTTCAGAGTCAAATTTTCAAGTATAAAAATTACAGGGACTTTTTTGTGAAATTACCCTCTGGCTATATCTTGTCAGCGCCAAGACCATCTCCACCCAGTCAATTTTGACCATGATTTCCCATCACCTCAAAGATCCATTTGCCATGAGACCACTTTCATCTGAAAGCTATCGACCTCCTCTATGCAACTGAACTGCCAACATCTCATATAGACGCTCCAATCTCCACCACTCGACAATCAAAGTTGCAGCGATGATCAAATTCCAAATCAGGTCTCGACCACATCGTTGCTCCGTTCTTAAAATTGAAACTAGATCTAGAATCTACTCATTGAGCTCTACAATACCCAGAAATCAATTTCGTCAATTGATGCTCCGATCAAAAAACCCTCAAAGTTCCCCTCTTTGACATCACCGCCAGCACCTTTGACTATGATTTTCGATTGATACAAGCGTTGTTTCAAAAAACAAACACCACATGCTGACTCCATTCATAAAGATCTTCGAAACGGTGTATTATATGATACGATTTGTTGAGTTTGAATTTTAAACACTTTGTTTGATTTGCTAATTGCCATTAGACTGCAATTAGGGTTGATTTTGGGATTAAGGATGAGAAAATGAAGTGGAGACTGCTGCTAGGGTTTACAAAAACATATATACAGGCAACAATGAATATTTGATGGGCCAGAGCGATAACCAAGGCCTGGAAGCCCATATTTGACCCAAAATGAAAATAGGTCATCCTATATATATATATATATATATATATATATATATATTGAAATATAGGTTTTCAATATTTACAAATTCAATGGAATAAGTTTTGGAACCTAATTCTATTGTATAAAGAAGCTATCCTTTTAAAATCAAATTAAACTCGTTTAAATTTATTAATTGATTTCTACGCGTTTCGAGATCGCATGATCAAACGATGAGTCCGATCGCTATGAAACTTGAAATCCTATAATAATTCACTATTACGGATCCGATGAAACTAGTTTCGTCGAAATCCGAGTCAGCGCCCAAACAGGCAAATTTTACACGTTAATTAATTAAATTATTATTAAACTGATTTAATCACTTTTAAATTCTAATTTAATAGTTAACCATCATTCTTGATTACATAGAAACTAATAATCTTTTACAATACAATTTCCCAAATTAAATCCAATATTTAAATATTACACTTATTTCAACGTTCAATTGCAACTATAATAAAATCCCAGTTAATTATATTTTAATTTCAATCATTTTTTTTATTTTCATTTACATCCTTATTATCAAATCAATCAAAACCTTATGAATTCATTAAGATAAGTTTCCATCTTATTATATTCAAATTATACAGTTAACATCTTTTCTTCTATTAATAGCAATATTTCAATTACATTATTTTTTATTGGTTTCCAAATTAATTTCAACTGATTAAATAATAAGATGAGAAAAAAACAATTGTTATACATTAATAATTCATTTCTATTAACTTATTGTTTACAAACAAAGGTTGATAAATTACTTACTAAATATCGATTCCCTTCTATATTAACCAAGTTCAAATTAAATAACCTATGATTTCTATTATTAATACAACATTTAGTTTATTCCTTATTAACCTTTTCAATTATAATTGATTGGAATTACATTAAAATAGATGTTAGTAACTTTAAAAAAATAATATTAATTCATATTTTAATTATTCTTTTCTCATAAATAAATCATAAATTTTAATTTCTGACAATATTAAATTCCAAAATCTTATTAAACTTAATATTTTTAATTGTAAAAAATATGGGTCGTTACAATCTCCCATACTCAAAACTTTTCGTCCACGAAAAGGAACAAAAAAGAATCAAGAGGTTTGATATAACTTTATTTAAGTATTCAATTTATAAACATTTAAATTTACATAATTAAGTTTAACAAAAACTTGAAAAAAACCTCAACTTCTACAACAATTTTAAGTCCTAAATTCATAGAAAAATAATAATGTCAATAATTTTAATATATATATATATATATATATCATATTTCAATAACAAAATATCCCAAACCATGGGAAAAACAATAAAATATCGTTCAAAAACTGAAATCCAAAAACGTACCTATTTATTGGGTAAACGAACTTTATTTATGAAACCAAAAGTAGTAGCTATTGTTTCCATAAACCTGTATTTCACTTATATAACCCAAAAGAGTTAAAACTACGTAAAAAAAAGTAATATATTAGTTGTTTCAATTAATAATACAAACAACATGACACAAAAAAAAATTATATGCAAACAGTAGTACAACCATTATATGCAACAAAAGAATCCATCACACATCCATAGCAACAGAAAACTAATGGTTTGTTCAGATTTAGAAACTATTCATTGTACAAGATAATAAATGACTACCAAGTGTATCTTATGCTCAACAACCTTTGGTAGTCACTTAATAGATTACTCATACAACCTCAACATTTTGAAGAATCATTTTTGTAACGATCCTGATTTTTGAGTCAAATTTAATTTGATAATTAATATAAATTTTGGGATTAATTGTAGGCTCATTTGAAAATTTGGGAATAAAAAAATATAGCAAGTAGATTTTTAATATATTCGGATTTGAAATTTAATAATGAAGTATATTATAAATAGAACTTTTGTTTTTGAAATTCAAGAATAAATATCTTATAAATAAAATTGGATTTATTAACTTTGTATTTTGAAAAAATTAAAGTATATATGTACATAAGATTATTTATTTATAATTGATATCTGAATCATTTTTCTTTTATAAAGTTATATAAGTGTTATGATTGAAAATGTATGTATAATGTGTATGTATATATATTAACAAGAATAAATAAAAGCTTTAAAACTTACATATATGGATATATATCTTTTGAAAATAAATAAGATTTATAAAAGGATCATTTCTTTTAGTATATAAACATATGTAGGTAATTTACATAAAATAAATAAAGTTTAACAAAGGTTTGAAACATAATTTATAAACAAGGGTTTAAAAGCATAAACACAAAAGTATAAAACATAAAAACATGATTCTTAAATATACAAAAGTGCAAATTTATTAACATAAGGACTTAAAAATAAATTTTAAATTTATTTAAACTAAAGGACTTAAACATAATATTGTTTGTATTTACAAGTGTAGGAAGACTAATATCATATATTTACAAGTGTTAGTTGAATTAACAAGTGGCAAAATGGTTTTATAAAAAAATTAAAAACATAAATAATACGATTAAAGAAGTTACCAAACTAATGCATGGTTTCTCAAAATTTTCTTTCCCTTTCCTTTTCTTAAATTAAACCTGAACAAAGCCAAATAAAAACGTCTCAACATCAAGACCAAAATTCAAAAAGCATCTTGAATCTGAAGTATCATCACAAGCAAGCTTCAGGATTTAATTTGCAAATCAAACAACAACCTAGAGCCTGATCAAGAACTAGTCAGTTCAACTCAGCTAAATTAACCACTAATCCAAGATCAGGTCAAAGTACATCAAGCTTCAACATCAAAAAAAATCCAGATTCAAATATCAATTCAGTTTCCAATTCCAGGTTCAAATTGGTTCCTCTGTTCATTTTTCAGGTGAGCAAATCCACCCTTATGAATTTGTGAACCTGTTATATCCGAGCAGCATGTGAAATCTTTGAAGTTATAAAGTGAAGTTATATATATATATATATATATATATATATATATGATTGTGTAAATATGCCTATATGTATGTATGCTTTGTGTGCATGTCTGGGAAACATGCAAAATCTGCCTTTGTTCAACATATACAGGTTTTTAAATTTAGTTCAAAAATTTCAATTCCTCTCCTCCAAATCTTCTATAGCTTGTGATGGTCAAACGAAATATGTTGAATCAACTATATATCATTTTTTTATGTTTGAAAATATTATTATCAAACATCTTATCTGGGAAAAAGAAAAAACAGTGAAAACAAAATAAAGTCAGAAAATTGATTTTTTAGAATTTATGTATTGATTCTATAATATGATTCATCTCTGAAAATAGTGGATTTTGATAATAGTATCAAGATTTTTAGTTTCGAATTGATTGAGAATTATTGGATGAACGAAATCGAGTATTTCTGTCGATTTCTGGTGATCGACAAAGCGATGGGCCTTGGGCCTTGGGATCGTGGTTGAAGCTAGCTTGGACGTTGACGACCTCGGCAAAAAATGATCGGAGAGTTTTCCGATCATCTTGGTGGCGACACGGTGGCTTGTTAGGGTTTAAGGACCAGGATGGGTTGGCGTTGTTTCTCGAATTCGTGCGATGTCGACGAGGCACCGGAATGGATCGGACTAGTGGGAGTAGAAGCATTATCGATTGATGAAGCTCTGGTCAAAGGGGCATGGTCGATGGTGGCTGGAATTGTCAGCGAGGGGAAGGTTTTGATGATCTGGGTTGGATCTAGGAAAAAGCAGATGTGCTCGATTTTGTTTCCGGTAATGTTCTTCAATGTTGGGTGTTTGGGGGAGTTCAGTGGGTTGACGATGATGTGCCGGAGGTCTCTGAGTTGGTCGGAGATGATCCGATCGATCATACATATGCACGACATGAAGTTTGTGTCAGTAGTTTTGGTTTTTGAAGAAGGAGGATAAACTTGAAGATAGCCTCGGGGTTTTTGGGTTGTTTACTCGAGGCTTGTTCCGGGATGTTTTACCATGGGGAATGGTTTTAAAATTCAAACAGAAAACAAATTTTGGGAAAGAAAAAAATGTGAGGGTAGTTTTCTCGGGTCCGGGCTCGAGTTTGGTTCGGGGAAGACTCGGGTCGGGTCGAAATGTTAACCAAGTTTCAAAATTTGAATTAAAGGTTATAAAATTTGAATTAAATCAAGGTTTAAACTATTTCCTTAAACAAATCTCTTTTTAATAATAAACGTTTATACAAGTGTTTGGATAGACAAAGGTTGTAAAGTTTATTTAACTTTAATAAATTAAGTAATATTAAGGAGATAATTTTAAAAGATGAAGTGTTTAAATCATTAATTGAACTTAAGGGATTTAAGTTGTTTGTTTGTAAATGGTGATTTATTACAAAGGTTTAATTAATAAAAGTTTTAGATTATAATTAAGAAATGTAATAATTTATTTTTGATTTATAAATTAAAGGATCATTACTTAAGGTGATTACGTAAAAGTTAACTTCCTTAATGTAATTGAAGGTTGATTAATTAAAATAAGTAATTAAGAGGTTAATGAAATTAATTAAAGATTAATTAGTTAAAGGTTAGTTAACGATTAAAGATTGATTAACCAAGTTATTAAAGAATAATTAATTAAGGATAATTAATTTGAGTGATTAATTAATTAAGGTAACTAATTTGAGAATAAATTAATAAATTTAAGGTTAATTAATTAATGAAAGTGATTAAAGGATAATTTATTATATTAAGGGTTAATTAATTATGTAATTAACTTAAGAATGATTTATTTATGTTAATTAATTAAGGATAATTAATTAAGGGATAACTAATTAATGTGATTAATTAAGGATAATTGAATAATTAAAGGTTAATGATGGTTAATGATTAAAGGTTAATTGATTTATTTTTAAGGTTGATTAATTAATAAATTGAAGGTTAATTAATTATTAAAGGTTAATTAATAAACGATTAAAGGATAATTAATTCAAATGGTTTGCAATTAATTAATATTAATTAACCAGGATTAGTGATTCATTCATAAGTAATTAATCTGATTTAAATTTATACCGGTGGTGAAGACCGGGTATTTTAATTACTAATCCTGAAGACCGAGTCTTCACCACCAGTATAAATTTAAATCAGATTAGTTACTTTTGAATGAACCATTAATCCTGGTTAATTAATATTAATTAATTACAAACCATTTGAATCAATTAACCTTCAATTTATTAATTAATCAACCTTAAAAACAAATCAATTAACCTTTAATCATTTACTTTAATTATTCAATTATCCTTAATTAGTCATACTAATTAATTATCCCTTAATTAATTATCATTTAATTAATTATCCTTAATTAATTACCATAAACAAATCATTCCTAATTTAATTACTAATTAATTAACCCTTAATTAATAAATTATCCTTTACTCACTTTCATTAATTAATTAACCTTAAATTAATTAATTTATTCTCAGATTAATCACCTTAATTAATTAATCACTCAAATTAATTATCCGTAATTAATTATTCTTTAATAACTTGATTAATCAATCTTTAATCATTAACTAACCTTTAATTAATTAATCTTTAATTAATTTCATTAAGTAAGTACCCTTTAATTACTTATTTTAATTAATCAACCTTCAGTTACATTAAGGAAGTTAACTTTAAAGTAATGACCTTAAGTAATGATCCTTTAATTTATAAACAAAAAATAAATCATTACATTTCTTAATTATCATTTAAAACTTTTATTAATTAAACCTTTGTAATAAATCACCATATAAAAATAAACAACTTAAATCCCTTAAGTTCAATTAATGATTTAAACACTTCATTTTTTAAAATTATCTCCTTAATATTACTTAATTTATTAAAGTTAACTAAACTTTACAACCATTGTCTATCCAAACACTTGTATAAAGATTTATTATTAAAAAGAGATTTGTATAAGGAAATAGTTTAAACCTTGATTTAATTCAAATTTTACAACCTTTAATTCAAAGTTTGAAATTTGGTTAACATTTTGACCCGACCCGAGTCTTCCCCGAACCAAACTCGAGCCCAGACCCGAGAAAACTACCCTTACATTTTTTTTCTTTCCCAACACTTGTTTTTTGTTTAAATTTTAAAATTATTTCCCATGGTAAAACATACATGAATTTCCCGAAACAAGACTCAAGCAAAAAACCCAAAAACCCCAAGGTCATCTTCGAGTTTAACCTCCTTCTTCAAAAACCAAAACTACTGACACAAACTTCACGCCGTACACATGTACGATCGATCGGATCGTCGCCGACCAACTCAGAGACCTCCGGCACATCATCGTCGACCCACAGAACTTCCTCGAACACCCAACATTGACGAGCATCACCGGAAACAAAATCGAGCACATCTGCCTTTTCCTGGAACCAACCCAGATCATCAAAACCATCCCCTCGCCGACGATTCCAGCCACCATCGACCATGCCCCTTTGACCAGAGCTTTGTCACTCGATAATGCTTCTACTCCCACTGGTCCGATCCATTCCGGTGGTTCGTCGACATCGCACGAATTCGAGAAACAACGCCAACCCATCCTGGTCCTTAAACCCTAACAAGCCACTGTGTCACCACCAAGATGATCGGAAAAATCTTCGATCATTTTTGTCGAGGTCGTCTGTCACGACCCGAAATCCAACGTTCGAGAATCGACATCAAATACCTCACTTGTATTCGACTGCCGGAGATTCAAACGTCGAACTCCAGTTTGGATGGAGCTTATAACAACATCAGATGAATATAAACAGTGGAAAAATAATGAATATCATTGATCTATATACAGATACAACTTCACAATATTTGATTACAACCATTATCACTACCATCAGAGTGCTTCACTTGATATAAAAACAGAATATTAACAACTTCATAACGGAACGACAATAGAGTCTTCAAAAGGTTGTAACATACTTTAACTTTGATAAGGTCTTCAAAACTCCAAACACTTTAAAAGGTATCCAACCCAAATCTTTCCAAAATTTGATAGCTTCCAAACCAAAAAGACTTCAAAAGATTCCAAGCTAGCTCCAAAACACGGAAAACCTGCTTCTAGGCTGTCCATGTGGAAATTATGGGTACCCAGAGTTTAGGAAGGGAACAACAAACTCCTGGTCAATCATGGGAACGGTAAGAGTAAACAAAAACAGTTTCTTTGAATAAAAACAAATTTATAAAAGAAAATCAATTATGATTTTGGAAAATGAAACTACCATAAGGCCTCCCGGCACACACACAATGCAATTGCACGCTTGGGGGAGATTTCTCCTTATGATAGTCAAATATGCTTTATACGAGAAAACTCTTTGATATTATTGTTAGTGCATAGTGTAGAAAACATTTTCGAAAGTATAATATTAATCTTAGCCAGCATACGTACCATTATAGTATGCCTACTATAGCTACCATGTTAAATGGCAGGTTCTACAACTAAAACCGCACTGGGTTTGTATTGGTGATTGGATTTCAAACAAATGGTCAGGTTAAGGGAACTGCCTATGCCATATGGGTACGCCTCTGGAGGGACGTCTGGAGAACTTAACCAACTCTCTGCCAACACAAGGTCGGGTTACCTTTGTAACTAGGTAACTACTACACGAGTATGTTATCCCCTGATCGTTTGTGACCTTTATCCGAGGGCCCTAAACCATAAAGCAACAACCACATAGTAGTGAAGTTGCAGCAACCACATAGTTTAAGTATCTGGGCTCCATACCATGATACCACCTTTTTCCAGAAGGAAATAGACGTACCCTAAAGGGCGCGACCCTCATAACCTTGCCGTGTCTTTCCTGTTTCGACCATTTTCGAGGTGTGAGGTCCGATGAGGTCACGTCCACAAAGCTACGCTTTACACAAAATCCTTGCTTTGATCAACAAATGATCAACAACACACATCAGCACTCAGCATGCCACACTACCAAATAGGGAGTATATCACTGATAACCTTCAACTACATAACCTCTGAGCTCGTACGTCTCAGAGAAGGGTGTAAAGCTAAGAGAATAAATTCTCCGCCATCAAACAGAAATGTATTTGAAAGAAATCTGCTTTATATCTCTAAGTGTAATGTCAGACATACAACTATACAAGTCTGTTCCGGGTTCGAACAGAACCGAAGGCACTTCCGAAGAAGCCCTTGCAATCTGGGTATCCACAATCCGATCGGACTCCCCATCACATAAGGAGATCTCTATACCGGAGCAACTCAGTGTAAAGTCATTCGACAGGTTATCCTATCATTCTCGAAGATACCCAGTCTTCACCACCATCTTCAAATGCTATCCATTTCGTTGTATCACAATTCGGAATGGGTTATATGACACAAAGGTCCTCTCTCGGCTAAAATGAATAGTGAGCGCTTAATTTTTAAAACACATGGATGTATCATTCACAAAGATTCAATCTCAGGGTTTGATGTGGGTTTCAGATAACCAATTGGAATCCGACTCCCTGTAGCATCGAAATTTAAATGCCGTTTTACGGGCCAATGAGTTTTCACATTCACAGAAACAAAGCATAGATATCACAGCACAACACAACATAAAGTAATTCACATAACATAGCATCACAATCACATATTAGAAATATCAATCCAATACACAACATTCGATAATAAATCGTGTGGTTTAAACTAATTAACCACATAATTACTTTCATTAATTATCTTTAATCAACGGTTAATTATCTTTAATTATAAGTTAATTAAATCTTAATCACCTTCATTAATTAATTATTCCTTAATTAATTATCTTAATTAATTAATCCTTAATTGTTTCACTACAAGAAATTTGATTTTTAGTGGCGCTAAAAAACGCTACAAAAAGTTTTGGTGGCGTTTTGATAAACGCCGCTAGAAAACATACGACTAAAAATCCATGATTTTTTGTTGCATTTATTGTAACGCCACTATAAATGAATTTTTGGCAGCGTTTTTTAAACGTTACTAAAGAACTTTTTTACAGCGTTTAAGAAACGCCACCGAAAAGGTGCCGTTTACTATCTTATTTTTTTGTTGCACTTATTATTATTTTTTGCAGCGTTTTCTGAACGCCACGGAGATTATCTGAGTTACTATAATTGCTGATTCTGTAGCACTTTTTAAATGCTACAAAAAAATATTTTTGGTGGCGTTTTTTCTCCGCCACCGTATATTTCGATTTTATTGCCTGCTGTTCCGCGACTACATCTGATTTCGCCTCCAATTCAAGTACTTCAAAACTTATACAATAACATAATATATAAACACATACACATTCAATGAACCACAGTAACACAAACAAAAGCAATTACATAATCACCACTATATCATAACATTAGTGTCAAGATAAAAGGTTAACCATACGTTTACACAACCAAACTACCATAAAAAGTTTCATAATAGTACATGCAACTAGAGTAGTGCTGCTACCATACATACTAGTTTCATAATAGTTTTATAACAGTTTTAATCAACCTAACTACATACATGTGCTGCTACCATACCAAAAACCAGTGCTGCTGCTTGAATTCTTCACAAACGTTTATCTACCTATAAACAATAATAATCATGTTACTAAATATTTGTGAGGTGAAGGTATCAAAGATCAAAAATGGACAAATATAAAAGTCCTTAGACTATAATATTTCAAACAAATATGACTCTGCGTATTAACCACTGATGTGAGCACATTGTAATCGTCCAACAACTTTTACATCATATTTGTGAAGTCAGTGCACTAGACTTGCCATACGACAACCATCCTCTTCAACCATGCACTCCATTCAAAACAGCAAGTTCACCTGATAACATCCCCATTTCCTTCCTTCATTCCCTCTGCCTGTACACTACTTGTTCACACCAACTTCTAACACAACACAGTCAACTTCTCCACCAAAACTTCCTCACAATCATATTTGATACAAACTTCCGACCATACCCACAACACAACCAAAAAAAATTCGAACCTGCCAAACAACTCATCCATCTTCCCTGTTCTTCATCACTGGTACAATCGAACCACCGTGCTTCTGAAACCTAACCGCAACTCCTCTGATCACTCAACAGACCTACTGCAACCTAATTTTTCGTGCATTGCATATCTCTATAGTTCAGTACAAACGCACTTCGACCACACTTCAATCATCTCCACACTTCGACCACTCAGCAATCTCCCCTTCAATCTTCCAGTCACTCCTCTTTAACACTTGCTTCATATACCACCCTACATCCAAACAACACACTGCCAACATATCAACACCAAACCCTTGAATACAAACTCTAATTCCACAACATATCCAAATCCGACAATAGCCAAACTTTCCACCATCTCAACTTCACCAAAACTCCACCACAAAACTGCTAACATCCCCGACAGTTCCCCGACTTCTGGATCATCACTACCAACACTTCCTCCTTCCTATAACCTCACCCAAACCTGATAACAACCATCATCACAACTTCCTCAAACTGCCACTCCAACACCAAGTCAAAATCATTCCTTCCTCAATCACAAACAATACAACCCTCCCTATCCCTTAAACAACCTACCACCAATATCACCCTTACTTCTAAAAACTTCACCTTCACTTGAACTGTTCCACCTTCAAACTGCTTCAGTTCAAACAACCTCGGTCATTATAGTTCTGTCTACTACAAGCATCACTTCCCTACTTCAACATAATTTCTATCAATTTCCTTGCAACAACCCCTCCCCATTCATACTATAGAAAAAAATCCACAATATGCCAAGTTAAAATTAAAGACAAGTTGATAGTCCTGCCACTGTTTGACCTAAACCGTACCCCCCTCACTGAATTTTAGCCTAACTCCATCAACAATCTCAGCCAAACTGACAACATTCAATCACTTTCTAGCTCTACACCAATATTTATCGAGTAATATAACTAATTTTTATAGTTGATTATCTAGGAATATTGTCAGGGTATTAGAATCAAAGTTTGAAAACATTTATGATGAACAAGTTATATACCTTTCAGTTTGTTTTCAGAATGACTTTTTCCGTTGGCCAAGCTATGGGAACGCCAAGTGCATCTTCCATGCACGTCAACGCCGATGTTGGTCTCCATAGCTCTGCATTTTCATCTCTCACAATATCAACCCAAACTTTTACAGCATTAAGTCCCAATGGACGACATTGGACCAGCGTTATCGGATCAGTTGATGCAACAGTTCCTTCAGCCACTACGTTTGTTCCACCCAAATCGATCAACTGGCATTTGCTATCGTTTGTCCACTTTGCAATTGGCTGGAAAAAAAGAGATTATTATGCAGAATATATACATACACATAATAAATAAACTTTCATACATAGGTAATTTCTTCAATTTTGAAAATTAATACTTACATGCTCTGATTTCTTCATGACCACGGGTGTAGATTTTATGGGAGAAGTCGCATAATTTACACTGTCATTTACATTTTCTTTATCAACTTCAACTTTTGATTTTGGCCATGCTACTTTCCTACCAACTGCATCTCCAATGCATGGCACATCACACGTGGGTCGCCACAAATAAGCATCTTTATTTATTACTTTGTCGACCGAAATCATAACGGCAGACGGATCGAGCAGAATGCCATTAACAACATATTGTGGCTCTCTGGAGTAGACTCTTCCTTCGGCAACTACCCTTTCACCCTCATTCCAACCATAAATCTTGCATTTGTCATCTTGGACAGTGTTGTTACTCTAAAAATGAGAAGTGTAATTTTTAACAAACAAATAAATATAAAGATGGTTTATTTTAACAAACAAATAAATTTCTACTTAGCAAATTACTTAGCAAGTCATTCACAGGTTATAAAACGAGAAGTGTAATTTTAACAAACAAATAAATATAAAGATAGTTTATTTTAACAAACAAATAAATTTTTACTTAGCAAATTCATTAGCAATTCATTCACAGGTTATAAAATGAGAAGTGTAATTCCAACCATAATATTGTGGACAGTGCTGTTAATATAAAAAAATTATTCAAATTTTTATCAAGATTTTAACAAACAAATAAATATACAAATGGATTAATTTGGGGCACTAGTATCTAAAAACTAAAACTAAAACTTTAGTATGTTTCAATGAGAAGTGTAATTCAACAGTTTAGTATGAGAAGTGTAAAATTTACCGTAATGACGTTGCTCAAATTTACTCGCAGCGCCATCTTAATGCAAGTTGATAGCCAAGCTACTACCTTATTCACAGCGTCTGCTAATACTGTCATTTTAGATGTAGGCCTCCATAAATAAGTATCTGGTTTGTCCACGATATCAACAATAACGCTCACAGCATTTGGTCCAAGATAAATACCATTGACAACCGCAGTTGGGTCCCTGGATAACACTCTCCCATCGGCAACAACTTCACAGTTTCCATCCTAATTCAACATCGAACATACATCGTCATTGCTCTGCAATTATTCAACCAAAAATTATAGCAATCACTGGATCAAAATTTAAAATCTTAATGTTATTTCTTGAGTAATATAATTATTATTTTTACCAATTCAGATGTGCTCCTTTTCGAACTTTCTACACCCTGCAGCAAATCTCTTATATCAGGATATTTTAATCTTAAAAGCACTCGATTAAATGTAATGTAGGCATTTAATTGACTATCGAAAACTAATAAATGGACTTTGATCAGTTAATGTATTTTACAGCTATAAATGATGGGATGAAATTAACATGGCTACCGAAACCAGCAAGTGAAAAAAATAAAATTGAGTTGCTAAAATTAAAATGATCATACTTGAAATGGCAGAGAACATATAATAAGTTTGTGAGAGAGAATAAATTTGTTCCTTTTAGTATTTTAAATTATATGGCGCTTTGAATTTTTTATTTTACATATATAAATTACTTTTAATAGTTTACCTTCTGGTTCATCAGAACCTGCAACATACTCTTCATTTCTGCTATTTCTTCTCGACACTGCGATACTTGTTTATCTTTGGACTAGGCCACAGCTAGCTTGGTTAAAGTGCAACCCTTTCCTAGTGCCCTTAACCGTCCTGGTTTATCTTTTCCGAGCACATGTACAAGAGCATCTCCACTGACATTCTGTGACGAATCGGAATGTGATAGGCTACCAAATTTTTTAATCTCCTCCTACATAAATAAATACAAATAGACAATGTACAATGGTAAAATTATCGTACTTTCGGACAATTTTTTATATACAGATAAAATAAAAAAACTTACAATAGCATTTCCAGGTTCCACGGTCACCGGTTCACCATTTTTTTATGTGAGGTTTAATCCAAACATCAGCTCTAGTTATGGACGGTGGACTTGGACTTTCTTTTTTCTAAATTTAGGATAACATTAAATAAAAAACTGGACAGGTATAAAATAATATTAAATAAAGCTATAATTAATTAACTAACCATGTCTTCGGTCAATCTAGCCATTCCCTTATGACCAGTTGTGTGTGGAAGTTGTTTATCCCGAAGGGCCGAATATTTCTCACTTCGTTTCTATAAAATAGATAGATATATTGTTGATATATTGTTATAGGATAATGGCAGCTTCGTTGTTTGAGAAAGTGAAGAGTGAAAGAGAGAAGTTGATATATTGTTATAGGATAATGGCAGCTTGGTTGAGGAAGTGAAGAGTGACAGAGAGAAGTTGTTTGAGAAGTGTTTGATAAAGGCAATGTAAAGAAGAAACATGGATATTTTGTTTTGTAAATAGAGAACAAAAACTTGAAAATAATTGATTATAGTAGAGAAAAATTCAATGTATCAGAAACTAAGAGACAAATGAAATAAAACAGTGAACATAATATCAAGTGAAAACAGTGAGCACAAGAAACAAATATGTAAAAATGAAAACTAAAATCTAAGATGCAATGCAATGTTTTTTGTTTTATTTTTGTTTTTGGGTATATGCAATGCAAGCTTGTTGAAGTATGAAATGCAATAACAATGTAAAACAGAAAACGAAACGCAAAAGCCAGGAAATGAAATGTAATAGCAAACTAGTTGAAAATTCCAATGCAAGATGAAAAGAAATCCAACAATTTTTTTAATGCAAGATAACACAATACAAAACCAAACACACATCACTAAACTAAACTAAATTCAAGTGAATAAGAAATGTGTACAGAATGAACAAAGTTAAAATGGAAAGTGTTGACTTGACATGCACACAAGAACAAAGAACAAAAATGCACAGTGAACATAAATGCAAAATAAATGAAACGCAAAATGTTTTCTTTTTGTTGAGACTAAAACAAAACCATATATGTTATTAGATAATAAAATTGTTCTTTTGAAAATGATAATCAACTCTGCTGTGCAAATAACCATATGTATTATTGGATCCCAATCATTAACTTTTAAAGTGTTCTAGCAAATAAAATAGTGAATAGTGTTACCTTAAACTCCGGACTTGTTTTTGCCTTCACAAACCTTCTCCATTCGTTCATGCTTTTGATGTTGGTAGGTTTCAGTTTTAGTCTTTCCTCTTCGTTCTCCGCTTTATTTAATTTTCGAACCAATTTACTTTTTGAAGATCTCCAAATTACTCCCATTTGTTGAAATACAGCTTTTCTCTGCTAATCCTCTTCCAGTTTAAATTTAATCTACAACAATACATGAAAACATGATATTAAAATCAAACAACAGCATATGTTTGCATCAAATAATTTTTTTTAGCCATAACTATAATACGTTATGTAACAATGTAGCAACTTGCAAACAGATGTATAAACAACAAAAACAATTTTTAACTCATACCTGAATCGATTGCCACAAAACAACTTTTAACTCATCACTTAGATTCCTCCAATCATCAAGTGTGTATGGAACCAGCTCCCACACAAGAGGTCCAAGAAAAGAGGATAAATGTACTGCCCTTTCCCTATTGGTATACCTATATCATTGAACTCTGTTGAATATGCGCTTTGCGCTATATGATTTTTGTTTGATGATAATAAACATATATACATTCATATAAATGTATTTGGTAATGTACTATTTTGTTTTTCATAGTTTAAATAAATATTTGTTGAATAAAATTAAATTACACAGAATTCGAATTTGAATTCAAACAGAACAAGTTAAACAGATTTTGAATTCAAACAGAAATTTTATTCAAACAAATATTTTGAATAGTATGTATTTGGTCAGATAAATATCTGTTGAATAAAATTAAATTACACAGAATTCGAATTTGAATTCAAACAGAACAAGTTAAACAGATTTTGAATTCAAACAGAAATTTTTATTCAAACAAATATTTATTACAATTTTAAATAGTACAATTTCATGCTCTCACTATACATATACATTTTTGATTACAATCACATCACATTTACATTGATAACCTCACTACATATCACTCACACTCGTATTTTGTCTTCAACTGCATGCCAGTTTGAATCCAGCATCTGAGAAATCTGCAAAAATATTCACCAACGCAGTAAAATTGAAAAAGAAATATTTTTGCAATATAAAATGAAATACGATTTTTGAAAATATCGTTTGCCTCAGTTATTTGGGTTGTTCGTCATCATTCACACTTGAATTCATCACAAAGTCGTGCACATAGATATTACAGGGACAGGTAATCATAAGTGGCTGTAATACACACGTGTGCATTCATACACGTGTGCATTGCCTCGCCAACTCATGTGCACAGCTCCAACCAGAAATTCAAGGCAACAGAGACCAAGCAATGAACAACTCAAAGCAACAGTCAACTGGCCAAGACTACAAGTACAAGCAGCAGTGTGCAACTCGAAAATGTACACAAGTGAAACCAGGAAAATCATGACAACAAGTATGGTGAAGCACTGACTCAAATAAACAACTACACTGACCAGAATACAATGCAACAACACAGTCAACAAGGCAACAATGCAAATGAACATCACAATGAACCAACAGGTCAGAGGTGAAACTCAAGCATGTATGCAGCATCAAGTCAGAACACAGTGAAAACTCGAGTCACAGTACAGGCCAAGACTACTGCATGCAACATGGAATACTAAAACAATGAAACTGTCTCAAAGCACAAAAGTGCACAGCAACCATCAAGTACACAGTGAACAAAGCAAGGTGAACCATGAAATCAACTAAATCAGTAAATGATACAGGTTGACAATGAATCAAAGCATGGTTCAAACCAAAGGCATCAGAACTTCAACCAGCACACAAGAAATAATGCCCATACATGCAAACTGCCTCAAAAATGAATCAGAAGCAATCAAGTGCATCACAACAAAACAAGATCAAATGGCACAGTGCACCACTGATTTGAAGAACATATGAATAAAGAACACAAGTACAAGCAATGTGCAACTGCAGTGATACATAGGCAACATGAAGCAATGCACATGTCACCAGAACATAATGAAGACTACATCATGATACAAGGCTTCAAATACGCAAATGCTCAAACTCAGATGAACAACAACGGGGATGAACACATGAGAATGGACAAGGCACAAATCAAGTCCAGTTACTAGTTGCAGACTCCAAGTTGCAGACTCAAAGCAAACATGACACCAAACTACAAAATCAAATGCAAACTCAGTATACACATATGTACAGGTACAAACAACAGTGAGCAGACTCATATGAACAAATGCAAAGAACAGTGAAGCATGCACATAGGCCACCAGTGAAACAAAGCAATATATACATGAACAAGTGTAGCATCTGTTACAGTGAAAAGCCTAAGTCAAGATGGAGTTACAACAATGCATCAGTGAGGAACACAACAACAATGAATACTGCAACAACCAAATGGAGATGGCATCCCACAATATCCAGAAGTTTAGAAAATCAAATGGCCGAAGTAAACACTCAGTATCAAGGCCGAAGTGACAGTGAATCGAAAATTCAATGATGAACAAGTCAACAAAGTGAAAACTCACGAAATCAGTATTGTCAAAGTCAAACAAGTGTTCACCGTGGTAGCCAAGCAAAATTGATCACGAAATCAAAATCGAAGCCGTGTCAACCAAGCATCAAAATACGAAATTGAAAAAGTCAGAATCGATCTCAATCATTCAAACATCATCAAGTGGCCGAGATAAAGAATTTGACAAATTCAATCAAATTTATACGAACGCAAATATAGGAATTCAACCTATATAAATGCCCTAATCATCATCGGCAAAAAAAATTATCGAGTTCAAGTATCAATTTAGAAAAGCAAAAGGAGACAGTACATACCGAATTCACAAGCAACGAACTCGATCGAGCAACTGCAAACAAGCAATAGTCAACCATCAGAGAAGCAGCGAGCTAGGGAAACATATCACAGATCAATTAAAGAAACCGAATCCCTAATTGGAACAAAGAGCCGAAGCCCTAACTGGAACAAAAGGGAACGAAGCCCTAATCAGAAAGAGGCCGCCATTTTTTTTCTTCTCAAAAGAAAGTGAATCGGGTTAATAAAAACAAGGGGCCGGCCTTGTTTTATAAAAGGGCTTAAGTTTTTTATTTAGGGTTCAATTAAAAAAGGGGTTTTTTAGTTATTTTATTTTGAGCAAAAATCACGCATTCAAGTTGTAGTTTAATTTTTGCTCCGGTGTTATTTTTGAAGTTGTTTTTTCTTTTCGAGTCGAAGAATCTGTAAATCACCACCTAGGGATTAGGTAGTGTCAGATTGTCTATTTAGAATTAGTTCAGTGAGCAGGGAGTGCGAGTTTGCAAAGCTCTATAGGCGGGAGCAGTGTTTGCGAGTGAGCGAAACTCTATAGGCGGGAGCAGGGTGTGCGAGTCTAGTAGAGTGTTTGTGAGCGGGAGCAAAAGGGTCTGCGAGTCTAGTAGAGTGTTTGTAAGCGTGATACTGTTTAATTCTAATAGAAATCTGTGAATGCAGCAGTAGGCAGGGGTTGCCGAAGCTGGGTAAATTTTGTGTGTGATTTACTTTTCAGCATATTTATTTCTGCTATTATATTTCTGTGTTTAATTCGAGAAAATTTGCTATAACCCTATTCACCCCCCCCTCTAGGGTTAATCTAGATCCTACAAACTCAACTTCATTTCGATCCTGACTGCTTAACGGGAGTCTTTTTGCTTTTGATGGATCTCTACCGCCTCTTTTCCGAGATGTAATTCTGGATTCAGCTTCACTTGCTCTCCCAATTTCTCCCTGAGCATCATCAGTTTGTTCAGGAAGGATTTCATTTTCTGAGCGAAGTCCTTCTTCATTTGGGTCGGAGGGGGTAATAGGCGGCTCTTGTTCTTTGTCTTCATTGCAAACAATGGCTTGCTTCTTAGCGTTGATTATTGGTTCTTTCACTGTCGGTGCAAGCACCAGCTGGAATCTTAACCTTTTTCTTTGGATTACACTTCTGCTTTGACTTATACTTCTGAGATTCCTCATCAACCTTTCTCTGGTTGCGAGTACGTACAAAGCTTGAATGCATCTTTTTTCTGCAAATGAAACAAAAAACAGTAACTTATTTTGAGAATACTTCATATAAAGGACAGTTAATAGTACCTATTATGTAACCTTGAATACAATAGTTATTAATACATGTATATGAACTCTGTAATGTAAACTCTGTAAATAATCACATTAATACTTAATAATGGAATAATCAAAACATATAATTTCTGTAAATGTATATTAATATGTTTTCTATGCTTGCATTTACAAATGAAGGCACCTAACATCCAATAAAAAAAGCACAACACACTCAATAAAATTTGCAACCTCTCACAAACACAAAACATAGCAATGCTAACTCACACACAACTCACACAAGCACAGAGTACACAACATATTCACAAACCCAACTCACCCTACAGACAGTCAGACAACCCTCACAAACACAGTACACACAAACACATATGTAGACTAACTACCCACTTACCTTATCAGTCACTATCCTCTGGTTATCACTCACTGTCTTCTGAGTTCTGATTCTTTAATATTATTTATCTGTTAATATGGAGCAAATACTTAGTACTTTAAGCAATACCATGCTCAAGTATTTGTTTTATATAGTAGATAAATGTTGTGTAAAAAAAGGATAGTATTAATATGCACCTTATGTAAATGAAAATATTCCAAAGTTGAAAAATTGTATTACATAAACAGTTTTACAATGCCTTGTGATCTGAGTCTGGGAGAGGACATGCCCAAATCATAATTTGATATCATATAACTCATAAAGCAATATGAATATATTGTTGTAGTTACATACTAAATCTATCAAAAAACAACAAAATATGCCCAACTTCCAATTATGGGCCACATATGTCAAGGGAAGATTATCAAACAAACATTAGATTGAATCGCTATTAGACTAGAAAAAATATTCTAATGATTATGTAAAGAAAAAGAAAAAGGGGAGGAAATATTTACTTAAACTAAGAGAAACATGCATCATACACAACATTCACATTTTCCTTCTTCATACACAACATAGGCGCCACCAAAATTTACTTAAACTAAGAGAAACAGATATGTAAAAATTGCATTCAGTTTAAACAAAGTTTTACTAAATGCATCATAAGCATTAACTCCATTACACCACAAATGATGCAAGTCTTCCACCAAAGGCGCCAAATATACATCAATATCATTCCCGGGTTGCTTTGGGCCTGGAATAAGTAAAGTTAACATAATATTTTCCTTCTTCATACACAACATAGGTGAGAGATTATATGTCATAAGCATCACCGGCCAACAACTATATTTCGAACTCAACATGGAAAATGGATTGAATCCATCTGTAGCAAGACCAAGCCTAAGATTGCGTGGATCAGATGAAAAAGATTTATACTTTTCATCCACATTTTCCATGTCGTAGAATCCACGGGATAACGCATTTTTCCATCGTTGCTTGTATTATTAAAATGCCATCTTGAATCTTCTGCCATCTTTTGAGATCTATACATTCTTCTAAATCTCGGAATTATTGGAAAGTATCTCAATACTTTAACTGGAATACCTTGTATAACCTCTTCAGTATCTTGATTTTTCTTCCATGAAGAACCACATTTTGGACAACTTTCTAAATCTTTGTATTCTTTTCTGTAAAGGCAACATTCATTCTCACAAGCATGTATCTTTTCAAAACCATGTCGAATGCTCTAAGAAATTTCTTTACTTCATATAAGTTTTTGGGAAGCACGTTATCCTTTGGCAGAAATAAATGTTGCACAGTTAAAAGCTTATCAAACCCACTATCAAACAAGCCAGTCTCACATTTAAGATTATACAAGACGGTGATAGCAGATAATTTTGTGTGATTTATGCAACCAGGATATAATGGAGTTTCTGCATCTTCCAAGTTCTTGAGTAACTCATCCTCTTTTCTTTGAGAATTAACATTATCTTTATCATCATCAAAAAAAATCTTGATTCAAAAAATCTTCATCTTCATAGTGAATCATCTTGAATAGATCATATACATCAACGTATTTGTTTTCTTCTCTACATTTATCTCTTCACCATGGTTAAACCATACACCACCCATGTATTTAGGATCCATTCCTTTTATAATTAAATGTTCAACGATGATTTGTTCATCATGACGACTAAGATTTCGACAATCCTTGCAAGGGCATAAAAAAATTTCTACGCTTCTTGCATTCCTCTTTGCAGCATTCACAAAATTCATTGCTCCTTGTCGGTACTCTATACTAGTTCTATGAAAAAAGTAAAACAAATAAAAAAATTGAGCTTTAATATTATATTATATGCTATAATTCTCAAAATACATATTAAGTTAATCATGGTTTTATCACCTGCTTAAAAAAACCCAGTCTTTTTCCATTTTCGACATATGAAGGCAAATAAGTTTCCAATCTTTGACGTATAAATTGGGTATATGTTGTAATCAAAAAAATAACTAGAAGTTGAAGTTATTACCCAAAAAAAAACATCCAAACATCTTATAAATAATGCGCTATCAGGAACATTGGTAACACGCCCATAGAAAGGATAATAAACTACAATAAACCACATAAAATGAATAATAACAGAGATAGCATGTGCTGCAGTGAATGAAATAACAGCGATAGTTTTTATTTTTAGGATACTGCACACATGAATCAAACCCCGTTCACAAGGTTACATAGATTTGTTTTTCTTCGTTTGGTGACTGAAATTATGACGCATTTGCTGAAAATATAACGCATATAGATATGTATCAGTGAGATAATTCCATGTGACCATGTAAACGCATTTGTCGGAAAATTATTTGTAGAAAAATAACACATACGTTTTTCTTATTTAAACTCATTCTTATCTATCATTTGTATATTTTATACATACAAATATACATGCTTCATTTCAACATTCAGTGACATGCTTCTAAAATTATAACAAGTATAGAGATTATATCTGAGTTTTACCTACAGTTTTTTTCGCAATGGCACAATAAAGCATGGAAATATGATTAATCCTCATATTGGTGATGAAGAAGAATATCAAGAAAACAATGGTTATGATGGATATTTGAGCTCTTTATCAGAAGAAGAAGAAGAAGATGATGATAGCTGCAATTCAATTGGCGAAAATTCATCTGAAGATTAAGATTTTATAGATGATTTGAATTCATGTTCATGTTCTTCGAATTCTTCCTTATCATCATCGAATTCATCACTTTATGATATGTCATCTCTCATTTCACATCTTCCTTTGAAGTAAGTTTTTGTTCAATTGTGTTTTGATTTTTCTTCTTTTCATATATAGAACATTTTTTTTGTTCAGATTTCTTTTTCTTAATTTATTTATTTTTATTTTTTTATTTTTTATGTCTAAAACATTAATCATACGTAAATAATTTATGGTATCATAACATTCATAACACGTATCCATAAGTTTTCATATACAAGTTGTCTAACAAATCATTTGAATTTCAGGAGAGGTTTATCAAAACACTACGAAGGAAAATCACAGTCGTTTACATCACTATCGAGCGTGAAGAGTTTGGAGGATCTAATCAAAACTGAAAACCCATCAAATAAGAAGATCAAAGCATTGAAAAATAATAGTTGGAGTATGATGAATTCATCCAAAATTATAAAGAAGAAAAGCTCAAAAGGATCAGTAAGCTCTTCGTTAAGAAACTTGAAGAGGAATGATAGTTTTTTCAGAGACAAACCATGTAAATGCAAATGAAAAAATAACATAAATTGGATACACTTAAAGCAAGCACATCGCACTAACATAATAGGAAATGATTAGAATATAAGTAAAATTTAAAAAAAATAGCTCGAACATAATCATATAAAATCAATTATTCCAGTTAGGATTTATTCCAATTAGGGTTTACGTAGAAATTCGTATAGAGTATCCATACATAATCATATAAAATCCAATAGACTCATAAAATCGATTTATAAAATTTCATACCTAATCCGCGAGGAGAGATCTGTGAAGGGCTACCGCGACGATGTAGAGAGGAGTAGAATGAAGGACGTTTACCGCAACAATGATAACGATGCAAGGTGGATTTTGTTGGAGGGTGAGGTGGATTTTGCTGGAGCGAAAAGGAAAGCGTGAGGAGAAAAGTTTCTAAATGATGAAGAGGAAGGGAAACCTGACAGTAAATTAAAAAATTCGTGAAATATTTTTTTACTTTACACGGGTGCAAAGCGGGAATGTGAAATCTTTTAACCGCATTTATATTTTTTAGGGAAATACTTTTTAGTTGCATTTAGAAAGAAATGCCACCAATTTTTGCAACTATAAATGGTTTTTCTTGTAGTGCTTATTAATTAAATCTTAATTACTTTTATTAATTAATTATTCCTTAATTAATTGTATTAATTAATTAAAAATTAATTAACCTTAATTAATTATTTAATTAATTTTAATATTAAATAATTAATAAAGTAATTACTACTTAAGTAATTATATTAACAAAAGTATTAACTACTTAATAAATTAAATGATAAATTTTTTTATCTCTATTAATCACTTTGATTATCTTATAAACCTTGTTTAGTCATCATCCTTATCATATTCGTTACTTGAAAAGGTTAAGATATTTTAAATAACATTTTATCTTAATTACCCTTTTAAATTACATTATTCATTTAATATAAATAACTTTATAAAATAATGTATCGAAATTAAATAAATTAAAATTTAATTACTTTGAAAATATCTTCCTTATATCCTTAATTAATTCAAACTTAAATCAAAAACATCATTTTGAAAACATGGTTTAAAAAGGTTTTAAATTTTGAATTTGTTTTAAAAGTAAAGTTGTTTCATACAACTGACTCGAGGCCACTTCGAGTCACACCCGAGCAAAATGCCTCAATACTTCGAGTTTTATAGAAATCAACCCGAATGCTTTAAATTTTTCAAAACTTGAATTTTTCTAAGTGTTTACTCGGTACATCCAAAAATTTACTCGAGTCAAAACTCGAGTCATCACACGATCTTCCCGATGCTTGCTTCGAGTTGAATCCTTCTTCCCCAATCCTTTTCCCAGTAACACCAACCTAATGCTGTGCACATGCACAGCCACTACAGCCACCTCTGACCAACGCCGCGGCCACCCATAGATCATTGCCGACCCCCTCTACAAATCCTAACCACCCAGCACCATATTTGACGATGAAATCGAGAACATCCTACTTGATCAATTTTCTGGAACCTAAACCCATTTACTAAATCGCCTCGCTTCGACGACTAGATAACCAGAGGCCATGTGCTTCTGCCACGAGCTTCCCTTATCAACCACGCATCGCCACCAATCGCCCCTGTCTAGTCCGATGCGACCTAGACAACATCATTGCCTCGAGTACGATTGACAAAATCACAGGGCTAAAACCCTAGTTCGATCTCGTCAGCCCTCCACGACGAATTATAAAATTGTTGAGTATTTTTCTGGTGATCCCTGAGTCCTCCTCCACCTTCAAGAGCAACCCCGACGATTCCCATTGCATCGATGATTGGCAATGGCCAAAAGCCCCAAACTCGTTCGTCTCTGCCTATCTCAGAAATAATAATTTAAAAATTATGATCTTTCTTTCAAAAATCATTGTTTTATAAAGCATTTCAATTGATATAATTGAAATCAAAGATTATGATAATCAAATTTTCCAACAGGTTTCAGTTTTGCCTGTAATTTCAATTTTTCAGAAAATTCTTCGATTTGATTTTTTAAAAACTATTTTCAGAACTTGAAACATACCTAAACAACACAACTTTTGTTTAGATCCTATAGTTTAATATTGATCGAAGATGAAGAAATCAATTTTTTTGATCAGGCTTGTGCCTGTCAACCGGGGACAGAACCCCTTCAAGTGCACAGACGTGCACACTCCAATTTCATGTATATATGTACATGCAACTCAAATTTTTAGTTCAAACTTTTATATTTTTCACAACAATAGGATTCAAATCAAATCTAAAAAGAGTTTACTCACCTGTCAAATTTGAACAGAAATCTTTTTCTAGGATGTTGTCAAAATTGAAAGCCTCAAAACTGTTTTTAACTTGATCTTGAATTTTTTTTGTCTACAGCTAGTTAATATAAATTTGCTTAGTAACTGATGGATTTACTTGCTTAATTTCTCAAATTCTAAAAAAATCTACTTACAGTTTGATTTTTTTATGAAAACGAAGAAGACCCTGGTCAGCAAACTTGAAAACAGAGATTTGAAATTTGAATCTGGTTGTTTGAATTGATTTGTAATGGTCCTTGAATCCTTGATTTTGTTTCTTTCGTTTGATTACTGAGTTTTGCTTAAGAGATCTTTTTCTTTGCAAAATTTTGTTTGCCTGGTTTGACACTTGCTTTTGATTTCCTTTTGATTCTCAGATTTTTAATTGCTTTACTGGTTTCTGTTCTTCTTTGATCTGGTTTGAGTTTACAGATTGTTATTTTTCTTTCTTTGAATTCTTTTGAAGGTGAAAAGAAAATGAGGAAAAGAGGAAATAGAAATGCATATACTTGGCCTTATTGTCTTTTAATTAAAAAATAAAAAGAAAACAAGATTATGAGACTTGTTCATTTTTTTCTCCTTGAATTCCACTTGTAAATTCAATTGCTAAAAATTAAATACTTGTTAATTAATATGTTACTAATCCTCCATGTGTCCTTTGTATGAGAAAAATGATATATGTATATATTTTAAAATTGTTTTTCTTATTTTTATAAATGCATTTCTCTTTTATTTAAAAATATAAAAAATTCAAAAGAAAATAATTTAAACCAATTATACATTAAATAAATTACCCATATATTGTTTTAAATCCAAAATATTTTACTAAAGCGTTTATTTAAAATTTAAATTTAAATTCAAAATCAAATTCAAATCTACTCATATATACATACATACTTATATATAATTTAAATTCAAATGATTTTAAAAATGTTTATTATTTCAAAAAAAATTAAACTCAAATGAAATTGAAATCTTATTCATACAATTTAACATTTATTTTATTTGATTTGAAAATTTTCAAATTAGCTTCAATTTTGATTACAAAATTCAAACAAATTACCAATTTTAAACTGATAAAATATGGGATGTTATAGATTTCGCCCCCTTAAGAAAATTTCGTACTCGAAATTTGAAAGAGAGAGAAAGGAAAACAAAGGATAAAATAATATATAAAAAAGATAGAGAAGGGCTTACCAGTTTAAGCCAGAATATCCACTCTGCAATTAGGATATGATTTTTGCATGCTATCTTCAGTTTCCTAAGTGCAGTCCTTCGGATCGCCACTCCATTGCACTTTGACCAGTTTCACAATTTTGTTCCTTAATTGTTTTTCATCATGATCCACAATCTTTATTGGTTCTATTTTAACTGCTAGATTTGGTGTAATCTCTAAATCCTGCTGAGCAGCCTGTTCAATGATACTATCTGGATCGTGCACATATTTCCGGAGGTTAGAAATGTATAACTCGTCATACATGCCAGATAACCGGCTGGGTAGCTGCACTCGATATGCTAAAGGACCGATCCTCTCCATAATAGGAAAAGGACCAATATATCGTGGTGCCAGCTTACCAGTCTTCCCAAATCTTAACACAACCCGCATTGGAGACACTTTCAAGAAGACGGAATCTCCAACTTGAAATTCTAATGCTCTTCTCCTACGGCCGTAATAACTTTTCTGGCGACTTTGAGCAGTTATTAACTTCTTTCGAATAAAATCAACTTTTTCTGTGGCTTCTTTAATCATATCTGGTCGAAGAACGAGTCTATCACCAGAGTCAATCCAACATGCCGGTGATCGACACGGACGACCATATAAAGATTCAAAAGGAGCCACTTCGATACTGGCTTGATAGCTATTATTATACGAGAACTCAAGCAGATGTAAATAGTCCTCCCATGAACTGTAACGACCCGTAAAATTTTAATAGTTTTATTAACGTATTAAATTGAATTTTGGAGAAATTTTAAATAATAAAATTTGGAATTAAAATTTTATATTTGGAATACGTATATTTAAATATAGAAAATGGTAAATTTTCATCGGATTTTATGAAAGTTTGTTTCATTGTGAAATTCCATTAAATTTAAGTCAGTTAATAATTGTTGATAATAAAATATTTTCCAAACCTGAATATTTTTTCATCGAAAAATTCTAAATCATCTTCTGACTGAGACGTCATTTTTCGTTTTTCCAAAGTCGGACTTCTTTAGCTCAGTCGATCTTATTTTTCTGCATTTTTGCTGCATTTTCCGCTAGTGGAAAATTTTGAATTTTTATAATTCAGTCGAATCACTAATATCAGTATACCGTTTTGATCGTCTCGTCGTCCTGATTTTCACAGTATATTCAACTATGTATTTCGGATTCCGGTACGCAGTGGAATCCACGAGAATGATAACCGTATTGTTACCGTTCGTGTCCATTTGTTCCCATGACCATTCAAATATCTACCTTGTAATCAAGCAGCCTAACTATTAATATTCTTGAATTCTACTAATGGCTTTTCCTATTCCCTATAATTAAATTATGATACACTAGTTACTTCTCATTTATGGTTCGGTTCCATTTTTTATAAAAAGAAATATAAACTCCATTCCTACTTTCCTTCACTGTGCGTCTTCCACCAGACCACTTTCCTTTTTCCCTTGCCTTCTGATCTAGCTTCAAGAAAAAAAATAAAAATAAATCAGTGCCACACTACAAGCACAGCCGCGCATCTGCTTGCACTGCTTACACAGCGAACCCCAGCAACCGGACCGAGCACCGCCTTTACCGCTCCTCCATTTTGCGCCGACCATCCCTTGACTTCGGCCTCTTCCTTCTTCCCTTGTACCATTCAATCCAGACCCGACCTATCCCCATCGGCCTCCCTTGCCCAGCCTCCACGTGTTGAACATCAAACCCACCCACGCAACGCTCGGCCTTTAGCCTTTCTTGACTTCCGCATCCCCTCTCCATGCTGTGAACCGCGCGCCACCTCCTCCTAGTAGAGCAACAGCCAAAATCTCCTCCATTGATCCTCCTCAACGTCACCGCTCGCATCACTCGTGCTCGTCCACCTAAACCGCACCTGATCCTTAAGTCTCTCCATCGTTTCGGCTACAACATCACATCGACCTGCCGATCCAAACTCCAAAGCTCATGCTGCTCTGACTTTCCTTTTCCCTCCTTTACGTATAAGGTATCTGCTTTATGTTGTTATAGTTTATAAGGTTGTATAGGCTAGTTATTCTATGCTGTGTATACGATATAAGCTATCTTTTATTACATAAGTTGTTAGGATATGTTGTTCGGTTGCTGGAAAGAAAAATATAGTATATATAATGATTTCTATTTGTTACAGTACACATATAATATATACAGTTCATGTTTTAAAGATGGAGTTGATCTTTGTTGCGTGCATATATGTATATATGTGTTACAATATATTTTATGATATATGAGATTATACGGATCTATATTGTCTGATTTTGTTCACATATCAATTTTATATGTAAGTACATAAGTATTGGGTTTTAGAAATAATATAATATGTTAACTTTGGCTTTATACGTCTATATGTTGGATTTTGGAATATATATCTACTGACTCTTTTAGGCGTTCAAAACTTTTTATTTTGACTTTAATTATAATATATATACATTTTAAAATAATATATATATGTTTGTATAAATTTTAGATCTATCAGTTATATAAGTTTTACCAGTCGATAATATATGTATTAAATATATGATATGCTTAAAGATATATTTATATGGGTTAAGAATCACCTTGATCAGACAGTAGGTTATTAATCTTGCTATGTTAACTAATGAGTAAGTACATCTATTTATTGTATATATTTATGTTTGCGGTACAAAAGTTTTAATGTATTAATTCAAAATTTATTTTATATATATGTTTGACATTAATATATGAATTTTAGTTTAAACAACAATTTTGAAATACTTATATATTTAATTTAATATGTGTTTGAAATTCAAAATATGATTTTATGTGAAGAGTTATATATAGTTATATATGTAACTTCACTTATGCCATTTATCATCACCGATCCTGTTCTAATTTGATTCGTCCATTTCTGTTACCAGCCTTGATCGTCGAATTCGTGCCAATCTAGCTTTGCTTTGCAATTTGTGCTTGGTCCGTAACTTGTAACGGCCCGCTATTTTGAACTATTCACATTCGCACATGTCGGACTTGAATAATTCAAAATACCGAATTGTTAATTTAAATTTGGCAAAACTCAGATATACAGTAAATAAATAATCACAGAGTCACAGACACAGAGCAATAATATGCAGCGGAAGTAAAAGAGATAGTAGTTCATGAAGCTACTATATAAATATACAAGATATATCAGAGTTTACAGCAGAAGAGAAATACAATACATCAAGTATAAATCAAAATACATCACTGGGATCATCGAATACTGAAAGCAGAATAGATGGCTGGATCTTCAAGCAAAGCTCCAACTCCAAAGGTGAGCCTTGAGTACTGGTACACTCAGTCTGACCCGAGCGTAAAGCAAAACACAAACACTCGAGTCAGGATTAATATTCTTATATCAATAAATCCAACTCAAGAGAAATAGCAATCGAAATACAAGTAACTCAAAGGATGTTGGAATCGCCATCCTTTAAGGATCCGTTAAACTATCTACTATATAGTAGTGTACGCTAAATAGATAATGTTTATCAGTAATATAAAGTATCAAAATAGTGTTAAGGCGTTACCATTATCCCCCTTAACATATTTTTATAAGCATCATAGTCTATACATCACTGTAAACTCCACCGTAAACTGGTGGGATATCAGGGAGTACTCCATAGTATAACACAGAACAAATTCGAAGTGGTCGCGTATATAGGGATACAAGTATGACAAGGCACATGAGGCAATACCCAAGGTAGTGAAACTACCGTTCGCCTGATTCGGACTGGTGAGAACGCATCGCCGCAGCGATCGCAACACCGCGAAACAACACTCCTGAAATTCCGAGGGTGCACCAATCAATCACAAGTAATGAGTAATAGTTACGAAGAAGTGTGTCCGCTCGAGGTGGCTAACCCCATTTGGCCCGGCACGGCTCCTGATTTTAGTCATTTCCAATTTGACACAAGTGTCAAGGCTATCCATTATCGTTCTCTTTCTTCAGTCATCACGTACATCATTCCAACCACTTCATTCTGGATCATCACTCCGCGTATAGTTATTAAAGTGGTTTTCAGTTTAGATAGAGAGTATATCCATAACCGATTCCGGTTTCTTTAATAACTTTCGTAATTATTACACCGATTGGTCGTTTAATAAATTTCAAAAACCAAATCAATTCAATTTCAATTAGAGTTTAAAAATCAACACTTTCACTATCAATTTCCAAAATTTACGTTTCAAATCTTCCAAATAACCATTTCAAAGTCTTACAATTCAATTTCAATTTTTATTTAAAACAATTCAAATATTGATTCAAGTTCGTATATAAGTTTCATTCCGAAATCATTTGATTTAATTTAATTTAACATTCAAATCAATTTAGACTCATTTATCGATTTCATTCAATATTCGTTAAGTTTATTTATCATTCAAACAGTTTCCATTTAATTTCCAATTTATTAAATCAATTACTTAAGTTCAACTTCATTATATCAACTTACAAATTTAATTAAATTAGATTCGTCAAATCCAATTCTTAAATTCCAAGTCTTACATTAATTTCAATAAATCGCAATTTATTTCTTGTTAAAGAAATTCAACTTCAATTATTTATTTACTTAGTTTCAAATTTCAAAACTCAAACAATAAAGGACTGAATTTCACATATTCAATAAGTTCAATTCCACTTATTAACTTACTTAAATAATTTCCAAAACTTAATTGATACCAATTTCATTTATTAACGAAGTTCAAATTCACTTAATCAAAAATTCAATTTCTCTTATCGAAGAATTCAATTTTTTATTCAATTATCAAATAATTCAATTTTATTCAATTATTAAATAATTTCAATCTTAATTATTAATAATTTCAAAATTAAGGATTACAAATTTGATTATCAATTCAAACTAAATTATTAAATCATTTCCACTTAATTATGAATTCAACTTAGTCATCAAATCATTTCAACTTAATTATAAATTCGACGTAATAATTTCAAACTTAATTATAATTTCAAACTTAATTATAATTTCAAATTTAATTATTAAATGATTTCAAACTTAATAATTTCAAAACTCAATTATTACTAATTCCAAATTATTTATTAATAATTCCAAATTTAATTATTAAATAATTAAATTCAAACAATATTCTTTCGTCAATTACTACGTTGAAATTTGTTTCAGATTTCAATCTTTACAATTTCCTTTCATAAAAATTCAAATTCTAACTTCATTTCAAAACTTATTCTTTACTCGGAAAAAATCATTATTTTATTTTTAAATCAATTATTGACCAATCGGATTTATTTAATTCTCTATCCTAGGTCAAATTCATTTGGGTATTTATCATTTCAACCCGATTCCAATTCAATTCAAAAATCAAAACATAGCAAAGGGAACTTGCAGTGTGATAACTGGGATGGTGTCAAAATAAATAAACAAGCAATAGCAAACATCAAAAGCAATCCAATAATCAATTCAAATAATCCCGAAATAATCGTATTAATTCACATTGTTGTTTGTGCGAATTAATATAATTATTTCTAGAATCTACACTATCATTTCATGTAGATTAAAGATTATTACATTATTATTTATGCGGTTCTACACTTTACATCAATCATTCAATTTCATACTTCAATCAATTTATACAACATAAATTCAACTGGTTCAAGGGTAATTAACCATTCTACGTGTCGAATAATTAAACATTTAAGGGGTCATATTATTCAAATTAACTAATCAAATTCAAAACATATGTCGATTCAATTTTTTTTTAACAATCCTACGTAAATTCAGTTGCATAACATTTATCACTTAACACATTACAATTTAACATCCAATAAAACAACAATGAATCAAACAATTATCAACCAAACTGTATTATCGTTGCATAAATAATTAACAGATAATGGTGTCAGATATCATAGGTGAACAGATACAGGTAATAACAGTGTACATAACTAACAACAACATATTTCAATTGTCGTTTCAATTGAAATCAAATCTAATAAATAAAAGAATATTAATCGTGAGTGATTGCTCACCTTTCGAGGTTAGATGATGAAATGAGGAGATGACACGGATACGAACACTGATACAGATACTGAATTTGAATTGCGAATCCAGCAAAACAAAATCGGCACGAAGTCGACGGACAAGCTGATAGATAAGAAATAGATGAAATCAAATCAAAACTAGATCGACGCAGATAAAATTGAACAAGATATATACTATTATTATTGAAAGAATTTTCTTAAAACAAATATTCAAAATTTAAATACATTTTTAAAATGGCATATTTACATATCCCATTTAAATTACGTCAAAGCAAGTATTTTCCTCAAACCAAAATTTTAAAAAAAATAAAGAAAATTTATACCCAAAATCTCTATATTATATATATATATAATAAAGTAACATCCCTTTTATATACACGTACTTTAAACAATAGTAGTACAGCTGCCATATAACTGCACATATAATACTTACATATATTTTTCGGTTAAAAGTAAACAGTAAGGCACATTCACACTCTTCATATATTTATGTGAATCTTATACATACAACAAAACAGGTCATCAAACTTTCATATAACTTTTTCATACAAATTATATATATATAATATATAAACTAAACCAACAGCATATACAAAAATATATACAAGACTTATATTTTACACATATATATCAATTCAAAAAAAAAAAATCTGTTTTAATACAACATATCATATACTATAAACCTTTGAAACACAAAATATAGTATTAAGTATAAACTTTGTATACAGCTTTAAGAAAACCAAACATATACTTTAAAAATTCAATATTTACTAACAATGTATTGCCTTTCAGCACGTTTATATATTTACAGAACGAAAACAATATATAAGAGAAACAAATACATAAAGGTACACATTATATATTATGTCTATAGTCAATATTAAAATCACTACAACTTGCTTTATATAATATAACTTATAAATTCCACTCACATATAAAACCAAATATTATTATACTACTGTAACTTTATAAACTAATTAGTATCACCCATGCTATAAAGCTTGTAAAATATATATAAATGTGACAGTGACTACACTATAATATATGTATATATATAATATAATATAAATGAGTGCTTGCCAGTGATGCTGCTTACGCTAGAGGCTGGGCTTGTTGCGTGCGTGGAAAGGTTGTCTCGGCCAGAGCTTAAGTGGCTGGTGTGGATGAAGGCGGTGCATGTGGGTGGTGGGAAGGTGCTGTTATCCGGTTTTGGTGGGAAGTAATCGGGTTGAGGTTTGCAGGGAAAGGTCGGTGGAAGGTGCGTGGAGTGGTGCGGCTACTGGTGGGGTCAGGTGATGGTCGGAAGAGGATAGTTGGAGGAAGTAGCAGCTTCGGCGAAGGTTGGAGGGGATGGCGGCGAGTTTGGGTCGGGGAGCGCGGCAGCGGGGTCGAGGTGATGAGTGTTGGTGGCACGGCTGAGCATGGGCGTGTGAGGTTGATGCGGCGGAGGGGAAGGAGATGGGTTTGGATCGAACTCAAAGGGTGGTTGTTGCGGTTGCATAAAAATGAGAAGATGGGTGGAGCGAAGGCAAGGTGGGCAAGGCGAGCTTCAGGTTCAATATGAAACCAACGTGACTTACATGCAAAAGAAAAATGGAGATGAGGCTTCGGCAACAATATAATTACTGTTTTCCTCATGTACTTTGATTTTTTTTTTTTTTTGGAGAAAGGCAGATAAACGGAGAGAAGAGATGGAAAAATAAAAGCAAGCAATAAAATGAAATCACAGAGAACAATGGAAAGGAACCAAAAATATTGAGCAGTGGAACGGCCAAAAGTCGTTCATGATTTTCAAGAAATAATTTAAAGTTGCTGGCCATTAGTCTCTTTTCTCTTTTGAACGACGGGAAAAATAATTGGGTACAAGAAAATAAAAGACGGACCGCTGCGGTTAAACATTTCACGTGTTCCGTTGCTTACCGGACATCAAAACAAAGAAATGAATATGGCATAGAGATCAACACGACGAGACGATCAAAACGGTATACAGATATCAGTGATATGATTTAATTATAAAAATTTCAAATTTTCTACTACGGATAATGCATAAAATTCGCAGAAAATTAAGATCGACGGAGCCAAAGATGTTCGAATTTGGAAAAACGACAAACTGACAACTTGCTCAAAAGATAGTTTAGAATTTTTCTATGTAAAAATATTTTGGTTTTGAAAATATTTTATTTTCATTTCTTTTTAACTGATTAAATTGAAGTAAATTTACGCGCGAAATAAACTTACATATTTTCGGACGAAAATTTACCAGTTGCTATGTTTAACTAGACGCATTCCAAATATCAAATTTATATTTCAAAATTTTATCGTTTAAAATTTTCCAAAATTTTAATTAAATACGTTATTCAAACCGGTTAAATTTACGGGTCGTTACATTCTCCCCCACTCAAAACTTTTCGTCCCCAAAAAGGAAGAAAGTAGGAGAATAGAAACAACAAAAGAAATAGACTTGAATTACATAATAAATAATTTATTTAAACCATATAAATTTCAATTTAAATTAATTTATATTCAACAATTTGTTTTTAAATCAAGGTTTTCATTAAATTGATTTGATTTCACATTTATTAATGTTAGGTACAAAAGGTTTCTTCAAATGAAATTGAATTCAAATTCAATTAATTCAAGATATTCCCTTAAGTTGATTTAATTAAATTTATTATCTTTCAAAACAAATTTCTTCTATTAATCTCGCCTATTATTTATTTAACATATTATTCTATTTATTTCCATAAACGTTTTATAATTAAAATTTAAATCAATAGCATTTATTATACGCACTCACATTTTATTTATAAAGACAATTTATATTGTATATTATCCAATTTTCTTAAATTAACAATTTCAAAGATCATAAATTTGAATAGTTCTTTATTATAATCATATTTTTATTCGACAAATTTTATTCTTTATTCCGAATTATTATTAAATTTATTCTACTTAATATCTTATCACATATATATTAAGTATATTTACATTTATTATAACTACTCAAATTTTATTTAAAATTCCTTTGACATCATTTATATTGTATAATATTAAATTACATAGTTAACTTTTGAAAATTTAGATAAGTTATATATAATGCAATTGAGTATTTTCCAAATAAATTTTTACAATTTACTTATTTCAAGTTAAGTATGTTTGGCCAAAACTTTTGGTTTCATTGAAAATCGTCTTTAATCATAAATTTAATAATTTTAAATTTTCGATTTCCCTTTAAACCATTTAGAGATAATTTATGTATATGCTATATGTATCAAATCAAACAAAACAGTAGCAAAACTACGAATTGGTCTCTTCACTTCGAAACTCGAAAATAAATGTCGATGATGCGGCCGTCATCACCGAAATTATTTTCCAGCGACAAAGAGAAGAGCACTGATCTAAACATCTAAAATTTCTTTCAAATGATTTCTATTCGAAAATACGTTAAATAATATACCTTTTAAAACTTTAAATACAAGGTTTGAAATCTATGGGAAATTAAATTCCCAAATTCTTGTTTTAAATTCATTTAAATTCCAAATCAAATTATATCCAAGTTTTATAAATTCATTCATTTATATTATACAATAGCCAATGGTTTATACATAAATGAAAATTAAATATTATCATTTCGGACCACGGATTCGTTAACCATCTACTCAGGAAAATTATTCTTATATAATATAATTATACACAATTTAGTTCGTTTACCAAATTGAAAACAATATTGTGTCAATTTGCTCTGTTCAAGTGTTTTGGAAATCCTATCGATAGCGTTGATCAGACGAATCGATTGAAAACCCAAATCAACATCAACAACTCAAACAACACAATATATTTTTCTTATTTTTTAATATTGATTCACAAATACACTTTCTCGCTCGAGGATACAAGGATGGTTTTCAAAATAAGTATAGAGATTCAAATTTTATGGAAATCAAATCAAAGAGAATTTTGATTCGATATAAGTTCGGAAAAAAAGATAAAATAATTCAATTAACATGGTCGGGAGATGGATAAGCTTATTTTATTCATGGGCAACCTTAACCGGGTCGACCGTAACTTCAAGAATAAGATCGATGCTGAAATTTGAGGCAAATCAGCACCAGATCATAAGAAATAAAATTCAGGTATAGTAGGGAAATAGATAGCATCGTAA
Organism: Allium cepa; assembly: GCA_030765085.1. Lineage (NCBI taxonomy): Eukaryota > Viridiplantae > Streptophyta > Magnoliopsida > Asparagales > Amaryllidaceae > Allium > Allium cepa. The sequence goes on along the minus strand of CM060941.1, from coordinate 102,813,131 downwards.
ACCGAGGATACAGAAATCTCTGGCAAATTAATGTCTATTATAAAGGAATTTCATCCATTTTCAAATAATTCGAAGGTTGGCGAGACCGCTGATTTCTTATAAAGATCATTCGAAGAGGAGATATGGGATGCTCTAGAATTGAAAGAAGACGAGTAGTGAGGGACAAGAATGAATTTCGGAACCGAGGGAAAGTTCCAAAATTCAAAGGAATTGAGTCAAAAGGAAGAGATTGGAACTCGAGTGGGAGTGATTCTGTAAATACATTTACCATATATGCTAAGTTTTGCCTAGAGCTACCAAAAGCTCTGATACCAACTGTAACGGCCTGCTATTTTGAACTGTTCGCATCCGCACATGTCGGACTTGAATAATTCAAAATACCGAATTGTTAATTTAAATTTGGCAAAACTCAGATATACAGTAAATAAATAATCACAGAGTCACAGATACAGAGTAATAATATGCAGCGGAAGTAAAAGAGATAGTAGTTCATGAAGCTACTATATAAATATACAAGATATATCAGAGTTTACAACAGAAGAGAAATACGATACATCAAGTATAAATCAGAATACATCACTGGGATCATCGAATACTGAAAGCAGAATAGATGGCTGGATCTTCAAGCAAAGCTCCAACTCCAAAGGTGAGCCTTGAGTACTGGTACACTCAGTCTGACCCGAGCGTAAAGCAAAACACAAACACTCGAGTCAGGATTAATATTCTTATATCAATAAATCCAACTCAAGAGAAATAGCAATCGAAATACAAGTAACTCAAAGGATGTTGGAATCACCATCCTTTAAGGATCCGTTAAACTATCTACTATATAGTAGTGTACGCTAAATAGATAATGTTTATCAGTAATATAAAGTATCAAAATAGTGTTAAGGCGTTACCATTATCCCCCTTAACACATTTTTATAAGCATCATAGTCTATACAGCACTGTATACTCCACCGTAAACTGGTGGGATATCAGGGAGTACTCCATAGTATAACACAGAACAAATTCGAAGTGGTCGCGTATATAGGGATCAAGTATGACAAGGCACATGAGGCAATACCCAAGGTAGTGAAACTACCGTTCGCCTGATTCGGACTGGTGAGAACGCATCGCCGCAGCGATCGCAACACCGCGAAACAACACTCCTGAAATTCCGAGGGTGCACCAATCAATCACAAGTAATGAGTAATAGTTACGAAGAAGTGTGTCCGCTCGAGGTGGCTAACCCCATTTGGCCCGGCACGGCTCCTGATTTTAGTCATTTCCAATTTGACACAAGTGTCAAGGCTATCCATTATCGTTCTCTTTCTTCAGTCATCACGTACATCATTCCAACCACTTCATTCTGGATCATCACTCCGCGTATAGTTATTAAAGTGGTTTTCAGTTTAGATAGAGAGTATATCCATAACCGATTCCAGTTTCTTTAATAACTTTCGTAATTATTACACCGATTGGTCGTTTAATAAATTTCAAAAACCAAATCAATTCAATTTCAATTAGAGTTTAAAAATCAACATTTCATTTGTCTTTCACTATCAATTTCCAAAATTTACGTTTCAAAACTTCAAAATAACCATTTCAAAGTCTTACAATTCAATTTCAATTTTTATTTAAAACAATTCAAATATTGATTCAAGTTCGTATATAAGTTTCATTCCGAAATTATTTGATTTAATTTAATTTAACATTCAAATCAATTTAGACTCATTTATCGATTTCATTCAACATTCGTTAAGTTTATTTATCATTCAAACAGTTTCCATTTAATTTCCAATTTATTAAATCAATTACTTAAGTTCAACTTCATTATATTAACTTACAAATTTAATTAAATTAGATTCGTCAAATCCAATTCTTAAATTCCAAGTCTTACATTAATTTCAATAAATCGCAATTTATTTCTTGTTAAAGAAATTCAACTTCAATTATTTATTTACTTAGTTTCAAATTTCAAAACTCAAACAATAAAGGACTGAATTTCACATATTCAATAAGTTCAATTCCACTTTTTAACTTACTTAAATAATTTCCAAAACTTAATTGATACCAATTTCATTTATTAACGAAGTTCAAATTCACTTAATCAAAAATTCAATTTCTCTTATCGAAGAATTCAATTTTTTATTCAATTATCAAATAATTCAATTTTATTCAATTATTAAATAATTTCAATCTTAATTATTAATAATTTCAAAATTAAGGATTGCAAATTTGATTATCAATTCAAACTTAATTATTAAATCATTTCCACTTAATTATGAATTCAACTTAGTCATCAAATCATTTCAACTTAATTATAAATTCGACGTAATAATTTCAAACTTAATTATAATTTCAAATTTAATTATTAAATGATTTCAAACTTAATAATTTCAAAACTCAATTATTACTAATTCCAAATTATTTATTAATAATTCCAAATTTAATTAGTAAATAATTAAATTCAAACAATATTCTTTCGTCAATTACTACGTTGAAATTTGTTTCAGATTTCAATCTTTACAATTTCCTTTCATAAAAATTCAAATTCTAACTTCATTTCAAAACTTATTCTTTACTCGGAAAAAATCATTATTTTATTTTAAATCAATTATTGACCAATCGGATTTATTTAATTCTCTATCCTAGGTCAAATTCATTTGGGTATTTATCATTTCAACCCGATTCCAATTCAATTCAAAAATCAAAACATAGCAAAGGGAACTTGCAGTGTGATAACTGGGATGGTGTCAAAATAAATAAACAAGCAATAGCAAACATCAAAAGCAATCCAATAATCAATTCAAATAATCCCGAAATAATCGTATTAATTCACATTGTTGTTTGTGCGAATTAATATAATTATTTCTAGAATCTACACTATCATTTCATGTAGATTAAAGATTATTACATTATTATTTATGCGGTTCTACACTTTACATCAATCATTCAATTTCATACTTCAATCAATTTATACAACATAAATTCAACCTAGTTCAAAGGTAATCAACCATTCTACGTGTCGAATAATTAAACATTTAAGGGGTCATATTATTCAAATTAACTAATCAAATTCAAAACATATGTCGATTCAATTTTTTTTTAACAATCCTACGTAAATTCAGTTGCATAACATTTATCACTTAACACATTACAATTTAACATCCAATAAAACAACAATCAATCGAACAATTATCAACCAAACTGTATTATCGTTGCATAAATAATTAACAGATAATGGTGTCGGATATCATAGGTGAACAGATACAGGTAATAACAGTGTACATAACTAACAACAACATATTTCAATTGTCGTTTCAATTGAAATCAAATTTAATAAATAAAAGAATATTAATCGTGAGTGATTGCTCACCTTTCGAGGTTAGATGATGAAATGAGGAGATGACACGGATACGAACACTGATACGGATACTGAATTTGAATTGCGAATCCAGCAAAACAAAATCGGCACGAATTCGACGGACATGCTGATAGATAAGAAATAGATGAAATCAAATCAAAACTAGATCGACGCAGATAAAATTGAACAAGATATATACTATTATTATTGAAAGAATTTTCTTAAAACAAATATTCAAAATTTAAATACATTTTTAAAATGGCATATTTACATATCCCATTTAAATTACGTCAAAGCAAGTATTTTCCTCAAACCAAAATTTTAAAAAAAATGAAGAAAACTTATACCCAAAATCTCTATATTATATATATATATATATAATAAAGTAACATCACTTTTATATACACGTACTTTAAACAATAGTAGTACAGCTGCCATATAACTGCACATATAATACTTACATATATTTTTCGGTTAAAAGTAAATAGTAAGGCACATTCACACTCTTCATATATTTATGTGAATCTTATACATACAACAAAACAGGTCATCAAACTTTCATATAACTTTTTCATACAAATTATATATATATAATATATAAACTAAACCAACAGCATATACAAAAATATATACAAGACTTATATTTTACACATATATATCAATTCAAAAAAAAAATCTGTTTTAATACAACATATCATATACATAAACCTTTGAAACACAAAATATAGTATTAAGTATAAACTTTGTATACAGCTTTAAGAAAACCAAACATATACTTTAAAAATTCAATATTTACTAACAATGTATTGCCTTTCAGCACGTTTATATATTTACAGAACGAAAACAATATATAAGAGAAACAAATACATAAAGGTACACATTATATATTATGTCTATAGTCAATATTAAAATCACTACAACTTGCTTTATATAATATAACTTATAAATTCCACTCACATATAAAACCAAATATTATTATACTACTGTAACTTTATAAACTAATTAGTATCACCCATGCTATAAAGCTTGTAAAAAATATATAAATGTGACAGTGACTACACTATAATATATGTATATATATAATATAATATAAATGAGTGCTTGCCAATGATTCTGCTTACGCCAGAGGCTGAGCTTGTTGCGTGCGTGGAAAGGTTGTCTCGGCCAGAGCTTAAGTGGCTGGTGTGGATGAAGGCGGTGCATGCGGGTGGTGGGAAGGTGCTGTTATCCGGTTTTGGTGGGAAGTTGTAACAACCCGCATATTTATCGAGTTTGTATTTAAATATTTTATTTAAATATTAACTCGTTAATCGGATTTTGGTCCGAAAAACTACTTTTTGCAAACGGTCAAATTAGGACTCGAGACCACTTCCATTGAGTTCGAAATGTCGTTTACAACTTTTTTAAGTATAAACATCGATAGGTTTGGAGTTAGTGAAATTTCACTAACTTTTCCCGCTTTGGACTTTGGGTTAGTTTAGCCTATTAAGCCCAAGTTCCAACCCTCTTCTCCCCACTCTTCATAAATTTCCTAACTAATCAAGCTTTGGCATTAATGGTGGAGGGAATGGGAAATTAAAATTCCAAAACTCAAATTCAATTGCAATCCATCTTTCTACTCCAAATTCAAGAAGAAGATATTGGATTCAAGCTTCTTGTGCTTAGATAGAAGAAGGATTGATTCTTGCTTGCTTAAAACTTCATTTTCATTGATATTTGGTGCAAAGGTGAGATTTTTATCTCACAAATCTAGTCTATAACTATATTGAACTGTTGGGAATGATTCCCTATCACTTTTGCATGCACATTAGCATTTGGTTTGGATTGGATTGGCGAAAAACTCTAATTTTTAGCGTTTTGGTGAATTTTCTGCACTTAGGCCGTTCTGGCCATTTTTGGTGTTCGGAGTTAGGTCGCTCGCGACCTAACCCTTAGGTCGTTCGCGTGTTATCGCGCTAAGTCGCACTGCCTTGAATCTTCACTTCGGAGTTAGGTCGTTTCACGTTAGGTCGTAGGTCGTATGGCTTTTAGGTCGTAGGTCGTATGGCTTTTAGGTCGTAAGTCGTATGGCTTTTAGGTCGTAGGTCATTGGCCTTTTGACCGTTAGGTCGCATGTCTTTCTACTTCGATAGGTCTTTCGGCCATGCTTTCTATTTTTAGGTCGCGACATCTTTAGGTCGTGTTACCTATATACCCTTAGGTCGAAAGACCTTAGGTCGTGCACCTTTAGGTCGCGAACCCTATTAGGTCGCGAACCTCTTTAGGTCGCCTGTCGCTTAAGCAGTTAGGTCGTTCGTCCAGTGATGCCTTAGGTCGTTTGACCCGTGTTACGTTAGGTCGCGTAACCCCTTAGGTCGCTTGACCTTGTTTTCTGTTAGGTCGCGTGACCTTGTTTTCGACCTTAGGTCGTTTCACTTTTAGGTCGCATGACCTTTAAACCGTTAGGTCGTTAGACCTATAACTCGATGGGTCGTTCCCCTTTAGGTCGCGAACCACTTTAGGTCGCATGATCTCGTCTCCGTTAGGTCGTGAACCTTGTTAGGTCGCTCATCCTTAGCCCGCGAACCTTGTTAAGTCGTTCGCCTTCCATAAGTCGCTCGACCCTTCCACACTAGGTCGCTCGGCTTGCTTGAGTCGTAGGTCGTTGGACCTTAAGTCGCTTGCCTCCCTTAACTCCAGTTAGGTCGCTCGGCCATTGTGTTAGGTCGCAACCCTTAGGTCGCTCGACCCTATTCCCCTTAGGTCGTTAGACCTCATTTTGTCTTCACTAGGTCGTACCGTTTTGGTCGGGGCGCTGCCCCGCACCCCCCCTGGACCCCCCCTCCGTAAGGGATCTTATCTGAAAAACATTGAGCTGATTTCCTTGGATTTTATTCACATCTCCGTATGCGATTTTTGTGACTGATTGTGTGACGACCGCCCATGACTCCCGCACCAAACAAGGAAATAATGCGCTGAAAGGCATGCCAGGCAGCCATGGACGATAGTCAGGGTAAAACAAAACAAAAGAATCTCTATCGTACAACTCACAGCGCATGGATAAAATACAATAGAGAAATATAATATAGTGAAGCTCCATAGAACAGAACATCATCATATAAGCATCACAGTAGTTTTATACAATCATCTACTCAAATCCATACATGAAAGCCTCACTACAAGCACTCATCAAATACAGCAGCGGATACCCAGTACATATAAGAAAATAATATGCATAGCCTCCTGCTCGTCTTCGTCATCTTCAACGTAGAAACTCCAAGCACAGCACCTGTCACCTGCTTACCTAGTCTGCCCATCCCAACATGGATGAACAGCCCAAGGTAATAAGAGGAGACATAAAACCTTGAGTCAGACAAAGTCTTAGTGAGCAGTAAATTAACAATCAAGCATACCAAAAGAGCATAAAGGATAAAAGGAATAGGAACCAAACCATCCCACTCCACCTCTTTCTACAGTGATAGCCCCAGACATACACTAAGGAGAAGCAAGCATAACAACATAGACAATTAAGGTAAAGCGAATACCACTCGAGTCAAGGACGATGTTTTCCAAATACAAACCCCCAAGGCCTAAACCAAGATCAGATAAGCACCCAGAAAACACCGCTCTTGAAGCCGAATGATAATACAACCAAACATCCATGACTCTGGCTATCACTGTTAACCTTGCTTCGAAATCACCGTTAATTGAATGACCGACTCCTTCCTGAGCCATCTGTCAAGGGCTAATGGTAACCCCGGTTCTAGACAAAACTCTGCACACTGCCTTGTGCCTAGGACTTATCTTCTTGGCCCAGAGTACTCGACTACCTTCCTGTAGTCTTTTAGGCGTCCCTATGTACCCTTGCTTTAAGTTTGCTAGAACCTTCAACAACGATAAAGTCCAAGCCTCCTAGTCATCCTCCTCGACGACTATTTTCAACCTAGCCCAAGCTACCTCTTGAGCAGCTCCATTATCAACCAACTTGAACTACCCTTCAAGATATCAACATGCCTCGCTTCATCACATCAAAGCAAGATCTCAACTCAACAACATGGTTTGCCTCATCGCATCATGGCAAAGTTCCATCTCAACATCATACATATGAGCTTCAACATCCGCTACATATGCCTTAAGCAGCTTTCACCATTCAAGAGCCTTCTTCCGTAGCTTTTGAATCATCTTCAATCACCTTGTTCCAAATCAACTACAAGCTAACTTGGAGCAATCAAATCTAACATACATTCAAACATTCAAGCATTCAAACAAGATATATTAAGCAATAACAATTATAATGGCAATTTCGTAATTAAGTGTGCAAAAGTCCAACATATGTGAAATCATGGTTTTTAGCATAGATCTATCAAATCTAAACATGGGTTTTATCTCTAATACTTGATAAATAACTTCTAAAGGTAAACATCTTCAAACATGATGGATCTACATGCAGACTTAAGGAAAATGCGAGAAAACGCTAACTTTAACACATAAAAATATCACCAATCCCATACACTCCTTTGGATCCGCGTGAGAGATAACTACCACTCACCAAATCACCAAAACAACCTAAAATCAATCAACTTCAGATCTGGACAGCAAAGATCAAGGCTTGATCCGGCAATATCTCGCTCCAATCGATGAATTCTAGCTCGAACGGATGAAGATCTTCAACTTTGGCACTTGGATCTTCGATCTCGATCTTCGATCTTGGATGGATGCTAACACTTGATTGGAATGGAGAAAAGAAGATGAAGAAATGTTGTAGTCGAGTCTTCAAAATGGCAGCACTTCGTCGCTTCAAAAACCGGTGCCAAAAAGTGAGCCAAACCCCTCTATTTATAGGCTGGAATCCCCCTTAGCTCGGCCGTCTTCTTAACTCGGAGCTCGCTATTAGGTCGTTGCCGACCTAAAAGACTCCGACCTAACATAGGTCGCTGCCGACCTATACGACTCAACTACACAGCCGCTAACACACCTAAGTCTTAAGTCGTACGACGACTCAGCCAACGTGCCGACCTATCTCTTAGCACAGAACCAACTTAGGTCGCATACGACCTTATCCCTCGACCGACCTAAATCCTACCGACTCACGACCTAAACAACTCAAGAACCCAAGGCCGACCTAACTATAAGTCGACTCAACCAACCACGCGACCTACGACTCATCTCATCCAACGACCTAACACACTGCCGACTTAAAACTCAAGCGACATAACAACAACACGGGCCATACGACCTAACTAGCTGCCGACCTAACAAGAACACGGCATGGCCTAGTGCCGACCTAAGTCCTAGCCGACTCAACAATGCCAAACGACCTAACTATGCTACGGCCTAGCGACCTAACAAAACCATAAGTCGTTCACGACTTATCTCCCATACGACCTAACCCCTTAGGTCGTTCCACAGGCCTAAACCACCATCCTATGAGTCGTTCACCACTGAGTCGGCCCAAACCTTAACTCGGCAACCTTTTAGGTCGTTAGCTCCTAAATCAAACACTCCTATGACCCGTTCACTCCTTAAGTCGGTCATTCCTATAGGTCGCTCTACCGACCTATCTACCTTAGGTCGCTCTCCCGACCTATCTACCTTAGGTCGCTCCACACTAAACTCGGCCAGTTCCTAAGGTCGTCTACGACTTACTATAGGTCGGTCACCATCACTAAGTCGCCTAACTTTTAGGTCGTTGAATTTCTTAACCCGGCTAAGCCTACTAACTCGGCAACACCTATAGGTCGGTCCTCCATGAGTCGGTCACGACTCATCATTTGCACTCGGGTTAACTTCTAAACGACTCAAGCTAGAAGCAACACAAACAATACTAACGACCTGCAAATTCTACGATTTATCGACACGTAAAATACGGGTCGTTACATTCTCTCCCCCTTAGGAATTTCGCCCCCGAAATTCCAAACAAACAACAGCAATCAAAGATATTCCGCATGCCTACCATCCAAAGCAATCAACAAACCATGCAACCAATTCTAGCCTAGCATGCAGAATTCTATGGCTTAGAACAAGCTACAAATTCATGAGATGTCACGACACTTTAGGGCCATACCTCGAAGAGTCCGGGATGAGCTGCCTTCATCTTCTCTTCCTCCTCCCATGTACAGTCGTTAACATCATCACTCCATTGTACCTTGAGCAACGTAATCGTCTTCCTCCTAAGCTGTTTCGTATCGGTTTCAACAATACGAAGCGGCTTACGAGGTCTCGTAACCATGGGATCAACCTCTAAGTCTTCACAGCTATCAGCAGAAACCACCTTAGTTGGGTCGTGCACATACTTCCGTAGATACGATACATGAAAAACATTGTGCACACCCGCCATCTTTTCCGGTAACTCTAATCTATAAGCGAGCTTTCCAATTCGCTCGATAATCGGGAATGGTCCAACGAATCTTGGAGTTAACTTTCCTTTCTTCCCGAATCTAATAACATTCTTCAAAGGAGAAATCTTCACAAATACCATATCACCCACGTCGAATTCCAAATCCTTACGACGATTATCTGCATAACTTTTCTGTCGATCTTGGGCTGCCTTCATTCTTTGCCGAATGATCTCTATACAATCCGAAGTCTGTCGAATCATCTCTGGCCCAAGTATCAACCTTTCTCCAGTTTCCAACCAACATGTCGGAGAGTTACACGGTCTTCCATATAATGCTTCATATGGTGCCATACCAATACTCGACTGATAACTGTTATTATAAGCAAACTCCACCAAATGAACGTGATCTTCCCATGATCCTCCGAAGTCCAAAACACATGCTCTAAGAAGATCTTCCAAAACACGGTTGACTCTCTCAGTCTGACCATCTGTTTGAGGGTGATAAGCTGTACTCAAACACAACTCGGTTCCCAAAACTTCCTGGAAGCTCTTCCAAAATCCACTAGTGAACAATGGGTCTCGATCGCTCACTATACTCTTCGGAACACCATGGAATCGAACAATCCACTTCACGTAAAGCTCAGCCAACTTTGATGCAGTCCTAGTCGATCGAACAGGAATGAACCTTGCACTCTTGGTCAAACGATCTACTATGACCCAAATCCCTTCATTCCCTGCTCTTGTCCTAGGTAGACCATCGATAAAGTCCATCGACACTTGCTCCCACTTCCATGTAGGAACCTCTAACGGCTGAAGCAATCCACTGGGCTTCTTCTGCTCAGCTTTCACCAACTGGCAATTCATACACTTGGAAATAAAATTTCCAACATCCTTCTTCATACCTTCCCAGTAGTAGGTTCTCTTCATATCCCGATACATCTTATTTCCACCTGGATGAATTGTCAACTTCGAGTGATGACTCTCCCTCAGAACTTCATCTCTCAATCCATCTACATCGGGAACAACTAGTCGCCCTTGCTTTCGAAGCCAACCCTCTCGATCGACCTCGAATCCCTTATCCTTCTCCGGGTCCAATCCAGATTCCAAATCACAGATAATCTTGACAAGCTTATCATCTCCCCTTTGCCTCTCACCAATTCTTTCCACAAGAGTAGGCCTTATCGATAAGTTTGCCAACATCTCAGGTTCCAATTCACATCTAGGCCTGAAATCAAATCCAGCCAAATACTCAAGACTCTTCCATTCCGAAAACATGGCTCCCAATCCTGCATGTCTTCGACTTAACGCATCAGCCACTGCGTTACCTTTCCCTGGAGTATAGGCTATACCAAAATCATACGATGCTAAGAACTCTAGCCACCGTTGCTGTCGAAGATTCAAATCCTTTTGGGAGAACAGATACTTCAACGACTTATGATCTGTAAACAACTCGAATCTAACTCCCAATAGATAATGTCTCCACATCTTCAAAGCAAACACAATTGCCGCTAACTCCAAATCATGAGTCGGATAGTTCCTCTCATGCGGCTTCAGTTGTCGACTTGCATATGCAACAACTTTATCCTTCTGCATTAGCACTGCTCCAAGTCCAGTACCACATGCATCGGTGTAAACCACCATCTCATCATTCCCACTTGGAATAGTCAAAACAGGAGCACTCGTCAGTCGCTCTTTCAGGATTATGAAAGCTTGTTCACACTTATCATTCCATCTGAACACTTGATTCTTTTTCGTCAATCCTGTCAACGGTGCAGCTATCTTGGAAAAGTCTTTGATAAACCGACGATAATATCCTGCTAATCCAAGAAAACTTCTCACATCAGATGCATTCTTAGGCCTAACCCAATCCTGGATCGCTGCCACCTTAGCGGGATCAACCGCTATTCCATTTCCAGAAATAACATGACCTAAGAACCTCACTTCATTCTTCCAGAAGTGACACTTCGAAAACTTAGCCTTCAGCTGATGTTTCCGTAAGATTCCTAAAACAATCCTCAAGTGCGTCTTGTGCTCTTCCTCAGTTCTGGAATAAACCAAAATATCATCCACGAACACAAGCACGAACTTATTCAACTGATCTCTGAACACTCTATTCATAAGATCCACAAAATATGCTGGCGCGTTAGTCAACCCAAACGGCATTACCAGCCACTCATAAAACCCGGATGGTGTCCTGAAAGCAGTCTTCGGCACACTATCCTTTGCCACTCTCAACTGGTGAAATCCCGTTGCCAAATCCATCTGAGAAAACACCCTAGCCTCGTGAAGCTGATCAAACAAGTCATCTATTCTCGGCAATGGATACTTGTTCTTCTTAGTCACCTTATTCAGCTCACGATAATCCACACACAACCTCAACGATCCATCCGCTTTGGTTGCGAACACAACTGGCGCACCCCATTCGGACACACTTCTCCGAATGAATCCTTTCTGCAAAAGGTCATCAACTTGCACCTTCAGCTCTTGCTGCTCCCTCGGTGCCATCCGCCTAAGAGGCATCACAACAGGTCTGGCTCCCTCAACTAGATCGATACGAAACTCGATCTCCCTATGCGGCGGCAACCCTTTGACTTCCTCAAAGACATTCTCAAACTCATTCACAATAGGCACCGATGACAGTCCATCCCGTGGAACAACCAGCGAATACATGAAGCTCATGAAGACGCCTTCTTCATGCTTACATCGTATCACAACCTTTCGCCCATCCACATTCCCGACTGTCACCTCCAGCCTCTCACAATCAATCCTAGCCGCATACTTCCTAAGCCAGTCCATACCCAAAATAATTCCGAACCCCGCAAAGTTCAGAACAAAGCAATCACAAACAAACGAGCAATCATGACTCGACACAACTAGACCACGGCATATCATACACAAACATGACGAACCCCCCACTGGATTAGTCACAACCAATGGCCTATCAACAATATCCGGTTTCATACCTAACCGGCTTACCAAATCATCACAAACAAAAGAATGCGACGCTCCAGTATCAAACAACACTCTAACTGGAACACCACAAATAGAAAGAGTACCTTGAACCACCACACTCTTCCCCTTCTCCTCGGCAGTCGGAGCTTTTGAAGACGACGGCACAACTCCCAAAGCATAGGCTTGCACAATCTGCCTATCTTTCCTCGGCTCTGGGCAATCCTTCTTGATATGTCCCAGCTTATCACAGTTATAACACTTTCCCGGCACCTTGGGATTCTTACAATCTTTGTAAAGATGGCCCTTCTGTTGGCAGTTATAGCAAGTCACTTCACTCTTCGGCTTCTTCTGGCCATCCCTACCCCTCTGTTGCTGTTGTTTCCTCTTCTTATTGCCACTCTGCTGTGGTTTAGATCCTTCCCTGGTTACAGCAACAACAGATACTTCCTTAGGGAACAAACTCTCGTGCCTAAGAGCTTTTTCCACAAGCTTCTCAAACGGATCGTCCAGATGATCCACCAACTGCCTCCCAAGATAAGCATCCAGACCAGTCACAAACTTTTCATTCTTCTGGTAGGGAGAATCAATATACGATCTGGCATACTTAGACAAAGCTTCGAACTCAGAAATATACTCAAGAACAGGCCTCCCACCCTGCTTGAGCTCCACAAACCTCTTAAACAAGACAGATTTCTGGGAAGTAGAGATGAACTTAGCTTCAAATCTAACTTGGAATTGCTCCCAAGTAATCTCTTCTTCTGGGGTATCAATGGTGATAGAATTCCACCAATCAGCAGCTCTTCCCTGAAGCTGTCTCGATGCAAGCTTTCTCTTAGTTGCATCCTCAATCCCTAAGTCACCAAAGATCCTTCGACATGCATCAATCCATCTCTGCACCTCAATAGTCGACTCCGTCCCCAAGAAAGCTTTTCCTCCAAGAGAAGTATAATCCTTGCAAAGCTTAGCAAAATCCACCGGTCTTGGAGCTTGAACTTGAACTCCCACATCCACTGATGATCCTGAAGCTGGTATCCTTCTCATGATCGAAGTCATCATCGCTTCGAACATAGTTCCATAATCAACAGCTCCTTCATCAGCACGGCTTTCCCTTGCAGCTGGTCTCCCTCTTCGACTCATCCTTAATATCTGTAATAAGAATGATTAGAACACCTTAAGAAACAACTACATAAGGAGTTCAAATCCTTCTAGGCTACTATATTATATATAGTAATCATCCATCAAAATACAATTACGTCTCTCATACGTAGTTACGTCAGCGAGCGTTGGCTGAAATCGATTAACCAAAGCTCTGATACCAAATGTGACGACCGCCCATGACTCCCGCACCAAACAAGGAAATAATGCGCTGAAAGGCATGCCAGGCAGCCATGGACGATAGTCAGGGTAAAACAAAACAAAAGAATCTCTATCGTACAACTCACAGCGCATGGATAAAATACAATAGAGAAATATAATATAGTGAAGCTCCATAGAACAGAACATCATCATATAAGCATCACAGTAGTTTTATACAATCATCTACTCAAATCCATACATGAAAGCCTCACTACAAGCACTCATCAAATACAGCAGCGGATACCCAGTACATATAAGAAAATAATATGCATAGCCTCCTGCTCGTCTTCGTCATCTTCAACGTAGAAACTCCAAGCACAGCACCTGTCACCTGCTTACCTAGTCTGCCCATCCCAACATGGATGAACAGCCCAAGGTAATAAGAGGAGACATAAAACCTTGAGTCAGACAAAGTCTTAGTGAGCAGTAAATTAACAATCAAGCATACCAAAAGAGCATAAAGGATAAAAGGAATAGGAACCAAACCATCCCACTCCACCTCTTTCTACAGTGATAGCCCCAGACATACACTAAGGAGAAGCAAGCATAACAACATAGACAATTAAGGTAAAGCGAATACCACTCGAGTCAAGGACGATGTTTTCCAAATACAAACCCCCAAGGCCTAAACCAAGATCAGATAAGCACCCAGAAAACACCGCTCTTGAAGCCGAATGATAATACAACCAAACATCCATGACTCTGGCTATCACTGTTAACCTTGCTTCGAAATCACCGTTAATTGAATGACCGACTCCTTCCTGAGCCATCTGTCAAGGGCTAATGGTAACCCCGGTTCTAGACAAAACTCTGCACACTGCCTTGTGCCTAGGACTTATCTTCTTGGCCCAGAGTACTCGACTACCTTCCTGTAGTCTTTTAGGCGTCCCTATGTACCCTTGCTTTAAGTTTGCTAGAACCTTCAACAACGATAAAGTCCAAGCCTCCTAGTCATCCTCCTCGACGACTATTTTCAACCTAGCCCAAGCTACCTCTTGAGCAGCTCCATTATCAACCAACTTGAACTACCCTTCAAGATATCAACATGCCTCGCTTCATCACATCAAAGCAAGATCTCAACTCAACAACATGGTTTGCCTCATCGCATCATGGCAAAGTTCCATCTCAACATCATACATATGAGCTTCAACATCCGCTACATATGCCTTAAGCAGCTTTCACCATTCAAGAGCCTTCTTCCGTAGCTTTTGAATCATCTTCAATCACCTTGTTCCAAATCAACTACAAGCTAACTTGGAGCAATCAAATCTAACATACATTCAAACATTCAAGCATTCAAACAAGATATATTAAGCAATAACAATTATAATGGCAATTTCGTAATTAAGTGTGCAAAAGTCCAACATATGTGAAATCATGGTTTTTAGCATAGATCTATCAAATCTAAACATGGGTTTTATCTCTAATACTTGATAAATAACTTCTAAAGGTAAACATCTTCAAACATGATGGATCTACATGCAGACTTAAGGAAAATGCGAGAAAACGCTAACTTTAACACATAAAAATATCACCAATCCCATACACTCCTTTGGATCCGCGTGAGAGATAACTACCACTCACCAAATCACCAAAACAACCTAAAATCAATCAACTTCAGATCTGGACAGCAAAGATCAAGGCTTGATCCGGCAATATCTCGCTCCAATCGATGAATTCTAGCTCGAACGGATGAAGATCTTCAACTTTGGCACTTGGATCTTCGATCTCGATCTTCGATCTTGGATGGATGCTAACACTTGATTGGAATGGAGAAAAGAAGATGAAGAAATGTTGTAGTCGAGTCTTCAAAATGGCAGCACTTCGTCGCTTCAAAAACCGGTGCCAAAAAGTGAGCCAAACCCCTCTATTTATAGGCTGGAATCCCCCTTAGCTCGGCCGTCTTCTTAACTCGGAGCTCGCTATTAGGTCGTTGCCGACCTAAAAGACTCCGACCTAACATAGGTCGCTGCCGACCTATACGACTCAACTACACAGCCGCTAACACACCTAAGTCTTAAGTCGTACGACGACTCAGCCAACGTGCCGACCTATCTCTTAGCACAGAACCAACTTAGGTCGCATACGACCTTATCCCTCGACCGACCTAAATCCTACCGACTCACGACCTAAACAACTCAAGAACCCAAGGCCGACCTAACTATAAGTCGACTCAACCAACCACGCGACCTACGACTCATCTCATCCAACGACCTAACACACTGCCGACTTAAAACTCAAGCGACATAACAACAACACGGGCCATACGACCTAACTAGCTGCCGACCTAACAAGAACACGGCATGGCCTAGTGCCGACCTAAGTCCTAGCCGACTCAACAATGCCAAACGACCTAACTATGCTACGGCCTAGCGACCTAACAAAACCATAAGTCGTTCACGACTTATCTCCCATACGACCTAACCCCTTAGGTCGTTCCACAGGCCTAAACCACCATCCTATGAGTCGTTCACCACTGAGTCGGCCCAAACCTTAACTCGGCAACCTTTTAGGTCGTTAGCTCCTAAATCAAACACTCCTATGACCCGTTCACTCCTTAAGTCGGTCATTCCTATAGGTCGCTCTACCGACCTATCTACCTTAGGTCGCTCTCCCGACCTATCTACCTTAGGTCGCTCCACACTAAACTCGGCCAGTTCCTAAGGTCGTCTACGACTTACTATAGGTCGGTCACCATCACTAAGTCGCCTAACTTTTAGGTCGTTGAATTTCTTAACCCGGCTAAGCCTACTAACTCGGCAACACCTATAGGTCGGTCCTCCATGAGTCGGTCACGACTCATCATTTGCACTCGGGTTAACTTCTAAACGACTCAAGCTAGAAGCAACACAAACAATACTAACGACCTGCAAATTCTACGATTTATCGACACGTAAAATACGGGTCGTTACAGATTGTTTCTACAATTGCTTCTGTGTTTTGTCACTTTATAATATAAAGGTTTCAATACTAGTAGTAAATATCAAAACTCTTTTAACAAACAATTTCAACTCTATTTTTAATAACAAAGCTCTTTTCTTAAACCGTTTTCCAATCTATTAGTATATACAAGCCTTTACCTCACTCAGATGAGAAATCTAATTAAACGACTTAGTAAAACAAGTGGTATGAAACGCTTGCGTTCACTTCGTCGGTTAATTCTTGGACTTGTTCGATTGAACCTCTTGCGACAATTTTATTAGTGAAGATTTACAGTTTGTTCGTAAATATTTAAGTTAAGCAAGTGGTTATGGGACATGAAGCTAAACTTCTATATTTACTAGCTTAGTGTAATTGACACTTCTCGTTGATCTTGATGATCGCTTTATGAATTAGACTAGCAATTGCGCGATGTCTCTTTCATTGCAAGGTTAGACTAGACACCACTTGTGTGATTCCATTCACACATACCTTTCTGCTTTTTGGTTAGTCTTGACCTCAATCTGTGTGATTCCATTCACACATGCGGGGTAGCTCCCCATGGTCTTCGGACCGTCATGTGATAGGCCTCTTTCCCTTTTTATGATTTCTGGATTTCTCGTGTTGATTTCTGGAATTTATGTCATTGACTTGTTATGAGTACAAGTTTGGGGTATGATGCCCTTTCCGAATCTTTGAGAAGATTCTTGTGATATTGATTATCTCTTATTGATTGATCTTTTGTTGATCATTATTTACATACTTATAGTGGTATGTCATTATGGATGTTTATGTTTATGCCATATCTTTTATATTATATCATGTCATCTGATATTTATAGCTAGACTGACCCGTTTATTATTTTCTTAAATAATACTCGGGTCAGACCGAGATGTTACAGGTGCTTCTGCTTGACTTCTTCCCAGGGATTCATCACTCTGACTTTTGGCTAACTGTTTAGATTAGCAGTTTTTGTTGTATACACTTAAGATATAGACTCATAGTTGTATTCTTTTGTATAGCACGTGTTGCTATTCTTTTGTATTATCGTGGATCTTACTGACCACTACTCTGATGTACACTTTCATGTGTTAGTTATATATTCATATCTTCTTCCGCCTTTGTGATATGGATATCTGTGACTGATTTATGATATGATTATTTCTATGTTTGTTTCCGAAGATTATTTATAACCACCGTGTGATAAGCAATTACATGGATGGTCGCTCCTCAACAGCCTTATTCTCCGTGCTAGTTGACAGCACTACTCCGGAGTGTTCTCGGCTAGCGTGGGTATAGAGGTGGGGCGTCACAGAAGTAATCGGGTTGAGGTTTGCAGGGAAAGGTCGGTGGAAGGTGCGTGGAGTGGTGCGGCCACTGGTGGGGTCAGGTGATGGTCGGAAGAGGATAGTTGGAGGAAGTAGCAGCTTCGGCGAAGGTTGGAGGGGACGGCGGCGAGTTTGGGTCGGGGAGCGCGGCAGCGGAGTCGAGGTGATGAGTGTCGGTGGCACGGCTGAGCATGGGCGTGTGAGGTTGATGCGGCGGAGGGGAAGGAGATGGGTTTGGATCGAACTCAAAGGGTGGTTGTTGCGGTTGCATAAAAATGAGAAGATGGGTGGAGCGAAGGCAAGGTGGGCAAGGCGAGCTTCAGGTTCAATATGAAACCAACGTGACTTACATGCAAAAGAAAAATGGAGATGAGGCTTCGGCAACAATATAATTAATGTTTTCCTCATGTACTTTGATTTCTTTCTTTGTTTTTTTTTTGGAGAAAGGCAGATAAACGGAGAGAAGAGATGGAAAAATAAAAGCAAGCAATGAAATGAAATCACAGAGAACAATGGAAAGGAACCAAAAATATTGAGCAGTGGAACGGCCAAAAGTCGTTCATGATTTCCAAGAAATAATTTAAAGCTGCTGGCCATTAGTCTCTTTTCTCTTTTGAACGACGGAAAAAATAATTGGGCACAAGAAAATAAAAGACGGACCGCTGCGGTTAAACATTTCACGTGTTCCGTTGCTTACCGGACATCAAAACAAAGAAATGAATATAGCATAGAGATCAGCACGACGAGACGATCAAAACGGTATGCAGATATCAGTGATATGATTTAATTATAAAAATTTCAAATTTTCTACTACGGATAATGCATAAAATTCGCAGAAAATTAAGATCGACGGAGCCAAAGATGTCCGAATTTGGAAAAATGACAAACTGACAACTTGCTCAAAAGATAGTTTAGAATTTTTCTATGTAAAAATATTTTGGTTTTGAAATTATTTTATTTTCATTTCTTTTTAACTGATTAAATTGAAGTAAATTTACGCGCGAAATAAACTTTCTTATTTTCGGACGAAAATTTACCAGTTGCTATGTTTAACTAGACGCATTCCAAATATCAAATTTATATTTCAAAATTTTATCGTTTAAAATTTCCCAAAATTTTAATTAAATACGTTATTTAAACCGGTTAAATTTACGGGTCGTTACATAACTCATCTCAGTCTCGTTCATCTCTAGCCTCGAAAGGTGAGAAATCACTCACGATTAACGTTCTTTTATTTATTAAATTTGATTTCAATTGAAACGACAATTGAAATATACCATTGTTAGTTATTTACACTGTTATATATATGTTATTACTTGTATCTGTTCACCTGTGACATCTGACACCATTATCTGTTATTTATACTGATGTTATATGCCTGTTATATTATTATCATATCTAATATCACTCTACAAGTTCCCTGTTAGTATAGAATTAACTATAGGTTGAAATGATTCATACCCGAATGGACTTTAGAATATGAGAAAATCGTTATGGGTTGAAATGATAAATACAAGCGATTTTCATTTGAATTGAATTTGGGATTGCGGGTTGAAATGATATATACCCGTATATAGTTTTAGATTGCAGATTGAAATGATAAATATCTGTATCACTTGACCATAGGATAGAAAATTATATACAAACACCGTTGGTCGATATATAAATATTTTGGAAATGATTTCTATGGTTTTGGGGAGATATATATAGTTTTATTTGATATTGAAATTATTTATAAATAAGTTTTAAATTAAAGTGGATTTAAAATTTATTTGGAATTGTATTTAGTTGAGAATTATCTTTAATTAAATCGATTTGAAATGGATTTAATTAAAGATTTAAAGGTATGACTCTATAATTTGGTTTATAGTTTAAGATGATTTAAAAAAAATTTCAAGGTTAGATAAATTGAATAAGATATTTAGTGATTTAAAATTTGGGGTTTATTTAAATGATATCGTATTTTATTTCAAAGCAAAATTTATATTTAAGTGAATTTGATATATATATATATGAGGTTTTTGAATTTTTTTTAAATGTTGAACATTTAAAGCTTTGAAATATATGGAAATTGAAACGGTTTATTTGAGATTCAAGTTTGTGTTTGAAATCTATATAAATAGAAATGGTTTATTGAGAAATTAATTTAAATTGAAATTGAGGAAATGAGATTTGATTAAATGTGAATTTGGAATTCGAGTGATTTGGAATCGATTTATGGAATTTTGAATGGAATTTTTGAAATGTGATTTGGAATGATATTTAAAATAATAAATGAATGATACATTTGAATTTTAAAAGGTATTTAAATTTGAATATTTGAATTTGAATTCAAATAATGAATTGATAATGAGGTATTGAAAGGATATGATATTTTGAAATGGTTTGGAAATGATTTGATCTTTATTTTGATAAAGAATGTGAATTTAGAATGATAATTTATTTTTATCTATTTGATAAATGAATTTTTGAAGTTTATATTAGTGTGAAAGATATTTAGTTTCTTTGAAATTTGAATTTATTTAAATGATATTGAGTTTAATAAGTAAATATGTCAAACTAAATATTAATAAATTGAATGAAGAGATATATGAAATTATAAAATTTAGTTTTGAAATGTGGGATATTAAAGCTTTGAAATACAATAAAGATTGAATAGTTTATTTTGTAATCAAATCTGTATTTGAAATTTATAAGGTTTGAAATGGTTTCGAATTGAAACTGACAGATTTAACTGAATTAAATTGGAAATTTGGGTTGGTTTGAAAATTTGTAAAATATAAGGAATTAAAGGAAAGTGCCATGATTTCAAATGTATGATTTTGAAATGTTATGATTTCAAAGTGTAATGATTTCATGTATTTGGTTTCGAAAGAGTTATAACTTTGAAAGTATTATGATTTTGTGAAAGGTGAATATATGTTTGAATTGGAAATGATATTGTATTGATTTGGATATAGTTTTGAAATAAAATGGTTTTGGTTTCAAAGTATAAACTATTTTGAAAGGAATATGGTTTTGGAATGAAATGATTTGACTTTTGAAGTATAAACTATTTTGAAATGACCACGGCGTTATAATAACGTTTGGTTGTTAAAGAGACCTGGATTGGAAGTTGTCATACTCTCTGCCAACTCCGAAAACCACTTTAACAACTGTGTATGCGATGGAGATTCCAGAATGAAGTAGGATAGTGGCGACGATCCTATTGAGGTATGAACGTGGACCCGACTCCCTTGAGTTGGCTTAAGGTGGCTAAAACAGGAGCGATCGATGGGCGAAGTGAGGTCATTCCTCCGATCGCACACATTCCTTCGATACTATACTCTTACTTGTGGTTGATTTGATGGCCATCCTCCAATGTTGATTTGGGAGTGTGTTTCGAGGTGGGCGGTAGTGGCTGTTACGCGTTACCACCAGCCCGGAAGCATAATTGGTACATCTACCCTGACATTGCCTAGTTATACCGTGTCACCTACCATACCGAGCCTTACTACGAGTTTGTTTTTCTCCCGTAGCCCATGGAGTATTTAGGGTAGTCTTCCGATCTTAAGATATGCTGGTACTGGATGGACTACTGGGACTATTGCATGTTAGGGGCTATATGGGTAACCATTTAATGCTATTTAAAATTAAGTTTATTTTACTGTAGACATTATTACAATAGCGAAATATTACTACATAGTAGATAGTTTAACGGATCCTTAGAGGATGATTATCCCAAACATCCTTTGAGTTACTTGTATTTCAATTTTTATTTCACTTGAGTTGGATTTATTGATATAAGAATGTTAATCCTGACTCGAGTGTTTATGTTTTGCTTTACGCTCGGGTGAGACTGAGTGATTCAGCATTCAAGACTCATCTTCGGAGTTGGAGCTTTTCTTGAAGATCCATCCATCTATGTTTGCTTTCTGTATCCAGTGATTCCAGTGATGTATTCGGATTTGTACCTAATGTACCTTGTTACTCTTCTGTTGAATCCTATTAAATCTGATGTATCTTATTTTTGAAAGTCTATAAGAGTAGATCGTATATGATATATATATATATATATATATATATATATATGCAAGTATGAACAACTAACTATATAATATAACTTGATACATAATAATAGCAAAGTAAATTAAAATAATCACAACAAGATTTTATACTGGTTCAGACCTCCCGTCCTACGTCCAGTCCCGAAGCTCCTCTTCGGAATTTTCTTTCAACTAACCCTCACTTGACCCGGAGGAACAGGTTTACAATAGCAGAGTTTCTTTGTCAAGAATGTGTTCTATAACACGGATGTTGACTATTGAGTACAAGTGCTTCCAATATATATATCTATCTAGAGAATATTGAACGAGGAGTTCTGAATATATGGAAGAGTTAAATACAAGTAGTTGATTGCTAGAGAACAGGTATAAATCAGAGTATAGGAATTAAGAGCATAAGTAAGTAAAAGTCAGGATTCTCTTTGCATTCCTGATGCTATTTATAATGATGAAGAGTTTTCTTGTATAGTTGCATCTGTTGTAATCTCTCTAAAGTTGCTTCTGATGGTGATGAAGAGTTGCAACAAAGAGAAGCGGATGTGTCCTTTCGAATGTGACAGTTGGTCTTTGAAATTACTCAGTCGAGTTCAAAATCAGACGTCTGGAGGAATGTTTCAGACGTTTGGTCTTCATATATATTTTTGTGTCTGGTTGCTATTCAATACTATTTTTCTCTTAATTCTATATTTTCAATTTTCAATAATTCAATACTATTTTTAAAATCAATATTTTCTTTTAACAAATTTTCTTCTACTATAGAAATATTCTCACTTTCTATCATATTATTTTTGATTTTTTCTTGAGATATTTCAAGTTCCTCTTCTAGAATAATTTTTTCATCTTTCAACGTTCCTACCTCAAGTTCTAATCTATTTATTTTGACTATATATTCTTTGTTTAATTTTTTTATTTGTCTAAATTTGTCGTCTTGTTCCATGCTAAGTTCTAATAGTTCATCATAGCTAAGTTCAGGGCATACCTCTTCAGTTTTTGCCATAACACACACATTAGCTTGTTCTCCTTCACTATCGCTATCACTTTCAGAAGATGAAGAGTTCGAGTCATCCCAAGTTACTTTGAAAGCCTTTTTCTTCTTGAGTTTTTGAATTTTGTTATTCTTTTTATCATTATTGAGTTTAGGGCAATCCTTCTTCATATGTCTGTTTTTATCACATTCATAGCACTTGATTTGAGATAGGTTTGTTGTGTTGGACTTCCCTTCTTTTTGAAATTTGGTCATTTTTTAAATTTCTTGAATCTATTATAATTCTTGGCAATAAAGACTATTTCTTCTTCATCTAGATCAGAGTCATCATTTTTTGTTGCTTGAAATGCTATATTCTTTTTCTCTGAATTTAGTTCTTTTCGTGCCTGCAAGTTAGCTTCATAGAACATTAAATTTCCTATCAACTCTTCAACTTTGAGAGCAGAAAGATCATTAGCTTCTTCTATAGCTAAAACCTTCCTTTCCCAATCTGACGTCAAAGAGTTGAGTATTTGAAATATTAAATCAAAATCAGTGAATTTAACTCCTAATGCCATAAGATCATGTTGGATAGTTTGAAATCTAGAACACATGTCAACAATAGTTTCATTTTGAATGAAGAAAATTGGTTTTGCAAAATCGAAATCTTAGTTTG
Source organism: Allium cepa (assembly GCA_030765085.1). NCBI lineage: Eukaryota > Viridiplantae > Streptophyta > Magnoliopsida > Asparagales > Amaryllidaceae > Allium > Allium cepa. The sequence continues at coordinate 102,789,228 of CM060941.1, read as the reverse complement.
TTTGACCTTTGTTGTACCTTCACGTGTAATTTGTAAGGTACGCCAAATATCAAATGCAGTGGTGCATAACATGACACGTGAAAATTCATTTTTGTCTAAAGAACAAAATAAAACGTTCATAGCTTTAGCATTATTTGATGCTAAGCTCTTTTGTGCATCGGTCCAAGTGTTCATGGCAGTAGTAGGTGCTTTATATCTATCTTGTGTGGCTGACCAAATTTCAAGACCATTAGCTTCCATAAAAATTCTCATACGTGTTGACCAATATGCATAGTTAGATCCATTGAAAAGTGGAGGTCGTGCAGTGGATTGTCCTTCTTGAAAAATACTTTCATATTAAAGTGATTCAAAAAACGTGTTACAGTTATTTGATCAAAACCTCGCTCTGATACCAATTGAAAGTCTATATGAGTGGATCGTATATGATATATATATATATATATATATATATATATATGCAAGTATGGACAACTAACTATATAATATAACTTGATAGATAATAATAGCAAAGTAAATTAAAATAATCACACCAAGATTTTATACTGGTTCGGACCTCCCGTCCTACGTCCAGTCCCGAAGCTCCTCTTCGGAATTTTCTTTCAACTAACCCTCACTTGACCCGGAGGAACAGGTTTACAATAGCAGAGTTTCTTTGTCAAGAATGTGTTCTATAACACGGATGTTGACTATTGAGTACAAGTGCTTCCAATATATATATCTATCTAGAGAATATTGAACGAGGAGTTCTGAATATATGGAAGAGTTAAATACAAGTAGTTGATTGCTAGAGAACAGGTATAAATCAGAGTATAGGAATTAAGAGCATAAGTAAGTAAAAGTCAGGATTCTCTTTGCATTCCTGATGCTATTTATAATGATGAAGAGTTTTCTTGTATAGTTGCATCTGTTGTAATCTCTCTAAAGTTGCTTCTGATGGTGATGAAGAGTTGCAACAAAGAGAAGCGGATGTGTCCTTTCGAATGTGACAGTTGGTCTTTGAAATTACTCAGTCGAGTTCAAAATCAGACGTCTGGAGGAATGTTTCAGACGTTTGGTCTTCATATATATTTTTGTGTCTGGTTGCTATTCAGACGTTTGAGTTTATTATCAGACGTCTATTTCCTTCTGAGTTGTGAACAGAGAGTTTAACCAGACGTCTGAGCATATAACCAGACGTCTGATTCTGTCTGATTTGCAAACCAAAGGAAACATTCAGACGTCTGGCTAGTGCACTCAGACGTCTGAAAATGTGCATGTTACTTTATTTGTGTCTGTGGCACTCCTTTTCAACTTCTACCGATTTGAAGTCTTTTGATACTTCTCTTGAGTCTTATTTTTGTCTCTTTGGTGATGTTACTCTATCATCTACCTGTAAATATAGATATGTATGTACATTCGATTTCCATTGTATAGTTGTTATCATCGAAACCATAGAATTGATTTCCTAACAATCTCCTCCTTTTTGATGATGACAACTATTTAATGTACTTATATATAGATTAGAAATCTCACCCTGAATATGTGCTTATTTTTATTGTTTTATGATTATACTTATATTTCTCCCCCTTTGACATTATCAAAAAGAATTCGTAATAATTAAACCAATCGTCAAAAAAGAAAATTTTCATTAATAGCAGGAAGGAGTTACATTCACGGATTCGTACAAAAAATACAAACAACTACAATTCCTAGATTTTAGAGTTCCTTTGGAGAAGCTTGATTTGGATCACCTTCCTTTGGTGAAGCTTGATATGTATCATCTTCCTTTGGTTCTTCTTTTTCAGAAGTGCTAGCCTTTGAAGGAGATGTCAAAGCTTCCTTTGGAGGTTCATCCTCAAATAATTTGGAATGTTTTGCGGGAGGAGAAGGTATAGGGGTTGCAATTCCGTTATTTGCTCGTGACTCCCCATACGTGGAACCACTGTATTTATATCATTCTTGTCAGGAGTCGGGCTTTTGGACGTAAATATTTTAAAGCGAATTTCGGCATTTCGTCCTTCCATATTTGATGAGTAATACTATTTCGTGGCTTAAAACACATATATGGAATGTTGTGCAAATCCTCCTCGGTGTCGGAGCCTCCTAAGGTTCTGGCTATTAAACTCGGAGTTAATCGAACAGTAATCCCATAAACACTTGACCATAGCTAGTTGTCCTCATCTGCGGTATTCCAAACTGAAGTACATTGGCGTAGAATAAAAATATAGCTAACTGATCTATTTGAACATCATTAGGAGTAAACGAGATTAGAGTTTCCAAACCAGCATTTTCACAAAGTTCATCTAAATCATACATGGGGAATTTAAGAAGATTATAGAATGGTCCTGTATGAAGTTTCTTCTTTTGAATATTTTCATACCTTTTTATAGAATGGGGAGCTTTATTCATCCACCGTTCGATTTGGTCGTTGGAGCAAACCTGGGGATTTGAAGATGTGGTGGGTTGATCTTGCTTTCTTTTCGTCATTTTAGGATTCTTAGTGCGAGGAGGCATCTTGATTATATTGGCTGTAAGATAATGTTTGGGTACGAAAATTGACGTTGAGAAAATCGTAGGATGTAATAATTTTGGGATAAAAGAATAAAAATGACGTTATCGGCTTGAATTTAAATGGTCTATTGGGAATCAGACGTCTGGATAAAAAATTAGACGTCTGGTTTGCGCTAATTTTTGTTCAGAATATAAAATTAGACGTCTGCTTTTTGATCGAGACGTCCGGTTTTGAGCACAGTTATGAAATTGTAGATACAGAGAGATTTTTCAGACGTCTCGAATTAAAAACAGACGTCTGTTTTGGTTAAATTTCGATACAGAGAACTAAGGCAGACGTCTGGATCTTATTTCAGACGTCTGAAATGTTCTGAATTTTATTTGTAGAAGACAGAACAACAATTCAGACGTCTGGGGTATATATCAGACATCTGACATATGCAAATTTCTTAGACATATATCAGTGTATCAGACGTCTGAAGACCTTAGTCAGACGTCTGAAATAAGCAGTTTTGCTGTAAATAGCCCAAAAAGTTGATGGTTTCACTTATTTTTGAATGTTGATAACAAATATCTTTATCGTTGTGAAAAAATACATAAGTATAGATATATACAATAATTAATACGATTTATTTAGATGGAGACGGAGTTTTAGGATTTCCCGACTCATTATTATTCCATGGTCTAAGTGGAGACCATATATTTCCACGTTCGTGGGTCCGTGAAGAGTCAGAATATCGTCTTGGTGAGGAATCTGAAGGAATACGATATGAAGAAGATGGATCCAATGAACTACAAGGTTTTGGTAGCAGTTCATAAACATCTTTCTTTCGTGACGAACAAAATTTCATCGCCACTTGCTCTAGAAAATTTAACCTTCGTGCCGTAACTTTTTGTTCGAAATAAATTTCTCGTTGAAGATCCATCTGTTGTTTTCGGTAATGATGAATTTCATCAATTTTTTCCTTTGTGTTAGGAGAAATAAACAGGGATCTTTTAGTTTTCTTATTATCTGGAGTAAAACCCGTACGATACGAGGACCACTTATTTGTTGGCTCTTGCTTTGGTATAGGCATCGGAAGTCGTTGTGTTGTGTCAACCGAGCTGTCCGTCGATGGTGTGGAGATCGAGATAGATATATAGGATTCCTCAGAATATATTTTTTACTAATTTTTTTTAAGAAATTGATTGTTTGTATATAGTTGTTATGTAACTATGTATATATATATATATGCTGAAAACCTTATTTATAGAACAACTTTTTCCTAAAAATTTAATGGGTTCAGAAATTAATGAATAGAATTTGTGGTAATAAAGAAGATAACTAAACTTAGTCTTTAAATGAAATTATTAATTAACTATTTCTAAGGGAGAAGATCATGGAGTGAACAAATACCTAAACTTCGTCGGAGTTTAGTGAAAGTTTGTTCATTTAATGGTTTTGTGAAAATGTCGGCTACCTGATTTTCGGTATTTACGAATTCTGAAGAAATAGTTCCTTGTTCAACATTGTCTCGTAGAAAATGATGTCGTATATCTATATGTTTGGTTCGTGAGTGATTAACAGGGTTTTTTGATAAATTAATAGCACTTGTGTTATCACAATATATTGGAGATTTGTTGATAATTTTACCAAAATCCGTTAGTGTTTGTTGCATGTATATTACTTGCGCACATGCTTGAGCGGCGGAGATGTATTCGGCTTCGCAAGTAGATAGAGAAACACAATTTTGCTTTTTACTAAACCACAAAACTAAAGATTGTTTGATAAAATGACAAGTTCCACTAGTACTCTTACGATCTGTTCTACATCCATCGAAATCCGCATCGCTATATGAAACTAGTTCAAACGATGATCCTTTAGGGTAAAACAAACCATAATATGCTTAACAGCTCTTAGATGCGATTCTTTTGGTTGTGCTTGATATCGGGCACAAAGACATACACTCATCATAATATCGGGTCGACTGGCCGTTAAATAAAGTAAAGAACCAATCATGCTTCAATATAACTTTTCATCAAAATCTTTTCCATTTTCATCCTTTTCTAAGTGAACAGTGGTGCTCATTGGTGTTGGTTTGCTTGATGTTTTATCCATTTCAAATTGTCGTAATAAATCATTACAATATTTTTCTTGGTGAATAAAGATTCCATTTTCGAGTTATTTTATTTGTAAACCTAAGAAGAAATTTAATTCTCCCATGTGTGCCATTTCAAATTCATTTTTCATAATATTAGAAAATTGATTACATAGTTTTTCGTTGGTTGAACCAAAGATGATATCATCAACATAAATTTGTACAACCAAAATATCGTTATTTTCTCTTTTAATAAATAAAGTTGTATCTATTTTTCCTATATGAAAACCAGATGTTATTAAGTGATTTTTAAGACGTTCGTACCATGCACGTGGTGCTTGTTTTAATCCATATAGTGCTTTATGTAATTTAAAAACATGATCGGGATATTTTTCGTGAACAAATAGTGGTGGTTGTGCGACGTATACATTTTCCTTAATAAAACCATTCAAAAAGGCACTTTTGACATCCATTTGAAATAGTTTTAAATTGTTATGAGTTGCAAAGGCGAGTAATGTACAAATGGCTTCTAATCTTGCTACTGGAGCAAACGTTTCATCGTAATCTATGCCTTCTTCTTGATTATAGCCTTGAGCAACTAAACATGCTTTATTTCTAATAATATTTCCATTCTCGTCTGTTTGTTTTTAAATACCCATTTTGTTCCTATTACCGATTGATCTTTAGGTCTTGGTACTAATTCCCATACGTTATTACGTTCAAATTGATTTAATTCTTCTTGCATAGCTATTATCCAAAAATTATCATTTGAGGCTTCTTTATAATTCTTTGGTTCAAAGTTTGATACATACGCTATATGGCTTATTTGATTGAGTTGATTTCTAGTAACTCTTGAGTTAAGATCTCCAATAATATTATCTATCGGGTGATTCTTAAGAATTCTAGGAGATGATATCAAGGTGTTGTTTTGCAAATTTGTTCCAATATTTATAGAATTTGGTGAATTTGGTAGTGGAATAGTTTCTTCTTCATCATTTGTATGGTGATTGAAAGGATTTTCGTCGAACGAGACATGTAAGCTTTCTTCAATAGTATTATTTCTTTTATTAAAAATTCTATATGCCTTGCTACGATCTGAATATCCAACAAAAACAACTTCATCGGCTTTTGGATCAAATTTTCCTAAATTATCTTTTGTATTTAATATAAAACATTTTGAACCAAAAGTTTTAAAGTATGATACTTTAGGTTTTTTACCAAAAAATATTTCAAAACAAGTTTGTTTAGTCATGGGGCGAGTAGTTACTCGATTTAATACATAAAAAGATGTTGCAATAGCTTCAGCCCTAAAGTGTTTTGGTAATCCACTACTATTTAGTAATGTTCGTGCACATTCTTGTAATGTATGATTTTTTCTTTCTACGACACCATTTTGTTGAGGTGTACGAGGAAAAGAAAAATTACGAGTTATTCCTTTCTTATTGCAAAAGTTTGTAAATAGATCATTTTCGAACTCTCCTCCGTGATCACTTCTAATATTTTTAATTTTCAAACTCATTTGAGTTTTAATTATTTTAGCAAATATTTTAAACATACTAAAAGTATCGCTTTTATGTTTTAAAAATAATGTCCATGTATATCTCGAAAAATCATCGACTATTATGAACACATATTTGTTGTGATTTATAGATCTTACTTGCGTTGGACCAAATAAATCTAAATGTAATAATTCAAATTGTTGTTTTGTAGAAATATTATTTTTAGATTTAAACGAGCTTTTATTTAGTTTTCCAATTTGACAATCGTCACATAAGTTTTCTACTTTATAATTCATTTTAGGTAATCCTCTTACCAACTCATATTTTGCTAACTTATTAATATTCTTAAAATTGATATGACAAAATCGTTTATGCCATAACCATGGATCATCATGTTTGGCGGTTAAACATAAATTTGAATTTTTATTTATATTCATGTTTAATACATAAATATTTTTGTTTCTAAAACCTTCAAAAATGATTTGTTTGTTATTATCTAAAATATTACATCTATCCTTTTCAAAATTTATTTGAAAACCTTTATCACATAATTGACTAATGCTTAGCAAGTTGTGTTTTAAATTATCTACTAATAAAACATTTGTAATAATAGGAGAGTTAGATATACCAGAGTTGATAACTTCTCCAATGCATATAACATATCCTTTTGAATTGTCTCCAAAGGTTACCGTTCCACTATCGATGTATGTTATATTTGATAACATTTTTGAATTTTTGTTCATATGCTTGGAGCAACCGCTATCTAGTATCTATTTCTCCTTATTTTTTATTTTGGGTACCTGCAAAGTAAAAAATGTTTTGATTGGTACCTATATATTTTATTAGGGTCCTAATTGTTAGAGGAAGGTAGCCATACCCAAGATGATTTGGTACCTTTATAAATATAATTTTTATTATAGACTACATTCTCTAAGTAATTATTAATATGCTTTTGTCTAATCAAATTATGATTTGTTTTAGGAATCCAAATTTTCATATTATTGATATTCAATTTAGTCTTAGACAAACTTCTAGTTTTTATATGCCTACTATTTTTAGCATTATTTCCTTTTTGCTTAAAAGAATTTTTGAATCCTATTCCATTTCTATTACCTGATGGTTTTGAAGTTTTGATAAGATTCTCCAAATCTTGTTTTCCTTTATTAAATTTTGACACATTATTGGTAATTTTATCTAATTTTTCTCTTAATTCTATATTTTCAATTTTCAATAATTCAATACTATTTTTAAAATCAATATTTTCTTTTAACAAATTTTCTTCTACTATAGAAATATTCTCACTTTCTATCATATTATTTTTGATTTTTTCTTGAGATATTTCAAGTTCCTCTTCTAGAATAATTTTTTCATCTTTCAACGTTCCTACCTCAAGTTCTAATCTATTTATTTTGACTATATATTCTTTGTTTAATTTTTTTATTTGTCTAAATTTGTCGTCTTGTTCCATGCTAAGTTCTAATAGTTCATCATAGCTAAGTTCAGGGCATACCTCTTCAGTTTTTGCCATAACACACACATTAGCTTGTTCTCCTTCACTATCGCTATCACTTTCAGAAGATGAAGAGTTCGAGTCATCCCAAGTTACTTTGAAAGCCTTTTTCTTCTTGAGTTTTTGAATTTTGTTATTCTTTTTATCATTATTGAGTTTAGGGCAATCCTTCTTCATATGTCTGTTTTTATCACATTCATAGCACTTGATTTGAGATAGGTTTGTTGTGTTGGACTTCCCTTCTTTTTGAAATTTGGTCATTTTTTAAATTTCTTGAATCTATTATAATTCTTGGCAATAAAGACTATTTCTTCTTCATCTAGATCAGAGTCATCATTTTTTGTTGCTTGAAATGCTATATTCTTTTTCTCTGAATTTAGTTCTTTTCGTGCCTGCAAGTTAGCTTCATAGAACATTAAATTTCCTATCAACTCTTCAACTTTGAGAGCAGAAAGATCATTAGCTTCTTCTATAGCTAAAACCTTCCTTTCCCAATCTGACGTCAAAGAGTTGAGTATTTGAAATATTAAATCAAAATCAGTGAATTTAACTCCTAATGCCATAAGATCATGTTGGATAGTTTGAAATCTAGAACACATGTCAACAATAGTTTCATTTTGAATGAAGAAAATTGGTTTTGCAAAATCGAAATCTTAGTTTGTTTGACCTTTGTTGTACCTTCACGTGTAATTTGTAAGGTACGCCAAATATCAAATGCAGTGGTGCATAACATGACACGTGAAAATTCATTTTTGTCTAAAGAACAAAATAAAACGTTCATAGCTTTAGCATTATTTGATGCTAAGCTCTTTTGTGCATCGGTCCAAGTGTTCATGGCAGTAGTAGGTGCTTTATATCTATCTTGTGTGGCTGACCAAATTTCAAGACCATTAGCTTCCATAAAAATTCTCATACGTGTTGACCAATATGCATAGTTAGATCCATTGAAAAGTGGAGGTCGTGCAGTGGATTGTCCTTCTTGAAAAATACTTTCATATTAAAGTGATTCAAAAAACGTGTTACAGTTATTTGATCAAAACCTCGCTCTGATACCAATTGAAAGTCTATATGAGTGGATCGTATATGATATATATATATATATATATATATATATATGCAAGTATGGACAACTAACTATATAATATAACTTGATAGATAATAATAGCAAAGTAAATTAAAATAATCACACCAAGATTTTATACTGGTTCGGACCTCCCGTCCTACGTCCAGTCCCGAAGCTCCTCTTCGGAATTTTCTTTCAACTAACCCTCACTTGACCCGGAGGAACAGGTTTACAATAGCAGAGTTTCTTTGTCAAGAATGCATTCTATAACACGGATGTTGACTATTGAGTACAAGTGCTTCCAATATATATATCTATTTAGAGAATATTGAACGAGGAGTTCTGAATATATGGAAGAGTTAAATACAAGAAGTTGATTGCTAGAGAACAAGTATAAATCAGAGTATAGGAATTAAGAGCATAAGTAAGTAAAAGTCAGGATTCTCTTTGCATTCCTGATGCTATTTATAATGATGAAGAGTTTTCTTGTATAGTTGCATCTGTTGTAATCTCTCTAAAGTCGCTTCTGATGGTGATGAAGAGTTGCAGCAAAGAGAAGCGGATGTGTCCTTTCGAATGTGACAGTTGGTCTTTCAAATTACTCAGTCGAATTCAAAATCAGACGTCTGGAGGAATGTTTCAGACGTCTGGTCTTCATATTTTTTTGTGTCTGGTTACTATTCAGACGTCTGAGTTTATCATTAGACGTCTGTTTCCTTCTGAGTTGTGAACCAAAGAGTTTAACCAGATGTCTGAGCATATTAACCAGACATCTGATTCTGTCTGATTTGCAAACCAAAGGAAACATTCAGACGTCTGGCTTGTGCACTCAGACGTCTGAAAATGTGTATGTTGCTTTATTTGCGTCTGTGACACTCCTTTTCAACTTCTACCGATTTGAAGTCTTTTGATACTTCTCTAGAGTCTTGTTTTTGTCTCTTTGGTGATGTTACTCTATCATCTACCTGTAAATATAGGTATGTATGTACATTCGATTTTCATTGTATAGTTGTTATCATCGAAACCATAGAATTGATTTCCTAACAATTTTATATAGTAGCTTCATGAACTACTATCTCTTTTAATTCTGATGCACCATTATTTACTCTGTGTCTGTGATATGTGATTATTTATTTACTGTATATTCTGAGATTTGCCAAATTTTATTTACAACGCGGTATTTTGAGTAATTCAAGTCCGATATGTGCGGATGCGAATGGTTGAAAATGTCGTGTCGTTACATGAACCACCAAAGTCGAGAATACAAGCTGGCAAAAGGTCTTCTAATATTCGATTTATCCTTTCGGTCTGCCCATCAGACTGTGGGTGATAAGTAGTGCTGAAATTTAGTTTTGTTCCCAATGTGGCTTGAAATGCCTCCCAAAATCTACTAGTAAAGATCGGGTCACGATCACTCACTATACTGCTGGGTATACCATGGAGACGAACAATCTCTTTTATATATAGCTCTGCTAAGCTTGCTCTAGTCCGGGTGGATTTCACTGAAATGAAATAGGCTGTTTTATCAAGCGGTCCACCATAACCCAAATTGCTTCATTACCCTTTCGAGTGCGGGGCAACCCGTCGATGAAATCCATTGATACTTGATCTCATTTCCACTTGGGTACCTCCAAAGGCTGGAGTAAACCCGCCATCTTCTTCTGATCGCTTTTAGTTTGTTGACAAGTAGCACAACGACTCACATATATAGATATATCCCTTTTCATTGTCTTCCACCAGAAAGTTCTTTTGATATCTCTATACATCTTATTAACTCCTGGATGGATACTGAGTTTAGATTTGTGACACTCATCTAAAACTTCACGTTTCAAATCAGGGATGTCTGGGACACGCATTCTACCTTTTAATCTTATAATCCCATTATTATCGATTCCAAAGCTGGAATCCTCACCTCGATTAATCCTCCCATATATTTCCTAAAGAAACTTGTCTTCATTTTGCTTGTTGGCGATTTTCTCAAGAAGAGTAGGAGTGACAACAACATGAGCAAGAATAGCATGCTTCCTATTTAAAGCATCAGCAACTACATAGGCTTTTCCAGGCGTATACAGAATATCTAGGTCATATAACGCTAGAAATTCTAACCATCGTTGTTGCCTTAGATTTAAATACGCTAGAAATTCTAACCATCGTTGTTGCCTTAGAATTAAATCTTTCTGGTTGAAGAGATATTTCAAAGATTTGTGGTCGGTGAATAATTCAAAATTTTCACCTAGAACAAGAAAGGTTTATTAAATATGTATCTTAAATTAAATTAAACTTTTAAATTTTAGAAAAGCTGAAAGAGATTCTTATCCAGAAGATAGTGTCGCTAGATTTTCAAAGCGAAAATAACAGGTATAAGCTCGAGATCATGAGTTGGGTAATTTTTCTCATGCGGACGTAATTGTTTACCCGTGTAGGCAATTACCTTTCCATTCTGCAGTAGTACCGCACCCAAACCATCACCACAAGCGTCAGTATAGACAGATCAACCTTGTTCCCGTTAATGATAGCGAGAACGGGAGCGGTAGTTAATCTCCTTTTTAACTCCTGGAAAGCTTCATCACATTTTGGAGTCCAATTGAATTTAGCATTCTTTATCATTAGCTTAGTCAATGGACTAACTATCTTAGAAAAGCCCTGAACAAACTTTCGGTAATAACCCGCTAAACCCAGAATACTTCAAACTTCTTTTGGAGTAGTGTGTCACGACCCAAAATCCAATGTTCAAAAATTAACATCAAATACCTCACTTGTATTCGACTGCCAAAGATTCAAGCATCGAACATCAGTCGGATGGAGCTTATAACAACATTAGATGAATATAAAACAGCGGAAACAAAATGAATATCATGCATTACATCACAGATTACAACATCATCATAAGATCCAATACTACATCAGAGTATCTTAATACATATATCACAACTCCAAATAGAACATCATAATAGAACAACAAGTGATCATATGCCAAAAAGTCTTCAAAGGAATGAAGCGATAGTGAACTTCCAAACTAAGCACCTTGAGATCCAAAAGCTTCCAAAATATCTCCAAGGTAAAAGCCTCCAAAATACTGCTAACACCAGAACACGGAAACCTGCTACTAGGCTGCCCATGTGGAAATTATGGACACCCAGAGTTTAGGAAGAAACAATAAACTCCAAGTCAGTCGTGGGACTGGTATGAGTAAACAAAAACAGTTGCTTTTAAATAAAATAAGATTTATAAAAGAAAATCCGGTTTGCTTTTGGAAAATGAAACTACCATAAGACCTCCTGCCACACACACAATGCAATCGCAGAATTGGAGGAGATTTCTTCTTGTGATAGTCAAATATGCTTTATACGGGAAAATTTCTTTGATACTATTACTAGTGCATAGTGTAGAAAACCATTTCGAAAGTATAATATTAATCATAGCCAACATAGACATTTCGAACTATGCCTACTATATCTACCATCTAAACAGTGGTGACCACCGTAAGTAAATGGCAGGTTATACAACTAAAACCATACTGGGTTCGTATTGGGAATTGGATTTCCAACAAATGGCCAGACTAAGGAACATCCTACTGTCACATGGGTACGTCTCTAGAGGGACATCCCGAGAACCTACCCGGCTCTCTGCCAACACAAGGCCGGGTTACCTCTGTAACTAGGTAACTACTACTCGAGTATGCCACCCCTCGGTCGTTTGTGACCTTTATCCGAGGTCCCTCTATCACAAAGCAACAACCACACAGTAAATGAGATTGCAGCAACCACATAGGTAAAGTATCTGGGCTCCATACCATGATACTACCTTTTTCCAGAAGGAAATGACATACCCTAAAGGGTGCGACCCTCATACCCTTGCCGCATCTTTCCTGTTTCGACCATTTCCGGGGTGTGAGGTCCGATGGGGCCTCGTCCACAAAGCTAAGCATTACACGAAAGCCATGCTTTGATCACAAATGATCAACAAATGATCATCAACACACAGCAGCACTTAGCATGCCACACTACCAAACTGGGAGAATATCGCTGATAACCTTCAATTACATAACCTCTGAATCGTACGTCTCAGAGAATGGTGTTAAGCTAAGAGAATAAATTCTCCACCACAAACAGATAAGTATTTGAAAGAAATCTGCTTTATATCTCAAAGTGTAGTGTCAGACATACAACCATATAAGTCTGTTTTAGGTTTGAACAGAACCGAAGGCACTTCGTCCAATAAAGGAAGAAGCCCTTGCAAATCTGGGTATCCACAATCCCGATCGGACTCCCCATCACATGTGGAGATCTCTATACCGGAGCAACTCAGTGCAGAGACATTTGATAGGTTATCCTATCGTTTTCGAAGACACCCAGTCTTCACCACCGTCTTCAAATGCTATTAGTATCATCGAATCACTATTAGAAACGGGTTAAATGACACAAAGGTCCTCTCCTGGCTAATCCGAATAGTGAGCCCTTAATTTTAAAACACATGGATGTATCAATTACAAAGATTCACATTTAGGGTTCGATGTGGGTTTCGGATAACTGGCTGAAATTCGACTCCCTGTCGCATCAAAGTTTAAATGTCGTTTTACAGGCAAAAGGTTTTCACATAAATATAGAAACAAATCACAAATCACAGTTCAGCACAAAGCAATTCACATTACACAGTATCATAATCACAACAGAAATATCAATCCAATACACAACATTTGATAATAGTTAATCATTTTCAATCAAGGTGAATGTGATTTAACTGAATTAACCTCATAACTATTTTTATTGATTATTTTAAATCAATGATTAGTTATTCTTAATGATAAATTAATTAAATCTTAATCAACTTTATTAATCAATTATTCCTTAATTAATTATCTTAATTAACTACTAATTATAAATTAATTAACTTTAATTATCTAATTAACAATCTTAATTACAAATTAGTTAAACACTTAATTTTTTAATTAACCAATCTTTAATTACAAATTGATAAATCCCTAATTACTTAATTAATTACAATCATAATTTAATTAACCATTCTTAATTACCTTTTTTAAACAGTTGGTTAATAATAATTATTTATCTTAATTATCATTTAAAAAAAACTTCCTTAAACTTTGAAATCAATTGATTACTAACTTGAAAACTTTAATGGTAATTAAATTTAATAATTAACTTAAGTTAACTACATAATTAAAATATTAATCAAGGTTTAAAAGCATTCTTACGTATTCACTTAATTAATTAAAACTTGAAATAATTTCTTAACTTAAAATAGTCAAACATTAGCTATTTTATTAGTACTAAAATTTGTTTAACAATGTTAACTTTAAATTTTTAAGGCTTAACCCCTTTTTGAAGCAAACCCGAGAATGCCCAGATTTTACTCGAGTAAACGCTCGAGTTCCTCACACCATTTCCTCGAAGCCTTCTCTCTTCCTCTCGTACTTCCTTCTTCCTCTTTTTTTTCTTTTAAATTAAATTTTAAACTTAATAAACTGTTCTAGGCTCGCATGTTCCAGGCTCGAGAATTCGGTTTCAACCCGAAGCACGCCCTTCATTTCCTTGAGTATCAACTCGAGACATTCTCCACTCAACAACCTGACACCATAACTACACCATACACGTGCACGGCGTCTCACCGTCGCTCCGGCGAAACTCCACTCCCTTCGGCAAGTCGCGAATACGAAATCAAAACTCGATTCCACTCTAAATTTTCTAAATTGAAATTAAGCATTGCGTTCGAAAAACTATAACACAACTCTCCTTAGAAAATCACCTCGGCCAAGTTGCTCCGATCCGTCCACACCACGTCAACCCCCTACACTACCATCCCCCTGGAGCACGTGCAACTCGACGCATCAGAGGTGGCGAAATCACCTCATTTCCAGACATGTCCAAAACTCGAATACGAACCCTAAATTCACCTCGTTCTTTCAATGCGTGCAATAGAAAAATCATTTGACAATTTTCTTGAAATCATCAATGGCCAAGCAAGCTTCAAGCAAGATCTTATCATCCAATGTTAGTTCGATCATCAGGAAATTGTTAAAAAGCATATTTTGATCAACTCTGAACTGCTCCTAGCCTAAGCAACTAAAAATCACCATATTAGCTTTAAAAATCCTATCTTTGAATGTTTATTCGAGTTATATAATCAAATCAATGATTTAAAATACTCGAATTTATCATATGATTTCATTTTTTTTTACTGTAAAACTAAGTTTACAGAGTCAAGTTCTTCATTATCAAGCTTAAACAATTTCTGGGCCATGGTTTAAGTTTAAACAAACTTATTTTGTTTAAAATCCCAGGTTTATAATATTTGTATGAAGATTTATTAAATGTTTCCCTACTTTACTTTACTCTGTAACCAGATATTAAGAAGAACATACCATATATAATTCTCAATACAACAGAATTACACAGAACTTCTTATTTACAATATATAGCAAAACATAAGTTATTCATGAATCAACATACGAATTTAATTTTTTTAAACAGTTTGTTTACTCACCTGAAAACCAGTTTGAACAAAGAGCACTTTTTGTTTTGAAAACCTGCAGTTGATCTGCCTTTAAACCTTTTCTGTTTTGTTTTTGTTTAGTTGAATGAATTGTTTAAGTTTGTAAGATAATGATGTTTAATTTTCTTTTCTTTCAAGCTTGCTAAGTTATGTTTGAACGAACAAGAACTAATATGGATGTATATATAAAGAGAAGTTCTGTACAGATAGGTGTTATCTTGTATAGCTTATTTCTTTTGGTCAAATTTTTCTTTCTTTTGTTGACTAAGCAAGATTTTTTTTAGAAATGGAAATGATTTTAACATTTCGAATGACCCTATTTTATGTTAAGAGTAAATAGCATTTAATGCCATGTTTCCTTTCTTGTTTACATCTTATCCTATTCTAGTATGTACTTAGATTTGTTTGTAGATATTTTGTTTCTTCTCTTTTTATTCCTTCTGCCTTGCTTATATAAAATTCACATTTTTTTCTTTGTCTTGCATTCACACATGAATTTCCATATGTATTTATTTATGGTTTATCTTACCTTATATATTTACGTTTAACACAAATTCTTGTTTTTATATTTTTTTTCTTTATTTATTTAAAGCTTAACTACCAAATACTTTATTATACTTATGTGCTTTTGTAATATTTAATATTAATAATATTTTATTTGTTTTGAAACTTTTCAAATTAAATTCCAAAAGTTCAAATAAGTTACCAAATTTAAATTAATAAATTTTCGGGATGTTACAGATATCCCCCTTAAGAAAATTTCGTCCTCGAAATTTGAAAGAGAGACAAAAGCAAACAAAGAATATACGAATTCAGAAAAGGATAGAGAAATGGCTTACCAGTTAAAGCCGAGATATCCACTCTACAAGTGGGATATGATTTCTGCATGCTATCTTCAGTTTCCCAAGTGCAGTCCTTTGGATTGCCACTCCACTGAACTTTAACTAGTTTCACCACTTTGTTTCTCAATTGCTTTTCATCACAATCAACAATCTTTATCGGTTCTCTTTTAACTGTTAAATTGGGATGATTTTGAGATCCTGCCGAGCAGCTTCTTCAATAATACTATCTAGATCGTGCACGTACTTTCGAAGATTAGAAATGTGGAACACATCATGCACGCCAGATAACCGGCTAGGCAACTGCACTCGATAGGCTAAAGAACCGATCCTCTCCAGAGTAGGAAAATGACCAATATATCGTGGTGCCAGCTTACCAGTCTTGGAATAGACCAAAATATCGTCAATAAACACAAGCACAAATTTATTCAATACTTCCCGGAACACACGAGTCATAAGATCTACGAAGTATGCTGGAGCATTGGTTAGCCCGAAAGGCATGACTAACCATTCGTAGAACATATCTGGACCCTTGAAAGTGGTCAAATGAACACAATCTTCGGCGATTCATAGTTGATGGAATCCCTGGGCTAGATCCATCTTTGAAAAGAAACGAGCGCCATGCAATTGATCAAACAGATCATCAATTCTAGGTAGTGGAAATTTATTCTTGAGAGTCAGCTTATTGAGATCGCATTAATCCACACACAATCTCAAAGATCCGTCCGATATAGCAACAAAAACGACGGATGAACCCCATTCAGAAACACTAGGACGAATTAACCCCTTATTTAGCAAATCATCAGTTTGCTTGACTAATTGAACCCTTTCCCTGGGTACCATCCTGCGACTTGCGTGAACGACAGGACGAACATTGGGTACTAGGTCAATCCTGAATTCTATTTCTCGGTGTGGAGGTAGAGATTTCACTTCTTCGAACACATCCGGAAAATCTCTAACAATGGGTATGGACTCCAAAGTGGGTTCGGGATAACCCAAGTTATACATCAACTCATCTCTTTTAGGACTAGGTCCTCACAAGAAATCTCAATAGAATCTTCAAATTTGGTTTTAATCGAAATCAATCGATTATTGCAATCCAATTTGGCTTCATATTTTGCTAGCCAATCCATTCCGAGTAAGACTTCAAACTCATTAAAATCAAGGACAAAGAGACCGATAGGGAATTGGTAACAAGAATATGAGATATGAACGTCTTTACATTGAAGACAAAGGTTCGTGGGACCTCCAACTGGATTCTTTACGCATATAGGCTTATCAACAAAATCAGGTTCAAGATTTAATTCATTAATAGCTTGCTGAGAGATACAACTGTGTAGCGCCCATGTCAAACAGAACTCTAACAATGCTATCATAAATAGTGAGATTACCTTCCGGAACTCCTTTTCCTTTTTCTGCTTTGGAAGATGCAGGTTTGTCTTTGACCGTGTATACCTTGGCTGTCTGAGCTTGCTTCATGACTGGGCAGTCTTTAACTTTATGTCCCAATTTCTGACAATAATAACATTTCCTGGGCTTTGCTTGTATGGATTGATCTCTCTTTGGCTTCTTGCAGCCGTTTGAGTAGTGGCATTTTTCTAGACAATTGAAGCAAGTGATATTCTCTGCTGTGCTTTCCTGATTGCTCTTCTTTTTCTCCTTACCCTGCCATGGTTTCTTGCCTCCAAATTTCCTCTTCTTCCAATTTTGATTGCTCGAATTTCCTTTCTCTACCAGGGCTTCTTGCATGTCAAGTGTAGCATATCTGTGTCCCATATCAACCAAATCTGAGAAGAATTCTTTGACGTGGCCAGTCATCCTTTCGTGGAACTTCTTATTCATCCCACGAATGAACCTTTCATTCTTCTTTAAAGGTGTGTTTACCAATTCTGGACCAAAACGAGACAATTCATTGAATTTGTTTAGATACTCCTCGAATGACAAACTCCCCTGCTTTTAGTCCATGAATTCCTGGTACATTCGAGAAATTCCATTTGATGGCATATAGCGCTTCTCAAATACTTCTTTAAATCTCTCACAAGTAAACTCATCTTCTGGCTTATCTACAGTAATTGTCTCCCACCATGTTAAGGCTTCTTCTTGAAGTTGCCAAGAAGCTATGTTGCATCTGATCGTCTTGCAACTTTAGCCCTTTAAAGATTCTTTCACATGATCTGATCCATGCTTGGGCCTCAACAATCGACTCCTTGCCGGTGAACGGCTTGCAACTAAGCCTTGAGAAACTCTTATATAAATTAGCCAGATTCGGTTGATGCTGAATAAATAAAGCTACTTCTACTGTTGGGGGAACTTGACTAGGTGCTGTGGCATTTCCTCACCCACCAGATCTTCCTCTTCATCCGCTCATTCTTACTATCTGTAATTAGTAAGAAAATTGGTTTAGATATTCGGACGAGATATCTTAAGGAATATCAGCAATTAAAGGAAATAGACTAAGAAAATTTGGGGTATCGGTCATACTCATTCTAGGGTATACTTCACGCTATCTCTAATGAGCCATCTAATGTGTTATAATCCGTAGCCAAAGTTCTTACTCAACCTTCAGCTCTGACACCACATATCAGGACCCTGTTATCCCACCTTTTGGTCAAGGCTGGAACATCAACAAATTGGCAAGGGATGATGGATATTGGGATTGGAGATCGATTGGAATCAGGGCTGCGATCGATGTCGTCAAAATTTGGTTGAGCTTCGATCGAGACGAAATCGATTAGAGATGATGATGAGGACTAGGAGAGGCTATGTTTCAAATTTCAGGTTAATCGAAGTTCGTATGAAGGAGATATGATCGATGCAAGGTAGGAAGAACATGCTGTTCGTATCCATCGGCATGCAAGGATGGTTCGTATCGATACATTTCGTATCGATCAGGTACTTGGGACTTCGTATCGATCGGATTCGCACCTATCAGAAGGTGGTTCGTATCGATGGTTTCGCATCGAATAATAGATGGCATTTCAAGTTGATACTGTTCGTATCGATCGAGGATTGAGTATAGTGAAGGACTTCAAATCGATATCGTTCGCATCGATCAGCATGAACTCGACTCGATGGTTTCGCATCGATCAAGATGGGAAGAGGTGATATGTTTCGAATCAATATTCTCGTATCGATAGCAGATGGACTTAGACATTTTCGTATCCATGGGAGGCTATCCAAGCTCGTATCCATCAGGTAAAATCTCGCTCATATCCATCAGGTAAGGCTTCGTTCGTATCCATCATTGAGTATGGTTTCGTACCCATCTGTTGGCCTTTCATTCGTATCGATCAAATTCAATATTTTTGTATCAATCAGATCGATACGAAATACTCCCCAGCGATCGATACCAGAGAACATGCGATGCAAATAGTTGAATACGTGGAGGAGTGATGGACACGTGCAAGCATGAAGCGTGGATACGTGCGTGTCTCCAAGAAGGAAGCGTTCAACTCGGCGCACCAAGTGGAGTCAACACGCCGCGAAAGTCGAATCGATCCAGGAGGATAGCGCCACGTCATTGCGCGCGTGCGCTTCTGATGGAGTCGAAAGTGATGGATTCGAATAGATGGATTCGAAGACGACAGCCAACGGAGAACCCAAGTTCGAATCGATCATAACTTAAGATCCACTGATCCAAATGCAATGAAATTTTCACATCAGCTTGCATACAAGGCAAAGAATGTTCCTACCAAGTTTCATCTCGTTTGGATCATTTCTTGATGGATACGAAATCACTTCATATCGATCACAGATCGAGTCGAAACTTAGTGGGGTCAGCCGCGTGGGTCCACTCATATGCTAGAAGAAGTCTCCCGAAGTTTGAGCGAGATCGGAGCCTCCTACGCCTATATATAGCACCCAGAAGCCTACAGAAAAAGGATCTTTTTGGCCATTGGATGTCCAGACTCTGCCGGATTCATTTCTACGCTTCAATATAGCCATTGTATTCGAAATTCTTCATTACAACGGCTGTAATCATCTATAACCAGCAATGATCATTAATAAAAGGATAAAACTTTGAAGTGGACGTAGGCCGAAGATAGCCGAACCACTATAAATCTTGTGTCTCTGTCATTGCTTTTGGGTTATTACTTGTAATTTGCTGTGATCTGTGATTTATGTTTGGAATATTGCTTATTTATATTCATACTTTGGTGCTTTCATGGTATTTGGGGTTTGTGACCAATTTTGGCGCAAACAGACCCGAAATCCAATGTTTAACAATTGACATCAAATACCTCACTTGTATTCGACTGCCAAACATTTAAACATCGAATATCAGTCAGATGGAGCTTATAACAACATTAGATGAATATAAAACAGCGGAAACAAAATGAATATCACGCATTACATCATAGATTACAACATCATCATAATATCCAATACTACATCAGAGTATCTTAATACATATATCACAACTCCAAATAGAACATCATAATAGAACAACAAGTGATCATATGCCAAAAAGTCTTCAAAGAAATGAAGCGATAATGAACTTCGAAAACTAAGCAGCTTGAGATCCAAAAGCTTCCTAAATATCTCCAAGGTAAAAGCCTCCAAAATACTGCTAACACCAGAACACGGAAACCAGCTACTAGGCTGCCCGTGTGGAAATTATGTGCACCCATAGTTTAGAAGGAAAAAATAAACTCCAGGTCAGTCGTGGGACTGATATGAGTAAACAAAACAGTTTCTTTTAAATAAAATAAGATTTATAAAAGAAAATCTGGTATGTTTTTTGGAAAATGAAACTACCATAAGACCTCCCGCCACACACACAATGCAATCGCAGAATTGGAGGAGATTTCTTCTTATGATAGTCAAATATGCTTGATACGGGAAAATTTCTTTGATACAATTACTAGTGCATAGTGTAAAATACCATTTCGAAAGTATAATATTAATCTTAGCCAGCATAGACATTCCGAACTATGCCTACTATAACTACCATCTAAACAGTGGTGACCACCATAAGTAAATGGTAGGTTATACAACTAAAACCGTACTGGGTTCGTATTGGGAATTGGATTTCCAAGAAATGGTCAGGCTAAGGAACTTCCTACTGCCACATGGGTACGCCTCTGGAGGGACGTCCCGAGAACCTACCCGGCTCTCTGCCAACATAAGGCCGGGTTACCTCTGTAACTAGGTAACAACTACTCGAGTATGCCACCCTCCGGTAGTTTGCGACCTTTATTCGAGGGTCCTCTATCACAAAGAAATAACCACACAGTAAATGAGATTGCAGCAACCACATAGGTAAAGTATCTAGGCTCCATACCATGACACCACCTTTTTCCAGAAGGAAATGACATACCCTAAAGGGTGCGACCCTCATAACCTTGCCGCATCTTTTCTGTTTCGACCATTTTCGGGGTGTGAGGTCCGATGAGGTCTCCTCCACAAAGCTACGCTTTACACGAAAGCCTTGCTTTGATCACAAATGATCATCAACACAAAGCAGCACTTAGCATGCCACACTACCAAATTGGAAGTATATCGCAGATAACCTTCAATTACATAACCTCTAAGCTCGTACGTCTCAGAGAAGGGTGTTAAGCTAAGAGAATAAATTCTCCGCCACCAACAGATATGTACTTGAAAGAAATCTGCTTTATATCTCAAAGTATAGTGTCAGACAAACAACCATACAAGGCTGTTTCGGGTTCGAACAGAACCGAAGGCACTTCGTCCAATAAAGGAAGAAGCCCTTGCAAATCCGTGTATGCACAATCCGATCGGACTCCCCATCACATGTGAAGATCTCTATACTGGAGCAACTCAGTGCAGAGACATTCGATAGGTTATCCTATCGTTTTCGAAGACACCCGGTCTTCACCACCATCTTCAAATGCTATTAGTTTCGTCGAATCACTATTCAAAATGGGTTATATGACACAAAGGTCCTCTCTCGGCTAATCCGAATAGTGAGCGCTTAATTTTAAAACACGGGGATGTATCAATTACAAAGATTCACATTCAGGGTTTGACATGGGTTTCGGATAACTAACTGAAATCCGACTCCCTGTCGCATCGAAGTTTAAATGTTGTTTGACGGGCAAAAGGTTTTCACATAAATACAGAAACAAATCACAAATCACTGTTCAACACAAAGCGATTCACATCACACAGTGTCATAATCACAACAGAAATATCAATCCAATACACAACATTTGATAATAGTTAATCATTTTCAATCAAAGTGAATGTGATTTAAGTGAATTAACCACATAACTATTTTTATTGATTATTTTAAATCAATGAAATTATTCTTAATGATAAATTAATTAAATCTTAATCAACTTTATTAATCAATTATTCCTTAATTAATTATCTTAATTAACTACTAATTATAAATTTATTAACTTTAGTTATCTAATTAACAATTCTTAATTACAAATTAGTTAAACACTTATTTTTTAATTAACCAATCTTGAATTACAAATTGATAAATCCCTAATTACTTAATTAATTACAATCATAAATTAATTGACCATTCTTAATTACCTTTTTTAAACAGTTAGATAATAATAATTATTTTTCTTAATTATCATTACAAAAAATCTTCCTTAAACTTTTAAATCAATTTATTACTAACTTGAAAACTAATGGAAATTAAATTTAATACTTAACTTAAGTTAACTACTTAATTAAAATATTAATTAAGGTTTAAAAACATTCTTACGTATTCACTTAATTAATTAAAACTTGAAATAATTTCTTAACTTAAAATAGTCAAACATTAGTTATTTCATTAGTACTAAAATTTGTTTAACAATGTTAACTTTAGATTTTTAAGGCTTAACCCCTTTTTGAAGCAAACCCGAGAATGCCCAGATTTTACCCGAGTAAACACTCGAGTTCCTCACACCATTTCCCCGAAGCCTTCTCTCTTCCTCTCGTACTTCCTTCTTCCTCTTTTTTTCTTTTAACTTAAATTTTAAACTTAATAAACTATTCCAAGCTCGCGTGTTCCAAGCTCAAGAATTCGCATTTCAACCGAAAGCACGCCCTTCATTTTATCGAGTATCAACTCAAGACGTTCTCTATCAACAACCTGACATCATAACTACGCCATACACGTGCACGGCGTCTTGCTGTCGCTCCGACGAACTCCACTCCCTTCGGCAAGTCGCGAATCACCCCTACATACGAAATCAAAACTCGATTCCACTCTAAAATTTCTAAATTGAAATTAAGCACTGCGTTCGAAAAACTGTAACACAACTCTCCTCAGCAAATCACCTTGGCCAAGTTGCTCCGACCACCGGAAAATCTCTGACTCCGTCCACATCACGTCAACCCCCTACACTACCATCCCCCTGGAGCACGTGCAACTCGACGCATCAGAGGTGGCGAAATCACCTCATTTCCAGACTTGTCCAAAACTCGAATACAAACCCTAAATTCATCTCGTTCTTTCAATGTGTGCAATAGAAAAATCATTTGATAATTTTTCTGAAATCGTCAATGGCTAAGCAAGCTTCAAGCAAGATCTTATCATCCAATGTTAGTTCGATCATCAGGAAATTGTTAAAAAGCATATTCTGATCAATTCTGAACCGCTCCTAGCCTAAGCAAGTAAAAATCACCATATTAGCTTTAAAAATACTATCTTTGAACGTTTATTCAGGTTATATGATCAAATCAATGATTTAAAATACTCGAATTTATCATATGATTTCGTTCTTTACTGTAAAACTAAGTTTACAAAGTCAAGTTCTTCATTATCAAGCTTAAACAATTTCTGGGCCATGGTTTAAGTTTAAACAAACTTATTTTGTTTAAAATCCTAGATTTATAATATTTGTATGAAGATTTATTAAATGTTTCTCTACTTTACTTTACTCTGTAACCAGAGATTAAGAAGAACCGACCATATATAATTCTCAATACAACAGAATTACACAGAACTTCTTATTTACAATATACAGCAAAACATAAATTATTCATGAATCAACATACAAATTTAAAATTTTAAAACAGTTTGTTTACTCACCTGAAAACCAGTTTGAATAGAGAGCACTTTTTGTTTTGAAAACCTGCAGTTGATCTACCTTTAAACCTTTTCTGTTTTGTTTTTGTTTAGTTGAATGAATTGTTTATGTTTGTAAGATAATGATGTTTAATTTTCATTTCTTTCAGGCTTGCTAAGTTATGTTTGAACGAACAAGAACTAATATGGATGTATATATAAAGAGAAGTTCTGTACAGATAGGTGTTATGTGGTATAGCTTATTTCTTTTGGTCAAATTTTTCTTTCTTCTGTTGACTAAGCAAGATTTGTTTTTAGAAATGGAAATGATTTTAACATTTCGAATGACCCTACTTTTGTGCTGAGAGTAAATAGCATTTAATGCCATGTTTCCTTTCTTGTTTGCATCTTATCCTATTCTTGTATGTACTTAGATTTGTTTGTATATATTTTTGTTTCTTCTCTTTTTTTTCTTTTACCTTGCTTATATAAAATTCACATTTTTTTCTTTGTCTTGCATTCACACATGAATTTCCATATGTATTTATTTATGGTTTATCTTACCTTATATATTTATGTTTAACACAAATTCTTGTTTTTATATTTTATTTATTTATTTAAAGCTTAAACTACCAAATACTTTATTTATACTCATATATTTTTGTAATATTTAATAATAATAATATTTTATTTGTTTTGAAACTTTTCAAATTAAATTCCAAAAGTTCAAATAAGTTACCAAATTTAAACTAATAAATTTTTGGGATGTTACAAGTGGTTTTCTCCAGTCAAGAATAGCGAAAACTTGCCTAGGTCAACAGAGATTCCTTCTTCATTAACAATGTGCCCGAGAAATTTAACTTCTTTGACCAAAAAATGGCATATGGAATATTTGACGAATAGAATATTCTTCCTTGATATCTCCAAAACAATTCTCAAATGTTCAGCATGCTCCTCGTCGGTCTTGGAATAAACCAGAATATCGTCAATAAACACAAGCACAAATTTATTTAACACCTCTTGGAACACAAGGGTCATTAAATCTATGAAGTATGCCGGAGGATTGGTTAGTCCGAAAGGCGTGAATAACCATTCGTAGGACATGTTAGGACCCCTGAAGGCAGTCAAGTGAACACAATCTTCGGCAATTCGTAGCTGATGGAATCCTTGAGCCAGATCCATCTTAGAAAAGAAATGAGCGTCGTGCAGTTGATCAAACAGATCATCAATTCTAGCTAAAGAAAATTTGTTCTTGAGAGTTAGTTTATTGAGATCGCGGTAATCTACACACAATCTCAAGGATCCGTCAGATTTAGCCACAAACACCACAGCTGAACCCTATTCAGAAACACTAGGACGTATCAACCCTTTCTCTAACAAATCACTGGTTTGCTTGACTAATTCAATTCTTTCTTTGGGTGCCATCCTACGACTTGCATGAACAACATGACGAGCATTAGGTACTAAGTCAATTCTGAATTCTATTTTTCTGTGTGGAGGTAAGGATTTAACTTCTTTAAACACGTTCGGAAATTCTTGGACAATGAGTATTGACTCCAGACTAGGTTCGGGATATCCCAAGGTATACATCAACTCATCTCTTTTAGGACTCGGATCCTCACAAGAAATCTCAATGAAATCTCCAAATTTAGTTTTGATCAAAATCAATCGATTGTTACAATCTAATTTGGCTTCGTATTTTGTTAGCCAATCCATTCCGAGTAAGATTTCAAATTCATTAGAATCAAGGACAAAGAGACCGATAGGGAATTGGTAACAAGAGTATGAGATAGGAACGTCTCTACATCATAGACAAAGGTTTGCGGGGCCACCAACTGGATTCTTTACGCAAATGGGATCGTCGACAAAATCAGGTTCAAGATTTAATTCATTTAGAGCTTATTGAGAGATAAAACTATGTGTAGCGTACGTGTCAAACAAAACTCTAACAATTCTATCATAAATAGTAAGATTACCTTCTAAAACTCCTTTCCCATTTTCTTCTTTGGAGGATGCAAGCTTATCTTTGACTTTGTACACCTTTTATGTCTGAGCTTGCTTCATTGTTGGGCAGTCTTTAACTTCGTGTCCTGATTTCTGACAATAATAGCATTTCCTAGGTTTTGCTTGTACAGATTGATTTACTTGGCTTCGTACAACTGCTCGAGTAACGGCCCTCTTCTAAACAATTAAAACAAGTAACACCTTTTTCCTCATCCTCTTGATTGTTCTTCTTCTTCTCCTTTCCCTGCCGTGGTTTCTTGCCTCCGAACTTTCTTTTTTTCCAATTTGGATTGCTCGAATTTCCTTTATCCACCGGGGCTTCTTGCATATCCGGGGTAGCATATCTATACCCCATATCGATTAGATCTGAAAAAGACTCTTTAACGTGGCTAGTCATCCTTTCGTGGAACTTCTTATTCATCCCACGAATAAACCTTTCATTTTTCTTTAGAGGCGTGCTCACCAATTCTGGACCGAAATGGGATAATTCGTTGAATTGTTTAAGTACTCCTCAAATGACAAACTCCCTTTCTTTAAGTCCATAAATTCCTGGTACATTCGGGAAATGCCAGCCGACGGCATATAGCGCTTCTCAAACACTTCCTTAAATCGATTCCAAGCAAACTCTTCTTCTGGTTCATCTACAGTAATCATCTCCCACCAAGCTAGGGCTTCTTCTTGGAGTTGCCAAGAAGCTATTAGTCGCATTTGATTGTCTTCTAGCTTTTGCCCTTTAAAAATTCTTTCACAGGATCTGATCCAGGCTTGGGCCTTAACAATAGATTCCTTGCTAGTAAACGGCTTACCACATGTCTGGAGAAGCTTTTATATAGATCAGCCAGATTCGGCTGAGTTTGAGTAGGCATAACTGCTTCTGCTGTTGGGGGGACTTGACCAATTGTGGTATTTCCCTGTCCCTAGCTCTTCCTCTTTGCTCGCTCATTCTTACTATCTATAATTAGTAAGAAAACTTGATTTAGGTATATGGACGAGATATATTAGGAAATATCAGCAATCAAAAGAAATAGACCAAGAAAATTTAGGGTTTTGGTCTTGGGTTATACTCATTCTAGGATATACTTCACCCTATCTCTAATGTGCCACCTAATGTGTTATACTCCGTAGCTAATGTTCTTACTCAACCTTTAGCTCTGATACCACTTGTCACGACCCGAAATCCAACGTTCGAGAATCGACATCAAATACCTCACTTGTATTCGACTGCCGGAGATTCAAACGTCGAACTCCTATTCGGATGAAGCTCATAACAACATTAGATGAATATAAACAACGGAAATAAAATGAATATCATTGATCAACATACATATACAATGTCACAATATTTGATTACAACCATTATCACTAACATCAGAGTGCTTCACTTGATATAACAACAGAATATTAACAACTTCACAACGGAACGACGATAGAGTCTTCAAAAGGTTCCAACATACTTTAATTTTGATAAGGTCTTCAAAACTCCAAACACTTCAAAAGATATACAACCCAAAGCTTTCCAAATTTGATAGATTCCAAACCAAAACGACTTCAAAAGATTCCAAGCTAGCTCCAAAACACGGAAAACCTGCTTCTAGGCCGCCCGTGTGGAAATTATGGACATCCAGAGTTTAGGAAGGGAACATTATACTCCGGGTCAGTCATGGGACTGATATGAGTAAACAAAAATAGTTGCTTTGAATAAAAACAAATTTATAAAAGAAAATATGGTATGTTTTTGAAAAATGAAACTACCATAAGGCCTCCCGGCACACACACAATGCAATCGCACACTTAGGGGATATTTCTCCTTATGATAGTCAAATATGCTTTATGCGAGAAAACTCTTTGATATTATTGTTAGTGCATAGTGTAGAAAACTTTTTTGAAAGTATAATATTAATCTTAGCCAGCATACGTACCATTATAGTATGCCTAGTATAGCTACTATGTTAAATGACAGGTTCTACGACCAAAACCGTACTGGGTTCATATTGGTGATTGGATTTCCTACAAATGGTCAGGCTAAGGAACTTCCTATGCCACATGGGTACGCCTATGAAGGGACGTCCCGAGAACTTAACCAGCTCTCTGCCAACACAAGGCCGGGTTACCAATGTAACTAGGTGACTACTACACGAGTATGTTATCCCCCAGTCGTTTGCGACTTTTATCTGAGGGCCCTCAACCACAAAGCGACAACCACACAGTAGTGAATTTGCAGCAACCACATAGGTTAAGTATCTAGGCTCCATACCATGATACCACCTTTTCCAGAAGGAAATAAACATACCCTAAAGGGCGCAACCCTCATAACCTTGCCGCATCTTTCCTGTTTCGACCATTTTCGGGGTGTGAGGTCCGATGAGGTCTCATCCACAAAGCTACTCTTTACACAAAAGCCTTGCTTTGATAAACAAATGATCAATAAATGATCGGCAACATACAGCAGCACTCAGCATGCCACACTACCAAATTGGGAGTATATCACTGATAACCTTCAACTACATAACCTCTGAGCTCGTACTTCTCAGAGAATGGTGTTAAGCTAAGAGAATAAATTCTCTGCCACCAAATAGAAATGTATTTGAAAGAAATTTGTTTATATCTTAAAGTGTAATGTCAGACATACAACCATACAAGTCTGTTCCAGGTTCGACCAGAACCGAAGGCACTTCCGAAGAAGCTCTTGTAATCCGGGTATCCATAATCCCGATCGGACTCCCCATAACATAAGGAGATCTCTATACCAGAGCAACTCTGTGCAGAGTCATTCGACAGGTTATCCTATCGTTCTTGAAGACACCCAGTTTTCACCACTATCTTCAAATGCTATCCATTTCATCATATCACTATTCGGAATGGGTTACATGACACAAAGGTCCACTCCCGGCTAAACTGAATAGTGAGCACTTAATATTTAAAACATGTGGATGTATCATTCACAAAGATTCAATCTCAGGGTTCGATGTAGGTTTTGGATAACCAATTGGAATCCGACTCCCTGTCGCATCGAAATTTAAATGCCATTTTATGGGCCAATGGGTTTTCACGTTCACAGAAACAAATCATAGATATCACAGCTCAGCACAAAGTAACTCACATTACATAGCATCATAATCACATATCAGAAATATCAATCCAATAAACAACATTCTATAATAAATCGTGTGGTTTAAGTTAATTAACCACATAATTACTTTCATTAATTATCTTTAATCAATGATTAATTATCCTTAATTATAAGTTAATTAAGTCTTAATCACCTTCATTCATTAATTATTCCTTAATTGGTTATCTTAATTAATTAATCCTTAATTGTTAATTAATTAAATCTTAATTACTTTTATTAATTAATTATTCCTTAATTAATTATCTTAATTAATTACAAATTAATTAACCTTAATTATTTATTTATTTAATATTTAATATTAAATAATTAATTAAGTAATTACTTCTTAAGTAATTATATTAACAAAATCATTAACTACTTAATAAATTAAAAGATAAATTTTTTTATCTCTATTAATCACTTTGATTATCTTATAAACCTTGTTTAATCATCATCCTTATCACATTCGTTACTTTAAAAGTTAAGATAGTTTAAATTACATTTTATCTTAATTACCCTTTTAAATTACATTATTCATTTAATATAAATAACTTTATAAAATAATGTATCAAAATTAAATAAATTAAAATTTAATTACTCAGAAAATATCTTACTTATATCCTTAATTAATTCAAACTTAAATCAAAAACGTCATTTTGAAAACATGGTTTAAAAAGGTTTAAAAGTTTGAATTTGTTTTTAAAGTAAAGCTGTTTCATACAACTAAGCCGAGGCCACTTCGAGTCACACCCGAGCAAAATGCCTGAATACTTCGAGTTTTACAGAAATCAACCCAATTGCTTTAAAATTTTCAAAACATGAATTTTTCTAAATGTTTACTCGGCACATCCAAAAATTTACTCGAGTCAAAACTCGAGTCATCACACGATCCTCCTGATGCATGCTTCGAGTTGAATCCTTCTTCCCCAATCCTTTTCCCACTGACACCAACCCATTGCCGTGAACATGCACAGCCACTTCAGCCACCTCTGACCAACGCCGAGCCACCCACAGATCATCGCTGACCCCCTTTACAAATCCTAACCACCCAACACCACAATCGACGACGAAATCGAAAACATCCTACTCGATCAATTTTCTGGAACCCAAACCCATTTACTAAATCGCCTCGCTTCGATGAAATAGATCACCAGAGGCCATGCGCTTCCGCCACGAGCTTCCCCTATCAACCGTGCACTGCCACCAATCGCCTCTGTCTAGTCCGAAGCGACCAAGACAACACCATTGCCTCGAGATATGATCGACAAAATCATAGGGCTAAAACCCCAGTTCGATTTCGTCAGCCCTCCATGACGAATTATTAAATCGTCGAGTATTTTTATGGTGATCCCTGAGTCCTCCACCACCTTTAAGAGCAGCCCCGACCATTCCCATTGCATCGATGATCGGCAATGGCCAAAAGCCCCAAGCTCTTTCGTCTCTGCCTATCTCAGTAAATACTTATTTAAAAGTTATGATCTTTCTTTCAAAAATCATCATTTTCTAACGCATTTCAATCATTGAAATCAAAGATAATGATAATCAAACTTTCCAACAGGTTTTAGTTTTGCCTGTAATTTCTATTTTTCAGAAAATTCTTCAATTTGATTTGCTTAAAACTATTTTTAGAACTTGAATCATACCTAAACAAACAACTTTTGTTTAGATCCTATGGTTTAATATTGATCGAAGATGAAGAAATCAATTTTTTTGATCAGGCTTGTGCCTGTCAACCTGGGACAGAACCCCTTTTCAAGCGCACAGACATGCACACTCCAATTTCATGTGTATATATATACATACAACTCAAATTTTCAATTCAAAATTTTACATTTTTTACAACAAGAGGATTCAGCTCAAATCTAAAAAGAGTTTACTCACCTGTCAAATTTGAACAGAAAGCTTTTTCTGGGATGTTGTCAAAATTGAAAGCCTGGAAACTGTTTTTAACTTGATCTTGAATTTTTTTTTTTGTGGCTAGTTAATATAAATGTGCTTAGTATCTAATGGATTTACTTGCTTAATTTCTCAACAAAAAATTCTATAAAAAAAATCTACTTATAGTTTGATTTTTTTTTATGAAAACAAAGAAGGCCGTGGTCTGCAAACTTGAAAACTAAGGTTTGAAATTTGAATCTGGTTGTTTGAATTGAATTGTAATGGTCCCTGAATCCTTGATTTTTTTTCTTTTGTTTGATTACCAAGTCGTTGCTGAAGAGATCTTTTTCTTTGAAAAATTTTGTTTGCCTGGTTTAACACTTGCTTTTGATTTCCTTTTGATTTTTAGATTTTTAATTGCTTTACTGGCTTCTGTTCTTCTTTGATCTGGTTTGAGTTTACATTTGGTTTTCTTTCTTTCTTTGAATTCTTTTGAAGGTGAAAAGAAAATGAGGAAAAGAGGAAATAGAAATGTATATAGTTAGCCTTATTTTCTTTTAATTAAAAATAAAAAGAAAAACAAGATTA
The DNA here is from genome assembly GCA_030765085.1 of Allium cepa. Taxonomy (NCBI): domain Eukaryota; kingdom Viridiplantae; phylum Streptophyta; class Magnoliopsida; order Asparagales; family Amaryllidaceae; genus Allium; species Allium cepa. The sequence goes on along the minus strand of CM060941.1, from coordinate 102,757,682 downwards.
TGACACTTGTTCATTTTTTCCTCCTTGAATTCCACTTGTAAATTCAATTGCTAAGAATTAAACACTTGTTTATTAATATGTTACTAATCCTCCACGTGTCCTTTGTATGATAAAAATGATATATGTATGTACTTTAAAATTGTTTTTCTTATTTTTATAAATGCATTTCTCTTTTATTTAAAAATATAAAAAATTTAAAATAAAATAATTTAAACCAATTATGCATTAAATAAATTACCCATATATTGTTTTAAATCCAAAATATTTTACTAAAGCATTTGTTTGAAATTTAAATTTAAATTCAAAGTCAAATTCAAATCTACTCATATATACATACATATATATATAATTTAAATTCAAATGAATTTAAAAATGTTTATTATTTCAAAAAAAAATAAACTCAAATGAAATTGAAATCTTATTCATACAATTTAACACTTATTTTATTTGATTTGAAAATTTTCAATTAATTTCAGTTTAGATTTCAAAAATTCAAACAAATTATTGATTTTAAACTGATAAAATTTGGGATGTTACATCGTCAACGTCCAAGCTAGCTTCAACCACGATCCAAAGGCCCATCACTTTATCGATCACCAGGAATCGACAAAAACACTCGATTCTGTGCATGCAATAATTCTCAATTAGTACAAAACTAAAAATCTTGATACTATTATCTAAATTCACTATTTTCAGAGATGAATCATATTATAGAATCAAAACATAAATTATAAAAAATTAAGCTTCCGACTTTATTTTGTTTTCACTGTTTTTTTCTTCTTCACAAATAAAATGTTTGATATATTTTTAAACATTAAAAAAATGATATATAGTTGATCCAATATATTTCGTTTGACCATCACAAGCTATAGATGATTTGGAGGAGAGGAATTGAAATTTTTGAACTAAATTTAAAAACCGTATATGTTGAACAGAGGCAGGTTTTGCCTGTTTCCTAGACATGCACACAAAGTATACATACATATAGGCATATTTACACAATCATATATATATATATATATATATATATATATATAACTTTACTTTATAACTTCAAAGATTTCAAATGCTGCTCAGATATAACAGATTCACAAATTCATAAGGGTAGTTTTGCTCACCTGAAAAATGAATAGAGGAACCAATTTGAACCTGGAATTGGAAACTGAATTAATATTTGAATCTGGATTTATTTTTGATGTTAAAGCTTGATGTACTTTGACCTGATCTTGGATTAGTGGCTTAATTTAGCTGAGTTGATCTGACTAGTTCTTGATCAGGCTTCCAGGTTGTAGTTTGATTTGCAAATTGAATCCTGAAGCTTGCTTGTGATGATACTTCAGATTCAAGATGCTTTTTGAATTTTGGTTTCCATCCTGTTTTTGGTCTTGATGTTGAGATGTTTTTATTCGGCTTTGTTCAGGTTTAATTTAAGAAAAGGAAAGGGAAAGAAAATTTTGAGAAAACATGCATTAGCTTGGTTACTTCTTTAATTCATTTAATTTATGTTTTCAATTTTTTTTATAAAACCATTTTGCCACTTGTTATTTCAACTAACACTTGTAAATAAATGATATTAGTCTTCCTACACTTGTAAATACAAACAAAATTATGTTTAAGTCCTTTAGTTTAAATAAATTTAAAATTTAGTTTTAAATCCTTATGTTAATAAATTTGCACTTTTGTATATTTAAGAATCATGTTTCTATGTTTTATACTTTTGTATTTATGCTTTTAAACCCATGTTTATAAATTATGTTTCAAACCTTTGTTAAACTTTATTTATTTTATGTAAATTACCTACATATGTTTATATACTAAAAGAAATGTTATTTTTATAAATCTTATTTATTTTCAAAAGATATATACACAAATATGTAAGCTTTAAAGCTTTTATTTATTCTTGTTAATATATATATACACACATTATACATACATTTTCAATTATTAACACTCATATAACTTTATAAAAGAAAAATGATTCAGAAATCAATTATAAATAAATAATCTTATCTACATATATACTTTAGTTTTTTTGTCAAAATACAAAGTTAATAAATCTAATTTTATTTATAAGATATTTATTCTTGAATTTCAAAAACCAAATTCTATTTATAATATATGTCATTACCAAATTTCAAATCCAAATATATTAAAAATCTACTTCCTATATTTTATATTCCTATATTTTATATTCCTAAATTTTCAAATAAGTTCACAGTTAATCCCAAAATTTATATTAATTATCAAATTAAATTTCATTTAAAAATCGGGATCGTTACAGATTCCCCCCTTAAGAAAATTTCGTCCTCGAAATTTACCAGACGGGGAGACAACATAAGATGGATCACAAAGGTAGAGAAACAGTTTTCTAGATCAAACTGAATATCTATTCCATATTTGGCTTACAAAATCAAAATATTATCAATAAATATGAGAATGAACTCATTCCATATCTCACAAGATACTCGGATCACCAGATCTACGAAGATATACAGGAGCATTGGTTAGTTCGAAAGGATAACTAACCGTTCGTAGAATGTATCGGGATCCCAAAGAATAGACAAACGAATTCAATCTTCCACAATTCTCAAATACTAGGTATAGATTCCAAACTCAAGTTAGAATACTCCAAAGTATACACCAGCTTGTCCCTCATCGGACTTTGATCCTCACAAGAAATCACAACAAAACTTTCCAAAGTTTGGTTTTAACCGAAATCGTTTTATCGATACAAATTAATCTATCTTCATATTTTGTTAACCAATTTATTTCAAATAAAATTTCAAATTCATTAAATTTAATAAACAAAAAGCTGATAGAAATTGATGAAGAGGATATGAAATAGGAATTTTCTACAAGGATTCGCAGGGCCACCTTCACACCAAAGCTTCTTCCCGGAACTGCCATGAAGCAATCAAAGAATTGAAATCGAATGATCAAAAGAGATTGATGAGGAAAGTTGTTTTTTTTGTTGTTGCAGGGTATTGGCCATTTGTAGTGGCACTCCCTTGTCCCCTATCTCGTCTTCTTCTTGCATTCATACTCACTATCAGTGGATAGTAAGAGAATTTACAGAGGCATGCAGATGGGTATCTTAGGGATATACTCATTCTAGGGTATTCATAACCCTATCCCTAATGAGTTACCTAATGTGTTATACTCCAAAAGGTAAAGTTCAACCTTTAGCTCTGATACCAAATGTGACGACCCGAATTTTAACGCTCGAAAATTGATATCCATACTTCACACGTATTCAAATGCCGCAGATTCAAATGTCGAAATCTTAACACAGCAATATCGATAAGCGGTATAATCCTATAACGCTTATCCTCATTCACAGATTCACAGATAAATAATACAAATTTATCACAAATAAATAAATTACATTCATCACAGCTCAAATCAAAATAATTCAAAGCATCAAACACCAGGGATATCAAATAATTCAACATTCAATAGAATCCAAACATTCATAAGTAGGACTAATTAACATCTGATAAATTTAAATTAGATTAATTACTTATGAGTGAATCACTATCCTGATTAATTAATATTAATTAATTACAGACCATTTGAATTAATTATCCTTTAATCATTTATTAATTAACCTTTAATAATTAATTAATCTTCAATTTATTAATTAATCAACCTTAGAAATAAATCAATTAACCTTTAATCATTAACCTTTAATTATTCAGTTATCCATAATTAATCACATTAATTAATTATCCCTTAATTAATTACCATTTAATTAATTATCCTTAATTAATTACCATAAATAAATCATTTTTAAGTTAATTACATAATTAATTAACCCTTAATTAATAAATTATCCTTTAATCACTTTCATTAATTAACTAACCTTAAATTAATTAATTTATTCTCAAATTAATTACCTTAATTAATTAATCACTCAAATTAATTATCCTTGGTGATCTCGTCTTCTTCTTGCATTCATACTCACTATCAGCGGATAGTAAGAGAATTTACTGAGGCATACAGATGGGTATCTTAGAGATATACTTATTCTAGGGTATTCGTAACCCTATCTCTAATGAGTTATCTAATGTGTTATACTCCAAAAGCTAAAGTTAAACCTTTAGCTCTGATACCAAATGTGACGACCCGAATTTCGACGCTCGAAAATCGATATCCATACTTCACACATATTCAAATGCCGCAGATTCAAATGTCGAAATCCAAACACAGCAATATCGATAAGCGGTATATCCTATAACGCTTATCTTCATTCACAGATTCACAGATAAATAATATAAATTTATCACAGATAAATAAATTACATTCATCACAGCTCAAATCAAAATAATTCGAAGCATCAAACACCAGGGATATCAAATAATTCAACATTCAATAGAATCCAAACATTCATAAGTAGGACTAATTAACGTCCGATAAATTTAAATCAGATTAATTACTTATGAATGAATCACTAATCCTGGTTAATTAATATTAATTAATTACAGACCATTTGAATTAATTATCCTTTAATCATTTATTATTTAACCTTTAATAATTAATCAATCTTTAATTTATTAATTAATCAACCTTAAAAATAAATCAATTAACCTTTAATTATTCAATTACCCTTAATTAATCACATTAATTAATTATCCCTTAATTAATTACCATCTACCATAAATAAATCATTCTTAAGTTAATTACATAATTAATTAACCCTTAATTAATAAATTATCCTTTAATCACTTTCATTCATTAATTAACCTTAAATTAATTAATTTATTCTCAAATTAATTACCTTAATTAATTAATCACTCAAATTACTTATCCTTAATTAATTATTCTTTAATAACTTAATTAATCAATCTTTAATCATTAACTAACCTTTAATTAATTAATTTTTAATTAATTTTTAATTAATTTCATTAAGTAAGTACCTCTTAATTACTTATTTTAATTAATCAACATTCAATTACCTTAAGGAAGTTAACTTTTAAGTAATCACCTTAAGTAATGATCCTTTTTTTTATAAATCAAAAATAAATCATTACATTTCTTAATTATCATTTAAAACTTTTATTAATTAAACCTTTGTAATAAATGTTCATTTACAAATAAACAACTTAAATCCCTTGAGTTCAATTAATGATTTAAACACTTCATCTTTTAAAATTATCTCCTTAATATTACTTAATTTATTAAAGTTAAATAAACTTTACAACCTTTGTCTATTCAAACACTTGTATAAACATTTATTATTAAAAAGAGACTTTTTTGAGGAAAAGTTTAAACCTTGATTTAATTCAAATTAACCTTTAATTCAAATTTTGAAACTTGGTTAACGTTTCGACCGACCCGAGTCTTTCCCAAACCAAACTCGAGCCCAGACCCGAGAAAACTACCCTCACATTTTTTTCTTTCCCAAAACTTGTTTTCTGTTTAAATTTTAAAACTATTTCCCATGGTAAAACATACGTGAATTTCTCGAAACAAGACTCGAGCAAACAACCCAAAAACCCTGAGGCCATCTTCGAGTTTAACCTCCTTCTTAAAAAACCAAAACAACTAATGTAAACTTCACGCCATGCACATGTAAGATCGATCGGATCACCGTCGACCAACTCAGAGACCTCCGGCACATCATCGTCAACCCATTGAACTTCCTTGAACACCTAATATTGATGAACGTCACCGGAAACAAAATCGAGTACATCTACCTTATCTTGGAACCAACCCAGATCATCAAAACCATCCCCTCACCGACGATTCCAGCCACCATCGATCACGCCCCTTTGACCAGAGTTTCGTTAGTCGATAATGCTTCTGCCCCCAATGGTCTGATCCATTCCAGTGCGTCGTCGACATTGCACGAGTTCGAGAAACAACGCCAACCCATCCTGATCCTTAAACCCTAACAAGCCACCTTGTCACCACCAAGATGATCGAAAAACTCGCCGATCATTTTTGCCGAGGTCTTCAATGTCCAAGCTAGATTCAACCACGATCCCTTGGCCCATCGCTTTGTCAATCACAAGAAATTGACAGAAACACTCGATTACGTTCATCCAATAATTCTCAATCAATACGACACTAAAAATCTTGATACTATATCTAAATTCACTATTTTTAGAGACGAATCATATTATAGAATCAAAGCATAAATTCTAAAAAATCAAGTTTCTGACTTTATTTTGTTTTCACTGTTTTTTTTTCTTATTCCCAGATAAAATGTTTGATAGTAATATTTTTAGACATTAAAAAGGTGATATATAGTTGATTCAACATATTTCATTTGACCATCACAAGCTATAGAAGATTTGGAGGAGAGGAATTGAAACTTTTGAACTAAATTTAAAAACCTGTATATGTTGAACAGAGGCAGATTTTGCCTGTTTCCCAGACATGCACACGAAGCATACATACATATAGGCAAATTTACTCAATCATATATATATATATAACTTCACTTTATAACTTCAAATATTTGACACGCTGCTTAGATATAACAGATTCACAAATTCATAAGGGTAGTTTTTCTCACCTGAAAAATGATCAGAGGAACCAATTTGAACCTGGAATTGGAAACTGAATTGATATTTGAATCTGGATTTTTTTTTGATGTTGAAGCTTGATGTACTTTGACCTAATCTTTGATTAGTGGCTTAATTTAGCTGAGTTGATCTAACTAGTTCTTGATCAGGCTTCTACGTTGTAGTTTGATTTGCAAATTGAATCTTGAAGCTTGCTTGTGATGATACTTCAGATTCAAGATGCTTTTGGAATTTTGGTTTCCATTCTGTTTTTGGTCTTGATGTTGAGATGTTTTTATTTGGCTTTGTTCAAGTTTAACATAAGAAAAGGAAAGGGAAAGAAAATTTTGAGAAAACATGCATTATCTTGGTTGCTTCTTTAATACGTACTATTTATGTTTTTAAATTTTTTTATAAAACCATTTTGCCACCTGTTAATTCGACTAACACTTGTAAATGTATGATATTAGTCTTCCTACACTTGTAAATAAAAACAATACTATGTTTAAGTCCTTTAGTTTAAATAAATTTAAAATTTAGTTTTAAATCCTTATGTTAATAAATTTGCACTTTATACATTTAAGAATCATGTTTTTATGTTTTATACTTTTGTATTTATGCTTTTAAACCCTTGTTTATAAATTATGTTTCAAACCTTTGTTAAACTTTACTTATTTTATGTAAATTACCTACATATGTTTATATACTAAAAGAAATGATCCTTTTATAAATCTTATTTATTTTCAAAAGATATATACACAAATATGTAAGCTTTAAAGCTTTTATTTATTCTTGTTAATATATATATACACATTATACATACATTTTCAATTATTAACCCTTATATAACTTTATAAAAGAAAAATGATTCAGAAATCAATTATAAATAAATAATCTTATCTACATATATACTTTAATTTTTTTCAAAATACAAAGTTAACAAATCCAATTTTATTTATAAGATATTTATTCTTGAATTTCATAAACCAAAGTTCCATTTATAATATATTTCATTATTAAATTTCAAACCCAAATATATTAAAAATCTACTTCCTATATTTTTTTATTCCCATATTTTCAAATAAGCTCACAATTAATCCTAAAATTTAGATTAATTATCAAATTAAATTTGACTCAAAAATCGAGATCGTTGTAATTTTCCAAACCCTATGAGCCAAACAATAAAGAATTTTAAATTTTATTCTATTGGTTTTTTTAACACATCATTTACCTTTTTGTTTATTTTCAATTCTCATTTATTCATACAAGATCCTTTTTTATTAATTTGTATTCATTACTTATATAATTTACTTCTCATTCAATATTTGAAATCATCAATGCATCTATTATTAAAGTATTACATAAATATCATTGCAGTTTAATTCACATTTATTATTATGAACTTTAATTTCCATTTAATATTAATATTCACCAGTGAATCAGTTCATACTTAAGTTTTTCTACCTTTTAATATTTACTTAAATAGTATTCACTTTTCACTATCCAATTTAATTATTAAGCATTTCAAACATTAAATCATGCTCATGACATTTCTTGTACATCTTAATTCTTCATTTATAGACATACGTTCATTTTGAAGAATTTTTGTTGCTGTAATGACCCGTAATTTTCGATAATTAAAAATAGTTAATTTAAAAAGATTTTGTGATTTAACATTGGAAGGAATAAAAATTTGTAATTTGTTAATGAAATAGTAACTAGAATGCAATATAACAATGTTAATTTAAGTTAATTATCAACAATCTTAATAAAAGTCCAATTAATTGAAATAATTTAAATGTTATACTTGGTTATAAATTTGATATGAGAAAACAAATGTAAATATTGAGTTAATTAATGGACTAGTAGGTAATTAATGGTAATTGAATAAAATCAGTGTTATGTCAGTAGTTACAACATTTGTTTGTAAAAATAACTAATAAGTGTGATTAAAAGTTAATGGTAACAATTATTATATGTTACCTATTTATTTAGTCTATTAAATTAAATTGAAAATCAATTGAAATTAAATGAAATTAAATATTATGTTAATAGAAATTAAGATGAAATGGGAGAATATTAATGTACTAAGATATAAAGCAACGCAAATTATACTCATAAGATGATAATTGATTAAATAATAAGATGAAAATCAAATTAAATAGAATTATTAGAAATTAAATTTATAATTACTAAATTTATTGAAATTGAAATTAGACACTGTAAATTGTGAAATATTCATCATTGAATTGATATAGAAAGTTGTTTTAAAGGATTATAAATTACTAAGTAATCGAAGGTGATAGAAATTGTAAATTATTAAATTTGAATTTGAAAGTGATTTAATTAATTTAATAGTAACCTATTTAATTAATTTGAAAATAGTCATTTTGGCACTGTCTCGGATTTTGATAAAACAAGTTTCATCGGATCCATGAAAGTGAATTATGTAAGGTTTCAAGTTTCGTAACGATCGGACTTGTCGTTCGATCATATGGACTCGAAACGCCTAAAAAATAATTTATTTGGAATCAATTTGAAATAAGCTTATTTTAAGCTAACTTCTTCATATGATGGAATTAGGACCTGAAACATGTTCCATTGAATTTAAAAATAACGAAAACATCTATTTAATATATGGGATGACCCATTTTCGTATTGGGAATGAAACAGGCTTTTCGGGTCGTTCATCGCTCAAATTGTAAATCAATCTAGCCCATTCATTCCTATTTCTGCTCTGCCTATAAATTACCTGTAATAAACCCTAATTATTTCTTATTTCTCATCACTGTACGTATAAATCACCTTAGGTTATCTCTTTTTCCATGTTAGAAACCCTAAATTCCCAAAGTTCAATTTCAAATCAGATTCCAAAATTTAACCTCGTTCATCCAAGGAACCACGTCGATCGGAGCCACTCGAGGCAATTTTTGGCTTCGTCTCTAACTGGGAACTTGTTAAGGTTGGCAAGATGAAGAAGTTAAATGGTAGTGATCGCCAACGGTGGCTGGACGTCACCGATAATCATCAAAATCGTCGGATCTTGGTTGACCGATTTTGGTGTCTATGCTGATCGATTGTCGTTGGGGTCTAAATGGAAATTGGAGAGCTCAGTAAGGGAAAAACTCAACCGAAGTTTGGTGGTCGTTGGCTAAGTGTCGTGGCCAGAAACTGGAGTTGGAAGGACGGTTATAAGATTCGCTTTCTGGTAGCTCCGAGCACTGTTGTGGAGCCGGATCGCCAGCGTGGGCTCAGCGAAGTTCGAGGCCGCTTCTGGTCGAGGTGCGGCAGGGGTTGGGTGGCACGTGGTGGCGGTGAGGTGAGGTTAAGCAAGAGAAAGTCGAGCGTGTTTTGGGTGGTACACGAATGGGAAGAAGGAGAGGAATTATCGGTTGTTGAGATGTTCAATTATTATTATTATTATTATTTAATTTAATTTAAAGTTTAAAATTTCAATTGTGTAACTTCTAATTTTAATAACTTTTTCATATGCGCTGGGATTTGCGCACGGTTTGATCCGCTGGAATTGTATCAAAATTTCGGACATTTTGACGTTGGTTTGGAAAAATTCTGAAGCTATTTGAATTTTGGACCTAAATTGGATTCTTAAATCGTTTTAAAATCGAAGGTGAGTGTTTTGACCCACTCACAACTACTAGATTTTATAATGTTAGTTAAATTAAATTTATGTTGTGATTATAAATTTATCAATCGCTATTTGGTATGTCAAATTGTCATTCTGATTTATATTTGACTTATACTGCATTTAATCATCGTTTAATTTAATATTCAATTTTAAATTGTCAAATTAATACCTGTATTGATTATCAGTTATCTATTGATGTTTATCAATTTATTTAGACGATGATTGTGATGGATGTTTGATGGGTTATGTTGGATGACTGGATGATTGTATTTTATATTGTTATAATATTACAAGTTCCCTTTGGGTTAAAATGATACATACCCGAATGATCTATAGATTAGGGAAAAATTATTATGGGTTGAAATCATAGACTCGAACGATTTTATGGATTTTATTTAATTCGGGATTTCGGTTTGAAATGATATATGCCCGTAAAATTTTAAATTGCGGATTGAAATGATAAATATCCGTATCACTTGACCCTAGGGTAGAAAATTATATCCGCACACCAGATTGGTTAAATCAAATATTTTTAAGTCCTTAATTTTGAATTCAGTTAACTGGTATTTTAAAATAGAAATTGATTTATATAAAATTGAATTATTTAGATAATCCAAGCGATAATGCTGAAATTGGAATTTGATTTAACAAATTATTCAAATGATTTAAATTTGAATTTCAAAGTTGAAGTGTCGAAATATAATGAATTCACCGAATTGAGTTATTGGAAATGTTTGGATAAAACTTTGAAATCTATTTTAAATCAATTTACACTATTTTAATCAATTTAAAACAATTTAAATTTATTTAATCTATTATAACCTATTTAACCCAGTTTAATCTATTTTTACCTATTTTAAACTAATTAAATTTATTTATTCTATTTTAAACCCATTTAATATAGTTTAAATCTATTTAATCTATTTTAAATTTATTTAATCTATTTGTAATATACTTAATCTAATTTAAATCTATCTAATCTATATTTAATCTATTTAAATCATTTTAAAACTAATTAAATCAAATTTTAGTCTGTTTAAACTATTTATAATTACCGAAACAATTTTCTAAAATTTACAGACTGTGTAAAGTTGAAGTATTTATATTTAAACCTTTGATGATGATACAACCTAAGTTGGAATTTGGAATTGATACCTTTTGTGAAATGACATGTTTGAGTGAATAAGATGATTTTGAACAAAGAAGTAGTTAACATAACTTATCGATAATTTCAAAGTGAGTATGATTTGAAAGTGAATATGATTTCAAAACATATATGATTTGAAATTGAATATGATATTTTGAGATAAATTGTAAATTGACCTTTTGAAATGTAAAAGAACCATTCGGTGTGAAATAAACGTTTGGTTGTTAAAGAGACCGGGATCAGATATTGTCATACTCTCTGCCAATACTGAAAACCACTTTAATAGCTGTGTATGTGGTGGAGATTCCAAAAATGAAGTTGGATGGTTTGGCGAACGATTTCTACACAAGGTATGACATGACCCCGACTTCCTTGAGTCAACTTAGATGTGACTAAAGCAGGAGCTATACCTGGGCCAAGTGAGGTAATTCCTCCGATCGGACATGCTTCTTCGATACCATAATATGAATTTGTGATGATTTGGTGGCTACGCCTTGATTTTTGATTTGGGATTTGTTCCAAGGTGGACGGTAGTAGCTGATATGCGTTACCACCAGCCCGGTTCTGCAATTGGTAAATCTACCCTGGCATTGCCTTGAGTGTCGTATTCACATGCCTTAGAGCGCCTTTTACGAGTTTGGCTTGTACCGTACCTATGGAGTGCCCTTTGATAGCCCTCCAGTTTATGGAGAATTACGGCATTGTATAGGCTATGAGAATATATAAAATTGTGTTAAGGGGGATATGGGTTACGCTTTAACGTTATTTTATACTTTACTGAAGACACTATTATAATAGCGTATTGTACTACACAGTAGATAGTTTAAAGGATCCTTAGGAGATGGAAATCCCGAACATCTCTTAAGTTATTACACCCACGTTAGACACTGGATAGGTGATGTCAAACCCTATAAACATCTCTAACACCGTTCCACTCATATTTATTTACCATCGATTTAACTTACATAAGATCTTTTAAGTCTGACTCGAGTGTTTCGTCTTTTCAATTCGCTCGGATCAGCCTAAGCATTTCAGGGTAGAAGACCTTATTTATGGAGGACGAAGATGAAGATTTGTACTATTATTATTTATTATATTTATTCCACTGCATCATGTTGTTCCGCTTCATTTATTATTTACTTATTCATATTTATGTAACTCTGATTTTTGTGTTATAAAAGAATAATCAAATGTATTTATAAAACAGCTTCATGAACTGTTATTTGATTATTATATTTTGACATTCCGCTGCAAGATACCGTGTTCATTTTATCTCTTTCCTTTTTTCTTATTTACTCTTTAACAATCTGCCCTTTTGAATGGTTTGAGTCTGGCATGTGTGTCTGCTTAAAATGTCCAAAAAAGCAGGCTGTTACAGTTGGTATCAGAGCTTAGGTTTAGTGAAATCTTAGCTTTGTGGGGTCTGACTCTTTAGAAATAGAGTAGTAATACCCTAGAATGAGTCAATAAGTGTATATATGAGAGAGCATACTTGTTAGTGTTATAAAAAGGGTTTTTATATTGTGTTAATCTGTTCCGTTTTGTATTTCTAAATTCTGGTTGGTGCATAGGATGATATGATATCGATATGGATTTATAAACACTTAATATGACAAAGCGACACAATATTGTTTTGAATATAGGTGAATGAAATAATTTTGCCTATTATATATTTTGTACATAAAATAACAAATTTTACAAATGATATAGTTAGATGTAATATGTTGCTTGTAGGTAGAGAAATTTTATAAATATTGATTGAAAAATTAGATTTACAAATAAAATGAATACAAATTGAAATTTGAGAACTTAAGTTCCAGGATTTTTGAAATTTCTATCAAATGATTTTTGAAATATAATCTTAGCATTATTTTGGAGTAAAGTATTTGCTTTCTAGTACAAATATTTCGACGTGATTTGAAGAAATTTTTAAAGAGTTTTTGAAGGAAATAAGTTCTGTACTTCCTCCTTTATCGTTGAAAAATAATTTCTGTGATGAGTGCATGCATCATCGACGTTCATTTTCGGGTTTCAAAGTAGTAAGACTCCTGTAGTAGTTTTACTACACATCTATTTTGATTAACAAATTTAAATTTTTGAGTTTGATTTGATATATATAAGTTATGAGTGTGTGTGTGTATTACTTTGAATAATTGAAATGCACCCGACTGTTTAGTTCTTAAGTTTCAGTAAATTAGGAATTGAAATTATTTTAATGGATGAACCCCTGACTTTATTAAAAATTGGAAACTTTTAAAATAAAATAAGGAATTTGATGTTAAAATGGTTAATGAAATAGATAATAAATTGAAAATTTGTAAACTGTAAATAAAAAGGAAATGAAAAAAATAAGAAATGGCAACTATTGAACATTTTGTTAACTAGATAAAAAAGAAACACTTGTGTAACTTTTATTGCATTCTAAAAGACATACATACATACATACATACATATATAACTTGCCAAATTATTAAAAGTTGAAACGTTAATAAGGGTATGTAATAGAATATTATACGAGTGAAACTTGGGATTTGAATTCTAATGTTATATAAATTGTTACAAACTGAAGATAATAGTTTGAAATGCTATTAATTAAATGTAATAAAAGTATGAATAATGTAAGAGAATGACTATAAAGTTAGATAACATTTTAAGCTATTTATAATCATATTTAATGGTAAAGGTGAATACTATAAGTAAATAATTACAAACTTATATTAACAGTGAAGCCTTTTAAAATTAAATGAATACTATATAAATTGAATGATTATAACTTCAGAGAACATTTAAATGATTTGGAAAGGGAGTTAATATTCAAAAATACTATGTATGGAAGAATGAAAGTGAGAAAGAAGTAATCTATAAATGGTATATTGAATTGTAAAGAAACTTACCTAATAATGTATAACCAAATAATTGAATTGAAAAAATAAATAAGTTATTTAAGCCATGAATGTAAAGTAATAAAATGAAAGAAAATGGTATCGTATGAATAAAGGAGAAGAACTATTGTAAGTAATAACGAATGTAAATTATTGAAAATAAATATTATGTATAATGAGAAAAGAAAAGTGAATGAAAAAAAGAGAAAATCAAATGAAACAGTAAATGTGAGGTAAACTGTAACGACCCGTAAATTTTAATAATTTTAATTGTTTTTTTAACGTATTCAATTGAATTTTGGTAAAATTTTAAATAATAGAATTTTGAATTAAAAATTTAATATTTGTACTGGGTATAATTGATTATAGAAAATGGTAAATTTTCATCAGAAATTATGAAAGTAAATTCTATTGTGTAATTCTATTTCAATTTAAACCAGTTAAAATTGATGATGATAAATTATTTTCCAAAAAACCTGAATATTTTCCAGAAGTAATTTCTAAATCTTCGTCTAAGTGGGACGTCATCTTTCGTTTTTCAAAATTTGGACTTTTATTGCTCCGTTTATCTTAATTCTGGCCAAATTAGCAGCATTCTCAGTACCAATTATCGACTTTTAATCGGATGATCCTACCACTAATATCTGTATACCATTTTGATCGTCTCGTCGCGCTAATCTTTACGGTATATTTACTTATGTATTTTGAAGTTCGATACACAGCGGAATCCGTAAAAACGGTTTACCGTATCAGTACGTTTCGAGCCTTTTACTCCCTGTGTCCGTTCAAATTTCAAACGGTCATTGCTTTAATTATCTGTGTCCATCAGGATCCTTCTGTTACTTTTCATTTATTTTATATTTATTTATATTTGTTGTATGACAGCTGGTTCATCATTCCACTCAGTTACATTTTTTATTTCATTTTATTTATCTTTGTCAGTTTTACTCGAGACTAGTACATTATAAAGCTTCATCTGCCTATTCAGTCCCTGCCTCCTACATTTTTTCTTTTTTCCTTCTCTTTTATTTTCCTGAAGCTCCTTCTCATCAGCATCACCGCATCCATCTCCGACTGCTTCCCGCGCCCGCCCCGCTCTCTCTCCCGCCTACTTCCAATCCGCCAACCACTGCCCTCTTCCAGGCCGTGCACAGCCAACCAAAGTTCAAACCTCTGCCTCAACCAACAACCGCCTCCGCCTTTTCCTTCCGCAGCACATCACCATATCCGCCTCTCATCAACCTCTACCATAAGCTCACCCACCTCCACGCACGGGCGTCCCGCCACTTCGAACCGCATCGGACCCGAGTTGTCCCGTCCTCTCCTCCAACTTGACCCACTCGCCTCCAAGCCCGCACCGTCCCCATTAGTCATAAGCCACCGGGCCGAGCACCTCCTTCCTTCACTTCATGAGTGCATGTTTGTTTTGTTTTATACTTTTCCTATTAATAGTATTTTTCTTATATATACCTATTGAATTTTAGTTAAGTATGGGGACAGTGAGCCCTAGTTTTTCTTATATTTTACAGTATGTATATGTATAGTTTTATGTTATATTTGAGACCTTAAACTCGATGCACATAAAGTAAAAGAGCTAGGGTCTGTAAATGTATATGTTGGTTCAGTTTGCTAAAAGTTCATTTGTATGTTAGTATATTTTATATAAAATGATATTAGACTTGTTGTATTAACGTAAGTTGTGTATGGTATATATAACTATAATCTTCAAGATCTGTACATAAGGCTTTCACTTGTTTATAATATATGAGCTATACAACTTGCACGTCTTTCGTCTATACAGAAAGGTAATACTGTGAAAATAATAATAATACACATATGGGTGTCTATGCGCTAAATTTAAAGTATATATTTTAATTATAAGGTATATATACAATTATGTAAGTTGAAGGTTATGTGTATGTTTTGCAAAAAAAAGTCAGTATGTTGTTATTGCGGCTGTGTGTCATATTTAGGTTTATACAATAACTGTATATTTAATAGACTCGCTATACATATACATATATATAGTATGCGTGTGTTTGCAGTGAAATATTTTACAACGAGTTTATTTACTTATAGGCTGAATATTATAATTTGTGATATGTTTGTTTATACTATAAAGCTATGATATAGTATATAACCCGTAGTGTATATATGTTATAGTATTATTGCTTTAAAAGTATGTTATACAATATTGATTTTTAATTTATAACATACCTGTGTATTTAGTTTTTAATTGTATATTGTACATATTGGAATTCAATACTGATTTGAAATAAATGTGTATATGTTTTAAATATATGTTTAGTTTAATAAAGTGATCTTGGGATATATAAAGATTTTATATTGTTATATGTATGTTTAAATATAATGTTGATTTCTATATATGGGTTTGATTAAACAATGATTTTGAATTTGAATATAAAATGTTTAGTTCGATTTAAACTAATTCAATCGTTCTCATCGATTTCCCTCATCAGCCTTGTCCGTCGTGCTTGTTTTCTACATCAAATCATATCCATCTAGCATTGCTTTGGATTTCGTAACTCAAATCATTGTCGAATCTCTCTCTTGCCTCAAAAGGTGAGCAATCACTCATGATTAACGTTCTTATATTTATTAAATTCGATTTAAATTGAAACGACAATTAAAATATGCTGCTGTAGTTATGTATATTGTTATATATGCTATTATCCGTAACTGTTCATCTGTGGTACATGACACCATATCCTGATGTTTATATTTAATTTTGATGATATATGCTTATTATTATTATTATTTTCATATTTGTTATCACTCTGCAAGTTCCCTGTTAGTATAGAAATCACTATGGGTTGAAATGATACATACCCGAACGGACTTTAGAATAGGAGAAAATCATTATGGATAGAAATGATAAACCCAAGCGATTTTCATTTGAATTGGATTTGGGATTACGGGTTGAAATGAGATCCACCCATATATATTTAACTTACGGATTGAAATGATAAATATCCGTATCACTTGACCATAGAATAGAAAATTATACATTGACGTCATTGGTTATATAAATGTTTTGAAAATAATTTCTATGGTTTTGAAAAGAAATATATGGTTTTAATGAATATTGATTTAAAATATTATATATAAAGGTTATTTCATATATAGATTTAATATTAATATATAATTTAATTACGATTGATCTTATTAATATGAAATATGTTTAAGGATTTATTAAATTTGTATTTCAGAAATAGATTTGTGGAATAATTTTATAAGCTAAGGTTGGAAGATATATTTGGGACTTATTTGAAATTGTCATTAACTAAGGATTTTATTTAGTTAAATCGATTTGAAACTATTGAATTCGAAACTTTAAAATATGATCTTATAAATTGAATATTCATTTAAATAATTTAATGGATATTTCATGTCTAAAGAAATCGAAGGTAATTTATAGAAAATGTAAATTTAAGGTCATACAAGTAATACTGAATTTATTAAGTGAATATTTCAAAACTAAATAATAGTGAAGTCAAATTGGGAGATAAATGCAATTATCAAAATTTAGTCTTTGAAATGTTAAATATTTAAAGCTTCGAAATATATCAACTTTGAATTATATTGAAATTTAAATGGTTTACTTTGTGGTTCAAATCTGTATTTGAAATCGATAAAAATTGAACTTGTTTAATCAGAAACTGAATTGAATGGAAATTGATAAATTTAGATTGAATTAAATTTGAATGGGAAAGTCGAGTTGATTTTGAAGCGATTTGTGAAGTTTTGAGGAAATTACAAATACTTTACTTTATAAATTATTCAATATACATATACTATTTTGGAAGATAGAGGTATTTGAAGTGAAAATGATATTTTGGTTTTGAAGCATAAATTAATTTGAAATGACCACGGTGTTATAATGTATATTTCTACATTGTAGATAGCTCCACGGATCCTTAGAGGATGGTATCCCAAACATCCTTTGAGTTACCTGTATTTCAGTTTTTATTTCACTTGAGTTGGATTTATTGATATAAGAATGTTAATCCTGACTTGAGTGTTTTGTATTTTGCTTTACGCTCGAGTCAGACTGAGTGATACAACATTAGAGACTCATCTTTGGAGTTCGGAGCTTCATTTGAAGATCCAACTATTGATTCAGCTTTCAGCTTTTCCAGTTGATTGGTTCAGAGAAGTCATCGGTTCGTACTGAAGACTTCACTGTATTTGAGATATTCTGATGTATTTTATTACTAACTCTGATGTATATAGTAGCTTCATGAACTACTATTCTTTATCTATTCCGCTGCATTATAGTACTCTGTGTCTGTGATCTGTGATTATTTATTTACTGTTTATGCTGAGTATTGTCAAAAAAATTATTTACAACGTGGTATTTTGAGCAATTAAAGTCCGACATATGCGGATGCAAATGGTTGAAAATAGAGTGTTGTTATAGTTGGTATCAGAGCTTTGGCTCTAGGCAAACTTAGCATATATAGTAAATTTATTTGCAGAATCACTTTCGTTCGAGCCTATCTTCGAATCGGAATTCTAATTGATTAGAGTTCCTCTAATTCGAGATCTCTATCTTAGTTTTGAAATTCGTGTTTGCCTCCCCCTATTTATATTCTTAAAGAAGTATATCCAGCTTCTATTTTGAATTATTATTTCCTCATCTTCGTTCGAGCCTTTCCACCTTGTTTTGAAACTTCCTTCGATTAAGTTTCCTTTTAAGTTTTGAACTACTTTCTTGTTTGATTTTGGACCCCTTGAATGATAGGAAACTATTTTGTAATGGCAAAATCGGAAGAGAAGAAAGCAGCCCGTCGTGCATTAAGAGCATTAGCCCATAAGAAACGAGAGGAAGCAATCGAGGAGCAAGAGAGGCTGTGGAGAGAAAGGGCAGAACCTGGTCCTTATGACCATGTTATTTGTTATCGGTGTCAGGAAAAGGGGCATTATGCAGCCATGTGCGGAAAGAGAGGGAAAGGAAAGAGGAAGGAGGGCAGCGCTTTCGATCCGAGATTTTCTGTTTTAAGTGTCGGGAGAAGGGACACTTCCCAAGTCGCTGCCTGAAAGTGAAATCGGCACCCATTGCATCAACCAACATGTCAACCATTTGCTACCACTGTAGGCAGAGGACATATGCCAAAGATTGTTCTGAGAGACAGCGCGGAAGGCAGGCTGTGCTGCGTCCTGCTCGAGTTGCTGCCTTCCCGAAGTTCACTAGGGAAGATGGGAAAATAGTGCACTCATGCAAGAAATGTCATAGTTGGGGGCACCTTGATGTGGAGTGTACTAGACCCGTTGAAGCACCAACTGACAGAATTAATACTGATGCATTATTCTTGTAGAAGTAGGGATCAGTGGAATCTGTTTGTTATCAGTGGTATAAGTTAAGTTGTATTAAGTGAACTCTATTATATCCTTTACCTAGTAAAGATCGATGTGTCGAACTTAAGATTTTAATTATACTTTAGCATTTCGTTTGATCAGAATTTGTGAGTTTTTCACTAATGAAAGAAATTCCCTTGATATAGGTTAATATACCTTGAAATCTTGATTAGGATTCTCATTCAATAGGATCCCTTTTTCAATTTGACTTCGACCCTTATCTCGTTCTGAGATTCATTCTTGAATCATTCTTTGAAAATCGGGTATGTTATTATTTTAGAAATTATTTTATATATCGAAATTATTATTCGATGTATATGAGTGAAAATGATTTCAATAAGGATTATCTTTCAAAACGATAATTTGAAATTTCGAAAGGATTTGAAATTTTGAAAATTATATAAAAATGATTTGTATAAAAATGATTCATAACTGAAGGGTTTTCAATTCGAAATTTGAGAAATTGAACTCCGACATTTTGAAATTGGTTTGAAGATTTTTAATATATATAATAATATGATTTGAAAGTATTTTCCGAACAAGAAATGGTTTAAGTGACTTCAAATGAGTTCCAATGATTTCAAAGAAATTTCGAAGAAGTTTTCAGAAAAATAGAAGTCCAGAACTCACTTATGTCATTAGAGAATAATTTCGGTGATGAGTGCACGCATCATCGACATTGATTTTCGAGTTCAGAGTGGGAAGGAGGCCACTTTAGTAGCTTTGCTATGCGAGTGATTTTGTGAAACCAATTTTTTGAATATGATATCCGCCCGTATATATTTAACTTACGGATTGAAATGATAAATATTCGTATCACTTGACCATAGAATAGAAGATTATACATCGACGCCGTTGGTCTATATAAATGTTTTGAAAATAATTTCTATGGTTTTGAAAAGAAATATATGGTTTTAATGAATATTGATTTAAAATATTACATATAAAGGTTATTTTATATATATATATATATTTAATATTAATATATAATTTAATTAAGACTGATTTTATTAATATGAAATATGTTTAAGGATTTATTAAATTTGTTTCCAGAAATAGATTTGTGGAATAATTTTATAAGCTAAGGTTGGAAGATATATTTGGGATTTATTTAAAATTGTCATTAATTAAGGATTTTATTTAGTTAAATCGATTTGAAACTATTGAATTCGAAACTTTAAAATATGATCTTATAACTTGAATTTTCATTTAAGTAATTTAATGGATATTTCATGCCTAAAGAAATCGAAGGTAATATATAGAAAATGTAAATTTAAGGTCATATAAATAATATTGAATTTATTAAGTGAATATTTCAAAACTAAATAATAGTGAAGTCAAATTGGGAGATAAATGCAATTATCAAAATTTAGTCCTTAAAATGTTGAATATTTAAAGCTTCGAAATATATTAACTTTGAATTATATTGAAATTTAAATGGTTTACTTTGTGGTTCAAATCTGTATTTGAAATCGATAAAAATTGAATTTGTTTAGTCAGAAACTGAATTGAATGGAAATTGATAAATTTAGATTGAATTAAATTTAAATGGGAAAGTCGAGTTGATTTTGAAGCGATTTGTGAAGTTTTAAGGAAATTACAAATACTTTACTTTATAAATTATTCAATGTACATACACTATTTTGGAAGATAGAGGTATTTGAAATAAAAATGATATTTTGGTTTTGAAGCATAAATTAATTTGAAATGACCACGGTGTTATAATGTATATTTCTACATTGTAGATAGCTCCACAGATCCTTAGAGGATAGTTATCCCAAACATCCTTTGAGTTACCTGTATTTCAGTTGTTATTTCACTTGAGTTGGATTTATTGATATAAGAATGTTAATCCTGATTCGAGTATTTTGTGTTTTGCTTTACGCTCGGGTCAGACTGAGTGATACAACACCAGAGACTCACCTTTGGAGTTCGGAGCTTCATTTGGAGATCCAACTATCGATTCAGCTTTCAGCTTTTCCAGTTGATTGGTTCAGAGAAGTCATCGGTTCGTACTGAAGACTTCAGTATTTGAGATATTCTGATGTATTTTATTTCTAACTCTGATGTATATAGTAGCTTCATAAACTACTATTCTTTATCTATTCTGCTACATTATATTACTCTGTGTCTGTGATCTGTGATTATTTATTTACTGTTTACGCTGAGTATTGCCAAATTTTTATTTACAACGCGGTATTTGAGCAATTCAAGTCCGACATGTGCAGATGCGAATGGTTGAAAATAGAGGGTTGTTACATAAACTGAAATAATATATATATATATATATAATACTTCAATAAGGAATTCATGTATGATCCAAATAATTGAAATAGATATAACTTGTGTAAGTAAAGAATGTAAATTAATGAAATAAGCCTTATATGAATACATGAAAATTTAAATTTTGTAAAAATGTAAATTGAAAAAAATAATCATTGTATGAATGAAAATTGTGAATAATAAATGATATAAAAGGAAACTAATAAGAATAAACTGATATAATGTTTGGAATTTGTGTTTTGTATTGGCTTATGGATGGTTGGGAAAGGATACTTCTATTTTGTATAAGGATGTATAAATAATCTATAAAGTTATCTGCAACTGTTGAGTGTATGGTTTACTTCATAGTTTATTTATCATTTTATTTGATAGAAGCTCTCAACCCGAACAAACCATTTATTTTTGGTTGTTATGGATGGAAAATTGATATTGTGACCATATGTGATGATTGTATATTTGTTTGTAAGAAATTGTTGTTATATGGTGTGGTATTATTATTATTAGTTGTAAAAATATTAAAATATTTCTCTTATATATAATTATTAACTCTTTTGGATTATATAAGTGAAATACAGGTTGTGGAAGCAATAGTTATTGCTTTTGGTTTCATAAATAAGCATTGTTTGCCCGACAAATAGGTACATTCTCAGTTTGGTTTTATAGCGACATTATAATATTTTCCCATTGCTGGGATATATTATTTGGAAATGAATATAATATATATTGTTATTATTGATATTATTTTATCTTGTATACCTCTTCGTACAAAGAAGACTCTGTCGAAATTTTCCATGTATTTTGGACTTGGAAAAATTTTGTGAAATGTTTTCGAACTTTAATTAACTTGAAAATAAAAGAATTTAATTATTTAAAAATTTACATATTTTAATTAGATTATTTAATTATGTAAATTAATTGTTTATAAATTTAATATTATGAATAAGATATATTGATTTCTTAATTCCTTCTTTTCTCGTCTTTTCCCTTTCCGAGGATGAAAAGTTTTGAGTCGGGGGAGAGTGTAACGATTCGTAATTTTCGATAATTAAAAATAGTTAATTTAATAAGATTTTATGATTTAATATTGGAAGGAATAAAAATTTGTAATTTGAAAGTCCAATTAACTGAAACAAATTAATTGTAATACTTGGTTATAAATTTGATATAAGAAAACGAATGTAAATATTTTGTTAATTAATAGACCAGTAGGTAATTAATGGTAACTGAATAAAATCAGTGTTATGTGAGTACTTATAACATTTGTTTGTAAAAATAAACTTATAAGTGAGATTAAAAGTTAATGGTAACAACTATTATATGTTACCTATTTATTTAGTCTATTAAATTAAATTGGAAATCAATTGCAATTAAATGAAATGAAATATTACGTTACTAGAAATTAAGATGAAATGGGAGAATATTAATGTACTAAGATATAAACCAATGCTAATTGTACTGATAAGATGATAATTGATTAAATAATTAGATGAAAATCAAATTAAATGGAATTATTGAAAATTAAATTTATAATTACTAAATTTATTGAAATTGAAATTAGACACTGTAAATCGTGCAATATTCAACATTGAATTGATATAGAAAGTTGTTTTAATGCATTATAAATTACTAAGTAATCTAAGGGGATAGAAATTGTAAACTATTAAATTTGAATTGAAAAGTGATTTAATTAATTAATATTAACCTATTTAATTAACTTGAAAATAGCCATTTTGGCCACTGTCTCGGATTTCGACAAAACCTGTTTCATCTGATCTATAACAGTGAATTATTGTAAGTTTCAACTTTCGTAGCAATTGGAATTGTCGTTCGATAATACGAACTCGAAACGCCAAAAATCAATTTAATTGGAATCAATTTGAAATAAGCTAAGCTAACTTCTTCATACAATGGAATTAGAACCCGAAACCTATTCCATTGAATTTAAAAATATCAAAAACATCTATTTTTATATATAGGATGACCCATTTTCGTTTCGGAATGAAACGGGCTTTTCGGGTCTTTCATCGTTCAACTTGTAAATCAATCTAGCCCATTAGTTCCTATTTCTGATTTGCCTATGAATAGCCTGTTATAAACCCTAATTATTTCTTTTTTCTATCACTGTACGTACAAATCCCCTCAGGTTATCTCCTTTTCAAATTCCAAAATTTAACCTCGTTCATCCGACGAACCACGCGATCGGAGCCACTCGAAGGCACTTTCAAGCTTCATCTCTAACTGGGAACTTGTTGAGGTCAGCAAGATGAAGAAGTTGAATGGTAGTGATCGCTAACGGTGGCTAGACACAACCGATAATCGTCAAAAACCGTCGGATCTTGGTTGATCGATTCCTATGTCTACATTGATCGATTGTCATTGAGGTCTAAATAAAAATTGGAGAGCTCGGGAAGGGAAAAACTCAACCGAAGTTAGGTGGTCGTTGGCTAAGTGTCATGGTCAGAAAATGGAGTTGGAAGGAGGGCTATTGGGTTCGCTTTATGGTAGCTACGAGCACTGTTGTGGAGCCGGATCGCCGGCGTGGGCTCGGCGAAGTTCGAGGCCACTTCTTGTCAAGGTGCAGCAAGGGTCAGGCGACACGTGGTGGCGATGAGGTGAGGTTAAGCAGAAGGAAGTCGAGCGTGTTTTAGGTTGTGAACGAATGGGAAGAAGGAGAGGTATTATCAGTTGTTGACGTGTTCAATTAGTATTATTATTATTATTTAAAGTTTAAAATTTCGAACGTGTAACTTCTAATTTTAATAAGTTTTCCATGCGAGCTGGGATTTGCACGTGGTTTGATCCGCTGGGATCGTATCGAAATTCTTGACATTTTGACGCTGATTTAGACGAATTCTAAGATAGTTTGAATTTTAGGCCTAAATTGGATTTTTAAATCAATTTAAAATCGAAGGTGGGTGTTTTTACCTACTTTCAACTACTAGATTTTCTTATGTTAGTTAAATTAAATCTTTGTTGTGATTAGAAATTTATTGATCGCTGTATGGTATGTTAAATTATCATTTTGATTTATATTTGACTTTTATCACATTTAATCATCGTTTAACTTAATATTGAATTTTAAACTCTCAAATTAATACCAGTATTGATTATCAGTTATCTATTGATGTTTATCGATTTATTTGGATGATGATTGTGATGGATGTTTGATGGTTGATATTGGATGACTAGATGATTGCATTTTATATTGCTATAATATTGCAAGTTCCCTATGGGCTAAATGATACATACCCGAATGATCTATAGGTTAAGGAAAAATGATTATAGGTTGAAATGATAAACTCGAACAATTTTATGGATTTTATTTAATTCAGGATTTCGGTTTGAAATGATATATTACCGTAGAATTTTAAATTGCGGATGGAAATGATAAATATCCATATCACTTGACCTTAGGGTAGAAAATTATATACGGACACCCGATTGGTTAAATTAAATGATTTTTAAGTCCTTAAAATTTGAATTCGGTTAACTGGTATTTTGAAATTGAAATTGATTTATATAAAATTGAATTATTTAGATAATCCAAGCAATAATGCTGAAATTGGAATTTGATTTAACGAATTATTCAAAAGATTTAAATTGGAATTTCAAAGTTGAAGTTTCGAAATATAATGAATTCATTGAATTGAGTTATTGAAAATGTTTGGATATAACTTTGAAATCTATTTTAAATTAATTATTTAAATTAATTTAAACTATTTTAATAAATTTAAAACTATTTTAATTTATTTAATCTATTATAACCTATTTAACCCAATTTAATCTATTTTTATCTATTTTAAACTAATTAAATTTATTTAATCTATTTTAAACCCATTTAATATAATTTAAATCTATTTAATCTATTTTAAATTTATTTAATCTATTTGAAATCTACTTAATATGATTTAAATCTATTTAATCTATATTTAATCTATTTAAATTATTTTAAAACTAATTAAATCAAATTTAAATTTATTTAAATTATTTATAATTACGAAACAATTTTCTAAAATTTTCAGACTGTGTAAAATTGAAGTATTTATATTTAACCCCTTGATGATGATACAACCTAAGTTGGAATTGATACCTTTTGTGAAATGACATATCTGAGTGAATAATATGATTTTGAACAAAGAATTAGTTAACATAACTTATCGATAATTTCAAAGTGAGTATGATTTGAAAGTGAACATGATTTGAAAGTGAAAATGATTTGAAAGTGAAAATGATTTCAAAGCGAATATTATTTGAAAGTGAATATGATTTGAAAGTGAATATGATTTCAAAACAGATATGATTTGAAATTGAGTGATATTTTGAGATAAATTGTAAATTGAAATTTTGAAATGTAAAAGAACTATTCCGTGTGAAATAAGCGTTTGGTTGTTAAAGAGACCGAGATCAGATATATGTTGAATATATATATTGTTTATATAAGTTAATTTATATATATATATATATATATATATATATAACTTTATGTACGTATACAAAATTTTAGAAGTGGTATGGTCTGCTCATACATATGGTTAGTAGAGGTAAATTATTTATTATAATATATTGTTTTGTTTTACTAAGCTGTTTATATATGCCTACAGTTCATAAAGTTATGATAGTTTATAAAGGATTTGTTTATTTGTGTATATATATATATATATATATATATACACACTAGCTTATGCATTGTTGTTATGTAGAGTTCGGTCAGTTTGTTAGGGTGTTAGTATGTAACAGTTTGTTAAAAAAAAGATTAGTATATAAACTATTTATATTACTTATGTTAAGCATTGTGTCAGTAAGTAATATGCTATATTATATTGCATAAGCTGTACTAGATGATGTACGAATATCCATTTGTAAAGGCAGTTTTCATTTCATTTTATGATAGGGTAGTACAGATAGAATTGTAATAAAAACATTTGCAACTGTATGGAGTGTTATAAATTAGTTTATATAGCTTTGGTTACACATAGGATTTTATTTTAAGGGTATAATTATAGATGTTGTTAGTTCATGTAAGTTTATTTAGCTATATATAATGTGTCTAAAAAGGAAAATAATATAATACGTTTTTTTACTTTCACTTTCTTGTTTATTATATAAGTTGTTATAATCTTTCATTATATATATTTAGATATAGTACGTACAACTTGGTGGGTTGTTTATATATTAGGTTTAAGGTAGATAATATTATAACATACATCTTGTCTATATTCCATATTAAGCTAATTTGATTCGATCCCATCGATTTCTGTTATCAGATCTGTTTGTCGAATTCGTGCCAATCTTGCTCCGGTTCGAGATTCGTGCTTCGATTCGTAGCACATCTCTTTGTCGAATCTATCTAGCCTCGAAAGGTGAGCAATCACTCACGATTAATGTTTATTATTTATTAAATTTGATTTCAATTGAAACGAAAATTGAAATATGTTGATGTTAGTTATTTACACTGTTATATATATGCTATTACCTGTATCAGTTCACCTGTGACATCTGACACCATTATCTGTTATTTATACGATAATAATCCAGTTTGGTTGATAATTAATTGATTGATTGATGTTGACATTGGATGTTAAATTGTAATGTATAAGTGATAAATATTATGCAATTGGATTTGACGTAGGATAGTTAAAAATTTAAATAGACATATGTGTTGAATGTGATTAGTTGAATTTGTATAATATGGCCCCCTTAAATGTTTAATTATTTGACACGTAGAAAAAATGGTTATTTACCCTTGAACCATTTGAATTTATGTTGTATTAATTGATGAAGTATGAAATCGAATAATAAATGTAAAATGTAGAACCGCATATAAAAAAAATAGTGTAATAATCTTTAATCTACATGAAATGATACTGTAGATTCTAGAAATAATTATATTAATTTGCACAAACAACAATGTGAATTAATACGATTATTTCGGGATAATTTGAATTAATTATTGGATTGTTATTGGTTGTTGTATTGCGTGTTTATTTACTTTGACACCATCCCAGTTATCACACTGCAAGTTCCCTTTGTTATGCTTTGATTTGTGAATTGAAATGGAATCGGGTTGAAATGATAAATACCCAAATTTAACTTTGACTTAGGATAGAGAATTAAATTAAACCCGATTGGTCAACAATTTGATTTAAATAAATAAAGATTTTATTTGAATAATGATAAGGTTCTGAAATAAAATTGGAATTTAAAATTTTAATGAAAAGAAATGTGAATATTTGAAATTTGAAACAAAGCATTAACGTTGTAATTGATGAAAGAACGTGTTTAAAAAATTATTATTTAATAATTAAATTTGGAATTATTAATAACTAGGTTTGAAATTATTTAATAATTAAGTTGGAAATTATTTAATAATTTAGTTTGAAATTATTAAATTTTAAAATTATTTAATAATTAAGTTTTGAGATTAGTTAATAATTGAATAAGTTTGAATTAATTGATTTTTAAATAAAAATTTGAATTCTTTGATAAGAGAAATTGAACTTTTGAATAAGTGAATTTGAACTTCGTTAATAAATAAAATTGGGTTTCTTTATTTATTAAGTTTTGGAAAATAAATAAGTAAGTTAATAAGTGAAATTGAACCTCTCGAATATGTGAAAATTTAGTTTCTTTATTAATTAAGTTTTGAAATTTGTAACCAAGCAAGTAAATAAGTGAAATTGAATTTCTTTAACAAGAAATAAAAATGTGTTTATTGAAATTAATGTAAGACTTGTAATTTAAGGAATATGATTTGATGAATTTAACTTGATTAAATTTGTAAGTTTTGAAATAATGGAGTTGAACTTAAGTAATTGATTAAATGAATTGGAAATTAAATAGAAATTGTTTGAATGATAAATTTACTTAATGAATATTGGATGAAATCGACAAATGAATTTAAATTGATTTGAATGTTAAATTAAATTAATTTAAATGATTTCAGAATGAAAACTTATATACGAACTTGAATCAATATTTAAAGGTTTAAATATAAATTGAAATTGAATTATAAGATTTTGAAATAGTAATGGAAGTTTTGAAACGTAAATTATGGAAATTGATTTAAGAAGACAAATGAAATGTTGATTTATAAACTCTAATTGAAATTGAATTTGATTTGGTTTGAAATATATTAAACGACCAATCGAAGTAATAATTTCGAAAGTTACTAAAGAGACCGAAATCGGTTATGGATATACTCTCTGTCTAAATCGAAAACTACTTTAATAACTATACGGGGAGTGTGATCCAGAATGAAGTGGTTGGAATGATGTACGTGATGACTGAAGAAAGAGAACGATAATGGATTGCCTTGACACTTGTGTCAAATTGGAAATGACTAAAACAGGAGCCGTGCCGGACCAAATGGGGTTAGTCACCTCGAACGAACACACTTCTTCGAAAACTACTCATTACTCGTTATTGATTGGTGCACCCATGTACTTTTGGGAGTGTTGTTTCATGGTGTTGTGATCGTTGCGGCGATGCGTTTTCACCGGTCCGGATCAGGCAAACGGTAGTTTCACTACCTTGGGTATAGCCTTATGTGCCTTGTCATACTTGTATCCCTATATACGCGACCACTACGAATTTGTTTTGTGTTATACCTATGGAATACTCCCTGATATCCCACTAGTTTATGGTGGAGTTTATAGTGTTGTATAGTCTATGACACTTATATAAAATGTGTTAAGGGGAATAATGGTAACGCCTTAACACTGTTTTGATATTTTATATTACTGATAGACATTATTTATTTAGCGTATATTACTACATAGTAGATAGTTTAACGGACCCTTAGAGGATGGTTATTCCAACGTCCTTTAAGTTATTTGTATTTCAATTGTTATTTCACTTGAGTTGGATTTATTGATATAAGAATGTTAATCCTGACTCGAGTGTTTTGTATTTTGCTTTACGCTCGGGTCATACTGTAATGCCACAGCCCGAGACCCATCTTAGTAAAGAGAATTAACAAGTAATTCGGTCTACTAAAGTGGAGAATAGGGCAGGTTAAGGGCGACCATTTATAATTTTGTCTTAAACTTCTGCTGAATACGTCGATAAATGCAATATGATTTTTCTTTTCTATCTCAACTGGATCGACCTACCCAGTAAATCCTTAATCCAAAACTATAGGTGGCTTACGGATCTATCAGAACAAAATACAATAACTAAATGAAAAGCACGTCACAGAATAGTAATCAACATCATATATGTACATATACACTGATACATGCTTAGTACAATACAATATGAATACAATAACGTTGGCACTCGACCACACCATATACATCGAATCAAATAAATATATCAGAGTATGCGAAAGAACATAAACTACTCAAGAGAAAGAAGAGCTGATATTCTATATCAACTTCAAGCTAAGTCCAATAGATGATACCTGAAACAACTCGGTCTGACCCGAGTGAAAACACACGGGTCAGGCTAGCTAAAATCATCAGTTAAATAGAATAATCGATAAGGATAAGTAGGTGAAAGCCATGGTATCCTTTTTCTTAAAGGATGCCATTCCCTAAACAGGGTTTCAACATCATAAGAAAGAACAACATCTCTTATTGGCAAGTAGAAGAGATAATGATGATAAAGTCATACTTAAGTGGCATAACTGACACTTAAGCAAATGGAACATTAGCGAGCAAATATTTAAAGATAAGACTCAATAAACATGGCTTTTGCCTTATATCATCGGCATTATAAAAGAATACGGATAATTACTTCAAATTATTCAACTATGTTCTTAGAAGTGGTCGTCAATATAGCAAAACATCAAAGGTACATGTCCTTCATACATAGAATAAAACTTATATGGATGTGTCTCATCTCATTGGCACATCCCAAGGATCATTCAAGGAAATATAAAACCCAATCATAAAAGAAGCATTATACTTATTCATACCTCATCTCATCGGTGTGTATATAGATACATCTCAAATCCATTACTAAAACTCAAAACATTAACAAGCAGTACATCATTTATGCTTTTTGGAACATCCAAAATTATCAAATTTCGATCTATAACGAGAAAGTTATGGCTAATTTTAGTTTTAGGTTTCAATTCTGAAAATCGACAGAGCGGAGCATGTATTTCAGTTTAAAACCCAATTTCAACCCTTTAAATAATAGAATCTGTAGAAACTTACAACATGAAAGTTGTAGCACAAAGTTTGAGATTTCCAAAACTTTAAATTTTATCAAAATCCAATAAGAAACGAGAAAGTTATGCTTTAATTACTAACAATATCTGGCATAGAAATTTGACAGGGCAGAGACTATTACTCTGTTAAAAACCGGATTTTGTCCAAAAATTCTTCAAAATATGAGAATGTAATCAAAACAAAAGTTCTTCCTTATAAAATTATCTTTCTACTGCAAAAATATTCAACACAATTGGATTTATCAATCAAAAGTTATGTCCATTTAACTTTCAGATATTAACTCAGAATATTCTTATGCGGTTGTGCTATAACAATAGTTTCAAACTTAATTTCAATCAATTTAACAGCATAATTTCAAAATATGATTAAAAGAAAACTTGCAGCTAATTGAAAGATCTTTCTACCATAAAAAGATTGTGTCAATTTGAATTATTCTACCATATATTATCATTGTTTTACTACAGTGACTTTTTTTTATCAAATTTCCAGCAAACAATAACACAATAATCACACAAGTTTTCAACCAAATTCATACAATCAAATCAATAATCATTCAAACAATAATGTGCATCAAACAAAGATTTATGAATAGGCATGTGAGTGATTAACTCACCTCTATCCTTTAATTCAACAATCGATGTTATCACTTCAGCCCAAATTTCCAAACTAGCAAACCCTAAACAAAAATCAATCCAAAATATACCCAGAAGCCCTAATTTAGTTTACTGTAAATTGAGAATTCAAAACATAATAGATGTATTTAAGCTAGAGATGATTACTTGCACAAATAATTTCCTAAAGATGTTTAATTTACTATGAATTGAAGAAGAGATTTGATTTTTTTTTCTCTCTAGGTTTTGAAAGAGGAATTGAGTTCTCTGGTTTTCTAAGCTTTTAGAAAAGAACGTACTCTTTTCCTCAAATGAGAAGGAAGCTTCTCTTAAATGGGCTAAGTGGTTTGTGGTATGGACCCAATTGCCAAGTGTTACAAAAATCCTAAGTGTTAATAATTTATAAAGCACTATTTTACATTTTAACCAAGGTTTTATTTAACATTGTTTTAACCATTCATAATTTATCAAACCCATTCACAAGATAAAGTTATTCTTATCATTTTTAATTAAAACAAAATAAATTATAATTATAATTTCTCATTTTAAAATAATAAATCACAATATTAACACTTAACAACATTTACAACATTTTC
The DNA here is from genome assembly GCA_030765085.1 of Allium cepa. Lineage (NCBI taxonomy): Eukaryota > Viridiplantae > Streptophyta > Magnoliopsida > Asparagales > Amaryllidaceae > Allium > Allium cepa. Next base: position 102,725,453 of record CM060941.1, on the reverse strand, counting down.
CAAAGTTATCTTAAAATTAATTAAGATAAACAATTCAATTATTCATAAAACTAGATTTAATTTCATAGTTGAATTTCACAAATCCCAATTTAGAATTAATTATCCCTAACTAGGTCTAATTAATTAGGTAACCAACAACAGGGTTGTTACAGACTCCCCCCTTACAAAAATTGCGTCCCTGCAATTTTCTAGAAAAAGAGCCGTAAACAACACAAAAATTCAATCGACCAAGGATAAAAGGCAGGCTCGAAACTCAATCCATTCATACTTTCAACATAGAATGGTAGAGAAAAACAAGAAAAAACTCACTTGGTTAATCCAATGGCCCATCAAATGCTAATATAGTGATTAGCAAACCATCGAATTTTCCAAGTAACGCGAAAGAATTTCGAAGATATCCCGTCTTCGAAACAACACTCAATAAGATGCTCAACAATTAATTAATCGAAAATGGTAGATTTCACAAAACTCTACTAATAGAGTCGGGATCAAACTCAATTAAACCCAAACTCTAAGCAATAAAGAATATCATCAACAAGATTTTCCAAATAATAATACGGAAAGAACATCCTTACAACAAGATAAACACAGTAGACAAGATGAATAAATCACGTAATGACTTCTTACAAGGCCACCAAACTCGAACGATCGTGAAAATGAATGTCGTTGATATTAACTCAAGGATAGAATATATACAAGAAACAAGGATATAAGCACAAATTATTTTCAATCCAAGATATTTAGAATTTTTAAATCTCAACATCTTTTAAATTTAAAATCTGAATTTTCAACATTTGAAAATTTTCTAACTCTTTATTATATTACATAGTAAGTAATTTAAAACTCAAATTAAAAGTCCAAATTTCTTCTCTTACTTCAAAATTAATTCCCAAAGAAATTTGTAAATCCATAATAAAAATCCTCAAAATAAATTAAGGGTTTAAATTCTCTTTACTCTTTTTATTAAACCACTTAAATAGTTTAAAAACAATCTTCAAGTTCTCTTATAACTCTTCTCTTAAAACATCCAATGTATATAAAATAGATTCTAAAATCTCAAAATATACTTTCAATAAAGTGTAGCTCAGGAATATTCTCACTCATTCTCATCTTTATAATTTCAAAATAAATAAATAAATAAATGGCATTGCCTCGCCATTGAATCTCTAATAAATAGATATATCTGTTGGCTGCAGAGTCGATCGAACGATCAAAACTGCCTCGCCACTCTGTTACTCGTCTCTAAAATCAATGGCTAGCAATTACCATTCAAAAATAAATTTAATATATAATCCCAAAATATTATTTTCAAAATCTATTTTTTTTTTAAAAACACAAACCATCATGTCTGATTGCCTTATCATAGCATTTAGGAGATTCCTATCGATAACGTTGATCAGGCGTACCGACCAGAACTCTTAACTACTTGATGGACAACCCAACACTCTCAAATTATTCCTATAAAAGAAATACTATTCATGTAAATTTATTCTCAAAATATTCTTTGATTTTTTTTAAATATCTCAAAGCTCAAATTTCTTTTTAAAACTCATATTTATATAGCTTCAAAACTCAAACCAAAGAACATTAAGAGAACGCATCGAGATATTCCTAGAATATTCGATTCTCAAAATCAACAGAAGGAGATAGAACGTTCGTCAATCTTACAATGTCACGAGCCACTCCCAAAAATCATCAAGATACAGGATAAGCAAGATATTCTTCTCGAAGGAGATGAAACACACAAACAATAAATCATTACTTCAAACAAAGTAATGCTACAAAGAATAACATCGATTGAGTATCTGAAAAGGATAACTCAAAAAAAAACTGAAGGATAAACTCAATCAAACTCGAACAATCTAGAAACTCACCTCATTCCTTAGTGGTTGTCCTCATGGAAGGATAGCCAAAGGTTAAAATCCAGGAAATTCAACACTCGATTGCCCAATTGGACATCAAACCCAAACGGACTCATCAACACTCAACAAAGTCACTTTGATTGAAATTCGAGATATATCATCAACTTCTCGATACTCAAGAGTGAATTCAGAAACTTCGGAATCATCATTAACATTCGAAAGTGATAGAAATAATAAACCAATCAAAATAGGAAACCTAAATATACAATAGGATCCTAAAAAAACAAAGGATTGGACTTAATATCAAATAAGTCAATCCATCTCAAATCAAATGCATCTCAAGATCGTGAGTAACAAATAAATACACTCACTAAAGCAGCAACAAATAGAAAACTCAAAATGCTTCACAACTCTCAAAGGAATGCAACAAGAATGCTCCCAGAAATCAATCAGCTCCATCGATACGAACTCACTCGTATCGAAAAAATAAGAATAGAATAATCCTAAATAGGATTATTTATAAGATAAGATGACATCAAACTCTATTATGGAATACTACGGAATACAATATATATTTTCCTAGACATATTCCATCTCAATAATCCCAAAACTCGAAAAATAATCAAGGCTCGATTCGAAAACAAGATCGAATAAATGACAATGATTCACTTGTATTGTACTTCGATGTATCATGATATACATACTGTTCTGTGTTTATTCTACTTTGTTCTGACCACAGCTCTGATACCAAGCTGTAAGGCCCCACCCGGAGACCCATCTTAGTAAAGAGAATTAACAAGTAATTCGGTCTACTAAAGTGGAGAATAGGGCTGGTTAAGGGCGACCATTTATAATTTTGTCTTAAACATCAGCTGAATACGTCGATAAATGCAATATAATTTTTCTTTTCTATCTCAACTGGATCGACCTACCCAGTAAATGCTTAATCCAAAACTATAGGTGGCTTACGGATCTATCAAAACAAAATACAATAACTAAATGAAAAGCATGTCACAGAACAGTAATCAACATCATATATGTACATATACACTGATACATGCTTAGTACAATACAACATGAATACAATAACGTTGGTACTCGACCACACCATATACATCGAATCAAGTATAAATATATCAGAGTATGCGAAAGAACAGAAACTACTCAAGAGAAAGAAGGGCTGATATCCAACATCAACTTCAAGCTAAGTCCAATAGATGATACCTGAAACAACTCGGTCTGACCCGAGTGAAAACACACGGGTCAGGCTAGCTAAAATCATCAGTTAAATAGAATAATCGATAAGGATATGTAGGTGAAAGCTATGGTATCCTTTTTCTTAAAGGATGCCATGCCCTAAACAGGGTTTCAACATCATAAGAAAGGACAACATCTCTTATTGGCAAGTAAAAGAGATAATGATGATAAAGTCATACTTAAGTGGCATAACTGACGCTTAAGCAAATGGAACATTAGCGAGCAAAGATTTAAAGATAAGACTCAATAAACATGGCTTTTTCCTCATATCATCGGCATTATAAAAAAATACGGATAATTACTTCAAATGATTCAACTATGTTCTTAGAAGTGGTCGTCAATATAGAAATACATCAAAGGTACATATCCTTCATACATAGAATAAAACGCATATGGATGTGCCTCATCTCATTGGCACATCCCAAGGATCATTCAGGGAAGTATAAAACCCAATCATAAAAGAAGCATTATACTTATTCATACCTCATCTCATCGTTATGTATATAGATACATCTCAAATCCATTACTAAAACTCATCATAAAAGATTCTTCATAACCATTTATACCTCATCTCATCGGTATAAATATATATATACATCTCAACTCCATCTTAACATCAAGTAGTCTATAAGATCATCAAATCATCAATCCATAATGCAAATAACTCAATCAAAGAGTAACATCGTAAATGATTTCACCATATATGTATACATTTCATCTGGCACTAGGTTATCATTGTAATAATCATCTAAAGACGGTGAAGTCTAAAACATCAAAACTTAAGAAATCCGGGATTGGCCATATCCTCGATTGCATGCCGAAGCAATGCTACGCACGCTACATCATGACCAGTACTACTATTTGGTACCGTAAACATCGTGATGACTGGAGTTAAATAACATCTTAACATCGTGAACATAATGAATGACTATAGTCTATAACATCATAATGACTCCAGTCACAAAGACCCGAGTTAATAACATCGTGATGATCGTAGTAGCAACTACATCGTGATGACTCCAATCGAGTACTCGTGGCCTGTAGTACTAGTAAACATCGTGAATGTGTCTCAACTTCTCGGATAGGAAACCAATAGGTGTTAACGTATGTCACATACCATACGTTCGCACCTAACGGTTTACTAGCCGTTAGTTGGTACCACACTAGTAAAACATCATAAACGTCATGAAAATATACTCAGCCTTGTTTCATTTTTTATATGAAATCACTTTGTAAAATATATTTCATAGAATAATAGCTAGAATATGAACATTGTTGGAAAAATAGTTGGAAAATATGTGCACATGCGCTCGGAATCACAATGAAAACATTACATAATGAATCATTAAAATCCATTAAAATCCCAATGTAGGATTCGTGAAAATCCATGCTTCTATATAGTAGAAGCTACCCAAAAATAATCACAAGAAGCATGGTTTATCCCTTGAATAAGATAATAGAACACTCAAGATCTATATTATAATTTATCATCAAAGACTTGCTCGAACAATCTAAGAAAATACATGATTCAATACCAGAGCATATGTGATATAAAGCTCTCAATATTTCCACTGAAAAGAGCATCAAAACCATGTTCGAAAAACATAAGAGAAAGCACCAAAAGCTGGTGCAACAATTCAAGATACACAGGAATAAACTTTAGCGTTTTGCCCAGGCTTGTATTTTGTTTGTTCAGTTTTCCTCTTTTATGCACATAATTTGAGAAAACACAAAACATAGAAGTTGTGACGACATCCTAAGCTTTCCAGAAAATTAAAAATTACCGAATTCCGATAAGAAATGTAAAAGTGATGGATAAAACAATTCTAAGATTTGAATTTCACAACTTCTGTCATTTTGTCTCGGGATAGCAAAAATCAAACACGTTTTTGACCAAACTAACGTCAAAATTTAAGAAAACTCAAAACATTAAACAAGAAATACATCATTTATGCTTTTCGTAACATCCAAAATTATCAAATTTCAATCAATAACGAGAAAGTTATGGCTAATTTTAGTTTTAGGTTTCAATTCTGAAAATCGACAGAGCGGAGCATATATTTCAGTTTAAAACCCAATTTCAACCCTTTAAATAATAGAATCTGTAGAAACTTACAACATGAAAGTTGTAGCACAAAGTTTGAGATTCCCATAACTTTAAATTTTATCAAAATCCAATAAGAAATGAGAAAGTTATGCTTTAATTACTAACAATATCTAGCATAGAAATTTGACAGGGCGGAGACTATTACTCTGTTAAAAACTGGATTTTGTCCAAAACATCTTCAAAATATGAGAAAGTAATTAAAACAAAAGTTCTTCCTTAAAAAATTATCTTTCTACCGCTAAAAGATTCAACACAATCGGATTTATCAATCAAAAGTTATGTCCATTTTACTTTCAGATATTAACTCAGAAAATTCTTATATGGCCATGCTATAACAATAGTTTCGAACTCAATATCAACCAATTTAACAGCAGAATTTCAAAATATGATTAAAAGAAAACTTGCAGCCAATTGAAAGATCTTTTTACCATAAAAAGATTGTGTCAATTTGAATTATTCTACCATATATTATCATTGTTTTACTACTGTTACTTTTTTTTATAAAATTTCCAGCAAACAATAACACAATAATCACACAAGTTTTCAACCAAATTTGTAACGACCCAGGATTTTTATGAATTTAAATTGATAATTTAAATGAATTTTTGAATTAAAAATTGTAAAATTGATTTTTAAATGATGCGAGTTTCCCCGATTCAAATAGAAAATATATTAAGTCAAATTGATTTGAAAATTTGCATATATGTGTATATATGAGAATATATATATGTATATGTTGGATTTGAAAGTATAATCTTAAATAAACGGGTCAAAGACTAATTATAATAATAACAATTAAAATATAAACTAGAAATACAAGACAATAAATGTCAAGTTAAACAAAATAAATAAAATAAATGCACATAGTTAAAATTCAAACAACATATGTATAAACTTCGTAAAATATAAAGTGACTGCATTGGAAAAGTTATAACAACATGATTCAACTAAACAAAAGAAAAAAAAATACAAAGTATAAGCTAGTAAACAATTGAAAATCAGCTAGCCTCCTTAGCTTGCAAGAAGATATACAAATGAAGTATGGATGAAATAAGCAAATCTTTAGCACCATACCTCTAGCATACAAAAGATTTCAGCCAAGCTAAAAGATGTAGGCTGAAGTAAACGAATACATTTATATGTATAAACAAATACAAGCCATCACTATCATCTCAAATTTGTACAGCTGAAATGGAGTAAGGAGAGGAAAGTATATATGTACAAGGCAATAAATGCAATACATCTCAACATTTAATGCAACATACTTCAGTCATGCTTATTAAATAGATAAAGATATCACATGTACCAGTTTTGTATACCCTGTATACTTCTATCCCAATATACTTCTTTCTTTATATCTTCTTCATCACCGCTTCGTTTCATTTAAAAATAAAGCTAAGAAAGAAACCGAGAAAAAGAACGTCATTCAAAACTCAAGCAAAACAATACAAACTAGAGATCAAAACCAGAAGGCTTTCAACTTGAATTATCAAAACCTGTTTCAACATTTTTCACTGCTCTGTTTTCCTGGGAAGTAAGGTGAGCAAAACATTCTTTTATTTGAATCTGAATCTGCTATGATATCTGCCTGAAGTTGCTCGTATAAATGTTAATATGCATGAATGTCTGTGTGTATATATCTTTGAATACATGCCTGAGTTGTGTACTACTTCTTCTTCTCTGTTTTATGATACAGGGTGGAAACTAATAAGGAAATTTCAATTTCACTTCATATGATCATTTTTTAGGTTTCGAGTTTAAAACCAAACTAGTTTGTTTTCACCTGAATGAAAATTTAAAAATGGTTTCAAGCTTTGTGGTGATATACAGTATTTAAAAAATTTGATTTTTACAGAAGAACTCAAACTTATGATAATTTCGAATATGATGAATCATTGATTCAGGTATAAATCGTGAATTGTTGTTCGAAAACATGATTTTTAAAACAAAAATTTTGATTTTTCATTGAGTTTATCAACAGCAGTTTGTAGATAACTAAAAATAAACTTTATCAAATTTCCAGCGATCAAAAGATAAATTGATGTAGGGATTTTGTATGAAGCAAGCCTAGTAATCGATGAAGTCAGGAAAATTGTTAAACGATTTTTCTATTGAAGGAGATGTTGGGTCGAACCAACTTTAGGGTTTTCGAACTGTTTTAGTCGAGTCTGGAAATGAGATCACGGCGATGTCTCTGGTGGATCGAGTTCCACCAGAATATGGGAAACGAAGCAGGCGATTACGGCGGAGGTTCCAGTGGAGTTGCGAAGTTTCTGGCGTCGTGACGTGGCGGCGCGAGGCAATTTGGTTGATCGAGATGGGTTTCTGGTGCTCGAAATTGTCCGATTTCGTTTCCCAGGTCGATTCGAGGATTTAGGTGGTTAGGTTGTTTTAGTAGGTCATCAATGACCTGTAGACGGCGGCGACGGTGATCAGGACGCCGGCGAACTCATGTGCACGTGCATGATATGTCACGAGTGTCAATGTTTGGGTTAGTTCTGGTTTTGGGGAAGAAGCAACGCGACTCGAAGTCGTACACGAGAAAATGAAGCTCGAGCTCCAAGTTGAACTCGAGTTATTTTGGCATGATACCGGGTAAATTTTTAACACTTAAACAAAAATTTGAAATTTATAAGGCTCGGGTAAGTTTGGGGAAAGACTCAAAGTCGTCTTCGGGTAGAACGAGGTTTGGCTCGAAGCAGGGCCCAGGTAGTATAAAAACAGTTTTCAAAATTTTAAAACAAAATTCAAGTTTTAAACAATTTTAACTTATTCTTTTAAATAATTGTTTTATTTAAGTATGGGATCGGTTTAAGGTTTAAAAGTAAGTTATTTCAATTAAATTAAGTTTTAATTAAAGATTTAATTAAAAGGGTTAATTTATTAAAGTTTTAATTTATGTAATTGAATAAATTAATGTGATAAATTAAAAGATTCTTTAATAATTAAAGGTTAATTAAGTATAGATTAAAAATTAATTAATTTGTTAAGAGCTAATTTATTAATGATGAATAATTAAAGGATAATTATTTAATTAAATATTAATAAATGATAAAAATTGATTTAATCAAGTGATTAATCAATATTTAATACAAAGCATAATGTGATTAATTCAAAATGATAATTAATTTGAGATTAATTAATTAAAGGCTAAATTTAATTTAATGAAGTTGATTAAGGAATGATAATTAATCAAGGAAAAATTAATTAGAGTAATTAATTAAAGATAATTAATTAAATGGTGAATTAGATAATTAAAGATTAATTGTTTAATAATTAAAGGTTGATAATAAAAGGTTAATTAATTTATTATTAATGGATAATTAGTAAAAGATTAAAGAATAATTAATCAAAATGATTTGTAAATTATCAATGTTGATTAACCAGGATTTATAATTCATAAGAAATTAATTTGATTTAAATTAATCAGATAATTAACTGATCTTACTTACGAATATATGGATGCTATTGGATGACTTGATTGTTGATATCCCTGATTTATGATGCTTTGTATATATCCTGATTTATGTTGTGATCTGTGATAAATTATCTGTGGTGTAATTTACTAGCCGTGGCATTTATATTTGTGATCTGTATATAACAGATAAGCGTTATAGTTTATATCGCTTATCAATTATATTCCTGTATTCGGATCTGTGATAATTGTATGATGTTGCACTACTGTGTATAACCCCTGGACTACACCATACACACACAAATATGGATTTCACTAGGAAATCGGTTAAGTCACAGATAATTTAAATTTAATGTTTTTGAAATTAAAGTTTTAATTTCAAATTGATTTTGAAAATGGATTTGGGTTAAACGGTAAAGCTTTTGAAAAAGGTTTTCACAGATAAAAGCTATTTTGAATAACTCGGTAAAATCTCCAATTTAAATAATTCAATTTGAATTTGAATTCGATATTTGGAATTGAATTCGATGATTGGAAATTATAGTTAAAGATATTATAAACATGTTTGTATGAATTTAAACCATTTTAAAGGTATGGTTTTGGGAATTTGAATTTAACCCAAGGATTTCAACTCGTATAAATGAATCAGATTTCCAAAATGAAAACGGTTGTTTTCAAATGATAAACACTTTTAGATAAGAACTGAGATTCCAGTTAATTAGGGGAATTTCAAGATTGAATAGAGAAATGATTTTCCTAAGTTATGAATGAATTCTTTTTGAAAGTTATGAATTAAATCTGTTTATTTTTAACAGGTTTAAATTGATGATTTGTTTAAATCAAATTGAAATGAAATTGTTTTGAAGGCTATAAGTTAAATCTTTGATTTAAAGATTTAATGAGTTAATCAAATTGAAATGAAATTGTTTTGAAGGCTATAAGTTAAATCTTTGATTTAAAGATTTAATGAGTTAATCAAATTGAAATGAAAATTGATTTGGAAAATCTGTGAATGAATCTTTTGTTTAAAAGATTAAAATGTGAAAATTGTTTAAACCGTTAAAGGTTGTGAAAATGAATCTTTTTGTTTAAAGATTGAAAATGGTAATTTGTTATGCCATTTGAAGAAAAGTTTTGGGTAATAAGTTGTGACTTAATTGAAATCCCATTATCCATTTGTTTTTGAAATATCGTGCTCACTATTCGGTTTAGCCGGGAAAGGACCTTTGTGTCGTATAACCCATTCTGAATATGTGATTTGACGTTATGGATAGCATTTGAAGACCGGTGATGAAGACCAGGTATTTGCGAAAGCGATAGGATGACCTATCGATTGTTTCTGCACCGAGTCGCGCCGGTATAGAGACTCCCTAAGTGATGGGAAATCCGATCGGGATTGTGGATATCCGGATTGCAAGGACTTCTTTGTAAGTGCCTTCGGTTCTATTCGAGCCCGTAACAGACTTGTATGGATAGTATGCCTGACATTACAAATTGAGATATAAATCTGATTTCTTTCAAATATATTTCTGTTGGTAGCGGAGAATTTATTCTCTTAGCTTAACACCCTTCTCTGAGACGTACGAGCTCAGAGGTTATGTAGTTGAAGGTTATTAGCGATATATTCCCAATTTGGTAATGTGACATGCTGAGTGTTGCTGTGAAATGATCATTGTGTTGATTATTTGTGATAGGATCATTTGTTTGATCGTTTATCTTTGTGATCATTTCTATGATCATTTGTTGACCCAAAGCACAGCTTTTGTATAAAGCGTGGCTTTGTGGACGTGACTTCGTCGAGCCTCACACCTCGGAATGGTCAAAACAGGAAAGATGCGGCAAGGTTATGAGGGGTAGCTCCCTCTAGGGTATGTGCATTTCCTTCTGGAAAAGGGTGGTATCATGGTATGGAGCCCAGATGCTCACTCATGTTGAAACACTTTATTTATGATTGTGTGATGTTGATTAGGAGCGCTCGGTTAAAGGTCCCAAAGGACCGGGGGATGGCATACTCGTGTCAGTAGTTACCCAGTTAGGGGTAACCCGGCCTTGTGTTGGCAGAGATCTGGTTTGGTTCTCGGGGACGTCCTTCCAGAGTCGTTCTCATGTGGCAATGGGAAGTTCGTTGGCCTGACCATTTGTTGGAAATCCAAAGAAACAATACGATCTTGTACGGTTTTAGTTGTAGAACCTGCTTCCTCATGAGGTAGCTATAGTAGGCATAATATAATGGTACCTATGCTGGCTAAGATTTATATTCTACTTTCGAAATGATTTTCCCTACACTATGCACTAATAATAATATCAAATGTTTCTTTTTAATGCGTATCAAGCATCTTTGACTATCATAAAGAGAAATCTCCTCCAAGTCTGCGTTTGCATTGGGTGTGTGGTGGGAGGTCTTATGGTAGTCTCATTTTTAAAGGCATTGCGAATTGATTTTTAAATATTTCACTGTTTGTTTTTAAAAGATAAACTGTTTTTGTTGCTCACACCAGTCCCACGACTGATCCGGAGTTTATTGTTTCTTTCCTAAACTCTGGGTGCTCATTTTTTTCTACACAAGCAGTCTAGAGTTGGGTTTTTCAGATAGTCAGAATAGTAGGTTATCTGGAGCTAGTTTAATCTTTGGATATGGACTATACTTGCTTATCTTTGTGCATCGTTATTGGGAGTTCGAGCTATTGCTGGATTGATTCTTGGAAATGGAGTTGCAGTTTTGGAGTTCTTCCTTGAAGACTATATTAGAGTTATATTGTTCCGCTGCTAGATGTCATCTATTTTCTTTTCCGCTGCTATTTATTGTATCATATCTCTGATGTATATTGATATCTATTGGATCACCTGTTGTATCAGATATTGTATCAAAGCTGTATATCAATGTATTATTCTTTTATTCCGCTGTGTTATTTACTTAATGTTGTTATAAGCTCCGGCGAATCGGATTTGAACGGTCAAATCTATGGCATTCAAATACGATTTGAAGTATGGATGTCGATTTTCGAGCGGGCAAAATCCGTCTCGTTACATTTGGTATCAGAGCTAAGGTTGAACTTTAGCTCAGGAGTATAACACATTAAGTAACTCATTAGAGATAGGATGAAGTAAATCCTAGAATGAGTAATCCCTAAGATATCCGTTTGAATGCCTCAGTAAATTCTCTTACTATCCACTGATAGTGAGTATGAGTGCAAGAAGAGAACGAGATAGGGGACAGGGAAGTACGACTATAATTGGTCAATACTCTGTAACAACAGTGGAAACAACTTTATTCTCAATCTCTTTTTGATTCGTTTCCAAAATTCTTTTGATTGCTTCGTGACAGCTCCACAAAGAATTTTCGGTGTGATTGTGGCCTAAAAGTCGTTGTAGGAAATTTTTACTTCATATCTTCATCGATTTCTTATCATTTTTTTTTTGATTTAAACTTTAATGAATATGAATTTTGAAAATTGAAATTGGAAATTTTAAATGAATTAAAAATTTTAAATTGAGTTAAATTGATTAGTACAATATAAGGATAAATTGAATTGTATCGATAAAACGATTTCGTTTGAAATCAAATTTTGAAATTCTGTTGTAATTTCTTGGGTTGGTCGAAGTCCGAAGAGGGACAAATTGGTATATATTTTGAGATATTCCGACTTGAATTTGGAATCCATATCTTGTATTTGAGAAATTGTAGAGATTGAGTCTATCTCTGTGTTGTTTTCGTGCCTGCGAATTTCGAGGACGAAATTCTTTTAAGGGGGGAAGTTTGTAACGACCCAGGATTTTTATGAATTTAAATTGATAATTTAAATGAATTTTTGAATTAAAAATTGTAAAATTGATTTTTAAATGATGCGAGTTTCCCCGATTCAAATAGAAAAGTCAAATTGATTTGAAAATTTGCATATATGTGTATATATGAGAATATATATATATATATATATATATGTATATGTTGGATTCGAAAGTATAATCTTAAATAAACGGGTCAAAGACTAATTATAATAATAACAATTAAAATATAAACTAGAAATACAAGACAATAAATGCCAAGTTAAACAAAATAAATAAAATAAATGCACATAGTTAAAATTCAAACAACATATTTATAAACTTCGTAAAATATAAAGTGATTGCATTGGAAAAGTTATAACAACATGATACAACTAAACAAAAGAAAAAAAATACAAAGTATAAGCTAGAAAACAAATGAAAATCAGCTAGCCTCCTTAGCTTGCAAGAAGATATACAAATGAAGTATGGCTGAAATAAGCAAATCTTTAGCACCATACCTCTAGCATACAAAAGATTTCAGCCAAGCTAAAAGATGTAGGCTGAAGTAAACGAATACATTTATATGTATAAACAAATACAAGCCATCACTATCATCTCAAATTTGTACAGCTGAAATGGAGTAAGGAGAGGAAAGTATATATGTACAAGGCAATAAATGCAATACATCTCAACATTTAATGCAACATACTTCAGTCATGCTTATTAAATAGATAAAGATATCACATGTACCAGTTTTGTATACCCTGTATACTTCTATCCCAATATACTTCTTTCTTTATATCTTCTTCATCACCGCTTCGTTTCATTTAAAAATAAAGCTAAGAAAGAAACCGAGAAAAAGAACGTCATTCAAAACTCAAGCAAAACAATACAAACTAGAGATCAAAACCAGAAGGCTTTCAACTTGAATTATCAAAACCTGTTTCAACATTTTTCACTGCTCTGTTTTCCTGGGAAGTAAGGTGAGCAAAACATTCTTTTATTTGAATCTGAATCTGCTATGATATCTGCCTGAAGTTGCTCGTATAAATGTTAATATGCATGAATGTCTGTGTGTATATATCTTTGAATACATGCCTGAGTTGTGTACTACTTCTTCTTCTCTGTTTTATGATACAGGGTGGAAACTAATAAGGAAATTTCAATTTCACTTCATATGATCATTTTTTAGGTTTCGAGTTTAAAACCAAACTAGTTTGTTTTCACCTGAATGAAAATTTAAAAATGGTTTCAAGCTTTGTGGTGATATACAGTATTTAAAAAATTTGATTTTTACAGGAGAACTCAAACTTATGATAATTTCGAATATGATGAATCATTGATTCAGGTATAAATCGTGAATTGTTGTTCGAAAACATGATTTTTAAAACAAAAATTTTGATTTTTCATTGAGTTTATCAACAGAAGTTTGTAGATAACTAAAAAATAAACTTTATCAAATTTCCAGCGATCAAAAGATAAATTGATGTTGGGATTTTGTATGAAGCAAGCCTAGTAATCGATGAAGTCAGGAAAATTGTTAAACGATTTTTCTATTGAAGGAGATGTTGGGTCGAACCAACTTTAGGGTTTTCGAACTGTTTTAGTCAAGTCTGGAAATGAGATCACGGCGATGTCTCTGGTGGATCGAGTTCCACCAGACTATGGGAAACGAAGCAGGCGATTACGGCGGAGGTTCCAGTGGAGTTGCGAAGTTTCTGGCATCGTGACGTGGCGGCGCGAGGCAATTTGGTTGATCGAGATGGGTTTCTGGTGCTTGAAATTGTTCGATTTCGTTTCCCAGGTCGATTCGAGGATTTAGGTGGTTAGGTTGTTTGAGTAGGTCATCAATGACCTGTAGACGGCGGCGATGGTGATCAGGATGCCGGCGAACTCATGTGCACGTGCACGATATGTCACGAGTGTCAGTGTTTGGGTTAGTTCTGGTTTTGGGGAAGAAGCAACGCGACTCGAAGTCGTACACGAGAAAATGAAGCTTGAGCTCGAAGTTGAACGCGAGTTATTTTGGCATGATACCGGGTAAATTTTTAACACTTGAACAAAAATTTAAAATTTATAAGGCTCAGGTAAGTTTGGGGAAAGACTCGAAGTCGTCTTCGGGTAGAACGAGGTTTGGCTCGAAGCAGGGCCCAGGTAGTATAAAAACAATTTTCAAAATTTTAAAACAAAATTCAAGTTTTAAACAATTTTAACTTATTCTTTTAAATAATTGTTTTATTTAAGTATGGGATCGGTTTAAGGTTTAAAAGTAAATTATTTCAATTAAATTAAGTTTTAATTAAAGATTTAATTAAAAGGGTTAATTTATTAAAGTTTTAATTTATGTAATTGAATAAATTAATGTGATAAATTAAAAGATTCTTTAATAATTAAAGGTTAATTAAGTATTGATTAAAAATTAATTAATTTGTTAAGAGCTAATTTATTAATGATGAATAATTAAAGGATAATTATTTAATTAAATATTAATAAATGATAAAAATTGATTTAATCAAGTGATTAATCAATTTTTAATACAAAGCATAATGTGATTAATTCAAAATGGTAATTAATTTGAGATTAATTAATTAATGGTTAAATTTAATTCAATGAAGTTTATTAAGGAATGATAATTAATCAAGGAAAAATTAATTAGAGTAATTAATTAAAGATAATTAATTAAATGGTGAATTAGATAATTAAAGATTAATTGTTTAATAATTAAAGGTTGATAATAAAAGGTTAATTAATTTATTATTAATGGATAATTAGTAAAAGATTAAAGAATAATTAATCAAAATGATTTGTAAATTATCAATGTTGATTAACCAGGATTTATAATTCATAAGAAATTAATTTGATTTAAATTAATCAGATAATTAACTGATCTTACTTACGAATATATGGATTCTATTGGATGACTTGATTGTTGATATCCCTGATTTATGATGCTTTGTATATATCCTGATTTATGTTGTGATCTGTGATAAATTATCTGTGATGTAATTTACTAGCCGTGGCTTTTATATTTGTGATCTGTATATAACAGATAAGCGTTATAGTTTATATCGCTTATCAATTATATTCCTGTATTCGGATCTGTGATAATTGTATGATGTTGCACTACTGTGTATAACCCCTGGACTACACCATACACACACAAATATGGATTTCACGAGGAAATGGGTTAAGTCACAGATAATTTAAATTTAATGTTTTTGAAATTAAATTTTTAATTTCAAATTGATTTTGAAAATGGATTTGGGTTAAACGGTAAAGCTTTTGAAAAAGGTTTTCACAGATAAAAGCTATTTTGAATAACTCGGTAAAATCTCCAATTTAAATAATTCAATTTGAATTTGAATTCGATATTTGGAATTGAATTCGATGATTGGAAATTATGGTTAAAGATATTATAAACATGTTTGTATGAATTTAAACCATTTTAAAGGTATGGTTTTGGGAATTTGAATTTAACCCAAGGATTTCAACTCGTATAAATGAATCAGATTTCCAAAATGAAAACGGTTGTTTTCAAATGATAAACACTTTTAGATAAGAACTGAGATTCCAGTTAATTAGGGGAATTTCAAGATTGAATAGAGAAATGATTTTCCTAAGTTATGAATGAATTCTTTTCGAAAGTTATGAATTAAATCTGTTTATTTTTAACAGATTTAAATTGATGATTTGTTTAAATCAAATTGAAATGAAATTGTTTTGAAGGCTATAAGTTAAATCTTTGATTTAAGGATTTAACGAGTTAATCAAATTGAAATGAAATTGTTTTGAAGGCTATAAGTTAAATCTTTGATTTAAAGATTTAACGAGTTAATCAAATTGAAATGAAAATTGATTTGGAAAATCTGTGAATGAATCTTTTGTTTAAAAGATTAAAATGTGAAAATTGTTTAAACCGTTAAAGGTTGTGAAAATGAATCTTTTTGTTTAAAGATTGAAAATGGTAATTTGTTAAGCCATTTGAAGAAAAGTTTTGGGTAATAAGTTGTGACTTAATTGAAATCCCATTATCCATTTGCTTTTGAAATATCGTGCTTCGGTTTAGCCGGGAAAGGACCTTTGTGTCGTATAACCCATTCTGAATATGTGATTTGACGTTATGGATAGCATTTGAAGACCGGTGATGAAGACCGGGTATTTGCGAAAGCGATAGGATGACCTATCGATTGTTTCTGCACCGAGTCGTGCCGGTATAGAGACTCCCTAAGTGATGGGAAATCCGATCGGGATTGTGGATATCTGGATTGCAAGGACTTCTTTGTAAGTGCCTTCGGTTCTGTTCGAGCCCGCAACAGACTTGTATGGATAGTATGTCTGACATTACAAATTGAGACATAAAGCTGATTTCTTTCAAATATATTTCTGTTGGTGGCGGAGAATTTATTCTCTTAGCTTAACACCCTTCTCTGAGACGTACGAGCTCAGAGGTTGTGTAGTTGAAGGTTATTAGCGATATATTCCCAATTTGGTAATGTGACATGCTGAGTGTTGCTGTGAAATGATCATTGTGTTGATTATTTGTGATAGGATCATTTGTTTGATCGTTTATCTTTGTGATCATTTCTATGATCATTTTTTGACCCAAAGCACAGCTTTTGTATAAAGCGTGGCTTTGTGGACGTGACTTCGTCAAGCCTCACACCTCGGAATGGTCAAAACAGGAAAGATGCGGCAAGGTTATGAGGGGTAGCTCCATTTAGGGTATGTGCATTTCCTTCTGGAAAAGGGTGGTATCATGGTATGGAGCCCAGATGCTCACTCATGTTGAAACACTTTATTTATGATTGTGTGATGTTGATTGGGAGCGCTCGGTTAAAGGTCCCAAAGGACCGGGGGATGGCATACTCGTGTCAGTAGTTACCCAGTTAGGGGTAACCCGGCCTTGTGTTGGCAGAGATCTGGTTTGGTTCTCGGGGACGTCCTTCCAGAGGCGTTCTCATGTGGCAATGGGAAGTTCGTTGGCCTGACCATTCGTTGGAAATTCAAAGAAACAATACGATCTTGTACGGTTTTAGTTGTAGAACCTGCTTCCTCAGGAGGTAGCTATAGTAGGCATAATATAATGGTACCTATGCTGGCTAAGATTTATATTCTACTTTCGAAATGATTTTCCTTACACTATGCACTAATAATAATATCAAATGTTTCTTTTTAATGCGTATCAAGCATCTTTGACTATCATAAGGAGAAATCTCCTCCAAGTCTGCGTTTGCATTGGGTGTGTGGTGGGAGGTCTTATGGTAGTCTCATTTTTAAAAGCATTGCGAATTGATTTTTAAATATTTCGTTGTTTGTTTTTAAAAGATAAACTGTTTTTGTTGCTCACACCAGTCCCACGACTGATCCGGAGTTTATTATTTCTTTCCTAAACTCTGGGTGCTCATTTTTTTCTACACGAGCAGTCTAGAGTTGGGTTTTTCAGATAGTCAGAATAGTAGGTTATCTGGAGCTAGTTCAATCTTTGGATATGGACTATACTTGCTTATCTTTGTGCATCGTTATTGGGAGTTCGAGCTATTGCTGGATTGATTCTTGGAAATGGAGTTGCAGTTTTGGAGTTCTTCCTTGAAGACTATCTTAGAGTTATATTGTTCCGCTGCTAGATGTCATCTATTTTCTTTTCCGCTGCTATTTATTGTATCATATCTCTGATGTATATTGATATCTATTGGATCATCGGTTGTATCAGATATTGTATCAAAGCTGTATATCAATGAATTATTCTTTTATTCCGCTGTGTTATTTACTTAATGTTGTTATAAGCTCCGGCGAATCAGATTTGAACGGTCGAATCTATGGCATTCGAATACGATTTGAAGTATGGATGTCGATTTTCGAGCGGGCAAAATCCGTCTCGTTACAAAATTGCATACAATTAAATCAATAATCATTCAAACAATAATGTGCATTAAACAAAGATTTATAAATAGGCATGTGAGTGATTAACTCACCTCTATCCTTTAATTGAACAATCGATGTTATCACTTCAGCCCAAATTTCCAAACTAGCAAACCCTAAACAAAAATCAATCCAAAATATACCCAGAAGCCCTAATTTAGTTTACTGTAAATTGAGAATTCAAAACACAATTGAGATGTATTTAAGCTAGAGATGATTACCTGCACAAATAATTTCCCAAAGATGTTTAATTTACCATGAATTGAAGAAGAGATTTGATTTTTTTCTCTCTAGGTTTTGAAAGAGGAATTGAGTTCTCTGGTTTTCTAGGCTTTTAGAAAAGAACGTACTCTTTTCATCAAATGAGAAGGAAGCTTCTCTTAAATGGGCTAAGTAGTTTGTGGTATGGACCCAATTGCCAAGTGTTACAAAAATCCTAAGTGTTAATAATTTATAAAGCACTATTTTACATTTTAACCAAGGTTTTATTTAACATTGTTTTAACCATTCATAATTTATCAAACCCATTCACAAGATAAAGTTATTCTT
Source organism: Allium cepa (assembly GCA_030765085.1). Lineage (NCBI taxonomy): Eukaryota > Viridiplantae > Streptophyta > Magnoliopsida > Asparagales > Amaryllidaceae > Allium > Allium cepa. The sequence goes on along the minus strand of CM060941.1, from coordinate 102,706,579 downwards.
ATCATTTTAATTAAAACAAAATAAATTATTATTACAATTTCTCATTTTAAAATAGTAAATCACAATATTAACACTTAACAACATTTACAACATTTTCCAAAGTTATCTTAAAATTAATTAAGATAAACAATTCAATTATTCATAAAACTAGATTTAATTTCATAGTTAAATTTCAAAAATCCCAATTTAGAATTAATTATCCCTAACTAGGTCTAATTAATTAGGTAACCAACAACAGGGTTGTTACACAGACTGAGTGGTCCAGCTTTCGAGACTCACCTTTGGAGTTGGAGCTTCGCTTGGAGATCCAGCTATCTATCCAGCTTTCAGATATTCAGTAGATTCTAGTGATGTATTCTGATATTGTATTTGACTATTGTATTCGAGACTTCTGTTGTAACTTATTTAACTCTGTTGTATATATAATAGCTTCATGAACTACTATCTTTTGCTTCCGCTGCATATTATTACTCTGTGTCTGTGATTCTGTGGTTACTTATTTACTATATATCTGAGTTTTGCCAAATGTTAATTAACAATTCGGTATTTTGAATTATTCAAGTCCGACATGTGCGGAAGCGAATAGTCCAAAATAGCAGGTCGTTACAGTTGGTATCAGAGCTTTGGTAGCTCTAGGCAAAACTCAGCATATAGGGTAAATGTATTTACAGATTCACTCTCATTCGAGTTTCAATCTCTTCCTTTTGACTCAATTCCTTTGAATTTTGGAACGTTCCCTGCGGTTCCAAAATCCATTCGTATTCCTCACTATTCGTCTTCTTTCAATTCTGGAGCATCCTATAACTCCACTTCGAATGACCTTTATATTGAATCGGCAGTCTCGCCAATATTCAAATTATTTGTAAATGGGTGAAACTCCTTTACAATAAACAATCGATTTATCGGAGATTTCTGTATCCTCGGTTTACGATACTATCTATCTCCTGCTATACCTGAATTCTATCCCTTGAGATCTAATGTAGATTTGCCTCAGAATTCTGCACCGATCTAATTATTGAAGTCACGCTCGATCCGGTTAAGGTTGCCCATGAATCAAATAAGCTTATCCATTTCCCAATTCTGTTATTGAATCATCTTGTCTTTTATTTCGAACTTGTCTTCGAATCAAAATTCTCTTTGATTTGATTTCCATCAAATTTGAATCTATATACTTATTCTAAAATCTATTCTTGTATCGTCAAGCAAGGAAGTGTATTTGTAAATTAATATTTAAAATATTTTATATACTGTGTTGTTTGAGCTGTTGATGTTGATTTGGGTTTCCGCTCGATTCGTCTTATCAACGCTATCGATAGGACTTCCAAAACACTTGAACAGAACAAACTGACACAATATTGTTTTCAAAATTTGGTTAATGATAATTTTTTGTATGATTATATTATATATAATTATAAATTTCTTGAAAATGAAATTGTTAATGGATTTGTTGTTAGAAATGACAATAATCGATTTTCATTTATTGTTTTTGTAAACCATTGATTTTACCAACATATAGATAAATGAATTTATAAAACTTGGTTATAATTTGATTTGGAATTTAGAATTTGAAATGAATTAAAATCAAGAATTTGTGAATTTAATTTCTAGCGATTTCAAACTTGGGCTTTTAAAGTTTTAAATGTATATTATTTAAAACATTTTCAAATAGAAATGGTTTTCAAAGAATTTTTAGATGTTTAATGAGTGCTCTTCTCTTTGTCACTGAAAAATAATTTTGGTGATGACGGCCGCATCATCGACATTCATTTTCGAGTTTCGAAGTGGAGAGACTATTCTGTAGCTTTGCTACGGTTTGTTTGAAAAATAAATTGATTTGAATTTCTAAACATGACTTGATTTATAATATATATTGTAGATTTTAAATTTGATTTGATGTATTATGAATATATATATATATATATATATATTATCTCTAAGTCGTTTGAAGCTAATCGGAAATTAATTCTTCAAATTTGTTAAAGGATGATTTTCAATTTTAAATGAAGCCAAATTCTTTTTATATAAATACTTGGCTCGAAATAACTGAATTGTAAAATTTTATTTAGATAATGCTCAAATTGCATTATATATAACTTACCTAAATTTTCAAAAGTTAACTATGTAACTGAATATTATACAGTAGAAAATGATATCAAAGAAATTTTTAAATAAATTTGAGTAGTTATAATAAATGTAAATATACTTAATATACATGTGATAAGATATATTAAGTAGAGTAAATTTGGCAATAACTTGAATAAAGGGAAATTAAATTTGTCGAATAAAATATGATTATAAAAAAAGACTATTCAAATTTATGATCTTTGAAATTGTTAATTTAAGAAAACAGGATAATATACAATATAAATTGTCTTTATAAATAAAATGTGAGCGTGTATAATAAATGTTATACACTTAAATTTAAAATGTTTATAGAGATGAATAGAATAAATAAGTTAAATAAATAATAAGTGTGATTAATAAAATAAAATTTTGTTTTAAAAGTTAATAAATTGAAATTAAATCACTTAATGAGATATCTTGAATTAATTGAATTTAAATTGAATTTCATTTGAAAGAAACCTTTTGTACCTAACATTTGTAAATGAGAAATCAAATCAATTTAATGGAAACCTTGATTTTAAAAAACAAATGGTTGAATATAAGTTTATTTAAATTGAATTTATATGGTTTGAACCAATTGATTACTTTGTTTTCATTCTATTTTCTTCCACTTGTTTCTATTCTCCTACCTCTTTCCTTTTCGGGGACGAAAAGTTTTGAGTGGAGGAGAATGTAACGACCCGTAAATTTAATCGGATTTAATAACGTTATTAATTTAAATTTTGTGGAATTTTAAACGATAAAATTTTGAAATATAAATTAGATATTTGGAATGCGTCTAGTTAAACATAGCAATGGGTAAATTTTCGTCCGAAAATATGAAAGTTTATTTCGCGCGTAAATTTACTTCAATTTAATCCGTTAAAAAGCGATGAAAATAAAACGTTTTCGAAACCTAAATATTTTTATATAGAAAAATTGTAAATCATCTTCTGAGCAAGCCGTCGTTTTTCGTTTTTTGAAATTCGGACGTCTTTACCTCCGTCGATGTTATTTTTCTGCGTTTTTCTTGCATTTTCCGCTAGTAGAAAATTCAAAATTTTATATTTCGGTTGTACGCCGATGTCTGTGTACCGTTGTGATCGTCTCATCGTGTTGATCTCTGCGGTATATCCGATTCTGTGTTTTGGATTTTTGATATCTGACGAAATCCGTGGAAGGATAACCGTATCGGTACGGTTCTTAAGTCTTTTGATTTCTGCCTTTTTATTAACCACTGTGTAAATCAACAACCTCTAACCTTTTTATACTCCAGTGATAAACCATGACTCTTGCGTTTCCCTATTTAAATTTATTATCTCCTGGTTTCAAAAAAATTTATCTCGTTGGTTCATCTTTTCGTTTACTGTTCTGTACCTTGAAAATATACCACTGCGTTCATCATTTTTTTTCTTCAATCTTTTATCTTCTCAGTTCCAAACCGCCATCTATTTTTAAAAAAAAAATTTGTCGCATGGAGGCCACCAATCATCACCTCCACCGCATTTCTCACTTACACACTATGACCTAGCAAAGCAGCTCCATCCCACAGCTGCTCCTTCGGCCTTATCCCACGCCAACGCCCATCTACATACACACAACTATTCGAACCTCCTTCACCCACCACCTTTCTTCCACGTGAACACCAATATGTTGTCCACTTGTAAGCCCAGTCATCCGCCCTAAGCTCTCCGACAACCGTCGCCTCGCCCTCAACCGCCTACCATTGCCCCTTCCGTTTTTCCACCCTCCATGACACTAAAACCTTCCCTCCTCTTCCCATCTCCAACCCGTGCCACCTTATCAACCACCTCGTGATCCTCCTCTGGCCAAACTGCTCCACACGTCACCAAGTCGAGCCCACCCTTTAACTGCAACTCTCTGCCTTACTCCTCCACCCTTCAGACTTCAACCCCTAGCATCGCCACGCGCTACGGCAACAGCAGCCTGAGCTGAAGCCGTCCCCTCCTCTCTGGCCATAGCGGCTCCAACGCGCTTCCTCCAGCCTCTCCGTGATCTGAGCCTCTCCCCAAAACACCGCATGATCGAACGCAGCATGACTTCTCTTCTTTCCTTGCCTCGGCCTTCCTTCCTCTCATCTGTAAGCATAGGTATATTATATTATATTATATTATATAATGTATGTTATATTAGTTGAAAAAAAAAGAGAATCTGTATATTTTAAATATGTGGTGCATGTTTTTTTTATTTTAGCCGTGTATATTTAAGGTTGGCTTTATTTTATTATATTGCAGATATGTGATTTGTCAGCCTTTCAGTTATAAGCTTTAGATATATACTTTATAAACTAAGCCGAATGACTTTTATTTTTCTTATCTGTAGCGTACTCACCCATATATGTTGAATATATATATTGTTTATATAAGTTAATTTATATATATATATATATATATATAACTTTATGTACGTATACAAAATTTTAAAAGTGGTATGGTCTGCTCATACACATGGTTAGTAGAGGTAAATTATTTATTATAATATATTGTTTTGTTTTACTAAGCTGTTTATATATGCCTACAGTTCATAAAGTTGTGATAGTTTATAAAGGATTTGTTTATTTGTATATATATACTAGCTTATGCATTGTTGATATGTAGAGTTCGGTCAGTTTGTTAGGGTGTTAGTATGTAACAGTTTGTTAAAAAAAAGATTAGTATATAAACTGTTTATATTACTTATGTTAAGCATTGTGTCAGTAAGTAATATGCTATATTATATTGCATAAGCTGTACTAGATGATGTACGAATATCCATTTGTAAAGGCAGTTTTCATTTCATTTTATGATAGGGTAGTACAGATAGAATTCTAATAAAAACATTTGCAACTGTATGGAGTGTTATGAATTAGTTTATATAGCTTTGGTTACACATAGGATTTTATTTTAAGGGTATAATTATAGATGTTGTTAGTTCATATAAGTTTATTTAGCTATATATAATGTGTCTAAAAGGGTAAACAATATAATATGCTCTTTTTTTTTACTTTCACTTTCTTGTTTATTGTATAAGTTGTTATAATCTTTGATTATATATATTTATATTAGTACATACAACTTGGTGGGTTGTTTATATATTAGGTTTAAGGTAGATAATATTATAACATACATCTCGTCTATATTCCGCATTAAGCTAATTTAATTCGATCCCATCGATTTCTGTTATCAGATCTATCCGTCGAATTCATGACAATCTTGCTCCGATTCGGGATTCATGCTTCGATTCGTAGCTCATCTCTTTGTCGAATCTATCTAGCCTCGAAAGGTGAGCAATTACTCACGATTAATGTTCTTTATTTATTAAATTTGATTTCAATTGAAACGACAATTGAATAATCCTGCTGTTAGTTATTTACACTGTTATATATATGCTATAACCTGTATCAGTTCACCTGTGACATCTGACACCATTATCTATTATTTATACGATAATAATCCAGTTTGGTTGATAATTGATCAATTGATTGATGTTGACATTAGATGTTAAATTGTAATGTATAAGTGATAAATATTATGAAATTGGATTTAACGTAGGATAGATAAAAATTTAAATCGACATATGTGTTGAATGTGATTAGTTAAATTTGTATAATATGACCCCTTAAATGTTTAATTATTTGACACGTAGAAAAAATGGTTAATTACCCTTGAACCATTTGAATTTGTTGTATTAATTGATGAAGTATGAAATCGAACAATAAATGTAAAGTGTAGAACCGCATATAAAAATAATAATGTAATAATCTTTAATCTACATGAAATGGTAGTGTAGATTCTAGAAATAATTATATTAATTTGCACAAACAACAATGTGAATTAATACGATTATTTCGGATTATTTGAATTAATTATTGGATTATTATTGATTGTTGTATTGCGTGTTTATTTACTTTGACACCATCCCAGTTATCACACCGCAAGTTCCCTTTGTTGTGCTTTGATTTGTGAATTGAAATGGAATCGATTTGAAATGATAAATATCCATATTTAACTTTGACTTAGGATAGAGAATTAAATTAAACCCGATTGGTCAATAATTGATTTAAATAAATAAAGATTTTATTTGAATAATAATAAGGTTTTGAAATAAAATTTGAATTTAAAATTTTAATGAAAAGAAATGTGAATATTTGAAATTTGAAACAAAACATTAACGTAGTAATTGATGAAAGAACGTGTTTAAAAAAATTATTATTTAATAATTAAATTTGGAATTATTAATAACTAAGTTTGAAATTATTTAATAATTAAGTTGGAAATTATTCAATAATTTAGTTTGAAATTATTAAATTTTGAAATTGTTTAATAATTAAGTTTTGAGATTTGTTAATAATTGAATAAGATTGAATTAATTGATTTTTAAATAAAAATATGAATTCTTTGATAAGAGAAATTGAACTTTTGAATAAGTGAATTTGAACTTCGTTAATAAATAAAATTGGGTTTCTTTATTTATTAAGTTTTGGAAAATAAATAAGTAAGTTAATAAGTGAAATTGAACCTCTCGAATATGTGAAAATTTAGTTTCTTTATTAATTGAGTTTTGAAATTTGTAACCAAGCAAGTAAATAAGTGAAATTGAATTCTTTAACAAGAAATAAAAATGTGATTTATTGAAATTAATATAAGACTTGTAATTTAAGGAATTTGATTTGACAAATTTAACTTAATTAAATTTGTAAGTTTTGAAATAATGGAGTTGAACTTAAGTAATTGATTAAATGAATTGGAAATTAAATAGAAATTGTTTGAATGATAAATTTACTTAATGAATATTGAATAAATAGACAAATGAATTTAAATTGATTTGAATGTTAAATTAAATTAATTTAAATGATTTCGGAATGAAAACTTATATACGAATTTGAATCAATATTTTAATGGTTTAAATATAAATTGAAATTGAACTATAAGATTTTGAAATAGTAATGGAAGTTTTGAAACGTAAATGATGGAAATTGATTTAAGAAGACAAATGAAATGTTGATTTATAAACTCTAATTGAAATTGAATTTGATTTGGTTTGAAATATATTAACGACCAATCGAAGTAATAATTTCGAAAGTTATTAAAGAGACCGGAATCGGTTATGGACATACTCGCTGTCTAAACCGAAAACTACTTTAATAACTATACGCGGAGTGTGATCCAGAATGAAGTGGTTGGAATGACGTGCGTGATGACTGAAGAAAGAGAATGATAATGGAAAGCCTTGACACTTGTGTCAAATTGGAAATGACTAAAACAGGAGCCGTGCCTGGCCAAATGGGGTTAGCTACCTCGAGCGAACACACTTCTTCGAAAACTACTCATTACTTGTTATTGATTGGTGCACCCTCGTACTTTTGGAAGTGTTGTTTCACGGTGTTGCGATCGTTGCGGCGATGCGTTTTCACCAGTCCGGATCAGGCAAACGGTAGTTTCACTACCTTGGGTATAACCTCATGTGCCTTTTCATACTTGTATCCCTATATACGCACCACTACGAATTTGTTTTGTGTTATACCTATGGAGTACTCCCTGATATCCCACTAGTTTACGGTGGAGTTTATAGTGCTGTACAGTCTATGACACTTATATAAAATGTGTTAAGGGGGATAATAGTAACGCCTTAACACTGTTTTGATATTTTATATCACTGATAGACATTATCTATTTAGCGTATATTACTACATAGTAGATAGTTTAACGAACCCTTAGAGGACGGTTATTCCAACGTCCTTTGAGTTATTTGTATTTCAATTGTTATTTCACTTGAGTTGGATTTATTGATATAAGAATGTAAATCCTGACTCGAGTGTTTTGTGTTTTGCTTTACGCTCGGGTCAGACTGAGTGGTCCAACTTTCAAGACTCGCCTTTGGAGTTGGAGCTTTGCCTGGAGATCCAGCTATCTATCAGCTTTCAGATATTCAGTTGATTCCAGTGATGTATTCTGATATTGTATTTGACTATTGTATTCGAGACTTCTGTTGTAACTTATTTAACTCTGTTATATATATATAGTAGCTTCATGAACGACTATCTTTTGCTTCCGCTGCATATTATTACTCTGTGTCTGTGATTCTGTGATTATTTATTTACTGTATATCTAATTTTGCCAAATGTTAATTAACAATTCGGTATTTTGAATTATTCAAGTCCGACATGTGCGGATGCGAATAGTCCAAAATAGTGGGTCGTTACATGAGGTAATTCCTTCGATTGGACATGCATCTTCGATACCATAATATGACTTTGTGATGATTTGGGGGCTACCCCTAGATTTTTGATTTGGGAGTGTGTTCCGATGTGGGCGGTAGTAGTTGATATGCGTTACCAGCTGCCTGGTTCTGCAATTGGTAAATCTACCCTGGCATTGCCTCGAGTGCCGTGTTCACATGCCTTAGAGCGCCTTTTACGAGTTTGGTTTGTACCATACCTATGGAGTGCCCTCTGATAACCCTCCAGTTTATGGAGGAATTACGGTACTGTATAGGCTATATGAATGTATAAAAATGTGTTAAAGGGGATATGGGCAATGCCTTAACGTTATTTTAATACATTACTTTACTGTAGACACATTATAATGGCGTATTATAATACACATCAGATATTTTAACGGATCCTTAGGAAATGGAAATCCCAAACATCTCTTAAGTTATTGCACCAACGTTAGACATTGGAAAGGTAATGTCAAACCCCGTAAACATCTCTGACGTCGTTCCACTTATATTTATTTATTATTGATTAAACTTACATAAGATCTTTTAGTTCTGACACGAGTGTTTTGTCTTTTCAATTCGCTCGGGTCAGCCTAAGCATTTCAGGGTTGAAGACCTTTTTTCTGGAGGACGAAGACGAAGATTTGTACTATTATTATTTATTATATTTATTCCATTGCATCATGTTGTTCCGCTACATTTATTATTTACTCATTTCTGTATATGTAACTCTGATTTTTGTGTTGTAAAAGGATAATCAAATGTATTTATAAAACAGCTTCATGAACTGTTATTTGATTATCATATTTTGTCGTTCCACTACGAGATACAGTATTTGTTTTATTTCTTTGCTTTTTTATTATTTATCCCATAACAATCTTCCCTTTTGAATTGTTTGAGTCTGGCATGTGTGTCTTCTTAAAACGTCCAAAAAGGCAGGCCGTTCCAATTGGTATCAGAGCTTAGGTTTAGGGAAACCTTAGCTTTGTGGGGTCTAACTCTTTAGAAATAGAGTAGTAATACCCTAGAATGATCGTTGAGTGTACGTATGAGAGAACATATTTGTTAGTGTTATAAAATGGGTTTTTATATTGTGTTAATATGTTCCGCTTTGTATTTATAAATTATGGTTAGTGCATAGGATGCTATGATATCGATAGAGATTTCTAAACACTTAATAGGACAGTGCGACACAATATTGTTTTGAATATAGGTGAATGAAATAATTTTGCCTATTATATATATTTTTTATATATAAAATAATAAATTTTATAAATGATATAGTTGCACGTAATATGTTTCTTGTAGGTAGAGAAATTTTATAAATATTGATTGAAGAATTATACTTACAAATAAATGAAAATAAATTGAAATTTGAGAACTTAAGTTCCAAGAGTTTTGAAATTTCTGTCAAATGATTTTGGAAATATAATCTTAGCATTATTTTGGAGTAAAATACTTGTTTTTTGGTATAAATATTTCAACATCATTTGAAGAAATGTTTAAAGAATTTTTGAAGGAAATAAGTTCTATACTTCTCCCTCTGTCTTTGAAAAATAATTTCGGTGATGAGTGCACACATCATCGACGTTCATTTTCGGGTTTCAAAGTGGGAAGACTGTTGTAGTAGTTTTACTCCACATCCATTTTGATAAACAAATCTAAATTTCTGAGTTTTTATTTGATATATATATATATATATATATATATATATAAGTTATGAGTGTATATATATACTACTTTGAATAATTGAAATGAAACCCGATTGTTTAGTTCTTAAGTTTCAGTAAATTAGGAATTGAAATTATTGTAATGGATGAAACCCTGACTATATTAAAAATTGGAAACTTCTAAAATGAAACAAGGAATTTGATGTTAAAATGGTTAATGAAATAGATAAGAAATTGAAAAATTGTAAACTGTAAATAAAAAGAAAATGAAAAAAAAATAAGAAATGGCAACTATTGAACATTTTGTTAACTAAATAAATAAGAGATACTTGTGTAACTTTCTATTGCATTCTAAAAGACATACATAAATACATACATACATGCATGCGTGCATACATACATACATACGTACACACACACACACACATATATATATAATACCAAATTATTAAAATTTGAAATGTTAATAAGGGTATGTAATAGAATATTATACGAGTGAAACTTGGGAAAAATGAAGTGTTCAATGGACATTTTTTTGAATTCTAATGTTATATAAACTGTTATAAACTGAAGATAAAAGTTTGACATGCTACTAATTAAATGTAATAAAAGTGAATAATGTAAGAGAATAATTATAAACTTAGAAAATATTTTAAGCTGTTTATAATCAGATTTAGTGGTAAAGGTGAATATTGTAAGTAAATAATTATAAACTTATATTAATAGTGAAGCCTTTTAAAATTAAATGAATACTATATAAATTGAATGATTATAACTTCAGAGAACATTTAAATGATTTAGAAAGGGAGTTAATATTCAATAATACTATGTATGGAAGAATGAAAGTGAGAACGAAATAATCTACAAATGGTAAATTGAATTGTAAAGAAACTTACCTAATAATGTATAACCAAATAACTGAATTGAAAAATTAAATAACTTAATTAAGCCATGAATGTAAAGTAATAAAATGAAGGAAAATGGTATTGTATGAATAAAAGAGAAATGAACTTTTGTTAAGTAATAACGAATGTAAATTAATGAAAATAAACATTATATAAATGAGAAAAGAAAAGTGAATGAAAAAAAGAGAAAATCAAACTAAATTGTAAACGTGAGGTAAACTGGAATAAAATGTATACAATATTTCAATAAGCAATTCATGCATGATCCAAATAATTGAAATAGATATAACTTGTTTAAGTAAAGAATGTAAACAAATGAAATAAGCCTTATATTAATAAATTAAAATTAAAATTTCATAAGTAATAAATGTAAATTGAAGAAAAATAATCATTGTATGAATGAAAATTGTGAACAACAAATGATATAAAAGGAAATTAATAAGAATAAACTTATATAATGTTTGGAATTTGTTGTTTGTATTGGCTTATGGATTGGTTGGGAAAGGATACTTCTATTTTGTATAAGGATGTATAAATAATCTATAAAGTATCTACGACTGTTGAGTGTATGGTTTACTTCATAGTTTATTTATCATTTTATATGATAGAATCTCTGAACTCGAACAAACCATTTATTTTTGGTTGTTATGGATGAAAAATTGATATTTTGACGGTATGTGATGGTTGTATATTTGTTTGTAAGAAATTGTTGTTATGTGGTGTGGTTTTGTTATTATTAGTTGAAAACAACTTAAAATATTTCTCTTCTATATAATTATTAACCTCTTTTGGGTTATATAAGTGAAATACAGGTTATGGAAGCAATTGCTATAGCTTTTGGTTTCATAAATAAGCGTCGTTTGCCCGACAAATAGGTGCGTTCTCGGATTTCGGTTTTATAGCGATATTATATTATTTTTCTGTTGTTGGGATATATTATTTTTAAATATGATATATATTGTTGTTATTGTTATTATTTTATCTCTTAGACCTCTTCGTACAAAGGAGATTCTGTCGAAATTTTCTGTGAATTTTGACTTGGAAATTTTTTATGAAATGTTTTCGTACTTTCATTAACTTGAATATGAATGGATATAATTGTTTGAAAAATTATTTATTTTATTTAGATTATTTAATTTCGTAAATTAATTGTTTATAAGTTTAATATTTTGAATAAGAATATTGATTTCTTAATATTTTTTCTGTCTTTTCTCTTTTCGAGGACGAAAAGTTTTGAGTGGGGGAGAGTGTAACGACCCGTAATTTTCGATAATTATAAATAGTTAATTTAATAGATTTTGTGATTTAATATTGGAAGGAATAAAAATTTGTAATTTTTCAATGAAATAATAACTAGAATGCAGTGTAACAATGTTAATTTAAGTTAATTATCTACAATCTTAACGAAAGTCCAATTAATTTAAATAATTTAAATTTTATACTTAGCTATAAATTTGTTATATAAGAAAACAAATGTAAATATTGAGCTAATTAATGGACTAGTAGGTAATTAATGGTAATTGAATAAAATCAGTGTTATGTGAGTAATTATAACATTTGTTTGTAAAAATAAACTTATAAGTGTGATTAAACGTTAATGGTAACAATTACTGTAATGCCCCGCCTTTACATACGATTTAAATCGATGATAAACCACACACGTCAGACTTAAACCGTACAGAAGGGCGGATTGTTATGGGATAAATAAGAAAAAATAACAAAATAGAATCTTACAGCGGAACGATAAAATATAATAATAAAAAATACAGTTGACGAAGCTGTTTTACAAAACATTTGATTATACTTATACAACACATATCAGAGTTACACATACCAGTGAATAATAATTAATGTAGCGGAATACAGTGTGAAGTGGAATAATACAATAAATAATAATAAATCTTCGTCTTCGTCCTCCAGAATACGGTCTTCCAAATCCTGAAATGCTCAGGCTGACCTGAGCGAATTGAAAAGACAAAACACTCGAGTCAGAACTAAAAGATCTTATATAAGTTAAATCAACTGGAATAAATATGAGTGTAATGGCGTCAGAGATGTTTACGGGGTTTGACATCTCTTATCCAGTGTCTAACGTGAGTGCAGTAACTTAAGAGATGCTCGAGATTCACATCTCCTAAGGATCCGTTAAACTATTCACTATGTAGTAATATTTCGCTATTATAATAATGTCTATAGTAAAATAAACTTACTTTTAAATAGCGTTAAGGAGTTACCCAATCTCCCCCTTAACACAATAATAGTCCCAGTAGTCCATCCAATATCATAGTCCCCCTTGATCGGGAAGCCACCAGAGGATACCACACGGGCTACGGAAGAAAACCAAACTCATACAAGGCGCGCTAGGGTAGGTGACACGACACAACTAGGCAATGTCAGGGTAGATATACCAATTACGCTTCCGGGTCGGTGGTAACGCATAGCGCACAGCTGCCGCCCACCTCGAGCCATGCCCCCAAATAAATAAAAAATCAAAAGTGGCCACCGAATCAATCCAAAAGTCAAAGTATAATATCGAAGGGATGTGTCCGATCAAAGGTGCTACCTCATTAACCCGTCGATCGCTCCTATTTTAGCCACCTTATGCCAACTCATGGGAGTTGGGTCCACGTATCTACCTCAAAGGAAATGCCGCCACCATCCTACTTCATTCTGGAATCTCCACCGTGTATACGGTTGTTAAAGTGGTTTTCGGAGTTGGCAGAGAGTATGACAACTTTCGATCTCAGTCTCTTTAACAACCAAACGTTATTATAACACTGCGGTCATTTAAATAATTATACTTTTAAAACCAGAATATAATATCCATTTCAAATCTATATAAATACGATATCATTTCCTCTTTAAAAAAACCCAAATCAAATTTGATATCATTTTCAAATATATCCTTTTCTAAAACTACAACATTTCAAAGTTAGAATATTTCGAATCCAAAACTTAAAATATAGCATTTCAAAACATAAAACTTTGAATTTCATAACTTCGAAACATACTATACCACTTAAATTGTTTAAATATTTAATTACTTTATATAGTAAAATAGCTTCTTCACCTTCACAAATCAATTCCAATATGGATTTTTTTCCCAAATAAACCAATATAATTTCCGTATATTTCAATGCTTTAATTATTCCACCATTTCAAAACTTATTCTTTGATAATTTCATATATACCAATTTCAACTACTATTATTTAGATTTGAAATGTTTACTTAATAAATCAAATACCATTTTAGTAAAACCTTTAGACTTCAAATAACTAGATATTCTTTCAATTCCATTAACTTGATAATATTCATTTAAATCAATTTGATATTCATTTAAATCCTCTAAATAAAAATCAAGTTATAAAATCATACCCTTTAAATCTCAATTTATTTATATTTCAAATCAAATTTTCGAGGATAATCCTTAAATCTTAAATTCAAATCAAATTCACATTTATCTTCCAACCTTAATTTTATTTGAGTCATTATAAACTCTATATACAATAGAACTTAAATAGATACTTAACCATATTATATAAAAGAAATCAAACTTTATTATTTAGCTTATTTTATAATTCAAAACAAATTTATACATAGCTAAATCAATAATAAAATAGCATTTATATAACATCTAAAATCAATATCCGTATAGCCCACATATTTTTTTACAAAACCATAAAAATCATTTCAAAAATAATTTTATATATATACCACGGTGCATGTATATAATTTTCTATCCTATGGTCAAGTGATACAGATATTCATCATTTCAATCCGCAATTTAAAAATAAAAATGCGGTTGATATCATTTCAACCGCAATCCTGAATCAAAATAAATGCATAACAACTTGCAGATTATGATGATATAAATAAAACATCCATTCATCCATCATATATTCTTCAATTACACTAATTTAAACAAATTTAACTGTTGATTTTAAAATTTATAAATTCTTCAATTTCATTAAATTCAACAATTATAAATTAAATTTCCAATAATTAAATTAAATTTACTTTCCATTTATTATTCTGTCAATTCCATCTTATGGTATAGTTATCATGATTTTCATCTTAGTGTGTTACAAATTTCCAATTTCATCTAATCTCAACCAACGTAGTAATTTATCTCATTAATTTGCACAATTTGATTTCCAATTCTATTTAATAGGCTAAATAAAATATGTAACACGTAATAACTGATACCATTAACTTTTTTTTATTTCATTTATAAGTTTATTGCTTCCAACAAATGCTACCATTAGTTCCATAACACTAATTTATTTCATTCCCGTTCATTATACACTAGTTTAGTAGTAAGTCAACGTTTTAAAATTATTAATTTACCATTTACTTCTCATTATAAATTAATGCACACATAAAGTGGTTTTCGGTATTAGTAGAGAGTATGACAATATCCGATCACGGTCTCTTTAACAACCAAACGCTTATTTCACACCGTGGTCATTTCATTTCAAATAGCTCATACTTCGTATCAAAATATCATATTCATTTCAAAACCATACCAATTCGATATCATTATTCATTTTAAGTAATATTCATTTCAAAATTATAATACTTTCAAAATTATAACACTTTCGAAATTATAACACTTTCGAAATCATAACACTTTGGAAATCATAACACTTTAGAAATCATAATACTTTTGAAATCATAACACTTTGAAATCATAATACATCAGATATTGAAATAGTATATATATTAAAATAGTTATAAATTAAAATAGTTTATATATATTAAAACAATTTGCATATTAGAATAGTTTAAATCTATTAAAATGCTTTATATAATAAAAAT
This sequence comes from Allium cepa, assembly GCA_030765085.1. Classification (NCBI taxonomy): domain Eukaryota; kingdom Viridiplantae; phylum Streptophyta; class Magnoliopsida; order Asparagales; family Amaryllidaceae; genus Allium; species Allium cepa. The sequence goes on along the minus strand of CM060941.1, from coordinate 102,690,863 downwards.
GGTTTCCTCAAATTTCACAAATCGATTCAAATCAGCTTAAATTCAAAAATTCAATTTAAATCAATCCTTGTTCAACACTTTAAATTTAAAAAGGTTAAAGATTCAATTCAAATTTTCAATAAATCATTTCAATTTTTATCGATTTCAAATCCAGGTTTGAACTATCCTTTTGATTCCAACAAGATTCAAGGTTTAAATATTCAAGCAATTTCATTGAAAGTTTCATTTATATTTCAACATTTAACTTTAATTTTATTCAAATTCGAAAATATTCATCGAGTCATTTTTAATAATAATTAATTAAAATCTCAATTAATAGATTTAAATCAATATTAAATATACAGTCTCAACTTTATTTAAAGTTGAGAATATTCATTTAATCACTTTTTATCAAATCAAGTTATAAATCATATCTTTCAAAACCTCAAAATCAATAAGTAAATATCAATTCTTATTTAAAATCAATTATTAACCATTTTAAATTCCAAGTCAACATTAATTTATCTTCCCAGCCTTTATTATTAAAGTTAGTTAAAATCTATTTATAAAATATTAATATAAATTTGAATAAACACTTGAACATATTATAAACCAATTAAATTAAATTTTATTAAATTAAATATTATTTTTAAATGCATTTTGTATTAAATCTTATTTTATATATTTTTAAAATAATAAAATTTATAAGAAAATTCTTAAAAATTATATTTTCAAAGCCAACTTATGAATTTAAAATTTCTAAATTTTTTAAAAATCTAAATTTTACACATGTAGTAAGATAAATTCTTTATAATATAATTTTAAAATCAATATTTAATAAAATCCATATATTCTCTTTCAAACTCTGGAAATCATTTTCAAAACATAGACCAATGGTGTTCGTATATAATTTTTTATCCTATGGTCAAGTGATACGGATATTTATCATTTCAATCCGTAATTTAAATATCTACGGATATATTTCATTTCAACCCGCAATCCCAAAAATTCAAAATAAGTGAAAGTCGCTTGGGTTTATCATTTCAAACCATAACAATTTTCCCATATTCTAGAATATCATTTGCATCATTTCAATCCATAGGGAATACTAAACTAACAGTTTAACGACCTGCCCTTCTCGACCCTCGAAAATTGACACAAATACACTATCTTATAATATGCCAATGATCGAGTGCCGGAAAAAGACAGATTGCCGAGGGAAAGAAAGAAGGAGGTAGAAGAAGAGAAAACAAACAACATCAGAATCTCACAATCGCAGCGGAATAAAATATAATAGATAATAACTGATCTTTACACAAAAAGAAACTATATCTGTTTTACACATTACATCATCAGAATCATCATAATCAAATTTATTACTGGACATTTATATTAACACGTCCACACAACAGCCGATTATACAGCTAATACAGCACAACGGAATATACTTCAAATACGTGTGATACGTCTCCCCATCTCGCTCGTCTCCTATGCTCCACAGCGTCCTATCCTGGATTTATAATACTCGGTCTGACCTGAGCATTATAATAAAATAACACCCGAGTTAGTCTGGAAAACCAGCATGAGAAATTACACACAACTTAATTATTAAAGTTTTCAAAATCCTTTGAAAATCAAAGTTATCTCGTAAGATCACGCAACAAATAAACATGTTGGGTTTTTACCTTACGATAGCCAAAACATTTCTTATAAAATCCTCTGATATTATAATAGTGTCTAAGTACAAATACTTACTCAAATAGCCGAAATTGTTACATTATTAAATTCCAGCAATACTAGCCACAAAGTGGGTTCTACAAACAAAACCATAAAGGCACGTATGGAGAATGGATTTTCAACTAATGACTAGGCACTAGGGTGCCACCTGTCACGGTACCTGGTCTAGATCAGCATACCGAGGACCCTTCCATTCCTCTGCAACACAAGACCGGACTACCCCTTACTGGATGGCCCGAGTAAGATCACCCCGTGGTTGGGATCAGCAACCGCACACATAGCTAAATAAAAAGGGACCTCTAGACAGGGATAACCTTACCCTAATTGGGTGCTACCCACTTAGTCTTGCTGCGTATCCCCAGATTTTCAGTCATTCCCGGTTGATGAGGTTTGAGGCTCAGCGTTACCTTTTTAGAACATTTTAACTTAGAATGCTCACCATCCTCCTGACGATGTTCTGAAAGCATTCATCCATACAAGTCCATTCTAGGTCCGAACGGAACCGAAGGCACTACTCCTACTACATCCATTTTGGAATCACCCTCAGGATTAGTAGCGATTAGCCCTTGCACTTCACTGCTCCATCTTTGACTCCATGCTCTTCTTCATCACGAAAACGTACTCGTTGGATCGAAGTGGCTTTTAGATCTCAAATCCGATCCCGGTCTCTTCGAAGCACCGTTCGGTATTTACCGACAAATTCAACCCCGGTTCTTTAGGAATACTCAGACGAGAATAAGATCGAAATTCACCTCATAACCGTTAGTGGACGAATTTTCTTATAAATGTCCTAGAAGAACGAACAAGTTTATACGTACGGTATAGCATCTCGAACAGTAATTATACCATATAATTCTCATACCTCTTCCAGATATTCCAAAGTAATATTTGGGTCCAGATCTAATTAACGGTTATTTAATTATCAAATAACAATCAATTCAACCAATTATTTCATTTCCACTGAAAAGCTCCAAATCTTATTAAATTAGATTTTTAATAATTTAAATCACTTTACCCAAAATTTTATACTTAAAAATAAAACTGCCTAAATCACTTTACTCAAAATGATAGTTATGAAATTCTATAAAAAAATTCCAAGTAAAACTTAAGCAACAAACTATTTTTAGAAAAATAAAAGTTTTATATAAAGAAAAATATTAGAAAATTTTATTTTAAAAACATAATACTAGTTTAACTTTTAAAATAATTACGACTAAAATAAATTTGAATAATATTACCTAAAATTCTAAAACAGTTAAAAATAATAAATTTCTTTAAAAAATTCTTTTTAAACAATTTTAAAACCTTAAACTTATACATAAAAATCTCCTTTGAAAATATACTTGGCTTTTCAGGGAAATACACTTCCATTTCAATAGAACCCATATAATCCTTTATAAATCCTGCTCAATTTATCCTAATTAAATTTACGTCCTAATCCCGTAAATTTCTTTCAACGCTTTCAAAATAAAATCACCTTGGTTTTTAAAACACATTTCTATCTCCTTATAATCACTTTCAAGAATATATGCTTAAATTATTTATAATAAGGCTACTAAAATTACTTAAATAAAAATAATACTTGAGAAATTCTATAAGAGTTTCCCAAGTAAAATTTAAACCAAAATTACCTTTTAAAATAAAGTTATTATATCAAACATTTATGTCAAAATTCCCCTTTTAAAATCATAATACAAATCTACTTTTAAAAATAATTAAATATCATGATTAACTTAAATAAATATTTACTTTTCCCTTAAAAATAATTAGAATAATAAATTTCCTAAAAACATTCTTAAAAACATTTTTAAAATTCTAGTTTATACCTTGAAATCATTTCTTTAAAAAATATACTTAGTTTTCCAGGAAAATATATTTTCCAACTTTTATAAATAAAATCACTTTTTATTTTTTATTAAATGAATTACAATTTTTCTTATAAATTCCCACCGGAATCTATACTTCCAAATTGATCCACTGATAAATATTCCACTTCATTTATAAATCCAGTTTACAAGTTTCCATTTCTTATTTCCTTTTAAATCACAGTTTTCAAAACACTTAATCAATTTCAAACTGATATCCTGGTTTAAATTCCCTTTAAATTTTTAACTCGATTTATCCAAATGCTCAATAATTATTTACTTAAAAATATCTTTTCGTTTCCTTTAAAAACCCAATTTATTCTATTCTATATTTTAAAATACCAAATTATTTATTCATTCAAACCATAGCATCAAATAATTAAATTCCCAATTCAATTCTATCATAGGATGATAAATAACATATCACTGATTATGGAAATAATATTAATATTCTAAGGAGTCCAGTTGGATCCCTCCAACCTGTTTATCTGCAACCACGGATGTTAGCATAATATAAAAATACCAATTCCACTTCGAGGTGGAATATTGCGGTATAAAGGGTCATGCGCCATTATGTGGGGCGCATAGGGTCTCATCCACTATATAATGCAGGAACTCAATCACTCCAATATATACACTACTATATATAATATCATATCCAAACTGATAATAATATTCACATTCAACCAATCAATCAATAATTTAAATTCTAACTATTTAAATTTAACTGATTATCCTTATGTGAGTGAGATTAACTCATCTTGAATTCGTCGAGCGTTTCAATTTTAAATTAAATCGAGCCCGTTCGATTTAACCTAAAATTTCCGCTAGCTCTGATCGTCTCCAGATCCACTGCAGTGCGTAGTTCGCGTCGCTGCGATTCCTGCGTCGCCAGTTTCGTCTGAATCTGTCCATGCATGCAAAAGTTATGGTATTTTAAAATTTTGAATATAATTTATATAAACATTTTCTATGTTTTTATTTTAATATTGTTACAACTGAATCTGGCCGTACGTTAGAAAAAGAAGATCATGGCCGCATGAAACTCCTTCTTTTTCGTTTTCTAATCCCTGGGTTGCTCGAACCCATCAACGACCATTTAAGGTTAGTTATCGAGGCCTCTACGACACACGAAAAATCGATCCACCACCGGCATTTGAAAGCCCCCTCCCACGCCTTTTGCCTGCGGCCCCAACGACGCAGCACTCGGTCAAACAATGCTCTCGAACGACGAGTTCGAACGTCGTCCACTTGAATCACCAATTGGATGCGTAGATCTCTCCATGCCCTGCAACTTTCATTCATAAAGTTTCCGAAATCAAAGCATGGATTGAGAGATTTGGATGGAAGAAGGTCCGATACTTTCGGCCATTGATCTGTAATAAATGGCGACCGGAAGAAAACAGAATTATAGTTTCTCTGTTAACATGTATATAAGCATATATAAAATATTTTAAATATTAAATTCATTTCTAAACAACTTTTCCAAATGATCTCTAAAAAACGCACGCCGATAGGCATTTATAGGGTTTTGCCCATCTTCCGAACACAATGGAACGTGTTTCGGAGCCCAATTCAATCATATATGGAAGATATCTTTTTGAATCAATTTAAAATATCAAATTTTCGATTTTTAATTCAACGTGTTTCTCACCCGTACGAACAAATGGTAACTTCAAACGTCACGAAATTTGAAATCTGATAATAATTAACTATTATAGATCCAATGGAACTAGTTTCTTCGAATTCCGAGACTACGCCTCGGAAGGCTATTTTAACTCGTCGACTTATTCGAGCGATTTTCAAAATCATCGAAATCATTTAAAATTTTACTTTAAAGTTTTATTAACTTACTTATAAATTATATAGAATTTATATTCACATTAGAAATCATCCCATTTCAAATTTAAATCAAAATCTGATTATTTACATTAAATTTCATTATTAAATTAATTAAAAAATTCCAATTTTAACTTATCGACTTTGGATTCCATCCAAAGGTACAATATTTAAAATTCAAATCCAACTAGACTTTAAATAAATTTTTAGAAACCCTTTCCATGTTTATAAGCACCCAGATTCGTAAATTATCCAATTTCAAATATTAAATTATTACCAAATCCAATTGAATTGCCATATTTGGAATTATAACTAACCTTATTGATTTAACCAAAATTTCTTATTTCAAAATCACTTAACAATCCACATTCAATATTGAAAATAAATTAAACGTTCAAAATTAACGACCAAATTTTCCGGGTCGTTACAAACAGGGAAATTGCAGAATGAGAACAAATATGATAATAACATATCATCAACATGCATATATCATCAGTGATAAATTAAATAAAATATATACACATGATATGTTGTCATATATCAAAGGTGAACAATTGCAGATAATGGCATATCATCTTTAATCATTAAATAACTAACAATTCAAATTTAACAGCATATTTCATTTATCGTTTCAAGTGAAATCAAATATACTAAATATAAGAATGTTAATCGTGAGTGATTGCTCACCTTTTGAGGCTAGAGAAAATAGATAACACGACAAGCCACGATTTGAATCACGATCTAGACAATCGACCAATCTAAACAACAAATCCTGAAGTGAAGTAAGCTGAAAACGGATTTGACGGACAAAGCTAATAAATAGGAATCGATGAGGACAAATCAAATCATCTTGATATAAATGGAAAAAATATATTATTATTATTATTTTATTAAAATCAATATTTTAAATTAAGATAAATATTAAAATAAAATATATGAATAATTCAAAATCATTATTTTGAAAATACAAATATGTAAAATCAAAGATATATATATTATATTTAAAATCAATACTTACATATACTTCAAAGGTAGTATCCAAGTATACATTTTATTTAAAATATATATGTACTTTAAACCTAAATACACAGACTTGCATATATATATATATATATATATATATATATATATATATTATTTAAACCTAAAATTTAAAACTGACCTATATATATAGCATATTCCTTCGACTCAAAGCACCTACATATTGTATACAAAATAGTATAACTAAAACATACATATGCTATAATATATACAGAACATCAACAAAATAAATAAATATATATATACTAATTACCCAAATCCTATACAACTATACACACATATATACCCGCTCCTCAAAAATATGTACAGACCATATATATTAACAATATATAAATGCAGACTTGAATATGTAGACAGTATATATACGTAGATTTTGTATGTGAACAATATATATACATACTTGATATGTAAACATATATATGCACACCTGATAGGTTGAAACAGCCAGTGGAGTTGATTAAACAATATATATATATATATATATATATAACATACAACCTATATATGACTTATATATACAAACATCGGGTAAACTTTATGACATAATATAATATAATGCTTTTTTTAAGAAGCCGCAGGGTTATATATACCCAAACCAAATATATAAATATATTTTTATATAATTACATACAAGGAAGGCCACCGCAGCAGTAGGGGGTCGACAGGGTGATTATGTGAGGCGAAGGAAGATGGGAGGATTGTTTGGGTGAGGAGGCGTTGTGGAAGGTGGCCGTGGAAACATGGTGAGACACGTGTGGGGTTGCATGTATTAAGGTGGTGGAGGCTGACGTGGAGAGGGCTTGGAGGATGGAAAGTTCAGTCTGGCTGTGTGGTTTCTCGCGGTAGTATGTGTGTTGACGTGGTGGCGGTCAGGTCGGGCTATGGAGGGGTGGTAGCCTAGAAAGGCAAGGAGGTAGGCTGGGGGAGGAAAAAGAGTGGCAGAGGGGAAAAGTTCTCAATGAGGCAGCGGTGTGGCGGATCAGAGCTAATGGGCATAGTGTTGATCGGTAGAGGTCGTGCGTTCATGATGCAAGGTGGGTAGGCGCTGGTTGACTGTGGTGAAAGGCAAGGCTGCTTGGGTGGGAGGGGTAGTGGCACCGCTGTGTTTTGATTGGCTGAAGAGGGTCCGTGGTGCTAGGCAAAGGTAGTTTCGATTAATTAAGGTAGGTGTGGCACTGGTGAGGAGGGAAGGTCAGTGCTTCGGTATGGGTAAAGCAGTTTCTCCAAAACAAAAGCCTCATAAATAATACATACATATATTAAAACAGTTTATAAAAAAATTTAAAAGAACAAGACAGATAGTTTACACTATATAATTTGCGTATAAAATGCTTTATACAAAAAAAAATTCGACTGCAGAACATAGAAGTGACAGAAAACAGTGGAGAAGAAAAAGAAAGGAAGATAAAAATGAGCTGGCTTCTCATATACCACTCTATATAATGTAAGATTTTGTTTACCAAATCCAAGTGAGGAAATTGAACAGACGAAATAGTAATGAACAAGCTCGTCATAAATTGAAATAGGTAGTAGAAAAGTCACAACACGTGAATTCAAAAATTAATAACAGCTAGAGGCTATTCAAATCAGATGGGAAAACGAAAGGACAAAGGAAAGCCAAAAGGCTAAAAATACGGAGTCGATACAGCAAATCGTTTTACTGATTTTGTCGCGTATCGGGCACCGAAATGCACAAATGATTATACTGCGAAGATCAGCACGATGAGTAAAACAAAAAAGTATATAGATATCAACAATACGATCATCCTATCAAAAGTCGATGTTTGTTGCCCAATTTGTTGTTATTTTGCCGAAAATAAAATAAATGGGGTTATAACCAAAATTTGTTGAAACTAAATATGACCTCTCCCTCAGAAAATGATTTACATTTTTATTATATAAAAATATTCAGTTTTTGAAAATATTTTATTTTCATCAAATTTTAACTGATTTAAATTTAAATTGAAAATTACACAGTAGAATTAACTTCCATATTTTCTGATTAAAATTTGACATCTGCTATGTTTAAATAGACGCATACCAAATATCAAATTTTCATTGCTAAATTTAATTATTTAATTTCAAGCAAAATTCAATTAAATATGTTATAAAAAAACCGTTAAAATTCACAGGTCGTTAGAAAATCAATTTATCTTTATAAATTTAAAACATTGTTAATCATCCTGAAATATAATTAATATAACTCATTTATAAATTTAAACTGAAAGAAAATTAATCTAATTTGTAATATTTTTACAGATTTTAAACTACATTAATTATCTTGAAAGATAATTAATCAAATTAATAATCTTCTTTTATAAATTTAAAACAACATTAATTATCCTAAAAGATAATAAATTGAATTTATAATATTTTTATAAATTTAAAAAACATTAATTATCCCAAATATTATTAATCAAATTAATAATCTTTTTTTTAGTTTAAAACAATACTAATTATCCTAAAAGATAATAAATCATATCTATAATCATTTTATAAATTTAATTACAACATTAGTTATCCCGAAAGATAATTAATCAAATTTATAACTCCTTTTGTAAATTTTGAACAACCTTACCTTTTATTTAAAAATTCTCAAAAATCTTGAAAATATAGTTTAAACAACTTTCACAGTCCGAAAACGCAACCAAACATTTTTTTTTAAAAAAAAAGCACAAGTTCATCAGACGTAAAGGTTTAAGAAGATGATGTTTCATAAGCGATGATATAGCTATAATCGCTATAACGACGCTTATACAAATCAAGTAGGACGTCATAAATATTTCAACCAAACTACAGTATAAGTAACACAAGAATATAAGTAAATCAATATTGGCAGGAAACCCCTTGGGATCTCTCTACAAAAGTATCTTGTAAATCACATATGTGTACGTGTATTTCGAAGTGTTACATAGCGACCTATTCGCTACGTATACACCTCGACTTCCACTTGCTTTTGTTCCATGCAAAATAATGGTTATTTACGTTATCCGCCTCCAAGCGGGAATCAAATCCAAACAACAATATATAATCCAAGTATTCCACAATAATCTACAACAACACATATATCACATAGCTTATTTAGAGGAGAGTACAGCCATCAAAATTCCAGTTTACGCTTTTCACATTTTGGTTTGATTTAAAATCGAATGACGTTCAATTTTAGCTCAAAATTCTACTAGCTCCAAATTAAACAAATCAAACTCCAATGCGTAGACAACAACAATACAAGTTCAACACAAAAGATGGCGTCCAAATCCGACCTCATATAAGATTAGTGAGTTTATAAGATTTGGAATTAATTTAATTAATAACTTAATCAACCATTTATACCCTAATTACCCATTAAATCCTTCACTCCCAAATTACCATATCACTGTGCACATACCAACTTCCACGGAGCACCTCACTTCTCCTTTCTCTGTCCATGCTTCAAGAAACGACACATAGTCACCTTCGACGAACTACTCTATGCATGGGTACCGCATTCCACCCCACTTTGCCAAGCTCGGTCCATCCTTTCTTGCCGCGGCTTAGAAGTTGAGTCCAACAAAACCTAACGTCGAATTTGCTTATGGTGAGATGGAATTGATGAACGTTGGTTAGGAGGTGTGTTTCGCAAAGCGATACTCAATGACGCCATCGATATCGCCTATCTCCACTCCAATCATTGACTAAATGGAACCCTAGCTCACACCCGAACTTCGGCCAACCCCAAATCACTTCCGCAACCAGCAAACAACACATGGATTTGAATATCTCAAACATACGAACTAAATGGAACTAGTTTTGTAATATTTCGTTGAGTAATTCATTTGATTTTGAATTAAAAGGAGGCTTGCTTTCTTCTTGTTTATAGGAAATGAGAAAAGGAAAGAGATAAAGGAAGAGAATAGTCAAGAGCGTTGAATAGTCTAAGTGTAGAGGTTAGTTTATTTTGCAATTTTCGGTATCTCACTGCAAAGCATTTCGTTCGCACCCAAACCGCAAACGACAAGATAAAATACGATCGCGCACAAAAATGCGATATGATAACAAAAAACAAAAAATATACTGGTTATCTTATTCCATGAAATTTCAAAAATACCATCATTTGCCCAAAAATACATCAAATGAAAATTTAAATATTTTTCAAATTAAAAATTATGGAATAATCCTATAAATTAAAATAAAAATACGTCATTAAAATCAAGTCGTTTTATTAACAGTTGATTTCTTGTTATTTATTCAAATTTTATTACTGTAAATAAATTTAAAAAATAAGTTCACTGTTATTATTTATTAATTAAAGGAGTTGGATAAGGCTATTAAACCCATTTAGTTAATATTTAATTCAAAATTCAAAATTTTAAATAATCCTTATATTTGAATATAAGTTATTTATAGTTTAAAAACCAATTATTTAAATATTTAAAATTAATTAAGTACTCAAAATTAAAACGATAAAATTCCAAGATGTTACATTCTCAACCCCCTCCCCCCCTCGAAAGAATTTTGTCCTCGAACACCCCCCCCCCTTCCTAAAAAAAAGAAAACATCCTGTCACCCTTAGATTTTAAAGTTCCTTATATTACACAAATTTTCAACAGCGCCCCTTTGCGCGACTGATCTAAAAAAATTACACCTCGCCACAACTGGCCCAAATCAACAAAGAAAATAAAAGCCAAACGACCTTCCATACCTAGGGCATAAAATCATCAACCAATCTCCAATTTCTAAATCTGCTACATACCTCTTTTGCATTTGGTTTTTGGTAAGCAACTTTCTATCTCGATGCGAATGCAAAAATCTCTTGCTTCCCTATACATATCTTGTATTTACATAATTCAGAAGAAAATAATGCTGAGAAAAGAGAAATGCACCAACTCGTTCTATTATGCACAAGAGACATTAACAATATAACATTCCATATGCAACAAGGAAATTTGATGCAACTCTACATATCAAAATTTGTGTGATATAAATCTACGTTCGACTCAAGTGTTACATAAAGCTACATGCAGCCAAAAGCAAAATAACATCCATATGCAAAATGTATAGAGAATAATGTGTAATAAAATACTACTCATTAGATCCTTTCAAAAGATAAATTTAGAACTAAATGTCTGGGTTTTTAATTCAAAATATATTTTTGAATTCCTCCATAGAGAAATATATCAAAACCAAATTCAATAATGACAAGAAAGGACTCCTCTTACTAATTCATGGTATAACACTAGAATCAAAACAACATGGAGCTTCCAGTGGTATTCCATTTCCTTCTAAAATAATAAATAGAGTAAACAAATATACCTATCGAGTCTTCCGAATCGGAAAACTCCCAATCGCCCAACTTTAGTCGTAACCAAAAATATTTGAAATACCACTTCACAAAAACTCTTTTCAAATATCCTAAAATTAATACTTTACCAAAGTTTCAAAATAATAATAGTATTTTTTCATAAATTCTTTCAAAATCACTTTTTCAAAATCATCGGGATTTAAGTCATAATGAACAACAACTTAAAAGTCCTTTATTTATAAATTCAGGCTTTATAAACCATAGTATATAAAATCACATTATCAATCAAATCAAATTTCATAAAGGAATAAACTAACGCTTAACTTTAATTAAAAAGTCAAATGATTAAAAAGGTTCTCAAATTTCTCGACCGTCCAAGGACATTAATAATTTTTTATGCATACTATTATGCTCCTCAGCCTTTGGTTATTGCTCTGAAGAGTATCTAAGCTCCTTCAAACAAAATTGAAAGTCACTCTCCAAATTTTTCTAAGCCATACAATAAATCGTACAATTATACTTAAGCCCGTATGATGTACATTAATCATCTGTATGCAATTTCTGATCCGACCACTTGTTCAGATACATATGCTTTACTTTCAAACTAGTATCGCTCACTTGACCTCCCTAGTATGGACTTCGATTGGGTTTCTTGATTATAAACCTCTGTTCTCCTTATATAGCCATGTACAATAATAGAAAACCTCGGTATCATATCGAGAATCCAAATCAAGTGTTTGTTGATTAGAATCAAGTGAGAAATCCTTTTTCGGCCAGTGTGGTTCACCTCAAAGTTATGTACTCGAATCCTAGATCAAGTACCATATGAATAAAATAATCTCGTGTAACTTACGTACTTACCCTCATTGGTTTCTATTTAACGACGAAATTTCTATCGAATTAGAAAACCATCGAAAAATTTCAAATTAAAATTTACCGTAAGCGTACGGCATACAATTCTAGTACGTGGTGAGTACGGGTCGATCCATGGGGAATTGTAGATTTTCAATTTCTATTCAATCAAATTAAACCCAAGTAGAAAGTGATTAGCTAGAAAATGTAAGAAAAACGACAAAAAGAAAGTGATAAAAATATGAGAGTTAAATTACAAATTGTAGATAATTATACTCTCTAGATAATATAGTTCAACAAATTATGAAACTATGATCTCTCTTTTTTGGTCATAAGTGAATTTAAATGATGTGTTTATCATAAATATGGCTCATTTGTGCTATTAATTAGCTTAATATAAGCCATCAAACTATAACACAACCTTTAAACCACTTTTAATTCTCATGAAAAATAACAAGAAGTTGAAAATGAAATCTATTTTAAGCATGGCCTATTAACTGTTAATTAGAAATATAGATCATCAAATTTTGATTTAATTTCATTTCATTGCCATAATCATATGTAGATGAAAAGGCAATTTGTGATTCATATGACTAAGTATAGCCTATTTGTTTTGAACAACATAGGTTATCAAACTCAATACGAAACAAAAAATTACATAAACATCAACTTTCCATGAAACACAAAAAGAGAGCAAAGATTATTAAATTATGTTAAAGCTGCATGATTAGAGAGCTTCATTACCCCTAAATTGAAGGGGTTTAGCCTCTCACATTTATTATAAAATCAACAAATGTAGCTTGCAACATGAAACAAAAAGTAGAAGAAAAAGAGCTAAATGAACAAGAAATAAAACTAATCTACTTGCATTAAAATCAAGCTACACTACTAGCATGAAAGGAAGTAAACAAGAAAAGAAAAGAGTAATGTATTAAAGTTGCGTAAAAAATAAATTACATGAAAGAAATGGCTAAGTAGTCATGAAAAGAAAAGAGAAGCTTTCTTTTATTTCTAAGCTAAAAACTAATGCGAAGAGAGCTTAAGAGAGACTGAAGAAGAGGAGATGATTACATGAAACAAAGGGGTATTTATACATGTATGAAACCCTAATTCATATTTTTGAAAAATGCCTAAATTGCGCTTGAGGTAGCGTGACCACCAAGTAATCATTAACATATGTTAATTATCCACTTAAATGTGTATGAAGCTTTAACGGCCTTTTAGCATGTGCATTAGCTCCTAATTAAAAATCAAGGTAAGAGGGTATGTGGGGTCCTTCATGTTCATGAGTTTGAATTATTTTCATGTTCATTTTCCTTGTTTCCTTTTGTGCATGCAAATCTTCATGAAACCATTTGCAATTTCAATCCAATTCTCCTACAAAATAATATTGAAATTTCCAATTAAATTTTCTCAAATTAATATGTGCACAAAAATGACCATTTTTCCCTAGATGAAGATGAATATGCGACGATTTGAAATAATTTGAATTTTGGTTTAAACAAGTGAAAATACCCAATACGATCATTTATTTAATTTAAATAGATTAAATATGGTGGTAAAAATATGCACATTTACGTGCACATCAAATACCCCCACACTTATCTTTTTGTTCGTCCTCGAATAAAGAAAAAACTAAGATAAATCTGTTTTCGAAGGAAACATGATTGCATTGAGCGTATGCAACAGGCCGTTAAACCTTTGGTGTCCCCGATAGGATGAGTGTTGTCTCGTGAGGGTTTTCAGTGGATATTAGCCACAAAATCCTAATGCAGGATGAAAATATTTTAAAAATGCAAGATTTATTTACAAGGAGACGAATGCGAGTTTTTGAAAATATTTACAATGAAAGATTCACTTTTAAATCAACACAAAAAAGTTAGATATAAGTTTTGGTTATTATCAAGAAATTTATGACCTTTTACTTTTCAAAATTTCCAACAAAAATGAAGTTATCAAAGCAAATATACTATAGCTTATCTTGTTGTTTCGATCGATAATATAGTGTAATTATGAAATGGATCCTTAGTTAATTATCAAAGTTTATCAAAGTGGTATTTTCATTTCTTTTCAATAGCAAGTCAAATCAAACAAGTTAAAATAGTGTTTAGATTTTATTTGCTTACTCTCTCCATTTTATTTTATTTTGAAAAATTTATTGATATTTACAATATTTACATATGCCCAACTCAGATAAACTGAGGCCAAATATATTGCACATGCACTGCCTTGTGGACTTATGTGAGGGGAATATAGAGCATGGCGAGTGAACACACAAGTATGAACACTTATGGACTGTAGGCGTTATTAATAAAAGAATTTTTTTATATACACACACCTAACTCAAATAAACTGAGGCTAGATATACCGATCGTGCACTGCCTTTCGGGTTTACGTGAGAAGGGTACAGAGCATAGTGAAAGAACATATAAGTGTGAACACATGACTCTTGGTGTTTATTAAGAAAAACACAAAAGTACAAGAATTTTTTTTTGTTTTTTTTTGTTTTTTTAGAGAGTTTCGCAAAATCATCTTAGCACCCTTTAACTTAGAAGACAAAAACATGTTATATCCTTTACTTTAAATTCACCATTTTTTAAAACAAAGTTTTTTCAATTAGGATGCATTTCATAATTAACACGTATGAATCTTCCTATATACTAATTAAACCATCGTTATTTGTAGTTGAACTTTATTTTTATTTTTGTTGAGACAAATAACGTTTCGAAAATTACAATTCAATAAACCAAAACCATATATTTATCTTATAGTGTTTCTTTAAAAATAAATCAAAATGCTTAATTTTTTTTTGAGTTTTTTTAATTTTGGAAAGAAAATGTAAAATTAAGCCATGAAAAAATGAAAACGAAGATGAGTCTCCCCCTCACACTTGATTTTGACTGTGTTCGCACAGTCAACCTAAGTGAAAGGAAGGTTTATTATTATTTACATGAAAACAAACGGTATTTACACGAGATCAGAAAGTATATCGTCAAAAAGTAAAAGAAACGGTCTTCTAAAGACTGATTCATTTGTCTCGTCAAGTATGCGAGACACAGCTTAAGCGCAGCAAACCAAATCGTAAAAGACTTTGGAACCGAATGTTGATTTGGAAAAACGAATGTCCTTTTATTAAAAATCGTACGAGTTGTTTTGTTTTCGATAAATTTTAGGGTAGATATAACGATTGATTGAAGTTCACGTTTATTTTCATCAAATTGAAATTCAAGCTTATCATTGAAAACTTCTTCAGAATTGTCGATTTCAAAATCAAAATGGTGATTTAAATCTTCTCCTTCGGAATTCAACAACTCGTTTTCGAAAATTCCAAAGAAATCTGGTTCATTGAATTCGTCTTTCTTTGTTGGATTATCAACAAATTCATTTCATATCTTATGTTCAAAATCCAAAGTTGTTGTATTCAAATTTTCGAAACCAAGAAAAGGAAGATTTAATTTTAAATTTGGTTCCACACCCTCAAAAGAATTGAAATCCAACTCAATTACCGTGTTGTTTTCAACAACTTCATTAAGATTGTTATTTTCAATTTCAAAAATTATTATCTGAAAATCGTCGATTTGGGTAAAAAATGGATTATTATTTGACTCGTCACACGTTGAGGTTTGATTTTGTTTATCATGTTGTTTCATATACGTTTTAAACAACGAATCCATGTGATCATTGTAGATTTCATCCATTTATTCTACAAAATCCAGTTTGTAGTTATTAACTTGAGAATTTTCGATTTGGATTTCTTGAAAACAAAATTTTTCACTCGTATCATAATCGAGATTATTCCCATTTCCAAAATTATTTGAAAAGTGGATCACATTTTTGTTTTGATTTTGAAATTCAATTTGGAGTTCAAAATTGAATTGGCATGGGCTATACTCGAAGTCATTGAATTTTGAAGTGAATTCAAATTTTGATTATTTGAAAATTTTGACTTGAGTTATCACACAAATAGGAATTGCACAAATCCTTTATCATTTGATTTTGTTGTGTAGAGATTTCAAGTGAAGACGAAAAGTTATTTTCAAGATTTGAAGGTTGGTCATCATTTTGAAAATTTTCGTTTAAACATTAGTTGTTGTTGAAATATCCATAAGAATGTAAAATCATATGGATTATATTGATTTTCACAACTATCGTAAAATTCATGTGAATATGGAAATTCAGACATTTTCAAGAATGATTTTTTTTGTTTCTTTTATAAATGAAAAATATTTACAAAATGAATTTGTTCACAAGGAAAATTGATTTTTGTTTTGGTTTTTTTGGGATTTTTAGAATTTTTTTTTGAAAAGATTTTTTTTCTTGATTTTTGATTTTTATTAAAAAAAATTCAAAGGAAAAGGATTTAAGAATTTCAAAGGAATATTTACAAATTTTTTTGATTTTTGATTTTGGAATTTTTTTTTAAATGCATGAACTAATGCAACTAAATGAATGCAAGGTTATAATTACAAATTATTTATCCTAAGTTAACCCAAAATTGTATAATCACACTTTGTCTTAGATCAATAAAATAGTTCTTAACTAGATAACATACAGTATTTATCGATGCACCACGAATCATGTAGCAATGCAGCCTAAGTTTTAAGTACCTTCAGAGAAATAATTCAGTATAATATTTACGAATTACCGTAATATTTATAACTGATTATTGCTCTGCCTTAACGTAGACACCAAGAAATTAAATTGTCGAAAAAGGACAAATTATCAATATACAATTAAGTGTTATAGATGTCTAACCGTTATTAATCAAAATTATAGGATGAAATACAAAGCAGAAATTAAACGTGTATTAATAATGCAACTACGAATGGATTTTTGTTTTTGTTTTGAATTTTTGTTTTTTTCAAATGCAAACAATCAAAAATGCAATTCAAATAAAAGTAGAGATGAGAGCAGCAATATTTTAATAAGCAAGCCAGCAATTTATTTTTGGCAGCAGAGCAAAGCAAGCAATTCTTCCAATCTGTTTTGGCAACTTGAAAATAAAAACAATATATATATATATATATATATATATATATATATATTCAAATATCAAAGAAGAAATTAAATCAAAAGCAAACAAACAAGTGAAAACAAAATAAACGACGCAAACTGAAAATCAAACAAAATGAAGATTTTTACAAATGAAAAACAAACAAGTGAAACAAAACAAACAAAACAAATGAACAAACAAAATATACTATTATAATTAGTTAACTAGTTGTTTTTGTTTTTTTTTCTTACTAAAACAACTAAAGCTAAATATTCGATTCCTACCATACGCTTTCCTATCCTATATAAATTTACCCGAGGGTATGGGGGCTTGGATCAGCGGACGGCTTTACTATACCAGGAGTTTACCGGTCCGCCAGATTCTTCTGGGTTTTCAAAATAAATAAATAAATAAATAAAGCTAAATAAATAAAGACAAACTAACAAAAATAAAAATATATACTCGACCTTTAAAAGCCCAAATCCAATACAGTTTCACCACTGCATAATTTCAAAGCAACGGGTCGTAAATTACTTCTCAAATTCGAAAGCAGCAGGTCACAAATCTCTTTGTAAATAACCTTCTCGAATTGATTTACTCACGAATCCAAAATTCGAAATTCCCCAAATCTCTTCGTAATTTCATAAATTTCCTCACTACCTATTAAGGAAATTGCGTATTGATTTCATATGTGGGGCTAGGAGATTGAGGAAGTCGAAGATTGGGTTGCTGTTTGTTCGAGGCGATTTTGGTGATTGGGGATTCGAAGGAGATTCAAGCTTTGCAGTTGCAGGTGAAGGGTTGCGACAATTGACGGTTGCTTGTGGAGATGGAGTGGGCGAAGTCGCAAGTGAAGAAAAGATGAAGTTTTGGGTTGCGTGACTGGGTAGTGGATAAGCAGGCGTTGAGTTGAAGTGGTAGCAGCAAGAATATTTGGTCAGATGTGATGTTGCAGAGTACACTATTTTGGTTGTAGTATGATAGTGTGGTTTGTTTGTTGATAGTGAGGTTGAAGTGCAGTTTGCAGGGAGTCAGATGATGGCAAAGGTTGACTGGTAGGTTTGTGATAATGTGGTAATGAAGGCATGATAGAGGAATGGTAAATATTTATTGTAGTAGAGGGTTTGGTGTGTTGAGTTTCGACATTTCCGCGTACCATACGCGTTTTTCGGCATTCCCGCGTACCGTACGCGTTCGCTTCACCGTGTCTAGCCGGAGTCAACGGTCGAAGTCTCCCATGCCCCTCTTCGCAGTGGAGTCAAGCTACTACCTTGAGTTCTCATAAGCAGGATGGAGTGACTGCTTAACCATATCTCCACCTTGACGAGCATCCCATGCTCAAGCCCCTTAGGAGCCATGCTTCGGTCACGCTGCATCATACCGGTCCCATCGAACCATAGAGCTCTGATACCATGTTGAGTTTCGGCATTCCCGCGTACCGTACGCGTTCGCTTCACCGTGTCTAGCCGGGGTCAACGGTCGAAGTCTCTCATGCCGGCGTCCCGGTTGAACATCCCTCCATCGCCTACCATCGAGCATATAATCTGGTCTTGGCAACACATTGTAACAAAAGAAATCCCAATGTTACGTGCCACCAATCCCATATATATACCACGATTATTTTGAATATCCTGCGATGTGGGACTTTTAACCGTTCGATCCACGCACCCACTCCATTTATAATGCGAGCCACACCTAACATGGTGCAGATGTGTTATGTGCAGTGCCGATCAAGTGGAAGTGGTGTTGCTACTTGGGTTGGAGGAAGATATGATTGAAGTTACGGACAGGTAGATGTTATGGAAATTGAAATGTTTGATGTGGTCGGGGTATGTTGTATGATGATGTATGGTCAGAGGCTGGCAATTGTAATGTTTCAGGTGGAATAATATGGTGGGGGTATTTGATGGTGGGATAGTGAAGGGTTGTATGATGATGATGATTCAGAAGTGTGACTGGTGGTGATAGGTATTTGAGGAGGAGCAGAGGCAATTGATGAAGGCGGCAACATCAAAATTGTAGCAGCAGTGTTGGGTGATGTCAGAGATGACAGTTAGTATGGTTCTAATGGAAATGTTGGAGTGATGGTATGGTACGAAGGGTGTGATGAGCTGTAGTCTGTGTGGCAGTTCAGTGGCAGTTGACTAGAATGAAAGCAGTGGGACAGAGGGTAAACGGTAATGCTTGTAGGATAGTTTTTCTGTTATATGCAGTTTCAAATGGAAGAGGCAGGGAGTGAGTTGTATTGCAAAAGTTTATGGTAAGTGGATATGAGTTTAGTGATAGGTAGAACTATTGGGGCAGTAATGGTGTGCAGGGTAATGGTTTTGGTAGTGAGTATGGCAATGTATTCGACGGTATGGTTACAGTAGATTTTGGTTTGGGGTGGCTCTGGTAGACAGTGGAAGAGTAGGCAGTTGCCTTAGGTGACTGCAGTTGTATGGTATTATGGTGGTCTCTGGCAGTGTTTAGTTGATGGCAAGGCACAGTTGATTGAAGGTGGGTGGTTGCGAGTTGTGGAAGGTGTTGATGGATTTGCAGAACAGCAGAGGTGAGAAGTAGGGGATGAGTGGGTAGTTGATGCATATGGATGGAGAAATGAAAGGTTGGTGACTATGAGCTGAGGGATGATAGCAGTAGGACAGGGGTAGTGAATATGGAACAGCAGTCGTGACTGGTTTTGTTTTGTTGGTAGAGGATGGCGAATGCACAAGTATGGATGTGAAATAGTGTGAAGTCAATTATGATGGAAAATGGCCGTGAAGTGGTTGCAGTCAGTTATGAGGTGAGCAGCAGTCGGAGTTGCAGCAATTTATTGATGTTATCGAATTGTTGAAGCAGTGGAGGTTTAAATGTGAGTTGTTGAAGTTTGGTGTTTGTGGTATTTGAAGATGTATGCACAAAGTTGAAGTGTGCAGGCTATGCTGCGGAGATGGTGGAATGTATGAAGTTGCTGTGGTATTGGTTCGATGAAATGGGCTGTGGGAGACGTTGTAGAGGAATTTGAGTGAACTGTCAGAAGTTCAGTTGGGTCTGGGTTGTCGAAGCAAGGCAGTGAGTGGTTTATGTTTTGAAGTATATGTGCAGGGTGACAGCAAGGTAAAGGGATGGGTTGCAACAGTGATATGGAGTGAGGCAGCACACAAGTGGGGAAGGGAGGAATGGCTACATCAGTTGTTGGCGATTGCTGTTTGTGATGTGGTCAGAGGTTGTTGTTAGAGGCAGTGAAGTTTTCGGCAAGGGATGAACTGATGGACTTGTAGACAGTCCTGTTGAACTGTAGTGGACAGTGCACAACAGAGAGTAACACAGCGTAACATAGTGACGTACATTTTATACACAGAAAAATTGTAAACAGTAAGTGTAACACAGTGAACTGTTGAACTTTGGAGTGAAATTTGTAGACAGAAAAATTGTAAATGATTTGCAAAGTGAAATGAGAGAAAATTTTAGCAATGAAATTTTGCGCGCGCGCGCGTGTGTGTATATATATATATATTATATGAACTGTTGCAAATGTAAAGTGAAAAGAAAACAAGAAAAACAAGCACATAGCAAAATTGAAAATGAAGGTCAAACAACGAACACAAATTTTTTTTTTAATGCAAACAAACACACACAACAAACACACAATGAAAATCGAACGAAAAATAATTCGAAAAATAGAAAATAAAATCAAAACTATTCCCCGGCAGCGGCGTCAAAAACTTGTTTAACGACG
Organism: Allium cepa; assembly: GCA_030765085.1. Classification (NCBI taxonomy): domain Eukaryota; kingdom Viridiplantae; phylum Streptophyta; class Magnoliopsida; order Asparagales; family Amaryllidaceae; genus Allium; species Allium cepa. The sequence continues at coordinate 102,669,555 of CM060941.1, read as the reverse complement.
GAATTTCTATCGAGTTATAAAACTACCGATAAATTTTGAATTAAATTTATACCGCAAGCGCAAAGCGTACAATACTAGTACGTGGCGAGTACGGATCGATCCGTAGGGAATTGTTGATTTTAAATTTCTATCCAATCAAATTAAACCCAAGTTGAAAGTGATCCGTAGGGCATTGTTTCCTTTTGTGTATGCATATTTTTATGAAACCATTTGCAATTTCCATCCAATCCTCATACAAAATAATATAGAAATTTCTAATTAAATTTTTTCAAATTAATATATGCACAAAAATGATCATTTTGCCCTTGGATGAAGGTGAATATGTGACGATGTGAAATAATTTGAATTTTGGTTTAAACAAGCTAAAATACCCAATATGATCATTTATTTAATTTAAATAAACTAAATATGATGGTAAAATATGCACATTTACGTGCACATCAATTTCTTAACTATACCAATCTTTTTCTAAATCACTTTCATTTTCATTTGTAGTATTTCATTCAATACTAAAATTATTTATGAATTACTTCATAAAGTTTCACTTAAACTTATAAACATTTTACAAATACACATCATTATAAAACATTAAGTTAAAAACTCATTTAACTTTTAGTTACTTGTATAATAATCTTCTATATCCTAAGAGTATATACAAATGTCAATTTTATTTTATCTAAATTTAAATTGAGGCCCAAACAAAATATGGGTCTTAAAACTGAGTCAACCTTTCAACCTCTTCACCTTAGAGTGTTTTAAGAAAAGATTTTATGAGTTTACCCAATAACATCAAGTAGTTTGTCCGCGGGTGCGGCGCAGTGGAAAGGAGGCCTGGGTTCTGATAAAAAAGACTCAGGTTCGATTCCTACCATGCGCTTCCCTATCCTATATAAATTTACCCGAGGGTATGGGGGCTTGAATCAGCGGATGACTTTACTATACCCTCCTCAGGAGTTTACCGGTCCGCCGGGTTCTCCTGGGTTTTCAAAAAAAAAAAAACATCAAGTAGTTTACACAACTTAGATTTTTATGTGAGTTAGCGGAATATGGATTTTAAGGCTAAATTAACACTAGAGGGGGGGGGGGTGAATAATGTCTAATTTATTATATGAATATTTTTCAAATTCTTTAAGATTATACTTGAAATGATATATTAACAATCATAGAATCAAAGTACAGATAAGTAAATGATGTAAATGTAAAAAAGGAAAGAATACACTATGATTTTATACTGGTTTGGAGTCACCCTTCATCCAGTCCCGCATAATTCCTTGTACGGATTTCTTTTCAATTAGTAAATGCAAATACAATCTCGATCTCAAAGCTACAAGTATACCCTTTAGAATCCTGACCGCTGGGTAAAGCCACTTGATTTCCGGGCTACAAGCATACCCACTAGATTTATGGACTACTAAACACACTTAATTGATTTTAATATGTTACAATCACACCTACTTGGATTTCAGGTATACCAAGCATACCACAGTGTATAAGAGTATGATTTGATAGAGTTTACAAACTCAGGTCATCGATCTTGATTATAATTGATCATATAATTCTTGAATAGCACTTTGATCTTGAGAGATGAGAAATAACAGAGAGTATATGAAAGAGAATCAAATTAATAATGATTAAATTTGATTCTAGTTGAATTTCGGTAGAGTTTCGATAGATTGATTTTGAAATCAAGAGAGTGAGAAGAGGAGAGAAAAATAAGAAAGTAGTTAATAAATATTCATTTGGAAGTCTAGTATATACAGAAAAACAGTGGTCATGTACATCCACGAAGAGATACGACGAAAAGACACTTTCATTCAAATTTGAAATTTGAAATTTATAGCTAGTATTCGACATACTTGGAGAGGATGTCGACATATCCCTTTGTATATTGAAAATCACTTAATAAAAATTATTTTAAATATATTATGTAACGACCCGTAAATTTTGGTAACTAAATTGGTTAATTTAATAAGATTTTGTAATTAAATTCAGCAATAATTAAAATTTTATAATTTTTAATGAAATGAATGTTAAGAATGATAATTGAATATAATCAATGTTTAGTAAGGAATTATAACATTGGTTTGAAATGATTAAACGTGTAAGAATGTTGATACAAGTTAATAAATAACAAATTTAGTGCAATCCCAATTAATTGAAACAATTATGAGATTTTAATTGATTGTATTTAGTAAATTGGGAAATAAATTCAAAGTTATGTTAATTGATGGAATAATACATAATAGGTTGTAATGTGATAGAATCCATGTTAAATAAGTAATTATAATAATTGTTGGTTGATAATTAAGTATGAATGTGAGTAAATTTGGCAGTAGTGATATTTATTAATTGTTTACCCATTCAATTAATTTATTGAATTAGATCTACATCAATTGCAACATTTATTTGTTAATAATAGCTTATAAGTGAAATTAGACGTTAATGGTAACAATTATTATAAGTTAACCATTTATTTAGTATATTAAAATTTAAAATTTGTAATTAATTGTAATAAATCTAAATAAATTATTACGTTAATGTTAATTAAGGTAATATTTGGAAATAATGTTAATGTTATTCATAATAGAACAAGTTGTTGAATTAAAGGAATGGAAATAAAGATTTATTAATATAAAACTTAATAAATGGATAAATTGAAATGGAAGGTCAGGTGAAATATTGGAAATTGTTATAATTGGTTATGAGATTGAAATGTAAGAAACGAATGTAAATACTTAATTAGCTAATGGAATAATAATCATATAGTTAATGGTAATTAAATAAAAGCAGAAGTATTTAAGAATTGTAACATTTGCTTGATAATAGGGAATTCTTAAATGTAATTAAAGTCATGGTAACACTTGTTATAAGTTACTTGTTTATTTGGTTTAATAATTAAAATGGGAATCAATTAGAATTAAATGAACCTTAATGTATATTAATGAGAATTTATGCAATAACTAAAGGTGTGAATGTAATAAATACAAACCAACGTTAATTGCAACTATGAGATGACAAGTTAGTGGATAACAGGATTTAAAAACCAAATAAATGAATTTCTTGGGAATTTAAGTTTTAATTACTGGATAAATTGAAATTGAAATTAAATACCGTAAATTGGGAATTATTCAATGATACATTGATGTAGAAATTTGTTTAAAGGATTCTAAATTTACCAAGTAATCCAAACCGATAAAATTTGTAAATAATTAAGGTTGAATTGTAAAATTAATTTAATTAACTTATTATTAATTTATTTAATTAACTAGAAAATAGCCATTTTGGCCGCTGACTCGGATGTCAACGAAACTAGTTTCATCAGATCCATAACAGTGAATTATTATAGGATTTCAAGTTTCATAACGATCGGGCTTGTCATTTGGTCGTATGGGCTTGAAATGCCTTGAAATCGATTAATTGAAATCAATTAAAATCAATTTGAAATAACTTGATTTGAGCATAACTTCTTCATACGATGGAATTTGGACTCGAAACCTGTTCCATCGCATTTAAATTATTTTAAAACATCTATTTTGATATATGGGTTGACCCAATTTCGTTCCGGAGTCAGAACGGGCTTTTTAGGCCATTTTGTCATTCAACGCGTTTATCAATCTGGTCCATCTATTTTATTTTCAGTTTTTTCTATATATACCCCATTATAAAGCCTAATTGTTTCTCATTGTCATTTGTCTATACGTATAATTCCTTCTGACCTCCTCATTTCAATGACAGACAATTCCAAATCCAATTGCAATTCAAAAATCAAATTGAAAATTCAATCTTCTCAAACTACATCGAATTTTATATTGTCGGAAAGCTCTCGACGAGCACAACCTAGATCTACAATTCGTTTTTCATTTTGGATTGTTGTTTGACCGAAATTCAGGCTTTTTATTTTCGGCCATTCATCTTGGTTCGATCGTCGTTGACCGATCAGCAAATCAAGGGTACCATCGTGTAGAGGAGGTCGATCGTAGTCTATCGGAGTCGTTCGTTCATGAAGTTAATGGTTGGATTGGGTGGGAAGATTCGATTAGGGTTGCACAAAAAGTCGATGGTGGCACCATCTTTCTTGCGACCTTCGTCGCTGGTGGCCGTGAGGAAGATATCGACGCGAAGTGTGGCGCTATGATGGTTGATGGCGCGACGTGTCAAGCGGCTCGAGTTTGATGAGGTGGCGGCGCGATCTGCAGTCGAACGCGAAAGTTCGTATCTCTGGGCTAGCGCTATGTGTGCGTGTGTGGTTCGGTCTGTAGGGTGATAGTGGCGATGACGTGGCTTGTTTTGGGGAGGTTAGTTTTGTTTCGTTTTATTTTTATATAAATTTAATTCGAGTCGCTCTAACTAACATAACTTTCGCATAAGACGTCCTTTTCATGCGCGGTTTTCTCCGTTAGGTTCATATTGAAATTCCGGACTTTTTGGCGCTACTTTGGACGAATTCTAAGACTGTTCAAATTTTGGGTTTAAATTGGATTTAAATTCAATTTAAATTCAAAAGGTGAGTGTTTTAACCCACTCACAATTTCTAAAATTTCTTATGTGTGTTAAATTAATTTCTGATGTGATTAGAAATTTATTTATTGCTGTTTGATATATTTTTATCATCATTCCAGTTAAATTGAAGTTATTGAATTAAATTGTTATTCAATTTATTATTGCATATAAAGTGCCAGTCAAATTAATTTATTTTTGAATATAAACTGCCAGTAAATACCTGTTATTTATTATCTGTTCTATATTGATGTTATTGTTTGAATTGGATGATAATTGTGATAAATGGTTGATGATTGATATTGGATGAATGGATGTTGTACTTTATATAGTTATAAACTGCAAGTTGTTATGTTTTTTTTTGTTTTTTTTGGGGGGATTGCGGTTTGAAATAATATATAATCGTATTTTTATTTTAAATTACGAATTGAAATGATAAATATCCGTATCACTTGACCATAGGGTAGAAAATTATATACAGACACCGTGGTCTATATATAAAAATATTTTGAAATGATTTTCTTTGTAAATAAATATATGATTTTATGAGATATTGATTTGGATATTTTGTAAATGTTATTTTATATATAGTTAAATTCTTGGTTTTAAAGCTATGAATAAAATTGTTTAAAGTATAAAATAAGTCTAATAATAAAGTTTAATTTATTAAAATATAATATGGATAAGTAATTACTTAAATTGTATTTTAATATAGAGTTTATATTGATTGTATAAATCAAGGCTGAGAAGATAGTTTTAAAATTGATTTGAGATTTTATTTAATTAAGAGTTATATTTAATAAGAATCCATTTGGAATTTATTGAAATTGAGATTTTAAAGGAATACGATTTTATAACTTAATTCGGGTTTAAGGTGATTTAAGTGAATATATCAAGTCTAAATAAATTGAAGAATATTCAGTTATTGAAATTTGAAGTTTTATTCAAAGGATATTGGATTTATTAAGCAAATATTTCAAAACTAAATAATAGTAAAGTAAATTTGGTATATAAAAATATGAATTATAAAAATTTAGTTTTGAAATATTGAATATTTAAGCTTTGAAATATACTGAATTTGAAATGGTTTATTTTGTGGATTAAATCTGTTTTGAAATCGATATAATTCGGAGTGGTCTATTTGAAAACCGAATTGAATTGAAATTTATGATTTGGGGATTTGGTTAAATTTAAAATTTAGAAATTCGGGTTGTTTTGGAATTGATTTTTGAAATTTAAGGAGCTAGTTTATTTTATAAAATATTTTAATATTTAAACCATGTAAGGGGTGGAAGTTATGTTTCAAAGTTAAAAATTTCAAAGTATTACGTTTTGGAAGTGTTATAGTTTTAAATCTTTGGTTTCGAAAAACTTTGAAATACTATGATTTTAAAATGAAAATGATATCGTATTTATATGGTTTTGAAATGAATATTATATCATGGTTTTGAAGTATAATTATTTTGAAATGACCGCGGTGTTATAATAACGTTTGGTTGTTAAAGAGACCAGGATCGGAAGTTGTCATACTCTCTGCCAACTCTGAAAACCACTTTAACAACCGTGTACGCGGTGGAGATTCCAGAATGAAGTAGGATGGCGGCGGTGTTCTTTTGAGGTATATATGTGGACCCGACTCCCATGAGTTGGCATTAGGTGGCTAAAACAGGAGCGATTCTCGGACCAATGAGGTCATTCCTCTGATCGAACACACTCCTTCGATTTTATACTCTGTCTTTTGGATTGATTCGGTGGCCACTTTTGATTTTTTTTTTTGGTTTGGGGGGGTGTGGCTCGAGGTGGGCGGTAGCTGCGTGCTATGCATTACCACCAGCTCAGATGTGTAATTGGTATATCTACCCTGGCATTGCCTTGTGTGCCGTGTCACCTACCCTAGCGCGCCTTGTACGAGTTTGTTTTTCTCCCGTAGCCCGTGGAGTTTTTAGGGTAGTCTCCCGATCTGAAGATGCGCTGATACTGGATGGACTACTGGGACTATTATGTGGTAAGGGCTATATAGGTAACCCCTTAACACTATTTAAAAGTAAGTTTATTTTACTATAGATATTATTATAATAGCGAAATATTACTATATAGTAAATAGTTTAACGGATCCTTAGGAGATATCAAATCCCATAAACATCTCTGACGCCGTTCCACTCATATTATTTACCATTGATTTAACTTACATAAGATCTTTTAGTTCCGACTCGAGTGTTTTGTCTTCTCAATTCGCTCGGTCAGTCTGAGCATTTCAGGGTTGGAAGATCTTATTTCTGGAGGATGAAGACGAAGATTTATTATTATTTATTATAGTATTCCACTACATTCATACTGTTCCGCTGCATTTTTTATTGTTCTCTGGTATGTGTAACTCTGATATGTATTGTATAAGTATAATCGAATATTTTGTAAAACAGCTTCATGAACTGTATATTTGATTATTATATTTTATCGTTCCCCTGCAAGATTCTATCTTGTTCTTTTTCTTTCTTTGCTATTTCTTATTTACCCCATAATAAATCCGCCCTTCTATATGGTTTAAGTCTGACGTGGGTGATTTATCGTCGATTTAAAGCGTACAAAAAGGTGGGATGTTACATCTGATATCAGAGCTTTGGTTTAGCGATAAACCTTAGCTTTGTGGGGTCTGACTCTTTATTAATAGGGTAGTAATACCCTATGATGAGTCGCTAAGTGTATATATATGAGAGAGCGTATTTGTTAGTGTTATAAAAAGGTTTTGATATTGTGTTAATTTGTTCCGTTTTGTATTTATAAATTCTGGTTGGTGTATGGACGCTATGACATCAATAGGGATTTCTAAACACTTAATAGGACAGACCGACACAATATTTATTTTCAATATAGGTGAATGAAATAATTTTGCCTATTATATTTTTTATATATATAAAATAAAATTTTATAAAGGTTATATTTAGTTGTAATATATTGGTTGTTAGGTATTGTAATTTATAAATATTAGGTTAAGGTAGGATTTGAAGTAAAAAAAATAAATGGAACTGGAAATTTAGAAGTTAAGTTTCGGGGTTTTGAAAATTTATTTCGTATGATTTTGGAATATAATAATAATATTATTAGAAGTATTTTATGATATAAATATTTCAATATAATTTGAAAGAATTTTTTTAAAGAAACTCTAGAAAGAAATAAGTTGTACTCCCCTCTCTGTCGTTGGAAAATAATTTCGGTGATGAGTGCACGCATCATCGACATTCATTTTCGAGTTTCGAAGTGGGAATGCCACTGTAGTAGTTTTACTGCAGACTTATTTTGATAAACATATATATAATTTCAAATTGTTTAAATATAATTGGATATATAAGTTGTAAGTATATGCATTTATCTATTATTTTTAAATAATTTAGATAAAACCCGGTATTTAATTCTTAAGTTTCCATCAATTAATAGTTTCAATTAGTGTAGTGAAATGAATTTCGACAAAAAAAATTTAAACCTCTAAACAGAATAAGAGATTTAATGCTAAGTATAAATGGAATTAAAAAGAAAGTTGAAATCTATAAAACAAATGATATGATTATTGAACATATAATTGATTTAAAAAGAAATGATATAAACTTGTATATTTTCAATTGCATTCTTTAACATACATAAAACTTATCAACTATTAAAAGGTTAAAATGTTAGAAGAAAATGTAATGGGAAATTTTACAAGTAAAATTTGAAATAATGAAAGTATTTAATGAAATTCTTTTATAAATAAGAATTTGATGTTGTAATTGTGTGAACGTAAGTTGTAATTGTGTGAACGTAAGTTATAATTGAAATGTTACTGTAATAAAGGTAGTAGGAAGTATGTATTGTAAGTATAAGATTATAAACTTAAGTAAATGAATTAATATGCAAAGAAGTCGAATTAAACATGGATACTATAAATAAATGAAAATGAATATTGTAAGTAATAAATGAAAATTTGCAAGAAATAATATAAACTAAAAAGGAATAAACCACTATATGAATGAAGAGGAAACCAAACAACCATTTGTTTTGTTTGCTATGGATATGTGGGTGGTTGATTTTATTGACTTCATATGATGGTCATATGTTGTGATTGCAAGTGATTGTTGTGTTTGACATTGTTTTGTTTGATTAGCGGATGAAACAAAACTAATATTTCATTTTATAATTATTATTAACTCTTTTAGATTATATAAGTGAAACACAGGTTATGGAAGCAATTGCTACTGCTTTTGGTTTCATAATTAAGCGTTAATTGCCCGATAAATACGTACGTTCTCGGATTACGGTTTTCTAGCGTTATTATATTATTTTCCCATGCTGAGATATATTATTTTGAAAATATATGCTGTATATTGTTATATTTGATATTATATTTTCTTCCGAGCCTCTCCGTACAAAGGAGACTCTGCCGAAATTTTCCGTAAATTTTGGACCTAGAAAATATGTTGAAAATGTTTTCCAAACTTTATTAGTTTGAGTAATAAAAGATTTAATGGTTATAAATTGGTATATTTTATTTAAATTAATTAATTTTTTAAATTTATTTGTTTATAAAGTTAATATTTTTGAATAAGATGTATTGTTTACTCAATTCTTTCTTTTCCCTTCTTTTTCCTTTTCGGGGACGAAAAGTTTTGCGTGGGGTGTAAGACCCGTAAATTTCGGTAACTAAATTGGTTAATTTAATAAGATTTTGTAATTAAATTTAGAAAGAATTAAAATTTTATAATTTTTTATGAAATGAATGTTAAGAATGATAATTGAATATAATCAGTGTTTAGTAAGGAATTATAAAATTGGTTTGGAAATGATTAAACGTGTAAGAATGTTGATGCAAGTTAATAAATAACAAATTTAGTGCAATCCCATTTTGGAGCAAGATTCAAGTTTACAAGAAGAAACTAGGGCTTGGAATTTCTATTTCCCTTTCCCTTCCACCATTTTCAGTTGAAGCTTAAGTTTAGAAGAGTGGAATGAGAGAATGGAGAGGAGAGGGCTGAGTTAGGGGTTTAAACTAACAAATGGGCTGAACCCAAACCCAAAACTCAATTAGAAAAAGTTGCAAAATTCAACTTACTCCAAACATATCAAAGCTTATACTCAAAAAGATCGCAAATGCCATTTTGGAATCAATGGAAATGGTTTCGAGTTCCAATTCAGCCATTTGCAAAAAGTAACTTTTCGGATCCCAAAATCCGACTAACAGCGCTATATTTAAATAAAACATTTAAATATAAAATCGTTAAATATGCGGGTTGTTACAGATTTGGTTAAATTTAAAATTAAGAAATTTGGGTTGTTTTGGTATTGATTTGTGAAATTTAAGAAGATAGTTTATTTTATAAAATATTTTAATATTTAAACCATGTAAGGGATGGAAGTTATGTTTCAAAGTTAAAAATTTCAAAGTATTACGTTTTGGAAGTGTTATGGTTTTAAATCTTTGGTTTCGAAATTTTATAACTTTGAAATACTATGATTTTAAAATGATATCATATTGATTTGAGTTTTAAAACGAAAATGATATCGTATTTATATGGTTTTGAAATGAATATTATATCCTGGTTTTGAAGTATAATTATTTTAAAATGACCGCGGTGTTATAATAACGTTTGGTTGTTAAAGAGACCAGGATCGGAAGTTGTCATACTCTCTGCCAACTCCGAAAATCACTTTACCAACCGTGTATGCTGTGGAGATTTCGAAATGAAGTAGGATGGCGGCGGCGTTCTTTTGAGGTATATACGTGGACCCGACTCCCATGAGTTGGCATACGGTGGCTAAAACAGGAGTGATTCTCGGGACAATGAGGTCATTCCTCTGATCGGACACACTCCTTTGATTTTATACTCTGTCTTTTGGATTGATTCGGTGGCCACTTTTGATTTTTTTTGATTTGGGGGTGTGGCTCGAGGTGGGCGGTAGTTGCGCGCTACGCATTACCACCAGCACGGATGCGTAATTGGTATATCTACCATGGCATTGCCTTGTGTGCCATGTCACCTACCCCAACGTCCCTTGTACGAGTTTGTTTTTCTCTCGTAGCCCGTGGAGTATTTAGGGTAGTCTCCCGATCTGGAGATGCGCTGATACTGGATGGACTACTAGGACTATTATGTGGTAAGGGCTATATGGGTAACCCATTAACGCTATTTAAAAGTAAGTTTATTTTACTATCGACATTATTATAGTAGAGAAATATTACTATATAGTAAATAGTTTAACGGATCCTTATAAGATGTGAATCCCGAGCATCTCTTAAGTTACTGCACTCACGTTAGACACTGGATAGGAGATGTCAAATCTCGTAAACATCTCTGATGTCGTTCCACTCATATTATTTACCGTTGATTTAACTTACATAAGATCTTTTAGTTCCGACTCGAGTGTTTTGTCTTTTCAATTCGGTCGGGTCAATCTGAGCATTTCAGGGTTGGAAGATCTTATTTCTGAAGGACGAAGACAAAGATTTATTATTATTTATTATAGTTCCACTACATTCATACTGTTCCGCTTCATTATTTATTGTTCTCTGGTATGTGTAACTCTAATATGTATTGTATAAGTATAATCGAATATTTTGTAAAACAGCTTCATGAACTGTATATTTGATTATTATATTTTATTGTTCTGCTGCAAGATTCTGTTTTATTCTTTCTCTCTCTCTCTGCTTTTTCTTATTTACCCCATAACAAATCCGACCTTCTGTATGGTTTAAGTCTGACATGGATGGTTTATCGTTGATTTAAAGCGTATAAAAAGGTTGGACGTTACATATTAAATTTTGTAAAATATTTGAAACTTTTTACAAACATTTAAACATAGCTTATACATATTTTAATCATATTGAAACTTTATAAAATAATTTTTAAAAATTCGATAAGAATATTCATTATAATGTAAATAATATAAATAAAATCAATATAGTTATAAATTTGTAAGTAAATATTTAAAATCAAAATATAAAAAATAAATATGAGGAAGATATAAACTAAAATGAAAAAATTATAATAGGTTAAAAAGTACTTAAAAACTTAATATAATATCTTTGTGAATACAAAAGGATAAGAAATTATTTTGAGAAGTATTTTACATAGACGTTTGAAAAGATTATTAAGAAAACCCGGATATTTGAAAAATATTTAAAACTTATTTGAAAAAGAGAGAGATCAAGGAAGTGCTATTAAGGTTTTAATAATAATTTTATGACTCTATAACTTATCTGCAATATCTTGAAATCGTGAACTCTTTAATCCTTATGAATCTTCATTCTCGAACTCTTAAAACTTTATGTCATTATCTTAAATCTTCTCTTGATATCAGCATCTTGATACTGTACAGTCTTCATAATCAATACATGTCTAATATCCTACACGATATACTACATATATATATATATATATATATATCTTGATAAAACATTAGTATCTATATTTGAATAACGTCCTATAGTTGTTATCATCAAAATAAATACCTATGGTACTAACAATCTCCCCCTTTCTGATGATGACAACTCTGTATATAAAATATATTATAACTCCCTCTGAGTTACAAAACTCCCCCTTAATCTATGCTTAGATTTTATATATTTCTGCCCTTCGTCATCAACAAAAATAACCAACTAAAACTATAACTCTAATCGCTAACTCTTGCTCTAATTGTAATTTTAACTCCCTTTACATAAAATACTAATCAATATGTATAAGAATTATATATAATGATGATGATAAAATTATAGAAAAATAATACACGATATATAAAACTAGATAATCATGAAAAAATCAATCCAAATATCCATCCAATCAAACAAAGTTTATATCACACAACATTCAAACAAATCCATACAAAATCAAAATCAAACAAATCCAAACCAAACCAAACCAAGTATTATTATTTATATACAATCAAACCTATTTAAACTAGACATTTCAAGAAACTTCAATCATCTATCAGTGCCAAAGATTGGATCCGCTTTGCTAGCATTCTAATCTTCATCTTCTTTGTTGATGGTACATTCTGCATCGGTGATTGGTTCTTCTTTTTTCAAGGAAGAAATCATCTACCAAATTGCGTCGAAATACCTTTCTTACTCCTTGATCATCTATATTTGACTCAATTATATGGGCCTCTAGTTTCTTAGGATGAAAGTGAGAATGTTCTTCACTGATTCAAGAGTTTGTTTGGGGTTAGTTTTTGGATATTAGAAGCCATTATTTTGGTTTTAGAGTTTAGGAACGCAAAGGAAGAAGAAAGAGAGTATAAAATAATGATTTTATGGTCTTAATAGATATTCAAAGGGGTGGAAATTCATTGGAAATGAATAGACATTTGTTGTCTATTCAATTTTCAAAATTAATTTTTTTTTGAAAAGTTATCGTTGAATGTCGATATACATACCTAGGGTATGTCGAAAAATATGCAGAAATTTTCAAAACAACTTTGTTTGAAATTCTAGTGCATTTAGCTTATTCTATTATGCTTGTTATGTTTTTTAGAGAAGACAAAAAGTGTATAACAGCAAGGAAACAGATTTTTCATTTATACTTAACATAAAAAAACAAAAAGATACATAAGTTCAAACCAAATTTATACTACAACACACTTATAAGTAAGTAGATAATAAGCTAAAAGGATGTAGATGAGGAAGATGATGAAGATACCCCAAGCTTGCGTTTCACTTTTCTAAAGAACTTGTCCATTTTTGTTGATAATAGTATTTAGTTTCTTACTAATCGAATGCTTGGGAATCTTTTGGTTTTCAACAATCATCTTTTGATCGTTTGAGAAAGTCTTGATTGGTTAGTTGAAGTGGAAAGTCAATGCTTTCTAAGGTGGTTTCCCCCTCCTCCTCCTCTTCATCTTTAATATCCATATCTTCTCCTTCTTCCTCTTCCTCCTCTTCTTGAATTTCTACCTCCTCTTCATAAGCTAACCTTTCTTCTTTCGCCACAAAAGTTTCATATGGCTCGAAAAAAGGTGGAATTTTAATAGAAGCGGTATTGGCTTGATTAAAGACTTTACGAGAGACAAATTCTTCTCGTTTAAAGTCAATACTGAAGCTATTGAAGATTTGGATAAGATATATACCATGAAATAGCGCATTTTCATGATTGGAAAGACTTTTAGGATAAAATTAATCCAAAATAACTTGAGCCCAATTTATGTTACATTGATTATAAATGACAAAACGAGCTTTGCAAACTTTTAGAGTTGATTATTAAAATTTCCCAATCAAGGAATAATAATATGTTGTAAAAGAAGATTTAGAATTCTATTTTTTGGACGAAAGCTTCGATTTTTAAACTCTAAATTATCATCACCTTCAAAAAAGTTGTGAAATACTTCAAGATTTTGATCATCAATTTTGAAAGATGTAAGGTCCATTTCGGTAGATTTACATCTAAGAATGGTACCCAAAATTTCATAATTTAACATGATTAAAGTTCCTTTTATGCTAATTCATACTTCTCCTTCTCTTCCATCCAGAAATTTTCCTTTTAAGTTTGCATAAAACATTTTGACCAAGTGTGGAGAGCAAACAAAATCATCTTGAGAATCATCAATTAAACGGAGAATTCCATTTTGTAAACAAAGAGAATCAAGTTCATAAGTAGAAAAATCATTGAAAGTAGCAAAATTTTCCATAGAAACCTTTCCATATTTAATATAACTAATATTTCTTTCATAGCCTATTGATCATGGAAGAGAAAATTCTTGATACTTTTGGAAAGTCTCATAGATGTAGGAGTGCTTAAGGAAGCCATTGACGAAGAGTTTGATAAGAGAGTTAATGAAGTTTTGAATTTTGAAATAAAAGGGAGAAATAAATGGATTTTGATAAAGTAAGTAAATAGAGAACCAATGAACATGTTCTCTGGTGAAAATGAAACTTTTTAGAACATAGGAGTTGATGAAAAGATGGAGAGAAATTCAAATTTTGAATTCAATTTGAAATTCAAAATCAGTTTACATATGTCGACATATGCTCATGGGGTAAGTCGATATATAGGTCGAACTTTTCAAAAATGATTTTTGTTAAACTATATCCTATTTTATTATATAGATCTATTAATAATTATTCTATTTTCAGAATTTTTTTAAATATATTCTATATTATTATTTTATTATTATTAAAATATATAAAATATTTATATATAAAATATAATCAAACAATATTCAACCAATATTATTATTAATCTATAGGATATTCCTGACAACCAATAAAGCAACCAAAAGAGAAGAAAATTTCATTCATGAAATTAAAATATTTTGATATATTAAATGCATACCCATTTCTGATTCTTTTACCATTTTGTTCTGAATTATGTATTGTTGTGAAGCACATGCTAGCAATTTCTATATCTTAGTCATTATCGCTTGAGGATGTATCTGAATTATCTAATGTTGTATAGGCCCGTCTCCATTTTCTAGATGAATTGGTGTTAGTTGTAGTTTTCAGTTTATTGGGATGTGGATAGTCTTGTTTTAAATAAACAAGGTCATCGTAGTTATAACATTTATTGTCATTTCCATTTCAACTTTCGCTTCCTAGATTTTTGCTGTCATTTATTTTGAAAATTTTCATCCTCCTATATTTTAGAAATTTTCTGATTTTCCTTGTCATGAAAGCAATTTCTTCATCATCATCGCTATTTGAATCCAGATTATCCATCATTGCATTAAATGCTATAGATTTCTTCTCTATTGCTCTATTTTCTCTCCTACCCCTTATTTATGCGTCAAAAGACATTAAATTGCCAGTTAACTCTTCAATTTTTAGAGTATAGTATCATTAGCCACTTCGACTGCAAGAGTCTTTTGATCCCATCTAGGAATAAATGAGTTGAGGATTTTTATAACTTGATCGTCTTTAGAAAAGCTTTTACCTAGTGCAATAAGTGAGTGTACTATATCTTAAAATCTACTATACAAATCAGATATGGGCTCATTTGGACTCATTTAAATAATTGAAACTGATTTGTTAGCATGAAAATTTTGACATGTTTGACTTTACTTGTCTCTTCATGTGTAACTTGCAAAGTTCTCCAAATTTGCAATGTAGACTTACATATAGATACCATATTAAATTCATTTCTATCTAGTAACAAAATAATATATTCATAGCCTTAGAGCTACATTATGCAACTGCTTTTTGGTCAGCAGTCCATTTTACAAAATTTGTCTCGGGTTAAGCATACTCAATTTGTGTGATATTCCAGTGTCTAAACGAATTGACTACAAATAAATTTTCATTCTACAAGACCAATATGTGTAATTACTTCCAGTAAAAAGTGGACGTCTAGCAGTGGATGTCCTTTGACAAATGAGTTACTAGAAAGTGTATTAAGAGTGTAACTAATATACTGTTACTATTGTTGGTAGCAATTTAAACATTTTCAAAGTTAGATGATGAATACTTTAAAAACCAGTGCTCTAATTCCAAATGTGAGTTGGCTGAATATGGATCTTAAGGCTAAATTAACACTACAGGGGGAAGTGAATAGTGTTTAATTGATTATATGAATAATTTTCAAATTCTTTAAGAATCAACTTTAAACGATGTAACTAACAATCATAGAATCAAAGTACAGATAAAAGTAAATGCAGTAAAAGTAAAATGGGAAGAACATGCTAGGATTTTATACTGGTTCAAAGTTATCCTTCATCTAGTCCCGCACATTCCTTGTACAGATTGCTTTTCAACTAGTAAATGCAAATACAATCTCGATTGCAAGGCTATGATACATACCCTTCAAAAACCCAGCCTCTGGATAAAGCCACTTGATTTTTGGGCTGCAAGCACACCCATTAGATTTATAGGTTACTAAGCAAAACCAACTGATTTTAACAGGTTATAATCATACCTACTTGGATTTTAGGGATACCACGCACACCACTGAGTATAAGAGTATGATTTTGTAACGACCCGCCATTCAATCCATAGAAAGACACATCATTAAGAAGAAAGAAAGGGATAAAAAAGAGAAAAGATAAAAAAGAAAGAACTAACAACATCAGAATCTCACAGCGGAACGAATAAATTATATTATATCACATAACATATTACATAGTATCATATACATCGGAGTTATACAGTTTTTACAACACAAACTAGAAAGTTATAAACACCCGTCTAGTTATTACAACTCAAGTACATCATAAAAATACAGATACAACACTAGCACATCAGAACCACTATATATCTACAAACGCTGAAGCCTCCTGCTCCATATATCCTCTAGAACTCGTAAAAATTTGAGTACCTAAGAGTTTAATAAAACAAAAAATAAACTCTGGGTTAGACATGGGTCTGATGTGAGTAAACGGGTTAAAGTTGCTTAACTTTGAAAACCTTCGAAACAAAAGGTTTCTCGTAAGACTTCCCGCACATAAACACTGAAAATGTTTTACCCTACGATAACCAAAACATTTGATAGTAAATCCAGTTATATTATAATAGGGTCTAGGGTTTTCAAGTAAAATACAGAAATAGCTGGAATGCTTACAACATAGTTGGGCACAATCAATACGTATGACACTTATTGGAGATTGGATTCCATACAATGGCAGGGCAACTGGGGTACCGTCTGTCACAGTACGTGGCCTAGATCACCATACCGAGGATCCACCCTAGATCCCCTGCAACACAAGACCAAAACCATCCCTTACTGGATAGTCCCGAACAAGACAACCCCGCAGATGGCCGTCGCCAACTTCCCACTAAACCGAATAAAAGGAACCTCTAGACAGGGGTAAATCTCGTCCTACATGGGTGCTACCCACTTAGCCTTGCTGCACCTCCGCTGTTTTAGCCATTCCCGATTGATGAGGCTTGAGGCTACGATTACCTTTATAGAACACAGTTATCTTAGAATGCTCATCGTCCGCCCGACAATGTTCTGAAAGCATACAATCCATACAAGTTCGTTCCGGTTCGAACGAAACCAAAGGCGCTATCTCTCTACACTTATTTTGGAATCAACCTCAGAGTTAACGACAGAAGCCCTTGCACTCTGAATCTTCATCTCAATCGAAAGCACTATCTCCATTAACTCGTTTTGGAATCACCCTGGAGTTAACGACCATAGCCTTTCTTTTGAATCTTTACTTGATCTTCACTTGAGATTTCATGGCCTAATGTTTATTTTGGATCGATGTGGTTTTCAAAATTCCAAATTTGAAAATTCGATCCCGGTCTCACCGAAATCCAAAACACCATCTTAATGTCCAAGTGGTTTAAGTTTGAACAATTTAATTCAATTTAAAATATTGAATTCACATAGCATCATTCATAGATGAATATCACATATTTATCACAACTATAATCAATATCACATCACAGCACATCACAGATTATCAAACTATAAGTATCATTTAATCCAGACATTCTGCTCAAACAATCATCCACAAATAGGAATTATTGATCCATATTATAATTAATTTTATCAACTTAAATTAAATTAATTACTTGAGAATTAATCACCTAATCCTGCTCAATCATTAATTAATTAAAACTATTTAATTAATTAATCAACCTTTAATCACCTTATAAACCAATTAATTAATCTTTAATCACAGATTAATTATCCTTTAATTATTCTCTTAATTAACCATGATTGATTAATTATTCTTTAATTACAGTAAGTAATAGCCTTTAAATTAATTTCACAAATTAATTATTCTTTAATCATTTATTAATTGACCTTGATTAATTTTATTAATTAGTTAACTATAATTAATTGCATTAACCCTTAATTAATTATATTAATTAATTATACTATAATCACTTCATTGATTAATTATCTTTTAATTAATCATATTTATTAATCAATTAAACCTTTAATTATCCTTATTAATTACATTAATTAATAATCCTCTAATTACTTTCATTAATTATTTATCCTTCTAATTTCATTTAATAATTAACCTTTAATAAATCACATTCATTAATCAACCTTGATTAATCATATTCAGTAATTAATTAACTTCATAATTAATTAATAAATCCTTTAATTAATTACACTGAGTAATTAACACTTAATTACTTCCACTAAGTAATTATTCTTTAATTACTTTCCATCAAGTAATTTCACTTTAATTACATCCAGTAATTATCCATTAATTACTTATACCGAGTAATTACACTTCATTAATTACATTAAGTCATTATACTTAACCCACCATCAAATGATTATCTTAAATTAATTAAACAAATTAATTAAACTTAAATTAACCACATTAAATTAATTAATTACATTGAGCAATTAATTCCTTAAATTACTTCGTTAAGTAATTATCCTTAATAATTCTCTTTAATATAAAGTAATTAACCTCTAATTACATCCTGTTGAATATGCGCTTATATGATTTTTGTTTGATGATAATAAACATACATACATTCATTTAAATGTATTTGTTAATATACTATTTTATTTTCACAGATTAAATAAATATTTGTTGAATAAAATAAATAACACGGAATTTGAATTCAAACGAATATTTTATTCAAACAAATATTTATTACAATTTTGAATAGTACAAATTCAAGTTCTCACTATACATATACAATTTTGATTCTAATTACATCACAATTCAATTTACATAAATTCCTTACTACATATCACTCACACTCGTAGTATTTATCTTAAACTTCATTCCAGTTAGAATCCAGCATCTGAGCAATCTGCAAAAATATTCACTAACGCAGTAAAATTGAAAAAGAAATATTTTTGCAATATAAAATAAAATATGAATTTTTGAAAATAATATTTGACTCAGTTATTTGGGTTGTTCGTCAACATTTAAATTTGAATTCATCATACACGAACAGCTTGTGACATACACAGTGTATCACTGTATATGCCACAAGGCCGTGCACACCGAAATATACACTTGATCGATTTACAAGGACAAGTGAGCACAGGTCAAACCCAAATACGGGATTCAACTCAAGTGCAATAAAACAATGTCATTCAGCACAAGGTCAAATCCAAGCCAAATTCAACTCAGGTGAAAATTAGAAAAATAAACAAAATGCAAAGGTCAAGTCACTACTCAACTCAATGCATCAACAAAAGTCAAGGCCGCAAATGAAATACAACTCACATGTATGCACCAGTAAACTATGCTTCACAATGAACCAGTGGTCATAAACACAGTGACATGCACAAATGCATTCAAGAACAACAACCAACAAAAGAAGCACAGTGACTCAACGAACACAAGTGTACATGACAGTGTACAACACCAAATAGACCATGGAACAGCAAGGTGATCGAACAAATAAGACTAGGCAATAGTGAAGTACAACATCACTAACAAATGCAAGCTCAAGTAATCAAGTAAACAATACAACAATGACCACAAATGTAACAACAGCAATTCAAATAACTCATTAAGCAACAATGGATACACAATGACCAGAGCCAGACTACAAGATGAACCAGACAAAACATATACCACATTCAAGACTACATGATCAACTCAACTCAAACCAGGACCAATAAACAGTGCCAACTGATCAAATGAAGTCTGTACACATGATATGAAGAACAAGGCTCGAACTTAAGTATGGAACACTACAATAACTCAAATGAGCGCAGTGAAATGCACAAAGAACAAAGCATCATGTGTTGAACAACATAAAGAATGCTAACAATAGGGATATACAGTGATGTATGAATCAAGATGCAAGACCGAATGTTTGCACAAAAATTGGGCAAGCACCTCCTAGTCGTATGATTTAGTTGATTATATGTTGATCCGGATGGTTTGGGTGATTTATGCAAATATATGGAATAGATGGACTAAACTGTAAAAGACACACAGATTTATCATGGTTCGGCCAGAACGTGCCTACGTCCACTTTATATGTTATTCTCCTTTTCTATTCAGATTACAAGTACAAAGCTTTGATTACAAGTAACTGAAAGTCGTTTGAAAGTTCTATCCGTGCTTGAGCTCTCAAACTTGTCTGCCATTGTTGTACCCCTGCCCCTCTATTTATAGAGTGAGGCTGGGGGCAAGGGTCTTGGATGTATATAGCTGCTGGTGGGCCTGGGCTGAGGCAATCTGGCCTAGTAGTGCTAGTCCGGTACGCCTTCCTCGTGTTGGTTCGGTAGGAGGTGGTATGTTGTTTGGACCGGTAATAGGTGGAGTGAGGGTTGGTCCGGTCGTAGGTGGTTCGGTAGCGCATGAGGATGGAGTTGGACCGGTGGAGGTTGGTTCGGTGTTGCTTGGAGATGGAGGCTTGGTCCGGTGGTGGTTTGGTTCGGTGGTAGGAGTACGGTGGTTTGATTCGGTGATAACTGGTTCGGCTAGGCATGGTCATGGAGTTGGACCGGCAGTTGGTTGGTTCGGTCATGGTGGTCGTTGAATAAGCTTGTGGGTCGGTAGTCACCTGGTTCGGCAGTGGTTATTGGAGAAGCTTTTGGATCGGTGGTAAGAATTTGCCCAACATTTGCCCCCCAAAGTGGGGCACATGCCTGCATGTGTCGCGCTTTTTTTTTCTTGTAGTTGGGACAGCTTCATTCGGTTTAGAGTGCCGAACCGGTTGGTCCGGTTATCCTACGCTTGCCTATATGTAGGGGCGTTATGCCACCGTTATTCCTTTACCTTTTGAGATAGCCGAATCAACTGATTGCCTAATCAAACTCCTATTCGTGCCGAATCAAACGCTTATCTTTGTCGAATCAAACCCTTATCTTCGCCGAACCAGGTGAGACCCTATTCTGCCGGATGAAACTTCTTATTTTCGAACTGCCGAATGAAACTTATACTTAAATTACCGGATGAACCCTGAGACTCTGAATACCGAATGAACTTTCGGCCTTGAATTCCCGAATGTCCATAGGGAGTATGATTGCCGAATGAGATTGGGAGTTTCAATGCCGAATGAACATTATGCCATTGACCACCGAATGGGTTTGAGAAGCATCAGCACCGAATGAACTTTCGGTTTTGAACTATTGATTGAACTCTGGGACCCTGAATGCTTAATGAATCTCTAGCTTTTCATGTTTCGACCTACGGACGAAACTCTAGATTGTACATACTTGCTTTTTTATATTTTCATACTCCATGTTCTAACAACATACTTTTGCTTTTGTGTTTGCAGATAAATGTCTCACAAAGTGGAAACCGATCAGAAAAGAAAAAAATCTATGGACAGAAGTGAGTCTTCCGTCGTGCCCCCAGTCCAGCTGGGACCAGCGCGACATGGACCTGCCCCGAGGTCATTAGTGGACGATATGGCCCTCAAGAGCTTCTGAACTCTCCTCCCGATTACTTTCCGAGCTCCCTCAAAGAAGGGCAACTTGATGTCATCGCTCGCTCCTTTAGGATTGACAGGGCGAGTATGCTGTTGCCGAGAGATGGTGTGATGCCGTATGATCCTCCTGAAGGATATTTCGCTTACAGCCGATACCATTGTATGTGCGGGGCCATTCCCCCAATCAATGCCTGGATAGTCAGCTTCCTTACCTATTTTAAGATGGCTCCATTCCAACTTCAACCCAATTCCTATGCTATCCTGGTGTGCTTGTTCATCATTTTTCAGAGGAAATATGGGCGTCCCCCTTCCAACCGGGAGATCTGGTATTTGTACAATTTGAGAGGCTATAAGAAGGGGTCTCCATACATCAGCTTGGAGGCGGCCGTGCCCTTCAAGCCGGTCCTGGATTTGTATTCGAAGCTCAGTATGTTCAAGAAAGAATGCTTCTTCATCAAGGATGACTCTATCTCCTTCCGTCTTTTCACTTTCGGCTGTAAGTTGAACTTCATTTATATTTTCCTTGTTTCGACCGCAATGCTTCTTCTTATATGCTTTTATTTCTTACTAGCGACAGGTGGCTTTGCGGTCGTGGAGAATGATTCCTTGGCTCGGATGGCTGCGGAAATAATGGCCAT
Organism: Allium cepa; assembly: GCA_030765085.1. NCBI lineage: Eukaryota > Viridiplantae > Streptophyta > Magnoliopsida > Asparagales > Amaryllidaceae > Allium > Allium cepa. The sequence continues at coordinate 102,647,148 of CM060941.1, read as the reverse complement.
TTCGGGACGGGATAGGTCGGCCTCTTACCTGATCAGGAATGCCACTCTCCTGGAGTACAACTTAATTCTGCCACATCAATCTATGGTTAAGCAGAGGGATACAGCCGAGGAGAGGGCTGCCAAAGCTAAAGACGGGGCTACTGCGAAGAGTAGCAAGAGGAGACCTTTCTCGGTACCTCTAGTCGTCGGGGGGAAGAAGCTTAAGAAATCTGATGGACCCTCTTCCAGCACATGCCCAGATGCTCCGGAGGAGGAAAGTGGAGAGGAGGAAAGAGGCGAGGAGGAGAGCGGAGGCGATGGAGAAGGTGATGGTGGTCACGGTGGCGAAGGTCATGGTGGTAGTGGCGTTGGTGCCCTGACCTCTGGACAAGCGGGTGAGATTCAAGTGTGGACGGATGATGCTTTCTGCCAAGCCTTTGAGGGGTTGGGGGAAGGGCCGACCTTGGTGGAGAAATCGAAGAAGTCTGATAAGGCCGGGACTGGTTCCAGTCTATCTTCCGAGAGTATTTCAGCTAAGGCAACTCCGGTGGTTCAAGGTGAATTCTTAACTCCTTTTTTAACTTCATATGTTTCTTGGATCATAGTTTCATGCATGCTTGTAACACTTGGTTTTTATTCCAGGAACGGGTAAGGTGGCCAAGACATCAGATATTCGGCACCGCCTTGAGTAGTACAAGCTACTCAAAGCTTCCGCCAAACCAAAGCCATCAACTAGCCGTCCCGGAGATGTGGTTGGCTATCTCCCTCTTCTCGGAGTTATTGAAGAAGATATGCAAAAGAGGAAGAGAGGGCGATCTTCGTTTGAACCTTCACCTGGCCCTCAGCCTCCAGTCTACCCTATCCATGATATTATTGAGGAAGATACTGAGTTTATGCCTTCCCCACATCCGTTCGAAAATCCAACCGTCACCCCGATAGACCACCCTGGTTTGGTTCGCAACCCATTTGCCGGCCACCCGGATCTGGACCCGAGTTTTCAGGACATTTCTTTTGACGAGGCCACGGGTGAGCATCTTCTTCCCCACAATCCCATGGTACGGGTACTTGATGAGGCTAAGTCCTTAGACCTCGATTTGCTTACTACTCGGATTGTGACCATGGGGGACGAGGCCAAGGCAAACATCGATCGGGTGGCTGAAGAGACCAAGAGGCTAATGGAGCATCACGCTCGACTATCCAAGGCTGGAGAGGAAATCGGAAGTGCTAACATTCGGTTGCGGCTAATGGTTTCTGATCAGGCCAAACAGCTTGCCGATCAGGCTATCCAGATATCCTAGCATGAGACGGCCTCTAGACGACTAAAGAAAACCATGGAAGAGGCTAGCAAGGCTGAGTTGCGAAAAATGGAGGCTGTTTGTAAAGAACGAATTGACATGGCCATCGCAACGGTGGATGAGGTTCGGAGAGCGGATCTTGAGCAGGTAGAGGAGTTATCTGGGAGTCTTGAGGCCGCAGAGCTTGCTCAGGCCAAGCTGAAGGAGGAGATGGAAGTGATGCGGAAATCCCTTCAGGCTGACTGCTCGAGATACCGATTGGAGAGAGATGCTGTCGTCGCACAGCTGTCGGCTTCTGAGGCCCGGATGAAAGAGTTTGAGGAGAACGAAGGGATGATGGATGAGATGCTCCAGGATATGTATTTCCGAACTTGGAGGCAGGGAAACCTGTCCTGGATGGACGACTATCCCCGGGTCATGGCTAGGATATATCTTCGGGCTTTGGAGGAGGCTAAGGCCGATGCGGATAAGGAAGGTGGTGCGGCTTTCAAGATGGATGTGGTTACAGCCCGATTCACTAAGGAAGAGAAGGTGGCGGTTAAGGAGGGCATGCGGCTGCTCGCTGCGGATGAGGTAGGCGTGCAGCTAGATGATGATGATCAGGGAGCAGATGCTGGTAAGTCTTCCTTTTTAGTCTTTTCATGATTTGATTGCTTATCTTTCGTGACTATTGATGGATTCTCTTCTGAATTGGGCATGCGGGACCTCTGGAGTACATGCGGGGAGTTCTGACCATGCAGTTAAGTAGATCCGGATGGCGGGCAGGATAGAGGCGGAGCCCCGATGTAGTTGACTCTTTTATTTGGTCTGTTTGGCATTCCTGTATATACTAGTCCAAAATATTATTGTATTTTCAGGCTGTAACTATGTCATTGCAATGAACGTCTTTATGTAACTTTATAACATAAGCAGATTCTGTCATGTTCGAATGTGGTTGTTATTTTGATATGTTTCATAGGAAATATAGCTGTGTGTTTATGCATGTGATTTAATCGTATTTGATGCTATATTTCTGCTCAAAATATTATTTCATACCTTGCAATGTCAATATGATGTGCGAATAAATTAAAGCTACATATTTGTATACAAGAGAAGAAAGTACCGCCCTTCGTGTTTTAGTTGTAGGAGGCTGCTTTGGATGTCTTGTGTGACTGAGTATGGAATGTAGCTGAGTGTTCCATCATCCGGATGTGAGTTCATATTTCCACAAGCGAGAGTTCCCCTATTTTGTGACCTGTACTTTAGGGACTGTTATATAGGATAGGAGAAAAGTTTTAACATGAAATGGAAATATGAGAAACAGTAAAACTTCCAATCACGGAAGGCCGTCGATATGCTTAAGTTCGTGGCAAACGGGTTTTGTAGTCACTTTCCCTAGCTGTGGGTCTTGGAGACATTTGTCACCCATCTTACGCCTCCGCGGGGAGTTTATCTTTTTTACCACAGCCGCACTTAAGACATATCGGAGCCGAGATCGCGCACAGTAACTACCCGAGCCATTATGGCCCGTAATCGTGGGTATTATTCGATTTACTGTGGGCGGCTAGCGTGGGTGCCGATCGTTAATTGTGAACTACCTCTGGCTGGCCACACCTTATGTTGGGGCTTAAAGTAGGTTCACAGTTGCCGGCGGGCCGAATGCCGTAATGAGCTGCCATCGGCTATAGTCGGCCTTCTTGATGGCTTATAATCGACTCATTATAGTTGGCTTTGAGGGTAATCGCGAGCAATGAGTTAACCCGCAGCAGAGGGATGCTGGAGCAAAAGTGTCTCATTGGGAGTGCATAGATTCGCATAGTACCTGTTGGGTCTTGTCCAAGTGAGGTTGCGCCGTGAAGTGTCCAGAATGGAAATGTCGTTATACATGATTTTGTCCAATAGAGAAGGATAAAGCTTAATAAGCAGTCAAGATATAAAGGAACAAGTTAAAAAGAGACAAGATTTTTAAAGTGGTTCGGCACGAAAATGCCTACGTCCACTGATTCTCTTTGTTAATTCACTTCATATGGGCAATACAAGTCAAGAAAAGTATCGACGGAGGTGTTGGATGTTCCATGCCCTCTGGAACACCTCTCCGTCCACTGTTGACAAAATATAGGCTCCGTTGCGGAGATCTTTATGAATTACATAGGGTCCGTCCCAGATTGGATCTAGCGCTCCGGGGCGCGGAAAGATCCGCTTGAGGATAAGATCTCCTTCTTGTAAGCTGCGATGCTTGACTTTGGAGTTGTATTGTGTTGCAACTTTTTGCTTGTGAGCTGCTGCTTTGAGTGCTGCATCGTTTCTTCTCTCCTCAATTAGATCCAAAGACATGTGGAGGAGTTCTTCGTTCTCTTCTGGGTTGTAGTGGATCCTGCGGTAGGAAGGCACTACAGTCTCAACTGGGAGCATGGCCTCCGATCCGTATGCCAAAGAGAAAGGAGTATGCCCTGTTGATGTTCTATAAGATGTGCGGTAGGCCCAAAGTGCCGTAGGAAGTTCATCCACCCAAGCGCCTTTTGACTTTTCGAGTTTCTTCTTGATTAGGATTTCGAGGATTTTGTTGACAGCTTCGACTTGTCCGTTTGCCTGGGGTTAAGCCACAGATGAGAAGCTTTTGTGAATTTCGTGCTCTTGGCACCAGTCGGCGAATTCCTCGCCGTCAAATTGAAGTCCATTGTCCGATATGATTTTGAGTGGAACCCCGTACCTGCATAAAACATTTTTGATCAAGAAGTTAATAACTTTTGCCGAAGATATTTTAGTTAGAGGCTCCGCTTCCACCTATTTGGTGAAATAGTCGACTGCCACTATGGCATATTTGGCTCCGCCTCGGCCCATTGGCAGTTCACCAATCAGGTCAATTCCCCATACTGCAAAGGGCCAAGGGCTGGTCATTTGAGTAATCTCGTTTGTTGGTAGTCGAGGAATTTTAGCAAATTTCTAACATCTGTCACATCTTTTGACGAAGTCTAGGGCGTCATTGTTTAAGGTGGGCCAGTAATATCCATATCGGAGTATCTTCTTTGCCAGAGTCTGCCCACCTGTGTGATCTCCGCAACTTCCTCGATGTATGTTGGATAAGATTTCCTTGGCTTCCCTTCCAGCGACACACCTTAATAAGGGATTAGAGAAGCCGCGTCGATAGAGGATGCCTTCTTGTATCGTGTAGCGGGAAGCTTTCCTCAAGATTTTCTTGACTTCGTTACGCCCGTCGGGCAGTGTGCCACTTTGTAAGTACTTCCGGATGGGAGTCATCCAAGTTTCCTCTTCAATTGCAGCTATCATATTCATTTGCTCGTAACTCGGGGCCAGTTGCTTTGAGATGGTTACTGTTCGGGAAGCGGCGCCGTCCTTCATGCTAGCTTGCTTTGCCAGTTCGTCGGCCTCCTGATTCTCTTCTCGAGGAATGTGTTTGATTAAATAGTGATCCAATTGATTGAGCAACAGCTTGGTCTTCTTTAGATACGCTGTGAGTCGTTCTGCTCGAGTCTGGAATTCTCCCAATATTTGATTTACAATGAGTTGAGAATCACTATGGAGACATAAAGAACCGACTCCAATTTCCAGGGAAAGTTCTAATCCGGCTATCACTGCTTCGTATTCTGCATCATTGTTGGTGGCAGCGAATTCCAACCTTAAGGCGTAGTGCAGCTTCCTTCCCCTGGGGGTAATTATCACAACACCTGCCCCCGAGCCTTGTTCATTTGATGCTCCATCTACGAAGAGATTCCACTTGATATCTTCTACTATTTCAGATTGCTCCTTACCTTCGTTAGTAGTGAATTCGGCAATGAAATCAGCTATGGCTTGCCCCTTGATAGCGGTGCGAGGATGGTAGGTGATATCATATTGACTCAGTTCAATGCACCACTTGAGTAGTCGCCCAGAAGTGTCGGGGCGATGGAGTACCTGCCTTAACGGTTGATCGGTTAAAACTCTGATGGAATGAGACTGGAAATAGTCTTGCAGTTTCCGTGATGTGATTAGCAAGCAGTATGCTAGCTTTTCAAGTTTAGGGTATCTGGCTTCTGCCCCTGTAAATCTCTTGCTTACAAAGTATACGGGCCGCTGCGCGCGGTCGTCTTCTCTCACCAAAGCAGCGCTTAAAGCATGGGACGATACAACAAGGTATAGGTATAGTTCCTCGCCTTCATTCGAAGTTGAGAGTACTGGTGGTCTCTGGAGGTGTTCGATTAAGTTAAGGAAGGCCGTCGAGCATTCGTCAGTCCATTCGAACTTTCCTTTGTCTTTCTTTAGAGCTTCAAAGAAAGAGATGCATTTGTCGGTTGCTTTAGAGATGAACCTGCTTAGGGCGGCTATTTTTCCGTTTAGGCTTTGCATCTCTCTTCGAGTGGATGGTGTCTTGATATCTTGCAAAGCTCGAACTTGTTCGGGGTTTGCTTCAATCCTCCTGGCATAGACGATGAATCCCAAGAACTTTCCCGACGATACTCCGAAGGAGCACTTTAGAGGGTTCAGCTTCATTCCATATTGGCGAAGTACTTGAAACATCTCGTCCAGGTGGTTTATATGATCGTTGGCTTTCCTCGATTTTACCAGCATGTCATCCACATAAACTTCCATAGTTCGTCCTATTAGTTCTGCAAACATCTTGTTGACGAGGCGTTGATAAGTAGCTCCGGCATTTTTAAGTCCAAAAGGCATTACTCTGTAGCAGTACAATCCTCGGTCAGTGATGAAACTAGTGTGCTCTTGATCGGGGGCATGCATAGGGATCTGGTTATATCCTGAGTATGCGTCCATAAAAGATAAGAGTTCGTGTCCGGTGGTGCTGTCCACGAGTTGATCGATTCGAGGGAGTGGGAAGCAGTCCTTCGGACACGCATCATTTAAGTTGGAGAAGTCGATGCATGTTCGCCACTTCCCATTAGCCTTCTTTACCAGTACTGGGTTGGCGATCCATTCTGGGTAGATGGCTTCTCGTATGAAGTTATTGGCAAGTAGGTTCTTTGCTTCTTCCTCGAGGGCTGCTGATCGTTCTGCCCCCATGCTTCTCTTTTTCTGCTTTACTGGCACCTTGGTGGGATCGATGTTCAGCACGTGGCATGCTACGTCTAGGGAGATTCCTATCATGTCAGCATGCGTCCATGCAAATACATCCATGTTGTGGTGAAGAAAATCAATGAGTTGATCCTTTAATTCTTCTTTTAATTGAGATCCGATTTTCAATAGTCTACTTGAGTCATGTTTGTCTGCAGCTACGAATTCCATAGCCTCTACAGGCTCGGCGGTGGCCTCCTCCTCTTTGTCCCTGGGGTCTAATTCATTAAAAGGATCACTGGTATACCGAAGAGGAGGGGCTTTCTTTAGTTTCTATGCTTCCAAGCTTTTCATGCAGAGAGTAGTCTCTGTGTTTTTCCCTTTATCTTTTCTGCGGTTATTGCGAAGTTCAGTTACATAGCAGTCTCGAGCAGCGTCTTGATCTCCCTCTATTTCTCCTATTCCGTTATCTGTTGGAAATTTCATCTTCAGGCACCATGGGGCTAGGACAATTTGGAAGTCAGACAAGGCTAGTCTTCCCAAAAAGGCGTTGTAGGCTGAGTGGTTCTCTATTAGTACAAAACGTTTATTTTCGCACAACGAAGCGGGGATGACTTCCTATTTCAACAAAAAAGTCCAGTTGCCCGAGGGGTATCTTCGCATCTCCAGTGAAACCATGTAGTGGTTTGTTGCAGGGAGACACATCTTTCATTGACAGCTTCATTTTTTCGAAAGCATGCTTGAATAGGATATTCACCGAGCTTCCAGTGTCTACTAAAATTCGGAAAACTTTGGCCGGACCGAACCAGGTAGAGATGACCATAGGATCCATGTGTGGGTACTGTCTTCCCTCTAGATCACGCCTACTGAATGTGATGTCGTTATTCTCTTTCCGTTTCGGGTGGCGTTCTTCCATAACAGAATTAACGTAGCCTTCATCGTTTCTAAGTGACTTACCATATCTTTCCATCTCTGCCCAGCTTCTGTCGACGATGTGTGGTCCTCCCGATATGGTATGGACCACTATCTTCTCTTGACTAGAGCCGCTGGTGTTGCGATTTCCTCCGCCTACCTCTGGGAGGGGTAGCCCTGGGTTTTCATTGGCGGGAGCTGGAGTCCTGTTCTGGCTTTTTACATAGCGTTCCAGTCTCCTCCTTCTAACGTGTTCTTCAATCAAGTCCCGGAGATGGTGGCATTCATTGGTGTCATGTCCATGGGATTCGTGAAAGCGGTAGAACTTTCCAGACTTGAGTGCGTTATCTGACTCCTTCTTGTGCGGGGGGAGCTTGTATCTAACTTCGTCTTGAGTGACTAGGAAGATGTTTTCGATTGTTTCATTCAAAGGAGTGTAGGAGTCAAATCTTGGTCCTGGTCGATATAAGCGCTTTTCTCCCTTCTTGCCCCCAGCATTGTCTCTAGAGTCACTTCTCCGAACATCCTTTACTGCAGCGGGAACCTTGTCTGGAGCTATCTTAGCCTGTTGCCCTGACTGCCTCTCAGTGGCAGCATCTTCAAGTCTCATATACTTTCCAGCTTCATGGAAGAAACCAGGTAAACTAGCTGCTTTTTCCTTGGTTAGTCTTCTAGCAAATTTAGTATCCGGATGTACACCACTGCAGAGGGCCATTAGGATAAGTTTCTCGTCGGCATCTTGGACTGCGGCCGCTGCGGCGTTGAATCGGGTTAGATATTGTTGCACTATCTCTCCGGGTTTCTGTTTAATATTAGATAAGGAATAAGCATCCTTGGGTTGTTCCACATGAATGCGGAACTGGCCGATGAACTTTTCTTTCAACATTTCCCATGAGCTGATGGACCCTTGGGGTAGGTGGCAGAACCAGGAGGTATCTAGATCTGCCAAGAAAAGTAGGAAGCATTTACACAATACTCCCTCCGTTGCTCCGCTCATGAGCATATGCTGGGTGTATCTCTGTAAGTGTACGATGGGGTCAGATGTGCACTTGTAAGGTTCCATTGTTGGTATTTTCCATTCCCGGGGGGTGATGGAAGTTTCGATATTGCGGGTGAAGGGGCTGGTTACCCTAGCGCCTATCCCCCGATCCCTTTGCTCCCGTTGGATGCACTCTCTGAACAATCGCACCATCCTTTCATCAGAACTTGGAGCGGATAGAAATGAGTTTGGTTCTTCCCTGCGGGACTGGTTCCGTCCAGACGACTTGTAGGGGTGGTATCGTCTGTCATTCCTAACATTCCCCAATGGCTGCCTCTGGTCTTCTGGGGGCTTGCTGGGGTCAGCCACAGTTGGCCCTTGCCTTGATCTTCCCCTGCTGGGTTCTGTTCTCAGCACTTCCTCGGGTCCAACTTCGGGCTGGACTCCTGCTCGGCCCCGTCTACTGGTGTTTCCATGGTTAGGTAGCATGACAGGCTCAGCTACATCCGCCCCCTGCCTGGTACCTCCCCTGTTGGGTTCGGTTCCAAGTGTTTCCTCGGGTCGGAATTCGGGCTGAGTCCGGGCTCGGCTCCTACCATTGCTGTTTCTGTTGTTAACCTCTTCGAAGAAGAAAGACCTTTGTCGTCTCCCAGATCCTCCAGACCGGGACTCGCCCCATGATTCAGTGTTGCGGTTGGATTCTTCAGCATCCCTTAAGCGTGACATAAGTTGGTCCACCAAGTCTTCTTGTTGAGATGCGAAGCGGTTAGTTACTTCAGCCACAATTCTGTCTAGATCCGTCCTTGTAATTGGTTGTTCCGTAGCAGGGGCTGTCGGATTTGCCTGATATTCGTTTGCTGTTGGAACCGGACGATTGTCTTGGTCTCTGATCGTTGGATCTGGGATACTGCCAGTTGCGATGTTCTTTCCTTTGCTAGCATCTTTCTTTCGTCCGGGAGGCATGTTTTCCAAGCAATGAACGATGCTGATAGAAAAAGGGTTAAGTGGGAGAAGCTGAAGCTTCGAGCTCCTGAGTTCAACTCTCAGTGAAAGCACCAAAAATGTTTGCACAAAAATTGGGCAAACACCTCCTAGTCGTATGATTTAGTTGATTATATGTTGATCTGGATGGTTTGGGTGATTTATGCAAATATATGGAATAGATGGACTAAATTGTAAAAGACACACAGATTTATAGTGGTTCGGCCAGAACGTGCCTGCGTCCACTTTATATGTTATTCTCCTTTTCTATTCAGATTATAAGTACAAAGCTTTGATTACAAGTAACTGAAAGTCGTTTGAAAGTTCAATCCGTGCTTGAGCTCTCAAACTTGTCTGCCATTGTTGTACCCCTGCCCCTCTATTTATAGAGTGAGGCTGGGGGCAAGGGTCTTGGATGTATATAGCTGCTGGTGGGCCTGGGCTGAGGCAATCTGGCCCAGTAGTGCTAGTCCAGTACGCCTTCCTCGTGTTGGTTCGGTAGGAGGTGGTATGTTGTTTGGACCGGTAATAGGTGGAGTGAGGGTTGGTCCGGTCGTAGGTGGTTCGGTAGCGCATGGGGATGGAGTTGGACCGGTGGAGGTTGGTTCGGTGTTGCTTGGAGATGGAGGCTTGGTCCGGTGGAGGTTTGGTTCGGTGGTAGGAGTATGGTGGTTTGATTCGGTGATAACTGGTTCGGCTAGGCATGGTCATGGAGTTGGACCGGCAGTTGGTTGGTTCGGTCACGGTGGTCGTTGAAGAAGCTTGTGGGTCGGTAGTCACCTGGTTCGGCAGTGGTTATTGGAGAAGCTTTGGATCGGTGGTAAGAATTTGCCCAACACCGAACAGGAAAATACAACACGAACGAACACTCAGATGAACACATGGCCGAGGCCAGAAATTCATGAAATCAAAAATACCGAAGCCGTGGCAATCACATAGCCGTGTAACCAAGTCAAAGCCAGTGATAACCAAACGTCTCAAATTCAAGGCATCGAGTCAAGTCAGAGAAATTCACGGAGCCATGTTCAAACATAAATTCAAAGCCGACGATTTTAAACCAAGTCAACCGAGAAACAACAAGAATATTCGCATATGAATTAGTCAAGGAAAAATCGCAAGCATCCAAGCATAAACGATCGGCAGAGATAATTTCAAATATATATTGTACGAACGAAAATTAAGGATTGAAAATCCTATATAAACCATTCATCATCGGCAAATTCAATCCATCGAGTTCAAGTACGAAAAATCAGAAGAAGCAAAAGCACAAATTACATACCGGAGCAAAATCGAACTCGATCATCGAAGGAACCGTGAGCAAAGTAAAAAGACATTCGTTTGCCGACGCAAATCAGAAGATCAATTGCAAACGATCAACAAATCAATCGGGTTCTTCAATAAACGAAGCCCTAATTTGCGCAAAGCCGAAGCACTAGCAAATCTCACAGGAGCGAACGCGAGGCCAAAGCCATAGCTAATCTCACAGGAGCGAACGCAAGGACAAAACTCTAATTTGGATAAAGAGGAACAGACGAAAAACGAGGCCGCCATTTATTTTTCACAAGCTAGAGAAAAGAAGACCGGGCTAAAATAAAAGGGAGAATAGGGCCGGCTGAATAATAATAGGATTAAAGGGTTTTTGTTTATTTTTTAAAATTAAGGGCTATTTGTTTTTAATTTTAAAATTCTCTTTTAACCGCTGTTTTTTTCTAGTCGTGTGACTAGGGGACAAGCTACGTGGCGTAGCTTGAGAATTTGCAACTCAGTGGCTGAGTTATGGCAGGGTTTTGAGCGTAGAGTTAGATTTAGTCGATAGCGGGTGTCGCGAGTTTACGTGTGTAAGCGAGGGACTATCTAATTTCTAGTAGAATCCTTGGGGGCAGCACGTAGGTAGGGTTTTTCCAAAGCTGGGTAAATTCTGTGTCGTTCTATTTCTGCATTTATTATTCTGCTATTATCTATGCTGCTATTGTTCTGTGATCTGTGTTGAAATTATTTTATAAGCTTCCACAATTAATTTTATAATTTATACTATCACCCTATTCACCCCCCTCTAGGGTGAAATCGATCATACAAATGGTATCAGAGCTAGGAACAAAAGCCGTTTTTGTTTTAAAAAAATTTGATTTTACAAAAACCAATTTTTGTTTTAAAGATTTGAATTTTTAAAATGGCTTCTTTTAATACTGCTTTTGCTGAGGGTCAATCCATAGTTAGACCACCAATGTTCAATGGTGAATATGCTTATTGGAAAAATAGGATGGAAATCTTTCTGAAAACCATTGACGCTTGGAATATTGTTGAGACAGGTTATAGAACACCGACTATAACTGTAGATAATCAGGAAGTAGATAAACCAAAGGAATAATGGACAGAACTAGAAAATAAATTACAAAATACTAATGCTAAAGCTATGAATTCTATTATCTGTTCATTGGATCAATTTGAATTTAATCGTGTCTCACGTTGTCTAACTGCGCAGGAAATATGGCACACACTAGAAGTGACTCACGAAGGAACATCTCAAGTCAAAGAATCTCGCCTTGCCATGCTAAGCAGCGAATACGAGAACTTCACAATGGCGAAGGAAGAAAATATTAAAGAGATGCATGGACGACTTTCCAATATCGTATATAAATCAAAAGCTCTTGGAAAATCATGCACAGAGTTGGAGATAGTCCGAAAAATCCTCAGAGTCCTTCTACAAAAATTCGAAGCGAAAGTGACTGCCATTCAAGAATCAAAAGACTTAAAACAAATGAAAGTTGAAGAACTCATCGGAAATCTCACCACTTATGAGCTAGAAATGAAATTCAAGGAAGAGCGTGAAGGAGGAGATACTCGAAATAAATCAATAGCGCTCAAAGGAACAACCGAAAGTGATGATGATAACGATGATGATGATGGAGCAGCAGAGCTGGCACTACTAATAAAGAAATTCAAAAGGTGGAATCGCAAATACGGAAATCCAGCTCGAAATCAGGAATCGAAAAGCAGAATAGGCAAAGCACTTGACTACTCAGAAGAACATGAGATCATCTGTCATAAGTGCAACCAACCCGGACACATCAAGCCCAATTGTCCTCGAAATCGACGCGACTTTGGAAAGAAACAGAAAAAGAAAAGTTTTGTAGCCACTTGGGATGAAATGGATGAGAATGATAAAAGTACTAGCAGTGAGAGTGAGAAAGCAGATATGTGCCTTCAAGGAAATATAACTGATAGCGACGATGACGAGCCAAGCGAGGTATCAAAACTTACTCACTCTGAATTACTTATTTATTTCCACGAAGTAAATGGCTGTTTTGAACGACTTAGGGAGAAATATGCTAAACTTGAATCACAAAAAGTTACTTTGATAGAATTAAATGAACAACTCGACCAATTAGTTAAAACCTATCAAAGTAGGATCCCTAAGTGTGATAAGTGTCCAACATTTGAAGAAGAAATTAAAAAATCAGAAATTAAAATAAAATCACTTGAAAATGAAATTATGATTTTAAAAGAGAATGAAAATACTAGGAGAGAGAATTCTATTAAAAAGTGCACACAATTGTTAAACGAAAATGAGTCTCTCAAAACACAAGTCCAACAATTGTCAACGACTTTAGATAAATTTTCAAAAAGTGAAAAATCGTTGAATATGCTATTAGGAAAGCAAACTGTTAATGCGGTTAGACAAGGACTTGGATATAATAAAACGAAAATTGTTGAAAGCGATATTAATCAAGTCAACTCAATGTGCGCGATTTGTAGAAAATATGGACACGATCACAATAATTGTTGGTATAGACCCAAACGTGTGAAAACTATACTGATTTGGGTTCCAAAAGGCACAAATATAAAATCTCTCAAAGTTAAACAAATTTGGGTGCCGAAGGGAACAATTATAAATAGTTTTGGGTCTTTACAAAATTGTTTTTCAAAATATTCTGCCACTAACAACCATGGACCTATAAAAACGAATAGGTCACATAAATTCTTTTCCGTGTAGGTGTGGTGGCAGGTTAAGGAACAACAACAGTGTTCTCTGGATTTTTGGCTGTTCCAGAAACACAATGGGCGACAAAGCAAAGTTCCTTAGCCTAGTTCAAAGGTGACAGAATCACAATAGACAACAACGAAAAAATATCGTAGAGGTAAAACAGGTAATGGTATATTTATTTGAACGATATATTAAATGTGATAATCTGCATCATATTCTGAATTAAAATCAGCCAATATTGAGATGATGAAAAGATGATGATTTTGATTCTGACTTATGCAACATAGTTGGCCAAATTATATTCTTATGCCAAAAACACTATAATAATCTCTTGATTCTTTGAATTACTTCATATATATCATTTTGGATTAAAAATAGTGTTTTGTTGGATAATAATACATTTGGTTATAATTCGGCTAACTCTATATTCACGGTTTTTGATTATTTACACGGCTTCATTTCAAATTCAAGAGAATGTCATTTGAATTGCTGTTAAAATTGAGTTTGAAATTTTTGATGCACACTTCATGGTTTGGTCGATCAAATTCAATTAATGATAATTTTTGAGTGAAAAAGAAATTCAGATGCAGATTACACTGGTAATCTAGTTGATAGAAAAATTACTAGTTGAACGTGATTTTTGAGACATTTAGTAACTGCATCGTTTTTCAAAGAAAATATCTACATATTTTTCATTTCAAATAATTTTCAAATAGCAGAAAATTCTCTTATAAAACCCCCTCGAGAAATCATTTTTGACCATATTTTCAGATTAGTCATCTTGAAAAATTGGTTTCATAATTATGTTTGAATTTGATTTTAAATGACTATTTTGACTATTCTGACTCCCTAATGATTATCGAAAAGAAAAATTGTGATCCAAAAAGTGATGAGTGTTGATATTGATCATATATTATAACTCGAGAAAGTATAATTAGAAAATTTCTTTAGAAATTTAAACAAGAGTTATAAAACTTTTTATTGGTAAAAATTCCATGACCATCTATATCTCTATCATATTTCTAACAACCATCACTCATCAAAATCTATATTTGATGTGCACGTAAATGTGCACATTTTTATCGCCATATTTAATCTATTTAAATTAAATAAATGATCATATTGGGTATTTTAACTTGTTTTAACCAAAATTCACATTAATTCCAAATTGTCACATATTCATCATCATATATGCGCAAATCGGTCATTTGTGTGCATATATTTATTTGAGAAAAATTAATTGAAAATATTTTTGTAGGAATTTGATCTCAAATAGAAGTGGTTTCATGAAGATATGCATGCACAAAATTAATACAAAGGAATGAAGATGGAAATAATTCAAAGTGAAGAACATGGAGGACCCCACCTACCCACCACCTTAATGTACAAATTAAAGGCTAATGCACATGCTTTTGGAGTTAATGGCTTCATGTACACTTAATGGGGGGTTAAGACATGTTAATGATTACTTGGCCTCCACACTTCCTAAGGGGCATTTTGGGCATTCCCCAAAAAATGAATTAGGGTTTTAACACTTGTATAAATACCCCTTATGTTTCATGTAATAGGATCTCCTCTCTTAGTCTCTCTTAGGCCTCTTTCTCTTTAGTTTAGTTTAGATCAAAAATAAAATGAAAGCTCCTCTTTCTCTTTTCATGGCTACTTAGCCATTTTTATTTTATGTAATCTTTTTTATTTTATGCAATTTAATACATGCTCTTTCCTTTTCATGTTCATTTACTTTCATGTTGTAGTGTAGATCTCTTTTATTTTATGCAAGTAGAATAATTTTTCCTTTCATTTTGCTCTCTTTTTCTCTTCTTGTTTAATGTTGTTTTCTACATTTGTTCATATAATAACAAATATGAGAGCTTAATCCCTTCAATTTAGGGGTAATGAAGCTCTCAAGTATGTAGATCCAACATTTTGTTGTTTATGCTCTCTTTTTGTGCTTAATGAGAATGATTGAAGTGGTTTAATGATGTTGTTTAGCTTTGAATTTGATAGTCTATGTTGTTTATAACAAATAGGCTATGCTTAAACAAACATAACACAAATTGCCTCTTCATCTAAATATGATTATGGCAAAGAAGTGAATGTTGAAATTGAAATTTGATAGCCTATATTTCTAAACAATAGTTAATAGGCTATGCTTAAAATAGATTCTTATTTCAACTTTGTTGTCATATTTCATGAGAGTTAAATGTGTATTAGTGGTTGTGTTATAGTTTGATGGTTTATATTGAGCTAATTAATAGCACAAATATACCATACTTATGATAAGCACATCAACTAATTCACTAATGACAAGAAAAGAGAGATCATAACTTCATTTTGTTGATTTATATGATCTAGAGAGTGGATTTATCTCTAAATTGTTCTTTTAACTCTCATATTTTTATCATTTTTTTTTGCTAGTTTTTGTTAGTTTCTTACATTTCTAGCTATTCACTTTCGATTTCGGTATAATTTGATTGAATAGAATTCTAAAATCATCAATTCCCTGCGGATCGACCCGTATTCGCCACGTGCTACATTCGTACACCGTGCGCTTGCGGTATAAATTTTATTATAAATTCGTTCGACGGTTTTCTAAACCGATAGAATTTCCGTCGACGAACAAGTTTTTGGCGCCGTTGCCGGGGAATTGTTTTGATTTTAATTTTCTATTCTTCGAATTAGTTTTCTTTAATTTTTGTGTGTGTTTGCATTTTTTTTAATTAAAAAAAAAAAGAAAAAAAAATATTGTGTGTTTTGTGATTTTTAGTGACATTGTGTTGTGTGCTTGTTTTCTATTTTATTTTCCATTTGCATTGCATATCATCTTCGAAAAAAAAAACATTGCATTCATCTTCAATTTTATTCCACTTCATTTTCGATTACATTTTCCATTTACAATTATTATTTTTTTTTTTTTTCACAAAAAAAGAAAAAGAAAAAAAACACTACTACATTGCTCTGTTTCTGCTTGCATTTCTTGTTCTCTGGTTTCTGTTTGCTGCTAACAAATTGCAAATCCCTGTCAAACAAACAAACCACCCATTTCACCATACTTCCCATACATCAACACACCATCAACATTCAAGTCAAAACTGTCCTCTTCCACTTTCAACTACCATTTCCTCATCACAAAACATCATACTTCTGCTGCAATCTTCACTTCTCAACTCCACAATTACATCTCAGAACAACAACTTCACTTACCCTTTCCTCTGCAAACCAAACAGTCAACTTACGACAACAGGCACAGCAGATCACCATTTCCTCTCTGTACACAACCTCTCCACTCTCATTTCATCTTCAACCATCACTGACCATTACATCACAGTCCCACTCATCAATTACCTGTGCACATCAAACTGTGCTTGTGCACTGTGCCTTCCCTACCTGTGCATCTCATCCCATATACACACACCACTTCTAACAACTCAACACTGCAAACATACCTGTCTCTCTGCCACAAACTTCCAATCACTACCGCATTAATCGACTGTCTTCCTCTCACTGCCATCTCTTCAAACTGCTAACAGACCCCACCCTACCACCTCAACATTACAACCTTTTCCAGCCATCTGCAACCTCTACTTACACCTCCACCAATTTCCGCAACCAAAAGCACATCCTCCCACGCAACTTCATCTACAACCTGCAGCCACCATCACCACTACTCATCTACAACAAGCTTGCAAAACATTCCTCTGCCATCAACTAACTACAAGCCAACTTCTCTGCAACTTCAACCATTTGCCTTCAAACCATCATCTCCTCCCCTCTGAAACCATCACTACCCTGCTTTGCCGAACTACTCATTGCGCAACAGTTCCAAACCCCCCTGCTCCTACCCCATCATCAATAGCCACTAACAACCTCTGTTACCACTTCTCAGTGCTCTTCCATAATCTTCATACAAGACTGTCAATCCATTTACATCCACATTTCCATATCAGACCAACACGCCATAACTAACATCCTCTTTCAACCACTTTAATCACTTGATTTGCCACTGCCCAAACTTCCTTCCCCTGTTCATTGCAACCGATCCATACATTACCTAACTTCTCTGGCAACAACAACTATAACCAGCAATACCCCAAACACAGACAGCAACTACGGCAGTTCAACAACCTTCCTCCACCTTACAACCTTTGCATCCGACCTCTGCCTTGACATCATTAACACAACTTCCATCCCTGCCTTGCCTGCCTGCAGTTTCACCAAACCATTCACACCTCGCACTGGCAAAACAAACACATATCACCATTTCTATTTCCTACCACCAGTGCAGTCCACACACCAAAAAAACACAGAGCATCACCATACAACTTCACTGCTGATCTTCCTGGTCACAACAAAACTGCCGTTAACCACATCGCTGTCACCAACAAATTCACAAACCAACCATTGCATAAATCTACATACCATTGCCATCAAGCCTCCTCCCCTGCAGTGCTCGAACTCACCCCCAAATCGCCATAAACGGCCACCGCTTCACCTCCAATCGCAAATCCACGAACTGCCACTAACCTCATCGATCATCACCTGCATCGTTAACCGAAACTTCATCGCGCAGCTCGACAACTCATATCAAACATCACCTCTGTCTTCGTAGAACATCGCCAGAACCTCTCCACTCCCCTGCCTCATCCTACGTCACGTCACTTCTCACTGCTGCCTGCTACCAAATCGCCAATCCACTACTCCTCAAAATCCTCAACCTGAATCCCCAAATCGCCATCACATCCCTTATCTCACTCGAACGACTCAGGATTCGCAAACCCACGATTCGCAAATTCCTCCACCTTTCGAATTTTTTCTTCTTCTGCTGAGCGCGAATTGTTTTTGGAATTTTACTGCGTTGATTTTGTGAGGAATTTAAGCATGCATTTATCTGAGGAATTTTGTATTCTGTGTGTTTGTTAGGTTAATGGGCTAGGTTTGTTGAATTGTGTTGGAAGTTTAATTTGATAATTTAAGTGAATTTGCAAGGTTAATTCATCTACTAAAAAAAACTGTTGTGTTGTTATTTGTCTTTGTTTTCGTAGGCTAGTGATTGCTTTTGGTTTGCCTTTATTTTTATTTTATTTTTTAAAAAGGTTTCAATTTTTTTTAAATTTCAATTTTTCATTTGTTTTAGTTTTTACGTGTGTTAGTTTTCATTTTCACTTGTTTTAGTTTTGAATGGTTTTAGTTTAATTTGTTTTGTTTTTCATTTGTTTTCCTTCCTCTTTCAAAAAAAAATTTTGAACAATTTTTTTTTTTTTTTTTTTTTTTTTTTAAGTAAAACCCTACTTTTAAGTTTCCTTTCAAGAAACAAAAAAAAAAAACAAAAAAAAACAAAAAAAAATTGTACATATTCTTGTTTTATATTTCAGGTTGCCAAAGCAGAATTTCAGAAGGAAGACTGCTGCCAAAAAAAATTGCCTGCTTGCTAATAGTTTTTTTTTGTTTTATTTGTCTTGCATTGTATATATCTCTTGTTTTTATTAATTGAATTGTTGGTTGCTTGCATTTGCATTTTAAAAAAATAAAAAAAAAATCATTCGTAGTTACATTGTTAATACACGTTTAGTTTCTGTTCTGCATTTCATCTTAGATTTTGATTAATAATAACGGTTAGACATCGATAACACTTTATTGTATATTGACAATTTGTTTTTTTTTTTTTTTGAACAATTTAATTTCTTGGTGTCTAGGCTACGGCAGAGTAATAACCATTTATAAATATTACGGTGATTCGTAAATATTATAGTGGTTGTTCCTCTGAAGGTACTTAAACCTTCGGCTGCATTGCTACGGTGATTCGTGGTGCACCGATAACCCCTGTCCGTTACCTGGCTGAGAACTATCTTGTTTATCAAAGACAACTTGTGAATATACAATTTTGTGTTAATTTAGGATAAATAATTCGTAATTAGGCCCTTGCATTCATTTAGTTGCATTAGTTCATGCATATTTAAAAAAAAAAAATCAAAATCCAAAACTAAAAAAATTATAAATAGTTCTTAACTTAGTTTTTTTGTCCGTTTCCTTTGAAAATTTTCAAATCAAAATTCCAAAAATCCAAAAAAAAAAAAATAAAATCAAAAATCCAAAAAAAAAATCTTTTCAAAAACAAAGAAAAAATTTGAAAAACCAAAAATCAATTTCCCTTTTGAAAAATAAATTCCATTTGTAAATATTTTTCTTTTATCAAAAAAAAAAAATCTTGAAAATGTCCGAGTTTCCTTTTTCTTACTCACTTGATTTTAGTTGTGAAAATCAATATAATCCATATGAGTTCACTCCAAATTCGTATGGATATTTTAACAACAACTATTGTGTAAATAACTCAAATTTCGAACAACAAAATTTTCAAAACGATGACCAACGTTTGACTCTTGAAAATAGCATTGAAATGATTTCATCTTTACTCGTACTTTCTACACGACAAAATCAAGAGATAAATGATTTATGTAATTCTGATTTGTGTAATAACTCGAGTCAAGGATTTCAAAATTTGAATTCAATTCAAAATTCAAACGATTTCAAGTGTAACCCATGCCAATTCAATTTCGAGCTTCAAAATGAATTTCAAAATCAAAATGAAAATGAGATCCACTTTTCAAATAATTTTGGCAATGGGAATAATCTCGACTACGATGCGATTGAAAAAATTTATCCTCAACAAATCCAAATCGAAAGTTCTCAAGTTAATAACTACAAATTGGATTTTGTTGAACAAATGAACGAAATTTACGATGATCACACGGATTTGTTGTTTGAAACATATATGAAACAACGTGAAAAACAAAATCAAATCCCAAAGTGTGACGAGTCAAATAATAATCCATCTTTTACCACAATTGATGATTTTCAAATAACAACTTTTGAAACTGAAAATGATGATCTTAATGAAGTTGTTGAAAAGATGGTAATTGTGTTGGATTTCAATTCTTTTGAGGGTGTGGAACCAAATTTAAAATTCGATCTTCCTTTTCACGATTTCGAAAATTTAAATACAACAACTTTGAATTTTGAACTTGAGACATGTGATAAAGTTGTTGATAATCCAATAAAGGAAGTGGAATTTAACGAACACGAATTTTTTCGACTTTTGGATGACGAGTTGTTAAATTCCAACGGGGAAGATTTAAATCACCACTTTGATTTTGAAATCAATAATTTTGAAGAATTTTTCAACGATAAACTTGAATTTCAATCAATTGTTTTATCAACCCCAAAAATCATTGAAAATAAAACAACTCGTTCAATTTTTAATAAAACAAAATTCGTTTTTCCAAAGCCACATTCGACTTCAAAATCTTTTATGGTTTGGTTTTTCGAGCTTAAGCTGTGTCTCGCATACTTGACGAGACAAATGAATTGGTCTTTAGAAGACCGTTTCATTTATTTTTTGACGATATACTTTCTGATCTCGTGTAAATACATTTCATTTTCATGTAAATAATAATAAACGTTCTTTTCACTTGGGTTGACTGTGGGGACACAGTCAAAATCAAGTGTGGGGGGAGACTCATCTTCTTCTTAATTTTTTAGGATTAATTTTTTCATTTTTCTTCCAAAAACTCAAAAAAAAAAAAAAAAGATTTTTTTTTTAGCATTTTGATTTATTTTTAAAGAATCACTATAGGATAAATATATGGTTTTGGTTTATTAAATTGAAATTTTTGACAATTTATTGGTCTTAACAAAAATAAAAATGAAGTTTGATTACAAATAATAATGGTTTAACTAGTATATAGGAAGATTCATACGTGTTAATTATGAAGTACATCCTAATTGAAAATTTTTGTTTTAAAAGTGGTGAATTTAAAGTAAAGGATATAACATTTTTTTTGTCTTCTAAGTTAAATGGTGCTAAGATGATTTTGCAAAACTCTCTCTCTCTTAAAAAAATAAAAAAAATAAAAAAAATAATAACATCCAAAGTAGTCACCCTCATTTAAAAGTCCTCACGGTTATGCATGGGTGAATTACTTGGAATCTTTGATTATGTGCTTTCATACTCATTTAAAAGTCCTCACGGTTATGCATGTATGGAGCACATGTAAAAAAAATCGACTTAATAAAAACCACCTACGGTCGATAGGTGTATGCACGAAAGTGTGTGCACTCGCCATGCTCTGTACTCCCCTCACATAAGCCCGAAAGGCAGTGCATGGGTGGTATATCTGGCCTCAGTTTACCTGAGCTAGGTGTGTAATTTTTCTTGCAAATAATGAGAGAGCAAGCAATTGAAATCCTAGCACTATTTTTACTTAGTTGATTTGATTTGTTATTGAAAAGAAATGAAAATACCACTTTGATAAACTTTGATAATCAACTAAGGATCCTTTTCATAATTACACTTTGTTATCAACCGAAAAAACGAGTTAAACTATAGTCTATTTGTTATGATAACTTTGTTTTTTATTGAAAATTTTGACGAGTAAATGACTAAAAAATTTCAAGATAATAACCAAAACCTATATTTAACTTATTTGTGTCGATTTAAAAGTAAATCCTTCATTGTAAACATTTTCAAAAATTTGCATTCATCTCTTTGTAAATATATCTTGCATTTTGTAAATATTTTCATCCTGCATTTGGATTTTGTGGGTAGTATCTGCTGAAAACCCTCACGAGACAACACTCGTCCTACTGGGGACACCCAGAGGTTTAACGGCTTGTTGCATACGCTCAATGCAATCGTGCTTCCTACGAAAATGGATTTATCTTAGTTTTTTCTTTATTCGAGGACGAATAAAAAGATAAGTGTGGGGGTATTTGATGTGCACGTAAATGTGCACATTTTTATCGCCATATTTAATCTATTTAAATTAAATAAATGATCATATTGGGTATTTTAACTTGTTTTAACCAAAATTCACATTAATTCCAAATTGTCACATATTCATCATCATATATGCGCAAATCGGTCATTTGTGTGCATATATTTATTTGAGAAAAATTAATTGAAAATATTTTTGTAGGAATTTGATCTCAAATAGAAGTGGTTTCATGAAGATATGCATGCACAAAATTAATACAAAGGAATGAAGATGGAAATAATTCAAAGTGAAGAACATGGAGGACCCCACCTACCCACCACCTTAATGTACAAATTAAAGGCTAATGCACATGCTTTTGGAGTTAATGGCTTCATGTACACTTAATGGGGGGTTAAGACATGTTAATGATTACTTGGCCTCCACACTTCCTAAGGGGCATTTTGGGCATTCCCCAAAAAATGAATTAGGGTTTTAACACTTGTATAAATACCCCTTATGTTTCATGTAATAGGATCTCCTCTCTTAGTCTCTCTTAGGCCTCTTTCTCTTTAGTTTAGTTTAGATCAAAAATAAAATGAAAGCTCCTCTTTCTCTTTTCATGGCTACTTAGCCATTTTTATTTTATGTAATCTTTTTTATTTTATGCAATTTAATACATGCTCTTTCCTTTTCATGTTCATTTACTTTCATGTTGTAGTGTAGATCTCTTTTATTTTATGCAAGTAGAATAATTTTTCCTTTCATTTTGCTCTCTTTTTCTCTTCTTGTTTAATGTTGTTTTCTACATTTGTTCATATAATAACAAATATGAGAGCTTAATCCCTTCAATTTAGGGGTAATGAAGCTCTCAAGTATGTAGATCCAACATTTTGTTGTTTATGCTCTCTTTTTGTGCTTAATGAGAATGATTGAAGTGGTTTAATGATGTTGTTTAGCTTTGAATTTGATAGTCTATGTTGTTTATAACAAATAGGCTATGCTTAAACAAACATAACACAAATTGCCTCTTCATCTAAATATGATTATGGCAAAGAAGTGAATGTTGAAATTGAAATTTGATAGCCTATATTTCTAAACAATAGTTAATAGGCTATGCTTAAAATAGATTCTTATTTCAACTTTGTTGTCATATTTCATGAGAGTTAAATGTGTATTAGTGGTTGTGTTATAGTTTGATGGTTTATATTGAGCTAATTAATAGCACAAATATACCATACTTATGATAAGCACATCAACTAATTCACTAATGACAAGAAAAGAGAGATCATAACTTCATTTTGTTGATTTATATGATCTAGAGAGTGGATTTATCTCTAAATTGTTCTTTTAACTCTCATATTTTTATCATTTTTTTTTGCTAGTTTTTGTTAGTTTCTTACATTTCTAGCTATTCACTTTCGATTTCGGTATAATTTGATTGAATAGAATTCTAAAATCATCAATTCCCTGCGGATCGACCCGTATTCGCCACGTGCTACATTCGTACACCGTGCGCTTGCGGTATAAATTTTATTATAAATTCGTTCGACGGTTTTCTAAACCGATAGAATTTCCGTCGACGAACAATATAGTTGTCGATATGTGGTACTTTAAAACAGGAATCGTTCGTTTTTCATTTTTTCATTTTTAAAAAAAAGAAAAGGAAAATAATAATAATAATAAATACCAAAGTATTCACTCTCATTTAAAAGTCCTCACGGTTATGCATGTATGGAACGCATATCAAAAGTTGATTTTTAAATAAACAAGTTGATTCTAATCCCATTTAAAAGTCCTCACGGTTATGCGTGGTTAGAAGATACTTGAATTCATTTTTTTTTAAAAATAAAATTGGAATACTACTAATCTCATTTAAAAGTCCTAACTGTTATGCATGGTTAGTAGATATTCAAATTCCTGATATAAATATACCACAAATAGACACAACTGTATGGTTTTGTATGATGACATCATCCCCATCATTCTAAAAGTGGAATATGCGCCTAACAAAATATTTATGATTTTTGTTTGATTTTTTATTGAAATTTAATATTTATATTCAATTGAGTTTTAATGTTTGATTGATATCGATCACTTTATCTCTATTTTCTCTAACACTATTATTCTTTTGCTGATAACAAAAGGGGAGAGAAAAGTTAAGATTTTGTCAAATAAAATCAAGCAAAGGTCAAATAATTTTCTATTTGCATCTAGGATCATTTGCATATTTTTATTTGTATGCATATTTGTAGGGGGAGTATTGTGTAGAGAGGAAGCATTTAAATAGGGGAAGCAATTAGAGCATATCAACGATCAAATACATTTAATATATTCAAAATCTTAAATATATGTTTGTTATCATCAAAAGGGGGAGATTGTTGAATATGCGCTTATATGATTTTTGTTTGATGATAATAAACATATATACATTCATTTAAATGTATTTGTTAATATACTATTTTATTTTCACAGATTAAATAAATATTTGTTGAATAAAATAAATAACACGGAATTTGAATTCAAACGAATATTTTATTCAACAAATTCAAGCTCTCACTATACATATACAATTTTGATTCTAATTACATCACAATTCAATTTACATAAATTCCACACTACATATCACTCACACTCGTAGTATTTATCTTCAACTTCATTCCAGTTAGGATCCAACATCTGAGCAATCTGCAAAAATATTCACTAACGCAGTAAAATTGAAAAAGAAATATTGTTGCAATATAAAATAAAATATGAATTTTTGAAAATAATATTTGCCTTAGTTATTTGGGTTGTTCGTCATCATTTAAATTTGAATTCATCATACACGAACAACTTGTGACATACACAGTGTATCACTGTATATGCCACAAGGCCGTGCACACCGAAATATACACTTGATCGATTTACAAGGACAAGTGAGCACAGGTCAAACCCAAATACGGGATTCAACTCAAGTGCAATAAAACAATGTCATTCAGCACAAGGTCAAATCCAAGCCAAATTCAACTCAGGTGAAAATTAGAAAAATAAACAAAATGCAAAGGTCAAGTCACTACTCAACTCATTGCATCAACAAAAGTCAAGGCCGCAAATGAAATACAACTCACATGTATGCACCAGTAAACCATGCTTCACAATGAACCAGTGGTCATAAACACAGTGACATGCACAGATGCATTCAAGAACAACAACCAACAAAAGAAGCACAGTGACTCAACGAACACAAGTGTACATGACAGTGTACAACACCAAATAGACCATGGAACAGCAAGGCGATCGAACAAACAAGACCACGCAATAGTGAAGTACAACATCACTAACAAATGCAAGCTCAAGTAATCAAGTAAACATTACAGCAATGACCACAAATGTAACAACAGCAATTCAAATAACTCATTAAGCAACAATGGATACACAATGACCAGAGCCAGACTACAAGATGAACCCGACAAAACATATACCACATTCAAGACTACATGATCAACTCAACTCAAACCAGGACCAATAAACAGTGCCAACTGATCAAATGAAGTCTGTACACATGATATGAAGAACAAGGCTCGAACTAAAGTATGGAACACTGCAACAACTCAAATGAATGCAGTGAAATGCACAAAGAACAAAGCATCATGTGTTGAACAACATAAAGAATGCTAACAATAGGGATATACAGTGATGCATGAATCAAGATGCAAGACCGAACAGGCAAATACAACACGAACGAACACTCAGATGAACACATGGCCGAGGCCAGAAATTCATGAAATCAAAAATACCGAAGCTGTGGCAATCACATAGCCGCGTAACCAAGTCAAAGCCAGTGATAACCAAACGTCTCAAATTCAAGGCATCGAGTCAAGTCAGAGAAATTCACGGAGCCATGTTCAAACATAAATTCAAAGCCGACGATTTTAAACCAAGTCAACCGAGAAATAACAAGAATATTCGTATATGAATTAGTCAAGGAAAAATCGCAAGCATCCAAGCATAAACGATCGGCAGAGATAATTTCAAATATATATTGTACGAACGAAAATTAAGGATTAAAAATCCTATATAAACCATTCATCATCGGCAAATTCAATCCATCGAGTTCAAGTATGAAAAATCAGAAGAAGCAAAAGCACAAATTACATACCGGAGCAAGATCGAACTCGATCATCGAAGGACCCGTGAGTAAAGTAAAAAGAAAATCGTTTGTCGACGCAAATCAGAAGATCAATTGCAAACGATCAACAAATCAATCGGGTTCTTCAATAAACGAAGCCCTAATTTGCGCAAAGCCGAAGCACTAGCAAATCTCACAGGAGCGAACGCGAGGCCAAAACCATAGCCAATCTCACAGGAGCGAACGCAACGACAAAACCCTAATTTGGATAAAGAGGAACAAACGAAAAACGAGGCCGCCATTTATTTTTCACAAGCTAGAGAAAAGAAGACCGGGCTAAAATAAAAGGGAGAATAGGGTCGGCTGAATAATAATAGGATTAAAGGGTTTTTGTTTATTTTTTAAAATTAAGGGCTACTTGTTTTTAATTTTAAAATTCTCTTTTAACCGCTGTTTTTTTCTAGTCATGTGACTAGGGGACAAGCTACGTGGCGTAGCTTGAGAATTCGCAACTCAGTGGCTGAGTTGTGGCAGGGTTTTGAGCCCAGAGTTAGATTTAGTCGATAGCAGGTGTCGCGAGTTTACGTGTGCAAGCGAGGGACTATCTAATTTCTAGTAGAAACCTTGGGGGCAGCACGTAGGCAGGGTTTTGCCGAATCTGAGTAAATTCTGTGTCGTTCTATTTCTGCATTTATTATTCTGCTATTATCTGTGCTGCTATTGTTCTGTGATCTGTGTTGAAATTATTTTGTAAGCTTCCGCAATTAATTTTATAATTTATACTATCACCCTATTCACCCCCCACTCTAGGGTGAAATCGATCCTACACATCCATTACTTAATTATTTCTTAATTAATTAACCTTGATTAATCAGTCCTCAATTAGTGATCATCTACACTTAATTAATTACACAAATTAATTTATCTCAGTTTAATTACCTAAATTACTTATCTTAGTTAATTAAGTAACTATAATTTAATTACTATTGTTAATAAAACATGATTAAATTAAGATAAATCATTTACTACATTAAATTATAACCTTCCATTTTAAATTAAATTAAATTAAATTTAAAAGCTTGAATTTGATTTATTCAAAATCATCATCCTTTGATTATTAAAGTTAAATATTTTTATTTTTATTCACATTTAAATTTCAACAAATTACCCTTTTAATTTGAAAACATTTTGGGACAAATTTACAAAATTTTGTTTAATGTAATATTTATATAAACCAAAACTATTTTTAAAACAAAATTTAAAACTTTAAATCCATACTTTTTAAAAATTTGAATTTGTTTAAAACGTCATGCTCTAAACTTAATCATTTCATACTTCTTTAACTGGTTAAAAACATTGTTTAAAATCTAACTTGCTTTCAAGTTTTGAAATTCATTTTGGTTAAAATGATCTGGACAAGTTTCTAAAACTGGAAACAAAACGTTTCCGAGCAAAACAACAAATTTCCCGAGTAAAATACAGCAAAACCCTGAGATAAATCAATGAAAACCCGAGATAAAACTCGGGTAATCCCTCTTTAGCGACATCACGAACCATGCTTCGAGACAAACCCGCATCAACACGAGAACAAAACCGAGCACTCCCCTTCTTCCCCTAACCTTTAACTCTCCAGATATTCAGATATGCACCATGCACATGCACGGCGATCCCAGTCCCCTCCGACCATCATCCTGCCTTCAACAAGTCGACATCGAGCTCGACATCTTCCTCAACCACCCAGATTTGAAGATCACATCGAAAAAGGAATCGAGCTACATAGCCAAAGCCTGGATTCCACCATCATCGGAAATTTTCTAATCACCGACGATCCCAACATTGATGAACCTTGTCGGCTTCACCAGAGAGTCGCCTCGAGCTCCGACACCCATCCCCCACCTTGCGATCCAGTCTGGTTCCCCTACGGCAACGCATTCCCCCTCGAAAATCATCGCCTATCCAGCTCGTCGAAAAACCCTACTTCCTCCTTCTCCGGCCACCACGGCCAACGTTAAAACCCATTGCCATTTTTCCAGAGATCCCTCCCCGACCATCTTCAGGCCAAACCCCATGCTCCCACTCGTCGCCGATCAACGGCAAATTACCAAAATCCCAAAATCGAGCAACTCTCGAATTCTCGGCCAAAACTCATTTAAAAATTATCAAATTCATTCTAAAATTCATGATTCGTTTATACGAATCAGACAATATAATCTAGAGATAAAATTGTAAACATTGATTTTCAACAAAATTTTAATTTTTATTGTAATCTTTAATTTCCAGTTTGTTTACCCAGTTTATACACCAAAATTATTTTTAAAAACAAGATTACACTTTTATTAATATTTCCTTTTCAATGATTATAGACTAGAAATGATTAATTGAGGAGATAGAATTTTCTAAAGTTATTCTTGCACCTGACATTCAAGAGAACATAAAAACATACATATACAGGCATGAATTCAAATTTGCACAATACAAATCAGATTCTAGATGAAATATCTAAGCGAACAAACATATTTATAGCATCATCACACAAATATATTAGCACCAAAAGATTTTGTTTTAAGTGTTTACTCACAGGAATTAGAAGCAGAGGATAACTCTGTTGTATTTTGTTTTTCTGGAACATGGTTTTGATTTGGTATTGCTTTGATTTCTGAAAAATTGAAAAGCTTTGTAAAATGAACTAAAATGCTAGAATTTGTTTATTGGAACTTGAATGCTGTAAGACTTTGACTCCATGTTGCATTTGAAAATGAAACTTTGCTACAGGTTTTGAAATTTCTGATTACAGGCTTTGAGAAACTGGTTACAGGTTTTTTTTTGAACTTGAGTTGAAATGCTACAGGCCTTTGATTTAGAAAAATGTCTACAGGGTTTTCATTTTTTTTTAGAATGATTTCATATTTTATGTTTTGGGTTTAATCTGTGATTGCTTTACAGGTTTTGAGTTTCTTGTTTATGAAAAGAAAAGATAAGAAAAGAATTGAAAAGAGAAGAGACGAGTTTATATAGAATAAATGGTGATTTTATTAAAATTTAAAGAAAATGAATAAAAATAAAAATGACACTTGTCCACTTTAACAACATTTGTCAATTACCAATATTAATTTTCTTACACATGTTATCAAGGAGATTTATAAGCTAACACATGTAATTATTTATTTTTATATTATTTTTAAATGATTTTAAAAGCTTTTATATTAAATTTTGCTAATTAATAAGTATATTTCTAAATTAATAAATGCTTTTTTTATTTATATAAATACAACTTTAAAAGAAAATAAAATAAAAACCAATTATATTCTAATTAAAATCATATAAAATATTTAATCAATTTTTAAATACTAATATAAAACTTTTGTATTTATTACTATTTAATAAATACCTTCCAAATCTATATAAATAAATTTCCTTATGGAAAATTATATAAAACAAATCTTATTCTATTGAAAATCTTATCCATATATTTTTATATTCAAAATATTTTTAAGATATATATTTTAAATTCCAAATTTAAATCCAAATTTAAGTTCAAATTCAATTTAAAATCCAACTTAAAGATCAACTTAAATATATATATATATATATATATATATATTTATAAATACATTATTAAATTTGTATATAATTATTCTATTTAAAAACAACTTAAATACACACACACACACATATATATATATATATTAATTTTGAACAACACTTATTATATTTGAAATTAATAAGTCTATTTAAAATCTATTTATATAAACAACACATTATTATTAATTGTTTGAAAATAATCAATTTACCAATTGTAATTAATTTATAAAAGAGATTATCACATTTAACTTGCTTGAAATTCCGGGATATCACAGATTTGATAAAGTTTACAGACTTAGATCATCGATCTTGATTACAATTGATCCTATAACTCTTGAATAACACTTTGATCTTGAGAGAGATGACAGAAATTAGATAGTATATAAAAGAGAATCAAATTAGTAATGGTTAAATTTGATTCTGGTTGAATTTCGATAGAGTTTTGATAGAAATTGATTTAGAAATTAAGAGAGTGAAAAGAGGAGAGAAAAATAAGAAAGTAGTTAATGAAAATTCGTTTGGAAGCCTGGTATTTATAGGAAAACAACGATCATGTCCATTTGCGAAGAGATACCACGAAAAGATACTTCCATTCAAATTTGAATTTTGAAATTTACGGCTAGTATGTCGTGATACCATAAGAGGATATGTTGACGTATCCCTTTGTATTTCGAAAAATCACTTAATAAAAATTGTTTTGAAAATATTAAGTTTTTTAAAATATATTGAAATTTTGTAGTGACATTTAAACATAGTTATACATATTTTAATCATATTAAAACTCAATAAAACTTTATGAGTATTTTTGAAAGATTTAATACGAGTATTCAATATAATGTAAATAATATATATAAAATCAGTATAGTTATAAAATTATCAATTAATATTTAAAATCAAAATATAAATATAAAAATAAACATAAGGAAGATATAAACTAAAGTACCAAATATTATCATAGATGAAAAAAAACTTGAAAACTTAATATAATATCTTTGTAAATATAAAAGGTTAAAAAATTATTTTGAAAATATTTTAAATAGATGTTTGAAAAGATTATTAAGAAAACCAAGATATTTGAAAAATATTTAAAACTTATTTGAAATAGAGAGAGATCAAGAAAGTGCTATCATGGTTTTAAAAAAAATTCTATGACCCTATAACTTATCTGAAATATGTTGAAATCTTCAGTATTCATGAGTCTTCATTCTTGAAATCTTGAAACTTTATATCTACATCTTGAATCAACTCTTGATGCTGTACAGTCTTCTTGATCAATACTTGTCTAATATCCCACACTATATATTATATATATCTTCATAAAACGTTAGTATCTATATTTTACATAATTTCTTGTAGTTTTTATCGTCAAAACTAATACTAAGGTACTAACAGTTTAAACAAAAACTTTAGTTTTAATAAAATAATGCTTATTAAAACCTTCTTATCCAATTTAACCTATTTAAGACTTGAATTAAGTTATCCCTTTTCTACCCAAGAGTTTAAAATTTTCATTTATTAAAACAATCATTTATTAAAACAATCATTTATCAAAGTCGTTTTATTTTAAATCAATTTCCTTTAAGTAAACTTAAAAACTAAATACCTGTTTTTTATTTAAAACCCTTTTTTAAAATTATATTACATAGATTTTTATATATAAAATAACTTAACAATTTGTTCATTGACACTCGCTTTGGGTTCTTTCGGATTCGAACTCATTTCGATCGCACAATGATAAAGAGAATAATTTACTGAGTAGACTACAACATTTTCCCAAGCAACATGCGATCATCACTTATGAGATTATTCAGATTACCACAAAACTAATCAAGATGTTTCCCCAAACTATCTAAAGAAAATGTATCTTTATTAAAAATTCTTTTTTAAGTATTTATACTTACAAATATTTGCAAGTAATACTACCATTACTTTTCTCGAAATCTTTTTTTGAAATCATTTCAAGCAATACAGGGATTTAAATTCTCAAAAACCCTTTTTACTCATAAAACACCTTCTATAAATCATAGAAATCATTTTATATACCATACTCATATAAAATGTACCTTTAAAACCACCTATCAACCGATCACCTTCCATCGCAGCCGTTTTCCTAACAACTGTCATACTTACAAAAACATCTCCTCCACCGTTTTCCTGCTGTTCACTGTGCCTACATATTCAACATACTGCATATTTTCAAATAATTTTCATCACACACTGATCATAAACCATTCCACTTGCCACAAAACATTCACTTGACTCACATCCACCAGAATCCAGGCCACACACCCTACTACACACTCATTTCAACCTTCTACATCCATCAACTTACCCTACTTACCACCTCCTACCCGCTGTCTCTTCCACCACACAACCTGGTAGTAAATCACCATAACGCTTCACCATCCCCTTCTCTATCAACTAGCATATCTACTCACCACAGTGCCACAACAAAACTCCTCTTCACAGTCACATTCCCAAACATGCCATAACACACCACCCCATCATCAATACAACAACCAAATTACCTATAACCATAACTAGCCTCTTTCACTTCATCACCTCAAATACAGACTGCATCAACACCTGCCGTGACTCCTAATAGAAACCCAAATCAACCATCTTCAAATACATCAATGGACTGTTTGCAATCCTTCCTCTACCACACTGTTACCACCAAATCAACACGAAATTCATCATCCACCATCTGCCACAAGCATAGGCTACAGCAACAACATTACTCTTACTACCACTTCAACTTTAAAATTTCGACTGCCATAAAAAAGGAAACAAAAACCACTATTTGAACTGCCATTCCCATAGCAATATCTCTCTGTTTAACTCTTCCACGATCATCCCTGACATAACCATATATCTCCAAAACAACCAAACCCCTACAACTGTGCTTCACCACTTACGACCGCTGCCACAAAAAGCTTGCTAACCTCCATAGCTATCTACAACCCACGTCGAACTAGACATAGACTGCAGAAAAAAATCCCCTAAATCCAACCTCTACAATCAAGCGTGACCACCAGTCTTCCTCCTTCCTCAACAACTTCCATACGTTCAAGTTCTCAGTTCGAACAATTCCAGCAATTCGAACAAGTTCTCAGTTGATTCGAACAAGTTCTCAATTGCCAAAAACCCGCTACCACTATATGTGATAACCCTGATTTTCAGGCATTAGATAATTGGATAGTTATCTAATTTGACTTCTGAAAATTTTGATTATAAATTGAACAAATAAATGTGATAATCTCCTTTATAATTATTTAATATTGATAAATTTAATTGTTTTCAAAACAATAATAATAATGTGTTATTTTTATATATATAAATAGATTTTAAGTAAAAAATTTGTTTACCAATTTGAATTTGTGTTTTGTATAAATATTTATATTTGAGTTGAATTTAAATTGAATTTTAAATTGGATTTGAATTTGGATTAGAATATTGGAATTCAAAAGATAAACATATATTGTGAGGGAATTTTGAATAGGGATTTGAATTTAAATTTGAAATTCAAAGATAAATATCTTGAAATGAAATTGGATTTAAATATATATATATATATGAGAATGTGGTTATTTATTTATGTATAAATTTAGTTTCAAATTTTATTATCTCAAAGTATATATAAATGCAAATAAAAGAGAAGTATAAATATAAATTTACACACACACACATATATATATATTAAAAATATAAATAAATAAACATAATATAAGTAATATAAAGGGTATATACATTATAAAAAAAATCTCATGCTAAAAACAAGTGTTAAGATTTAACACATAAAAGTAACAAATGTAAATCATTTAACTTAAAGAATAAACAAGTGTTAACCATGTAAACTCACAAGTGGAAATAAAATAAATTTTCTTTTAATTTAATATTGTAGAAATTTAGAAACCAGGTTATATTCAGGAAAGAGAAATCAGCAAAGTTTTCAAAACCCGGAACAAAGAAAGAATCTCGCTCAAAATTTCCAAACTGGAAAACCAAATCAAAGTAAAATTCATGTGATGACCCGGAATTTTCAAGCAATTAAAAATCGGAATATTTAATTGATTTTAAGTATTCAATAGAGCAATTTTAACTTGAATTAACGAATATCGTAATTTATTCGATAATTTAATTATTGAATTGAATAATTTGAAGTTGGGAAACAAATAATCAGAAGACTTATAAAATTTATATTGATGATATTGAAGATAATAGGAGTTTTATAATTTAATTTAATAGTGATTTATTCAGTTTTGAAATTTCATCGTTTAAATTGAATTTAAGAAACAGCCTTCCGAGGCACAGTCTCAGAATTAGACGAAACCAGTTCCGTTGGACCCGTAATGTTTAATTATTATCGGATTTCAATTTTCGTAGTGATTGGAGTTGTGTTGTGAGCGTACGATATATAAATGCATAGAAATTTTTACCGAGACAAAATTGAATCTAAATAAAATATCTTTGCTTTTCTTTTATTCGATCATAAGTACAATCCGCCTCCATTGTGTCTCGTTCGTACCCTTTTATTTTATTTCCTTTCCCCTCTTTTCTAAACAGCCGAATCAAAGTAAATTAAAAAAAAAGGGACAGCGAACGAAAACAATCTCAATCCTCGATCTTCGAGTTCGGCTAGGGCATGGGCTTCGATCCCATAGTTTTCTTTTGCACACGGCTTGTAACGACCCCAGATTTTTATGGATTTAAATTGATAATTTAAAAGAATTTTTGAATTAAAATTTGCAAAATTTATTCTAAATAGTAGCGAGTTTCCTTAATTCAAATAAACATATATATTTAATCATATGAATTTAAATATTTTGCATATGTGATTTGGATTTGAATTTCAAAGTAATGAATATATGATAATATGAATATATATGTATATATGAATATACATTGAGTTTGAGTTATTGTTTTAACTAAACGATTTAAAGATAAAATTATTTTTAACTTGATTTAATAATGGTGAAATTTATTTATAAATTGATTTGAAAATTCAAAACGAAGTCTTTAAAATAAAATAAACAAATTTGCTAAATTAAAACAACACATTATCTAGAATAAACAAAATAATAAAATATAAGTAGGCAATAAAAAAAAAGTACATAAAGTAACAAACAAAAGAAGAAATAAGTAAACAAAATAATTGAACAAAAGCAAATAAAATAAAAGAAATAAACAAAATAAAATAGAAGAAGCCACATCAAACTACCACAACATCTTACAGCTGAAATAAAAGGGAATCAGTGACAATATCTCCAGGCATGCTTATAAAATAAAAAGTACAAACAAAAACACCTCAGCTCAAAATCCAGCATCACTGCAGCCATGCCTGTTATACACCTCAACATAGAATAAGACCACTTCAGCATACTTTAGAATTGTACCAGCAAAGATATTCAAGCCTGCATATTTCTTTTTATACATATCTCCTCTCCATTTCAACCATTTAAAACTAAGCATCATTTTGAAAAAAAAAAGAAAAAGAAAACCAAAGCAATATCATCATCAATCAAACAACATCAAAGAAGCCTGTGAATCAAAAAGAATTTCAGTTTGAATTTGTAAAGGCTCTGTCATTTTATTTCTGGAATCATGATTTTCAAGGTGAGTAGCAGTTACTTTTTCTTCTTCTTGAAAATATGTTAACATTACTCTGTGAATATCTTGTTGAATCGGTGGTTCTTCCCTGCTTAGTTACAGAGTACCAAATAACAAGAACATTCTATTTCTTGTTTTCTAAACAATATTAGAACTAGGTTTCAAAATGAAATATTTATATTTATGTATGAGTTACAATTTAAAAGTAGTTTCGTGATGTATAAATGCATATGGAAGGAAAAATCAGATTTTTTTTCAGTCAAACTTGAAACTCTGGGAAATTCGAATGTTATAAAATCTTGGTTCGATTGTATACTTGGAATCTACACTCAAGGATAGGATTTTTAAAACCAATACGAAGATTTTTAGTTAACTATCCTAGTTACAGTTAATAGTTGAACAAAGTATGCATTTTTATCATTTTCTGGAAATCGAATGGTTCGTGTCGGTCAGGGTTGTTGGGGGTGGTAGACGAGCCTACGGGGTTGCCAGGAAAAATGGCCGGAGGTGGCGAAGAGGACTGTGGCGATGATGGGAAGGAGTTTTTGTTTCTAACCCTAGTTTTAGGTAAGATCAGGGAATCGATTCGTTCGTTCCCTCTGATGGTTCGAGTGACGCGAGAGTTTGGGAAATGGAAGCTGGGTCGTAGACGCATCGATGGCCGGAGTTGCGTGAATTCTCGTGGTCGGAGTCGTGAGTACGAGGCGTTGACAGGGATCCTCCAGCGTGCGTTTCCAGGTTTGTTCCAGGATTTACTTTCGAGCTTCAGGTGAATTTTCGATTTCGACTGTTATTCGAAATACTGGGTTTCGATTTTAAGTTGTGGGTCAAATCGTGGTTTGTTGGTGGTGTCGCGGTAGGTAGGATCGTCGTTGACGATCTGTGCACGTGCACGTGAAGGGGGTCGGCGGGTCAGTGGGATGGTTCAGAGAAGAAGAGGGGGGGAACTCGAGACATGCTCGAGATTTTTGCAGATTGACTCGAAGCAACTGGGTTTACTCGAAACTAAGGGGGGTCGCGTGTGTTTGCCTGAGGGATTTAAATCGTGAAGTTATTAAGTTCACCTGATGCTGAAACTTAAATAACAAAATAAACTAAAAAAAGAAAAAAAAAGAAAAAGGAAATAGGAAGAAGGGTGAAGTAACTCAGCTTCAATTCGAATGAAAAGAAAGTTTTCTAATTAATACTTAACAAAGTTTAATAAATCAAGCTAAGATTTTATGACAAGTTTAATTATTTAAGCAAATACTTAACAAAGTTTTCTAAGTAATACTTTAGCTAAATAACTTAATTTAAGTTAAGTATTTAAGTTAATCAACGTTAAAGCTCTTTATAAATTGAAATAAATAAATTTTCAAAATGAAAGAAGGTTTTAAATTTATAAATTAAGGTTTTAAGTAAATCAATTAAGAGATAGTTAAAGAGTAATTAGAAATCATAGATTTCAAAAAAAATTTGTGCCGAAAGAAATTCAATTCGAAATGAAAATGAGAAATTTTATGATTAGAAATTAATTGTAATTAAGAACTAATTCAGTTACCATTAACACCTAATTAAATAATTCAGATTTATTAATGGATTATTAATGGTAAATCAACTCTTATAAGTAATGATTAAAGTTAATTAATCAAGTGATTAAGATAAGATTACATTTAATGTAAATAAATGTTGATTTATTTGTAAAGGAAAATAATTACTTAATGAAATTAATTAAGGTTAAATGATTATGTAATTTACTGAAGGTTAATTAAATTAACGTGATAAATCAAGATAAATTAAGGTAATTGATTTATTTATCAATATCAAATGATTTGTAATTAATAAATCAGGATTGGGTAATTAATTTATAAGTAATAAATTTACTTGGAAATAAATTAAATTGATTAGGATTAAAAACGATTTAATTAATCCTGCTTATAGATAACTATTGAATTACTCATGAATGGTTGTATTGTATGAGATGCCTTGAATTGATCTTCTTATCTGATCTGTGATATTTTGTTCTGTGAGGTGAGCTGTGTATTTATCCATTTATTGATGATATATTTGTATATTATCTGTGAATCTGTGAATGTATGATAAGCGTTATAGTTTATATCGCTTATCAATTATATTTCTGTGTTTTGATCTGTGATGATTGAATGGTTGTGCACTATTGTGTTAAACCCCTGGACCACACCATACACACACAAATATGGATTTCACGAGGAAATCGATTAAGTCGCAGATTTTTGAAATAGTTAAATTTGAATCTTTAAATTCAAATGTTTTGGAAATGGAATCGGAATAAATGTGAAAAGCTTTTGGAATGGAATTTCAAAATAAAATTTATTATTTTTAAATTACTTGATTAAGTTTTGGAATTTAAATAATTTGATTTAAATTTAAATTCAATACTTGAAATTGAATTCTATGATTTGAAATTAGGATTAAAGATGTTATATTGGTTATATAGGGATTAAACCACTTTTAAGTATTGTTTTTGGGAATTTGAATTTAACCCAAGGATTTAAACTCGTATAAATGAACCAGATTTCCAAAATAAAAACTGTTGTTTTCAAATGATAAACACTTTTAGATAAGAACTGAGATTCCAGTTAATTAGGGGAATTTCAAGATTGAATAGAGAAATGGTTTTCCTAAGTTATGAATGAATTCTTTTTGAAAGCTATGAATTAAATCTGTTTATTTTTATCAGATTTAAATTGATGATTTGTTTAAATCAAATTGAAATGAAATTGTTTTGAAGGCTATAAGTTAAATCTTTGATTTAAAGATTTAACGAGTTAACCAAATTGAAATGAAAATTGATTTGGAAAATCTGTGAATGAATCTTTTGTTTAAAAGATTAAAATGTGAAAACTGTTTAAACCGTTAATGGTTGTGAAAATGAATCTTTTTGTTTAAAGATTGAAATGGTAATTTGATTAAACCATTTGAAATAAAGTTTTGAATTATTAAGTTGTGACTTAATTGAAATCCCATTATCCATTTGTTTTTGAAATATCATGCTCACTATTCGGTTTAGCCGGAAAAGGACCTTTGTGTCGTATAACCCATTCCGAATATGTGATTCGACGTTATGGATAGCATTTGAAGACCGGTGATGAAGACCGGGTATTTGCGAAAGCGATAGGATGACCTATCGATTGTTTCTGCACCGAGTCGCGCCGGTATAGAAACTCCCTAAGTGATGGGAAATCCGATCAGGATTGTGGATATCCGGATTGAAAGGACTTCTTTGTAAGTGCCTTCGGTTTTGTTCGATCCCGGAACAGACTTGTATGGATTGTATGCCTGACATTACAAGTTGAGATATAAAGCCGATTTCTTTCAAATATATTTCTGTTGGTGGCGGAGAATTTATTCTTTTAGCTTAACACCCTTCTCTGAGACGTACGAGCTCAGAGGTTATGTAGTTGAATGTTATCAGCGATATATTCCCAATTTGGTAATGTGACATGCTGAGTGTGGCTGTGAAATGATCATTGTGTTGATTATTTGTGATAGGATCGTTTATTTGATCGTCTATCCTGGTGATCATTTCTATGATCATTTGTTGACCCAAAGCATGGCTTTTGTATAAAGTATGTTTTTGTGGACGTGACTTCGTCGAGCCTCACATCCCGGAAATGGTCAAAACAGGAAAGAAGCAGCAAGGTTATGAGGGGTAGCGCCCTTTAGGATATGTGCATTTCCTTCTGGAAAAGGGTGGTATCATGGTATGGAGCCCAGATACTTACTCATGTTGAAAACACTTTGTTATGATTGTGTGAATTGATTAGAGAGCTCTCGGATAAAGGTCCCAAAGGACCGGGGGATGGCATATTCGGTCAGTTGTTACTCAGTTAGGGGTAACCCGGCCTTGTGTTGGTAGAGATCCGGTTTGGTTCTCGGGGATGTCCATCCAGAGGCATTCTCATGTGGCAATGGGAAGTTCCTTGGCCTGATCATTCGTTGGAAATCCAAAGAAACAATACGAGACTTGTACGGTTTTAGTTGTAGGACCTATCATTCACTTATGGTGTCGCAACACTGTTTGGATGGTAGCTATAGTAGGCATACGATAATGGTCGTATGTTGGCTAAGATTTATATTCTACTTTCGAAATGAATTTTTCCTACACTATGCACTAGTAATAATATCAAACGTTTCTTTTAATGCGTATCAAGCATCTTTGACTATCATAAGGAGAAATCTCCTCCGATTCTGCGTT
Organism: Allium cepa; assembly: GCA_030765085.1. NCBI lineage: Eukaryota > Viridiplantae > Streptophyta > Magnoliopsida > Asparagales > Amaryllidaceae > Allium > Allium cepa. Next base: position 102,607,768 of record CM060941.1, on the reverse strand, counting down.
TGCATTGTGTGTGTGTGCGGGAGGCCTTATGGTAGTCTCATTTTTAAAAAGCATTGCGAATTGACTTTGAAAATCTTTTATTGAATGTTTTTAAAGATAAACTGTTTTTATTGCTCACACCAGTCTCACGACTGATCCGGAGTTTATTGTTTTCTTTCCTAAACTCTGGGTGCTCATTATTTTCTACACGAGCAGTCTAGAGTTGGGTTTTTCAGATAGTTAGATATAGTGGATTATCTGGAGTTAGTTCAGTCTTTGGATCGCACCAGTCTTGCCTAGCTTGGTGCATTGTTATGGGGAGTTCGAGCTTCTGCTGGATTGATTCTTGAAAATGGAGTTGCAGTTCTGGAGTTCTTCCTTGAAGACTATTTTAGAGTTATTTGTTCCACTGCTAGATGTTATCTATTTTTCTTTTCCGCTGCTATTTTATTGTATCATATCTCTGATGTATATTGATATCTATTGGATCATCTGTTGTGTCAGATATTGTATCAAAGCTGTATATCAATGTATTATTCTTTTATTCCGCTGTGTTGTTTACTTAATGATTGTTATAAGCTTCGGCGAATCGAAATTTGAACGGTCGAATCTATGACATTCGAGTACGATTTGAAGTATGGATGTCGATTTTCGAGCGGGCAAAATCCATCTCGTTACATGTGATATCAGAGCAAAGGTAAAACTTTAGCTCAGGAGTGTAACACGTTAAGTAACTCATTATAGATAGGGTGAAGTATCCCTAGAATGAGTGTATCCCTAAGATATCCGTTTGAATGCCTCAGTAAATTCTCTTACTATCCGCTGATAGTAAGTATGAGTGCAAGAAGAGAACGAGATAGGGGACAGGGAAATACGACTATAATTGGTCGATACTCTGTAAAAACAGTGGAAAAAGAGGTTTTGGTATAATAAGATGCCTTAAGAATTGTTGTAGAAAAACTTTACTTCTTATTTCATCAATTTCTTATCATTTTTGGATTTAAACCGTAATAAATAAGAATATGATTTGAAATTTGAATAAATTGAAAATTTCAATTTGAGTTGAAATTGGTTAATGAAATATAATGATAGATTTGAATTATAACGATAGAACGATTTTTGTTTAAAACCAAATTTTAAATTTCTGTTATAACTTCTTGGGTAGAATAAAATATGAAATATAAATTTTGATGTATTTCTCAACTTATAAAATTCTAAACTTAAGATCTTAATATTTGGATTTTGATTTTAATTGTAGAGAACAAACAGCGTTAGCCGAGGAGGAAAGGTCAGGAGAGTGGGTGATTATGCTTCATCTAGTAGGATACGAGATGATGAAGGTGAGTCATCAGTTCATAGGGAATTCCCAGTGGAGCCTGTAGTGCAGCCCCAACCACCAGTGGAAGAAGAAGAAGATGAAGAGGAATTCGAAGAAGAAAATGAAGACGAATTCAAAGAAGAAGATGAAGAGGAATTCGAAGAAGAAAATGAAGAAGAGTTTGAGGTAGAAGAACCTGAAATGGAAATAGGTTCCGAAGGTGATGAAGAAATTCATTGGGATTTGGATAATGCCATAGAAGGCGAGGAGCTGGATGGTGAAGGTTTTATTCAGATAGACTCTGATCCGGAGTATGATTATGAGACTGACAATGACGTGGAAGTTAGAGATCTGTCAGGGCCCGAGAGAGAGAGCTCTGATGGTGATGATTTGTAGTTGGTTAGATTAACTTCTTTTTGGATAAGGTGTATCTATGTACGCATTTTGGGCCTATAATCATAGTGAAGGTTATGTTTACTAGTATAGTTTGAATTGGCATTAGTCTATTCTGTGAATGTATAATTCATGAAATGAGCTGTACAATTTCGAGGACGAAATTCTTTTAAGGGGGAAGGATTGTAACGACCCCAGATTTTTATGAATTTAAATTGATAATTTAAAAGAATTTTTGAATTAAAATTTGCAAAATTTATTCTAAATAGTAGCGAGTTTCCTTAATTCAAATAAACATATATATTTAATCATATGAATTTAAATATTTTGCATATGTGATTTGGATTTGAATTTCAAAGTAATGAATATATGATAATATGAATATATATGTGTATATGAATATACATTGAGTTTGAGTTATTGTTTTAACTAAACGATTTAAAGATAAAATTATTTTTAACTTGATTTAATAATGGTGAAATTTATTTATAAATTGATTTGAAAATTCAAAACGAAGTCTTTAAAATAAAATAAACAAATTTGCTAAATTAAAACAACACATTATCTAGAATAAACAAAATAATAAAATATAAGTAGGCAATAAAAAAAAAGTACATAAAGTAACAAACAAAAGAAGAAATAAGTAAACAAAATAATTGAACAAAAGCAAATAAAATAAAAGAAATAAACAAAATAAAATAGAAGAAGCCACATCAAACTACCACAACATCCTACAGCTGAAATAAAAGGGAATCAGTGACAATATCTCCAGGCATGCTTATAAAATAAAAAGTACAAACAAAAACACCTCAGCTCAAAATCCAGCATCACTGCAGCCATGCCTGTTATACACCTCAACATAGAATAAGACCACTTCAGCATACTTTAGAATTGTACTAGCAAAGATATTCAAGCCTGCATATTTCTTTTTATACATATCTCCTCTCCATTTCAACCATTTAAAACAAAGCATCATTTTGAAAGAAAAAAAAAGAAAGAAAACCAAAGCAATATCATCATCAATCAAACAACATCAAAGAAGCCTGTGAATCAAAAAGAATTTCAGTTTGAATTTATAAAGGCTCTGTCATTTTATTTCTGGAATCATGATTTTCAAGGTGAGTAGCAGTTAGTTTTTCTTCTTCTTGAAAATATGTTAACATTACTCTGTGAATATCTTGTTGAATCAGTGCTTCTTCCCTGCTTAGTTACAGAGTACCAAATAACAAGAACATTCTATTTCTTGTTTTCTAAACAATATTAGAACTAGGTTTCAAAATGAAATATTTATATTTATGTATGAGTTACAATTTAAAAATAGTTTCGTGATGTATAAATGCATATGGAAGGAAAAATCAGATTTTTTTCCAGTCAAACTTGAAACTCTGGGAAATTCGAATGTTATAAAATCTTGGTTCGATTATATACTTGGAATCTACACTCAAGGATAGGATTTTTAAAACCAATGCGAAGATTTTTAGTTAACTATCCTAGTTACAGTTAATAGTTGAACAAAGTATGCATTTTTATCATTTTCTGGAAATCGAATGGTTCGTGTCGGTCAGGGTTGTTGGGGTGGTAGACGAGCCTACGGGGTTGCCAGGAAAAATGGCCGGAGGTGGCGAAGAGGACTGTGGCGATGATGGGAAGGAGTTTTTGTTTCTAACCCTAGTTTTAGGTAAGATCAGGGAATCGATTCGTTCGTTCCCTCTGATGGTTCGAGTGACGCGAGAGTTTGGGAAATGGAAGCTGGGTCGTAGACGCATCGATGGCCGGAGTTGCGTGAATTCTCGTGGTCGGAGTCGTGAGTACGAGGCGTTGACAGGGATCCTCCACCGTGCGTTTCCAGGTTTGTTCCAGGCTTTACTTTCGAGCTTCAGGTGAATTTTCGATTTCGACTGTTATTCGAAATACTGGGTTTCGATTTTAAGTTGTGGGTCAAATCGTGGTTTGTTGGTGGTGTCGCGGTAGGTAGGATCGTCGTTGACGATCTGTGCACGTGCACGTGAAGGGGGTCGGCGGGTCAGTGGGATGGTTCAGAGAAGAAGAGGGGGGGAACTCGAGACGTGCTCGAGATTTTTGCAGATTGACTCGAAGCAACTGGGTTTACTCGAAACTAAGGGGGGTCGCGTGTGTTTGCCTGGGGGATTTAAATCGTGAAGTTATTAAGTTCACCTGATGCTGAAACTTAAATAACAAAATAAACTAAAAAAAGAAAAAAAAAGAAAAAGGAAATAGGAAGAAGGGTGAAGTAACTCAGCTTCAATTCGAATGAAAAGAAAGTTTTCTAATTAATACTTAACAAAGTTTAATAAATCAAGCTAAGATTTTATGACAAGTTTAATTATTTAAGCAAATACTTAACAAAGTTTTCTAAGTAATACTTTAGCTAAATAACTTAATTTAAGTTAAGTATTTAAGTTAATCAACGTTAAAGCTCTTTATAAATTGAAATAAATAAATTTTCAAAATGAAAGAAGGTTTTAAATTTATAAATTAAGGTTTTAAGTAAATCAATTAAGAGATAGTTAAAGAGTAATTAGAAATCATAGATTTCAAAAAAAATTTGTGCCGAAAGAAATTCAATTCGAAATGAAAATGAGAAATTTTATGATTAGAAATTAATTGTAATTAAGAACTAATTCAGTTACCATTAACACCTAATTAAATAATTCAGATTTATTAATGGATTATTAATGGTAAATCAACTCTTATAAGTAATGATTAAAGTTAATTAATCAAGTGATTAAGATAAGATTACATTTAATGTAAATAAATGTTGATTTATTTGTAAAGGAAAATAATTACTTAATGAAATTAATTAAGGTTAAATGATTATGTAATTTACTGAAGGTTAATTAAATTAACGTGATAAATCAAGATAAATTAAGGTAATTGATTTATTTATCAATATCAAATGATTTGTAATTAATAAATCAGGATTGGGTAATTAATTTATAAGTAATAAATTTACTTGGAAATAAATTAAATTGATTAGGATTAAAAACGATTTAATTAATCCTGCTTATAGATAACTATTGAATTACTCATGAATGGTTGTATTGTATGAGATGCCTTGAATTGATCTTCTTATCTGATCTGTGATATTTTGTTCTGTGAGGTGAGCTGTGTATTTATCCATTTATTGATGATATATTTGTATATTATCTGTGAATCTGTGAATGTATGATAAGCGTTATAGTTTATATCGCTTATCAATTATATTTCTGTGTTTTGATCTGTGATGATTGAATGGTTGTGCACTATTGTGTTAAACCCCTGGACCACACCATACACACACAAATATGGATTTCACGAGGAAATCGATTAAGTCGCAGATTTTTGAAATAGTTAAATTTGAATCTTTAAATTCAAATGTTTTGGAAATGGAATCGGAATAAATGTGAAAAGCTTTTGGAATGGAATTTCAAAATAAAATTTATTATTTTTAAATTACTTGATTAAGTTTTGGAATTTAAATAATTTGATTTAAATTTAAATTCAATACTTGAAATTGAATTCTATGATTTGAAATTAGGATTAAAGATGTTATATTGGTTATATAGGGATTAAACCACTTTTAAGTATTGTTTTTGGGAATTTGAATTTAACCCAAGGATTTAAACTCGTATAAATGAACCAGATTTCCAAAATAAAAACTGTTGTTTTCAAATGATAAACACTTTTAGATAAGAACTGAGATTCCAGTTAATTAGGGGAATTTCAAGATTGAATAGAGAAATGGTTTTCCTAAGTTATGAATGAATTCTTTTTGAAAGCTATGAATTAAATCTGTTTATTTTTATCAGATTTAAATTGATGATTTGTTTAAATCAAATTGAAATGAAATTGTTTTGAAGGCTATAAGTTAAATCTTTGATTTAAAGATTTAACGAGTTAACCAAATTGAAATGAAAATTGATTTGGAAAATCTGTGAATGAATCTTTTGTTTAAAAGATTAAAATGTGAAAACTGTTTAAACCGTTAATGGTTGTGAAAATGAATCTTTTTGTTTAAAGATTGAAATGGTAATTTGATTAAACCATTTGAAATAAAGTTTTGAATTATTAAGTTGTGACTTAATTGAAATCCCATTATCCATTTGTTTTTGAAATATCATGCTCACTATTCGGTTTAGCCGGAAAAGGACCTTTGTGTCGTATAACCCATTCCGAATATGTGATTCGACGTTATGGATAGCATTTGAAGACCGGTGATGAAGACCGGGTATTTGCGAAAGCGATAGGATGACCTATCGATTGTTTCTGCACCGAGTCGCGCCGGTATAGAAACTCCCTAAGTGATGGGAAATCCGATCAGGATTGTGGATATCCGGATTGAAAGGACTTCTTTGTAAGTGCCTTCGGTTTTGTTCGATCCCGGAACAGACTTGTATGGATTGTATGCCTGACATTACAAGTTGAGATATAAAGCCGATTTCTTTCAAATATATTTCTGTTGGTGGCGGAGAATTTATTCTTTTAGCTTAACACCCTTCTCTGAGACGTACGAGCTCAGAGGTTATGTAGTTGAATGTTATCAGCGATATATTCCCAATTTGGTAATGTGACATGCTGAGTGTGGCTGTGAAATGATCATTGTGTTGATTATTTGTGATAGGATCGTTTATTTGATCGTCTATCCTGGTGATCATTTCTATGATCATTTGTTGACCCAAAGCATGGCTTTTGTATAAAGTATGTTTTTGTGGACGTGACTTCGTCGAGCCTCACATCCCGGAAATGGTCAAAACAGGAAAGAAGCAGCAAGGTTATGAGGGGTAGCGCCCTTTAGGATATGTGCATTTCCTTCTGGAAAAGGGTGGTATCATGGTATGGAGCCCAGATACTTACTCATGTTGAAAACACTTTGTTATGATTGTGTGAATTGATTAGAGAGCTCTCGGATAAAGGTCCCAAAGGACCGGGGGATGGCATATTCGGTCAGTTGTTACTCAGTTAGGGGTAACCCGGCCTTGTGTTGGTAGAGATCCGGTTTGGTTCTCGGGGATGTCCATCCAGAGGCATTCTCATGTGGCAATGGGAAGTTCCTTGGCCTGATCATTCGTTGGAAATCCAAAGAAACAATACGAGACTTGTACGGTTTTAGTTGTAGGACCTATCATTCACTTATGGTGTCGCAACACTGTTTGGATGGTAGCTATAGTAGGCATACGATAATGGTCGTATGTTGGCTAAGATTTATATTCTACTTTCGAAATGAATTTTTCCTACACTATGCACTAGTAATAATATCAAACGTTTCTTTTAATGCGTATCAAGCATCTTTGACTATCATAAGGAGAAATCTCCTCCGATTCTGCGTTTGCATTGTGTGTGTGTGCGGGAGGCCTTATGGTAGTCTCATTTTTAAAAAGCATTGCGAATTGACTTTGAAAATCTTTTATTCAATGTTTTTAAAGATAAACTGTTTTTGTTGCTCACACCAGTCCCACGACTGATCCAGAGTTTATTGTTTTCTTTCCTAAACTCTGGGTGCTCATTATTTTCTACACGAGCAGTCTAGAGTTGGGTTTTTCAGATAGTTAGATATAGTGGATTATCTGGAGTTAGTTCAGTCTTTGGATCGCACCAGTCTTGCCTAGCTTGGTGCATTGTTATGGGGAGTTCGAGCTTCTGCTGGATTGATTCTTGAAAATGGAGTTGCAGTTCTGGAGTTCTTCCTTGAAGACTATTTTAGAGTTATTTGTTCCACTGCTAGATGTTATCTATTTTTCTTTTCCGCTGCTATTTTATTGTATCATATCTCTGATGTACATTGATATCTATTGGATCATCTGTTGTGTCAGATATTGTATCAAAGCTGTATATCAATGTATTATTCTTTTATTCCGCTGTGTTGTTTACTTAATGATTGTTATAAGCTCCGGCGAATCGAAATTTGAACGGTCGAATCTATGACATTCGAGTACGATTTGAAGTATGGATGTCGATTTTCGAGCGGGCAAAATCCGTCTCGTTACACGGCTAATATTGGGCTTCGTTCTTGTGGCATTGGCGGTGGCTTGGAACTCGCGTGCGCGGGTAAATAGGGGGAAGTCGCAGTTTTGCTTCGAGGTGCTCTAGTAGGGTTTCGAGCTCAGTCGTTCGAGCGAGTGGTGCAGGCAGTGAGGGAGGCGAGCACGTGAAGGAGGGGCACTCGCGAGGGGCACGCAATTCGAGCGAGTGGACACGCGATTTGGGGAGGTTATGCGAGACTAGAGTTTGGGAATTGGGTCGCGTGGTCTTGATTTAGAGAAGGAGGGGGAAGGCCGTCGTCGAGGAAGAGGATTCGTGGGGTCTTGTTCGAGTTGCGGTGAGGTTTTCATGTCATTTCTTTCAATTTTGATTTATTTAAAAATAATACATCTATGAAAATATGGGTGGAAGCATGACCGAAATTGCAGTAAATTGTAAACCCATCCTAGTTTTAATTTTTATATGTTTATAGATGCATTTGTAGGCCAAAGAAAATATAATAAGTAAACAAGTTTTAAACAGGAAATTCTTTTAAGTTAGAGAAATATTTATATACAGAAAGGAAAGTCTTAATTTGGTATGAAATGAAAATATATATATGTATACACGATTTTGAAATATAAAGGTTAGATTTTTATTACATAAGCAGTTTGGAAAAAACATATATAATAAAATATATATGCATACACATTTCTAAATATACCAGTTATTTTAATATAGTGTATTATGAAGATGAATTTGTTTAACAAACTTCTTTAAGTATTTCTAGTCGCTAAAACATTTTATGGAAATAAAATTGGTTTAAATTAAATCGTTAGTTTAAAACCAAATGGTTAGTTGAATTAATTAAATAAATAGTAATTAATTGTTCAATTAGCTAAAGTATTACTAAATCATATAATTATTTATTCAAGGTTTGAAATCTGAAAGAAATAAGCTGGTCTGGAGTGAATTGCAAATTTAAGGTCAAAGGTGAGTAAATCTCACTCAGTTTAAATTTTAATTTAAATGATTAAATTTAAATAATTGTTTGGATGGTTGAATTTGTTTAATGTGATATAATATGATATTTTGGAATTGGTGTATTATATTATGCTAACGTCTGTGAATGCAGGAAAACAGGTTGGAGGGATCCAACTGGATCCCTCAACAATTATTTAAATTATTCCATACTCTCTGTTGTAATTATCTGTTATTCTATGATGAACCTTATTGGAATATTGAATGTTATGGTTCGATTGGTTATGATTGGGTACAATGAATTTCCAAAAATATATAGATTAGATTTTGGAAAGAAATTAAAGGAAGGGAATTTGTAAATAAAATAGTTATAGATAAAAAAAAGAATTGGAAAAGGAATGAAGTAACTGTAAATCCTAATAAATAGATCTTGAAAATAGAAAGGAAATTTGAATAAACAGGAAGTTATGAATATCAAATCTTCAGTGATATTAATTAAAAGAAGAAAACATTTATTTAAAATTTAAGATTTAAATTATTGGAAGGAACGAAGAAGAAAATGGGAAAGGCCTGAAATTTTGTATATTTCAGTTAAAGATTTGAAATCAAACGGAAATTAATAACATTAATAATAAAACACATAATTAATGAATTTTGAAGGAATTGAGTAAGTAAAGGGATTTAATTCAAGCAGTATAAATTGGGAATCAATTTGGAAAATTGATTTAGGTGATTGAAGTTGGAATTCTCCCTGGATAACCAAGTACGTTTTCAAGGTAAATTTTTAAATATAAGTTAAAAGATTTAAAGTTGTTTGAAAAAGCAAGTTTTGGAAAAAATTCTTATTTCTAATATTTAAGTTCTAAAGTAAGTACTCTTAATTCATTATATTAGTAATTATTTAAAATAAAAATGACTTAGCAATATGTTTTTAAAAGTAAAAATCTAGTTTTATATTTTATTTAGCAACCTTATTTTCAAATATTTATATAGTATGTATTTTTACAAATCATTGAAGTAGTTTTAAAATAAATGTTTTAAAGTATATTTCAAAGTAAAGTATTTTAAATGTTTTTAAAATCTAGTTTTGTGCTTGGTAATTTCAGAAGAGATAGAAAATAATTGGAAAAGTTTATTCTGAAAGGAAAGATGGTTTTGAAACTGTTTTTAAAGGGTTTGAGAATAGAAATATATCTTGTGAAGATATTTTGAGGTTAATAAATAATTTGGGAAATTATTTATTGTTGGATGGATGTTTGTGAATATTAATTGATAGTTAAATCACCGACTATCAATATTGGACAAATACTTTGATCGTTTCGAAGAGACCGGGATCGAGATTAATTTCTCGAAAACCACTTCGATCCGGTTTGTACGTTTCGTGAAAACGAGTCTGGATTCGAAGATGGAGTAGTGAAGTACAAGGGTTAGTCGCTACTAATCCTAAGGATATTTCCAAAATGGATGTAGTAGGAATAGTGCCTTCGGTTCCGTTCGAACCCGGGACAGACTTGTATGGATGAATGCTTGCGAAACATCGTCAGGTGGACGATGGGCATTCTAAGGGATATTGTTCTAAAAAGGTAACGCTTATCCTCAAGCCTCATCAAATGGGAATGACTGAAAATCAGGGGATATGCAGCAAGGCTTCGTGGGTAGCCCCCACTGGAGAGTAAGGTCATCCCTGTATAGATGTCCCTTTTATTTCGGCTTAGTGGGCGGTTGCCGATCCCAACCGCGGGGTGATCTTATTCGGAATTGTGCAGTAAGGGATGGGTCCGGCCTTGTGTTGCAGGGGAGCGGGCGTACTCCTCGGTACGGTGATCTAGGCCCCGTACTGTGACAGGTGGTACCCCAGTGCCTAGTCGTTAGTTGGAAATCCATTCTCCCTACGAGCCTTGTACGAGTTTTGTTTGTATTACCCACTCTGTGGCTAGTAGCTGGAATTTAATCATATAACAATTTCGGCTATTTTATAAGTATTTGTATATAGACCCTATTATAATCTCAGAGGATTTCTATAAAAATCGTTTTAGCTATCGTAAGGTAAAAACCCGACATGTTTATTTGTGGTGTGGTCTTACGAGATGCTTTTGTTTTCAAAGGATTTTTGAAACTTTAATAATAAAATTGGGTGTGATTTTCTCACGCTAGTATTCCAGACTAACTCAGGTATTATTTAACTGTAATGCTCGGGTCAGACCGAGTATAATAGAATACAGGATGTGATGTTGTGGAGCTCAGGAGACGAGCTGGATGACGATACGTACATTCGTACTTGTTTATATATATATTCCGCTGTTTGAGTTGTTGAGTATCCATTGTATGCTATTGATGTTGAGCTGTGATTGATGTACTCTGATGATGTAATATATAAACAGAGATATTTGATGTTGAGTAAAGATTTATTATCTATTATATTTTATTCCGCTGCGATAGTTAGATTCTGTTGTTGTTCTCTATTTTCTTCTTCTACCTCTTCTTCTTTAACCCAAATGGTTCGTATTTCTGTACAACTTGAGTTGATGTAGCTAGAATAGGGTTAACTCAAGGGGTACAGATTTGCGGGTCGTTTCAATTCATCTCAACATCAAAACAAATTCAAATCTTCAACCTGGAATCTGTGCTCTCTGTTTCAGCAGCAATCAAAGCAAGATTTAATCAGATAACAAATCAAAATTTCAGCAAGTAATTCAAGTTTAAAGGGAATCATAGCTTTCAGTTTCCAAAGTTTCAAAGGCATGTTCCCTGTCTTCAAAACACATGTGAGTAAATCTGTTTCTTTTAGAAACAGTTTAAAATTTGAAGATGAAACTTAAATATTTGTGAATATGTGTGATAGTTATGGAATGCATGGATGTTTTAGCTTGATTATGTCTGTAATTGATATTTGAAATTTGAATATACCTGTACATATGTTGTATTTTGGGTTCTCTGTTGTATTCAGTTCTTGGAATTTCCTTTAAAAATCCAAATCTCTAAAAAAAAAACTATCAGTTTAAGCCTGGGTCTCTAAACGGAAGTTGATGATAACAACATGAGAGAAATTCTAAAAATGTTTTTAAGGTTTAAAATTCAATAAATATTTCAGAATTAAGAAAATACTATGATGATCAGTAATTGGTCAAAAATTGTATGGAAGCAATTTAATGATTTAATTGCATAAGTGGATTCATGGTAGAAAATCATGAATTTAGGTATAAAGATTTAGATTTTTAGTTTGGGAATGGTGGAGATATTCGAGTTTGAACGAAATTGAGTATTTTTGAAATCGACGGTGATCAATGTCGATTTGGAGTTCGGGTTTTTGCCGAGAGGTGGTCGGAGTATCAAAGATCGCTGGAAAAATGATGGAAGGCGTTACCGATGATCGTGGTGGCCGGTAGGAGGTGTATTAGGGTTCAGTGTTTCATATTGGTTGAGGTTTTGGTTGTGCATGGCGCGGCGTCGAGGATGCTCCGAAATCGATCGCAGTGGGGTGATGGATGCGAAGGTTCGAGACGAAGCTTGGATGAAGACAGTGAGGGACATCGAGGTCAGTTTCATCGTGGAGAATGTTTTTTCCGATCGTTTATTGGGTTTAGTTTTGGTCGAGTTGCTTGATTTCTGATGGACTTCGATTTCATAGTTTGGCTTGTTCGTGTCGAACGTCGTGGTCGAGTGTGGTTGGGTGATGGCCAGAGAAACGATCGGCGTTGATATTGCCAGTCATGCACGTGCATGGAGATGATAAGCGTATCTGGTAGGTGAATGTGAAGAAGAAGGAGTTTGGGGGCTCGGGTTGGTCTCGTGTTTTTGGCTGTCCGACTCGAAGTCAGGTTGACTCGAGCATATGGTTGATGTGGCTCGGGTTTTACCAGTGTTTTGCTCGGGTTTGTTGTTGATAAGATTTCCAGATCCTAAATTTGCAAGTACTTGAATGAAATTGTAAATTTAAAATACAATGGTGGCCAGGATTTTATTATGTAACGAAGGATTAAGCAAGTTTTACTTAAAAAACTATATAGTAGAAATAACTTTAATTAAGTTTTTAATTATGAATTTTATCATATTTAAACATATAAAACAATTTGGATATCAAATTTTAATGAGATGTTGGAATAATTAAGTTTTCAAAATGGTGAGTTTTGTTTAATTTTATTTAAACAAGCTAATTAAAGTTTTCCCAAGATTTAAAAGTTAAAAATTTAAATGTTTAATAGTTTTGACTTATAATTAAGGAAATTAATAAAAGGGTTAGTTAATTAATGATGATGATCAATTAGAGGATAATTAATCAATGTAAGTAATTATAGAATAATTAATTCGAGCAATTAATTATGGATCAAAGTAATCAATGTGTTTGGGTAAGGTTAGTTAAGTTGTGTAATTAATTAAGTTAAAGTGGTTAATTCTAGTTCATTAATTAAGTTTAATTAATTCAAGGTAATCATTTGATGTTGGGTTAAGTATAATTACTTGGTGAAGTAATTAGTGGATAATTACCGGATGTAATTAATTAAGGAAATTACTTGATGGGAAGTAATTAAGGGTTAATTACATAGGAGAAGTAATTAAGGATTAAATTACTTGGTGATGATTAATTAAAGGATTAATATAATTAATTAAGGATCATTAATTAATGTAATTAATGAAAGTAATTAAAGATCAATTACTGTAAATGGTTAAGAATAATTAATTTGTGTAATTAATTAAAGGATAATTACTTTATGAAATTGAAGATAATGAATCAAGGATGATTAATTAAGATGGATGATTAAAAATTGGTTAATTAATTGATTTGTAATGATTTAGTAAAGGTAATCTAAGTGATTAAAAGATTAGTAATTAATTTAACTAGAGAAAAATTAAATTTATTTTGGAAATGATCCACCTTGTTTATGAATGATTGAATTATATTTAAATGCCTTGGATTATTTGTTATCACCGATATGTGATTATGATGCTTTGTGAAATCAATAGGCTGGAATGGAATGATTTAAAGTGAATTGGACCATTTAATCTAAGTTTTGGTACTTAGAAATTGATGTGTGATGTAAGTGATGTCTATAACGACTTGTGAAGTTGTAAATTGATATAAGTTACCTCGGGTTCATATAAGCTGCATACTTTTGTATTCCTTGTTAGATGTCTTTACTCACGCTGGTTTCTAGCCTGACCCGGGTGTTACTTTGATGTAATGCTTGGGTCAGACCGAGTATAACAGATTTTCAGGTAGGTACGTTCTGGAGCTCAGGAGGCGAGCTGGATGGCAAGAGCGTATAGAGTATTTCTGCTGTATAATATTGTTGTGTATCTGTGACATGATAATTGAGTATATTAAATGTCTGTATATATGTGACTCTGATGTATTAAAATGTAATCGACCGATATAATATTCTTTTGTAAACTTTTATTATTTATTATTATATTTTATCCGCTGCGAATGTGAGATGTTGGTGTTTCTGATCTTTTTTTTCTTCTTCTTCTATCTCTTTCTTCTTTTCCCTAACTATCCGGAATTTTCGCAATCGAAAATTCCGGGTCGTTATACCATACATTCACCTACGGCCACCGAACCGCTATACCTCTCTTTCAACAAAAATCGAAACCTCCTATCCAACCCACTACTGCAACCGTTAACCTAAAATGAGCTCGAAATCGAACTCCAGTCATCGAACTCAAGTGCTAGCAACTATAAGTCAAACCAAGTTTGGGATTGAACTTGGGATTCTGATTTGGTTTTGAATTTTAAATAAGAATTTTCTATTTCTTTTAAAAAATTGATTGGGGAAGCGTGTTTTGTAAATCTCTACTATAATAAAGAAAATTCATTGAATTAATTTACTCGGCATCTTTTTGAAATTCCGAAAATGACCTTGCTTTCCGTTTACAATAATATAAACAACCCGTGTGTGAAGCACGGGTCAATTCTAGTGTTGACAAGAGAAGTCGGTTTAGGTTCGTTCGTTTTATCAGGGTTAGGCCGTGTTTTTAGGCTTGAAAAAAAATTCTTTTTGGTTTGTTTTCTTTTGTTTTTTTAGTTTTAGTTTGTTTTATTAAAAAAATTTCTAGTCTTCCTTCTCTATTCCAAAAAATAAATTTCTCACTTGGGCTAAGGTAATGGTGTAACAATCCCAATTTTTGAGACAAATTTAATTTGCAATTTAAATAAAATTTTGAATTAAATTGTGAATTAAATTGTGAACTAATTTGAAAAGTTGAAAATGAATATATTTAAAAGTAGATTTTAAAAATTAAGTTGATTTGGAAATTCAGTAATAAATATTCTATAAAAATTAATTGGATTTAAAAGTTTTATATTTTGAAAAGTATTATATATATGAATATAATTGGGTTGTAAATATATAAGTAAGATTTAATTAAAGATTTAATAATGTTTTCTTATACATTTGAAAATAAATATAGTTAATAAATAATATATGTATGTATGTATGTATGAATTTGTAAGTAAATAATAACACATGGGTTGAAGCACAATTTTTAAATTTATTTACATTAAGGGTTTAAACATAATTTTCTTTCATGTTAACAGATGTAAGGGGGAGATTACATGCATTAACATTTTATAAAACAATTTAACATTTGTAAATACTTTAACAAGGCATTAATACAAGTGTAAGTTTAATTTAACATATAATTACAAGTGGAAAGATGTGTTGTTTTTCTTTTTAATTTTTTAATGCAAGTAAACATCAAAACATAGAAAACCAGGCCTCTCAAATCCTTAGCATTCATTTTTAAAGAAACAAAATGCCTGAGATTAAATCAAAACCTGAGACAATAAACTAGAAAGGAAAAATATATACAAACCTGAGAGAATGTAGATCAAAGCAAATACAAATCAAAACAATGCAAAAGAAACTACAACCTGGATCATTAATGTTCAAGCTCAAATATAATTTCCAGATCCAAGTAAATCCAAGTTTTTAGAATTTAAATCAATTCCAGAACAAATTCAGGTCAGAAAGCAACTCAACAAATCAGAGAAACATATAGGCAAGCCAAAGTTTTCAAGATCAAAGAAAAATCAGAACAATATCAAAAACAAAACAAGCAAGCTTCAGAATTCAAAATCAAGCTGCAAATCAAAACTACGGCCTGGAAGCCTGAAAGCAAGATCAAACTCAAAGTAAATCATTTCCAGTTTTTTCCAAACTATTGTCCTCTGTCTTCATCAAATAAGGTGAGCAAACCTTTTAACCTATATATATATATATATATATATATATATTAGTTTGCATGTGATGATCTGTGAAGTTGTGATAAAAAAATATGCTTGCATATGAATTCCTGTATATATATGTATGATATGTATGTATGTCTGTACATATATTTTCATAGATCTCTGCTTAGTTTAACAGGTTTCCAAAACCAGGTTCCAAATTCAAAATTTCTTTGTCCTTTCTTTTTCAGGGAAAATTATTTAAAGGAAATAGGTTTGAAAAAATCAAGATTTAAATTTAAAAAATGGTTTTAGGAGAAGATAAGAAGAAGGATGACTGGAAAATAGGAAGAACAGTGAAAGACAAAATCAAATCAGAAATTTGATTGTTAAAAATTATGTTTGGATTATATAATTAGCTTCGTCTTTAAAAATAATGATTTTTGAAAGTAGAATTACAATTTTTAAGTTTATATATTGGAAGAAATGAAGGGTTGAACGAGATTGTGTTTTTCGTTGGGTTCCAACGATCACGAAGGTTATTGATCTCGGGTTTGGGGCTGGAGGAAGCCTGGGTGGCGGAGATCATCGGAAAATTTGGCAGGAGGTTGTAGTCCATCGTGGTGGCTTAGCCAACTTAATGTAGGGTTTTGGGTCGTTATCTGGATGGGGTCAAATCCAAAGTGATGTCGGCACCATGGTGGCGTCGAGCTAGGCCAAGGCGAGGGAAATGGGAGATGACCCTACGACGAAGGTTCAGGCATGATGCAGTGACCTCCGGTGGTCGGAGATGGGGGTGCGAGCGAATTTTGGTCGAACTATTTGGTTAATATAGGCTCGATAGTTTTCGACTTTGGGTTCGACGTTGTAGGAGCAACCTGGGTGGTCAGAACGTATGAGTGGATCATCGGCAACTTATGGATGGTGGAGGCGATGGACGGAGCATTGGTGGTGACTCGTGCACGTGCACGAGTATCTTCATTTATCTAGGTAGTTTTAGGGTCGAAGAAGAAGATGAAGTCACTCAGGTTCAATGCGAGGTTGTTTCATGATTTGCTCGAAGTAAAGGGAGTTCGAAAGTTTCTCGGGTTTGTACTCGAGAATTCTGAACATCGGCTCGGGTTATTTGAATTACAGTAGGGTATTAAAATTTAAAATGACTATTTAACAAGTTTTAAACAATACAAATGTTTAAATCACGTTTTTAGAGGTGAACAAAGTTTAAAATGAATGGTAAATTTAATCCGGTTTCAAGATATATTAACTATGTTTTAAAAGCCGAAATGAATTTTTAAACAAAGTTTAAATTTTTAAGCTAAATGTTTAAAATATTGATTTGTTCTTAAAGTAATATATGCTAGATTAATTATATGATTAATTTCTAAATGCTTTTCAAATAGAATTTGATGATAAACTAATTAAGGTAAGGGATTATCTTTGATTTGATTAAAGTCTTAAGTGATTAGAAGATAGATTACTTGATTTAAGTTATTAAAGATAATTATTTAATGTAAGGAAATTTTAAAGAATAATTACTTAATTGAGGATTGATTAATGATTATTTAAAGGTTAATTAGTAATTGATAATTTAAAGGTTAATTAAGATTAAGATTAATTAATTAATGATTAAAGATTAATTACGTGATTAATTAATATGGTTAATTAAAGGTTAATTTATTAATTAAAGAAATGAATTAATTATTGATTAAAGGTTAATTAATAATTAAGGATTTATTTATTTATTTATGATTAAAGATAATTAATCATTAAGGATAATTAATTAAGGGTTAATCAATTAATGGTAATTAATTAAGGATGATTAAATAATTAAAGGTTAATTATTTAATGATTAAAGGTTGTTTTATTTATTAATTAAGGTTGATTAATTAATAATTAAAGGTTGATTAATAAATGATTAAAGGTTAATTAATGATTAAGATTTGTAATTAATTAACATTAATTAACTAGGATTAGTAGTTTATTCATAAGTTATTAATCTGATCTACCTTAATCAGATAATTAATTGATCTTACTTATGGATGTTTGGATGCCATTGAATGTTGAATTGTTTGATATCCCTGATGTGTGATGCTATGCAATATGAATTATTTTGTTTCAAGCTGTGATGAATGTAATTTATTTATTTATCTGTAATGAATTAATATTATTTATCTGTGAATCTATAAATGGATGATAAGCGTTATAGGATTATACCGCTTATCGATGTTGGTGTGCTTGAATCTGTGATGATTGATGATGTTGCACTATTGTGTAAAACCCCTGGACTACACCATACACACACAAATATGGATTGCACGAGGGAATTGGTTAAGTCACAAATTTTTGAAATGGTTTTAAGATTGAATTTTGAATCCAAATGATTTTGTAAATGGAACTGGGTTAAATATAAAAAGCTTTTGAAAAGGAATTTTAAAGATTAAAGTTATTTTGAATAACTTAATAAAGTTTTGAAATTTAAATAGTTTGATTTGAATTTAAATTCAAGATTTGAAATTGAATTCTGGAAATTATGGTTTAAAAGGTTATACAAGCTATAAATGTGTTTATATGGGTTTTAAACCATTTTTAAAGTATTGTTTTGGGAATTTGAATTTAACCCAAATTTTATACTTGAAGAGCTTTAACTCATGCAAATGTAATTGGAAATTTTTTGAAATGAAAACTATTTGTTTTCAAGTAATAATAGCTTTCATAAAAAAGTTTTCCAAATTGTGTTGAAAGGATTTCAGGTTTGAAATAGAATTGTTTGGAAACTATGAATAAATCTTTGCGAAAGATTATTGAACCTTGTTTTGAAATTGAAGAGGATTTTGAATGGTGTATCTTTTATATAAAAGATTTGAAATGGGAATTGTTTTGAAAGGGACATTGTTTAAATATGGTAAATGAATCTTTGTGAAAGATTGACGAACTTTGTGAAATGAATCTTTTCATTTAAAAGATTAGAAATTGTAATTTGTTTAAACTGTTTTAAGAAAGGTTTTTGGATTTTATGTTGTGATTTAACTGAAATCCTAATATCCATATGTTTTTAAATATAAGCGCTCATTATTCGATTCAGCCGGGAGAGGACCTTGTGTCATATAACCCATTTCGAATAATGATACGACGATATGGATAGCATTTGAAGACCGGCGGTGAAGACCGGATATTTTCAAAAGCGAAAGGATAACTCGTCGAATGTCTCTGCACCGGCTCATCCCCAATATAAAGATTTGATCACCCTTTGTGATGGAAAGTCCGGACGTGATTAGGGATTATCCGGATTTGCAAGGGCTTCTTTGGAAGCGCCTTCGATTTTGTTCGAACCAGAAATAGACTTGTATGGATATGTGTCTGACATTACACTTTGAGATGTAAAGCTGGTTTCTATCAAATACATTTCTGTTTGGTGGCAGAGATTTATTCTCTTAGCTTAACACCCTTCTTTGAGACGTACGAGCTCAAAGGTTATGCAGTTGATGGTTACTAGTGATATATTCTCAATTTGGTAATGTGGCATACGAAGTGGTGTTGATCATTTTTTGAGCGAAGTATGGCTTTTGTGAAAATCGTAGCTTTATGGATGTGATCTCATCGGACCTCACACCCGGAAATGGTCGAAACAGGAAAGATGTGGCAAGGTTGCAGGGGTCGCGCCCCTAGGGTATGTTCATTCCTTCTATAAAAGGGTGGTATCATAGTATGGAGCCCAAATATTTAACCTATGTGGTTACTGCAAATACATTGCTTTATGGTTATTGGTGTTGAGAGCTCTCGGATAAAGGTCGCAAACGACCGAGGATGGCATATCTTAGGTGCTACTCCCGGGAAGGGAGTGACCCGGCCTTGTGTTGGCAAAGAGCCGGGTAGGTTCTCAGGGTGTCCCTCCAGAGGCGTTCCCATGTGGAAATAGAAAGTTCCTTAGCCTGGCCATTTTTTGGAAAATCCAAAGAAACAATACGCGCCCTGTACGATTTTAGTTGTGTAACCTGCCATGGAATGTGGCGGTAACCTGCTATTGAACATGGTAGCTCTAGTAGGCATACGACGAGATGTTGTATGCTGGCTAAGATTAATATTGTACTTTCGGCATGTTTTCCACTATGCACTAATAATAATATCAAATGGTTTTCACGTATCAAGCATTTTTGACTATCATAAGGAGAAATCTCCTCCAATTCTGTGTTTGCATGATGTGTGTGGCGGGAGACCTTATGGTAGTTTCATTTTCCAAAAAGCATTGCGGATTTCAATTTTAAATTCTTTTGTTATTTGTTTTAAAGATAAACTATTTTTGTTTGCTCATACCAGTCCCATGTCTGACCCGGAGTTTATTGTTCCCTTCCTAAACTCTGGGTGCCCACAGTTTTCCACACGGGCAGTCTAGAGTTGGGTTTTTTAGATAATCAAATAGTAGGTGTAGATTCGATAGCATCCAGCCTTTGGATAATGGCGATCACATTTTCTTAGTTCTGGAGTGACCTTGCTTAATTCATCAATGATGAGGGGTTCGAGCTAGCTTTGGATTGGAGATGGAGTTTCTGATATTGGAGTTCCTTCTTTGGAGTTCAAGTTTTTGTTATCCTTTTCCGCTGCTGTATCTTGTCTTTGATATTTGTATCGATGTCTCAATTATATCATTATTGTATCGGATGTTGTATGTCAATGATATATTATTCATTTTTCTTCCTCTGTGTTGTTATACTTAATGTGTTATAAGCTCCGCCGAATCAAATTTAAACGTTTGAATCTACGGCATTAGAATACAAGTGAAGTATGGATGTCAATTTTCGAACGCGAAAATCCCGGCCGTCACATTTGGTATCAGAGCTAAAGATTAAACTTTAGCTTTTGGAGTATAACACACTAAGTAACTCATTAGAGATAGGGTGAAGTATACCCTAAAATGAGTATATCCTTAAGATATCCAGCCGAATGCCTTAGTAAATTCTCTTACTATCCACTGATAGTGAATTTGAGTGCAAGAAGAGGACGAGATAGGGGACAGGGAAGTACCACTTCCAATGGTCAATGCCCTGCAACAACGAAAACAATTTTCTCTATCAATCTCCTTTGATTCGATTTTAATTCTTTGATGGCTTCATGGCAGTTACAAGAAGAAACTTTGGTGCGATCGTGGCATCGCAAATCGTGAAGATAAGTTCCTAATTCGTATTCTCTACATCGGTTTCTTATCAGTTTTTCATTTTTAACTCTAATAAATTTGAAAATTCATTTGAAATAAACTGGGAAACAAGAATATAAAGCTGAATTGGGTTGTATCAGTAAAATGAATTCGGTCAAAACCAAATTTGGAATTCTATTGTAATTTCTTGTGAGGATCAAAGTCCGAAGAAGGACAGGTTCGTGTGTACTTTGGGATATTCCAACCTGGATTGGGTATCCATTGTTTGTTCTTTTGGGATCAGATATATTCTACAAATGGTTAGTTATCCCTTCGAACTAACCAGTGCCCTAAATTTTTCGTAGACTGGTGACCCTAGTATCTTGTATAGTATTGAATGAGTTTGTTATCGTATTTATTGTTGATGTTCTGATTTGGTAAGCCGAATGCAGAAAAAATAATCAGTTTAATCTGGTGAACCATATCTTTGATATGTTCATCTGTTCTTTGTTATCTTCCTGTCTGGCAAATTTCGGAGACGAAATTTTATTAAGGGGGAAATATGTAACGATCCCAATTTTTGAGACAAATTTAAATTTGTAATTTAAATAAATTTTTGAGTCAAATTGTGAATTTAATTGTGAACTAATTTGAAAATTTGGAAATGAATATATTTAAAAGTAGATTTTAAAAATTAAGTTAATTTGGAAATTTAGTGATAAATATTCTATAAAAAGTAATTGTATTTAAAAGTGTTATATTTTGAAAAATATTATATATATGAATAAAATTGGATTGTAAATATATAAGTAAGATTTAATTAAAGATTTAATAATGTTTTCTTATATATTTCAAAGTAAATATAGTTAATAAATAATATATATATATATATATATATATATATATGAATTTGTAAGTAAATAATAACACAAGGGTTGAAACATAATTTTTAAATTTATTTACATTAAGGGTTTAAACATAAATTTCTTCCATGTTAACAAATGTAAGGTGAAGATTACATGCATTAACAATTTATAAAACAATTTAACATTTGTAAATACTTTAACAAGGCATTAATACGAGAGTAAGTTTAATTTAACATATAATTACAGGTGGCAAGATGTGTTGTTTTTGTTTTTAATTTTGTAATGCAAATAAACATCAATATAAAGAAAACCAGGCTTCTCAAATCCTTAGCATTCATTTTCAAAGAATCAAAATGCCTGAGATTAAATCAAAACCTAAGACAATAAACTAAAAAGGAAAAATTTATACAAACCGGAGAGAATGTAGATCAGACCAAATACAAATCAAAACAATGCAAAAGAAACTACAACCTGGATTATCAAAGTTCAAGCTCAAATATAATTTCCAGATCCAAGTAAATCCAAGTTTCCAGAATTTAAATCAATTCCAAAACAAATTCAGATCAGAAAGCAACTCAACATATCATAGAAACATTAGGCAAACCAAAGTTTTCAAGATCAAAGAAAAATCAGAACAAAATCAAAAACAAAACAATCAAGCTTCAGAATTCGAAATCAAGCTGCAAATCAAAACTACATCCTGCAAGCCTGAAAGCAAGATCAAACTCAGAGTAAATCATTTCCAGTTTTTTCTAGACTTTTTTCCTCTGTCTTCATCAAATAAGGTGAGCAAACCTTTTAACCTATATATATGTATATATTAGTTTGCATGTGATGATCTGCGAAGTTGTGATTAAAAAAATATGCTTGCATATGAATTCCTGTATATATGTGTATGATATGTATGTATGTCTGTACATATATTTTCATAGATCTCTGCTTAGTTTAACAGGTTTTCAAAACCAGGTTCCAAATTCAAATTTTCTTTCTACTTTCTTTTTCAAGGAAAATTGTTTAAAGGAAATAGGTTTGAAAAAATCAAGATTTAAGTTTAAAAAATGGTTTTAGGAGAAGATAGGAAGAAGGATGACTGGAAAATGGGAAGAACAGTGAAAGACAAAATCAAATCAGAAATTTGATTGTTAAAAATTCATGTTTGGATTATATAGTTAGCCTCATCTTTATAAATAATGATTTTTGAAAGTAGAATTAAAAATTTTAAGTTTATATATTGGAAGAAATGAAGGGTTGAACGAGATTGGGTTTTTCGTTGGGTTCCAACGATCACGAAGGTTATTGATCTCGGGTTTGGGGCTGGAGGAAGCCTGGGTGGCGGAGATCATCGGAAAATTTGGCAGGAGGTTGTAGTCCACCATGGCAGCTTAGCCAAGTTAATATAGGGTTTTGGGACGTTATCTGGATGGGGTCAAATCCAAAGTGATTTCGGCACCGTGGCAGCGTCGAGCTGAGCCAATGCGAGGGAAAAGGGAGATGACCCTATGGTGAAGGTTCAAGCATGATGCAGTGACCTCCAGTGGTCAGAGATGGGGGCGAGCGAGTTTTGGTCGAACTGTTTGGTTACAATAGGCTCGATAGGGTTCGATTTTGGGTTCGACGTTGTAGGAGCAACCTGGATGGTCAGAACGTATGAGTGGATCATCGGCAACTCATGGATGGTGGAGGCGATGGACGGAGCGTCGGCGGTGACTCGTGCACATACACGAGTATCTTCATTTATCTAGGTAGTTTTGGGGTCGAAGAAGAAGATGAAATCACTCGGGTTCAATGCGAGATTGTTTCATGATTTGCTCGAAGTAAAGGGAGTTTGCGAGTTTCTCGGGTTTGTACTCGAAAATTCTGAACATCGGCTCGAGTTATTTGAATTGCAGTAGGGTATTATAATTTAAAATGACTATTTAATAAAGTTTTAAACAATACAAATGTTTAAATCACATTTTTAGAGGTGAACAAAGTTTAAAATGAAATGGTAAATTTAATCCGGTTTCAAGATATATTAACTATGTTTTAAAAGCCAAAATGAATTTTTAAACAAAGTTTAAAATTTTGAGTTAAATGTTTAAAATATTGATTTGTTCTTAAAGTAACATATGCTATATTAATTATATGATTAATTTCTAAATGCTTTTCAAATAGAATTTGATGATAAACTAATTAAGGTAAGGGATTATCTTTGATTTGATCAAAGTCTTAAGTGATTAAAAGATAAATTACTTCATTTAAGTTATTAAAAATAATTATTTAATGTAAGGAAATTTTAAGGAATAATTACTTAATTAAGGATTGATTAATGATTATTTAAAGGTTAATTAAAGGTTAATTAGTGGTTGATAACTTAAAGGTTAACTAAGATTAAGATTAATTAATTAATGATTAAAGATTAATTAAGTGATTAATTAATATGATTAATTAACAGTTAATTTATTAATTAAAGAAATGAATTATTTATTGATTAAAGGTTAACTAATAATTAAGGATTAATTAATTTATTTATGATTAAAGATAATTAATCATTATGGTTAAAATGGTGATTAATTAAGGGTTAATCAATTAATGGTAATTAATTAAGGATAATTAAATAATTAAAGGTTAATTATTTAATGATTAAAGGTTGTTTTATTTTTTGATTAAAGGTTGTTTTATTTGTAATTAATAATTAAAGGTTGATTAATTAATAATTAAAGGTTAATTAATAAATTATTAAAGGTTAATTAATGATTAAGATTTGTAATTAATTAATATTAATTAACCAGGATTAGTAGTTTATTCATAAGTAATTAATCTGATCTACCTTAATCAGATAATTAATTGATCTTACTTATGGATGTTTGGATGCCATTGAATGTTGAATAGTTTGATATCCCTGATGTGTGATGCTATGCAATATGCATTATTCTGTTTCAAGCTATGATGAATGTAATTTATTTATTTATCTGTAATGAATTAATATTATTTATCATTGAATCTATGAATGGATGATAAGCGTTATAGGATTATACCGCTTATCGATGTTGGTGTGCTTGAATCTGTGATGATTGATGATGTTGCACTATTGTGTAAAACCCATGGACTACACCATACACACACAAATATGGATTGCACGAGGAAATTGGTTAAGTCACAGATTTTTGAAATGGTTTTAAGATTGAATTTTGAATCCAAATGATTTCGTAAATGGAATTGGGTTAAGTATAAAAAGCTTTTGAAAAGGGATTTTAAAGATTATAGTTATTTTGAATAACTTGATAAAGTTTTGAAATTTAAGTAGTTTGATTTGAATTTAAATTAGAGATTTGAAATTGAATTCTATGTTTGAAAATTATGGTTCAAAAGGTTATACAAGTTATAAATGAGTTTACACGGGTTTTAAACCATTTTAAAAGTATTGTTTTAGGAATTTGAATTTAACCCAAATTTTATACTTGAAGAGCTTTAACTCGTGCCAATTTAATTGGTATTTTTCGAAATGAAAACTATTTGTTTTCAAGTAATAAAAGCTTTCATAAAAAGGATTTCCAAATTGTGTTGAAAGGATTTCAAGTTTGAAATAGAATTGTTTGGAAACTATGAATAAATCTTTGTGAAAGATTATTGAACCTTGTTTTGAATTAAAGAGGATTTTGAATGGTGTATCTTTTATATAAAAGATTTGGAATGGGAATTGTTTTGAAAGGGAAATTGTTTAAATATGGTAAATGAATCTTTGTGAAAGATTCGTGAACTTTATGAAATAAATCTTTTTGTCTAAAAGATTAGAAATGGTAATTTGTTTAAACCGTTTGAAGAAAGGTTTTTGGATTTTAAGTTGTGACTCAAATGAAATCCCAATATCCATATGTTTTTAGATATATGCGCTCATTATTCGGTTTAGACGGGAGAGGACCTTGTGTCATATAACCCATTCCGAATAATGATACGATGATATGGATAGCATTTGAAGACCGATGGTGAAGACCGAATATTTTCGAAAGTGAAAGGATAACTCGTCGAATGTCTCTGCACCGGCTGATCCCCGATATAGAGTTTTGATCACCCTTTGTGATGGGAAGTCCAAACGTGATTAGGGATTATCCGGATTTGCAAGGGCTTCTTTGGAGTACAAATTCCTTCTGGAAAAGGGTGGTATCATGGTACGGAGACTAGGTATTTAACCTATTTGGTTACTGAAAATACATTGCTTTGTGGTTGTTGGTGTTGAGAGCTCTCGGATAAAGGTTGCAAACGACCGGGGATGGCATATCTTAGGTGTTACTCCCGAAAAAGGAGTAAACCGGCCTTGTGTTGGCAGAGAGCCGGGTAGGTTCTCAGGGTTCCCTCCAGCGGCGTTCCCATGTAGCAATAGGAAGTTCCTTAGCCTGACCATTTGTTGGAAATTCGAAAGAAACAATACACCCCCTGTATGGTTTTAGTTGTATAATCTGCCATGGAATGTGGCGGTAACCTGCTATTGAACATGGTAGCTATAGTAGGCATACGATGAAATGTTGTATGCTGGCTAAGATTAGTATTATACTTTCGAAATGTTTTCCACTATGCACTAATAATAATATCAAATGGTTTTCGCGTATCAAGCATTTTTGACTATCATAAAGAGAAATCTCCTCCAATTTTGCGTTTGCATGGTGTGTGCGGCGGGAGGCTTTATGGTAGTTTCATTTTCCAAGAAGCATTGCGGATTTCAATTTTAAATTCTTTTGTTGTTTGTTTTAAAGATAAACTATTTTCGTTTGCTCATACCAGCCCCATGACTGACCCGGAGTTTATTGTTCCCTTCCCGAACTCTGGTTGCCCACAATTTTCCATACGGGTAGTCTAGAGTTGGGTTTTTCAGATAATCAAATAGTAGGTGTAGATTCGATAGCATCGAGCCTTTGGTTAATGGTGATCACATTTGCTTCATTCTGGAGTGACCTTGCTTAATGCATCAATGATGGGCGGTTTGAGCTAGCTTTGGATTGGAGATGGAGTTTCTGATATTGCAGTTCCTTCTTTAGAGTTCAAGTTTATGTTATCTCTTTCCGCTGTTGTATCTTGTCTTTGATATTTGTATCGATATCTCAATTGTATCATTATTGTATCGGATGTTGTGTATCAATGATATATTATTCATTTTTCTTCCGCTGTGTTGTTATACTTAATGTGTTATAAGCTCCGACGAATCGGATTTGGACATTTGAATCTACGGCA
This sequence comes from Allium cepa, assembly GCA_030765085.1. NCBI lineage: Eukaryota > Viridiplantae > Streptophyta > Magnoliopsida > Asparagales > Amaryllidaceae > Allium > Allium cepa. The sequence continues at coordinate 102,580,775 of CM060941.1, read as the reverse complement.
TTCGAATACAACTGAAGTATGGATGTTGATTTTCAAACGCGAAAATCCGGGCCGTCACAAACGTTTAGTGGGTGAGTTTGTTAAAAAAATCATTTGTCTTAAAAAAAAGAAAAAAGAACTTCCCTTGTTTTTATTTGCCTTTAAAAAAATTATTTTTGTTATTATTTACTCGTTGTTTGCCTCTGCAAAAAGGGGTTTGTTTTCTTTTCGTTTTGTTTTAGCTAAAAAAATTAAAAGAAAGAAATATTGTACATATCTTGTTTGACTTCTTTTCAGGTTGCAGTTGGCAGAATGGCTTGCTAAAACTGCTCTACTAGCTTGCATATAAGAAAATTCCACTTTAAAATAAATTGCTAATAAATTCTACATGCTCTAGTATCATTCCCCTGTCTCCTATTTTTATTTGCTTTCATTGTTGGTTGCTTGCATTCTAAAAAAAATTCAAAAACAAAAACAAATTTCATTGGTAGTTGCATTATTGATACACGTTTAATTTCTACTTTGCATTTCATGTTTGATTAATAATAACAATTAGACATTAATAACACTTAATTGTATATTGACAAGTTGTCTTCTTTGAACAATTTAATTTCTTGTTGTCTAAGCTACGACATACAATAACCATTTATAAATATTATGGTGATTCGCAAGTAGTATAGTGATTGTTTCTTTGAATGTACTTAAACCTTCGGCTGCATTGCTATGATGATTTGTGGTGCACCGATAAATCCCACCCGTTACCTGGCCAAGAAGTACGTTGTTGACTTAATCCAATATGTGATTATACAATTTTGGATTAAGTGCTACTTAGTATATATCATTTGTGATTAAAGCCTTACATTCATTTAATTGCACTAGTTCATGCATATTTAAAAAAATAACAAAAAAAATTTCGAAATCCAAAACTATAAAAAAATTGCAAATATTCCTTTACTTCATTTTAAAAACCATTCTTTAGAATTTTTTTATCAAAAATCCAAAAAATAAATTTAAGTTAGTTTCCTTTCAAAAAACAAAAATCGAAAAAAAAATAAAAATCCTTTCAAAAACAAAAAAATTATAAACCTTTTCAAAAACAAAACAAAAATCAATTTCCCTTTTGAAAAAAAATTCCTTTTGGTAAATAGTTTTCCTTTATAAAAAAATCCAAAAAAGAAATAAAAACTCTTTTGAAAATGACTGAATTTTCTTAGTCGCGTGATTTTTACAATTGTTGTGAAAATCAATATAATCCATATAATTTTCCACCAAATTCTTATGGATATTTCAATGGCAATAATTTTACAAATAATTCGGATTTTTCACCACAAAATTTTCAAAATAATGATCAATTCTCAACTTTTGAAACGAGAATGGAATCTTTACTTGAACTCGTTGAACTACAAAATCAAAGGATGAATGATTTGTGCAATAACTCAAGTCAAGGATTTCAAAATAATCAAATTTTTAATTCACCTCAAAATTCAAATGATTTTGATTATAACCCATGCAAATTCAATTTTGAACTCCAAATGAATTTCAAAATCAAAATGGAAATGTGAACCACTTTTAAATGAATTTGGAAATGGGAATAGTTTCAATAATGGTGCGATGAAAAATTTTGTTCTCAACAAATTCAAATGGAAAAATCTTAAATTAATAATCATGAATTTGATTTAGTTGATCATAGGAAAAATATTACGAGGATTTGTTGCGTGACTACAAAAAAATTCGTGACAAACAAAATCAAATCCCAACTTATAAAGAATCAAATAATAATCCACTGTCTATTAAAATTGACAATTTTTATCTTCAACACGTCCAAATCGAAAATCCTCATGATGATAATGATAAATTGGATTTTGTTGAACAAATGAACGAAAGTTACGATGGTCGCATGAACTTGTTGATTGAAACATATAAAAACAACGTGATAAACAAAATCAAATCCCAATGTGTGACGAGTTAAGTGCTAATCCATCTTTTACTCAAATCGATGATTTTCAGATTACAACTTTTGAAATTGAAAACGACAATCTTAACGAAGTTGTTAAAAATACGGTAATTGAATTGGATTTTGGTTCTTTTGAGGGCGAGAAACTCGATTTGAAATTCTATCTTCCTTTCTCTGATTCTGAAAATTTGAATTATGACATCCCGAGATTTTTGGCAAATGTTAATTTGATGATCTTCTAATATAATTATCTAAATTTGCAAATTTATCTTTTCAAAAATAAAATATGCTTTCTAATTACTATTTTTCATATATATATATATATATATATATATATAGATTTGTGAATGGAAACTATAATTTGAAATTCAAAGTAATCTCTCAAAAATAATTTTAAGTTTAAACTATGCATTTTAAAACATTTGAGATAAATATATATATAATTAGTAATTAAAATATTAATGACTTAAGGTTGAAATAAAATAAAAATAAAAATAAAATAGAAGGGTTATAATATTAAGTAAACGTAGTTAATAAAAATAAAAATAAAAATAAAATATAAAAATAAAACATAAACGAATATGAAATATATGTATAAGGACATTTGTAGGCTAAGTGAAGATCTTTGTGCACAAGTGTCAAATTTATGTCTTTCTTCGTTTAAAAAATAAATTAAATGATTTAGAGAAACAAGGCTGTACAATTTATATCCACCAATATATATGCCTCAACTCTTGCTTTGTTTCATTTTATCAAAACTAAACCAGAGAAAAACTAAAACCAAAAAGTAAATCAAACAGCTTCTACCAAGTTTTCAAACTGAAGCAAAGCAAGAATCAAATTCAAGCTTAATCAAGTTGATCAAGTTGCAGTTTCAAAATCAAGTTTCCAGACTTCAAATCTTTTCTCTGTTCAAACATTTTAAGGTGAGTAAACATTCACCTTTTAAAACTAAATCTACTGATGCATGTGATAAATAACTGAAGTAATGTTGTGGAAATATTTTGCATGGATGTATAAATATGCTTTGCATGTATATCAGTATGAAGTTGCTGTGTGTATATATATGCATGTCTGCACATGTCTCTGTTTAGTTTCCAACGGACCAAAACTTACTCAAAATTTGATTCATCTTCATATAAACCATATTAGATTATGATGTTTAAAGGAAATAGGTTTGTATTGACTAAATTCTATTTTTAAAAATGTTCTTATGTGAGATTAGAGAGTAATTAACTGGGTAATAAGAAGTTACTGTAAAAATCAAAACAATCCAAAAATTAGACTTTCATGTTTTCAAGATTTTCATATATAAATCTGATTCGCCTTTAAAAACTATGATTTTTAATGGTTATATCTAGATTTTTAAGTCTGTAATTTGTGAGAAATTGGGGGATGAACGGGAATTGAGTTTTCGTCGGTGATCAAAGGATGGTGGAAGGTCGAGGTCGTTGCTAGAGCAAGTTCTTTGATCGAGGAGCTTGGGAAAATTGGTCGGAGGTTTTTCGGTTCGCCGTGGTGGCACGGCGAGGAGGATGTAGGGTTTAAAGCCTTTTTTGGGTCGGCGATGTACTCGAGGTTAATGCGGTGGCATGGCGGCGTCGGGCTTGATCGTAGTAGGGGGAAAAGGAACATGGAACTATGGCGAACGTCTGAGATCAACGACAAGGCTTCAGATGATCGAAGGTGGTGGTGCATGGTGGATCTTTGGGATCAGGTTTGGTTCCTGTGGTGGATCTACTAGTTCGATCTCGTTTGGAATTTTCATTTGTGATTCTGGGTGGTGGAACGGATGGTGAGGACCGTCGGCGACTTGCTAGTGGTTGAGACAATGGTCGGAGCGTTGACGATCGTTTGTGCACGTACATGATGCACTGGTGTTAGTTGTTTCTGTGTAGTTGAGGTTAGGATTAGGTATTCGAGAGAGAGACGGGGATGGAGAGGGTTGCACTCGAGTTTGCATGAGGGAAGGCATCGGGTTGGGCTCGGGTTAGTCATGAGTGATTTAGCTAGTATATTAACAAGGTTTTAAAATTTTAAAAAAAACAAAAACAAATTTTTAAAAACAATTTTATTAACCAATTTCCTTAAATGATGAATATTTTATTTAAATATTGGGTTAGTTAAAGGTTATATAACAATTTATTTTTAACTTAAATTAATTAAATTTAGAGTATTTTATTGTATGTCCATTTTTTTATTTAATTCCTAAGTTTATTAAAATGAAATTATATAGTGTAATTACGTAGTTGGTTAAAGAAAGAAAAATGTTTTACGCTTATAATTAATCAAAAGGTCTTAAGTGATTTTGTATGTTAATAATAAATTAATTTCAAACATTTAACTTAAATAGAATTTAAATGATAATTAAGTAAATGGTTAAGATAAATGTTTTAAACTTTAATTAATTGAGGTCTTAAGAAATTGTAAATAAAATAAAATGGCTTATAATTAATTAATGACAATTAAGCAGGATTATAAGTAATTAATTTATTTTATGTTAAATTAAATTAATTAGAAATGGTGTGACCAGTTATCTATCTTATGGATGATTAAATTGTAATATCTCTAGTCTGATAATTTGTGATGTTCTGCAGTATGAAATGCTTTGGTTGAACTGTGGTAAATGTGAGTTATTTATCTCTGATGAATTTCTATGTGAATATTAACTTATGAATTTAAATTGAACTGTTTTACTTAAACAATTTGGCCTTAAAAGACAGCGTTTGGATTTCAATGAGACCGGGATCTGATATCAAATTGTTATCCGAAAACCACATCGATCCAAATTAAGCGATAGGTCGTGAAATCTCAAGTGAAGATCGAGAATGAAGATTCATAATGCAAGGGCTATTTGTCGTTAACTCTAAGGGTGATTCCAAAACGAGTGTAACGGAGATAGTGCCTTCGGTTCCGTTTGGACCCGGAATGGACTTGTACGGACGAATGCTATCTGACCATCGTCATTGGAGGACGATGAGCATTCTAAGATATGTGTGCTATAAGGTGATCATAGCCTCAAGCCTTATCAACCGGGAATGGCTAAAACAGGGAAGGTGCGACAACGCTAAGTGGGTAGCACCCAAGTAGGATAAGATTTTCCCATGTTTAGATATCCTTTTTGGGCTGTTTGGGCGGTTGTTGGCCACAACCACGGGGTTGTCTTATTCGGACTATTAAGTAAGGGGTAGCTCTGGTCTTGTGTTGTAGGGGATCAAGGGGGATCCTCGGCACTCTGATCTAGACCAGGTACTGTGATGAGCGGTACCCCAGTAGCCCTACCGTTGTATGGAATCCGGTCTCCAATAAGTGCCCATGCGGTTTTTATTGTGTCCAACTATGTTGGAACGTGAGATGTAAGGATTCCAGCTATTTCCTATTTTATATTGAAAACCCTAGGCACAATTATAATATAACTGGATTTCCTATCAAATTTTTTGGTTATCGTAAGGGAAAAACTCCTCCATGTATATTTGCGGTGAGTCTTACGAGATACCTTTTATTTCAAATGATTTTCAAGTTAAACAACTTAAACCGTTTACTCACACCAGACCCATGTCTGACCCGGAGTATTTTCTATTTTATTAAACTCTTGGGTACTCTAATTTTTATGAGTAGCCAAGTGATTCAGGTTGGCTTGACGTATTTTGGAGAAGACTGGGAGCAGGAGGCTTGGTGTATCTATATATATCTATTCTGCTGTATTAGTATCTCTGTTTGCATTTTGGGTTGTAATAGATAGACAGATCATCACGACTGTCTAATATGATGTTTGTAAAACTGAATGACTTTGATGTATGATATTAGTGACTACTGTGTAATATCTATGTAATGTAATATTTTTCCCTTCCGCTGTGAGATTCTTATGATTGTTTAGTTCTTTCTATCTATTTCTTTTCTATCTATTTCTTTCTATTTTACGATACGTCTTTCTATGGAATGAAAGGCGGGTTGTCACAGTTGGTATCAGAGCGTTAGGTTGAGATAATGCCTGGGCTTTTTGGGTAATACCTATCATGAGAGAGCGTACTTCTAAATTTTTATATATTCATATATACACCTATCTGATTGTTGGATTACCTGTCCAGGTTGCCAACATGAGTTCAGGGGAAGAAAAGGCAGTGGTGTGTGTAGCACGATGACCATAAATGGAAGAGGTCTGAATGCTGAAGGTGGTAGAGTAACCGGCGAGGCTGTAACCCAAATACCGCCTCGAGTGAATTTTGCAGCGCTGTGCAAAGACTTTACCAATCTCGGAGGAAAGCCGTTTAAGGGTACGGAGTCTATCATTGAAGTTCAAGCTTGGTTACGCTCGTGTGAGCGGATTTTCAAGAGTTCGGATCTACCAGATGAGCAGAAGCGAGTTTTGGCATCATGGCAACTTTCGGAAGGAGCAGCTGCATGGTGGGATGCAATCACCATGAATGTTCTCGAGGATTATTTCCCTTGGAGCAAGTTCAAGGAACTGTCCGAAGAGCAGTTTATGCTTACCGCAAGGAAGACTCGACTGTATAGGAATTTATTGGACCTTAAGCAAGGAAATTTGTCAATATCAGAGCATGAAACCAAGTTCAAAGAGTTGTTCTTCTATGGACCTGGTCTTATTGACACACCACTTAAGAAGAACGAGATGTTTGTGCTTGGAATAAGGCTCGAATTTCATGAGAAGATGACTGCACATCTCAAAGGATCATTTGTGGAACTAGTAGATATAGCTTTGAGATACGAAGAGCCTATGGAAAAGAAACCCTTGACAACGGTGGCAGCACCTAGTGGAAATTCTACCAATCAGAACAAAAGGAAATTCAACCCGAACTGGAAGAAGCAGGGTAAAGGAAAACCTGGAGGCAACAATTCATCTCGAAAATGTTTTGTGTGCCAGCAGGAAGTTCATTTGGCTAAACAGTGTCCTAGAGGTGGAGCTCCGAAGCAGAAGCAGAGTTGACCCATTTCCATGACGGTTCAGAAGTCCTTATGTTTCAATTGTCAGCAACCCGGGCATATGGTGAAAGCTTGCCCACTTCTCCAGAGAGCTCAACCAAACAAAGTGTTTGCTATTCAGCGTGGACCGTCAGCTTCTACTGATGGGAAAGGCAACGACATTCTTGAAGGTACTTTGCTTTTAGATGGCATTTATGTTAGAGTTTTTTTTGATTTTGGTGCTTCATTTATTTTTATTTCTTTGGAAACGGTAGAGAAATTTTACCATACCCCTAGTGTCATAGACCGCCCTATTTTTGTATCTAATCTCATATGGGGAGTGACCAAGTTAGACATGATCTGTAAAGGTCTAAGAATTTCTTATCTATCCCATAGTTTCTCGTGCGACCCATTTGCATTGGATTTTAAAGGATTTGACCTTATTTTAGGAATGGATCGGTTAGACAAACGTAAAGCTGTTCTGGTTTGTGAAGAGAGAACTAAGTCATTGGAAACCGAACTGGGAAGGATTGCAAAGGTAACATGCGATAGTTCAGGAATCCACTTGGGTAGTCTTTTGCATGGGCGCGAGGTATCTCAAGAAGAAATAGGAACCATTGAAGTCATCAGAGATTATCCAGATGTCTTTGAAGAAGTCAAAGGTTTGCCCCCGCATTAGGAGATTGAGTTTCGTATCAACTTAGTTCCAAGAGCGATAATGGTGGTTCAACCAAGTAGAAGGATGGTTCCTAGAGAGAGAGAGAGAGGAATTGGTGAAGCAGACTCAGGATTTCTTCAAAAGAGGATTGATCAGACCTAGTCGTTCTAGCTGGGGTTATGTTGTAGTATTTGTAACCAAATTAGACGGGTCTTTAAGATTTTGTGTAGACTATCAAGACTTGAATAAGATAACTATTAGGAATAAGTACCCTTTTCCTCGTATTGACGATCTTTTTGATCAACTTCATGGGGCTACTGTGTTTTCTCAATTGGATTTAGCTTCGGGTTTTCACCAGCTAAGGGTAGTTGAAGATAGTATACCCATGACTACATTCAGAGGTCCCAACTATTTTTGTGAGTGGCTGGTTATGCCTTTTGGGCAAACCAACGCTTCAGCTTATTTTGTGGATCTGATGAACCGTGTCTTCCGAGATGTGTTGAACAAGTTTGCGCTTGCGTTCATCGATGACATTCTCATATACTCCAAATCAAAGGAAGAGCATAAGCGTCATTCGGAAATAGTATTGGAAACACTAAGGAGACATGTCCTGAAAGCAAAATTTTCGAAGTGCCATTTCTGGAAGTCAGAAGTAAGATTTTTGGGACATATCATATCTGGAGAAGGCATCTCTATGGATCCGGTCAAGGTGGCAGTGGTTTAAGAGTGGAACAACCACAGACTCCTACAGAAGTTTGCAGTTTTCTTGGCTTGGCAGGTTACTACAGGAAATTCATTCGGGATTCTTCTAATATTTCCTCCTACTTGACCAAACTAACAAGGAAGGGAGTGAAATTTAAATGGACTCCAGAGTGTGAAGAAGAGTTTCTGGATCTGAAGGCAAGGTTGACTAATGCACCTGTTCTAGCTATTCCAGATGGAAGGAGTAAGTTCGAAGTTTTCACTGATACTTGTGGAGTAGGGCTCGGTGCCGTTCTGATGCAGAATGGAAGAGTGATTGCGTATGCGAGTAGGCAGTTGAAGCCGCATGAGAAGAACTATGCTACGCATGATTTGGAATTGCTAGTTATCGTCTTTGCACTTAAGATATGGAGGCATTATCTGTTGGTGAGAATTTTGAGCTTTTCACTAATCATAAACCCTTAAAGTATCTTTTCTTCCAGAAAGATCTGAACCTGAGGCAGCAGAGAAAGGTAGAATTTTTGGCATTCTATGATGTGGACATTCTATATACTCCAGGGAAAGAAAATGTAGTGACAGATGCTTTGAGTAAAAATGCAATTTTGGCTATTCTGGAAGTTATCCCATCTCTACAGGAAAGTATCATAAGCAATTAGATGAAGGATAGAACCATAGAGGAATTAATTCATGGAGCTAAGGAGGGTAGGTATTTAGATTTCAAGGTAGACGGTCAAGAAGCTTTAAGAATTAATGGACGATTGCGTGTGCCGGATGTGGACGCATTGAGGCAGGAAGTTTTGTAGGAAGGCCACAAATCAAGGTTAAGTATCCATCCAAGGATCTTGAAGACATATAAGGATTTGAAAGAGTTTTCTGGTGGCCGGGATGAAGAGGGACATTGCTACATTCGTAAATGGATGTGCGATCAGTCAACAAGTGAAGGGTGATCAGTAGAAGACTGTAGGATTATTGCAACCTTTAGAAGTTCCAAAATGGAAATGGGAAATGATATCGATGGACTTCATCGATGGGTTGCCAAGAACCATAAAAGGGAATGAAGGAGTGTGAGTAATCGTAGATAGACTGACCAAGAGCGCCCACTTTATCCCAGTTAAGGCAACCAAAACTGTAGCTTCTTTAGCAGAGATTTTCTTGAAAGAGATCATTAGGTTGCGTGGAGTTCCCATCAGCATAGTGAGTGGTCGCGACCCAATTTTTACCACCAAATTTTGGGAGGCTTTGCAAACAGCTCTTGGAACAAGGTTGAGTTTAAGTATAGCTTATCATCCCCAAACTGACGGTCAGACAGAAAGGCTGAATCGTATTCTTGAACATATAGAGCTTGTATCCTGGATTTTGGCGGATCTTGGGAGGACGATCTACACTTGGTAGAATTCTCGTACAATATTAGTTATCAGGAAAGCATAAAGATGGCACCATATGAAGCTTTGTGGGAAGACCCTGTACATCACCATCTTGTTGGGTAGAATCTGAAGAATGTCTTGTTATTGGTCCAGACTTGATTCGGGAGGCATCTGCGAAGGTTGAGCTGATGAAGAAAAGAATGAAAGTATCCCAGGATCGTCAGAAGAGTTATGCGGATAAGAGACGAAGGAGTTTGGAAATCGAAGTCAGAGATTGGTATTTGCCAAAGTTTCCCCGATTAAAGGAGCAATCAGATTTGGTAAGACGGGAAAGCTAGCTCCGAGATATATTGGACCTTTCAGTGTTTTCGAGAGAATAGGTATTTTGGCCTACAGGATTGAATTACTGGACCGGATGGCTGGGATTCACAATGTATTTCACGTATCTCATTTAAGGAAGTACGTGTATGACACATCACTGGTTGTAGAACCAGCAGTCCAGGAAGATTTGGAGGTCAAACCGGACTTAACTGTGGTCAGGCATCCAGTTCAGATTGTAGATCGAGATGAGAAGGAGCTTAGGAACAAAGTGGTGAAGCTGGTTAGGATACAGTGGAGCGAGGGTCCTAGAGATTGTACCTGAAAAACTCTAGATAGTATTAAGAAAGCCTATCCAATATTGTGTCACGATAGTTAGGATTGTTGTTTGATGAATTGTTTGCTTTGGTTGTTAGTATATGGCTAATGTGTATGCTTTGATGTTGAATATGAAACTTTTGGTTTTCTTTTGCTTTAAAATTTCGGGGACTAAATTCTTTTAAGGAGGGAGGAACGTGACATCCCGAGATTTTTGGAAAATATTAGTTTGATGATCTTCTAATATAATTATTTAAATTTGCAAACATATCTTTTCAAACAATAAAAATATGCTTTCTAATTACTATTTTTCATATGTATATAGATTTGTGAATGTAAACTATAATTCGAAATTCAAAGTAATCTCTCAAAAATAATTTAAATTTAAGCTATGCATATTAAAACATTTGAGATTAATATATATATATATATATATATAATTAGTAATTAAAATATTAATGACTTAAGTTTGAAATAAAACAAGAATAAAATAATAGGGTTATAATATTAAGTGAACATAGTTAATAAAAATAAAAATAAAAAGAAAATATAAAAATACAAATAAAACATAAACAAATATAAAATATGTGCATAAGGACATTTGTAAGCTAAGTGAAGATCATTGTGCACAAGTGTCAAATTTATGGTTTTCTTCATTTAAAATAAAATAAAATAAAATGATTTAGAGAAACAAGTTTGTACAGTTTATACCCACCAATATATATATATATATATATATATATATATATGCCTCAACTCTTTCTTTCTTTCATTTTATCAAAACTAAACCAGAGAAAAACTAAAACCAAAAATGTAAATCAAACAACTTTCACCAGTTTTCAAACTGAAGCAAAGCAAGAATCAAATTCAAGCTTAATCAAGTTGCAGTTTCAAAATCAAGTTTCCAGAATTCGAATCTTTTCTCTGTTCAAACATTTTAAGGTGAGTAAACATTCACCTTTTAAAACCAAATCTACCGATGCATGTGATAAATAATTGAAGTAATGTTGTGAAAATGTTTTGCATGGATGTATAAATGTGCTTTGCATGTATATCAGTTTGAATTTGCTGCGTGTATATATATGCATGTTTGTGCATGTCTCTGTTTAGTTTTCAACAGACCAAAACTTACTCAAAATTTGATTCGTCTTCATATAAACCATATTAGATTATGATGTTTAAAGGAAATATGTTTGTGTTGACTAAATTCTATTTTTGAAAATGTTTTTATGTTATACTAGAAAGTAATAAACTAGGAAATATGAAGTTACAGTAAAAATCAAACCAATCTAGAAATTCAACTTACGTGTTTTCAAGATTTTCATATATAAATCTGATTTGTCTTTGAAAACTGTGATTTTTATTGGTTATATCTGGATTTTTAAGTTTGTGATTTATGAGAAATTAGGGGATGAACGGGAATTGATTTTTCGTCGATTCTCGAGGATCAGAGGATAGTGGAAGGTCGAAGTCGTTGCTAGAGCAAGTTTGTTGATCGAGGAGCTTGGGAAAATTGGTTGGAGTGTTTTTAGTTCAACGTGGTGGCGCGGCGAGGAGGGTGTAGGGTTTAAAGCCTTGTATGGGTCGACGATGTTCTTGGGGTTAATGCGGTGGCATACGGCGTCGGGCTTGATTGGAGTGGGGGGAAAAGGAGCGTGGAACTCGGGTGAAGGGCTCAACGATGAGGCTTCAGATGATCGGAGGTGGTGGTGCATGGTGGATCTTTGGTATCAGGTTTGGTTCCTATAGTGGCTCGACCAGCTCAATCTCGTTTGGCCTTTTTGTTTGTGATTCTGGGTGGTCGAACGGATGGTGAGGATCGTCGACGACTTACTGGTGGTAGCGACGATAGATGGAGCATTGACGATCATTCATGCACGCACACGGTGCACTAGTGTCGGTTGTTTTTGTGTAGTTGAGATTAGGATCAGGTATTCAAGAGAGAGAACGGGATGGAGAGGGTTGGACTCGGGTCTACATGAGGGAAGGCATCGGGTTGGGCTCATGTTATTCATCAGTGATTTAGCGAGTGTATTAACAAGGTTTTAAAATTAAAAAAAACAAAAAAAAGTTTTTAAAAACAATTTTATTAACCAATTTCTTTAAATGATAAATGTTTTATTTAAATATTGGGTTAGTTAAAGGTTATATAATAATTTATTTTTAACTTAAATTAATTAAGTTTAGAGTATTTTATTATATGTCCATTATTTTATTTTATTCCTAAGTTTATTAAAATGAAATTAAATAGTGTAATTAATTAGTTGGTTAAAGAAAGAAAAATGTTTTAAGCTTATAAGTAATCAAAAGGTCTTAAGTGATTTTGTATGTTGATAATAAATTAATTTCAAACGTTTAAATAAAATTTAAATGATAATTAAGTAAATGGTTATGATAAATGTTTTAAACTTTTAATTAATTAAGGTCTTAAGTAATTGTAAAGGATAATTAATTAATTCGAAATAGTTTATTTAAATAAAATAAAATGGCTTGTAATTAATTAATGACAATTACGTAGGATTACTTATAATTAATTTATTTTATGTTAAATTAATTAGAAATGGTGTGACCAGTTATCTATCTTATGGATGATTAAATTGCATTAAATGCTTAGATTGTTAAATATCTTTAGTCTGATAATTTGTGATGTTCTATGATATGAAATGCTTTGGTTGAACTGTGTAAATGTAAGTTATTTATCTATGATGAATTTCTGTGTGAATATGAACTTCTGAATTTAAATTGAATTGTTTTACTTAAACAACTTGGCCTTAAAAGACGGCGTTTGGATTTCGATAAGACCGGGATCGAATATCAAATGTTATCCGAAAACCACATCAATCCAAATCAAGCGATAGGTCGTGAAATCTCAAGTGAAGATCCGGAATGAAGATTCAGAATGCAAGGGCTATTTATCGTTAACTCTGAGGGTGATTTCGAAATGAGTGTAACGGAGATAGTACCTTCGGTTCCGTTCGGACCCGGAACGGACTTGTATGGACGAATGCTATCAGACCATCGTCATTGGAGGACGATGAGCATTCCAAGATATGTGTGCTATAAGGTACTCGTAACCTCAAGCCTCATCAAATGGGAATGTATAAAACAGGGGAGGTGTAACAACCCGCATATTTATCGAGTTTGTATTTAAATATTTTATTTAAATATTAACTCGTTAATCGGATTTTGGTCCGAAAAGCTACTTTTTGCAAACGGTCAAATTAGGACTCGAGACCACTTCCATTGAGTTCGAAATGTCGTTTACAACTTTTTAAGTATAAACATCGTTAGGTTTGGAGTTAGTGAAATTTCACTGACTTTTCCCGCTTTGGACTTTGGGTTAGTTTAGCCTATTAAGCCCAAGTTCCAACCCTCTTCTCCTCACTCTTCATAAATTTCCTAACTAATCAAGCTTTGGCATTAATGGTGGAGGGAATGGGAAATTAAAACTCCAAGCACAAATTCAATTGCAAATCCAACATTCAACTCCAAATTCAAGTAGAAGATATTGGATTCAAGCTTTGGATTGCTTCTCCTTGCTTTCAAGCTTCATCTTTATAAACTTTAGTGCAAAGGTGAGATTTTTATCTCACAAATCTAGTCTATATCTATCTTGGACTGTTGGGAATGATTCCCTATCACTTTAGCATGCATATTTGCTTTTGGTTTGGATTGGATTGGCGAAAGACTCCGATTTTTGGTGTTTGGGTGAAATTTCTGCATTTAGGTCGTTCTGGCCGTTTTTAGCTCGCTCGGAGTTAGGTCGTGTGGACCTTAGGTCGTAGGTCGCGTACGAGTTAACCCCTAGGTCGTTCTGGCCATTTTTGTGTTTTCGGAGTTAGGTCGCTCAGGACCTTAGGTCGTAGGTCGTATGGCCGTTAGGTCGCTCTGCTTTGGCTCTGGCCATTTTTGCTCACTCGCAGTTAGGTCGCTCACGACCTAGGACTTAGGTCGCTCGCGAGTTAGTGGCTTAGGTCGTTGGGTCATATAACCCATTAAGTCGCGCCCCTTTAGGTCGTGAACCTTGTTAAGTCGTTCACCCTGAGCTTAGGTCTTAGGTCGCATCACCCTTAAGTCGTTCGACCTGATCCTTTCTTAGGTCGCGCATCCCCTTAGGTCGCTAGGTCTTAGGTCGCGCCATCTTTTAGGTCGCGCCATCTTTTAGGTCGCACATCCCCTTAGGTCGCTAGGTCTTAGGTCGCGCCATCTTTTAGGTCGCGCCATCTTTTAGGTCGCGCATCCCCTTAGGTCGTATGACCTGTTTGTTAAGTCGGCTGTCCTTAAGTCGTTCGACCCCACTAAGTCGTAGGTCGCCTCCGACCTTACCCTTAGGTCGTATGACCTGTCATCCACTAGGTCGTGCTACTTAGGTCGTATCCCTTAGGCCGCGAACTCTTTAGGTCGTTAGACCTCATTTTGCTTTAGGTCGTAAGCCGCTTGTCTTCACTTAGGTCGTACCGTGACGGGGCGCTGCCCCGCACCCCGCCGGGGGCGCTGCCCCCTGGACCCCCGCGACCTGACCGGGCAGGTCGAACCCCGTATAACTCTGCGTAGGCGATCCTATCTGAAGAACATTCAACCGAACTTCCTGAGCTGATTTCCTTGGATTTTATTCGCATCTCCGTATGCGATCTTTGTGACTGATTGTTTCTACACTTACTTATGTGTTTTGTCACTTTATAATATAAAGGTTTCAATACTAGTAGTAAATATCAAAACTCTTTTAACAAACAATTTCAACTCTATTTTTAATAACAAAGCTCTTTTCTTAAACCGTTTTCCAATCTATTAGTATATACAAGCCTTTACCTCACTCGGATGAGAAATCTAATTAAACGACTTAGTAAAACAAGTGGTATGAAACGCTTGCGTTCACTTCGTCGGTTAATTCTTGGACTTGTTCGATTGAACCTCTTATGACAATTTTATTAGTGAAGATTTACAGTTTGTTCGTAAATATTGAAGTTAAGCAAGTGGTTATGGGACATGAAGCTAAACTTCTATATTTACTAGCTTAGTGTAATTGACACTTCTCGTTGATCTTGATGATCGCTCTATGAATTAGATTAGCAATTGCGCGATGTCTCTTTCATTGCAAGGTTAGACTAGACACCACTTGTGTGATTCCATTCACACATACCTTTCTGCTTTTTGGTTAGTCTTGACCTTAATCTGTGTGATTCCATTCACACATGCGGGGTAGCTCCCCTTGGTTTTCGGACCATCATGTGATAGGCCTCTTTCCCTTTTTATGATTTCTGGATCTCTTGTGTTGATTTCTGGAATTTATCTCTTTGACTTGTCATGAGTACAAGTTTAGGGTATGATGCCCTCTTCGAATCTTTGAGAAGATTCTTGTGATAATGATTATCTCTTATTGATTGATCTTCTGTTGATCATTATTTACATACTTATAGTGGTATGTCGTTATGGATGTTTATGTTTATGCCATATCTTTTATGTTATATCATGTCATCTGATATTTATAGCTAGACTGATCCGTTTATTATTTTCTTAAATAATACTCGGGTCAGACCGAGATGTTACAGGTGCTTCTGCTTGACTTCTTCCCAGGGATTCATCACTCTGACTTTTGGCTAACTGTTTAGATTAGCAGTTTTTGTTGTATACACTTGAGATATAGACTCATAGTTGTATTCTTTTGTATAGCACGTGTTGCTATTCTTTTGTATTATCGTGGATCTTACTGACCACTACTCTGATGTACACTTTCATGTGTTAGTTATATATTCATATCTTCTTCCGCCTTTGTGATATGGATATCTGTGACTGATTTGTGATATGATTATTTCTATGTTTGTTTCCGAAGATTATTTATAGCCACCGTGTGATAAGCAATTACATGGATGGTCGCTCCTCAACAGCCTTATTCTCCGTGCTAGTTGACAGCACTACTCCGGAGTGTTCTTGGCTAGCGTGGGTATAGAGGTGGGGCGTCACAGGAGGTGCAGCACGGCTAAGTGGGTAGCACCCATGTAGGATAAGATTTTTCCCTGTTTATATGTCCCTTTTTGGCAGTATGGGCGGTTGTTGGCCACAACCGCGGGGTTGTCTTATTCGGACTATCCAGTAAGGGGTAGCTCCAGTCTTATGCTGCAGGGGATCAAGGGGGATCCTCAGTACTCTGATCTAGACCAGGTACTGTGACGGGTGGTACCCCAGTAGCCCTGCCATTGTATGGAATCCAATCTCCAATAAGTACCCGTACGGTTTTGATTGTGCCCAACTACGTTGGAATGTGTGATGTAAGCATTCCAGCTATTTTCTATTTTATATTAAAAAACCTAGACATTAGTATAATATAACTGGATTTCCTATCACATGTTTTGGTTATCGTAAGGGAAAAATTCGTCCGTGTTTATTTACGGTGAGTCTTACGAGATACCAATTATTTCAAATGATTTTCAAGTTAAACAACTTAAACCATTTACTCACACCAGAACCATGTCTGACCCGGAGTTTATTTTCTGTTTTCTTGAACACTTGGGTACTCAAATTTTTATGAGTAGCCTAGTGATTCAGGTTGGCTTGACGTATTTTGGAGAAGACTGGGAGCAGGAAGCTTGGCGTATCTATATATATCTATTCCACTGTATTAGTATCTCTGTTTGCGTTTTGAGTTGTAATAGATAGACAGGTCATCACGACTGTCTAGTATGATGTTTGTAAAACTGAATGACTCCGACGTATGTTATTTGTGACTACTGTGTAATATTTATGTGATGTAATATATTTTTCCGTTCCACTATGAGATTCTGATGATTGTTTAGTTCTTTCTTTCTATCTATTTCTTTTCTACCTATTTCTTTCTATTTTACGATACGTCTTTCTATGGAATGAAAGGCGGGTCGTCATATGAATACAACAACTTTGGATTTGCATATTAATATATGCACTGAAGCTGTTGTTAATCAAACAAAGAAAGACAAATTTGATGAATATGAATTTTTCGGACTTTTAGATGATGAGTTGTTCAATTCAGAAAGGGAAAAATTAAATCGCCATCTTGATTTTGAAATCAATAATTTTGAAGAATTCGTTAATGATGAGCTTGAATTTCGATTTAGTGAAAATAAACTTGTACTTCAATTGATTGTTTTACCAAACCCAAAAATCGTCGAAAATAAAACAACTCAATTGATTTTTAATAAAACGACATTTGTTTTTCCAAATCAACTTTCAAATCCAAAATCTTTTACAGTTTGATTTTCTGAGCTTAAGCTATGTCTGGTATATTTGACGAGACAAATGAATCGGTCTTTAGAAGACCGTTTCATTTACATTTTAACTACATACTTTCCGATGTCTTGTAAATAATCATCCTTCTATGTAAATAAAGGTCATTTTTATTTTTATTTTAACTTGGGTTGACTATGGGGACACAGTCAAAAGCAAGTGTGGGGGGAGATCGTCTTTAATTTTTATTTTTCATGGTTTATTTTTGCATTTTATTTCAAAACTCAAAAAAAAAATTAAGCATTTTGATTTATTTTCAGAGAAACACCAAAGGATAAATATATGGTTTTGGTTAATTAAAATGAAATTTTTGAAAATTTATTTGTCTCAACAAAAATAAAATGAAGTTTGATTACAAATAACAATGGTTTTTAACTAGTATATAGGAAATTTCATGGTGGTAGTTATGGAGTAAATCCTAATTGAAAATCTTTGTTTAAAAAAGTGGTGAATTTAAAGTAAAGAAAATAATATATTTTTGTCTTCTAAGTTAAATGGTGCTAAGATGATTTTGCGAAACTCTCTCTCAAAAAAAAATATTTCTTGTATATTTGTATTTTTTTTAACAAACACCTAGAGTCATGTGTTCACACTCGTGTGTTCACACTCGTGTGTTCACACGCCATGCTCTGTACCCTTCTCATGTAAACCTGTAAGGGAGTGCACGATCGGTATATCTGGTCTTAGTTTATCTGAGTTAGGCATATGTATATAAAAATTATTTTTAACAACGCTTATAGTCAATAAGTGTTCACACTCGTGTGTTCACGCGCCATGCTCTATATTCCCCTTACAAAAGTCCACAAGGCAGTGCATGGGTAATATATCTGGCCTCAGTTTTCTGAGTTAGGCATATGTAAAAATTGTAAATATCAATAAAAATTTCAGAAAAATAGAGAGAGTAAGCAAATGAAATCCAAGAACTACTTTAACTTGTTTGATTTGACTTGTTATTGAAAAGAAATTAAAATACCACTTTGATGGACTTTGATGATCAATAAGGATCCATTTCATAGTTACATTGTGTTATCGACTGAATCAATGAGTTAAACTATAGTCTATTTGTTATGATAACTTCTTTTTATTGGAAATTTTGACGAGTAAGTAGCTTAAATTTTCAAGATAATGACCAAAACCTATCTTTAACTTATTTGTATCGATTTATAATAAATCCTTCATTTGTAAATATTTTCAAAATTTTACATTTATCTCATTGTAAATAAATCTTGCATTTAGAAATTTTCACTTCGCATTTTGATTTTGTAGGTAGTATCCGCTGAAAACCCTCACGAGACAACGCTCGTCCTACTAGGGACATCAGAGGTTTAACGACTTGTTACATACGCTCAATGCAATCTTGCGCCCTATGAAAATGAATTTATCTTCTTTTTTCTTTATTCGAGGATGAATAAAAAGATAAGTGTGGGTGTATTTGATATGCACGTAAATGTGCATATTTTTACCACTATATTTAATCTATTTAAATTAAATAAATGATCATATTGGGTATTTTAACATGTTTAAAACAAAATTCAAATTATTTTCAAATTGTCATATATTCATCTTCATATATGGGCAAAATGGTCATTTTTTTGCGCGTATTAATTTATGAAAATTTACTTGGAAATTACTATATTATTTTGTAGGAATTTCGCTTCAAACGGAAGAAGGTTTTCATGGAAAATATGCATGCACAAATGAATACAAAGGAATGAAGATGGAATTAATTCATTTAATGGATCATGGAGGACCCCACCTGCCCATCTACCTTCATGTACAAATTAGAAGCTAATACACATGCTAATGGACATTGCACTTTCATGTACACTTAATGGATGATTATCTAATGCTAATGATAACTTTGTGGCCATATTTCATACGAGGGTAGTTTGGATAGTTCCCAAAAAAGTGAATTTGGGTTTCCAACTTGTATAGATACCCTTTATGCTTCATGTAACCGCTCTTCCTCTTAGTTAGTTTTAGCTTAGATTAAAAATAAAAGAAAGCTCTCTTTCTCTTTTCATGTCTACTTAGCCATTTTTATCTTATGTAATTTCCTTTTTTATGCAATGTTAATTATTATTCTCTTTTATTTTCTTATTTATTTCTTTCATGCTAGTAGTGTTGTTTATTCTCCATGCAAGTAGATTAGTTTTATTTCTTGTTAATTAGCTCTTCATTCATTTAGCTCTATTTTTCCTCTTCTTTTGTTCTATATTGCATGTTACATTTTTTGATTTTATAACAAATATGAAAGGCCAAACCCCTTTAATTTAGGGGTAATAAAATTCTCTAATTATGTAGCTTCAACATTTTGATAATTATTGCTCTCCTTTTGTGCTTAATGATAATGCTTGAAGTGGTTTAACTTGTTGTTTTTTTTGAATTTGATAGCCTATATTATTGACACCAAATAGGCTATGCTTAAACAATCACTAAACACAAATTACCTCTTCATCTACATTTGATTACGGTAATGAAGTGAATGTTGAAATCAAATTTTGATGGTCTATATTTCTAATTAATAGCTAATAGGCCATGCTTAAAATAGATTTCATTTTCAACTTCTTGTCATTTTTCATAAGAATTAGTAAGTGTTTTAAGGGGTGTGTTAAAATTTGATGGTTTATATTAGACTAAATAATAGCACAAATATGCCATACTTATGATAAGCATATTAATTAAATTCGCTAATGACCAAAAAAAGAGAGACCATAATTTTATTTTGTTGAACTATGTGATCTAGAGAATGGATTTATCTTTAAATTGTCGTTTTCTTTTCATAGTTTTAACTCACTTTTGTAGTTTTTAATTTTTGCAATTTTTTATTAGTTAACAACATTCTCTCGAATTTGGTTTAATTTGATTGAATAGAGATTTAAAATCTAATAATTCCCTATGGACCGACC
The DNA here is from genome assembly GCA_030765085.1 of Allium cepa. Taxonomy (NCBI): domain Eukaryota; kingdom Viridiplantae; phylum Streptophyta; class Magnoliopsida; order Asparagales; family Amaryllidaceae; genus Allium; species Allium cepa. The sequence goes on along the minus strand of CM060941.1, from coordinate 102,560,396 downwards.
CATACTCGCCACGTAGTAGAATTGTACGCCGTGCGCTTGCAGTAAATTTTTATTTGAATTCGTCTCGATGGATTTCTAAATCGATAGAATTCCTGTTGACGAACACTTACATTATAATCACATTCCTTTATTATAATAAACTTTCCACAAATTTTATCCTCTAAATGTCTTATGTTCACACTTAGATTATATTAAATAACTTTTATTAAAAGATGACTTCTAACTTAACATTTTTACCGAACACCTTATAGTCAAACTGTAAATTAAGGGTTCGTTTTAATATACTCACAATTATCAAAACAATAAATTCACATAAATTGTTAGAGCATAAAGTAACAATCCACAAAAAATAGTCATTGCTCTTAAATTATCCAAGCACGACAAATCGAAGAATAATAATAATAAAGAATATTGTCGTTAACAAACAAACATACCATGAATAACTATATAAATTCGAAAATTATTTCTTTTATACATAAAATATGTAATCCTAGAAAAAATATTTCTTTTGCCAATTTTCGAAAATCAATATCATATCCATTTGCCATATTCAAGTGTTTTGAAATTCCTATCGACACCGGGGCATCCCACCCCTCGACTAAAACACAAAATTCATTCTTAACAAGCCAATTAAAAAAATATGCTTTTATAGCAATAACAAATTCACTCTCGCACATATAATACTCTCAACTCATTCTAGGCGATAACTTGCCCTATTAACGAGTTTACGTCACCAAAGCCAAGGCTCCTGCTTAACCTTCAGCTCCGATACCAAATTTATGGACCCCCACCTTTTTGACTTTCGAAAGTCGGCACTTAATAAATCCATGGTATTTAAATGCCGAGCATTCAAGTGCAAGAATGATAGATTGTTAGGGAAAAAAATAAAAGAATAAGGGAAATAGAATCTCATAGTACAGTAGAAACATATAGTATAACAAAGACTGTAAAAACTTTAACTCTAAAATTCATAGTTTATCAGAGTTAAAAAAACCTCATCAGCCGAGACAGTTATAACTTCCTAACGTTACAATTACTGATGGATATATATATAATAATACAGTGGAAATAAAAATATTATGGTAGGTGAACATCCAACTCTACTACATGAGCTCCATGTCCACCAATGGCAACCCAGAAAAACTCAATCTGGCTGAAACACTATAATAAAATAACACCTGGGCCAGTCTGGAAAACCAGCATGAGAAGACTTAAGAAATGTTATGAACATTTAATAATCTTGAGACCACGCTGCTAAACACGGAACATGTTTTACCTCAAAAGAACAACATTCATGTATGAAAGAATGGATACAAACTAGAACAAAACCTGACCTTGAAAGAATGGGCATAGACAGGATCAAAATCCAAACATAAAGAATGGGCATAAATAATTAAACACCGAGAAGAGCCCTAGGCACTTCTCAATGCAATTAAGAAAACAATTCGAAGGTTTGAATCAAAAATAAGGAAAAGGAAATTTTTCAACAGTGACTAGGCGGGTACACCCCACTTACTGAAAGTATACCTCTAGAAAATATACTTAAGAACTACGATGGATCTCAAAAACCTCCAAGCCGGACCCCACCAAACTTACAGAGTATCCAAGTATTTTACATCTCCGCGTGCAACCACCACAATCAATCTAGTGTAGATATGAAAATACCCTAATGGGAGAAACCCTACATAGCTTGGCTCCCATTTTTTCTTTATTTAGTCATTTCCAACAAAGGATATCAATGCTCAAATGAGCAATAAATCGTCTATCTCAAACTAATACTACCCCAAAGAAGTCAATTAAGCCGGACAAGTAAGGGAAGTGTTGGAATGGAAACTTAGGATATGGGGCATGAGTGGAAGCTGATCAACCAGCTCACCAGGGATGTAATGAAGCAGGTCCCTAGGACACTCGTTTGGGAGATCACCATTCAAGGAGGCACTGGTCAGGACGGTCATGTAGGACGGAGTCTAACTTGCTACCTCCCATCCAGACCCTGGATTTATCAGCCATGGTCAGACGGCCAATGAGGGAAAATCAGGGCTTATCCAGCGATGATTGGGGCGTAGATAGTAGTCATACTCCATTCACAGATGCTATCCTACAGGCTGAATGCCCCCGGAAGTTTAGTATGCCGACTATTCCAGCCTAGGAGTGGAAGACCGATCACCAACAACATGTAATGAGATACAGTGGATGATGGACTGGGCTACGGAAAATGATGTGGCTAAATGTAGATGTTTCCCAATAACCTTACCCGAAATAGCTACCATGTGGTTCACCAGGCTTCCTCCGCGATCGATCTCCAGATTCGATAAGTTAGTGATGAAATTTGTGGAGCGGTTCAGAATTCATACCACTCGTCCAAAGGACGTGATGTCTTTATCCAGTGTAATCCAGGCTCAAAGGGAGTCCTTAAAGGAATATACGCAAAGATTTCACATTGTTGCTACTGAAGTTAACAACCCGAATGACCATGCTATTCTTATGGTCGTGATGCGAGGAGTTGATCCAGACTCAGAGTTTGGTGATTGGCTGGTAGGAAAACCTCCGGCTACCCTGGAATGTTTTTACTCAAAGGCGCACCAGTTTATGAGAAGGGAGGAAGCTAGGTGGACGAGGTGTGGCAGTACGCCAGGGCCTGGAAAGGAGACGGTACATTGCAGTATTGCGGTAAAACAATCTGGTGACAACTTTGGAAAGGCCTGGGTCAATGTTCAAAATAAGCTTGAGCAGTCTAAAGGATCCGAAGGAGGAAGTTCCAGAAGGAAGAGGGAAGCAGGAAAGTGGAAATCTAGGGTCCCGACCTACAACGAATACACTCCTCTGAACACATCTCCGGAGAATATTTATTTGTTAACTTGTAATACCTTACAATACCGAAAGCCGCGCCCGAAAGAATCCATTGAGGAACAAAAGCAGACTGGGAAGCGCTGTCGGTTTCCCGAGACCTACGGGAACAACATAGAGGAATATAGATACCTCCATGATGCTATAGAAAAACTGATTCGGCAAAAGAAGTTACAGCAGTTTGTTAAGAATCCATAGGAAGGTGGACAAGGAACGTCCGACCCGGTCATGGGCAAGCTCCATGTCATCCTGAGGAACGTGCTCGGACCATAGGTAGACTGATCATAAACACGATAGTCGGTGGGCCTCAACCAGCAGACAAAAGTTGGCAAGAAATGGAACGCTGTGCTAATTCCTTGAAACATGCGGACTTCGAATGCTGCTCAAACTCGAAAGACGAGACTCCAACGAAATAGTAGCGAGTGATGATGGATGATATAATGTTCAGAAGTAGAGATGCAGATCAAGTAGAGGCACCTACCATTGACCAGATGGTCATCTCGGCCACAATTAGGCCAGCGTTTGTGAGAAGGACATTGATTGATTGTGGGAGTTTTGTTAACAATATATTCAAAAAGGCATAGCACTAAATGAAGATGGAGGTGAAGGATCTAAAACCATCTAAAGCACGTATTCATGGCTTTAATGGTCCGGCTACTGATGCAGTGGGTTTTGTCGAATTACCACTTGAATTAGGAGAAGGTGAACGTAGGAGGGTATGGATCCTACCGTTCATTGTTTTGGATGTTGATTCCCCGTATAATGTTTTTCTAGGCCAACCGGCCCTGGCGGAATTTAGGGTAGCTTTGGCCCTGTGGTGTTTGACTTTAAAGTTTTCTATGGATAGAGAAGTTGGTGTAGTGCATGACGATCAAGCGACTGGTCGTGCATGTTATGTGGTTGAGCTGAGAGAGGCCCAGCGAAGAGAGAATGGAAAGATTATGGATGACTCTGTCCGCATCCATGTTGCTCAAAATTGACAAGTAATGCCCGAGTCTTGGCTCGGGCAGCAAAGTGATCTACAGAGACATAGATCTAAGAGAAGATGATGAAGAACCTAAGGAGTCTAATGCAGCACCGGCTGAACTAACGATCAACATTCTAGTCAGCCAGATGACCCATCATGGGTGCTCAAGAATGGATCACAACTCACCCTCTCAATGACTGAGGATCTTATCAATTTCCTTCGAACGAATCTGGATGTTTTTATTTGGAAACATTCTGATATGTGTGGGATTTCTCCTGCCATAACAAGTCATATGTTAAACATAGACCCAAAATACATGCCAGTGAAGCAAAAAAGGAGAGGTATGGACTCGGAGAGGCCTGCTGCTCTTAGAGAGGAGGTGGACAAACTCAAAGCCAATGGGTTTTTCCACGGCGCCCCTACCCTGAATGGGTGTCTAACCTCGTTCTAGTGAGAAAAGTGAATGGAAAATGGAGGACCTATGTTGATTACTCGGACTTGAACAAGGCATGCCCTTAGGATAGTTTCCCTTTACCCAGAATTGATCAGCTGGTCGCCTCAACAGCCGGACATGAATTATTGTTATTTTTGGATGCATATTTGGGATATAATCAAATCTCGATGCACATTCCAGATCAGGAACACACTAGTTTTTTCATGGATGTCGGACTGTATTATTATATGGTGATGCCTTTTGGGTTCAAGAACGCAGGAGCAACTTATCAATGCTTGGTAAACCAGATGTTTAAAACCAAATTGGTAGAACAACGGAAGTCTATGTGAATGACATGCTCATGAAGTCACGACAGTCGAACGACCACATTTGAGACTTGGCGGAGATGTTTGATATACTTAGATACTAAGGAATGAAATCAATCTACTAAAGTGTTCCTTTAGTGTTGCGTCGGGAAAATTTTCGGGTTTTATTGTCAATGCATGGGGAATTAAAGCTAACCTAGAGAAGATTCAGTCTATTCGAGACATACGAGCGCCCAGAACTATAAAGCAAGTACAAAGCTTGAATGGAAAAGTTGCCGCGTTGAGTCGATTTGTATCCAGAGAAACCGACAAGTGTATTCCCTTCTTCAATATGATAATGAAAGAGAATAGAAATTTGGAATAGACATCCGACTGTGAGAATGCATTCCGAGCACTGGTAAGACATTAGGGAAGTCCCTCGGTTCTATCAAAGCCTATAGACCATGAAGTGTTATATGTATACTTGGATGTGTCTCAGCATGCAATCAGTACGGCCTTGGTTCACGAGGAGGAGCGAATTAAAAAGCTAGTGTACTATGTTAGTAAACATCTAAAGGGGGCAGAGAGAAATTATCCTAAAATTGAGAAGCTAGCCTACTGTTTGGTGATCGCATCATGCAAGCTTCGTCCATGTTTTTAGGCATACCCGATCAGTGTTATACCGATCAACCTTTGCAACAGGTGCTCCAATGACCAGAAACCTCTAGAAGGTTGCTAAAGTGGAACACTGAGTTGAGTCAATTCGATATCACCTACCTACCACAGAGGGCTATCCAAGGGAAGGCACCCATTCGATGGAAACTATACACCGATGGGGCATCCAACGACCGTTGTTCTAGGGCTTGGGTTATCCTTGTAACTCCCAAAAACCGATCAATTTGATATGCTTTGAAGCTCAATTTTCCAGCTACGAATAATGAAGCCGAGTATGAAGCATTGATCGCTGCTTAAAACTTACCGGGGAAGTCAGTGTAAAATCGATTGAAATCTTTTGTGGCTCATAATTGGTGGTGTACCATGTGCAGGGAGACTATCAAGTAAAGGGGAAGAGACTTGCCCCATACCATGCTCGGGTTCAAGAGCTATTGGCAGACCTTGAATATTACATTATTTCACACATCACACGTGAACAAAATGGAGAAGCCGATTCATTGGCAAAATTTTCAAGTACTGGTGATGCACAGCAGATGGGCTTGGTTTCTGTCAAAATTTTACATGCTCCGAGTATAAATGAGATGGAAGTAGATTTTATGTTAGAAACGAAAACTGAGAGGGAGTCGTGGATAACCCCATTCAAATAATACCTGTTACATAGGACTTTTCTCGAGAGAAGGATCGAAAGACGACAAGTCATTCGCAAAGCTTCGCGCTACATAATGCAGGATGGAATAATGTATCGAAAAGGATTCTCAGCTCCCTTACTTCGATGCATTACCCACAATGAGACAAAGCGGGTCTTGAAAGAGATTCATGAAGGAAAATGTAGTGACTATATCGGGGGGTAGGCATTAACGAAAAAGGTCCTCCGCTATGGATACTATTGGCCAACCGTGAATCGGCACGCCGCGGACTACGTAAGAAGATGCGACAAATGTCAAAAGTATGCGTAAATACCAAGAGCTCTACCGACGGAACTCACACAAATGGTTAGTCCTTGGCCATAATATAATCGGCTCCTTGCCAATCTCTAAAGGTGGTGCAAAATATGTAATTGTTGCGGTCGATTACTTTACCAAGTGGGTGGAAGCAGAGCCCTTGGCTACGATCACCACCAAAAAGGTCATTAATTTCATCATGCGAAACATCATATGCCATTTTGGCCTTCCATGAACTATCATCATGGATAACGGAACTCAATTTGAGAGTAGGAAGTTCAAAGAATTCTGCCAGAAATATTGTATTAAGAAAAGGATTGCGGCAGTCGCTCACCCTAAAGCTAATGGACAAGTTGAATCCATAAATAAAATAATCAAATCAACATTCAAAAATGTTTGGAGAAGGCTAGAGGCAAGTGGGTGGATGAGCTTTCGACATCACTCTGGCTTACAGAACCACCCATAAGTCCACGACTGGCCACACTTCATTCACTTTGGCATACGGCACTAAAGCTGTTATACCCGTCGAACTTGAAGTTCCTTCTCGTCGGGTGACTCATTATGATCCTAAGATGAATCAGGATCTCTTATTGGAATCGCTGGACTTTGTTGACGAAAAATGTGAAGAAGCTGATTTAAGGGTGGCTGTATATAGGCATCGAGTCGCTCGATATTATAATGAAAAAGTTCGACCGAGAATCTTTGATGTGGGTGATCTCATTTTGAAACAATTTTTTCTAATCCCATCACATACGAATCCCACATGGGAAGGTCTAAACATCATCGAACGGAAGCTTGGAGAAGGAACCTTCAAGCTAGCGACCATCGATGGCAAAATCCTCCCCCGAGCATGGAATCGAGCATTTGCGCCATTATTATGCTTAGCCTTTTTCTTTTTCATTTTAATAGAAATTATTTTCAGTATATGTTTCTTTTGTTGTTCTTTTTTTTCAGCGTGTAATAAGACAATTCAGTTTGTTCCTATTTGTTATGATCAATAATGGCTTGAAGCCATTTTTTCTATGAACTGTTGATGTTCCGTGTGTTATAATTTCATGCCAAAAATTAAATTACATTATTTTGTCCAACGTATGAACGCACGCAATATTAAAAGTCAACCGATAAAATAAAAATCTCTAAGTCCCCGAAGCGTGGACTAGAGTACTCTGAGTCCCCAGAGTGCGGACTAGAGTACAAACGACTTAAAAATCTCTAAGTCCCCAAAGCACGAACTAGAGTGATCTGAGTCTCCGAGGTAGGGATTAGAGTATAAATGACTTAAATTTCTCTAAGTCCCCAGAGCACGGACTAGAGTACTCTAAGTCCCTGGAGTGCGGACTAGAGTATAAACGACTTAAAAATCTCTAAGTCTTCGGAGCATAGACTATAGTACTCTGAGTCCGTGGAGTGCAGACTAGAGTATGAACGACTTAAAAATCTCTAAGTTCCACAAGCATGGACTAGAGTACTCTGAGTCCTCCGAGTGTGGACTAGAGTATAAACGACTTAAAAATCTCTAAGTCCCCAGAGCAAAGCCTAGAGTACTCTGAGTCCCTGGAGTACAGACTAGAGTATAAACGACTTAAAAATCTCTAAGTCCTCGAAGCGCGGACTAGAGTACTCTGAGTCACCGGAGTGCGGACTAGAATATAAACGACTTAAAAATCTCTAAGTCCCCAGAGTGCGGATTAGAGTACTCTGAGTCCCCAGAGTGCGGACCAGAGTATAAATGATTTAAAAATCTCTAAGTCCCTGAAGCGTGGACTAGAGTACTCTGAGTCCCCATAGCGTGGACTAGAGTATATAATGAATTAAAAATCTCTATGTCCCCGTAGCATGGACTAGAGTACTCTGAGTCACCGGAGTGCGGACTAGATTATAAACGATTTAAAAATCTCTAATTCCCCAGAGCGCGGACTAGAGTAATCTAAGTCCCTGAAGCGCGGACTAGAGTATGAACGATTTAAAAATATCTGAGCCCCTGGAGTGCGGACTAGAGTACTCTAAATCCCCAAAGTGCAGACTAGATTATAGACGATTCAAAAACCTCTAAGTCCCTGGAGCGCGGACTAGAGTATAAAGAATTAAAAATATCTAAGTGCCCGGAGAGCGGACTAGAATACTCTGAGTAACCAAAGTGCGGACCAGAGTATAAACGGTTTAAAAATCTCCAAGTCCCCAGAGCGTGCACTAGAGTATTCTATGTCCCAGAGTGTGGACTAGAATATTTACGATTCAAAAAATCTCTAAGTCATGTGGAAGCGGACCAGAGCTTATGTAACCTACAAGCTTTCAAATTTCGACTACAAGTTAGATAATTAGCTAAACAGTGAGAATCATGGAAGAAAAAGAAAACAAAAATTTATGTACTAATCCAAATAACGTTCCATTACAACTTTTCTGGGGTTTGGAGCAAAAGACTATTTACAACAACTATGCAATTAAATAGGAACCACTGCATGATTCAGGCTTATTTACGTTGAATGAGGTATGACCAGATAGCTACTTTTTGGTTTTTTTTTCTCCTTCTTCAGTTTCTCCAAAGGCTCCTCACCCGAGCATTTTCTCTTAGACGCCTTGCTTGCTAATGAGATGGTATTCGAGGAAGGAAAAGGGACCTCCATAGGTGTTGTTCTATCGGGGAAAATTACCTTCAGGAGCCTATTTAGAGGATCATCAAGTTCTACCACCTAAGTCTCAGCCTTAATTTCAGATTTCTTCTTCCCATCTTCCATGATTTGCTCCTCCATGTTGAATATGCGATTATATGATTTTTGTTTGATGATAACAAACATATATATATTCGTGTAAATGTATTTGTTAATGTACTATTTTATTTTTCATAGACTAAATAAATATTTGCTGAATAAAAATAAATAACACAGAATTTGAATTCAAACAGAATTTTATTCAAACAAATATTTATTAAAATCTTTGAATAGTACAACTTTTATGCTCTCACAATATACATACATACATACATATATATATATATATATAATTACAGTACAACTTTGATTACATCACGATTCACATTTATATTTGACCTCACTACACATCACTCATTCACTCAACTCATATTTTATCTTCAACTTCACTTTAAATTGAATCCAACATCTGAGTAATCTGTAAAAATAAATATTGACGCAGTAAAATTGAAAAGGAAATATTTTTGCAGTATAAAAAAAATGTGGATTTTGAAAATAATATTTGCCTCAGTTAGTTGGTTGCTCGTCATCATTTAATTTCAATTCATCATACACGAACAGCTTGTGACATACACAGTGTATCACTGTATATGCCACAAGGCCGTGCACACCGATATATACATTTGACAAATTTACAGGGACAGGTGAGCACAGGTCAAACCCAAATTATCGGATTCAACTCAAGTGCAATAAAATAATGTCACAAACTTCAGCACAAGGTCAAATCCGAGCTATAAGATGGATTCAACATAGGTGCAAGTTCGAGACAACTAAAACAAGCCTCGACCAAAAATCCAAATGTACAAAACCATATGCAAACTGAAACAAGCAATGGCAACAACTATAAAGTATGGAGGCAATGCACATGCCAACAAGACAAGTGGATAAATACATATGCAAATGCCTCTGTGGTCTCGACAAACCAAGACAAGCTTACATATCAAAGTGCATAAAGGCAGATATACCAAAACAAATGCAACAGTACAAAGAAATAAACTAAGCAATGTGCGGCTGCAAACAATCAAGCACATGAAATCTCAAGCCAAGGCCGAAGCCAGCAGAAACATGAATTCACAAATCAAAATCAAAGTTGACCAAGTCAGAAATCAAGCGTATGTACAAATTGAAAAAGTCCGTTCCAAAGTCGAACCAAAAAATCAAAACCGTGTCAACCAAGTAACACAAAAAGAACGAAATGAATAAGTCAGTAAAATCATCAACGTCCAGCCATAATCAAATGGCCAAAACATAACTTTGAAACTATCAGACGATGAAAAGTAAGGAGATCGAACTCATATAAAAACCCCAAAAATCATCATCGGCAGAGTATCGGAGTTCAATCAAGCATAAAGGAAAATCACATACCAAATCGAAGTCGAACTCTATCAAATAGAAGCAGCCAAAGTGAGCAACGAGGAAACGATCGATCAAAGCTACTCGTGATTATCCACATGATCGACCGACTTAAAGTCGGTGCTTCAAAAAGCCCTAATTTTTAATCAGAGTGGAACAAAGGGAACAAAGCCCTAATTTGCAAAGACAAAGCGGCCATTAACATAAAAAGGGAGAACGAGCCAAATTATTTAAAAGGGGCCGGCTTCTTTTTATTATAAGGGCTTTTTAATTTTTTTTAAATTAGGGTTGTTTTTAGTTTTAAATTGTTTTTAATTTGAATTTTTCTTTTAAACCGTTGTAATTTCTAGTCGTATGACTAGGGGACAAACTACGTAGTGTATTTTGAGAATTCGCAACTCAGTGGCTGAGTTGTGGCAGAGTTTTGAGCGTAGAATTAGGTTAGTCAGTAGCGGGTGTCGCGAGTTTACGTGTGTAAGCGTGTGACTACTTAATTTCTAGTAGAAACCTTGGGAGCAGCACGTAGGCAGGTCTTTGCCGAAGCTGGGTAAATTTTGTGTCGTTCTATTTCTGCATTCTATTTTTCTATGCTGCTATTATTCTGTGATCTGTGTTGAAATTATTTTATAAGCTTCCGCAGTTAATTTTTATAATTAATACTATCACCCTATTCACCACCCTCTAGGGTGAAATCGATCCTACAAGTGGTATCAGAGCTAGGAACAAAAGCCATTTTTGTTTTAAAATTTTGATTTTTTTTCAAAAACCTATTTTTGTTTTAAAAATTTGAATTTTTTAAAATGGCTACTTTTGTTGAGGGTCGTTCCAATATTATTCCTTCTATTTTCAATGGAACAGATTTTTAAATTGGAAATTGAAAATGGAATTTTATTTAAAATCTGTTAGTATTAAGCGTTGGGATATTATTGAAAATGGGTGTGATATAACAGATAAGAAAATTATCTCGATTAATGCTCTTGCTATGCATATATTATATTATTATATTAATCAAGATAATTTTAATTTCATTTCTCATTGTGAAAATGCACAGGAAATCTGGAATACTTTCAATGTAATATATGGTGCAAAAGTCAACAGCAATGAGAAATCCTCCACAATCGACTCAGATAAAGAAATGTGCTTAACAGGATTTTTAAAAAGCAGTTGTGATGAGGATGATGATAATGGAGCAGCTGAGCTGGCGTTAATAATGAAGAAATTCAAAAGGTGGAACCGCAAATACGGAAATCCATCTCTAAATCAAAAATTAAAAAGCAAAATAATCAAAGCACTGGACAACTCGGAAGAACACGGGATCATTTGCAACAAACCCGATGATATCAAGCACAATTATCCCCGATTTCAACTCGATAAAGAAAAGAAATCAAAAAGAAGATGTTTTGCAGCCACGTGGAATAATAGTGATAGCAGTGAGAGTGAGAAAGCAGATATGTGCCTTCAGGGAAATATAACTGATAGCGACGATGACGAGCCAAGCGAGGTATCAGAACCTACTCACTCTGAATTACTTATTTATTTCCACGAAGTGAATGACTGTTTTGAACGACTTAGGGAGAAGTATGCCAAACTTGAATCACAAAAAGACACTTTGATAGAATTAAATAAACAACTTAACCAATTAGTTAAAAACTATCAAAGTAGGATCCCTAAGTGTGATAAGTGTCCAACATTCGAAGAGGAAATTAAAAAATCAAAAATTAATATAAAATCACTTGAAAATGAAAATCTGATTTTAAAAGAGAATGAAAATACTAGAAGAGAGAATTCTATTAAAAAGTGCACACAATTGTTAAACGAAAATGAATCTCTCGAAACACAAGTCCAACAATTGTCAACGACTTTAGATAAATTTTCAAAAAGTGAAAAATCATTGAATATGCTATTAGGAAAACAAACCGTTAATACGGTTAGACAAGGACTTGGATATAATAAATCGAAAATTGTTGAAAGCAATATTAATCAAGTTAGTTCTATGTGCACAATTTGTATAAACTATGGACACAGTCACAATAATTGTTGGCATAGACCCAAACAAGTGAAAACTATACTGATTTGGGTTCCAAAAGGCACAAATATAAAATCTCTCAAAGTTAAACAAATTTGGGTGCCGAAGGGAACAATAATAAATAGTTTTGGGTCTCCACAAAATTATTTTTCTAAATATTCTGCCACTAACAACCATGGACCTATAAAAACCAATAGGTCACATAAATCTCTTCCCGTGTAGGTGAGGTGGCAGGCTAAGGAACAACAATAGTGTTCTCTGGATTTTGGCTGTTCCAGAAACACAACGGGCGACAAAGCAAAGTTCCTTAGCCTAGTATAAAAGTGACAGAATCACAATGGACAACAACGAAAAATAATCGTAAAGGTAAAATAGGTAAAGGTATATTTATTTGAACGATATATTAAATGTGATAGTCTGCACCACATTCTGAATTAAAATAAGCCAATATTGAGATGATGAAAAGATGATGATTTTGATTCTGACTTACGCAAAATTGTTGGCCAAATTATATTCTTATGCCAAAAACACTATAAAATTCTCTAAATTCTTTGAATTACTTTATATATATAAGTTTGGATTAAAAATAGTGTTTTGATTGGATGATAATACATTTGGTTATAATACGGCTAACACTATATTCACGGTTTTATGATTATTTACATGGCTTCAATTCAAATTCAAAAGAATGTCATTTAAATTGTTGTTAAAATTGAGTTTGAAATTTTTGGTGCACACTTCATGGTTTGGTCGATCAAATCAATTAATGATAATTTTTGAGTGAAAGAGAAATTCTGATGCAGATTACACTTGTAATCTAGCTGATAGAAAAATTACTAGAGGAACGTGATTTTAGTTGAGATATTTAGTAACTGCATCATTCTTTCAAAGAAAATATCTGCATATTTTTCAATTCAAATAACTTTTCAAATAGCAGAAAATTTTCTTATAAAACCCCTTCTAGAAAATCATTTTTGACCTTGTTTTTCAGATTGGTCATTTTTTAGAAAAATTGATTCTACAATTATTTTTGAATATGAATTTAAACGATTACATTGACTAATCTGACTCCCTAGTGATTATCGAAAAGATGAATAGTGATTGAAAAGGTGATGAGTGTTGATATTTATTATATATTATGACTCGAGACGGTATAATTAGTAAATTTCTTTAGAAATTTAAATAATAGTTATAAAACTTTTTGTTGGTAAAAATTCCATGACCATCTCTATCTCTATCATATTTCTAACGACCATCACTCATCAAATTTCTATATAGTTTGTCGATATGTGGTACTTTAAACAGGAATCATTCGTTTTTCATTTTACATTTTTTTTTAAAAATAATAGAAAAATTTATATAGTAAAAAAAATTATAATAATAAACAAATACCAAAGTATTCACTCTCATTTAAAAGTCCTCACGGTTATGCATGAGTGAATTACTTTGGAATTTGTTATGTGCTTCCATGCTCATTTAAAAGTCCTCACGGTTATGCATGTATGGAACGCATATCAAAAATTAACTTTTAAAATAAGCAAGTTGATTCTAATCCCATTTAAAAGTCCTCACGGTTATGCGTGGTTAGAAGATACTTGAATTCATTTTTTTTAAAATAAAATTGGAATACTACTAATCTCATTTAAAAGTCCTAACGGTTATGCATGGTTAGTAGATATTCAAATTCCTGGTATAAATATACCACAAATAGACACAACTGTATGGTTTTATACGATGACATCATTCCCATCATTCTAAAAGTGGATATTTATGATTTTTGTTTGATTTTTTTTATTGAAATTTAATATTTATATTCAATTGAGTTTTAATGTTGGATTAATAGCGATCACTTTATCTCTAATTTCTCTAACACTATTACTCTTTTGCTGATAACAAAAGGGGGAGAGAAAAGTTAAGATTTTGTTAAATAAAATCAAGCAAAGGTCAAATAATTTTCTATTTGCATCTAGACTCATTTTCATTTGTATGCGTATATGTAGGAGGAGCTTTGTGTAGAGAGGAAGCATTTAAATAGGGGGAGCAATTAGAGTATATCCATGATCAAATACATTTAACATATTTAAAATCTTAAATATATGTTTGTTATCATCAAAAGGGGGAAATTGTTGAACATGCGATTATATGATTTTTGTTTTATGATAACAAACATACATATATATTCGTGTAAATGTATTTGTTAATGTACTATTTTATTTTTCACAGACTAAATAAATATTTGCTGAATAAAAATAAATAACACAGAATTTGAATTCAAACAGAATTTTTATTCAAACAAATATTTATTACAATCTTTGAATAGTACAAAGTTTATGCTCTCACTATATATATATATATATATATATATATATATATATATATATATATTACAGTACAAATTTGATTACATCACGATTCACATTTATATTTGACCTCACTACACATTACTCATTCACTCAACTCGTATTTTATCTTCAACTTCACTTTAAATTGAATCCAGCATCTGAGTAATCTGCAAAAATAAATATTGACGCAGTAAAATTGAAAAGGAAATATTTTTGCAGTATAAAAAAATGTGGATTTTGAAAATAATATTTGCCTCAGTTAGTTGGTTGCTCGTCATCATTTAATTTCAATTCATCATGCACGAACAGCTTGTGACATACACAGTGTATCACTGTATATGCCACAAGGCCGTGCACACCGATATATACACTTGACAAATTTACAGGGACAAGTGAGCACAGGTCAAACCCAAATTATCGGATTCAACTCAAGTGCAATAAAATAATGTCACAAACTTCAGCACAAGGTCAAATCCGAGCTATAAGATGGATTCAACATAGGTGCAAGTTCGAGACAACTAAAACAAGCCTCGACCAAAAATCCAAATGTACAAAACCATATGCAAACTGAAACAAGCAATGGCAACAACTATAAAGTATGGAGGCAATGCACATGCCAACAAGACAAGTGGATAAATACATATGCAAATGCCTCTGTGGTCTCGACAAACCAAGACAAGCTTACATATCAAAGTGCATAAAGGCAGATATACCAAAACAAATGCAACAATACAAAGAAATAAACTAAGCAGTGTGCGGCTGCAAACAATCAAGCACATGAAATCTCAAGCCAAGGCCGAAGCCAGCAGAAACATGAATTCACAAATCAAAATCAAAGTTGACCAAGTCAGAAATCAAGCGTATGTACAAATTGAAAAGTCAGTGCCAAAGTCGAACCAGCAAATCAAAACCGGGTCAACCAAGTAACACGAAAAGAATGAACTGAATAAGTCAGTAAAATCATCAACGTCCAGCCATAATCAAATGGCCGAAACATAACTTTGAAACTATCAGACGAACGAAAAGTAAGGAGATCGAACTCATATAAAAACCCCAAAAATCATCATCGGCAGAGTATCGGAGTTCAATCAAGCATAACAGAAAAGCATAAAGGAAAATCACATACCAAGTCGAAGTCGAACTCCATCAAATAGAAGCAGCCAAAGTGAGCAACGAGGAAACGATCGATCAAAGCTACTCGCGATTATCCACGCGATCGATCAACTTAAAGTCGTCACTTCAAAAAACCCTAATTTTTAATCAGAGTGGAACAAAGCCCTAATTTGCAAAGACAAAGCCGCCATTAGCATAAAAAGGGAGAACGGGCCAAATTATATAAAAGGGGCCGGCTTCTTTTTATTATAAGGGCTTTTTAATTTATTTTTAATTAGGGTTGTTTTTAATTTTAAGTTATTTTTAATTTGTATTTTGCTTTTAAACTGTTGTAATTTCTAGTCGTGTGACTAGGGGACAAACTACGTTGCGTAGTTTGAGAATTCGCAACTCAGTGGCTGAGTTGTGGCCGGGTTTTGAGCGTAGAGTTAGGTTAGTCGGTAGCGGGTGTTGCGAGTTTACGTGTGTAAGCGTGTGACTACTTAATTTCTAGTAGAAACCTTGGGGGCAGCACGTAGGCAGGTCTTTGCCGAATCTGGGTAAATTTTGTGTCGTTTTATTTCTGCATTCTATTTTTCTATGCTCCTATTATTCTGTGATCTGTGTTGAAATTATTTTATAAGCTTCCGCAGTTAATTTTTATAATTAATACTATCACCCTATTCACCCCCCCTCTAGGGTGAAATCGATCCTACACTCCATTCTTAGTTTCGAAGTGTGTTCTGAGGCGCCCATGATTTCAACCTCATTATAATCTTTTGCAGGTGAGGGATTCTCAAGTTTGCCCTTATCGAGCGCCTCGATCTTTTGAGCATAGGGTCCGGAAGTACCCCCAGTGTGAGGTGCCTCTTCCATTTTCTCTTCCTTCTCCATAGAGACATTGCTCCTTGGAGTTGGTTCGGGTTCAAAATGACCTACACGAAATCATAAAAGACAAATGTTAGAACACACCTATTACTTGCCAAAAGCGATGATTATTTAAACTCTAGAAAGGAAAGTTACGTGCCAGCCTCTAGATGACTCTAAGATGTTTTGGGAGTCTCACCCTTTGGAATAGGGGATAGAATGTGGATATCATGCCCAGGCTTCTCTGGATCATAGCCAACAGGCTGCTCGAAAGGATCTAGTGATGTGCCATAGGTCGGTTGAACAGAATAAGGAACTAGTGATTCAGTTTCGGATAGGCCAGCTGTGACGCCCCACCTCTATACCCACGCTAGCCAAGGACACTACGGTGTAGTGTCGTCAACTAGCGCGGAGAATAAGGCTGTTGAGGAGAGACCATCTGTATAATTGCTTTGTGCGAGTACCGATATGCCAGATAAAATATAACTTGCATTCTTTTTAAGAGGAAGTCCGACATACCGACACAAACTCAAAGCTACTACACAGTGGCTATAATGTCTTCGGAAACAAATATAGAAATAAACATAACACAAATCAGTCACAGATAATTCATATCATAAAGGAGGGAATAGACATGAATAAATATAACACATAAAAGTGTTCATCAGAGTAGTGGACTAAAAGATCCACAATGACACAAAAGAATAGCAACATGTGCTATACAAAAGAATAAGTACACAACTATGAGTCTATATCTCAAATGTATACAAAAAAAACTACTAATCTAAGTAGTTAACCAAAAATCAGGATGATAACCCCAGAAGAGAAGTCAAGCAGAAACACCTGTAACATCTCGGTCTGACCCGAGTATTATTTAAGAAGAAAATAATAAACGGATCAGTCTAGCTATAAATATCAGATGAAATGATATAGAATAAGAGATATGACTAAACGTATAATAATCACAATGCCAAGCTGTGATAAATAAGTAATTGAAAAATCAACATGAGATTAATCAATATCACAAGAATCTTATCAAAGATCCAAAAAAGGTATCATACCCAAATCTTGTATTCACAACAAGTAAATGACACACGAATTCACCAAGGCACAAAAATTGATAAAGCTTATCAATAGAAATCACGAAAAATGGTGAAGCATAAATTCTAGAATTCAACACACGAAATCCAGAAATCACAAGAAAAGGATGGAAAATCCCAAACGGAACGCTATTCCATAAACCGGGCATCGACGCACCTAAATAGATACGCCCCATGCACAGTCAAACATCATCGCACCTAGAAAGGTACGACCCATGCAAAGGAAAACATCGACGCACCTAAATAGATACGCCCCATGTAATGTCTAACATTGATGCACCTAGAAAGATACACCCCATGCATAAATAAGCATCGACGTACCTAGAAAGATACGCCCCATGCATAAATCAACATCGACGTATCTAGAAAGATACATCCCATGTAATGTCTAACTTCGATGCACCTAGAAAGATACACCCCATGCAAAGTCGAACATCGGCGCACCTAGAAAGATACGTCCCATGCATAGACGAACATCGATGCACCTAAAAGGTACGCCCCATGCCCCAACTTATTGAGCCGATTGCTCCACGAAATAAACAAACAGCGACACACCTAAATAGGTACGACCCATGCGAGAAATGAGACGAAGCTCAATAAAATGAAGTACGGTCCTCCACGTGGACAAAGAGACATCGCACAATTGCTAGTCTAAATCACAAAAATGATCGTCATGATCATCAAGAAGTGTCAATTACAGTAAGCTAGTAAATATACGAGCTTAGCTTCATGTCCCATAACCACTAGCTTAACTTAAATATTTACGAACAAATTGTAGATCTTCACTAGAAAATTGTCACAAGAGATTCAATCGAACAAGTCCAAGAATTAACCAACGAAGTAAACGCAAGCGTTTCATACCACTTGTTTTACTAAGTCGTTTAATTAGATTTCTCATACGAGTGAGGTAAAGGTTTGTATATACTAATAGATTGGAAATCGGTTTGAGAAAACGAGCTTTGTAATTAAATAGTGTTGAAATCATTTGAAGAAAGAGTTTTGATATTTACTACTAGTATCGAAACCTTTATATTTTTAAAGTGACAAATCATAGAAAGGATTGTAGAAACAATCAATCATCAAAATTCACATTCGAAGACGTGAATAAAATCCAAAGAAATCGATACCGAATTCATCAAGATGGATATTCCCAAAAATCGCGAAGAAAATGTCATCAAAGTCGATAATAAGTGATAATAACCAAGGAATCAACACGAATCGATTAAAGTTGGAATTCTCAAGCAAATAGGCAAATAGGCAAAAGAGTGCAGATTCAGACGTCTGAAATCAAGGATTCAGACGTCTGAATTTGGAAATAAAATATTTTCCAAAACAGAATTTAGACGTCTGAATCCTTGATTTCAGACGTCTGAAATAGGCACTTTTTAGCCTATTTCCTTTCTAGTTCCAAACGAACCAATTCAGACGTCTGAAATCATATATTCAGACGTCTGAATCTGGGAATAGAAATCTTCCCAGAATAATATTCAGACGTCTGAATATTACGTTTCAGACGTCCGAAACTGTGGTTCAGGGCATTCCCTGAACCTAGACCAAAAATGGCCAAACGAATACTGGAAGCGATCGATCGAGCGACAACGACTAAGGATTTACGCCAAGCGACAACCCAGCCTTAACGGCTCTTCGATACGCCTCAAATATCAATGTCCAAATATCCATAAAAGGATTTTCGTAGATTTTGATTTCAAAACACCAAAAATTGGAATATACACCAAATCAATCCAAACCAAAATCAATTGCACAAGAATAAGTGTTAGGAATTCATACCTAACAATCGAAGATAATTATAGACAAAGATGTGAGATAAAAATCTCACCTTTGAACCCAAACAAATGAAGAAGAAGCTTGAAAGCAAAGGAAGATCAACCACACTTCAATCCCAACTCACGAAGCTTGATTCTAAGCTTACAAGAGAAATATTTCCCAAATTAGGTTTAGGAATTTTCTAAAATCAAAGAGAGAATGAGTTGGGGAAGATGAAGAGAAGGCTTACCAATGGGTTCTCTTTTGATTTGGAGCTAGATCTTGGATTTTGCAAGTGAACTAGGGTTTTGGATTTCTATTTCCCATTCTCTTCCACCATTTTTGTTTTAGAACTGAAAAGAGGAGGAAGTGAGAGTGAATGGGGAGGGATGATTCAGTTAGGGGTATTATTATGGCTAGTGGGCTGAACCCAAACCTAAACCCTAAGTGATAAGGTCAAATGTTTAGCTAGCTCCAAATATATCGAAGTTTATACTCAAAAAGGTCGCAAACGGCGTTTTGAACTCAATGGAAGTAGTCCCGAGTCCTACTTCGACAGTTTGCAAAAAGTAGCTTTTCGGACTAAAATCCGACTAACGATAGAATATTTAAATAAAATATTTAAATACACAATCGATAAATATGTGGGTTGTTACAGACTCCCCTCCTTAAAGAAATTGCGTCCCCGCAATACTTAAGAAGAAAATAAGAAGTAACAACCATAGAAGCACATCAACACAAAAGAAAATTTGAAATAAGAAGTTCACTGTAAGGAGCATGAAAG
Organism: Allium cepa; assembly: GCA_030765085.1. Lineage (NCBI taxonomy): Eukaryota > Viridiplantae > Streptophyta > Magnoliopsida > Asparagales > Amaryllidaceae > Allium > Allium cepa. The sequence goes on along the minus strand of CM060941.1, from coordinate 102,540,192 downwards.
AGTAAGCCCGAAGGGGTTCGCACGGTGAATTCTCTGGATTCCCAAGAGCAGTCCTTAGGATTTGAGAACCATTGAACCCTCACAAAAAGAACATCTTTATTTCGAAGGCACACAACCTCCGAAGCAATGATGCGAATAGAATATTGCTCAAAAGTCAAATCTTGTGAAACTTCAATTTCATCAATAACATCAGACTCAAGAATAAAAATAGGAAACCTAAAAGCATTTCCATTGTTAAAAGATGCGGAAAAAGTCAAGAATAGCAGAAAATTGAGCCAGTGCAACGGCGTAGTACAAAAACGGTACGCCCGAGAAATGAGGAACTCGAATAATTTGAAACAACGGCGTAGTACAATAACGGTACGCCAGATGATCCAAAGCTCGAATAATTTCGAAACACCGACGCAGTACAAAAATTGTACGTCCAATGAACTGAACACCATAAAAGAACATCGGACACTAGTCCATAAAATTAATGAGATAAAGCTTAATAAAACGAATGATATCAAAACGTCCGATGAAATTAATAAAAAGATAATTCCATTCAGACATCATCAAAGAATCAACCACTTGTTGCTTACGACAAAGCGCATTGGCAACACGATTTCCCTTCCGGGAATAAAAAGAATATCAAGATCATAAGATGCCAGGAACTCGAGTCAACATAAGTTCCTTATGAGAAAATAAATATTCCAAAGATTTATGATCGGGGTAGAGAACAAATTTCTCATCCAAAATGATGATACCAAATTCTAAAAGTAAAAACAATAGCCGCAAGCACTAGATCATGAGCGGCATATCTAGTCTCGATAAGATATAACGATTTAGAAGCACAAGTGATAGCACGTTCTCATTTGCAAGAGAGCGGCATCCAAACCAATACGATTAGCATTGGTACAAAAGATAAAGTCTTGGTTCCCTACAGGAATCACAAGAATAAGAGTATCGAAAAGAAAGAACTTCTTTTAAATAATTTTCTTTCCCGAAAAGCTAAAACTTTCAAAATCACAATTATCTCAATGTAAAAATATTTCTAGAAAAATTTACATTTTACAAGTCAATATATCGTGTCTGATTGTCTCATCAAAGCGTTTAGGAAATTCTTATCGATAACGTTGATCAAGCGCATCGACCAGAATTCTTAAAGCACTCAACGGGAAATACAATCACAAAATCATCTTCTATAGGATAAACATGTTTCTAAAAACTTTTTGAAAATTCTCTTTGTTCGTTCTAAAAACAGAAATCCTATTTATACTTATAAATAAATCTTATGAAAAAGATATGCAAAAATTTTAAATTTCTATTTTCATCCAAAATCAATAAATACAAAAATGAAGTCATCGAGATATTCATAGAATACTCGATTTATAAAATGGATGAAACAAGATGGGCGAACTGAATGACAAAATAAGTCACTCATAAGAATCGTAACGAGTGCGGAATGCGGTAAGTGGAATGCGAACTCCCGCAACTCGTAGCTAAATGAAAATCGGTGACAAGCTCGAGTTGAAAGACCTTAACACCACACAAAAGATTTCTTAGGTGATAAACCTAAGACAAACTCAAAAATATCGGAAAAGTTTCACAAATTATTTAGATAAAAGAAATAACACTTTTCTCATCCTGAGGGCTTAAAGAATAAAATGATGCCTTCAAAAATTTGAAATCGGAATCACAAGAAAAAATAGAAATCTGCTTAACAGATAGAAAATGTCGAAGATGAATAGTCCACACGGAAAATAGGATATGGGCTTCACAATGATTAAGCCAATCCTTACAAAAATCAATTCCGAAGCCTAAGTAAAAAAATCGGCTCGGAAAGAAAAATCACATAAAATAATTTCGACATCAATAAAAAGCAAATTGAGTGTTGCGGATCCACCAACCGGATTCGCAATTCTCAAAGAAGTCATCAAGCCCAAAATGTTTAAAGAAAAGGAATCAACTAGTTCTTTTGATATAAAAATAATGAGATGAACCCATATCAACAAGAACTCGAAAGGATGATCACAAAACAAATGTAATCAAGGATTAAATGAGAAATACCTTGACCACGAGAAGTGTTACAAGGAGCTTGCACTACATTGAGCTTTCCCTCCTTCCTACTTTGAAGTATGGGATATGCAGTTATATGGCGACCCGAATTTTTGCAATAGCGATAATAAAGAGGTTTTGGACACTCCCTTGCATAGTGGTCCGTGGAACCACAATTGTAGCATTGTCCACGACTAGAGGTAGGGGCTTTTGCTATCGGGGTTTCTTGCCTCCCTTTCTTATTGGGAAAGGGGCCTTTGAATTTAATTGGCCTCTTCATGTTGTCGTTGAAGTTCTGTTTAGCAACCACAACTTCAACATTACTCTCTCTATCGGCCTCTTCAAGACGAAGAGCGATATCAATAAGCTGATCAAATGAAACCTCAAGTTTCAGGAGTAATGGGTTCTTAAGATTCTTATTCAAGCCATAAACGAACCTCTGATTTTTCTTCATCGGGGTATTAATATACTCAACCCCGTATTTAGAAAGAGATTCGAAAGATGCGACATAGTCTGTCACAGAAGATTCACCTTGAACAAGGTCTATGAAACGCCGGGTTAAAGTTACTTTTTCAGCTTCCGGCACAAATTTCAATTCGAATCTTTCCCGGAAATACTCCCAAGTGAGATCCGCTTCAACAATTTCAGAAACCAAAAGCTCATACCAATCTAATGCTCTTTCTTGGAGCATGCTAGAAGCCACCTGGACTCGATGTAGATCAATAAGGTTCATGCGAGAAAAGATACGATCGCATGATTTGAGCCAAGCTTGAATTTCTATAACACTCTCGGATCCCCTGAATGGCCTTCCACCTAAATCGGTGTAGTCTCTGCACAAGCGTGCAAAACCGGATCTACGATGAGTAGGCTCTGGAATGGGTCCGGCTGCTTGAGCGTTCTTTACTAGATCAAGAAGCTGTTGGGCAGACATAAGCACTCCATCCTGAGGAGTAGCATTAGATTGACCGACGCTGGGATGGCCTGGTCTAACCATTTCTCTTCTTTAAGAAAGAAAGAAAGAAGAGGAAAAAGTTGTTCTCAAAATAAATATCAAGCAATCTTGATAGATAAAACAAGGAATCATAAAGAAAATAGGATGAATGGTACGAAGACTCGAATTAAATCCTAAGGCACAACTCCTAAGATGGACTTAGGACGATGATCCTTGTTAAATTATTCTACATTGTTCCGAAGTTTGGCTCTGATACCAAGCTGGGACGCCCCACCTCTATACCCACGCTAGCCAAGGACACTACGGTGTAGTGCCGTCAACTAGCGCGGAGAATAAGGCTGTTGAGGAGCGACCATCTGTATAATTGCTTTGTGCGAGTACCGATATGCCAGATAAAATATAACTTGCATTCTTTTCAAGAGGAAGTCCGACATACCGACACAAACTCAAAGCTACCACACAGTGGCTATAATGTCTTCGAAAACAAATATAGAAATAAACATAACACAAATCAGTCACAGATAATTCATATCACAAAGGCAGAAATAGACATGAATAAATATAACACATAAAAGTGTTTATCAGAGTAGTGGACCACAATGACACAAAAGAATAGCAACATGTGCTATACAAAAGAATAAGTACACAACTATGAGTCTATATCTCAAATGTATACAACAAAAACTACTAATCTAAGTAGTTAACCAAAAATCAGGATGATAACCCCAGAAGAGAAGTCAAGCAGAAGCACCTGTAACATCTCGGTCTGACCCGAGTATTATTTAAGAAGAAAATAATAAACGGATCAGTCTAGCTATAAATATCAGATGAAATGATATAGAATAAGAGATATGACTAAACGTATAATAATCACAATGCCAAGCTGTGATAAATAAGTAATTGAAAAATCAACATGAGATTAATCAATATCACAAGAATCTTCTCAAAGATCCAAAAAAGGTATCATACCCAAATCTTGTATTCACAACAAGTCAATGACACACGAATTCACCAAGGCACAAAAATTGATAAAGCTTATCAATAGAAATCATGAAAATTGGTGAAGCATAAATTCCAGAATTCAACACATGAAATCCAGAATCACAAGAAAAGGATGGCAAATCCCAAACGGAACGCTATTCCATAAACCAGGCATCGACGCACCTAAATAGATACGCCCCATGCACAGTCAAACATCGTCGCACCTAGAAAGGTACGACCCATGCAAAGGCAAACATCGACGAACCTAAATAGATACGCCCTATGTAATGTCTAACATCGATGCACCTAGAAGGATACACCCCATGTATAAATAAGCATCGACGTACCTAGAAAGATACGCCCCATGCATAAATCAACATCGACGTATCTAGAAAGATACATCCCATGTAATGTCTAACATCGATGCACCTAGAAAGATACACCCCATGCAAAGTCGAACATCGACGCACCTAGAAAGATATGTCCCATGCATAGACGAACATCGACGCACCTAAAAAGGTACGCCCCATGCCCCAACTTATTGAGCTGATTGCTCCACGAAGTAAACAAACATCGATGCACCTAAATAGGTACGACCCATGCGAGAAATGAGACGAAGCTCAATAGAATGAAGTACGGTCCTCCACATGGACAAAGAGACATCACACAATTGCTAGTCTAAATCACAAAAATGATCGTCATGATCATCAAGAAGTGTCAATTACAGTAAGCTAGTAAATATATGAGCTTAGCTTCATGTCCCATAACCACTAGCTTAACTTAAATATTTACGAACAAATTATAGATCTCCACTAGAAAATTGTCACAAGAGATTCAATCGAACAAGTCCAAGAATTAACCAACGAAGTAAACGCAAGCGTTTCATACCACTTGTTTTACTAAGTCGTTTAATTAGATTTCTCATACGAGTGAGGTAAAGGTTTGTATATACTAATAGATTGGAAATCGGTTTGAGAAAACGAGCTTTGTAATTAAATAGTGTTGAAATCATTTGAAGAAAGGGTTTTGATATACTACTAGTATTGAAACCTTTATATTTTTAAAGTGACAAATCATAGAAAGGATTATAGAAACAATCAATCATCAAAATTCACATTCGAAGACGTGAATAAAATCTAAAGAAATCGATACCGAATCCATCAAAATGGATATTCTCAAAAATCGCGAAGAAAATGTCATCAAAGTCGATAATAAGTGATAATAACCAAAGGGAATCAACACGAATCGATTAAAGTTGGAATTCTCAAGCAAATAGGCAAATAGGCAAAACAGTGCAGATTCAGACGTCTGAAATCAAGGATTCAGACGTCTGAATTTGAAAAATAAATTATTTCCCAAAACAAATTTCAGACGTCTGAATCCTTGATTTCAGACGTCTGAAATAGGCACTTTTTAGCCTATTTCCTTTCTGGTTCCAAACGAACCAATTCAGACGTCTGAAATCATATATTCAGACGTCTGAATCTGGGAATAGAAATCTTCCCAGAATAATATTCAGATGTCTGAATATTACGTTTTAGACGTCTGAAACTGGGGTTCAGGGCATTCCCTGAACCTAGACCAAAAATGGCCAAACGAATACCGGAAGCGATCTATCGAGCGACAACCCAGCCTTAACGGCTCTTTAATACGCCTCAAATATCAATGTCTAAATATCCATAAAAGGATTTTCATAGATTTTGATTTCAAAACACCAAAAATTGATATATACACCAAATCAATCCAAACCAAAATCAATTGCACAAGAATAAGTGTTAGGAATTCATACATAACAATCGAAGATAATTATAGACAAAGATGTGAGATAAAAATCTCGCCTTTGAACCCAAACAAATGAAGAAGAATCTTGAAAGCAAAGGAAGATCAACCACACTTCAATCCCAACTCAAGAGCTTGATTCTAAGCTTAAAAGAGAAATATTTCCCAAATTAGGTTTAGGAATTTTCTGAAATCAAAGAGAGAATGAGTTGGGGAAGATGAAGAGAAGGCTTACCAATGGGTTCTCTTTGGATTTGGAGCTAGATCTTGGATTTTGCAAGTGAACTAGGGTTTTGGATTTCTATTTCCCATTCTCTTCCACCATTTTTGTTTTAGAACTGAAAAGAGGAGGAAGTGAGAGTGAATGGGGAGGGATGATTCAGTTTGGGGTATTATTATGGCTAGTGGGCTGAACCCAAACCCAAACCCTAAGTGAAAAGGTCAAATTTTTAGCTAGCTCCAAATATATCGAAGTTTATACTCAAAAAGGTCGCAAACGGCATTTTGAACTCAATGGCAGTAGTCCCGAGTCCTACTTCGACAGTTTGCAAAAATTAACTTTTCGGACTAAAATCCGACTAATGATGAAATATTTAAGTACACAATCGATAAATATGCGGGTTGTTACACCAGCAACGTTATCCTTCCCCTTCGATGAGAAGGAATCTCTTCTGTAGAGGGCTTTGGCTGCAGATAAGTCGGAAGGCTCACTTGCTTGAAGCACTTCCTCTATAAGAGAATCCTTATCAACCTCTTCAGTTCCTATTTCTACTCGTTTAATTTTTGTTAGAGTATCCCATGCTTCGTCTAATGATTCGAGGTAACCCTCGCCCAAAAAAGATAGATCTCGATACATGAGAACTCGAGCGTTGTATTTAGCAATCAACGGATCAAATAAACATTTAGTTTCTTCTCCGTCCGCTTCAGCAGCTGCCTCGAGATGAGAATGGATTTTCGTCAGCACCATTCTTTTGCCCTCCTCATGAGCTATGTTCTTTAACGCTTCAGCTTTAGAAAGTTCCTCGCCGAGCTTCGTCTTTAAGAGTCATGCTGCGACACCTCATCCCAACACCACTGTGGCTCTTCTTGTGCAGCGATTTCTTCTTCTTTCTCTTTAAGCGGTAGCTCCTCTAGTTCTTTAACTCGTCGAGAAAGGATATCCTTTTCTTTTTGTATGGATTCTTTTTCTAGGGCCAGAGCACCACTATGCTGAACTGCCTCATCAATTTCCTTTTTATGAGTGGCTTCTAGATGGCTGACTACCTCAGATGTATCTTTATAGTTTTGTTGGGCAGCTTTAAGTTGAGATTTGTATAAGGAAATCTCTTCATCCTGGGCTTTAATAATGTCTTTATCGTGGATGGCTTTAAGTTTCAGGCGATCAATCTCGTGCTGACGTTCCATAGAAATTTTTGAAACTTTTTCTACCAAATGAAAAAACGCATCGTATCGGACATGGACATCGTTATTGCAGGCGATGGCACATTGTTTGACATTCCCTAGAATTACGTGAATCGTAGAAAGGAATTTCAGCCTATCGAAGCATATCTTCGGAAATGTGGCTTTAAGCTTAGCTAATTTTTCGGCTACCGACGGATCATGTGCAAAGATTGGAGGAGTTTACTTAGCCGAAGTCACCAATTGCTTATGGGGCTCACGAGATTGCTTAGTGCTAGACGAGCTGGAATATCGGTCACGGGAACTTCAGATTGAGATCCCCTCTGATTAAATTTCTCCTTACTATGCTATGAATGAGGGGGAGGATCATTAGGATATGAAGGTGGCTATAAGTTTTTCTTCGATGAGACGACGAATCCCTGGGATGGTAGTCTCTATCGCCACTATCATCTCTGTCTCGACGTCTACCTGATCCCAAATCCTGACTGGAGTAGTGGAAGATAGAGGAATCGCGGAGGCAGTCAAAGCCTATGTGCGCCATATATCATCTATACTAAAACCAAGTGAAAACGAGTTAGTGAGAATCACATGATGATTAAAACTTAAGTGTATGGTGAGGTGTGAGTGTTCGTCTGTGTCCTAGTGTTTTCCCACGACGGATCAGTTTCTTTTACTTTACTTATTGGGATTTTCTCTTCGTGTTGACAACCCTGATTGCCTCTCACGAGCGAATTAGGTCCCATATCCCCTGGGTCGTTCAAACCATAGTTCAGTAAATCATCAAGGATGATCAGGTCTAATAGACCTTTTAATGAACCCTCTAGATGATAAGGAGACGACTCTTTATCAACCGGAGTAATTGTAACTTTTGAGGTTCTGCCCACTGTTTTCTTTCTCAGTTTGTAGGCTAATTTCTTTTTCCCATTTGAAGGAGGAGGCGGTTCATTGATGTCAGGTACATCAGTCACCGGTGCTGAATCGGGGCTTATATTCTCATCAGACGCTCCTAGCACCCCGGCCTCTTTGATTTCACCTTCCTCGGCCGTGTCGAGGGCCCCACCAATAGAGGCATTGAAGGCCCGACCTGCTCTTTTCTTTTCTCCATTGTAGATCCGGTTATAGAGGTTCCAGTTGGGAGACTAGTTCGACGACCTTTCGCCAACAATCCAAACTTTAAAAGTGATTCATTGGAAATAACAGATATGATCTTCTGGTCTTCTACGAGAATAGCTCGAATGGCCTCGACAGCCTTAGAATACCCAATACCTTCGAGACGTGGGCTGATACTTGTAAACATCGAAATAAGTTTAGAAAAAATGCACTTCGTGCTATAGAAAAATATTGATCCGAAGATGGAACTTACTCCCTTCCAGCCATCTTCTCGCAAAGCTAGGGGGTAACAAACATAAAACCATTCCTTCATATATTGGGAGAATTTACTCCACGCCCTCGTTAGGATCGGACACTTGGAGTGTGGCTCAAGGAATATAAAGGATGGACTGCCAGACCATCTTATAAAGTGATAAATGTAGCAGATACCACTAAGAGTGGGGAGCCTGTATAAGATGCTCATGAAGAGAATACAAGTGCCACAGATGAACGCATGACTATTGGGATGTAGTTGTGCCAGGGCGATCCTGATATACTGTAATAATTCATGGAGAAAGGAGTTGAAAGGTGGCACACTACCAACCCAGCACATGAATTTATTGCATGCTATATATCCAGCTTGGGGAAGGTTAGGCCGACCTTTCCAAGATTGAACTAAAATGTCATCAAAAGGGACTCCATGAATTGTACACAACCAACGAAGACCTGCTTCATCGATTTTTGAAGCTTGTGAATTAGTAGAGTTATCCAGAATAACTGCTCCATCTATAACATCAGGAGCCAGACCAATAACTACAGCTGATGGATCTGGAATACCCTATGTAGGGGTTGTCGATGGATTTGAAGTTCCTACTACCTCCTGCTGAGAACATGGCGCGGGCTTGTCAAAAACTGTAGCAGAGCTCGATCTTTTGGACATCTTCAACTAGCGTAGAATGGATAGGTACCTATTTGAACTATACTTGAAAGACGATCGATATCAGATATAACGATGATAATACGTCCCCCCGTGTTGTGTGTGAACTAGTGCTACGACTTAAACATGAGTGCCGAAAAGCTAAAAGTTTTAAACACATGTATGATGTGATAGAGTTTTAAATGGTTGTCTTTGAAAACCGTAGTCGCTGACCGTCTCCTGTAGTTTATTATATAATTGGCATTAGAAGTTCTGGAATCAAGTATCAACATCATAAAATGTAAAGGCTATTGTTCTTATATGTTAAGTTAAATTTGCATTTAAAATTATTCAAGATATGGGGAGTTGGCTCAGATTGAGTCCTTGGGCTTATGTGTTTTATCACTTATTATTGTCCAATATGCTTGAAATGATTATGGAAGCAGGTTATCAAAGTATGTATTATGTTCAAGTTAGCACAATCTTGGTTACCAATGCCGAACCGCTCTCTCACTACCTCTCTCTTTAGTCACCGAATGGCCTCACTCAGACTTCTACCGAACTGCTACCCTAGGCTCCTCTCGAGCCATAACCATTTCCCAATACCGACCTCCAACACAAGCCTAGACACCGAATCGCGCTACATCATTCGGTATCGAACTACTCTCCTCCGAATTACTGACCGAACCCACTTACTTCCTGTCTCCCACTCTAATTGCCGAGCACCTCACTTGACTTATACTCACGACTCCTAAAAACTATTACCGACTCATAGCACCTCGAGGGATAACGATTCCCTCTCTCTCAGAATAATAACCTCTTCGCAGAAGAAAAACGACAAACTGCCTACTCCTACACTTCTCCGACCTCGATTCCTAAAGCCGTCCATGGCTGTTTACCCCAAGTCAGTCTACTCATACCAAAAGCACTTCATCATCAATGCCCAAACACCTGATCACTGCGCTTCTCTCCTCTCGTGCTTACCACGCTAAGTCGAATTCCTATGTGGCTCGGCCTTTTAGTTCGAGTTCTAGAGGATAGGGTTTGGGAATTTATAGTATTGTATGAAACCTCACTTATGCGATAATTTAAGTGCGAGATGAGTGTTTCTTGAAACTTAGAGTCGAGGATGGCTAGGGAGTGTGTTGGAGAGGATGACTGAGATGAGGTGTATAGCAGTTTGGAAAAGAAATGGAGTCTGGGTTTTTTGAGTAAAACTGATAGAGGGAGAATAATGAAGTAAAGATAGGGAGAGAAAGTAAGGCTTGAGCTTTTATATGTAGAGGGGGATGTCAATCGGTGTTTTCCTAAAGACCTGGTCACCATGTCTCACGGGTTCGGCCAGGCAACATGCCGAACCATTCCAGATAAGCCGAACGAGTGGGTCGACCTTCGTATGTCACTTCCTCTCTTGTAAAAAAAAAGAAAGAGAAAGATAAGAGTGAAAGAAAATAAAATATAACTACGTAAAATTATATGAGCATATGTACGCGATGTTGGGAAAGTCCTCCATAACTCAGCTTTCGTAAAATTATGCATATTTGGCTTTTGAAAAGTTAAGAACGGAATCTAAACGACGGACAATTAACTTTCTGGATGAGCTAGAATCTGAAAGCGAGGACTGAACGATAATTCAAAGAACGTCGTGTTGATTCACACGAAGCGCTTTAGGGGGTAAATGTTAACCTTGGCCTGGCTACAAGATGATAGTTGCAGAGGTGATGGTGAGCAACAAACAAGATTCTGACCAAGAAAATGCTGGAGATATAGAGGGTTTGGTGCATTCGATATGTTTTGGCATTTCTGTACGGCTAGGTCAAAGTGGTCAGAACGCGTAGCTCGGTCAAATTGGAGGGAACACATACTCGACACAGAGTGGATCGGCCAACATGAGCGTGGCAGAGTAGTTCGGACCCAGTGGATCGGTTGCTCACCGCTCGGCGTGAAAGAGAAACTCATCACTCGGCTTGGAGGAGAAATTCGTCACTCAATTGAGGGAGGATAGCCAAGACAGGTCGGTCAATTATCGTTCGATGTGGATTTGGCCCAGCCTTAAAAGCTCAAAGTCATTTGTCGCTCGACTAAGGGAGACATTGTTTCCTTCGAACTGGATAGTTCAGTATTTTCCGTTCGGTCCAAATGCTTCGGCATGCGCCGCTCGGTCAAGGAAGTGAAGCCATGCATGGGTTGACTAAAGAGCTTTGTTCGGTCCTGTTTCGATGCTCCTAGTTCGATTATGGTTCGGCGCATGCAAGCGAAGTTGGTCGTTATTAATTCTACTTTAAAGTGAGGTCGTCGGTATGCCATTGCTTCAAGTCACACCGTTGATCACTTCAAGCCCCTAGAAGGATTGCTTCGAGTTAATCATCTAGACGCCCTGGTTCGGCATTTACCGCTCGGCCGATGACGTTCGGCAAATTTGGCTCGGTCTGGTGTGCAGGAGTTGTCAGTAGTGGGCCAAGGTACCTTATTCTTAGGCTTGCGTAGGAAATCCAGCCTATCTTCATCTATAAATAGAGAGGCATGGGTGCAGTGAAAAGAACATTTTTTCGAGAACTCCAAGGATATTCTGCCATTTTTTGTACTCACGCCTTTCCTTTTGAAACTTGCATTCAAGTTGTTTTTTAAGGATTGTATCTGTACTCAAGTGATTGGAAAAGTAATAAAGATCATATTCAAAGTGGATATAGGCAATTACGCTAAACTACTATAAATCCGGTGTTCTCATTTTTGCAATTCATTTTTGCATTCAACCGTGTTATTCCTCTATTTCAATTTGTTTTCTTCATTAATCTCTCTACACAAATCTACTCAAGGGTGTTAGTGACCAATTCTGGTGCTAACAGTTTTATACTTAAGTATTATTTCCCAGATATTTTACAAATATTTTAAAATAAATAATTAAGTATTTTAAAGACGATTTTAAGGTTTTATAATTTATTTTGAAAAGTTTAAATCAATGGTTTAAAGAAAAGCTATTATCATTAAGTGATTTAATCATGGCTCTAAAAGCCGATCAGTATATTGGATTTTTCTATTCGTGAGATGCGGATGGGAGGTGCTTAAACTAAGGAGATATTCAGGAGCAACCTATACCTAGGTTCACCTGGCCTTTTTTTGGGTGAGGAATATATAATGTTGAAATGTCGAAAACAAGGCAAGTATAAAAGATTTAATTTTTTCAAATTTAATACAACTTGGATCGTAGAAATAACCTTCTTAAACTTAGTATTAAATTCCGAGGAGGGAATCCGTACTATCCATGTGAATTTAAAAGGTGATTTTACCACTATTCGATGGATAGTAAAGATTGAATATGGGAATTGATGTTGAGTAGAATTAGTATAATTCCTATTGACCCTTTTTAACTCAATAATGTTTTCAAATATGAATTGTGAAAATGATTTGATATTTTCAAATATAAAGAGATTTAGTGATTCTATATATACTGAAAAGAAATGTTTTAAAGTAATATATATCTCTAGAAGATGTTTTTGGTAAGGAGAAAAGTAATCAGTCAAATGATAAGCACCTATTTACTTAAACATCACTTTACCGATGATCGATTCAAAGTAACCAGGGTCAGATTTTAGGTGATCCCTAATCGAAAACCACTTCTAACTAATTTATGAGTTTGAAAGTGAAGATAAGTTGAAGACAATGAATTTGATGGCGGGGATCTTCATAACAAAAGGATTGCTTATTGATAATTTTGGAGTAGCTCCCAAGGTAAATAAATAGCATTAGTCCCTTTGTTTTGGGATCTTCATATGTAAAGACTACTCACTACTAATCTTAGGGGTAATGCCCAACAGGATGTGGTAGGAGAGTACCTTCTGTTTGTCAACTTGTATGGATAAGTGTTTGACATTGCATTTCTAATATCACAGTGCATTGATCTCTATAAACATACATCTGTTGGTGGTGTATGAGGTAACCCCTCTTGTACTGAACACCCTTCTCTGCGATGTACAAGCTTAGAAGTTGTACTTTTGTTGAAATCAATAGTGTGTTGTTGGAAATGGAAAAGTGGCATATTAAGTGAAAATGTTTTAAGAAAGGTAAACGTTACCTCTAGCCTCACACCCAGGGAATTGTGAAACAAGGGTTGCTTTAAGGCTAAGTGGATCACAACCATTAGGGTATGTTATCACCTTTCTAGATTTATTTTTGCGCCCTCTATGGCATCAAATAAAAAATATATGGCGTATATGTATAAGAACTCTCGAATAGGTTGGGAACGGCCGGGGTGACATCATATTCGGTGCCATCTGCCACTAGATGGATCTACGATTAGGCCAATCTTAATTTGTAGAGGTTTCAAAGATGCCGATCCTCGGTACATTCCCCAGAAATATATTGTACGAGATGTAGCCCGTTGCTTCGCTATTCATTTGGAAACCCTTTCTCCAATAAATATCCTCGGTTTTAACTGTAGGGTCTAATATGTTGGAATTTAATAATGTAACAATTTCCGTTAAGATTATGTAAATTTACTTGAAAAGTGTTTTCAAAAGAATGGCATTAAAAATAATATTAACAGAATTTGCATAGTAAACATTTTGGTTATCATAGGTTAAAAACCTGTTTCGTGTTTATATCGGGCATGGTCTTATGAGATACCCTTTGTTTTCAAATACTTGTATTTTCAGTTTTCACATCAGCCTCATGACTGACCAGGAGTTTAGTTTTCTTTCCCTAAAACTTTGGGTGCCCTATTTTTCCGGGTAGCCCGGCAGTTAGTTTTATTTAGAGCATTTTGGAAGAGCTCAAAGCATAGATTCTTTTGAAGACTGTTATCCATTTCCACCACACTCATGTACTACTATATTCCGCATTTGTAAGGACATATATTTATAACTATCCATGTTGATGTTAAGTTAAAATCTGATAAATGTATTTAAAATTTTCCGTTGTAAAGAATATATGTTGAAATAATATATGTTATTCCATTCGTGTAAGATTTTGTTTTGTCTTTATTTTCTTACTACCCTTAACGATCAGGTTTTCCAACACTTGAATCTACAGCACGTGAATACTGAGGATGTATAAGTGTTGATTTTCGAGGGTGGAAAATGTCGTTCGTCACATCATCGTTATTATTTATTAATTAAAAGGAGTTAAATAAGGCTATTAAACTCATTTAATTAATATTTAATTCTAAATTTAAATATTTAAATAATCCCTATATTTGAATATAAGTAATTTATATTTTAAAAGCCAATTTTTAAATATTTAAAATTAATTAAATGTTCAAAACTTAAACGATAAAATTCCAAGATGTTACATTCCCCCCTTAAAAGAATTTTGTCCTCGAAATTCTCAAAGGAAGAAAATATCCTCTCACCCATAGGTTTCAAAGTTCCTTATATTACGAAAAATTTCGGCAGCACCTCCTTTGTGCGTTAATCTAAATACACTACAACCCGTCACAACTGGCACAAATTAATAAAGAAAACAAAAGCCAAGTTGTCTTCCATGTCTGGGGCATAAAATCATCAATCAATCACCAATTTCTAAATCTACTACATACCTCTTTTGCATTTGATTATCAGCAAGTAACTTACTATCCCGATGCGAATGTGGAAATCTCTTGCTTCCCTATATCAATCTTGTATTTACATAATTCCGAAGAGAATTGTGCTAACAAAAGAGCAATACACTAGTTATTTCTATCATAACAACAAGCGACATAAACAATATAACATCCATATGCAAAAAAGGAAATATGATGCAACTAATAATGATGACGCAACTCTACATGTCAAAACTAGCATGATATAAATCTACGTGCGACACAAGTGTGACATAATGCCACATGAAGCCAAAAGCAATATAACAACCATATGAAACAAAAGTACAAAGAATACTCTGTAATAAAATACTACGCACCAAATCCTTTCAGAAGATAAATTTAGATCTAATTGACCGGATTTTTTTATTCAAAATATATTTTCGAATTCCTCCAAAGAGAAATATATCAAAAATAAAATCAATTATGGTAAGGAAAGGGATCCTCCTACTAAAGCATGGTATAACTCTAGAATCAAAACAACACGGCGCATCCAGTGGTATTCTGGTTACTTTTAGAGCAAACAAATATACCTAACGATTCTTCCAAGTCGAAAAAATCCCAATCCCCCAACTTCAGTCGTAACCAAAAATATTTGAAAAACCACTTCACAAAAGCTCCTTTCAAATATCCTGAAATAATTACCAAAGTTTCAAAATAAAATTATTATTATTATTATTATTTCTTTCGCATATTTTTTCGAAATTAATTTTTAAAAACCACCGGTATTTAAGTCCTAATGAACAACGATTTAATAATCCTTCATTTGTAAATTCAAGCTTTCTAAACAATAGTATATACAATCACATTAACGATGGCACGACCCACTTTTCCATAAAATTCGAATTGACACTTTACCAAACTTGTCTAGTCTAAATTGAACAAAAAGGCAGATAGTAAGAAAAGAAAGTAAAAAGAAGATAGAAAGAAAATAGAACAGCACAGAATCTCACAGCAGAAATGAATAATCTATAATATAGATCAAGTCTTCGCATAAAACAAAAATGTAATTAATATATAATAGATAACAATCGGAGTATACTAACCTATTTAGCACGGAAAGTTATAACACCCTATCTGTAACGACCCAGAATTTTCGAAGCCGAAAATTCCAGATAGTTATGAAAAAGAAGAAAGAGATAGAAGAAGAAGAACAGAAACATCAACAGAAACCTCACATTCGCAGCGGATAAAATATAATATCAATAATAATAGTTATACCAAAGAAAATTGTATCTATCAATTTACATCGATATTTCAGAGTTACAACAATTTTATACAACATTGGACAGATACAATTTATATTATGTCTCGAACATAAACAATACTATAGTGTAAACTCTTCATACGTCCCTGCCATCCAGCCCGCCTCCTGAACTCCAGAACGTCCTTACCTGAAAATCTGTAATACTCGGTCTGACCCGAGCATTACACCAAAGTAACACCCGGGTCAGGCTGGAAACCAGCGTGAGTAAATCCATCTAACATGGAATACAAAGCATACAATATAAACCCAGGTAACTTGCATCAATATACAACTTCACAAGTTGTTATAGACAACACTTTATTTCACACATCAAATTTTAGGTACCAACTTAGGTTAAATGGTCCAATCTACTTAAGACATTCCATTACCACCTATTGACTCCAGGTATCAAGTTTATATAGAATCGAAGTGGTTTCGGGTATTAATTAATACCCGACTCCGGTCTCTTCGAATTCCGTCGATCATAACACATATATTTAAGTGAAAAGCGATTCAACTTTTAAAGGAAAGATGTCATCATTTTTACTCAGTAATTCAACGTGACAGATAACCACATTGTCATTGCCCACCCAACAAATCAAATCAGGAACCATTTCATATCAGGGTATCAATCAATTTAGGGCATAAAAACAATTTCTTATCATACATAAACAAAATCATCAAGCATGACATCTCGAATAAATTTAATTAACCATAATTGAAGTAAATTAATTACCCTAAAGTCCTGTTCATTAATTACCACTCATTTGATTTACCATCCCATAAACACCCACTCTTAATTTACATTAAGATTATCATCATTATCTAATTATTTCCATTAAATAATTTTATTTAATCACATTCCACACATGATTGTCTTTAACTAATTGCATTCATTAATTAACCCCAATTACCCATAACAGTAATTACCCTTCAGTAAATACTTACTTAAGTAATTAACCTCTCACTTAATTATCAATCCCTTTTGATTAATTACTCCAAGTGATTTATCCTTAATTACTTCTACAAAGTAATTACCCCTTATTTCTTTCCATTAAATAATTTCTTTAATTTATTACATCCTGAAATTACGAATTACTTCATTAAATCTCAACAAATATTTATATTTAATTAATTATAAAGAGATACCCTTTAATTAATTAACAAATAAATTTTAATTGGGTAATCCATCTCATAATTACCCTAAACCCAATTATTAAATCTTAATTGCAGATTATTTATTCTTTGACCATTAATTAATAAACCTTAATTATTGATTTAAGACAACTTAATTACTAATTAAGTATCCCTTAGTTACTAGTTAATTAATCATTAATAAATCCATCTCTAGATACAATTATAATTTACTTATTCTTAAATACTTTCTAACATAATTAATTAATATTAATCGTTCGATTTATTTAACATTAGTTATTTATAATTTAAAGGAAACTTCTTTAAATTTTGAAAATAAATTTATTACTAACCACAAACCTAATTGTTAATTAACTTTAAACTTAACTAAAATAATTAACTTGTATTAAGGTTTTAACTTAACTTGTCTAACACTTCCTAAGTTTCAATGCTTAACAATTTTGGAATCCAAATCCACCTAACTTCATCTTTTTTTTATATATACTTCGGTTTGAAGAAAACCCGAGATCTCCCCTGCTAAACTTCGAGTAGAACTTCGAGTTACCTCACCATTTCACTCGGGTCACTCTCATTTTCCTCTCACCCTCTACTTCTTCTCCCCTTTTTATTTTATTTACAGTACATATAAATTTACTTAAGTACAAGATAATTCACCAGTAACTATCTCACGCTCTCGTCCCTCAAAACTCGATGCAACCACCGAGCAAACTCGAGGGATAACTCGAGACCGAAACTTCAACAACGACGCTGACACTATCATCATGCCGTACACGTGCACGGCAGCTCCACCTAGTTCCGACGAACATCAACACCTCAGACACACAACAAATCTCCTACGCATTCGAAATCCAGGTTCGAATTGCCTACAGAAATCTCGAATCGAAAAACAACAGCTCGACCCAAATGTGAAAATCAGCCAACCCACCTGATCGCCTCGCCACCGCCCCTCACTTCACCAGAGACGTCTAAAAGTCAACCACACCATGCCAACACGATAGGCTACCACCCTCCAGAACCTCGTGACACTCGAATATGTGTAGGCGACGAACTCATCTTTTTACTGACATGCTCAAAAACTTGGAATGAAACCCTAAATTGATCCTGTTTCTCAAAATTACTCAATAAAAAAAATATTGCATATTTTTCTCGAGATCATTGATGGCCATGTTATCTTCATAACAAATTTCAACTTTTCAAATTGATTAAAGTGTCAGAAATTCAAAAAAACGTAAATTTTGTTTTAAATTCAAACTGTTCTTTAACTACTGATTTAAAATCCTAATTTTTCGTTTTAAAAAAAAAATTGTAACGTTTCGAATTTTTGCCCGCTCAAAAATCGACATCCATACTTCATATCGTATTCGAATGCCATAGATTCGACCGTTCAAATCCGATTCGCCGGAGCTTATAACAACCTTAAGTAAATAACACAACGGAATAAAAGAATAATACATTGATATACAGCTTTGATACAATATCTGATACAACAGATGATCCAATAGATATCAATATACATTAGAGATATGATACAATAAAATAGCAGCGGAAAGAAAAAAAATAGATAACATCTAGCAGTGGAACAATATAACTCTAAGATAGTCTTCAAGGAAGAACTCCAGAAATAACTGCAACTCCATTTCCAATAACCAATCCAGCAATAGCTCGAACTCCCAATAACGATGCACCTAGCTAAGCAAGACTGGTGTGGTCCAAAGACTGAACTAACTCCAGATAATCTACTACATCTGACTATCTGAAAAACCCAAACTCTAGACTGCTCGTGTAGAAAATAATGAGCACCCAGAGTTTAGAAAAGAAACAATAAACTCCGGATCAGTCGTGGGACTGGTGTGAGCAACAAAAACAGTTTATCTTTTAAAACATTCAACAAAATATTTTCAAAGTCAATTCGCAATGCTTTTTAAAAATGAGACTACCATAAGGCCTCCCGCACACACACACAATGCAAACGCAGAATCGGAGGAGATTTCTCCTTATGATAGTCAAAGATGCTTGATACGCATTAAAGGAAACATTTGATATTATTACTAGTGCATAGTGTAGGAAAAATTCTTTCGAAAATAAAGATATAAATCTTAGCCAGCATAGACATTCCGCACTTATGCCTACTATAGCTACCATGTTCAATAGCGGGTTACCGCCACTTTCCATGGCAGGTTATACAACTAAAACCGTACAAGTCTCGTATTGTTTCTTTGGATTTCCAACGAATGATCAGGCCAAGGAACTTCCCATTGCCACATGAGAATGCCTCTGGATGGACATCCCCGAGAACCAAACCGGATCTCTACCAACACAAGGCCGGGTTACCCCTAACTGAGTAACAACTGACCGAATATGCCATCCCCCGGTCCTTTGGGACCTTTCAACCGAGCGCTCGTAATCAATTCACACAATCATAAAGTGTTTTCAACATGAGTAAGTATCTGGGCTCCATACCATGATACCACCCTTTTCCAGAAGGAAATGCACATATCCTAAAGGGCGCTACCCCTCATAACCTTGCCGCATCTTTCCTGTTTTGACCATTTCCGGGGTGTGAGGCTCGACAAAGTCACGTCCACAAAAACATACTTTATACAAAAGCCATGCTTTGGGTCAACAAATGATCATAGAAATGATCACCAAGATAGACGATCAAATAAATGATCCTATCACAAATAATCAACACAACGATCATTTCACAGCAACACTCAGCATATCACATTACCAAATTGGGAATATATCGCTGATAACCATCAACTATATAACCTATGAGCTCGTACGTCTCAGAGAAGGGTGTTAAGCTAAAAGAATAAATTCTCCGCCACCAACAGAAATATATTTGAAAGAAATCAGCTTTATATCTCAATTTGTAATGTCAGACATACAATCCATACAAGTCTGTTCTGGGATCGAACAGAACCGAAGGCACTTACAAAGAAGTCCTTGCAATCCGGATATTCACAATCCCGATCGGATTTCCCATCACTTAGGGAGTTTCTATACCGGCGCGACTCGGTGCAGAAACAATCGATAGGTCATCCTATCGTTTTCGCAAATACCCGGTCTTCATCACCGGTCTTCAAATGCTATCCATAGCGTCGAATCACATATTCGGAATGGGTTATACGACACAAAGGTCCTTTCCCGGCTAAACCGAATAGTGAGCGAAAATATTTTAAAAATATATGGATATTGGGATTTCAATTAAGTCACAACTTATTACCCAAAACTTTTCTTCAAATGGCTTAACAAATTACCATTTTCAATCTTTAAAAAAGATTCATTTTCACAAGCTTTAACGGTTTAAACAATTTTCACATTTTAATCTTTTAAACAAAAGATTCATTCACAGATTTTCCAAATCAATTTTTGTTTCAATTTGATTAACTCGTTAAATCTTTAAATCAAAGATTTAACTTATAGCCTTCAAAACAATTTCATTTCAATTTGATTTAAACAAATCATCAATTTAAATCTGTTAAAAATAAACAGATTTAATTCATAGCTTTCAAAAAGAATTCATTCATAACTTAGGAAAATCATTTCTCTATTCAATCTTGAAATTCCCCTAATTAACTGGAATCTCAGTTCTTATCTAAAAGTGTTTATCATTTGAAAACAACAGTTTTCCTTTTGGAAAACTGATTCATTTATACGAGTTGAAATCCTTGGGTTAAATTCAAATTCCCAAAACCATACCTTTAAAATGGTTTAAATTCATACAAACCTGTTTATAATATCTTTAACCATAATTTCC
Organism: Allium cepa; assembly: GCA_030765085.1. Classification (NCBI taxonomy): domain Eukaryota; kingdom Viridiplantae; phylum Streptophyta; class Magnoliopsida; order Asparagales; family Amaryllidaceae; genus Allium; species Allium cepa. Next base: position 102,519,304 of record CM060941.1, on the reverse strand, counting down.
AACCATCGAATTCAATTCCAAATATCGAATTCAAATTCAAATTGAATTATTTAAATTGGAGATTTCACCGAGTTATTCAAAATAGCTTTTATCTGTGAAAACCTTTTTCAAAAGCTTTACCGTTTAACCCAAATCCATTTTCAAAATCAATTTGAAATTAAAACTTTAATTTCAAAAACATTAAATTTAAATTATCTGTGACTTAACTGATTTCCTCGTGAAATCCACATTTGTGTGTGTATGGTGTAGTCCAGGGGTTATACACAGTAGTGCAACATCATACAATTATTACAGATCAAACACAGAAATATAGTTGATAAGAGATACAACTATAAAGCTTATCGCCCATTCACAGATTCACAGATAATATATAGATGTATCATCAATAAATGAATAAATTATATACAGCTCAATCTACAGAATAAAATATCACAGATCAGATAGGACAATCAATTCAAGGCATTTCATACAATATAATCATTCATAAGTAAGGTCAACCATTCAAAAATCATTGGAAAGTAGGATTAATTAATCGTTTTATCCTGATTAATTCAATTTATTTCCAATTAAATTAATTACTTATGAATTAATTATCTAATCCTGATTTATTAATTACAAATCAATTGATATAGATTAATTTATCAATCACCTTTATAAATTCTTCTTAATTAATAAATTAATTAGATTAATCTTTTAAACCAATTACATAATTAATTAACCAATTAATTAATTGTTTTAAGAAACTAGACCTTAATTAATAAGGTTAAACTTACAATTACTAATTTAATTGATACAAAACATTAATTATCCATTCCTATTATCTTAATAATTAATGTATTACGAATCATTCAATCTTTATTAATTTAAGGTGAACTCATTCTTAGTAGTGATTTAAATATCATTTACAAATATGTTGAAAACCTTTTTATTTCAACTTGCCTTTCTAAATTTCATTTTAAACTCAAGATTTAAAATGAACCCTCGTTTATCTTTAGTAAAGTTTAAAACTAATTTAAAAATCCTTTAAATTACTTGTTGAAGTAATATTTTATTATAAAGAAATTTTAAAAGAGTTTAAATCAAATTTATTTATTAAATTCACATATTAAAGGAACTTTAACATTTAAACTTATTTATACCTTCAAATTTATAAAACTAAATTTAATTCCAAATTTAAATTAATTTATTCAAATTTCAAAACTAACTCAAATTCATTATTGAACTTTATTTAATAACTTGGTTTAACTTGTAAAAAAAACTGTTAAAACTTGCTACAGGTTTTAAAACCTGAACAATTCTACCATAGCTCCTCCCCTCGTCTACTTCGAGCAAACGCGAGTTTCCCCCCTAGAAAATCAACAGCCTGCTTCGAGTTCCCCTCCATAAATTCGAACCCATCTTCTTCATAAATGCGAAAAACCCCAGATGCACAGAACTTCATCTCGTGCACGTGCGCCGCCGACCACCGGCGATCATCGCGACGATGCTCCACGACCCCACGATCTCCCTCGAACACGAAATCGTACCCAGTTTTCACGAAAACAAACTGAGTCGAAATTGAGATAAAATCTGTACCAAACAGTGTAGCCATGGCCAGAACTTCGCCCCTCCCCATCGCCTTCGTTCCCGAAACCACCGGCCACCTTCACCGAAGCAGCGACACCCCTTCTCGCTGCTAATCCCCCACTAGCGATGCCTTCCGATAATCCCCTGAGGACCCACGAACCCTAAAACAACGACTCGAACCGGAACGCCACTAAACCCTACAATCACCATTCTCGACCACCACGGCTATGATAAAATTGCCGCACCAATTTTGCCGAGATCCCCATGCCTCAGACCACCTCCAGCCCAAACATCGACCGACTCCATCACGTCGATCAACGGCGATCATAAAAAACGTCCAAAACAGATATTTTGAAATTCCCAATCGATTATCACACTAAAAATTACAAAATATATATTAAAAATCATGATTTTCGATAACGAACACATATGTGTAAGTCAAAACAGAAATTGATTTTGTTGATTTTCAACTTCTATATATAACCTTACTATTATTTCTACTTTTGAGCCTATTTGTTAAAATTTAAACCTTGAAACTATTTTTATAACATCCAACATACAATAACAACCATTTTTCATTTAAACATCGAAGTCTAATTTTAATTTTATTTGAAGCTTTGAATTTTTGAAGGCAAGGCAAGAACTGAAACACAGGAAAACAAGGTATATAAATATATAATATACATGCATACTTACCCAATATGCATAGATAACAATTCCGTTATATAAAATCTAAGAAGTTTTTATGCAACATCAATATCAAGTATCAGGTCAACCCAGGCATTTGAATCATTCATAATTTAAATTGTTTTTAAAACAAAGTGTTTACTCACTTTGTCATGAGAAGAAGAACAGAGGTCTTCTACTTGAAACAGGCTTTGAATACAAGCTGGAATCCCACTTGTTTACTTGCTTAATTCCCAGATTTTCCAGTTTGTAATTTGTATTGTTTTTTTTTCTTTTCTTTCTTCTTCCAGATTTGAAAAACTGGTTACAGGCTTTTGGTTTGTGGAAGTTTTGATCTGATCTCTGTTTGTTTGATTTTGTTGTTTGAAATTGTTTATGGGTTTTAAGATATTGTTTACTTCAATTTTCTTTTCCTTTTTTTTTCTTACAGCCCTGAAGATGGACGAACCAAAAATGAAGAAAGTGATTGATATATAGAAGATGTATGCAGGCTTGTATCTTTTTTACTGGTACAAGTGATCCCATATCTTGTACAGGGTGCTATACAAAAGCTTAGGTGATACGTAAAAAGAAATGTACAGGGATGATGTTACTTGTACAACATAGGCATGGCTGATATGATATGTTAGGGTGGCTAGAGATTTTGGTATTACTTTTGTTTGTTTACATGCATCACTTCTTACAGGCTACATATTTTGTTTGCCTACTTTTTTTTTTTTAGCTCGGCTGAGAGTATATGGCATCAATTGCCTTTGTACAAATTTGCTTATTTTATTTCTTTTGATTTGTCTTCCTTTACAAACTTTATTCTTTTACTTGTATATAATAAGGCCTGACACCTTTTTGCTTTTGAAAGAATGAACTTGTCTTTGTTCCATGCCTTGCATTTCGGCTGAGAGATTTGTTTGGTGATATCTTTGTTTAATTTCCCACTTGCCTGCATACTTTTAGTTATGTTTGAATACTTTATTTATTATGCCTTAGTTACAGTTATTTGTTTATAAAATTTTAACTCAAGTATAAACACACTTTTATACTTAAACAAAGTTTTAAAATCTTACCTTTCCTTTATTTTTAAACTTATATTATTAAATACTTAATTTACTTAAAATTATTTCAAACTTATGTACATTTTTATAAGATTTGTTTTATATTTACAATCATAGTTTCCCAAAGTACATACATATATTATTTTATTTTTATACTAATGTTTTGCTTGTATATGAACATATAAGGTTGCTGTCTTGTATGAATACTTGATTACATTTATTTCTTTTGCTTTAAAATGGTGGCTGCACTTATTATATTTGTCTTGTTTTATATTTGTACTTTATTTTATTACTTTGCTTTGTTTTTATAAGCTTATGCCTAACTTCTTTTATTTATACTTTTGTTTTGTTTATTTTGCATATTTAAATGTCGTTTCTTTTCTTTTCTTATGACTTACATATTAATTTTCAACTTAAATACTTGTCGTCTTGTATTTTTGTTTCTATTTATTTTAAAAACCATTTATTTAAGATTTTATCTCAAATCCAATATATACATATATATTCACATATATACAATTTTCAATTTCATACGACTTAATATAATTTCTATTTGGATCGAGGAAACTCGCTTCCATTTATAATTAACAATTATAAATTTTTATTCAGAATTTCATTTAATTATCAATTTAAATTAAATTAAAATCTAGGGTCGTTACAAACTTCCCCCCTTAAGAGAATTTCGTCCTCGAAATTCGCAGGCACGAAAACAACACAGAGATAGACAGATTCGATCTCCTATAATTCCATAAACTTAAGATATGAATTTCCAAATTCAAGTCAAAATATCTCAAAATATATATAACTGGTCCCTCTTCGGACTTTGGTATTTACAAGAAATTACAATAGAATTTCAAAATTTGGTTTCAAACGAAATCGTTTTATCGATAAAATTCAAATTTATCCTTCATATTTCATTAACCAATTAAACTCAATTTAAAATTTCTAATTCATTTAAAATTTCCAATTTATATTCATTAAGGTTTAAATAAAAAAGCTGATAAGAAACCGATGAAAATACAAAGTAAGGATTTCTACAACGATCCGTAGGGCCACCATTATACCGAAACTTCTTTCTGGAGCTGTCACGAAGAAATCAAAAGAATTTAGAAACGAATCAAAGGAGATTGATAGAGAAAGTTATTTCCACTGTTGTTACAGAGTATTGACCAATTATAGTCGTATTTCCCTGTCCCCTATCTCATTCTCTTCTTGTACTCATACTTACTATCAGTAGATAGTAAGAGAATTTACTGAGGCTTTCAAACGGATATCTTAGGGATTACTCATTCTAGGATACTTTACCCTATCTCTAATGAGTTACTTAATGCTCCTGAGCTAAAGTTCAACCCTTAGCTCTGATACCAAATGTAACGTTTCGAATTTTTGCCAGCTCGAAAATCGACATCCATACTTCATATCGTATTCGAATGCCATAGATTCGACCGTTCAAATCCGATTCGCCGGAGCTTATAACAACCTTAAGTAAATAACACAACAGAATAAAAGAATAATACATTGATATACAGCTTTGATACAATATCTGATACAACAGATGATCCAATAGATATCAATATACATCAGAGATATGATACAATAAAATAGCAGCGGAAAGAAAAAAAATAGATAACATCTAGCAGCGGAACAATATAACTCTAAGATAGTCTTCAAGGAAGAACTCCAGAAATAACTGCAACTCCATTTCCAATAACCAATCCAGCAATAGCTCGGACTCCCAATAACGATGCACCTAGCTAAGCAAGACTGGTGTGGTCCAAAGACTGAACTAACTCCAGATAATCTACTACATCTGACTATCTGAAAAACCCAAACTCTAGACTGCTCGTGTAGAAAATAATGAGCACCCAGAGTTTAGAAAAGAAACAATAAACTCCGGATCAGTCGTGGGACTGGTGTGAGCAACAAAAACAGTTTATCTTTTAAAACATTCAACAAAATATTTTCAAAGTCAATTCGCAATGCTTTTTAAAAATGAGACTACCATAAGGCCTCCCGCACACACACACAATGCAAACGCAGAATCGGAGGAGATTTCTCCTTATGATAGTCAAAGATGCTTGATACGCATTAAAGGAAACATTTGATATTATTACTAGTGCATAGTGTAGGAAAAATTCTTTCGAAAATAAAGATATAAATCTTAGCCAGCATAGACATTCCGCACTTATGCCTACTATAGCTACCATGTTCAATAGCGGGTTACCGCCACTTTCCATGGCAGGTTATACAACTAAAACCGTACAAGTCTTGTATTGTTTCTTTGGATTTCCAACGAATGATCAGGCCAAGGAACTTCCCATTGCCACATGAGAATGCCTCTGGATGGACATCCCCGAGAACCAAACCGGATCTCTACCAACACAAGGCCGGGTTACCCCTAACTGAGTAACAACTGACCGAATATGCCATCCCCCGGTCCTTTGGGACCTTTCAACCGAGCGCTCGTAATCAATTCACACAATCATAAAGTGTTTTCAGCATGAGTAAGTATCTGGGCTCCATACCATGATACCACCCTTTTCCAGAAGGAAATGCACATATCCTAAAGGGCGCTACCCCTCATAACCTTGCCGCATCTTTCCTGTTTTGACCATTTCCGGGGTGTGAGGCTCGACGAAGTCACGTCCACAAAAACATACTTTATACAAAAGCCATGCTTTGGGTCAACAAATGATCATAGAAATGATCACCAAGATAGACGATCAAATAAATGATCCTATCACAAATAATCAACACAATGATCATTTCATAGCAACACTCAGCATATCACATTACCAAATTGGGAATATATCGCTGATAACCATCAACTATATAACCTCTGAGCTCGTACGTCTCAGAGAAGGGTGTTAAGCTAAAAGAATAAATTCTCCGCCACCAACAGAAATATATTTGAAAGAAATCAGCTTTATATCTCAATTTGTAACGTCAGACATACAATCCATACAAGTCTGTTCTGGGATCGAACAGAATTGAAGGCACTTACAAAGAAGTCCTTGCAATCCGGATATTCACAATCCCGATCGGATTTCCCATCACTTAGGGAGTTTCTATACCGGCGCGACTTGGTGCAGAAACAATCGATAGGTCATCCTATCGCTTTCGCAAATACCCGGTCTTCATCACCGGTCTTCAAATGCTATCCATAGCGTCGTATCACATATTCGGAATGGGTTATATGACACAAAGGTCCTTTCCCGGCTAAACCGAATAGTGAGCGAAAATATTTTAAAAATATATGGATATTGGGATTTCAATTAAGTCACAACTTATTACCCAAAACTTTTCTTCAAATGGCTTAACAAATTACCATTTTCAATCTTTAAAAAAGATTCATTTTCACAACCTTTAACGGTTTAAACAATTTTCACATTTTAATCTTTAAACAAAAGATTCATTCACAGATTTTCCAAATCAATTTTTATTTCAATTTGATTAACTCGTTAAATCTTTAAATCAAAGATTTAACTTATAGCCTTCAAAACAATTTCATTTCAATTTGATTTAAACAAATCATCAATTTAAATCTGTTAAAAATAAACAGATTTAATTCATAGCTTTCAAAAAGAATTCATTCATAACTTAGGAAAATCATTTCTCTATTCAATCTTGAAATTCCCCTAATTAACTGGAATCTCGGTTCTTATCTAAAAGTGTTTATCATTTGAAAACAACAGTTTTCCTTTTGGAAATCTGATTCATTTATACGAGTTGAAATCCTTGGGTTAAATTCAAATTCCCAAAACCATACCTTTAAAATGGTTTAAATTCATACAAACCTGTTTATAATATCTTTAACCATAATTTCCAATCATCGAATTCAATTCCAAATATCGAATTCAAATTCAAATTGAATTATTTAAATTGGAGATTTCACCGAGTTATTCAAAATAGCTTTTATCTGTGAAAACCTTTTTCAAAAGATTTACCGTTTAACCCAAATCCATTTTCAAAATCAATTTGAAATTAAAACTTTAATTTCAAAAACATTAAATTTAAATTATCTGTGACTTAACCAATTTCCTCGTGAAATCCACATTTGTGTGTGTATGGTGTAGTCCAGGGGTTATACACAGTAGTGCAACATCATACAATTATTACAGATCAAACACAGAAATATAGTTGATAAGCGATATAACTATAAAGCTTATCGCCCATTCACAGATTCACAGATAATATATAGATGTATCATCAATAAATGAATAAATTATATACAGCTCAATCCACGGAATAAAATATCACAGATCAGATAGGACAATCAATTCAAGGCATTTCATACAATATAATCATTCATAAGTAATGTCAACCATTCAAAAATCATTGGAAAGTAGGATTAATTAATCGTTTTATCCTGATTAATTCAATTTATTTCCAATTAAATTAATTACTTATGAATTAATTATCTAATCCTGATTTATTAATTACAAATCAATTGATATAGATTAATTTATCAATCACCTTTATAAATTCTTCTTAATTAATAAATTAATTAGATTAATCTTTTAAACCAATTACATAATTAATTAACCAATTAATTAATTGTTTTAAGAAACTAGACCTTAATTAATAAGGTTAAACTTACAATTACTAATTTAATTGATACAAAACATTAATTATCCATTCCTATTATCTTAATAATTAATGTATTACGAATCATTCAATCTTTATTAATTTAAGGTGAACTCATTCTTAGTAGTGATTTAAATATCATTTACAAATATGTTGAAAACCTTTTTATTTCAACTTGCCTTTCTAAATTTCATTTTAAACTCAAGATTTAAAATGAACCCTCGTTTATCTTTAGTAAAGTTTAAAACTAATTTAAAAATCCTTTAAATTACTTGTTGAAGTAATATTTTATTATAAAGAAATTTTAAAAGAGTTTAAATCAAATTTATTTATTAAATTCACATATTAAAGGAACTTTAACATTTAAACTTATTTATACCTTCAAGTTTATAAAACTAAATTTAATTCCAAATTTAAATTAATTTATTCACATTTCAAAACTAACTCAAATTCATTATTGAACTTTATTTAATAACTTGGTTTAACTTGTAAAAAAAAACTGTTAAAACTTGCTACAGGTTTTAAAACCTGAACAATTCTACCATAGCTCCTCCCCTCGTCTACTTCGAGCAAACGCGAGTTTCCCCCCTAGAAAATCAACAGCCTGCTTCGAGTTCCCCTCCATAAATTCGAACCCATCTTCTTCATAAATGCGAAAAACCCCAGATGCATAGAACTTCATCTTGTGCACGTGCACGTGCGCCGCCGACCACCGGCGATCATCGCGACGATGCTCCACGACCCCACGATCTCCCTCGAACACGAAATCGTACCCAGTTTTCACGAAAACAAACTGAGTCGAAATTGAGATAAAATCTGTACCAAACAGTGTAGCCATGGCCAGAACTTCGCCCCTCCCCATCGCCTTCGTTCTCGAAACCACCGGCCACCTTCACCGAAGCAGCGACACCCCTTCTCGCTGCTAATCCCCCACTAGCGATCCCCTCCGATAATCCCCTGAGGACCCATGAACCCCAAAACAACGACTCGAACCGGAACGCCACTAAACCCTACAATCACCATTCTCGACCACCACGGCTATGATAAAATTGCCGCACCAATTTTGCCGAGATCCCCATACCTCAGACCACCTCCAGCCCAAACATCGACCGGCTCCATCACGTCGATCAACGGCGATCATAAAAAACGCCCAAAACAGATATTTTGAAATTCCCAATCGATTATCACACTAAAAATTACAAAATGTGTATTAAAAATCATGATTTTCGATAACGAACACATATGTGTAATTCAAAACAGAAATTGATTTTGTTGATTTTCAACTTCTATATATATAACCTTACTATTATTTCTACTTTTGAGCCTGTTTGTTAAAATTTAAACCTTGAAACTATTTTTATAATATCCAACATACGATAACAACCATTTTTCATTTAAACATCGAAGTCTAATTTTAATTTTATTTGAAGCTTTGAATTTTTAAAGGCAAGGCAAGAACTGAAACACAGGAAAACAAGGTATATAAATATATAATATACATGCATACTTACCCAATATGCATAGATAACAATTCCGTTATATAAAATCTGAGAAGTTTTTATGCAACATCAATATCAAGTATCAGGTCAACCCAGGAATTTGAATCATTCATAATTTAAATTGTTTTTAAAACAAAGTGTTTACTCACTTTGTCATGAGAAGAAGAACAGAGGTCTTCTACTTGAAACAGGCTTTGAATACAAGCTGGAATCCCACTTGTTTACTTGCTTAATTCCCAGATTTTCCAGTTTGTAATTTGTATTGTTTTTTTTTCTTTCTTCTTCCAGATTTGAAAAACTGGTTACAGGCTTTTGGTTTGTGGAAGTTTTGATCTGATCTCTGTTTGTTTGATTTTGTTGTTTGAAATTGTTTATGGGTTTTAAGATATTGTTTACTTCAATTTTCTTTTCCTTTTTTTTTCTTACAGCCCTGAAGATGGACGAACCAAAAATGAAGAAAGTGATTGATATATAGAAGATGTATGCAGGCTTGTATCTTTTTTACTGGTACAAGTGATCCCATATCTTGTACAGGGTGCTATACAAAAGCTTAGGTGATACATAAAAAGAAATGTACAGGGATGATGTTACTTGTACAACATAGGCATGGCTGATATGATATGTTAGGGTGGCTAGAGATTTTGGTATTACTTTTCTTTGTTTACATGCATCACTTCTTACAGGCTACATATTTTATTTGCCTACTTTTTTTTTTAGCTCGGTTGAGAGTATATGGCATCAATTGCCTTTGTACAAATTTGCTTATTTTATTTCTTTTGATTTGTCTTCCTTTACAAACTTTATTCTTTTACTTGTATATAATAAGGCCTGACACCTTTTTGCTTTTGAAAGAATGAACTTGTCTTTGTTCCATGCCTTGCATTTCGGCTGAGAGATTTGTTTGGTGATATCTTTGTTTAATTTCCCACTTGCCTGCATACTTTTAGTTATGTTTGAATACTTTATTTATTATGCCTTAGTTACAGTTATTTGTTTATAAAATTTTAACTCAAGTATAAACACACTTTTATACTTAAACAAAGTTTTAAAATCTTACCTTTCCTTTATTTTTAAACTTATATTATTAAATACTTAATTTACTTAAAATTATTTCAAACTTATGTACATTTTTATAAGATTTGTTTTATATTTACAATCATAGTTTCCCAAAGTACATACATATATTATTTTATTTTTATACTAATGTTTTGCTTGTATATGAACATATAAGGTTGCTGTCTTGTATGAATACTTGATTACATTTATTTCTTTTGCTTTAAAATGGTGGCTGCACTTATTATATTTGTCTTGTTTTATATTTGTACTTTATTTTATTACTTTGCTTTGTTTTTATAAGCTTATGCCTAACTTCTTTTATTTATACTTTTGTTTTGTTTATTTTGCATATTTAAATGTCGTTTCTTTTCTTTTCTTATGACTTACATATTAATTTTCAACTTAAATACTTGTCGTCTTGTATTTTTATTTCTATTTATTTTAAAAACCATTTATTTAAGATTTTATCTCAAATCCAATATATACATATATATTCACATATATACAATTTTCAATTTCATACGACTTAATATAATTTCTATTTGGATCGAGGAAACTCGCTTCCATTTATAATTAACAATTATAAATTTTTATTCAGAATTTCATTTAATTATCAATTTAAATTAAATTAAAATCTAGGGTCGTTACAAAAATCCTGACCTGTAGTACGAATAAGATATAAATCTCGAATTAATAATTTACAACAATTGATTTTATCAAATTTCTACTTACTTACCTGCAAAAATATTACAGTGAATATTTCAAAACAGGATTTTAAAACAACCTTTATAATCTAAATTTAAGGTTTACATCTCTTGTTTGATTTAAAAGAATAAATAAATTAAACTTAACAATGAATAGCAGCAAATAGATTTAAGGATTGAAATCAAAAATTCACACTGTTTCGATTTACAGAGGAACACAGAACATCCTCACTCATATTCAACTGAAGCATACACAAACCTAATTATCAATGAAGTTTGATTTCAATTAACTTTAAACTCACCTGCAAATTCCTTTGAACAGACCACTATTCCTATTTCCTTTGATAACAATTCAAGCTATATAATTTAATTCAAGTTTCCTGACATTCAGAAATATCATAAAGTTATGTTTTCCTTAAAAAATGAATTTTGCAGTTGCTACCAAACAATATTCTACTTGAAAAAATATATTTTCAGATCTCAATCACATATAAACCAACTTGTTTTGTTTAAACTTCAAAGTCTAATAATGGTTAAATGAAGTGATTGTCGACTTCTGTGTTGATTTTCTATTCTGAAACCCAAACAGAGAGGACAAGTAATACACAGCATATATATGTGTGTGACAGAGACAAATCTGGAATGATACTCAACCAAGCACTCTCAAATCATACCATACATACACGATTTAAGTTCAACTTCAATCTTAAGAACAGGTTGTTTACTCACCTTGAAACAATCTGAACCAGGAACAACTTCCAGATTGAAGCACTGCAGTCTGAATTCTTGAAAGCCTCCCAGCTTTGTTGTTGATTTTGTTTGAGTTTATAAGGTAAAGATGTTTTTTTTAGGTTTGCTTCTAAGTTTTTGTAAACGAACTGATAATATGATGTGTATATATATAGAAACATCTCTAGACAAAATAGTGTCTTCTAGTACAAGCTTCAACTTGTATTAATCATATTAGATTTTTTTCTAGTTACTGTAAAGATAAAATGATACTTACATATTTCGGCTGAACCCATTTTTGTACTGAGAAGATTTCTTTGGTATATTAGAAAGGACAATATGTCATGCTACTCTTAAATGCTTGTCTTCAAATTTGTTAACATGTAATTAATATTAGCTGATTCTTATCTTTAGTACAAAGATATTTTGCATTTATGTATAAAGTTAAGTTTGAATATGATGATCAAGTTGTAGAGTTTAGTTTCAGGTTGTAATTATCTTTCTTTTCTTTTTCTTTTTTTTATATGCAGTTTTGTTTTTGTTGAACGAAAAGGAAATAAAAGGTGGTATATGAAAGATTGTGAACAGACTAAAGAATAATGTAGATGCAAGATTACATAGTTTATTATGTAATAGTTAAGTGTATATAGATTTTTTTTATATATATAATAAAATTTATATTTATTTTAAATATGAACAAGATAGATTTTATTTTCATTAATTTGGAAAGGCTTTATTTTAAATTGCAAATCATAATCCCTTCCAAATTACTCACATATACCTATAAAACAAATATAAGTTCGTATTTTTAATTTATCAGATTAAAAACTTATTAAAATACCGCCAAATTTCGGGTTGTCACATTCCTCCCCCCTTAAAAAAATTTCGTCCCCGAAATTTAAAGGAAAAGATATTTTCAAAAGTTTTTATATTGACAATTTAAACATACACATCATCCATACATTATCAACTAATCATTCCCAAATTTCCTCAACCCAAACTTTTATTTAATGGCTTTCACCCTTATTCGAAGCTAAGCTTCCACAAATTTCAAACTTAAGTTAATTTATTCCAACCTAAACTTATGTTCACTTCCATTCAATTTGATCCCATCAAATCAAATTCTAATTAATTCAGTTCACTTTCATTTTAGTTCACCTCCATAATATATCAAAATAATACCCAAGCACTTACTTAACTCATTGATACTTCAAATTAATATGCCACCGAACTTAAGTCCAGTCTAATAATCCAATCCCAATCACATCTTTGATCTAGTTTTATTTTTATTTTTATTAAATCAGACTTCATCCATTTATTATTTAACTCAATTAACCTATTTTAACCTTTTAATTTACCCACTTAATTCATTATCGAATTTATTTTATTTATACAAAATCATTCTCAATTTATTCCTACTCACCTGGGTTTTATTTGCAACCCAAACCTTTTCTATTATAATCCACTTTCATTTCGTTCGACAACACTTCCATTATATCAAATTTACTTGCAAATTTCGTTAAATATTATTCAAATCCCACTTGAACTTTATTTGTAATTCAAACCATCACATTTTCAATCCAGTTTATTTACCCAGGTTAAATTTTATTAGCATTCTATCAAATAATTTATTTAGCTGATTAGCTTACCTCCAACTTAATTTACAAAAATCACTTCATTAAATTTTTCCTGGGTTCAGTTTTATTTTATAATTCCAGTTCGGATTTCCTTGATTTTCCAGAATTCCAAATTTTCTAAAATGCTTTTAAATTCACATCATACTCGATAAAATAGCTCTTTATACAAAAAAAATACTTTTATAACTCGATGTCTCAACCAGTCCGTCCTTGTTCTCACAGAAATTCAGTCATACGTTGATCAGGCATAGGACTGAAAATCTATAAGTACTTGGTAAACCCGTTTTCAACATCCAGTGAAAATACTTGGAAAATAATTTTATTGAAATTATCGAAATCAGGTTTTTTTTTTGAAAATAGAGGAAATATCTTTAGTGAGGATGCTCTGGAAATCATCACCCCCATTCCATGGTTGCAGTTACATACCAGGGTTACGTTGCAGTCGCAACAAAAGTCCATGTAACTGCAGGCTCTCCGCGGCACTCTCGATTACGCCATGGAACCCACACAACAGATCACAGTTACATCCAGGGTTACGTTGCAGTCGCAACAAAAGTCCATGTAAATGCAGGCTCTCCGCGGCCTCTGATCTCGCTATCAAAATGAAACTTCTCCACTCTTACATAGGTCGCAGTCTACCGAGATAAACTCAAACGCAGACTGTTGGCTCTCAGCGGCACACACGACTTTCGCTATGTTATACCGTAGGTCGCAGTCTACCGATATAGAATCAAACGTAAACTGTTGGCTCTCCGAGGCACACACGACTTTCGCTATGGTATACACTACTCATAATCCCCAGGAACTAGTTTTGTCCGGACTCCTCACAGGATCAGCTTTAGAACCCCCCTTGGGGCTCAAGGCAGCACCACCCGGTGGCACTCCTGAGAAGTCCATTTCAAGGGAGCACCTTCTTTCCCCAGAGTCATCATCAAAACATTTTATACTATACATATATAGTATCTTCAAATCATACACCTAGTATGATATTATAAAAAGCTCCCTTTACACAAAATCGATTATCCCAAAATCGATAATTTTCAAAATAGGCTTTCCAAAACTCAATATTGATTTTCTTTCCAAACATCAAAAGCCTTTCTCAAAATCCTCATAAGATCCTTACCTTCTTGTATAAAACACCTTTTATACTCCTAACACTTCTCAAAAACCATAGAAATATCCAATTTCCATCTTTATTCATTTCATATTTCTCAAAATATTCTTTCAGTTCAAAAGAACCATTTCATATTCCTTATTCACCTTTATATTAATCCCCATTTGGATTATTATTTCAATCCCTATCTCTGTTGGGTACTTAATCAATAACAGTTTGAACTCCGACCAGTTTAGAAAATAGCTTGAAATTTTTTAAAAATAGGTAAGTAGTTGAAAAATAATTATTAGTTTGCAAAATAACTGTAAAATAGTTAACTAATTATAAAATAGTTGAAAAATAGCTAAATAGTTATAGAAATCTTAGATAATTGCAAAATAATTGTAAAATAGAAATTAATTCGTAACTTAGTTGAACATTAGTAATTGGTTCATAAAACAGTTGTAAAATAGTTAAAGAGTTCCAAAAGTAGTGGCAAAAACCAGTATAAAATAGTTTGGGTTTTTTTTAAAAAGAATGTTGGATAGTAAATAGATAAGAAAATAGATTTAAAACTATTTATATTAAAACAATTTACATTGAAAATGGTCTAGAGTCAAAACTGTTCACTTTCCCAACAATTCAATTTAAATTTCCACTCCATTTAAATTAACCCATTCCCAATTTAATTAATCTTCAATTTTCATTGAAATTGATTTAACTCCAATTCAAGTTGAGTCAATCATGATCCTTTTCCAATTCAAATCAAATTCTATTTGATCTTTAAACTTGTATAACTTTAATTATAATTTCAATTTTACAATTACTCTTTAAAATCAGTTACATTCACTTTTTGCTTTTAACTCGGAATTATACATTTTATTTAGCCAATTTTTTTTTATTTCATAAACATTGAATCAAGATTTCAGAGTTTAAACAAATTTCCAATTTTCAATTATCACCTTAGAATTTAACTATATCCAAAATTCTTCGGCGAATTCAATTATCCCTTTGAATTTCAAAACCAAACCCAATTCGCAAACAATCCCAATTTAAACAATTTGGTAGCAATTTCTCTTCTAAAAACTCGAAAATGAACATCGATGATGCTGCACTCATCACCGACTTTATTTTCCAGTGACCAAAAGAGTTCAATGCTTTTATCTCTCTAAAAACACTTCCAAATATTTTTGGTTTTAAATCTCCCAAATTCCAAACACAAAAATATTTTTGAAATAATACTATTCTTTCTTCAAAACCCTTAGAAACCACTTTCAAACCCAAAGGAATTTTAATTTTTCCCAAAATTCCAAACTCCCAATCCATCAAATTCATATTTAAACATTACTCTGGAATTTTCATCTTACTCTATTTCAAATTATAATCTCATTTATTTATGAAGTTTATTTCAATTTATAAATTACATTTATAGTCTATATTTCAAATTCCATTTTGTTATATAAGTTTACTCTTCAACTTGGTTATAAGTTTCAATTTGGTCGTATTTTATTTTACTTCCTAACTTAATTTTAAATAATTTAACAACCAATCATCTAGATATTTCTTAGAAGGAAATATTGCTATATATATATATCAAAATATATATTTTTATATAAAATCATTAAAAATCTTTATAAGCAAATAACAAGTACGCTCTCATATATATATACACACACACTCAACTCATTCTAGAGTACTACGGACTCTATTCAATGAGTAATTCCCACCAGAGCCAAGGTTCTCGCTTAACCTTCTGCTCTGATACCAAATGTAACGACCCAGAATTTTCGAAGCCGAAAATTCCAAATAGTTATGAAAAAGAAGAAAGAGATAGAAGAAGAAGAACAGAAACATCAACAGAAACCTCACATTCGCAGCGGATAAAATATAATATCAATAATAATAGTTATACCAAAGAAAATTGTATCTATCAATTTACATCGATATTTCAGAGTTACAACAATTTTATACAACATTGGACAGATACAATTTATATTATGTCTCGAACATAAACAATACTATAGTGTAAACTCTTCATACGTCCCTGCCATCCAGCCCGCCTCCTGAACTCCAGAACGTCCTTACCTGAAAATCTGTAATAATCGGTCTGACCCGAGCATTACACCAAAGTAACACCCGGGCCAGGCTGGAAACCAGCGTGAGTAAATCCATCTAACATGGAATACAAAGCATACAATATAAACCCAGGTAACTTGCATCAATATACAACTTCACAAGTTGTTATAGACAACACTTTATTTCACACATCAATTTTTAGGTACCAACTTAGGTTAAATGGTCCAATCTACTTAAGACATTCCATTACCACCTATTGACTCCAGGTATCAAGTTTATATAGAATCGAAGTGGTTTCGGGTATTAATTAATACCCGACTCCGGTCTCTTCGAATTTCGTCCATCATAACACATATATTTAAGTGAAAGGCAATTCAACTTTTAAAGGAAAGATGTCATCATTTTTACTCAGCAATTCAACGTGACAGATAACCACATTGTCATTGCCCACCCAACACATCAAATCAGGAACCATTTCATATCAGGGTATCAATCAATTTAGGGCATAAAAAGAATTTCTTATCATACATAAACAAAATCATCAAGCATGACATCTCGAATAAATTTAATTAACCATAATTGAAGTAAATTAATTACCTTAAAGTCCTGTTTATTAATTACCACTCATTTGATTTACCATCCCATAAACACCCACTCTTAATTTACATTAAGATTATCATCATTATCTAATTATTTCCATTAAATAATTTTATTTAATCACATTCCACACATGATTGTCTTTAACTAATTGCATTCATTAATTAACCCCAATTACCCATAACAGTAATTACCCTTCAGTAAATACTTACTTAAGTAATTAACCTCTCACTTAATTATCAATCCCTTTTGATTAATTACTCCAAGTGATTTATCCTTAATTACTTCTACAAAGTAATTACCCCTTATTTCTTTCATTAAATAATTTCTTTAATTTATTACATCCTGAAATTACGAATTACTTCATTAAATCTCAACAAATATTTATATTTAATTAATTACAAAGAGATACCCTTTAATTAATTAACGAATAAATTTTAATTGGGTAATCCATCTCATAATTACCCTTAACCCAATTATTAAATCTTAATTGCAGATTATTTATTCTTTGACCATTAATTAATAAACCTTAATTATTGATTTAAGACAATTTAATTACTAATTAAGTATCCCTTAGTTACCAGTTAATTAATCATTAATAAATCCATCTCTAGATACAATTATAATTTACTTGTTCTTAAATACTTTCTAACATAATTAATTAATATTAATCATTCGATTTATTTAACATTAGTTATTTATAATTTAAAGGAAACTTCTTTAAATTTTGAAAATAAATTTATTACTAACCACAAACCTAATTGTTAATTAACTTTAAACTTAACTAAAATAATTAACTTGTATTAAGGTTTTAACTTAACTTGTCTAACACTTCCTAAGTTTCAATGCTTAACAATTTTGGAATCCAAATCCACCTAACTTCATCTTTTTTTTATATATACTTCGGTTTGAAGAAAACCCGAGATCTCCCCTGCTAAACTTCGAGTAGAACTTCGAGTTACCTCACCATTTCACTCGGTTCACTCTCATTTTCCTCTCACCCTCTCCTTCTTCTCCCCTTTTTATTTTATTTACAGTACATATAAATTTACTTAAGTACAAGATAATTCACCAGTAACTATCTCACGCTCTCGTCCCTCAAAACTCGATGCAACCACCCAGCAAACTCGAGGGATAACTTGAGACCGAAACTTCAACAACGACGCTGACACTATCATCATGCTGTACACGTGCACGGCAGCTCCACCTAGTTCCGACGAACATCAACACCTCAGACACACAACAAATCTCCTACGCATTCGAAATCCAGGTTCGAATTGCCTACAGAAATCTCGAATCGAAAAACAACAGCTCGACCCAAATGTGAAAATCAGCCAACCCACCTGATCGCCTCGCCACCGCCCCTCACTTCACCAGAGACGCCTAAAAGTCAACCACACCATGCCAACACGATAGGCTACCACCCTCCAGAACCTCGTGACACTCGAATATGTGTAGGCGACGAACTCATCTTTTTACTGACATGCTCAAAAACTTGGAATGAAACCCTAAATTGATCCTGTTTCTCAAAATTACTCAATAAAAAAAATATTGCATATTTTTCTCGAGATCATTGATGGCCATGTTATCTTCATAACAAATTTCAACTTTTCAAATTGATTAAAGTGTGAGAAATTCAAAAAAAACGTAAATTTTGTTTTAAATTCAAACTGTTCCTTAACTACTGATTTAAAATCCTAATTTTTTGTTTTAAAAAAAAAATCCTGACCTGTAGTACGAATAAGATATAAATCTCGAATTAATAATTTACAACAATTGATTGTATCAAATTTCTACTTACTTACCTGTAAAAATGTTACAGTGAATATTTCAAAACAGGATTTTAAAACAACCTTTATAATCTAAATTTAAGGTTTACATATCTTGCTTGATTTAAAAGAATAAATAAATTAAACTTAACAATGAATAGCAGCAAATAGATTTAAGGATTGAAATCAAAAATTCACACTGTTTCAATTTACAGAGGAACACAGAACATCCTCACTCATATTCAACTGAAGCATACACAAACCTAATTATCAATGAAGTTTGATTTCAATTAACTTTAAACTCACCTGCAAATTCCTTTGAACAGACCACTATTCCTATTTCCTTTGATAACAATTCAAGCTATATAATTTAATTCAAGTTTCCTGACATTCAGAAATATCATAAAGTTATGTTTTCCTTAAAAAATGAATTTTGCAGTTGCTACCAAACAATATTCTACTTGAAAAAATATATTTTCAGATCTCAATCACATATAAACCAACTTGTTTTGTTTAAACTTCAAAGTCTAATAATGGTTAAATGAAGTGATTGTTGACTTCTGTGTTGATTTTCTATTCTGAAACCCAAACAGAGAGGACAAGTAATACACAGCATATATATGTGTGTGACAGAGACAAATCTGGAATGATACTCAACCAAGCACTCTCAAATCATACCATACATACACGATTTAAGTTCAACTTCAATCTTAAGAACAGGTTGTTTACTCACCTTGAAACAATCTGAACCAGGAACAACTTCCAGATTGAAGCACTGCAGTCTGAATTCTTGAAAGCCTCCCAGCTTTGTTGTTGATTTTGTTTGAGTTTATAAGGTAAAGATGTTTTTTTTCCAGGTTTGCTTCTAAGTTTTTGTAAACGAACTGATAATATGATGTGTGTATATATAGAAACATCTCTAGACAAAATAGTGTCTTCTAGTACAAGCTTCAACTTGTATTAATCATATTAGATTTTTTCTAGTTACTGTAAAGATAAAATGATACTTACATATTTCGGCTGAACCCATTTTTGTACTGAGAAGATTTCTTTTGTATATTAGAAAGGACAATATGTCATGCTACTCTTAAATGCTTGTCTTCAAATTTGTTAACATGTAATTAATATTAGCTGATTCTTATCTTTGGTACAAAGATATTTTGCATTTATGTATAAAGTTAAGTTTGAATATGATGATCAAGTTGTAGAGTTTAGTTTCAGGTTGTAATTATCTTTCTTTTCTTTTTCTTTTTTTTATATGCAGTTTTGTTTTTGTTGAACGAAAAGGAAATAAAAGGTGGTATATGAAAGATTGTGAACAGACTGAAGAATAATGTAGATGCAAGATTACATAGTTTATTATGTAATAGTTAAGTGTATATAGATTTTTTTTATATATAATAAAATTTATATTTATTTTAAATATGAACAAGATAGATTTTATTTTCATTAATTTGGAAAGGCTTTATTTTAAATTGCAAATCATAATCCCTTCCAAATTACTCACATATACCTATAAAACAAATATAAGTTCGTATTTTTAATTTATCAAATTAAAAACTTATTAAAATATCGCCAAATTTCGGGTTGTCACCCTATCCTTACAATTGCTGACAAACACAGCTAAAAAGCAACAGAAAATAATCATCTATGAGAATACGATTTTGGTCCTCCAGCTCCTCTCCTGAAGCTCCGATCCTTCCACCTAAACCTTGAAATATGCTAGGTCTGACCCGAGCATATAAGAAAAACCATGCCTGGGTCAGTATGGTAAAACCAGCGTAAGAATTTAAATCATAAGGAATTTTATTTATTATAACTTTCGAAATCCTTTTGAAATCAAAAGTATCCCATAAGACCGCGCCACACAAAAACACGATGGGTTTTTCCCCTACGGTAACCAAAACACTTTTATAGAAAATCCAATGATATTATTATAGTGTCTAAGTACAAATACTTATTCAAATAGATGAAATTGTTACATTAATTAAATTCTAGCATATTAGGCTCTATAACCAAAACCGTAAAGGCACGTATTGCAGAATGGATTCCGTACGAACGACTGGGTGCTAGGGTATCACCTGTCATAGAACACATCTAGAACAACGTACCGAGGAACACGCCGGGATCCCCTGCAATACAAGACTAGACTATCCCTAACCTGGATAGACCAATATGCTATCACCTCGGGTGTTCCCACCCTCTTTCGAGCTCCTTCCATACATCGTAGAAATAAAATTATATCTGTGGGTATCTACAAAGGTGATAAACATACCCTAATTAGGTGCGACCTACTTAGCCTTGCTGCATCTTCGCTGATTTTTAGTCAATCTCGGTTGATGAAGCTAGAGGCTACGATTATCTTTTAAAGAATTTTCACTTAGAATGCTCATTTTCCTCCAATGTCAATGTACTGATAGCATTCATCCATATAAGTCCATTCTGGGTCCGAACGGAACCGAAGGCACTATTCCAACTACATCTATTTTGGAATCACCCTCCGGATTAGTTGCGATTAGCCCTTCCACTTCACTGCTCTATCTTCGACTCCATGCTCTTGTTTTCCTTCGCAAACGTATTTTTTGGATCGAAGTGGTTTTTCGAATAACTTCTTCGATCTCGATCTCTTCGAACAACGTTCGATATTTTTTGATAAACTCAACCCCAGTTCTTTAGGAAATACACTGATGAAAATAAGATCGGAGATCACCTCCTAATTATTAGTGGACGGATCACTTATCATCATTCTAGAAGAACAAAACAAGTTTGTACTTACAGTATAACACCTCGAATGGTAACTGTACCACATAATTCCTGTATTTTTTCTAGATATTCCCAAAGTAATGTTTTTGGGCCTAGATTTGATAGTTGGTTATTTAACTATCAAATATACAATCATCCAAACAAAGGTTTCATTTCTCATTGAAAATATTAAGCCTTATTTAATTTAAATATCAATAAATTAAAATTACTTAATCAAAACAGCATATGCTTATCTCACCAGATAAGTATATTCACAATCCATTCATTTCAAAATATTTAAAAACCCTTTAAAATAAATCTGGAAAAGCCCCACTGTGGTGTCAACCATGGATTCGCGGCTCAATGGTTACGTCACTATCCCAGAGAAATCCAAAACTTGACTGTAGGCACTCTCTGCCTCCGATTATGCCATAAAAGCATGCCATTACTTTTCCAAAGCTTTATTTAAAAAATTTCAAATAAATACTTATAAAGTTCAATATAAATTTTTCCCCCAAGTTCTAGTTAGGTAAAATACTCTTTTATAAAAGTTTACTTTACAATACATTATTATTTTTAAAACATTATTAATATTTAATAAATTTATCTTTGAAATAAATATACTTTAATACTAGTTAACCCCTTAAGTAATAATCATCTTTAAATAATCACTATAAAATAACTTTAATTAATAATTAATCTACCTTAAACAATCAAATAATTAAATAGCTTTGGAACAATATTAATACCTTTTTAAATACTTTTTAAGAGTAATAAAATAATTACTTTAAATCATTCTTGAAATATTTACTAATGAACTTTGACAAAATCATTAATAAATAGTAATTATTTTTAAACAAACTCTAGTTCAAAGTCAACCCCAAATCGAAAAGGATGGCTTAATAATCGCAATGGTACTAAATCAAACTACCATTCAATTTCAATCAGCCCAGAATAACAGATACAGATATTCACTTCAATCAATTCAACATCATATTGCCAATATAATTTATCAGGAAAATAAATAGGTGTCCGTATAATATAATAGCAGAACAGGGTTTAATTCTGCTAGTAAATGTCCACAAATAGATATATTCAGTACTAATGGAGAATGGTGATTTATTCTGCCAACAAGGGTACATTTTAATACAATTAGCAGAACGGTGTTTTACTCCGCTAAACAGATGTCAAAACATCGTAATTAACTTAAATTAACTCATCGTTATTTTTAACTGGGGAAAATTACTTCAATAGACGGGTAATATCATTTAAACGACGTCGCTTGTTTTAAGTCGATCTTTAAAAAAACTGTCCGTTTAAAATTGTTTAAAATTTTCACTCACTCAAACTCGACATTAATTCCTTCGACGACATAATATTCGTCGATACGAACCCGTTGCAAAATGTTTCGCGTTAAACACAATTATGGTTTTTGAAAAATTAATTTTCTAAGTTTTCAAAGATAACCCCTTTTTTTAAACAAAACATTATCTATTTCTTTCCCATTCAAATTCCTTTTGGGCCGAATCCCAATCCCACATACCTGACCCGCTTTTTTTCCCCCCAATCTTTCCAACTTTCAGTTCTCACGTTTCCAGTAACGAATTTCTTTTCCTTTAAAACATTTTTTTAAAACATGAATCGAACAACAACCTCACCAAATACAACCGGTCTGAGCCCAATGCAGCACGACTGCATCCATGCTACGACGACCATCTTCTTCCCCCTCCTTTTCTCATTCAAAACAACCAACCATGCACGTTTTCGTGTACGTGCGCAACCCAACTTTAATACATTCCGATTAAACGAGACCACCTACCAACGTCCCTGACCACCCTCGATTATTTCCACTCCCTTGCTTCACCTCCGACACACCTCTGTCCAATTCGAACGAAACTCTGCCCTATAACATCGAATGCGACAAGTGAACCTCCTCCCAGGCCACTATGCTCACCTACAACCCATGCCACCTGCGCCACTTTAACCTCCAACACCCCCAAGCACCTCCAAACCCACCATGGCCCCGCTCAACGCCTTACTGTGCACTCACGAAACCCATTTCCTAATTCCAATAAAGAGCCGACCTAAACCCTAAAATATCGCTTCACCCCAATATAAGACCTTAACCCAAAATTGACCATGGTGAACCTCTTCCCCATGATGAGATGCCCTTCCCCGGCCAAACCCCACGTCCCCTCGATGACCCACTCACTGGAATTTAATTTTTGAATGTAATTTGATCAACTCAACATTTCTCGTAATTAGGCCAATAGAAATCGTGATTTTTTCACTAAAAATCCTATATTCACATGCCAATCACGATTATATTCTTGATTCAATGATTGAAAAACGTTGGATTTTTTCAAAAAATTGTTTTGCTACTGTATTTTTGAAATATCACACAATATACAAAATAGCCAAGCTTCAAACCATTTTTAACATGATCTACACACAAAAAAAAACTTTCATCAGTTGGCGTCATTGGCAAATTTAAACCAGGTTGAGAGAGAGGGGTTTTTAAAAGCTATGCAGTCCTCGAAAGTTTGCTCTGTTAAACAAAATAGAGAAGTATTGGCCATGTATAGTCATTTCAAAAACTAAGTTCTCACCCTAAACATGTTTGCAACCTTTCGAAGTCCTCCAATTGAATCCTAATATTTAATATGAACTAGAAACCCTTGCCTCTAATTTCAAATGTGAAAGAGAATGCCTCTTCTTCCTTTCACCGTGCTTTGTTGTTTTTGTTACAGAGCTTGCATATTTTTTTGTGTGTCACAGTCTAAACAACTGAAGGAACTCACACAAGCTTATATGCATATATACACGTTTATGCTGGTGAAACGATGAATATGGTACAAGATTTGGACTTTGATAGGAAATGTTGGTGACTGAGTGAATCTTTGACTGAGATGATTTTTGATTGTGAATAAATGAAGTTGAAATGAGGTATAAAGTTTGAGATGAGATGAAGTTTTCAGTTTTCACATTTATTGTTTTGATTGACCAGAAAAAGCTTATACATACTTTTTTATTTCATTCTGACTTGTAAGTTTTGACCAGGCAAATGCTTATGTTTTTTTCTTCTATTATATGCTTATATACCTATTTTACCTTTTTACCTAGAAATTTTGTTTTGATTGTTCACTTTTACAAGGCAAAAGTTTTAAATTTACTAATTTGCAAGTTTACTTTCTTTCTAACTTGTAAATTTTTGTTTTACCTTTGGTCATGTACAAGTTATTTTTGCCTATTATTTTTTTACCTTTTTACTATTTTACACCCTTTTGTTTTTACCTCGTTATTTACTCATTTAAACTCTCTTTTGACCTAAAACTCAAGGCAATACAAGCCTTCGTATATATATATATATATATTTCTATTAATACATACATAAATATATATATCTCAAGGCATTAAAATGTCTTGTCATTTCATTTTTTATAAAAATAACATATTTTTTAAAATATGATTTTGTGGAAGATTTCCTTTTCCAATAATGTAAATGATTTTTATTTTTCTTCTTATATCTATCATCATGTATTTTCATATGTATGTTGCTTATATATTTACTTCTTTCAATTTTCATTATATATTTATTTGCAATAACTATATTAATTTAGTTCACATATATACATATTTCACTTACCATTACATATATTGTTTTCAACATACTATTTTTATTTAATTTATAGGATACAGTATGTATTTGTTTATAAATACTATAATTTTCCTTTTTGAACTTATACATATGTACGCATCCTTCTTATCTAATATGTGGATATATACATCTATAAGAAAATACAATTTTAAACTCTTCTATTTACAATACACTATATTGTTCATAACCTAAAAATCATTTCAATTTAAAATACTTTCTTTTGCTTTTTCCCCTGTATTTATTTGCTATAAAATTTTTTTCCAAATTATATATATAAATTTTGTTGCCCTGAATGTGTGTGTGTGTGTATGTATATGTATATGTATATGTATATGTATATGTATATGTATATGTATATGTATATGTATATGTATATGTATATGTATATGTATATGTGTATGTATAAGGAATTTCATTTTAAATCAATTCCCTATTTTATAAATAAAAATCTGGAAATTCAAACTATTATCTTGGTTTGAAAAACTATGTATTTATTACCAATTATTATTTAACGGGGATTTTTATTCGATTAAAATACCTAATATTGAACATTAAAAACTAATATTCAAAATTTGAGACGCCAAAAATCCTGGGTCGTTACAATCAACCAAATCAAATTTCATAAAGATATAAACTAACACTTAACATTATTTAAAAAGTCAAATGGCTAACAAATAATATTTAGAAGTACGCAAATTTCTTGATCGTCCAAGAACATAAATAATTTTCTAAGCATACAATTACGCTCCTCGGCCTTTGGTTATTGCTTAGAAGATTATCTAAGCTCCTTCAAACAAAATTGAAAGTCACTCCCCAAACTTTCCTAATCCACACAATTAATCATACAGATATACTTAAGCCTGTATGATGTACATAAATCATCCATATGCAATTTATGATCCGACCACTTATTCGTATACATAGGCTTTACTTCCAAACTAGTATCGCAGACTCGACCTCCCTAGTGTGGACTTTGATCAGTTTCTTTGATTAGGAACCTCTATTCTCCTTATGTAGCCATAGATTATGACAGAAAACCTCAGTATCATATTGAGAATCCAAATCAAGTGTTCGCTGACAAGAATAAAGTGAGAAATCCTTTTTCAGGCTGGTGTGATTCACCTCGAAGTTATGTGCTCAAATCCAAGATCAAGAGCCATGGGAATAAAACGATATATGTATAACTTATGTACTTACTCTTATTGGGGTTTCTTAACTGTACCAATCTTTTTCTAAATCACTTTCATTTTCATTTGTTGTATTTCATTCAATAGTAAAATTATTTATGGATTACTTCATAAATTTTCACTTAAACTTATAAACATTTTATAAAGACACGTCTTTATCAAACATTATATTAAAAACTCACTCCATTTTTATTTAATTATATAATACTTTTTTACATCCTAAGAGTATATACGAAATGCCAATTTCATTTTTATTTTTTTAGATTCAAATGGAGGCCTAAACAAAATTTGGGTCTTAAAATTGAGTTAACCTTTCAATAACATTAGATCGTTTTCACAACTTAGATGTTTATGGGTTGATCCAATAAAGATAGTTTTCACAACTTAGATGTTTAAACAAAACCACGGTTTTAATAAAACAATGTTTATTAAAAACTTCCTATCCAATTTAACCCATTTAAAACTTGAGTAAAATTATATCTTATCTATCCAAGAGTTTAAATTTTTCATTCATCAAGCATTTATTTATAAAAGTCCTTTTATTTTAAATCAAAACATTCACGTATGAAATAACTTTAATGATTCATTCATTAACACTCGCTTTGGGTTCATTCGGATTCGAACTCATTTCAATCGTACAATGATAAAGAGAATAATTTACTAAGTGTACAACAATGTTCACCTAAGCAACATTCGATCGTTACTTATAAGACTATTCAGATTACTATAGAACTAATCAAGATTTTTGCCTAGAACCATGTAAAGAAAATGTATCTTTATGAAAAATTAGTTTTGACGTATTTGTACTTCAAAATATTTCCAAGTAAAACTACCATTACTTTTCTCAAAATCATTTCAAGCAATACCGGGATTTAAATTCACAAAAATCATTTTTATTTATAAAACACCCTTTATAAATCAAGACATCATTTTATATTCCATACTCATATAAAATTTACCTTTAAAATCATCTTACATTATAATCACTTTCTTTATCATAATAAAATTTTCACAAATTTTATCCTCTAAATGCCTTGCCTTCACATTTAGATTATATTAAACAACCGTAACATCCCGGTATTTCGTGTCATTCACATCCGCATAAGTCGAACTTGAATTCTCAAAATATCATATTGTTAATTTATATTTGGCAAAACTCAGCATATATAGTAAATAAAATAATCATAAAATCACAAACACAGAGTAATATAATAATAAGCAACAAAAACAAAAGAATAGTAGTTCATGAAGTCACTATATATATAACAGAGTTAAAACAGGATACAATAGAAGTCCCGAATACATAAAAGTCTCAGTACAATAGTCAAATAACAAAATCTGAATATATCACTGGAGTCAACTGAATAACTGAAAACTGAATAGACAAAGATGGATCTCCAAGCGAAGCTCCAACTCCAAATGTGAGTCTCAAATGTTGTGATACTCAGTTTGACCCGTGCATAAAGCAAAACAAAAAATACTCGAGTCAGGATTAACATTCTTATATCAATAAATCCAACTCAAGTGAAATATCAACTAAAATACAAGTAACTCAAAGGATGTTTGGGATACCCATCCTCTAAGAATCCACGGAACTATCTACTATGTAGTACGATACGATATTATAATATGTCTATAGTAAAATAAAAGTATTAAAATAGCATTAAGGCGTTAGCCATATCCCTTTTAACACATTTTTATATATTCCCATAGTCTATGCGGTACCGTAATCTTCTCCGTACTGGAGGTCGTCAGAAGGCACTCCATAGATATGGTACAAAACAAGCTCGTAGTGGTCTTGATAAGATATATGACACGGCACAACTAGGCAATGGCATGGTTGATATACCAATTAGACTTCCGGGTTGTTGGTAATGCATAGCCACAGCTAGCGCCCAACTCGGTCAACACTCCAAAAAATCCGAGAGTGCACCAAATCAATCACAAAGTAATAGAATGGTATCGAAGAAGTGTGTCCGATCGGAGGAGCTACCTCACTTGGCCCGTCAATTGCTCATGTTTTAGCAACCTTAAGCTAAATCACGGGAGTCATGTCCTCGTATATACCTCATATAGAATCTACCCCAACCATCCTACTTCATTCTGGAATCTCCACTGCATACACGGTTGTTAAAGTGGTTTTCGTTATTGGCAGAGAGTATGACAATAACCGATCCCGGTCTCTTTAACATAATATTCATTTCCAAAATCATAATAGTTTCCAAAATTATAACACTTTCAAATCATAATACTTTTAAAATCATAACACTTTGGAAATCATAACACTTTGGAATCATAATACTTTGTAATCATAATACTTGGAAATCATAACACATTGAAATCAAAACATTGAAAATTATAACACTTTGTAATCATAACACTTCCCACATAAATAGTTTAGATATTAAAATTAGTATATATAATAAAATAGTTATAAGTTAAAGTATTTTATATAATAAAATAATTAGTATATTAAAATAGTTATAAGTTAAAATAGTTTACATTAAAATAATTTTATATTAAAATAGTATATATACTAAAATAATTTGTAAAGTAAAAATATATATATTTAAAATAATTTACGTGAGAAAATTAGTTTCCTCAAAGTTCACAAATCAATTTAAATCAATTCGAATTCAAAAATTCAATTTAAATCATTCTTGATTCATCAAATTTCAATTTAGTTCAACGTCTCCATAAACCATTTTAAATTTATATCGATTTCAAATACGAAATTTGAATCACAAATTAAACCATTTAAACTTCAATAGATTTCAATGTTTACTATTCAACCTTTACAATAACTAAATTTGATAATTTCATATTTATTCCAAATTCACTTCACTATTATTTTGTAACGACCCGTAAAATTTTCAATAATTTAATTTGTTAAGTTAATAAGTTTTGGTAATATAAAAAAAACATTATTAATTTAAAATTGAACGATGGAAATTAGAACTAATTAGTAACAATTGAAATGAAATTACAATTTAGTGAAGTAATGAAAATTGGTATACTTGGTTATAAATTAATGTAAGAAAACTAATGCAAACATTTAAATTTATAAAAGGAATAATATGAAATAAATGACTCTTGAATAAAGATTGGGTATATAAGAATGGTAACATTTGTTGTCAATAATGAAATCACAAGTATGAATGTTGAATCATTAATGAGATAATATATGATTAATATAAATTGAAGTAAATCAGTGTTAATTAAGTAATTGTAACATTTGATTTGTAAACAATAATGAATTCATTAATGTGACTTAAAGTAATAGTAACAGTTGTAAGTTACTATTTAATTGGCCAATTAATTTAGTTATAACTATTATATTTAAGTATAAATTTGAATATAAGTAAATAAGGGTAAGTGGTGTATAAATAAATGAATTAGCATAATTAATAGTAATTGAATGAATTCAATATTAGGTAGGTAATTATAATAATTAGTTGAATATAATAAACTTAAGTGTAAATTAAAGGGTAATGGTAACTGCTATTATAAGTTGCCTATTTAGTCTATAAAATAAATAGGAAATCTTTAATGTCATTAATGAGAATTAATGCAGTAACGGGAGGTGTCAATGTA
This sequence comes from Allium cepa, assembly GCA_030765085.1. Lineage (NCBI taxonomy): Eukaryota > Viridiplantae > Streptophyta > Magnoliopsida > Asparagales > Amaryllidaceae > Allium > Allium cepa. Next base: position 102,489,074 of record CM060941.1, on the reverse strand, counting down.
TGAATCAAATAGAAACGTAATTTTATTTATAAAGTAATAAATTGGTAAAAGGAATGGAACTAAGTTAAATTAATTAATTGGTTATAAACCTTAATTAATGTGTACAATTGACAAGATTTCACATTTAGAAATGTAACATTTAATACAAATTTAAGACGAAAATAGGAGTAGACTAGTGTAACGGAATATAAAACTAATGTAACTAGGTATATAGGGAATAATGGACCTAGTATAAAGATGGCAATTAAACTAAATCAAATTATTGGAAGCAATTTTTATTTAATTGGAATGTAATCTATAATAAAATGGATTATTGCAGGTAAATGAAATTAATTACTATGAAAATTGAAATTTAGATGAATTGGGAAGTTATTAATGTATTAGTATATAAACCAATGTTAATATTACCCATAAAAGGATAAGTTAATAGTTGATTCAATAAAAAAAATTGAGAAATCAAATATATGGATTTATTGGGGATCTAAACTTATACTTTTTAAATTAGATAAAATATAGTGTTTACATGCAATGACTTTCTATATTTTATTTCCCTATGTTGTTTCTCTAATTTTTATTTTCTATTTTATTTGTATAAACTTTGAATTTATTTATTTGATTTTTGATTGATTTCATTTTTAAAAATAGCTTAGAAATTTCAAGAGATATATGCTACTTGTTTTGTTTATTTGTTTTCTTTTTCTTTCCCCTTGCCTTTCCATTTGCATAGCCAATTACTTTCCACATTCATAGCCATGAATTCTTCTCATAATTCACGTACATATTGTTCCTCAAACTCCTATTTTCATTGCGTGCAAACGAAGGAAAAAATAATAATAATAATAATAATACATCAAGTTATTTGTTACCCTTTTATTTCCCAAACCATTCAAACTCCTGCCTTTTATTGCCTAGCATCTTTATTTCTTTTGGATGTGTACTCATAAAAACCTAGCCGCCATCTTTTTTTTTATGTTCAAAGTTTCTCATCTCCTCATCTTATTCATTTGTATGAAGAAAAATAAAATATACAGGATCTAAAGTCATGGCTTCCTTCTTCTTTCTCTTCCTACTTTCATTTTGTTTTCTTTGTCTTCCTTCAAGTTAGCTCGGCCTCCTTCTTCTCCGAGCACACCTCCAACCATCATGACCAAGCAATACAAAATGATGGTTGAACCCATATGTGATGTAGCCAAGCCATTGATTGATTAAGGCAAGTTATGCCACTTTGATTCATTATTTTTCCATTGTTTTAACCTCTATTCTTTTGTATTGAATCATATTCTTATGTATGTAATATTTGTTTGTATACAAGATTTGGATCTGACTCTTCATCCACTCAAGTTTGCATTGTGCTTTATCTTGTTTTTTCATGCTTTGTCGAGTTTGGATTTTTATTTTGAATTTGTCAATTCTAGCTTATAAAAGGTGAGTTATTCACTCTAGACATTACGTACTTATATTATTATGAAATGACGACAAGTGAATCTGTATAAATTGGTATGTATTCATATATGCCTGTGATATGATTATATGATGTTAAATCCTGTTTATATAAATTTTGCATCATCTGATATGATATGTTATATTATACTGTTCATTTTATTTACTATATCATACTACAAGCTCCTATCACCATTGGTTGAAATGATACATACCCGAACGGACTTTAGAATAAGGAAAATCATTGTGGGCTGAAATGATAGGCTCGGGTGATTTTTATTATATTTATTTTTCTTGGGAATGCGGGTTTGAAATGATAGAACCTGGATTTTTCTTTTTAAATTACGGATTGAAATGATACATATCGGTATCACTTGACCTAGGTTAGAAAATATTATACAGGCCCATGGTTAATATTTTAAAGTATTATTTTTTTGAAAAAGTTATTAAGTATTTTGAATATTTTGAATATATGAAATTTTAGTTTAAAGATTTGAAATATAAAGAGATATTGGTTTTTATAAGTTAAAATTTTATAAGCGGATAATTGGTTTAAAGTGTAATTTAAAAATCTTTATTTGGTTTTAAATGGCTAAAGATTTTTATTCGTAATAAACAACTTAATAATTAAAGTTGATTAATATGGAATTTTAAAATCTAACCTGGTAATTGCAATCAATTTTAGTTTGAAATGCATAGGGTTTGTATAATAAATAATGTATTTTGAATTGATAAAATGAAATGCAGTTTTGATTGGAATTTTGTAGTAAAATTTATTCAATTTGGAATCATAGTTATTTGTTGCCTAAATGAATAGATTTATAAAGAAAATTTGATTGTATATTAACCATGATAAAATATTTTATTATAAAGTAGATATGTTTGGAAAATGAATAATTATGCTTTAAATGGAAGTGTATTTTTGAAATATGACTTAATTTGGAAATTGAAAATTTGGTTTAAATGGAAATTTTAAGTTAAGTAAATATATGGAAATTTTATTTTATTTGTGGGATGGATATTTTAAAATAAAGTGTAAAATTATTTGTAAAAAGAATAAAAGTTAAGTAAAATAGGGTAATTTTGGCTTATTAATGAATTATAGTTTAATTTGAATATCTATTGATAAAAGTTTATTTTATTAAATCATAAGTTAAATGATATCCAAATGAATATTTTTGAAGCGTGAAATGTGATTTTATAAGTTAAAAATTGAAATTTTAGTGTAGCTGAAATATACAATGTTTTGGAAAGTTATAATTGAATGAATAGACTTATAAATGCTACAACTTGAAATGAATATTATTTTACATTGAATTTAAATGGTTTAAATAAATAAGTTTCATAGTGTTTGGTTTCAGAGTTGTTATAACTTGAAAGTAATATGCTTTGGAAATGGAATTATTGGAAATTGTATTTAATTAAGAATTGTCTTCAAATATATTAATTTGGACTTATTGATGATTTAAGAATATGACTTTATAAAGTGGTTTTCTTAAGATGATTTAGAAAATATTTCAAGTTTGATAAGTTGAAGGAATATTCAATGATTTGGAAATTTTGGTTTTATTTAAAGGATATATTGATTTGGTTTTGGAATTTAAATGATATATTATTACTTTGGTTTTGACATGGATATGATATTTTGGTTTTAAAGTATAAATAATTTTGAAATAAATATCCATGGGTTATAATAACGGTTGGTTGTTGAAGAGACCTGGATCGGAAGTTGTCATACTCTCTGCCAACTCTGAAAACCACTTTAACAACCGTGTACATGGTGGAGATTCCAGAATGAAGTAGGATGGTGGCGGTGTTCCTTTGAGGTATGAACATGGACTCGACTCTCGTGAGTTGGCATAAGATGGCTAAAACAGTAGCAATCGACGGGCTAATGAGGTCGCTCCTCTGATCGGACACACTCCTTTGCTATTATATTCGGACTTTGAGATTGATTCGGTGGCCACTTTTGATTCTTTTGATTTGGGGGTGTGGCTTGAGGTGGGCGGTGGTAGCTGCTATGCATTACCACCGGCCCGGAAGTGTAATTGGTATATCTACCCTGGCATTGCCTAGTTGTGCCGTGTCACCTACCCTATCGCGCCTTGTACGAGTTTGGTTTTCTCCCGTAGCCCATGGAGTATCCTCTGGTGGCTTCTCGATTAGGAAGGACTGTGATACTGGATGGACTACAGGGACTATTACGTGTTAAGGGGAATATTGGGTCACTCCTTAACGCTATTTTAAAGTAAGTTTATTTTACTATAGACATTACTATAATAGTGAAATATTACTACATAGTAAATAGTTTAATGGATCCTTAGAGGATGGGCGGTCCCAAGCATCCTTTAAGTTACTTGTACCTTATATTACAGTTCACTTGAGTTGGTTTACATTGTACAAATATGTATGTCCTGACTCGTGTGTTTTGTGTTTTGCTTTACGCTCGGGTCAGACTGAGTGTTACAGCCTTTGAGACTCACCTTCAGAGTTAGTGCTTTGCTTGAAGATCCAGCTATCTTTTTCGCTTCCAGTTCTTCAGTTGATTCTAGGGATGTATTCAGCTTTGTACTTGATTATCATATTGAGACTTCTGTTGTATCTTGTATAACTCTGATGTATTTATATAGTAGCTTCATGAACTACTATAACTTTGCTTCCGCTACATTTTATTACTCTGTGTCTGTGATTTGTGATTTATTTATTTACTGTATATTTTGAGTTTTGCCAAATTTAAATTAACAATTCGGTATTTTGACCTATTCAAGTCCGGCATGTGCGGATGCGAATGGTTGAAAATATCGGGTCCTTACATATTTGGTTTGAAATATTCACTTAAATTAATCCAATAACATTTAAATAAAATCTAAAATTATAATTTAAATAAAACTAAATATCCCATTTCGATTTATTTAAACTTGAAATATTCATTTAATCACTTTAATCAAAAATCAAGTTATAAGTCATATCTTTAAAAATCTCGAATTCAATAAGTTTCAAATCGATTTAATTAAATATAATTCTTAAAAGAATACGACTTCAAATTAATTTAAATTTTATCTTCCCAACCTTAATTATAATTAAATTATTATAAAAATTCTATTTTTAAAATATAAACTTTATATAAATACTTAAACAATATTATATACTGATTAAATCAAATTCCATTGAATTAACCATATTACTAAATTTATTTGTATTAAATCTATTTTATATGTTTTAAAAGTAGTAAAATTGTAAGAAAAATCTTAAAATTTATATTTTCAAAATTAACTTATAAATTTAAAATTTCCAAACATATAAATTTTAAAACATCTAAAATTTTAACCTTTACAAAATAACATTTATATTTAATATCTTAAAATCAAAATTTATTGAAACCATGTATATTTTTTATAACTTTAGAAATCATTTTTCAAAATATGTATATATATATAGACCAACGTCGTCCGTATTTAATTTTCTATCCTATGGTCAGGTGATACAGATATTTATCATTTCAGTCTGTAATTTAGTTATCTATGGGTATATATCTTTTCAACCCACAATCCCAAGTTCAATGTCAATGAAAATCGCTTGGGTTTATCATTTCAACCCATAACGATTTTCACCTATTCTATAAGATTGTTCGGGTATGTATCATTTCAATCCATAGAGAATTCTAAACTAACAGGGAACTTGTAGACTGAGAACAAATATGATAAAAATATAACATATCAATAATAGGCATATATCATCAATAATAGATAAAATATAAATGACAGATCATGTTGTCAGATGTCATAGGTGAACAGTTACAAATAATCGCATATCATATGTGGCAAATAAATAATTAACAGTTAAATTAGCAACATATTTCAATTGTCATTTCAAATGAATTAAATCTAATAAGTTTAAGAATGTTAATCGTGAATGATTGCTCACCTTTCGAGGCTAGAGATGAATGAGAATGAGATGAGTTACGAATCCAAGCACGAATTCCAAAGCAAAACAAGATTAGCACGAATTCGATGAACAGTGCTGATAACAGGAGTCGATGAAAACAAATCATATTAGTTTTGATATAAAATGAAAATATATATATAATTATTATTTCCTTGAAATCAATATTCAATTTAAGACAAATATTAAAATAATATAAAATTTTCAAAATCATTATTCTTAAAACTCAAGTGTTAAGAATCAAAGATATATATATATATATATACTTAAAGCTCAGCAAATCATATATAACTTATAAATATAATATATATATATATATATATATCAAAATCTATATATGGTTTTAATTTAAAATCAGCATGTATTGAGAATTAAATTAACTTGTATATATATATATATATATATATATATATATATATATATATATATTCAGAGACAATGTATTATTATAACAAAATGTATGTATGCAGGCTACAACTATCATATGCCCATATATATGAAAGACCGGTATATTCTTATCTACACAAATAGGTAACATATAAGTAAAAGAAGGTTGTTGCTTTAAAAAATATACATATAAATATCTCATATACTTTTATAATAGAATAGGAGTGTTGTACCCTGTAGCATTTAGGGGCCATAACTTCTGCAACTAACATACTTCACAGAACACATTACTTCCCAGTATGTGTATATATATATATATATATATATATATATATATATATATATATAACTCACGCATGATATATATAACAAAATTAAAATCACCATTTAATTTCACAAATATACTACCTTTTTAAAACAAATACTAAAAAGAAATCTTAAACACATATGTATAAAACTGTTTTGAACCAAATGCTATATATATATATATATATTTATTTAAAATCCAATAGAATATATTATACATACTAATATATATAAAACGTTGTATATATTATTATCAAAACTGTTTCAAACATATAACATAGCTTCAGATATATATGAGTTATAGGCAAAGATCTTATATACATAAACTAACTTATATATATATATAACACATCACAAAATCATCACTAATATCGTAGCCATGTGTTATATTTTAACATTAAAATCAAACATATATTGTAGGATATATATATTTTTGCAGACACAATATAAAATTCAAAAATCAATATGGACATAATATCAAAGTGCAAACAGTAACTTCTAATACAGATTATATTATATGAAATATGAAAGCCATACCACAAATAGGTTTTATAACATATCTAAATATATATAAACAAAATCAAAACAACAATGTGCTTAAGCAGCTAATATATATACATATATTTGCTGTAAACAAAACCTTATAAACATATATATACACTCGGCTAACACAATATAATATATAATACTTTGCTCCATTTTTCAAGACAAAGCAAAGCAACTTATATAAATATACACACTAGAAAAATACTAACAAAACACGGTGTATATATATACTATTTCAAACAATAAGTATTTTCACACACACACACACATATATATATACACACACTTCCATACGAGCATGGGTGACAGGAAGGAGAAGCCATGGTGAGGTGAGAGGAGAGATGATGCTCGGCCAGGGTGGTGGGAGGCTTCGGTGTGCTTGCGGTTGTTGCTTAGGCTTGGTGGGGTGTGCACATGGCCGACGCTTTGGATAGGATGGCTGATGGAGGAAAAGGATGGTGGGAAAGGGAAGAGGGAAAAGGGGAGTTGGTCGGCCGAGAGATTGGGAGGATGATGGAGAAAGGTGGAACAAAAATTTAAAAGCAGGCACCATATTTATTTATTTTTTCTTTAAAATAAGAGCAGAGAGAAGGGTACGAGACTAAAGATCAGAAGGTAAATATGAAGTGGTGGAATGGAAAATGCAAAAAAATATTCAAGGAATTTAAATAGGCTAGCGTTGAATACAAGGGATATTAATAAGTAGTAGCTGCTTGTTTCACGGCAATCAATTGAATGGTCGTAAAGAACCCAAAAAGGCTCGGACAAGTATCAATACATTGACCGCTTCGTAGGTTCCGCCACGTACCGAAACTCCAAAGCATAGAAGTGAATATACAGCAGAGATCAGTATGACGAAACAATAAAAATAGTATACAGATATCTGTGGTACGATCATCCTACAAAAAGTTGATAATCGGTACCGAAAATGCTGCTAAAATGCCAAAAATAAGACAAACGGAGCAATAGCAGTCCAAATTTGACGAAACGAAATATGACGTTTTACTCAGAAGATGATTTACAAATCTAATATATAAAAATATACGGATTTGAAAAACATTTTATTATCACCTAATGTTAGCTGATTTAAATTAAATAAAATTATACAAGAAAATAAACTTCTATATTATCTGATGAAAATTTACCAATTGCTATATTTAAGTAGACGTATTGCAAATATCAAATTTTTAATTCAAATTTTTATTATTTAATAATTCACAAAATTTTAGTTATTTATGTTATAAAAAAACCATTAAAATTTTACAGGTCTTTACAACAACTTTTGTTAAAATTGACTTTTAACATAACATTTTTATAGAACACCTTATCATTGAACTATGAACTTAATTCATAAGGGGTTCGTCTTAATATACTCACAATTATGAAAATAATAATTGCTCATAAAGTGGTCAAGCATAAATTAAAAATCAACAAGGGTCAATGCTCCTAAACCATCCGAATGACAAATCAAACAATAATAATAATAAATATTATCATTAACAAACAAACACAGCTTAAATAACTATATAAATTCGAAAATTATTTCTTTTATATACAAAATATATAATCCTAGGTAAAATACTTCATTTACTAATTTTCAAAAAATCAATATCATGTCCGTTAGCCTTATTCAAGTGTTTTAAAATCCCTATCGACACTATGACGTCCAATATCTTAGCCAGAACTCAAAATTCATTCTTAACAGACAAATTAACACGATATTTTTTTTAGCAATGACAAATACACTCTTGTACATATAATACTCTTAACTCATTCTAGGGTGTCACTTACCCTATTTCTAATGAGTTTACCCCACCAAAGTCAAGTTTCTCACTTAACTTTCAGCTCTAATACCAAATATAATGATCATTTTTAACTTTCGAAAGTCGGTACTTAATACATCCACGGTATTCAATGCCGAGCATCCAAGTGCAGGAAAGACAGATTGTTAGGATAAAAAGAAAAGGAGAAGGGGAAAATAGAATCCCACAGCAGAATGATGACATATAAATAACAAAGACAGTAAAAGCTTTTACTCTAAAATACGTGGTACATTAGAGTTAAAAACAAACCTCAGTAGGCTAGACAGCCATAACTTCTTGACCTTACGGTTGTTGATGGGTATATATAATAGAAATAAAAATATTATGGGAAATGAACATCCAGCTCAACACTATGTGCTCCATATCCCACCAATGATAATCCGGAATAAATCAGTCTGACCCAATTATTATAATAAAATAACTACCGGATCAGTCTGAAAAAAGGTGTTAGAAGACTCAAGAAATATGGTGAACACATAATAATCTATGAGACAACACGAAAAATACAAAATGGGTTTTACTCACAAAAACAACATCCATACTTGAAAGAGTGGGCATAAAGAGGATCAAAATCCAAACTTGAAGAATGCACACAAATAATTAAACATCGAGAAGAGCTCCAGGCATTTCTCGATGCAATTAAGAAAAAAATTCAAAGGTTTGAATCCAAAACAAGGATAGGGAAATTTTCCAATAATGACTAGGAGTGTGCACCCCTTTACCGAAAGTATACATCTAGAAAATATACTTAAGAATCATGATGGCTCTCAGAAATCTCCAAGTCTAACCACGCCAAACTTATTGAGTATCCAAGTGTTTCACATCTCCACCTACACACCACCAAAACCAATCTAGTGTAGATGTGAAAATACCCTAATAGAAGCCACCCCACATATCTTGACCCCCACTCGCTCTTTATTTAGTCATTTCTAATAAAGGATATCAATACTCAAATAAGCAGCAAATCATCAATCTCAAACAAGTACTACCCCAAGGAAATCAATGAAGCCAGATAAGTAAGGCAGTGTTGCCTCCCTCCCCTTCACGACAACATTTTTAACTTTAAGAACAGCAAGAGTTTCCTCAATGAATAACAAATCGTCTTGGAGTAACAAACATAAAGAAGATAGTAGGATCAATAGTCAATAAATCACCTATGGTAATAACAAATTAATTGTAAATGAAAATTAAATCTAAAAAACATTTGACTCACACTTATGCTTGATTTTCACATCGCGTATATTTATAAAATACTTTCAAAACACTCTTTAAAATATTCTTTATAAAGAGCTAATTATATTTCTATGTGTATTATAGTAAATCAATTTAAAATATCTTTATAAATTTGAAACATTGTTAATAATCCCAAAAGATAATTAATAAAATTCTTTTATAGATTTAAAACCACATTATTTATCCTGAAAGAAAATTAATCAAATTTATAATCTTTTTATAAGTTTAAAACAACATTAATTAAACCAAAGGATAATTAATCAAATTGATAATCTTTTTTTAAAAATTTGAAACAACATTAATTATCCTGAAAATAATAAATCAAATTTATAATATTTTTATAAATTTAAAACAACATTAATTATCCCAAAAGATAGTTAATCAAATTTATAACTCCTTTTCTAAATTTTAAAGTCAACATTTACCCTTAATTTCAAAATTCTCAAAATTTCTTAAAAATATTGCTTAAAAACTTTCAACGTGCAACAACATGATTCAATATTTATTTTATAAAAATACAAGCACAAGTTCAACACATAAAGGTTTAAGAAGATGATATTTCATAGTGGCAGTATAACAATAATCGCTATAACGACACTTGCATAAATCAAGCAGTGTATCACAAATTTTTCAACCAAACAACAATATAAGCTACATAAGAATATAAGTGAATCAATACTGGTGAGAAACCGTTTGGGTCTCTCTATAAAAGTCCCATGTAAATCATATGTATGTATGTGTATTTTAAAGTGTTCCATGGCGACCTATTCGCTACATATACACTTCGACTTCCTCTTGTATTTGTTCCCTGTAACACAATGGTTATTTATACCATTCACCTCAAAGCAGGAATCAAACGCAAACAAACAATCAAATAACAATATATAAACTATCATCCAAGCATTCAACAATACTCCATAGCAACACTGATATCATATGGTTTATTTAAAGGTGAGTAAACTCATCAAAATTCCAGTTGACACTTTTCGCGTTTTGGTTTGATCTAAAATCGAATGGTGTTTGATTTTAGCTCAAAATTCTAATAGTTTCAAATTCAATGAATTCAACTCCAATGCGTAAATAACAACGATACGAGTCCAAGACAAAAGACCGCATCCAAATCTGACCTCGTATGAGATAGTTATTGAGTTTATAAGATTTGGAATTAATTGATAACTTGATTAACCATTTATCCACTAATTACCCATTAATTCCTTTTCCACCGAATTACTATAGCATTGTGCACGTATCCCCTACACAAGGAAAAGAACTTTCATCGATCACCTCTCCCTTCCTTTCTCCCTCCACGCTTCACGAAATGACATATCGTCGCCTCCGACAAACCACTCTATGCACAGGTTCCGCATTCTATCCTACTTTTCCAAGCTTGGTTCATCCTTTCTTGCCACAACATGGAAACCAAGTCCAACAAACCCTAATGTTGCATTTAGCTATGGTGAGATGGAGTTGATGAACGTTGGTGGGGTGGTGTATTTCGCGAAGGGAAATTCAACAGTGTCATCGACATTGCCTATTTCCACTCTAATCGCCAACTTGATGGAACCCTAGCGCATGCTCAAACTTCAACCATCATCGAATTACTTCCACAACTAACAAACAACACATGGATTCGAATACCTCAACCATTAGAACTCAATGGGACCAGTTTTTTTATTTTTCGTTGGGTAATTCATTTGATTTTGAATTTATAAGAGGAGGCTTACTTTCGTTTTGTTTATAGGAAAAGATAAAAAGAAAAGAGGGAGAGAAAAGTCAAGAGTGTTGAATAATCAGGTGCAGAGGTTAGTTTATTTTTCAATTTCTAGCATCTTGATACACAACATTTTGTTTGTGTACGAACCGCGAACGACAAAAAAAATACAATAGTGTACAACAATGCAATACGATCATAAACCAATGACAAAATATACTACTTATCTTATTCTATGAAATTTCAAAAATACCATCGTTTGCGAAAAACACATAAAATGAAGATTTAAATATTTTCCAAATTAAAATTTATGGAAAAACCCTATAAATTAAAGTAAAATACGTCATTAAAATCAAGTCATTTTATTAACAATTGATTTTATTATTTATTCAAATTATTTATTATTCTAAATAAATTTACAAAATGAGTTCGCCATTATTATTTATTAATAAAAGGGGTTAATAAGGCTATTAAATCTATTTAATTAATATTTAATTCAAAATTCAAATATTTAAATAATCTCGATATTTTAATATAAGCTATTTATATTTTTAAAACCAATTATTAAAATATTTAAAATTAATTAAATATTCAAAATTAAAACAATAAAATTTTGAGATTTTACACCCTCGCATAGCAAAGAATCATCCTATAAATAATGTACTGGGAGACATTAACACCAAAATAAAAACTAGAAGAAAATTAAATCTAATGGGTTATGTTGCCTTTATTTCAAATATAGAATCTAAAAATTACAAAGAAGCCGCTAAAGACGATGACTAGATTTTAGCTATGCAAGAAGAACTTAACCAGTTTCAACATAATGACATTTGACAATTAGTTTGGAAACTAGCAAATCAATCTATAATCAAAACTAAATAGGTTTACAAAAACAAGGTGGATAAAATGGGAGATACAATGTGTAATAACGCTTGATTAGTTGCTCATAGGTACAACCAAAAAGAAGGAATTTACTAAGATGAAACATATGCCTCTATAGTAATTAAAGGCCATTAGGATATTATTAGCATCATTTCATCGCAATTTCAAACGTTATAAAATAGACATAAAAAGTGGGTTTTTAATAAATTTATTAAAGAAAATATTTACGTCGAACAATCCCCATTATTTGAGCATGAAAAATTTCTAGACCACATTTATAAAATTTAAAAGGCAAGTACTATCTAAAACAAGCTCCAAGCTTAGTATGATTGATTAAAATTGGAAAAGTTGATACTTAAAAGTGAAAAATAACAATTCATTGGTAGTACAAATTTACATAAATGACATCCTTTTTGGTTCACCAAATGAAAAATTATGCAAAGAATTTTTAAAATAATAAAAATAAAATTTTAAATGTTTTTGATAGGAGTTTTAAACTTTTTCTTAAGATTACAAAATAAACAGTTGAATTATAGAATTTTTATATATCAAGAAAAATATTGTAAAGATCTATTTAAATGATTTAATATATAGAAATACATCTTCTAAACCGACTCCAATGGTAACAATGCTACATCCTGATAGAGAAGAAAATAGTAAAGAGATAGACCAAAATTATATTGAAATATAGTTGGATCACTTCTTTATTTATACGCCAATTGCTCAGATATTATGATGAGTGTTTGTATGAATCAGATTTCATTCAAATATAAAAGAATCAAATATTATAGTAGCAAATTCCTATTACCTAACCAATGCTAAAGATTGTGGACTTTTTTTTTTTGAAAAGCAAGCAGGGTTGAATGGACCCTTACCATATTTATTAACCAGAAAAACACAAGTTACGAGTGAGCACTAACATACTAGAGCACACAAATGAGAAAACAAGGAAGACTAAGAAAGAAGAAATGAAAGACTGAAACCAGAAAATACAAAAACCAAAGACAGGAAATGGAAAAACAAGACCCTAAACCGGAGAACCATAAGCAATGTGATGATCAGACTTTTCCTTGACCCTAGAAATGATTCTATTTATTAAAGAACTTTCAAGCTTCATCTTATTTTCAAAGACTCGGGCATTTCTCTCTTCCCATATCACATGCACAAACACCTTCAGAATGAGTAACAGCTTGTAAGTAGTAGCATTCTTCCATCTTGTTCTTGTAAACAGTCTGTTCCATTCAGCATCACCATGTAATACCATCTCAGTATAACCACAACTGATAAGACTAGTTTTCCAGATTCTATTAGTAATCAAACAATCAAAAAAGGGGTGAGCACCATCCTCAATCAAGTTATTACAGTATGCACACATCAGGTTGACATTATAACCTCTCCCACACAATTTAGCCTTAGTCATGAGAGCATTACGAAGAACTTTCCAGAGAAGGAAATTCAGTTTTTGTGAGGTAAGAGAGTTCCAAACTCTAGCATGCCATCTAAAAATGGGGCTACTGTCATCTAGTCTCAAAGCCTTATAAACCCCAGCAATGGATTGCTGACCATGACTAGTAAACCAAACATACCCATGATCACCAGAGGGGATGTTCATGCACTGCACTTCTGCCCACAGCTGCTGGATGATAGGATTGGATGTGTATGGCAGAGTAATTTGACCATTATGACAATAATCTAAGGAACCGGCATTCAAAGGTATGCCAGTTTGAAACCTCCGGTCATAGGAGAGCAGATTGTACAATATTATTCATCTTCCAACCCATGGATCGTACCAAAATTTGGCATTGCTGTGAGGGCCAAGCACAAGCTGAACAAGAGGGAGTAATATGTCTCTGATCTTGAGAATAGATCTCCAAACCCAACCACACAGAGGAGATGGTTCCATAGACCAAAAATTTTTATTGCCAAGATGATGATGCCTAGCCCACTTAACCCAAAAATTTGGCTTATCATTAATCAAATTGTCAAAATGCTTAGAGAAGGCATCTTGATTCTAGGTTCTCATATATTTTATTCCCAAACCACCATATATTCGTGGTTTCTCTAATTTAGCAAAGGCAGTAGGAATTATTTTTTAGAATACATACTCCCTGTCCATAAAAAATGATTCATAGCTTTTCTAATACTAGATAGAAGAGAAGCAGGTAAGATGAAACATCTACACCAATAAACAGTCATAGCATGGATTATAGAATTGATGATGGTGGTTCTGCCTTCTTGGGATAATTTATTGCTGGCCCATCTATTCATAGCTTCAGTAATTCTTTCAAACAGAGGCAGACAAGCAGTAACACCAATTCTTATAGTGCACAATGGGATACCAAGGTGCCTAGTACCCACAGGAAGATTTGGCGGTTGAATATAATTGTGGATGTTATGATTATCACTATCAGAGAGACCGGCCACCAAAAGGGAAGACTTGCTTCTATTGACCTGCAGACCAGTGCATTTCTCAAAGGTGAGAAGGATACTATTGACACATTCCAAAGTAGACACAGTAGGCTTAATAAAAAGTAAAACATCATCAGCAAAAAGTAGAGAGGTAATGAGGGGATTCCTGCATTTGGGATGAAGATCATAGTTATTGTTCACCACCTGTTGATTAACAAGCTGAGTAAAAAATTCCATCACAACTATGAACAAATATGAAGACATTGGGTCACCCTGCCTTATGCCCCTCTGACTTTAAAAATAACCAACTGTACCCCCATTGTAGCATAAAGAGTAGTTGACAGTAGAAATGCATGTATAGATCCAGTTGACAAAGTGACCAGGGAACCCCATTATTCCCATGATACCACTCAAAGCTTCCCAACTAATAGTATCAAAAGCTCTTCTTATATCAAGCTTCATCATAGCTCTAGGGGAGACATGAGTTCTACCATACCCATTAAGAAGCTCATGAGTAACAGCACATTATCCAATATACTTCTGTTATTCAAAAAGGCAGCTTGATTGTCAGATATTACAGTGGGAAGCACATGCCTAAGCCTAGCTGCAATAACTTTAGAAATGCTAGATTATGTTACAGCATGCAATAGGACGATAAGCATGCAGAGTACGCGGTTCTTTTCCTTTAGGCACCAGATATAAGTTGGTAGCATTAATGGAAGAAGGTAATTTATTGTGCTCAAAAACATTGTGCATAGCATTTTTGAAGTCAGTAGCAATGACATCCCAACAATGAATAAAGAAAAATGTATTAAAGCCATCAGGTCCACCGCAGGAATCCCTCTTCATACCAAACATAGCATTATATATTTCCTCATCAGTGACTTTCGAAGATAAGAGTTGTATGTCAGATTCATTAAGCATAGGCAAAGGAGTTGACAAGAGTTCATTATAGTCTGGGTTCCAAGCATCATTGGTGGAATAAAGATTGGTATAAAGGTGAATGAAGGCACTGTCAATGTCTTCCTGCTTGTTCAAAGTCCTACCTTCATCATCAAGAAGCTGATGAATGTTCCTGTTGGCATTTTTGACCTGTAGAGTAGAATGGTACATACTAGAATTTCTGTCACCAAACAAATCCCACTCCTTCCTCAACTTTTGTTTTTTCATACTTGACTCAATGGCCATAGCTTCAGATAGTAGTTGTGTTAGCTCATGTTCCTGCTCTGAAAGGCTAATATTACCAGGGTCTTCAATCATACTTAGTTGAATAGCTGATAGTTGGTTCTGCAGATTAGTTGAGTTCTTGTCACCATCACCATATTTGCTTCTAGCCCATATCCTTAAAGCCACCTTGGTTGCCTTCAATTTTTGCTGCAAAATAGACATTTTGTTTCCAAATTTAAGTTGTTTCCAAACAGTAACCACTAAAGGCATAAATTCTGGATCATTGATCCATGAGTTAAAAAATTTAAAACTTGAGTTCCTTTTAATGGCATTGCATTCCAAGGCTTTAAAGACAGGAGAATGGTCAGAGAGAAGGGGGAGGATATGGTTAAGGGACATGGGAAAAAGGGTAATGGCTTTGGTGTTGAGAAAAGTTAAATCAAGTATGCTCATAGTTCTCACTCCAGATCTACTCTTATTGTTCCATGTGTATTTAGGTCCAACAAAGGCAGCTTCATGTAAATTGGAGGAAGAGATAGCATGATTGAGAGGAGTGATATCATAAATTGTAAGGGGAGAGCCACCACAACGGTCGTCAGCAGCTAACATACAATTAAAGTCACCTAACACAAACCACGAATGTTTTTCCTGTCTAAAATGTGGTAAGTATTTAAGCATTTCTTGTCTAGCAGCAACATGGTTATCCCCATAAATAAAGGTAAGGTAGAATGTGGTAGCAGATGGAATATGTATAGCATGGAAATGGATAAATTGTTTGTGGGATAAAATAGGGGTGAGGGTGTAAATGGAAGGGTCAGACATAACCATAATTCTTCCATATGGTGCCTCAACCAGATTATGATGAAGACTCCATAATGGATTAATTAGCTTTGCAGCTTTGTAGGTAAGGTCATGGTTGAGTTTTGTTTCCAGTATGCCAAAAATGCCAAGATTATTGTCAGAGATAATACGTTTTGCTTGCACAAGTTTTATTTCCATATGAGCACCTCTAATATTCCAAAACCCAAAATTTTGTAACATGGATTAACTTATGAGAGAGAAGTGAGTAATCTCATAGACCTTCTGAGGCCTGAATTAGGGGTTATATCCTTTTCAGGTAAAGTTTCAGCAAAATCAATATTCTTGCCTTTGTCAAAATCTGACATGTTGCTTTCCTTTTTCCTCTTAAAATTGCTGTGATGCTTAAGAACAGGGATTGGAGTTATGGGGTTAGAGGGAGGAGGGATCACTTGATTAACCAAAAATCCAGGAGGGGGAGGTATGTGTGAATAAGGAAGATTTGTTTGATGGCCAGGGGATAAGGGTACTTCAGATACATGTACACAGAAATTGTGTGCATGTGCATGATTAGGTTGCTCAGGAAGAGTGTTCCTGTTACTGGGCTGTGATGCTTTGGATGTTAAAATATGAGTTTTTTCACTGGGTAATTGGGATGTCATCCCATCCAAGAAGTCTTTTTTTCCATTATATTCTGTGTGCAAAAAAGCATCATCATGCTTTTGTTCTTGCTTACTCAATTCATGCTCTCTTGCTATTCTAACCCCAATCAGTTCTTGAACTAGCATATCATAATTTTTTGCTAGTTGTATATTACCTTCTACATCTGCCACATCAATAGGAACCTCCAAGTTCTTCTCCTGACATGTTTCTATGCTTTCAATATCCATTGTTGTATCATCATCAATCAGAACAGTTGCACTATCAGACCCTCCACAGTTATTTTTATCTCCACTTCCTTCAACACTTAAATCCCCATTATCATCAGTCAAGTAGTTAAGCACCTGAAATTTATTGCCAATATTCATATCTAAATCCTCAACTACTTCTCCTTCTTCAACTAAGTTAATCACATTGTCCCTGTTATTCTCTGTAGCAATACCTTCTTTTCTTACTTCATGCTCTCTACCAATTCCATGTTTTTCACTCTTACTATCTACTTTAGTCTTCAAAAATACACTCTTTCTTTTACTTCCATGCTCAACTCTCCTCCAAACACTTGGGGCTTTATTATGCATTAATTTGTTGTTTTGATTTTTCACCATGGTGAATCCTTCAGGAATTTGATTAGGCAAAGTATCTGATACCCTTATTTTAACTACATCTGACCTGTCAGTATTTTTACAATTAGAAATGTCATGCCCAAACACTTTACATATTTTACATGCTTGTGGCCTCCACTGATAATCCACGAAAACAGTTTGTTTTGTACCATCCTTACACAGTACTTGAAAGCTATCAACCAGTTCGGTGATGGGGGTCACTTCCACCAAAGCTTTAGCATAGGTCAACCTGTCCATCCTTTCTGTACTTTCATCCAAGCATTTAACACAACCTATCCAGCTAGCCAATTGATTCCAAGAGGGGACCATGTTGCCAAAGGTATGTTGTAAATACGTATCTAGATGGGCACTAAAGTGACAGAGCCACAAATATTGCTTATGGTAGGGTCCCATTGTTTAACAATAAACAATTTATTCCTCATGATTATCGGGTCAGCTTGTAAAACCCTCCTCCGATCATCATCACAAGAAAATAGAAACATAAAGACAACACCATATGAATTAGTATTATACAGTAACGTTGATTCCAGTGGCTACAAAATGGATAGAAAAGTACAAGCGGAACATGTCACCTTTTAGTCTAATCTCAAGTATCCTAGTTAAGTAAAAAACAACACTGCGTCTCATTAACTACTCGCAATGATGAATATATTCCTGCTGTGCTAGCATGTGCTCAAATCATTTATATGCAATAAAATCTACAAGGTTTTGGTGCATGTATAAACAAATAGTCTATTTATTGTGATAATACCAATGAATTGACCTTTGTAAAAAGTTTTGTAAATCATGTTGGAACAAAACACATTGATATACGATATCATTTGTTTGAGGTCACATCGCAAATGAAACAACCACTTTTGATTTTGTAAACATTAAAAGTCACATTAATGATATTTTGATAAAAGAGAAATGGTTAAAAGGACAAACCTTAGAATTTTTTGGATCTAGAACAAAAGTTATTAAATTTAGACTAAAAGAAAAAGCTACGTGCACTCAATGACATCAGTTGTCCCTCCAAATCCAACATCCCACCGCCTTCTAAAACAGCAACCACTACCTGTTGTCACCCCACCTCGCTGCCCCATCTCCATGGCCAACATCATCGTCATGTCCATTGTAACATTCCTGAAAATTAGCCAAATTTAATTTGACAATTAGTTTAATTTTGGGATTAAATTGTGAAAATTATTTGTGAATTAATTAGGAATTTCCAGAATAAATAAAAATATTAGATTACAAATAGAATTTTGGCTTGAAATTTAAGGATAAGTATTTTATAAACGAATATTGGATTTAAAAATAAATATATTGAAATTAAATTGGATTTAAAATCTTATTTTTAAGTAATAGGAATTTGTTTCTAATTATTAAAATATGCATTATAATTTAAAAATGAAGTTTTGAATTTGATATAATAGATTTTTCGAAGGCCAGCTATAAATAAAAATTATTTATTCATGTGTAATTAAATTGTAAATCCATCTTTTGCTTTAAAGGATTATACAAATGATTAATAAAGAAATGTATTTATTTAAACAAGAAATATGATATAAAGTTATCTTTAAAATATTATTTGTAGTATTTAAAATAATATAAATTATATATATGAAAACATTTATTATAACAAGTGTAAACAAAATAAAATATATAGGTTAAGATATGAAAATATATATGCATAAAGGGGTAAAAACAAAATTTACAAAATAATTTACATTAGGGATTTAAACATAAAAGTGATATAAGTGAACATTTGTAAGAAGATTAAACTATGCAATGACAAGTGTTAGCCTAAGTTAAACAAGTGGAATTAATTTTGTTTCAAATGAATTAAACTTTGTATTGAAAAAAAAACTAAACCGCATTCTTCTTTTCTCAAATCTGAAGTAAAAAGAGAAAACAAAATCATCTCAATACTAAAATAAAACAAAGATCAAAAACCTGTAATCAAGCATTCCAGCAAATCAAAACCTGAGAAGCAATTTAAAGTTGTTTAAGCCTGAAACAGAACAACAGAAACCAGAGAACTAAAGATAAATCAAACCAGGAAACCATCAAATTCAGATCTGAAGTATCAAGGCAAAGCAATAGGAAATTTAGCCTGTAATCAAATACAAGATCAAGTTCTAGAGTCAAATAAAAGTAAGATCAAATTAATTCAGCAAGCAAAATAGGATCACAGCAATTCAAAACTTCCCAATATTCAAGCCTCTGTTCTTTTCTGCTTTCAAGTGGATCAGGTGAATAAACTCATTTCTAAACCTGAATTTGCATGAATCACTGGTTTGCATGTGATGATATGGAAAGTTATGAATTAAATATGCTGAAATGGATATATATTCATGCCTGTATGTATGTATAATGGTGTGCATGTATCGGGAATCAAGAAGATTATGTCTCTGTTAAAATTATAGGGTCTAATTAAGTTCAAAATTCAATTCTATCTTCCTTAATCTCTTCCAGCTTGTAATATTAAAACAAAACATGTTTAAAATCATCATAACTTGATTTAAAAAATATATTTTTAATATAATATCGAATGGTTTTGCCTAAAAGAAGAGATACAGCGAAAAATCCAAGATTTACCCAAATTTTGATTTGCATGAATTCCATATTTGATTATATCATCTAAACCCATTTCGAAAAGAATGGTTTTTAAAATAAGAACTAGAATTTTTTGTTGCGTATTAAGGTTGTAATTATGGGATGAACGAAAAATGGGTTATGGCGACTTTCTGGTGATCGAGCAAGAATTGGACTTCGGGATCGTGGCAGTGGGTGCTGGGATGATCAGTAATCATAGGAAAAATATGAAAGGAATTTTTAATTCGTTATGGATGATGGTATGAATTGAATTAGGGTTTAAGCCCTGTTTTTGGATGGTTGTAGTCGCGAGAAAATCTCACCGTCGACATAACGATGCAGGCGATCACACCTGGGGGGTCGAGTTCGTGGTGGGTCGAAGCACCTTCGGCCAGAATGGCGTAGGTTCTGGTGGTGTGTAGCGGCGAGGCGGAGGGGTTTTCAGATGATCATGTGGTTCCAGGAAGTAATATTTGGATCGAATTTGGCTCGATTTTAATTTAGGGAAAATTCTGTATATTGGGCTGTTCGAATATATTCTGGTGATCACGGATGATGCTTGGGTGGCTGCGGCATTGACCGGAGTTGGTCGTGATGTTTGTGCACGTTTACGCGCCTATGTATATATGTGTGTTGAGATGGTTGGGGAAGAAGACGGGGAGATCCAGTTCAAGCACGTGCAAATAGGGGATGGACTCGAAGCATTCGAGTAATCATCTCAGGAAAAAGAAAATTTTAGGATTGGATCGGAGTGAAGCTCGGGTAGAACGAGTATCTGCTATGGTTATTAGTTTTAAACAGGAAATGGTTTTAAAACTAACGAAAATCAAAGTTACTGAAAACAAATTTTGTTTGTTATCTAAGTTTTTAAAATTGATTAAAAGATTTTTAAATAAAATTGTTTTAATTAACCAAGTTTTTAAATGTTTAAAAATATACATGACCTTTATTTCTAAAGTTTATTTTAAATAAACTTAATAATATTACAAATGTTTTAATTGTTAATTAACTTTTGAAGTCTTAAGTTAATTTATTTGTTAAAGAAAATTAATTACATAAAGTTAGTCTCTTAATGAAAATAATTAAGGTAAATTAATGATTTAAAGATTGATTAATCAAGTGTTTAAAGGTTAATTAATTAAGGATAATTAATTAATGTAATTAAAGTAATTAATTTAAGAAATGATTAATTAATTAAGGATTAGTTATTTAATAAAAGTAATTAATTAATGGTAAAAGTTAATTAAGTAATTAGGGATAATTACTTATTTTAAATTTATTAGGATTAATTAATTAATGATAATTAATTAAGGGTTAATTAAATGATTAATTAATTAAGGATAATTAATTATGGGTAATTAATCAACTAAGATCAATTCTTTAATAATTAAAGGTTAATTAATTCATTAATTAAGGTTAATTAATAAATAATTAAAAGATAATTAATTAACATAAACTGTAATTAATTAATGTTAATCAACCAGAATTAGTGATTAATCTGGTTTCAATTAATTAGATGATCAAGTAACCTTATTTATGGATGATTGTATTATATTGAATGCTGTGAATTGTTTTGTCATCTCTACTGTGTGATGCTTTGTGATTTGAATTGTTTTATTCAAGCTGTGATGAATGTAATTTATTTATCTATAATGCATTTATATTATCTATCTGTGATTCTGTGTATATAGATAAGCGTTATAGGATTATACCGCTTATCGATATTACTGTGATTGTATCCGTAATGAATGATGATGTTGCACTATTGGGTAAAACCCCTGGATTACACTATACACACACAAATATGGATTGCACGTGGAAATTGGTTAAGTCATAGATTTTTGAAATAGTTTTAAAAATTGAATTTTTGAATCCAAATGGTTTTGGAAATGGATTGGGTTTAAAGTGAAAATCTTTTTGAAAAGGAATTTCAAAGATAAAAGTTATTTTTGAATAACTTGATTTAGTTTTGAAATTTGATTTCAATTTGAATTCAAAATTTTGAAATTGAATTCTATGTTGAGAATTTATGATTTAAAAAGTTCATACAAGTTTATGTGGGTTTTGAACCATTTATAAAGTGTTGTTTTGGGAATTTGAATTTAACCCAAAGATTTTAACTTGTACAAATAAAATCGGGTTTTTTTGAAATGAAAACTGTTTGTTTTCAAATAATAAAAGCTTTCATATAAGGAATGAATTTCCAATTTGTGTTAAAAGGGATTTCAAATTTGAAATGAAGTAGTTTTTCGAGTTATGAATAAATCTTTGGAAACGGTTTTGAAAGCTATGAATTGGATCTTGATTCAAAGATTGGATGAGTTAATCCAATTTGATGTGGAAATTGTTTTGAAATCCGTGAATGGATCTTTGTGAAACTTGGTGAACTTTGTGAAATGGATCTTTTTGTTTAAAGATTTGAAATGGTAATTGGTTTAAATCATTTGAAAGGAAAATTTTGGGTTTTAAAGTTATGACTTAACTGAAATCCCATATCCATATGTTTGTAACTATTGCGCTCATTATTCGGTTTAGCCGGGAGAGGACCTTGTGTCATATAACCCATTCTGAATAATGATATGACGTTATGGATTGCATTTGAAGACCGGTGGTGAAGACAGGGTATTTGCGAGAACGATAGGATAACCTATCGAATGACTCTGCACTGAGTAGCTACGGTATAGAGATCTCCATATGTGATGGGGATTCCGATCAGGATTGTGAATACCCAGATTGCAAGGGCTTCTTCGAAAGTGCCTTCGGTTCTGTTCGAACCCGGAACAGACTTGTATGGATGTGTGTCTGACATTATACTTTGCGATGTAAAACCGGTTTCTATCAGATACATTTCTGTTTGGTGGCGGAGATTTATTCTCTTATCTTAACACCCTTCTGTGAGACGTACAGGCTCAGAGGTTATGTAGTTGATGGTTACTACTGATACATTCCCAATTTGGTAATGTGGCGTACGAAGTGCTGCTGATCATTTGTTGATCAAAGCATGGCTTTGTGAAAAAGCGTAGCTTTGTAGACGAGACTGCATCAGGACCTCACTCCTCGGAAATGGTCAAAACAGGAAAGATGCGGTAAGGTTGCAGTGGTCGCGCCCCTAGGGTATGTCCATTCCTTCTGGAAAAGGGTGGTATCATGGTATGGAGCCCAGATACTTACTCATGTGGACACTGTAAATTTATTACTGTGTGATGTTGCTTTGTGGTTGAGGATCCTTGGATAAAGGTCGCAAACGACCGGGGGTGGCATATCTTTAGGTATTACTCTCGGGCATGGAGGAAACCAACCTTGTGTTGGCAGAGAATTGGGTAAGTTCTCGGGGTGTCCCTCCAGAGGCGTACCCATGTGGCAATGGAAAGTTCCTTGGCCCGACCATTTGTTGGAAAATCCAATCTCCAATACGCGCCCTGTACGGTTTTAGTTGTATAACCTGCCATCTACTTATGGTGGCGCCCCACTGTTTGGATGGTAGCTATAGTAGGCGTAGTTCGAAATGTCTATGCTGGCTAAGATTAATATTATACTTTCGAAATGTTTTCCACTATGCATTAATAATAATATCAAAAGAATTTTTCATAGTAAGAATTTTTGACTATCATAAGGAGAAATCTCCTCCAATTCTGCGTTTGCATGGTGTGTGTGGCGGGAGGCCTTATGGTAGTTTCATTTTCCATAAAGCATTACGGATTTCAAATTTAAATTCTTTTGATTGTTTTTAAAGAACAAAATGTTTTTGTTTGCTCATACCAGTCCCATGACTGACCTGGAGTTTATTGTTCCGTTCCTAAACTCAGGATGCCCATAATTTTTCACACTGGCAGTCTAGAGTTGGGTTTTTAAGATAATCCAATAGTAGGTGTAGATTCGATAGTTTCATAGTCTTTGGCTTTGTAGCATTTGGAGATCTTCTTCAGTCTTTTGGATCTTTGAAGTTTTGGTTTGGCAATCGTGTTTGGGATGGAGTTTGTTTCACTTCAGCATTGATGATGATGGTTCAAGCTTTTGATTTGGAGCTTGGAGTTTTTGGAGTTTGGTTTGGAGTTGCAGTATTGGATTCTTTTGAAGACTTTGCTTATGTTGTCGATATTCCGATGTGGTGTTGTGTTGTATGATTCTATGATGGTGTTGGGTTGTTGTATCATGATGTATATCACATTGTATCTCTATTGTATATCAATGTATTATCTTTTGTTTCCGCTGTGTTGTTTATCATCTAATGTTGTTGCAAGCTCCGACGATATAGATTCGATGTCATTTGTCGGACATCGAGTTCGCATCGTCGAAGTTGCTATTAGAGCTAAAGGTTGATTAAGAACTTTAGCTATGGAGTGTAACACATTAGATGGCTCATTAGAGATAGGGTGAAGTATACCTTAGAATGAGTACAACCTGTGAAACTGAAAACCCAAATTGCTCAGTCTATTCTCTTTAACTGTTGTTATTCCATAAGATATCGCGTCCGAATGCCTAAATCGGTTTTCTTACTATTTACAGATAGTAAGAATGAGTGGAAGAAGAGGACGAGGTATGGGACAGGGAAGTACCACTTCAACTGGTCAAGACCCTGTAACAATAGATATTCTCACTCAATCTCAACTAAATCTGGCTGATTTATATCAAAAAAAATTCAAACTTGGTGGAAAGCCATTCACAGGCAAGGAAACCATTATCGCAGCACAAGCCTGGATTCGATCGTGCGAAAGGATTTTCGAGGGACTATAATTGGAAGATGATCGGATGTGATTGATAGCTTCCTGGTAAC